>CM074180.1:27300787-30254120 GCA_037179385.1 Holothuria scabra | reverse complement strand
TTATTGGTCAGATTTTCAGTATTGCATGCCTTGAGGCTGAGCTCTATCTCTAGGCTAAGAAGTTAGTCCTCGGCCTTGGTCTCTGTAATTCATATCTTAGGGCCTTATTTGGTCTTGGATTCTAATGTTTGTATCTCTGGGATTGAGGCTGGAAAGAGACCTTAAAAGGAAAGCTTGATCACTTTCAGAAACAAGATTTCAAAAACATGGTGGCTTTGCCAGAATATCAAAACTGGGAGGGGGGGGGGGGCAAAATGAGGGCAAAGTATAATGTTGGGAGGCAAAAATATTCTGGCACAGCAAAACACGGAGCCCAGATTGGCCGTTCCTGGGGGTAGGGGTGGTGACATGAAAAGAGACACAAAAAAAAAACATGATCACTTTCAGGAGCAAGATTTCAAAGACACAGTGATGGCGCCAGAATATTAAAATTGAGGAGGAATGGGCAAACTTAGGGCAAAGGATAATGTTGAGAGTTTAAAAATTTTCTGGCCCAGTACAAAACAGAGCCCAAAATGCTAGTTCCTGGGGGTGGGGGTCGAGGAGGCTAAGCCGTGAGAGCTCAGAGGTTTTTTGGAAGAAAAATAAAGCCTCTGGAGAGGTATACAATTAAGAACCTATTTTTTCAGAACTCAACTCCTAACTGGCCTAATTGGGAGGGGGGGGGGGACAAAATCTGGGTGGGGAGCAAATGCCCCTCCTGTTCCCCTGTAGCAAGGCCACTTTAAAAACATCACATGTAGTTTCATTGTTCTTGTGCTAGTTCACTAGAAGCTGGATTTAAAAGTTATCCTTCTGAATTACTTAGGTGAAGATGAATTTGGAACATATGAAAGGATATATACACTCTGGTATATGCATCTCTCTTTTGTGTTACATTAATACATGGTTTGGTTTTTCCACTGTTGAGTCCATAACACCAAGTCTTTTGTGGTATCTTTCAAGGATAGAATGTTGCCATTCCCCACCTCCCCCCATAATCAATTTCTGAAAAAATATTTTTGTAATGGAACCTGGAAATTAACTTCAAATGATGCTAAATGTTGTACCATATTGCATGGGAGGGTACATTAATAGATTCAAAATATTTTTTTAAAGGGTGTAGGGTGACTCCAACTCTCCTACGCCATTGGTGAAAGCTTCCAATTGACTACACCCAAACAAAAACCCTGGCTGCACCAGTGGATTTTACTGACTCAATGAGGTACGGTATGCCACTTTGATTAAAACATACAGAATGGTTTGAAATGCATTTGTGCTACAATAATTCTGTGGGTGCCAGACTCATGCAGTTTAAACCTGGTTATGTGAAGAATTTCATTTTTCTTTGTGATTAGCCTAAATCCTTTCAGATGTAAATTAAATATGATATGACAATGTCCTCATTGTTTTGAAAGGGCCCTGCCAGTATTTTGGAAGAAGGAATATGGGTATCCCATCTTTTACTTTATAGATTGATCATTGCACATGCTTTGAAACAGCAAGTGAAGAGAAACTTTACAACAGATTTTCCAATGCCAGTATGCAATACCTAGGCCTAATGTCTACATGCCTAAAATGGGCATTTATGCTTTCTTGTTACACGGTCTTCATAATTAATGCAAATTTCTGGAATGTGTATCATGCCCTACAGTTAAACCTTATGTAACAGTTGCTATGTAAATTGGCCCGTCACCAATTTAAAACTTGAATGTTTTATGACTTATGTTTGCCCTAGGCTGTTTGTTGTATTGTCAAGGGCAATTTACAGCTTCATTTCACTAATTTCACAAATCAATAAACCTGTAGATTTTTGACAGCGTTGTCAACGCACTTGTGCAAGTAGAAGTGATTCTCTGGCAGTCAGGTAATTGAACTTTTTGTCTTGATAAAATCAGTTTAAAGATCTTCAAAGGACTCGTAGGTATTTGATGTACCACTCTTAAAAATTTTACTGACAAATTTCCATCTTTTCATGGTTGAATTGCTTGTCTAGTCATATATTCTTTGTAAGTTTTTGCTAAAATGCCTGAAGGAGGAGAAGTGTTGAAGGACAGAATTCTGTCTTTCGGAGAAATGAAAAGCTTTCATGCAAATTCTGAGATGAACAATAGCTATCATGTTATACTTCGAAAAGTGCCAAATTGTGAAGCCAAAATTACAATTGACTATGGTGCAAAAATTACTGTAAGCCTGAAAGATTTTGGATCTAGTTCACATGGTGCGGTCTTATCATGCTTGTATAAATATAGAGGGAACATTTTATTTGGTATCTTCCTAATAAGTGAACAATTTTCTCATATTTTACGTTGAATTTTTTTTCTTGAGTGTAGGGGGGGGGGGGAATATTGCTCTGAATAATGACTGTACATAGATTCTGCTAACAAGCCAGGGAAGTGTCTTTATTGACTGTCTATTGGGTCACAATTCTTTAAAGGCATATTTTCATCATCCCAAACAGTTCCAATTCTCCCAACCTACTTACTTCTAGCCCCTCCCATATTTATCTAAAACTCATCTTTATCCAGACACAATCCTAGTTTATTGCTTCATGGCTTGTCCCAGTGGCCATACAAGTCCATAATGTGTAATCAAGACACTCTCAGTGCCCATGCTGTGTAATTTAGCTATGATGCATTCTTTGAATGTGATGCCAATCAAAGAGCTGTACCACCTGAGAGTTTTGATGTATGTATACTGAAACTGTAGTTTGGGGTGACGAATGACTGCCTTAAATATTTTGTTTATGCTCTGCTCCAATTGATATTGCTTAGGGTTCAGTCCCCTTTTTGAGATGTCTAGATCCGTGTCGGACACCTGTGTTCAAAATAATGCATGAAGAAAAGTAAATTTAAGGGGAGTTTTGTTGGCAAGAAGTACTAAGGAAGGTTCCTGCCAATATAATATTCTGACATAGCCAAACTTAAAAGTTTTAGCAGATGAGTACGTCAAGAAAAAAAAAAAAGAACATTAAACATGTACCTGCCAATATAATAGTGTGACATGGGCTAGCTGTCACAGATATATTCTAAACTGGCAGTGGATGAGTAAGCCAATATAATAGTGTAAATATTGGAATTGTATAAAAGGGGAAATGCAGAATTTGTGGAGAAAATGTACTCTTTCTAAATGCAGTTAGATGTTAATGCTGTGGTCAATTTAAGGTTGTTGCAACAAGTTAATAGGAGGTGAACTTGAACATAAGGAGAACCCAAATTGAGGCTGAATTTGTTGGATTGCTATTAGACCAGGCACTCTATTTACCAAAGGAAATCGATGAAAACAATGGGGAATTCCCTACTTTTCAAAATTTTTGATGGAGGTTTTGAAGTTTGGGCATCTGTCTCTTTTGTGTAAGGGGTCCCTTTCACAGGACTGCCAGGCAGATTGATGATTGTACCACAAAGTCCAGGAACTTCCTCCATGAGAATACTTTCCTGGGATTTGCAGGATTTTAGCACATGACGTTGCAGCCACTCACAATCACATCTTAAAGGCAGCCATTTGTCACCACAAACTACAATCTTACATGTAGTCTACAGAAATTTTAATTGGGTACAGCTCTTTGACATTAAAATTTAAAAAATGCAGAGTAGCTCATATTGTACAGAATGTACTGAGAGTGTTCTAATATTAGGGCCCTGTAAACTCACCATGGGTTATGCTATGAATCAATACACTGGTATTGCCTGCATGAGGGTGAGTTTTAGGCAGTTGTAGAAGGGGCTGGAAGTAAGTAGACAGGGAGAATTGAAACAATCTGAGGTGATGGTGAAATGTAAATGTAAGTGTAGTCTCGTGAACAGTTTCCCTCTACTGCACACTGTGTTCATTGTCACTAAATATTTTGGTTCCTGATTGTACTGCATCATTCGGGAAGTCCTATATTTGCTGCAGAGATAAGAAGTTAAGTTATTTCTGAAGCAAACATATTTTAAAGGTAAATGAACTATTAATAACATGAACATTTATTCACAGGTACTTCATTATCTCGTATCTGTTTGAGCAGCTGCTTTCTTTTGTTGGATTCACTTAACCCTTTTCTGTAATTTATGATAATGATTAGATGTTTTATTCCATTGGTACGATGGCACTAAAAGTACAGTATATGCATTTCATAAGGAGTAGTCCCCATCTTCAATGACTGAAGCTTTTTCAAGCAACATGTTGTTAATTTTACATCAAGTCATGACGTATGCAGCTCGGTTACTTGCCGTTTGGTCTATACCCCCGGAAAATAAAACGATATTCTGGGTGTCACATGATCAACAAAGACACCAAATCTGCCTTCGATATCTCCGAAAACACAAAATCGAGACACTAAAATCATGGGATTTTGTGTTTTCAGAGATAGCGAAGGCACATTTGGTGTCTTCGTTGATCACGTGACACCAGGAATATCGTTTCATTTTCCGGGGGTAGACCAAATGGCAGGTAACCAAGCCGCATGGGTATACATCTCTTGTAAACAAACCCTTGTATCATGGCTGTAAACTGATCAAGAAAATATAAGGTTCTGGCTGTCGTGGAAAATTTTGAAAACTCATGAAAATTTGGACAAAATTTTCAAAGCCTGGAAAAGTCATGGAATTCAGAGTAATTGTGTAAGCCTTCAGGAAAGTTCATGGAAATTTTCACAAGTTTAAATGTATTCTCACTTTTAATATCAAAATTTATCGTGGGATTCACATTTAATTTTATGTACTTTTGAGGAAGAAGTCAAGGGAAGAGATCGTGCAAATTATTTACTTCATCCTGGGAAAGTTATAGAGAGGTGATGAAAATATATTCTTTAGGAAGTGCTGGAACCCTGAAATTTTTTGGTTCAAGCTGAATTGGAAGCTGGTTCTGAAAAGTTTTAACATCAACTTTGAAGGTTTTGTAAAAAAATGATGTTCCTTGAATGCACAGTGCATATTAATACACTGAATGAATTTGTAAATGTATGAACCGTTGATGTGTGGTGTTCAGCTAATCTGTTTTATTGGAACCCCGCTTCATGTAAAACCATGGGCTAGGTTAGGTTTAGGTTAGATGGAGTTTCACGGCCTAGTTTCCAAAGATCATGGGTGAAAAGGGTTTTGTTCACTTCAAGGAACTCATGCAAAATTACATCCAGAATCCTGACACTATTTCAATTTTTGCGAGGTTAGAAGGTCCCTTGAAGTCATTCGAGAATTAAAGCAGGCTCACTTAGGTCCCTTTCACTCTCTGTGAAGAAGTTACCAGGCCTGGAGAAAAATACCATTGAAGCTAAATTCTCTCACCCTCAACCAAACTACAATTCCTTAAGGGCTCAACAGAAATTCTCAATTAGCACAGCTCTTCGACTGACAGCTAATTAAAAAAAAGCAGCGTACCAAGCTTATATTACACACCATGAACTGTACTGAGGAGTTTTTTGATTGTACACATTGAGATTTTCTATTATCACCTTGAAGCAATAAACTGAGATTGTGCCTGATGAGGATGGATTTCAGACAATTGTGGGAGGGGCTTAAGTAAGAAGGTTTGGAGAATTGGCACCATTTGGGTGAAGGGAGTTAGGCCTTTAAGGGAAAATGCAGTCACCCCAACTATATTCGTAAAGCAGACTATTCTGCTCAGTGAGTTGCTCTTTAGAATCATGTGACAATATTTTCCTCCTTAGTTGTGAAATTACTAAGAGTACAACTGCTTAGTTTACCTTGAATATGCAATTTTTAAGCCTTAAAAGGAATATGAAAGATACTTTGAACAGAAATAACAACAAAGTTGGGACATATAGAGTTTTTGTTTCAGACTAAGTTCAAGAGTGAGGGTTCTTGTCCTTTAAGTTGTTGTACACTTTGATTAATACAGAAATCATTCAGATTTGCATTTTATGAAAATTTATGGGATGATAGCTCACAGTTTGCTACCTCTAAAATATTTTGGAGTATTAATGCTTTTTATGTAGTTCTGCAGTAGGTGGAAATTTCAAGACCACAGTATTTAGTCAAATAGAGAGTCAAACAATTTTGTGTTCAAGTACCATTTGTCTGCCTACTCCTGACCTGCCTTATTTAAATATTTTTTTTTCAGTAATTTGTCATGCATAGACTTAAGAACCCTTTAATTTTGTAATTTTGTTGTCAGAAATCATGCATGATATCACAGTTTTCTTTGATTTGAACCCTGTTTTACACATAGGTACGTGTAGTACATTTAAGCACTTGACGTGGACCAATTAAACAGAAAAATATGCTGAGCGTTTAAAGTGACTATATAGAAGGGTGCAAAATTTCTGAAACTTAAAATCTATAGTGCTACATGCCTACAGCATGTTGCGGTAGCCAATGGGGCTTTCTAAGATAAACTGTAGCAACCCCATGTGTAGTTTCAGCTATGCCCAGGCTTTCACACACTTAGTGTATTTTGTGAACACGGCTATAAAATAAATATAGAAGGAAAGTTGTGAGAAATTATAAAATTCGTAAAACTCATACTATATTTTAAAAGTTGCATGTATTTCTATGATTTATTTGCTCAACAGGTACTGGAAACCAGCAAGATGCTAATGTCATAACCCATGATTTGTTTGAAAACAACCTTGGAGCAAGTATTTTGCAGGTAATATCACGGTTACGTTTGGGTTTCCCCATTATTAACTGTTGACCTTTGCATTAAAATGGTTGCTTTTTGATGTAAGTATTATGAGGAACTTGGGTTTTGCATGCTCAACTTCATACAGTATTGACTTTGCAGAACAGACCAATTAAAAATGAAGACACCTTTTTGAAATGACCTTGGTTAGTTTCTTTTAAGTTTCTGAGACTGTGAGCTCACCTGCGTGCCCCATGTACGTGGGCCAGCAGTTGTAGAATAAGTTCATGGTAATTCCCACCAGTCATAAGGGGGGACTAAAGGGAAGGACTTTAACGTAACATTTTTATCTAGTTGGCACTCAGTGTATAATATATTTGTGTTGGTTTGCCATTAAATCTCATCTAACCAACTAACCGCCTTTATGAGAAATACTCTAAATGACGACATCCACCATGAAATCATTTCATGTATAAAATAAATGTGTCTTTTAGTTTCACTTGTAAAAGTTCTGATGCGTTAATAAACCCTGTTTGTATCAACATCGTTGATGTATGGAGGGAGGTAAACTTGAAACTCACTTGATATTATTTCTTACTTAACTTGTAATGTACATCCTGTAGCTGAGCTTTTCAGAGCAGAATATAAATTGGGTCCAGGGAATTGGCAAGTTGCCCTCAGCTAGCCCTTAACACTTTCATTTTCATGTGTTTCTGTATTAATTTTTCATGAGTCATGTTGCATTAATTAGAACTATAATACAACGATTGACACCTAATCCATTTTGTGTTAACATTGTCAATTATGCCTGACTAAAAGCTTTCTTTCATGTGACCATTGTCATGTGATTATAATCATTTAAATGACAAAATGTTGGTTTCATGAAGGGATAAAGCCACATGGCCAGTCTCAAATGATGTTGTCTACTGAGAGCTAGCAGAGACAAGGGGCTGCACTTACACAGACTACTTATGCCAGACCAGAGGCAGAGACCAATGCCTGCAAACTCTTGATATTCCTTTAGACCTCAAGAAGTAGAATGTTTGCTTGATGAAGCTGATCAAAAGAATTTGGATGAGGTTATAGCTTGGAAGCCATGATGGGACTACCCATACCTCCTAAGAGCTCTTGTGACCAGCTCAAAACAAATGCTGTCTCACTTGGAAGAGGTTGTAGCTTGCAAGCCATAATGAGACTTCTTGTACCTCTTGCAAGCCCTTGTGACCAGCTCCAAAGGAAATACTGTCCCACTAAGCAACTTTCTTGATGTTGCAGGAGCTTGCAAGGAGTTGCAAGATCTCAATTGCAAGCACTGGGTGCTCAATGTTAGGCCATCTGTACACACAAAAGTTGCATAAATATAACCTTTGTGCCAGTATTCATGAAGAGAATGGAAAAAGTGCATACAGTAGTTATTTTGAGCAAATGTGTGTAAGCTTCAGAGTTGTACAACAGAGGAACAATGTACTCAATAGTTGGGTATTGCATAGGACCAGGTTTGTTACCACAGTATTAAGCTATGTGCATCTTTTGGTTAGTAATAGGACTAATAGCCAAGGTTATTTCCCTGAGATGTGAAATAAAGAAAAAAAAAACAAATTGCAACATGACAATCTAAAGAAAAATATGATATGGAGTAGAGTTAAAAATTGGGGACAGGATCTTCCTCATTTATCAACATTATAAAAAAGTCTGTTGCTTGACCATTCCCTATACACATCTAATATAACAACCCAGAGTATTAAAGTGATGTTGATTAAAGTGATGGTTTACAGGGAATAATTTAAATTTTTCTGAATTTTGTCAGCATGTATAAGTGTCAGTCCTAGCAAGTTCAAAAGAAGAAACAAACCCTGCAATATTTAGATAAAAGAAGTGTTTTTGTACAATGCAATGATGGAAAGCAGAACATATAATAATTGAAGATACATATTACATTTATGTCTAGATGGAAAGAGGGTTAAAAACATGTTGGAAGCAAAACTAGGCAGAGAAAATGAGACAAGAAACAGAAAGTTGCACCAGCAATTTCTGCCATTCCCCAATTGTACACTCCAAAAAGTACGATAGTGCATGTAGGTTATAGTTGAAAAAAGGAATTTTGGTTCACTCCCAAAAACCTTTTTAGAAACCCTTATCCAGTGTGATATTTACCTACAGGTAGGTTTCTTTGAATATGCTCTGTCAAAGTACTTTTTGTGAATATGTGGGCAAGAGAGAAAGTTATATGACTTTTTTTCTGGGTATATCAATTGTCAATTTTATGTTTTGAACTTTGTTTTTATTTATGTGCGGAAGCAATCGGGGAATGAGGTTTGTTTCAAATTGTTCTGTAAAATTGTGTAATATGCTTTTACTATGTTATATTTTTTGGGAGTTGTGTCTCAACTGTTTAAATAGTGTACTGCTTAGATGATTGACACTTAATGGTGCAGGGGTAAGGAACCTATCAAACTGAAAGAATTTTTGAGTTGAACCCTTCTAAAAATGGCTTCCGTTGTATGCCACCTTGAAAAATTTTTTGAGACTTCTTGCCCAAAAATTCAAATCTTTACAAAAAGGTATTTATTCAAGTTGCATGGCATGCAAAGATAGCTATTTGTAAAAATTCATTTGAAATCTTCATAGTCTGAATCTTTCTCTGTAGTGTAGTTCAATATCAGTTAACTATGGTTATGAGTATCCTATTAAACCATAGAAGATCTATTCATATGAGATGTATTCATATTTGAAAAAAAAATATTTTAAATCAGATTTATTTTCATTTAAAGCAGGAAAAGACAGCTTCTTTAGAGCAGAATAATATGAATCACTGATGTAATTGTTTAACAAAAATTGCATCTATAAGTTACGATTGGTGTCAATATTTTATTCAATAATTTATTTTCATTGGGATTATTGTATGAGTCGTTTTCTCTAGCCAATCATGGTAATTTGATCTTTTTAATTTACTGCTATTTACATTTTGATTAACTCTTCACACAAAAGCTTTCATATGAGCTGTTTGCACTTTTTCATTCAGAGACTTAGATTATTACCTTTGGTTGATTTTGTATCTGCCTTTAAGATTGTTTCCAATCAAGTGATACAAATTTGAATAATTTTAGTGAATACAGGAATTATGTATTTTAGAAATAAAACTTTTATTTTTGAAATCTTACAGAATTGTTATCCTTAAGATGTGATTTAGCAATGATCAACAGAGATCTGAGTGAAAACAATGTTAAATTAAAAATGGTTTTATACAATGAAGATGTCCAGTTCCCTGCAAACAGGTTTTTCTTTCTATCATAGTATTAATTTAACTGGCCTTGATTTAAGATTTACTGGAAGTGCTACAAATCACAGTTCCTCGGAAAAGTAAGGAGTGTGCTTGGTGTGCCATTGTGTTAAACTTATAAAAGATACCACTCTTGATTTATATCAAAGTGTGTAAGAAATCACACTCGTCATAGTGATTGATGCAAGTGATGGCATACCACTGCACTCGCCAACCTCAAAATTGAAGGCCTGATTAATGTTTGGTTGACTTTATCTTATATTGTGCCAGTTTTTTAATGTTCTTACCATAGGATGGGAATTTTTTGTGGTTTGATTAAACATCAAAAACATCCACTGCAGAAACTTGTCTTTATGTAAAATAACACACCTGCTCTCAAATGGTCTACAACCAATTAGTTTAAAATCTGAGCTTTACTTTTCAAGTCATAATTTTACACCATGTTCACACAAGTTTAGAGTTCATAACCAGTCCAGCACTTAACCAGAAATACTGCGTTCGTTTCACAAGAAAATTTCACCCTTTTTTAAACCAATATATATTGACACAGAGTGATCAATGATTAAAAATAATGAAGTATTCAAGAAATAACTTTCCCTCAGACTGAAATTCAGTTGTTTGTTGCTCAAGATTAAGTTGTTCACCCAAACTTCCAACATTTCAATGATGCAACTTCCACAGCTCTTCTGGTTCATGATGTTTTGAGGGGATGAAGCTATTGCTGGGGTGCATGTGGTTGATAATGAGTGGTTTGACAATGTCTTGAGCAATTTTCTTTGAACACTATGCTGAAACATTTTAAATGCGGTGTTACCCTTTAAAATTGGTTGAAATTAATGAATATATAAAACAACTTATTAAAATAGCTGGCATTGAATTTAATATTTAGTTGCAAACATCAAGAAGTATCTTGACTTTCAGTGATTGGACTTTCAATAGTGGCAGATAATTTGTGTAAGTGCTGTTTCATTCTGATGATTTAAAAATGCTAAGCAATATGCAATCATGCTTATGTTTTGAAACCAAGTTTTATTATGCCTGATTAATTAATTTTTGCTGTCCTTTTCTCATATCTAGGCTCTAGATGGCTTTCTCTTCACCCTTTGCAGTGATGGGAGATTTTTGTACATTTCAGAAACAGTCTCAATTTATTTGGGCCTTTCACAGGTAACTTTACAAAAACAAATCTTTAGAAAAGCTGTTCGAGAGTAAACAATTTTTCTTCCACAAAATGTTACAAATGATATTGGGAGTTTCATTATTTATGTGCATGTGCATACACCCTCTAAATTTACAGCTGAGGGCAAGCAAAGCATTCCCAAAGTTTTAGTTAAATGGAGATAATGCTACTTTAAGTGACGTACATCCAGCAAGAAAACTCATTTCACCCTCGACATTGGGGAAGTAGTGTTTATTAGGACGAGGACTTAAAATGATCCTAATTGATTAATTGCAGGGTAGATGCACATATACAACTTGAAAGCAATTAGTCAGTTAAAATGAGGTAAATATAGAGTTACCTATTTGAGTATCTATGATGCAGAGGTTAGAGGACAAAGGAACTGTGGAGTCTATGTCACTCCCATCACACTTTGCAAGTATATGAACCATTTATGCCTATACTTACAGTGTCAATAGTAAGTTTGCTGGGCGATAAGTATAGATATAAATGTTATGCAGTACATAGGGGGATAGCAGGAAGGTTTAGTCCCTCATAGATCCCCAAACCACAGAGTGTTTGGGGAAACTGCAGTACTTAAGATTTGAAGGTTGTCATATCCAGACATGCATTTAACAAGCTGCATGTATGTGGAATTCCTTTTCAGAAGATCCAAGCAACCCCCTACACGTTTACTGGATTAGACTACTCTGAAAATCATGTATATTTAATGATGTGCTATGCACCATGTTAAGTAATTGCTCTGCATAGTGAATTGTATGTCATCCGGCATTTAATGGTACACTGTTTTGTCAGTTCGCAAACAGCAATTGTGCATTTAGTTTCCAAATGAATAAAGAAAGAGCAAAGTTAAGTTGATTGAAAGCTGTCATGCATGTCTTGGTAGCCTGAATGCTAGTGCTATCAACTGAAGTAAAGGACTAAAGAACAGAAAGCTATTTGCATGTATACTGTGAGTTTGGTTGCTATAGAGCAACAATGATGAAACGCAATTGACAAAAGGCATACTGTATAAATGCTATTCAAGTATAAAACATAGCTGTATAAGTTGAGGAATTGCCATCCCTAAAGTCTTTATTGGTATTTGCGCTTTGAATTCAAACAAGTCAGATTAAGACTACTGGCAGTTTTGAACCATTCTGATTGATAAATGGTATGTGGAGATCAGTCAAATATATGAGTTTGATAGATGGGGTTTTTCGCCCCAATACCTAACCCATTGGTTAAAGTTGGGTGGACCTATTACGTTAATAAGCCCTAATAAACCTCTTGTCCAATGACCCGCAGAATCGCTGGATATGCGGGTTCAATATATACGTACATTACCGCAGGTGTGAGGTTGCAGAGTGAAGATTAGTTACCGATGATTGATAGATGACAAAGTGAGCCATTAAATTAAATTAATGAGAGGGACTAGCTTGAACCTGCATACCCAGTGAATCTACATTGCCCCTCCTCACCTCCTATTTACAATACCAGGGAGTTTTTAGATTCTGCGGGTCCAAGGACAAGAGGTTTATTGGGGCATCATATTTATGTAATGCCACGGCCTTTGTTCTGTTGTTCTACTGGCCTTTTTGCCTATAGTTTGCTTTTCATATGCTGAACATCATGCACAATAGCAGTATGTTCCATATTAAAATCTTGTGTATGACCCAGCCAGGAGTAGAATTCCAGACCCTCCCCCCCCCCCCAAATATATGAGATATATTGTCCTCTCCCCCAAATATGTGAGATATATTGTGTAGCTATTGAAGAAGGGTGTGGTGACAATCATGAGGGGCTTTCCACCAGTATATTTATGTAGCAAATGTTAGCTTTCATTGTCCCCACATCACTGTTACCTTATCTCTCTTTGTTCTTTTGCAAACACCCTCATTCCAAAAATTCATCTCGCCTGCAACTTCGTGCTCATTGAACTGTAGGAGTGTATGTACCAGCATACGTATGAATACATAAGCAGAGACTGCAATATACAGGCCATACGCAACCTGAGACAACTGTTTATGGTTGGTTACATAATAGGCAAACAAGAAAGACAGTTCAAGTTTATGATTGCATTGTGGGAGGAAAGTGAACAAACCAATTATAAAATGGTGATCTTTGGAAGCTAGCTCTAATGGGGCAAAAGATTTGGCATGACACATAGGAGTATGATGGTGAGGGGGAACAGTGCCTGTGGAGAAATTTTTTTTCTAAAATGGCTCAGGGATTCAAGCAGATATTGTGTGATCCCCTCCTCCTCTCCCACCCCCCCCCCCCAAAAAAAAAAAATTAAAGCAAACCCCCAAAATCTAAAGGTTCCATTTGAATCGGAATGGGACAGTATCATACGCATGTGCACTAAGCAGAATTTTCCTGTCAGCTGTTAAACTGAAACCTGACATCTAGAGGTGAGAAATGGGGGGGGGGGGGGGAGGGGGGAAGCTAAACATAAGAAAGTATCTTACCTGTTTGGATAATTGCATGTAACCTTGAATGTCAGTGGAGTTATGCTGTTGAATTTCGTTATAGTAACCAATTGTGAATTAAATTGTCAACAGAGAAAGGTAGTTGGTGTGATCTACCCACTGAAGTTTGGGACAGTATTGCATCAGCTTTGCAAATTATTACCGGCCCCAAGAACATAATTTAAAATTTAGGCTATAAAGGAGACCTGAGTTGTACATTTGACTTTAAAATAGCGACAGGAGTATTTGAAGAAATTAATTCATTAAGGGTACTACCAGAAATTAAATCTAGTGTTGTATCAAGACATTGTACATTGTTAAAGGTATCCATGTTACAAGTCACTCCACTTTCGTACTTAAAATGAGGGGTTGCTGTGTTAATTGTTCTGAATTGCACAGAGCTGAAAAGGTCCTGTTCATTAACCTGATGGAATCCTGTGAAAAATGAAGACAAAATTGTCTTGTCATTTTAATACTAAGTAACACTGTAACAGCTGGTGATAGAATTCAATTTAATCACAGCATCTTTTAGAGGCAGTCTTCAAGTTAAATCCTGATATCTATGTTTTCCTTAGAATTTCTTCCTGTTGCAAAATCATAGTATGGTAGTGATTTCTACATATCCTACAAATGTAACATCAGTTCTTTGTTGCAGGCCTGGTTGCAACAAATTGATGAAGAGCATGTGGCACTTTGCAAATCATTCTAACATTTTAATTTTAAGTCACCTTGACATGCTATTTTTAAGTATTGACTCTCTCACTCTTTTCATTTTTTGCTGACCGTATTCTTGTATTTGTCCTGGTAGACGCAGTATTGCCAGAATTGTTGCAATGTTGTAATAATTTTTAACGTGTGGATGCATGCATATGTTTTCCTAATTTTGGTTTGACTTGATCTGCTCTGTGAATTGATGCAGAGCTTGAAAAAAGGAGAATTATGAACCTTCAAAGAGCTAGAGTATGGAGATGAACAAGGCAACAAATTATGTAAATTTTAAAAAAAATACAGCATGACTAGAGAAATTAACTCTAGAAGACTAATGGTTGGGCAGTAGGGGACAAGCAAATATTAAAATGTTGTTCATCACACCATTTGCATGGTCAAGTGGTTATAGCATCCCGCTTACAGCTGGTACATCTGGAGTTTGACTCCAGGTGGGTTCATTTTGAAGACTTCTAACATGGAACCTACTGGCACTGTGCTTGGGGCACAGCATGATCAGTGAAGTAGGGAAAGCAAGCCAACGAGGTTCCAATTGGAAAAAAAAGGTTGTGGCTGGCCCAATATAAACCAATTGGTTAGAAACTGAGCCACAAAACATTATCAAACTACATCAGACAGTATTAGTTACAATCCACAACCAATATAATGGGACAAAACATGCAATTGTGAGATTGCAATCCCCGTATTTGCGAGCCCATTCCCTTATTCACTATATGCAGCAGCTCAGTGTGTTGCGAGACCTCAACATGGACGATTGCGAGAATTGCTCCGTGTCCTTTTGATCGTGAATTGTATGTGTTTCATATGCACATTGTTGGCATGCACACAATCAGTACATCGCTCTCTGTACAAACACAGACCTTACATACTGCGATGGTATGTAGTGTTGTCAAAGGGACGCTGTTTAACATGCTTAGGAAAACAAAACATATGAAGCACAGGCATATCCTTTATATAACTGTAATGTCCTGTTGACACTATGTTGTTAACATATATGCGATTCTTAATGTTGTTTGCATTAATATCGTTTATTCTTCAACAGCATATATCTAAAATTCTTGTATTACTGAATTTTAATCCTGCTGATTTTAACTCATTGGTGTTTGACTTTCTTACAGGTAGAGCTCACTGGCAGTAGTATTTTTGACTTTGTGCATCAAGGAGATCATACAGAATTAGCTGAAGAGCTGGGGATGAAGTTACCCCCCAGGCTCTGTGGGGTTGATCATAGTAAGAAGGAAGACATGGACAGTGTACCCTCCAGCCCGGCTGTACCCTCCCCAACTGCTTCACATGGTAGGGGCCACAATGGAGTACAACTCTGTTGACATCATGATACCATTGTTCTGTTGAACATTCTAGAGTAACATTTACAAATGTCAACAGAGAATCATCTATTGTCATAATATAACCACTGTTTAAAGTTCAATGATGTTTTATCGCATAAGGCAGTTTTGTCTATTGCTTACTTGTCAAGAATGGCTCAGTGTGTGCCATTATATATTCACACTTTTAGGAATAGTCTGGGCTCTTTATACCTAGCTTTCATGTTGTAAATGTTGGCATTTCAGAGACTGGAGGCAATAGTGTTTTCAGGGGAAAGAAAATATTCACAGTCGAATGCAAGGTCACTGTGGTCATAGAATGTCTGGAAAAATCTTAGTTACCTGGTACTGAGTTTTTAAATGCAGCTTCCTAGCTCTTAAAAGTCATGAAATTTCACCAGATGAATATATACGGTCTTCCCAAATGTCACAATTTTCTGTGAAAGCATGAATGCAAAAACTGCTTCCATGGATTTTTCACTGGTATAAATATGCTGTATGCAAACATGCAACGAACAAACCACAAGTTGATCATCTGTTGTCTGGCAATTTTCATCAGAAACCCATTTTGGAACACCCTTTCATTTTGCCAAATTTTTTGTGGGTCAGTTTCAGACTTTTTTGTTGGAGATTTTCAAGGAAAATTTAATATTTTGAGGCTTGTCTTTTGGAGAAATAAACACTTCTAGAAGTATCATTGGGTTTCCTGTCTCGTAGAGTACTATTTAAATCGAGCATAACTAAAAAAGTAAATATTGATATCTTCCTGTCAGCCCTCACAATAATTGTAAATATGTCTCTTCAAAATGGTCAGTTCTCCACGGACTGGAAGCAAGTTATGTTTAAACCACTTCTAAAGAAACCTGGACTTGATTTAACTTATTTGAACTATAGTCCAGTGAGTAACTTGTCTTTTATTTCAAAGTTGATTGAACGAGCTGTTGTTGACCAGATGATATAGCACAGTAACAAATATAACCTTCTACCAACATGCCAGTCAGGCTTCCGCCCCTTCCACAGTACGGAAACTGCCATCTCGAAAATTCATTCTGATGTGTTGCTGCAATTGGATAACAGAAAGTGTGTCGTGCTTGTGCTGCTAGATCCAAGTGCGGCTTTTGACACAATAGATCATAACCTCCTTCTTGATTCTCTTACCCGACGTTTTGGGGTTGAAGGCACAGTGCTCCACTGGTTCAAATCTTATTTACTACATCGTCAACAGTATGTCATGATAAACAATGTGCGGTCAAAACCATTCCCAGTAAGTTTTGGTGTGCCACAAGGATCTTGCTGTGGACCTCAATTGTTCACATGGTATGCCAGTTCTCTGTTTGACGTTGTTGCTGCTCATTCATCGAGTATACATGGATATACAGATGATCATAGCATATACCTTAGTATGAATGCAGGTGACCCCACTGACGTAAGTGACTCGATCGCAAAGCTTGAAATGTGTCTGAAAGATGTCAAGAACTGGATGACTTTCAATAAACTAAGAATGAATGACAGTAAAACTGAAGTAATTATATTTGGTTCCAGCCAACAGTTGTCCAAACTTAACATTGAAAATATTATCATTGGTAACATCCCTGTTAAAGTCTTGTCGTCTGTGAAGTACTTAGGAGCTTGGTTAGATCAGGGTCTTTCTATGTCTGATCATGTCAATAGTAAGTGTAAAACTGCTTTTTACAATCTGTATAACATTAGACAGTGTGCTAAATTCCTAAGCAAGACTGCTGTCATTGCTCTTGTGAATGCACTGGTTCATAGCTGTATCGACTATTGCAATATTTTGCTAACTGGTATTCCGAAATGTATGCTGTACAAGATACAGTGTGTGCAAAATTATGCTGCCAGACTAGTTGCTAACAAGAACAGGTTATTCCCATCCTTAGCCTTGCTGAAGGAGTTGCATTGGCTCCCAGTGTTTTACAGGAATCCATTCAAGATCTTGCTTCTTGTTTATAAATCCCTACACAATATGGCACCACTCTACCTTCCCAACATGATCTCCTTTAAGAAAACAAAATATGAACTCAGATCTGAGACCACTCTCAATCTGGTTGTTCCCAGATATAGATCCATATTTGGTGAGTGTGCACTAGCTGTCCAAAGTCCTAAGTTATGGAATGATCTGCCCCCTTCAGTTAAGACAGCACTCTCTCTGGAACATTTTCAGTCCTTATTAAAAACCCACCTATTTAGATGTGCCTTTGATGGTATCTGATAGTCCAACTTAGTCTTTTGTATTCCACTGTGTCTTGTAAGGCGCATTAGGATAGTTATTTTAAATAATGCGCCATATCAATTGAACTATAAATATAACTTGAACTTGAACTAAAAGAAATATATTCTACTGTGACACTCATTTCTACTATTTACATTTGTAATCCAGTAAGTTTTGTGGATTTTATTTCAATGTTGGGATTCAGAATCCAATCATTTAGAGACAAAAGCAGAAAACATTGAAGTAACATTTTCCCAAAATTGTTTCAGGGATCCAACTGTACGGTCTATTCGCTGTAATTAAATGTCAAGAGCAGTCCCCCAAGCTTATTTTTAAACAACGGTAAAATGAAACAATTTTCTTCTTATTACTCTCCAAAGCATCTTTCATCGTATGTTATAACTTCAGTATTGCATATTCAAGGTAAACCAAGCAGTCACTTCTAGTAAATTTCACATTTAAGGAGAAAAAATGTTGTCATATGACCCTCAACAGCCAATCACGAAACAAGACAGTCTACTACACAGCTTCAAGTGAGGATGACTGCTCTTGCCCTTTAATGTCCTGAGAAGGAAATGTTTGCCCGGAAAAGGTGATTAACCTTCTTTAAAAAAATGTAAGCTCATGGAAGGTCTTTTGGAAGTGGGCATAACTATTGGCAGGGATTTTAGTTTTTCGAGACTGACATGAAAGTTGATTCAACCATCAAATTGAAGGAAGTTTTTTCAGCCATTAATCAATGTTGACTTAGACTGCCCTCCCCACTGGAGAGCTGACTTCAAGTGGGTGATCAGATCCTGATCAGTTCTTTCTCAAGATCAAAGGTTTTGCTTTCTTACCTTGTAAGCCCAGGGCAAGCAGTCAACATACTGGGGGGTGCGTTAAAACCCTCTCATCATGTTGTCGACTACACCACTCTGGACTTTGTGTTTGTGTGTATTCTGTAGGGAAAGAAAGTTTGTTGCATCATAGGTCATCTCTTTATCTGGGGGTAACCTTGATTCTCTGAGCTTTCACACATGTTTGTTTGAACCAGGCTTTAGATCTGATTTGTTTCTATGAGTGGATCAAAGCCTGTGATCTGATCATGTGTGCAAGGGTTTTCACACAACATATTTGATTTCAAGGGTTGGATCGATCCAGATCTGTTTTCCTGGTAGAGAATAGAGATCAAGCATGAAAACAATCTAATAAAAGTTTGAGTTTAATACTGAATGTATTGGGTGTTAAATATTGGTATCATCATATGGGTGCTGCAATAAGTTTTCTTTTAATCAAACATTAGTTTTTAAATCCACCTTTGGAATGTTAGATTCTGTTGTGTAGTGCAGCGACATCTATAATGCACTTTTCCATTGCAGCCTTCCATGCCCAATCCTGGATAAAAGGGTTGTTCACCCTTTTTGCCAGGAATCAGGGAGCTGTTATTTGGAAGGAGTTTTAATGGAAAGTTTTAATTTAGCTAATTCCTTTCTTTTATCAGTAGTTTGTTATTTGATATCAATGGGCTACCAATATCTTTCACATCTAATAATCCCATCAAAATTTACTTTCACCAAAAAATGCTTTGATAGGTAGGTTGGCATTGCTACCAATTAAGAAGCAGGTGCTAGAAAACTTAAAATGGCTGGTTGATTGAAATTAGCCAATTTACTTGTTCCTTCATAGAGAGCGAATCTCATGCAAATGAGCTACAGAGACATACAGTAGTCTAATGTCTAATATTTGTCATGTCATTTTGAAGATTCCCTGAAATCTGCTGAAATGACAAGGTATAACATCATGTTCACATGTGCATATACAATGTGAATGAAATACTAGCTCTGACCCTCGAAGCCACTTGAAACTAAATGCAAGGTTTTTGTTTTCCAGCCACCGGCAGTTCTAAGGCAGTAGCAAAACATTTCGGACTGATGTTAGATATGGCAGACAACAAATGGATTTTGTAATCTATTGTTAGTCTTGTAGAAAATCCAAGAGGGGGGACAAGGCAGAGATTCTTGCATAACCTTGATGGTGCAAAAAGAGCAATGTTGTTCTAAATAACAGCTCCCTGCAGGAATGTACAATTTACTTGTTATCTCTCAGCCAGAATAAGCCATGTTAATGGCTGAAAAATCATCCTGGTATGTTCTGTAGTTAGTTATTTAGTTAGTTATATAGAGTTTTACAGCCCAGTTTCCAAACTATTGGTTCAAGTTGGAAAAGTACATTATTGGCAAATAATGACTTTTCTTGTGTCTGAAATGATGGCTATAAAACTTAAACTAATACGGCCAATATGGATAGTTGGGTTATTGTCTGAACTTTATAAGGTCCACTGTACATCTAAGCAGGGAGAAGTTATTAGATGCAGATCCATCGAGAACGTTTCTCTTTGAGCCGTTATTGTTGCTGACACTTATCTCTTTTGTGTGTTGTTCTTTATGACTCAATAGGCTTAGTAGGTGTTAGCAGGTGTAAGGAACTGAGTTCAGCCTGGTAAGGCGTCTGCTAGATGTAGAAGCCTGCAGATCGGGAAATTTGTCCCTTGTCTTAATATTGCCAGCCGCTTAAGGAACTAAATTAATTTGGCAATTTGGATGTATTTGGAGGCGGATTACAACCTATTTGTCTTGTTCTCTGTATTTTACTTTATTTATGTGCCTTTTAGACCATGCGAGCGAATGCGAGTATTAATGACAATCCGATAGCAATGTTTAGTCTTATTTCTCTTTTGCTCATTTGCATAAATCATCAGAATTAGTCCATAGCCAGGATCATTGTGATCATTAGCAATAAATATCCAGTCGTTTGAAATGCCAAGACAGTGTCTGGCACTTCTTTGTCGGCAGCTACTTACACATAACAGCATAGTTCCAAATAATCCCTTTTGTTGGAGTCACCATATGTATGAATGAGGTTGCCTAGGTGTTAAGCAAAGGAATCACATGCCCTTTAGTTCAATAATCCCCAAATAAAGGATTTAGTGTCCACTTTGGAATCAGTGTTATTGGATTAGCATAAATTAAAGATTCAATGGATCTCCATCTAGTAACACCTCCCTGATCTAAGACTTACTAGAAAATTCTACTCCAAGAGGATTATAAATATAGATAGAATGGGGTCATCTAATCATTATTCTAAGTGTTGTTACTACAAATGGTCATTAGCCCAAATAAAAAAAATTGGGGGCAGTTATTCCAAGGGGTTGTTATTTATAGGATTGAGACAATTTGTCATTATTCTGAAGGTTCATTATTTGGAATTAAAAGAATCTGAATGAAGGATATTTTTTTTTTCAAAATTAAGGAGCCCCCTGCTGGTATATAGCCTGCTTACTTTAGTTTCGAAAAAACAACCCATACTTTTTATTTTGAAATGCTAACCTGTCGTGCCTTTCATGTGAGGAAGTTTAAATACTTGGGGGGATTAGTGATGTATTGCAAATTTCTGTTCTTTTGAAACAAAAATTTGTTGATATGGAGCTTCTATTGCAGAAAGCTTTGGATTCCAGGTTTCATGTGAGGAAGTTTAAATAGTTGGGGGGATTACTGAAGAATCTGCACTTCCTTCAATTATTGGTGGCAAATCTGAGAATGACTGCTTTTAATAAGTCCTCCCGACTGTCTGGCCAAGAACAAGAGAGGAAAGTCTTTCCTCCGATAAAGAAGACCTCAGATATTATTTTGTTGACTTTAGGCGACTAAATGAATGTTCATATATTTTTCTAAATGAATGTTCTTATATTGACCAAAACAGTGTTCCATGAATGCAGATTCTTGATTTTGATGTTACATATAGTTGGCCCACTTTCTCGCTTTTCTCATTTTTCTCTTTTTTCCTTTTCCCTTTCTTTCCTTTTCCCTTCTTTTCCATTTTCCTTTTTTCTTCTATCTTTCTTTCCTTTCCTTCCACTCCTTTTTCTCTTTTTCTTTTTCTCTTCTTCCCCCTCTTCCTCTTTTCCTTCCTTTCCTTCCCTTCCCATTTTTTTCATCCCTTCCCATTTTTTTTGCCCCCCCCCACTGGTTTAGCTACTGGATGTGTGTTTTATTTGGGTTAGATAGGGTTTTACTCCTCCATTAACAATCTTTTGTTTTAATCCATCTGCACCCCATTGTCTTTTGGCCATTTATGGGGAGCTGGAATGATATCCCTACTCCGTTGCTTATGCAGAGCATAACACACAATAGTTGTAGGTTCCATTCTTTAGTATAGCCCAGCCTGGGAATCAAACTTTTAACTTAGAGTGGGGATGGGTGTAAAAATGCTTTATTAGACTATTAGATTCTCAGGATTGTCCAAAACTTTACAGAGTGGGGTTTGGTGGCTGATTCGATAATTGTTTACATCCAATCTTTGTTCAGAATTTTTGTCTACCCTGATTCCATATGTGGCAACTAAACTCAGAGATGCCAACTCCCCCTGATTCTCAGGGAGGCTCCCTGGAAATTCAAGGATTTTCATCCATTCCAACTAGCAAATAGGACAATCTCCCTGATTCAAGCAAGCTTTTCTCCCATTGAGTTGCATGTAATTCTAAAAAATTTCCCTGATTCCTGTGTGAAACCTCCCTGATTTCAGGGTGTAAGTGTTGGCATCTCTGCTAAACTAAACAAAACTTAATTTCATTAACACATAAATGTATTTCATTCGTTTAGTTCCAACCCAGAAAGAAGTCCATGGATTACTTGGAGTGTATTTTGTTCCTTCTTACTGCCTTCGTACAGTTTTATACCACTATTTTCAACAACAACTGTCTGGTGAAAACAAACAGCACTTTTAAAACTTTGTTCTAGATAAATATTTTTAGGCTGTCTAACAGCAGAGTTGTGAGGTGTGTTCATGAGAAGAAGTATTCCTGTTAGCAAAGAGTTTCAGTTATGTGAAACTGTTATTATTGAGAATATTAAGGAATTATATTCTGCTTCCTTGCCTTTGAAGAAATAATCTGAAGAACTTCTTGAAAAGCATGCAGTCTCATGAATAAACCTGAACAATACTCCTGCCTACTCAAAACAATATGCATTTCAAGGGTAATGAAAATTGGATCATTTGAATTTTGAAGTTAAAAGTTTGGGCCAACAAGTTAGTAATGAGTAACAAATACATCAGTTTCTCTTTTAAGGAACCTAATATTTTGGAGAGAAAGCTGCAATAATGCCATATTTTGGACTATTCATTATTCTGCCTAGTATTGATCTTAGAAATATTTTAAAAAACAAAAAAAATATTTCCCATAGTTCGAACTTTCAACCAGAAGGAATTGATCCTCTCTGAAATGGTGTAAAAGTTGATACCCAGTGGAAAAATTTCCCTTAAATTATATTTTTTTGATAATTATTTAATCTCTACTTCTGATTTTACAAGATACCAGCAGACATTTTTGAAACATTTTATGTGGAAAGCAGCAAATAACTTCAAATAACTGCTTTTGCCCTTTAATACCATAAGTGGCCCTATAATAAGTCATTCACACTATAAAAATAGAATACAACCCCTGCTTTCTCTGTACATTATTGATACCATTTGTTTCGAAGTAAATCATCATTTGCAATACCAGCTGGTGTGTACAAATCTTTTATTGACTGACTTTTTTTTTTGTCTCTTTTATGTCAGAAAATTTAAACATGGTACCCCCAGCTAATTCTACTAGATATGAAAGGTCCTTCCTCATCAGAATGAAGTCCACACTCACTAAACGAGGGGTCAATTTCAGGTCTTCAGGCTACAAGGTATGTCTATCATTTTTAGCATTGCTAAATGTCTCAAGTAGACTTTTTATGAGTGTCACCATTGTTTTTTTTTATTTCTTAACCTTTTTTTCTGAACTTTTCATCATTCCTAGGCCTTTTTGCTTTTTGTCCCACAGTCTTCTCTCCCACTAGTCTGTATGGTACATCAGTTAAGGTCATAAATTGCTTTCAGAGATGTGGTGTTGACTGTCTGGCAATGTAACAAGTGGGCCATGTTTAGAGTAGCCAGCAATGTAGTTGATCATTAAGTTGATTTTATTTCTATGTAATGTCAATACGTGCAGTTAACAGACATGCAAAATCAACAAAAAAAATTCAAATTTCAAATGACTCCATGGAAGGGCAGAATCATTTCTTTTAAATGATAGACATTTCAAGGGTTTAAGATTTTAGAAGAGGAGGGGATCTTTGAGGGTAGAGGATGAATGTTTCTTTAATGAGTTCATCTAGGGTTGTTGAACGGCACAAACTGGCATGAATAAATGCAGATTTTGGTTTGAATATTGGAGGATGCTGTAGGGTTCATAGGAGGCATTGCCATAATAAAAAGGTTCAATTTTAAAGAAAATAAAATACCAGATTGAATTTTCACACTATGTGAGATGGTGGCAGTGTATAGAAGTGTGACTCTGACACAGAAGAATGAACAGAAAGTATCAAAATGAGGGCCATTATCATCGATCTGTCTTTAAGTTAATAGGATAGCATCAATCAGGCAAATAGGTGTTAAAAGGAGTTGTCACCTTTCCTCTGGGGATTTCTCAGACGGTCTTCAAAATGCAATCAAAGGTTTGGCCAGGTGTCATTTTTAAAACATGTTTTATATAACTGTGTCAAAATAGGGTGACCAATGTCAGTATTTTTTATGAAGAGACCTCAGGATCTACTGGAAGATTTTGGCAAGGTGATATTTTTAGAAGCAGAAGATTATAGAGATGGCTTTCTCATTGGCTTTTTGTAATATTGTGAAAAGCACTTTATTTTTTGAGGTAAGGAAGTTAAATAGTCGCTCAGCAAAATTGTGCAGTTTGGATATGATGTTCAAAAAGGGTATCCAGTTGTTAATAATTTGAGGGTTATATTATGGTTTCATCATGTTCTTTCTGGAGCAATTGGCTTTTTATTATTTTTTTTTTTGGGGGGGGGGGGGGAGGGGTCGCACTTCTTGATGCAATAAACCAAACATATGAAATGAAGCGAAAATGCACTATTTTACAAGGGCTATTAATATGATGTAGGTGAAACTCTTTTTCTTAACCTTGTTTATTCTGATGTGGAAATTACTGTAAAAAATTTAATCATTTTTAGCAATCATTTTTCTTATGCAAAATGTTCTTGTTCTCTTCACAGGTCATTCATATAACAGGGTCATTAAGGCCAAGGGTCAATCCACCGGAGTACAACTCTCAGACTCCAGAAATATTAGGCTTTGTAGGACTGGCATTCGCATTACCACCACCGACATTCAACGAACTCAAATTAGAGCCAACTTCATTTGTGTGTAAAGTCAGTGTTGATTTTAAGATCACCTATTGTGATGAAAGGTAACTAATATTTACTCAATATTTTCTTTAGATCAAAATGTTTTCCATTAAAAGATATAAGATAATGATAGCTGCACTACCAACTGATAGACAAGATAATGATTGCTGCACTACCAACTGAAAGACTGATTCATTTATTTGGTACTAAGATAAAAAACAAAGGAACAACAGAATACATGAGAGTCACTCCACATGGATAAATTCTTCTTAGACTGGGCAATCACAGGGAATAATTTAGAATTCAAATTTTGCATAGCAGTTTTGAAGACTTTTGAGGTCTTTCACACATTGTTTGTGAAAATGCAACAGTTATGCACACAAAAAATTGCTACACAATTTTTCTTTTGTGTAGCAAATTGGCCTGTTTGTGTAGCAAATTGCGATGAGATACTGGATAAATTATTCCCTGAATCATAGTTCAAACTAGTGGGTAATACAAAACCACACATACTGAATGACTTGTGTGCTTTACAACTGCCAATTGCTGGCTTGCTTGCATTTTCCATGGGAAATATCATTGATGTTTTTATAAACCTGTCAGTACCTTGTTTTACTCAAACCAATTGGTTGGAAACTGAGCCATAAAACCTCATCTAACAAACTAACCCATTCAAAATCATAACTAATAAATGGATCAGTACCTGACTCCAGAAATGATGAAGTTGATTATACACAGTTATCTTCTGCATTGACTGAGACAAAAACTGGATCTAAATAATATCAATTAATGTTAAGAGATGGTTGGATTGCACAATTAAGGGGAATGGACATGTGTGTGGATGAGTAACTTACAAAAGAATTAAAAAATGAGGAGTAAGTGAATTGGTTTAGGCTGGATTTTGACCTAAATAAGAATCTGCTTTATGAACAAATCTGCTTGATATGAAGAAACACTGGCAGGGTACCCAAAGAACCGTAAGTCAATTGTTAGATGTTAGATGAGATTTAACGACATACAAACATGAATGTGTTACATAGTGTCAGTCAACTGGACAAAAAATTCAAAGTTATAAATTTATTTTCAAGTTTGGTTCAAGTTCTAGTTGGCTTCCCTTTAGTCCCCTCTTACAACAGGTAGGAAATACCATGGGGATATTCTTCAACCCCCCCACCCACAGGGAGCATGATCATAAAATGCACTTTGACAAAAAAATTTTTATTTTGTATGCAAAAATAAAAGAGATAAGCTTTCCTATTTATTCAGAGGGTTGGAAATAAAATGACTTTTCTTTGATGAATTAAATTGATAAAAACTTACATTTTTACTAGCTAATTAGATATGACTGACAACTATGTGGTCTCATATGGTGGAGATTCCCAGGTTGAGTCATACCATAGACTCTAAAAACGGAATCTTCTGCAGTTGTGTGTGATGCTCTGCATAAGCAATGG
This sequence comes from Holothuria scabra, assembly GCA_037179385.1. Taxonomy (NCBI): domain Eukaryota; kingdom Metazoa; phylum Echinodermata; class Holothuroidea; order Aspidochirotida; family Holothuriidae; genus Holothuria; species Holothuria scabra. Next base: position 30,227,715 of record CM074180.1, on the reverse strand, counting down.
AGTAGGGACAACAAGCCAGTGAGCCACAACTGGAAAAAAGGCTGTGGCCAGCTCAACTTGAACCAATAGGTTGGAAATTGGGTCGTAAAACTCTATGGAACTAACTCACTCATGGTGGTGTATTGCATTGGAAGGAGGAAGGGAATGAATTTTTCTTGCTTCCCTCATGCTTTGGAAAGACAATGTTTCTTACCAAAGAGTAAGAGAGATTTAAGGATTTGATTTGACTGGTTCCTGGTTACTCCACATTTAGGACCAGAAGTGTGGGTGACATCATCCTCCTGTCTCCTTACTAGTACCAGAATGCAGCGTCCTGGGTATGATGTTAAACTGAATCCAGGTGGGGCTAGGAAGTTGTGTGTGAGGAAAAGTTTTTCTTTGACTATTGCCTATAAAACACGAACATAAGAACGTTATTATTTATTTCATGACCGACAGGTTGTTAGTGTCAAAAAACATAGCAAGATTTGCTACGCTGTGGGCTGTGGGCTGTGGGTTGTAGAATATGGCCATGGTATTTCTTGCGTGTTGTGAAAGGTGGCGGGGGGGGGGGGTGGGGCTAGCTCTGTATTTGAGCTGCATTTGGGACCAAACTTGAATTTCATTCATATATGAAACAATATTTAAACTCTACCCTTTCATCTAGTTCACAATCTATGGCACATTAGAGTTGGAGTGTTGTTAAATCTTATCTAACCAACTAACAAATCTATTACTCAGAGTGGAAGGGAAAGTGAAGGATTTTGTAAACAATGTTGGTAAAATTTACCAATGAAAAATTTCATTGTCATGCTCTGCATTTCACCTCTACCACCCAGATGGGACAATTATATCTGTTCCATTGTCAGAATTCATGCTTCGAACCATGAAAAACTGCAGAAGGATGCAGAACAAAATTATGTTAATTTATGTCAATTTTCTAGGCTAGGTTAGCAAATGCAGAACAAGTGCTACTTAGCATGAAAAACTGTGTATTGTAGCATACTTTTGAAGCATAAGAGGGTTGTCCAAACTGGCTCCCTCGACCCAACCTCTAGTAATTTCTTAAATCTGTCATGTACTTAAATATGATAACAATTGCCAGCTGGTGTCAGTATTGGTACATTCATAATCATGAGTAAATTTAAATAGGAAATGCAGCTTACTACTCTATAAGATGTAAATGTCCTCTTAGACATTGAACTGATCTGGTATGGTAGTTACATGGGACATTGGCAAAAGTGGATATAGCTATGAATATATCATAACCTTAAGAAGTGTTCATGCTGAAGGTAACCATTTAACACCTCCAATGCTTTTGCTTAATCAAGTGTAAACTAACTGTCAGATAATCCTGTCTGGTCAGCAATCACCTTTCTTGACCATGCAATGGACCTTAACACAGATGCGTTCCTAGCCATTTTATTTCTAAAGAGATGTCTGTATATGTTTAGTTGCATTTGTTTGAACAAAATGTACCTAAGCAAGGTAGTCTTATCCTGCATTATGTGAAATAGCCCTTACTAAAATTGCCTACCACTAAACAGTCTAAAACCCGACTTGTGGGTGGTTATGTCTGGTTTTTACTTGATGTTTGCACCTACAGTTCATAGCCACTCCAACCCTAAAATCAATAAAAATATAAACCTGGTAAGTATTGAATTGGCTCTAAACTTTGGGTATTAACTTCAATTTAAAAACCTGACTTACCACCCAAAAGTCAGATTTTTAGACTATTTAGTGGTAGGCAGTTTTAGTAAGGGCTATTTCACAGAATGTGCTCTGTGTTTTTTGAAATACAAAACTCAGTGATTGTTGGATATTTAAGGGGATTTTCATGTCTGGATAAACACCGCATTGGCGTGGTCTCAGGTAATCTGCGACACAGGGTGTTACCTTGTTTTCCAGTCTGTGTTCTCACGTATCCTGTGTATTGGGTAGTGCTACCATGGTAACAAGGACAAATATTTCACATACCAATTACTGTTAAATCTTAGAAAATACCTGTCAACAGCATCGTTAACACCTGGGACCTTGCTTGATTAAAACTAACACAGTGCTTAAAACTGCATAACCCTGCGATTTGAGGTGGATCCAAATTTAAACACCCACCCCGCGTAAACCCTCGTTCCCACGTTGCTCGAGGTAGAGGTAACACGGTGTTCCCTCAAGCCCGGGGTACTACAGAGGTGCCAACTCTCCCTGATTCGCAGGGAGACTCCCTGAAAATTCAAGGATTTTTGTCCATTCCAACTAGCAAATATGACAATCTCCCTGATTCAAGCCAACTTTTCCCCCGTTGAGTAATTTTAAAAAATCTCCCTGATTCCTGTGTGAAACCTCCCTGATTTCTGGATGTAAATGTTGGCATCTCTGGGTACATGAGACCACAGTACATGATTCTGTATTGTGCATGCATCTCCTGCCTTGATCACTACCACAGTTACCCTAGTTTACCAATACATTGCTTTCAAAGGACATTGTTAGGTAACTTTAAAATCTGTTTGAGGATGTTTGATATTTCATGTGAAATTAACCACAGGATGGATGCTTGATCTGAACTTTTTTCGTTATTAAAAGTTATTTTGTTTGTTAAAAATGTTTGCAGTCTTTGTGGATTGAATATTACCAGTTTCATGTATGTAACTTATGAGGTACACTTTGTGCTGGATAATTCCTTTTTTCATAGTTTCTAATGTCAATTCATTCATGTCTGAAATTTGGTGTAACATGTTGTCAATAATTTCTTCCAAACCTTACACCTATGCCAAAATAGCATTTTTATAATAGTTTAAAAAGAACATGTCGGAAAAAATACCCTTAGAACCATCTTGTCAGGAACTGTTCTCAGTACTAATTATATGCCCATTTAAGCATTTGAAAATGACCATAAAGGTTGAAATTTGATAGCACTTCATCTCAGAATAAGCTGAAAGGGGATGTAGCCCTTCAATACACTTTAAGTAATTTGATTCCCTTTTTGCTAGCACTTACTTCAGGATTTGTTTAAGTTGTTATTTGAACCTCAAAGTTGTTGGGCTTCTATTGTTCCAGAATGGCAATTAAATCTGCTGCTCATTGAAGCAGCAAATAGGAGTAATGAGCCAGTGGTCGGGTACTATAATTGGGAACCGAAGTTTTTCCCTAAAAACTGTGGTAGCCATGATGGATCTCCTTAAAGGCTAATATCCCGTATTGTGGAAAATTGAGAAGATATTCACTGACCCAACTTCATTTGAAATATTATCTTTTTCTTGGAAATCTGTTTTTTTCCCATATCATGTTTTAGAATTCAAATATTATTCAACAGCGAGCAACTCTGCATGAGTAACTCAGGTGTAAACATACTTTAACATGTTAAGATGAGCCTTACTAAAGGAATTATGAAATCAGGGTGTAAATGTAAAATTGTTGGTATTGCATTGTCTCATCAACTCTGTCATTGTTATAACTGATATCCACTCAGAAGTAAGTGGAAAAAGTAGACAGATAAAGTTTCCAAAGTGGGGTGAAGTTTTTGCAAGAATGTGTAAGGGGACTAGTCATTTTTCTAACCAGCCAGTCCATATGGGTCGGTGTGCAAAGGAAATACATAAAGACTTCTCCTTAACGGCCAGTTAGATGAATGACTCTGCCCTAACAATATATTAATTGTTATGGTTGAATAGTATTTCAGATCATACTTACGTACTAATTTGCTGTTTTGAAAATTTTGAAGTTTGTCTTGAAATGTGGAGTTTGCAGCCATGTGATTCTAGGGAATATGCTGTGACTTTGCTTCTTAGGAAATAAGTAGCAGACACCCCATGAAATCAAAGGCAGTGTGGAGTGTAACTGGTATCTGACTTTGTTACATGGTCTTTGCCCTCAAGTGATACATGCTTTCATTTTGTTCACACTGTGTGAGAAGCAATTATTGCCAATTAAAGGTCAAACGCAGTCCCCCCCAAACTTATTTTGAAGCAAAAGCTAAACATTACAATTTTCTTCTTATTTCTCTTCAACGTATCTTTTGTCATATTTTTAGACTTCAATATTGCATATTCTGGGTAAACCAAACAGTAAATTTTACATTTGAAGGGAAACAATGTTGTCGCATGACTCTAAACAGCCAATCATGAAACAGTACAGTCTACTACACTACTTCAAGTTTGGTTGACTGCTTTTGCCCTTTAACACATACTTTAGTGGTCTCCCAGCTAAATGTTATGTAACTTTTAGTCTATTTTGGTATATCTAGTACTGTCAATCAATTAGTCAGATGTGAAAGCTGACTGTATCAAGTGTGTATGTTGTGTGTTTCATTTCCTCCCTGAGGTAATAAGATGAAATCAGGCAGAGAATTGAGGATGTTTCAAAAAGCATGAAGGAAGGTTTCACCAGGAGTATTGTTCCTCCTTCAACATTGACCTCCTTTTTACTAATAATTTTATGACGTGACAATTCATTGAATGCTGTTGAAATATCTGAACATTCCACTGTTATTTGTGATCTGCAAAATGAATTTGTTGATAAATTTACCTCTGAGAAACAAATCACTTATCTCAAATCCACATTTTATGGCTTCTGTTTGTGTTAGAATTATTAGTAGCTGGTATTATCTTTTATTGGCAAACTCACAAGATTGTTTTAAACTCACCCTTAGAAGATTAGAAAATGCCCTTGACATTAATTATCATTTTGCGACAGAAACCTGTTTTATTGATCAAAATAAAGATTGGATTTTTTTCTTGTTTCATCGTTAGAGTGGTGGATTTCCTAGACTACACTGTAGATGAGGTGGTAGGTCGTAACCTGTATAGTTTCTTACATGCACAAGACGTGCGGCAGATGAGACATCGACATCTGGATAGTAAGTACAGTAATCAATGATTGTATGACCCCGAGGGAGGCTCTTCAAACAGGAAATTGTCGGATATTTCTAACGAGTAAATTTCATCTGATGGGGAAAAGGAAGAGAGTCGAAGAATCATTTTTGTAACACATCTCGTAGACATTTGGTCTACGCAGCTGCTTCCTTTTCATGTTCAAATGTTTATTTTATTTGATACATTGACACTTTTACAATCATAATGAATGTCAATGTTTGGGTATGAGTGGGACATCAGAATCCCTCACCCCTGACACTTTGTTTTACTGGGAAGGAAATAGTTCTTTAAAGGTTAGGTTATTGCTTCAAAGTGTGACCTGAAACCAGTTTATTGATAAGATGGGAGTCTGCCTACCAGACAGAAAAATGTATTTCTGAATGTTTAGGGCAAAAAAGAGAAAAATAACCCCAGCTCAGGGATGGAATGAACAGGTGTAGCAAATGTGTTGTAGAAATGGTTGTATTTTTAAGATTACTAATTTTTAGGATGAGCCTTTGAAAAACTTAAAAAATTTAGAAACTGGAGTAGGTGTTGTAAGATAACTATCTTCTAGAATGAACCTTGTAAGAATTAGAAATTTGGAGATTAGACTAAGTGAGTAAAATGAGTGTGAAAATATGCAGAATTCTTTTGAAAAAGTGATGTCACTGAAACAAGTGTAACCTATTTTGCCCCTCATTACATGTAATCCATATACCTGCATTAACTCCCTAGCAAACTTAAAATAGAACATTTGAGAATGTGTGGTTTGTCTGTTGAGGATATAACTTCAGGTTTGCCCAAACTTTTTGTTGGGGAGGGGGGGGGCAGGGGGGGGTTTGGAGGGACTAAGATGGGGGGGCAAGTGGTCAATTGGTGGGGCAAGGAGAAATGACAGTAAGTAAAGTACCACCATCGGTTGGCATAAAGAAAACTTTGGAAAATCTTGACCCCTCAGACAGCCGGAAATGGCATTTCCCAGGCTTGTAAGGAGAATCTTAGCAGTCGGTTGTTATTTCAAGCTTTTGCTTGTAATAAAATTTTCTTTTCAGCAATAAAAATGAGGAAATTATAAAATAGTCAGAAAATTAACAGATGCAATGTACCACCTGTCATTGGATGAAATGCAACTATAATCACTAGCGAATGAGGTTGTATGCTTGGTTGTTGCGTAAATAAAGTTAGGTTATTCCTTTCACCACAATAATTGTTTCTAATTGTCAACTTGTAGTGAAAAGAGTATATTTTGGTTAAAGTTCCTCTTTGATTGCATGAAATGGCTTTTTCAGTCATTTTGTACTAAAAATCAATATTCCCATGGCTTGATTCTGACATTTTTGTCTTAAATACACTTAACAGAATATATTTCTTTACATTCAAAGTTCATGTGGGGGCTCTCTCCCCCATACCCTCTCCCCTCCTCTGTTAGCCATTGGCTTTGCATGTGAAAATGCATTTTGTCTCCACTTTTGCTATTGACAGTGTTGAGTAAAGGTCAAACCATCACAAGTTACTTCAGATGGATGTGTAAGACAGGTGGCTACGTCTGGCTGCAAGCTACAGCAATCCTCCTGATAGCCAAAAACACAAGTGATTCAGCTTTCATCTTCATCATGCAGGTTATCAGGTTAGTCTGCTGCCCTCTGTACAGATACCACTTTGTTGCATTTCACTGTGCATATTTGATTTTAAGCAACATTAATTGAAGAATGGAATTCAAAATTAAAAATGAATATGATGTCACAGAGCAGAAAGTATGCCTTCCTTTGGGGCAAAACAACCCAACACAGACAAATGCAGACAGCTGATTTGTCAATCATTTTAATATATGCATAGTCTGCTACAGGTGCAGGGCGAATTCTTATGTGTGTGGCAGCTTGTGGCCACATGTTCCATTGTTCTGCCCAAAGGAAGACGTCAGTTGGTCGTCATTGCACAAGGTCCACATCCATTATCTTTTGTTGATCTTGGGGGTAACACATGGTCACCTGACCATAATCATGGACTAATAGAAGTTAGTATGAATGAACAAGATACACTGTGGTGAATTTGAAGAAAGAGCACTAGAAGAAAGAAAAGAAAAGAAAAAAACAAAACTGGGGACTGGGGACTTGTGATGGCGGAGGTCCACTTCCTTCAAACTAGGGAAATTAGAATAAGAATATAGAAAAAAGAACAGAAGTGTTAATGAAAAGAAAAGAAAAATTTCAAGTCAAGACACACTTACAAATATCAGAAATCACCTTGACATGAAAACTCAGCATAAAGTCCCAACTCTCTAATCCTAAACAGTACCAATTTTCCTAACCTTCCTACTTAAGCCCCTCCCACAATTGTCTGAAATTCATCTTCGTCCAGACACAATCTCAGTTTACTGCTTCAAGGTGAGTATAGAAAAGCTCAATGTGTATAATCAAAATACTCTCAGTACAGTTCATGCTTTGTAATATAAGCTTTGGTACTTTGCATTGTTTGAATTAGCTTTCAATCCAAGAGCTGAGCCAATTGAGAATTTCTGTAAACCCTTACAAGAGTCATAGTTTGGGATGAGAGGATTGGCCCTTTAATTACCATAACAACCCAATCAGATGTAAATTGATCCATCCGTCCATTCCCACATCTCACCCAGACAGACAACTTCCTGCCCTCCCACAAGCAGGGTTTTTTCAGTCGTTGTCCTCATGGACTATCCTGGAAACTAAAAAGTGCTATGGATATTTGGAAAATTTTTGAAGTTTATGTACTTTTACAAAAAGCCATGGGAAATTGATTCTTGAGAAAAAATTTCATGTTCTTTCAAGACCCTCACGTAATGAAACATAACTATCATTAATGAAAATACACCAAAATTAGTGCATTCAATTTGAAGCCTATGCAGACATTGTATGAGAGTTGGTGGATGAGATTGTTAGAGGCTGTTAAGTCATATTGGTATGGTTATGTTTATGGCTACTACCTTCCTATTCATTATTATTCAGTGGTCAGTTTCTTGTACATAAATAGAAACAATTTGAAAAGATTTTTCATGAAAACCCTAATTTTGTAAAGGGAAAATCAAAATTTAGATCACAAAATTCTACATACAAGTGTTAATCATCTAGGAAATGATGTGTTCGTATGTAGGTCGAATACTATATGACATTATGCAGGTTTAATGGAGTCAAAATCTGGTAACAGTTCAGGTGGAAGTAATAATCTTTAACAGGTTCACTGATTTTAACCACTCACAAAATTCATTGATAATATCAGGCTTCCTGTGTACACTTCAATCACTTTAATGTCCCCAAAAGTTGAGACTTGCCTAAGTCATGTCATATTTTCTCAGCTTTTTTTTATGTTCTAGCCTCAAGGGAATGAGCAGTAAAAGAATGATCATATCCTCTCTAAGTTGTCCATAGAAGTAGCAAATCTGAAGAGGGAAGGGGCCTGTTGAACTGTTTTTCTTGAGTTTCTGACCCTTCAACCAACTATGGTAATATTTAGTGCATCATTAAAACTGTGTCTTTGATACACATGGACCAATCTGTCTGTCTGCCTCTGTCACTGTGGAACTGTTTTAAAACAATGTAGATAATTGTTTACATTCCTGTGTTAATTTGCATGATCAAACATTTTAAGGAAAAAGTATATTCCTCAAATCATTTAAATTTGGTTTCATATTATGGCTATCTTACCGGATTCAATTTTAGTGTCACACAAAACCATTAGGCCTACACCTAAAGCAAGTTGCATGAAATTGAAATTTAAATCATATTTACCATACACTCTTTGAGAATCAGTTTAATTGTCCTGATCCCTGTGATTGCTTCTTGGCCTTTTGGCGAAGATCATGTGTAGTATCAGTTCTTTTCATCCAGTCTAGAATGAAGCCATACATGACAGAACGGGTTCGGTTTCGCCAAACGGCCTTTTGCCAGAGTAGGGAGGACTTTTGAAAAAGTAACTTTCTAGATCCCATTGATTGATTGTTTTAAAAAGTTTTCACATGACTAGTTAGCTATTTAGTTGGTATTTAGAACGACACTAATTTAAATGTGATTTATGTTGTCAATGAGATCCTACAGGCAAAGTTGAAGTAGAGCTTCATTTGTGGTTAAAGTTCAAGTTTGGTCTCTGAATACGATGCAGATATGTTCCTGTACTTTCCTGTAGTCACCTCTAATGAAAGGCGGGAAATATGGATATGTTCTGCAACCCCCAACCTACCAAAGGTAGAAGATAAAGATAAAGATAAAGATAAATTTATTCGTCCACGATCAGGTGGAAATTTGGCGTCCTGCAGCAAAACAAATATAAAAAATAAAAACGCTACAAAAAGCAGATACATACAAAAAAACACAATTAAGCAATCACAAAATCAAAACAGAATAAAACGTTGAAAATATAAAAAGTATAAAACCACCTACAATTACGGAACAACTTTAGAGTTAAAAAGGGAAATAGAGTAAGGTATAAAGGAAAATCGGAACCTGTTATTTTTAGAACTGGGCATACAAAGCCTGTTGCCTGAGCGAAGGAAAACATAATTTGGGAAGAGAGGATGAGTAGTATCTTTCAATATTTTGGCTGTTTTTGATGTTTTCAAATTTTGTAAATATTCTATGTCTCTGTGACATTAAAGGACCCCTTAGTTATTTGTTAATTTAATTTGGATTCAGAATTGATCTGTCCAGGGAAAATCCAGCTTGGAAAGATAACCCAGCCAGTTCCTTTCACTGAGAGGACAAGATCTAACATGCAAATTTTAGGCATTTGCTTCAGTGATAGAAATCATTGATAGAAATCATTGATAGAACACAAACTTTGGATCTCCAAGAAGTATAATGGGTCTACTTTAAATACTTAGGAAGTTGAGATCTGTGTAGGCCAAAAATTTCATTTTATTTAGTTTTGGTTTATCACCAAACAAAATGTACAAATATCAACAACAGATAAATATGAAATTGAAAGATCTGTGTAGGCCAAATATTTCATTTTATTTGTTTTTGGTTTATCACCAAACAAAATGTACAAATATCAACAACAGATAAATATGAAATTACATGATAAATCCCTTCAGGGCTTATACGTAAAAAGTGTCACTTCCTATGAAAACAAAAAACACAATTATTACATTGAGAGAAAGTAAACACTACCATATATATGACCCTGGCAACCATTGAATGGTGGACCAAACATTCCATTGAGTGGGAATGGTCCTCTGAGCCAAAGTCTTTGGTATGACCCAGCCAGGAGTTGAACTGCAAACCTCCCGCCGACAATTTGTATGCTCTCTCCACTTGACTATGCTGTCAAAATAAAGTTTAGAAATGGTAACTAGTTAGCACTGCTGTAGTTGAATCTGGACTCAGACTTGTGGTTGCAGTATTTGAAGGGCTCGGCCAGAGGAGATGGTTTTTTCCTCATTGAGAAAGTACAGGGACTTGTGTCCAGACTTGGACTTGAGTCCTTGAAAGTTGAAAATTGCAGGACCCACGCATGACTCGAAGTCCGGACTCGACTACAGCTCTGTTAATTCGTAGTGCTGTAATTGCCTGTCCAGGCTGGCACAGTGTGGGTTTGGAGGTTGCACCAAGTTGCTGATTTGATGCGGCATGAAGTAGGCCATATTGTACCTTAAAAATATTGTGAGATACAGGTGCAGGGTCAAAGGTGGACATAGGGTGATTAAGTTAACCTGCTTGGCTTATCAATGTCTCCTATCTTGTACATTTAGTGACAGATTATGGGTGAATTTGGCACATTAAAGTGGCTAGGCTATGCTGTGCTTTTCTCAGAACCTTGAAGACTTGTAGGCAAGATTTTTCCTTATATTTTGTATGATTTTGTACAGAGTGGTTCCCATTAAAGGGATTTGTTACATGAAATTTTATAGTTAGGTACTCAGATATCATTTTGATATTGTTTATCCAATTTTTAAAGAGTGTTTTCATGTTCATTCAAAATACTTTATTATCTATTGTAAAAGTTATCTCTTTACGATACTTACAAGGATATAGGCAGTTAATGATGACTTTGACATATGGCATCATTCATATTTGTCAAGGAAGAGATTTTATGTGATACTAAAGCAGACTCGATCTGTTGTTTATTTTGAATTAAATGTCCCACCTTTTGTATGAGTGATGACACAAGAGGGGCACACAAATTTAAATGTCCTGCAACTGTGACCCATTCTATATTCTGTGATAATTACACAAACATTCAATTGAAGCTATCTTGATCATTCACACTCTTTTTCATTCAATATTTTCATTCTTTACATAAAGACTTTGTACTGTTTTGAAAAGTTGTGGAGTATGAAAAGGTTTAAACAGGCTGAGGGCGTTTTTTTTCCTGAGATATTGAGATAATCAAATTATTTTTATCTTAAAGGTCGTCTGACGTGTCAGCAAAAAGCCCTGACTCTACTTGGCAGTTAAGGAGTACATAAGCTTTCCTAAAGCAAAAATTCATTTGGAATTATGTCAGTATGTTTTACAGTCCTTGAGGTGGACCTCTTCAAAGTTTGAATATTTCTAAGGCAACTTTTTGCAAATGCAAAAATAATTATGTGGAGTGTTGCACAACATTGACATTTCTTTTTTTTAACCCTATATTAACTTTCTCTTTATCACTCATCAGATACTTTATAATTTGGTAATTGCACTGATCCTTTTGAAATGACAAAATTTCAACTTTTAAAATAAAACCCTCAGTACATAGTATTGATGTTACAATTGTCCTTGAAATGAAAATTGCAAAAACAAAGGATAACATTAGCCACTTATGGTATGTCCATCACCAGAAATTATAAGATTCCCATATTGAGCCCACCAAGTTTATGCATCATTAAGTACAAGTCAGAAATTAACCTGTAAAATAGTCACTATTTGGTGGATTTTGATTGATACTGTGGCAATTTTCTTGGTTTTTAATGCTTTTCACCCTGATACCAAACCTGTCTTTTCATGTCATACAACCTTAAATAAGTGTCCTTAAAGTGTACCTCAAGTCAAAAAATTCAAAAATATATATTTAAGAAAATGAAAAAGGAATTCTAACAGTCCAACTCCCATCTTCATATGACATTCCTGAGCTGAGATAAAAATGTTGAAGTTTATTCCCTGAAAACAAAATGGTCTATTGCAATAATTTGTGACTTTCTTGTTGTACAACTCACATAAAATGCTTTGTTTTCCTTTAAAATTAAAAATGTTTTTATGACCTTGAACACTTCCTGTTTGCTTGCATAGCATGTTGCACAAGGAGGGCTGAATTAATTACACCACCTCATAAGAGTAAGAGCGCTATCACACCTTGGTACAAGGTGCAGTAACTTCGGAAAAACAAAGAAATACAAAGATTGTAATTTGAGTAGAACAAGAATGACATCACAAATTATTGCGCAATGTACCATTTTAATTTGAGTGAATAAACTTCAACATTTAATATCTCAGCTCAGGAATGTCCTATGAAGATGGAAGTTGGACTGTTAGTATTTATTTTTCATGGTCTTTAATATATATTTTTGAATTTTTTGACTTTAGGTACACTTTAAAGAGCCCATGAAATGACTTAGTAACAATGATTTGGGTCATTCTCTGACACTATCTATCAACAAAAATAGCATTTTTTTAAAAAAATCCCACCCCATGAAAGAGAAATATGCTCAAGTGAAATGGTATCCCTTCCAGCACAACAGCTGAAAAATGTAAAAGTGCATTGAACCAAGAATGACATCATCACAGGAACCCAACTTCACATTGTGTGTACTATAGTGTACTTGGAGTATACCCTGCTCTGTAGATGTTACAGAATCTTACCATGTATAGATGGACTAAAATGATTGATGTAATCAACAAATTATCATTACTACACCTAAACCTATGTTTGCTTCACAAAACTAGTGAAAAGGGGGGTTTCAACTCCTAGGAATATCCCTGTTCAGCAGATGGAGTTTTGTGAATTCTCAATATTCCTTGAGTCAACTTGCAGGGAAAATTGTTTGGTATACATCATACAAGTGATTGGAAGTTCCCTGGTAAGAGGTTATACACACAGAAAAATACCTCAGGCTCCTGGGGGATGAAACTGCATCCATTTGTCCTCCAGTGTTATGTAACGATTATTTTTATTGGGGAGGAAGCAGTGATTCTCTCAAATACACAGGCCCATATGCAATATTGTATACCATTCTGCACAGTGACTTATACTACCAACAAGTTCTGTGTTGTTTTAGATACATGTGCTAATGCTGCAGTTTGACTTGGGTCAAAGAAAAGGAACAGTGATTATAATGGGAAAGGAAACTAGAATTTTTTAAAATAAATGCTTTTTTGTTAATAGATAGTGTCAGAGAATGACTCCAAATCATTGTCATTGAGTCATTTCATGGGCTCTTTAAACTACCTGTGTTTTAACACCCCAGTATAAACAGCCATAAATGTGTATGGGGTCATGTACACCTGAATATTCTGGTTTCAAAGGTACAGCTGTGCATTTTAAGCAATTTTATGCCTGTCCTAGTTTAGCTACCTTGTTTCACACTTCATTTTTTAATTTCACTGTTGGATAGATATACATTCCCATATCCTGCACATAAATAAATGTTTCAAGGGCTCAATGGCTCAATTTTATTTTTAGAAATTCAGGACCAGACACTTTTCCAATTGTGCCTAAAATTATTAAAAGCCAGGGAACAAAATAAATTTTGAAAAATTGTTACTTTTTCTGTAATTATTGTATGTAATACTTGAGTAAGGTTGCTAGTAATAAGCATTGTCATGTGTGTAGCATCCTCAACCATCTCCTTTAAGTTATTAATATCAACTCATTGTTGCCCTTACTGTCCTTTAGTTAAGCTTGATTTTGTCCCCTATCTCTTAGGAAAGGACTCATTACATGACATGGGGATTTTTTATGGTCATGTCTGTATTTAATTAACACTCCCCTCAAATTTCAATTTTGTCAGTTGTCTAGAGAAATTTTTTATTGGCACAGCTCTTTGATTACAGCTAGTTCAAAACAATGAAGTACATTACTGTAGCTCGTTTTACGCCACTTGTAATTTTAGTGTTTTGATTACACATTGGAATCTTGTGTACTCACCCAGAAACAATAAACTGAGATTGTGTCTGGATTAGGACGAGTTTAAGACAGTCGTGGGAGGGGCTTAAGTAATTAGGTTGGGAGAATTGTATCTAAGGAGGCTGAGAGGACTTGGCATTTAATAAGTATGAAGGTATGTCAGTAGGAAAATAACAATAGATATTGATCACAGTTTGAACCAATAAATGTTCATGCTAAAAGCTTTATGAAAATGTTGTGATTGAGTAAAAATGTAAGTGAGCATATGCAGTGATATGTTCATATTTTCATTCTTAATTATAAAATAGAGGCAACAGAGGCACTGGTAGATTGAAAGTGGGAGGAAAGGGGCATGAGAGTCACTTCAAAGCCACACACAAGGGACCATGCATCTCAGATATTGAAAAAAGTGGAAAATAGAATGAAGGCTTTAACTAGATTCAAATGATGTGCTCTGAACTGTACATTAAAATTAAAATGGAACCATTTCATTTCTGTAAGTAACCTAACTTTCATTGTGGTTAGTGGATTGTTGGTCCAAGTAGTAGCTTCCTGATTGGCTGATGCAATGGACTTGGGCATGAGTCACTGGAGAATGGAAGATACTGTAATAATATTTGTTCAGTGATTTGGAGCATTTGATCCACTCAAGGTGTCCTGTAGGAAATTAGATGGTCAAGTGGACAAGGTAAACATAATAGGTGCATGCAAACTTGCTGAAAAGAGTTCAATATTTGACAGTTAAAGTCATATGCATTGCATTGGCGATGGTATCTACTAAATTTTGGATTTATTTGGGAGATCAGGACAAAATCCTTAGAGGGATCTTGTTCTTGTTATAGCAAGGTTTATGCAGGTCTGGAAACCCTGTTCAGTCAGTGAAAATGGACATTTAAATTTCCAGACCTGGAAAGCCAGGGGAAATTAGCAATTTTTGAAAAGATCCTGTGAATGTTAGGGAATTTTACGAAAAAGATTTCATGGTTTCTAATTGTTTTTGAAGGTCCTGGGAGTTTGGGTCAAGGTGCTTGAAAGTCATGGAAAAATCAGACAGGTGCTTAAAATTCATGGAAGAATCATGGAACTTTGTTGTTTTGAGTGTGTACAAACCCTGAATGATTCATGCCACTTGAAAACAAATGGTGGCATTGGAGAAGATGAAGAGAAATAAAAAGGAACACCAATCAGAAGAGATAGAAAAAAGATTAAGTTGTCATCAGCAGTGTTGTGTTGGATTGTTCTGTGATTTTTGCCCTGATTTTATTGGTGTGATAACTGTACTTGTTTTATAATTTTTTTTTTAGTGAAATAGAAAACAGATCTATTGTGATGGATATTAAGCAACTCAAAGAAGCTCATCCAGAAAATTCCAAATCTGAAGTCACGTTGACAACATTACAGCAAGTCAGCAGTCAGTCTCCAGATATGACAGGTAAATTGTAGGGGTCGGAAATGAAATGTGGGGCCATTTTCTCCTCCAAGAGGTATCTTCTCTCGAGATATCTTGTTTACAAGCAAAGCGTCACACACACACACACAGCACACACCCGTATTCAATACCTTACGAGGTACACAGAACTGTTCCCTGTAAGGAAATGGTCCAAATTCTCCTTTAGCCGTTTAAGTCATGCAGCATGTGAATGCCGCGAGCGCGGGCGGGCTCTTGTATATCACGTGACAGAGCTCATTGCAGTGTCTGAATTTTCGGGTAGCTATGCCAGTTAGGAGCTCCGTGTGAGTGAGGAAAGACGTGCAAGGCTTGAGCTCTCGTGAGCGGCTTGTACCCGGCAAGGTATTGTTTACAGGCTCACAAACGCATATAAATTGGCCAAAATACACTACAAGCCCAGCACATACCTGCATTCAATGCCTTACGAGGTACACAGAACTGTTCCCTGTAAGGAAATGGTCGGAGTTTTCCTTTAGCCATTTAAGTCATGCGGCACAATAAATGACTCTGTCCTTAGGACCTTGTATGTCTCTCAGGATAGACCCTTAACTTGAGCAACAGATTTAATCTGTGTCTTAGCAAGCTGGAGAAAGATAGAAGAAAAGACCACTTTGAAGAGTGGCTGCATCTAGAAGTGAGATTGTAGGGTCAATCGAAACTGGGATCATTGAGATGATTTTTGGCAACTTTTGTAACAGGTTTTTGATATATTGCTTCCTTCGATCAGAAATTAGCTCTGTCATCACCCGTGATACATTTTGTGTTTGACATTTTCTTTATGCTATTAAAACACCTTTGCAATCCCCCTCCTGACATCAGACTGTAAGATTTTGTTACTTTGCACCAACCCATGGCCATGAATTACTTTAGGTTAACCTACTGTGGTTATGTCAGCTGTTAGTGCATGGTTGCCCAATCTTTTCATGAAGAAAAATGCTCTTCTGTAGTAGCCAATCTGTATCTTGATATGTCCTTATTTGATAGCTTGGAATTAAGTTAGGAATTGATGTAGTCTGAACTTATGGTTTGACAACTGTGAAGAAATTTTTTTTTAATAGTGAGGAAAAGTTTTTCTAGAAACTAGCCCCCCCCCCCTTCTCTCTCCAAAAATAAGTAAATTCTGCAAATCTTTAATATATGTGTAAGTAGAAGTCTGTCTATTCTTTGCATTCATGAGTTTATGTAACCAAAAATTTGAGTGTGGCAAATGCAAGTCCAGTAACTTACCCTTAAGAGGGCAGTATTCTCCAATGCAACAGATTCTTGCTGAAAAGTGTGATGCAATGTGCATTGCAGGGATACCATATTGGCATGTTTAAAGGCTTTATCCTCTCATCACCACAGACAGAAACAATTCTTCTAACCTCCCACAACTAGTTAAAGCTCATCCTCAGCCAGACACAACCCCGTTTTATTCTTTCAGAGTGAGTATGCAAGAGCAAGATCCCAAAGTGCAATCAAAACACTCTCTGTACAGTACATTTTGTGTAAAATAAGCTTTTGTACTCCTGCATTTTTTTGGACTTGCTGTCAGTCAAAGAGCTGTGCCAATTGAAAACTTTTATGGACTACTCCCCCCCCCCCCCCAAAAAAAAAAAAAAAGATGGGGTTTGTGGTGTGAGGATTATCCCTTTAATGCTAAAGACACTGAATTTGATTTATAAGATTGTGCTAGTTTGTTATGTTTCCAGAGGAATGCCAGTTGGCATATTGATTCATTTTGGTACTTTTTTCACTTTTGAATCTACTTTTCCTCAAAAGAAATGACACTTTTTGCAGTTACCAAATGTAGATATGGTTAAACAAATAATTCATTTGTTATTTTTGACCATAATGGTTGTCAGATTTGGGGCATCAACCTCTTCTAAAGACTACAGAAACAAAGATTCCTGACATAACAAATGCATTACGGAGCTGGAGAATGCTCTCTGCTACTACACAAATTTGCCACCATAGATCTTTGTCTTCTCTGTGTGCATTGTTTGTACAGGGAGAATAGTTGTCATCTCCTCTTATTTAAAGTAAAGGGAACTGTTCCTTACAAAGTAAACATTTAATTATGAAGGAGTATTTACAGAGTTAATGTAAGTTGATTAACAACAATTTAGTTTATTCCATAAAGACAAATATGCATTTTTTTTCTCAACAGAGAAAAAAGATCCTAGTAATCCAGTTGTTTCAACAACAAATGGCAAGGCTTCAGCAGATGAAGATGTGAAAACATTAAAACGGAAAAGTGTAGACTTGGATCAGAAAAAGCCAAAGAAAAGGAAAGCAGTTCGAAGAGATTCTTTAAAGGATCAAAGAAAAGGAGATGGTGCCTCTTATGCTGCAGTAGAAAACCATTATGTGCAAAGTAAGGTAGTAACGTTAGATCCAACAAGGACTGGTAAAGTCAAATTACCAGATACTAAAATGTCCAAAAAACTGGAAACATTTGATTATCAAAATAACAATATAAATACTTCTGGGGATTTACTAAAAGTACCTAACTTGGAAAAGTTTCTCAATAAGAAAAGACCAAATTCACCGAATGGAAATGAGAGATTTGGAAATAGTTTGCCAGCATCGCCGTCTTCAAAGAACATACAGGGTGACCCAGAGAGAGGTTATTCAGAGAGACAAACCTCATCAATAGATCTTCCTATTCATGGATCTTCTTCCAGAGACAGAAACAGTTTTCCATTGCCCCAGGATATTGGGAAAAGTGTTTTGTCTGGTAAGGATGACCAAATCATATCAGAGGGTTTCTCTTATGCAAGGACACCTATGCCATCTGAACCCTCCCAAATCCCAGTAAGGGACCCTTTTTATAGTTCCACCCATCCATTCATGTTAAATACCAGCCAAGGTCAGTATTCACCGATGGCATTTCCAGCATTTGGACAGTTTGGTTCTTTCCAGCAGTATGGTGCTACAATGGGCCTAGCCTCAAGAGCATACCATCCGTCATCCTTCAGTAACTCAACTTTCTTGAAAGGTTACCAGAACCCTCATGATATTCCAATGGATTTGTCTCACTCCAACCTTGCAAGTTATGCATCAACTCCGATGCCAATTATGCACACAGGGGTTTCCCCTTCATCCACCAGCTCCTTCCCACCGACAGTGAGACGCAGTTTTACAAACGGAGAAGAGCACAGTGTTGAAGAACTGAAAGCCACTGATTCTCATCAACTGAAGGGATAGGTGCTCATGTGTCATATTTGTCTCCTGCAATCAAAATTCTTATTTCTATTACACTTCAAAGTTTTTTTTATTTTAAATCTGAATCATGATCAATAATACAGCATTTGGTGTACTCTCTGAAGTTAGAAGCAAGTTACTCTAGCAAAGCTTTTTTTTTTTGGTCGTAAATCAATCAAATTTATCTCCTGCTGTTGCTCCGTTTCATACTTCTGCTATTCCAAAGAATTCTACAGCCTGTTTGTGTAAATGCTGAGAATACATGTCTCCTATGAGTGGGGAGGATGTCACTGTGTACATACAGACATTTTTATAGATTTATTATATCAAATATTTTATTTTCTCCGATACATATCAGTTGACAGATTTTGCCCAAAATGGGGGTTATATTGACCTCCTTCAGAGTGTGAAACCAGAATTGTTGTACTGGTGAAACACTTCTAATTTGTTCAGGGGATCAGTTGAATTCTATCTGGAAATCACTCCATCTTCATCCCACCTTTAGGAAAAATAAAATAAATATATATTAAAAAAAAAAAAGGAATTGCAATAATAAATACATTAACATTTTTTAGAGTCATTCTTGTAAATGTTTCAAACCATTATTCTTGTCAATTTTAAATTTTATTCTTGAAAATTGGTGTGAAAAACATTAAAGGAACTTTCATGTGCTTATTGTTGGAGGGCTGCTTGATGTTTTTAAGGCTACAAGGTGGTTCTTTTGCTGAATCCTTGCTTTTTTTTTAATACTGGCCAATTGTTATGGCAGTGATGGCTAATATATAGATGAGTCTGGACAGGGAGTGATGGTCTGATTTTAGTCGGACATAACTAGGTTCCATTACTTATAATCTTTCAATTCCCTGTGCTTACCCATATCATGGGTGGTGGTACACTAAAGTGCCACTCGGTTTCCTCAATTTCACTGAATATGAGGGTTTGAAATTTTATGTGGACAACAAATGAAGACAATTTAAGCCTTGTGGATCCCACCAATGGCTGCCTACAGTCACTAAAACATGGGCACTGATTGGATTCAATTATACAATGATATTTAAAGGACTTGATTTGTGTCATAAGAACCTCTCTTTGTTCATGCCCAAGTAATCATTTCAGTCTTTGTGTGTGTTGTCGTCAATGTGTAGGGCAGTGCTTTAGCATCAGGGATCATGAAAGAATCCTTGGGAGGAAAATGTTTTGGTTTTGCTTCTACAGAGAGAGCATATGGGCATGGGCGTCCGCAGGTATGGGCAAGGGGGGGCACTGGCCCCCCCTGGAAATCAAAAATTTGAAAAAACATAAAAATCAAAGCAAAAACCCAAACAAAACGTGTTTTCCAAGTTTCTATACGAAAAATAGGCTTTAGAAATGCCATTTCCGGCGATCTGGGAGGCATTTTGGGCTGAAATTTTCGCACGCTGCGTGTCAATTCATGGTGACTCGGAGGTTTGGCCCCCCCCCTGACTTTTTTTCTGCGGACGCCCATGCATATGGGCATTTAGGGCAAGAGGATTGAAAGGTAAAAGAGCAAGGGGTAGAGAAGGGAGGGGGGGAGAGGATGGAAGAAAGTCAAAACATGAGGAGATAGGGATTGAAAAGGACCCAAGGTTTCACAAACTTGAAATATTTGGGGGATGGAGGGATTTATCTGCATATTCTACCCACAATTTTGCTTATGGGTAAAGTATAATTAGGCTCATATTTAAGTGTTAATGCTGCTAACAGTATCTTGTATGAATATTTATACTGATAGAGAGGAATGTTTAATAAACCATCTCAATGGGTGACTTTTCTTAGGATATCACATTGTTGAATATTTCATCAAATGTGTTACCAATGTTATAGTAAAAGCCAAATTATATAAGACTGCACCCCACTCAACCCCATAAAAGTCACAGCTACACTGTACCAGTCATTCATGAAAAAATAGTAGACTGAGAGTTAAATATGTGATACTGTCCTTGTCTTAATGAAAAATAAAAATAATTCATTCAGAAAAACCCATGCAGTTGTGTGGGATTGTTCAGAATGTATCACGTTGCTTGTATCCTGTGCCTTGTGCTGATTTGAAATCAAATCCGTGTCAACTCAGCTTTGCAACCATTAAGGATGAGGTTGAGGCTAGTACAACTATAATACTTCCATTTACAACAAAAAGCCCCTTTTAAGCTGGCCTCCAGAACAAGTCAAATTCCAAAATATTCATCTCTTGTTACATTTAAATTTATGCAAATTTCTGTGTTTATGCAAATGTTATCACACATTTAGATATTAAGATATGCTACCACTGTTTTTTCTATGTGGTAGCTATTTTCATATGGAGGAAATACATTTTCCTTCAAGTAATGCAATGACTGAAAAATTGTGTTCTTTTACAGTAAATACCCAAGTCAGTTCAGTGTTGTGTGCAAATCATAAGTATGCCAAACTTGTTTTATAAGAACATTTTAAAATTGAGCCTTTCAGTTTGAAGTTCCCAGAGAATAAAGTAAATCACATGAAATAATTGCCTTGGCTAAAAAGTTATTGGTAGCACTTCAAAAAATGGACTTGACCTTTAACCTTTTGTCATTTCCATAGCAAGAAATTTGTAAAAGTTCAGTCCAAAGATGAATACTACTTTTCTCTCTTGTAAAAGAATGAACAACCACCAGACCATTTTTTAAGCAATAGACATGAACAGTTTTGTGCAATAACGGGTTCTTGGCTAGTTTTCAGTTTTTATTTTCTTTGCAGACAATTTCACGAATTTTTACGTTTGATGTGCTAAAAACAGTAAAACTGATATGTACCCCTGGAATGCATTCCAATTTGTGCTGAAATTCAGATGTCGTTAAGTTAGGTTTGCTACGAAGTATTACAGTATGTAAAGTATCAAATATTCTTGCCGTCTTAAAAAGTACTAGTGCTTCATATTGCTGTATGCCAACTGTTCATAATTTTTTTACAAGAGAAAAAAGGACAAAAAACGGGGAAATTTTTCAAAAATAAAAAAAAAAGAAAAATAAAAGGAAAATGTATAAAATTTTACAGATGTATTCCAGAATGGGAAGACCATTTTTCTGCATTGACTCCATAAGTTACAACTTTTCCCTGACAGCTCAGTTTGCTATTATGTATAATAGAAAAAGATTTACAATATGTTTCATTTTTCCAACTTTCTCTTTCTCTTTGTAATCATAGGGAATGCTGCATTGTTCTTTTTCATTAGTTTATAAATTAATGTCATGGTGCTTAAAACCAAAGTCTATCTGCTTTGATAGACATTTTCTGTTAAAAGTGGGCAAAATTCTGTAATCAGCAAGGTAACCATGTGTGAAAAAGTTGGAAAGCTGGGAGGCAACTGGAGGGAAATTTTAACAACAAGAAGAAAATTTTGGCAATTGGGGAAAATTTCCCTTTTCTGTTTATGAATATACAGGGAGAATTGTGTGATATTGTACTTCCTTCTCTGGAAATAATTTTACTCCCTTTCTTGGAAAATAAACATTTTGGGGGAC
Source organism: Holothuria scabra (assembly GCA_037179385.1). NCBI lineage: Eukaryota > Metazoa > Echinodermata > Holothuroidea > Aspidochirotida > Holothuriidae > Holothuria > Holothuria scabra. The sequence continues at coordinate 30,205,681 of CM074180.1, read as the reverse complement.
AGGGACTCATTTTGGGGAGAGCTGAAGGTCCCTATGAAAATGTATATTCCTGATACTTAATTACAGTAACTTTCATGGTAAGGATTGCTTGTGCTTTTATAGTAATAGCAAGACTGAAGTGAAAACTTGTCTCCAAGAGTCCTCTCAAATTGTTTCGAAGGGCAAGTTTACATAGTTCCCTATTTGTATTCGTTCTGCGTTGGTATCCACAAAGTATGATCTCATAGCATCAATTGGTGAAATGATGATAAAACTAATGTATGGTTAGAAATTCTCCCACATCAAATGAAAAGCAACCTTTAAATGTACCTAGCGGACAAGGGTTATATTTCATATTAAAATGTGCTTTTGTTATTACTTCATATTACTTTCAAAATGCTGCCCATTCAACACGAGGTGCCTAGCTTTAAAAAGTGTCTTGGATGGCTCTGTTTTTCTTTTTTTTCTATTCTTAGTTTCATTTGCCAAGTTATTAATTGTAAAATCTTTACAGAAAATAATTTTTCTTTAAACATGACATATTTTGTGTCTTGAGCAGCAAGGAAACCAGTAATTGTGGTGTTCAAGGGTGTTACGTCTGGTCTCTCAGAAGTTGTAAGTGTGCCTACATCTTTTGCCAAATGGTCCTGAGTAGTACCAGCAATCATTTATTTCGACCTGCCTTTAATGCTGTAATATATAAACTTATACAGCCGAAATCATTCAGGTATTAAAGTGTTAATGTAACTAAAACAGCTGCTTTGCTCAGCAATGATGGATTAAGGTCAGCATATGAAAATTCTGTTGAGAGTAATTGAAAACTGTGGTTTGTATAACACCTTAGTACTACCATGGCATCTAATTGGAAGACTTTTGGTCACATGCCATGGGTTATTCAGTACCAACTCATGGTCATGGGTTTAAAGTGTAGCTCAACCCACTGTGGTAACGTCAATCAACATTGTGATACCTTCGTGTAATTTGACCAAATCTTCTTAAAAAGCTAGGTGTTTGGTTATTGAAGTGATAAATGTTTCCATTGGTGCTTTAGTATAAATAATCTACTTTGACCCTCATATGTACATATCTTATTGCTACTCACCCTCTATAGGTCCCTGGCAACATTTTATTACCATGATGGGTGACCACCTACAGAGGGAAGTTAGTTTTACCCAATCTGCCAGTGGAAACCCAGGTAAGAAGGATCAGCCCATGCACGTTATTGATTTGTTGGGGGGGGGGGGGGAGGGCCTCCTGTTGGCCTAGCACAGCTTTTAAGTGTGTCATGCATGGTAGACTTTCAACAATACAAGGTTTCAGGAGTCATGATGAGGTTGATGTCAGCCAGGAAGTTGACTTACACAAAGTTAAGAGGATCGGTTGTGCTTTGATTTTTTCTGAATTCTGTCTAATGAGCATTTCCTGTAATGCATGAGCTGTTTCCTTGACATATAAATTTAAGAAAAAGTCCTCACCAAACATTAAGTCTGAGGCAGCTACAGCATCATTAGCAGAGTTGCAGAATTGATTTCTTTTACTGTATATGGGATCAAAACATGACTACAGTTTTTGTACCTTGACAGGGTCTTACATCGAATATCACATCTCAAAGCAAGAGCTCTTAATTGAATTGACCTGGAGGAGTCCAATGCAGGTCATGTAACCCCACCCCATCCCCACTCTAGTACTGCATGACAACCAGTCTAGCCCATTAAAGATTGCTGAGCCTAAAATTCACTGGAAGTGTAATAGTTTTACACTTGATAGCAAACTAACTACTAAAAGTTCAGCCAATAGTAGGATTTACCCTTGAGTGTACAAATAGACCCAGCCACTGTATGATTGTACTCGCCTGCTCTAATACTGATTAACTAGTTGTTCCTATCAAAAGTGCATTTTAATTGCTTTTGTAATCCATTGGTCACTAATTACTCATGAAAATCAATTTGCAGGTATTTAAGAACCAATTTGTGCAGAAAAGTGTTCAATGGAGCTGATGTAACCACCTTGGGTAAATATTTTATCCCCCCGTTTTTGGCCCAAAACATGGGTGTCATGTGGTATTCTTTATGGGCATTAATGATTGTAATTTGTCCCCAATCCACATGTGGAAAACAGTTGTGAACATTGGCGTCCACAGAAATTTTTACAAGGGGGGGCAAGGTCATTCATGGATGATTGAACTGTGTACACTATCTAAGCGGAGCGCCACCATTGGTTGGCGCGGAGCGTACAAGAAAATCGTGGGTCTTACAAACCCTCCAGATGGCCGGAAACGACACTTGGCGAGTGTTATTAGCTGCATGTACCCCGCCCTGAAACAGGAATTTCATGTCTATAATTTTTAGATTTTTAGAATTTTCAATCTAAAAAAGTTGTTGAAGGTAAATCTGCCTCTCGGTCACGGCCTTGCACGCCTGAGCACGATAAAACTTACAACTGTCAAACAGCCTATATAGGCCTACATCCGTTACCCAATTATGAATCACCCCCACCCCCCATTGTTAAACCTTGTATATCCCAGTTACATCCGCGCGTCGCCACTTGAGATCAGCATGGGACCAAACCAAGACCAATGCATTCATCAATAGTCGGATGCCATATGCACACTACATACTTGACAACTAGTACAATTTTGGCATAGTTTTTACTATTACAAATTTCCAATAGATATCACGAATGATGGTCCCCAAATTACGATTTCACTATTCAGCATACCATCTTCTCTTTTGCTATTCCTGGTCAAATGTCCGCATATTTCAGTAGAAACTGACGCTGTGAGTGAAGATATTTTGATGATCTATTTTAAATTTTTTTTTTATTTTAATTTTTAATTTTTTCACAAGTTTGATTTTCCAGGGGGGGGGGGCAAGTGCTCCCCCTTGCCCCCCCCTTCCGGACGCCCATGGTTGTGAAGACAGTGTAGCATTCACTTAAGACAGACAGACAGACATGTAACCAGAATACTGTTTGACTCAACAAAGGTTTAGGAATTAGTTAAATGAGGTTTTACAGTCCAGTTTCTAACCAGTTGGTTTAAGTAGGATTGACCACGACCTCTTTCCAGTTGTGCTCTCTGGCTTTTTTTCCCTCCTTAATAAGCTAAGTGCACAAAGAACAGTGGCAGTAAGTTAATTTAAAAAGTGTTCCATATGAGCCAGCCAGGGGCTTCTTGCTGCAAGTCAGATGCGCTATAAACCACTTAAGATTGCAGTCATTTTTAGAAACCTGCATGGAAAATTCCATTGCAACTATTGTGATATCTTTTACTGTTATCTACTCCTCAAAGTTTATTTGGCATTTTAGCTCAACCAAATATGCTCAAGGGGCTGGGTTGAAAGATAAGTGATCTATATTTTAAAGAATGTTCCTCCAAACCTTTCCAAGCTAAGTTGATCCACACTTTGTCTTTAGAATTTCATCAGAGGTTGGGTCATGGTACTGTATGTCTGTTTTGTCCCTCATTACTTCCTATTTACCCATGTATTGCATTTATTCAGTCATTGCAGGCAAGATTGAAATATTAAAGTAAATAGGAAGTTAGTGTCAAGCTTGATCTAACTTGCTAACTATTTTGCAAATTTTATCAGTGTACTGGTAGGCCATAACAATATTCTAGTGGTAATATGAGGTTTCTCATATTTTGTGTTCTCTATTGATTCCACACACTAGATACAAACAGAACTAGCTCAGCAGTCAACTCTGTATTAAAAAGAGAAAATTCATGCAATGAAATGTGAAATTCAGCAATCATGGTGTGAAAGTAAGACTGATAAACAAGTCATCTAGCTATGGTTTATGTAGTTAAGCCCTTGATTTCTTAGGGCCCATATTTAATTTTGCCATTTGTGACTAGCTGGTTCATTTGGTAGATTTGAGAGAAAAGAGGCATCCAATTCAATTACTCAAGATAATTGAACTGTTTTGTTTTTTATTTCATTAAACCATTTTTATGGGGTGGGGAGGATCCTGGAGAACAGATCCCCTTTTGAATGTGCCTTCTGCTATTACTTTAAGATGCACCAAGTGTTATCTACTGAGATACATGCAACCTTGTCAGAAGGCTTCTAAAAGTGATCTGGAAAGAGACCTGAATTCTTGGTGTGGGCATTTTGTTAGATATTTTTGGTTGGTTCTAGGACCAAGTTTAATGACACTTGCTGAAAAAAAAAAAAATTCATTTTGGGGGATTACAGGCCTGTACCACCTGCTGTCTCCACCTGCCCTAATATAACAAACAGCTGTTTTTTATACTAACATTATTTTGACTGAACCATACCATGTAGACACATGCCATGAGTGAGATTGCTTTACCTATACTGAGGTGTAGCGGAAAGTTTGGAAAACAAAATATGCAGCGAATCTTATGGTCATTAATATACATGTAATACCTAATTTTTATTTGGACTCAGAAAAGAAGTACCTTTGGGTCCTAGGGTGGTATTGACCTAGCATGCTATTTGTGTATCATTAATATCATATTGAGACATTATTTGAGTCTGTGGATGATTTTAATTGCACATTTTCATCAGAAAATGCAGACATTTTGTATTATATGTGCTTATGCATTTAGAGTACTTCTTCTGGGCCTGGAAGGAAAATGTGCCAAATTTTGGTTAGTCTGTCCCGACATCTTTTGCTTGTTGTTCAAAAGCCAGCTCTGTAACAATTGTTTCAAATTTAGGTTTTCATAGCACCAGGTTATGATTACAACACGTATTGTTAACATTCATTTTTTCGTTGAAAGTTCCATAGGAAACACTTCAAAATGGTATACTGAAAATTCACAAAGAGGTAAAACGTGGGTTCCCTGTTTATAAAGACTTGGCTATTTTCCAAAAAGAAGAGGGGGGGGGAGGGTTGAGAGTTAGGTCGAGACATTATCTTACTGTTTATCTTAAATGGAAACCTACCCAAGACTAGGACATCACCCTGGAAATGAATACACCATTTTCGTCAACTATGCAGCATTATGACAACTAGTCATTCATATATAATGTTGTTCTTCACTGAACTTTTTTATTCTAGATAACAGTATGAAATAGTACATTTATTGAAAATGTAATGCTAGTAATGTATCATTGCTCTGAAAAATTTCGCAGGAAACTTTATTTCTGCATAGTGTCTGGAAATTATTATTGAAATCAAAAAAAGTCACTACTATATTTAATTGAATTTCTTCCCCCTTTTTTAATGAGGAGGAAGTTTTCTTGAAGGCAGCTTATTGTCATTCATTGTTTCTGTTTTTGACTTGCCTGGAAGGTGTACTGAAACAGGACTAAGCTTATTCCCTTCTACCTTTTTTTGACACTCTGCAAATTTTGATCTTCAAGTAAAAAAAAAAATTGATCTTCAAGTAAAAAAAAAAATGATCTTCAAGTAAAAAAAAAGAAAGCTCCTTCAAAGCATTTGATGGAGATTGTACAGGTTAAAGAATGATTAGTAGAAGTTTCATGAAATAAGGAGGAGAAGAACTTTTAAGTAAGTTGAAGAATGTCTCCTTTTGATATATGCAGCTGATTTTAGACAAGAGATGTGTTCACCAAAAGCTGAAATCGTTGTCATTGTTTTCTTTTGTTCCAAAACAAAAAGGTTAGTCAACAGTTCAGTAACGTTTGTGAAGTGATTTTCATTTCAGGACTATAAATTTCCTAACAAAGTGAACATTGTACAGTAAGCGACCCCAAATCATGTGTGAATCTGTGATTTGGATACACTATGAAGCTCCCTAATGACCCATGACCCCACATAATCTGTTATTTCTAACACAAACAATTGGGCTCTTTTTTTAACCATAACACATCCACATCCAAAGTATTAAATTTATCCAAGCTTAAATGTGAGATACCATTTTGACCCCCTGGTTACCCCATCTCTGCCCCATCTAACCAAACTATTCAAATGAATCCAGATACTTGGTGTGAAATTTATCATGTCAAGAGGATTATATAATTTTGACCCTGGTGACCTCAGATGACCCTTGACCTCCAACAAAAACAATACTGCCACTTATCTTCTTCCTCAAATGAAGACTTTTAAGGGCTTGTTCACTTTCCCCCCTTCCTTCTTCCCCCCCCCCCCCCAAGTTAAGTCAGTTAGAAGTCTGCAGGGTAACCAAAAAATGAATAAAATATACCTCTCCAGAGAACTTAAGATTGCTAAAACCTCAAAGCCAGCAGAGTAGGGGAAGTAGGGAGAATGTAGTCTGTACCTCAGTAGCATATAGAATTCAGAGGCAACAGATTTTTAAAGGAATTCAATTTTTTATTGATATTTGGAGCACTATATGGTAAATCTGTGATGTCAAAACTGCACATTAATTTGACATTGCATATATAATAATTTATTTGTATAAATTATTTATGGATGATAAACAGCACATCCAATTATGAAGAAAAAGGAAAAGAATGTGACAAAATGTCCCCACAATACATAACTTCCTGTGGCTTTGTTGAAAAGTGGACATCTTTTTTAAGTAAATCTTTTAAAAGCGAGATATCTTGAGGCAGGAAAAAGGTACAGTACTATGACAGGGTTTGAAGGACATGGTCTGGAATATTTTTGTCTTTCTTGCAAACCCCTAAAGAAAGGCCAATGAAATATGCCTTTAAAGGGCCAACCCGCTCATCCCAAACCATACTTCTTGTATAGGGTAACAGAAACTCTCAACTGGCTCAGCTTTTTGATAGACTGCTAATTCAAACAATGCAGAGTACAAAAGCTTATATTTCATGGCATGAACTGTACTGAGAATGTTTTGATTACACACATTGAGCTTTTCTATTATCCACCATGAAGCAATATAAAATGAGATTGTGTCTGGATGAGGATGAATTTCGGCCAATTGTGGGAGGGACTTTAGTAAGAAGGTTAGGAGAATTTGTACTGTTTGGGACTAGTGAGAAAATTGGGCCTTTTATGTAAGGTAAGTACACACAATGCAAACTGACTGAATGCTGTTGAATTTATCATAAGGCAGAAGATTGCCTCTATACAATTTATATATATATATCAGGCCTTGAAAGGGCAGTTGTTTTACGATGCTAAGCGACCACGAATGTGGGAGAAGCCATTGGCTTATGAATTACAACTTCACCTTGGGTGGCAACCAACTCAACAATTTGGATCAAATTTGGTATTTTTTGAAAGGCCAGTTCAGATGGGAAAACCGTAGATTGCTCTTGGATGAGAAACCCACCTTACTTTGACCCGGTCAGGAATCGAACTCCAGACCTCCCGGTTGCTAAGCTTCATCGCTTCAAATGCCACCGCCTTTATCCACTCCACACAATTTATACGTGAAACCCCTCTTTGTTGTAGAAGAGATGTTAGTTACAGCAAGGTCAACCCCACTTCTTATTATCAGCTTTCTGTCAATAGTAGCTGCCATGTCCAGGTCTATGTAAACAAAGAGTCCCATTGTAAACCTCATTCATAAAGGCAGAGACTGTTAATTCAGTGCAAGCCAAGTTTGCAGCCAGAGCTGCCTCAGCAGACCAGGACAATAGGCTTTTCTCTTTGGACACACTAGGCTGGTTGTGCTGGCCATGAAGCTTGATGAATTGTGTAGACAAACAGTGGCCAGACTGCATAGAGGTAGCTTATGCCTAATGATGGTTAGCTGGTGTCCAGCAAGGAGATATGCTGGCCTTAGCCTTAACTTAAGTTTAAAAAGTGAAATTTCTCAAAAGATCAGTCAAAGCTATACACATGACAATAAATTTAATGAATTATTTCACATATTTATTTCATTTAACGAGAGCACAACTTCAATTGAATGTATTCAATCAATTTTGTGTTGGAAGTACATATTGCATTAGACCACTCCTGGCGATTAAACCTAACAGCTGCAACTACAAATAATCATACTTTAAGATGTATGCAGAGCTCAATATATAACATTGGCATCTACAACCGCATGCAATATTTACCCAATAAAGCAAAATGAAACCTTTTATACACAAAGAAAGCACGTTGTCTATAGTTAACATTTTAACTAGCAGTCTATATATTACATACAAGCTATTCATCACAGAATTTTTTAAAATAAGGCTCTATTTTTCTTATTTTTTTTTAAAAATCTTCTATCTTACTCTCTGCCTTAATAAGCACTCCTGTTCTTTATAATTATTATTATTATTAGGTTCAAATGTACTATACGGACATTTTACCCCAGGATGAATAGACTATAGGCTTTAAACTTCACAACTACAGCATCCTTGAAGTCTTGACTCTAATTCAAAATCATCTCCACAATTAACTAGGTGAACAGTTGCACAGGCGAAGGTTACATGGCAGATAACTTCCCTTCCTAAATTTTATCCCTACCTTCTTGACAAACCCTGTGGATTCCTTCTCCTGAAATCCTTAGATTTTCATCCACCCGACCCTCTTTTCCTTGCCTTCAAGATTTGTTTTGCCACTGCAGTGCACTTTTTAAAATACACCTAATGTGGTTCATGATTCTCAGTGTTTAAATATGTTTACATTCACATAAATGACTTTAATAGCCAGCTTCATTGCAAACATTACTCTTTGTGAGATTGCTGTGTGTTTCTAAATACCGCCACCATTTGAGGGGATCACCTGCTTGTTAAAATTAGGACACACTGAAAGAAGTACCTGTTACAATACATGAACACTGCTGTTGCTAGCATTGTTCCTAGCTCAAGATGCACAGTGCATTACAAATTGATGTTGCTACGTTATGTAAGGTCTACTGGCACTTACACGCACAGTTCAAGGGATAATGCAATCACAAGAATATCCAACTTTTACAATAACAATGGCCTGAAGGGAAACATTGCCTAGCTTTGTTATTATTGATATTAATACTTTTGGAAACAGTTTTCACAAACAAAGAATGAAACAGATCATTCGAAAAAGGCAGTAAGGTAGATAACAATTTGATTATTCCTTTACTCAAGAATAATTTGTCATCCAAAATTTCCAAAATTCAAATGATACAACATCTGTTGAAAACATGATGCTAAAAGTGAATAGTAATTTTTAGCCATCTCAAGCTGGCAATAACTAATCCAGAATCTATCAGAGAACTTCCTGTTCGGGTATCTAGATCAATAAAGTTAAAGGCATTTGGCCCCTTCAAAGACTATTTGCTCAATAGAGCAACAAGGTTGGTTTAAACCGGGTTGACTGCCGTAATTACAGAGACAAGCTTCACCCAAGAAAATGCCTTCTTCTGGAGTAACATCGGCTAAAACGTCCTATTCAATTCTGGCAGCATGTGTATAGTGCACAATGTTTTGAGGAGATAAGTCTGTTGCTGGAGTTTATTGATGTGGAGCAGGATTTTCTTGTACATTTAGTTGGTGTACTTTAAATACAATATTTCCCTTTAAGTTGGGCAATGCTGTGATAAATACAACCATATGTAATCTTCACACACTGTGTCTTAACTTCTAATGAATTAATGAAGTGAAACACACATTAAGGCCACAAATGTAAACTAAATAAATTTGAGTTAAGTTGACAAACTTCTGTCAAGCAAATCAAAACCAGAATGCACAAATGCATTGAGGTTTTGATGATTCTTTAATGTTCCATTTGAATACACCCATCATGTGCCCATTATCTTCTTGCTCAAAATGTTACACTAGCATCTCCAAAAAGTAATCTCAACCACATACCCAAATATGAAATCTATCCAAGTTTTCTATGTTGAGATATTATGTTAACAAGATTTTCAGACGTAGACCCCCGCTGACCTCAGATGACCTTTGGCCCTTGTCAAAAATGATAGGTACTATCTTCTGACCATAACCCATCCACAAACCAAAAGTGAAATCTACCCAAGTTTCCTATCTTGAGATATTGCATTAAACAAGGTTTTCATACTTTGACCCCTGGTGACCCCAGATGCCCTCCGATCTCCACCAAAAATAACAGGGTTCTTCCTCCCAATATGGGGCATCTATGTACTAAGTTTGGAAACTGTCAGACATTCCTACCTTGAGATATCATGTTAACAAGCAAAGTGACACAAACACACACACATGCATGCACACGCATACACACATACATACACAGGCCATCATGAATGCATAGGTTTCTCTTACCATTGACGCCAAAAATAAAACCAATTAAGCAGTATAACCCATTCCCCACAGAAATATCATATATGCAAAAGATACTTATATGAGTACAATTAATAAAGATACTTTTATGAGTACAATTAATTAACACAACAATACAAGTGATGGTCAAGAACTTCTAAGAAAATGTAGAAAGTTAGTAAATTACAAAATTTGACAAATGTTCCAAGCAACTTTTATAGTCTTTGAGGACTTTAAAATGATAACAATTATTTTGAAATATCTTACCTTATTATGGAAGTATCAATTAATGCAACACATATAACCTCAATAGGAATATACAAACAACTTGCAAAAGACAAATTAAGGCTAATCTCAAGATTTTTACAGATAAGCAGTAAAACAACCAACTCAACTTCCATCCAAATAAGATGGGGGAAGAGTGGCTAACTGCACTGACAAACTGACACCAGTTTGACAATAAAATAACTTCCATGCTTTTACCACTTTCAAAGCTGAATTGATAAACAACCACATCTGTGGAAGCCATCAGCACTGAAAGCTGAGGATGAACATCAGGTACTTGGCCTAAAGCATAATAAGAAAAAATATGGCATCAGCATTAGTGTCACGTTGATTACAGAAAGAGCACTGTCTGGCTACATACATATAAAGAATCTTGGGTTTGTGATCAATTCTTGAAGTTATATTTCATAAAAAAGACTAGTTAGTTCATAAAAAAGACTAGTTAAAGGAATGAATTAGAAATAACTTTGAAACAATATTCTACCAAACAAGGATCACTGGATGTAAACTGCCGCTGCATGAGCTGCTACATGTCTCTTTTTTGATGTGCTCCTACAAATATACATCTAATGTAAAAATGAACAAAGCAGTCTTTTTGTGTGTTGTAGAAGTACAATATGTGTGGCACATCAAGCAAAAGGGAAACAGATCCCATTTTTTGAAGTCTTTAGTATGACTAAAGCTAGCCACACACTACACGACTTTCCACACAGCAACTCAACTCGTTAGTTGCTAAAACTATGACTGGCAATGTAATTAAGACCAGTTTTAAGTTGCACAAACTTCAGTTGGGAAGAACCAACATGTTGGTTTTTTAACTGAAGCTGGCATGACTCAAAACTGCTCTGCAACTGCCAATCGAAGTCGAAAACTCACCAACATTTCACGACTGTTGGAGAGCCGACAATCGAGTTGAGTTGTGGTGTGCAAAGTTATGTAAGTGTGGGGCTAGCTTAAAGCATCATTTTAATCCTGGACCATCCAGCTGAAAGGCATGCTCTAAGTTTAGGCCATGCAATAAGTAGGTTATACAGTACCATTAGCATCAATTTCATCTACAATTTTTTTTTTCATTTTTATGTCGACACAATACCTTGCTTGATTCCATATAATTGTTCTAAGGTATCGCCTTCAACCAGTTACCCAGGGTACGTACCCCATTTGCCCCACCCATGTTACTCCATTGCAAATAATAATGTCCCATCTAAACCACCATACATGTGTACATAAACATCACCATACAAATGTTTTGTTAGGAAGATGCAACATTCTGCGTTCAAACAAAATTTTGAACACCTTCATATGTTGAATGCTGTTGCCCTTTGTTGGCACAGCAGGCCACGTGATCATACAGTTCATTTAACTGTCAGAATTGTCATGCAAATATATGATCATGTTTTTGACCAAATGTATAGCGGTGAAGACTAGGCATTAGAGGTAGCTGGTAAATAAAAGAAAATGCCTGTCTGAGTAAACTGTGTTGAGTAATTCTAGTGAAATCCATAATAATGTTTAAATTCATAAATATACATTCTGATATGCAATATTTTAAACAATTGATACTATACACATATTTCGTTTGAAAAGTTCTCTAACGTCACTGTTGAATTCTACAATATTAAGTAGTGTTATGATTTCAAATAAAACACAATGCCATCCAGCATTTTAAGTGCTCTACATATAGGTCAACTAAAAGTTCACAAAGATTTGCCAAGAATATATAAATTGCTTATTATGTTAGTATATACAGAAGTAATACAGGGTTTAACAAATGCAACAGTTATTTCATTTATTGAGAAGAGACCATTCATTTAAAAAACACAATTCCCTCTTTTGAGAAAAAATACACAAGAAACCTCAGCTGCAGAATTTTATTTTCTATAAAAACAGGTTTATTTGAAAGATGAATTTAATTACAAGAAATTTAAAAGCAGGTTGGACAAACATCTCCATGGCAATGGCATTTGTTTCGGTGGTGTTTTACACATGCCAAAGCAATTACAATACCTTTTATTTTCACTGACAATGAAATGACGCATGACGCCTGTTATTATGTTAAACATATTCAATATTTCTTATGAATATTTATGTTTTTCAAAGATAAAGAAGATGGAACGCTAGTCTACTTTGAAAAACAGACAGGCATAACAAGTCTTTCTCTCTTAAAAGCATTTCTCTTTCATCATAGTAACTGTTCTCCAATTAACCTTAAGCATAAGATTCCCATAGAAAAGAACTTGATAATTTTGAGAAGAGTAGTTTTAAAAGCTGATACCTTTTATTTCAGTTCAGTTATTTCATCAGACAATCAGAATGTTTAATACGATTTAGCAATTACTTAATAAGATTTTATTTGATAATAAGACTTTTAACTATAGATGATATGATTTGCAGGGAAACACTGTATCCTACTGCTCTCTCTCTCTCTCTTTTCATTGAATACTGATACCTACCACGAATTATGAGCTATCCTGGCAGGAAGCTAGATCAATGTCATTAGTTGTAAACATGAAATGACAGATCACGCTTCATAACTCTACAGGTAGGACAGCTGTGTTTGCAAGAATTTACCTTTTAGAGATGAAAAAAACTGTCAAGTGTAAAATATCCAATTGGATGCTTCCTAAAAATTTGCACAATGTAGAAGGGTAAATTTAATTTGCATAGCTATTCCTGAATATTCACATAAGTGATTGATAACACTGAAGCAAAAGTATTTTTATGACTCGCTTTAAAGGGTACCTCAAGTAAAAAAAAATTCAAAAACGTATATTTAAAAGCATGAGAAATAAATTGTAACAGTCCAAATCGAATCTTCATAGGACACTTCCAAGCTGAGATATAAAATGTTGAAGTTTATTCACTCAACTGAAAATGGTATATTGCACAATAATCTGTGATATCATTGTTGCACTACTCAAATCCCAATCTTTGTAGTTTCTTTGTTTTTTTGAATGTGACTGCACCTTGTACCAAGGTGTGATATCACTCTTACTCTTATGAGGTGATGTAATTAATTAAGCCCTCTGTGAGCAACATACTATGCAAGCAAACAGGAAGTGTTCAAGGCAATGAAAACATTTTAAAGTTTAAAGGGAAACAAAGCAGGTTGTGTGAGTTGTACAACAAGAAAGACACAAATTATTGCACAATAGACCAATTTGTTTTATCAAGTGAATTAACTTCAACACTTTATATCTCAGCTCAGGAATATGCCATGAAGATGGGATGTAGACTGATAAAATTCATTTTTCATTCTCTTAAAAGTAGTGTGACATGTCAGCAAAAAGCCCTGAATTTACTTGGTAGTTAAGGAGCAAGGTCTCCTTAGGAAGAATCCATTGGAATTATGTCAATATCTATTACCCTTCTCAAGACATACCCTTTCAAAGTTTTAATTTTCTGAAGCAATTTGTTGATTATGCAAAAATAATGATGCTGAGTGTTGACATTTTTTTTGTTAACCCTATATTAATTATCTCTTAATTACTCATCAGATTGTTTATGGTTTGGTGATTGATACTGGTGATTTTCAAGGACACAATAATGCTTTCAAAACTAGAAAGCCAAAAGGCTTAGTGATTCCTTGCCATATGATATATTGTAATAATGAACATGGATGCCCACATGACAAGCATGAGATCCCTCAGAAATACTGAGGTATACTAGTAAGGTCAAAACCAATTTAAGATCATGTGACCCAAAATGATCTTTCACCCTCACATAAAACAATAGGGAGCAACTACCTAAAAAAGACCATCAACATGCTAAATATGAGCAATTCACAAACTGAGTATGAGATCCCTCCACAATTCAATAACCACATAAAAATGTCATGTCTTCAAGGTTTTGCCCTTTTGTGACCCCAACCTTTGACCTCCACAAACAAGAGAAATCTCCCACGCAGTTATGATGCTGGTAAACTATGTTGTCTATTAACTTGATAAAGAGGTATTTTTGAAACATGCTACTTTAAATCAAAATTTTGGGTATTGAGGATAGCTCTCTATATAATGATGTCTCTATGATCCAAAAAGTTGACTGCATTGAGGTTCCTAACAGTCTTCCATAAATTGGAACATACAATAGAGACATCTCAACAGAAAGGTGTAACCTTGGCTATCAGTGGTGGTCCTTTTGTATTTGTTTTTTGGTGTAATGCCCTTCCCAATGACTATGATATCCTTGAAAATTAACAAAAAATTTAAAAAAAAAAAAAAAAGGAATCCAGAAATTAACAAGATTTGTAATTTGTCTTAAACTGTCTGCTTGTAGGAACACCACATAACAGAGCACAAGTCAAGTGTCCTTTGTTGGATACACAGTAGATACTATTATGCTTGTTTTGATTACCTGAAGGACAGTACTTTCTGAAAAACAAGCCTTACTGAGAGGGCTAAATAAGTGTCAGACACTATCTCTAGACAGGTAGGAAATGGTTAAATCCATTGAGCTGTATGATTCAATGAGAAAACCCCTCAGGACACTGTGGCAGTCAAATGTGATGAATTAGGTAAGATAACAGTGACCAGCAATTTTCACAGACTCTGGTGGGTCAGTTACAATTTGATTCATTCAATTAGGCAATCTCAGTTCAAGCATGCTCAAGGGTATTTGATCCAAATGATCAGTTATTTAGTTCTTTTTAAAAATCTAATTACCTGTGGTGTATTTAATTATCTAGTTCCCACTCACATGTCCTTATGAGGACAGTGGCACAAGGTTTGTCTGTAACTTTTAACAATCTTTGATACTAAATTTAATGTTATCTGCATTTTTTCTTTAGGGTTATGGAAGAAACAATGTTTGTATGTTCTAAAAGAAATTTTGGGCATCATATAGAGCACTTGATCTGTTCAAAGTTTACACTTATGAAGTTCCCCACTGAACAATTCCTCTGCTTTGTGGGCATGGAAGCTTTCTCCAATATGTTTACATTATGTCCCCAAATAACCCTCATACAGCCTTTGTTTAACTCACTTATTTCATGTAAATCTATAGGCCGAGATACTTATGGCAAAATCAGCATACCTATGACAAAGATAAATTAACTAACATGTCAGCCTGATGAACAATTTTTTTCCTTTTTTAACTTTTTCAGATTTTGTTCTACCCACTTATTCCTATGCATATTAATACTGGCACTAAATGTTATAGGGCAAAACTTCAAACCAAAATCAACATAAATACTGTACCAAATGCACTTTTATGCACTTTAGACATTCTTAATACAGTGAGATTGTTTCAGTACATATTTTGAAATTACCCAACTTGATCATTTACATAATGAAGTGGATTCCAAAAGCTTACCTGATGCATCTTACATTACCCATGCCATTCAAAACTCTTAACCCTATGCACTAATGAATATTAACCCTAACAGTTACCCTTTTTGAGATATAGTATGTGCAAGGTTTAACCTCTTATGACCCTAAATGACCTTTGACCTCCAGTAAAAACAATATGGATCATCTACTTAATATGGACAATCCACATGCTAAGTATGAGATCCCTCATAGTTATCCTTCTTGAGATATACTGTTTACAAATTTTTGATGTTTTTACCTCTGGTGACCCCAAATGACCTTTGACCTCCACCAAAAACAATAGAAATCATCTACTCAATATGGGCAATCTGCATGCTAAGTATGAGATCACTCACATTTTTCCTTCTGGAGATATCGTGTTTACAAGCAATTTCCAAGGTATTTACCATTTGACCCCTGGTGACCCCAAATGACCTTTGACCTCCACCAAAAACAAAAGGGATCTTGTACTCAATGTGGGCAATCTACACGCCAAGTTTGAGATCTCTCAGAGTTATCCTTCTTGAGATATCGTGTTTACAAGCGGGTGTCACACACACACACACACAAACACACACACACGACATCACCATCGCATAGATTCCTTGCCTGCCTTCGGCAAGGAATCAATAAACCCTCCAGGAAATACTAATGTTACAACTGCCCTTGAAATGAAGATTGCAGAAACAAAGGATAATGTTAGCCATATATGGCATGTGCATGATCAAGTGCAAATCAGAAATAAACCTATAAAATGGCCAATTTTTAACCGATTTTGATGGAAATTGCAGCAATTTTCTTGGTTTTAATGCTTTTTACATCAAATACCGACTTTGGTGTCTACCAAACTACCTTTAAGTATATATTTTTGAATGTTTTGACTTGAGATGCACTTTAACATCAAAGATAGCAGATTCTGTCATATGAATGAATTATTTCTCAAACATCTTTCATTATTTGATGGAGAAGAAATAAATGCTGCAGTAGAAATGTACTGTTTGCACCTACGGGAAAACTCCAAGAACAATGCTATAAACACATTTTGCTCTAATCTGAAATATAATTTTATTCACCGAAGACTTCATGTTGAGAAGAAATCTGGAAAGTAATAATTCTACCCTTACCTACAGAGTCTTCTTTTCTACCATTTTGTAAAAACATTCTTTTATTTTCATTTGTAGTAGCTAGGTAACTTCTAGCAAATGTTTAGAATGAATTCTGTATATTTACACATTTGCACAAAATCACTACTAAAACTGTGAGTACTTAGGCTTCACCAATTCCGAGATTTTGACTAATGAGCACTTACAGAATAGATGCTACTGCAAACTTCTGTAAGATACTGTACTGTATGACAGAACTGAAATTTAGTCTTGTGCATACCTTTCCACTCATTCTATACATAAATAGCAAACCTGGGTTTCCCCTTCTTCTTCTTCTTCTTCAAAACGGTGAGACATCCAAAAGGACAATTTTACACCGCGTACGTGCCGTGTGATCAGTCAGGCCCCCAAAGAGTTCATAATGAAATCCACCGGCTTTGGGTGACTTATGGCCCCCGCAATAAGACTCTCTGGGAGGTTATTCCAATCCCGAGTAGTATTAGGGACAAAACTGTACTTAAAACAATTAGTCCTAGCGGAGGGGGGGCGAAAGTGCAAAGCATGCATGTTACGAGAACAACGAGTAGGTTTACACAGATTAGACAGGGGGATGTTAGCTTGGCCGTAAATACCTTTGGCAAAAATTATGAGTCTGCAACGTCTGCGGAGGTCAGACAAAGTATGTAGACCTAGATCTTTGAGGAGTGCGGTCATAGAGCCAACTTCACGGGAGTACTCGCCGGATATAAACCTAGCAGATCTTTTTTGTACTCCCTCCAATCTATCTTGGAGTGAAATCTGATGTGGATCCCAGACGGAACAAGCATACTCCAACAAGGGCCTTAGTAAACCTTTATAGGCTGCCAATTTAACATCTTTGGAACAAAATGAGAGGTTCCTGCGTAATAGGCCTAAGATCTTATTTCCCTTATTACAAACAAGTTGGATATGTTTGCCCCAGCTGAGATTCTTAGTGATAGTCACCCCCAGATACTTAATTGAATCAACCCTTGTCAGATTGGCCCCATTAAGAGTATAATTATAGATTATTGAGTTACGCTTCCTAGTAACAGACATAACATTACACTTAGCCGGGTGGAATCTCATACCCCAAGTTTTGGCCCACTGGCCCAAGTTTATAATGTCCTTCTGTAACTCACTGCAGTCACTGGGATTATTGATGACACTATAGCAAACACAGTCATCAGCAAACAACCTAACTTCAGAAGAAGCAGCACTAACAATATCATTAATATAAGACAAGAAAAGTACTGGTCCAAGGACAGACCCTTGAGGAACACCGGAAAGGACTGGAGCAGAAGCAGACCTAGTACCATTAACAACAAGTGATTGTGAACGGTCAGTAAGAAAGTTATCAATCCAATTTATGACTTGCCTAGACACCCCCAAGGAGAATAACTTCGTCTTAAGTAGTTCATGAGGAACTGTATCAAAAGCCTTCTCAAAGTCCAGGATGAAGACATCAACTTGTTTATTTTTATCTAAGGCGGAGGTCCAATCGTCCACAACAGACAGTAACTGTGTATCACAACTATGATTTTTTCTAAACGCATGCTGTTTAGAGGAAAGGCTGTTATTCGCTTGATAGTGATCCATCATATTTGAGCTGATAATATGCTCAAGTAGCTTACAACATATACAAGTAAGAGAGACAGGGTGATAGTTGGATGGAAGAGAGCTATCGTTCTTCTTAAAAATAGGACAGATATTTGCCTTTTTCCAGTCCTTGGGGACTTGACCACTGTTGATTGGTTGCTGGAAAAGATGACTGATCATTGGAGCAAGATCAGTAGCAAGCTCTCTAAGAACCCATGGGTGTATATTGTCAGGACCCATGGCTTTACTAATCTTAAGGTTTTGCAGCAACTTTTCAACCCCAAATGTAGAGATGGAAATATCAGCCATTCTACCACAGATAGGTCTTCTCTGTAGAGGGACAGAGTCGAAGGAGTCTCTGGTAAAAACACTACTGAACTGGCTATTCAAGGCTTCAGCCTTATCCTTATCACTATTAGCTATTTTACCGCAGACCTGTAAGGGGGGGATACTATGATTATCTTTCCTCTGACCATTAATATACCTCCAAAAGGGTTTGGAGTCATGAGTAATATCATCTATCATGCCGTTAATGTATTTCCTATGAGAATTGAATACCTCCTTCTTAATACTAGCGCGAAGGTCAACCCACTTATTGTAAAAATATAATTTGTTAGTCTTCTTATACAAAGCATGAAGTCTGTTCCTTCTCTTTATCATCCTACAGATATAATCAGTGACCCAGGGAAGAGATTTCCTAGTTCTAGAAAGTTTGGACGGGATGTTTTTTTTCACAGTTCTCTCGAGAAAAGACCTAATGAGGAACCAGTTTCCTCACCCCTCCTCACCCCTCTCAGTGGTACTTTTTAATGACTGTTATTTGTTACATAGCCACTGCAATAAAGACCAATAAAATATTACTGGCAAAACATACACACCTTCTTTCAGTTCAAAACTGTTGGAATAAACAGGTACGTAACACCTCTAACTAAAACACATTTATCAAATTTGAATTAACATGAGAAATTGTTGAACCATCCTCACTACTACACCCACAGCAAATATGAGAAGGGCTCTTACATGTAGTTTTGTGTCATAGACCACACATAAGGGGAGAGTCATTTTATCTAACCAGCCAGTAAGGGCAGGTGGGCAAAGGAAATACATATGTGACTTGGCCATAACCATAACTAACAGTTAGATAAATGACTCTGCCCTAAACCTGTCCATTTTGGTACAAAACATCAGTTTTAACCTGCTAAAAAGGAGGATTCAGACTCACATTTTTGTTCACTTAACATTCAATAAAAGTACACTTAACAATATAAGTACTGTAGGTACTGCTGCACTTCAAATGGAAATGCATGATAATACAGAAAAGCAGTTTACTATTTGCTGAGCTAAGTTTGTCTTGCATGTACCCCACAATTTCTTCGTTCAAATAAATTATCAAAATTGCTTATTATTTCTCATTGTTTGAGAATATACATGCATTAAATAAAGGTAAGAATATTATATACAGTACCTGCACCTTTCTGCAGAAATTACAATTTGGATAAAATTTAATCCACTAAGATCTTCTTATATTGTTGACAAATATGAAACCATAAGGCATTACATTATACAGAATTTTGACTTGCCTACAGACAGTTTGCTTCTTTCCTTTCTCTCAATGTAAATGAATGATTAACAGTTTTCAAACAGAATCGACCTTAGGGATGCATTAAATGATTATACTGCACGCTGTATTAGGAATAAGATGAATTAACATTACATGCACAGCTGTGCACAAGATGTAATTATTAAACTGCTAAATAAACCAGGCAATACCACCAACATCTCTTCTTGAGATATTTCAATTTAAACTTTTTTGTTGGCAAGTAATTAGCACAACCTTGCACTGCTTGAAAATTTCTCCTTGCGATGCAGCAAACACCTTTTATGCAGCTTACTTGTACTACATACTATGAACAGTAGTTAGTTGGATGATATCTAACAACATGTATCTGTAAAGTAGTTAGTTCGATGATATCTAAAACACATATATGTAAAGAAGTTGGTTCGATGATATCTAACAACACATATAAGTAAAGAAGTTTGATGATATCTAACAACACATATGTAAAGTAGTTAGTTTGATGGTATCTAACAACACATATATGTATAGTAGTTAGTTTGATATCAAACAACACATACATGTATAGTAGTTAGTTTGATGATATCTAACAACACATATCTGTAAAGTAGTTAGTTTGATATCTAACAACACATATATGTAAAGTAGTTGGTTCGATGATATCTAACAACACATATACAAAGAAGTTAGAAGATACCTGACAGCACATGTGTGTAAAGTAGTTAGAAGATATCTAACAACACATATGTAAAGTATAGTTGGATGATATCTAACAACACATGTAATGTAGTTACATGATATCTAACAGCACATATAGGTAAAGTAGTTAGTTTAATGATATCTAACAAAATATACGTAACGGATGGTAAGGTATAGGTAAAGGTTAAATACAGTTTAGAGAACAGTAAAAGTTCAAGTTCGGTTTCATTAAGTTCTTCCCTTTAGTTCCATATTCTACAACCCTCAGGGGGTATATGAGCAGTAAATGATGAAAAAGAAAACTATTTTAATGCAATAACTTCTATTTAAAGTAAAAGAGAGTATGAAAAGAAAGGTCATCTATTAAGGGAATCTTCCTTCCACTGATTTGTTCCCTTATTTTTCCCATACAGGTGTGGATTAGTGGATAGGAGTGGATAGGACTGCTTGTCTTATCCACCAATGAAACAAATGAGACTTACCTGAGATGGGAGAAATGAGTTGGCTTCATTGATTTGCTCCATTAAGAGTCTACCATATGTTGCAAACACTTATATTGCATGTACTATCAAATTTACATTACTGTATTTAGAATACTGAAATATTTAAACACCTGACAAGTCTATTAAAATGAGTTTTAGTTTGTGTATAATACAGGAGACAATGATTACAGTGAACTAGCTTGTGCAGCTAGAATATTTTGATTGTGTACAAACTTCATATACCACTGCATTAACCATGCAGTGAAGTGCTAGTATTTTTTTCAATTAATTTCCACTTTGATTGGAAATGCCTTTGGCTATCCTGGCCACTAAATCCCCAAACCCAACCACCCCACTCCCATGCCAATGTAACTTTCTGTGAACAACTTTTTAACAGCCGAGCATTTGGCAATCTGCTTATCTTATGTCAGGTCCACAGAAAAGGTAAGTCAATGAAAAAAAAAAATATTATACTCACTCTCCTGCAAAGTTGTAACTACCTTGACTGGCAACTTGCAAATCTACAGTTGCATTTTTCAAAATACCAGTGCACAAAGAATCATAGTAGAACCAATGAATGGATGTTATAACTCAAAATTTCTGGTCGTCAAATTAAGAATTAAGGACCTAGAAAGATACATCTTTGCTGCTTATGGCAGATACAACCCTTTGTAATTTTCACCTGAAGGGTGGAAACTTTCTCTCTACATTACAGTTTTATACACAATAACTTACACTGGCTTTATTTTATGCCACTTAGGTGGACAAACAAGCATAATGGATGTTTCACCGCAGAATCTCAGCTAAATTCAGAATCTGATATGTAAGAGGCAGTGAGTGGGATGACTTTAAACATTGCTTCATGAAGAAATCTTGGCTTTACTGCGTTCTTCTCCATCGAAGTACCATACTGTGACAGCATACCTAGAAATGAAACAGAAAAAATCTTTACCAATTCATATCCAACAGATCCTTGTTTCCTGTTCAAACATGCAGCTATACATAACCTTAACCTTAAAGGTAAAACAAAGTCAAACCAATTCGGATTAGTATAGTACATTATCCTATTTCATGAATGGCTCTTGAGAATTCTGACATGACTTCTTCCTTGCTATCTTTTCAGCAGAAATTAAGCCCCACGTTTTCCATTTTACTTTTCTCCTTTTCCTAGGTAGTTTTACCCCAACACTGAAACTTTGTTTAACTTGGTGACACTATATACTGTAACAAGTTTGTGTTGGTGTGTTGTTTAACCCCATGTAACTAACTATCTTGAGATTTATGAGACAATGCTGTATCTTTCAAACTCAATTTACAAGGAATCAGTTTTTGAATTAGTACCCACAATATGGATATTGGTCCCTAAATATCTTCAAAGATAATTGGAAGAGTTAAAGAAAGAAATCTACAGGATTTTGCTGTTTTGAAATAAGTTGGAGGTGACTGTTTTTACCCTTTAAAAGTAGAATTCCTTGCCACCAATTTGAAATCACATGTCCGGGTCCTACTATCTCAGAAACAGGTGTGGCCATATTTTTGGTGACTTCTTACATTCGGGGAAAATAGCCTCCAGCTTAACCTTCTGTCATTAATAGCTTATACTTTTATCCCAGTTGCCCAAAATGACCTTAATCCTCCACTGAAAAATGATAGGCTCTAACCACAATGCATTCACATACCAAGTATGAAATCAATCCAAGCCTGCCTTTAGATATCTTCTAGACTTTGACCACTGGTGACCAGATACCAGCTTCAATCTCCACTGAAAGCAATAGGGATCTTCTACTCAATATGGTCCATCTACATGCCAAGTATGAGGAGGGTTACCCTTCTTGAGATACAGTGTTGCCAAGGTTTTCAAACTTTGACCTCTGGTGACCACATATAAAATTTGACCCCATACCAGATTTCTTTGTTTCAGTATAACCCATCCACCCAAGTTTGAAATGCTATCCAAGTTTCCTACCTTTAAATATTTTATAAACAAGGTGTTCAGACTTTGACCCCTGGTGACCCTATATAAACTTATACTACTATATAAACCTCCAGCAAAAACAACTGGGATCATCTACTGAATATGGACTATCCACCTGCCCAGAATGAGGACCCTAAAAGTTACCCTTCCTGAGGTATCGTGTGCACAAGGTTTTCAGTCATGGACCCCTGGTGACCACACATGACGTTTGACCTCTATCAAAAAATGATAGGTCTCTTTGTCTCACTGTAATGCACCCACATGCCAAGTATGAAATTTACCCAAGTATGAAATCTAGTCAAGTTTTTTACCTTTAGATATTAGGCTAACAAGGTATTTAGACTTTGACCCCTGGTGACCCCATAAGACCTTTGACCTTCAGCAAAAACAATAGGGATCATCTGCACAATATGGGCTATTTGTATGCCAACTATGAGTTGCCCTTCTTGAGATGTGTTGTACACACCGTTTTCCATCTTTGACCCCAAGTGACCCCAACATGACCTTTGACCTACAATAAAACTTGAAGATTTCCTTGTCTTACTATAACCTATCCACATAACACATAGGAAGTTCACTGTATCTAAGCTTCCAACTTTCAGTTTTTGTGTAAGAAAGGTTCTCAAACTTTGACCCCTGATGACCCCATACGATTTCAGGGGGAAGGGGAAACTTGTGTTTATCAGGCTTACATCTTATATTGTGCGCATGAGGGCTCTCCGATGACAATTGATTTTTGATCTTCTCAATGGGGTGCCCCCCAATGGGGTGCCCATGGCCTCCTCAGCCCAACACTGGTGACACCCTTGAAGTGAAGTGTCTGGGGCAACTCTGTGGTGTTACATACACCCCAAAACACAGTCAAACATAACATTCATACTACATACATAGAGAGAAGATTCCTTTGCCTTTGGCAAGGTATCAAAACAAACTTTATCATCAGAAGTGAAAGGAAGTCAATACTTTGTTGTTTGTTTTACCTTGCAGAGATGGCACTGTGTACCAGGAGTGAGGAGAAACATGAAGACTGGTCCAACATCTTCAGGCTAATAAAGATACACTTCATTCTTAGAATGCCTATTACATTTCAGTACTTGTTGATACCAGAATTTGAAGGGAATTTCCTATCAAACACTGCTGGTCTAACAGGGAAATTCCCTTTTTGAAAGCCTTTCCAAAGCTAATTCGTAGTATTCTGTGTGATTACATTTACATGCAGGTACAAAGTTCCATATCTCCAAAGGATTAATTCTTCCATAAAACAAATTCAAAGCATGACTCTATCTTCTGCTAGCTTTCACCAACCCCCTTTCAACCACCCAAACCCCCTCCCTAAAATATTATTCTTACGAAAACGTAAAAATCCTTAAAAGTATTTGAAAGACTGCACAAATATATATCAAGTAAATTTTTGCAATCTGGATGATGGACCTTTTCAAGTTGAAGGGAAGTAAAAAACTAACAATTGTAGGTGCTGGACCTAAAACGTACTTTATAAGCAGCTTTATACTCCATCACACTGCATATATTCAGTACACACAGACTATTAAATGGTACCATTTTGATCTGGGAGGGAGCATAATATTTTTTTGCCCTAATTAATACCACCATGATGGCCAATCTTGTTTACTGAAGAAGGTCCTCATATTCACTGAAGGTGTACAGCAGACCTAATAATTTGGCACTTGAAATATATAAAGTAACACAGTATCAAACTGAAAGCACTGCCACTAGTAGGATTTGCCTTGAGAGTGAGCACAATAAGTTGTTCCAGCCGCACACAATTAAAGACACACTGCTCTTGAATGCTGACCACCTACAGTATATTAGCTATACGTACAGAAGAGCGTATTTGCTTGACATCACAATTGTAGCCAGACCAGGCCACGCCTACTTCTAAACAAAAATTAACAGTCTTTAAGTGCAACAGTTCAACGTGGGTCAACAGCTGCTTCTCAGCTAGCCACACTAGCTGGCCTACAACACTAGTTAGAGTTTGCCTTCAAAGGGGGGGGGGGCAGTGAAAGCACTGTTCAGTAGTCATATTTATACTGTTACACTCTCTCTTCAGTATTTCCACTCTAGAAAAGTTATTTTGGTGAAACTATTTCATGCAGGGGAGCATTCACTGTTGTCTTGGGTAGATGTTTAATTTCTTTTTTTTTTTTAGTTTTTCATTGTTGTTGGCAAAGAATAGAACACTCTAATTCCTCTGGAACAAATTTTGGCCAATTTCATATTTTCTCAAATTCCATGATGAAACGTTCCTTCTTACTTTTTGTTAAGTTACATCCTTTTTCTCTGCCTGGTTACCCCTTATCCCCTCAGGGAGGAAATGAAGCCCACTACACCCATACTTGATGTAGTCACATTTCACATCTGATTAATTGATTGACAGTAACAAATATATTATAATACACAAAAAGTTACATAACATTTGGCATAACCTATCTGGCCAGTCAAGCATGTGTCAATTGCTTTTCACACAGTGTGAACACAATGAAAGCATAGCTCATTTGAGTGCACAGATATACCAAACTCAGGTATCAGTTACACCCCACACCACCTTTGATATACTGGGGTGTCTTTGTTGCTTTCTCAATAAGCACCAAGACAGTGCACTTAAATCGTAAATCCTATACATAAGCAATGGACAGTATTACAAAATTACTAATCATACAGTTCACACAACCTCCATAATGCAATAACCACATACTAGGTAATAACAAGCCAAAGACTGTCACTTCCACTTCACAGAATCTTTGCCAGGACATTGACCCTAACATACATGTATGCAATGTATCCTGTATGGTATATATTTGCAACAATAGCTGACATCACATAACCCCAGACCAACACATGTAACTACCAGTAAATTCTCTTACATAAGTTTTGGAGGGCAACTTTCCAGGAAGAAGGGCAAATGCTTCTCTAAATAGCTTGGAAGGTTGAATCTGGGCCAATTGGAAGTCTGACAAAGCAGAGATGTACTCAGAATGAAAGAAACCACAGGTGAGGATATGTTATTCAGGAAACCTACCCTGATGATGTTCTTCCACCTAAAGCAGGCCAAAAATAACATGAAAGCAACAACAGTCAAACAAACGGTTGAAATAATGGGGGTTGTAACAAACCATAAAGCACAATAGAAAAAGATTGAGGGTTGGGAGTGCATGGAGGTGGACTGGATCCAACATTTTAACTGAGTAAATATTCATGTAACAAGAAGTTTAAGGCCACGAGGGGTGAGGGGAATCAGGATTTACTTGATAATCAAACATGAAGTTTACAACCATCCAAAGTTTACGCATTTTTTGTACTTTTATTGATTTTACAAAATTTAAAGGGTGTGAATGACTGTAAACTATAGACTATAAACCAGACAGTAAAGTGATGGTCTGATCTTAGGCAAGCATAACTGGGGTCCATTACCTTTAGTCTTTCCATTTCCTTGCTTAACTGTTAGGGTGTCTAGAAAAATAAGACCTAGAAACATAAGACCTTGAAACATTAGACCCTCAAAGATACTGTAATGGGTGCATGATTTTTTATGCACTCATTTCTTACATTTCTAGACAACTGTATGGGTGTCTCGAAAAGTAAGACCCTGAGAAAAATTTGTAATGCCGCTCTCAAGATCCCTCCAGGATACTATAATACATATCACAAAATATGATTAATGTGAAAATGAATCCCAAACTGGATGTTGGTTATTTTTTATAATGGTCCTACTTTTGTAGACACCTGTTTGGGTGGTCTTATTTTTTCTATTTTTAGTTATTATTGTAATGTTCCTAGGTCTTATTTTTCTAGACAACCCTTAACTGTATCATCGATGGTTGTACACTCACTTGTATCTTGATACCCTCAATGTCACTCAGTATGAGGGTTAAAAATTCATCATCAAGTAGACAATAAATTAAGGCCATTTAATGGTGATGGAGTGATGGACCCCATGAATGGCTGACTACAGTCACTAAACACAAGCATTGATCAGATTTGTCTATAAGTGAAAACATCAAGTAAGATCCTGACTTTCCGCCCAGCATGGAAAAAAAGTCAAACTATCTAGTGGGTATGGTAGGTCAAGAAAGTGCTGCTTCACAAAAAGCATCATACTGTACCCCAAATTCTCCCACTGATCTTTCAATTTTAGCTCTATCATCAGCAAGAAAGTTTAACATTTTAATTTCCATTCCATTACAGAAAACATAACTGCATTAGCTACTAACCTATAGGCAATCAGGGCTTGTGTTTAGTGACTGTAGGGAGCCATTAGTAGGGTCCACTTAGTAGCCTTAAATT
Source organism: Holothuria scabra (assembly GCA_037179385.1). Classification (NCBI taxonomy): domain Eukaryota; kingdom Metazoa; phylum Echinodermata; class Holothuroidea; order Aspidochirotida; family Holothuriidae; genus Holothuria; species Holothuria scabra. Next base: position 30,178,278 of record CM074180.1, on the reverse strand, counting down.
ATCTTCATTTATTTTCTCAATGAATTTCAAAGCCTCATATTTTGTGAAATTGAGGGAATCAAGATACAATTCAGTGTACAACCATCCATGATACTGGTAAGCAAGGAAACTGAAAAACTTTCTCTTTTTGTACTCTTTTTTTCCTTGTTTCCGTATGACCGACTTCTCTGTCTATATGGCTTCTAAAAATAGTGATTGTAGTTTCAGTGTCAAGTGCTGTTTGTTTTTGCTTACATTATATGATGGCCTGGCCTGGATAAGCTTTGCTTCTGCTGTGTCTTCTCCACGTCATCTTGTATATGTAATTCATGTGATGGTATTATGTTTTGTATAAGAAGTTGTTACAGTGGAAATAATAAACTTCAAATTTTGATGGTAATTAACTCCAGTTAAGTCCAACTAAAATAAGACCATCACTTGACTGTCCCAATTTGGCTATAGCCTTCCCTCTTTCTACTGAGCATGGTCTTTCACTTTCCATAGAATTAGAACCTACTGTACCGTAAAAGTATATCTGATGTCTAGTTTTACAAGGCATTTACGGTCAAGTTCCTGGAAATGTCAGACTGATTATATAGGCAGTGAGAAAATGGTTTACAGTACTATCCCAATGGAATCTGCTGATCTTGTTTTATTACAGCACTGCAAAGATTCCCCACAGGTTGTCATGGTACTACAGCACTGTTATCTTCCCAGTGGACAATTGAATTTTTACTTATATTATAAACAAGATATCAGGCAAAAAGTGACCTTCATTTAAATACAAAATGCAGCTGATAATTCAGTTCATTTCCCACCTTTGGATGTTTGAAGGAAATTTAGCTTTAAGAAATTATGGAACTTGTTTTTGTAACCAAAACAAGAAACAGATAGCTATTAAAGAGGAGTTTCACCATAGACCCTTCCCCAATAGCAATTACAAAGACTTGTGGGAGAGAGTTTTGGTGTGCTTCATAATTGGCCACAGTAAAGTGACATTGAAAAAAAATGATGCCTACCATAATCTATCCCACAATCCTTTGTAATTCCTATTTGGAAAACAGTCAACTGAATCACTCTGGGTATAACAAGTCAAGTAGTACTGACAGTTACTTTTATACTTTTAATGACTCAAGTGAAGTCATTCACACAAGACACCACACAGTATTACATGCAACAGGGCAAAATTAGCTACAATCCTCAACAAAAGTACATGGGACAAACCCCCGCTCCCCGTATCAATGTTGAAGTTTCAGGACGCCTTGGGCTGCCGCAACATTGAATGGGGGAATGTGTTCCGTACATTGCTTGTTTTGCTTGTTTTGTCCCATCATTTTTGTCGAGGATTGTCGGAAGCCTGTACAAATGTATATGAAGAAGTTTTCTGTCATGGGCAATGTAATGACAGTTGGTGAATAAAGGTTGTGTACTTTGAAAGGAGAGATTAGAAGCAGTGGCGTAGCTACTGGGGGGGGCAGGGTTGCCCCCCCTGGAAAAATTTTGGGGAAAATTTGATGAAAATGGGGAAATTTGATGAATCTTCTTATTATTACAAAAATTTCACAAACATTTTTCAAAATTTTTGTTAGAATAAGAAATTGTGAGACATTTCTCATACATAAATTCGTATTTTCATGCAACAAATTAACTCAGATTTCATCAGTGTCTCATGAACCGGCCCAATTTGCGTTCCACAGAAATGTCCTCGTCGCGTAGCAGATTGAATGTTCTCTTGTGCTTGTATACGCACGGGGGTTATGATCAGTGCATTTCAGTGCACAGGAAGCTGTTATTCAGGTGATACTTTGGGAATTCATCAGTAAAAGGATGTGAAAACTGACAAGTCACTACCGTAGACCCCTGAGGTTGTTATGTTCTTCTACAAGCTGGCAGTAGCTGTACGATTTTACTCTGTGTACATAACGATGGATCGGGCTGAAACAATCCATGGCCAACGATAAACTTAAAGTTAATCTAGAAATTAGAATTAACGGGAACCATTGGCACACTTAGATTTTGTTACTTAGCCTAATCCTTGGAGACTTACAAGCTAGTTCGGGAAAATAGCTTTCTGCTCACTTTGAGTGTAACAATAAATGGACAATGAGTACCTTGTGGCCTTCTACACAAAACAGACTGCTTTCCTCACAGGATATCCTGTGTGATCGAGCCATTAGGCCCCCTTAGTGTCGTGCGAAGAGGAGACCATTGGGCCATGCCCCCCTCACTGATGCCATTTTTTCTTTGTTCTTAAAAATACGTAGTCTAACTTTATTAACACAAATTTTACTTCAAAAGATAGCATATGTGGCACCAGAATGCTTATAAGGACACCCAATTTTTCAAAATTTTTCAAAGGGGAAGGATTGTCCTTGCAAGGTCTTTCAGTGATGCCACTTTTTTTTAATTCCTACAAATAGACCTAGGCAAGTTCTGTCAAATTCCATTTTTTACTTAAAAAGGTAGACTCTGTTTCCCACTGGTGGCATCGATAAAAAAGACTACATGTTTAGATTCTCTTTACAAGCATAAATAGGCTATTTTAACCATCTGAGGCATCTGATTTTTAGAAAATTTCTTTACGCTCCGCGCCAGCCAATGGTGGCGCTTCTCTCGGTCTTTTGGGCAAAATTACATATTTGGAGTAAAATTAGCTCTTAACTCTCTGATCACTTTGCAGTTTGCGAACATATTTTGAAGTGAGCATTTTATTGCAAACGACAAAAGAAGAAAGCGACTGGCTAGATTCTTCGTATTAGCCTGGAAAATGCTATTTCCGGCCATCTAAGGGGTCTGATTTTTTCAAATTTTCTCTACGCTCCGCGCCAACCAATGGTGGCGCTCCGCTTAGATAATCTTTATGACAAAATAACATTTTGTGACCAAGAAAAACCACAAATACCAATCAATGCTCTTTTATTTTGACTTCTAAAAGTGTGCAAATTTAATGACAAGTTTTACTTCGTAAGGTAGCATAAATGGCATAAGAGTGCATTTAAAGACACAAGTTTCAGTTTTAACCTCATGAACCACCACGATTCAACCTTTAACACTATTCCTGTCAAAGTAGAAAATGTTGCACCATTTTGCATGTAGGCTACTTGAAAACGTCAAATAATTTCCGGACACCCCTCCCCTAGACCATACTGCATTCCCCCCCCCCCCTTCAGAGAAATCCTGCGTACGCCACTGCTTTAGTACATACAAATAAACCAGATATTGTTTACCAAAATAATATACTTTGTCATTTCCGATTGCTCTATGTTATACTTTAAGATTAAAATGCAGGTAATATTACAAAATGTCAAGGTAATGTTGTTATACTTGTAAGTTTGCATATTTTATATGAAATACATACACATTGACCGGGAAAGGAAAAGTTTTAGGGAAATTTCATACCTTTGCCCCCCCTGAAAAAAAATCCTAGCTATGCCACTGATTAGAAGACAAATGTCACGGTGTTAGCATTATGAAGAACGATTGCTGCATGACAAGACAATAAAAGCGGCTTTTAAATATTTCACGAGGAAGAAATGTAACTTATCACGCATTACGGACTTCTGTCCATATTCGGTTTTTCTAATTAGGACCGGGAAGTGATCAAAATAAGGTACCCATGGCTGGTTTAAGGTCGTTTATTTTGTCATTAACCTATTCAGAAGACCCATTGCCACAGGGTTACCGAAGGGAGGGGGGGTGGGGTCGCTTTCAAGCCAGAAATATTTCTAGGGGAGGGGGGGCAGGTCAAAACAACCTTGAGGGGAGGGGGGAACAGACATTGCAGATAAAATACAGGACAAACGCAGCGTTTTAAATTTTTGAAACCGAACTGCTACAGAAAGCTCCGAAAGTAGGCTTTATATTCGTTATCCCTATGTAGAACTCGCCACTGCTCCCCATTACTAAGAATATTTAATTAGCGCCACGGTTTACCGTTGACCTCACCATGATTAACCATTGACCTACACACTATTTCAATGACGCTTGAGGGTTAATCGTGCAAATAGAAGATCTCTCTACTTATAGGGAACTTTCATTGTGCAAAAATGGTTATCTGTTTCGTTTTCAAGAAATCTTGACGTTAATTGTCACATTCACTACCCCCAATGCTTACATATAATTTTGTCTTTAACCAGATTGTAGTTTGAATCATCATTCAATGTTTATTTATGCGAAAAAAGAGAGAATTTTGTGGTTAACCGTTGGGTTTATCGTGAAATATGTTACCCCCAACCCCTAACACGAAAAATAAGATGGAAAAACTTCTTTGTTTTTTCCCCATTACAGTACATGAAATTTTTAAAGTAAATTAAATCTCTCACCAGGCAGAGTACTATTTCTCCCTCCCCGTTTCTGGTATGAGTTACTTGAGGAAGACAAATCTTTATTCGAGCGCCCATCGCTAATCCTACACTCCAGTATACTGGTCAGACAAATTCAACTGTTACTACTTTCCTGTAGCTTGAAAAGAACCAGAATGCAAAAATGCATTGAGGTTTCGATGATACATACATGCTCTTTTCAATGAAATGCTACATTTCTTGTAAGAACAGGTGACCAGAAGTGACCTTTGACTCCACATGTTAGTAACTGGTTTTTTTCTTTTAACCCAAACAATTCTACAAATTTCATACTGTGCCTTAAGATATTTCGCAAACAATCAGCTTACATCATACACATCAACATATCAAGTTTGAAATGAATCCCAAGTTTCCTACCTTAAGATATTGTGTTAAAGAGTTTTTCAGGATTTGTCCCCTTCTGACCCCAAATGACCTTTGACCTCTACCAAAATAAAAAGGATTCTTCTTTACATCATAATACATCTACATATCAAGTCTGAAATGAATCCAACTTTCCTATCATGATGTATCATGTAAACAAGGATTTCAGTGTTTGGACGCCATGTGACCCCAAATGACCTATGACCTCCACCAAAATTCTTGGGTTTTTTCTTACATCATTACGCATCAACATATCAAGTTTGAAATGGATCAAAGTTTCCTACCTTGAGGTATAGTGTAAACCAGGATTTCCCGGGTTTGACCCCACATGACCCAAAATGACCTTTGACCTCCACCAAAATATATCCAGTTCTTTCTCACATTATAACGCATCAACATATCAAGTTTGAAATGAATCCAAGTTTTCTATCTTGAGATATTGTGTAAACAAAGATTTTGGTCTTTGACCCCCTGTGACCCCAAATGACCTTTGACCTCCACCAAAATATATCCCGTTCTTTCCTACACCATTACGCATCAACATATCAAGTTTGAAATGGATCAAAGTTTCCTACCTTGAGGTATAGTGTAAACCAGGATTTCCGGGGTTTGACCCCACGTGACCCAAAATGACCTTTGACCTCCACCAAAATATATCCAGTTCTTTCTCACATTATAACGCATCAACATATCAAGTTTGAAATGAATCCAAGTTTTCTATCTTGAGATATTGTGTAAACAAAGATTTTGGTCTTTGACCCCCTGTGACCCCAAATGACCTTTGACCTCCACCAAAATATATCCCGTTCTTTCCTACACCATTACGCATCAACATATCAAGTTTGAAATGGATCAAAGTTTCCTACCTTGAGGTATAGTGTAAACCAGGATTTCCGGGGTTTGACCCCACATGACCCAAAATGACCTTTGACCTCCACCAAAATATATCCAGTTCTTCCTCACATTATAACGCATCAACATATCAAGTTTGAAATGAATCCAAGTTTTCTATCTTGAGATATTGTGTAAACAAAGATTTTGGTCTTTGACCCCCTGTGACCGCAAATGACCTTTGACCTCCACCAAAATCAACAGGGTTCTTTCTAACATCATAACGCATCAACATATCAAGTTTGAAATTAATCCAAGTTTCCTACCATGAGATATCGTGTAAATACGGATTTCGGGGTTTGACCCCCTGTGACCCCAAATGACCTTTGACCTCCACCAAAATCAATAGGGTTCTTCCTTACATCATAACGCATGTACATATCAAGTTTGAAATTAATCCAAGTTTTCTGTCTTGAGATATTGTGTAAACAAAGATTTTGGTTTTTGACCCCCTGTGACCCCAAATGACCTTTGACCTCCACCCAAAATATATCCCGTTCTTTCCTACATCTTAACGCATCAACATATCAAGTTTGAAATTAATCTAAGTTTCCTACCATGAGATATCGTGTAAATAAGGATTTCGGGGTTTGACCCCACATGACCCCAAATGACCTTTGACCTCCACCAAAATCAAAGGGGTTCTTCCTTACATCATAACGCATCTACATATCAAGTTTGAAATTAATCCAAGTTTTCTGTCTTGAGATATTGTGTAAACAAAGATTTTGGTTTTTGACCCCCTGTGACCCCAAATGACCTTTGACCTCCACCAAAATATATCCCGTTCTTTCCTACATCTTAACGCATCAACATATCAAGTTTGAAATAAATCCAAGTTTCCTACCATGAGATATCATGTAAATAAGGATTTCGGGGTTTGACCCCATGTGACCCCAAATGACCTTTGACCTCCACCAAAATCAATAGGGTTCTTCCTAACATCATAACGCATCAACATATCTAGTTTGAAATTAATCCAAGTTTTCTACCATGAGATATTGTGTAAACAAGGATTTTGGGGTTTGACCCCACGTGACCCCAAATGACCTTTGACCTCCACCAAAATCAATAGGGTTCTTCCTTACATCATAAGGCATCTACATATCAATTTTGAAATTAATCCAAGTTTTCTACCATGAGATATCGTGTAAACAAGGATTTTGGGGTTTGACCCCACATGACCCCAAATGACCTTTGACCTCCACCAAAATCAATAGGGTTTTTCCTTACATCATAACGCATCTACATATCAAGTTTGAAATTAATCCAAGTTTTCTACCATGAGATATTGTGTAAACAAGGATTTTGGGGTTTGACCCCACATGACCCCAAATGACCTTTGACCTCCACCAAAATCAATAGGGTTCTTCCTTACATCATAACGCATCTACATATCAAGTTTGAAATTAATCCAAGTTTTCTATCTTGAGATATTGTGTAAACAAAGATTTTGGTTTTTGACCCCCTGTGACCCCAAATGACCTTTGACCTCCACCAAAATCAATAGGGTTCTTCCTAACATCATAACGCATCAACATATCAAGTTTGAAATTAATCCAAGTTTTCTATCTTGAGATATTGTGTAAACAAAGATTTTGGTTTTTGACCCCCTGTGACCCCAAATGACCTTTGACCTCCACCAAAATCAATAAAGGTTCTTCCTAACATCATAACGCATCAACATATCAAGTTTCAAATTAATCCAAGTTTTTTACCATGAGATATCGTGTAAACAAGGATTTTGGGATTTGACCCCACGTGACCCCAAATGACCTTTGACCTCCACCAAAATCAATAGGCTTCTTTCTTACATCATAACGCATCTACATATCAAGTTTGAAATTAATCCAAGTTTTCTATCTTGAGATATTGTGTAAACAAGGATTTTGGTTTTTGACCCCCTGTGACCCCAAATGACCTTTGACCTCCACCAAAATAAATAGGGTTCTTCCTCTCAATAAGGGGTATCTGTGTACCAAGTTTGAGAACTGTCGGACCTTCCCTTCTCAAGATATCGTGTAAACAAGCAAAGTGTCACAAACACACACACATACACACATACACACACACATACACACGCACATACACACATACATACACACACACGCCATCATGAATGCATAGGTTTCTCTTTTCATCGAAACCAAAAAAGGCAACTATACTCATTTCAGAGCATTTAAAACGAAAATTTGGAAATTCCTATACATTTGTACAGGCTTCCGGCAATCCTCGACAATAGTACATGGGACAAACCCCGCTCCCCATATCAATGTTGAAGTTTCAGGACGCCTTGGGCTGCCGCAACATTGAATGGGGGAGTGAGGGGATGGTGTTCCGTACATTGCTTGTTTTGCTTGTTTTGTCCCATCATTTTTGTCGAGGATTGTAGAATTTATCAAGTACAGGTTAGGTTAGGTTAGGTTAGATGGAGTTTTACAGCCCATGCAGTTTCCAACCCATTGGTTCAAGTCCAGCCTTCCACGGTCTTTTTTCCAGTTGCGGCTCACTGGCTTATTTTCCCTACTCCATTGCTTATGCTGAGCACCAAGTACAGATAGTTTATATGTTGTGAACTGGGTGAGGGGGCATAACTTGATTGCAACTTGCTAGGAAATGATTGACATTTAATCTATTTGTGGTCTGGTTTAAGTGTGTATCAAAAGCCACTTGAAGAGACATGTTTCATTTTAAAAGTTCACAACTTTCTGGGTTTCACCTTTGGCATCCAAGTCCTCTGAAGAAATGCACTTTGTAATCTGATAATATTCATCCTGTGAAATTCCTTTTACATACACAATCCCAAGTTGATGGGCAGAACTCAGAAAAGAGGATTGATTAGTTCCTTTAACCATTCTCTTACTTCTGTGCTTTACTTTACTCATCTTGCTCATGAAAGATTTTGAGACTCTTCTAGGAGAAGTAATCAAGCTTATTGAGCATTTAGAACCTTCCATGCATGAATGATTTTAAAACAAAAGACTTCTCCTATCAGGTAAGTACACATTTTTATCTACATCACCCCTTCTTACCTCCTATTTACATTATGGAAACTTCACTTGCCAAAACCAGGTAGTTTTGGGGAATTTCCTCTGAATTAAGATAAGTAGTGGTTAGTCTAGTGGTTAGTCAGGAAGTGATATAATTGCTTTAAAAATAGGTTGTGGTTAGACTTGGTCAATTTCCTACTGTAGCTATGATGAGTTGTACGTATGTCCCACCTCACTGGGTCATTCCATTTGATCTACATCCCAGTGAGTTTCTTTTTCCTTTCCCACGAACACCATTTTATTCTTATTGGGCTCTATGAAACCTACTTTTAAGGTTCTACAATTTGTAATGGTTTCAAACCGAATACCAACCATTCATGTCATGAATTAGGCACACAGCCAGGATTTTGTCCTGGGAGGGTTTGGTGTAATGAGGGAGGGGGGGTTGGGCACGAAAAGAGTTTTTTGCATCAGAAGGTTGGGTCATGGAGGATTCAACCCCCCACCCCCACTGCCCGGGGCTAAACCACTGTGATGAATACTAAGTTCAAATTCTGTGATATTCATTTGAATCCTTGTTTTGACTGATTAATCATGTGATAGAGCCCTTCTCAGACTAGGGGTACCCTTGTGACCTACAGTAGTACACTCATATCAGGGAGTTGGTCCTGACAACTCCCTGCTTATATACTGTCTTTAATCTAATAATAAGTAAACATATAATGTATATGGGTGCCTCACAGAGTCTGAAACCTGACAAGAAAGGCTAACTCCTCTTTGCAAGTTGTGAAGCCAGCCAGAGCTAGCTGAGATGAGACAGAATTTACAGTAGTACAAAGCTGTAGAATAATTAATAGGCACAGTTGTTTCAGTTTATCAGCCATCACAGGTTTTTATGTCAGAGAGGAGGCCTGATGAGATCAAACTGTCATCATGTCATGCCATTTGATGATGTGAAAAGCTCAATTTAATTGGCAATCATATTACATGGACATTCAATCTACTGACTGATGCCAAGCAATTGCTACTACTGTTTGGAATGTCTTAAGGGAGCAAGCAAGGACACTAAAATACATTCACGAAACATGGATGAGGATAGGCAACGACCTCGTAAAATGGTAGCCTGTCTACCCGCCAATATCTTCCCTCTCTTACTGTACTTACTGAGTTATCCAACAGGTTTGAAAAGCAAGAAGTACCTTAACTTTCATAGAAGTTTTCAAACACATATAAGTTTCTCTTTTTGAAGTACATACTCTAACACATGCCAACAACGACACAATAATAAGCATACCAGGCGGGTACGCGGAAGAGGGGGGGGGAGGCACTTATCATCCCAATTTGGGCAAAAGCAGTTGGTCTGTTGGGGCAAAACATGATAAATGGTGTCTTCTATTAGGGATCTTGCTCTTGCCCCCTCCCCCTCCCCTATAAAAAACCACTGCAGGCCTATGGACACAAATAAGCCAATTTTGCTGAATTCATGAACAAAAATTGAAATGGATTCTTGAACATTGATTGGTTTTGATAAATGAATACATTTTTCACACAACAAGGCTTCAATACCTTAGGGACCTCAGTGGATGCATAACTATTGACCTCTGTGCCATATCTTCTTTATTTGTACTTTTGGCAACTGTACCTAGCAACAATCAAAAGCTGCGGTATATGCCATACCAGTCAGTTGTTCACCTAGAGATGCATTAGTTATACAAAATCTCTCAGGTTAGCTCAAAACCTGTCCAAAGCCTTCTCAAATTCAAAAACAAAAAGCTAAAAATTAAATTTAAGGGAGACCACTCCAAATGTCAACATCTCTACAAGCAAAGCTATTTTTTGTTATATTTACTCCACTCTTTTAAGTAAATTCTGACTAGGACCACAGGTACTGTGTATATATGTAAATGTACAAACTTGAGAAAACCTTCAATAACATTATCTGTTATACCCACGTTTTTCAAACCTCATTCATGTCACCTCTAAGTCTACAACATTTTAGGGCTGGCAGCTTAAACTCCTTTAATAATACCTTTCTAGAATTACTAAAAGGGCCAAACCTCTCATCCCAAACTACAATTTTGGGTACGGGGGTACTGAAATTCTCAATTGGCTCAGCTCTTTGATTGGCAGCTAATTCAAACAATGCAGAGTATCAAAGCTTATATTACAGAACATGAACAGTAAGGAGAGTGTTTTGATTATATAAATTGAGTTTTTTTATACTCACCTTGAAGCAATAAACTGAGATTGTATCTGGATGAGGATGAATTTCAGACAATTGTGGGAGAGGCTTCAGTAAGAAGGTTAGGAGAATTGGTACTGTTTAGGGTGAGAGAACTGAGCCTTTAAATCCTTTAAGGATGGCATCATACAACCTTGTTGCTCTCCTCTGGATTTTACACAGCATCAATATCACTTTGATTATGAGGTGACCATAAGACCAAACAGAAGCTCGTATATTCCAAATGTAGCCTTACAAGTGCCTGAAATAACAGCTTAAAGATGTGCTCATCCCAAATGTACAGTACTGCATACTGTTCAGTATGTAAAGGCCCCATAGACCTATTTCCAATTAACAATTACAAAGGATTGTGGGATAGAGTTTTGGTGTTTGTCATTTTTGTCAATGGCATTTTTGACATACAACCAAAGCTCTATCCCACAATCCTTTGTAATTGCTATTTTGAAATAGGTCTATGGTACTATTCGCCTTGCCCACTTGGTGTCGAACATGTTTCAAAAAGCCAACACCCTTGTTTTGACCTACACCTACAGTATACCTGCAGTAGATCCTTCTCAGAATCTGGTTTTTCCAAGACCACTTTATTATACCCACTATCATTGATACTGTAGCTCCATTATACCTATTTAGATAGACAGACATTTAAAACTTTGCACTTATCGATGTAACTTTGAAAGCCACTCATCTGACCACCTCTGGAGTAGATCAAGCTCATCATTCTGCAAATTCTGTATATTATCCATACTTCTAATTCCTTTGAATATGTTTGTATCATCTGCCAATAAGTAAGCCGTACCATTTACCCACTTGAGTAAAACATTTATATAAACAACAAAAAAGAACAGGGCCTCTAACACTGCCAAGAGTAATACCACTTATGACTGCATGTTCCTGGTAGAGACTTCCAAATCTTCAATCCATTTCTTTATTTGGGTACTAAAACCAAAAGTTAAAAACCATAAGTCTTTAATCTGGAATCCTACCAAAGGCCTTCATGAGGTCCATATCAACAACATCAATACAACCACTAATCTGGAACCCTACCAAAGGCCTTCATGAGGTCCATATCAACAACATCAACACAACCACTAATCTGGAACCCTACCAAAGGCCTTCATGAGGTCCATATCAACAACATCAACACAACCACTATTACTGTAGCTACAACTTTCTTCTATGCATCCATACCTTCAAAGATTGCAGTGTTTGTTGATCTCTGAGGAATGAAGCTTAAATACTAAACAAATTACTCATCCTCATGTGGTGAACACTTAGCTGAATTCCTGGACAGAAGAAGTGCAGAAAGCTGACAAAATCCGGCCTCACGATAACCTCCGAGGTAGCAAAGACTAGCGCGGAAGGGTAATGAGGACGATCGTCTAGTTGTGCGGGGCGAAGTGAGGGCGCGGTGCTAGAACTTTTCCGAGTAGCGCGCGGAGCGCGAGTAATATGCAATTAAGATGTAGCAAGGGGTAAGTATATGTCAGCGATGTGAACCATGAATAATCAAATTATCTTCACAAGTGATTTATGTGATACACTTGTTAAAGGGGAAAAGCAGACACTTCAAACTTGCTTTCGAAGCAAGTAGCTAAATCTCATAAATTTGACTTATTTCTCTTCAAAGTACGGTTTGTAACATTTTAAGCAGGGTTCAGTTTTGGACCGTCCAAAACCTGTTTTTGCCAGGACAGTGGCAAAAACCTGGTTTAAACCCCTCTTAAAGTGTCCAAAACTGTCTTAAACTGTCCAAAACTGGTAAAAAGTGGCAAAAACCCCAAGAAAGGGGAAATAGGAAAGTGGTAAAATTGGTAGTTTGCATAGTAATTAGGCCTGTAGGCCTGCTGTATTTCTCTCAAGGGTACTGAACAGCAACAACTTAGCCTACAGTATTTGAAAAGACAAATAAGTGTAATACAATTTGATATGTATGGTCTCATAATGAAAACGCAGCAACATATACATGCAGTATACCTTCATGTTTAACTTTATTTAAACAATTTTAGGGTTGCCAAGACAAAACACTTCAAAACTTCTAGCCACATTTCTCACAGACGTAGTTTGTTAAAAAAAAAACAATTTCAGGGAAATCATAGTCACTCTCATGAATGGCAATGAACTCAAAATATCACAAAACTAGTAATTTCAACTGGATATCCTTGTTCATAAACACATCCCTGCCCCTTTCTCTTAATCCTCATTTAAGCAATCATGGCAGTAAAACTCATTCAATATATATATGGTAATCAACACAAAATATGGAAAAAATGGTTAATACAACTTGATATTGAATGTTCATCGAGTAACAAACACATGTCCCCCACCCCTTCTACCTGTCCCGGCCCCTTCCCCTGTTAAAACGGAATTAAAGGAGTCAAGACATTAAAGGAGTTAAGTGAGTTGCTGCAAGGTTAAGGATGGGCTCTGTGGATAGTATTCCCCTCAACATGCATGACCTTCACTGATGTTTTCTCACTTAATCACAGAATTAGATACTGAAAGCTAACCTACTGTAGCTATAATAATGATAATTTCCAGTGATGGTGAGAACATGTGCATGGGAAGGGGTAGTAAATTGGGGCAACTATGCAATAGTAGAACCTTGATGTATGCATGTGATACTAAACAACTAATTTACATGATTGAGCATGATTTACATGATTTTGTTGAAGTGACTTAGACTTAAATTTTGGCAGATAGTCCACAGTAGTCATAATTGATGCATAATTCATAATTCACTTAATATGAGCTGCACTACATAGGTGTCATTAAAGCACACCACCTCTCCATCACCATCTTTCAACATCTGGAACCAGCCAACCATTTGTCTTTCTTATAGACCAACACAGTTGCTTTAGCCAGGTTGATCTTGAAAATGTTATGTGCCACTACATGTAAGAATGCTGGGAGGGGTGAAGGTGGTGGATAATGTAAAGTTAATTGGTTTTACTGCATGTCCTGGTATTTATAAGCAAATAGCAATAAAGAAACCACATTTATCCAGAGAAAATTATCTTTAAAAATCTTTTTAAAGAGTTTTTGCCACTAATAGGTTTTGGACGCAACTAAAACCTGTTTTTGATAGCCGGTTTAAACCATGGTTTAAACCACCAGTGTCCAAAACCTGCGAACCCTGATTTTAAGACTTTAGTAGGCCTATTGCACATTCAACTAAAACGAAGCAGTTACATATAGTAAATTTCACATTTAAGGAGAAAAATATGGTCACAGGACACTCAAGAGCCAATCATAAAACAGGACATCCTTGTCACCTTTCTGAAATAGAACAGCACTAATATTGTCAACTTTCTATGCAGGCATCTAAAACTTTGAGTGGAGAGAGATAAATGAAATAGTTAGGTGTATTCAAAGGTTTAGTCTGAGCTACAGTCATTCATTTAATACCTTCAGATGTAGCAAATCATGGCCAAGTGATTTATTTATATCCAAATCCTGAGGTTATGTTCGGTGACAGAGATGCCTGTACACAGCAAGTCCATGGGAGTTCTTCATTCATGGGCTTGAAGTTGGCCAAAATCACACACTAAATCCCATCGACTGTGTTCATGTGAACTGCATCATCATCAGACTTGCTTTAGTATATTATTTGCTAAAAATTTAGGATTTGTTTTTATTATGATTGTATATAAATAGTTAATAGCATAAAGTTTCCACACAGTTGGACAAAAAATTCTGTGAAAGTTCATGGGCACTGATGTTACCGGTGCCACCAATATGCTGTATATTAGGAGCAGGAGCCAATACACATCCACTGAGCAGGCAGGAAATGTGTTACTGTAGCAATGACTTTTGCTAGGTTAAAGAAGTGTACAGTAGACATGTTTGACTTGTCTGCCTGATAAAACAAATACTGTATTGCTGGCAGATTGCTGGCAGCAAACGATGCTGCATTCACATACTACAGACGAAAACATCAAGGCAGCAAGTGTTGTAATCGCTTTAGCAACAGGAAAAAAATCCTCTGCATTTTTGATAAATTGTTAATACAACTAGCACTGACTGCTACAGAATGACACTTGCAAATACACTCGAAGGCAACTACATTATTGATTACCTAACTACTCAAGCAAGAACACAAACCTTGTAGCATATGCTGGAAAGACTTCATGAGGGTTTCGTCGATCAGACCAGAAAAGAAGTAATCTGTTAAAGAGTGGCTCAATGTTGGCAACAATGTCTTGACCTTCTGGATAAATTCTTAACAGCCCACCATTCTTCTGTGAGAAAAGATAGAAATATTAAGACATCAGTTTCAATTTTTTGGAGAAAGTTTAAAATTCAGTAGGCCCATATGCATGTGTGAGAATGTTTTCCCCTTCCCCTTTTGGGGGCGTTCAATCACATTTTAATGATCTGTGTACTGAGAGAGAGGTTTACAGGGTAGGGATATCCCTCCCAACCGCCATCCTTTTTTGAAAATATTTCCATAATCACTTATGTCTGAGTGGAAAATGGTGGTACAGTACATTTGGCTAAAAACTAACTGTTTGCTCCAAAAATTTGGCAGAAATATTTCCTGATATAAACAGCTCCATGCGTGTATGTACTCTCTCTCTCTCCAGGCTTCTAAAAATATGATTTCCTCATCTGATCACAGCTAGCATTTGAATCTCAAAACAATGGCTTTATGAGGCGTATTTGATATTTATCTTCCCTAAAAATTTTGAGACTCAATATATGGTTGCTAACAAGAATTACTTCTCACCACGATTAGTCAGTCGGGCGTACCTGTTTTTTCTGCTGTTTCGTGCAACACAAAAGGGGATTACTGGGGAACAACCCAGAAAGGAAGATTATAGTTTTCTCATCACGAAATGACTTTTCCCCACGTTCAAAAAGTGCGCAGCAACGAAAAAAGAGGCAAAAACAATGCCAAAGTTTCATCTTAAATCTACCACGATCGTTTGGTCACCAGCCAATCACGTATCAGGAGAGGAGGAGACTGACCAATGACAAGGCAGTAGCATCCTAGTTACATAGAAGAAGCAGACGACAAAATGGCAGCCCCCATGCCAAACGCTGAACCCGGTGAAAATCCGGAGTTTTGTGCCATGCACATTGTTTCCAGTGCAACAATCAACTTTAAAACTTTCACAAAAGCATCTTAGGAAACGTTTGTTAGTTATGGGGCACAATGGAAACACTTCAACTGCCCTGAAGCCGAAATTGTCGACAGTACGGCTCACAGTCTTGGTTTAGACTTCGACAACATCGAAGAATGCCTCCAGTTGTTTTCACACATACCCGTTGCACGAAACATTGTGTACCACCGAGATTGTTATCGGCGGTTTTTGTGACAAAGGTAAAATTGAGCGGAAGAAACGTTCATCGCAGAATCAGACTAGCGAAGATACGTATATCTATTCCTCTATAAAATTTTTTAATTTGAAAACTAATCGGCTAGCCGGATGAAAATAAACATGCTAGCCTAGCCATAGAGTGTGCAATCAATGCATTGTGTGGCGACCGTAGTAGTCCCACCATGGTGCAGCAATACTTGAAGTCAGTGCTCTAAGCTGCCTCACAGGGTGGCCCACCTTGCCCCTATTCTCAGAATTTAAAATTCTTCATGTGGTTCCTGGGGTTGTCTAAATTATTAAAAGTGCACTGTGTGAATAATAGATTGGGTGACTGCTAACTTGAACTGAACCAACACAAAGAGTTACATGCGGTCATTAAAGAATTGAAGTCAGGCATGTTTGCTGTGCATGGGCTTCAAAACATAGGAGTGCAGCAATTCACATGTGAACGTGTGTCCTTAAATTCAATCTCCTCCCTCTTTTCAATGAAGCTAGGGGTGTTATCTGTGTAGTATTAGCTCTCAACCAGTGCCTATACTAGTATGATAATGCTCCATTATACTACGTTCTGAATACTACACGGAGCAAGTGACAATGGAGGTTAGTGTGTAGGGACTGAGTGAGGACTAGTGTAGTATATGCTACATTGTGTATTTTACTAAATTCCAGTCGTGTGGTGGTGATGTAAGCAACTCCCTAATGTAAGTTGATATACTGACTAACCAGGGAGTTGTCAGGGTTGAGTGACAATTCAGTGTTCTCCACAGGTTGAAATTTTGTCCGGGTGCTCCAAAGGTTGAAGGTAAACAGTGATCACTGTCTTGACAAGAAGTCTAAGAGAGGAGCATCTCTCTTTGGAAAATGTTGGTTTAAATCAGTGATGCTTGTAATCATACTTTTCTCTGATGACTAGGAACATTTGTGATTATCATTGCTCAATGTCCACATTGAGATTGCTGTTTTCTCTGTTTGAGATTTCAAATAGATAATTTTTGTCTGGGTGGCTGAACTTTTTTTTTTCCGGGTGGCACATTTTTGTCCTTGGGCTAAAAAACCTCTGCAGATTTTGTCCGGAGTGGGTCACCCTAACAAAACAGCTAGTAGAGAACACTGTCATTATGCCTTTTTAATATCCCTTTCCTGTTGTAGCTGCTGAATTGTAACCGGCGGGGTGAAATATACTAACGCCTATCTTGTGCATTTGGCAGGAGCCTAAACAGCAACTCTCTTGTCAGAGTGTGTGACTGCGGGCATAAATCTTGAATATAAAAGACTTATGGGATGTATCCACATTCCTTGGTACTGTAAGAACATTCTTTCCATTACTTTCCACCATATAGGTGTACTAGGCCACTTTTATTTGGAGGGTAGAGCCCTTTTAGGCTTTTACCCAAAATTTTAATCACCCATGCCTGAAAAATACAACTGTTTTGTCTGAAAATAGTAATTTCCCAGCAGGAACAGGGCTGCAGCCCCAGCCCCCCCCTCCGCCCTATACCTATGTTTTCAACAGTGCTAGCATTCCATTCTACTTTGACCCACTAACCTGAAACTAAGACATCTCGTTTGAATATGAATTTTAGTAGTTTTGAGCTTCCATTCAAAACTGAAGGAATTACAGTACGTAAGTATTGTGCATTTGAGTTGGGGGAGGGGGGAAGATGTTAAAACAAAGGTTGGTCAACTGTGGTTTCTATTAAAGTTCTTTTTGTTTTAGTCAGAGACTAACATTACCATTTTCCTAGCAACAAGCCACGGTTTGTGGGAAGGGGGAGCTCGTGCTCATATGTACTTATTGTACAGACAGGTAGAACCCCATAATTTCCGTCATTGCCTCATGATAAAAAAGCACTGTTTTCTTTGATTGATAGTTGAAAGAAAGCGAGAAGTATTTGTTGAGTTCCTTTCCGTGCCTATAACCTTTAAATCTAAACCTTCCTTCTAGAAGAAAAAAGTGTTTTAACAGAATGTAGCCCAACCCTTTCATGTAAAAATCTTTGGTGAATTACAAAATGAAGTTCCCTGTGAAAGTGTAAACCCATCAGAGCATAAAAAATATTGCAATTTTCCTCTGCAAAGTTGTCATTCTGTAAAATTAGCACTGCCTTGCATGAGAACCCCTGATTCTATGTCAGTTTGCAAATTTGGGGAAGGTTCTGAGCCCTAACCCATTGAACCCTTTAAAGTAACACCCCTTACCAGTAGCAAAAATAATAAATTTACCCATATTAGTGAACATATTTTAATGAAATTATCATATTTGCACCCCAATTACTTGAGGTGTCTAGTTGTACGTTATACACAAATGTTGGGAGGGGGCTTCTCACAGGACCCCTCTCCAAGACACCTTAGGTTTGCATGTCCCAAGGAAACCAACTTAAAATCTAAAAGAAAATAAATGTGCAAATGCCAGAACAAAGACTTGACAAAATATTTCACAGTTTCACATAAGATTCTTTTGTTTTACAAAAATTTTGCAAAGGAGAGGGGGGTCTGACCCCAGGAGACCATTGACCAACATGCATAGTTCTACTGAATTCGTTTAATCCCTTCTGTAGTGGTTCCATGGACCTGCCAGGTAAAGGTCAGAATGAAAACATAGTTTACACTGGAGCTATTGTGTACATTATTCTGTGTATTGCTTTAGTTTGGATAGTGCCCTCTATTTATGTTTATGCCTTTTTCCTGACCCTGGGAGTGGTCAGTGTTTGCAGAAATAGGTCATGTGTGAGTGAGAAAAGATTGCGAGGTACTCTGGACCAAAATCTGCTTGTTTGTAGCTTGAATGTGTTCGTAACATATATTTTTCCTTCAGTACAGTAGTCTATGGGACTATGGCGGCCATTTTGTCCATAAAGTCAACAGTGTGCAACTTTTAAACGTGGGGAAAATCAAAATATGAAAATTTATGTCGTAAAGTACAACTGGGCGGATTTTGAGGTAATCCCCGTTTGTGTTGCACGGAATCCCATTTTTAAAGCCTTTTTTGAGGTATGCCCTACTGACTAGATGGGCATGCAAAAAACCTCTCCCACAACTGTCTGAAATTCATCCTCCTGCAGACACATTCTTTGTTTATTGCTTCAGGGTGAGTAAAGAAAAACTCAATGTGTGTAATCAAAACACTCTCAGTGCAGTTCATGCTGTGTAATATAAGCTTTGCATTCTTTGTATTAGCTGTCAATCAAAGCCCTGAGCCAATTGATAATTTCTTTAACCACTACTAGAATTGTAGTTTAGGGTGGTTTAGGGTGAGAGGACTGATCCTTAAAAACCAACTCATAAATACTTTACACTGCTTCTGTACTTGCAGTAAAGACTTTCCCCTTGTTTCATCTGTTCAGGTGCATACTGTTCACAGGAAACTGTTTTAAAATGTAGTGATATTTGAACGAGGATGACTGAGAATTTATAGCCAATCGGCATTAGGCCATACCACACATGAAACAAAAATAACACGGATGAAAAAACAACTTTACTTATTTGCTTTCAAACCCTTTACACCATCCTTCCGAAAAAAGGTTTGAACAAAGATATTGGAGATAACAAAAGATGAACAAGATAGTAGTCTGAAAACAAAAATAATCTGCAAGTATGAAGTTCAAATTGTGTTGACATTGAAGCATTTACATAAGCAAACACTTATGTTTATTGCCAAAGATAAAGGGTTATGTTCAATTTTAAATGACAGTTGACAGGTTTAGTTAATTAGTTAGGTAAGATTTAACAATGCACCAACAAAAATATGTTATATAATTACACTTTGGTGTCAACCAGATAGAAGGGTAAATTATAAATAGTTTTGAATAAGAGTCAAGTTCAAGTTCGGTTTCAAATACAGTTCAAAAATTGTGCAAAATCATTCCCAATAGTCCCCTCTTAATATGACAGAAGGGAATTACCATAGGCATATTATACCACCCCCAGCCCACGGAGGGGACAGTTTCCGTTTAACCCTTTACCGTTGTTTGGGTCTTTTTGGACCCATGCGGAGAGCTCGGCTGTCACACATCTTTACTGTTTCACGTGGAGCTCGAAACTGCGAGTAGCTACCCGAAAATTCGGCCACAACAGCAAGAGAGACAATAGTTTAAGGTCACGGGGTCAATGGCCTACGGAAGCCGATGCAGGGTGGGCTACGTCCGCTTTTCCGCCCACTCCAGATCCGCGCAAATATGCCCCGATCGGAGCACAACGGTAAAGGGTTAATCTAAAATATCTGCACCGCTCGGCTAAAGGTTTACGTGCACACACGCAGACACAGTGGCATCAGCTTTGCAGTAAACACACTCCACAGGCTTGTTTTAACCCTTTACCGTTGTTTGGGTCCTTTTGGACCCATGCGGAGAGCTCAGCTGTCACACATCTTTACTGTTTCACGTGGAGCTCGAAACTGCGAGTAGCTACCCGAAAATTCGGCCACAACAGCGAGAGAGACAATAGTTTAAGGTCACGGGGTCAATGGCCTATGGAAGCCGATGCAGGGCGGGCTACGTCCGCTTTTCCGCCCACTCCCGATCCGCGCAAATATGCCCCGATCGGAGCACAACGGTAAAGGGTTAAGATGTATTCATGATCATTTTTAAAAACCACTCATTACACACAAAATATACAAGTACATGGTTCCTATTACAACCATACAGTGATTGCACCTTTTTCTCTTTTACATTTTCAATTCTTCACCGAAAAATCTGCCACCTACTGTACAGATTAACGATACACATATATAGGCATGGGTAAGATACATTTTTCCTTCAAGACTGTAAACATCGGTAATGGATTTATGTAGAAATGAGAGTTTAGAGTTTCTTGTTGGCAGGAGGATAAAGAAGTCTGAAATTTTCATAGCTTAAAAACTGATATCCTATCATGATCACATTTTACAGCTTAGTGTTAGTTATGACTGAGGCTCTTACAAGTGTATGCAATTTTTTTAAAATTTTTAATGAACATGGTTGCATGGAGTATGAAAACTAGCTCAGTAGTCATGTACTCTTGTGTAGAATAATGTATGGAGTAAAAACAGCTCTAAAAATAAGTATGAAGCTCCAAATACAAATTTGGACACTTAAAAAAGGGAATATTGCATTTATTTTACTAAAAATTTTCATGTTTTTTAATCCAATAGTATTAGACACATAATGAAAGACAAGTCAGAATAAGCCAGCATGATAGCTTTCATTTCAAGGGATAAAGATCTTGAAGAAAGTAATTCAGTTATTTGTGTCAAAAAAATAATTTATTCACCCAAACTTTCAAAAATTCAAATGGTGCAACTTCTGTTACTCTTGTAATGCATAACATTTTGAGGAGATAAAACTATTGCTGCAGTTTATTGGTGAGACTGAATGGTTTAGTAATGATTTAAAGTATTTTGTCTGTATGCCATATTGGTGCATTTTAAAATGCAATATTTCCCTTTAATAAAGACAACAGCTAAGTTTATACTATGGTGTTCACCCTTTTGTCACTGGTTGGCATTGAATGGCATAGGGCATGCGAAAGTACACATGCCTGTGTCTTAGGTCTTGTGCACATGCTTGGTTGTTGATGTGTAGAAAGCAGACGAATCGACAGTGTAAGCAGGCCTTACAAAGTCTTTTGACACCCAGCAACAACCTCATCTGTTTGTAAATAATGAATTCGTCTTTTATGGGCAGTTTGGAATTTGAACATTTTGGTGGTACAAAGCTTTAATTGCACTTCGGAGGCAAAATCTTTGACCCTAACTGCTGGGCATCAAAGGATATTGAGGATGGACCAGCAGGTCATGGACCTGACTCTTGGTCCTGATGGGAGTGTAATGTTAAATCTTATCTTCTTTTGGCCTCCTTTGCTTGGAAAAAAGTAAAAAAACATAAATGTAGCACATGGTCAGAACTCATATGTATAAGTCAAATAAGTGAAAAAAAATATAAAAAACAAGGATCCATCTATTTGGCAGAGACAGAGTACTTTACCTGTGAGTCCCAGTTCCTATTAAGGTAATATATGCAAGTGATTCTTCGCCCATCATGGCTGGGATTATCCACATGTTTCACATACTGAGTTCCATTGCCAGGGTAACATGCTAGCATTGCCTGTGTTGAGAATGAAAGAAAAATGTTGATTGCAAAAGTCTTTGATTAAGTATCATGCATGGTTTCAAACATGCCTTACCAGGTGTAATATTCCTTGGGTCACCCTTCCTGAGATATTGTGCTTACAAACAGGCATCACAAACACACACTCCCACAGGTACACACACGCATGACATCACCTTTGCAGGATCTACCTAATGTTCCCGGGGTTCAATGTTCCCAAGGTTTGATGTTCCCGTTTTCTTATCTCAGTGATTTGATGATAATAAGAAGGTTTGTTATTCTTGAGGTTCGATGTTCCCAGAAGTGCGGATGTTCCCCAGATTCAGGAACATTGAACCTCTGGAAGAGTGAACCTTGGGAACAGTGACATACATAGCCCAACCTTTGCATATATTCCTTGCCTTGCCTTTGGCAAGGAATCAAAAATGAAACAAAGATTTTCGAAATACCTGACTGTTAACACCCACTACCCTACCCTATCTAACTGAAAGCAATTAAGCTTGAACAAACTAGACACTTTTATACTAATCTAGTATAAAAGATTCTAGTCTAATCTACAGAAGTAAAATATTTAAGCAGCAAAGGTCTTTAAATAAAGTGATCTATCTCATAAACACATGATCTTCTAACTTGAATTTGTACTTGAACATTATTAAAGGGCAAGAGCAGTCATCCCTAGTTGAAGTAGTGTAGTAGACTGTCCAGTTTTATGATTAGCTGGTTGGAGTCATGTGACGAAATTTTTTCTCTTCAAATGTGAAATTTCCTAGAAATACCTGCTTGGTTTACTGTGATAATGAAATAGGAAAGTCATAAAAATGTAAAGGAAGATACTTTGAAGAGAAATAAGATGAAAACTGTGTTGTTTAACTTTTTCTTCGTAAGAAGTTTGGGGCCACTGGTCTTTACCTTTAAGTAGATACTGTATTCTGTGAGAGCTTAACAAATTGAAGGACTTCTATACTGTACATGTACATCTCCAAACAATGATCATCATCCAGCAGTATTTTAGTGCACTTTCATTTTCTAAAAGTGCAATGACCTCATTAGTAATCAACAAATATGTTTACAGTGTAACATGAACTATAAAACTGTTCAATCAGAAATATCGAAACAAATTTTAAAGTAATTCTAGCTGAACTTCAAGTCGAGACTTGTAAACAATAATTTCAAGATTCATTGCAATTAAGACTATACAATACACTATGTTTACAAGATTTGACTACCATGATTTCACTTTGAGGGGGCTTTCTTTAAAGGCCCATTTCTCTCACCCCAAACAGTGCCAATTCTCCTAACCTTCTTACTTAAGCCCCTCCCACAATTGTCTGAAATTCATCCTCATCCAGACAAAATCTCAGTTTATTTCTTCAGGGTGACTATAGAAAAACTCAATGTTTTTCACAGGGATCAAATGAAAAGTGAATAGCACATCCAATTCTCTAAGGAGGAAAAAATTCAGGAGGCTTCACCTACTCCTCTGTCCTCCCATTGACTATGGCCTGCAGGGTTTCCATCATAAGGGTAATGGGGTCTTGCAGAAGGAGGGTAAAATTCCTGCTTTTCATTTCCACAAAAATATAAAAAAAGTTTAGCATCCTGGTTTCATATTTTCAAAAGAGACCTTTCCAGTAATGTTCAAAAGTGCATGAACAGCCTTTGAAATTCTCCTGTTTGCATGTACTGCAATTGAGGCCTTGAAGCGAATTTAGATCTACCCCTCCCCCTGAACCAAGCAACGTAATTTTGGACTTGGGGTTTGGCAATCATAGTTTCCCCTCTTTTGTGTTTCTGGCAGAACCCCTGCAAGCCTAAGCATATTTCATACAAACATTGCAAATTTATGCATTCTTAAACAGTGAGTGATAAATTATTGACCTCTTACATAAAATTTTCATTTGAGGCACAAGTTTGTTCCAACAGTCAATTTCACTTGGTTCACAAAATTCCCAAGATGTGTGTGATTTGCACTTAAATGGCATAAATCCATGAGAGAAACTCTTTAAACAAAAAGTGTGCACATTGAAGAATTTGTACTGTAGAAGTAGAAAGGGATACCACAAGCAGGTTTCAAAGATGATCAAGTCAAGAAAAAACTTTTATGTTGTTTTGCTCTCATACTCTATAGGCCCTGAAGATTGCCAAGCTGAACTCTCAATGAGCCATAATTAAACTATTTTCCTATAACCTTTAGAAGCTTGTACACACCTCACACTAAGGCTGCTTTTATGTTATTTTGGTAACACTTTCACGTTCAAAAATGATGATATAAAAAGAAGTCATTTTTGCAGAGAAAAACTTGTCCCTGTTACAAATTGTTCTGTAGTAGGTACAACAGATCTTGAATTTGGTCACATGGAGAGCAGAGTTTGAAACTACAGTACTGTACTGTGTTTGTGACTTCATGTGGCAGCCCTGCCTTATTCTTCTCTATCATTGCACTTATTTAAAACAAAAAAAAGGTACAATCTAAATATACAGAGCGTAAAAATTATAGCATGCTATTAAACACAACCACAATCAAAACACCCGCTATGATGCCTACCAGTTTGTATTTGGTGTTATTTCCCCCAAGACAAAAAAGTGGAAGTTTGACCTCACCTCTCAGTCACAGTACACACACCATCATGATCTTGCCATAACCCCATAAAAGAATTTTTCCCCCAAAATAGAACTTTACCTGAAAACTCTAGGGCAAAAATAGACCTGGAATCCATCATGTGTACTAACTGTCATCACTCTCAGTTCTAACAGAGTAAAGTGCAACATTTTAACAAGTACACTACAACATGGAGGTAATAATTTTATCACATTCTAACCACTTTTGGTAAGTTTCTCAAAGGAACCAAAAATGGATCAATCATTACAATGTTGTCAAACTGAACATGGTTACTCTGACAATTTGCTTAAAACAAAATTTATGTTCCCAATTGTATAAATGGTTTTCTTCTAAATCTTTGTTCATGTTATACTCCCATCACAACAGGATCAAATCTTAATCACATGTGACAACATTGATCACTGCAAGAAAGAATGTTTGGAGAACCAACTGTATGTTTGACAACCATGTCATGCAGATGAGGAGTGCACATCTTAAAGCAAAGGTCTGAGTGCCCTTATTTAGAACACAGCTGTCAATGGTTGTATGAAGAGAGTTATTGATAACAGAGATATGAACCCTCATTATCATTACGCTACGTGACATGCCTCATGTCCTACAGAGCCAATGTTTGCCAATTCTGAGGTGAATAACTCAAGTGCTGGGAAATTGACTTGTGACCACACAGGAAATATGTTTTGGGTGATACATCTCTATATAGAAGTTTACCTCACTCCTGAAGTATTGAAAACAAAGTTTAATTACCAAACAGAAGCCACACAGTGTGTAAATCATGACATCTAACTATTGCTTGAAGACATTCAAGGATTACTTTGGAATGAGTTTTTAGTTTTACAGAACATTTCATATCCAACAAGGATTCATTAGGTGTGGAGAAACAAGTTTTCCTACTGTACAGGTGTGATTGTAAAATTGGGGGCTGATTGAATGGAAGGCAGAATTTATTAGATTTCATCCCCTGCTAATGCTGCCATAAAACTTGTCAAAGTGTTGTGAAACTGAAAGATGTTTCAATTTCACACATGACTGTGACATTTGCTCTTTCACTGGCACATTTCTCCAGGAAACAAATGTACAATAATGAGTATGTTGACAATGCACCTGTCATTATTCTGTAACAGAAATTTAAACCACTTCATCCTTACTATGCTAGAATTGTCTGATGAGCAGCAGGTGATAATCAATTTCCAACTTGTTGTAAACATTTCCAAACATAAAAAACAAAAACAAATTTTTCAAATTGAATAAAACACCAATTTATAAGCAGATATATTCAAAATGGTACTCAAAAGAGGAATACAAAATGCAGTGTGCCATAGAATTTGAACGATTCCATTCGGTCCTTATGTTTGACTATTTTCTTAAAAACTGAAAAAATTGCATTTAAATTGGTAACAGAAATGTTTGGTAGTTCACAGTTTCTGAAATTCCTAAACTTTTTCTTGTTTTAATGAATATTAATTTTCATCATTTCTTTGCTTATTTGATGTATTATTTTTTCCACAAAACTACAGTACTTACCACCATACACAGCCCTTCATACCTTTTGTATTAAGCTTAAATAATCTAAATATAGGTTACACTGACTTGTAGAAGATTATTAATTTTATTGGACTTCCTGTTTTGATACCATTTGTAAGCTTGGCTTGGTTTTTAAAACATGACAGTTTAAGTCACAAAACATGATAGTTCAAAAAAAAAGTACTGCAATGTCACATGTTTAGGTACAGTGTAGTATAGCAGTCATACACACAAGAAAATCCATAACTAAACAAAATAAATTAAATAATAGATCAATTGAGGAATCTCATGCAAGAATTATCTCGTCACTTAAAGTTCAAGTTTTATAAAATAAGGATTTACTGCACATAAAGTAAAAGTCACACCTACAGTACAGTAGCACTACAGTAAATACTTTAAATCATCATATTTTGAAATTATAAGCTTAACGAACAGCAAACTGCTTGAACTTTAATACAGTGAGCTCTACTGAATCACTTTTCAGCATGGTGGTTTTGAACACATACTGCACTGAAAACTTTGTTGTCAAATTCAAAATGTGAAAATAAGTGGCCCACTCAAGTCAGAGGGGCCTACAAACAGACTTGAACAATTGCATTTCAACAGAGATAAGGGGCTTGGGTCAGACCTGGGTCAGAATGTATTGCTCGGACTTTCTTAAAACACAAACAATCAGAAAATGTAGACAATAAATTTCATCACACATTTATTTTTAACATCAGACTTAAAAGTACTGTAGCAGGCAGATATACATTTACCCACATTTTCAAAATCTGCCAATAA
Organism: Holothuria scabra; assembly: GCA_037179385.1. NCBI lineage: Eukaryota > Metazoa > Echinodermata > Holothuroidea > Aspidochirotida > Holothuriidae > Holothuria > Holothuria scabra. The sequence goes on along the minus strand of CM074180.1, from coordinate 30,151,124 downwards.
CGTTCACAAGGAGGGTTTCCATCCAAGAAAATACACATTTGGCTTTTTTTCTGAAAATTTCCTTGATATGGCCAGGGATTCCCTCAAAGACTCCAAAAAGGGAGATTTTTTTTTATCCTACTGCCAAATCCCAGGTTGAAATTGATGATGCCCATGGTCAAGGTTAGAGGAGAATTCAGGGGAGTAAAAGCTTGTCTCAAGACTCCTGAGGTATAAGGTGCAATCTGAAGAGTTTTAGCAGGTATTTAAGTTCAAACATTGCTGCAAAAGGTGTTCTCTTCTTTAATCAGAAACCACAATACTAGCATTTTAACATTTTAATGGGAATGAAAGGCAGGGGTTTAGCCTTTCTCCTGCTGGGAAGGAGATACAACTTCTCCTCTTACCTTGTTGGCAGAAGCCCTGTAGGATTCACCTTATTGTTGCATTTTACTGAGATGGCCCCTTTTGTTTCCTTTCCACTAAAGAATTCTTAAAATGGCCTATCCATCTTGATTACTAATGGTGGTATTTGGAGGCAAACTGAGCATCTGGAGGGAAACTTGATACATATACAGTAAACCCTTGCAGAAAAATGTACTTTTTCCAGCACTGCTTTTAAAGGTATTTTAAAACATTGCATATGGTACAGCAATGAGTGACAGTATTGTCCTGTTTCTCCATGAATTAATAAATTCATTCCCAGACTATCAAACATAGGCTGGGAGAACCCCCTTCCTCAATGACCTTTCTCCCAGGAACATAGTCTATGCTAATCCTTCACATGCATATTAGGCCATCTGATGGAGGGGGGAGGTGGCAAAAAGACTAGCTGAATCTCTGTCCTGTTTTGGAAAAAATTTGCCAGAACTTTGGGGTAACATTTCACTCAAAAATTGTGTCAAGATATCCACAAGTTCCAAGGCTGTCCAAAGATGTTGGGGCTTAGTGGTCCCTGCCCTGTTTTCATACACCTCCTCCCCCCCCCCCCCCCCCTCTCTTAGTCTGATGATATTTATGGTCGAACTGTATAATCCACAAATTTCAAACAACAGTAATAAATTCAACTTCTTGGATTGCAAACAAATATGGTACAGTATGTAAAGGTAAACCAATGGAATGGTTGAATCCAAAGGAACTCCTCACTCTAAAGAATTAAATCATTCTGCAATGAGTTAACCCTTTATGCAATGTTAATCACATCAGGCTAAGGTTTAAGTATGTCTGAAAGTATACAAAACATTGTGACCAATATGACACTTTACACAAACAGAATGGTAAGAAAGCTTCAGCTGCAGTATACAGTAGTATACATTTCACAAAAAGCCCTCACTCTTTGAATACTTTTGAAAGACAGCCATTGGACTGTACTCCCAGTTTCCTAACCAGTGCTTCTATTGCCAAGGAATAAAAGATATGGATTTGAATACAAAAAATAACAGCAATTAATGCCAAAGACCACATCAGGATGCATTTAATTGCATTGATACTTAAGGTGATATCAAGATGACCTTTGACCTCCACAAAAATGACAGGATTTTTCCTCTTAATATTGGGTATTTACTATCTATTAGGATTGAAAACTCAGATATTCCTATCTTGAAATTTGGGGTTAACAAGGTTTTCAGAATTTGACCCCCCTGACCCCAGATGATCTTTGACCTCCACCAAAAATGATAGGGACCAACTTCTCACCATAACACATCCACATGCTACTTAATATTAAATCTACAATATCTACAGTTAGCTTCCTATCTTCTGAATCTTCTGATACTGTATTGACAATGCTTTCAGATTTCCACCTCTGGTGAACCCAGATGGTCTTTGATCTCCACGAAAAAGTATAGGATTTCTCACACTTGATATTGGGCATTTATGTATTAAGTTTGAAAACTAGTTTCCAGACATTCCTGTGCATCTAAAAGAGTGGCACTGTACACTACAGCACTATTGTTCAGCATTGAAAGGGGGAGTGGGGTGGTCCAAAAAGTTCTGTCCAAGACTGTCAGAGTTCCAAGAGATGCATTTTCAACATAGAATTTAATAGCAAACAGTTAATTTTTTGTGTGTTCTTCCTAGGAGTCTTTTCAGAAACTAATTAAATGATTTAGGATAATAGCCTTATGAAAAACTGAATGCTATTTTTTCTGACAGTTGCAAGACAAACATAGGCATTATTTAGAGATACAAATCAGCAATTGTGACAGGTGAAAAAATTCTTTTCTTGGATAGAAGAGTCTTTATCCTATTTGACACTGATGTAGAAGAAGAGGACCTAACTGAAACAGCACCACAATCTACCATAAAATGTTAGACCACGTGTTTGGTCTAACGGTAAGAGCATCCGCCTCTTACACAGAAGGCCCAGGTTCGCTTCCGAGGTCGAGTCATACCAAAGACTCTAAAAAAGGAACCTACTGCCATTGTGGGTGATGCTCCGCATAAACAATGGAGTAGGGAAAACAAGCCAGTGAGCCACAACTGGAAAAAGGCCGTGGTGGGCTCGACTTGAACCAATAGGTTGGAAACTAGGCCATAAAACTCTATCTAACTAACTACCATAAAATGTTAAAAGTCAGACATGCAAGCCAAGCTTTCTATTATTATGATAGTAAGTTGTTCATAGATATGGTTGGTATGGGACAGATTTTGAAGCCATCTCGACATCTCTGACTGCCAGGTGCTGATCCAAGGGGGGGCTTTTACCGCTTCAGCCCTCCCCTTTTTCATTAACATCAACAATAACAAATACACTAAAATAAACATAATGCTTATCTACGAGAATATTTTAGGGGGCTATATCAGGCTCATCCTTTCCCTCACAACACAAATCCAAATAAACAAACCTCGTATGATATTAAGTCCAGGTGAACAGTCAAAAGGGACAGGACCATCCCTTAGACTCCTTCCCCGGCCGGCATAGACGTACAAGACAGGGACAGGGAGCGGAGGATTTTCACTTGTGGTGAGAAATAATTTGCCATTTATCATGCAAGAGATGTTAGGGGGAAAATAATTAACAGACATGAATTCCAGCAGTCATAGACAATTTCATCAATTCAGTGGATCTTTAATGTAGCCAAGAGTCACAATAGAGAAGCACTAGAATATTTTCAATTCCGTTGTTTAGTTTCCTCGAAAAGAATCAAGACCATTTAATACAATAGTGGTTAATTTTCTGATCACTTAGCATGTTCCTGTTTCTTCTTTTGGAAAACAAAAGTTAAACTTATAGACTCTATGTTTAGAAACTCTAAACAAGCATGAAAATGCAATATTCGGCCATCTGAGGGGATGCAATCATTTTCAAAATTTTCTTCACGTTCCGCACCAACAAATGGTGGCATGCCACTTAGATAGTCTTTTGGGCAGAATTACATTTTTCTGGTCAACATATGTTTTTAATAACTTTCTAATCACTTTGCAGTTCGCAAACTTTCCGGGCATCTGAGGATCTGATTTTTCAAAATTTTTCCTACGCTCTGCGCCAACCAAAAATGACGCTCTGCTTACATTTAATTTCTATTGGCAGAATACTGTTTTGTGGCCAAGAAAAAATGCAAGCTAAAATGCTGCCATTCGCCTATACCAATCAATGCTCTCTTATTTTGATTCCTAAAAGCAAGCGAATGTAATGACAAGTTTACTTCAAAAGGTAGTGTACAGTAAATGGAATAAGACTGCATGTAAAGACACAGAAGTTTCAGTTTAATTCTCATGAACCACTGGCAGAGTAAAAAAAATTGCACCATTTTGCATCTAGGCCCCTTGAAAATGCCAAAAATTTTCAAAGGGGGACACTGGGGTGGGACCCCCTCTCCTTAAACCCCTCCCCCAGGGTGGCAATCACTGACACACTGCATGCCCCCTTCAGAGAAATCCTGCATACGCCACTGATAGGCCCTCCCATTACCCCCTTTCTCTAAGTTCAGCCCCTCTTTTCGGATTGTCTGGATCCACGGCTGACTGCTTTTCATGTCGTAAAAGCTAGTAACATAACTCACACACCTGAAGCAATACCTTCATGTTTTGCTTTCAAATCTGGTTTGGAAACAATTGGTAGACTGTCTGGTTAACTTAGACTACATGGCCTCCCTCATCAAGGTGGCATGTGAGCAGGATACAGAAATGTCTCTTTATACAACAGCATCTCAAAATTAAAGTACTGCACAGTAAGCAAAACAAGTAGGACTGTAACAGAGTTCATGGGAAACTTATCTTAGTTGAACAACTTGCAAAAACGGTGTTTCAACTCCGGCGGAGATTTATCTTATCTTGATTCGAAATAAAAGACAGGAGAGTTGGTTGGCAGCCACATGGCCTGTAGTCCTCTCTTTTTCTGAGTTTTGCGATTCTCTGTTGTATAACAAACATCAGGGCAGAGAAAAACTGTGTGTTTGCCCAGATCGGTTCACTACAAGGACAATGAGTAATATCTCCTTGCTCAATAGAAGGGATGTGATAGAAGAACCAATTGTGGCTCTTTGCCATAATATTCGTAAATCTCAGTTAGTGAGCTAACATGAGACCCCTGCGCCCCCTCCCAATGTTGTGTCTAAAAGTGTGGCTCTCTGCCATGAACAGCATAACAGTGGTCAACACTGAATGAGGAAGGAGTGTCCCAACAGCTTTTGTCCAAGATTGTAGATTAAACCAAAAGGTAAAAACTAAAATCTCTCTCTAACTTAACTTGACATTAAAAATGCAGACAGAGTACACGATCATTTATTTTTCATATTATTTTTTTCCTTAATTATGCATTTATTTTTAAGTATTTGTTTTCTGGAGTATAAGGTACAGTAATTGCTTCCAAGAAGACTAGAAGGAACTCTCCTTTAAGAAGACAAAACTACAGAAGTATTAAAATTATCATTAATGAATAACATCCTTCACAATAACATTATCTTGTCAATTTCTTCAAACCATCATCCATAAACAGCACAATTTACAGTACAGTAGCTATCAAATTAAATCCTTCTTTTAATGATGATTCATGGAGTACTTACAATATCTCATCAAACAATTTCTAGTGAAATGAATCATTTCCAAGAATCATCATTACCATATCCGTACAGTTCTCCCACAGTTCTACTGTTAATACAGTAGTCACATTTTCATTTCCAGCAGTTGAATGCTTGATAACATTCATGTGATGTAATTTTATCCAGTGTAATCAATGTGAGCTCATTCCATTGCAATATGAATTCCCTTGAAACATTCTGGACTACTTCATGCACAAATACTGTATGTTCACTATGGAGTAATGAATGTTAGGTGGCACAGTACAGTAAATCCAATTGACTGTACTGTATGCCTTGAGGTACAGTACATGTATGTATTAAAAGTAACTATGTATGCAGTGCATTTAACATCATGAGTTAAATTTATATTTAAACCAGAAAGCTCCAAAGCTTTAAGTGATCATTTCTTGCCTAAATGTGAATTTGGGATATTTTGCCTTTTTCACAACTGCCAACCTCAGGAGATGATCTTGCAAAGTCTTGGGTTTCTTTTTCCTTTTTTTTAAAACCATGCTGCATCCTCATCCCACATACAGTATGAAATTTTGCAGTTTCCTACTTAAAGGTACAGTGTCTTGTTCCATTAACCCATAGTGATCTCCAGTGGTATTGCCTCACTTTTCATTCTAGGGGGCACTGGTGGGGTACAAGGATTTTGCAGAAGACCCTGCTAAACAACATTCCTTGAGGCACTTCCAAAAATTGTGGGTTCCTAATGGATGGGGGCCTGTCTTAGCTCTCCTCATAGGGGTCCAAGGGCAAAGCCAAAAATCTTCTAAGTTTTAGGACAGTTGGATATTGGTGAGATAATAAAGTCATCATTTCAGGGTAATCTTCCTGGCTAATGGTTAGTCTAAATTCCTTGGGTATTCTAACTTTGAGTGAGATTTTATTGGTAACAAAACTACTTGCTGTACCAGGGGTGGATCTCGCATTCATTTTGAACCAGACCCAAAATAACCTTTGACTCCACCAAAACTGATAGGGTCCATCTTCTTGTGTAAAAGGACAGGCATATGATTTCCAAATCATTAAATATTGTACCTTTGAAATACTGCCAGACTTTCATACATTAATACATTTTGTGTACAGTAGTAGGTCTATACATTTTTGTGGAATTACAAGGCCACAGCAATGAGACATTCAAAATAAAAACAAAGTTCTAAAATGTCTCCTGAAACTTGCTTGTGGGTAATACTGTACTGCAGAACTTGTCCTGTTCAGCTGTTTTGTTCCTACTCTTTAAAGTGGTCATTTGTCTTGCTTCTGCCAGACAGTCAGACTTTTGAAAACCATCTTCCATTTGGGTTTACACAGTCCTGGACAATAAACATTTCTTCATACTGAAAATTGTAAACCTTACCACCAACATGCAGATACGGGACTTAAACACTTAGCTTTGTTATACCAGGGAACAATTAGGCTAGAGCACATATCCTTACAGCAGAACACAGTACATGTACATACAGTATATGTACAACAATAATCAGCAGTTTACTTGAACTTGTACTAAAAGTTCCTCTGAATTTTCTCCCAGGGCTGAAACAAATTTTTTGGACATCAGGCCCATGGGCCACTCTTATTTTGACCCCTGTACACACCTCATGAACACTGATTGTCTGACTGCTCTTTTTTTCTATGCCCTTTGGAATACATTTTAAAATCATCTTGAGGTTGCCACTTGGAACAGCTCCCTAGGTCCCTACACATGAGCTCCACCAATGAGAGCTTTTAATTTGGTTTCTAAACTCTGGTGCCTGGACAGATCCACTTAAATTCAGTTTGAAAATTTGTCAATCCTTCAAAGCATAGTGTAGGCTGCTGTGTTGGCTTTAAGGTATTAAATACAAGGGAGCATCTCCCCCCCCCCTCCTTCTGATGTGAAATAAAGAGTACAATTTGGGGTTAGATGGGCAAAAAGGGGTGGTATACTGCTACTGAAACATGTAGTTAGATGGAGTTTGATGGAGTTTCAGGGCCCAGTTTCCAACATATTGGTTCAAGTTTAGCTGGCCACAGTCTTTTTTTCCAGTAGTGGCCCACTCAGTGGCTTGTTTTCCTTACCCAATTGCTCATGCCAAGCATCATGCACAATGGCAGTAAGTTCCATTTTTAGAGTCTTTGGTATTTTAGCTAGTTAGTTAGATATGGTTTTATGACACACCGACACAAAAGTGTTATAAAGTGTCAACAAGATAGAAAAGATTATATTGTTGAGGTAGAATGACCTAAAAAAGTAAAACTGGGGTATGACTCGACCTAGGAAGTGAGTCAGGCCTTCCGTGTGAGAGGCAGATGCTCTACCGTTAGACCAAACACACCTTCTTACTGCATCATGTTATCTGAACAATGTCATTCTTTCTTCATTTAGAGTGTAATGACAAGTGCACATGAGCTGTGCTTCTCAACTCAGTCCATTTTGGGATCAATCACCGGATAGTCACTTCGTATGAGTTTTGTTTTATCCAGATCTCTAGTCAGAGACAATAACTCTGCTTGTAAGTAGTTTTGGGCAGAAATGAGCAAAAGACAAGTAAATCGTCTAGGCTATAGCAATTGTTTCACTTTTCTTTAAAAAGGGAAGGTAGGGTTTCCACAATGGATTTCATTTTTGAGAGGGATTTTGTGAACAGCTGGGGGATCCAATGATCTCACAGCCTAATGCAAATCATTAGTAACTAGTCTAACACAGATATGGCTGAATTAACCTATTAAATATGGGAAGTAACTAATGGAAAGTGTACTGTATTATGAACCTATTAAAGATCATGAGTTCATCCCCATCCCATTGGGCCTCATCCCCCACTCCCACCCCACCCCATCCCTCATAGTTGGAGATTCCATTCTTGATTGGACCAATTTGTCTTTTTCTAATTTACAGTGGTGATTGATTGATTGATCACAAATGAAAGACATACAAAGTTAGGATGCTACAGGTAAATACAGAAATATAAGACATAAAATACCAGTGAAAGGAGTTATAAACCGAGTACTAAGGATAACCCAAAAAGCCTTAAAAAAGCTTATTTTCATTGGGGTCCCTAAGGGAGAAACAAGAAAAATTTGCACAAGGGAGTAGAAGAAAGTTGGAATATTGCACTTTAGTCTCCTACTCATCTTAGATCAGGAGACCAAAATTTGACCAATAGGTCTATTGCTGGGTTGGTTTCCACCAAATGAAAAGTTGAAGTTCACAATTTCACAGACTTCTCCCACCAAGCTTAAAGGCATATTTTCATCTTCCCAAACAGTTCCAATTCTCCCAACCTACTTACTTCTAGCCCCTCCCACATTTATCTAAAACTCATCTTTATCCAGACACAATCCTTGTTTATTGCTTCATGGCTTGTCCCAGTGGCCATACAAGTCCATAATGTGTAATCAAGACACTCTCAGTGCCCATGCTGTGTAATTTAGCTATGATGCATTGTTTGAATGCGATGCCAATCAAAGAGCTGTAACAATTGAGAGTTTTGATATATGTATACTGAAACTGTAGTTTAGGGTGACCAATGACTGCCTTTAATCAAGGATAGCCAGTGGAGTAACCAGCGGGGGGGCAGGTGGGTGGGAGCCCCCCCCAGTGAAATGCCTTGCCCCCCCCCCGTTTGACCCCCAAATGAAATTCGTAGGTCAAAAAAAAAATAATGAAAATGGGTAGGCGGTGGCATTACCTAATTGTGGGGTAGGGTGGGAGTAGAAGTTTTATAAATGAGTGAAGATATTGTACAGCAGTTACTGATATCTTCTTGCTTTCATTCCTACTAATATATTTTTTTCTTAAAACAGAGAGAAATAGCCCTAGCTTAATTTATATGGAAGAAAAGTCAAGACCAAAAATATGAGGGTAAAAGCAAACAATCGAATGATTTTAAAGGCAAGCAAATTGTTAAGGTCCCCATACAATAGCATTTTTGATAGCAAGAGTGGCAAATCGTGCAGATTCTGATTAGGCATAAATCAAACTTTATACAAATAAAACACATGAGTCATTTAATTGAGAAATTTTGCATACATGTGCTTTTTTTAAAGGTGTATGATTTATTAAATATAGTTCATGTGCAGTTTCAGATTTTCACAGTTTAAATTAAGGCATGGTACGACTATTTCCACAGGTACAAAGCAGAAAAATGGTCAACTTGTGCAAAAAACGGAGGAACAAGTGATCATGCATTGACACAGTGGACAACCTTTTCTGTCAACCCTTTTAAGACTCTAGCAGGTCCCACGTTGGCATAAAGCAAACATTCATAGCAGAAGTACAGTATAAATTTCCAAACCTGTGTTTTAAAAAAGTAGGGATATTTAGCTGAAATTCACAGGACCAAAGACACTGGAAAGTGCCATTTCCGACAATCTGAGAGGCATTTTTAGCCAAAATTTTCTCTGTAAGCTACGCGCCAACTGATGGTGGCCCTCCGCTAAGATAGTGTTTTTTGTGCTAGCCCCCCATAGCAACTTTTGCTCCCCCTCAGCCCCCCCAAATGAAAAAGTCTGGTTACGCCACTGAGGATAGCAATTGATTGAAAACTTGCAAACTTTGTCTTTAAAACTGTGGTGTATAGTACATCAAGTTGTAAACTGAAATGTCCCAAATCAGGACCTTGCTTAATGCCTAGAAGTGGCACAGGTAAGAAATGGTTAAATCCATTGAGCAGGTATGATTTCATGAGATAATCCTTCTGGACACTGTGGCAGCCAAATGTGATGAGATATTACAGTGAGCACCAATTTTCACTGACCAGGGTTCGTAGCCCTTCATGGATTCAAAATTCAAGGACTTTTCAAGACCTCTTAAAAACTTTTCAAGTACTATATAGAGCGACTTTCACTCGGAAATTTCACTGAGATCAATCAAGCGCATGTGCATCTAAACTCGTACTTCCAGGTATCAGCTGTAATTTGCTTTGATGTTCAAACCATCAAACTGAAAATGGAAGCAGGGTCATGTACTGCATAATGCTGGGATGTCTTCAAATACTGTATGCATGAAAGAATCAACATTTACTTGAAAAATAAACATATACAAAATCCATCAAAGATACAGTAACAATGCATACAGCGTGGCCAGTAGATCACCGGTTGCACGCGAAGACCAATTTGTGACAGAGCCTAAATGTTATAATGTTCCGTTTTGTTAAAATTCCCTTTGAAATATTCTGTTTGCATTTTTTCAATTACAAGTCCCTTTGATTTTTTCTCTTCAGCTAGTATGAATGGAAAATTCCGATTTCATAAAATGAAAATAGCCTCAGACTGTACAGCTGGTTTTGTACCAGACGTGCCGCATCGTATGTGCATGGCAAGCTGATGCAAACACAAGCCTACGAAGTAGCCTACTAGTGTGGTGCACGAGTAACATTTGCCTGCCATGCAGGGCATCTCACTAGTGTTCGACAGATTATGCTCTATTGATAATACCCGATTATTCAATTTAACAATCGGACCTGATTCCTAGTTACAGATCACCGATTATTGGAAAGAGGGAAGTAACATGTTTGTCACTTTAGTATGTGCCCCTTGCTTCGTGCATATCGTATTATCATAACCAGTTCAGGATGGGAATATTTCTGGATATCATTTTTGTAGGCGAAATATTTTCACTTTAAAAGTGGAGATACAAATCCACCCTTAATACAGTAAAATTGTTTGCAGTAGATATCACATGCCCTTTGATAATTTAGTTCTAATGCCAACATCATGCTCTGTCTAGTTTTCCTCCCCCAATCATGTCGGAAAATTGCATTCTTTTACTGTACTGGGTTGTAGTTGCGTTAATGCACTGTAGCTACTCTCCTGTTTTAACGAACCCCATGTAAAGCAATCATGATAATCTTAGCAGTTCTGGGCACCTGTAGAACGTATCTCATGGTTCTTTTCCGATATAAATATCCCCGTATATTTTTAGCAGTTCTCGTCCAAAACTTCCGTCTTGTTTGAAAAGAATCTGCAACTGAAATGAACATAAGTCCGATCCCCGAAAAATCCACGTTCAGGGAGATTTGTGAAGCCGTTTCTAGGTGAATTTAGCACGGGGCTCGCCCGGCTTCGCTAGCCGGTGTTACAAGCGCGATCGTCATAACACAAACTAAACGGGAAAATTTGTCTCGAGACCGAGTATTTTCACACACTAAATCACATAGGCGAAGGCGCAAGTTGTGATTGGCTGCCTAGAATCAACGCAATTGAACCAATCACGAAGCAGGGGCTTATTTAAATTTTGCAATGGATCTTATGCATATGATGTCACCGAGCAAATTATGATGCCTTATTTGGCGGTAAAAACGGACACGCACGTAAGTGTAGTGCATGCGTAGGCCAAGAAGCTTGCTGCAAGAGACCACGTGCAATTACTGTTTTCGTTTGCAATGACGTCTTATGACAACATTGCTTAAGTCCTACTATAAATAACATTACGGAAGGAATGCTGGGAATGACTTAATTTATGCAAGATAATAACCACCGAACTTCACAAGATTCTAGCTGTGAAGTGTACAAAATGTGCACAGATATGTATGGGAAGCTTGTGGATTGGAAAACTGAAACGGCAAAACACTGCAGCTAGATAGTCTGTACTATGTATTTTTTGCTGAACAGTTGGTACCGCAACTTACGCGGTGCTTTCTGCAAGACAGGGAAAACACCTTGAATGCACTTCTAAATCGAATTCCAAGTAATACTACCAGGTTATAGCAGAAAACTTAAACATCAAACGATCATTCCTATGGCAGGGGTAAAATTTATACGTTTGTGATTATCAATGCATCCTGTGTTAGCGGGAAGTTAAAGGATTGGGTATTTACGGGAATTTTAACGAAATTAAGAGCAAGTTTCAAGTCTATTTAGCCCCTTTTTCCAGTTTGCAAATAATAGGTGGTAGTGATCGGTTGAATGGCAGAATTGCCGCATATTTACCGATAACGGAATAATCGGCCCGATGCCGATTACTTAACCGAAGATCGGTCGAACACTATACATCTCACCTGGAAGTACGAGCCATGTTGTTTGAACCTAGTACCGTTTACGTACGTTCGGCCTCAGTTTTTAGTGCTCAACATACTAATCTTACGGTACCCATACCGAATGCGGCAGCTAGCACTATTGGTCAAGCTTAACAAAGACACTGGAGGCCCAATATTCCAGCCGCTGGGATAAAAATGTTTTCTTTTCGACTAGTTGATAGAATTTTGTTTATGTTGGGATGAGTTACAGCTCATGCAGGCATTTACCTCCCCCCCCCCCCCTCCCCAAATTAATTCAGAGTTCTACGGATTTCCTGCATCATCAAAATCATGCAAATGTGAAAGTTGTCATATCAGTTGACATGTTATGTACGAGCACTGCGCAATACAATATTGCAGAACATGGATTACGTCCTGTCGTAATCTCGTAACATTAAGGACCTAAGGTTAACATTTGCCAAATGGTTATGCACACAAAGCAGGGACTAACAATATGATAGGCTGTAATGCCGATGGAAGAAGCTGGTTCTGCCTGCCGCAATGATACTCCTGCCACAAGCAAACGGCTAAGACTGAAGCAAACCTGATTGATCAAAATTACCGCTATTAATTATGAAATCTTGTAAGAAATAAAACATACAGACAAATTTTACACTCCAAAACTTTTTTCAAGGACATTTTCAGGACTTCATGACCTCATTTTTAAATTTAAGGACATTTCCAGGACTTTTCAAGGCTCACAAAAATTCAAGGACTTTTCAAGGTTTTCAAGGACCGCTACGAACCCTGCTGACTCTGGTGGGTCAGTAATACTGTGGTCTCACATACCCTGCCCTCGAGGTAACACCGTATTACCTCGGGCACGAGTAACATGGGAACACAGTTGGTGTTTAAATTTCGATCCACCTCTGAACGCAGGGTTCTGCGCGGTTTTAAACACTGTGTTTGTGGTGATAAATCAAGATATCAAGTGTTTTAAGACACAAGTGACCGGTACTTCCGGATGAGGGATGCACATCACAACAACAGGCCAAGCAGTTCTGCACTTTGTATAGTCGCCCATACTGTAGCATGTATAAAATGCCCGAGACATTCGTTGATGTATCATTGTAGCATGTGTTGGTTCAGCTGTATGCTCCAATATAGCCTAGTATTCATTGGGTAAAGAATTTGTTTTTCGTCTCAAAGTGAATGTGACCATTTATCACAATCGTTATTCCGTCTTATTTTGAATCTTCTCCCACAATATTTCCAAGGCATCATAGTAAAACAAACTCTTCTAATCCCACTCTTTTGGAGGGATGTGACTGTGCTCAGTCATTCTCAAATTGACATTTAAGCAGGTTTTTTTTAAACTAACTAGACCGGTTTCTGTTCTTGGCTCTATACGGCAGAACGTCATCAGTAGTAGCCTTTTCACAACAGCAGGATTTGTCATGAGAGTTAGTAATGCAGCTGAGAGCACAACTAACAAAATATCGTTGTACCTTTCCTCTGTTTCTACTGACTCTGGATCTGGGGGACCCTTTATTAATTTAAGATAGCAAATGTTTCAGATTTGGTGCCATTTCATTGGCACCAGTCGGATAACTGGGAGATAGACGGAGTAGTTGCTGGCCACCATGTGGTTAGAACTTGGTGCTTTATGTAAGAGTTCCCTTTTAGGCGCCATATTTGGATGAAGGTTGTTTTGAAAACGAGTCATGGTATGCGGACTCAGAGTATTGATCGAAGTATATTGAAAAGTTTCAGTGAGTGCATGGTATTGACTTTAGTGTCATGGAGGCCGCTTGATTGAAACTTTCGCCTTTTAGTAGATTTTATAATCTTGGTAGGTTACCTCAGTTTCAGATATTTCATGCAGTGTTCATTGCTCCGCCAAAAATGATTCCAATTGTTTTGAACTCTGCATTTGTGGTTAACCTCCAAAGTGTTATAGCTACTCTTTTCTCAACACTCACGGCCCTCCTCATGACAGTATCTTTTTTCTCTAAATATTGCTGGTCATAATCAATCACATATAAAGGTGAATGTATCACAATCACACCAAAAATTCTCCTTCCACTCCTTATTACTGTATCAAAATTTGCCAACATTATTTTAAACACGGCTGATGTACGTGGCTTAATCCATAGCGAACTTGGTGTAGCATTTCTTTTGTGTGCAAGCTAAAGCTATGCAAGGTGTTGCATTCTACCATTCCTCAGCAGTCTGAGACACCGCCAAAGTAGGAGCCGTTTTGCTGCCATTTCCCGATTTTTCTCCTTCGACAGCTTATTTCATTCCTTCGAATGTGCATCAAACAAATTAAAGAAAAGCACAAAAACAAGCCGTTGGATTTCAAAAATCACTGGAACCCATTTGTGCGTTTCATCATTTTTCCCCATGGTAACCCATGGGAACCCACTTTTGGGTTCTGTTACAAAATGCAGGGGTGATAACTGATTGGTAGTGACCAGTTTTGGGGTTCCGTGATTTAATCATCACAGGACCACTACGCGATGGGGAACAATCGTTCCCGTTAAATCTGACAGCCTGTAAAAAAACATAGATAATGAGCTGCTTACACGTAATTCCATGTTGAATGTGTGCGCATTCAGTACTGACTGATTCCTGCTTCTTGTTTATCAACAGTGGCCAAATTCCACATGAAATATTTGGACTTGTTACTATGTCAGCACAACCCAATCAAACTAACATGGGGTACGTGAGATCACACGCTGGAAAACGCGGTGTTAACCTGCAGTTTTGTCCTTTTGTAAACACAGGGTAACACCAGCCATCGAGGGGTACAGTATGTTAGACCAAGCCTTAAGTCACAATTTGATTCATTCAATTAGACAATCACATTTCAAGCATGCTCAACGGTATTTGATCCAAATGATCAGTAATCAAGTTCTTTTTATAAAACTAATTACCCTTGGTGTATTTTACTGTCCTATGAGGACAGTGGCACAAGGTTTGTCTGTAACTTTCAACAAATCTTTGACACTAAATAGTCTAAATTTAATGTTATCTTCATGTTTTCTTTACGGTTATCGAAGAGACAATGTTTGTGTGCTCTAAAAGAAATTTTGTGCATCATATACCTGTACAGAGCACTTGATCTCTTCAAAGTTTACACTTATGATGTTCCCCACTGAACAATTCCTCCACTTTGTGGGCATGAAAGCCTTCTCAAATATGTTCAGACTAAGTCCCCAAATGACTCTCATACAGCCTTTGATCACATGTTCCAGACACTAGGGTTGGGAGGTATACCGGTGCTGACTTCAATACCATTACTAGAGGTATGGGTCAAATGGGTAATGAAAATACCGAAGGTACTTGGTATATTACTAATACTGGTACTTGAAAAAAAACAGTATTTGAAAAAATTACCGGCACTCGCTATATTTGCTTCAGACAAAAATAACTGTTAGGATGTGTTGATTCGATTCAAATATTTACCCAAACATATAGAGCAGAGGGAAGAGGTTCCTGAATGGTTATTAATCCAATCAAACACCCAGATGCATTAATGTGCAGGACAACTGGGGGAAGGGGTATGAGGGGAGGGGTCCTCCCCCTCCCCTTTTTGAAAATTTTTTAATTTTAGAAGTGTCTACATGCAAAATGGTGACCCTCTTTTGGCAAATCAGTCAACACAATGTCGTTAGGTCACCGCCAAAAAAGTTCAGTACAGTACTCAATTTTTTGCGGTAACCTAGAAAATATTGTATTGAGAGATTTGCCAAAATATATTATGCAGATATTCACAAATGCACAATGACTAAAACCTCTCCTAAACACAATATATAATAGTTATTTTTGAGGTAAATTTTGGTGGGGTACCGGCAGTTTTTAAACGTCAACTCGGCGAACACTGGCGGTCGTACCATGGTGCAGGTGATTTCCAATATCTTCGTACTGTACACATCTGGCATGGCAGTTTAGCCATGAAAACATATCAGGCCTAGTCAAGAAGGTCAAGAACTGTCAAGACTGTTAAGAATATTCAGGAAACTCTGAGACAAGCCTGGCCTATAAGTTATAACCCGTGCAGTGGTTATTTATTTTCCCTATCGAATGTGGCATTGAACGATGTCATTCCACTATTTATGCAGTAACAGGAATACATTCCATACCTGCTGTGAAGGTTAGCTGATAACGATGTTGAGACAGCAAGCATTGTTCCGTACGTAAAACAGAACTCGGTAAGCTGAATTATATGCTAATTTGTGTGACCAGTTCTCTTACTAAGAATACTTTGAAATTTGAGATGCAGGTTTTTCAGAGAGCTGGGCGGGTCAGCAGGTTTGCGTGTCCAAATGCGGGTCACACTCGCGAAATGCAGGTCACTTGGGAAGTATGCATGGGGGCCATGGGTGGTTTATGTTCCTTCCCACCCAACTTCCCTACCTGCGAGTTGAGAACCGGTAGTGCCTCAAGACCGGTTCTGTGTGTCTTAAAATACTGGTATCAACATTTTCACAGTACCGCCCAACCCTACCATACAATGGCATACACTGCTAGAAACTTTGGAAATAAATTTCATGAAAATCTATAGGCCTAGATACTTGTGGCAAAATCAGCATACCCATGACAAAGATGAAGTAATTAACATGTCAGCCTGATGAACAGGTTTTTCTTTTTTTAACTTTTTGTTCTACCCACTTACTCTTATGTGAATTAATACTGGCACTAAATGTAATCGGGCAAAACTTCAAACCAAAATCAACATGAATACCAAATACATGTAATGTGCACTTTTATGCACTTTAGGTCTTCTTAATGCAGCGAGCTTGCTTCAGTACATATTTTCAAATTACCCAACTTAATCATTTACGGTACATAATGAAGTGGATTACAAAAGCTTACCTATGCATCTGACATTATCCATGCCATTCAAAACTCTTTAACCCTACCCACTAATGAACAGCTACCCTTTTTGAGATGCAGTATTTGCAAGGTTTAACCTCTGATGACCCTAAGTGACCTTTGACCTCCAATAAAAATAAGATCATCTTCTCAATATGGGCAATCTACATGGATTGAGATGATATGAGATCCCTCACAGTTACCCTTCTTGATAGTGTTTACAAGGTTTTGATGTTTTGACCTCTGGTGACCCCAGATGATCTTTGACCTCCACCAAAAACATTAGGGATCATCTACTTAATATGGATCCACATGCTATGTAAGATCCCTCACAGTTACCCTTCTTGAGATATAGTGTTTGCAAGGTTTTGACCTTTTTTACCTCTGGTGACTCCAAATGACCTTTGACCTCCACCAAAAATGATAGGGATCATTCACTCAATATGGGCAATCCACATGGTAAGTATGAGATCACTCACATTTTTCCTTCTGGAGATACAGTATCGTGTTTACAAGCAATTTCCAAGGTATTCACCATTTGATCTGTGGTGACCCCAAATGACCTTTGACCTTCACCCATAATAACAGGTCAGGATAGGTTTCATCTACTCAATTTGGGCAATCTACATGCCAAGTTTGAGATCAATTGGAGTTACCCTTCTTGAGCTACCATGTTTACAAGGGGAATCCCACACACACATACATACACACACACACAACATTACCATTGCCTGCCTTCGGCAAGGAATCAGAAATGAGATTGGCCTCAAAGCACTGACTGGTGGCCTATGATGCCCTAAAAAATCCAAACTGAACCAAGGCCAAATGGCCTTGCCCCTCAAAAGCTTAAGTCTAGGATTGATGATTATACATTTTACCATCTGTAGAAAAATTTAATTTTGAATTATATTTCTGTCACTTGTGAGGGTTTTTCAATTTTACATAAAGTTGAATAAGCAGAGCTATTTTAATCAACTGCAGTACTAGAACTTTTACTGTCATGTTATTTCAGTATACAAAATAGCAAATTATGAGACTGATCTAACCTTAGTTCTTCCACTTATGGTGAAATCTGATGATTTTCCTTGGCAGCCCATCACCAATGAGTCCATCTTTGATATCAGCTGACCAATGCTGACACAATCTGGCTCTGTGCCATCCGTCCACATTATAAGATCACCACGAATTTCTTTGGAAGACCCACCTCCTCCTTTCACCAGCTGACCAGCTTTAAATTTACCTTTATTGTAAAGTGCTTGTATCTCATCTAAAATTCTCAAACCTTGTTCCTCTGAAAGAAATCTATCAAGTACACAGATACCATATGTTTGCATCCATTTAGCAACGTAGTTCAGCAGTGGATTTTGCGATCCAGGCTGATAATTACCTGCTGCAACTTTAGGAAAAACTGGAGGGTTTTTTACTTTGGAATTACCCCTCGTGTAAATAATTGAAGCAGTTGTGTCTGTTGATTCTTCTCCAAGAGTAAAAGTACATGAAGTTGTTTTGTTTCCTCCAAGAGAATTACTGTTATCAGCTTCTCCCCGTTCATTTCCATTACTGGCTAAAGCACGTGCTTGGTCAGTTTCGCTTTCAGCTGGACTAAGTGGGTATGAACTACTTCGTCTGATGTAATCAGAGAATTGGTCGGTGTCCTGAGCAACAATCGGATCACTCTCAAATCTACCATGAAATTTAGAAGTATTCATGGCAGTTAGATTTTGACTCACGCTAGGCCTAGTACTAATGGCATTAGGGGAAACTACCTGTGCCCTAACCATTGGCAAGGGAGAAACTTCTGAACTAGAATCAATCACTCTGTTTGGCCCGGTCCTTGGCATGCTTGCACTTGTTTCAGATTGAAGACGCCTATCTATTGACTGAGAATAGTCACCCACTGGGGAGGGCACATGGTGTACTGGAGTCACTGTTTCGTGCGGTAACCTGTATCTCTGAAGGCCAGGTGCAACACATTGTGTAAAATTTTCGTTGGTTTTAGGTCTAGGTAGAGGTCTAACATTACTGCTGTGACTGTGACTGTTTGAAAGATACGGCCGATGTCCAACACTTGCAACATTACCGTCCCTCTGCATAACGCCTTCGTTTGCAGGAAATGCTCGTCTTCCTTGAAATGCTGTACGATGGTTTTCACGAGAGTGCTCGGCCATCTGGACCTTACATTTAATGCGATGGGTCCTCCAATGTTTCTTTTGATGGTCCTCAGAACAATACCATGCGTCTTGACATCCTGAGCAAAGTTTCAAGTTCTGCATCACATTGCATAATTCGTATGCGCATAAAAACGCAGACTTCACATTGGTGTCGTTCGCCTCCTCCACCGTGGAAGATGCAATACCGGTTACATCAACCATAATTTTGGACTAAAGTTGAGTCGTCCCATCCAAAGAGGTTATAAATGTTTTTCAATGTCGGATGGTACCACCGCGAATGACATTCGTCACGTACACATTGTCCAGTCACTGATTCATTGCTAAAATTTGTTAAGGGTTACCGTACAAACACTGTTGGCTAGTAATACTAATAGTATTGGTTAGTTGTCACAATGTGTGTTCTTTATAATCTCAGTACTGTCGATCATATATAGCGATAGCTAACGTTGTTCAATACAGTCAGTACCTGGTTGATAATACTGCAGTATCGATGTTTGTACCTAACGTATGTATGGCTGCAACACACGTTGTTTTGTGTTGTTTACATCAGGGAGCTGCCACTCCGATGTTTACATGTGGCAGCATTCACAAAGCGGTAAATACAAAATGAATATGTTCAAGACGGGCAGCAGAACCAACTCCTTCGAGCTGAACACAGTGCATAGCTTGTGAGTGAACAACAACGGAATCAGCTGTACATGCCCGTCACGGTAGCAACGACTTTATCGTAACTGGCCTGAGTCGAGGGGGGGGGGTCAAGCCTGACGTGTAATAGTGTTATCTGACGAGCCAAAATGGCTATAATAACAAGGGGCTTCTCGAATATATACCCTTGCGACATAAAGCATGGATGAACTGCAGTGTGAATTTAAGCAATCTAGACTAGGATATATGCCATTCCCTTATAAAGTGTTTTGGTAACATTTTCATGAAAAATAATTAAAAAAAGAAACAGAGACACATCCGGCCTGCTAAAATGGAATACAATTTTCCCCAGCCTCTTTTTTAGGGTTTACAAGCTCAACAATTTGCCAATGAAAAATGTAAAATATAAGGCGAAATGTAGATGCAGAAAAGTTCTGGGAAGTTAATTGCCATGTAACACGGGAACGCGGGAGGATGCAAAGTCAGTTGTACTGGGCCAGTGGCGTTACCAGACTTTTTCATTTGCAAAAAGTTGATATGGGGGGAGGCTAGCACAAAAAACACTATCTAAGCAGAGCGCCACCATCAGTTGGCGCGTAGCGTACAGAGAAAATTTTGGCTAAAAATGCCTCTTAGTTTGTCGGAAATGGCACTTTCCAGTGTCTTTGGCTCTGTGAATTTCAGCTAAATATCCCTACTTTTTTAAAACACAGGTTTGGAAATTTATACTTCCGCTATGAATGTTTGCTTTATGCCAACGTGGGACCTGCTAGAGTCTTAAAAGGGTTGACAGAAAAGGTTCTCCACTGTGTCAATGCATGATCACTTGTTCCTCCGTTTATTGCACAAGTTGACCATTTTTCTGCTTTGTACCTGTGGAAAAAGTCATACCATGCCTTAATTTAAACTGTGAAAATCTGAAACTGCACATGAACTATATTTAATAAATCATACACATTTCAAAAAAGCACATGCAAAATTTCTCAATTAAATGACTCATGTGTTTTATTTGTATGAAGTTTGATTTATGCCTAATCAGAATCCGCACGATTTGCCACTCTTGCTATCAAAAATGCTATTGTATGGGGACCTTAATAACAATTTGCTTTGCAAGAAACGGTTAATTCCATTTCTGGCTGTCTGATGGATCACAATTTTTCAAAACACTGTGGCTTCGCGCCAACTGGTGGTGGCGCTCCCTTTACATATATAGTCTTTCGGACCCCTGACATCAACATTTGGTCGGCCCGATGACGGTCCGTTGTAGGCAGCTCCGCCGGCCCGTCGTCTTTTGCTAACAGCAGGACTGCCACTCTGAATTTTCTAGTTCCCATGCCACCCATGTGCAGTTTCCCCTATATTTCCCAACCGACACATTTTCACCTAAAAACTATGGTTCACCCCTGCAAAATTTTGTTTTTACCTACAAATTTCAGTTTTCCCCTACATAGTATTTATTTTCTACAAAATTGCACCCAGTGTGGAGTTGAAAAATAGCGCACAGTACATTTAACAGTGCCTCATCAAGGTGTGCACAATTACGGCTAATTGTGCGTATTATCTGTAAGACCATTCCATTGTGAACTAAGGGGTTTTGCAAAATATTTAATTTCACCGAAATGGAAATATCTGCCTGCTTAAAAGGACAAAATAATACCAGTTTGTGCCTCAATATACCACAAAACTTACCTTCGAAGTAGTACTTTCATGATATGCCAGATCAATTGATGTTGCCCATGTAATCTGAATTTGCAAATCGAAAGATAATTTATTTTAAATTCCCTACTCCCCTACAATATCTCCATTTTCCCCGTAGGTGCCACCTACACCATTTGCTAAAATCCCTAAAGGCCTGTATACACGAGCAACATTTGCCAAACATTTCCAAAACATCCACCTGCCACAAATCCAACACATGCTTGTTTTCGGTTTGTTGCACAGTGCAGACAGGGTATACAGCATGTTTTGAAAATGTTTTGGAAATGTTGCAAAAGAAATGTCCTGTCAATTCTTTTCAAAACATTTTCAAAATGTTTTGAAATTGTTTTTACTCTGTCTACACTGAGCAACAAACCGAAAACAAGCATGTTGTGGGTTTGTTGCAGGTGAAATGTTTTGAGAATGTTTTACAAATGTTGCTCGTGTATACAAGCCTTTGCGGTAGGTGGATCCTCCTACATGTGATAGCCTTGGCTAACAGGGACGTGATTGCGGAACAATGACTGTTTGGATTGTGCTTACAAGAATTGTGAATGACATCTCCCGCCTGTCTGAGTGGCAGTGATTTTGGAAAATTTTCATCCCCCAGGACCAACTGATCATGGCGCTCAGCTTACACTCTAAAAAGTTGGGTAAAAAGAGTTAGGCAAAATCCCAAGTGCTCAACATGGGCAAATTACTGCCCCCAAAATACGGTAACCAATCTTCTCATATTTGTTGGATAAATTAAGGTTGGACTCGATAAAATTCAGGTGTTGGTATGGTGTTGGGCAAGTTTTGAAGTACCCGACATTTGGGTAAATATAATTGACTGCCAATCAAATGATTAGTAAAAGATCAGTTAAGTTTCAATTACAGATAATTGAAAGTGGTTAAGATCTAATAGCTGAATAAGGTTGGATTTGGTAAAAAGGCAAGCGGCAGAATAGCAGTAAAAATCTGGATAAAATTACTCAAAGCGCAATGGTCGTATAGAAGAAAAACGTTTTCACCACTAATCAATGGGACAAGAAATACAAAGTGCACGATTGGGATTAGGCTATTTCTTCAAACTACACACATTACTCTTTATTAACCAAGTGCATTTAAAATGGTTCCCGGCCACTCCTGGAGGGCAAATGGTGTAAGTTCTAGGGTACTTTGTTAAATCTTCTTCTTTCCCAAATCATACAAATTTATATGTGATTATATGGATATCCAAACAAGCAACCAAAACTACAGCTGTTGGGCAAATAAATTGGGTACAAATTTTAACCTTTGGTTGAACAAAATTGGTTGGATTGAATGGCTTGGTAATTTCTTTTGCCTAACTAATGAGTAAAACGCTGAACCAACTTTATCGGTTGGGCAGTTTTTTTTTACCCAATTCCAGTCAAGTGGCATACGGAACCAACGGTTGGGTAATTTTATGCCAAGGTTTGTCTATAATTTTTTTAGAGTACAGATAATGTATTCTTCCGTGCAGGTTTGCATTGCCGGGGAAAGAATCTTCTGGCCTCAAACTGAAATGGTCCCATATGCCTTCGCTTGTGTAAAAAGTGACGACATGCACAGAAATAAAACTAGTGATAAGTTTTGAGTATATCTTTAAACACCTGAGACGAATACAAACACATATAAGGCATCTGTGAATTTTTTTTCAAGATAAGTGATCGACAACTGTGATTGTTACCCCAAAATGTAAATACATTTATTAAGTCTTTGTAGTGTACGTGAAAAAAATAGTTGTCCCATTTTCCATACGGTCTCATTCTGGAAACACCTTTCCCGGCCATCTAGGAGATTTGTAAAGTCAAAATTTTCTCAGTGTATGCTCTGAGCCAACCAATTCTGTAGCTCCGTTGAAATTGTTCTGCTGGCACCCCAATAGTTTTTCCATTCCTCTAGAACTAAAGTGGGCCCCCTACTGGCAAATCCTGGATGCGAGTGTCATCTCTTCTCTTCTGTTCTAGCTCCTAGAGACAGGTGTACTTTCATGGTACACCTACTGCTGCGCCATTGACCGGGCCCTTCACTATGGAAGCACTCAAATAGAATCCATCAACTGTGGAAGAGCTATTGTCAGATGCGGTGCTACGTGGGGCCAGGGGGTCGTTTCCCCCAACAATTTGGTCTTGCCCCTACTTGCTCCCGAAAAATTCAGGTCAGTTGGAGTTGGGTTAACCGAAAACAAAATATTTTTCATCCAGAGATTAAAATCTCCCGCTGGATCCACACCCTCAAGAACGGGCGCTTTGGACTCGGTGTAGCGTTGCGCCAGAAAATTTTTTCCCCCAAAATTACCCTTTGGTTTTTTGCCCCCCCCCAACCCCCAGTTTTGATATTCCGTGGCGCCTACACTGGCTATTGTGCCGACTAGCCAGGTTTGAGGACCAAAATAAATCCATCAACATAAAAAATCTTTAATAAAGCCCATGTTGCAGAACTAAGGTGTTTTGACATTAAGAGGTAGAAAAAAAATCTCATAGATGAATAGGTGGCTATATTGCACCAATTCGCATCTGGTGGCGCTTAAATATGAAAAACCCAGGATGGCGATCAATTTTCAGCCCCCACTCAAAAATACCTACCTCCCCCACTGCATGACCAGAAGCTAGGGATATGTGCACCATCGGCAAGTCTGGTTTATATGAAGGAAGTTCTCGTGAATTTTTGGAAAGGTTATCTTCATAAACGTACCGTACCTAGGAAAGGCAATCTTCAGAGACATACTTGGCACACATTGCGTGGGCCCATTATATAGTTTTATGGTTTTCTTTTTATGATAGTTTTTGTGGTTGTGTAAGTAAAGTTCTGGTTAAGCTGTATTTTTATGTTCACAGTATAACACACTCAATGAATACTTCTTTGATTCAGCATAACTTTTTTTGGAGGCGGGGGGGGGGGGGGTATTCTTTGATGTATAAATGGGACAGAAAAGCGTTTTCAAATTGAGATAATCACGAGGATAAATACTTAAAGCCATAATTCAGTGGCGAAGCTACGGTAGGGCAAGAGGGGGCTCCCAACATTTTTCTTTTCCCCTAGTTCCCCTCCCCCCCCCCCCCCCAATTCGAACAATCAGGCTGGTGCACTTGCAGTGTATATCAAAGGTATCAAGAATCGATTTTGGTGTAAACCGCGTAGGTTCTGGACATTGACACATTATTTTGGGAAAGTTCCTCCAATTCAAAAATAAAAATCGGCATTGTGTAACCTGTATTCCCCTAAACATTTCAAAGCAAAGGCACTACCCTTTTAGGTAATAATTCGGAAATTGTGGTATGAAATGTACAAATGCATTATTGTTGAGGCTTAGGTTCTCAATCTTTCATCAGCGGACCCCTAATGCGGTGCAATATTCTTTGAGGGACCACTGTCGGGGCAAAGAAAATCTCTTGAGTGGCGCATTATGGGAAACGAATCATCTTACTCAAATTCTAAGAAATGTAAATAATAATTGAATTGAAAACAGAAATTGGTAAAATTATATGACCACTGTGTGCCTATTGGTGAATATTAAATCTCCTCATTCTAGGTATGCGTCATACATACAGGTATAAAATTTGGTATCATTACGTTCAGGGGAGTAGCTAGACATTTTCAGGGGAATTTTCCAAACCGCGCCGAAATATTTGTCCTTTTAAATAAGTTTACCTGAAAATATGAAGCTTGAACTGCGGAAAAAATTAAATTCAGGGTTTCCGGTAATGAAATTTGAAAAGTTGGGGAATTGCTGAAGACTCTGTATTAACTATTGGAAAATCTGAAACTGCACTGCAACCAAACACACGATTGTTGCCACATAAATGTTAACTAAAGCCTACGAATTGAAGCTCCCCGGCTACATTTTAAAAGTCAAGAGCTCATATTTGGAGAAAATTCGGAACTTACAATTTATGAAAATAGCACGCGAGTTGCCGATGTCACTTGATGATCTAGCGTCACATATGGCAAACTTCCGATTTTGTTATTTCCAGAGCTCGGAATATACCAAACTAAAGTTGCATTAGGAATTGCAATTTGTGGCGCGCAAAGCGAACGGAAAATTTTGCCTCATTAAAAAAAGTAGTTACAAAGAAGGGGTTTTATGGGAAAGAATGAGGAATGTTATGAAAGATTTTGGAAACCACACTGTAGTTACCTGGGTGTCACAAATGGAAATTTTAAGTTTTTTCATTTTTAAGAACTCTTAAAAGGCAATTGTCACCCCCCCCCCCCCCCTCCTGCCCTCCGTAGCTAGGCCACTGATTTAGTTATTATTTGGTGCAAAAATATTTACTTTTGTGTCCTGGACTGACTAAGAATGTGAAAGAAGCGAAAAAAAAAACAACCAAACAAAGAAAAAAGGACAAGAAGAACAAGAAACGAGAGCCAATCAAAATGAACCTTTCATCGAGATATAACTTTATGGAATATTGTTTTGAGAGTATAAAGGCTAATTGAAAACTTAAATTACGAACAAATTACGCTATCAAGCTTGTGAATATGTCAATATAATTTGAGATATAGGCCTACTTCAAACGTACTTAAAATGCGTCGGCCTACATTGCTACGTGAACGCATTTTTCATTGAAAGGAGATTGTTTGTGCATTGCGATTGGATGGCATTATATTACTTGGAAATTACATGTGTGAATATTCAGTTTTACATAACAGAGTGGATATATAGGGGATTAATATAATAAGCGGGTGTATGACTGTGGACTGCATCGCATGTAATATGCCAAAATGGCCGGGCGAACAACCCTATATAGGATTGTGATAGGGTCTGTGTAAGAGCTTTATTGACCCAAGTTACCGCGACGAAGCTCAAGATTGAATCACACCTGATTACTTCTGTCCTATTGTAACAAATTACTAGGCTATATCCACTTTAGAAAAGGTATTGAGGCATTCAAAATTTTTTTATAAACACTTTCTTTCCGCCACTTTGTAAGCACGTTTAGATTCTAAACACACGTGTCTAATAACTTTTATCGAGTTAACTAACACAATACAACACATATTCGTGTTGGTGTGTCGTTCTTCTTCTTCTTCAAAAAAGGTGACACATCCAAAGGACATTCTTTCACCACGCATGCGTCGAGAGGCTAAATATGCCCAGTAATATAGGTAATAGGTCCTTATGGACAGAGGCAACCCTCATTACATTCAGGGGGAGACGATTCCAATCCTTAATGGTTCGAGGCAGGAAGCTAAATTTATAACAGTTAGTACTGGTATGTGGGAGACAGACATGAAGGTCATGCATTAAACGGGTTCTACGAGTAGGTCGCTGGAGACAATCAACAGGTAATTGAGCCTGGCCAAACACACCTTTGGAAAAAAAGGATCAATCTACTTTTCCTCCGCCTATCAGTTAAGGGCAGAAGGTTTAGTTCCTCAATGAGCCTGGTCATTGATCCTGGCTCCCTAGAATAGTCAGAGGCAATGAATCTAGCAGACCGTTTTTGTATACTCTCAAGCTTGTCGCGCAGGTAAACCTGGTGGGCGTCCCAAAAAATCTTGAATCTAACTGGCACATATACAGTTCGGCCCAGTGACATAGCCAGGATGGAATTTTTAGGGGGGCTAGGTAACAAGTGGGGGGCTGGTACCTCCGAGGGTCAGGCGCGGCAAGATTGTCTAAGCGGAGCGCCATGTCAGTTGGCGCGGAGCGAGGAAGAAAATTTGGGCTTTACAACCCCCCCCCCCCATGCAGATGACCGGAAACGGCACTTTACATGTGTTTTAAGCTGCATATAGTTGGCATTGAAATACGAATATCATGTCTGCCACTTCTCAAATAATGAAAATAAAAAAATCGATCCATGAAAATTGGTAATACACAAACTTTTTAGGGACCCCAAAACTGGGTATTTCTGATCTGTGGCTTGGGTGAGACTAAAGGGAACCGGTATCTCCCTTTCCCTTGGGTAAAAATCGTTAACTTCAGGAGGACGTAGATTGTATATGCGGCAATATTTGAATGGATTTCAGCTTAAATAAGAAAACCAAAAGTAGTTATGTCCCCCTCTAAAAAACTTTCTTTGCGTTAGATTTCCTAGATGCAAAATGGTGCTATGTTTGACATGATTATGAGTATGACTATGATTATATGGGCCTGCGTTTTAGGATTTTCCTTTTTGGTAAGCATGAAAAATTTCAAAACTAGGCCTACTCATTTTTAGTATTTGTGGACATTTTAGAAGTGACATACATACTACCAAAGAAACAATTTTTCCGGGGTTTCAGTGGTGTCTAGATGCAAACTGGTGCAGCATTCCGTCGTCAAAATTAAAATACTACGCATAATTCTCTACAAATATTTAAACTGCAAAGCAGAAGTAAATTTCATGTGGGAAACATGCACTCATGAAATCCAGACCTTGTGGACGTAAAAATCCGCCCGGACGTCAGTGCCAACCTCGGTGGACTTGTCGAAAAAATCGTTATACAGTGCAACTTACCATGGTGAGGAGTGAGGCAAGACATAGGCCTTGTAAAGGATGGAAAGGAAGAATTGTTCGAAGTCAGTACCTTACCCTTGCGGCATGATTTTATGTATGATAAAGTAATGTCTGTGTAAGAATTGCTTCCAGTGAATGATTGCCTTGACTTGTTTTCAGTAAATCAACCAGACTTTCGAAAGGCAGAAAGAGTCTTAACCTAACAAAGTCACATTCTAGTTTGTCGTCGAGACGTTCGTTTCATCTTCGAAGTGAAATACATTAAACGACAGTGCAGATTAATATATTGGTACCGTATCTAATTTAGTGAAAGTAGACATTTTGAAGTTATTACTTGATTTCATGTGTGTGCCTAAAATGTATTTTACACACATTCATGTTGTTTTCTTAATTGTTACACATTTTATTTATTTACTGTTTTTGAAGGAAATATTTCAAAGTTATTTCCATTCAAAAATTTTATTTTTTCTCAATTACTTTATCAGGACGCAAAAAATCTTGGGGCTGAAGAAAATCTGGGAGACCTAGACCCCTCGGGTCCCCCCCCCCAGGCTACAACACTGGCTCAGCCAATGTTTGACCTTCCCCTAGAAATTGATCCTGAATGTAGACTGCATGTAATGATGCTAGTGCTGAGCCTGAATGTGCATTAGCGCGTGGTGACGTACGTTGGAAACTCAGGTAAATCCGAGGCGAATATGAAGCTGAACATGAAAAAGATCGTATGCTTGCTAGCTTCAGCTTTGCCTAAGAAACGTTTTGATTAAGTCTAAATATTTACACTATGATGATTTTTTTCGGACAGTGGTCTGGGCTGTCGAGTCCTATCGTTACATTCAACTTGCAAGCAAGCTTTGAAGTTTGACTATTGAACTAATACGACGCATTTCAGATTTGGGGAGTTACGTAAATATACTGGGATTATGACGACGGCGACAGAGAAGAATAAAACGAATGACTCGATAGCTTCGGATGGTAATCGTGGAAACAGGTAACGTTATAACTAA
Organism: Holothuria scabra; assembly: GCA_037179385.1. Classification (NCBI taxonomy): domain Eukaryota; kingdom Metazoa; phylum Echinodermata; class Holothuroidea; order Aspidochirotida; family Holothuriidae; genus Holothuria; species Holothuria scabra. The sequence goes on along the minus strand of CM074180.1, from coordinate 30,122,329 downwards.
CGTTAGGCCTAATTACGTAGCCTAGCCTACGCAGAAAAAATTAACCGGTGCCATAGGAACGGACGCCGGCGCTGGTGCTCTGTGCCATAGACCACTCTGTTGCTAATTACGACCAACCTTAGCAAAGAGTCATCTCACATTTATTTAATGGTACAACTATAGAATACCCCACCAGTAAGAACCGACCTCACTTCGCCTCCGGAGGCGCAGTCACAGTGAAGCTAACAAAGTGCGAACAAGAGGCAATCCACGGAGTTGCATAGGCCCTAGGGTGCGTTTGGGTATTGTTGGACAGTTGACGGTTTTATCTTTATAGCTTCCAACACACTTGCACTACACTGATGCTAACCTGATACATCGACAGGCACAACTGTACTAATGTGCCCCAGATATGTATTGGATCTACGCATACGTACAGAGACCTAACACAGCACTTAGAAAATGTCATGTGTATGTTGGGTATTGTCGGACACTATCGGGTGTTCTCGGACGCTTTACTGTTTCAATAATATTATTACTAAATATCAGAAAATACACATCAAATGATAGAGAAATTATCCATTTAATCTTTGTTAAATGTCCCAACACAAAATTTAGTCCGAAAAAATTGAGTTAAGTTTTCTTAAGAACCATTTCATATTGTCATTCTTTTCCACTACGCATACACATATAGGCATACCTATGCGTACATATTAGTGTGGACATGTATGTAGGTTTGTGTACTGTCCGAAAACACCCAACAGAGACAGCACTAGTTGAACTGTGCTGTAAAACCATGTGAAGGCATATAGCACAGTATTGTGCTTACTAACGTTTTAACGAAACTTGTGGCAATCAAAAAAAACATATTTCTCATAACATGAATTTTTCTACAAAAATTTACAGCCCGGCATGAAAATTTCCAAGATCTTGCACACTTGGAAATGTACCAAGGAATTTTCAAACTGAAATGTATTGCTGCAATCAGGTTCCATTTTCTTGAAAATGAGAAGGCTTCATGATCTACAGATGTGACTGTGCAGACTGCATACAGATATCTATGAAACAACTGCGTGGTGTGAAAAATCAATCAAACTATCGTTAGTCAGTGACTGAAATTATTTACCACTGTCCGAGAACACCCGACGTCCGAGAATACCCAAAGTGACCCTATATCTCATCGCCAGCCTAACATGTGCCACAAGTTGGTTATAGAACTGGAACTATTTATGTGCAAGAAGTTTTATCCGTGCTGTTTTTTGCTACAGTAGGATGTAATTGACAAAAATTACGATACTAAAACTCTATGCCACAATCCTTTGAAATTCTTGTTTGTAGTCCAAGGGAAGCAATAATTTTTTCGTTCCAATGGATGGAAGTCGTTTTTTGGCTCTAATTTAGAATTAGGGTCCGGAAATAACGTCAAACGTGGATATGTACGCATAGTAATATGGTTAGGGTTAAGGTTAGGGTTAGGCCTAGGGATATAGTGCACATACCAATATACGTGTACAAACATGCATACGCATATGTATGCATAGGTAGAGGGTTAGGGTGGGCTATATGTAGGTGTATATGCACACGTCGGAATATATTCATCGTTGTACGTTTAAATATATGCACGTACGTATATGTATGCGTAATTACTTGGCTGTAGGGATACATATATGCTTGTATATATGTATGTTTATACATATACATATGTCTATATAGTATGTGGTACTGTTAGACAGTACTTATATTATTTGAAAACTCTCCATCGGCAACAGCGCTCGTAGCGCAGTCGGCAAGCGTGGTGTTCTATATGCTATACTGTGTATACCGGTATGTCAGGGGTTAGAATCCATGTTTAACCATTGCTTTTCTTTCTTTAACAGCATTTACCATTCACTTCTCTCCACAGCACATTCATCATACTGCTCTTCTCAAGTGGAGAAAAAAAAAAGATACGCATTTTACTGGAAAATAAAAAAAAAACTTTGTTTTTCTCTGGAAAAAAAAATAGAGTTTCAGCGAACTCTTCTAAGTTGGGAGTTGCTTAAAATGATGTCATTTCTGGGCACGGATTCTAAATTAGTACCCTTTTTTTTGTAAGATAGCCAGGGGAAAGAATATGGCACAGACCAATCAAGTTCTTGGAACTATAAGCATACCCCTTATTCCAAAACAACATCTTTTGGATATATTTAAACTCTTTCACCAGATTATGAAAGAAATGGAGCAATAGGCTACCCAATCTTTGTGACGCTTTTCCTTTTAATCCAGTAGACCTAGGCCTATCTAAGATTTTGGAACAAATTTATTTTTTAAGATGCTGTTATTCCCTTGCAACACTATCAAAAAAACAGCGAGCATGGCTGTTACTTTAAGGTTATTCTTGGTGGTCAAGTTTATTGGGCAATGTACTATGTGCTGTGTTCAGTTCACATAGTCTCACGTTGAAACTTTATAAACCAATCCAAGCGTGCAGCCTATAGACGAATCCAATTAGCGCTTGTTTTAGTGATATTGCAGGCCGCCATTAAGGGGGTCCATCAGCCTAAAACCGTCTATATTTATTGCTTACATGAACTTCAAACCCTTCATATTTAGTGAACTTGGAGAATTTAAGATAGAAATTAGTGTACAACCATCCATAATAGAGGTAAACAAGGAAATCGAAAGATTTAAAGGTGATGGATGGACCCCAGTTATGGCTGACTGAAATCAGACCATCACTTGCTGTCCGGATTAGTGTATAGGATGACCGTCAGTGGTGGCACAAGGGTTTATATTCCTACTCTTTTTTTATAATTGTGCCATAGGCCCTTCCCTGATACTCGTTTTCAAGTAGCATTCAAAAGGCAGATTGGAAATGATCATACAAAATAGTTACACGTACGTACGTGCGTATATAGCATGCACTGTATAGCCCAGGCTACATATATTAAGAGACATTGCAATATTAGATGTGTCCACTTGGCATGCTGTCTCCCAGAAAGTCAGATCTGTTCGATTTTCCAAAGAAAAAGTATCGGATACAGGATCGAAAGCACAGATCCTTCAGTAAGTTTGTAAGTTAGAAGTAAACATGATCGGAAGGGATAGCTCACTAAACTGATATGGATATGGACGCAATGATTATAAAAGTAAGACGCTTTGGTGGACACTTTAGGCAAGTGCGTTATTGTTATTATTCAAGTGCTAGCTGGGCATATTCTCCATTTTGATGCGACAGCAAACTTCATGTGTGTTGAGCTGATATGCACATCAAGTGCGTCTCAGTTAAGAAACTGGGTGTGTGCATCATGTTGAACGCGTGGCGATAGAAGATTTCCAGGGGACGCACAAACCTTTTCTGTGTGCTGGCCTGTGGCTAATCCTAGCCCGTGGCAAGGAAAGTGCTCAGTCTTCTAGTCTAGCATATTTATATTAATTGATGAAAAATAGGCTAGTTACAAAACATTAACCTTTGACCATCTGTAACGTGAACTATGTCCTTGGTTGCCATGAAAACCACACATTGGTACAAGTTGTAATGCCTAGGCTATTGCACTGAAATTTCAGATTTGTGGGATGCTTCCGTAAGAGTTATAGTAAATACAAAAAAAAATATTTGACCACCTGTCACGTGACCTTCGACCTTGGTTGCCATGGAAACTACATATTTTGGTAGATCTAGTCTACCCTATTATACTTGTGAAGTTTCATCTAAATTGAATGTTTTCTTTTGGAGTTTTAGTACAAAATAGTAAAAAAAGTGGTCTTTTGCAAAATATGACCTTTGACCTCTGACCTTTACTTCCGAGGGTCTGGGAGACATACCAACCTTCCAATTTTGAAAAGAATCGGTCAAGCCTACTTAATGGAGTTTAAAAGACAAGGTTGTTTTACGAACAAATTATCACTTGAAAAATTTTTGTTCCACTCTACCACTTGACCTTTGACCTCTGTTGGTAGGTCTAGATACAATCATCATATGTGTGAAGTTTTATGTCAGAAGGATGTTTCATTTTGGAAATATAGAGCAGAAAAGGTGATTTCACTAAATTTGACCTTTGACCTATAACATGTTACCTTCACTTCCGGTTGTATATATGCAATTGTTCTACCTAAGGTACCATAAGGAAGAAAATTGGCCTAGCCATTTACAAGATATTAGGAAAACAAAATTGGATGAACACACACTCACCCACCTACACACATACACACACACACACACATGGACAGGTTTTGACCCCTCTCTCAGCCCTGGACCTTCAGTCACCCCTGGTACAGTACCTCACCATGGGTTAGACCTTGAGTAAATTGGGAAAATTTACTGTTAGTCCGTTACCATGGTAACCATTGTGATTTAAGCTGGCATTGCCATATATAGCCCCATAGGCAAAGTGACCACAATATTTCATCCTCCTCACAGACCGATGAGATAAAAACACAAATTTAGAAATGGTCACTGTGACTGTAACTGCACCTCCACTCAAAAGTGGAAGTTCAGTGACGTAAGTAAATTCTTCACAAATATTCACACAAGTATGCATCATTATTTTGAGCTGCAAAATGACCAAATTTAGAAATGGTCACTGCCACTGCGCCTCCACTCAAAAGTGGATCCTGAGTGGACTAAGCAAATTCTTCACAAATATTCACACAAATATGCGTCATTATTTTGTGCTACTTTTTGTGATAATTTATGTTTGTTAACCCTTTTCCTGATTTTCAATTAATATATTGACTAGGTGGTTTGAATTAGCAGCAGGTTGAAATTAGCAGCTCTTACCCTAGGTACTTATTTAGAATCAGTGACCAGAATTGACATCATTTTAAATGACACTCAACTTAATGGAGGCTGGTGAAACTTCGAGTTTTCTGAAAGGAAAGTCTCTTTTTTTTAAATTTTTTTTCTGATGTAAAATGCGTTTCTTTTTTCCCCACTCAAAAAGAGCTGTATAATATATTTGCTGTGGAACGAAGTGAGTGGTTAGTGCTGTGGAAGAAGGAAAAGCAATGGTTAAACCTGTATTCAAACCCTCATCTAGACCAGTGCCCTTGAATTTTAGAAGTGTCTACATGCAAAATGGTTACACCTTTTTGGTAAATCAGTCAACACAATTTTGCTAGGTTACTGCCAAAAAGTTCAGTACGGTACTGAACTTTTTGTGGTAACCTAGAAAAATATTGTTTTGAGAGATTTGCCAAAATAATACTATACACTCACTAATACACAATTACTTAGACCTCTCTTAATCATAGCATTCATTCATTATTGTATTGGTGCTTTAAATTTTGGGCTGGTACCGGTACATTGTGCAAACATCAATTTGCATGGGGTTCTAGTCATGAAAACACATGGACAAGAATGTCAAGAACGGCCTTTTGACAGAGGGTCAGGAGGACTTTAGAAAAAGAACTGTCAAGACAGTCCACAACCTTCATTTGATTTAAAACTCAGAGACAACCCCTGCCACTAACGAGCGAAGCGGTCATTGAATTTTGCTGTTGAACGCAGCCTTACACAACATTATTACATTATTTACACAGCTACTAGTGACAGGAATATATTCCATTCCTATTTTGAAGGTTAGCCAATAGCGATGTTGAGGCAGCAAACATAGGTCAGTGCAGTATGTACTATGTACCTAGGCTGAAGCCTATGCATTGGTTAGCACCGCGAGCAGTTGAATGTGCAGTGAGATATGATTTACTGAATTTGTAGTTACCAGTAAACTGATTTATTTGTTAATTTGTGTGATTCTCTAACTAAGAATACTTCAGAGATTTGAAATGCTGTTTTTTTCACAGGGCTAGGTGGGTCAGTGGGTTTGGGTGTTCAAATGTGGGTCAACCTGCGAAATGCGGGTCACTTGGGAGGGATGTGTGTGGTTTCAAATAATATAAGTACCTACTGTCTACTAGTACTACCTGTTATATAAAGGTGTAGACATGCTTAGACCTATAGCCAAGTAATTACAGATACGTAAGTAACCATACACATACGTATGCACATATTTGAATGTATAGGCATGTACAACGGTACATAAATTCCCACACGTGCATACCTACTGTACATATAGCCCACCCTAAGCTTATACCTATGCATGCGTATTTGTATACTTACATTTACACATGTGGGTATCTATTATATCCCTAATCGTAACCCTGACCCTATAACTATGTGTACATATCCATGTATGACATAGGTTCCGGTCACTGATTCTAAATTAGAGCCAAGGAACATTCTGGTGTCAATTTCATAGCGTCTCAAATAAAGGAGAAAAATTTTTCATGACATGTCCTTGAAAACACCACATTTATAGCTTGTTCATAACCAAAGATATTCATGTTAAAAATAAGTAACCTTTGTCAAAAATATACTCACAGTTACCTCAAGGTTACACAATAATAAGTAATACTGGCAGATTATTTCCAAAAACCTTTGTTCTTTAAAATTGAAGTAATTAATTTGACCTTGAAACTTCACACCAGGGAAACATTGAATATGTTTGAGGTTGAGCTGCAAATCTTGTGAGCACAAAGGTAGCAGCTTTAAAAGTGTCTGCATATTTCATTTGCATGTGTGAACATTATAAAAACATACAAAAGATGCTCAATTAACCTGCTGGTATGACATCACAGATTTCACACACTTCACTTTATTACCATGGTTTGAATATTTTTTTTTAAAAGTCATAACTTCTGCAGGCAACATGCTAATGAGCAGGAATTTTCATCATTAGAGAGTAAAGGGTCTTGATTTATTGAAGCTCTTGAAATTTGTCTCTGGAATATCCCTTTAAAGCAAGTTGGTTCAGAAATCCTGATGATGTGTTCTTCCTCCCTACAAAACTATTAAGATTACCCAAGATAACACTGCAAGGCTTGAAAACAAAATTCTGACTGCTCTGAAGTATAATATGCAGTATTTCAACCTATTAGTCTTGTGCAGTCATATACAAGGTGTTACTGCACAACTTTAGAAGCCTCTGTGACTTTGTATTTTATTATCTCGGATGACTTGGAGATGGGCCTAACCTTTTCTTCAAGAGGGTGTTTGGGAAGTTGATGAAGGTACAGGATGTTTCAGTATTTACCTTTGTGTTGTGACTCATTCGAATTTTTGAAGGCATACTTGTAGTTAATCAAAATGTGAGCTGCATAAAATTTGAAACTCAGAAATTTTGAAATTGCAGAAGGAAAATCTCAAATGGAAGGTATTCACTTTCAATATGTTGATAAAGTGGTTTAAAACTTGACATGCAATAGATTTAAGATTTCCACCAGAGATATAAGTGACAGGTAATACCTTCATCTTGTTCTTGAAGGAGGACCAATTTCCCTTCAAAATTTATTGTATGATTAATGCATACTTTTTTTTGTTTTTCAGCCAAGGTGGGAGCTCTAAATGGTTGTCAGCTCACTTTGATCCTGTGGCTAGTCTTTATACATTTTCCTCCTGTATGAGTAAGTATGCATACTAAGCCCATGGTACAGTAGCTTCTTATCATTGATAAATACAAGGGGTAACAAGTGGCTTTAAACAAATTAATAGCCCCTATTGTTTTATTATAGTCAGACCAACTTCATAGGTGCATGGCATCCTGTGTATAATTTTCAAAGATTTGAAGTCCAACATTTTGATTTGTACGATACAGTGAGTGTATTTTTGACCAATTTTGGACTTGTTGGGAAATCTTGTTTCCCATCTAAAGGATACTTTTGAAAGGTTTAGTAGATTTGGTATCGATATCTTAGTTAACAAAGTGTTTTAAACATGCCACAGGCTCACCATTTTTTCACCAATTGAAGTCAATTTCAGCTATGCATTATGTAAGAAAGGACATTCATATGCACTGACATATGTGTAGGAATATTTTGAAAATATTTTCTTCATCCATGTTCCATAAACTTGCCTGTTACCAATGCTTTCTATTTACTTTTGGGAATAATGCATATGCTAAAAAATTATTTGCATATGTACAGCCACTTTCTCTTCAAATGTTGTAATCATTTTGTATGGAATCCAGAAGTGTGAATGAATTACACTTTGACCTATGGCATGAATTTTCAAATATGTCAGTAAAATAGATGTTGTCCTTTGTTAGAGAAAGTCCAGTTGAGGTCAATTTTCAGTTTTACTTTAGTTTTTTGCATCATTCAAGAACTAGTGTTATAAAAGTTTTTAGTTCAGAATGAAAGGCTCTATCCAGTCAAAGTTTTTTTAAGAGCCATTGCTACTCTCAATGATATATAATTTTATCTTTAATTTGGAACAATGTAGAAGTTAATTATGTTATCCTGAAATTTAAGTTGCACTTTTTCACAGTCAAAGGTGTGTGAAAGTATTAGCAAGCATGAAGTAACGAATTGATTGTTTGACACAAAGAGTGAATTGATTTGTGACTTAAGGTCAAAACCACCTGTAATGATTGCACTCATAAAAGAAATACTTAAAGGATTTCTGAATATTGCCTCTCCCAACTTCCCCATTGGATGGTATTGAAATTAATTAGTATCATCACAAATGAAGAACTATATATACATAGTTTGTAGTAATTATGAATATCCTACACTGTGAAAAAGTCAGAGGGAACTTAATGTCTGAGTTTCAGGGCTGGGAATAAGGAATCGCAAGGTTAAAGTTGATTTATGTTCAAGGACATTTTATAGTAGCAAGGAGGTTACATTTTTTCATCTTAAAAAGCACCAAGGCATAATAATATTTTTCATGTTATTTGGTGTGCATACTAGTTGTATTTTGTTAGGAAGGTCACAACAGACAATGGCCTTGCAAAGTACAGTATGTGCCATTTTGGAGGGTATTGGCCATTATTAATATTTCTACAAATAGCCTTTTTGACCATGAATGATTCCAGCCCTTGCTATATTTTTACTCACAAAAGATGTGAATGTTGTTAATTCATTTTTTATTGCCTTTTACAGCCTTTTCAGACATAACTGGTGATGGTGAAAATAGATTAGTCATTGCTGATCTTGGAACTGGAGCTCATAACATGAAATTGAAAATCTATAAAGGAACTAGCCTTGTAAATGAAAACACCATTATAGATCTACCTACTGGGGTAGCAACATTCTACATGGATATCATAGAACCCAGGGTACCAGGTAAGTTTAAATTTACATACCAGAGTAGTAAAACTGTGTGTGGTATCATTTTGGTATAGAGAGTTCACCTGACATCATAATTGATTATCCACACCCACTGCTAGGCAAAATACTGAATCAACAGTCATCACACATGTCGTCTGTTGGTGGTAGGCTCCTTCTCAATTAGCTGTACATACTACACTGAGATTTTGCCTGGTAGTAAGGGAATGGGACAGGGGCTTGTGACTTCACTGAAAGCGCTCAGTAGAATCTCAAGTGTAGTGTAAATTTTCTATTCTTGATGAAGGCAGGCAAGAAATCTATGTGATGTTGATGTCGTGTGTGTGTGTGTGTGCCTATGTGCTTGTGTGTGTGTGCCTATGTGCTTGTGTGTGACACTTTTGCTTGACACTTGTTATCTCAATAAGGGTAAGTGTGAGTAATTTCATATTTGGTGTTTGCATTGGCCACATTGAATAGGTGATCCCTACCATTTTTAGTTCAGGTCAAAGGTCATTTGAGGTCACAAGAGGTTGAAATGTCAAAACCTTGTAAAAAGGATATCTAAAGAAAGGTAAATGTGACTAATGTCATACAGTATTTAGTGTGTGTGTTAGCCTTGTTGAGTAGATGATCCCTGTTGTTTTGGGTGGAGTTCAAAGGCCAGTTAAGGTCCCCACAGGTCAAATGGTAGGTTAGAAATTACTTGTAAATACAGTATCTCAATATTTGCAATAAGTGATCTCATACTTGAATTGTCCATAATTAGTAGATAAACCCTATTATTTTTGATATAGGTTAAAGGTCATTTGGAGTTAACAGAGGTCAGAAGGCTAAACCTTATTAAACACAATAGCTCAAGAAGAGTAACAGTGAGGGATCTCATACTTAGCAAGTGCATTGCCCATATTTAGCACATGAACCTTATCATTTTTGGTGGAGGTCAAAGGTCACTTGGGGTCACCAGAGGTTAAATGGTAAATACCTTAGAAATTGCCTGTCAACATGGTATCTCAAGAAGGGTAACAGTTAGGGATCTCATACTTAGCATGTGGAGCACCATACTTAGTAGATAAACCCTATTGTATTTTGTGGAAGTCAAAGGTCATGTGGAGTCACCAGAGGGGAAAGTCTGAACATCTTGTTTACATGATATCTGAAGGTAGGAAGCTTGGATAGATTTCGTAGTATAGTAGTAGGAAAAGTCTCTTGTTTATGCTGGAGGTCAAATGTCATTTGGGGTCTCTGGGAATAAAAGTCTGAAAACCTTGTTTACATGATATCTAAAGATGGGAAGCTGGATTAGATTTCATACTTGGTATGTGCATTTCCATGGTAGGAAGAACCTTATCTTTTTTGTGGAGTTCAAAATACATGTGTGGTCATCAGGAGGTTAAAGTCTGAAAATCTTGTTAACATTGTATCTCAAGTCAGGAAGCTGGGACAGATTTACTATTTGGTTGGTGGATGCATAATGGTGAGGTGCAGAATTGCCTGTTTTGTTGTGGGTCAAAGGTCATCTGGGGTCAATAGGGGTCAAAGTCTCAATATCATATTGACATAATCAAGGTTGAAGTCTTGGATACTGTGAATTTCACACATATAATGGGGATGCGATATATGTAGTTAGCAGAACCCTAGTTTTTGGTGGTCAGAGGTCATCTGAGATATTGTAGGGTCATAATCTCAAAACCATATTTACACAATATCACAATGTCAAAAGCTTGAATACATTTAAAGATCATGAGCAGTCCCTAAAACTTATTTGAAGCAACAGCTAAATATCACAATTTTCTTCTTATTTCTCTTCAAAGTAGATTTCATTGTATTTTATGGTTTCATTATTGCAGGTCCAAGGTAAACCAAGCAGTGACTCCTAATAAATTTCACATTTGAAGAGGAAAAAGTACTGTCACATGACTCAATAACTAATCATGAAACAGACTACTAGATGTCCCCTTCAAGTTTGAGTGACTGCTCTTGCCCTTTAGTACATACAATGTGGATGCTTAAGAAGCACTGTCAGTTTGAAAAAAAAGAAGACTTTTACTTCAGCTGCAAAAAATCACTAAGCCATTTGGCTTTCTTGTTTATAGATGAGCAGCTGAGGTAACGACCTGAAATCACCACAGTATTCAGAGTACTGTAATTTAGACGATTTGATCCATGTCATTTAAAAAAAGTCACTATGGCCTAAAGTTACTTATAACAAGTAACGTTATGAGATAAAATTTTAATTGACTTGTTGCTGATAAAAGAAATTTTCAGTTTTAATTATAAACAGATTTCTTTGTTATACTGTAATGACCACACTTCTGTAATATTGAAGAAAGTGGAAAAAATTTTTGAAGATTTTAAATCTTAAGGTCATCATTCTTGTACAGTCGCAGCATTTTAAGAATTATCTTTATGCTGCTGTTTATATAAAGATAGAAAGTTTTGAATGGTATGCTCTGTAATGAATTTGTGTACACATTTTTATTTAGGGGAACACATGAGACAATCCAGCTAGTCCTATCAGCTCCCTCACCGTACACTCCTGACTCAATGATGGGCTTCAATAAGGCTACATCTTCCAAATGCTCATATAGCTTTGACACTCCCTTATTGACACCTACTCTGTGGGATGCTGATAAGTAAAATGCAAGTTTTTTTTTACATTTTACAGCCCACCCCGGTAATGTCATTTACACTCAATTTTCAAAAGGTTCATGTAGAGCAGGGTAAAATTTGTATGAATCATCATTGTACATGATCAGGAATTGTGTAAACAAACTGCTTTATTCATTCGTTATCTCATCATGGGATGACAAAAACATTCAAATGTGTAGAGTTCTGTATTCACATCAAAAACATTGCACCATCTTTGACTTAGTGCACTTTCCTTCAATTGAAGTTCTATTTAGTTCCATAGATGATCCAAGACTAGTTAGTTATTAGATGGAGTTTTATGGCCCAAGACTGAAACATATAAGTACGAGAGTACTTTTCTGGTGCTCTCACCATCTTAAGATTTTCCATCAGATGTCTTTAAAAAAATGTTGATGGAAATTTTGGTATTCTGTGGTCTAATGTATCAATATCTTATCTTTCCTAAAATGTTGTATGATCTGGTACCATGCTGTAGTAACACAGTATTCTTCAGTTATTCCTGGTACAGGTTAACAAAATTTCTCGTTTCTTAATTGTCCTTTGTAGCTGTTGCAGTTGCCTCAGGTCCTTACCTGTATGTGTACAAAAACCTCCGTCCATATTTCAAATTCACCTTGCCACCTTTGGATGTGAATCCTGTAGAACAAGATCTTTGGAATCAAGCCAGGGATGTAAGTCGTATTTATAGTAAAGATAAATTTTCCACCTACCTCTGTCAAGGGATTTATTATAGAGAAACAAATCATATGCCAATGTTTAATGATCAATGTTTCTGTCAGAGGCAGAAAGGGGGAAACTTGTGCCCCCATTCCAGAAGAAGGTGGCCGCGTGGGTACATAACCCATTTCATTTCCATAACATATTAGAAATTTGTCAATATCTTGGTTTCTTACTTAAAAAGAGGTCATTTTTTCAGTAATGTTTGAACTCATATAAAGTTATGACTTTTAAAACTTTTCAAATTGCACCTTACAAGGACTTTAAAGCAAGCCTTTTCCCCCTGAACCCACTTGTACTTTAAGCCTAGGACAACATCAATTTGGACATGGGGTTAATTAGTAATGACATCCCCTCTTTGGTGTTTCTTGCAGGATCCCTGACAATAGGTACATGTGTGATGATGTGTAATGCATGCTTATAATCCACTTCCTTTGATGCCATAAAAGTTGCCGTTTATCTTAAGTGTTTGAATTCTTGTGGTTCTTTTTTCTTCCCACTTTTACCAAAGGAAACAAACTATTAGTACCAACTGAAAATGATGAGAACCTGATTAAACTTGAACTTGGGGGAGGGGGGGGGGAGGTTAAGTTGGAATAAAGTTGTTATAAATAGTTATCCTTGAATTCCCTGTACGTATTACTTGATTGTAAATACTTAATGGTGAATGGCACGTTGAGGTATTCTACAAATAGGCATTCCCTCCTGTAGATAATGCATTTCTCAAAGTGTAAGACATACCGAACGATCATGTTTTGGCATTGCTGTTCTTAACAATGAATGAAGAGCCGTTTCTCATATTCAGTGAATGTAATATAATTGTGCAATACACAGGAATACAACTGGTTTGGGTTTCTCGAGGTCAAGAGATTTTTTTTATGTATTTGCAGGACAAGATTGATGTGACAGTGTTAAGAGAAATGTTAGACAGTATACGAAGAGAAGGAACAGAGGGCGCTCTCACAGTAAGATCATTGAGGTAAGTAATGTCTAACAATTTGTTTTATTTTATTCACTTTTGCTCTGGCAAGGTCTGCTCTTATAACCAGCTTTGATTTTGGTGTTGTGGGAGGAGGGGGAGGGGGAGGTAGAGGGAAAAGTGTGTTGTTTCTGTGAGCTAAATGTCATTGTCAGATCTAAATGTTTTCTTCTTGCATTTAATTATTTTCAGCAGTGGTTTATTCAAAGATTAATATTTACATCAAATGTAAGGAAATTGTGTCCTTGGCACCCAATGTTCCCCATGAAATATCAAAGCAGACCTGGTGAATGACTTCAAATACATCAAACACATCTTTCCAAGAATAAAAAAAATCCAGCAGTAGTTATGCATTTTGTACTCTCAAAATTTCATGTGACTGACTGCATGGTCAAGTAAGAAAGGTCTGGAGTTGGACCCCTTTGCCAGGTCATGCTGTCATACTGACTTGAAAAATGGAATTTACTACTGCCAATATGCTCTGTGCTCAGTATAAGCAGTGAAGTAGGAAAACAACTCAGGCCGGTGACAAACAACTGGAAAAAAATCCATGGATCAACTTTAGCCAAGTGGCTAACTTGAGCCGTAGGACCTCATCTTACTGACTTCAAAGTGTCATGTGTGTTTTTACTATTTCCAGGTTTCTTATGATGCCAGATAGAGACCAAATGGAGATGTTTGCCCAGTCTTATAAACATACACCATTGAAACGACAAGTAAGTGCCATTGTATGAAAAAAGATGTAATGTTAGTCATATGCTATGAAAAGTTTCCCGAAGAACTACTGAACTACTACAAGGTTGTGCCAGCTTGTAAAGCCACATTTACAGAAATATTTCCACTGCTCAAGAGAAAATGTGCTGAAATTTTCCAAAATCTCCTTTGCATTCCTGCATGCTACCTACCAAGCTCTGATAGACTTTGCAGAAAATTATTTCACATCAAACGTTTGGATGAAAGCCTGTCTGAGAAGATAAAATGGAATTTACCCATGTATGCTAGTTTGTATTGTACAATTTGTACTATTTATTATAAGTTATAAACATGTTTCATGTCTTATCATTTATATTGTTTTGTCGAAAATAAATGGCTAGGTTTTCATTCCTCCAACATACATTTTGTGTGCCTCTAAAATATACAAAAACATTGGATACCTTTTCACATAGCAGATCAAAACCATTAAACATGGCAGTATCTTTCAGCTAGATTTCATCTTTGAAATAAACTACTGAAAAAGTCAAGAATATTGTTCAAGATAAAGCTGTTATTCTAAAATTTTATCAGCTGAGTTGTACCTCAATTCATATTTTCTGTGTAAGTCACTGCAGTCATTATGTCAATATCTTTTCCAGTTCTCAAGATATACCTCTTCAAAGTTTCTGAAGCAACATATTGCTTGTGCAAAAATAATAACCTGGAGTGTTGCACAGTGCTGACATTTCCTCTGTAAACCCTCATTTTTCTCTCTTAATTCCTTGTCAGATGGTTTTTGGTTCAGTATTTGATACTGGTGATTTTTGATTCCTTGCCGTAGGCAGGCAAGGAATCTATGCGATGGTGATGTCGTGTGTATGTGTGTGTGTGTGTGTGTGTGTGTGTGTGTGTGTGTGTGTGTGTGTGTGTGTGTGTGCGTATGTGACGCTTTGGCTTGTAAACACGATATCTCAAGAAGGGTAAGTCCGAGGGATCTCATACTTGGCATGTGGATTGCCCATATTGAGTAGATGATCCCTATTGTTTTTGGTGGACGTCAAAGGTCACTTGGGGTCACGAGAGGTCAAAAGGTCAAAATCTTGTAAACACGATATCTCGAGAACGGTACATGTGACTATGCTCATATTTGGTGTGTGGGTTGGTCATATTGAGTCGATGATCCCTGTCGATTTTCTTGGAGGTCAAAGGTCATTTGGGGTCACGAGAGGTCAATAGGTAAATTCCTTAGAAATTGCTTGTAAACACGGTATCTCAAGAAGGGTAAGTGTGACTAATCTCATATTTGGTGTGTGCATTGGCCATATTGGGTAGATGATCCCTATTGTTTTTGGTGTAGGTCAAAGGTCATTTGGGGTCACGAGAGGTCAAAAGGTCAAAACTTCGTAAACACGATATCTCGAGAACGGTACATGTGACTATGCTCATATTTAGTGTGTGGATTGGTCAGATGGAGTAGATGATCCCTATTGATTTTTGTGGAGGTCAAAGGTCATTTGGGGTCACGAGAGGTCAATAGGTAAATTCCTTAAAAATTGCTTGTAAACACGGTATCTCAAGAAGAGTAAGTGTGACTAATCTCATATTTGGTGTGTGCATTGGCCATATTGAGTAGATGATCCCTATTGTTTTTGGTGTAGATCGAAGGTCATTTGGGGTCACGAGAGGTCGAAAGGTCAAAACTTCGTAAACACGATATCTCGAGAACGGTACATGTGACTATGCTCATATTTGGTGTGTGGGTTGGTCATATTGAGTAGATGATCCCTATTGTGTTTGGTGGAGGTCAAAGTTCATTTGGGGTCACGAGAGGTCAAAAGGTCAAAACTTCGTAAACACGATATCTCGAGAATGGTACATGTGACTATACTCATATTTAATGTGTAGGTTGGTCATATCGAGTAGATGATCCATATTATTTTTGGTGGAGATCAAAGGTCATTTGGGGTCACGAGAGGTCAAAAGGTCAAAACTTCAGAAACACAATATCTCGAGAACAGTACATGTGACTATACTCATATTTGGTGTGTAGGTTGGCGGTATTGAGTAGATGATCCCTATTGTTTTTGGTGGAGATCAAAGGTCATTTGGGGTCACGAGAGGTGGAAAGGTCAAAACTTCGTAAACACGATATCTCGAGAATGGTACATGTGACTATACTCATATTTGGTGTGTAGGTTGGTCATATCGAGTAGATGATCCATATTGTTTTTGGTGGAGGTCAAAGGTCATTTGGGGTCACGAGAGGTCAAAAGGTCAAAACATTGTAAACACGATATCTCGAGACAGTACATGTGACTATGCTCATATTTGGTGTGTGGGTTGGTCATATTGAGTAGATGATCCATATTGTTTTTGGTGGAGGTCAAAGGTCATTTGGGGTCACGAGAGGTCAAAAGGTCAAAACTTCATAAACACGATTTCTCGAGAATGGTACATGTGACCATGCTCATATTTGGTGTGTGGGTTGGTCATATTGAGTAGATGATCCCTGTCGATTTTCGTGGAGGTCAATGGTCATTTGGGGTCACGAGAGGTCAAAAGGTCAAAACTTTGTAAACACGATATCTCGAGAACGGTACATGTGACTATGCTCATATTTGGTGTGTGGGTTGGTCATATTGAGTAGATGATCCCTATTGATTTTCGTGGAGGTAAATGGTCATTTGGGGTCACGAGAGGTCAATAGGTAAATTCCTTAAAAATTGCTTGTAAACACGGTATCTCAAGAAGAGTAAGTGTGACTAATCTCATATTTGGTGTGTGCCTTGGCAATATTGAGTAGATGATCCCTACTGTTTTTGTTGGAGATCAAAGGTCATTTGGGGTCACGAGAGGTCAAAAGGTCAAAACTTGGTAAACACGATATCTCGAGAATGGTACATGTGACTATACTCATATTTGGCGAGTGTGTTGGCCATATTGAGTACATGATCCCTATTGTTTTTGGTGGAGGTCAAAGTTCATTTGGGGTCATGAGAGGTCAAAAGGTCAAAACTTCGTAAACACGATATCTCAAGAGTTACATGTGACTGTGCTCATATTTAGTGTGTGGATTGGTCATATTGAGTAGATGATCCCTATTGATTTTCTGAAAGGTCAAAGTTCATTTGGAGTCAGCATGTTCAAAGCCTGACAAGCTTTCCTGCACAGTCTTTCAAGAAATGTCACTTGTAGGGTCCTGTAACTTGTCCTGTAGATGGCACATAGTGAATACATGGTCCCAGAAGTTTTTGGTGGAGGTCAAATGTCATTTGGGTTCACAACAGGCAAGGGGGATCTCAATGTAGGAAGATTGGATGCCTTGCATGTGTACTTTGTGGGCACATTATGGAGCCCTGTTAATTGAAAAACATTGCCAAGCAATGTCAATGTGAAAAAAGGCCTTACATTTCAGCGGCAAGGAATCACTAAGCCTTTTGGCTTCTGGTTAAGGACCCAGTTTAAAATTCCCAAGTATAATACTAAGGACAAACAAAGGTAAAAACTGTCCTTGAAATGAAACGGTCAAAAACAAAGGATTAAATTGGCCATATGTGGCATGCCCCTCTCTCGATATAACAAGATTTGCATGTTGATCTCATGTTTTTAATGTCCAAGTGCAAATCAGATATTGCCTTGTAAAGTTGTCGGTTTGCGATATATTTTGATGGGAATTGCAGCTATATTCTTGGTCATTAATACCTTTTACATCGAATACTAAATCTTGTCTTTTACATGTCACCAGACTTTTGAAATATCATTTTGTAGAGAATGCTGGAAGTATCTTATGACATCTTGATTTTAAATTTTTCAGACAGTCATAACCTGTATTGCAACCTTAAAGAAGTCCTCTGCTGAGGATGATGCTATTAGCTGTCTGATTGTAGGAACAGAATGTAAGGAAATCTATGTCCTTGATCCAGAGGCATTTACAATTCTAGCCAGGGTAAGCAATTACAGCTACACACAAGGGAATACTTCTTTAATAAGCAAACTCGTGACGGAACATGTTTGTTCGTAAGGATTCATTATTGTATTACAGTTAACTTTACTTGGGGGTCAATATTTTTTGCCAAATACCTCAGGTTTTCTTGAGGATCTTCATACTATATGGTAAAAATTCTGAGTGTATTCTTTATATCCCAGTGGGGTGGTGGCCAGTAGCATTAAAGACCCAATTCTCTCTTTCCAAACAGTACCAATCCTCCCAACCTTCTTACTTAAGCCCCTCCCACAATTTTCTGAATTCATCCTCATCTAGACACAGTCTCAGTTTATTGCTTTAGGGTGAGCATAGAAAAGCTTAAATGTGTATAATCAATGCACTCTAAGTACAGTTCATGCTGTGTAATATAAGCTTTAGTATGCTTCATTGTTTGATTTAGCAGTCAATCAAAGAGCTGAGTCAATTGATAGTTTCTGTTACCCCCTACATTAAGTGTAGTTTGGGGTGAGAGGATTGGCCCTTTAAATTAAAATCGGTGGATGTTGAGAATTAGATTGCATCAAATAAATGGTTCGGTGTTTGTGTATTGTAAATGTCTTTTATTGGTCAAGATTATACCGAAACATTCCCATGATTAGATAAGTGTATGTGCTGCACAACGTCTGGTGCAAGTCTACCTGTGATAGTACGTCATACTAATAGCAAGTAGGGCTAGAGAATATATTATTGACAAATCCAGCAGTCAAGTAATGGTGAGAAATTGCTGGGGTCCATCAGCCTTTAGTTAGTTTTCATTTTAATCACCAATACCATAGGGGGATGCAACCAATCCAAAACCTCATGTTAAGCAAATTTAAGTGTACCTCTAGTCAAAAAATTCAAAAGTACATATTTTAGAGCATGAAAAATGAATTATAACAGGCCAACTCCCATCTTCATGGGATGTTCCTTTGCTGAGATAAAATGTTGAAATTTATTCACTTACAATGAATTGGTCCATTGTGCAATAATTTGTGACTTCCTCATTTTACAATTCACATAACCTGCTTAATTTCTGAATAAAATTAAAAATGTTTTTGTTACCTTTATCACTTCTTGTTTGCTTGCACAGCATGTTGCACACGAAGGGTTTAATTAATTACATCAACCCACAAGAGTAAGTGTGCTATCACACCTTGGTTCAAGGTGCAGTGCCTTTCAGAAAAACAAAGAAATACAAAGATTATAATTTGAGTAATACAACAATGACATCACAAATTATTGTGTGATATACCATTTTAAGTTGAGTGAATAAACCTCAACATTTTAAATCTCAGCCTAGAAATGTCCTATGAAGATGGGAGTTGGTCTGTTAAACTTCATTTTTCATTCTCTTTAATATGTATTTTTTGACTTGAGGTTCACTCTAAGTTCAGGTTTTAAATAGAATAAAACTATTCATGGCACAGGTAGATGAAAGAAATGAGAAGATGGACCCCACAAATGGCAGACAAATCTCTTCTTCACCTACGAACCAAATTCATGCATCAGACTGCAGTTTATAGGAGATGTTGTACTATATACAAACACTTCCTGGTTCTTAAACGTGTAGATTAGGCCCTAAAGGTGTAGACTACGCCTTAAAGTGTACTTATGCTTGAAGAAACAGTTTTACAAAAGTTCTCATTCCTGGGTGGGGTTGGGGATACAAAAGCCCTTCTTACCCACTTCATATTCTATGAAAGGCCTGAGAGAAACAAGATCTTCAATAACTTATCTCAAATGTCACAATACTGTAGGATGTTATGGCTTTGCAGATTAGATATATCACTTTGGAAGCTTGTTATATATTAGTGGTTAAAACATAGAGATCAAATGTAATCATATATTAAACTGATTTCATTTTCAGATGAGTGTACCAAGTGAGCCTGTCTTTCTGAGAGTGACTGGTTTGTTTGATGTGGAATACAGGCTAATAGTATCGTGCAGAAATGGAAATATATACACACTCAAAAAGTGAGTTTTTCTGTGATTTTTCTCACTTTCTTTCTTCTCTGTATTTTTTTTTCAAAATGTTTGGTCATCCTCAATTGTTTGCTTAATGAGTCAATTTTGGAATACTTTGAGCTTATTAATGACTTGGTAAAACTGCGCTAGTGGTAGTGACAGTGTCATTGGAAATTTGGGAAGACATGAGATCAGAGTTTACCAAGTGTCACTATTAAAGGAAGGCAGAGCAAAAGGAGAAATTGCAAAATATTTTTAAAAATATGGGAATGATATCTAGTTCAGGGTTGCCACCATGCTGTTTGGCAAGTAGCCACCATGCTGTTTCCCGACAGTCAGACCAGACAGGCACTGGCAATTGCTGACTGGCACAAAGCCAAAATTGCTTGCTTCCAACTAGCCTAAAAATGATCAAATTCAGGAAAAAGGAACTATAGAAATCAGTCTGACTCTGAGAAAATGAAATTGTGAAAATTTTGAACATACCGATTGAGCATTAATTATGACAGCAAATTATCATGTAAATCTGATTTTGAGCATCATGAAATAAGCCATACCTGAACTCCAAAATGTTTTGAAATCACTAAATACCCACACATTAGAAAGGAATAAAGGCCTATGATATTCATATCACTGGCACACTTATGTTTTGTAAGGCTGTAACGGTTGCTACTTCTTTACAGTTGCACTGACCTACAGTAGCTTATGGGGTAAATTCTATGGGTGGTACATTAAGGAACATTTGCCAGATCAGAAATTTCACTGGTACTCAAAGTAGGGAGGTGACTACCCTGATCCAGTTCAAGACTTTGCTTAGAACAATAGAAAACCCATCACCTGTCATCCTTTTTCACAATCAAAGCCTTGGCATCTACTCCAGCTAAGTCTCAAAAACCTTTTTCTTATGCAGAGGTATGAAGACAGGCAAGTTATGTGTGGAATTAACATCACAACCAGTGGGTGTGGAGAGAATTGGAAAAAATATCATCGCAGGGTGCATGGATCAAACATTACAGTGCTACACTATCAAGGTAAGGCAGTGTTTTGCTAACTTACCTTCATAGGCCTTGTTTCCACATAGACTTGGTTCCATGCTCTAGGTGTAGTCTATGAAGTATTCAAATTTTGACAACACATCACAGGGTTTCTGTCAAGGAGTTGAGGGGAGGATTTGTCCCTGCCCTTTTTCTTTTTCATTTCCGTTAAAATAAAGATATCATGTCAGTGTCTTGGTTTCTTATTGAAGAAGAGGACACCTTTGCAGCAACCCTTCTAAGTTTGCTGTGAATATATGTATTTTTTTTTTTTTTTTTTTTGTGGGGTACAATTCAAATGGTGTTTTTAAGTCTAAAAACTTTTCAATTGATGCCCTAACTAGATTGATGTATGGATTGATATGTTAGCAAATTTCATGATGAATTGACAGGCCTAAATTTTCAGAAAAATTTATGACTGTCCTTCGGGCAACCACTTCTTTATTTTCAGTTGTCGGAAAGCAAATTTGGTTGTCTGAGACATTTTTCGCATAATTACAAAACAGTAATTGTGTTTTTGAATTATTGGTCTCAAAGAATAAGAAGATACTGACAATATTTGGGAGATGAAAACATTGGAATTGTATGATGGAAACAGTTGAAATAGTTGATCAGTTAGCAGTATTCTTCTTCAATCAGGTAAAAGCAAGCTACTTTATAATTCTTTGTGAGAGAAAAATGTTGTCCATTGGACTACCCCCTTTTAAATTTTGCATGTCTGTATGGAATTTTAGTTGTCCCAGACAATTGGAAAACCATCAAAACCGAGCCCTGAATTGATTTCACAGCCATTTTATTCATAGAACATTTTCGTCACTTAAAGGTGTCACAGACCTTTCTGATAAATGTACAGCTGGGTAGTCGTATTTATAAAATCTTACTTGTCCCATGATCAATTGAACACAAATTATGAAAGCACGTAATTGTTAGACCTTTGGGTCTGTTTATTTACCATGCATTTAATTAAGTACAACTCTTCCATCCCTCAACAGCATAAAATATTTGTTTTGGGGGCAAAGGTGAATTAAAGCTTGTAACAATATATCAATTCAGCACACAATGTAACATACCTTGAACTTTGCTGTTAGGTTTGTTTTGGTAAATTTCATTTCATGATTGAAGAAGGATGGTTAGTAGTAGTAGCCATTCCGACTCTAAAGTTGTGTAGCATCACACTAATAAACAGGAGAAACACTCTCAATTTCATGTTACTCTCTTTATTAATTTTCGATCTGACCTCGATCATCTTCAGACATAGACTACAATATGAATACAGTATACACAAGGTTACATTACTACACAGTACAGATGAAGAGAAAAGAAAGCTGGTATACAATGGCCTGGTCAAGGCAGACTAAACAGGCAGGCAGTCAGTGAGAGCAAGCAGTAAGGAGAAAGGACCACTGGAGGAAACTACGGTTGAGTAGTTCTATTCTTGAGAAGTCTACCAGTGGCCCACTCTTCCTTTCAATTTAGCTTAGGTACTGTGTAGTAATATAACCTTGTGTATACTGTATTCGAGTGTTTCTCCTGTTTATTAGTGTGATGCTACACAACTTTAGAGTCGGAATGGCTACTACTACTAACCATTCTTCTTCCATCTTGACATTGACTCTATTGGAGGTCAACAGAATTCTGTGGAATTCAAATCTTCATTTCATGATCTTGGACCTGTTTTCTACATCGGGCCTTGCTGATTAGAAATGTAGGGTCAAAATTCTATAAAAAGAGATAGCACATAGCAAATGGAATGAACTGATCTACCTTTATATATCCTGTGTAAAATATGCATCTTACAACACCAGCCAATGGATGCTTAGTTAGTGTACATAAAGTTAGGTCTTTGCTTAGACTTGTTGGTTCATTATACAGGGCACAAACAGGTATTGGAAGTTCTAAAAAGACATTGATACTTGAAATTTGAGCTTCCAGGTCTTAAAGTCAGGAAAACAATAAGTTTTTTAAAGGTCCTGCTGGAAAAGTCAGGGAATTTTAAGAAGTGGACTCATTTTTCCTATTTTTTGAGTGCGCAGATACATTTTTGAGTGGTAAAACAGAGAAGAATGGGATTTAACTTTTTTAAGATCCTGGAAATCTTAGTCAAGGTCCTTGAAAGTCATGGAAAAGTCATGAAATTTTGTCATTTTGAATGTGTAAGAAACCCTGTTTATTTTAACAATTTTGATTGGTGCCATTAAATACCTTTGTTCCAAAGTGGTAATTTATTCTGGTTACCCTTTTCTTACTTAGGCGTCTTTATACATACTTTACTTGTGTGCTGTACAAAGCTGCGTACACCTATAGACGAATCTAGTCAAACTTTGTTTTTAGTGACTGTAGGCATTCATTAGTGTGGTCCATCAGCCTTAAACAGTCTTCATATATGTCTACATGAATTTCAAACCCTCATATTCAGTAAAACTGAGGGAATCAAAATACAATTCAGTGTACAACCATACATGGTACTTGTAAGCAAAGAAACAAAAGATTTAAAGGTGATAGACCCCAGTTATGGCCTACTAAAATCAGACCAGCCTGTGATGTCCGAATTTGTCTATAGCTGATGAAGAGCATTTTTCAAATTCCTGGGCAATTCATTCACTGTACACATTTCATAGACATTAGAAGTCTTGAAATTGCTCCAAATTCTGCAACGATTTTAACAGTAACTCAGTGTGGATTTCTAATGCACTCAGTATACAACAGAAGCAGTATGCAGCTTTTACGATCGGGAATGTTCCATAGCAAGAGCTAAGTAAAAAATGCATCTTAGTTTAACTGCTTGAGAAATGCTCTAAGATTCCATAAAGTAACATACCCAGCATACAATCAGCACTGTATATGTGTGGTATGGGCTTATCATTACCTGCACCTTAATTTGCTGACAGGGGTACTTGGATTCTCATTTAGCAGTTTTTGTCCCTCAGTTGCCATGCATGCTATGTTTGAAAATTCTACTTACCCGCCCAGCATCAGGCAGACATGCATTGATTTACAGGTGCATATCCAATGCAGTAAGCCTGGCATCTTCATATCATATGCCTAAATTATCATACTGTTAGCAGACCCTGGAAACCAATAAATAATAAGTGTTATTGTTTCATTTTGAAGAAAACTTATATCAATCATTACAGACAATACAAAGCCAGTTTTTGTAATAGGGTAATGTCAATCATAATTTTTAAGTCACCAAAGGGACTACAAAAGAAAGGTCTTTAGTCGATAATTTGGCTTGCTCTTACGGAGCAGGCAGTGGCTAATTTCGAACCCTGCCCTTGTCAAATATCCCCACGTCAATATTGCCAGGATTGATATTGTCAACTTTTGCAAGGTTTCACTTGTTGCGAGTTTTTCTTAGTTTATTAGTTTCTACTACAGCTCTCTGAGTGGATGTCTAAGCAGTGGTGTTCATAAGAAGTTGCGTTGTATGTTTTATGTCAGGATCTTACATCAGAAACATACTTATATGAATGTGTTAAAGTGAAAGTTCTAACTTCCTGACACCATATCATGACATTGTAATGCTAATGTTAATGTTAGGACAATTAAACTGTGCCAATATGTAAATCCAACCCTTATGTGAATTAATCGCATATCAGATGATAACTTACATCTTAAAAGTATCGTACCATTTTAGTCAAAAGGTCCATAAGATGAGCCAAGTTTTATTCCATTAGGTAGTGGTACAGTAGCAAATAGTTTAATCTCTCTACCTTAAAAGAAGGGTTGTGACCACAACACTATTTGGTATGTTAGAGTGGTTTTTATTCTTAACATTTGGTGAAATTTGTATAGAAATCTGATGTGTGGTTCTCAAGATATGAGCACATTTAGTTTCACATTTTCAACAAAAAGTGAACTTGAAGCAAGCACACATGACATCATATCCCCACACTGGTTGAGTTGATTTTCTCCTCAAAAACCCAATATTATTAAAATGTGATTGCATAAGTGTCATGATAACTTTACAAACTTTGCATCCCCAACAGGAGGTCCTATTCCTTTTAACTTCAAGGTCAACACAGCAGTCTGATAAAACAAAAAGAAACAAAGCATTCCTTGTAAATGTGAAGAAGTGATATAAGCTCTGCTATCCTCAAACTCTTATTGCAACACAAATCTACTGATTTCATTTACTGATATCTTGAGAAATACATGTCCAATTTGAATGGAATTTTCACCACACTGTGTAGATTTTGTTCCTCTTTTAGTTAAGAATTTTACATTTTTGCTTAAACTTCCACTTTAGTTTGTTTTGTAATCCATCTGTGCTCAACAAATGTAGAATGTGGAATAGTTTCTATTTGTAAAATGAAAGCTTCAGAATTGATGTTTTTCTTTGTGTATGATTTGTTTTGCAACAGGGAAAGAAACTGTGGACAGTATACCTCTCTGATAACATCATAACTATGAGTGTAATGGATCACAAACAGAAGGGATTCAAAGCAGTTATGGTGGCACTAGACAATGGTGATGTCCAAATTTACAGGGACAAATACCTGATTGATACCATCAAGACAGATGTAAGCATCAAATTCCTTTATATGGTTATGTCAGAATCCCACTGATTTTTCAGAAATGCAACTGTAGCTTTCTCAAAAGCTACAGAAATTACATTTTACTCACTTAAAATTTTTGTTGTCCACAGGACAACCAGCTAAGCAAGTTTTTGTAATTTTTGGTAGTCCATCAGAAGTTTTTGTTGTCTCAGAAACATTGCTCTATGGAATGGATTGGTCAAGACTTGAAGTGTGCAAAGGTGTGAGTTCATTGACATACCAACACAAGTGTTATATAATGTCAGCTCTATAGATAGTAATGTTTTCCAAGTTCATTAGAGGTCCAAGTCCTCCTCAAAAGTCACCTCTTACAACAGTCAGGGAATATGGTGGGCGTATTCCACGACCCTCAGCTCATCCCACAGGGGACAGGATGAGTTTGAATGAAGCATCTCTGGTAGCAGACAAGAATTGGAGTACATTTTTGCCAACCTCAGAAAGAATACCTGAAGTGTCCTGTGGACATTTTGGGACAGTAAAACTAATTGTACATGTCATGAATACTGCTGTCATTGATGTTTAGAAAGATGTATACAAAAGACAAGTATCGCCATTCTCTTACAATGTATTTAAGCAACAAAATGTTTTAGGTTTTTTTGATTTTGGTATGTATGACTTACATGTTTGTTTTGAGAGTTTGCAAGCACTGGCTGGAACCAACCTCTGCTAACAACTGTAGTTACATCCCTGTCTATGTAAGCTTTATTCGTTTCAAGAGTTGATTTGTAATTTAAGATCTATCAGGATACATGGTAGAAGGAATTAATTTCATGATGAGTTAGTTAGTTGTATAAGATTTAACAACACACCAATACCAATGTGCTAAATAGCGTCATACTGTTCAAAAACCATTCAAGTCCTCTCATAGTTGCCTCTTACGACAGGTGGGGAATGCCGTGGGTATATTCTGAAACCCCCAGCCCACAGGGTGACAACCATTGAGGGACTTGCTCAGTTTTGTGGTGCCGACAACCCCTCAGTCAAGGGATGAATAATAATGGTCGTATCTGTGCATTTTACAGGGGATAGTTGGGGACAAACTTCTCGCCCCACACAACCTCCTCAACCCACCTGAATGCAGTTTTATTATCATATCCAGAACCTGACATCAGGATGAGGTGGCACTGTAGCACTTGTGGCTTGCATGCAACATGTAGGGTAGATAGGATGATAACAATGCAACATACTATTTCAGTTGCCATTGCCACTGTACAAGGAATGCTAATACCCTCAACTTCCTTGTGAGCCCTCATGCATGTAGATTTCCACTTATAAGCATTGGCCAAAATTGGAATTTGATTTAGACAAAAAAAAAAAGAGTGAAGTTGAAATGAATAAATTAGTAAGACTGCCAAAATAGGATTGGTTAGCAGGTATACATGTCCATATCCCTTGTACAAATACCACATTTTAGTATTAAGATTTGGAAAGTTTACGTTCAGATTTGTCTATTTGAAAAGTAGGTCATGTGGGATGGAGGTTATTGTGTATAGAATATGACAGCATATGTTTTTATGCCATAAATAAACCAGATTTGTTTGCAAACATGTTTTCCACTAGCCTGTGCATTATGGCATTTGTAATTGTTTACATGACCTCCTCAGCCCGTGATCCTTGAAATCTTACTCTGATCTCATGTCATTCCTTTCTCATAATTTATGTTTAGGTGTTTAATTGGTTAATGTTTTCTCATAAGAATTACCTTTTGGAATCTTACGGAACAGTACATTATTTTTGTATCTGTATGTAAATGATAATTGCCAGCCTTGTGTATTCTGCTACACATTACACAAGTCCTTTATCTCGGTAACTGCTGTGGGAGGTATGGAGTTGGCTCCTGGCCAGGTCATCCCAAAGACTTAAAAAATGGAACCTACTGTTATTGTGCTTGGTGTGCAGTATAAGCAATGGAGTAGGGAAAGCAAGCCAGTGAATCACAACAGAAAAAAAGGCTGTGACAAGCCTGACTTAAAACCAGTTGGTAAGAAGTGAGCTGTAAAACCGCATCTACTGTAACTGACAAACCAAAATTACTATGTCATTATCTGTGCACTGGTTTGGAAGGTTCTTGAACATCTGTTGTTTAATGCAGTATTTTAATGATTTTTTTTTTAAATGTAATGTCAAGTCTAGCATTAAAGGAAATTGTTGAGTTTGTTTTGCAAAAAAAAAATCATATCTATCAAACAATATTTATTGACACAGAATGGACATATTATTCAGTACAAAGCAGTATGATAGCCATCTTTGCAAGAAAAAAAGTTTCTCACATGTAATAATTCAGTCTTGTTGCTCAAGAATTATTTGTTGACCCAAACTGTGAAAAATTTAAATGATGCAACTTCCATGACTCCTCTAGGGCATGAGACTTTGAGATGATGAAGCTATTGCAAGTTTTCTGTTGAGACTGGATAGTTTGACAATGAATAGAACTATTTCCTTTGTATACAGTGCTGGTTCATTTTAAGAACACATTTTCCCTTGAATGTAATCCTTTTACAGAAATCATAACTGCTGGATGGTAATTCTACCTCAGTTTGATTTATGCATAACTTTTAGATTATTTTGTCTAGTTTTCACAGTGTTTTCTATAATCAACCAAATTAGAACATGTCAGCTCTCAGTGCTGGATAAATATTATTTCCCATCAAGGGAGTAAAGTTTCCCACAACTCTTTCTGTTACTGCATTTTCATGTTCAAAATATTTAGGTTTTCCTTCAATTGCCAAAATTTTCCTTATAATGCCCAAATTTCCTGAGGAGCCTCCCACCATTTCCCACACATGTCAGCACTATTTTTTACCTAGGTGTTATTTGGAGTAAGAGCCTTTCAACCTAACAGACTTACATGGAATTTGTACCTTCATGCTTAGTTCGTTTGAATGGAGTTTAACGATCCAGTTTTAACTAATTGCTTTGAAAGAGGCCACAGCCTTTTTTCCAATTGTGGCTCACTGGTTTGTTTTTCCTGTTTCATGGTGCATCCATTAGTTTAATATGTAGATCAGGGCATCTCTTCTGCAATTAGACTTCAGTTCAGTATTATGCAATGCAGACATGAGAAATATTTGTCTTTTAGCAGCATTTTTTGTTACCAATCTTGGGAATTTTCTTTTTTTTTCACCTACCATTTTCTTCCCCAATCAAAGTGTCTTGAAAAAGTGTGCTCCTATATGCATATTTTTCAATGCAGATATCATGATTTCATCCCAGCACTTACAACTGGTGGAATTTCTTTCTATTCATATCAAAGTTTTCATTGAAGGAGGGCCAATAGATGGTTAAATTATGGTCTTTCCAGACCTATGAACCCCTAATTTGTAGATAGTTAGTTAGACAGAGTTTTACGGCCCAGTTTCTAACCTATTGGTTCAAGTGGAGCCTGCCACGGCCTTTTTTCCAGCTGTAGCTCACTGGCTTGTTTTCCCTACTTCATTGCTTATGCGAAACATCATTCACAATGGTAGTAGGTTCCATTATTAGAGTCTTTGGTATGATGCGACCTGGGAATCGAACCCTGGCCTTTCCCATGAGAGACGGATGCTCTTACTGTTAGACCAAACACATGGTCTCCCTAATTTATTGACCTTAGGCATATGATGTCATTGAGCAAAAGGTACACCCTTTCTCAGACAGCTGACTTGTCAACCTGTCGAATATGTGTGTAGTCTGCTACACATGTAGGGCAAATTCTTATGCATGTGGCCACATGTTCCATTGTTCTGCCCCTGAGAATGTGCAGTCAATCCATATGATCTATTATACCATGGCATTACCTGGTCATTCCAAGCATGTAGAATATATTTAAATAATAACTCCATTGTTTTGATATTTTTTGGCCTCAGAGTGCAATAACTGGTATCCAGTATGGCCGCTTTGGTCGAGAGGACTGCTCCTTGGTATTAACAACTCGAAAAGGTGGTCTGCTCATCAAGATTCTGAAAAGAAATGCTGTATTTGAAGAAAAGGATTTTGCTCGAGGTCCACCAGCAGCTCAAAATCAGAGGTTGAATGTTCCCAAGAAAACAAAAGTTTTTGTAGATCAGACCATGAGGGAAAGAGAGAATGGTGTCGGTGAGTACTTATCTTTCAGTTGGGAGATCTGGAGTTTGACTTCATGGCTGGGTCATCCCTCTTTCTGAAGACATTATAAATGAAACCTTCCATTGTGCTTGGTGCTCAACATTAGCAGTGAAGCAGAGAAAACAACCAGCAATCCATAACTGGAAAAAAGGCTGTGGCTGGCCTGACTTAAAACCAATATTGTGTATATAAAGTGTTTGAATGGCATGATAATTTCCAGCTAATTTAATTTTATTGCATGATGGGTAGTCATGACCAGTATATTAAAAGGTAAATCATGTTTCCAACAATATAAAATTTTAAGGTTGTTTGTATTTCATTTTATCTGATTATTTTGTATAGTTGTTCATATGACCTTGTTATCAAAAAGTAAAATTTTGCAAATCAAGAACATTCTTGAAAAATTCAAGGACATAAGTCATTAGAGGCATGTGGAGAAATATCCACAAAATTAATGGAGGTCTCATTTCAGATTTAGGAGATTTGCTCGTGCAATCATTTTGAAAGTAAGTTATGTATAGAGTTGTGAAAGACATAGTGTTGTTCCGTTTCTTGTAAATGAATCCAACAGTGAAGTAATGGTGATAAGTTGCTGGGGTCCATTAGCCTTGAGTTTAGTTATCATTTTTGATTACCAGCACTGCAGATGGCTGCAAGCAATTAAAACTCCATTATAGAAGAATCAGACAAGGACTTTTGTTTAGTGAGTGTAGGCAGCCATTAGTGAGGTGACTGGAGTCCATGAGCCTTAAATTCATTTATTTTCTAAGTGTAATTTCAAAACTTCATATACAGTGAAAGATGAAGGGTGATAGCTATGTCCATCTTAAATCAGACCATCACTTGCTGTCCTGATTCATCTATAAGTAGATTAAGGTTTTAAATTGATTACAACTATTCATGGTACAGGTGGCAGACAAAAGAAAGGAGAAGATGGTCCCCACAAATGGCTGACAAATCTCAAGATCACTTAGTCACCAGATTATGGATGTTTTGATAGAGTGATATTTTGACTGATTTGTCAAGTTCTTGATATGTCTTCAGGCAGAGGCTTTGACAGGAACCTTGATTTAAGCAAAAAGATTATTTTTTCCCAATAAAGTGTTATGACTAAAGTTCAATTCTGGGCACTCAGAAATATGTTTTAGGCTCCTCAAGGGCTCCTCTTAACTTTGAGAGTATCCTTAAAAAAAAATAAAAAAAGAAAGAAAAAAAGAATCCAATGTTTCTTATTACTGTTTGATATTTGTAGAAATCCCCCAGTTCTTTACTTCCATAGCAAAAACCATTTCCTACGGTGACAGTCTCCCCTACTTTTCTGTGATTTATGGCTTGTGTACTAAATTGATTTATTAAGCATCTCACTGAGGCACTTAACCTTCTAACTCTCAAGTATCATCTGGTTCTGTGACAGCTATGCATCGGATGTTTCAACATGACTTGTATAGACTACGACTCAACACTGCCAGGGAGTATGTCAAGGTTCTCAATTCAAGCATGAATCCTGTCTCAACAAACCTCTCTGAACCTCTCAAATTATCAGCGCAGGTAGGTTTACAGGGAAGATTCTTGCGGTTATTTGAGCTTTTCGTTTTTTATCCTTTTTTAGGAGCAAAATAAACACATTTTAAAGGTTGTTTGATGAAGAAGTCAAGACTGCATGACACAATGAGATTTATACCAGGATAATAAATAGAAGATGTGGTCGAGGGATTGAAGTTTTGTGGCTTCTCTTCCTGAAAATTTTAACTTCTGAGTAATGTGGTGCTACCAGATATTTGTGGAGATATGAATCTTACTGGTGTTTTAATCCATGTAATTTTATGTGATTGAATACTAGTGTTGTTTTTGGATTTGTGATGTTGTATTGTAGTGTTTTGCTTTCATAGTGTGGGTATTATTGTACTCTTTTCAGTGTTTCTGTCAAGGGGGGAATATGGGGAAGTTTCCACCCCCCTTCCAGAAAAAGGAGGGTAATATCCCCCCTTTCATTTCCATAAAAATAAAAAATATCAGTATCTTGGTTTGTTCTTTAAAAAGAGGACACCTTTGTAGCA
Source organism: Holothuria scabra (assembly GCA_037179385.1). Classification (NCBI taxonomy): domain Eukaryota; kingdom Metazoa; phylum Echinodermata; class Holothuroidea; order Aspidochirotida; family Holothuriidae; genus Holothuria; species Holothuria scabra. The sequence continues at coordinate 30,090,560 of CM074180.1, read as the reverse complement.
GTTTTCAAACCTGCATAAATCAATAACCTTTAAAACTCTCCAGGTTGCACCTACCATGGACCTTAAAGCATGCTTTTGCCCTCCCATAACTTTGTCCAAGGACAGCAACAATTTGAACTTGGACTTTAGAAGTAATTAATCCCTCCTTTTTTAGTTTCTGGGAGAATCTCTGTTTTTGTACCATGTGATTTCATATTTCATCATATTTAAAGGAGCGTCTAGTATCTTACACTATATTTTATCATATTAAAATGGTCACAAATAAACAAACATGCAATGAAAAAAACTGCAGATATACAAAATGAATTATAGGGTCTAATAAAAACTCAAAGCTGAATTAGGCTGGATAGGCTTGTAAAACTGATGGTATCAAAAATAAGTTGAAGAAGATGACTCCAAAGAAGACAGAATTGATGTAACAGTGCATCTGTAGGCAATCACCATCATGTAGTCCAAGCTGCACTGTTAAGCAGGTGACACTTGTAATACTCCACTGAAATAATAAAACCAATATTAGTTAAAATGATAACTAGAATTATAACACTTGTCATAATAGCCCATGCACATTTCTAGAAAAATTGGGGGTAGACAAGTATGCTGTACTTATGACACAAAATAAGAAAGTGAAGTCACTTTTGAAAATTATTCAAATTTTATTAAAGATCAGACCAGGGGCTAAGAAGGCATTCACTGCCAGTCTTGTTTGTCTTGAACAGCATGGGATGTGATCTTTATGGTCTTAAAAATTGTCTCATGATCTGTCCCAAATGAAATGTATTTTGCTAGCTCTGTGTGCTAAAGGCAATTGTGTATCTTCCATGCATGTCTTCATTCCTTGCACCAATTGTAACTGGAATAAGACTTTCTATGGAAAGGCAATGTTTGGGCAAGATTCTAATTGGTTTAAGGAGGTTTCTGTGAAGAGAGAAGCCCAAAGAATGTAAACTTGTTCTCATTTAATCCATTTTGTGTTCAACATGGAATAAAATGAATTTTTTTTTTCAGAATTAACAATACCTTTTAACCAGGATTGGTAAACTAGTATTTCTCCCATTATGTTGACTTGACTTGATATAAGTGTTGCAAGTTTCTCCTTCTGGTGCAGAAAGCAAAGAATTCGTACAAAGCCACATTGTATGTACTCCAAAGGAAAGAAAAAAATTTAAAACTTCTTCTTTCCCTTAGGTTCAAGGCATTGGTCCAACATTTAAAATGACCGTTAACCTCCAGAATACCTCTCTCTCTGTGCCAATCATGAACACACTTATCAGCTTCCTCTATGATGAGAAACTCTATTCTCTCCAGAAGACCATGATTCCAGTGAGTTTGTACTTTTTATTAACTTTTTCGTTTCTATCCTCCCCTTTCTTATCTGACATGTGATATTTTACTAAAAATGCAAGGGTGGAGAACCTTCCATCCCTGATAAATGTTTGTAGTGCAACCTGAGATTTCTTTTGTAATCAAAAGGGGGTACGCAGACCAGTGTATTTTTGTCTGTGTACATTGTTCTGTAGCTTTGTGTTAGCAGGAAGTCACTTTGAGAAGGGAAGTGAAATTGTTGTAATTTGCAGTGCTTCTCTTCTTGTAAACATGTCACCCTTCCTTTTCCTCACCCTTAGCTCTAGATTGGAAAAAAGAGCGACCGGGAAATCAGATATCTGCTTAATCAATACAACTCAGACTACTAGAACAATGCAATCTATATTGAATAGTAGATTCAACAACTACAGAATTCATGATAAAATTTGATTCCTGTCATAAACAAAGAATTTTTTAGTGACTCGCTGGATATACAGTGTGAACTTTCTGTCACATAAATTTTTGAACATGGCATTTTCAAAGCTTAAAGCCACTGTTATTTAATACTTACACAGAAGAATTATGAAAATTTTAGTGTGAAGAATGACTAGCTCATCAAGGTATTTAGGGGGCTTTCAATGCTAGAAAAAACTGTGCATGACAAAATGTCATTTCAATCTGTTTTTTTCTGCTTTCCCTCCTCTGTTAGTACTATTTTACAGGTTATTAACTACAGAATGATCACTTGTAATGAAATAGATACTCCATCCTAGCAAGTGTGCGGTTTTCAATGATATGAGATCTCAGAACCTACTAATATTGCCTTTTGAACAGCAGCATTAATATGGTTTAATTTTTTTTTAGGATGAGAAAAAGTTTTGGTAAACTTTCATCAGTTTAGTGCAATGTTGACCCAGTTACTTTTCTTGTAATATGGCTAATCTCCATTAATGAAGTGTTAAAGGGTTAATCCAGGCCAGATAATATAGCTGCCACAGAAGTATCATATTTTCTTTTATAGAAGTTGTTAAACTCTTATAAAGTTGTTGGGACTCAAATTTAAATTTCAAATGAAAAAGTTTGAGTGGAAATTTATCTTCAATCCCTGTTTGAAGCATTCCTATGGTCACTTTTTGCAAATATTGCATTTAATGTTTATGTATGATTGTACAGCAGAACTTTGTTAATTGTAAGTAGCCTTTAGCATATAGTGTCACACTGCAAATAGTATCACCTCCACAGACTTATATACATGGACAGAGCATGTAACGTGTAAGTCCTATCCATAGATGGTCGCCACGGACTGGGGCAAAAAAGCGCACCCAGATTGCCGCCGTGAAGGTATAAATCGTCTTATTTGATGACGACTCTGTAATATTTTAAACAAAAGTTAAACTTGAATGGGAAACAATTTCATATTCCTGAAATACGTGAAGTGATTTTGACCTTAATTTGCCATATTGCAAAAATATTTCAGCTTTCTTGCAAAATATGGCAGTATACTTGAGCAAGTCCAAACTTTCACACAAAACCATAGCAGACGGCCTTCTTGGTGGGCTTTTTCTCACATGTACATTAGCGACAATTTACCGTGCAGTATGCTATGTTCATGTATAGGTAGTCAATGATTACCTCTTTGGAGAAATAGATCTTAGCAGGGTTTGTACAGGTCCTGGAAATCCTGCTTCGTCAGGGAATAGTGAGAATTGAATTTCTAGGCCTGGAAAGTCATGGAAAATAAGCAGTTTTTCAATAGGCACTGGAAAAGTCAGGGGACTTTGGAAAGTGGACTAATTGTTCCAAATTTCACAATGTCTGATACAATATTTTAAAAAGACAGAAATGTGGGATCTAATTGTTTTTAAAAGTCCTGGAAATGTCAATGAGAGTCATAATTCAAAAATGCAAAACCCTCGTTTGGAGAAACAGCAAACCAACACAACAAATGCAGACAGCTGATTGGTCAACCATTTGGATATGCAAGTAATTTTGTGCACGCATTGAGCGAATTCTACTGCATACTGCCCCATTGGTCTATATATGTCCTACACAAAGATCACATTGGTGCAGCCATGTTTACATTGTTATTCCTCCAAAATGACGTCAGTGGTGATGTCAGTTCATGAGGTAGCAATGGATGGTATCACTGTTACTTATAGTGAAGAATTGACTCATCAAACTTCTGGACACCAAAAGACTTCTATTGTGATTGATGTGATGTGGTCAGTTTGTTCCTGCATGCTGGGAAAACCCCTAAATTATTGAAGACTTATAAAATAATAAAAATGGATGTGAACCTACCTTGAAAAATGGAATTATTTCTCTTTGTGTTTAAAAAGATTTCAAACTTTTTGTTATATTCCCGTGTGTTTAAAGTATCCACATCATATATTCTTACAAGCATTTGTTCAAAACAAAAGGAATATTCTTGTATACAATGGATAATGTTTTACACATTAAGTTATCAAATGAGTGAAATGGTTTGATGATTTCAAAGCCTTGGTTAAGTACAGTAATGCAAAGGAAGGTAATGTAAAGGTTTTCATCCTACTATGTTCCTATCCATAGGTACCACTGCTTGTACCTGGTCTAAACTACAAATTTGAAACCCTGGTTGAATGTGTGAATGACAAGGGCATTTCGGATGTCATAAAGGTAAGATATTACATGAGACACAGGGATTTTGTGACAGTCTTAAATAAATATAAATGTGTTGCTTTAGTGGGTAGGAAACGACACCCAGTGAAACATGTATTTTAAATGGAATTTTTCACGCCATATTGAAACATTTCATGCATGACAAAGTGATGCTTGGTGTATAGGGCATTAATTAGCTTTTAAATGCCTGATTCCCAAGACTGATTCTCTGAGAATTGACAGTCCTGTTGGGGACCTATGCAGTTTTGTATCAGGGGTAGCCTATAGAGTAAACTCTTTAGATGGCACATTCTTTGTACAGAGTCTGCCAGTTTTTGTGTTGATTTCATTTACAAGGTATCCATGATAATCAGGATAAATTAGTATTCATTAGAAGGTTACATGGTGTTTACATTTACTGACAATTCACATTATCAACAACCAGTGATGATGCATGTATGCACATGCAAGGACACCATAGAAAGGTACCTAAATTATCTTGTATGTGCTATAGAACAGTAAAATGTTAAGTCTAATATAGTAACATAAAGCCACAGCAACATTACAGCGATTTGGGATTGGAATATGATCTGATTTTTCACATTTTTGTCAAAATCTTCTCCATTTCTGGTCAGAAAGAAACAAAAGTTTGTCAACCAGTGTAAATATATGATGTCTTTAAAAATAAAATGCCAACTGATTTTTTGTGACATCACACCAACAAACATTTTTTTATTGGACAGAGTAATGCAATAAAATCTGTCAAACGATATGACGTCACAAAATATAAGCATATATTTAATTTTCATAGTCCTGCAGCTAAACTCATATATTTACACAGGTTGGCAAAGTTTGACCAAAGATGACAAAGATTTTAGCAAAAACTCAAAATCAGATTGGAATCAGATCAAAATCAAATCCAAAATCTTTGTAGGGGACTGGGGCATAAGGCTTATCATAATTAAATCTGTTCCCTATTCAAGTTTCCTTTTTGGCAATATATGCCATTACCTGCTAGATTCACTGAGGCCAATAGTGTAGCCTAGACCAGCTGTATGCTTGTTGCTTAAATCCCATCTTAGTTGTCAAATCAGTGAAAGAGTACTCATAGAGGGCATCATCTAACGTTTCCACAGGGTCCAGCAGGGAGTCATTGTTGGAATTAATATATGTCTGCATCACCTTATTATCCTACTCCATGATATATCACTTGCATCAGGGAAATGTTCCCCATGTTAATGCTTTGTTCAAGCTAGTTTTATGTGTGTACATGGTTGCAGTATACAGTAGGATGAGCCATATCACAAGCCAGCATACTGCATGTATATAACATGTACATAAACACAACAGTGAAAAGAGTTGTCTACAACCATTTCCTCAAGTTGACGCCACCCCTTACCAAAATTGATGAAGTGTGCAGAAGTTATTTTTGATCTTGTAAATGCTGGAAAGTTGTCAGGCTATTGTATTGTATTACATCTACAGTTTGTCTGATACTGTATGTTGGTTGTAAATTTTATTAGAATTAAATCATACTTGTAGCTTAAATATGAAACTTAGTAATAGCCTGCTCACATGAGGCCCTGCCAGCCAGGGGAGATTTCAATGTTGCAGTGTACCACTAACAGGGAGGTCTGTTGAGTCATCCTTGGACCATGTTTGATCTCCAGCACATCTTAACTCTATATAGGGCAGTCTTTCTGACATCAAACTTTTTGAGTCAACAAAATATAAGGACATTTACCATCCAGCGGTAGCTTTACACGTACCACATGTTATAAAGAAAAGGACTGGGTGATGTAGTGTAGGGGGGGGGGTACTGCAATGCACATTCCAAAGTGGTACATATTTTAACCGTTGTCCATTTCAGTATCTGTATGTTCTCACAGTTTAACCGAAAAAAGTGTCTTATTTCCTAAACTAACATGTTTGGCATGTGTGGATAGTATTTAGGCTTTTTGCAGGAAGTGTATGCAAACAGGATAGATCTTTGTATGTAAGGTCCACAGATAATGTTCATTATACCCAAGGCTTATTACTTATGTGGAAATATCATATCACTTGTTGTTTCTATGTAACAGTAGATATAGTAAGTAGATATAGTAAGAAAGTGTGCCCTAAATCAGCTATGGTACAGTTTCATACCCATTAAATGTTACTGTTAACTATTCTTACCAACCCTTCCTAATTAGCACTAGTTAGGTATTGATTTACATTAATAGCAGAATATCGTGATGAAATCCGTAACTTTCACGTAAAGGAAAAAACATTTTACTTGGTTTTAAGACTTCTGCCCTATGCTTCATACAACTGAAAGATCACTTGAAGTTAAAGCTTGTAGCAAGTGAAAAGTAGGCAGCTGGAATTCAGGGATTTCAACAAAACAAAGTATTGTACCCAAAATAGACTGGAATATTAATTTTGGGTTTTTTTGGGGGGGGGGGGGAGGGAAGGCAGGGGAAATGGGGTTTCTGGAAATGAGACAACTTTCCTCCCCTAAATCTAACCTGAGTTCAAGAGTCACTGAATGTTCTGACAAAAAAATGAGATAATTGAATATTGGTAAGTTAAATGATCTCAGGGTAACCACTTTGAATTCCTTCAAATCATGAACTGACATTGCAATCTAGGTTTTGGCAGCCTCGAAGGGGTTGTAACAAAAAGCTTTAGTTGTCAAATTTACTGTGATTCTCACAAATGAAGGCATTATTGAAAACACTGTTCCCTTCATTCATAAATACTTGTTAAGAATGCTGGCTTGTGATTGGTCTGTTACCCATGTCTTAATCCAGTGTAGCGACATAGGGTGTCTGGAGAGCAAACTTTTTGATAATGTGAATGTCAACTCAGCTTTAGTCTTCTAGTTACACTTTTTTATTAAACAATTTGTGTATACTAATGTTTGTCCAATGTTAGGCCTTTCTTATGAGGTTCAAAATATTAATTCAGGCCTACCTCTGTTTTCCTGTAAATGTCCAAGTTGCAAATAAAATGTTTTGGTTGACAACAATGTGTTGCGTGTATATTTTCACAAATAATTTCATTCTTCGGACTATATTTTCAATCTTCTCAGAGAAAAGTTATTAAATGCCTTGTGGTGTAATATACTTTAGGTCTAGTTTAAGTGTGTCAAAGTTCAAATTATGGTGTGTTTGATTTTGGACATTGCTGATAAGTAGAAGTTATGCTTGGTTTATTACTTCAGTGAGAGACCGTTCCAAAATTCCCAGAAACAGTTGAGAATGCAGTTGTAAGATGATTGCTTAAGTAACCCTACGGACTGTTAAATTTCATTTTTCAATTTTGCATTGGCCACTTATTCTGTGGCAGACTTTTTAAAAATGTTTTCCTCCAAAAATTTCAAAAGATTTTAAGGTGTGACTTTCAGTTAAAGAAAAGAATAGAGTATATGCTATTTAAATTCATTGTACTCCATATTTACTGTCAGTGCACAGATGCAAGTAAAGTTGAGACCATATTGTAAAGTCCCTTTGTATCCCAAACTAAGCACTGGAGGAAAGTTTCTTGCAAATAACACTCTTTTGTAAGAGTGAGGGGGCTTCCTCGGAGAGCCCAAACAAATTTACTGACTCAGTCACACACAGATGTTCAACAACATAGCATAGCCTAATGCTAACATTAGTTGTTAGTCTAACATTACCTTTTTCATTTCATTTCATATCATATATTTGTTTCACTACTCAAGTATATACAATGACATAGTTCAACAAAATTACAGAAGATAAAATGAGAGTGGAAGGAAGTGCAACTAAAAGCCGAAGGCTTGTTGAGAGTGCACTCCCTGAAAGGAAAACAAGAAAAAAAGAAAGAAAACTTAACTATACAAAAACAAACAAATATTACGTAAACCATCCCATGAGCAGACAGTCCCTACCCACAACAGCATATGCTGAAACCCCACCCTGCCCGAGGGGAAGAACAAAGGGGAATAAAGCATCAATAATCATTGTTAATATACCTAGTATAATTGCTATGGAAGGAAGTGAGGGTTGGTTTGCCTTTCAAATAATTGGGAATGGTATTCCAGAGTCTGACTGCACAATACCTTAAAGGGTTTTTGTTGTAAGATGAGGATGTAGTGGGAATATGTAAATTACCTGACTGGCATGTATTGTGGCCATGTACAAGAAAATTGTGATTATAAAAATTGGAAAATAGTTTAGGAAGCAAATTATGAGTTAATTTGTATACGAATGTGACAGTATTTAAATTTATAATGTCGTGTAACTTTAGGAGGTTTGTGGTTTTGAAAAATTTACTGGTGTGATCACGAGGCTTTGAAAGCTAATGTGGTGAATAGCTCTTTTCTGAAGAATGACCAACCTTTTAATTTGGGAGGGGGTAGCACTAGACCAGATAGTACAACAATGTGTGAGATGCAGATAAATTAGAGAAAGATAGATCGTACATGGGACATTCTGAGGAAGAATATGCTTGAGTCAGCCAAGAATGCTGACACCCTTTGCTACCTTAGAACACAGGTGGAAAATATCGTGCTCCCATGTAAGGAGTGGGTCATAATAAACACCGAGAAATTTTATTTTACTAGCAACTTCAAGTGGTTGGTTATTGATGTGTATATTGAAATTGAAGTTATTTCTGAGATTGAAAACCATGTATTTTGTCTTATTTACATTAAGGGAGAGTCTATTAGAGGCAAACCAGTCTGAATACAAACATAATTCATTGCAGACAGTTTCTTCTAGGTTATGTGGGTCATTGGAGGTAAAAAATATATATCATCAGCAAATAGTACCATTGACGAGTTTGAAGAAATCTGGCTTATATCATTTACGTAAATTATAAACAAAAGAGGTCCAAGGATGGAGCCTTGAGGGACTCCACAAGTTATCATGTTCATATCAGATGCGATATTTCTAAAAAAGGTAATCTGCGATCTCTTTGTTAAGTAACTTTTAATCCAGTTGTAAGCTGTGCCCTGGAAATCATAGGATTGTAAATTTTTCTAACAATATATCATGATTAATGGTGTCAAATGCCTTTGATAAATCGAGGAAGACTGCCAAAGATATTCGATTATTGTCGTGTGCCCTGTCTAGTTTGTTTATTACGTCAATGAGCGCAAGTTCAGTTGAACGTCCAGGGTGGAAACCATATTGGTTATCAGAGAGAATGTTATGTTTACTAAGAAATGCTTGGATTTTATTGAACATTATCCTTTCAATGATCTTTGAAAAGCAAGAAAGAATTGAAATCGGACGATAGTTGGCAAAGGTGTGCAAATCACCACTTTTAAAAATAGGAATAACTTTAGCAACTTTGAGTTTATCAGGAAAGATACCTTGGGAGAGAGAAAAATTGCATATGTAGGTTAGGGGTTCAGAGATAAAACAAATTACTTTTCGAAGTATAGAAGGTCGGAAACCATCGTGGCCAGCGGCTTTGTTAGGCTTGAGGCACTCAAGTGCAGTCTTTACTAAATCACTCTCACTGACTGTTGTTTTGAAAAAAGTGCTAGCATTTTTATTAATTTGGACAGTTTTTCGAGTGGCACTAGTGTGTTACTTTGTTACTCTTAGGAGTTTGCGTAGGTTGTATTGAAGAATGGATGAAAATCGGAAAGGGATCACTAATGTCTGTTACCAAGATTCCAGAATTTACAATATCAAAGCCACTGAAACTATCAATATTGGCACAAAAATTGTCAATTACAGATTGACTACAAGAAGTTACCCTAGTTGGTTGGTTAATAATTGAGTTAAAACGACAAGAACAAAGATTATCTAGGAAAGAAGTGCCATTGGTCTGGCTAATGTCAAGATTTTAAGTCCCCAATAATAAAACAAGGCCTCCCCTTACAAGATTCATCGCTTAGGATTTCATACAATATGTCATTAAAATTAGTAACATTTCCATGAGTTGGACGATAGATAACCCCCACTACTATTATCCTATTTGTGCATGGGACATTTATATCGATAAATAAGCATTCGGTATCATTGTTTATTTGAGAAATATCATTCCTTAATACGTATTCAAGATTATCTTTGATAAATGCACATTCCCCACCTCCCTGTTTTCCTTTACGGTGACTTTCAACTAAAGAATAACTGTCCGTTTTCAAAAATATTGTTAAAAAATATGTTTAAAAGTCAGCTGGGCATTGAGCAATTTTGTCAAAACCACAGATTCTCTAGCTAGTATGTTCAGCTTCTCCAAATGTAGTGTCAGTGCAACTGTGAACGAGTTTATTTCCAATTCCAATAGTAAAATTGTTTAAAAAATATCCTTCTATATTAACTGTGTGACTGTGAGCTAATAAACAAAAAAGTAAGACAAAGTGCTACATAGACCTATTTCCAAATAGCAATTACAAAGGATTGTGGGATGGATAGAGTTTTGGTGTTCGTCATTTTTGTCAATGGCATTTTACTGTGGTGAAAATTGATGTACACCCAAAACTCTGTCCCACAATTCATTGTAATTGCTATTTGGAAATAGGTTGATGCAACTACACGGTTTAAATACAATGCAGCACATAGAGTAGGATAACAGGAACAACATAGTGGCTATTCAAATGATCTTTTCAATGTCAAGTACAAGGTACTTTTTGAAACTTTTGTTGGTATATGACACTAATTTCTGATCAATGGAAAATTGATAAAAATAAAGCATTTTCTCAAAAGCTTCTCCTCAAAAGAGTGTCTTTCTCCATTAACATGACATCAGTATTCATTTCTGTTTAAATCTGATGTAGAGACATGAGCACCACTGACTTTATTCTGTAATTGTAAATGCTTTTGTTACCTACCTCTTCCTCAAGAAATGAGGTTTTTGTAGATGCATCTGTTTGGTCTAGGAAAGGGGGGGTTTAGGAGGGGGGGGGGTTGTATAAAAATAAAGTTTGATTGACACAAGAGGGATTGTCAGACAGCAAATGACTGCATGTTTCTGACTACCAGGGGTGTGACTCATGGTATTGTTTCATAATGAGGATTGCAGGCTTCTACTCATTCTTTCCATTCAAATGTATGGTATAAAATGAAATAGCCCTATCGTAATTTGTAGGAGTGAGAGGTCAAATGAGGTTACCAGAGGTCAAAATCTATATCTTATAGTTGATTGTGGTCGGTCAAGTAATGGACAAATTTAATGGCCCATAATTGGGAGCCATCAACCTTTGTCTTTCCAATTCTTTTGTTTGCTGATATCATGGAGGGTTGTACTCTACAAGACTCCTTTGAACCACTGAGTATGAGGACTTGGAAGAACCAAATATAAGAAATAAAATTTCATATGTCACTGGGCTGGTCTGATCTGTGTAACTGTACACCTGTTTACAGATGCACTACATCAATGCAGTACTTAAGAATGAGATTGGAGCACTTGTGTATCTGTTTAAATGTGGAAGTTAGAAAAGTGATTTCATTAAACCTCAATTGCAAATTAAATGGGGAGGGGGTGGGATGGCAGGAGCAGGGGTTTGATGTCAGATTGAAAAGAGCATTGCCAGCCTGTTTGTATCAAGTTCTTCCTTACAAGATGGAATTTTATAAATTATCATCAATCATGCCCCCTCCTCCATTTTGATTTCAGCATTTCTCCCTCTCTCCATCTAACTAACCTTCAGTAAGACCTCTCTAGAAGAAAGCATCAGTTAATCTCTAAATTTAAAACAAAGATATCATTGTTGTAATATAAGTCCGTCACTCAATGGAGATTTACCAAAAATATACCTATTTAAAGAAATATTCAACTCCCGTTTTATTCCATGTTCCTATAAAGCCTCCTTCTCATAATACTGCAAGTAAGAGTGTATTTTGTGAACAAACATTTAAGTTTCAGATGCTGTTGGTTCAAGATATGTACTTCGAGCTGGTCACCCAAATGTTACCTACGCCCATTGTGATCTTGAAATATATTCAATGAAAAGATGTTGCCAATTTAAAGAAATATCATCAAACTGGGGAAGATTATTACTCCCAGTGAAGCAGAGAAATATTTAAATAATTTTTATCACTATTTTGCATCATGTCTGAGACCTCCCTAAGGTAACATAGGATAAAGGCTAGGCTGACCAAATTTCCTAATATCAATGGGATTAAATTTTTATTTTTGACAAGTTTATAGCTGTTGGCATTTTCCTCCTGAGTTTAAGGAGTAGAATTTAGTAATTAAAAGGTCAAAGAACCCTGATGGCATTTTTTAAAGGCAGTTACTGACTCAAGGTGCTGACCGACTCGAGATACACTCACTACATGTCTCTTGAAGAAAAAGTGAGGACGTACCTCCATTTGCCAAAATTCTAGGGCTGTCATTGCTGTTAATGTTGATGTAGTAATGTTAGGCCCCAAACACCAGACAGACAATGTTCTTGGAAGTCATGTGCTTCTTTATGTGTATACATCTTACTCACATTGTGAGATGTTTGAAAGTCAATTCATGGTTTACTTGTAGACTAACCTGTCGTAATTTACATCACATGAATTCATGATATATGCAGAGCTGTGGACTACAGTATATTGTCTCATGAGACTGAAAAAGAGTACCATGTGTGAAAATTGCAAGTTAGAGCTCATACTTCAATTTAGAAGTAAACCAGCCTGTCCTCCCAGTTTTAAATGTAGGCTGTTGTAGAATTTCTGTAATCCCCATATAAATAGATGGTACATAGACCCCCCAATGGTGAAAAATAACCAAAATATTTTATTTTGTTCTGTTGACTTCTTTCTTAGACCAACATAAAAACAGTTTATTCAATAAAAATTTATAAAACCTGTGGTGCTCAAAAATCCCAAAATATAGAAAATACAATGTGACAGCTCAATTACAGGTGTAGGTATCATCTTTCATGCTCACATCTTATTAGGACTCTTCTAAGAACTATTTGGTAATGACTTTAAGATCATATGTCTTAAAGTATATTGTCTTTTGTTAGTAAACATTTAAATATAAATCATAACTCCTTTTATCTTGGGGCATTTTCTTTAACTGTTGTCTTCTTAATATCCACATATGAAAATGATTAGTCTTATGTGAATGCTAGTGACCTTAATTCTTACTTGAATTTCTTTGTGGAGGGCCTTAATGCTCTCTCTTTTGTCATAGGTTAATGAGAGCTTGTTGTCAGGATTTGGGATAGTTTGAGTGAGGAATGGTTTTCTCATGTCAAAGAATAGCATTTTTGACCTTCGTATTAAATACAGTATCCTGTTTGCACAAGAAAGAGATACAATTTAAACAATTGCAGCATTTGTCTGCTGTTGTGAAAACATTTTTTCTCCCCTTCTTGAGATGGGGGAATAGACATTGATGAAAGGGGTCAAAATTTGTCTCAAAGCTACATATAACTATCTTACTGTGATATGCATTGATATTCAATTTCAAAGAGAACGTCGTTTCATTTTGTTTCGTTTGTTTTTCTACATCATCAAAATGTATGGCTACACAAATTAATGAATACATACATAACACTGAAGTAGATGGAAGTAAAACTAAAAAACCCTGAGGGGCTTATCAAGAGTTCTACTCCCCAATACAACAAAAGCATGTTACCTTAAGTAGCTGTGTTGCAAACACAAATAAGTAAAAAGAAAAAAAGAATATAAGAGAAAAAAGGACAACAAAATTCAATAAACTAAAAGGAAAGGAAATGAATAAGATTACAAGACCAGAACATAAAAACATTCTCAATGCAAATGTGACAATGTGCCTTTTCTGGTGAATGGAAAGGGGATCTAGACATTCTAAGAGGGTCAGTTAATTAGTTAGAAGTTACAGTTTCCAACCTATTTGTTCAAGTCAAGCTGGCCACAACCTTTTTTCTAGTTGTGGCCTTCTGGCTTGTTTTCCCTACTCCATTTCTTATGCGGAGCATCATGCACAATGGCAGTAGGTTCCATTTTAAGAGTCTTTGGTTTGACTCGACCTGGGCCTTCTGTGTGAGAGGGGGATGCTCAACATTTGAAGAGGGAGGTGATATAACAGCAGTGTGGGGGTGGGGGAGTCAGTAGATGTAATTCTCTGCTCAAAATTTGTAACCTTGCCTTAACAACCATTTGTTGGCATGGAGTGCACAGAACATTCTGATATATCACAACCTCTAAGACAGCCAGAAATGGCCCAAGCTTGTAAGTAAAATCTAGGCAGTTGTTATTTTGAGCTTTTGTTTTCATTATGGGTCAGTCTGGAAAACCCTATAAGTATAACTCCTACAATCATGAACAAAATTGTTGAAAAACCCTTTCATTTCTGCTCCTCTGCACAATGCTGGGGATAATAACTAAGGTCAAATATGGATGCACCATTTTTGTTGAGACACAACATTGTAGGGGGGGAGTGGGTGGGGTGTGTGGGAGGAGGACTAATCTTGTGAAATAGTGGGAAAGGAATTAATAGTTGGTTAGTTAGGTGGAGTTTTTACAGCCTAGTTTCCAACCCATTGGTTCAAAGGGACCACTTAGTCACGCATGTCATTCATTACACAGGACCTAATGGCCAAAAGTGTACTAACAGTTTTGTCCAAGATTGTAGATTAACATTTTGCTCATTCCACTTCTCTGTCATTGCTGGTTTAATTAAGGAAGGAATGGGGACTGAAGCAGGGAAAGTCCCCTTAGATTGACCACTGATGTATGACTCCGTATTGTGTCTCAGGTGTGCACGATTTGCTTTTACTAAGAAAGTACTGATTAAGTCATCAAGATCTTTCAGAGCATCTGTGTGTATTCTAACTCAAATGTATATTTTATTAACTAAAGCTCATTAAACATAAAAAAAAAAAAGTCATTTCTAGATATGTCTTCTTTCCTTTAATCGGACTTATTTACTTTGACATTTAACACTGCATATGAATATTGCTTTTTTTATGCAAAAGTCGTGAATCATTAAAGATAATTGCCTTGGTTCTTACTCAGAAAGTGTTATAAATGCTAAAAATAGGAAGATGTGTCAGTGAAGCTTTTGTAGGAAATCTTCTTAATGAGTAATGAGATCTTTTATAATATGTGATAAACTTGAAATGTCACATGTGATGATGCCTGTAGGATAGAATGATAAGTTTGAGGTAGTGTGATAAAGAGACTAAGATTCATGAAGAAAAAAGTAAAATTTACGAAGGTAATAATGACTGCTGCTCTTGATAGAATTCATCTGGCACTTGTGTATATCATAAGGTTTCTTCGAAATAAGGCTTAAGCAGGGCTCGCTCGGAGAAGACACATTTCTAGTGGGGAAAAATTGTTAATATCAAAAGACATTACGATTAAACTTTCAAAGCATGAGAAATCCTGACAGTTTTTGTGTTTCACTGTCAGTCTCCATTTAATTCTTCTTTTACACTTGTGCAGTATGTTGTATTATTTCAGGTAGTATACCACTAATTGAAAAGATTGTGCTAAAGACATAAACCTACAAATAAAAGTACACTAAAAGATTTGTGTGTGTGTGTAGGGGGAATTTACAGTTTTCTGAAGTGATGTGCTCAATTTGTGATGTGTATCAAATGAACTGAAGTGAATGTGAAAAAAGAGGAAATTAAGAAGACAGAAGCTATTTTTGTTACTTTTTGGCTGGTACAAAGAAGGGCAGTTTTGAATAAACTCACAAATTGGGAACCTCTACTCAATTACACAAATTCTCCTAGCTCCAAATCACAGAGGTATCACTTGCCCAAATTTGACCTAAGTATGAAAGGCCTACTCCAAAGCTCTCACAAGAAGGTTAATAAGTGTCTGTTGAGAATTTTTACAATAGTGAAGGTCACAGAAGAAACCAGATTTAAAGTGTAGTTGATGGGTTAGTTAGTTAGTAAGAGTTTTACAGCCCGGTTTTCAACCTGTTGATGTATTAAATGGGAGAGATACTGAATGGTGTACTACCTTCAATCCTGACAGTCTCCAAAAAATGTTGCTTTATTGAATGGATGCCTATAGTAAACTTAAATCACATCTGTTCAAATTTTGAAGGATAAAGATATTTGGTTGAAAGTCAGTGGACAATGTTGGTAGAAATTTGATTCATGGCAAAATATGTAGACAAACTGAAACTTTGTTTAGAGCATATTTACCTGTAGTTTTGGTACTGTAGTTTCATCAAGGGAGGGAGTTTGCAGAGTGCATGGGGGTTTAAGTGTCTTACCACCATGACTTAAGTGTGACAAATAGATATGCTCGAAATCACTTTTTCACCCTGATCCTCTCAGGGGCTTTGTCCCCGAATCCAACAGGGGTGGCAAGGTCCTCAGTTTATTGGGGGAGAGTGCTACAGTCAATGTCCCCCCCCCCCCTGGTATTATTGCTATAGCATGGTCGTTTAGAATAGTATGTGTCTAGGGTATGATTAACCTACATCTGGTATATCTTGTGCTATAAATCATATTTATGCACAATATATTTTATTTAGACTTTTCTTGAGACATATTCACCAAAACAATATACTGTGCTTTTGTGGCAAATTGGCCTTGGAAATGGCATTTCCGGCAATTTGCAATTTGGGAGACATCTACGACTTTGTGCCTCCTCCCTGTAAAAAATTTGTAGCTATGAATTTTTTATCTTTGCAAGTCCTGACTATAAAGCAAGTTATGCTGCTCTAGTTTGACGTGGCAAATTCTTTAACGAAAGTATACTCTCTAAATCCAGTGCTAGATGTTGTTGATTTATTCATTATGAATGCAGTCAAATCTCTTGGATTCCTTTTGTAAAAACGCAGTTATGGGAAGGTTAATTTTTTTCTCTGAATGTATATTTGAAATTAGGGTTCCAATACACTCAAAAGTGCTTAGTGGAAAAGTGTGTTTAAGATTTTCAAATCTAAACCCAGTGCCTTCTTTGTGGGAGATAACTTTCTCAAAACTTTAAAATAATGATTTTCAGATACAAAGGAAAAGTCAGTTAACAATTTAACAGAAATGTAGCTGTATTACCTTTTCAAGGAAGAGGGTGTTTTGTAGGGAAAATTCTGTTTTATAACTCATGAATAATTTATCTAAACTCTGAATCCTGTAACCTACCTGATGTTCCTGGGATTCAATGTTCCCAAGGTTCAATGTTCCCAGTTTTTGTATCTTGATGATTTGACGATGATGAGAAGGTTCGTTATTCCTGGGGGTTAGTTTTTCCCAGAAGTGCAGATGTTTCCCAAGATTCAGGAACATTGAACCTGGCGAACCTTGGGAACAATGACATAGCCCTGTTGTTGCAATGTGAGACAGCATTTTGCTATTAAAAACTTGAACTTGGGAACAAACTTTGGAAACTTATTGTCCATGTGATTAAAGACAGTGTATGTTATGATACAGACTGTCACTTCTCCTGCATTTTTTTTCTGTTGAGGAGACATCTTCGCAAAAGATGTAATAGATCTATACGATGTCACAGAGGAGTGTTTAGTCTAATGGTAAGAGCATCCGCCTCTCATGCGGAAGGCCCAGCTTCTCTTCCCAGGTCAAGTCATACCAAAGACTCTAAAAAAGGAACCTACTGCCCTTGTGTGTGATGTTTTGCATAAGCAATGGAGTAGGGAAAACAAGCCAGTGAGCCACAACTGGAAAAAAGGCTGTGGTCGGCTCGACTTGAACCAATAGATTGGGAACCCATAAAACTCTGTCTAACTAAGTAACTAACGAACTAACTAGGCACAGAGGAGACTGTAAGCCCTCACTTGGGGGCAAAACAAACTTACACCGACAAATTCAGACAGCTAATTTGTCAACCAGGTGAGTAGGTGCATACTCTGCTACAGGTGGAGGGCAAATTCTTGCATGTGTGGCCACGTGTTTCATTGTTTCCCCCACGGATTAGGTTAGTATGTCGTCAATCCACAAGGTCTATTCCGTCTTTCAGAATAGTTGATTTGCTAAACATCAGTCATTTTCATTTTCTAATTTTTATTTTATTTTTTTTTATGAAGATTTTATGTTTTTTGTCATAGATGAAAATGAAATTTTATGTTGCTATGTGGTTTTTTTTATTTGTTCATCTTCACTGACAGATATAATCTCTCTGTTTGTGACATTTATCAATGATGTTAAGCACAAGTCAGATAAAAATTGGATGCTGAATGACACATGTTGCTTTGTGACTTTTTTGACAAGTTGAAGAATTCATCTTCTTTGTTTTTTTTTTTCTTGTTACATTTTTATTTTCCAAACAATTAGGCTTTTGTGGTGAAGGAAGGTGCAACATCACCGATTATTACGGCTGTCATTAATATGCCTGTCAGTGAGACAGTGGTCGTGGCGTAAGGACAGAAGATGTTCTGAGAGAAAAACAACAGAGGAGCTTTCAAATGTGTGAATTTCTTGTGTATCAGGAAGGTTATTGTCTGCCTGCAGTGTTGTGTTTTATCTTAGAGATGTGATGAATGTGTCACTGTGATTAAAGACAGTGAGTTTAGCACGGAAATCAATAGGCATGATGCCCTTGGTCTTAGAGATAGCCATCCTCAGGACTGGAGTGGCATTTGATAGCTATCTACTGTTTACATTCAACATTTTCTCCTGAGCAGTTTTTGCCTCTTACTAAAGATTTCAAGATAAACAATGTACCTATTTGTCTATCCACAAGTTTGTTGTGCATGGTGACTGATTCAATCATTCCATTCAATGTGAATAACTGCAGTCATGTTCTTTGAAGACAAAATCCTGAGAAACATACCATAAATATGAAGTTCAAGAGTATCAGAACAATGATTTAGGTGAATCTGTTCAGTTTGTTGAAGACCAGGTCAAAAATGTGAGTCCAGATCCTTTTTTTTAAGCTGGAGGTACCAGAAATAAAGTTTGCAGTTAAATACAATCTACTGATTGAGCAACAGAGCTAAAATGTGATTACAGGTCCCTAGGGAGAAATATTAGGACAAAGCTGAGATACCAGATTGTGTTCAGTTTTCAGTTTAGAATACTCAATTTGTTGAGCATCAGGGCTGATGTCTGAGTAAAGATCCCTTAGGAGAAGTATGAGTACAAAACTGGGAAACTAAAATGAAGTTTTCAGTTGAGTGCACTCAATTACTTGCTCAAACAGCAAAGATAAAGCAATGGCACAGATCTGTATGAAGAGATGTTGTATGTACCAGAAGTAAGTGATGCAAAGTTTGAGTATTAAACTGCCAATTTTTTGAGCAACAGAGTTTCTGTGGGATTGCAAACCTCAGAGTAATCACAAGGTCACAAAGCTGAAAACACCAATACAGGTTTGAGTTCCTCTATCTACAAATATGTGGTTTTAGGAATTTTAAGCACAACATCACATGTTGAATTATGAGTGTAGATGAATCCGATCAGTGCTTGTGTTAAGTGACTGTAAGCAACCGTTAGCGGGGTCCAGTAGCTATAAATCGTCTTCATTTATTGTCTAAATGTAATTTCAAACCCTCATTCACAGTGAAATTGAGGCAATCAAGAGGCATTTCAGTGTACAATCATCCGTGGTTCCGGTAAGCAAAGAAATTGAAAGATTGAAAGGTAATAGACCCCATTTATGGCCGACTAAAGTCAGACTATCACATAATTGCTGTCTGGATTTGTCTTGACTTAAACCATAGTATGTTTTAAGCCAGGGGTTCCCAAATGAGGCCTGCTAAATTAGACTTTTTCATGTTAATTCAAACTTGAGGTTTCAAATGAATATGTTCTGATTTTTGTCCAGAACTACATATTCCATGTAAAAATTTTCTGTCTCATGGCAGCTTGCTTTAGTTATTACATAACTAAATGTAGCTCATTATAACTACTTTTGTTTTGTAGTAACAGTGAGGTTAAATATTTTCTTGATGTTTACCACTCTAGCTATAGACTCTCTGTGTTTGATGTCACAATGCAAAAAGTATGCCCTCACTTGGAGGAATAACAAACAAACACCAGCAAATGGAGGGAGCTAATTGGTGAACCATTGGATATCTATGAAAGTGCTCCACACTTGTGGGACAAATTCTATAGTGTGCAGCCCACAGATCTTTGTCCTACATAAAGATCAGTGGTGCACCCATGTTTCATTACTATTCCTCCAAAAGGATGTCAATACATGACGTTCATTTGCATCTTGTGTGCATGGCATTGTTTGAAGCATCTATGCAGGATCTGTATCATTGTATACTAGTGAGCATCACAAGGGTACCTTCACATACTGACTTTTCAGTCTGAGTTTCCCTGAAGAAGATCTTACCATTTTTCCTTAAACCAGAGAACTTCTTTAAATTATGTCTCTATGTCGACATGTATTGCTTTGTCATAATTTAAAGGAACAACTTGTTTCATTAAAAGGGTTTACCATTTTTACAAATTTGTAAGTTGTGAAGGGCATTGGCAAATGTTGCCTAATTGAATAGGGCATCCAAGTAGAAAGATTTATTGGGGCTTTGCACTGTGTTACCATGTAGTCATAGTACTATACATTTGTTCTTCGTTGCTCTTTATGTGAACACAATCTTTTAGAAGCTCATCAGGAATGTTTCTCACTCAAAACAAATTCATGAACCTGAGAAATGTTTTTAAGTGGCTATTACTCTTTGCATTCGTAAAGTGCTTTACTTTCATGTACTTCAACATTTAATACATGCAAACTTTTTTTGCCAGCTGTTGTCAATTGCACTGACATTTAAAGCATATGGTCAGAAGGTAGAAAGAGCAGTATATAAAATGAACATTTGGTGATAAAAAATACCCAGCATGCAAAGAGGCAAGCTATTTTTGTGACATCCATGACAAACATAATCATGATAAGTTGTTGTTTGATTTCTTAACATTACACCTACTTCGGTGTAACCTTTATTTAGTGTTTGGCACCTTGCAGGCTACTTGTGTTTCAATTGTATCCTTGCTTGTGGATCTTCACTGTCACAAAGAAAACAAACAGCACTACTTTCCTGGCATCATTTAAAAGTATGTCAATTTCTGGAGATTTTTTGTGACGTTTCTAAGAACTGATTTTTTTCACTTTAGAGGGAAGAATATGCCCAAATTAATTTATGCTAATGGGATGAATGCATTCAATGTCTTATTTGCAAATTGTGCTCATGTGTCTTAAAAAAAAAAAGAAAAAAAAAAGGTTACAACATTTCAAATTGAAGTGCTAAAATATATTTTGTTATTCTTGGCTCCCTTTCCCTTTTTCAGAGAGGCTGATTTGTAATCATTGCTTTTCCTGAAAAGAAAGTAATCTTATGATGATTGTATTAAATGAGCATACTCCATTTCCTTTATCAGCAATTGTTATTATTGTATCTATTTTTATTTTCTTGCAAACTTTGGATGTTTAAGTCAATCCATCTGTAATGTATAATTTCGCCAAACCATGCATCAAGTGAGATGATTTTTTATCAAGATGTAAAATGCCTGATGGGGTAAAAGCATGATTTCTGTAAGTGCCCATCCAGTCATCAATTTTAAGACTCTTCCCTTTTCTTTATCATCCTGATCTGATTGAGTTTGTTCAACAAAAGTGCTTCTTGAAATACAAGCTTCCTCTTCTGCCTTTGATTTTTATGACCTTGTCAGTTTAATAAAGCTGGCAGACTTTTTTCAGTTTGTTTCATTACTTTAACGTCACCCACAACTTTATCGTTTTGCAAAAAAGAAAAAAGAGAACCCATCAGTTTAGAGATGGTTGGTAAATCATTGAAAGAAGAGGATAAAACCCTCTCAACAAAATGTATTGGTTTGAATGCCGCCTTTGGCAGCTGTTTGTACGGGCCACATACGCCCTTACATTACTGTTTATTTTGAACTTGACGAAGAAGATTAAATAGACATGAGGCCAGTTCTTTGAG
Source organism: Holothuria scabra (assembly GCA_037179385.1). Classification (NCBI taxonomy): domain Eukaryota; kingdom Metazoa; phylum Echinodermata; class Holothuroidea; order Aspidochirotida; family Holothuriidae; genus Holothuria; species Holothuria scabra. The sequence continues at coordinate 30,068,870 of CM074180.1, read as the reverse complement.
AAATGAACACAAGCTTTTTTCTGACAATTATCTTGATTTGAAGTTTTTTTTTTACTAGTATCTTAAAATGTTTCTGTGTTGATGGAAAGGTTTAATTTGTTTTGTATCAACAAAAACTGGATATGTGAGTGATGTGTTCTTCATTTAGGTCACAGGTCATTTACAAAAGACACAGCTAGCATTCTGCAGCTGATATGTTGTTTGATTGCATGTAATATTGCTCACTGTGAGAGTTCCTTTCAGTTACATTCACGATAGTTCCCATTAGAACCAATTTTGCATTTTTTTCTCAAACTAGTCTCACCTGGAGGTTGCCTGTATATTTAACAGTCATCTTTATTGGGAAACAATTAAAAATTTATTAGAATGTACAAAATAAAATAAATTTCATTTCGGAATAAAACTGTGGATGGTGAGGAAGAACTGAAAAAGTAGCGTAGAAGTCGTCCATACCTACTTAAGAAGTGAGTCATTTTTCTCAACTGTTCACTATCAAATATTTCTATAGCACATTCGGCTGTCCAGTGTACCAGAAATTTTTGTTTGCATTGCATGTTTTAAGTTTTGTTCTTTTTTTTCGGTAATATCTTCCTTAAAAGGGAAATGTGTAACATGAATCTTTAAAGGCAGGAGGAATGATCTTTTTAAAGGAATTTGTTTTCAAGGTGACCCCAGTAAAGATGGAGATTGCAATATCTGGGCCTCTTGTCTTTAGTTTTTTTTACAGTATCTCCAAAACTACTCATTTGGTTTGTTTTCCTGAAACACAAACTCAGTGCATTACGTTGAATGGTTTCCTCTCAGCCGATAAGTATACATATTGTGGTGCATCTTAATCTTCAGGTAGTACTTTGTATTATCGAAATCTGAAGAGGAATGCTAGGAGATTGACGTGCAAGGTTTTCTTTGAACCAAGTTTCCACGTAGTTCTTTCTAAGCACGCAGAAAGTCATGATTATTTTTTATCTTTCAAAACGTTTGTATTCCAGTGCAAAGCACGTCAATTGACTCTCCTACCATGTGAATCCTGTATTTTTTTTATATCTATTTATTTTTCTTTTTCACTGAACTCACCTTGACATTCTTAAAGTTATCTCTCAAATCCATTGTTCATTCGTGAGACGAAAAAAATTTCCTCAGAGTGACCAGTTATCTAGTTAAGTAGTACGTTACACCTTGAACAGCTATTGACAATCCCCAACTCTAGCGAAAGGTAAGTCGGGCGCACTAAATGCCATTGTGACCTGTGGGCAACTTTATTGCATCTAAATGGCTGAAGTCTCTGACTTTACAACATCTGTTTATAACAACGTGTAACAAAAGACATAAGGGTTTACGCAGCTCCTTTTAATATGTGAAAAGAGTAAAATTTCAACCACACGTTAAAGATTTATTTTATGTTTACACATTCTTGTAAATGTTAATGAGTATATCACCTTGAACAGATTACAATAAAACTTTATGTTAGAACAGTTACACTGTCAGACTTGTGATTTTGTATTTTTCCTGTTGAATATTCAGTATTGATTCATCAGGGTTTGTAGCTGTCTTGCAAATTTGTGTGCCGATTTCTGGCGTATTCCACAGATGCATAAATGAGTTGTCTGCAATTGCTTGTAAAGTTTTGTTTCTAGCGTCCATCAGTGTACTGTCCCCTTGGAGACTGCACGGCAGACCCAAGGGTACACTTGGAAGGTGCGATAGATCAAATACCCCAATGTTCGAAAATCCGCTTCAGCTTGTATGTCTTGTCATGAATGTTTAGAAGGTTGAGACGATTACTTTCGCGTAGGGAAAAAGATAGAGTAAGGTTAATGTAAGGGTAAGGACTGAGTAACAGTTATGATATTTCACATAGCTGAACCTTCGATCTAGCCAACTTTTATCTTGTGAAACCTGTCGGTCTCTCCCTCTGCCTTAAAGCGGCTCATTGATTTGGTTCATGAATTACATTTTTTCCTAAAGCTGTTAAGTTTTCTTCACATACCAATGACAAAAGGTCAAACTTAGATAATCCCCATATCCTACATACAAATAGCTGTTTTATGAGAGTACTTAATGGATCAATTCAGTTTTCACAAATTCGTGAGCAGACACTTTTTCAACTAATTACGCCTATGCACAAAAACAGTTACGAGTCAGGAAACCACAAAACTCAAAATTTTAACTTTTCCGAAACAGTTGGATGTGAAACTTGACTCATCACAACTGAAAGCAATCGTCATGTAGTAGTGATACTTTAACGAGCCCCTTTAAGCACCATGGAGGGGGCTCTTCCTCCCTTTTCCAGCCATGTTGACCGCTTGGCTTGGAGAAAGGTTGATACGCATTCTGGATGGTGTTACTATAAGTTACAATAACAAAATCATCAGAAGCATCTTTAGGGGGCAAGATATTGATCATGCCCGTATCCTGGCGGTTGAAGCTGGAGTGGACCGACCCCCTTCAGTAACTTTTACCTGCGAGATGGAGAAACGTGGAGTATTATTTTGAGTCGTGGGGAATTTGATAATGTCGCATGCAAGTTTCAAAAGAGATAATACCACCTAAGGCAGTGGTTGTGCCGAATGCTTTCTTCATAGTATTTACCCCCGCCTTTCACTATGCAAACGTCACAAAACAATAGAGAATATCCGTTACTTTAAGGTTTCACACCTCGGGCCCTGTGGATTGAGGATTGTAGCAAATGTTCACGGTATTCCCCGCATGACATGCCACTAAAGAGCAGGAAACGAACCGATACACCGCATTTGAAACTGTTTGTTTATATCTCATCTGAGTATCTTGCTAATGAAGGTTTCACAATATTTACACTGAGTATTTCGAAACCCATTTGTGATTGTTAAAACCATACGGGCACTAATTTTACTATGCATGAACTAAAAATGGGAGTTTTAACTGTAGGAGACAAGTTCCAACGTCTTCCGGCTTATTTGCACAGGTAAACAGCGAATTTCGTGATTGGCTTTTGGCTGCGTATCCCTCTCTTATAATAAATATTAACGTTTTGTCACGTTTTCAAGCATTTCCCTTTTCCATGGCGTCGTGGCGTTCCTTGGTTTCTGTAGTATCGTTAACACTCAACACGAACATTTCGAAGATTAAAATTGCTGAAAACGATGATAGTACTTTTTTGCATCTCAACACCTCCCATAATCAATTACGGTAAGCCTTAAAAGGAAATATTGCATTTAAAAATCACCAATTTGGAATTTAAAGGAAATAGCTCATTCTCAAGGAATTAATTTATTCAGTCTTAACAATTAACCCCCGCAATATATCTTTAAATATTATGCATTAGAAGTGTTACGGTAGTTGGATCATTTGAATATCAGAAATTTGGGATGGTAGGGTGTTTTTGGAAGAGATGTTTCAGCAACACATTAAATTAACTTTCTTGTCAGCTTGAGGGGAGGGTAGATCAGAGGATTCTCTGCACGGAATGTGCACTCCTGCTATCTAACTAAGCGTAGCGCCTCTATTGGTTTGCTCTGAGCGTACACACAATTTTGAAAAAAAAATCGCCCCAGTCAATGATAGTCAAAAAGAGCATTCCCCATGCTTGTAATAGAACTTATATACAAATCAACGGGTCTCCTTTTGTTTTCGTTTGCGATCTTTCCTCTCTGCCCGAAAAATTGCATCGATGTCCTCAAAAAATCGACTGTGGACCCTCTCCCTTCCCCGTGTTAGTCCGTCACATGGCCTATATTTTTATAATTAAACGAAGATTTAACATCAAACAAATAAATCACCACTGCTTTCATCATCTTTTTAATGTTTCTTTTTTTAAACAACCAAATACGGCAATTTACAATCTCTTCCAACTTAGTTCCCTAAAAACTTGATTTTGTCCTTCCCAGAAATATTTCCTACCTCCCTTACTCACTTTATGTTGTATTCAGACGCACATCCAGGATTTTTGGGCGTCAGCCCCCTGTCTCAACCTTGAGATGGTTCTAAGGCTACACCACTCTATAGAAGTCGTGCACATGACGTCAGTTCGTTTTAATCTACCATGCATGTCACCGATCATGCGCAGTAGCTGCTTCCCTCGATACGCGCCCACAACAACACCTTAGCCTATTATTGTACTATGAACGACAAAACAGACGAGCAATGCAGTGGCGTCGGTGTATTCTTTTAAGCGAATCCGGAGAGCAAGTGGTTGTCTGATTTGGGTAGATGCGTACTTTCTTGATTGGCTGTTGCCATTTTATTGTATCGATTGTATTCTTTGTTAAGGTTAGGTTAGGGATTAGGGCTATCGTTAGCCAGTTAAGAAATTTCTTGTTAAACAGTGCGCATCGCCCCTCTGATTTCAGTGTTCCATGACAGGGGTCTATCACATTTTAACCTTTCAATAATTTCCTCGCTTACCTGTATCATGGATGGATGTACACTAAATTGTATCTTGATTCCTGTAGTTTCACTGAATATGAGGGTTTGAAATTCATGTAGAAAATAAATGAAAACGATTAACGGCTGATGGACCCCACTAATGGCTGCCTACAGTCACTGAACACAATCGCTGATCGGATTCGTCTGTAGGCTTACCACTGTCCTTTGTAACCAGGTAACTTGCTGCAGGTGAGATGGCGGTCTCGTAAAATTGAAGAAAAAAGATTATCCTGCCCATTCACCAGTTAGCCACCGTTGTCTTGAATCTTTTGTTTCTCCACGAAGAATCTGATATTCTGATGGTTACACTTTAAATTCGTAAAAAAAATCTTGAAAATTTTCCGCTTTTGAAATGACTTGCATCTTAAAATCAAATACATTTCCGTGTTATTGCAAGACGAATCTCAAAGTTGAAAAGCCACCCGGTTAAACTTAAAATGAAATATTGGAGACGGCAAGAATAATTTATTGTTTGTTGTGTACCTAATCTCTCGGTTTCGTGCGGTTGATTTTTGTTAAGAGTTTTTTGCCAACTCCTCATGAACAGTTGTTTTCAGATGCTGCAGCCTGTTTGGTAAATTGATTGCTTTTTGTTGCACTTACAACAAGTGAATCAGAAAATATCTTTGACCCATGGGAAATTCTGTCATAATGATTTTGGGGAACATGAATGGAAGCTGTTTCCCCTCAAGGCGTGTTTTTAAGATAAGATAGATGGTATTTGTCAAAGAAATTAATTACATACGATGTTATATGTGACCCAGCCTTTTTCTTAAGAAACAAACATAGAGTCTTAATGTCGCAAGTAAAAACCTGTCGTTGCTGTTTAACTTGTCACGTGATTTCTATTCTAACATATATCTCACAATACATCAAACTCAAGACTAATACCATCCATCTATGACTTGGCAGTTTGCACTTGCAAGCAATTATACAGATTCGCGAAGATGGTTTGAAAAAGATGAAAAGCACAAATGTTTGTGCCATCTGGTTTCTTGATCCATATTGAGTAAGGTTCAGATGGGACAAACGGCCTGCAGTGCACACTTCCAGTCTAAGAGCAAAAATTTTCTGCTGCACAATTTTTAAATGTAAGTTCAAGTACCCCCAGAGCAAGGAACGTTCCTTCCAAGTAGGCAACACTCAACGATGGGCACGTTGTTCTTACCCCACATGCGGGCATTTCTGGGTGCACAGCTCAAAGACAGTCAACTCTCACCCCAAACTAGTCCACAAAAATTCTCAAATGGCTCAGCTCTTTGAGCGACAGCATGTTAAAAATGCAGAGTTCTGTAGCTCAGCATGTACTTTACTGAAAAGCGTTTAAATTACCCATGGGGTCTTGTATACCCACCCCGAAGCAGTAAACTTAGATTGTGTCTAGATAGGATTAGTTTTAGAAAGTTATGGGAGGGACTTGAGTAAGTAGATTAGGGAAATTGGAACCGAACTGATTGGGGTGAGAGAATTAGGTCTGTAAAGGTAAGAGAGATGTTCTAACTGATCCACGCGACAGATCTTCGAGTGAATTTAGCGGGTGGCACCTTACCAGACCAAGCAAGACAAAGCGAATGAAATGCTTAAAGATAAAGAGCTAAACTTATTTCGAAGAAAGAGCTAAATAAAATATCTTTCGTCTTATTTCTCTTCAAAGTATCTTACATTACATTTTATGACTTCACTACTGCATATTCAAGGTAAACCAAACAGCTATTTCCAGTAAATTTCACATTAGAAGAGAAAAAAATGTTGTCACATGACTCCCAACAGCCAATCATGAAACTGGATTGACAGTCTATTACACAACTTCAATATGGGATGACTGCTCTTACCGTTTAATAGAAAACTATTGCCAAATTTGCTCTCTCGCGGGGCGAAAGCTGTGGGCGTTTGACATACGTAGTTTTCAATTAAATATAATTCGCTTTGCTTTGCTGGTGTGGTTGTGGTGAAGCACCGATAAAGTTTTTGTCGCGGCGTCAATGAGTGTAGCGACGTTTCCAGGTCTGTGACCGTTTTGCAGACGATTTATTACAGACTTAGTATTTCACAATCTAAACAGAAAATCAGTAGAAGTACGTATAAGAATGTATCTTGCATCACGATCGATAGAAAACAAATATCTCAATGCCTTCATATTGAAAACGAAAATGGTAAGAAGTCCCTGTATGAAACTGTCAAAATAACTACGCGGCTGACGCAAATACGGCGGTCTGATTCAGCAGGGACTGCTATTTCGGGGCGATGCGCACTGTTTAACAAGAAATTTCCTAACTGGCTAACGATAGTCCTTATTTCTAACCTAATTTTCTATCCATGGGCCTCCGCAGAAGAAAATTTGGGGGGGGGGGGAGGACAAAATTCTTTAAGGGGGGAAAGCTCCGCGCCACCATGAGTTGACGCGGAGCGCAAGAAAATTTTGGCCCAAAATGCCTCTCAGATCTCGGAAAATGACATTTCTAAAGCCTATTTACAGCATATAAATAGGGAAAACACTGTGTGAACTGTTAAGAAATGTTGATGTTAATTTATTCTTCGCCTTTCTCTCTATGTTTCCTTCGTTTTTAGGGTTTTTTATTTTCCAGGGGAGGGCAAGTTCCCCTTGCCCCTCCCTGTGGATGCCAATGTTTCTATCCTTCTCTTTCACATTCTGGTATGAAGGCGGTCATTATATTTTGTGTTATGATTGCCATGTCTCGATTTAAGTTTTTAATGTAATAACGGGCTACTTTGTGAAGATAAAGATTAAAACTGCTGAAGCCAAATACTAGCAAGCAATCTTACAGGGGGAAAAAGTTATGGAAATTAGTCACCGTTAGGTGTACATTTTTCACATTTGGAAATCAAGATTAGTATACGAAGAAACATTAATTGGCGTTATTTAGATCATGTGATCACTCTGAAATAGCCATTAATTAAGTACATCGAAAGAAATAGCCAAGACAAATGGTCTGCTTGGCTCTCTAGATACCGAATTCGTAATAAATAAATAAAAGTAGCCTATAGCCTACCTAGGCTTATTAGATGCAATTTTCTGGCTTCTGAGACCACGAAAGTACAGAAATAATCACTTTCATGGGATAATCGTCCAGTGTCAGAAATAGCCATTAATTATGAGAATGGTCACTTGAAGAAAAGCAAAATGGAAACTGCTAATTAAAAAACTCTTGAATCATTACCACTATGATAACAGTTTTATTTTATTTTTACGTGAATGTTCTCTTCAAATAATTTTGAAAAATGTTGTGGAAGCTATTTTGGTATCTTTATAAACTTTTTTATTGTCTATATTGACGGTTATCAAGAGGGCTATTTGCGCTACAATAATTGTTGCGCCCTTTGCAACATCTTTTATTGGCTGGGAGGATGAATTTAATATCAGTCCGCACTGTAAAAATGGTACAAAATTCCTGTAAATTTACAGAACAAAAAATGAGGCGAAACATAAAGATTACAGAAAAGATTTGGTAATAAGTGTCCAGAACTTTTCTGTTATCCTTATTTATCTCTTCATTTTGTTGTTTTGCAAATGTACCATAATTTTTTACAGTGTATGTATTTTGTAAGCTTGTAATCACGCTTGGTGTCAAAGCAACTTAGCACAGCGACAACATTCATTTGGTGGGTATAGAGCATGAAGATATGTTGCGGCAAAACCTATCCCTAATTTACAGAAGATGACCCTTTTCATTAGAATACAGTGCAGATAGTACAGTTACTGGTGGCTTTTTGGGCATTTTGTTAGCTGTGCCTTAAAACAACGCTATTAAATTACGTCTTTTGCCAAGAGTAAAGTATGTTAAAAACCTAAAAAGGGCGCCGACAGACGATTTTGGTCCGTCGGGGGGGGGGGGGGGGACCGCCCCGACCATATGGCAGCTCCGCCACTGGCAACAGTGTGCGTGTACCCGCTATTCCATGTATTGACGGGCATGAAAGAATACTTTCTGCAATCCTTCACGGTCCTGTTGGAAGCCAAGCGGTTTGGTACCCTAGCGTACTCTCCTAACAATATAAAAGAAACGTAATAAGACTAAACATATCTTTCTTCATGCCTTAAAATATTGGGAGGACGCATTATTTTGATGTATCCATTCCGGCACTAAAAGTATCGAAGGGGGCGTGCACAATCCCCGTGATGACCGCCGCCATTCGCATATGGAGTATATGCTACTTGGTATGTTCGGTAAAAAATTATATAAAGAGGTACCGGTATCACACTGGAATAAAATTATACGCCAAATTAAAAAATGGCGCCAAAACAATTGACAAACTAAGCAAATCAACATATCGACTAAACTTTATTGACTAATAACATTATCAACTACTGTTGAACTATAATAGCAGATTACTAGTCGCCATCTTTAAATTGTACTTGTATGGTTGATCTGCATATATGTATAGACCAACGAAATATGCAAGAGCAATAGCTTAATTATAAAGTTGACAGAAAAATTATGGACAACTAAACAATATCGGAAGCAGCTCAATTCCAAGTATTTAAGGGAAATATTGCATAGGCATATGTTTTATATAAAATAGTCATATTTGTATTACCAGAATTAATGGACACAGAATGATAGATTAAAGAAATGAATTTCTCATTAATTCTAATTTCGTCATATATTGCTCGAGAATAATTTGTTCTAACAAACTATAAAAAAATTAAATGATGCAACTTCCGTAAATCTTTTAATGCATCGGAATGTTTTTAGACAGAGAATGCTAGGAGTGAGCCTGAACCGCTGATGAAGACGAAATATGTCAGACAATGTAAAGCTAAAAATATTTAATTTCTTTTGGGCAGTGGCGTAGCTAGGATTGAATTTTGGGGGGCCTAGGCAACAAGTGGGGGGGGGGGCTGTTACCTTCGAGGGTCAGGCATGGCAAGACTAAGCGGAGCGCCATCATCAGTTGGCGCGGAGCGTACAAGAAAATTTTGAGCTTTGCAAACCCTCCAGATGGCCGGAAACGGCACTTCCCACGCGTTTTAAGCTGCATGTACCCGGCCTTGAAATACGAATCTCATATCTACCACTTTTCAAAAATGAGAATAAAAAATCAATCTATGAAAAATGGTAATACATACACTTTTAGGGACCCCAAAACTGGGCATTTCTGATCTGTGGCCTGGGGGATGAGACTAAAGGGAACCGGTATCTCCCTTTCCCTTGGGAAAAATTGTTAACTTCAGGGGGACGTAGATCACAAATATTTGAATGGATTTCAGCTTTAATTGGAAAACCAAAAGTATTTGTGTCCCCCTCTGAGAAATTTTCTTTGCGTTAGATTTCATAGATGCAAAATGGTGCCATGCTTGGCCAAACTTTGAACTGATTATAGCAGCATGAAAAATTTCAAAGTACTCATTTTCAGTCTTTGTAGATATTTTACAAGTGACATACATTCTACCAAAAAACAATGTTTTCCGGTTTTCAGTAGTGTCTAGATGCAAAATGGTGCAGTATTTGTTCGATCATCGGTACATTACGTAGTCAAAATTAAAATACTATAGTCGAGTAAATCTCTCAACATATTAAACGCAAAGCAGAAGTAGGGATCATGTGGGAATCTTATGAAGTACGGACCTTGTGGACATTTTACAAATCCGCCCCGACGCCAGTGCCAACTATTAAAAAGAGGGCTTGTCGAAAAAAATCGTTCTACAGTGGCACTTGTCATAGGCAGAAGTGAGGCACGATAGGTCTATTTGTTAATAGGCCATAGGCCTACTTGTTAAGGATGGAAGGGAAGAATTATTAGAAGGCAGCTAGTACCTTACCCTTATGGCATATTTTGTGTATGATAAATTGTAGGAATGGTCGTGTAAGAATGGTCTCCAGTGTATGATTGCCTTGTTTTCAGTAAATCAACCAGCCATCCGAAATGCAGAGAGGGTCTTTACCTAACAAAGTCACATTCGAGTTTGTCGTCGAGACGTTCGTTTCATCTTCGAAGTAAAATGCAATAAACGACAGTGCAGCTCATATACGTTATCTTAATTAGCGAAAGTAGGCATTTTGAAGTTATTACTTGATTTCATACGTGCGCACAATGATGTGTTTTACATACATTAATGCATGTTTTCTAAATTGTTACACATTTATTTACTGCTTTTAAAAGAAATACTCCAAAGTTTACTTCAGCTCTCAAACGTTTTATTTTTTCTCAATTTCTTTATCAAGAAGCAAAAATCTGGGGGGGGGGGACCTGGAGAAAATCTGGGGGCCTAGGACCCCACCCCCCCCCCCCCCCCGTGGCTACGCCACTGCTTTGTGGTACTCTATATCAGTGTTTGGGGGTCTCTGTGTCCCCATATTGTGCTGCCTGTGCTAATCTATTCTTCCATCTAATCTCTGGATCGTTTCATATCGTTTCAACGACTTGATCCTTTCTCCCCAAACTACAAGTTTGGTAGTAGTCCACAGAAGTTCCCAATTGGCTCAGCTCTTTGACTGCTGGCAATTTCAAAAAATGCAGAGTACAAAAGCCCATATTACACAGAATGTACTGTACTACAATGTTTCGAATAACCATGGGAGTACCTCCGCGGTAGTATTTCCATGGATTAACCATTGTCTCGTAAACTAACCCTCAAGCAATAAACCGAGATTGTGTCTGGATGAGGATGAATTTTAGACAGTTGTGAGAGAATATTGCGTTTAAAGAGGCTCATTGAGTTGGTTCATGGAATTGAACAAATTTTTCCCAACCTGTTACGTTTTCTTCACATATCAATGACAAATGGTCAAACTTAGACAATCCCTACATCCTACATACAGATAACTGTTTTATGAGTGAGTACTTAACAGTTCAATTCCGTTTTCAAAAATTCGTGACCAGACACTTTTTCAAATTATCCATAAAACCGTTGCAAGTCAGGAAACCACAAAATTCAAAATTTTAACTTTTCCCGTGAGTATTGGACATGAAACTTGACTTGTTACTCTACCTATGAGCATTGTAATGCGGTAGTGACCATTTTAAACTTTCATTAAGTTATCGATATCAACTCAATGAGCCCCTCATAGAGTACAAAGAAAATGGCTCAGAGAGTATCTAACAATTCAGTCTTTATCATAGACACCAGCAATAGCCACATCTCTTCCAAATACTATGCACAAGAAGAGCCACGGGCATGCATCATTTGAAATGTTGAAAGTTTGGGTGAACAAATTACTCTTTAGCAACAAACACTTGAATTTTTATCTGTGTGAAACTTATTTCTTGAAAAGAAGGCTACAATACTGTCTTCTTTTCGGAAATCTATCTGCCTGTGTCTATAAATGTTAGTTTTAGAAGGGTGAATTTTTCTTGCAAAACAAACGCAATATTTCCCTTTAAGTTGGGAGGTTAGAAGAATTGGATTTGTTTGGGATGAGAGGAGTTGAACTTTTTAATTCCAATAAATCTGAACGAAAAGTCACAGTGCATATGCTTTGAAGTAAGCTGCTTCATCATACAAAAAGATCCAACTTCAACTAAGATTTGCTGTTACAAAAAAAAAAAAAAAAACTGCTCAAAACGTTAAAATGAATAATTTTCAATTTTTCACTTCGATGTTTATCTGTTTTCTGCAGGGGACATAGATGAGATCCGCCGCAAACATTTTTTACAGCTTTGGTATGTTAGAACTGGCGCGACTGTACTGTCAGACTGGAAATTAAAGCTGTCAAACTCTTTGTTTTCAGAGGAAGTTGGCGGAAGCATTTATTTTCTCTCTTGACGCCGCCGCACAGGGTAATCCACGCACAAAGGACAAATCCATGTATTTAGGTGCTACTTTATTCACTGTTACTGTAAAGGTTTCCTCTGAGCCGCAAAACAAAGCAAAATAAATTGAACACATTTTAAAAACTTTTTGTAAAACGTACCACTGTTGCTAGAGCAACTCCCTGAACGTACCCTCTTGCTATTGTGAAAGCTACGAGCGTTTGACACTGAATAGTTTTCAATTAGGTATTCCATACGATTTGTGTTGTTTTGCAGGTGGAGTGAAGCACCTTAAAGGACCAGTCCTCTCACCCAAAACTACAATTTTGGTAGGGATTTACAGAAATTCTCAATTGGCTAAGCTCTTTGATTGAGAGCTAATTCAAACAATGCAAAATGCCAAAGTTTGTATTACACAGAATGTACTGTGCTGAGAGTGTTTTGTTTATACACCTTGAACTTTTCATACTCACCCTGAAGAAATAAACTTAATTCTAAAGTGAAATTTAAAAAGTTAGTCGTCGGAGCAGCACAGTATGTTCAATAAAACAAAACTCGCATTCACAAGTTTAAAGGCATATTTTCATCATCCCAAACAGTTCCAATTCTCCCAACCTACTAACTTCTAGCCCCTCCCACATTTATCTAAAACTCATCTTTATCCAGACACAATCCTAGTTTATTACTTCATGGCTTGTCCCAGTGGCCATACAATTCCATAATGTGTAATCAAGACACTCTCAGTGCCCATGCTGTGTAATTTAGCTATGATGCATTGTTTGAATGTGATGCCAATCAAAGAGCTGTACCTATTAAGAGTTTGAATGTATGCATACTGAAACTGTAGTTTAGGGTGACGAATGACTGCCTTTAAGGCGGCTCACAATGCCAAAAGCAAAAAAATGCGGTACTAAAGCTGTTCACTCGTCTTAAATCACTGCACTAAATTTAAAAGACGAGAATTTAATTGAACAAAGAAAACAGCTGAGTGGTATCGTACATAGCAGATGTTCGTTGTCCTTAGATTAAAATTAGCGTTGTCTCAGTGCATTTAATTTTATTCCACTCCCACACCTCCACTGCAAAATATTACCCCGGAAGTTGCCTCGCCCAGTCCCCCTTCCGCCAGTACCTTACCTGACTGCGGGACCTGAACTGAACATGGAGAAGTACTACAAGTAATCCCCGGGGAGCAGTTTCCTCTTTGTATACTACCGACGGGACTGAATGATGGTAGCCAATTGATTTTTAAGCTTGTGAGAGATGAGCACAGCTTCTCTCGTCGTAATAAATAGATTCAAGCACTGTCGACTGTATGCATGTTCACATCTTTCAGCGTATCAAATATTTGGTTCTTGAATTAATAAACTTCAGCAGAAAAACTCAAAATTATTAAAATTATTACTGAGGCTTTACGGCACTACTTTTACTGAACTCAGATGAAAAAGTCACCGACGAATTTTGTCGGATATATTGAAACATCCTGAAAACAACGGAACTTAATTTTTCCTGATAAAAATTTGTAGTTCCATATGAATACGGAAGCCTCTACCCGCGATCAATAAAAGGATTCATAATTTGTCCTTGGGAATTTCAATTATTTGATCAACTTGGCGCCTATTTTGCTAGCGTTATTCATGTATTAATGTTTTACTCAAGTTGTAAACGTTTTGAATAACGTCTCCGGTTATGTAAAATTGTTGAAAAGGGATTAAGTTTAAAATGGCAGAGATACTTGTATACATGCAATGAAAGTGATCAGGACGAAAGGCAGTATCAGAATTTAACGAGCTTTCTTGTGAAGAGTTCATCGGTTCATTAATTTTGATGTTGCTAGTAGAGTACTTAAGCTAATTCTTTTATTCCAACAATTTGCAAGGAAATGCCAACGTCCTTTGTGACATCCATGAATGAGACCTGTGAAAACTGCTCTCATCTTCAATTTTAAGCATCTTTTCTTTTCTTGCAAAGTTTTCTGTTTGCTCTCGATATAGCCTACCGGTCAACAATATGTAATGATCACCCTACATGAATGGAACGATAAAATTTAAGAAACTCCATTTTCCTTTTAGTATAAAATCTAAATTAGGATCATTTGATTTGATATATGTTTAATTGATTCGAAGTCATTTATGATTACCTATCGGCAATGCAGTTTGAATTGATACGAGTGTTGCATCTTTATAAAAGGTACCGCGCATCTAATAAGCCAGACAACAGAGACAGTGACTGGACTGGAGGCCAGAGGCAGAATGTTTTATCGCGTTGGGTACCATTAGTACTTAAGATGAAGATAAAAGAAAGCTCTCAAGATCATGTCTTTTTCAAGTTTTTTGTAATAAGTCCTTAGACGTTCGATGCAATTACACTCGGTGGACAGATTGGCTTTTCAGTCGTACGGAAAGAAAGTTCAAAACGCTGAGAGTTTAAAATGCAAAAGAATATTTGCTCTGAGGATCTTACGTACAGACCTAACTCATACTGGCGTAAAAAAAATTTTCAATATCATGCAGTCATATTACTTCCTGGGGGTATATGAATTAGCCTCCAGAGTTTGATAGCATCGGGAGTGTTTAAGTAGAGACCCCGTAGATACGTTGTGTTGGAACTTAAGTGGATCAGATTATATGTGCTCCCTTCGGCAAAGGTCATTGTCATTTTCTTCCTATAGTCAGTAAATTTTGATCATGATATCACTTTAGAATCCACCTACGTCGAAAAAGACGCTTTCATTTCCACAGGAAAAAGCTCTAAATACAAAATGGCATACAAAACCGGGTAAGGGCTGAAGTTTTCATGACCCAGATCACGAAAATGCCAGGACGGATGTTGGACCGACAGAATAAGCACTAAGATGTAAAAAGTTGTTCAATGTTACGGTCCTCCAACCTTACCTTTCACCCTCCTTTTTTTCCAAAGGTTTCTATCGGTGTGGCCATTTTATGATTTCAGTTATACCTTACACTCTAAAACACATTGGTTAGGTTTAACCAATATTGTGGTCACAGATTAACCAACCTTTATCTGGTTAAAGTAACCGGGAAATACAGGACAAAATTAACAAAATTAACATTACATTGGAAAATTGATAAATTATTTTGAACTGTGGTCAAATATTAACGTTTTTATGGTATTTTAACCAGAAAATGGTTGGGTAATCTGTAACCACGACTGGTCAGTTCTAACTGTTATTAGAGTGTACATGTAATCATAAAATATTACATCCGGGCGTTTTCCACGGATGTCCGGACAATTTCCCCAGAACAGATCTCACCCGAACACATTTTAAACCACGACAAATACCTCTCAAGCAAATTTCACCACCAAAAATTCAATTGCCGTAGCGTAGCAGTTTATCTACCCCTACCCCTCCTAGTCAAATATAAACTAGACTTCGATCGTAAGACAAGCGTTAGTCAACGATGTCTATGGCGGTCTTTTTATGTAGGTTTGGAGACAATGTTGTTGTTCATGGGCGAGTTAGAATGGGCAAATCATTGAGGTCCTAGCTGTATTCAGAGACATCATAAAAGATCATTGCCGTACAATTCTTTGCCATTTGATTACTCCATTAAATTAGGGCGTTGGAATCCACCTATACTCCACCCCAAAAAGGAATGGAATACAAAAAAGAAAGAAAAAAAAAAGAAGAGAAAACAGCAACGGAAACTTTCAAATGTTGCTCATTGGACTGTTGCTCATTTGACTGTGCGCGAATTTCCCACGATTCATTAGGTGCAGCTTAATTCCTTTCAAGTTAAGGCAAATAAGGATGCTACCACATCTTATGTGCAGCTGACTCAAAGAGACCCTCCTCTTCTAAATAAATGTGCTTCATCAAAGAAGACCACATGCTTCGTTGTCAAAGTCTTCGGTATAACTCGTACTCGTGATTTGACCTATATAGTCAACTTTCCTGCCTGTGTAATTTACTTCAAAGTTCAAAGTCGTCAACTCGTCTGCTAATTTAACAGAGTCTATATAAAATTACTGAGAGGTAAATCAAGATAATTTATGACACGTGAGCAGTAGACTTCATGGGTAAGGAGAAATGTTGATAATTCATGACAGTTTATTTCGGAAAGATCTGCTCTATTATCCTTCACCTTACTCAATACGTTACAATTTTTTGACCTTATCACTTTCAATAATGTGTAGGCATATTGTACATTTAATTACAGATATTTTTACAGCTATCTAATTACCCCATTACTCAAAATTTGTAACTTACCCATTGGTTATCTCGTAGGTGTAGGATACCCTCACAATTCTTGACTGCAAAATTTCAAGCAAGTCGTTAATTTCTTCTTTTTTTATTAAGCTATTTCAGATTTATACTCTTATGTACATGTAAAGGATTGTTTATCCTTTGTAATGTTTGCGCTGTAAATGCCTTTATAAAACATGGAGAAAAGGTCGACTTTTTTCGTTAAAAACCCCAAATTTATTGAGGTGGGCTAAGGTTTGTGCTTCGTGACAGTACTAAGTAGGCCTGTAATAAATCTTGAAAAAACCTCAGTACTATCTTGCTTTGGGAATAAGTTATTAACAGTCGTTGCTGGTATGAGGCCTGTGTGCAGAGAGATGTAAGCTTTTACAACTCTGTGTTTTCTATGTAACTTCAGCAAGACACAGCATATGAACGTCTTAGGGTTTTTTAAGGCGCACAAGTTTCACAATCAAAATATTTTCTTTTCTTTTCTCAAATATTTCTTTTCTTCCGACCTTAATTCTTTATGTTTGCATACTCTATAAGATTTATGTTAATGTATGATGTATAATGTACGTATACAAGTCTCTTTAACCTCCTTGGAGGTGTCACGGAGAATGAAATAAACAAACATACAAACAGGCACGTAACCAGTTTGAAGAGCATGATTTGTTGGGAGGATTTCAGGGCCCATGAGATACTTTTTAAAAGAAACATGTGACTTGGCTCACTATTTTGCTGTGGGTCATTGTGGATTAACCCCAGGTCCCCCGCCCGAGCTTGCTACGCGCCAATATAACTGAGATGTTCTTTTTACCACAAATTCAAACAGGATATAGTGCGTCGAACTCCAGCAGGTGAAAATCCGGCAACAAGTTGCGTTTAACGTTTATGAAGTA
This sequence comes from Holothuria scabra, assembly GCA_037179385.1. Lineage (NCBI taxonomy): Eukaryota > Metazoa > Echinodermata > Holothuroidea > Aspidochirotida > Holothuriidae > Holothuria > Holothuria scabra. The sequence continues at coordinate 30,051,647 of CM074180.1, read as the reverse complement.
AAAAGTTGCCAAATTCCTCTTTCATCGACAGAAATGGCACTTTGCGTGCCTTATAGAAGTTGCGCGGAAACAGCTTTCATCATTCTTATTATTCCCAAGATTGAAGAAATCAGCAAAGTCTGATAAATAATTGGGACGATGCGCATACCCGAATGTGCCTTACTTTTAACAAAGGGCAAATTGTGCCGCTTGCTGTTCCTATACATGCCTCCATGTCTCCATGTTGATATAGTGTGGAAACCTGGGGTAAATGCATCGCCAGTTTCGGTTGTTTATTCAAGCCTTCGTGATGAATATAGCATCTTCGGACAAATTTCTTACTTCTCAGGTACACCAACGGTCAGTTTTCACCAGACACAAAGCCAGGTATGCATCGACAGAAAGTCCAGAGCAAGGAAAGTAAAAAATAATTAACCTCCATTACAGGTAATGCCTATCGAATATGTACTCTGCTTTTGATGTTCACGCCAAAACGAATGCGGCTAATATTGTAGTTCACGTCTGCTGAGCGGGCGAAGGAAATCTAGGATATTTCGAGTGATGGTAAAAGGAAGATAAAACGTGTTCACTTCCGCGTTCGAAAATAAAATGTCTCAAATTCACAGGCACAGTGAAAAATGATGTTCATTTTCAATATTTTTCATCCATTAGGAACCTTTTATCCTCAGTCCAACGGTCTGTTTATTCCGAACCGTACCGTTTATTGTAATGAAGGTTATTCTTCTGACGTCATTAGTGGCGTCATCTTTTAAGCTGCAGACAGTGGAATGCACAGTCTTTCCCAATTTTCATTCATTTCCTTCGATTCTAATTCAAATATTAATCATTTTACTTTCAAAACCTTTTGGAATCTCTTGGCAGTTAAAACGGTCAATCTATCATACGAAGTAAATCTTCATTTGAGTGACTTACAATGCAATGGTTAAGTGATCTTTGCTTTTGGCCATGAGGTAGCAAGATTAAAATTCCCTCCATCCGAAATAGAATGTATTTGATATTTACACAAAACATTCACTTCGTATCTAGAAAAGACTTTGTTCGCTTTGAAACCTCAGATTCTCACTCGGGACTTTGTAAACTGTGCCATGCATCAATCGGTCTGTTCGGATTTTGTATAACGGATTCCCAGTGTTCTAATTCTTCGCAGACAGCATCCCAGCCAAGATGAACCTGTGAAATTAAAAGATTCCACGTTACTTATACTGTACTTACTACTGATGGATGAACCACTTAACGTCCACCTCACAGGCCTGTTGTTGGCCCTAGTGAATGCGCATGTTTTGCGTGCTTTGCTAGGAGGTATTGGGGAGATCGGACATGACTATGGGGCGTTATTTTAGCTTTCCCTGAACTCCTGTAGTAGGTTAGGTTAGCTATATAGTTTTACGGCTCAGGTCCCCAACCAATTGATTCAAATCGAGCCGGCCACTTGGGCCTTTTTCCAGTTGTGGCTCACTGGCTTTCCCTGTTTTCCTATTCCTATTCCCACTTCTGAACTCTTGTGTAAGTGGTAAAAGACACTCTCAAAAGATGCAAGATACCGGTACGCAGCTCGTCTTACTTTTCGAAAACAAGTAGCTTTCCAGGCGCGGATCCAGACAATTCAAACAAGCAGGGGCTGACCTAAGAGAAAGCAGGGGTGTGAGGGAGTTTCACATGCCAATTTCCTGAATATTTTACTGTTGATGTGGCGAAAAAGGGAGGGCTGAGGCAAGAAAAGCCACAGGCCCCCTTGGATCCGCGCCTGCCTTCGAGGGTTGATATGCGTTTTACACTTATTATTTATGGCACGTTGTTTCTGGGCCTTACCCGAAAGTTTACTCCTTCACTGTACGTAAGTCCCAAATATCACCGCACAGATTAAAAAAAAAACTGAACAAACTTCCATTACGTTTCCATAGTTACTAACATCAGTCACGTCCTATTTTTGTCCATTAGATGAGTAGGAAGGGCCATCTGCATTGTCAAACTGCAGCTGACTCGTACTGGATTCTCACCTGCCCAATCGTATGTCCTCCCTTAACCATGTCCCTCTGAACGACGGAAAAGACGAAGCTGACCCCTCTCAGGGCCATTTCATCCATGGGAACGGTAAAGGCAAATTGGTCGTTCCAAACTGGATCCTCCGTTTCCTTTACTGATTTGGTTTTGTGACGTTCGAGTCGCCTCTCGCCAGATATGACATCAATCCTTACGGAAGACTCTGTGTGGACAAAAACAATGACGTATTTACAGGCAAAGACTGCCAAACACTCGACATTTTATAAATACCGTTATGGCGTTATCAGACGAGAAATGTCATGCAGCTGCAATATTAAGTTTCATCCTACAAGAGTAGTCCAAGCCATATTTAATGTTTGTAATTGTACGTTAATGAGGCGTTACGCCACTGAAGTAGCAGTGGAAATGATATCACAATTTCCTTACGCTGAAGTGAACTTGACTTCAAAATGATTGCTTATATAACGAAATTGAAGGTTCGCGTTCTGTTCTCCTTTTCATTCAATTAAATTTGATATTCTAGAAATCTCTTCACTCGCCACAGTATTCGCTACTAGCGAACTATAGTAGATAAAAAAATGAAATGAAATAACTGACAACTTTGTAACTTTGCCTGCCTCCTTTAAGGTTTTACTGATACGGTAATAAAATGTTGTTTGGACATGTTCAATTTGGGGGCCAGCCTCATCTCTTCTTTTCACAGAAAGGCAACAAGTTATGAATATTGTCTTATTATTTGCAGATTTATATTGTACGAATTCGGAGAGGATAAATATCCTTTAGCATTCCATTCCAATTTCTATGGAGCAAGGATTACAATCCAGTGCCTCACAACCAGGGACTTCCTGTACATGGACAGAGCGCGGTAGATTGTCTCTACCATATGGGTGAGTGTACGCTTAGCAAGGCGGCTGTCTGCTATGGTTTTGTGTGTGAAAGTTTCGACTTGCGCAAGTGGTTCAAAACAACAGATTTTGCAAGAAGTTGAAATATTTTCGAAAAAACTTAAGGTAGGGTCAAAATCACTACATGTATTTGAGGAATATGATATTGCTCCCAATTCAAGTTCAACTTTTGTTCGAAATATTACAGAGTCATCATCAAATCATACAAGTTATAGTTTCACGGCGGCCATTTTGGTGCGCCATTTTGCCCAAGTCGGTGGCAACAATCTGCGCGTAGGACGCACGCGTTACATGCCCTGTCCATGTATGTAGGAAGTCCGTGACCACAACTGAAAAAATGGCCACGGTCTTTGCTCAGTATACACCAGAAGTTTAAAGGGAAATACTGCGTTTGTTTTGCAAGAAAAATTCAGCCTTTTAAAATTGATACTAATTGACACCGGGTGATAGATTATCAAAAATAAGGCAGTATGGTAACCTTTCTTTCAAGAAATAATTTTCCCACGGATAGAAATTTAGTTGTCTGTTGTTCAAGAATTATTTTTTCACCAAAACTTTCAACATTTCAAATGATGAAACATGCATTGCTCTTTTTGCGCATGGCATTTTGAAGATATGTTGCTATTGTTGGGGTTTATGATTAAGACTGAATTGTTAGGTAGTGTCTAAGCCATTTTCTTTGTATACTCTATTTTAAAGCATTTTGAACACAATATTTCCTTTTAAGGCCTAAAACCCTATCTAACCCCGGCCAACCTAACCTTTCGTGTTCACCCCCTTAATCTGTAGTAAGCTGTGCCTCGTTCAAGCAGATATCCGTGCTGCAGCATAATTGTCCGAGTGCATAATGAGTTGATGACGCAAGGCCCTTACAAGTAATAAGAACACCGTGTTCGTCGTTTGTTATGAGCTACTTTGCACCATTTGACATTTTTAAGTTTCTGTCAGTCAAATTAAGAGCAATCACCAGTCCTGACAATTGCTAATCTTGCTGTGCATTCCCATGGAGAAAGGGGCGTGGTTCCATCATCGTCATCTCTGTTCACAAAAACGCAGGTTCTGCAGCCACCCCAAATTATGAAATTAGTGTAGTATATTCTCTGTCTGTCGTGAATCATGATCGGCCTTCAAAATTCATGTCACAATATTTTTTTCAATTAATTATGAATGTACAGGAGAAACTCTTTTTTTTACCTTAAATGTTACAAAGAATACCATGAAAGATACTCGGTAGAATAATAAAAAAAAAATGATAGACTTGGCTGTCATTTTGGGGTTGACAGCTCTTGCTATTTACGTTGAACTTTTTCCGGGGTATTTACGAATATTAGGGGATACATATGTTTATGCAGCTTAAATACTTACGAGTTCGAGCACCAGCAGCCGTAGTCTTGAGGAGATCTTTAGCTTCTATTACGAGGCACACTAGTCTTTGTGACTCCGGCTGATAGCATAGGGAAAGGTGAAGATCACCCAACTCAGAATGCTGTTAAAAATGGAAAAGAAGGAGACGAGTTTTAAATCTTACTTTTGTGTTGACATTTACCACTGGTGAGAAAACATAATTTTCTGTACTTTGTTGGCTTAGGAATAGAAGACTACAACTTTTAGTCCTACACCTTACAGGAATACTTCATTTGCAATTATCATACAACTTAATGAAGTTCTTGCATTAGTTATCCCACAGACCCTTTTCCAAATATCAGTTACATCGGATTGTGGGATGAGGTATTGGCATGCGTTATTTCTTCAATGATATTTCACTGTAGCAAAAAAAAGAAGCCGCACGCCAGTATTGTGTCCACAATCCTTTGTGATTGCTATTTGGGAGGGGTCTGTGGAAATACTTAGTGCAAGAACTTCAGTAAGTTGGCTGATAATTGCAAATGAAGTATTTCTGTAAGGTGTAGGACTTAAATTATAGTCTTCGATTCTTTGGATATTGGAAGGGCCAATGGAAAGTGTACACCTATTAGCCACAAATTTGAGTGACTTTATAAAGAAGTGTATCATGCAAGGTATGTGTTTGTATTTAAACTAAAAGTGAGGGTGTGATTCAGCCTCGTGATGGCTGCATGACGAATCTCTAGCCAACTCACACCAACGGGAACACCGACACGATCTGCAAACTGTGCCAAGTAATGCCCCTTTTCCTAAAATTAGGACTCCCGGTCATGTGAAAGTCATGCGACATCTGCAAATTCCTCGTAAAATGACATTTGAAAAATTGCTAGAAACGTAGTCACAATTTTGAGTCCAATTTTTATTGATTTCAAATTGCTACCCTTTTAAGTGTCGTGATAAATTACATATAGGGCCTATGTATGCATGTAATGCATAGACTTTGCAAAGGCAATAAAAAGTTATAGATGTAATCTTTTTACCTCGGAAGCTGGCTTTATGAGGGATATATCCATGTCCTTTGAACTGCCAAATTCCATATCTTGCAAAACGGCTATACCTGAGCCTAAGTTGCTTGACCTTTGACCGATAGCTGGTCGAAGGATGAGTCGAAATTTAAGAGCCATCTGCCCAATGGCAGAGAAAGACAAATCGTTTAGAGTAAAAGTTTCATTCCAACATGGATCCTGAGGAAGGAAAACGGAGGTTTATGTATTAGAACCAAGTAGTGCACAATCAGTCATGATATAGGTAAAAAGAACTGGAAAGTTTTAAGGTGATGTATCCCAGTTAGGGCTAACTAAATCCGACCATCACTTGACTGTTGGGATTCTTTTACATGACATCTTTTTGTCAAGGTTTCAAATATATGATTGTGTGGGATGAATTAATTTTAAACTAGACAGCTAGAACTGGGGCTTTTAACTGGGGTTGAGGGGTTTTCCCGGCTACCACATTAACAAACAAAGGCCTATTTCAACTTATAGTCCCAAATTAGCTTCGATTGCAGCTACTCAGAAAGGCGATCTCAAAAGGAAAAAAACTAGCGAAACACCCCTCAACCTTTGATCTGCTAAATAAATAGTTTAGCATGGAAATATTTTGAACTTGAAAAAAAAAATGATATCTAATTCTCTCTGTAAATACCAACTGTTTTCTGTGAAAGAGAGAACTGGACACACGTACTCTAGTCCCAAAACGGGTTTCCTTCTAAGACAGGCGTGTATTACCCATGGAGTGTGGACGTCAGAAGGAGGAATAGCCTATATATTTTACAGCCCTTATGAGGCTAAAACGACGGCATAGTTTTGAAGTTATAACAAAGGAAGGATCCGCCCTGGATGCTAAACATTTGGGAACTGGAGTAAAAAAAAAAACATCCATCCCATCCTTATATTCTCTGAACGGGACACGTTTTCAAATGGGAGAAAGTACTTCTCTTGGAACCAAAGGCAAGTTTCATCGGAGGATGTTTTTTTCGTTTTTTTCGTGCTAGCAAGAGAGATTTCTACAGATAACATCTTCCTCCACATTCTATTACTACCACATCATTCTACAAATTACCGGAAAGAAGAGAAATATACATTGATTTAGAAATAATAGCCAACATTTATATATAATGAACACAAAGTGAGGCGGACGTCTGGTTCAGCCGAGATGGATTGAGACAGGTAAACAAACCTCAGTAACAGCCGAATCTTTGGTTTTAAACCTTCGTCTGTGGCCTGGCATAATACATCCAGTGACGTGAAGAGCAGGGTTTATGGCCCCATCATTGCCCTTTGAGCGTATGTCAGCGATGTCTAGCTCTGTCACCTGTTTTAAAAATGAGAACCGTCAACGTTTTAAAGATAGCGGCAGCTCCTTTGCTTTCTTCTTATAGTATAATGAGAAGCTTAAAAAACTGAAGTTATTTTCACCTTTAAAACGTTTGAAAGTGTGACTTAAGCTCATGGTTGCGAGAATGCATGCTTTGCTATACTTGGTGACTTCAAACAAAGAGCTGTCTCCTAGTTCCTTGCTTCATAGAGGAGCTCGAGTTGAACACACACCATAAAAATGACCCAAAATCTCCCGGCGCAAATTTGCAGAACAAAAATGAAAGAGAAACTAAGATTACAGAAAAGTTCTGGTGACAAGTTTCCCAGGACTTTTCTGTAATCCGAATTTATCTCTTTATTTTGCTGTTCTGTAAATCAAATTTTAGTGTACAGCCTATGAGACATGTGCCGAACTTGTTGATAGATTTAGAAAGGTGAAATATTCAAAGGGACAATTCTACAAGTGATGAATTCAACGGCTTCGCATTGAACTGAAGGAAGTAAAAAGTAAGAGACTGATGGGACAAAACTGCTCGTCTTTTTCTTGTTTAAAATTCCGCCTTGATGAAAATATCAACCCTAATAGTAAATCGAATAAATTACGCTAGTCGAAATCCCATCTGTTAAAATAAAGCTCCGTTTTTAACCGTTCGGATTTGTTCCATATTTCCCAAGGCGATGAAGAGACAATCCTTTCAATCCAATGGTCAAGGTGACCGATACGAAGACGAAATTTGAGAGGCCAAATTGACCTAGGTAGTCAGATCAGGGAGCTCGAAGACAGCTCCCTGGTCAGAACGCAATTGAAGATGTGTCTATCTTTGTTGCCATATTGGCGCCCACATAGTCCTGGATGTCTTCGAGTACGTATGAGGACTGGAAACAGTGTGTCTGCTATGATCACCGTTGAGTCGTCGACTAACGGATTCTAAATTTTCACCATCATTTTAGCCTTTTGGCGAAAAGCTACGTTATTTGACAGTTTATGGAAACGGGCAGAACAGTAATTAGGGCCCACTGGTCAACTCTGTTGATCGATCATAATTTAATTTTCAGTTGTTATACGTCACAAACGTAGGTGAAGTAAAAGGCAGTCATTGATATTTTACCGTTTGGTCGTAAAGGATGTATGACCCCGAACTGAAAATTATTCCTACCTCAGCTATGATCGTTCACATGTGACTTCGATTAGATGCTGTGTTCTTATATTTTATCAAATCACTTCTAATACTGTTTCATGGTCTTATATTAAACGTATGTATACAGGGAATGAATATTCACCACAAACTCATTTTGGCAGGTAAGTCACTTATCAATTGTAAAAAGCACCCTTTGATCTCCAGATGGCGGTGAGTCAAATAAGCGTCAATTTGTGACGCAGTGCTGTGTCAAAATTCTCTAAATGTTGCGATTACGCAATCTAATGAAGACATTATAAGTGTTCATATTCTACCGAAAACGTGCGTCAAATTAATGAAATGTCTGGTCAATCGCGAGAGGAAGTAGGTACGTCAATGTTCAGACATGTTTAACACTCCTAACAAATATTGACCGACCTTTCCTGGGTGGGATGTGAGAGGGTGTGTCTTACAATAAATAAGCGAATAAACTATAATGTGTGTCAATTTACCAGAGACCGTACTAATTCTGTAAGTACGTTTAACAATTTCCCATAGCATAAAGTTGACATTCTCAAGGTAAAAAGGGGATCTTTTGCACAAACGTAAAAACTGGGTGACAAAGTGGTAGTATTAATTCAGATTGACGAGTTTGCACCCAAATTAAAATCTAAAAATCCAAAAATGTATCTTACAAAGTGAAAAAATGCTTCACTTAATGATCCAACTCCCGTCTTTGCAGTATGTTTATGTGATGAGATGTTTATTCACTCAATTTACATTGGACCATTTCACTTAAAAATTAAAAAAGGGAAATTTCACTCTTTGAAAGAGTGTAAGTTGAAAAAGTTCACTCCAAAAGAACGGAAATTTACTGAAAAAGAGCGAAGTTTCACTTGTAGTGGAGTTTCCTCACGATCCACTCTTAAAAAAGAGTGATCTCTGATGGCACCCGTTAAAGAGTCAATTTTGACTCTTCTTGGAGTGACTTTGAGACTCTTCTTGAATTGAGTTTCACTAATTTTGGAGTTAATGAACATTCTAATAGAGTCAGTTCACACTTTTCACACTACTGACGAGTGACTTGAATCACTCTTTTGTTCTTAGTACAATAATTTCTGACGCCATTGTTGTGCTACTCAAATTACAGTTTTATATTTCTGTGTTTTCTATGACGTCATTGTTGTGCTACTCAAATTACAGTCTTTATATTTCTCTGTCTTTCCGAATTCTACTGCACCACTTCTGAAAATGTGATCGACCTGTTTGTTCTGTAAATTGGTAACAAACATTATACAAGCTATGACAATGGGAGTTGGATGACTAAGATTCATTTTGCAGTCTCTGAAATTTACATTCTCGTATACTCTATACTAGTAAGTACACTTTAAGAAATCAGTTTTGAATGCATGCCGAAATTAAACAACAAATACACCAAATATTACGACAACTGCACACTCAAAACGTGTTTAGAAATTAATCAAAGTGGTTTGCCCCTACTTTGAAAACAATTTTAGCTACGAAAAACTATATGTTTAGCAACTAAACGTGTTTAAAAATAAATGTTTAGGAATTTAAAAAGGGTATTTAGCATCTAAAAATATTTACAAATTGTGACAAAGAGCGTTTGAAAAGGGTTTAATTCTTAAGCACCATTTTCAGAGTGTGTATATCATTAATTATATAGCAGAGCAAAAGCAGGAACTAACATGAACATTTTGTTTCTATAGCTGTATAGCTCCTGATCATGATAAGACGCCGGCGAGAATTTCCCGTTGGACAAGACTTCAAGGCTTTTCCTTGATGAGAATATTTTTCTAAGGCAGTAATAGCGAGTTCAGTAATTTGAGTGCATGACTATCCTCCAAGCCGAAAGGATAATCACCACACACTCGTGTTTAAAACACGTTTTTAAAACTGGAGTTTGTAAGAGATGGGAAACTTGCCAACCATCCTTTTTGAATTCATGGCAAATATTAGAAGGGTCAGCTGTCAGATTATCGCTTGCATCTTTTTTGATAGCAAACTGCTCTCCCGCCTTTTTGTGGTGACCAACTAACTTGAAGGTTTAATGCTGTTACTATGTTACTATATAATAAGCCTACTAGCACTTGTTCATTTCGAAATCGCACTGGTCACGTGCGTAGCTTGAAAATTCTTTAAAGATACATATATTAATATTCAGTTTCAATCTTTTACCTCTTGACCAAGTTGCCAGGTATTAGGGTTATTTATTCATTTTAATTCATTTATTTGTTTTTCCAATGATGTTGGAAAACAGACGGCAGGGTTAACAAAGAAAATATTTGTGTATGAAAGTGATAAAAACCCTTCTGGATTGAACAACGAAAATGACTCCCGGGTAAATGCTGTACGGAAATGCATCGGCCAACTTAAGTATAGCATTGGTCATTATCACAATGCTGTTTAGTGCTTGACTGTTTATCTTCATTGCGAAATGTCAGAAAACTACAATTGACCTTTGTTCTTACTTCCAAGTTTGTCCCGCGGATCTCACTACCCTTTAGATGCTTGGTATATACGGTACTTGACGGTTGCGGATTAGAACCGAGTTGGTCCTCTTTCTACCCTTCCATACAACACCTTTGGAAATCCTGGATCAGAGCAGGGAGCGGGGAGAGACTTCCAGCTCCCTAATCAGAGCCTTGTAGCCTACATGTCTATGCAGTAGTTTCTACAGAATGGACTATCAAATACAATCAATACTGCTTTCTTTCAGACTCGACAGTTTCCTTCCACAGCGCCTCTCTATATCAAATGATGATCATGTAAGATATCTTTGTCCATGGCACGTTCCTCCAACCATCCACACTGCTGCATCAAACAGCTATTTAAATTTATCCTTGTTGGTTTATTATTTTTGAGTACAGTTCTCTTTTAAATACAAAGACTTAGCTTAAAAAAGCCCTCACGATACAGTTTGATAACATTTGGGAAAACGAATGGCTTCCATACTTCCTGAACCTACCCGGTTTATGGTAATAATCAGCTCTTCTTCCGTGTGCCTGTGAGCAATGTTCAGATGCAGCATCCCTATTGCTTCTGTGGTGTAAAATCATTTATAGAATAATTTAATAACAATTTCTCGGTGACGTAGAGAAATCTCCAATAAAAACGAAATCGATGCGAGTTTTTTAATTTAGTCCATTATACTAACATTTACTAAAAATTGACTTGCGAGAAAACCTTGGCAGAGTTCACAACAGTGGCTGGAGAATCGAGAAAAAAAGACTAAACTATTAAATCCATTCTTCTCCTAATCATGCCTGTCAATTTACAGGAGCCTAGATCCTGAATAACATGAATATAAAATGAGGGTAATATGTCCTTGCGATTGTTATATCTTAGGCTATATTCATATATATTCAAATAGTTTCCATGGAAACTACACAGCATATGTCACTTACAGAGATTACTCGGAATTGCTACCTTTTGTATAGATCTACAAGTCGGGTCTGGACTTATTATTCTCTCCCACCCTCCCTTGTAATTCGAGGTCCCATTACTTTATCAAAAGGAACAATCTTTCATTCTGTTAAATTTTGTTCTTATATCTATTTTAAGGAAGAGATCGAGTATTTAATTTATGAACATATTTGACTCGTTTTCTGGAATGTATCGTGACAATTTGGCACTCGCGTCAGCGGTTTAGAGAAAATTAAGCAAGCTGGCATATTAAAGTAACGCAGACAACGGTTACGTATTATATGCTTGGGATATTTCTTGAGGGCTACTTGAGTGTTATTGCAAATGCATACACCCTCCCCTTGCTCTATTTACGTCACAGGGGACAAATTAGGTAACAGTTCATAAACGAGTTGCAAGGGCATAATTTTACTTTTAAAACGTACTTGTTAAATGCCTCAAAATGTTAATATTAGCGAGTGTAGATAACACCAATGGCTATGCTATTAAGGACGTGGGATAAAGGCTGTATCTATTCTCGCCTTCATACGATATGAATATTCCCTCTGTTTAACTTTTGAAGATGCTATTGAGGTTTCTTAAACAATAGAGCCAATGAATGCCATGAGCCAATTTATATTCACTTGGTTCGAGGTGGACTTTTTTTTGAGAAACGTCAATAAAAGTGTATAGCCTGACTCAAATCAGAATTTAAACATACGTGTTTATACGTGTTTGTTCGGACCATTGAAATGTATTTTTGGTTATCGTGGAAAGGTTGACCACGTCCATTTTTAAGCAAGAGTTAAAGGACGATGGACCGTGCATTTGTACAGAAAAAATTTACGATCGGGGTTAATGCAATCGATTCACGAGAGCGCAGTGCTGCAGTCCATGCCGAAGAGAGTCCATCGTAGTGCACGTTAAACCACGAGAGAGCATTATCTTGACTTGATTCAAAAGCCCCGGAGTTCTAAGACCTTATTCATTCATATACGTAACAAGATGACATACGAAGACTGAAAAGGAGAAAATTTTATTTCATTTGTTAATAACCACATTAAGCACCACAACAGAGGGAAAAGGAGTACTAAATAAGTTGAGTGCGTTTATTCATAATCACGAGTTCATCCTGGGAAAACGCAGGATCATGTGACTGTAGTGGACCAATATGAATTGATTACTATTATTACCAAGTATGAATAAGCGAGTTCGGTAATTCTTTGCCGCATGGAATTATGGGACACAACGCGGGATATAGAAACCGAGCGCAGCACCTAGCGTACAACCGTCCCTTATTTTGTCGGTACGTGCACTCAACACTAGGTGTCTGCCAACTCGAACGGAAATACGGGTTTCAGCCCTAGTACTTAACAACAGACTAAAATGCATTTTTTTTACATCAAAAGACAATTTAGACGCAGTCCACTACACAAAGCCACACTTGAGATCCCGCTTTATGTTATCCATAGATTAAGAGAGAATCACTGCATGGATTTTCCTGTAAACTCAAATTTTGGAATACGTGTTTTATGTGCGAGTTTTGTTTGTTTATTAACGAGTTGGGGGATGTGCACATGTGCATAGCCACCAAAATTACCTAACTGGCTAATTAAAAAGGACCATAATAAAGCAAAATAGTAAGTTGTGCAACTTTGAAATTTGTTGACCCACGTTGAGACCTAACTTCCTAAGTTGATGAGTTGAGTTCAAAGAGTCTTCTCGGAACGAAAAGAACTCATTTTTAAACAAGTTGGTCACGTATACAAAACTAAGGAAGTTTACTAAAAAGAAAATGATAAGGGTATCTCACCAGCTACGAGCATATCATCTGAAGACACAGATCGACTAACTTGAACTCCTCCTACATATTCCGGAGCATCAGGTTGAAAATCTGGTTTTGGTCTAACAGGGACACTCATTGCTTTCTGTGGGATTCAATTTCATGGCAAGCAAATTGCAATTTAATCCAAATATCTTATCAATTCGATATGAATATCAGATGAAGCGATATCATACAAGAATTAGTTATATTATATGTTACTTTAGGTATTTGTCACGGTATTCCAATGGCAAACGTGTATGGAAAAGGTTGGGCGAAAAGAGATTTTCGCCCTATTTATTTTTCCGCCTTGTGGTCGACTTTTCAATAGACGAATCTGGCAGCTAGTAAATGCGGCCATTAGTGGGGTTCATAAAGCGTTAAATCGTCTTAATTTTATTGCATGTATACAATGCTAAACGATCATAATCAGTGAAATTGGGGAAATGAAGAGGTATTTTAGTTTTCAATCATCCACGATTCATTTAAGCAAAGAATTGTAAAGATTACATCTTACAGACCCCAGTTATAGCTGACTTAATCGGACCATCAATTGACTTGATCAGACATCACTTGACTCCAATGATTATTTTGAATGTTTAAGAGAGGGATGCAGAACACCTCGTGACATTGCCAATCATGGTTACGGGCTTGAACCGAACATGAAAAGATCTACGCATGTATCTCAATGTTATATTATTGGAACAAATTGAATTTAAAAGTGATTTATTTCACATTTTTATACAAAATTTTGACAATTATATATCTGTCTCTACATAAGAACGATAAAAAAAAAATCTTATACAAATTTACCCTCCAATAAAAGTCTACTTATGCTAGGAATGGTCATGGAACACCTAACTTGGTAATAATTACACCCTCATAAAAGTGTAGACTACTCCCTTATATATAATGTAATATAACAAATAAGGACAGAAGGAGCGAAGCTTTGTTTACCAGATAAAATTTCTGATTACCATATTATATTGCTCGCCAAGTTTCTTGAATGACGTCATGATATCTTCCATATTTACCCTGTCACATAATACTATGGGAGTTGTGAAGTGACATCCAACCCGCAGCCATTAAAATTAATTTTATTAGAATCGTAGATCATTCTATGAGGATCGCATAGTCATAACAAAAGCTGTGAAAATTTAACCCTTTATCTTATGACACCGATGTAGTTCCTTTGAAAGCCCTGTATCAATGATTACTTTACCAAGATAAACACTATGTATCATTTTATGTCAAAACATCTAACATAGTGTTTTTTGACAAAATCACATCTTTTATGATCGGTGTGGAACCTACTTTAATCAAGAATCGTGGACTTAACACTTAAGTCAAATTTGTGATTTCTGTGAGCGGATTATGCAACTGAATTCAGCACCAAAAAGAAAAAAAAGAGAAAGGAACGTGATAATTTGCATAACCTCATTTGTTTATACTTCAAGAGAAAGTTTATTGATATTGATTATTTTGATTCAAAGCGTATACATGTAATTAAATCCTGTTCAATTGATTACTTGTATAAGCAGAATTATGTTCCAACTTTACCTTATACTTCTTTGACACGAATTTACCAATCTCTAAGTTAAACGGCGAAAAGCGTCCACTTAGCTTCTTTCGGCTCGAAGAGGAGTCTGTAGTTAAAAACAAATGTTTGAGAACTGCGTTAGAAACTAAATAAATTGAAAAAAAAAACGCACATTCAGTTCAATTCGGTTAATTAAGTTATCGTCAGTCATTAAGACATTCTGTGGCGTCGTTCCTTCATTTTATTGGTATGAATCGATTATATTTCATGATTTGCTTTTCCAAGTTTTATCTCCTATTTGTCTCTGTTGTTAGTAATATACAACAAATCAGTCATTAACATACTTCTGAAGTTCAAAGAAAATGATTGTAGAAAAGAGATGACGAATGTTTTAATTCTTATAAATGCACAACATGCAGTATACGTTTAGGCGTCACTTTACACGGTGAAATTTTAAAACCTCTGCGGAGTGATTACTTGGTCCAATAGCAGGCATGGAGTTGTTGTATGTGAGAAGTTAAAACCTTTAGTGCAAAACAATTTTGTAACACTATTTTTTCGCAGGGGTGTTCATTTTGTTAAATGAGTAAAACGATTTCCCAAGTTCTAAAGACGGTATACGTCGTACATGCTCACAACATACGCGAGATTTAAAAATGTCTTCCCCTTTACTTTAATCATTACGGATATCTTAACTCAACTGCTCAATGAGTTTTCTGTTTTAGTAATGTTAATCGACATTCTCCACCATACAAGTGATTAGAAATTCAATTTGCAATTAGACATTTTGCACCCCTTCCATTCCTTCATCCTGTAAATTTTGTCGAAAGTATTTAGGAAAGCATTTGAGAGGATGGGGGCAAAAGATCCACCTTATGATACTACTAGGAAAATGGTAGAGTAACGCATATACCCAGTAAATTCCGGTAGAACAACTTACATTGGTTTCTTTAAGAGACTGGACATTGCAGCTGGCTTGCACAATTGGAGATTGGAACTCAGACCCGGTTGGCAGATTGCTCGGAGAAATATACACCTCTATGACTGCTTAAATAGGCAAAATATATATTCTCCGATGTACTGAAATATTTATCCCGCCACATTTCCTGCTTTCTGGCTTGTAGTTCCCCAAAACAACCCCTTTCCACTTTTCTGCAGGTATATTTGGTACGATCAGAACTCTTTACGATGATACAAATGCACTTGAGCTTTACATATATCATTTTGCCACGGATGTTTTATGGTAAAGTGACAATTTTCCGCTCAGAAAAGCAAAGCTCCCCCTTGAACAATTTACTTACACCCTTTATGGACTGATCAGTTCTTATGGAATGACAATGGGATAAAATTTCACCCTACTTGGATAACTAATTCTAATTGCGTATCCTTATTGCTAATTTATTGTCTTCTTTTTCAACGAAATGAATATCTAACGGTTTGAAGGTTATCTAGTTGAAGTACAGTTAATACATGAAAGCTGCACAGACCAATTCTAACCAAATCAACTCACAAAACTTCCCACTGTTGCAAGAGTAGAATAAGACAAGATCGGTTTAAGGGAACTGTAGATCATTCTGTAGCATTCACTTCAAACTTCTCAAGACAGATACTTATCTTCTGATAAATATAAAGATGTTTTCCAAATTTCCGGAAAACAAGTCATATCTTGCATTTAAATCGGAGGTTTGTTTTAATTTGCGTTGTTATTGTCCGACAGTACGATAATCGTTCAGACCATCCATGTAAGCTAGAGAGTCGTGGGTAATCCCTATGTAGATAGTTCTCAGTGACGTCACAACTAGGTATTAGCAGGGGCTGCCACATACGATGGCAAGCCTGTACGTTCCATAGAAATCCTAAGCTTGGATTATTTTGATACGTACATGGGTTGCCTTCGTACATGGATGAAATACGTCAGGTACGTGAAAAGCTCCTATGCCGTTAGGTGAGTAAAGTGGCGTAGCTATAGATATTTTCCAGGGGGACAAAGCTCGAAAATTTCCCCAAAACTTTTCAGTTTCAGTATATTTCCAAGGTAAAGGTGCATATATTACATACAAAATACGTAAATTTATGATAGTAACAAGATTATCATGACGTCATGTAATATTACCTAAGTTAATACGTGGCCTACAAGATCCTGAAGCTGCCTACTATATACACAGGATTAAGACAATGTAATCATGGGCCCATTGTCACCCCCATCCCAAGAGATTAATTAGATAAATTATCCAAACCGATTAAGGAGACTAATTTTCCGAACCAGTCATTTCAAAATAAGGTAATTATCATGCGTTTTTCCAGGTTTGCAGCTTACCGTTGTCTAGACAACGGTAAGCTATTGTTTTTAGCTCCATCCATGGTTAAACACAGAGTACGATCAGCCTATAACCCGCCCGGTACTAGCTTGTAGGATGAGAGGCCATTAAATGCTTAAGCTTAACCCAGGGCGCTGTCAACCAATAGGTTAAGAACTGGGGTGTTAAACCTCGCCTAACCTAACCCAACGCGTAGTCAACTTGAGAGACGGATGAGAGTGATTCGCGGAGCGGGACCATAGGTTCTGTGTCCTGTGCCTCATTACCGCGTGCTTAGAATGCCATATTTTTCTTTAAAGGAGACAATTTGTTCACAAATATATATATATGTATATATATATATATGTATATATATATATATGTATATATATATATATATATATATATATATATATATATATATATATATATATAAATATATATATATATATATATATATATAAAAGAATAAGTAGAAAACACCACAAATATGACAATATTAGAGCACATACAAGATAAGAGAAACGTATATTTCAAGCTTAGTGGATGGCAAAACTATGTACTGTGCACCCTTATGGTCTAAACAAGAGAAAAGAATTCAATTCTTGTAAAAGAGTCAGCTACTGGTCCTAGTTTTTGTTCATTATTGCCGTACGTTCAGTATTTCGCTTCTCCTCTAAAAGGTTTTATCTTGTACTTTCCCCTTTTGAATTCGTTTTGCTTTTGTTCCTCTCTTTTATTTGTTTTTACGCTTTAATGGTTTTTCTCCGGTGATTGGTAGTAGACGGCTATTTCTTGGTATCGTTTTAGAGACTTGTGTAGTCTAGGGGGGGGGGGAGCTTTTTACTTTTGACCTTTTACCTTTTAATTCTGATGCACGGGGGTATTTATAACGTCTTTTAGCTTGTTTCATTTTACTTGGCTGTTGAAGGTTGAATAAATAACCGAAAGCTACCAGGCACGGTGGGCTTCTTGTCATCTTTAGCGTGTAGTTGACCGCCACTTAACTTTTCTCACTCAAAATATGCAATATTTCAGTGGTGTCTGTGAATCCTATGTGGATCCTACTTGCTAAGTGAGAAATTTTGCTGGTATATATATATATATATATATATATATATATATATATATAAACCAAAAAATGATAAAATCGACGGTATTCAGAGCACAATAGTCTGTATTTGAAACGAATATTTTGGACACTCATGTGCCCTTCAACTACATTTGTACATTTTCTAAATTTGTTATAACGCAGTTGAAGGGCACAGGTGTGTCCGAAATATTCGTTTCAAATACAGACTATTGTGCTCTGAATACCGTCGCTTTTATCTTTTTTTGGTTTTCTTGTCGATATAGAGCAAACGTGGAACTCACTAATATATATTTATATATATATATATATATATATAAAGGAAAAATTGGAAACTTTAAGGTCTACCGGTATATATTGCTGACAACCTTAAATCGAATATAAATATAATGGTTGTGGAACGAAAACAAACGGAAGTTTTGATGATTAAATGAGGGAATATTTCGTTCACGAGGCTATGATTGTGTTACTATTTTTAGCAACGTATTATCCAATAGTGCATCAAGTTGATTAACATAACATTAGCTCAATAATACGTAGGGAAACTTGCTCGATGATTGTATCCTGTACGCCGGTCTTATGGCCTGTCAGTGTTACGAAGTATACGCTGAACTGATCAAAATACCCTGCATGTGTACCAGAGAACATTTACGCTGCTGCAGAGAGGGCATTTCTGCGGAACGCGAGTCAAGCGCTCTTCATGCTGCAGTGACACAGGTGAAATCTGGGGAAATACGTTGCATGGAAATTCGAGTTATGAATGAGAAATTTTTCACGATTGCTTATAGTGAGAAAACTTTAAAAAAAATAACAAAAAGGAAAATTTCCCTTTTCTTTCATCAACTTGAAATTTCCCCAAATTCCACAAATTTCCCCAAAACATTTTCCAGGGCGGCAACTTTCCCCCAATGGTTACGCCACTGCGTGGGAACTGTTCCGCCAAAACCCGTTAACCACGCCCTTTGCCGGGCAAAATATTAAGTCATCGTACGTCGGTCGTCGCCCGGGCTGCTTCTGAACTATATAGCTGTACCCACATACCTAATATAATATGTTTTTTCCAGCAGAAAGTGAAAGGGCAGTGCTTGTGACGTTACCGAAAGGAGCGGACTTCATTTCTCAGCTTTCAGAACTTCCGACCGTGGTAGCTCCATGCTCCGACGGACTCTGTCCGTTTCCAGTTCTTCAGTTTCCACATTACTGAACAAGGAATGTACATCGCCTGCTATGTAGGCAACCAAAATCTATGAAAAGCTCTTGCCATTGCTGACAGTCCATCCATGTATTGTTTTTACATTTTGTACATGGGCGTCCGGAAGGGGGGGGGCAAGGGGGGCACTTGCCCCCCCCCCTGGAAAATGAAACTTGTGAAAAATTAATTAAAAATTGAAGTAAGAAAAAATTAAAAATAAATCATCAAAATATCTTCACTCACAGCGTCATTTCTACTCGTGAAATATGCGGACATTTGACCAGGAATAGCAAAAGAGAAGATGGTATGCTGAATAGTGAAATCGTAATTTGGGGACCATCATTCGTGACATCTATTGGAAATTTATAATTGTAAAAACTATGCCAAAATTGTACTAGTTGTCAGGTTTGTAGTGTGCATATGGCATCCGACTATTGATGAATGCGTTGGTCTTGGTTTGGTCCCATGCTGATCTCAAGTGGCGACACGCGGATGTAACTGGTATATACAAGGTGAATATGGGAGGGGGGGGGGGGGGGTTATGATTCATAATTGGGTAACGGATATAGGCCTATATAGGCTGTTTGACAGCGCAAGTTTTATCGTGCATAGGCGTGCGAGGCCGTGACAGAGAGGCAGATTTCCCTTCAACAATTTTTTACATTGAAAATTCTAAAAATCTAAAAATTACAGACATGAAATTCCTGTTTCAGGGCTCCGCGCCAACTGATGGTGGCGCTCCGCTTAGATAGTGTACACAATTCAATCATCCATGACTGACCTTGCCCCCCCCCCCCCCCTGTAAAAATTTCCTCGGACGCCCATGATTTTGTAGTCTTTATTACTGAGTTTTCAGTCCATAGGAAAAAATGTATTTTCTTTAAATGTCATATCAAGCATATTAGATGCGTTCGATTTGTTTCACTTGTTCTGTATTCTACTGCAAAGTCAAGGCATATTCTGGAGACAAAATTCTTCAACTTTAAAATAAGCAGAAAAATTTCCTCTTTTAGAAGGTGCAAACGGTATCTCGATAGCTTAAAGCGTTCGGAAGATGCAATTTTTTAAAGTGTTGCAAATTTTTCTTGGGATTTGATGCATCATGGGAAATCTGTGATGTCATCCTGACACATTAATTTAACATTGCATTCCATTTATTAATAATAATGATGCCTCTGCAGGCATTATCAAGCAATATTGTTGGTTGTACTTTACATATGGTGAAGGGTAATGCTATATCTACAGGAAAAGATATTCAAACAACCCAACAGTATCAAATTTCAAGGACAATCAGGATGTTCAATTAAAAAGAAAAGCAAAAGGAATTCGAAGCAATGTGCCCACATTACACAACTTTTTTGTGACTTTGTTAAAAAGCAGAGGTATTTTTTAACAAAAATAACCAATTTGTAAAGTGTGATATCTTGAGTTAGGAAAATGGTATTGTGATAGGGTTTGAAAGACAAAGTGTGGAATATATTTGTTTTTCTTAGGAGACAGGGGCGAAAATCCATTAGAACATGCCTTTGAGTCAACTATCGGAGCGGATTCTGACCAATCCCTCTTTATGGTCGGAAACCCGTGATTGAAGAGGCAATATGTTGAACAGTCTGCAACATGTGAATTAACAAAGTGTAACGTGCAGCCTGCTACGTGGGCATGTTTACGAAGTACAGTGTCGGATTTAAGAAGGAAAGAAGATAGCGAAAAATACTTTTGTTAATCTTGGGCCTTTTTAAGGGTTTGAAAATGTAAAGATTCTAGTTATAAAATCATTGATTTATGTAAAAAAAGGAGACATACACCCTTTACGCACCCTAATACATCCGGCCCTGAAGTATGATATAAAAAGTAAGGTAGTGATAGTACTTCCCAGCTTAGGACTCACTCAAACAACAGATGAAGATAATTCTAAAACGTGGAAATATATAGCAAGTTGTCTAGAGGTGGATCCTCCTGTTTTATTTTGCTGAAAACAACAGGAATTGAACGAGGGTCACATGTCATGTAAACTATACCTTGCTCGTATCAACCCATGTATATGTTAGGTACTTACACAGTGTATGACATTTGATTATTTTCTGATATGGAAATTATTGAATGCCTTCTGGAAGTATGTCCCGAGTCTGACAACTCTCGAGGATAATGTGACACGTTAAAAGAAATCATTTCCCCTGAAAATGGACTGATCATTTAATCTCCAACCAATACGAAGAACTCTCATCAGCGAACTCTTCATTGTTTTTTTCTGTAAAAGAAGAGGCTCTTATTTGACAAGCAAAAGCTCAAAAATAATGAAACAGTTTTCAGCCAACCATTAACCTCTACGAAATATCCATGGATTGACTGTCACCCAAACGTCATGAAGATGAGCTCATTATCAGTATGGAGTTCAGATATAGGGCAAATAGCAACAGTAGCAGGAGACAAATGGCGCGTGCGCTCCTTGAGCAAAGAAAAAAATCTGTTTATTTTTCTCAAGGGAGTCAAAAATTTTTGTGACAAACGCACAATTGCGGAAAATAATTGCAGGTGATAGTATGCTCATCTTCTTGTGTAACTCAGTCGTCACTCGGGAAAAGTGTCGATATGATTCTGAATCTAGTAAAATGTAATTAACTTCTCAACCTCACCTAGAGGCCTTATTTGATGTTTTTCCGGTAGTATTTTACTTTCATGGTCATTGGACATATTAAATACAGTACACTGTTCCTCTTTCATATGTTGGTACTCCTACTCTTGTTCCACTGTAAACGCTCTGTGCAACGTATAGTATACGTTAGTTTAACACTACGTTGTCAGGTTTTCGCATTTTTCCTTAAGCTGTTATGAAGTGGCGTATATTTAATGTCGTCTGTTTACTTTTCGCTATCTTACAATATGTACATACAATTTCTGTAACACAAGGCGACCTTTCGTTATCTCGATGGAAGCACACACTCTACAAAATAAATGTCAAACAGCCTATTTCCAATACCAGTGCTCAAAGGTTTATGGATTTATGACTTAAAGGGATGGTTCAGTTGATGATATAGTTTAATGAAAGAGACTCTTATAGGCTTACCGTCATTACTGCATATCAAAACGATATTGCATTTTGTTAATTAAATCAAACGCCCATTGGGCTATCACGTCATGAAGGCATTTAACTGCAAGTTTTTTTTTTTTTAAATCTTGATATTTATTTCGTTCAGACTCTTTTCTGAAGGCGTTATATATCTGTTGGAGGTAATGTTCCCTTTGGGCATTATGCAAAATCCCCTT
Source organism: Holothuria scabra (assembly GCA_037179385.1). Lineage (NCBI taxonomy): Eukaryota > Metazoa > Echinodermata > Holothuroidea > Aspidochirotida > Holothuriidae > Holothuria > Holothuria scabra. The sequence continues at coordinate 30,029,270 of CM074180.1, read as the reverse complement.
AACAGAAATCGGCTATCATATGATCACTCATGTAGGATATCCGTCAACCTGTTGGGTAAAATGACTCGGCCATGGGAACCTTTGGGTCAAAATGTTTATTGTATCATTATAGACGAATCTGGACAAATTGTGATGGTCTGATTTTAATTAGTCATTACTGGGGTCCGTCACCTTTAATCTTTAAATTTCCTTCCTTACCTGTTCCATGGATGGTTATACACTTAAGTGTATCTTAATTTTATCAACTGCACTGAATATGAGGATTTGAAATTCACGTAGACAATAAATGCGGACGATTGAAGACTGACGGACCCCACCAATGGCTGCCTACAGTCACTACAAATAAGCGTTAATAGGATTCGTCTATACAAATGTTGAATTTTATCCATAAACGAATAACAAAAATATACACGGATTTCCTATATGCGCTTATAAAGAGCACCTTGAACTCGGTTGGAAACAAATTCGAACAAATTTTGTCTTACCAAGATGATTGTCATGTAGTCTAACTATCATCTGCATAATTTGAAGAAGAATCTTAAAAGTGGTAGACAAAATACAAAAGCTGAATGGAAGGAATATGTTTCTGAAATATGGCCTGAAGTTTCATTCTGTTATTTGATTCTCTCAAACTTTATTGATAACAAAAGCATTTGACGGTTCCAAACTATAACACACAAAGACGTGATAGGTCGAACCCATTTTAATAAGTCCATGGAGACCATAATTTGTTCAGGTCCCATGGTAAGCATGCAGGTATTTAGTCAGAAGTTTGATTTAGGCGTTTTGGTTGTATGCTCAAAATTTTACCTTCTACATCCCAGCTCCAGGGCAAAGCGTGGGGATCAAGTTATACCATTTATACCATGCCAAATGCAAACAAAACGCCTCTAGCTACTGCATTTTGTGGTACTTATGTAGTTTACCACATGTGACTATTTTTTTTTTAATTTTAAACGTTTTTTCTTTTTTATGTTGCCCTCTCCAACGTGTATTGTTCCATGATTTTTCTGTCCCTCTGCAAGTCATTTTGATCCCTTTATTACCTTGTCTGGGTGCATGGATTAACTTCCAATTGTTTCTGCTAAATCAGTTTCCTTCTGCTACAATCAGTGTACTCATGTGTACATACGGGATGAGCAATATTATATATATAAACCCTTGGCAGAGGTCGCATCACAGATTCTGTAAAAGCTCGTCTCGACTCGGTCAGTTCTGAAATAAATCGTCTTGGCGCTGTGAAAAACATGGAAGAATGCGCCGAGGGCCATATCATCCGAACCTCTTCAACTTTATGTTTCTATGACCATCTCGAGAAGACGATGTCAAATACTCGTGAAGTTGAAGGACATGTGGGGTGCTAAACTTTGACAGCCTTTGAAAAGGCTCATCAGCGAAAGATGTCGACATACGGTACCTCGACAAAATGTAGAAGTATGTGACAAGTTTTACTCACAGTTTTACAGTTTGAGGTATCGTAAGTACTGCATGAACATCTCTTGATATTTTGTACACATTTCGTCACTTCTAAACATGGGCCGAGGTTGCTTGCGGAGGCATTTAGTTCGTCAAATTTCTAAATAGCTTATGATAATGTTTAGCAGCTGATGCGAAAAGAATTGGTAGTTTTTGATATTATAGAAGTGAACTACGAATAACCTTCACGAATTTCACCCGGGGAAATGATGGGTGTGTACTCCCGAACTTCAGGAAGGCAGAAATGTAACATTTTGTCAACTCTGTCAAATGACGAAAACTAGCACACATGTATGCAAACAACACCTGTCGATAGATCCTTTTCTAACTGAAAATAACAAAAGATTGCAGAATAGGTTTATGTTTTTTTTTTATCAATGACTATTTTCCATGGCAAAAACATCCAACACCAATATTATATATATTATACCACGAACCTTTGTAATAGCTACCTAAAATGGGGTCTATATCTTTGACCTCGTTTTATTTACATCCTATCATTTGTTTTGACTTGAATCAATTCACCGCTTTCATAGATTATGTTGTAATTGGTGCTTGCAACGGTGTTTTAGTCATTCTTCTACCTCCGCAATCACAAAATTGTGTCGGTTCCCTTAAACTCGACAAAGCGTTCTCTTCTTTTCAAAAACTGATAAATTGCTATTTGATAGCTCATATACAATCATGTAAGCTGACGTGACATTACATGAAAGGCAAACGTCGTCTTATATTTACATGCCAATGACGTGAAAATTAAATCCTGACGGGTGATTGTATCACACACGGTTGCAGTTTTTGACAAATTGTGCGGTTTTTCAATTCCTCGTTTCTGCATTTTTTTAGAAGAAAAACATCTTACGAGGAAAGACTTTCCACAGATATGATAGAGGTTAATTATTTATTTAGAAAGTCTGAGCCGAAGGGTTTGAGAAAAGTAGAAGTATTTTTCCTCTAAAAAGTAACCACTTTTAGTCTCATGATTTAGACATAGGCGATACAGACAACTCATTAACCTGTTAACCGAAAGTAATTAAAGTTGAATAGAAAGAAGCAAAAGTCCCTTTAAGTAAGCTATTAGCCTATTCCATCATCTTTCGTGTGTGGTCGAAGTAAAAAGATATTTAATCCGTAGGTTCTGAGATTTGGTGATTTATCAATACCTTTAAACAATTCCTGTAGCAACGGGGAATAATGACATTGACATATTCAAAGGGTGCAGATTTTCAAAGAATACACTTAGACTTACTTCACTTGCCAGTGAATGCATTGGTTAAAGCACTCAGCAAATTTCGACTGCCAAACGATAAACTGTACCTGTCAGTTTAACAAAGTGTTGCGATGATTTTTAGATAGAATGTATGCTGTTGCCACAAGAGTCTCCGGAAGTGAATATGAAGTCTAGAACAGGTCCTCAAATAAAAGCGGTTCCGGTGAGCAAACGGAGCGGGGACGTCCTCGAGTGCAGTCTCACACATTACGAGATAAAAGTGTAAGTAAGAATAAATGAACTTAGCATGACGTCACTGAACTTGCTTAAAGATGTAGATAGCCAAGTCAGTGGAGAAATGAATGGTGGTAAATGTGTGTTTACCGATCGATTATCAGTTGCTATGGAAACACTTTGACCAGGGGACAAATAATTTCGTAAATTGAAAGGACGTATTTGCTCAAATTTACTTGTAACCGGGAAAGTGTGTCAAAAAGACCCTGGATTGTAAGATAAAGTCATTTCTTCTCAAGAGGCAATGGCAAGTTACCGGTACTGCATCCTACCAAACGCTTAGAGTTTCATTGCTAGGATTAAGGAGAGTAGAGATATTCAGATGTACGGACTTTCCATCTTCTTGTATAATATAAAAAATTTTCTTCAACTGCAGGTAGAGGTCAAAATGCTATAAATAACCGGTCACTGATTTCTAGATTTGATGGCAGCAGATTAATTCTCTGAACCTCGTTGTTTGTTTGTCATGTTCACACTACTTTGAGGTGAATAAAGGGTTTTTCTAACTGAGAAAACAAAAATTCGTCTTAGATATTTTGGTCACTCTGCGATTCTAAGTTACTTTGTTTTTGTGCACAAGTGCACATGTGTCAAATTGTTATGAATAATCAACTCACTCTTCAAGCAGTTAGACCGTATATTGTTGCATGAGTACACTGAGTTACCAAACAGTGATTCTCAGTAAAAACGAAAACACTTCAACATGGTCGGAGATTAAAACGAGCAAGAATATCTCTCGGTCAAAGATAGAGTCCCATGGATGTAACTCCTAAAATTACTGAACGATAAAAGAAAAGATGATGGAACCGTATTAATCATCGCTCCTACATTACTAAGACAAATGCCTCATATATCTGCTGAGGGGTAATGAGTCGTACCGAGATATATGTTGTATGTAGGGCGGCGAGAAAGACAGAGGCTTGAATATTTAATCCAAAACAATTGGATGCCGATACGTGAGGCTCTTCGACAAATATGTGTGTCATCTTTGAACCCGAACTGCATCCACAGTCACGGCTTGCTACGCTCCTGTCAAGTCATATACAACATGTAGGCTTATGAGACAAATTATACGCACAATTTAAACACATGAAAAATTTACTTAACTGGGGAACAATCTTTAACGTGGAGCTATGAAAACTTTTCAGAAGTGGGCCACGCTGAAAGTCTATTTTGTATTTGATCGTCAAACGGGAACCATTAGTAGATTAGGTCCTAAGTCAAACCTTTCTATCATTGTTACGTGACATTTCATTCTGAGTTCTGCTCTTCATTATTAAACGGAAAGTTGTAGGGAAGAAACTTCCTATTCATATGTTTTTAGGAGATTGAACTTAGCAATACGCGATACGCTGCATCTGAATCGTACGCTTAGAGTGTTAACGGCGTATGCGAGCCTGCGGTCATTACATATTTCCGTCAAGCTACACTGTATATTGTAATGCAAGTCAACCCAGTAGCGTAGCCAGGATTGGGTCATGGATCGGGGTGGGGGTTGGGAGCACGAAAAGGAGAGAGAAAATCCGCTATTGTAGGCGTTTTGCATTTCAAGATCTGGTCATTGGGGGCCGGGGGGTTTCAAACCCCCTCCCCGTGGCTACGCCACTGAATCAACCTGTCTAAAAAATGTGTGAATAAAATTATCGGGTAGTGTGGTTCTTGGTGTACATTTTTTGTATTATCGACTTTAAAAAAATTACTCTCCTTAATTTAAAGAATGGATTTTTTGTGTGAAAATTATTTACGAAGTAGGCCTATCCACATCACCTCAATAGAAAATAACAGACTGCAACAAGGTAGGCCTGGTGTGGTTCGTCAAACTTGTTTTCATTTTTTTTTTTTTTGCATTATTAAATAATTATTTGGCAACAAAGGTTTATGTCTTTGTTTCATAAAATTTGGACTGACTGAATCACAAGAATGCTTTACCACGAAGATTAACGAAGTCATCGGCATCATCTTTGAATAAATAAAGTGTCTTTGTTGGTCCAGGGATTTGTAACTTTGTACCTCCCCATAGGAGTATAGGGGGGGTGTTCTCGACATCCCATGGCGCTAACCGTTGTTTCGGACAGCCGTCCCGGGAAAGGGATATAACTTATCTGTTTGGAAGGCTTTTGAATGTGCATGTAGGATTCTTACATCCGATCTGGTACAACTGCTGAACTTAAAATTATTGGAGGAGAACTGCTTCAATTTTGAGTCGTCCTGGAATTGAGTGGTACAATCACGATACTGCCCCAAACCACATTCAGACAGGTGCACCCCCTTCCTCCCAGGCCTTTACAACCATAACTGGTCATTCACTAGTCCGAATTTCTTGACAAGATAAGCGTATCCACGCCATTTCTCTTTCTTATCTGTTCCTGTAGAGGTGGTGCACTGGCGTCACAGAAGCGGGTATACTACGTTATGGCTTTGTCTATTATCAGTATAGAGGAACTTTTTGAATGGACAGATTGTAATAGAAGCTTAAATAAAAACGAATCCTCATCAAGCCATGAAATATGAAAAATACCATCTGTGGTATACGTAGTATGATAGCAATACGAAACTGCTGTTCATCTCAGACATCGAAGATGTATCAAAGAATGACGTCACGTGAATGACCTCTTTTAGTGCTCAAACAACATATACACAAACATGATTTAGGAAGCTTAAATACAAACTTACCCTTTTGTTTGCTCAATTTTGGTGATTCTGATTCATTGAGTATTCTGTCATATCTCTTTCTTGAGCCTCGTCTGCCTTGCCGCTCTGTTGGGCCTCCATTGACGGACCCATTATTCTCATCTATGTCCTCGTTGGCCCATGTTGTATTGGTCTTTGCCTTAGCGATTCTCGATTGGACGGAAATGGTGGTTATCTTCTTAGGTATTGCTGCAAAGTGATATTTCAAAGAATAGTGATACCAATTAATAGAAACATTCTCTAGAGGGTATGGTGAAGAAACTAACAGCTTTATTTTACAAGGAAAAACACTCAACGGCGTAGGAGGAGGACGGGCCGGTCCCCTTCCCCCCAAAAGAGGGGTAGTATATGGCAGCACCCATCGCATCAATTGTACGACCATGTTGCATCTAGATCACCCCTCGCAAGCAAAAAAATTACAAAGGGGGAAGGGAACGCCTCCCTCCACGTAGATACCCCGAGCGAGAACTGCGATCCGTCAGCTTTGCCCCTCTCCATGCTTAGATGAAACCTTAATAATACCCTTGGTTAGATTTTATTTCATTGAAAGAAGATATTTCATGAAAGGCGATTGGGCAATTCTGCTAAACAAAGTTGCCTCGTTATCTCACCTATCTCACCTGCTGTCTCACCTAATTTGAATAGACCCATACAATGCAGAATGCAGAAGGATTTGGAGAAACGGGTAAATGGCTGACACCCGATTCTTTTCTTGAATAGAGTCAATTCAGCAAAGGAAAAAACATATTCGTATTAGTTTATGCTTCGCCCCCCTCTCTCAAGACAAACGAATCCTTAGTATTTTATGACCCTTCACCGACTGGTATGCAGTGCATTTCATGAAAGGTAATTTGCAATTGACGATGTATATCTAATGCCCCCATATCGAAAATGCTTAGCTAATGCCCTTATATCGAAAATGCTTAGCTGAGCGAGTACATTGGAGCAGAGTTCATGGGTTTCACGTGAAACGAAAACCAACAAATTTTGGTGTCGCATGCACTTTATCGTTTACACGTGAACCATGCTGAGACTGTGCTTATGGCAAACTGAAAAATGTGTGGCAAACAATTCTGTGTTGAGACATTTTACCTTGTCACTACCTATGTTGTGTCTGGATTTGGAAAAGAATGAATGACAATTTGTGGAAAGTCTTGGGTTCCCCTCAGCCCGTGTACCATGGACACCGTGACCAAAATGGTGTCCTACACGGGACACCTTACACCTAAGACCATAAAAATTGCTAGGCTCTAACCAAAATGTACATGATTTTTGCAACTGATTAAGGTGTGTCAATGGTAATGAACAAAATATAAGTCAAGAAAGACTTGTATCACATAAGGTGCGTGACATATTGGATAAAATCCTACTAAATGACTTTGGTGTCCCGTTTACACGTGAAAACCAATATGCCGTTTTATTGCAATATTTTAATTTTCGTAATGCAATTAGGCTTTAATTTTAGTGCATTTACTGAGGAGTAGTTGGCATATAACTTCTTACTTTCCTCCTTAATGAAATGTCCATTTTTTACCCAAAATGTCATAAATTGTGCCCCTTATTTATGGAAGTAACCAAATATATTTGTGACTGCTGGTATCTTCTAAACTTTTTTAAATCTTTTTTAACCCATAGACATCATTCTCAAAAGTTGATTTTCCACCCATTAAAATGGGTGTGTCCAGTCAAAAAAATATTCACTGGGTATAAAATTTTATGAACATCACAAAATCAGACTTATAGACACACTCACGAGCACAACAGTAAGCGTACACATACACACACACACATGTTGTTTTTACACACAACCTGAGGACCTCATTGTGTTTCCCTTTGTTCCTGCTTCCTTAATCCTAACCTTAAAACATACTGTCTGATGTTTGGACATGAGAGGACTCCAAAACTCTAATGAATTCCCACCAGAAGACCTAACATCCAATTGTTTGGGTCCTCTGTCTGTACTACAATACAAGTACACACATATACTAGCATAGCACACAATTTCAAGACATGATTTTTTCCATGCTGATGTGGGACAGTGGTCTAATTACTGCAAGTGAATGTTGCATAAGTGTTACACTGAGCTCATGTGTGTGTGAAACCTGAGGTTGCTTTGAAATTCTGGAAATTGTGAAACATATTTAACTGGAAGACTGCCCCGAATATAGTTCAATGTTTGCTGTGTATACTGCCTAATCATCCAGCACATGTTGAAAAGACAGAATGTCCTTCAACTGTTTGTAATAACACAACAAGAGGTTAATGCAGTTGTGGGACAAGTCAAGTAAAGACGGCAGCATGCTGTTATCATAATTTAACACACCACACCATCACTACACACAGTTGTAGGACATTTGACATTATTACAAAAATTAAGTTAAAAGTGATAAGCATAAGTGATGATACCATTTAACAGTAGTGCTGTTGTGGGACGTCCCACAATTGCATTTCACACAAAATTTTGTCCCACAAGTGCAGGTGTGTGGTAGACACACTGTCCCACAACTAACTACTATGCAAACACACACACACACACTGTAACACAAGTGATGAGCTTATGATCGACTTTACGATATGCCATACAAATGAATGCGCTCAGCATCAATGTTTGGGCAATTGCCGTGATAAACTTAAAACGAGTAGTTTGAACTAAATACTTACTCGGAATAATGCGTGCTTGGTCATTTTGGCCGAATTCATCGCCCGGTCTTCGTCTTCTGATTCTTTTTATGATAAAATAGATGCCGATTGCAACTAGAATTGCACTGATTAGGGTTATAACCACTATGAGTGCTACGGTCACTGGGAATAAAAACAAAGCAAAGTTTGAATCAAAAAATCTATGAGTACTACCAAAAGCTATTTCACTTGCTGTTACACTTGTCTCAGTTATGGGGCGGGGACCGACAAGAACTTAACTCAGTTGTAGGTTATTTGCAATAGGTCTATCACTTAAAGCAAAATGAATTTACTTGTTGTGAAAATTGTTCTTTATCTTTCGCAAAGCCAATAAAATTAGACATTCGGTGTACGGTTTGGTCACACAACACAATATTTTTGTTGTTAACACACAACGAATCCTGTGTGGCACTGTTCTCCCAAACCAGCAAACTGAGAGTTGCTAAAGATACATCTTAAGTAGAGATTCCAATCATCCAAGGCACAGAGAAAATTGTCAAAGTGAAACAGTAGGGGTTCCTCCAGTGATGTAAACTTTTGCAATTTTCTTGCTGTCATTTATAGCTCATGCGCAGTTGTGTTAGCCACCAGTGGAAGCAGGAGACTACAAAATCAGTTCAATCGTGACACAGATCATTTTACGGCCAACGTGCACGAGAAGCTGAAGGCATCTTTAAATCGATATGCGTTCCTATACTAATCACACAAAACTGGCACAACATTTCTTTATGAAACCGTGACTCTTGCGTTTTTTCAGCCTTTGAGTCGTCTTGCACCATGCGTATTGGCCTGTAAGCATTGATAATTACGTAATTGCATTTCGAGTGCGGCGCGTTCGTGCTCAAAAATGTCCCATGTGTACTTATTGTGAAGATTTGATGCTTGCTGATAATGCATTAGGAGACATACTTCCCCGTCATACTGTCATAAACAACAAAATAAAACTAAAATGTGCGTAATACCTAACAGCTGTGACCGACCGAATACTTACAGGTATACGGACCTAAAACTCATTGTGCAAAAACTCCTAAAATTCGCTCCTGATATAAAGACATGTATGTTTATGTACTGGCCTTTACAAACCGGTTCATTTTCAGTGGGGTGATCTCTTCAGGTTCACCCTCCTTTACTTTGCGTGACGCAATGTTTAAATATCGACATACCCTACATTAGCACGGGATAATCCGTGACCGGAGGGTTAATGCATTGATACACGATGCTGGCGCAGTCCGATAACACTAACCCCCGATAGTGCATTATTCCACTTTAATGGTCAGGTCCAAAGTTGTTTAACCTCATTCTTTCTCAATAATATTTTGATTTAAAGGCTTTTTCTGGAGACAACGTTTAATAATTTAAAATTTGCAGAACAAATTTCCCTTTCAGGAGGTGAACACTGCATCCTAATAGCGTAGAGCGTTCAGAAGACACAGATTTTTGAAGAAATGCAATTTTTTTTTTTAGATTTGGTGAATCATGGGAAATTTGTGATGTCATCGCGGCACATTAATTTGACATTTGCATTCAATATATTTGTAATATTGACTCTCCTGGACCGGGCATTATTAGGCAACATTGTTGGTTGTACTTTACGTATGGTGAAGGGTAATGCTATATCTACCAGAGAAGATATTCAAACATTCCAAAAGTATCGAATTTCAAGGGTAAACAGGAGGTTCAATTATGAAGAAATATAAAACTTGAAATCTGATGCAATGTGCCCACACTACATAGCTTCCTCCTGCTTTGTTGAAGAGCAAAGGTGTTTTTAAACAAAACTACTCAATCTTTAAAGTGAGATATCTTGAGTTATGAAAACAGTATTAAAACATGGTTTGAGAAGAACATAGTGTAGAATATTTTTGTTTTTCTAACAAGGCCATATGAAAAGCCATCAAAACATGCCTTTAAAAGATGGCAAAAGAAATACATTTTGTTTGCAAATAACCACATTGAAATAGCTGAGTCGTGAGTAAAATGGAATAACCATAGATAAATTTATCATTTGTTGGAATAATACACGGTCACGTGACCGTTATGGGCCAATAGAAGTTGAGGATTATTTCAAAGCGTAAGAGATTCATAGACTAGTAAAAAAAATGAATATCAAAGCACCCCGGTAGAGATAGCGTCTAATCGAAGTCTAAGTTACGACACCTACAGTCACAAAACAACCTTCGTTTGGTAAATTTCATGGGTGAATAAATTGGTAGCATTGTCTTTTGGGAAAGTTTACAGCCTTACATGCATGTAAATCCCTGACTACTGGATGGCTTGTCAAAGATTTTGTGACACGTTACTCGTCTTCCTATTAGAAGACTGACAAACATCTCATAGGTACAAAATTTGTCATTTTGAAGTGGTTCCATTGCATGTTGATCGAAACTCTTGATTCCATAAAGTTGAAACGTTGTGACCGACTGGAAAAAGTTGTCCACTGTAGATCAACAAACAGACAGAGATAGTATTTACTGGTTCCGGAAGCGTATCATGTAGAGTAGTTAAATTTTCTTTCTCCTACAGTCAAATAACTCATCTATGATATAACTGGTAGTCTTCATCTTCTCCTTGAGGTTGTCATTTTTCTGGAATTCCGTGAAACCTATATTTCCAATTTGTGATAGTTATTGGTAAAGATTTGATTCTGAAGAACGGCATAAATAGAATTACAGTGCCTCTGTCAAGACGAAGTGTAATAATGTCCCGGGCGGATATGCCAAAACACGGAGTTGTTTGCCTTACATGGAAAATAACTAAAGTGGCCACAGAATCTTCTGAAGAGTTAGAGAATCTTTACGGGAAAAAGGTCAATTTTGACGGCTAGAAAGTCAGTTTATAAGTGCACTATATCATTTTTTGAAAAGTGTGTGTTTTTCGTCTGTTTTTTTTTTCAAGATCATACTGAATATTAATTTGCGTAGATGAGATGTACGGTCCGATATACGGTAGCTTCTCACGTTTTGGGAGGTAGCCTTATATTTACGTCCTTGGGATACTTCTTACATCTTAGCCAAATACGCTGTACTCAACCAACGTGTTACCCACAGCTCGTTATACCAATTTCACATGAATGGGGCTCAAATTTTTGCATAAGTGTGGTACGAATTTTTCACGGTGTGAGAAACACACAACGTTTTTGCTCTTTGCTTACAACTATCACCGTAAGGGCTAGAAGTCTGGAACAATGCAAAGTTGAGGGATGAAGTCTGGAACAGGGATCCCGGAGCCAATTTGTATTAGGGTGATAATTATTGGGTATAACATAATATCAAATTATTCAAGAAAATGTCAAAATTAACCACCCTCCCTGAAAAGAAAGAATCCCATACAGTTACCCCTGTGAAGTTTGTCTTCCTCATAGGCTATATCAGTCCAGTGTTCCTCTACTAGAAAAAGGCAGTGGGTGCCGCTAGATTACACCACTATGTAGGTTATAACGTATTTCCTTCTTACCGTCCCGGTCCTAACCCAACCCAACTCAACCTAACCCAACCCAACTTAACCCAACCCAACCTAACCCAACCCATCTTAACCCAACCCAACCTAACCCAACCCAACTTAACCCAATCCAACCTAACCTCATATATCAATCCAATGAAAAATGAAGGGTTTCTCTCATAAGGACCATGCAGTATATACGTTGTGTGGGGGTCTGGGGTGGGTTCTAAAGGTGGGAAGTGTCCCATCTTCTTTGAAAATTTGAGTGTCACGTATAACATCTTTTAAAGTGAAACTTGAGTTAAAATGTACAAAATGTACTGAAGCGTGTTCTGATTACAGTTAACGCCTCGCCTCGCCAGGGTTCGTCTCGGAGCAATAAACTGGGATTGAGTCTGGATGAGGATGAGTTTTAGACAATCGTGGGAAGGGCTATAGAGTGAGTAGGTTGGGAGAAACAGCACTTCCTGGGCGATGCATAACTGCTTTTAAAAATGACACCAGTGAGAGGGGGAATGGTTCAGTGGCCCATCTGGATACTCCACTGATCATATCTGTTTGAAGTACTTTTTGAATAAAAGAAGTTATATACTTCGAAAGGCAGCAACACATGTTGCATCAAATTGCATTTCATTAGAAGGATCTAAACGTCCCCCGTGCTTCCTTCCTTTTGTAGTCCTAGCAAAAATGAAATTTTGAAACCTTTAGTTCCTCACTTAATCCAAAGATAGTTTCTTACGCCACTCGCCGATTGCTCTTACCACGTCATTTAGCGAGAGTGAGTCAAAGTGAATTCACCTTTTGCTACACTATTTTGACGAATGTTCAAATATATACGCTCCCTACGATCTCGGAAGTCACACACGACTATTTTATGGCTAAAAATATCATAGACGTCATGAGCAAAATGCGAGTTTAAAGGTAATCGATGAGCCCGGATAAAGACCACATCTAAGGTCGTTGGGCACATTTTATTTCCGAAACTTGTTATTAAATTCAACCACATTTTCTAAGTTTTACTGTACTATAGTGTTCCTTATTAAGATCTATCAAAAAGATTTCAAGTGAATAAATTTTCTTGTTATTTTCTTTCAAGGATTTATCAAGTCCGTTGAGAACTGACCCTTCCGACGAAGGACGTGAAATATGATCCCAAAATTCCGCTAACGAAGCTTTACGTGGAGATAAATCGAGCTGCTGGCCAATATTCACATATGGTCACAATGAAGAGTGAAGCGAAATGTCTATTTTATGTAAATAAATTTATCTGAACACCCACTAACACACACTAAATTTGCGCTCATTTCAAAGTCAATAATACGCATACACAACGATCTTCATGGCCCATCCGGATGCTGTTATAAACACGTGTGTTGACTCCTATGTAACTCAAGGTCGCTAAACCGTGGCGAATGGTGAACTAAACGTGATTTGAATCGATTAATTAACTAAAAAATTTGACATGGTTAAACAACCCCACACGCCTCTCATCGACAGCTGTTTATGACTACAATCCACCACAAAAAAGTATAAAATACAATGCACCTGTAGTAGTTTCAGTTGAGTTAAAATGCATTTTCTGATTGTTGACTTAATCAGTTATAATGAGGTAAAGGGGAATTGAGGAGGTTCTGACCATACAATATGACTAAAATATAAAATGATGTAAAAACAAATAGGCCTGCATAATAACTCAAAATACCCATCTCAAGCCACTAGCTAAGTAAGGGAGAAAGGTCGAGGCCTTAAGACCGCCATAGGTAAATTGAAATTGCCCAAGTGTATATGAACATATTGTTTTCCTAAATATTTTGTCGCCCCCACCCCCCCCCCCCACCGTCCGAAGCTATCTTCCATTAATAGTACCTTCGGCTATGTTTGGGTACTTTCTTACTCGCTGAAAGAAAGAAAATGTAATGCTACCAAGGGTCTTTAAAATTGTTCTGTGCTCTAGCCAGAAAATTCCTCTCCACTCTTAAGACGACTGGGCACGCAGTCCTCCTATTAAATTGTTGGATAGGAAATACCCTAGTTTGGTCAAAAACTATCCTAGTAAGGAAATCTTTACCAGGCAGTTGAAACTTTGGTAAACAACATGGGCATTTTCTTATACCCAACTGCTAAGCAGGAAGACATGTGTAAGCAATATGGGCAAAGTTTACCCAAAGATTCTGAGGGAGGGGGCCACGGCATTTACCATTTTGTAAGAAGCTTTTAACGCCAAAGGGGTGCTTTTACTCTTGAGTTTTCTTGCCGGTAGCTTTGGACTTGAGACTTTTATGCGGGTGGCAAACAAATCCCCTTCCCAGTGGCTGCACCAGGGTATCAAAAGTGTGGGGGAAAATGGTCCAGTGAGCATTGGTCGTTCATGTATGGCTCCATTTCAGACTGGATGAAAAGGCGGTTTCTTCTATTTCTTAAGTCCTCCCGACTCTCTGAAGCCTTGAATTATCTGTCACACAGATAGATGGAGCATTAAAAATGCAGTATTATTATCTTACTATTATTACTGTAATATGCCCAAATTGACGTGCTCACGAAGCCTTAAAGTCATCTGAATACCTCAGTCTGTCCCTTTTCTACATAACTGCTGTCCTTCAGTGGACGTATAGCTCGTTTGGAAAGCAGCTTATAGTTTGGTTTCGCCAAACGGCCCTTTGTCAGAGGGTCGGGAGGATTTTATTCTAAAAAGCTCGTTTTAAGTGGACGTATAGCTTCTTTTGGAAGCAGTTTAGAGATGGTTTTCGCCAAACGGCCTTTTGCCAAATGGTCGTGAAGACTTTAAAAGGGGTTTTGTTTATTCTGCCTTAATTATTTGTTTGCCCCTTCCAGGGTCGACCCTCCTGCAGTCCACGGCTGCAGACCACGGCTGTTCACAGGTGCTCCTCAGCTAGCTTTATGTAGGCTACTGCACTATGTTTTGCCCGACAAAAGGGGCGAGGCTTGTGACGTCAGTGAAAAACACTCTATTGATGTAAAAGCCATTTTTTGATAAGTACTGCAATTCTTAGGCGGACATGTAAATTTCACAGCTTTCAGCATAAAAAATATTCGCAATTCCCATCAAAATGTTTTGAAGTGTTGTCCACTTTCCAAAACAAATAGTCTTTTGCACTTATATCATGAATAAATATGAGCTACATAAGAGACTTATTGACGTGAAGAGAGGATCGTATGAGGTATGTGCTATGTCTCCCTCAGCTCATTTACCGGTGACGTTGACTCCAAGGGTGGTTTTTAAACATGCAATGCCCCGAGGGGTTTATCTCGAAAGTACGCATTTAGAACTTCGAAAATATCTACATTAATCACCAAACTAGAAGTCAGGCCAAGATCCACTTTGGAAGCTTCCCGCCATATCAAAAACGTGACTGGATTGAAGAGATAATTTATAAATGATTGATCAAGAAATATGGACACTGTATCAGATCACGCTTTAATGAACAGGATGGTCAAACATTAAAGAGGAATATCAAGTCTTGATGGCAATGAAAGATATTTAAAGGATTCCAACGGAATTTTTCTATAGGGGATTATAACCTGATTTTGTGGAATTTAAGCCCAGGTTTGGCTACATGTCCACGATCCTTTATTTAAGACTACATGCTCTCTTGAAATTTTCTTTCCGTTATCTTATAATCATTACTACCATGAATTATGACCAATTTGAATCAGAAAATAGCCTGCCGCAAGTGTCCACACGAATTCACTTTATTCTCTCATCGACCTAATACTTCGTGTCCACTAATAACTTTTGGAGAAGCGAAAGACTATAAAGACGAAGTCTACGTACGTGTATTTTGTATACTTCTCTAAATTGGCAATTATGATTTGTCACCTGTAGTCAAGGGAGATCAACAAACCGCGATTGGTATCATTTCCGGTGGTGACGTCACAATGACTTATGTGTGGTCACGATCAATTCGGACGCGTTATAAATCCCCCAGAAGCGCACCCCACCAGGGGCTCTATAAGACGAGCTCCCCGCAGGCTGCCCAATAGGGCTTCACCGTCTTCAAGCGCCATGACGCGGGTGTCAAGCAGAGCCCTCCCAAGGCTTATGTTCCAGAGTCCCTATAATGAAAGTCTGACGACCCCAATGTTACAGTCCTAATCCTTCATAATAACCTTTTTTTTGTTTTTGTCTTTGAAAGTAAAACGTCACTTCACATTTAGCGCGGGACGAAGGACACGGTTGTTTTCGAAATATACCCCGATAAGTTATCTTGTATGTGCTCTAATATTATCATCTTTGTGGTGCTTGGTTCTCATTGTTCTTACATCTCTGTGTATGTTCAAATATGCGGTAAGTTCATACTGACTATAAACAAACAGAAATGGTTGGTCTATTATTACCCTATATATTTACCTTCGTAGGTCAATTAAGAATGAATCAATCTTACTTTGTACTTCATGTGCAGGTTATTAAGGAAATATTAACCTACCAAAACTGAATCACATTTTAGAACAGTATTATGAAAAAAACATTTTGCAACATCTTACTTTCATAGCACGTGCGGTTACAAATTGTATATCAGGGGCGTAGATCCTGGGGAGGGGGAAATTTTCCCAATGAAAATACTGGGAGCTTGGGAGACAGACATTACGTTTTGCTTTCCCCTGTAACTCAGGCGGTTTAAAACAGTCAGAATAAACACAATATAACATTGTGGCATATATATGACTTTGAGGCTTCGTGAAAACTTGAGCCTGGTAGGCTAAGTTAATAATAAATAGTAATAATCAATTTATAATGCATCATCTATCTTTGTTTTTTGTACGTGTTTGTCAATGTGTACTAAAAGTTTTGTTTTCAAATAGAGGACCGGAACAATGGATTTTAGGTCCTCTGGTGGATAGTCAATAGATTTCTGGAGTCCTCTCCTGTCCGAACAATATACTGTATAGGGTTAAGGAAGCAGGAGCGCGCTTGAGTGTGCTCGTTTGCGTGTGTATACCTGTGCGCTTTCGTCCGTGTGGGAAGATTGCTTGTACTTCCATGACTTGACACGATCAAGGGTTCGGCTGTTGGAAAAAGGTTTGCCTCCCCTGCATCCCATCCACAAACCATATGGACGCCCCTGCCTGCTGTAGGCCTACATGTTGGAAAACTTCATTAAAAACTTCAGTATGTTGCCAACAAGGTGACACGAAGGACATATATAGAATCTCAAATTTCCCCTTAACCTGAAGTACAGACACTTAGGGGGACTGTGTGTTTGTAAACAATTGCATCAACATGTACCAGCAGAGAGAATGTAAATCATTTTGCGCATGAAAAGGTAGCTCTCGCAACATTTTCATAATCTGTAATACAAACTATTACGAGATTTTAATGCATGAAGAATTATGAACATTTGTAAATTTGAACGTTTCGTGTCAAAAATATTTCAGGAACAACGCATGTGTTTTGGGAAGGGAACATGAATTTTTGAGAACAAATTACAGTTCAACTTTCACATAAACTTAATTTGATGCCCCACAATGCATTGCATCATATGAATGGATGAGGTATGAATCGCTTCTTAATGGAGTCTGTTCTTGATATGTGTACAGCGATATATTGGCCCGTACAGGGGCTGTGTACAAAGTCAGTAGGATTTGTTTGCAACCAGGGATGCATATGGCTCAACGCTATACATTCTCTCGCGAAGAGACGGATTACAAAGTACTATTGACCCCTGTAGACTGGGTTCTAGAATACGTTTCCGGTATTATCCGTCTGTCTTAAGGGGCAGGAGCAGTCATCCCAAATTGAAGAGGTGTAGTAGACTGTCCAGTTTCATGATTGGCTGTTGGGGGTCATGTGACAATGTTTTTTCTCTTCAAATGTGAAATTTACCAGAAATAACTGCTTGGTTTACCTTGAATATGCAGTAGTAAAGTCATAAAACGTAATTAGATATACTTAGAAGAGGAATAAGATGAAAATTGGGTTATTTAGCTTTTTCTTCCAAATAAGTTTGGGGGGACTGCTCTTTACCTTTAAGCTGTTAAAGAGGAAACTTATAAGGGGAGGACTTGAACCGATGAACCGAAAAGACCTTAACTCGGGAAGTTGTTATTTGGATGGAGATGCAACGGAAACTTTAATTTATGCTAATACTTTAAGACCCACTTAAGAATGAAATAAGTTGTATAATTGCGGCAAATGTATTTCCTCCCTTTACTCGCGGCACCGCTTCGATATCATTCCTGGAACACCATTCAAGGCAACTATAATCCTATGTTAGACAAGTGGCTAATGCTGAACTATACTTTGATTGATAAGTAGGTATACACCGCCAACAGTTTATGAGCAGGATGCAATTCGAAACTCGAAAAGACTGGCAGTGGTACAATGAAATAAATGAATTCATTTAGCCCCTCCCTCAACAAGGCATGACAATGACATGCAAGTAAGCTGCACAGGTAGAAGTATTTTTTGACAAACAGATCAGAGGTTTCCTCAAACTTCCAGACACAGCCAGATATAAATTCTTGTTTCTATTTCTACGAAACTAAAAGACATTTCTTCATATGCGACGTGCACAGAGCGACACTGGCCGAAAATTACTGTTATTTCCCAAACTACTGACAATGCTGTGGCATTGCAAAAAACCTGCATGTCCGGCGTTGAGTAACCTTAGCAGATAACAAATAACTTTTGTGCGTACCTCCTAATCCCTTAAAAGCATAATACAAATGTCAAGAACGATACAAGAGACAGATTACTGTGTGACATTGAATGCGTTAACTGCATTTCAAAGCGTTACATCTCCAGCCAAATTCCCCCCCTCCCCCTGCTTAAACTTTACGCTATCTAGCTCCATATAACACAATCGCGGAGGAGTAACTAAGTGTATTCGCTATTGTCAACTAAATGACCACGGTCTTAACAGGCCGGACAAGAAACCCAGAAACATTGTTGAAAACCCTTAGCGGTACTTTTTTTTATACTTTGCTTTCTCCCGCCTTAATTTGTTGAAGTTTCTGATCCGTACGTTAATTAGGCGAGTCATTTCAGTATGTATAAAACCAGGGCCCATGTTCTTATTGTATTTCGTGCTTGAAATTAGTGCTTGACTAGAAAAAGTTCTGTAGTGAAAGAGGCCGGGGGCTGGGGGCGGGACGCTAGGGGTCTGGATAAATCTGACGTCGACCCACACCCTTTGTGTTTCTGAATGTCCGACATTACTCTCCATACCAGCACATGTGGATACAAACCTCTATGAACACGATAACAGCGATGGATTTAAGAGCGTCAAGGATGAATGCTGCAACGATATATATGCTGTGCAGTGTATACAATTAGAGTCAAGGCGTAATGAAGCATTCATCCATCTAGTGTTTTAGAAAGAGTCCGGTAATTAATTGAGTTAAATCAAGGGTTCCCCTAAAGGAATTTATTTAGTTTAGGCTACATACAATTCGCCGTTACCACGATTGTAAATTATGTACGTAACATGTTGAATGGCATAAATTTTAGCTTGACGCCATGCTGATTCCCGTGTAATGATTACAACTTGCTGTTCAATCTTTTATTTCGTAAATACATCCTCCTTTAGTCCTGTCAAGGAGAGCGGGATTTGTTTCTCCCCTTTATATATGACGTCATTTTCGTCATTGATGTAACTCGACTTTGACACTTCCTCGTATATCGATTTCAGTCTTGTGCGCCTGTGAGGTATATCACGTTACTCCCTGTTAAAATTGTTTCTAAAAGTGTCTTAATGTCTTGACGTATTCGAGGAACATCTCACGAGTGGAAAATAAAATTAAAGGACATTTCTTAGATGTGACACGAGGCTTTGGGTTGATTGATTATCCCTTCCCTGATGTTTACTTGTTTACTTAATAGTTGTTTGCGTGTTTGTTTTGTCTACTACAAAACCGCCTTAGGAGATAGCAGACGTGACGTCAGACCTCCAAAGAGGTATGGTAGGCCCATAAGACTTTTCTCGTTCGTACTTCATGACTGGTTGAGATCAGAAATTACCAGGACAAAATTGTCGACGTTTACCCAATCTGAACGATAGGCAATCGGACGGGCTAGTAGCCGCAAGACAAAGAAATGAATGGAGTAATAGCGTAACAGATGTCCGATGTTGTCTGAACCAAGGAGGTTGTAGAACCTCCGTGCCTGGACATTCCAAAACTCGTGACCGCGTTATGGTTGTATTTCAATTGGGGAGGGGCTCTTCAACGAAATACATCGAAATAACCAATTCCTCCAACCTATTTTGCCAATGGTTTTGAATCTCTAGTTTTTTTTTATTAAAGCGTGATAGTTCCCCGTGTAGTACCAAGGAAGCGGAACTTACGGCGTCAGCAAAAGTTTACTGTAGATGACACTCTGAAAAAAAAAGGGCTTAGCTGTGAAACGCTTATTTTGTCCCCCACTTGACAACACGTTTAAATGCTAAACATGTTTAGCTATTAAACACTAAATATCAACCAATTAAACGTGTTTAAAAGCGAAATGTTTGGGGGTAGGCCTACTAGACATGTGTCTCAAGCATATAAATATATTTACAAAGTAGTTGTAAAGAAGTTTAGGAAAACGTTAAATTACTAAACACCTTGTCCGGAGCGTATTCAGTACTCAATGTTTGCTTTTCAATTGGTAGCATATTTGTGAAGCTTGCTGCAGGGATTGTAAAGTTTAATTGATTTTGCCATGGTTAAGATCATAGAGTCGTTGTGATCCTGTAAATACTGGCAGCCAGGTAACCTTGTTTTGTGTAGCCTTAGAAATCTGGTTTTACATGAAAGGAAAAAATTTGCCGACAAACAGCTTTTTCTCATTAATTTTGCGTAATCTTTTTTTTTTTTTTTTTTTAGAATAAACAATTGTGACTTGTCATTGTCTTCTAAAAGTTAATAATATTTACAGTTTCCTTTGTAGAAGGTAAAGCCTTTCTTCCGAGTTTAGTAAGCCAATGAAGACGATGTTTTGCTTCATCTGCGGGATTGTGTATATTGAGTTACATTTTTGTTGTGTTTTCCAGATATATAACTTCTAAAAAACGAACGCAGTTTTTACGTCACTGTTTACAAAGTAACTAATAAAAAAAACGAAATATGTTACACTATAACGGTAAAGTTAAGAAATAACCACTGCATTTTCGTGTCACATTCGTATGAGTGGTGTATTTTCTTGGAGGGCAGGGAATATTTTTGCCCGACTTTAGAATTTAGCGAACTGTTGCTTCCGAAAAAGCGACATAACTTCTTTTCTTTGTTGTCTCATTTGCCCATCTGGTGTCACCTTTTCTCCTTAAAGTAGGAGAGCATATTCTAACCGCTTCCCTTCTCGTATGCCTAAAAGGACTAATAGGTCTCAAGTTTATGGTGATCACTTTTTTGCCATTTAATTGCGTTTCAAGCTTGACTCATGTGCGGTTTAACTTAACCCTAGCATCCCGCCCCTGGCCAAGCGCCTGTGAACCGCAGGAAGCTAAGACATCACGCATTCCTTAAACAGGCATTCATGAAACAATTACTAGTATGCTGGAGATACTGAGAATGTACCTCGCGGAGCGGACAGTTTTCTCAGCTTCTCAGTTTCCAAAAAACTACCAAATGACTGAACAAGGAATATACCGTACAGCCTGCTACGCAGGTAACTAGGGGTTCTGTGATCAAAATTAGGGCGGCTACATTTCCTGTTTAGTTTAACTTTATTTGAAAATCGACTTTACGTGCTTACTAAGCTTACCTTGTTTCTACAACATAGGTACCGCAGAGACGGGGCTGGGGTGTTTTCCTGTCGTAGGCGTTTTTGGCCGCCTTCCATTGCGTTTATATTGTCGAATATAATTGGCTGATTTGTCGTTAGTCCCCCGCCCCAGTTCAAAATTCGTTCCGCAGCCCATTCAACAGCCGTAATCTTTGAAGCTATTGTTGACCATAACTAGACTCCAATCATTGAACCCTTAGTTATAACAGAGAACTCCCTGATTGTAACAATATGATCAGTCGGGATGTTGGGATTTCGAGTCCTGGTCCTTAAAAACGGAACCTACTGTCATTGTGCTTTGTGCTCAGCATGAGCAAAGAAGTATGGAAAATAAGCTAGAGAGCCACAACTGGAAAAGGGCCTTGGCTGGCTCGACTTGAAGCAATTAGTTGGAAACTGGGCCATAAAACTAACCAACTGACTGACTGAATGAATGACTGACTGAATGAATGACTGACTAATATGATCTACCGCATATAGCCGCTGTGGTTTAAGGCGGGTAAAATTTGGGAAAGGAATGTTCGAGAGGCTGGGTAAGTTGAGCCCCTCTCTCGTGATGTTTTTCAGTTTGTGTACACTGTCCCCGAGTCGTGTGTACTGCATCCTTTAAGATGAATTAAGCGAAGAGGCTATAGTCTGTCATGTTGTGTGTGTCGTCTTCACATAAATCGTTTCTTTGGATATGATAACTAAATCCAACGGTCCTCTCATTTATGTACCAGCTAGCATGTATAATGAGTTTATACATTAATTCATGAGTCATGTATATACAAATTGAACACAAACTCTGTGGAATTATGAAAGTAGGTCGATGCCTCCGGAAGGGAGCTGTTTCGGTTCCGTGCTCTAACTCCGAGAGTCCGAGGCAGTTCTTCGACATAAGATTTATGCTATCCCAATTAATCATATCCTAGATGAAGCGATTTCATTTGCA
The DNA here is from genome assembly GCA_037179385.1 of Holothuria scabra. NCBI lineage: Eukaryota > Metazoa > Echinodermata > Holothuroidea > Aspidochirotida > Holothuriidae > Holothuria > Holothuria scabra. Next base: position 30,006,830 of record CM074180.1, on the reverse strand, counting down.
AGAAGGAAAACATTTCGTGAAAGAAGCAATAGGAAAAAAAACTTTACGACTAGCTTTCCTATTTCTCAAGCAAGTAGGAGAGTTTGAAAGTGAGATATTTTCATAAAAGGGCAGTCAACCTGAACAAAAGATGTGCTCCTTTTAGTTATCGAATACACACCCCTTCAGTTTTCTTCATCTGTCCTCATTTTGACAAGAAATGTTTAGAGAAATTGGTCGTTTTTATTAACAATTTCTCGGGCACACAACCGACGTTAATAAAATTTATTTTGCTAGGTTTCCATGATAGAAATTTTGTGGGTTCAGTATTATTAGTTTCCGTACGTTGTGCCCTTTAACGTATCTCTCTTCGTTTGATTTGTAAATTAACATCGTTTGAACATTCAAACTAAGTGTGAAATAAATTTGTTTCTATTTCTTTGTTCATTGCAAAATAATGATGACCCTCGCACAAAAGTTAAATGCGGATTCTGCTTAAAGCATGTTAAATATTCCGAAAAGCAACAATTGCCGTGTCTTGCCAATTACTAAGGGGTGCTTTTACACTTGATCCGGATCTAATCGCCGGCGCGGGGTCTGATCCACTGCTCGAGATCAAATTTGTAGTGTAAATGCAGATCAGATCTGGATCTGGTCGCCTGATTTTGAACCTAGTGAGGGGGGAGGATCAGACCCCTCCCATGCGATCAAATATGTAGTGTAAATGCTCGCAGGATCAACGGTGACATGTACAGGGTCTATTTTTGTTTACACTTTGGAGCGTACGCGCGTGTGCCTGTATTTCGTAATACATTTGGAGCGACTTCCGCTTAAGCACAGAGGAGGATCAGAGTACGAGGCAAGTGTAAATGCACCAGGATCAAGCCATACACGGAATTCGATACGCTGATAACATCGGGCGATCAGATCCGGATCGTGTAAAAGCACCCTGGCGTCTTTTAGCTCGTATCTCTCAAGGACACCGATCTATTCAGTATGCACGAATGCTTATTGTTTTGAACAATAGGCCAGGGGTGCCCTGTTGGGATTCAGAGAACCCCTACACAGTAGCGTGTTTAAAGGGAGAGGTCGGGGCATATAGCCCCCCCCCCCCCACTTTCAAAATCAGTCGGGGGGAAATCACTCAGTCGGGGGATTTACGGGTTGGAGAGGAAGACGAGAAGCTTTAAGTTTGGAGAGATATACTGAGCATTCAAACCTTTACCACGAGAAAAATGGTAGTCAAAGCAAAAAAAAAAAAAAAAATGAAAAAAGGGTCACCGTTGAACACGTTTGTGACAAAATGTCCCATACTTTTAGTTCCTATTTCACACTCCAGCAGATGAAAATAACGAGTCTAACTTGAGATGCATGCCTTAGACAGGGGTGGTTCCAGGGTGTTTTGAGGTGTCTGAGGGTGCAAAGCTTGAGTCAAGTGCTCCTTTTTCTTCTTTTTTCCTTCTTTTCCTTTCCTCATTTTCATGCGAAAATAGGGGGAGATCGCCCCCTGCCACCCCTGACTCCCCCTTATCCCAGGGAAATTCATTGCTTTCGGCAAGCTTGTGATAACAATAAATCACTCAAATTTTGGGCAAAAATGATTTGGTCTCAATCAAGAGCAGGCTAGTCCGATACGTTTATAGCTAACGGTACTGTGAAGCTTATTACCGTTTTAAGTATGAAATTATCAGTCAACGATGCAATGTCAACACAGAACGAGGTAATTACGACAGGTATAACGAGGGATATTATTACAATACAGAATACGTGCCGTCGGTTGGAAGCGAACAACAGGTCGTCGCGCGATCCTTTCTTTTGCCTCTCCATATGAACCTTAATTCAGCTTTCATATATATCTGATTTTCTCTCCGAAGGCCATATTGCATATTGGATTCGAAATGAAATTCAGCATGCATTTTGCAGTGGTTTGAAAACAATGAACGAAAATTATTGACCAGAAGAAATGAACTTTTCACCGGGTTTCCCTAAAACTTGTTAATGTGGATATGCACGACTTATCCTACTTGAGCTGTTTTGATACGCATTGTTAACGACGGTGTCCAGCCTCAGATATTGAAAAAAGGCTGTCTGGAGAAGATGGGGAATTTATCTCATCAATGCGATAGAACTCTATAGCTGCACTTTATTGCCTACTCCAAACTTTTGAAAGCACTTAGACTGATTATCTTTCGATTCGGCTAAAAGTTTTACATTCAAAGTCATGACAGCGTGGGGACTGTAAAGGATATTCATGTTTTTAACTGAAATGGGAAAATGCCAAACCGTTCGTAGGGTTACACTACATGATACCAACATGACAAAGATAAGTCAATTTATCTGCCCAAATGTGGGGCTCCTGAACTTCCCCTACCAAGTTTCGTTCAGGGGTCACCGTGATAGTATAAAGTTGATAAATGGCACTAAACTTGATCTGTAGCATTTTATGAAAAGCCAAGTTTCTTTCTTTGGCCTTAAGAGGAAAATACGAAATTAATAAAAGAAAGCAAAAAATTAAGTGCTTACTTGTGAAACATGACCATCTCTACAGCCAGTCGTTGATCTGACGACGATCTAGTCTAAAAGGCTGAGCCGTCAAAATACTACCAGTGCGTCGACCATTCTTTGTTCGTTCCTTGAGGTCACGACGTAACTGGCTGACTTTGGAGCTAGTTTAGTCCAAATGACACTGGATGTTTTTCCTCCGAACCACTTATCCAAGTTCGCCTGTGGTACTAAAGAACAATTTGCTTTAGAGCGATAAAAGTACTAAGGTATACGAGCTTGACATTTACCGTGGCCATTTACTCCGTTCAAGTTTGTTTTATCAAATCACTAACTGCGCATTCACTCCCACACCTATGCTTAGCACGACTGGTGTGTATCTCGTTAAAGGGAATACCGTCTTTATGAGCTTATGACGTAGTTATGGCGCTGTGACATGAATTGTTGCAGCCATCCCTATACTCCACAGACAGCTACATAATGAGCGTTCGATCTTGCTGCATAGAGGATGAAATATGACATACAAACTACTTCTCCCTTTCGGTCTGCCAGCCACCTTCGCAGATCACCGCCAAAATTAAAAACATCTAATGACGCATGGTTCCTTTTAATTTGAACGTCCTCTTGTTTTTTTCAGTTCATCGTTGAAAACAGTTGTGGTAAAAAAAAATTCCTCTGCCACCTCTAAAGAAAGGAGAAGAAGACAGCGATGAAAGTTTTTGACGATTGTTTAGCAACTAGGTGTGACAGATAATATAACACAGTTCATTTATTTGCATCTTGTATTGGATATGGAACTGATATTTTTGTGCTCAAAATGTGAAATCGAAGAAGGGAAGGCGTCACAAAACATAGATACTCTTATTATTTTCTAAGGTTGCAAGAGTGAACCAGAATATTGCTAACGTCACATGGCATATCTCGCCTCGTAAAATTACCTGAATATATGGAGATATCTATAAATGTTATGTCGTTAAAAGTCAAGACGTGCAGAGAGTGAATTCGAGCAAATATGACTAAATTTGTATCAGTTAGATTGTATAAGGACAGTGCCCCGCGTTAGCTCAAATTAATTCAGTTATTTTGCAAGATTTGAAGAGTGGGAGGAATTGGAATTTTGTTACAAAAGGGCACTGAGATCATGTCGGACTGTCGGATGAAGCACTGTATCGAGTGACTATAAGTATTGGCAGATAGGGGCGTATTCAAATGAGATAATTTGGTAAGTTCGTTAGTCAGTTAAATAGTCTGTCAAATAGTTAAGCAAGCAAGGAAAGAAGCCAGCCAGCAAGTCAGTCAGTCAGTTAGTTATTAATTAGATGGAGTTTTACGGCCCAGTTTCTAACCAATTGGTTTAAGTTCAGTCAGCCACGGCTTTTCTTCCAATTGTGGTTAACTGGCTTGTTTTCCTTTCACCAGAGCTTATGCTTCGCACCAAACTGGCGGTAGGTTTCAGAACAAAAAGAATACATGTTTTACCAGAAAATGTTGTCTTTCCATGGCAGTGGCGTAGGCACGGGGGGGGGGGATTGGGGGGTTGCGAGCTAGAACCCCCCATGACCCAACCTTGCAATGCAAAGAAAAACACTTAAAATAGAGGTTTTTTCTATCTATCCGTAGAATTTCCCTCAATTCCTGCCCAAACCCCCCATGTAACCACCCCCTGTGACACAATCCTGGCTACGGGCCTGTTCCAGGAAGTTGGTCTAGCAATGGGGAGGAGATACGGTTTCCATAATAAACTTCAAACTGCTGTTGGTAGTTACATCGTATTCGAGTGACCTTCTCCGCAATGTCGAACCAGGGAGTAATCAGGGTTGAACCTATCAGGGCTAGACGTTATGCGCGTCGGTAGCTTGATATATGACATGAGAGGGGTCGTTGGAATGCGAAATAGGGAGATCTATGGGGAGTAGTTTTGGAGAAAATCGGTTTTTGTCTCCAAATGAGAAATGGTGAAATATTGTGTCTCAAACCTATTACAGCGTGCAAAGATCTCTTTTGCCATTTTTAAATTGTTTTTTTTTTTTCAACTTCGGTTCATGGGAATTCTACCTCAAATCCACTTCCTTGGCTTTAAGCACCCTGTAGCGTGGAAAAAGCAGTGACAAAAGTGTGTTTCAAGAATGCATTTGGAGCAGTTCATTGTCTTTTTGATGTCACGAGTCCCCCATATTAAAATGGAACGTCTGGTTGGAAAAAGATTTCAGAGGAAGTCACTTGTCGTATAGAGGGCGGATATCTGTATTCCAGGGTTTAACATGTCATTTTCCTCGCAATGGCAAACAATGTATGGTGTATGAAAAACCTAAGAAGATGTTTTCCTGCTAAGTCAAGACTCATAATGCTCCAAATCCGGAAATATGAAAAGCAAGAATCTCGGGTGCATTTTATGAAAGCCACTATGGTAATATACGCGAATTCGGAGAGCAAGTGATGGTCCGATTTCCGTCGGCCACAACTGGGGTCCATCACTTTAAATCTTTCGATTTCCTTGCTTACCTCTATCATGGATGGTTGTACACTAATTTGTATCTTAAATTCTCCAAGTTCAATACAAACGAGGGTTTGAAATTGATTTAAACAATAAACGAAGACGGTTTTAGGCTGATGGACCCCACTAATGGCGGCCTACAGTCACTAAAACTAACAAGCGCTAATCGGATTCTACTATATAAGAGACGTTGTCGCTCCATTTTGACAATATTCTCTACAAATTTTCCTCAACGAATGACGTTTATGCCAATGCGTAGGACACAGATGATAAAAAAGTGGTGTCGGCAAGGGGTCCCCCGTTAATTCCTTACAACGATGGATTGTCGATAAGATTCAATAACATTGAGAGTTATTCACGGTGTTGTGTTTCTCTGAAAGGCAGGTGTGCTCGGGGTTCATCATGAGCAATGGAGTGGGGAAAAACAAGCCAGTGAGCCACAACCAGGAAAAGGCAGTGACCTGCTCGACTAGAACCAGTTGAGTGGAAACTGCATGGACCGTAAAACTCCACCGAAACTAACCTAATATAATGTGAAAGGCAGGTTTAATTGTAATTTTCAACAAGTGATGGTTCTATTTTAATAGTTTTCTATCACAAATCTTTTGCAAACTATCAAACTTTAACTTATGATTATATATGATATGATTAACAAACTATGATACGGTAACCATCTCAGTTTAAATGCAGTCGACTCTCACCCCAAAGTAAAATTTTTGTCGTGGTCTAAATTCTCAATTGACCCTTTTCCAAATAGCAATCACAAAGGATGGTGGGATAGGTTTTAGGTATGAATAAATTTTGTCAATGACATTTTACTGTAGCAAAAAATTATGCACACCAACATTCTGTCCCATAATCCTTTGCAAAAGCTTTTTGGAAAAGTGTCTGTTGGCACAACTCTTTGATTGACAACAAGTTCAAAATTTGCAGAGTACTGTAGCTCATATGACACTGCTTACTATGTACTAAGAGCGTTTTCATAACACTTTGGGGCATTTTATATACGCCCTGAGGCAATAAGCTAAAATTGTGTCTTAATCGTGAGGATGAGTTGTAGACAGTTGTGGGTGGGGCCTTAAGTAAGTCGGTTATAAACGAATCCGACTAACGCTCATGTTTAGTGACTGCAGGCAGCCATTAGTGAGATCCATTATCCTTAAAGGGAAATACTGCATTTCTTTTACAAGGAAAGTGCATCCTTTTAAAACCAATATTTATCGGTATAGAGTAATAAATGACTACAAATTATAAAGCAGTATGGTAGCCTTCTTTACAAGAAACAAGTTTTCCTCACACAGAAATTCAGTTCTTTATTGTTCAAGAACAACTTGTTCACCCCAAATTTCAACTTTTCAAATGATGCAACTTCCATAGCTCTTCTTGAACATAATATTTTGAGGATATGAAGCAATTGCTGGGGTTTATTGCTGAGACCGAATGATTTGATAATGACTAGAGCTATTTAATTTTAATCCTATGTTGGAGCATTTCCCTTTAAATCGTCTTCATTTAAATCTATTATATACATGAATTTCAAACCCTCATGTTCAGTGTGATTGAGGGGATCAAGATACAATTCAGTGTACAGCGATTCATGAAACAGGTAAGCAAGGAAATCGATAGACTAAAGGTAATGGATCCAAGCTAAGTCCGACTAAAATAAGGCCATAACTTGACTGTCCGGATTCGTCTAACAGGTTTATAGAAGAATCAGAACTGCCTGGGATTGCAGTGGCGGGAGCTAGGGATTTCGGTCCGAGGGGCGAAAATGGTCTGCAGGGGCGCTTCGAATGAGTAAATACCCTGAGCCTCCGCACGATCGAAGCCACTGCTTTTCAGACTTTCCATTTGATTTTCCGCACCTGGTAGAAGACTACTTTGCCACTTCTCCTCAGCAAGTTTTTCTATTAAAACATGTTTAAGTTTTCTATCCATTGGCCTCCGCAGAAGAAAATTCGGGAGGGGGCAAAATTCTTTCTTTTTTTGGGTGGGGCGGGGGGGGGGGGGGGCTCCGCGCAACCATGAGTTGACGAGGAGTGCAAGAAAATTTGGCCCAAAATGCCTCTGAGATCTCTGGAAATGGCATTCCTAAAGCCTGTTTACCGCATATAAATAGGGAAAACACTAAGTGAAAATGCTGATGTTAATGTTGATGTTCATTTTTCTTTGTCTTTTTCTTCGTTTTTCACTTTTTTTAATTTTCCAGGGGAGGGCAAGTCCCTCCCCCCTTTTCCCTACATGTGGACGCCCATGTTTCTTTCCTCTCTTTCACATTTTAGTATGAAGGCGGTCATTATATTTTGTGTTATTGTCAGGTCTCGATTTAAGAGTTCAATGTAATAATACTTTGTGCAGATAAAGATTAAACCTGCTAGAGCCAAATAGCAAGCAATCTTACAGGGGAAAAATTATGAAAATTAATCACCCACAGGTGAACATTTTTGGCATCTGGAAATCAAGATAAGTACACGAAGAAACATTAATTGACGTAATTTACATCATGTGGCCACTCTGAAATAGCCGTTAGTACATTGCAAGAAATAGCCAAGACAAAAAGGCCTGTTTGGCTCTCTAGATACCGAATTCATAATAAATAAAGGTAACCTACACCAAGGCTTATTAGATGCAATTTTCTGACTTTTGAGTTCACGAAAATACAGAAATAAGCATTTTCCTGGAAGTATCGTTTATCGTGCAGTGCCAGAAATAGCCATTTATCATGAGAATGGTCACTTGAAGAAAAGCGAAATGAAAACTGCTCATTAAAACCTTTTCCTTTATGAAAACAGTTTGATTTTATTTTAACCTGAATGTTCTCTTCAAATGATTTTGAAAAATGTTGTGGAATCTGTTTTGGTATTTTTATAAACTCTTTTTATTTTCTATGTTAACAATTATCCCCGACAACAAGAGGGCTTGGACGTTACATTTATTGTTGCGCCCCTTTGCAACATCTTTTATTGACCGGAAGGGTAAATTTAAAGTCAGTCTGTGTATTTTCTAAGCTTACAATCACGCTTGGGGTGGAAGCAATTAACTTAACACAGCGACAATATTCATTAGTGCGTACAAAGCATAAAGATACGTTTCGGCAAAACCTATCCCTATATTACAGAAGATGACCCTTTTTATCAGAAAAAAGTGCAGATAGTACAGTTACACTGCATGGTGGCTGTTTGAGCATCTTGTTAACTGGGCCTTAAAACAACGCTATTAAACTATATCTTTAGCCAATAATGGTGCAAGAGTAAAGCATTTTAAAAACCTAAGAAGGGCGCCGACAGACGATTTTGGTCCCTCGGGGGGGGGGGGGCGACCGCCCTCTGACCATATGGCAGCTCCACCACTTCTGGGTTGAGATGATTAGGCCTTTAACTCTTTTTGTCTTCTGTCAAATTCAGTACGTTACTATGTGTATTATCAACGGTTTTGTCAATGGGCGTCGATCAGTCGAAAATGGCGGGGGGGGGGGGGAGATATAGTCGTTGTTACTATCTACGCGGAGCGCCACCATCAGTTGGCGCGGAGGGTACAAAGAAAATTTTCCGATCACCGGAAAATGGCCCTTTCCGGGTTAACATGATATCATAGCAACTGTCAGAAGCGTATTTCATAAAAAGGTAAAAAGGCCTATCTTAAAAAGTATAGGAAAGTAAAAGTTTTCCGATTGCATTAAAAGGGAGATTAAGTTTCTAAATAGAGTGAAAATCATTGAGCAGTGGCGTAGCTATAGCCTTTTTTTCGGAGGGCAAGAACTCATACTTTCCGAATTTTTTATTTAATTGTGAAAGTCATTTCTCTGGGGAAATGATTTGCGGCCCGCCGAAGTTTCTGCCCTTATTCGGCAAAGTTTTGAAAATGTGGAGCTTCTATTGGAGAAAATTTTGGATTCTGGGTTCCCTATAAAAGGACATAAAAGTTCAGTATAACTGAAGACTGAAGAATCTGTATTTCGTATTGGGAAGTTTGAGATTGCACAACTGCCACAGATCGTTGTTACTGCACGATGTTATTTAATGATCTACAAAATTAAGGCTGTGCGACGACATTTTATGAGTCAAGAGCTTCTCTTAGGAAAAATTTGAAATTTAATGATATAAAATTCATAAAAACCACTGTAGTTGCCGATATCACTTAATGTTCTGGTGATTTTGTCATTTTGAGAGTTCTGAAAAGTTTGCCCAACTGATTTATGAAGGGAAACGACTATACACAGTAGCTGAAAATTCTGCGTGCGAAGGGCGCGGGAAATTTTGCCTATTTGAAACAAATTGTTACAAAAATGGGTTTTTATTGGAGAATATTAGGAATTTCATGGAAGAAGAGTTGGAAAAACCACACTGTAGTTGACTGATATCATGATGTTATGTTTATTTTGTGTCTGCTCTCTTTGGGTGTGCTTTGTCAAGCCCAGAAGGTTTTAAGAGTTCTTCCATTCACAGCTTTTGTCTTTTCTTAATTCTTATGTGCTTATATTATCTTGTTAATCCACTGTTGTGATGAAACAAAATAATGAAATGAAATGAAATAAAATAAAATGAAAAAAATATCACAAGTGGCAAATTTTCGATTTTTACCCTTTTTTCCCCTGTAGCTACCCCACTGTTGAGTATCATTCATTTATTCATACTGCATATCTTCCATTCCCATAGTAATTTTAGTTATTTCAAGGCATTTCGGTGCATATCAGAGCATTTCAAGTTTCTTGTCCACACTCCTCGGGCTCTTTACAATTGTGTAATGAATCAATTTATATCTTTGTGTATATTGTTAATAACCACGTCTCTTTTAGTATTCTTGATGAAGGCCTAAATATTAAGTAATTGTTCATAATTATCTGCCATTTTCTGAATTAAAGTTTTCTTGCCCTAATATTAAGTAAATATTTATGGTCATTATTCATTTTCTGAATTAAATTATTTCCCTTTTTTTAACGGACAGGCGCGATAAAACTGAACCGAAAGGAATAAAAATAACAACAATGATTTTCAAAGTAAAAATCACTGTAAGAACCGTGTGGAGCTTAAACTGTGGTATAATAAAACTCATCTGGAGAAGCAGAAACCAAAGTGGTAAAAGAATTAAACTTTCAGAAAAAAAAAATAAATAACGTTACGGCGCGTCGGTCAATTATTGTAAAAACTATTGCAATTTTCATGACATTTAAATATTTTAAATATATTTTATTTCACTGCATGTTAAAGTCGCCTTTTCAGAGTTTGTATGTATGTATGTAAGAAATGGATACCGTATTTACCTTTTATTTCAAGCAGGGAAATAAACTTATGGATGATCTTTTTCGAAGGTGATAAAGACGCACGAGGATACTGGTGGATATGTGTAATATGTTCATGTTTTATTTACTCTATGGGAGGGTGTACAGAACTGTCAAGCCACATTCACACATTTCCTTCGTTTTTGAGACAAACGGTTTTATGTTACCTTTCAAAGTGTGGATTTTTGTAATCTTTTAGTTTTCCGTTGTATTAAAGAAGTTTTCATAATAGCATACTTAACTTTTTAAATAGTTTCCGAATCGGAAGGTTTGTTTTCATGGGGGATACAGTGAACAGTATCCCCTCATCTAATTTCATGGGGGGATATATACCCCATCTCCCAGGATCGCTGCCCGTGGTTTTCACACAACTCAAAGAACAGGTTTTGCTAAATTAAGCTGACTGTTTAAAGATAAATATGAATAAAGAGGATTACACCTATTTGTGTTAATGAGAGAACTTTGTATGAAAATTGATACATTTTATTCCGAATTTATGCTTATATTTGTTCAATGCATGCAACGCTTTACAAGTCGTGTACAGCAATCTGGGTGACCCATACATAAATACCTGAAAGTGGATATCATTTACTCGGATAATTGTAGGCTTATTCTCGGGCTAAACATGGCCAGTGGCGCTTGTACGCATCTGTGGGCTTTGTGACTACCCACAACTAGTAAATCTGAATAGAAAAGGATCTATTTGACCCGCACCCTATGCAAAACCGTGCAATTCCAAGCAGTGAAGTGGTGGCCGGTGAGTTATAGGTACCAATAATATCTGTGACGGCACTGAGGAGGGAAACTATAGCATGAATCTATCGTGGCACTCCCTCTCTAACCTTCTACATCAAAGTCCAAATCAATGCATGTTTAAAATTTCATTATCGTAAATTCAACATGTCCAGCCTTTGCAACTTGATAAACTTTGGTGCAGGTTAATATCAAATATTTACACCAATCGCTGAGAAATCTTCGACAATTTGCAATAAAAGTTGAACAGCAAGCGTGATAATCTTAATCCTATTTCGAGGAAAGTTTCATCCTATTAAATATAACCCCCAGGGCAGGGCCGTGTTTAAGGAGTGTTTGTCGGGTTGAAGTTGTCATAAGGGAGAAATGAAGAAATTGGTGTTTAAGACATAAACTCATCACTTCACATTTCATTTTACAAAGGGAAGTGACAAAATTCTCAGTCAACACTGTTCTTTGATTGACATCAAATATTATAGATGTAAAGTATAGCACATACCACATGCAACATGTACAGAGAGTGTTGGGATTTCACATCAGAGCCGGAGAGCCTTCCGTATTTACTAGGATATGCCCTTCAGCAATAAACACCTGGATTTTTGTCTGCGAAGGTAGGGGTAATAGACACATTTGGGAAAGGGCACGAGGAAATAAATTGGGTGAACTGGAATGTATTGGGAGAATAGATTTACCTTCAGTAGGCAGTGCAAAGCTGCCACGTAAAGAGAGAGGATCACGATGAATTGTTCCTCATTTTTACATAATTGCTTTTTCCTCGTGTTTGCCTCTCATGTTTTTCTTTACATTAGGCTTCGTTTACTGTTTTTTTTGGGGGGGGGGGAGGGTAGGGGCGTACCACATTAAGCTCGTATGAACTTTAGTTCCCTCTCCCCAATCTCAGCCGTTGTTTTCAAGTAAAGTAATATGTGTGATGTAATCAGTCTTTATTTTGGTCTTCCTAAATGCACTCTTAGGTCCCTTTACCAGACACTTATTCTCCCACATTTAAATTTCTGCTGTACTATTTGGTGAGGATCAAGCCAGTACTTGTAAACAAACTGTCCATTCAACCATTCTTCAGTAAAGAACAATAAGACATATCACCTTTTCTCAAGCTAGGGATCATATTAATGGTCTATTTGAGTCCTTAAATCTACTTAAACCATAAAAGTACTACTTCGGAGGTAGTATTTTCATGCTTAAACTTACCGACCTATTCCACCTAAATGTGGTTAGCTTTGTCTACCGTTCTCTAGACGATTTACGCCCTAATTCGTTGAAAGCTTATTCCACACATTAACTCACGTATTTATTCACGTAATATAAGACAAGCAGACCACCTGCACACTAGGAATTACCAAAACAACCTGAGAGCATCCTCCTCTCACGCGGAAGGCCAGGGCTCTGTTCCCAGGTCTAGTCATACCAAAGACTAACCAGAATGCAAGGCATTCATACTCGCGAATAGAGGCGGTCTTTACCGGTTCTGGTGATTTTAAAAAAAGTTGCTTAACTTAGCAACTTCCAGACGGCAGTAAGTTCCATTTTCAGATTCTTTGGTATGATTCGACCTGGGAATCGAACCCAGGCCTTCTGCGTGTAAGGGGGATGCTCTACCGTTAGGCCAAACACGTGATTTTTTTTTTAATGAGGAAGTTTGCTCATTTCAGAAAAATATATCAGTGTTGAAAATTTATAGAGGTGAAACATTGATGATGGGAGGTGAGGGAAAAGAAATGTTTATGATACAAGCTCGAGTTTTAGAAAAGTATATGTGAGTGATAGAACGTTTATAATGATGTTGAAATTGACTGAATAAAACAAGTAGTAGATAATATTATCTACTAGATCTAGAAAATAGACGTGTTTAGATTGCAGAAGGATTATTTTTTTAATAATTTCCGGCCGTAGCCAAAACTGTCAGAATTTCACGTATATTATTGAAAGTTCAAAATTTCCTCACGAATGACAATTTAAGTATTTTTTGGTTTCCCGAAAGGGAAAACCTATGGACTCATGCAGACAAGACTTTTGCAAAACATGTGTAGGATCGTGCATTTTAGTGTTGGCGTATACTTTGGCTCATCGACTTTCTCATCACTGGTGCACAAGTGCTACGTGACTACATAATTTCCTGCAGTTGCATCAAAATTGTAAATAAATTGGATGTCAAATTAATGGGCCGCGATGACATCACAGATTTACATGCATTACTTCATAAATTTGTATCTTCCGAACGCTATATGCTATGGAGATGAATTTTTCGCTTTCTAAATAAGAAAATTTTTCTGCATATCTTGAAGTTAATGAATTTTGTGTCCGGGTATATGCCTTTAAAATTCATCCTTTCGGAAAACGTTTCACAATTAAGTTTTGATTTAACTTCCTTAGTATTCTCAGAATTGTTCGATGGCAGTGCTTATTACGGTTGGGCAGTTCAACCGGATCACTTGTGAATGCATCGCATGATCCCCAACAAAGCAAGCATATGCTTCCAGATCAGAAGAGATGTACCTTAGCTATCGCCTTGGCTTATGAGGTTTAGGGGTAGAGAGAGATAACTACGCAGTCTTTTATTTTGCTATTCCTGATCAGAGATCTCTCTTCCCATTCCTACTATAATTGTCAACAACAAAAACAGTATAGAATTTGTCACCGGCCTCCTCTTTCTTTGGTTGGATAAGTGCACAGCTTGTGGTCTTTTCCCTTACAGTACGGTTGCTCAAAAAACGTTTTAAATTTGTCTTACAAGATTGCTAAATCTAATTATACTATGCCGTCAAGTACAGCCACCAATGAAAAAATCTAATGTGAGAATATTTACAAAATGCAGAACGAAAAACTTGAGTTGATGTTAACTAAGTTTATTTAGATGCCGTTAAGCATACAGGTATATAGGTCCTGCGCATGGCACATTTGACTTTCAACTGAAACACAACAAAATCTCGAAATGGCTTTTTCAAGCCACGGTAGCAACTGATATCATCAACTGTATTATATGTCGTTCGGCTGATCATGTGGTCACCGGCAAAGCAAGCGCGTATTCGTAAGGGCGATTCATGTTTCAGTTGAAACGTCTAGGTCAGAAGAAAACTACGCAGTTAATATTGCGCAATTTTCGCACCCGGGAGACTACGTTTTCTTATCCTTTCTCCATTCCTACCCCTCTGTAACGGTTTTCAGTTCTGAACAAAATAAAATATAACTTTAGTTTGTCGCTCTTGTTACAGTTATAAATTCCTTCATTATGAAAAGAAATCCCCCGTTTAATGTTTTTCTTACAACAACGCCTAAACTTTTAAGTCAAGGTTGCTCGGATGTTTCAAACTGTAAGAAACGAAGCGGGTAACGACCGTGTCATAAAGAACGGCAGTTGACAAAAACTATAGAAAGGGCTTCTCAGAGCCCCGTACAGTCGTTCCAAGAACCGTGTGATTGAAATATCCCTCAAGTAATATACCTCAACGTGTACTAAAACCAGAGACATCCTGAAATAAACTATCTGTTTTCATGGTTAACGCCTTTTAATTTACAAACACTTACAAAGTAGCAAAACCAACAAGGTACAGATTGAAAACACTGTAACAAGTCCATAAAGCGACTGCTATACTTCGCATTCGCTCTTAAAAATGGAACCTACTGCCGTTGTGCATGTTGCTCTGTATAAGCAATTGAGTAGGGAAAAGAAACCAGTGAGCCACAAGTGAAAAAAGGCCGTGGCCGGCTCGACTTGAAACAATAGGTTTAAAACTGAGCCGTAAAACTACATCTAACCGACCGGCCTACCGACTAATTAAAAAAAACTAACTAACTACAACAATCTTGTTTTTTTGTTTCTCTTAGGGAGTGACACTTCACAATAAGCACTAAAGGGTTTCTGCTTTCTAAGTGCACTCCCTATCACATCTTGTCACTTATCTGCTAATGTTACTTGTAAATTTCTGTGTTGTGGTACACAAAATAAATGAATGGATGATGAATGCTATCGACCGAATATGTTGTTAGTATTTTATTGTCAATATATAGGTCCGTTTAAGATTGAAATAAAGTTGTACTGAATTACAACAGTGATATTGCTAGTGACTTTACCCCCTCACCGAAAGGTAACTTTTTTCATATGCACAAAGGACAATGGTCAGTGGTCATGTTCTAATACAATGAATCTTAAACTATCCAAAGAGTTTATGAGAGATTAACAAAAGGAACCCATCTAAATCGTCCCATTTTACCGAAAATAAAAAAACTGAAACAACACAAAAGTTGTCAGGTCAATTCCATCACGCCTCAGATAAGCCAATAGAGTACTTTCATTGACGTCACAAGCCCCCTCCCTTTTGATGAGCAAAATGTAGTGTAGTAAGCTTTTAGTGTAGCCAACTGAGAAGCAGTTGACGACTCACGTGTGACTAGTTGGATCCTACTCTGTGCTCTTACATTAAAATGTTGTTGATATTTTCCCCAGTACAGTCAGACAGTAGGGCACGAGGAAGCACTCAGTAGGTGGAGTACGACTTATTCAAGGAAGGCTATAGGCCTACGAAATGAAAAATGTGGGGCATATTTTAGACTATATTGCTGGGTGAAGTGGTATCCTCGCCCAGACTGGCAACAGGGTATATAAAGCTTCATGAGTTAAAACGCTGTTGGAACAGGAAGCTAGCTGCTCCCTGGTTGGAACAAACAAGAAAAACGACCTTTTTCGCTAGTAAAAGTTCCTCCAACTGAGATATCGGCCTCTCACGGCCTCCTCCTCAGCTTTGCATCAGACAAAAATACACCGGTTTGAAAAAAAGAACAGGTACTTCGTTTTAGGATGTTAGGTTAATTACTTATTAACTGTCTTATTCCAAAGATTGAGTAGTCCAGTGACAATGGGCGCCGAGATATCATACTAGAAGGTTATAAGCTGATATGCGAACCCAGTAAATCGAATCAAGTCTGACCGAAAGGATTAGTATGCTATTTATGAAGCCCAGACCTTCGGTGATTGTGTGAAATCAGCAACTAGGATCAAGTGAATTGCTCTAAAATCAACAAATGTCCAGAAAATCGTCTTAAATCAACGTAAAAATAAAGTACAATTGATCCTACTTGAACAGTTGAACATTGGACTACAATCTTTATTGTCGCGAGCATTAACCTTTTTGGTATAGTTATTCATTCCATTCACTAAGGTTTGGAAATTTACTTAGCCCGTTTCGTGTTCATGGGAACACTCCAATGCGTGATTTTTATTTCACTATCGCTCAGTGTTTACAGACCCATTCTTGTTTTTACCAAACTCAAAATATTTTGAGCAAGGCCTTCTGCAAAGCCTATGTTTGAACAACTAAAAGCAAATGCGAGCTGTCTTAACATACGTCACATCAGGTTGACAAAGATTGATGTAATTTTAATGATTTGCATTCCAATACAGTTTTTTTTAGTATGGGCCAGGTTTCAGTAAATAAAACCATTCTGTCAGAAAAATAAAGTTTACCTGTTTCAAAGTCCAAGACACGTGATAAGTAGTGGCTCAACAGTGGCTAACCAATCACATTAGCTTCATGGCAGGTGTCCAATACGTACTTTTCTTTTAACGTTGTTCTCGGGGAGGGGGACGGGATGCATTTTTAAAAATTACTGTGTGAAAAATCAAAGAATTGTGAAAGTCATGCTCCTGTCTTACTTTTTAATTTCGCTTTGTAAAGGAGACTCCTCATATAGTTGCTTGTCATGTCTCTTTGGATTAGTTCAATGTTTTCAACTACATGATTTTATTCATCAAACGTCCTCATCTATAACTTTAATTAATGACTAGTTGTTACAGCGTCACACAAGTGACTAAATTAAGACACTTCTCTTTTGTGAACATGTCCCATCATTGAGACTTTTTTTACGAAAAACTGTGTCCTCTTCCATTTCTTTAAAACTTACTACTTGATGACAATCTTTCGTTTGTAACTTACTGTTGTCGGGGGAGTAAAGCGAGGGTCACCCTCGCTGGGATTTGCCGGACAAGAGAAGGCTCTCTGACTGAAAGAAAATATTTGTGCAATAGTGTTACATTTCAAGACATTGCATGATCTAGTAGCCGGTAAATGCTGCAGTAGACCTATAACGCTCTAAGCTATGGAAGCTGAATACGATGCAGGGACCACAGAGACGGAAGGAGAGTATCATGAAGCCGGTGCTTTTGGCTCATACTCTTTAGTTCACATGCATTATGAGCCACCCTTAACTGGGAACAGGAGCTTCTAATTCCTTGAATAAATTTGATTTCGATGATCTGTCTCATCTACTTCAGAATTAGCCCACGGACACCTGCTGAGTGAAGTCCATGGTTTCTGTGGCTTTATTAGGATGCATGAACCCACCTAAACGGGAGAATTAAAAAACAGCCCAAATTTAATTTACAAAAATCTACAGCATGCCGAAAATTTCCGAAAATTTGGTCTCTATCTAGGAAACAGCCCAATTGAGAATAAAAAGGAGTATAAAAGTCAATGTAACCAATGTAAGTCATTCCTCCATTGACTGGCTTAATCCGGTATGAATTCTCATAAATGGGCTCGGAAAAAAGATTTCAACAGATAAAAGTTACTCCTGTTAGGAAAGATCGCCAATGCATGACATTTGTAATTAACACCGATATTGCCCTAAATTTTGTGCACCCGTGCACGACTATTATAACTCGAGCTACGAGAACTTACATAACAACGTGGTGCACCCCATCACATGTATTCATACCAATGTGTATCTTCACACAGTCGTCACTAATTCAAGTTTACGCAACGCAAGGTCATGGATATACAATAATGCCAAAAGTATTCGGTCCCTTGACTTTTATAATGAGTAAGTAGCGACTCGTGGTATCACATCTGGAGGGTCAAACTGAAATGGGGCTTTACAGTGCTGGGAGCCCCGTGCACTGCAGTATTGATGGTATAACCTTCTAACCCCACACACATACAACTCTCCTAACCTATCCTACCACAACTGTTTAAAATTCATCCTCATCCAGACACAATCTCATTTTATTGCTACAAGACCCCAATACGTAATCAAAACACTCTCAGTTCAGTACATATTGTGTAACATGAGCTTCGGTACTTTGCGTTTCTTGAAGTTGCTGTCAATTAAAGAGCTGATCCAATTGGGAATTTCTAAAGACTACTGCAGAAAAATTAGTTTAGGGTTAGAATATTCGGCCTTTAGACATTTAATTAAACCAGAATGCAAGGCATTCATGCTCGCGAATGGAGGCGGTCTTTGCCGGTTCTAGTGATATTAATAAAAAGTTGCTTAACTTAGCAAATCCCAGACGGCAGTAGATTC
Source organism: Holothuria scabra (assembly GCA_037179385.1). Lineage (NCBI taxonomy): Eukaryota > Metazoa > Echinodermata > Holothuroidea > Aspidochirotida > Holothuriidae > Holothuria > Holothuria scabra. Next base: position 29,988,507 of record CM074180.1, on the reverse strand, counting down.
CATTTTTAGATTCTTTGGTGTGACCCGACCTGGGAATCGAACCCAGGCCTTCCGCGTGTTTGGTGGATGTTCTACAGTTAGACCAATCACGTAATTTTTTTTTATAATGAGGAGGTTTGCGTATTTTAGAAAAATATATCAGTGTTGAAAATTTATACAGGTGAAACATTAGTGATGAGAGGTGAGGGAAAAAGAAGTGTTTATGATACAAGCTCGAGTTTAAGAAAAGTATATGTGAGTGATACGTTTATAATGATGTTAAAATTGACTGAATAAAACAATTAGTAGTGGATGATATTATCCACTAGATCTAGAAAATAGACGTGTTTAGAATGCAGAAGAATTATTTTATTAGTTATTTTCAGCAGTAGCCAAAACTGTCAGAATGTCACGCCATATTTTTGGAAGTTCAAAATATCAAAATTTCCCCACGAATGATAATTTCAGTATTTTTTAACTTCATTAGTGTTCTCCGTATTGTTCGATGGCAGTGCTTATTACGGTTCGGCAGTTCAACCGGATCACCTGTGAATGCATCGCATGATCACCAACAAAGCAAGCATATGCTTCCAAATCAGAAGAGATGTAACGGCCATCGTCTTGGCTAATGAGGTTTAAGGGTAGAGAGGAAATAACTACGCAGTCTTCTATTTTGCTACTGCTCATCAGAGATCTCTCTTCTCATTCCTACTGTAATTGTCAACAACAAAAAAACAGCATAGAATTTCTCAAGATATTGTTGTAGTTAGTTAGTTTTTTTTTTCGGTAGGCCGGTCGGTTAGATGTAGTTTTACGGCCTCCTCTTTCTTTGGTTGGATAAGTGCGCAGCTTGTGGTCTGGTCTTTTCCCTTACAATACGTTTGCTCAAAGGAACCGTTTTAAATTTGTCTTACAAGATTGCCTAATCTAATTATACCATGCCGTCAAGTACAGCCACCAATGAAAAAATCTAATATGAGAATATTTACAAAATGCAGAACAAAAACTTGGGTTGATGTTAACTAAGTTTATTTAGATGCGGTTAAGCATACAGGTATGTATAGGTCCTCCGCATGGCACATTTGACTTTCAACTGAAACACATCAAAATCTCAAAATGGCTTTTTCAAGCCACGGTAGCAATTGATATCTTTAAAGGCATATTTTCATCATCCCAAACAGTTCCAATTCTCCCAACCTACTTACGTCTAGCCCATCCCACATTTATCTAAAACTCATCTTTATCCAGACACAATCCTAGTTTATTGCTTCATGGCTTGTCCCAGTGGCCATACAAGTCCACAATGTGTAATCAAGACACTCTCAGTGCCCATGCTGTGTAATTTGGCTATGATGCATTGTTTGAATGTGATGCCAGTCAAAGAGCTGTACCAACTGAGAGTTTTGATATATGTATACTTAAACTGTAGTTTGGGGTGACGAATGACTGCCTTTAACTGTATCATATGTCGTTCGGCTGATCATGTGGTCACCGGCACAGCAAGCGCCTATTCGTAAGGGCGATTCATGTTTCAGTTGAAACGTCTAGGTCAGAAGAAAAGTACGCAGTTAATATTGCGCAATTTTCGCATCCGGGAGACTACGTTTTCTTATCCGTTCCCTATTCCTTACCCTCTGTGACGGTCTTCAGTTCTGAACAAAATAACATATAACTTTAGTTTGTCGCTCTTGTTACAGTTATAAGTTGCTTCATTATGGAAAGAAATCCCCCCTTCAATGTTTTTCTTAAAACAACGCGTAAACTCCTAAGTCAACAGGATGATGCTCGGATGTTTCAAACTGTAAGAAAAGAAGGGTAACGACCATATCATAAAGAACGGCAGTTGAAAAAAACTATAGAAAGGGCTCCTGAGAACCCCATACAGTCGTTCCAAGAACCATGTGATTGAAATATCCGTCAAGTAATATGCCTCAACGTGTAATGAAACCAGAGACATCCTTAAATAAGTCGTCTGCTTTCATAATTAACGCCTTTTAATTTAAAAACAATTACAAAATAACAAAACCAACAAGATACAGGTTGAAAACACTGTAACAAGTCCATAAAGCGACTGCTATACTTCGCATTCGCACGTACAGAGTGACAGCCCCTGCTGCATTTACAAGGCCCCGATAAGTTGACAAAAGCTCAAAAATGGAAAATTCGAAGGCTTTGTTAGTTAGATGCGTGGGTTTTACGGCTCAGAAAATTCGATGGAACGCAGAAGGAAGCATTTACCTTTTTTCAATTATTTTCCTGCGGACATCGGTATTCTTTAGAATTACAACTGGTCTGTGAAAAAAATCTGTATGTTTTTGACACGAGTCATTTTTACAAACCACACCCAAGTGACCCAACAGGACATGAATGCTTGCATTGCATGGTTACTCATGCACGGAATACCTTCTTGCGTTAAAATTCAAGTTTTTCAAGTTAACCACATTTCGAGGAGTTGTACAGTGTGCCCTTGTGAATACTCCCTTTAAAAAAATTGAATCCACCCGTTGTATTTTTCCTTAAAGGGTTTCTTCCCAAAAATCAAGAAACAAAATCAGCAAAAACAATGTAGACCCAGTGACACTGTACAATAGCGATACAAGAAAACCGTTTTTAAAAGAATATATATACACATATAGTTTGTAAAATCGCTTTTCTACACTGAAACAGTTCTAATAACAAAGTTTACATTGGTCCACTGGCTCATTCAACTAAATTACACTCATAAGCCCAAACTCTACGGTATTTCAAATGGAAGTATCACCGTTCAATGTGTGGGAATAAATTTGTAATAAAAATAAATTTAGGATATCAAATTACAAGATCGATATCAGAATAAGGTTTGGTAAGTTTTATTGAGAGACGGAAGTAAAAACCGCTCATAGCACATGGGATGTAATTAAAAGAATGCCGACCGTTATGGAAACGCTCCTTCAGTGTTGGCACAAAGTTTGCCAAAGGGAATATTCACAAAGCGCATATCGATCCGTAATTCTACGTCACAAGTTTAAGGCTAGCCACAACGGTATAATTTCTTAATTTCACCTACTGCCGTTGCAACACAGATTCCAGTGTAAAGGCTGCACATTAAATAAAATTGTATGCCAAGTATCTACACTACAGTTTAACAAAAGTGAAGACATTGTGCATGATATCCCAATGCATAAAATACGCCCTCCTTCAGTTTGGGGGCAAAACAAACCAACACCGACAAATGCAGACAGCTGATTTGTCAACCAATTCAATACGCACATAGTCAGCTACACGTACAGAGCGAATTCTTATGCGTACGACCACCGGTTCTATCGTTTTGCCCCTAAGGATGACGTCAGTGTGTCGTCAATGAACAATGTCTTTTAACAATCTTTGTTTTTCTGACATTTTCCGGAATTACCATGGCAACAATCTCTCGGTTTTCTTATTCGAAGCCCCCAACTTCGACTATAAGGATGTTTTTTTTTTGTTGACAACCTGTATGGCTCAGGAAACGTTCTTGTGTGCGTACATGTTCAACAAGAACGTATTTGTATACCGGAATAAGAGCCCCCTGAGGGCTGGGGGTTGTAGAATATGCCCCCGGTATTTCCCGCCTGTCGGAAGAGGCGACTAAAGGGAAACCAAACTTGAAATTGAAACACAATTGAAAACACTTTTTAACTGAAGTTTTTATCGAGTTGAATGACACTGCATAACACAGTCGTGTTGGTGTGTCGTTAACATAACATAACATAACATAACATAACATAACATAACATACCATAACATAACATAACATAACATAACATAACATAACATAACATAACATAACATAACATAACATAACATAACATAACATAACATAACATAACATAACATAACATAACATAACATAACATAACATATCATAACATAACATAACATAACATAATTCATAACATAACCTAACATAACATAACATAGCATAGCATAGCATAGCATAGCAAAGCATAGCATCATCATAGCATAGCATAGCATAGCATAACATAACATAACAGGTTGAAGGGCAAAGGAGGGCCAAGGCCCCATAAGATGCCCTCAAGTCCAAACCCTAATCAAAAGTCAAACCACCAAACCTAGGTAACAGCCCAAAATAATCAGGAGGCTGCCACAGTCATGGAAGAACTTGTCAATGTTAACCTTAAAGCAGTGAACTGACGGGGAGTTAACTACCCAATCTGCCAGTCAATTCCACTCGTTGACAACTCTACGGGAGACACTAAACTTCTTTATGTCAAGCCTTGCAAAAGGCTTTTTACAATGCCCACGAACCCGAGAATTACTTTGAACCCTTAAATAACTACAAGTCAAAATCGGATTCCCTTCAGAAAGAAACTTGTTAACCTGGAGCATGTCCCCCGTAATCCTTCTCAGCTCCAAAGTGGTGAGCCCAAGATGTTTAAAGGCATATTTTCATCATCCCAAACAGTTCCAATTCTCCCAACCTACTTACTTCTAGCCCCTCCCACATTTATCTAAAACTCATCTTTATCCAGACACAATCCTAGTTTATTGCTTCATGGCTTGTCCAAGTGGCCATACAAGTCCATAATGTGTAATCAAGACACTCTCAGTGCCCATGCTGTGTAATTTAGCTATGATGCATTGTTTGAATGTGATGCCAATCAAAGAGCTGTACCAATTGAGAGTTTTGGTGTATGCACACTGAAAATGTAGTTTAGGATGACGAATGGGTGCCTTAAAGCCTAGCATGATAAGGTAAATTTCTCACCTCAGGTATAAGGCGAGTGACTCTCCTCTGAACTGCTCTAACTGCTCTTGTCCTTTTCATAGAAGGGACTCCAAGCCTGAGCTGCATAGTCAAGATGGGGTCTTACCAACTGCTAATACAAATTAAGTACGTACAATATCCTTAAATCTCATCTAACCATGGAAGTACTACCGAGGTAGTACTTCCATGATCTAACTTACTAACTTATTAACGAAGGAATAAGAGGTGATTTCAGCATTTTCGCCGGCTAGCTTGTATGGCTTGGTATAGATCGAACTCTCTCTCTCACACACATTTACTAAAACACGAGTGTTGGCTTAGCGAACATGAACATTTAGCTACGTCATGTGAAAGAGGGGATTTTGGAAGTTGAATTCCAAGTATGTGGCTGACAGTACCAAATAGATTTTGTGCTTTGATATTGATCGAGTGGATTACTATTATAATTTATGATCAAAAATATTGTTGAAACAAGATTCTTATCTTTCTAACTCCATACGGTTTACCAAAAAGTACATTTTATCTAAATCCTTCACTCGTTGGAAATTTGTTAACTTTAAAACAGGCTAAGCCCTTTCCTAAAAAGAAAGAAAAAAACAGAAGAGGAAGAAAAAAAGAGCCGCTTCGCAGATTTCAACCGACACTGGCTCTAGGGCGACACCATTAAAATCTCTTCGGATGGTCAGTGGCTAAAATCCAATGGCACGATTCCGTCAGCTCAAGCTGCGCATGTGTAAATACCTGCATTTTAATGTGGCTCTCATTATCTTCGCAAACCATATTTAATTGAATATGCCATTATTCATTCACAGGCACAACATTTTACTCTAGGACGGTTCCAGTTGAGTGCTCTTCTTCCTTCTTCTTCCTCTTCTTCCAGTCGAGTGCTCTTCTTCTAGTACCCATTTTCAAGTTCTTGCGAATCTTAGGGGCTGATCGCTTCTGACTTTTGACTAAGATCATGTGCCATCCGTTCTTTTCAGCCAGTCTAGAATGGGGCTATACATGACAAACCAATTAATAATGTAAATGGTCGAGAGCCGTGAGGTTGGTCAAGCGTTGCCCTTCAGTGGGCGCCTACTAGCTTCTTTGGGAAGGTCACACAGCGAACGGCCGGCTCTTTGCCAGAGAGTCCAGTTGGGAGGACTTAAGAAGATTTAGGGGTGGTCGCCTCCCTTCCCACACCCCCTTCCGTTGCTGTAGATGCCCTTTGCTTATTGTCCATCATTTGAGTTTTTTTTTTTCTAAGGTGCTTAGACCCATCCCCCACGCCCCAGTTAGTGCAGTCACCAAGTGGATCGGTTTATTGCATAGATGATACTTGATAGACCAGGGCATTTCGATCCTACTGTCGCAGAATGGGGGCGACATACAGTCAAGTAACAAGCACACCGAAGGCGCGCGATATTTAATACATATACCACCGTGTGTAAAGAAACTTTAGTGTGTAACCAGTTCTACGAGACTACGAATGACTCTGCCGTGGGAAAATGTCCAAGCAGCCCCATAAACGAAGAAAGAAAATAAATCCCGACCCAAACCCTCTCTTCACCAGATGGTTAACAGAATGGCGGGATGAAGCAGCCAGTAAAGGTTGGAAGACGCAGTATGCTTATGGAAAGGTAATAACCATGTAACGGCGTGAAGTGAAATGTTGACGACGTAGGCTAGGCCTAACGTTAGGCCTAACTTACTTCCTAGGCCTAGGCCTAGGTTAACGCTAGGGGTAGGCCACAGGTCGTCCTAGCGTTATATACTATATATAGTATATATATATATAAAGGAAAAGGTAAGACACACCGCCTAACACCAACACAGTGCTTCACACAAAACTGTTTATGATTTCTCACCTTATACTACATTTACCCCTTCAGATCTCTCCAGAACTTTCCCATCATTTTCTTCTAAAGAAACACAACAAACTTTAAGTTGTCTTAAGCAAAAAACCTCCTATCAAATGCAAAAAATCTTCTCCTCCGATTCAATGTTAACAACGGATTAGATCACTCTTCTCAAATTCATGACGTCACATTACGTAATGGGAATTGCCCTGTACGAATCCGGTTCTCCCATTGGATAGTTCGAACTGCTTTCAAATCTGTCCACGACCAGACTGCAATTTCTTTCTGCACGGGGAACCTGAACAAGAAATGGAAAACGTGCGGATCAGAAAACCCAGCATACCAAAACGTGTGCCCTGCCGCAAGTACATGCAACACGTACAGGTATGTACTGTACAGTAGAATTCCCCTAGCTGTGCTATGAAAAAAAAAAACTTGCATGCGGCATACGTGCCAACTTCACATGTAGCATGCATACAACAGGCGTTCTCAGCATTTACATGCACTGGCTCAACGATGGAAGAACCGAATTCGTACAGGGCAATTCCCATTACGTAATGTGACGTCATGAATTGGAGAAGAGTGATCTAATCCGTTGTTAACATTGAATCGGAGGAGAAGATTTTTTGCATTTGATAGGAGGTTTTTTGCTTAAGACAACTTAAAGTTTGTTGTGTTTCTTTAGAAGAAGATGATGGGAAAGTTCTGGAGAGATCTGAAGGGGTAAATGTAGTATAAGGTGAGAAATCATAAACAGTTTTGTGCGAAGCACTGTGTTGGTGTTAGGCGGTGTGTCTTACCTTTTCCTTTATATATATATATACTATATATAGTATATAACGCTAGGACGACCTGTGGGGTAGGCTAGGCCTAACGTCAGGCCTGGGCCTAGGCTAGCTTGTTAGGTAGCGGGCCACTAATTACATTTCCCATTGACTTACACACTAAATCAGGCTACTTCCGTGCTCCCTAGCTCCCAGTAGAAGTTTTCATCCAGGACATGCTAGCCCTCTGATCAAAGCTCACAATGTGGGCTTTCAGTTTCATGGCACTTTAAAATGGTGGGACCTACAGTATTCACACGAAAATTTTCAGACGAACAATGGCACGTGAAAGGGCACTATTCATATGAAGATTTTCTTATGAATAAAGGGCAGTATCATACATTTTCAGATCAATGGACAGTGGAAGCACTATTCATACGAAAATTTTGGTTTCAATAACGTTTGTTGGAAGCAGCAAGTACGAATTAACGGACCTGGCTGTAATATAAAGTGTACAGCAGACCTACTATGCATGTATAGTTGCAAGAGGCTAGATGCTGGTCCCACCTGTGACCTGTTCGTTGGTTGACGGCCAGTCTAGGGGGAGGGGTAAAACTACACTTGGTCATAATAATACCAATGCAGCAACAAGACTTAATAGTGTTGAATAATGCTTTACTCCCTGTGGCCTAAACTAACTGGCCAAAATCTAAATAGTTATCAGCCTCCTGATGGCATTTTGGATTCCTACACTCTATCTGACGTCGTATGTACATTTATCTTACTATTATGTACCAACGCGCAAATGGTAGATACGCAAGTTGTACATGTATGCAGAACCATATACAGAGCTGTCAATGGCCATATAGGCTACAGAGCCATTTATTTCGAGCTAGTGCCACCAATCGGCTGGATCTGGATCTGGAAAAATACTGCACAACACTCCTGGTGGAGTCAAACGTGCAGGGTTGAGTGTGTGCATGTAGTTAGTCGTCCCGTCTGAGGACCCTCAAGGCTGCGCTCTTGAATTGCTTGGGGTCCTCGAGATCTGTAATGTTCTGGGGGAGTAGGTTCCAGTCTCTGACGGTCCGAGGAAAGAAACTGTATTTGTAGCAGTCCTTATTGGTTGCTATATTTGTAAAGCTATTAGAATGGTGATGCCTAGAGGGCCGCCGGGCCGGTTGTAGGTTGTTGATTGGCAAGGCTAGGAGGCCCAATCTGGCTTTGTGAAGAATTGCTAGCCTGTTGGCAGTACGCCTGTTTTTGAGACTATCCCACCCTAGGTCGTTTAGCATTTCAGTCACACTACTATGGGGGGAATAGTCATTATAAACAAACCTAGCAGCCCTACGCTGAATTTGCTCAACCTTATTGGATAGGGAAGTGGTGTAGGGATCCCAAACAGAAGATGAATACTCCAATAAAGGCCTAACAAGTGTGAGATAGGCATTAGCTTTGACACTCCTGGGGCAGGAGTATAAATTTCTTTAATAAAAGCCAAAGACCTATTTGCTGGGACGAAGTGATACGATTAATATGTCTATTCCAGGTAAGGGTATTAGAGATGTCAACTCCCAGATAAGTGTGGCAATCGGCAGACTCCAGGGTATCGTTATCTAGAGTATAATTAAAAACTTGGGTTTCCTTGAGTGAGTAATCCTCATAGAAAAGCACTTCTTGGTATTAAAGTGCATTTGCCATTTATTTTGCCACTCAGAAAGGGTGTTTAGATCATTTTGGAGCTGAACCTGGTCAAGATTATTCTTTATCTGTCTATAAATTACACAGTAGTCGTCAGCAAAAAGTCTTACTTCAGAAGAGATATTATCAGGCAGGTCATTAATATAAACTAAAAACAACAAGGGACCCAAGACCGTACCTTGGGGAACACCAGAGATAACATCCACCCAATCAGAAAAATCACCACTCACTACGACTCTCTGCTTCCGGGACTTAAGAAAATTAGCAATCCAGTTAAGGGTGTTGCCTCTAATACCATAGTTTTGTAATTTACAAAGCAGACGGTTATGAGGAACCGTATCAAAAGCCTTAGAAAAATCCATGATAATCATGTCAGTCTGGGATCTAAGATCTAGAGACTGCACTAGGTCATTGGTTGTTAAGATCAATTGAGATTCACAAGAATGGCGTTGTCTGAAGCCATGTTGCCTGCTCGTGATAACTGAGTGGTTATCAAAGTGATGCATAATATGAGAATGTATAATGTGTTCCAGGACCTTGCAACAAATCGAGGTAAGAGAGACCGGCCTATAGTTTGAGGCTAGGGAACGGTCACCTTTTTAAAGATAGGACTAACATTGGCACGTAACCAAGAGGGAGGTAAATGACCAGTGTCCAGTGATTTTTGAAAATGAAGCAGAGGGCAGGAGCAACCTCCTCAGCGGCCAATTTCAGAACATGAGCCGGTATACCATCAGGACCTGTAGCTTTGTTTGGGTTCAACTCCTTGAGCAACTTCACAACACCATCTAAGGATATCTCAATATCAGACATGGTGGGTATGGTGTTCGCTTCAACTGGAGGTAAGGTGACATTCTCACGGGTGAAAACCTTTTGGAACTGCTCATTTAAGATGTTGGCCTTCTGCATGTTATCCGAGACCAGTATCCCATCAGATTTCAGGGAAGGGATACCAACACTATCACATCTTAGGTTTTTAATAAAGGACCAGAAACGTTTAGGTGAATCAGTACAAACTGTGTTGACATAATTTCTATAAGCGGCTCTTGTTGTTTTGCGAGTCGCTTTACGTTGGGTTTTGAAGTTTTCAAAAGAGGATGGAGTTCGCGTCTTACGCCATGTGTTATAAGCCCTTTGTTTCCTATTTAATAGTCGTTTAATAGTCTTATCAATCCAGGGGGTTTGGTTCCTCTTTCTAACAACCCGAGCTGGAACATAGACATCCATTACCTCTTTGATTTTGTTCTCAAGGGCAGAGTACATGACCTGCACAGAGCACTCACGTTTAACCAGGTCAGAGCTGAACTTACTAAGCTCCGCCTTGATTCCACTGACATCAGCTTTATGAAAGCTATACACTTTCCTAGGCTTTTGTTTAGTTGTTTTAGGCCTAGTGCTTATTATAATCAAGGGGATACCATCATGGTCAGATATGCCAGGGATCAGGGCAGACCTATCCACTAGAGTAGGATTAGATGTCAAGAAAATATCCAAGATGTTGTTAACTCTAGTAGGCTCACTTACCATTTGGTCAAGACCAAAATCATTGCATATGTCAAGCATACATTTGGATAAAGCAGGATACTGTGAGCCTGGTTGGACAGACCTAGTGAACCAATCAACATCAGGTAGATTAAAGTCCCCTGCAAGATAGATCTGTCCATTCTTATTCTTACTGGCCTTAACGAGAGAAGCCCGAAGCTGGTCAAGGTAGTCTGTTGAGTTGCCATATTTATGTGAGCGGTAAAAAGACCCTATAAGTATTTGTTTGGCACCTTGGATTTCGAGAGAAACCCAGACTACCTCACAATCCGAATCAAGGTCAGGTCTATAGGTAGCAAGGAGGCTCAAATTTTTTTGTGTGAACTGTGACTACAGGTACTCTTATTTACACAAAAATTTTCGTGTGAATAGTCAAACGCTTTAAAATTTCCATACCATGACCATTGAAATTTTGACCTAGGCCTAGAGAGCCTTTAATGATACTGTAGGTATGTGGTTCCTGCCATACTCCCAGCTACTCAAAAATGGCAATCTCATTAGGTTTCCATACCCGGAAGTGGTATATATGCATTAACATGCATGTAATCCTAACCTATAACCCTAACACAGTATTACTATGCATACATAACCCTAGCCCTATTTACTATGCGTAAATTACCCTAACCTCAGTACATACTTACGTAACCCTAACCTGCAGGGCTTTCATTAGTGTGCATATTTGCATATAGTGCGTATTTACATGGTCAAATACGCATCAAAACAGTAATGTAAAGAGTCAAATACGCATTCAGATATGAATGAAAAGAGTATGCGTACTCTTCAGGCTTTGACAAATCCCCCGCCCGACAGTTCTGGACAAGCAAAAAATGACTCGGACAAGTGAACTGCTCAATACTGTAGCCCGCTGGGCAAGCAACACAATATTCTTCTTCACATTGGAATTCAATGGCTAGTACTAGATAATAAGATATGGACTCATACTCATGCCTACAAGTAGACTTTGGGAATCCCTAGCCCGATGGACAAGTAATAAAAAATAATTTATCAAAGCCTGGTACTCTTTCAGGTTTAGTGTTGAGGTCACATACTGTATGCATCGCATAAATCTCCTGTGCGTTTTTGTATCCACTTCTTTCAGTTTGTAGGGAAGTGTGAGCCAGTAAACTTACGACAAATAAGGATGCTATTTGAACAGTACAAATCTGTTCATGATCTTCATAACATATACATCAGCAAGTTACATGAACTTTGCAGTAGACCACATGTTTGTACAACGTTACATTGGCATATGTAGCTCCTTTCTAGGTACCTTGTTCTGTGTTTATCTAATTAATGAACCCACCAAACATACACGATAGCATCATTTGTTAAAACAGTTTCACATAGCACATGCCACAGTCATCACAATGAAGATGGATATGCCACGCAGGCAATCCTTTAGCTGTGCATCAACTTTTACTATGAGCATGATGGATTGCCATGGATCTTGATCAAAACCTTACTAGTATCAACTAAAAATGACTTCGAAAAATTATATGAACCATTGTTACTCTTACTAATCATCATCATCATCAAGACGGACGTTGTTGGCCAACCACCATTTCGTCACTAGATAATCCAATTTGCTAAATCTCAGCTTTGTGGTCAAAATAAAGGTTGCTTTGATGCCCCACTTTGTCAAAGCTTGACTTGAACCCGTTTAGAGAAGGTACCATAACAACTGAGCTGGAAGTGAGTTCCAAATTTCAATACCACGTTGGGAGAATGATCTTTGCCTAATGCTTTTGATACAAAGTGGCTTACATATCTTGAGAGGGTGTCCACGAGTAGTGGAATCAATTGCTCTCTGGAAAAGGGTGACATTGCCAGTTACTTCACCCCTCAAATACTTATACATGTAAATCATATCACCACACAACCTCCGATACCTGACACATGGTAAATCTAATCTACGTAACTTTTCTGGATAGGCAAGATCCTTAAGGCCTGGAACCATTTTGGTGGCATGCCTTTGCACAGACTCAATTTCATCTATGTCTTTCCAAAGAAATGGAGACCAAGCAGGAACACCATACCCAATAACTGGATGCACCATGGCTTTATACCATAAAAGTAAAGAAGACTTCCAAAAATCAAAAAGAAGTTCTTATTATACCTAAGACACTATTAGCTTTAGTCACACTACCAGCAATATGGTCACGAAAACATAGCTCATTATCTACCAGAACACCAAGATCTTTTTGGGATGAGCTGATCAGGAGGTTGTGCTTGTCATCACCTGCATGATCCCCCATAGAGTATGTAAAAGATGGAGCTGATCTGCCAAGTCTTAGAATCTGGCATTTGTCAGGATAGAAACAAAGCTGCCAAGCCACTGACCAATCAAACACATTATCAGTGGCTGATTGTAAAACCTTACAATCATCAACAGAACTAATTTCCTTATAAAGTTTAGTGTCATCAGCAAAAATTTTGGTCCAGCACCCTGATAAAACATCAGGCAAATCATTAATGTAAACCAGGAATAGGGTAGGGCCAAAATACTCCCTTGAGGTATACCACTCTTGATATCTGCCCAGTCAGATAGACATCCCTCCTCATGCACACGCTGCTTACGGTTAGACAGAAAGGACCTTATCCATTCGAGACAGTTCCCATCAATACCGTAGCTTGGAAGTTTGAGCAACAACCGCTGATGGGGCACCTTGTCGAAAGCTCTCATAAAATCTGTGTAAACCACATCAACATTGAAACCCTCATCCAGAAATCTTGTCCAATTTTCAAACATGTTAATTAACTGCGTAACACATGATTTGCCTGCCACAAAACCATACTGATCAGGAGTCAGGAGGTTGTTCCTAGCCAAATGCTGTACTATACAATCCCTTACTAATGATTGGCAAATCTTACATACAACAGAAGTTAGACTGACTGGTCTATAATTTGAAGGGTCCGAAAGTCTCCCCTTCTTAAAAAGAGGAGTAACATGGCCCACCTTCCAGTCCCTAGGAAGGCATGAATTGGTAAGGGTTTTCTTAAAAATTTCATTCACAGCATCACAAATCACAAATCAGGTTTCATAAAGAACCCAAGGGTGAATTCCATCAGGTCCGGATGATTTACTAGTATTTAACTCACCTAATTTCTTCAAAATATCATCCCTATGAGTCTCAATAATTGAAAGCAAGTCACCATCGAACCTATCAACAATTTGAGGTAAGCTATTCAAATCTTCATCGGTAAACACACTACTAAAAACTGATTGAGATTATTAGCTTTACCCATAGCGTCATCAACAAGATTCTCTTTAGCCTCACACTCAAGAGCATGGACAGGGTTATTTACAGAAGACTTACTCTTAACATACCGCCAAAAAACTTTGGGGTTTGCCTTAACTTCCTGAGCAATATTGCGCTCAAAATTACAAACAGCCTTCCTTGTACTCCATCTAGCTTGATTTCTTAAACGAGCATAACTTTTGTAATCCGTTGGGATTGTGACCTCAGAAAAACGCTCCAGGCCTTTTGCTTCTCTTTGACCTTACTAAGAGCCTCACCAGTCATCCAGACTGGCTTGCCTCTAGTACTCTTGCCTCGACATTGAACTTTAGGGATAAATAACTCCACAGCCTCCAGGACCTTAGATCTAAAAAAGTTCCAAGCATCCTCAGTTTCCATGTCGTGAAGGGTAGCACCCCAATTTAAATCTAAAAATTTTGCTAACCCAACATAGTCACCCATCATAAGCATGCTCAGTTGCCACACTATCTGCAGGGGGACCAGCATACCTCGTACATAAAAAATTAAAATGTCATGGTCACTATTCCCTAAACCAGGAAATTGATTGATATCGGTTAAGGCCTCCTGATCTTGGGTTAGCACCAAGTCCAGTAAAGATGACTCCTGGCCCAATCTATGACGAGTGGGATTCAACTGATGCTGAGTCAAAAAATTTTCCTTCACAGAATCTAAAAATAACTCAGCTTCATAATGGGATGCAGTGAGAGAATACCAATTAACATTCTTAAAATTGGAATCACCCATCAATGAACAATCCACACACCTGGGGTTACAAGCTTCACGAAGCCCACTAACGAAACCAACCTTATCATATACACTTGAAGGACTCCTGTAAATACAACCAATACACACTGACTGCCTCTGCTCTAAAGCAATTCTCACCAACATAGCTTCAGAAAAATTTGACTGGTTCTGAACCAAGGAGGACCTGAGACTAACATGTATATACAAAGCTACTCCTCTACCGTCCTCGTGGACAGTTATGATATAAAACAAAATTTTCTAACTGCAAAGTCCTAATTAATTCCTTCTTTTCACAGATATCCCATTGAATACTTTTGGGAATACATTCAGTTAAAGCAATGACGTTTGGCCTATACTCAGCCGCAGAAACTTTAAGTTCCTCCCACTTATTTGGGAGGGAATCACAATTCCTGAAGAGATATTTGATAGAATTTTTACTGACTTGATTGCCGACGAAAACGACTTACTATCTTCATGTCCCTAATTACTAAATCCTGTTCCCCCCTTTCTAGTCTTGCAGCTAATTTGGACTTCAGCCTGTTGTATTCATCTTGTTCCCACTTGGTCTTGTCATTGCCAATAGATAACTCAGAGGTAGATTTTGTTTCCTTACCCTCAATAAATTTACTCATTATCTCTTATTTTTCCCACTCTGTTTTAAAAACCAGTTTCAATGGTTGTGGTCTACTTAATGATCCTTGTACCCCATCCTTCACCTTTCCTATCCTAAACATGTGGGTCGGCCTTATGTTACTAACTTTGATCTCATTTAACAACTCAGCAATAGCCTCAGTATCATGGGTTTTCCTAATTTAGGGATCCCCACTACCAGATTCCTTCGCCCCGAAAACAGTAGCATTCATACGCCTCTTTTCCATATCGATAACATCCCTAATGAAGTGTTTGGCATTGTTGATTACATTCACAAAGTTTTTGACTTGCGAAAAGAAGAACTTTTAGTCCCAAAATACATTGTTTGTTCTCTTATAAATGTGAGCTACTACTCTCTGCACACACTTTGTACTGTACAGACAGTACTCTCATTATGGGAAGCAAGATCGATGGTCAAAAATGTTGCAAATAAACCAGTTGGTCAAGGGTGCCAGAAATATTTACTTGACATGTGCAAAAGTCCTTTTCTGTAGATAACAACTCCAAATAAATTTGCAAGCATTAGTTTGAAGTTTATTTCACATGGGGCAATTTTGTTGAGTGGCTTGTCACTTTGACCATTGCCTACAATATATATGTAGGCTAGGCTACACTAAGAACCTATCCTCCAGGCTCCAGATGGGCCTTCATCAGTAATCCCCTGACTGTAGTAAAGCTTCATGAGTGCAGGGGCTTATATTTTCTCCGTGATAAGTTTATTCCAAAATGTAGGCAGGTTGTTTTATTTCTGAACTCACATGTTGGCATGCATAGAACATTGATATGATTTATCAACAGCCTACCTGTCACCTGTGCTTGTTAAAACTATCAATTTTGACCATAGGCTATATATTACTGTTACAAGAAGGTAAACAAAATGATGACTCCAGGTCAATCCAAACTGAATAAAATTGCTGGAACCCAATGCCTTAATGTCATTCATATAAATTTCCCAAGCCATGGGGGGAGGGAGGAAAATCATGGACAACCGCCAGAAAAATTTGGTTTTGACCCCCTCCCCTCCCAACATTTTAAGATGTTTAATATTTAAAGTCCTTTACACGAGGGTTTTTCACCTGCATTAGGTTGGATGCTATAGTACAGTATCATAGTTTGCACAGTGATATTTCTTTATTTTATAGGAAAGGGTCTGACGGACAATTCTGCGGCTGGCTGTCTAGTTATACCCTTTCAAAATTTTGACTGGCAGTCAAATACCCTTTCAGATTTTGACTAGCAGTCAAATACTCTTTGGGGTAAAAAATTGATGAAAGCCCTGTAACCAAATAACTGTGGAGACAGAAACTCGATTAGAGCCAAAAGGACATTTCACAGAGCGGAGTCAAAAAAAGAAAATGGCACTAAAATTGGTCAAATTGCCTTGAATTTTGCACAGTCTGTATTTCAACTCATTATGAACAAAATATGCAAAAATTATCATATTTTGTTCATCCCAACAGAAACAACATCCCATAAAATTTTTAAGGCACTTTGTATGTCAGTAAACATTTTCACAGGCAGGAGTATTGGAGTTAGTGGTCAGCTATCCTTAGTTTGGCTAGTACTGGTATTCATAGCCATACAGTAGGGTAGCTATAAATCTGGATTCTGGCCAGTAGTGAGTAGCAACATCTACCCATGGTTTTGAAAAATTGTTAAAAGTCCTAAGAGAAAATAAAGCTGTTGGGCCTGATAACATCCACTCTTGGGTCCTTAGGGAAATTGCCTCAGATTTTGCTCCTATGCTGAGTCACTTGTATCAGCAATCCCTTTCTAATGGAAGGATACCTGTCGACTGGAAAAGGGGGAATGTCTGCCCTATTTACAAAAGGAATGATAGATCTCTCTCTCGCAACTATCGACCTGTTTCGCTCACTTGTATCTGTTGTAAATTGTTAGAGCATATTAAAAGTTCCAATTTAATGGACATTTTTGAGTCAAACATTACCCTGTCAACAAAGCAACATGCTTTTAGAAAGATGCATAGTTGTGACACCCAACTAGCATCTGTCGTGGAGGACTGGGCTTCATCTTTGAATTCGCTACAGCAAGTCGATGTCTTTATCCTTGACTTCGAAAAGGCCTTTGACACTGTGCCTCATGAGCTACTAAAAACCAAATTGTTTAGCCCTGGTGTTTCCAAACAGGTTCTGCGGTGGGTTGACGACTTTCTTTCTGATTGCAAGCAAGCTGTTGTATTGAATGGTACTCGGTCCCCTTTTGATGATGTTGTTTCTGGTGTTCCCCAAGGATCTGTTCTAGGACCCATTCTTTTTCTTGTGCATATTAATGACATTGTAAATGCTGCTTCCTCTAATATCAGACTTTTTGCTGATGACTGTGTCCGTTATCAGGTCATTGAGAATGTTAATGATTGTTACCTGCTCCAAAATGATATACATAAACTAAGTATTTGGGCTAAGACTTGGGGCATGAGATTCCAGCCATCTAAGTGTAACATCATTACTTTCGCTAGAGAAAAAAAATGGTCAAATTTGGCTATGTCCTGAATGATGCCAAGCTAGCTAAGGTTGACTCTATAAAGTACCTTGGGGTTACAATTCCTCATAACCTAAACTGGCCTAGGCACATTCAGTGTATCTGCAACAAAGGCAACAAGATTTTGGGAATTCTCTGTTGAAACCGATCTTTCTGCCGGCTCCTGGGATCTGAAGCTAGCTGCGTATAAGGGTCTCCTTCGGCCTGTTTTGGAGTATGCTTGTTGCGTGCAGGATCCACATCAGTCCTACTTAAGTGATAAGCTAGAAAACATCCAGAGGCGATCGGCTCGTTTTATAAGTTCCAATTTTTCTTGTCAGCCAGGGTTGATGACAGCAATCCTG
This sequence comes from Holothuria scabra, assembly GCA_037179385.1. Classification (NCBI taxonomy): domain Eukaryota; kingdom Metazoa; phylum Echinodermata; class Holothuroidea; order Aspidochirotida; family Holothuriidae; genus Holothuria; species Holothuria scabra. The sequence goes on along the minus strand of CM074180.1, from coordinate 29,970,438 downwards.
AAGGACCTAGATCTCCCCACCCTAGCGGAGCGTCGAAAGCAGAATAGACTCATTCTTTTCTTGAAAAATTTTTTAGGAAAGGCTAATATTCTAATGGATAGACATAGACACCCAATCCAGAAAACTCAGGGGATGCACAATCATCACTTGTCAACTTAATTCTCTGTCTAATTGCTATAAATATAGTTTCCACCCCAATACTCTTGAAAGATTGGAATAATCTTCCTGCTTCTCTGATAGATGGTATGGATAGTCACAAGGACCCTGTCCAATACATTACTAGTTTTAATAGAGATTAGGGCACCCCCGATGCATGTGGGGTGTAATGTCTTTAGATGTGTCACCGTGATCCGAAAGAAGAAGAACATGCGGCTGGTGAAAGGACGGCACAACAATGGTTAAAACAGGGTTTTTGCCTGGGGTTGATTATGCTTGGGGTTCATTTAGGAATAGGGTTAGGGTTTAGTCACTTAGAGTTTAGCCTTTAGGGGTTAGCCTAGGTTAGGGTTAGGCCCCAAGTGGCCTTTAGAATAAGCAATAATGTAACAAAACAGGTTGAAGGGCAAAGGAGGGCCAAGGCCCATAATATGCCTTGAAGTCCAAACCTCATTCAAAAGTCAAACCACCAAACCAAAACAAGCAGCCCCAAACAATCAGATTCTTACAAAGTCATGGAAGAACTTGTCAATGTTAACCTTAAAACAGTGTATTGACAATGAGTTTTACCCATTCTGGCAGACAATTCCACTCTTTGACAACTCTATGGGAGGGACTAAACTTCCTAATGTCAAGCCTTGCAAAAGGCTTTTGCAGCTTTTTACAATGCCCACAAACCCGAGAATTACTTTGAACCCTTAAATAACTACAAGACAAAATGGGATTCCTTTCAGAAAGAAACTTGTAAACCTGGAACATGCCCCCCCCCCTATCTTTCTAAGCTCCAATGTGGTAAGACCAAGATGTTTAAGCCTAGCATGATAAGGTAAATTTCTCACCTCAGGTATAAGGCAAGTGGTTCTCCTCTGAACTTGCTCTGAAAGAAACTCATCCTTTTTGTAGAAGGGGCTCCAAGCCTGAGATGCATAGTCAAGATGGGGTCTTACCAACTGCTTATACAAATTAAGAACAATATCCTTACTAAAACTGATGAAATTCCTCTTGATCAGTCCAAGCACTCTATTGGCCTTTGCAGCATTGGCTACAGTCTACAGTACTTCAAGGGCGTTTCATTTTATGTAGTATGTGGGATTTCCTTTTAGGGTCTAGGTTAACTGGATTTGTGATGTTCATGCAAACCCAGTATAAAATTAAGTCCCTTTTTTGGGATGGGAAATCATCTATTTATGGCATTTATGTCTGTACAGCAAAAGGCATAAACTTTTATTTCAAATCTACATAATTTAGACTAGAGGATTAAAAACAAATGACTTCTGGCTGCTTGGCAACAAAGTTGAGAAGATACACATATATTTTGTCACAATGAAATGCAGATATTAATTTGTCAACAATCTGTGCAATCCAAGATGTGATCTATCAGCATTTGAACATGTCAAATATAACATATTTTGAATAAAAAGTATTTTATGATCTGTTTTCACCTTTTAAAGATTCATTTTGAAGCACCATTTAAACAATACCTTAGTTGAAACAATTCAGGAAGAGAGGTACATTGTGGCAGGCAAAATTTTGTTTTTGGTTTCGATGAAAAGAAAAACCTATGCATTCATGATGGCGTGTGTGTGTATGTATGTGTGTATGTGCGTGTGTGTGTGTATGTGTGTGTGTATGTGGGTGTGTATGTGTGTGTGTTTGTGACACTTTGCTTGTTTACACGATATCTTGAGAAGGGAAGATCTGACAGTTCTCAAACTTGGTACACAGATACCCCATACTGAGAGGAAGAACCCTATGTATTTTGGTTGAGGTCAAAGGTCATCTGGTGTCACAGGGGGTCAAAAACCAAAATCCTTGTTTACACAATATCTCAAGACAGGAAACTTGGATTAATTTCAAACTTGATATGTTGATGCGTTATGATGTTAGGAAGAACCCTATCGATTTTGGTGGAGGTCAAAGGTCATTTGGGGTCACGTGGGGTCAAACCCCGAAATCCTTGTTTACACGATATCTCATAGTAGAAAACTTGGATTAATTTCAAACTTGGGATGTTGATGCGTTAGGATGTCAGGAAGAACCCTATTGATTTTGGTGGAGTTCAAAGGTCATTTGGGGTCACATGAGGTCAAACCCTGAAGTCCTTGTTTACACGATATCTCATGGTAGGAAACTTGGATCAATTTCATACTTGATATGTTGATGCGTTATGATGTAAGGAAGAACCCTATTGATTTTGGTGGAGGTCAATGGTTATTAAGGGGTAAAGTGGGGTCAAACCCCGAACTCCTTATTTGCACGATATCTCATGGAACAAAACTTGGTTTAATTTCAAACTTGATATGTTGATGCGTTAGGATGTTAGGAAGAACCCTATTGATTTTGGTGGAGGTCAAAGGTCACTTGGGGTCACATGGGGTCAAAACCCAAAATCCTTGTTTACAGGATATCTCGTGGTAGAAAACTTGAATTAATTTCAAACTTGATATGTTGATGCGTTAGCATGGGAGGAAGAACCCTATTGATGGTGAAGGTCAAAGGTCATTTGGGGTCACATGGGGTCAAACCCTGAAATCCTTGTTTACACAATATCTCATGGTAGGAATTTTGGATCAATTTCATACTTGAAAGGCTGATGCATTATGATGTAAGGAAGAACCTATTTGATTTTATTGGAGGTCAAAGGTCATTTGGGGTAACGTGGGGTCAAACCCCGAAATCCTTGTTTACATGATATCTCATGGTAGAAAATTTGGATAAATTTCAAACTTGATATGTTGATGGGTTAGGATGTCAGGAAGAACCCTGTTGATTTTGGTGGAGGTCAAAGGTCACTTGGGGTCACATGGGGTCAAACCCCGAAATCCTTGTGTACAGGATATCTCATGGTAGAAAACTTGGATCAATTTCAAACTTGATATGTTGATGCGTTAGCATGGGAGGAAGAACCCTATTGATTTTGGTGGAGGTCAAAGGTCACTTGGGGTCACATGGGGTGAAACCCCGAAATCCTTGTTTGCACAATATTTCATGGTAGAAAAGTTGGATTAATTTCAAACTTGATATGTTGATGCATTATGATGTAAGGAAGAACCCTTTTGATTTTGGTGGAGGTCAGAGGTCATTTGGGGTCAGGTGGGGTCAAACCCCGAAATCCTTGTTTACGCGATATCTTATGGTAGAAAACTTGGAATAATTTCAAAATTGATGTGTTGATGCGTTAGGATGTCAGGAAGAACCCTATTGATTATGGTGGAGGTCAAAGGTCGTTTGGGGTCACATGGGGTCAAACCCCGAAATCCTTGTTTACAGGATATCTCGTGGTAGAAAACTTGGATTAATTTCAAACTTGATATGTTGATGCGTTAGCCTGGGAGGAAGAACCCTATTGATTTTGGTGGAGGTCAAAGGTCATTTGGGGTCACATTGGGTCACACCTTGAAATCCTTGTTTACACAATATCTCATGGTAGGAAACTTGGATCAATTTCATACTTGATATGTTGATGGGTTAGGATGTCAGGAAGAACCCTATTGATTTTGGTGGAGGTCAAAGGTCACTTGAGGTCACTTGGGGTCACGTGGGGTCAAACCCTGAAATCCTTGTTTACACATTATCTCATGGTAGAAAATTTGGATAAATTTCAAACTTGATATGTTGATAGGTTAGGATGTCAGGAAGAACCCTATTGATTTTGGTGGAGGTCAAAGGTCATTTGGGATCATATGGGGTCAAACCCAGAAATCCTTGTTTACACGATATCTCATGGTAGGAAACTTGGATCAATTTCATACTTGATATGTTGATGGGTTATGATGTAAGATAGAACCAGATGTATTTTCGTGGAGGTCAAAGGTCATTTGGGGTCACGTGGGGTCAAACCCCGAAATCCTTGTTTATGTGATGCATTATGGTAGGAAACTTGGATTCATTTCAATCTTGATAGGCTGATGCGTTATGATGTAAGAAAGAACCCAATTTATTTTCGTGAAGGTCAAAGGTTATTTGGGGTCACATGGGGTCAAAACCTGAAATCCTTGTTTGCATGATACATTATGGTAGGAAACTTGGGTTCATTTCAATCTTGATAGGCTGATGTGTTATGATGTAAGAAAGAACCCGATTTATTTTCGTGGCGGTCAAAGGTCATTTGGGGTCACACCCGAAACCCTGGTTTACACTATATCTCAAGGTAGGAAACTTTCATTCATTTCAAACTTGATATGTTGATGCGTTATGATGTAAGAAATAACCCAATAAATTTTGGTGGAGGTCAAAGGTCATTTGGGGTCACATGGGGTCAAACTCGGAACTTCTTGTTTACACTTTATCTCAAGGTAGGAAGCTTGGATTGATTTCAAACTTGATATGTTGATGTGTTATGATGGGAGAAGGGAATCCTATTGATTTTGGTAGAGGTCAAAGGTCATTTAGGGTCTTAGGGGTCAAACTCAGAAAACCTTGTTTAGGATAGCTCAAGGTATGAAAGGTGGATGGATCTCAAAATTAGTATGTAAATGAATTATGGTGAGAAGGTGGTCTGTATAAGGTTTTTTTTTGTGGAGGTGAAAGGACATCTGGGGTCATGATTGGTCAAACTTTGAAAAACTTGTCAAAATGGGATATCTCTTGGATGGATTTCCCAATTAGTATGTGGATGTATTATGGTGAGTTGAAAGTACTGTACCTGTTGTTTTTGGTGGAGGTCAATGGTCATCTGGTATCACCTGGCATCAAACTCTGAAAGCCTTGTTTGCAGAATATCTTAACGCACAGTATGAAAGAAAAACCAGTCACTTACAGGTGGAGACAAAGGCTATTTTGGGTCACCAGTTGTTACAAGAAATGTAGCATTTTATTGAAAAGAGCATGTATGTATCATCGAAACCTCAATGCATTTTTGCATTCTGGTTGGACTAATATCATGCATTGCTATTGCAGGTTTTTGCAGGTCACTAGAAAGTATGTGCCTTAGTGAGGTCTAGTACCCAGCAGCTCACCACAGTGTTTTTCAGGCCTTGTGTATATGGTTAACACACAATATTTCCTGAAAAGGAGGACAGGGATCTCTGGCTAGGCGGCCTAGGCCTCCCCTTTTGAAAAAAAAAGAAGAAGAAGAAAATAAAAAAAAAAAAAATCAGTTTTCAAGGGTATCTAGGCCTATATGCAAAATGGTACAATATTTTAAGCATAATTAGTTAAAAATTGATGCACCAGGTGAAAATTACATGCAGTCCAGATATTCTGGGCAACTATAAAAATTTACTCAGACACCACTATGTACTACTTTAAAATTCACAAATTTGCAGGTAAATTTGGATGTCTGGTAACTGTACTTGTGCATCCCACACTACTTTACAGTAGGTCAGCAAACAAGTCATTGGCAAAATTGAGGAAATGGGCACACTTTTCAGGGACTCAGGGTAACCTGATGTTGAGGGCATGCATCATTTGGGCCTTTCATACTCAATTTCATAGAGTGGGTAAAAACAGACAACAGTCCAGAGAAGACAGGAGGGGAGCCATACAGCTGTAGAGGAATCCGGTCTGGGTTCGAAAAGCTTTCTTTCCCCAAGCAAGTCCTCTTAAGTCTTGGAGGGGGTCACCATGAATCCATCAAAATAACTGATGAAGACACTGGCCAGAATGATGCAATTGACTAAGTTAATCACCTTCACCAATAATACAGTACTACACAAGAAATTTTCAAAAACATATTTTGTATACGACAGTCGGAATGCAAAAGCCATTCTCTTTGCAGTTTGTATTGTTTTTAAGCCATATGTTGCTGCATCTAGCTTCATAATGATTCTTGATACCTTTTCAGGCACTTAGATCCTTGAAGAAGTATCCTATGCCTTTATCATCTGGAAAATCATGTAGCATACTTGATAGCTTTGGAAATAAAATCTGCAACATGCTGGACAAAAAACTGGAGGAGTACAAAGCAGAAAATGGTAAGTTATGAAAAGTCCTTCAGTTTGTTAATTTTGCAGTGGATAAAGAGTAGTGATGGTCTGTCGACATTAATTAAACTAAAAAAACTGTTATAGTTGACAGTAATAAATTACTAAGACCTCCAGATAGAAAATCCACAGGAATTATATGAATATGGATTCTTATTCTTGTGACGTTGTTTCATAATCTGATATTTCTGATTTGCTGTGCAAATTTGTGATGTGAAGTATTGCACAACATCTGTATTTCTCTTGATGTAGTCACTGTAAACTATTTGTACCAACTCTTTCCTAGTTTTTGGTTTTGATGATAAGAGAAACCAATGCATTCATGATGGCGTGTGTGTGTGTGTGTATGTATGTATGTGTGTGCGTGTTTGTGCATGTGTGTGTATGTGTGTTCGTGACACTTTGTTTGTTAACACAATATCTCAAGATAGGAATGTCTGACAGTTTTCAAACTTGGTACATAGATGCGCCATATTGGGAGAAAGAACCCTATCGTTTTTGTTTGAGGTCAAAGGTCATCTGGGGTCACCAGGGGTCAAAGTCTGAAAATTTTGTTAATGCAGTATTTCAAGGTGGGGAACTTACATAGATTTCATATTTGGTATGTCGATGTGTTATGGGTCATGAAATGGTACTTATTGTTTTTGGTAGAGGTCAAAGGTCATCTGGGGACACCTGGATCCCAAGTCTGAAAATCTTGTTTTTATGAAATTTCAAGATGGGAAGCTTGGATAGATTTCATATTTGGTATGTAGATGCATTATGGTCAGGAGATGCTCCTGTTATTTGTGGCAGAGGTCAAAGGACATCTGGGGTCACCAGGGGTCAAAGTGATATCTCAAGGTATGAAACTTGAATAGAATTCAAAATTTGGTATGTGGATGGGTTATGGTCAGGAAATGGTCCACAGTTGTTTTTGGTTGAGGTCAAAGGCAGAGATGCCAAGTATCCCGATTTAGGCGGAATAATTGTGATTTTCCATCCTCGATTTTGCCCCACTTTTTTTGGCAGAAATGAAAGGTCATCTGGGGTCTCCAGGGAACAAAGTCTAGGAACCTCTTTAAATACGATCTTTCAAGATAGTTGTTTGTCCATCTGTCTGTCTGTTGTTTGCCTGTCTAGCTATGTATGGCTTTTATTGAGGTCAAAAGGTCATCTGGAATGACAAAATTATTTTTTGAACATGCTAGTATAACATTTGAATGAGAAGATAATGGTGCATGATGGCACTCTTTGAAATGGAACATTTATGTATCACTGAAACCTCAATGCATTTTTGCATTCTGGTTTTTTAATGTAGATATTTACAAAAGTCTTTTAAAGAAGAACTTTTGTGAAGCCATGGAGTAGAATCATCTAAAAAGGTTGTAACTCAAGCACACATTTCTTATTTAAGTCTGGACAAAATTACTCCTACATTAATTAATCTTTCACTTTTCCTTAAATGTTTTTTTTTTTTTTTTTGCAGCACCAATTGTACAAGATGCAGAGACAAAACCTCCAGAAAACAAAAGAAATCCTGTTTCCTCATCCATTGATATCTCAGATTCAGATTCAGATTCAGATACCAAACTTGATACTGATTCCGTCCAATCGAGTACACATGAAGCTCCACCTGTTGTAAGTATTATTTGTCATTTCTTTTTCTCTTTTATGTACATCTTCAAAACATGGCTAATGTCATAAAGTTGGTGAATTCTCAACTTCCACGCTTTAGAGGAACTTCTGAAATTAATTGATACATGTTGCCTTCAATGTTGCCTGCAGATAGGGACATATTTGTGTTTGCTTTCTACAGTATTTCAGTACATTGAAGTTTATCTGGAATTTGTATTCCCTGCATCATTGAACATAAAATTTGTGTCATTGCTCTGTTCGAAATAGCCTTTTCCTTTCTTCTTTAAAGAGATTTATTGACCTCAAAATTTGGAGACAATTTTTCTCCATGACTTATCCTATCACTTATATTATTTCACAGCAAAGAAAAAGGAAGACTCCAAACAAGTCTCCACGAGAATATGTACCGGTCTACAGGTCTGGTCCTTATGCCCTCATACTCACGCTGTACCACAACCACATAGTAAGTATGTTTACATGTTGGTGTCCTTAAAGCAGAAGGTATGGAACTACCCTGGAGACTTCTGACATGTGAACAGTATTTTCTGACATGGTGTTCAGCAATTTACTAACTAACCATAAAACTTAACCCTTTTAAGGTCAAATATATCTCACCATTTTACATTTAGGAATCTTACAAAACAGAGGTGAAGAAAAGAGGAGAGGACTTCCCCTCCAGCTAGACCACTTACATGCCTTCAAAGCTCTCATACTGATGTCATCCCTAAAACTGATAGTCTGGCAAAGAAAAGAGGTGGGGACTCCCCCTCCAGCTAGACCACTAACAGGCCTTCAAAGCTCTCACACTGATGTAATCCCTAAAACTGATAGTCTGGCAAAGAAAAGAAGAGGGACTCCCCCTCCAGCTAGACCACCAACAGGCCTTCCAAGCTCTCACACTGATGTAATCCCTAAAACTGATAGTCTGGCAAAGAAAAGAGAGGGACTCCCCTCCAGCTAGACCACTTACATGCCTTCAAAGCTCTCACACTGATGTAATCCCTAAAACTGATAGGCTGGCAAAGAAAAGAAGAGGGACTCCCCCTCCAGCTAGACCACTAACAGGCCTTCAAAGCTCTCACACTGATGTAATCCCTAAAACTGATAGTCTGGCAAAGAAAAGAGGAGGGGACTCCCCCTCCAGCTAGACCACTTACAGGCCTTCAAAGCTCTAACACTGATGTAATCCCTAAAACTGATAGTCTGGCCACAAGCCAAGGAGTGATATGTATATCACTGCAAATTATAGCATCTGATTTGTTAACAAATTGGGTATGCACGTAAATCTTCCTCACACATAGGACAAATCCAACTCTGTGCAGCTACTGGCTCATTGCTTTTCCTTCAAAAGTATGTCAGTGTGGTTTTGATGCATGGGGTCTACAGTACTGTGCTTGTGGTAAAATATAGATGGCACATTCACAGGCTCTCTTAAATATTAAATAGACCATACTTTAGGCTTGTTCTCACGTACCCTGTGACAGTTGGTGTTATCTTGTGTTTACAATAAGGCAAAACCACAGGTTAACACGCTTGGGGCAATTACATCTCAGTGTAATAGATTATGATTGCGATTACTTCATATTTTATGATTGTGATTATGATTACAGCTTAAATTGAAAGTAATTGATTAGGATTGCGATTACATTGCAATGTAATCATGATTGCAATCGTGATTACATTTTGTTTCCACATAAACAATGTAGTAGGCAAATCAATCCAGTGCCCACAACTGGAAAAAAGGCCATGGACATTGCTCTAAATAAGCCCGGAAGGATACAGGTTGAGGCATAAAACCTTATCTAACTAACTACATTTTGTTTCTAACATATATTTTTTTGCAAAAAGTATACCTCTAGAGAATGATGTAACTAGACAAAGAAACAACTCAGGAGGTACTGTGCCTCATTTTTGTGCAACTAGCACATGGTAACGATTTATTAGTCAAAAGTGTAAAATTACAAAACATGTACAACAAGTGTAAACCATGCAAATATCAGTAAGGCATACTGTAATTTTAGCAATCAGTACACAAAGTAGCTTTTCAGAAACAGTGATAAAAATGGGAAAACTAACCTGAACATTTCATATTTAACAGGTAAATATGTTCTGGAAAAAACAATATAAACATGATGGGAAAAGATAATTTCATGTAGTTATCTGCACTGGTACAGTAAAGTATGCTCAGAGTCTATATTTTTCAAAAATGCCAGTGGGTTTGCCATCAGTCATGCATCACATAATTGAAATTAACAGAACCATGGGGAACAAAGTAGAACCAAGTCCTCCCAAAGTAGAGGTTATTAAACCCATGCACTTCTCACTCCTTTTAAGCTGGAACATCTAAGAAAGAGGGACAACTAAATTTTGTCATTCCAACAGAAGAACCAAGCACTGAAAAAATTGTTTAGTAACTTTACTTCTTTGTTCAATTCAACTTCAATGTAATCAGAAATGAAACCACAATTGCGATTACTTTTCCATTGTAATCGGTTACGATTGCAATTACTTTGCAATTTTCACAAAAGTAATCGATTACGATTACAACTACTTCAAAATGTGTAATCGATTGCTATCGATTACAATTACCCCAAGCCTGCAGGTTAACCCTCTGTTTTCCAGTCTGTGTTCTCATGTGCTGCATGTTTTGTTGATTGGGTAGTGCTACCATAGTAACAAGGTCAAATATTTCACGTACCAATTACTGTAAAATGTTAAAAAATACCAGTCAACAGCACCATATTTAAATACCTGTGACCTTGCTTGATTAAAACAAACACAGTGCTGAAAACTGCATAACCCTGCAATTTGAGGTGGACTGAAATTAAAACACCGATCCCCCGTCAACCAGTGTTCCATGTTACTCCGGCGCTAGGTAACATGGTGTAACCTTGAGCACGGGCTACGTAAGACTACAGTCTTTGGTTGCTTGCTTGAAGTAAAAGGAATCTGTGTAATAATGGTATAGTGTGTATGGACTAGTGGTTTGATTTTATTTATTAGAGTTTGGTGCCTCATTACATTACCCATCTGGTTTAATCTAGCAGCCTTTGCAGGTCATTTTCCAGTTGTGGGATTGATTGTTCTGCCCATTCCATTTCTTATGCAGAGCATCACCTATACAGGCAGAAGGGGCTAATTTTTAAGTCATTGGTATGACTTCTCTGGGACTCAAACTATGGACTTGTGGGTGAGAGTCATATACTTTATACCCACTAGACTACACACCTGACTGTAGGGATCAGTGAGCGTGCAGATGTTTTGTGTGTATGGGTTGACAAATGCTGTCAAGCCGGGATGTTTGTGTAAATACACACCTACCAATTGGGTACCCAACAAACACCTGGGACAGTCCCCCTTTTCAATCATAGTTTAGAAAGGCCCTTAGTGCTTTGTGATGTCTCTCGAAAGATATCTATGGAATTGAAGGCAATATAAGATCAGTCCCAACTAAGATTGTGCTGTTTTTCATCCTTGTCTGCAGGTAAAAGTATGTATCACATTACGTCCACCGTTCCCTGTGGAGAATCACATACACACTTACAATTATCTAGATAAATACAGACTGAAAATATTTTGAGTGACCTCCTCTTTTGCTGTACCAAGGCTCTTCATTTACTCTCTGTATATGAACTGCCAGATCATTTCACAGCAGTCCATGGTTGAATGGTTAAATACAGGGGTCCCTGTTTGGGGCCATTTACAAGTATAGGTGTGTCTGTTTTTTTGCGACACTTGACTTGAAAACTTGACATCTCAAACTGTAAAATTGAGGGATCTCTTACTTGATATGTGGGTGCCACAGTTTATATTTTGTAAAATATCCCCCTGTCTTTGTGGAGGTGAAGGAACCATGGTTGAGGAAACATTTTAAGCACTGTATGGTAATCAAATGTAGGTCATTTTAAACACTATGACAGTCAAATGTAAGCCATTTTAAACACTTTATAGCAGTCAAGTGTAGGTCATTTGGAAGACTTTATGGCATTCAAATGTAATTCACTATTAAACCTTGTCTTTCTTGAAAGAAGGGTTTAAGGTCACATCAAGTTTGATATGTCAGAGGGGGATTCTTGTGAAATTTGCAATGAAATCTGATGTGTGGTTCTGAAGACATGAAAACGTAAAGTTGTTACATTTTCAACAAATTTGAAATGAACTTGGAGCAAGTACATATGACATCTTATCCTCACATTAATGGTTAGTCTTTTGTTTTCTTCTACTATACAACCAATGTTCTCCTCAACAATCCCATATTATCGATATGTGATTGCATAAGTGGCATGAAAACTTGGAAACCTTTGAATTCCCCCACCCATGGGGAGGTCCTATCCCAGCAACTTCAAGGTCAACACATCAGTCTGAAAAACAATGTGAAACAAGGCATTCCCTGTTAATGTGAGAAAGTGATAAAACCTCTGCTGCCCTCAAACTCTCTTTGGAACACAAATCCAGTTACTCCGATCTCTGATTCGAGTGGGAGTTTCAACACACTGTGTAGATTTCGGTCCTCTTTCACATATGAAAATTGAATTTTTGCTTAAACTTCCCTTTTAATTCAAGCCATTGTGTGATGTGTAAATTTTGTGCCTAATTGTTTATATGTAAGTGTATTCACTTGATACCTCTAGAAAGAAAATAGCCGAGGCTTTATGAGGAAAGAAGAATTGATTGAAGCTGCTCAACCTCTGGCAGAAAAATCCTTCTCTAGGGTAAGATATTTCATGAAACATCTTCCCAGAGTGAGTCCTGAATAAAATGAACACCCTCCTCCCCACTGGCTTGGGTACTCTATTGCTTCTTGAAAGAAAAGTATGGCCCTAAAAGGCTACAGTTGTTTGAGAATTTGGAACAAGAGAACGAAATGTTTTATATAAATAAATATGACTGACCAATAGCTCAGGAAATTACTGTTATATTATATAAAAGTAACACATCTGCTTGCATTCAATTGTACTGCATTTTTACTAGATAATAGGATATTTTTTGCCTGAAAATAGTGGGATGTTCTATCCAAAGGAGGGGGTTGAATTTTGTCAGCCCCATCCCCACCTGTGTACTTATGAATGAGGCTAGTCTATTCTTGTCTAGACAGTACTGGAAATCATGATCTCTATCATGTTGATTTCTATTGGAGGGTTATTGACCAGTCAATCTCAGGGGAGTGTTTTGTGATCACTCCCTTTCTCAGTATGTAGTTGTTGGTTCCCTAGCAATACCGTTTTAAAAAAACTCACTCTATGTAAATAAAACATTCCATCATTAACTGAGAGCAGATGCAGATTAACCTCCATAAAATCAAATCATGTATATTTATAAATATGTAAAAGTTACAGACCATCCACATAAATGAAATGAAAAGAACCAAATGAGTTGAATGGAGTAATCTTTCAAATGTATCTTTATAGATGAATCTGAGCAACTAGTGAAGGCAGCCATTAGGTCATTCAGTCTTATATCTTCTTAATTTTATTGTCTATGTACAACTTTAAACCCTCATATTTGGTGAAACTGAGTTAATGAAGGAGTATGTTAGTGTACAATCACCCATGATACAGGGAAACAAAGGATTTGAAAGATTAAAGCCGATGGGCCCCAGGTATGCATGACTAAATCAGACCATCACTTGACTATTCAAATTTTTCTATCTGTAGCCTGATCCTGGTTCATACTACACTGCCTGGTCCTCAATGAGTACACTGATCAACAAAGAACTTGTTGCCAAAGAGGGCCATCCACCAAGGTGAGACAAATATTCTATTTCAGTTGATGGTCAAGAGAAATGTTAGAAATGTAGACTTTAGAATTGGATAATAATATGATTTAGTAACATATCATACTGAACCTAATAGAGACCATATACTTTGAAAAACAGCAACACTGGACATTTATTTTCCTGAGTTTCCTGAAATACACAATACAAGATACTAATTTTTCTTTGAACTATTTGGAACCTATTGCATATAATTTTATTTGATCAGATTCAGCATAACAGCCAAGGGCTGTGAGCTAGCCCATAAATTAGAGCAAGCTGATGCTACCAGGGGCCAGGCACAAGGAAGCCCCACAGTACCAACTGGATCTTTTCATAGCCACCAACAAGCCAGTAGTTCCAGTTTAAAGGCTGTACCCATATTACCTAGAATGAGTAGTGATGAGGAAAGTGATGCAGGTGGTTGCTATGGTAATGATGATAACTCTCGAGAGAGGGCATACCCATCCTCATCCAAAGTCAGTGAGAAAAGGTAATTAGGATAGTTACTAATGCTTTATAATTTAGTTGAAAGTGAAATATTTTAATGGGAATGTTTTAGAGTGGAAAGGTTTTGAGTGGGTGAGGGGGAGGGGGGAGGGTAAGGGAAGTGTCAATTGTCTCTACTTCAGAGTTGTAACTCCTGTCTGGTAGTTGAGTAGCAACTCATCTTCCCTATGAGCTTTGGAAGAGTTTTGAATTCTCTCCAGACTTGCATAAAATTGAAACTGTTGTTTTCTTAAATTTCTGCATTTGTGGTCTTTCAAAAGTACTGCTATACATTAGCTTTCATGGTCCTTTTCTGCTCTGAAGGTTTGGCAATCGCTAGTACCACCATAGAAAACTGTGATTTAGTCTAATGGGTTTAACTTATTTTTATTAGCATTTATTTATTAGCATGTTTCTGTGCTGCTCCCCCCCCCCCCCCAGTCCGTGTCCCTGTTTCCATCTTCATGTTCCATATTCCTGCAACTGGAGGTGAACCAAGAACTACCACCCTTTCAAGCATAAGAGGACATTATGTTCCACAAATCCCCCCCACCCCCATACCAATATTGTATTAGTTGTCTATTTGTTTTTCTCCTAGGTTTATCTCAAATACCACTGTAAACAGCGACTCCAACTACCTCTGTTTCTGGTATATTGACGACAGGGGGAGGAAGGTTAGCATGAAAGATTCAGCAGCAGTCATGATAGATGGTAGGTAACACCCTCCAGGTAGTAAGTGGGAGACTTTTATGGTTAGAAACTTCTTCAAAATGGTGAATTGTGCCCTCTAGTTGATTGACAACTTCCTCTTAGTGTGAATGTTGATGCAGGATGTTACCTCCATGTTGTATATATGTAGTTTTTTTTACATTTATTACCCCTGTGTTGTTTGCAGGTACCACCACATGGTACAAGTAACCACCATGTGGTACTAGTAACCACCATGTGGTACTAGTAACCACCATGTGGTACTGGTACCCACCTTGTGGTACGAGTAACCACCATGAGGTACAAGTAACCACCATGTGGTACTAGTACCCACCATGTGGTACTGGTACCCACCATGTGGTACAAGTAACCACCATGTGGTACTAGTAACCACTATGTGGTACTAGTACCCACCTTGTGGTACGAGTAACCACCATGTGGTATAAGTAACCACCATGTGATACTAGTACCCACCTTGTGGTACGAGTAACCACCATGTGGTACTAGTACCCACCATGTGGTACTGGTACCCACCATGTGGTATAAGTAACCACCATGTGATACTAGTACCCACAATGTGGTACTAGTACCCATTATGTGGAACTAGTGCCCACCATGGAGAACTAGTACCCATTGGTAACTGGAACACAAGAAGAAATGCTAATATTTGATTGTCTATCAACCATGATGACTATTTCAAGGGTTAACAATAATTTTAAGAATAAACATAACAAATATGTTGTTTGAGATATGGAGACCAATTTCTGAATGGCAATACATACACCCTCATACACCACTTTTATTGAGGGGACTCATGATTTTGCTGTCAACAAACTTGTGAAAATTATAAGATGATTTTTTTGAATTGTTTATGAAATTTAAGTCTGATTTTGTCTTTGCAATTCATAAAAAGTCTTATAGTTTCAGTTTTAGATTTGTGTACAAACCATGGGAAACTTTTATTTTATGTAAATAATGGAAGTTATTAGAGATACACACTTCCAATAAATGCATGTTAATATATCTAAGAATTTAGAGGTAAATGTATATAGTTTCTGTTATTTTTGAAATGAAGACAAATATGTATCAAATCTTGGGCAAGTCACTTATCAAGTGTTTTCATCTGACATTATTGCTTGTATTTGAGGTTAGGTTAGATGGAGTTTTACAGCCCAGTTTGTAACCAGTTTGTTAAAGTTGGGCCAGCCACAGCCTTTTTTCCAGTTGCAGCTCTCTGGCTTGTTTTGCCTACTCCATTGGTTATGCTGAGCACCAAGCACAATGACAGTAAGTCATTATTATTGCTTGTACGTTTCCAGATGCTGAATAGCTATCAACTTGTTTAGGTATCAATAATATCTAAGACTGAGGTAATTACTGTTTCATTAAAATTGGGGTATGAAACGAATGTTATCCTTCTTGAAATGTACAGATGAGATAGGTGTTGGCTTCCTGGTAAGGTGTGACAGACAGGCTCTGGAAAAAAGCAGACGGAAGCACAAACTGGACTTGTCAAGGTCATGCAAAAACTGCAATGAAGTGTATGCATACTTAGCCAATGAGAATGCAGAAGAAACTTGCACTGTGTTATCACAGGAATCAAGTAAGATTACATTAAATCTCTTTTCAAATGGTGCCTTATTTGACTTGACTATGTAATTCTGGATCTGAACAGAGTTGGTTGGTCTCGTAAAAAATGTTTTAATGTGATCAAGGATATCTCACTGAACTGTCTATCTTCTTGTAGAAAGGAAAAGGGGTTGCTTGGAGTCACCTACAAAAATGAAATATTCCAGTAACTTGCTTCATTGGATTATAAAAGGAATGCTAATTCCACTGAATTTATTGAAGTAATGTTAATCCTGTGTACAAGTTGATCATTTTCTTTCTTCTTCACTTAACTGAGTTTCACTGTTTTGAAATTATGAAAGTTGGAATTACAAGGATTTTGCTTTTGTGTGGCTTGACATGTCGTGAGGTGTTACAGTGTCTATCGTTCTTTTGTAATTTTAAGATGCGGTACCTACTTTCACTACTTAACATTGTGAACTATAACTATTGCTATAGGGTGAGAGTTTCCATTAGTCTATTAAACTAATACACTCCATTGCAGTGTTGTAATCATGTCATGACTTAATTCACAATTTGCAAAATTGCCTGAACTGAAAAATTCTGGTCTCAATTTTCCCTCATTGCAACCATGCAGTAACTCAAGTCATGACTTAAAGCGGCTCATTGAGTTGGTTCATGAAATTCCACAAATTTTTCCAAACCTGCTCCGTTTTCTTCACATACCAATGACAAACTGTCAATCTTAGACAATACCCATAAAGTACAAACAAATAACTGTTTCATAAGTGAGTACTGAACGGTTCAATTCGGTTTTCAAAAGTTTGTGACCATTCACTTTTGTCAAATTGTGCCCAAAACCGTTACAAAGTCAGGACATAACAAAATTCAAAATTTTAACTTTTTCAATAACTATTGGACATGAAACTTGACTTATTATGCTATCTGTAAGCATTGTCATGTGGTAGTGACCTTTCAACACTCTCATTAAGTTATCAGTATCAACTCAATGAGCCTCTTTAACTAGGGATGGTTTAAATGAATGGAAGTCATGACTTAACTAGGGAGGGTTTAAATGAATGTAGTTGACTTGAATTGCCTCGAATAGAGGGTCTTAGTTACATCTCTACTGCATTTTGAAACTTCCATTGGTTAAGTTACCTCCCCTAAAATTCATTACAAATTCCCTTTGAATGAATACAGAAACAATTTTTAATCATTGTATCAACTTCTTTCTTTCCAGGTCAATCTTCAGTGTCCCCTCAGTCTTCCATTTCATCGTCACATCCTGCATCCACAGCTCCGTCTCAAAGTTCCTTGACTGTCACATCTTCAAGCTATGGTAGCAATTTATCCCATCAACATACAGAATCTGTAGGATCTGCTCAGTCATCTGTGTCTCAAAAGAGTTCAGTAACATCCTTGTCCCAGTCCTCATTGGTCAGTGAAAAATCATCTGAAGATTCACAGAAAACATTCTCACCTGATCCTTTGTTTGTCTTTCAACCAGGGGACTTTGATATTGTTCTCTGTGTTGACAATTGTGAAACTGCTGGAGGGTGAGTTGCATTAGATACCAAGATGTTGCAATTTTATTTGAAAATTATTTGAAAAGTAAGGATGAAATTTGGCAATCTTGAGAAAAAAAATTCTCAATTTTGAGTGTGACTTTTTATGTCAAAGTTCCAAATGATTACTACCATCTCCAGATGCATAGCCAGGATTTTGTCATGGGAGGAGTTCATTGCATGTGATTTGGTGAGGGGTCTAAGGGAGGGACCCTTTAGAGAAGATATCAGATGTTTGAGGTCCCAAGATGCAAAATGGTTCAAAATTTGATCATCAAACATAATACAATTAGTAGTGAACAGTTTCTTTCCAATTTTTGCTGTTAACCTTTTTCAGTCATTAGAGGGGGGATTCAACCCCCAAACCGCTCAATTGACTACACACTTGAGGACTCCTTACATATTACTTAAGTTTTTCATTGACTTCCCTTCTTCAATTTAGCAAACAGTTACATTTGTTGCTTACTTCTTATTTTCCTCTTAACTTTTTGTTTTGTTTTTGTTCTTTGTTATGTACATGCAATAATACATTTTATGTTTCACTTAAGTATTTAAGTGTCAGATTTTGCTGCTCCTAAGCTAGAAACAATGCATTTTGAAATTGTGATTTGTACTGTGCAAATTTAGTACCTTTAGGAATGTATCATATTTGATGGTACTACTATAGTACTAAGCTAGAAAGGATGCATTTGCTTTGGTACCCTGGATTGAGTGTTCATTCGCTTACTTTGTTCAGAAATAACAGAAGTCAGAAACAACTCCTCCTCCCTGAACTTATGAGAAACGGTGTCAACATGGATGTACGAAAGCTGCAGGTTGGTGACTTCTTGTGGGTTGCCCGTGAAAAAGTTGCTCCAGTGATAGGACAACTGAAGATGCCTGAGAGAAGGGAAGTAGTCCTTGACTTTGTGGTTGAAAGAAAACGAATGGATGATCTTTGTAGCAGTATGCAGGATGGGAGGTTTAGAGAACAAAAGGTAACTATTCTTCCTTCATCCAAACTTTTAAGATAGATGGTGCTTTGGCTGAGTGGACAAAGGTAGTGGCATTTGAAGAGATGCGGTTTAGTTACCAGGAAGTATGGGGCTCCATTTTTGGTTGGGTCTGAGAAGTTATCTTTTTGATAAACAGTTTTACCATCTGGACTGGCCTTCAAAAGAAGCCCAATTTGATCTAAATTGTTGAGTTGGTCTTGAAGTTGTAATTTTTGAGCCATAACTTCTCCAACTGTCATTGTTGCTAAGCATTGTTAAATCCACTCCCTTTTAAAGTCTGAGAGTTACTTGAAGTTTGTAATATTAAATGAGTTTCTTTAATAGATTTGTGTATCTCTTGGTGTTTCTTGGATTTGGGGTGGCATTTGTCCTGCTCAGTAATGTTTGTGTTTGAATTTGTTGAAGAGGGACATTTAAATTCATGCCAGTAAGATGGCTCTATTCATAAGATAACAAGTTTTTAAACCAAAGTAGTTCAAATGCTTTTTGCAGCACTATCACTCATAGACCAGTAATAATTGAGAAATTAGGTCAGAAGAGTTCATCGAAAAATGTGTGTTTTCAGTACAATTTCTAGGTCTAGGCAGTTCAGGTGTTAATATAATTCATTTTGCTTAAGAAATACTTTTTTATAATTTGATAATCAGGGGTTATTTGAAGTTTAGTTCCTGAAACTTTTCTTTCAAGTATTCAAGTGTAGTAAAGGTTTAACAATGACTTTTTCCTGCAAAGTTTACATCATAGGATGACAACCAGTTATACTGAAGCTTAAAGGTTAAACAAACAAAAAATTAACTTGATCATTTGCAGGCATTGAATGTCTAAGAGTTACATAACCTTTTATGTTTGAATAGATCACATTAAGGTTCAACAGCATTTGGCCATGCCTTTATTACAGTATTAATGTAGATAGCGAAGGGGCTATTTCATGCATTTCTGTTTCCTCACAGATTTAAAGTTCTGCATGTAAGTAAAGATGCAACTTTCTCCTTGAAGATATTTCACAAAGCAAGAAAAATAAACAAAGGAGGGTGTTTCATTTCATTCAAATCTTGTACCAAATGTTGCACCATTTTGCGTCTAGCCTGTCGTACAAAGGCAAAAATTTTTCAAAGGGGAGGGGGACACTCCCTCCCCTTAGACCCCTCCCCCGGGCCGGCAATCACCACATGTATCTTCATTACTATTTTTCTTTGGAAAAAGTTGGCAGGTATGCAGTAAAATGCCTTCTCAGAGGTTTCTAGCATGTGAGTACATTATTCAACAGAATAATGTACTTACATGCATTAACCCTCTCATAAGGCATACTTTCAACAGTAATGAAAGAGGACCAGAGAGAGTTGTTAATCCTTGTTCATCTTACAAAACAATATTTTGATTTAAAATAATGGAAAAAGAGACAAAATTTCATTTATAATGTCATGTAGTATGGTGCACTCTTCATGACCTTTACCAGACACCATCTTGTTGTTTACGAGCAACACTCCCTTCCTTTGTTCTAGATTCCCAGGGCCCTTCCTGTTTCCCGTCAGGTGTAACCAGTGGACGTGACATATCACATTGCTGTAGCTCCATGTGCACACTGTAACCCATATTTTCGAGGTGTGGCCAATTTCTCCCTTTGCAGCCTCCTCATTGGTCATCTATATCATTACACTTATTTACATGGGTGTGTCATAACTTTTGACCAATCAGGGGACTGCAGGTGTTCAGAGCTCGCACGATTCACAAGACCAAGCCTGCGAGCTGGAGAATCGTGCATAAGACTTCAGACGAGGAGCACTTGAGTAACCTGTAGATATTTGATTAATATTAGGCCGGCCGAATAATTAAGAGATAATTCTTTTTGGAAGTCAAATCATCGAATAAAATTATTTGAAATCAAGTAGAAATCTCTGAATCTTTTTTGTTTGGATCTGCACTTCAAGATCTCGTACAACAACTTACTTATTTTACAATAAATAGCCAGATTCAAAAAGTGCAACCTTGAATAAAATGGAATAGCTCAAAATGAGTTTATGCCAGGATAATGCATGGTCAACTGACCATTGTGCAAAAATAGCTGCTTAGGATTAGAGTATGATTGTTACCAAGTATGAATGAACTATGAAGAATGTGCAGCTTAATAAAATATGTGGTTTAAAAACAAACATAACCTTATTTTTTTCCAGTGTCCATTAGTGTCTTGTTTCTGTATTCCTTCATAAACATCTCAGCACTTGTAATGGGATGCAAATGTATTCTTGTGTGTGTTACAGGGAATGTCCCTTTGGTGACATATATATATATCATAGCATTGCCTGCTTTGCTTTTTCTTTTCCAGTTTCGTTTAAAAAACTGTGGATTAAGGAAACCAATATATCTGGTAGAAGAGCATGGATCATCGGAACACCTCAGTATTCCTCAAGCAACACTATACCAGGCAACTGTCAATACACAGGTAAATCTGTAGTGTAGTCTCCTTCAGATGGTACATAGCTTGCTTCCTCCTAAGGTCAAAGATTATTTTAATGTTAAACATTTTATTGTAAGAGTTAACAAGCCTACGAGATTGTGATTGTCTTGATGAGAATGAGTTAAAGAACAGTTGTCAAAGGGACTAGAAATAAGCAGTTAGGGAGAATTTGAATTGGCTAGGGCAATGAATATCTGCCTTTAAGGCTTTTTGTCTCAAAGTAGATAAGGGCAGATGACAACTGGTCGTTAGGTTTAGCTACTATCAAACAATTTTTAATCATATTTTTTTTTAAAAATGAATATTTTCTTCATTCTGGTGATTTTCCTTCATGACATAATTTTGTTTTGTTTCCATTTCCAGGTTTCTGATGGTTTTTATGTCAAGCACACCAAGGACATAAAGGAGTCGGTTGCATATTTGACTATCATGACCAGATATTTGCAAAATTATTACTCAGTAAGATTTAATCTGTTGTTCATTGTATGTGCATCCTTACAGCATCCTCCTTGGAGGTTTTTTTAATGAATTTTAATCTTATCTCAAGTTTTGTTATTATCTCAAACTTGGAAATTTATTCAAAGAATTTTTTGCCAAGGTTAGCCATATATTTTACCACACAATCACCTCCATAGGGCTTAAAAATAACTGCAGCCACAGCAGGCCTTTAAAATTGTGGTCCAGCAGCTTTCTATGTGTGTCCCTCAAAAATGCTTAAACTGTACATGTGTGCTTAAGACATCATATGGATTGTCTCTAAGTTTTGGTTTTAGGCTGTTATGGAACAGTCTGTACGAGTAATATTTAACAATGCCAATCACCCAAATAAGATTTGCTTGTTCACATTTACAACTTACACTTGCTGTGTATCATTTAAGCTGGCTGAGGTGTCATATATGATTTTGACTTGATTATTTATCATCTTTTGCATCTTTTTACGTCTGACATTTGGAATGATCTGCTAAAAAAAAAAATTCCATGTTCACTGCACAAGTTCACCAGTTCAAGAGCTCAATGACATGCCTTAATCAGCGAGTTTGGTAATACAACACTATCTAAGTGTCTAGCCAACTTGAATGAAATTCGGGGTCTCTGTCCCACTTTACAGCATATTAAAATGCTAATTTTTACACCTAAAAGACAATCAAGACAAAACCCAATGCAAAAACCATCCTTAAGATCCCTTCTAATGTTATGGATGGATTAAGAAAGAAGGATTTCACCAAATTTTTATGTAAACTCAAATTTTTGAAAATGTGTTGCAGGTGCAGGATTGATTAGTTTATCCTGACTATTTGAAGGATGTGTGCATGTGCAATAGCCACCAAAATGAATTACCGAACATGCTTATCCTCATCTTGCCCTGGCGGCCAAAAGTTATTTATTCATGGCTCTTCCGGATTCTGATTTCAAATCATTCTTTCACACTACATTATCTTATGTCAGCATATAGCAAGTCAAAACCTGAAGACTGCTATTGGTGGATTTGAAACTAAGAGAATGTATGTTAAATAGGGTCTAATGAAATCAATTTCTGAAAAACGTTGTGCTTTTCATATTTTCTATGTTTTTTGTTCTTCATTAGACAAAAACACTCATTGCGTACAAAAAGGATGATTTGGAGAAGATGAATGTAGCATTCTCTCTTTCTGATGACACTCAACAGTTGATGGCATTTAAAGATTTTAATCAGAATTCCATAAAAAATAAGGTATGTTTCATGCAAACTTGATTCAGTAGTTAGTATGTAATATGTAATATGTACATGGGGGTTAGATACGTACATGTGTCAATAATAGACATGAATGCCAAAGTCTTGTTTTGTAATGCCATTTTACACAAACTTCCATTACGATAGTTAGGCACCAAAACATTAAATTCTAAATTCACAAAATGGAAAACCCTTGTCTTTAGTCTAATAGTTTTATGATTAGGAGTTGATGAAAATTGATTAATATAAGCAAAATACGTAGGAATACAGGAAGGAACTAGCAATTTATAGATTTATTTAGAGACTCAAAAATCAAAGAGTTTTTAGGAATTATTAGAAAGAAATGTTTTGTATGTTTCATATTCACATTTGAAGTATCGATGAATCTGATCAGCACTTATTTAAAGTGACTGTAGGCAGCCATTGGTGGGGTCCATCGACCTTAAATTGTCTGCACTTATGGTCTGCATTAATTTCAAACCCTCATATTCAGTGAAATTGAAAGAATTAAGATAAAAGTTTACAACCATCCATGATACTTGTAAGCAAGGAATGTGAAAGATTAAGAGATGATAGACCTCAGTGTTGGCCGACTGAAATCAGACCATTACTTGCTCTCAGGACTCGTCTATATTGTGGGTAGTATTCATTATACAATTCTCATGCTGCATGATTGCATATATACTTACCACATGCTGTTTTTTCCAGTGGTGGGTTTTGCTGACCAGTGAAATGTGTGTTTTCATAAATTGTAATGGTACATCTGTGAATATGTGTATGTGTGCAGGTACAAACACTGCCTTTGCAAGTACTGTTCCTCCCATGTCTTCTTTCACTCTTGCCAAACTTGTAATTGCTGTAGCTATGTGTTGTGCCTTTATGATGAGGTCTGTCACGTGTTACCCTGAGCCTATCCTCCCTTCAGGTATCTGTGTCCTGCATGCGTGGACCTGCTAAAGGGGAATTCTGATTATTTCTCTTAAACCTGAACTGGACAACTGGTCTTAGTACCCTGTAGGACATTGATTGTACATATTTGTGCATGTATGTGTTGAAAGTATGGATGTTGATGCTCAGCTTGTGTCAAGAAGGGAAACATAATTGTGCTTTTCATTTTTTGCTTAGCATTCTATCATCTCAAGTAAGACCTCTTACTGTCCTCTCTTATTGACCTCTTACTCTGTACTCATGGAGGTCAAAAGTCATCTCAGGCCATATTGGGAGAAACTTTGGAAAACATGTAATATAAGGTATTTCAGTTGTGCTAGCAATCATTTATACTTTTCGTACATGGGTTTACAGATATTTTTTTTGAGTAGAAAAATCCTGTTGTTGCAGCCAAACTTTATTTGGGGTCTTTGTGGATTAATTGCCAGAAACCTTGTTAGCATGAAATTCAAGATGGAGACTGTCAGTGTGATCCAGGAAGGAATCATTGTGAAAGAAATTCATGCCTCAGAAGAAAAAAAGAAAATGTAGAATATTTCTTGCGTGATGTAATCAAGAAAATGTCTGTGCATGTTTACATTTTTAATCATTAAGATGCTTTTATTTGAGAAAGATGGAATCCTTTTCACGTGAGGTACTCAATAAAATTGGATTGTCCAATTATTGATTAAAGAGGCTCTTTTATTTTCCACTGAAAAAGGATTGGGTAACAGCTTTCATCAACTTTTGTATTTTTTCCAGTAGTTAAGGAATATCTCATGGTAGTGTAATCCTCATGGTTAATGAGCCTAGGGCTATGATTTACATTGTTCTAATCAACTGTTTCTTTATGCAGTTTCAGTTTCATCAGAATCTAAGATGCAAGCATTATTAATTAATTATCCTGTACCCTATAAACAAATAAGTCAATTTATGAGGTTTCATCTCATTACCCTCTTCTTTAAGACCCTTTTGTACAACCTTCATGTGAAAGCAGTTACAAACTGTTGTGTGCGTATATTATTTATGTATGTGATTGTGTTTTATTTCATCCTTCTGTCATTTATTATTGTATTCTTTAAAAGTAAACCATTGGAATGTTTGATTACAGTATAACTGTTAGTTTCTTGCCTTGGGTGAGATACATATATACATTATGCAGAAAAAGTTAGTTTAAAGTGAAGTAAATTTTTCACGGGTGAGGCGTATTTGTAAATATTGACATTCTAGAAACAATATCAGATTTCCAATGGATAAATTTTTAAAGACTTTTTGTTCAAAGGGTGAGTTAGTTTCAGTGGTCTTAACAAAGAAAAGGTTAAGGTTTTCAAAGGTCAGGTATGTTCATTGATGAGGGCATCTTCTGTGAGAAGGAATAATTAATATCAGACATGTTGGGATGAGGTAAGGTTAGGTAGGGTTTGTGCAGCCACTTATAACCTTGTGTTTTAATCTGGCATCGCTCACAGCCTTTTTTTGACAGCATGTTTGGCCAAGAGGTAGAGTATCCGCTTCCCACATGGAAGGTCCGGGCTTGATTTTTCAGGTCGATTCATTCCAAAAAATATGAAAATGGAACCTTCTGCCATTGTGCATGATGCACCACATAAGCAATGGAGTAGGGAAAACAAGCCAAGGAGCCACAACTGGAAAAAGGCTGTGGCGGCTTGACTTGAACCAATAGGTTGGAAACTGGGCTGTTCAGCTCCATTGAACTAACTAACAGCCTTTTTTCTGTTGCACTGCACTGGTTTGTTTTTCCTGCTTTATTGCTCATACGGAGCATCATGCACAAGAGCAGTAGGTCTGATTTTTGAAGTCTTTGGTTTGAGAGAATGTGAGGGATCACTTGGGGTACGAGGCAGATGGAATGATTTTGTTTGCTATACTTAAATTCAATCGCTCTAAATTAATGCAATCTATTATTCCATAAACATCTGTCATTTCATTTTCAGGAAAGCACTGTGAATGAGACATTTGCCAAGCAGTTGCTTCAAATAAGTGGTTTAAGCGCAGAGAAAGCCCTTGCCATCGTCACAACATACAAGACTCCTTCCATGTAAGCCTGCCTTGAGTCAAACTTTTGTTTCAATTTCTATTTCCCCTATTGTATCAATTCTGCAGCTTTGCTCATTTCAGTTTGTATTTTTGCAAGTGGGTTTGTTTTACACCAACAAGAACAAGCAGACCAAAGGCTGAAATACCCATAGATAGACACAAAACTGTGTAAATGTTGTTGTGGATTTTCCAAACCAAGTTTTTCAAAACTCAGTGAGGAATATTTCATCAAATAAAATGGTTATAAGGAAGAGCATATTTCAATTTTTGTAGATATATATCCAGCGTTTGATAATTACAGTTCTGTTATTTCCTACTTTGGGAAATGTTTTGATTTTCTACTGTATCTATCATCCAAACCAGATCTTTAGAAAAAGTGAGGTGACAGATTATTGCAAAATGTATCAAGAAATTGATAGTTTAAACTTGAAGCAGGAATGCTTCCTGCCAAATTGCCTTATACACAGATGTCAGGTTTGATTGTAGCTGCATTTTTGGTTCCTTGTGTCAACAAAGGAACCTATGTAATCAAGTTGGCGTATGTATGTGTGTGCGCGCGCGCGTGTGTGTGTATGTGACACATTGGAATGCGAGGTATGTGACACGATAACTCAATAACCGAGTACGCAATTGATCTCAAACTTGGTGTGTACGTGTATCATATTCAGGAGATGTGCTCTACTGTTTTGGGTGCCAATATCTTGCATATTTATGAGTGTGCAGGGCTTAATGTGTGCATTGGAATGTGAGGTATGTGACACAATAACTCAATAACCGAGATTTCAATTTACATCAAACTTGGTTGGTACATGTATTTTATTGAGTAGATGTGCCCTATTGTTTTTGGTGATCATATCTTGGGCGGGGCTTAATGTAAAAATTCTTAAAATAACATTATCTTGGCACTGAAACATTTTAGAGGGGTCGCGTAATGGAGATTTGTGTTCGTCTAAGTGAAGTAAATGTGATGACCCAGAGTGACCTCACTTGACCTCATTTGACCTTGTGACCTTTGTAAATTTTTGGGGGGATGCCTGGATTTGTCTTGATCAGACAAACCAAAAAGGCAATTACACTTCCCTCCTAGGATGTTCCTAAACTTGAGTTATGAACAATAAAGTGACAAGAAAGTTAGTGTGTATGTCATATATGCAAGGTATGGAGTGCAATAACTCAATAACCAAGTAACATAGGGGGATGGCTTAATGAAAAGTTGTGTTCATCTGAGGAAAGTGCACGTGTTGACCTACTTAGTGACCTCAATTGACCTTTTGACCTCTGTGACTTTTTGTAATGCCTGGATTTGTCTTGTTGAGACGAACAACAAAGGCACTTATACTACCCCCCTATGATGTTGCTAACTTGAGTTATTGTCATTTCAGTGAAAAGTTAGTGGTGTGTGTGTATGTTCCCGTGTTATATGCTTTGGAATGTGAGGCATAAAGTGTGATAATTCAATAACCAAATGATAAAGGGAGGTCACACAAGCAGGAATGATCCTTTAGCAAATATATCTGGTTGTCCAGAGGACAACCTGTTTTGGAAATTGGTTGTCCTTCCCAAAACTTGGTTGTCCCCCACAACAAATGCAAAATACCTTTGCAAGCTATAACAGTATTTTTTAGTAATACGAAAGAAAGATAAAAAGCTCTGCTCTAAGCTGTTGTACTGTAGCAACTTAAAACTCAAGAGAAAAAGCAAAAGAGGCTGATCTGGATGCTTTCATGCCTTATGGCACACATGTCCCTTAGCCTTTTTGGGTGATATGTCTTTGTTTAATTGGTATAAAATCCAACTGACATTTAATGCCTTTTGACAAATGCAATGTATAAAAGAAAAGAAGAATTATAACCCCCTCTCAGCCTTAAAGCAGTTTAGTTAGCAATCCTGCCAGTAATGCAATTTTTATTTGAAAAGAAACCTTTTCCTCATATACAGTATTTAATAAAGTTATTTACAATGCAAGTTTTGACTCCAATTTATATAATATTGTGTATATTTCAATACTAGAATATAAAAGCAGTTTCTCTTTTTTACCTCTGCTTTCACACTACTGGTACTACTTTGCCTTTTTGAACACCTTCTTCAGGTTGAAAGTTCAAGTTGAAAGTCATTTATTAGATAAAATTACAAAGCTATGTTTGTTTCTTGTTCTCTGGCGAAATTGTGAAATAGAAATTGTAGCAGACTTTTGGGCCTTTACTTATTTTTCCTTTTGAGGCAAACACATAGTTGTCCAAATGACAACCATGGCATAATTTCTTGTTCTCCATCATAAGTTTTGGTTGGCAGGGATGACCAGATGACTGTTACATTTCTTCTTTGCACAAGAGACAGTTGTGTTTGTAAAATGCAGTGTTGACCTACTTTGACTATATTTGACCTTGTGACTTCTTTGTAAGGTCTGGATTTGAATTATTGAGATGGACCAAAAGGGCAATGCCAACTAACTACCCTCATATACTGCCCCAAACTCAAGTAAATGACATTTTAGTGAAGGTGATGTGTGTATGTATTTGTCACATGGAAATGGGACAAATGCAGTGTGATAACTTGAAAAACCCAAGTGTTACATTTCTCTCAAACTGCAAGTGTTTGATTTGAAATTTAATGTGCCCATATGTTTTTGGGTGAAGGCCAAAAGTCATTGGGGCTAAAGGTGCCAATTATGCCTTACCTTGCAACTCCCTAAATAAAAAAAAAAAATCATCTTAAATGCAAGGAACCATAGTGCCCTTGGGCTCTTGTTTTTTTTTAAGCCTTTTCCCCATCCCCCACACCTTACCTTCATCACAAGTCTTATTGGGGCACTCATATTTGCCATTTTGACATCCAATGAAGTGAACATTTGTAGAAACATGTTACAAATTTGCACAAATTTCCTCGTCCAAAACCAGGGTTGTAGCTATATGGGTCGGCAAGGAGTGGAAACAACCTGCACTAGTATTTACTGATCCCTAATTATGCTAAAATGAAGCTTTTTTGCCCCTTACAAATTCCCACTATTACCATAAATCAAGTATGAATTTACTACAAAATCTCTTCCAGTAATTCTGTCAAAGAAGTTACCCCTAAAAAGATAGTATTACGACTCCTAAACTAGACCAAGAAGAAAAAGTCAAGTCTTTGTTAAAGAAATAACCCCTAAGAAGATAGTATTATTACTCTTAAAATAGACTGAGAAAAAAAATTGATAGAAACTGCTGTTTCATGCAATTTGGGAAGCACCCTTTTGCCAAAGTATGCTCGGCACCAGAGCATGGAGAGAGTCATTAAAGCAGTTTGCCTCCCAAACTGGGATCTTTATGGCTACATCCCTGGCCAAAACATGAGGAACTTGTTCATGCAAAATGCAAACCCATACCATTTAAGGCATTAGAGATTTTCAAATACCCACTCAAACCTTATAGATACTCTTTGGTGAGTTTTGGGAGATGAATACTGGATGTTCAAGATTCAGACTGTGATATTTTACAGTCTAGAGCATAGAGTGAGGCAAGAAACTGTAATGACAGAGCCAAAACTTGAAATTTGCCTGCCATGTACACTGTTTGAAATCAAATGCTCCCAATTACTTCTTCAATCCGAGAATAGCTCAATTTTAGTTGATGTTAGTGCTCCATTGTGAAAGAACATATTTCATCTACCATTGTCCAATGAATTCATTCCCTGGATCAGCCATTGTCTATGATAGTTGTAGTTTAGCCCAGTCTTTGCAGCCAGTATGAATCAAGATTTATTAGTTTAGATGGAGTTTTATGCCCAGTTTCACACTGATTGGGTGAAGTTAAGCGGGCCACACCTTTTTTTCCAGTTGTGGCTCACTGCCTTGATGTACCTATTTCATTGCTTATGCTGAGCACCAAGCACAATGGCAGTAGATTCTGATTTTAAAGTCTTTGGTATAACATGGCCAGGACTCGAACTCCCAACCTCCCATAATGTATTAAAAAAAATATTTCAATTTGAATGTTTTAACTTGAATTAACTACTTACTTTTCCAGGTGAAAATAGTATGTCTTCCAGTGAAACAATGGAGCTTATGATTTTTTTCTGTAATTTCACTTTTTGTCTTATTTCTGTAGACTTTTGCAAGCATATGACCAATGTGCTCTCTCAGCAGACAAAGAAAAACTTCTTGCCAAGCTGAAATATGGAAAGTTACAAAGGTAGGTTCTTAGTCAAGATAAAGAGTTTGACAATTCAAAATTACAATGCACCATGGGAAGGAACTTATATTACACCAAGAATTTACATCAGAGCCTACTACTGAACTCCTATTTAATATGAGGCACATTTTTTTTGGTGGGGGGGGGGGGAGAGGGAAGTGGGGACTACACATGTTTTCCTCATACTTATATGTGCCTTCACTTCTATCAATCTGTACAAAATTTTACACAATCTGTCCATGTAAATTGCTAGGTAGTTTCATATGAAACACATTTTTTGCAGTTTCTTTTCTATTTCTGGCCTCTAGTATGGATTAAAGGTGTGGAGTTAATCTCATTATTTTGATTTAATATCTAAAGGCTTTGTATTACTTTTTTCTTCCCAGGAACCTTGGTCCTGTTTTGAGCCGACAAATCCATAAACTTTATTGCTCAACTGGTCCATTACTTTAAATAAGGGGATGTCTGATGCCTTCTCCAAAGGTGAAATAACTGAAAAGTATTTCCAGGGTGTGAGGAAATGACATTCAGAGATTTAAACACATCAACATTTCAGCATTAGAAGGATATCACGGGTACTTGAATTATCAGCTTAAAAGGAAAAAAATCAAACTAAGGAATAAATTTTGTAAATACTAAAACAAAATTGCTCCTGGTATCTGTTTTCTTTATATTTTCTCTTTTGTTGTCCTGATTTTACTTTGAAATTTCAGGATGAGGGGGAAGGGGGAAGGGGGGAGGGGGAACTCTCCTTCCTTCCCCTTCTGGCTCTGCAACTGCCTGAGTTACCCCACAGGATGGATTAAAACAGGTAGTCCAGGAGATGGGTCTGGGGGCACACATTGAATGGTTTGACCCTCCTGCAAGCAACCCTTGTGATGCCACTGTGCCACTGCCCCCTCAGACTGCACTACTCATGTGAGTTATGCATCCCCAGGAGGGGTGTGGACCTAACTGAATTTCCTTTTATGGAGAAATGAAGTGTTCTCACTTAGCCTTCTTAAGGACAATCAAGACAAACAGACATGCTTTCCTCTAGATCTGGCACATGTCAATGTACTACTTTACACCTTGCCCAATCAAGAACTTAACAGTCACTGCAGGCAGAATGTGCTGAGGTTGTGACAGCAATTGCCTTTAAAAGTCTTCAAATCTTTGCTATGTTGCTAGTGCAACATAAATTTTTATGAATTGGAATTGTGGAGATATTTTGTACCTGCAACTTCAAAACAGATTGAGAGCCCAGATTGTTTCTAGTCCCAAGTTTTTCCCCATGTGTCCCAGGTGCAAATCCAGCAAGGTACAATTCCCCAGCCCCAGGTCTTGCCCCTTCTTGCCAAATAAACAAAAGTTAGCAAATTAACATCAAGGAGAATATCAAAGGGGACTATTACACCCTTCACATTCTTACAACCGAGACACCAAATACACGACTTTTATATGACATTTATTCATTCCTGGTATTTAAATATTTACAGTTTTCCCACGTACCCTTTGCCTTGCCCACAACATGAAGAATTTTGTTAATAGTTCGATCTTCGTGAGCCTTCTCAAGTCATGGTAACCCTTTGGCTGAGGGCATGTTTTCATTTGGGCCTTGTTAAGGCTTTCTACCATTTTGGCATATGGTATGAAATGCAGTCCACATTTATATACCCGCTTGTTATCTGCCCTCTCTGTACTGGTTCTGCCATATTCTTTCCCTTACCTTCCGGCTTCATAGCCCTTGGAAAAAACCCAAGTCATTATGTACAATTGACTCTGAGAATCGTACCCGCCCGGGTGAGAAGTGGACTACGCTCTATAAATGAATCCGAGCGTCTATTGAAGGCGGCCATTGGTGGGGTCCATCAGCCTTAAATCGTCTTAACTTTATTGTCTACAAGCAGGGGTGGCGCTAGGATTTGCCCGACAGGGGGGCCAAGCTCCCCGACAGGGGTCCAGCAGTTCAAGGCCCCAACAAAGGCGATGGGTTAGTCCCGGTGGGTTGTAACTTGACAGAATTTGAGGCGCGCGCAGCGCGCCGAAATTCTTGGCATCTTTTAAACAAACACTTAAAATCTGAATTTTTTGAAAGAAATTTGGCTTTTGTAATGACAATTAAATATTTGGGGTATTTATTGAAGAATCTATCCTTGATATGAACAAATTCAAAAACGTTTTACACACGACAGCTGAAATTCTGTTGGGGTTATGCATGTAATCGTTCTTGTCCCACGTACTATCTCAAGACGAGACTTAAAGTTTACCCGAAATTTTTTTTATCCTTTTTTGAACCAAGATTTGAAAATTAAGAGCTTATTTTATTGCAGAAATTTTGGAATTTAATATAAGAAAAGTTGGTTTTTGGTAAGGTTATAATGAAAAAATTTGGGTTCCTTATTAAGTGATATACCTTTCAAGAGCAAAATTAGGTAGAATGTCGGGGTGATTAACAGAGCTGTCTAGTTATTTGTTGTACTGAGTATCCATCAAAATTGGAAAATTTTGCCACTTTTAACAATCTGAAGCTTATATTATGACAGATTTTGGTGTTTTATGGAAGAATTTGACCTTCTTATTAGAAAAACCAAGTAGGGAGTAATCTGTAGTTTTGTACAGCTTTGTTGGGATTACTGAATATCATCAGGTAGATTAATGCCCTCGGACCATATTGGTAAATGTTCCGTGGAAAATGTTTGGCTTCCCATATATTTGAAGGTCTGACATAGGTCGGCGGGAGTGTTTCAGTTTGGGAGGGGACAGAATTGTTTTGTTTTTCTTTTGTCCGAAAAATATAATATTGCCCGAAAAACTGCAAGTGGCGCGCACAGATATTTTTGAAAAATGAAGAACCTCCAGAAAGCAGGAAAAGGCATTTCCGCGACCGGGCTGGTAACTAGAAACAAAGTACCGATATAGTTATTATTTTGAGCTTTCTTTCGCAATAAAATTTACACTTTATAATACTGCCCCAAAGCGAAGAATAATATGCAAGCATGCATTGTTCTGTTAAGTAATTTTTTCGACCAAAACACTAAGCGGAGCGCCACCCATCAGTTGGCGCGGAACGTAAAGAAAATTGTTAAAAAAAAACTAACACCACAGACACCCGAAAATGGCATTTCCCAGACTTGAGCAGTCTTTATTTTGAGATTTCCTTTGAAATAGAAATTTCACTTTAACAGAAAAAAAAACAACTTGGTAAGTGATCAGAAAACTACCAGATAAAAGGTACAGTACTGCTACAATTAGATGTAATGGACTTGTCTCTTTTCGGGGGGAACCTATGCAAAAACATACTGTTTTTTTTACTCTACCAGAATTCTTTGTTATATTCAATTGCAATATCCACTAAAAAGATGAAATTTTCTTCGTGACTGCCCGAACTCCAGACA
Source organism: Holothuria scabra (assembly GCA_037179385.1). Taxonomy (NCBI): domain Eukaryota; kingdom Metazoa; phylum Echinodermata; class Holothuroidea; order Aspidochirotida; family Holothuriidae; genus Holothuria; species Holothuria scabra. The sequence goes on along the minus strand of CM074180.1, from coordinate 29,936,963 downwards.
AAATGATCTTACTTCCAACGTATTTGACAAAATGTCACGTTACAAGGTGGCTTGAAATGAATTTTCAGTCAGATTTAAGGGCAGACATATTCAAGCCACTGTTTATCATTATGTGTAGCCCAGAATGGCCTGGCCGATCTTCGTTACCGTTTCTAGAATTCGGTTGTCGGGACAGGCCAGATGGCAGACCATTGGGCAATGCATGTCGAACGGACCTTTGCCAGAGGGTCGGGAGGACTTTAGAAAAAGACCATTGGGTAATGCCTGCGCATGGAAAACCACTTGTCCGTTTTTGTAAGGAAAATTTGGAATTGTCAGTTTCCTTGAAGAATATGGTCTTCTAGTAAGCAAAATCAAGAAGGCCCACATTTTTTATCGTGGGCCTGTGTATGAAAGATCCCCGATGAAATTGGATTTTCCCTCAACAACAGGGGGAGGCAAGTCTTCCCCAACGGGGCATGACCTTGCACGCAAGTATTGAAGATGGGAGGAGGGATAGCAGAACTAGTAAGAAGTGATTAAAACCGATTAAAGGCCAGGTCACACTACAACGATATCGGATCGGATTTCGCTCCGATTTTTGTAAGGGTTAATTAACATAACAGGTTGAAGGGCAAAGGAGGGCCAAGGCCCCATAAGATACCCTGAAGTCCAAGCCCTAATCAAAAGTCAAACCACCAAAGCTTGACAACAGCCCCAAACAATCAGATTCTACCACAGCCATGGAAAAACCTGTCAATGTTAACCTTAAAGCAGTGAACTGAGGGGGAGTTAACTACCCAATCTGGTAGACAATTCCACTCGTTGACAACTCTATGGGAGAAACTAAACTTCCTAATGTCAAGCCTTGCAAAAGGCTTTTCAAGCTTTTTACAATGCCCACGCACCCGAGAATTACCTTGAACCCTTAAATAACTACAAGTCAGAAGGGGATTCCTTTCACAAAGGAACTTGAAAACCTGGAGCATGTCTCCCCTAATCCTTCTCAGCTCCAAGGTGGTAAGCCCAAGATGTTTAAGCCTAGCATGATAAGGCAAATTTCTCACCTCAGGAATGAGGCGAGTGGCTCTCCTCTGAACCTGCTCTAAAAGAAACTTGTCCTTTTCATAGAAGGGACTCCAAGCCTGAGCTGTATAGTCAAGATGGGGTCTTACCAACTGCTTATACAAATTAAGCACATTATCCTTACTAAAATTGATGAAATTCCTCTCGATCAATCCAAGCACTCTATTAGCCTTTACAGCAGTGGCTGCACACTGCCTTGATGACTTCAAATCCCCAGTAATTACAACACCCAGATCTTTCTCAGAGGTGACATTACTTAAAACACAACCATTCATGTTATAATCATAGCTAAAACTTTTGGGACCAAAATGAAGGACCTTACACTTATCTGCATTAAAAGACATTTGCCAGGTCTGAGACCAAGAAAATAACCTATCCAGATCTTTCTGCAGCAGATAATTAATATCTCCTTCATCTTTGGTCGGAAAGAAACAAAAAATTTGCCAACCAGTGTAGACTACGAAATTCCAAGTAACTTATACCAATTATTCCGTGACGCCACATCCACAGACAACTTTTATTGGATACGCGTAGTTCGATAAAAGCTATTTGACAATGTGACGTCACGAAATATGTAGTATATATTTGACTTCCGTATTCCGCTCATACCGGTCGTATATTTACACAGGATGGCAAATTTTTGGTTCTTTCCGAAAATGGATGGAGGAGCTTTTAACTAAAACTGACAGAAATCGGATAGTAATCCGATCCGATATCGCTGTAGTGTGTACTGGGCTTAAAATCGATGCATCAAAAATAGGGTTACAAACGAAGAACAAAAAATCATAAAGAAAAAAAAAGTTCACAATCATCCATCCAGTAAGTTCAGTCCTTTACGTTCTTCATTAGGCCTTCCGCAAAAAATGCCGCCCTTCCCCGACGGGGGATGAGATAGGACAATTAAGGTGCATATGGAATGGGGTATAACAGAGCTAAGAATAAGAGATCGAAATTCGATTCCCAATATGCTTTAAAATAGCACTGCAAAACAAAAAAATGTGTTCAAGATCACCCATCTGATAACTTCAGTCCTTTTAGTTTTTTAATTAATTAATTGATTAATTAAAATTAATTTAAATTAATTAATCAATTAAGTAATTAATTGATTAATTAATTTTTTTATTTTTAGGCCTCCCCGACGAAATCGCCGACCTTCCCCGACGGGGGGCCAGTGTTCCCCGACGGGGGCATCCCCCCCCCCGGCGCCCCCGCTGGCGCCACCCCTGTCTACAAGCAATTCTTAAGTCTCGTATGCAGTAATACTGAGGGAGTCAAGGGGTATTTTAGTGTACGAGAATCTATGATACAGGAAAGAAAAGAATTTGAATGAGATTAAAAGTGATGGACCACAATTATGTCCGAATAATCAGACCATCACTCCACTGTTTGGATTCGTCTATACCACTCTATCAAATGTTTCATTGCTTTTGAACCTATATGCAGTACCCTAAAGGTGTTCTAAAGGCCGGTTGAATTGCAATGTTCGAATGCATGGTACAAATTCACGACATTTTGGAAAGTTTGTACTTGTGCATTTATTCACAGAAACATATGAACAGTAATCGATCAACCCTAAACCGAACGATCTTCTTAATTATTAAGCTAAAGTCTACATGAATAATCATAAAAAAAGTTGTTCATCTTTTTGACTGTCACTAATGTTTCAAATACATCTTGCTCAGGAATGATTCATGATATCAATTTGTAGAATAAATTAGCGTTGAAACTCAGATGACAGATAATTTCTGTTTGAACGACTTTAAAGGAATACAAAGAAAATGCTACACAATTTAGTTGCCTTAGCAAATTTTAAGTTATTAACGGCAAGAATTCTGTGAATTGTGGGTTATAACACCTGTCAAGCACGTTGATGCGTTGCCCTCTCACACCAATTAAATCATAGAAGTAAAACTAACCTTTGATAATTACAGCTTTGTGAAATAAGGATGAGACACTTTACAATCTATGAAATTTAATTTTTTACATTAGTACGGGAACGTCACTCACTTTAGAAAATTCGGCGTCATGACTTGGCCGTTTTTTAACAATAGAACACGGCAAAAAACAAATTGACCTTTTCTGGGATTGGAAATTCTCCCAGATGTTCACAGTTCAAACAACAACTAGATGTATACGTATACCGCTGCGAAATGTCATGGAATAATGCCTATTTGAAATTGTAAACACGTTTATTTTTGTTAATTTTGGAATATGAAGTACATATTTGATAATTTTTGTCTCAAATATCATTATTTGACGGATTTGTCTGGAAATTTTCAATTCTATTCTCGCATTTGTTAAATTTTATTTTCGTTCATAACTTCACTAAATCTGAACTGATTTTCTCTTGGTTCAACATTCACTTGATAACTTAATTAGCCACTGGATTCTATTCTAGCCAAATTATACTAGTAAGCTACAGTACAAACAAATCCTTCAAAATTTAATGATGATGGAAAACAAGTAGAAAAATATTCACAACAATTTTTATAAAATTCGTATGTGGTTTAATAGTTTTATAGGATCAGCGATTTCATGTCAAAATCCTGATATTACACATTGTGTGCTAACCAGTGGGTGCGACATGACTAGACGGCTGTGAATCAGGTACTAGGAAAGATACATATCTGAAAATTTTAGTGATAATGGAAAACAAATAGGTAAATATTCACAACAATTTTTAGAAAAATTGTTTGCGGCTAAATAGTTTTATAGGACCAGCCGAACATTCGAATTTATATCAAATCCTGATCTTGACTTTTTTGCTATTTAGAAAGGGAGAGGTATCTTCAGACAGCTGTAAGTCAGAAAATAGGACAGATACGTCCCATGGATATACCCATGGAACAGGAAACTATAATAAGGGGAGGACAAAATTCAGGCAAAGTAAGCCTGGCCTATGTACATAATTTTTGGTTCTGTGTCGCAAAATATCATTAGCGTGGTTGGATATTGATATTCTTCGAAACGAAACGGAACAAAACAGCATTAAGTCCTACCCTAAAAACACGATCTATTCGATACATAGCAAACTTAGGAGTAAAGATTCCAAACAAGACAAAACAAAAGCACTTACACCAAAATTCAAACTCTGTATATACATGTATTGTGTGGCCGAGTGGATAAAGGCGGTGATATTTAAAGCGATAAAAGCTTCGTAACCGGGAGATCGGGCGCGATTTCTGCCCCTGTCATAGTAAGGTTACGTTTTCCATCTAAACTGGCCAAGATACTACCTATTACCACCTGATGTGAGGTTGTAATTCATTACAGTGGCGTAGGAAGCAAAATGAAAGGGGGGGGGGGGCAATTTTGGACCATGCACCTCACCCTAACCTATTGACCAAAAGGTACTTTTTTATGCTAAATTTTTTCTACGAGCAAGAGCAATTTTTTTAAAAAATTAAAAAAATCTGATTTTTTCCGAAGCGTGAACACTACTGTGTTAGGAACGTAATTTGCGGTGCGCTACACATTTGTAAATATATAGTTTGTATTACAAACTAATTCAGGGTTTCCTGTGTAAGGAAATTTGAATATTTAAGGGACTATCAAAGAGGCTGCTTTTCCTATAAGCATATAGGCCTATCTGAGATAGCATGTCGACTGAAGATCGTTGTCGTTACATTATGTTATATAAGGAGTGCGGATTAAGGCTTCTCGGCAACATTCAAAAATGTTTAAAAAATTAAAAGCCTACATGGAAGAAACTTTTAGGGAAACGGCACTGTATCGGCTTTATGCCGAGCGAACACTTACCGTACTGCATTAAACTAAGCCTGTGGAGTGTGTTTACTACAAAGCTGGTGCCACTGTCTCTGCGTGTGTGCACGTAAACCTTTAGCCGAGTGGTGCAGATATTTTAGCTTAACCCTTTACCGTTGTGCTCCGATCGGGGCATATTTGCGCGCCTCGGGATTGGGCGGAAAAGCGGACGTAGCCCGCCCCGCATCGGCTTCCGTAGGCCATTGACCCCGTGACCTTAAACTATTGTCTCTCTCGCTCTTGTGGCCGAATTTTCGGGTAGCTACTCGCAGTTTCGAGCTCCGCGTGAAACAGTAAAGATGTGTGACAGCCGAGCTCTCCGCATGGGTCCAAAAGGACCCAAACAACGGTAAAGGGTTAAGGTTTGGAACCAAGCCTTGCGCGCGAAGCGCGCGGAAAAGTTTGCCTTTTCAAAACTAATAATTACAAATATGGAGCTTTTATTAGGAAGAATTCGGAATTTTATGGTAGAAAAGTTGGGAAACCGAACTGTATTTGACTGGTGTCTCAAATGGCTAATTTCCTAAATTTTCACTTTTTCGGACTACGGGGCAATCGCCCCTGCTTCCTGTAGGTACGTCATTTCTCTGTGACATTGAACATTGATAACATTTTGTCACTTCAATAACTAAAGAATCCATCTAGACAGACTATGGTACTCAACTGACAGGGCTGAAAGGTATCTGATGATAGGTGAGTATGAAGGCATTTTAATAAGGTAGGCCAATGGTCCCTGCCTGGAGTATGAAGTCTTGCTCGAAAGACTATCTAATTTGAAAAATCGCGACCCCTCAGACAGTCGGAAATTGCATGTTTCGGGCCTATAAGTAGTAGCTAAGTTTTTCGAACACTGTGTCAGGGACGTATTGCGAAGCGCACCGTAACTTTTGTCACTTTTAAACAAATACATGTAGTTACAGAGCTTTAACTACAAAAAGCCTTGGATTCTGGGTTTCCTGTAACGAAATTTAAAGAGTTGGGGGGGGGGGGGGTGGTAACTGAAGAATCTTTACTTCCTTCATATCTGAGGATGATGCACGACGACTGAATCGTTCTGGCTACACAATGTTATCAATAAAGGCCAGTGGCGTAGCTACTGGGGGGGGGGGCAGGGGGGCAACTTACCCGCCCCCCCTGGAAACATTTTTGGGGAAATTTGATGAAAATGGGGAAATTTGATGAATCTTCTTATTATTACAAAAATTTCACAAAATTTTCGTTAGAATAAGAAATTGTGAGACATTTCTCATACATAATTCGTATTTTCATGCAACAAAGTACCTCAGATTTCGTCAGTGTCGCATGAACCGGCCCAATTCGCGTTCCACAGAAATGTCCTCGTCGCGTAGCAGATTGAATGTTCTCTTGTGCTTGTATACGCACGGGGGTTATGATCAGTGCATTTCAGTGCACAGGAAGCTGTTATTCAGGTGATACTTTGGGAATTTATCAGTTAAAGGATGTGAAAACTGACAAGTCACTACCGTAGACCCCCGAGGTTGTTATGTTCTTCTACAAGCTAGCAGTAGCTGTACGATTTTACTCTGTGTACATAACGATGGATCGGGCTGAAACAATCCATGGCCAACGATAAACTTAAAGTTAATCTAGAAATTAGAATTAACGGCACACTTAGATTTTGTTACTAAGCCTAATCCTTGGAGACTTACAAGCTAGCTCGGGAAAATAGCTTTCTGCTCACTTTGAGTGTAGCAATAAATGGACAATGAGTACCTTGTAGCCTTCTACACATAACAGACTGCTTTTCTCACAGGATATACTGTGTGACCGAGCAACTATTAGGCCTCCTTAGTGGCGTGCGAAGGGGAGACCACTGGGCCATGCCCCCCCCCCCCTCACAGGTGCCATTTTTTCTTTGTTTTCAAAAATACGTAGTCTAACTTTATTAATACAGATTTTACTTCAAAAGATAGCATATGTGGCACCAGATTGCTTATAAGGACACCCAATTTTTCAAAATTTTTCAAAGGGGAAGGATGCAAGGTCTTTCAGTGATGCCATTTTTTTTTTTAATTCCTACAAATAGACCTATGCAAATTCTGTCAAATTCCAATTTTTACTTAAAAAGGTAGACTCTGTTTCCCACTGGTGGCATCGATAAAAAAGATTACATGTTTAGATTCTCTTTACAAGGATAAATACGCTATTTTGACCATCTGAGGGGTCTGATTTTTCGAAATTTTCTTTACGCTCCGCGCCAACCATTGGTGGCGCTTCGCTCGGTCTGTTGGGCAAAATTACATATTTGGAGTAAAATTAGCTCTTAACTCTCTGATCACTTTGCAGTTTGCGAACATATTTTGAAGTGAGCATTTTATTGCAAACTACAAAAGAAGAAAGCGACTGGCTAGATTCTTCGTGTTAGCCTGGAAAATGCTATTTCCGGCCATCTAAGGGGTCTGATTTTTCCAAATTTTCTCTACGCTCCGCGCCAACCAATGGTGGCGCTCCGCTTAGATAATCTTTATGACAAAATAACATTTTGTGGCCAAGAAAAACCACAAATACCGATCAATGCTCTTTTATTTGGACTTCTAAAAGCGTGCAAATTTAATGACAAGTTTCACTTCGTAAGGTAGCATAAATGGCATAAGAGTGCATGTAAAGACACAAAAGTTTCAGTTTTATCCTCATGAACCACCACGATTCAAATTTTAACACTGTTCTTGTCAAAGTTGAAAATCTTGCACCATTTTGCATGTAGGCTCCTTGAAAACGTCAAAAAATTTCCGGACACCCCGCCCCTTAGACCATACTGCATGTCCCTCCCCATTCAGAGAAATCCTGTGTACGCCACTGCTTTAGTACATACAAATAAACCAGATACTGTTTACCAAAATAATATACTTTGTTATTTCCGATTACTCTATGTTATACTTTAAGATTAAAATACAGGTAATATTACAAAATGACATGGTAATGTTGTTATACTTGTAAGTTTGCATTTTATATGGAATACAAACACATTGACCGGGAAAAGTTTTGGGGAAATTTCATACCTTTGCCCCCCCCCCCCCTGGAAAAAATCCTAGCTACGCCACTGATAAAGGCTACGAACTGACACCCTCCTATGACATTTCAAAAGTTTCCCAAACTTTGTTGTCCTTTTTAGACAAAATATTTCAAAATCAAGAGCTCTCATTGAAGAAAATTTGTAATTCTATGAAAGACAGTACACAAAAATAGCAATATAGCTGCCGGTGTCTCTTGATGATGTGGTACCACATATGGTACAGATCCGATTTTGTCATTTCCAGAGCTCGGAAAAGTTTATCAAACTGATTTACGAGCAAGAACTATGATGCATTCTACATTGCATTTTGCAGCGCGCTAGGCGCGCGGGAAATTTTGCTTCTTTTAAGATATCATATAATAAAGAAAAGGGGTTTTCAGACCCGTGAAATGGGGGCGGGGGCGGAAGCATGCTCCCCCCTCATTTTTCACCGGGGACTCTCGCCCCGGCCACCCCGCTTCCTACGTGTATGATTCACCAGCCATATAGGCTCCTCTGAAATAGGCCGAAATGGTCTTCTATAGGGTCGTTCAAAACAATTAGAAGTAGCTTTAGTTTAGAGGATAACTTATTTTAGTCAGCTACTCTTGTATGTTTGTTTATACTTCCGTTTCCACTTGTAATAAGTGAGATAAGCAAAGAAAAACTTGTGAATGGTTCCAGTCGGTGATCGTTCCAACCATGGAGCTTTCTACATATTAGCTTCATGTTTCAACTACAGTCTGCGGACACGTACTACAGCTGTATGGATTAGTGGAATACGAAAACAATTTAGTGCCACCTATATAAATATTTTTAATATGTGATACATATTATTTATCTGTTTTTACAGATTATTAAAAAGCTGTAAAAAATTACTGTAGATTTACAAAGCAACAAAATGAAGAAATATATAAGGATTAAAGAGAAGTTCTGGAAATTTATTACCAAAAGTTTTCTGTAATAAGTATGTTTCTCCTCTCCTCCTCTTTCCCAATATTCATCATCTTCTAGATCGAAGCCTTCGAAAACCACACCCACCTTATTGCACTACACGCAGAACCCCGAGAGCCAGTTCCACGAAGAAACTGACAGTGAGTTTGAAGAATCTGAGAACTGGAAGTCCGCCATAGACTCCTTTCAAAAAACGGTTGAACGCTCTATGAAGGAACTCCAAAAATCCGTTGCAAAGCTAGAAAAGGATCTAAGCAAAGCTGTGGAGTTCCAGAGCAGGAGAATTGACGACTTAGAGAGAGTTGTGGAGGAAAAGGGTCGTTTATGTGATGAGCTTGCTGAGAGAGTTACCGCATTAGAAAACGCTCTCGAGGTGAAAACCATGGATACAAACAAATTGGAGCGGTTTTCACGTAGGAACAATTTCAGAATTGTTGGAATCCCCGTTACCGAGAATGAAAATTGCGAAAATTTGGTAAAGGAGAAGATATTCCCACTATTTAAGGACGCACCGGACCTACATATTGAGAGGTGCCACAGAGATGGCAGAGCCCCACCTGGAAGACCCCCTCACATTCTCGTTCGTTGTCTGTCGTACAAGGCGAAATCCTTCATCATGAGGTACAGGCGACGAGCCTTACAGGGACAATCTTTTTTCATTGTGGACGATTTAACCAGACTGGACTTAGCAGAAAAGAAGAAGTGGTCGTCCAAAGTGAAGGAACTTTATGAAGGAGGGGTAAAACTTTCTTTTAGTGGAGGAAAGTGGAGAGGTGCTGCAGGGAAACCTTACGTATTTAACTGAGTGGTTTATATTAATGCATCGTGGACTTACTTTGGAAACTGTCATTCAACACTACCTACTTTGGTGAGAAGTTCTTTTCCTGTTTTAATGAAATATTAGTTTTTTATTCTATTATCATATCCCCACCTGTATGCTGACTGTGCTCGTCTTTTTGGTCCTTGGACCTGGTTGACCATTCTACTGTTTATTCTATTGATTTCTAAGCAGTCATACCCCAGAATTGCTTACAGCGGGGATGCTGGTCAACGTGATTTCTTTACTTTTTTCTTCTTATCTTTTCCAGTCTCGTGATTTACGTACATTTATGATATACATCGTCTATTTCTACTCTTCTGTTATTGGGGATCAATGTTTTGAAAAGTGCAGTAATGTCTGTATTGTTAGAATTGAACCTATTGCTTTAACTGGTTCCCATTTTACTATCAATGAGCTATTTCGAGTAGCTGGAGTACCAGGGTTCATTTTCCCTCTTCATTTGTCACATGGGTTCGTATTCATTTGTTACTTTTAATGCGAGAGGTATTCGTGATAGCAAGAAACGCCGTAAGTTGTTTTCTTTCCTACATACCCACAAGTACGATTTCATTTATCTGCAAGAGACGCATTCCATTCCTACCGACAATTCTATTTGGGCTAATGAATGGGGAGGGAAAGCTTACTTATCTCATGGTTCAAACTGTAGCAAAGGTGTTGCAATATTGATCAATCCGGTTATAACTATGACAGTCTTAAACGCAATAATTGACGTAGATGGTCGCTTTATTATATTGAACATTAATTGCAATGATACATTGTTTGAGCTTATTAATATTTATGGCCACAATGTGGATAACGTGTCCCTTTTCCTTAAGTTAGAAAGTTATATCAGTAATCACACTTGGGATTCTATGGTTTGGGGAGGGGACTTTAACTTTGTAATGAACTTAAACCTCGACAAGGTTGGAGGTAATGCCCAAACTAACTTTAAGGGAAGAAGCAGAGTTCTAAGTATGATGGAAACATATGATTTGATTGACATTTGGCGTGAAAGAAATCCATGCAGAAATCAGTATACTTGGCATTCTAATATCGACACTTCTATTCATTGTAGGCTAGACTATTTTATTTTGTCAAAACATCTTAGAAATGCCGTTACAGATATGTCCATTTTGCCTCTTTTTGGCTCAGACCATTGTTGTGTAACTATGAAACTTATTATTGGTAATGTTCGAGGTAAAGGTATGTGGAAACTTAACATTTCTTTACTGGAAGACCCAAACTATGTTAGTTCTGTAAAAGATGCCATTAAGGAGTTAATCACAACCCATCATTACTACAATCCCAAGTTGCTCTGGGAATCTTGCAAATTGACTATAAGATCTATGTCAATTACTTATTCTAAAATTGCGGCAAAACATAGGTTTCTTGATGAAAAGAATTTAATCGAAAAGATTGCTTTACTTGAACAACAGTATGTTCTTTGCTCTTCTGTTGATTTAAAAAATCAGCTTGAGGAGTCAAGAGCTAAGCTTGACTCTATTTATGACTATAAATTAAAGGGCATTGTTATCCGATCTAGGGCTCGTTGGTGTGAAAATGGGGAGAAAAATACGAAATATTTTCTAAATTTGGAAAAAAGGAACAAAGCTTTCAATAGCATTAAGCAATTAATTTTAGATAATGATAAAGTGATAAGTAACCCTGATGACATTTTGAAAACAGCTCATGATTTTTATAAAGGACTTTATACTAAGGATTTGGCCGTTAATTCAAATACTTTTTTCACTAGTCCTAGCTTTTTGCATCCAAAACTTTCCAATGATCAATCAAAGAGCTGTGAGGGACTTCTTTCACTTGAGGAATGTTCAAATGCTTTATTTTCAATGCCTATGAATAAGTCTCCGGGAACTGACGGAATCCCAACCGAATTTTATCGTGTGTTCTGGGAAGATGTGGGTCAGTTGGTTGTGGATTCTTTTAACTATTCATTTCAAAAGGGTTTCATTTCCGATGAACAAGGTAGAGCTTGTTTGACTCTAATTCCTAAAGGAAACAAAGATCACCGCTATTTAAAAAACTGGAGACCAATAGCTCTACTGAATACTGACTATAAAGTTGCTGCTAAGTGCCTAGCATTACGCATGAAAAATGTTCTTACCGACCTTATTAGCCCCGAGCAAACTGGATTTCTTAAGGGACGTTTTATAGGGGAGAACATCAGATTAGTTTTAGACCTTATTAATTACTGCGATGAAAATCATATTCCTGGTGCGCTAATTTTTCTTGACTACGAAAAAGCGTTTGATCGTCTTGATTGGGAATTTATTCAAAATACTTTATCTTATTTCAACTTTGGCAAGGATTTTAGAATGTGGATCAGAACACTGTACAGCAATGTTTCATCTTGTATTGTTAATAATGGTTTTCTTTCTGATTATTTCAAAGTCTCCAGAGGTGTTCGTCAAGGATGCCCACTTAGCCCATATTTATTTATAACTTGTTCCGAAATTTTCAGTGTTTTGGTTAAGTCTAATGTTAACATTGAAGGTATAGTTATTGCAAACTCTGTTCTAAAAATCTCGACTTATGCTGACGATACTGTAGTGATAACCAATGGGTCATTGAACGATATTTCGGAGACGGTGAAATTACTTGATAAGTTTTGCAAAGTGTCGGGGCTAAAGGTAAATCTGGACAAGTCTTGTCTTTTCCCTCTCGGTCCACTTTTTTCGTCTCCACCCCCTTATTTCCAAATGCTGGACTTTGTGATAAGCGATGAACCAGTCAATTATTTAGGCATTTCCTTTACTCATCACCAAGAGGACTTTTTTAAGTTAAATTATCTTCCAAAACTTTCACGTATTAAAAGTATTATTAATCTTTGGTCTTCCAGAGACCTAACTCCTATCGGTAAAATTGTTCTTATAAAAACGTTTCTTATTTCGCAACTTGTTTATCTTTTATCTGTCTTACCGAATCCAAGTACACAATTTTTCAAGGAGGTTGAAAGTCTTCTCTATGGTTTTGTTTGGTGTAAAAAGCCCGACAAGGTAAAACGAAACGTTTTAGTAAATGATAAATGTAGGGGAGGCCTTGGTATGATTAATATTAGGGCATTTGCAACAAGTTTAAAGTGTAAGTGGGTCAAACTTTACCTTGATGACAATGAAGGGTTATGGAAAGTTTTGTTCGATGAAGAACTTAAAAGGTATGGAAAAGCTTTTCTATTTAGATGCAACTTTTGTAAAAATGACATACATATATCGAATAACTTTATTCGTGATGTTTGTAATGCGTGGTCAGATTTTAATTTTAGAAACCCAGATTTACCTGATTACGGTAATCAGTATATACTTAATAATTCTTTCATAAAAATCGATAACAAGTTGTTTTATTCTGATTATCTCAAAGAAAATGGTGGTTACCGAGTGCGTGACTTTTTCGATGTCAATGGAACTGCTATCGATTATAACCGATTCTGTGCTAATTTTAGGTTAAATAATTTCCCTTTCACTATTTATTTTGGTATTTTGTCGGCAATCCCAAGACTCTGGAAAAGCGACCTTAGTTTTGCTCTCAACCCTAATGGTAATGAGCAACGTCTTCTTAAGGCGGAAATGTCCCCTAAAATAACGAAGTATACCTACCAATACTTCATTGAAAAAAAGATGGAACTACCAAGAGCAATTCAGAGATGGCATGAAATAGATAATAAAGAATATGATTGGGACAAAATTTTTATTCTACCTTATTTCGCTGTGCGTGATACGAAAATTCACTACTTTCAATACCGTTTTCTTCATAGAATATTAAGTACTAACGTGTTTTTATCCAAGATCAAGGTAGTAAATTGTTCGTTGTGTACTTTTTGTTGTAATGATCATGAAACATTAAAGCATTTATTTTGGGATTGCGATTTCGTGGAAACATTCTGGGTGCAATGTTGTGACCTCTGCCTACAAAGCAACTTTGATTTAAGCTATGATCATGTTAAGTTCGGTTTCCATGATGATGTAAAACACCCAATTAATTTTTTCATCCTACATGCAAAGTATTACATTTTTTGCTGTAAATTAAATGGAAAGGCACCAGATGCCATAGCTTTTTCATACAAACTTAAATATTATCTACAGGTGGAATGTCACATACTTAACAAAGTTAAAAATGAATGCCGTCTCTTGTACTTAAAAAATATGTTTAAGGATTAATTCAGTAACTCTTTTTCAACAACCTTATCTAGGTACCTCATTATGTGTTATGCTGTAACTTTGTTCAAATATTTCACTAATAATGTTCATGTTTGCGTGAATCACAAGCTTATAATTGTTTACTAATTTTTTCAGCAACAAGGTACAAGGTCAGGAAATGATAAGGTACCCAATTTCACCAATAAACTTGTGTTTGGGTAGGAAAAAGTTTCTTCTTTCTTTTTGCTATCAACAATTAACAGTTTTTGTTATGTTTGGACTCCGTTATGTCTTTGCTGTAACCTTCTATCTGAATGAATGATAACTAAGTGTTTGGGTATTTGAACTCGAGTGTTCATGCAGGTTCAACTGCTGGTCTCAACATTCTCTAAAAGTTATTATTAATCTAAATCATTGGTTTTTTTGGATTAAATGAAATCCTTTTTGTCTTACCTTCTTTCTAGCCATTGTTTTTTTTTCAATAGAAGTGAATATTTCTCAAAAGAATGAACAAAGGTTACCCAATTGTTTGACAATTGACAGCCTATTATATGTAGTCATCTGAAAAGGGTTTATTTTATATATTCACAGAAATTATAGATCACGCCTTGACGAAGAAAGTTACAGCTCAATGCATTTATATGAGAAACTACAGTACATAACGTATATTACGTATATATTTAATAAAGTACCATTCATATTATCTTAGAATGTACGGTGCGATTTGTATAATTATTAAATACGAAGTATAGTGTAAATAGTCAGGAAACGTGAAATTTTGTACATATGCATGAAAAATGAAAGCTGAATAAACGAGACAAAAAAAAAAATAAGTATGTTTCTCCTTATATATTGTTCTGAAAATGTACGGCGATTTGGGGCCATTTTTTACAGTGTGATAGTCTGTAAAAACAGATTAATAATCTATAATACAGATTATGTTAACACATAATTATTAATCTGTAGTAACAAGTTGTTAATTTTTTAATACAGATTTTTAATCTGCATGTAATTGCATTTTAATTACCTGTAATTACAGATTATTAATCTGTATTAACAGATTATTTAATTTTTTATACAGATTGGAGCCATTTTTTACAGTGTTATAATCTGTAAAAACAGATTTATAATCTGTAATACAGATTATGTTAACACATAATTATTAATCTGTAATTACAAGTTATTAATCTTTTAATACAGATTTTTAATCTGTAATTACATTTTAATTACCTGTAATTACAGATTAATAATCTGTATTAACAGATTATTTAATCTTTTTATACAGATTATTAATTTTTATTTAACCTGTTTATAGAGATTATTTTCATCTTTAGTTTTAAGATATTAAGGTTAAAAATGTGAACTTCAATGTTATAACTGTACTATATATTTACCTATTTTAATTTGATTCTTCTAACTCTCAAGTATAATTTTACTACGAAAGTCAGTGCCTTATTTTGCGTATCGTTTTGGCGTTTTGAAGCACACTTAGAAGTTGTTAGTTACATATTAACAATCTTTAATCCAAATAACTGACTTTCAAAGTCAAAGTGTTACAAACTAATTTTATGGCTTGACCTTTTTGTCGATATATTTTGTGGAATGTGATCCTAAGATTATGCGACATCAGGTCCAAAGTTGTGATTGAGAGGCAAGAGGCTGTAAAGAAGTTTACAATCACCACAGGAGAAACCTAAAATTAAAATGATGAACCTTCAGAATACTATTTTAATTTTCATATGTAAAGAGCTTCGGTCAAAGATCGAATTTGTGACACTTAAAGTTAAATAATGAAATTTTAAGAATAGTAACCAGATTAAAATGTTAGCCTTTTAGGTAAATTTAAACTTAATAGTAGGTCACAAATTGAACGCATAAGTCATATTTGTGACTTTCAGGTCTTAATAAGGACCTAAACTTCAAAACAATAACTTTCAATGTCAAAATTTGGAAAGTCAAATTTTTACTAAGTACTTAAATCAAATTAAATGAAGTGAAATGAGTCAAAATTAAACCCCAAAATTTTTCACTACAGTCACAATACATAAAATATTTATAGGAAAGAAAGATTAATGTAGACGTTTTCTATGAAATTGTAAAATGGAATCTGAACTTCAAGGCATCAGAAGTCTCTTTTTTGAATTTTAAGCATGGACAATGACATAAAAATTAGATAATGGATACAAAAACTTGAAATGAGAAGATCAAATGCAAACGTAGAACATTTAATATTCTACAGTTGACATTTAATGTCACAAAATGAAATGTGTAAGTCACCACACTGTAAATTCTGTTCAGTTTTATGATTCACAATAATCATTTTAAACACCAGGAATACCACCAAATCTGTACTTTCTATGTGACATAAGGATGGAAAGTCATATATAATCACATTACCATTCAAAGTCAAAATTAAGACAAATTATGCCTAGGTCTAAAATATAGTTGCGGTAACACCTGAACACCGAAACGGATAGCAAGATATTCCTAGCTTCAAAATGCATTAAAAAAAGCTCATATAATTGTTTGGGAACATGTCTTCATCGACCCATTATATATTTAGGGGTATTAAACCAAACCTAACTGAATAACTGTAAAAGAAACCATCAGGCTAACATTCTTTTGGCGGACGATTTGGATTTTCTGATTTCTGTTACGTAGCGCATTCCCATGTGTGGACCTCTGTCTACTGCAGAAATAATATTTAGCGAAATCATAATAATAAAGTAATTATGGAACCTTCTTTATTAATTCTATAGTTCTCCGGAATTTTCCACTTCTGTATATTCAGCTCTTCCTCATCTAACAGTCTGGGACCCCAAATGGCGTCCAAGAATAATTGAAAATGTTCAATCTTCTATAGCCTATAAGTTCAGAAGTTAATCTGTCTTAAAATTGGTCAAATCAATAGACCGTTAAGTACCACCTTAGAATATGTCCAATTGGATTTGATACAAGATGTCTGAAAATCAACACAAGCATGTATCTTGTAATGAGAGTCCTGAATGTTGTGTTTAAAACCCAAAGTGTACAATATTGGTTTTATTTGGGCCACATCAGCTGTACTATTTGAGCTGATGCGAAATGAGAACAGGGCGAAATACTATTTTAGGCAGAAAATTCTATTTCCTGAAAATTTCAAATTGCTAATTTGGAAAGACTGTAACTTTCGTCTCTAAAAAGCAATAACCTTGTTGTTTTGACACAATAGTACCTATGTATAGGAAACAGTTTTAGGAAAGTTTCAATATACTATCTTAAGATTTGTAAAAAATATGAAAAAATATGTAAATTAATGTAATTTAAATTTCGGGAAAAATTGGCTAAAAATTACACTTTTTTCCCCAAACTGTAATTTAACTCAGCACAATACCCATCATATATGGTATCATTTGATATGACACCTTACACGTTTTGATAGGGCCTATCAAAATTATTATAAAACATTATGATGCCTACTAAAGCATGGCCGCCATTTTGAAAAATGGCCGCCATACCTACTAGCAACGGATGGTGCACTGTAGACTCACATATCTGAACATTCCAGGTGACTCGCTTCATGCTGATACACTTCGTTATTGGTACCTAGTTCATCTACCCCCAAGGCCCTGGGCTGCTGGTCTATTAGTTTGGGGTACGAGGTTTTTGCAGTTTCGAATCACACGAGGAGTAAATAAATCGTTTATCTCGTGCACGATTTTGTGGTTTATATCCCCGAAGTTCGCAACGGGTATGAAATTTAGTAGCAACCTTTGAAAAGTATTTATACGGTGTTGGCTTACAAGAAAACATTTTCTTATATCATATACAGTAACACCA
Organism: Holothuria scabra; assembly: GCA_037179385.1. Taxonomy (NCBI): domain Eukaryota; kingdom Metazoa; phylum Echinodermata; class Holothuroidea; order Aspidochirotida; family Holothuriidae; genus Holothuria; species Holothuria scabra. The sequence goes on along the minus strand of CM074180.1, from coordinate 29,919,376 downwards.
ATCCCGACAAACAGGTATTGCCTTCACAAGAAATACAGCAACATTTGTCGCGCCGGGGTCGTGGCGGGTCACTGCAGGTTCAACATTTGACCCACAACTGCGGTTCCCGACTTCGCCTGGAACCAAAATGAAAAGCCCCTGTTACTCTGAATCAGAGTCTATTTATCAGAGCATTGGTTTTTGTACATTTTCAGTCTTGCTCACTGGAAATTGGCACGGTACAGTTATGCTGACGATCATCGGAATTACCGCGAAAGCGCGTTATTATCCATCCTTTATGGTTTCAAAGTTCAGTCTGTATAAAATTAACTGAATATTTGAATAAAAGAAGTAAAAGGGAGACCAATGTAGTGGAAACGCCCTTAATTCGAAACGTGTTAGTCGGTATAAAAGTTCTGTCTTGACCAAGAACACAGTATATCATCTGGCCGTCATCGCCGCTAGCAGGTGGAAGTCCGACACCGAGTAAAAATCATCATACGTTAGGCATCGATCAAAGGACGGTATTTCAGCTACCATCATGGCTCCCGCATCTACCAAAGTTACGTCTTTAATAATCTTAATTCATCTGGTAATACTTGGCACCGCTCTAATCATGCCTGGCGGTTGGTTTCCTGTCAATGTACATGATGAAGAGGTCAAGATTTATGCAGATTTTGCCGTGGGTGAACTGAATAAAGTGATGAAATTCGATCGTTACTTTAAGAGAACAAATATTAAGGAAGCTTGGCAACAGGTAAGTAACTTTTTTATGATACGACGGGAAAGGGTATTCCTAGAAAAAACTAAACAAACGAAAACATCAGAAGTAGAGCCTCAACCCAGAGTGCAAGATATGCTAGGGCGTATGGCAATTTGCAATGAGTTTATGCAATTTAAAATCATTACATCACAGAGAAAGGGCCAAGCCAGGAAATGGATCGAGGTGCTGATGGGACGAACATACGGTCACATCGATCGCTTTTTCATTTGACCGCGATAACTCCCAAAATTTTGTTTGAGAGTGTCTCGGTACAACCTGAGGTGCTCTAAATGCCAAAATCCCAATGGTCCCTACCCTGGCCATTTGGCCATGGTGATGTATGCGTTCCGTTTTGTTCCGTTCATCTTCAAAAGCCATAAAAAAGTTCTAGATCAGTAATCGACCCATGTTTTGAAAAGCCACAGCTCTTTTCGAAATAAAAGTAAGCAGGAAATCCTATGTTGAGTTCAAATTCTAATTTTTTTTGTGCAAATGTTTTGGCGTAAACTAAGATCGAGTTCCTGCATAAATTTTTAAAGTTTTAGTGAGCCAAAGGCAGTGGCGGCGGGACCGGGGGGGGGGGGGGGGGGGGCTTTGGGGGCTTAGCCCCCCCAATGAAAAAAGTGGAGGGGCTAAGGGCATGTTTAGCCCCCCCCCCCCCCCCCAATATTTGTAAGATGCGCTCCAAGAAGTGGTGACCGGCGACGGCGGGGAGAATATTTAAGTGGGTGGTGAACATATTCTCCATCAGTCTAATGCACAATATAGGCGTACTAATAATTTTAGGGGAATGTTGTCGATGAAAAAGATACTGGACACGCTAAAGCCTCTTTATCATCCCCCAACCCAATCTCCGAAGTCCTCGAAAAGTGGAAGCACTATGGTCTGTCATTGCGTAATCTTGTTAAGTTTTACTGATCGTTATTCCGCGAGGTTTGAACAACGTATTCTACTACCGTTAGTCTATAGTACGTTTGGGATTTGAGCAGTGGCGGAGCTGCCATATGGTCAGGGGGCGGTCGCCCCCCCCCCCTTGACGGTCTAAAATCGTCTGTCGGAGCCCTTTTTAAGTTTTTGACATACTTAACTCTTGCATCATTTTTGGCAAAAGACATAAAAATAGCGTTGTTTAAAGGCCCAGATAACAAAATGCCCAAACAGCCACCAGTAACTGTACTATCTGCACTTCATTCCGATGAAAAGGGTCATCTTCTGTAATATAGGGACAGGTTTTTGCCGAGACATATCTTCATGCTTTATATGCACCAATGAATGCTTTCGCTGTGCTAAGTTCATTGCTTCCACACCAAGCCTGATATATAAGCTAACAAAACACACAAACTGACATTAAATTAACCCTCCCTGTCAATAACAGATGATGCAAAGGGCGCAACAATAATTGAAGCGCAAATAGACCTCTTGTTGTCGGGGATATTTGTCAACATAGACAATAAAAAGAGTTTATACAGGTACCAAAATAACTTCCACAACATTTTTCAAAATCATTTGAAGAGAACATTCAGGTTAAAATAAAATAAAACTGTCATCATAGTGGTATTGGTTTAAGAGTTTTAATGAGCAGTTTCCATTTTGCTTTTCTTCAAGTGACCATTCTCATGATAAATGGCAATTGGTTTGTGTTTTCTGACACTGCACGATAACCCCGTGAAAATTCTTATTTCTGTACTTACGTGACCCAAAAGCCAGAAAATTGCATCTAATAAGCCTAGGTTTAGGCTACTTTTATTTGGTATGAATGCGGTATCTAGAGAGCCAAGCAGACCTTTTGTTGGATATTTCTTGCAATGTACTTAATAAATGGCTATTTCAGAGTAGTCACAGGATGTAAAATACGTCAAGTAATGTTTCTTCGTGCACTTATCTTGATTTCGAGATACCAAAATTGTACACGTTACGGTGATTAATTTCCATAACTTTTTCCCCGTGTAAGATTTGCTTGCTATTTGGCTCTAACAGGTTTAATCTTTATCTTCACAAAGTAGCCCATTATAACATTAGAATCTTAAATCGAGACCTGACAATAACACACATAATAAAATGACCACCTTAATAATAGAATGTGAAAGAGAGGGATAGAAACATGGGCGTCCGTAGGTAGAGACAAGGGGGCACTTGCCCTCCCCTGGAAAGTAAAAAAAAACCTGAAAAAACGAAAAAACATAAAGAAAAAGACGAAGAAAAATTAACATCAACATTTCTTAACAGTTCACTCAAGTGTTTTCCCTATTTTTATGCGGTAAACAGGCTTTAGAAATGACATTTCCAGCGATCTGGGAGACATTGTGGGATAAGATTTTCTTGCGCTCCGCGCCAACTCATGGTGGCGCGGAGCTTTTCCCCTCAAAGCATTTTGCCTAAAAGAATTTTGCCCCCCCCCCCCGGAATTTTCTTCTTCGGAGGCCTATGGAGAGACAACTTAAACATGTTTTAACTTCCGGAGGAGAAATGGCAAAGTAGTCTTCTTCCAGGTTCGGAAAATCAAATGGGAAGTCTGAAAAGCTGTGGTCCCGATCGTGCTGAGGTTCAGGGTATTTACTCCTTCGAAGCGCCCCTTCGAAGCGCCCCTGCATTTTCGCCCCCTCTGAACGAAATCCCTAGCTCCGCCACTGGATTTGAGATCGGTATAGATTAGGTTGGTGGTATCCTTAGGAGGAACCACGGGAGGGGTGTTTTGGGGACAAATGGTATGATCTAGGGGAAATATAATTGAGTAATTGACATGTATGAGTGAACAAATGTAACAAGGGGTGCAAAAAGTGAATAACACGGCAAACAGAATAAATGGAAGAGGATGCATAATTAATTATTGTTCTTGTATCATCTCAATTTATCTGATATGCATTACCATTTTGCATAGGCTGATTTTTTTCTTTTTAGTTGAGAAATTGCAAACATGAGACCCATATTTTAAGGCTGGATACATGCAACATAGAACACGCGGGAAGTGCCGTTTCCGGCCACCTGGGGGGTTTGTAAAGTCAAAAATTTTCTTGTACGCTCCGCGCCAACCGATGGTGGCGCTCCGCTTGGATAGTCCTGCTGGTACTCAGCCCCCCCCCCCAATATTTTTTCCCTTCCGCCGCGCCTGGCGAAAGGTGTACCACTCTATATGAGATTTTTCCGGCAAAAGCCTTTATCATAATATATTCATCAAAATAAGTTGGGATGAAATCGGCACGGGAATGTGTCATGTGGATATATTTTTGCTCGCAATCTTCATGTATAGCTTAGTTTGAATGAAAAAAGTTGTCGATTTCCGAAACGTCGGTCAGCTTTAACCCAAATAGTAACCCTGAAAGAAAAAATGAATGCAAAGTAGAGTCATTAAGGTACTAAGTTGTGATTGGTCAGTTTGTGCTGTAACAACAAACGTATCGTAATCGGAAACGGATTACGAAACTGATTTTGTTCCTGTTAGGAGGCAAAAGCTATTGAACAAGTTTAAAAATGTTATGTTATTGTAGGGAAGCTACGCTTCTCTTCAGACTAACTCTAACGTCACCTGTGGTTCGGCTAACTTGCTCTAGGATGCAGTAAACTCTCACATCACACTTCAATTTTTGAAGTACGGAGTTTCAGTTCTTTGATTGACGGTTGTTACAAACGATCATGTAAAATTATCCGATAATGTGAAAACGACTGATAGTGTAAAAAAATACCGATAAAGTAAAAACAACCGATAATGTAAGAAAAATTTTCCGAAAATGTAAGAATTCTTTGAACCGATAATGTAATAAAAAAAAAAGTACTGATAATGTGAAAACTGTTTTAACGAGGGCTTTATATGGTCTTACCTATATGCAAGAGCATCCGCCTCTCATGTGAAACGCCCGGGTTTTATTCCCAGGCCAAGTCATACCAAAGATTCTAAAAATGGTACCTAATGCCGTTGTGAGTGATACTCCGCATAAGCAATTGAGTAGGGAAAACATCTAAACAATCGTAAAACTCAATCTAACAAACTAGTCTATAGGTGTGTATGTGTGCTAATTTATATTGTGGCAGGGCAGGAAAGCAAATAGGTTCGTGGGTGGGTTAGGTGGAGTTTTACGGCCCAGTTTCCAACCTATTGGTTCAAGTCGAGCCGGCCACGGCCTTTTTTCTAGGTGTGGCTCACTGGCTTGTTTTCCCCACTCCGGAGCATCACGCACAACGGCAGAAGGTTCCATTATTTAAGTCTTTGGTATGACTCGACCTGGGAATATAACCCGGGACTTCCGCGTGAGAGGGGATGCTCTTACCGTTAGACCAAACACGCGGTACAGCAAGAATGATATCAAAATATGCCAAATGATGCAAACGATATTAGCACCAAATTAGAGTAGATGCGCACTGTTTAACAAGGTATTTCTTGATTGGCTGTTGCCAGTGTATTGTATCGATTGTTTTCTTTGTTACGGTTAGGGATAGGTTAGGGATTAGGGTTATCGTTAGCCAGTAAGGAAATTCCTTATTAAACAGCGCGCATCGCCCTCCAAATTAGCCTACTTCTTAGGCCACTTTATCATTCAAAAAATTTCCCGGGACGGCGATCAGGCCCTGTAGTTTGCCATCCACCACCCCCAATAAAAAGTCATGGCTACTCCTGTGATAAAGGCTACACTCAGTCACAACATGGTCAATCATATCCTCTAAGAACAGATGGGCAAAAAATACCGCATGTTGGGGAAACATAGCACATGAAACATTTTTAGTTAACTTCGTTAAATTTATTGGGCAAAATTTATGTAATAATTATTAGGCAAAATCGCGATGTTTCGCCCAACCTTTAGAAATTTTTTTCCCCAACAATGTAGCAGTACTATGTTTGCACAACTATTTCGAGTGTATACACCAAAAAATGTCACACAGGATACATGCGCACATGCGCATGTACACACGCACCCACCCACGAACCTATTTGCTTTCTTGCCTTGCCCGCCTGCGCCTGTCAGCTTAGCTGCCGACCTACAAACTCGCACACATACACACCTATAGGTAGGACCACATGAAACCCTTGAGTTTTTGAATTATCGGTTCAAAGATTTTTTTTTTTCTACATTATCTGTAAATTTTTGACATTATCGGTTCAAAGAATTTTTACCCTATCGGTATTTTTTTTTTTTATTCTCGGCCGTTTTAACATAATCGGTAATTTATTTTTACATTAGGCTTTAGGTCGTTTTTACACTATCGGTTGTAACAAAGGTAAATTAAAAAAAAGTACTAAGTAGTGTAGCTCATATTACACAGCATATACTGTACTCAGTGTTCTGATAATGGGTCTTGTATAGACAAATCCGATTAGCGCTTGTTTTTAGTGACTGTAGGCCGCCATTAGTGGGGTCCATCAGCCTAAAATCGTCTTTATGTATTGTTTACATGAATCTTAAACCCTCATATTTTAGTGAAATTGGAAAATTCAAGATACAAATTAGTGTTCAACCATGCATGACAGAGGTAAGTAAGGAAATCGAAAGATTTAAAGGTGACGGACCCCAGCTATAGCCAACTGAAATCAGACCATCACTTGCTGTCCAGATTCGTGTATACCGTCGCCCTGAAGCAATAAACAGAGAGTGTCTTGATAAGAATGAGTTTTAGACTATTGCGGGAGACGTATAAGTACAGTAGGTCGTGAAAATCGGAACTATCTGGGGTGAGAGTATTTGGCAATAAAATGACAAAATAAAAGGATTCGCCGGGATCAAAACCAAATATTGAAAAGTTCTGACGTAAAGCGTCGATCCCATATTTTCAGAAGTACGACCTTCAAAGGTATTTACACCAAACGATTAACCTAGAATATCATGCAAAGGATAACATGTATATGTGTAGTTGTGCACTGCTTGTATTTTCCAGATTGTGGCTGGTACGAACAACAACTTGACAATCGAACTTTCTCCAACGACATGTGTCAAATCCAGTAAACCCCCAGTGAATGTTCAATTATGTCCACTATTGCCAAGCGGCAGTGAACTAAAGGTGTGTTCTTTTATCTTCATTTTTAGTAATATCGTGGGTACAGAACATTATTTCACAGGCATCTCATATTAAGTGAAATGAATATCCCCCGCCCCGATTTTTTTTTATTTGAAAATAACAAGGATCGTCCAGGACATGTTTTTTCCATTACAATAGGCCGAATTCTAGACCCAAATACAAACTGCATATTTTAATCACCATAACTTCGATCAGCCAGATATCAAGCCTGCGGCTTTTCTATGTCGAGATTAGGATTTGCCACAAGTGGCACACTAACTTTGTCAAGTTAAGCAGACGCAGACATCAAATGCTAAAGGCGAGGATTTGCCCGACAAGGTTACCGAGCTCCCCAACAATTAGGACTAAAGGAGGGGGGGAGGCAGAAACTTGCAACCCCAACAAGGGCGGTGGGCTGCAAACAGAAATGGGGAAGTGCAATTTGGGAAATTACATGTCTATTTTTATGAGATATTTGAAATTCTAAAGCTTACATTAGAGAAAGTTAGAAATTTGGATTTTAATGTGCTTTATATAGAAATTTTGGGGGATTTTGTTGGATTTGCCCTTCCTACGAGCAAAATCAGTAGTAGATCGTCAGGATAGCTGACCTTTATTGGGGTTATGTATTTTACCATATGGTTAAAGGCTCTATGACAACATTGACAAATTTTGACAGAATGCTGGCTTCCTTTTTAACAATAATTGATAATCTTGAGCATACATTGGAGAAATACAGAATTTTTCCGAAGAAAATTTGACAATGGGTGACAATGAATTAAAAATTTTGTGGCCTTTATGGAAAATATTCCCTGCTTTCTATGGAAGAAATCGATTAAATTGTCGAGACGACTGGAGATTGTTAAGGTGAAATATTTCATCTTACGGATTAAGGATTTTTAAAACAGAAAACTTGTTTTCGTCTTCTTTAAACACATATTTGAAATGTGCAGGTTATGTTGAAGAAAATTCAATTATCTTGAATGTCTGAGGAGAAAATCAGCAATTTACAAGTTGAAGATTGTATTGAAAATCTGCCCTTCATCATCATCCCTTCATGTTAGCAACCCGATGCAGATCATCGTCGGGGAAACGGAAGTAAATTAATTTTTTTTTTTAATCTATAACAGTCCGAATTACGGCTCCCTCCACCCAAAATGAATCATTTCTTCAACGGAATGCAGCCATGCCCCCTTTGTTAGCGCCACCCTTGCTGACGGCGCAAATGATTTATAGGACTTGAACAGTTGAAGATGGGCACCCTTAAGCTTCCATCGTTTTACCTGTTTTTTATTTTGAGAGATGAGGTAAATATGACACTCTGAAGGTCCATGTTTATTGCATTTCGAGACAAATTTCGTTTCCAATTTCTGGCAAAATTCCCGACATAACGTTCAGTCTTGTTGTTGCTGTTGTTTGTTTGTTTTTTTGTCACGCTCCCTTTGCTCAGAAAGACCCATTTGGTGGAAGCGAAAAGCGTGTAAATTATCAAGAATATGCTTGAAAAGGCGGTCGAACTTGACAGAAAGTTTTCAAGACTTGCAAATGCCACCTGGGACATAAAGCACAAAACATTTCACGACATAATAAAGAACTATACTAGCAATTCCAGACGTTGCAGGGTTCCTTCGAACCCTTCAATCCCATCCTGGATACGGGCCTGAATATATCTCAGTTGGGTGTGATAAGAACATTACATGTTTCCCGTGTTATCAATACTTTTTGTTGGGTTACCCATTCCTACCCGAAGAGGTCAGTTGATTGTTGCAACGATGGCATGGGAACGAATGCCTTCTTGCATAAAATAAGGGAGTCGTCTTTTCAACTTGACTTCTTAATAAAGAAAGAGTGATTCTTTGTTTGAGATTAAAATAACTCTTAAGTTGACAGGGATATGTTAGTGCCCTTTTCATTTCATTGTTAAGCTCTTAATATTTAAAAGAAACATTCTGTTCAACAAAAAGAAAGTTATATTTGTTATTACCTAGTGTATATGCACTTTCTTTGGATACTCTTTTAAGTTTTAACCGACTGCATGGTCAAGTTTTTTGAGCATCCGATTCGCTGTCGGTAGGTCGGGAGTTCAATTATTGGTCGGGTCATATCGAAGACTTTAAATTGGAACCTACTGCCATTGTGCTTGGTGCTCAACATAAACAAAGGAGTAGAGAAAACAAGCCAGTGAGCCGCAATTAGAAAAAGGCAGTGGCTGGTCTTGAACCAATTGCTTGAAAACTGTGCCGTAAAACTACATGTAACTTTAAAAACTATAATACATAAAACCTTGTGACTGTTTTATTCCTTTTTTCTAGCCTGTGGTCTGCATAGTTCAAGTCTATGTACCGGTCTTGGACGATTTCATGCAAATGACCAACTATGAATGCAGAGAGGAAAGCGGCTAAAGCTGAAGTCATGCGCAGGATCGTACATAGAAGCGGAAGCACCTAATACGGTCTCATTTTTGTCACTATTTCGAAACATGAATTAATGATGACCTCTTGGTTTTAGTTTACAAAATGTAGTCATTTTCTTTTTCTTTCTTAAGTAAAGGTCAGGACAAAAATATAATCATAGCCACTACCAAAATTATGATTAGCCTACAGTGATCAATGCAATATGTCACTTTTAAATTCTTCTCTCATTCGAACTTCAGACTGGCAGCACAAGGATTTGGTTTCTTCCAGAAAAAAAACTGGTTTCTTTCAAAAAGTGGAAGAAATTGGAAAAACCCTGTTTCTTCAAGGTTTCTTCAGGAAGAAACTAGAAAAAATCGTGGAATGACCATTATACAACTGAGGAATAGGTACTCAAATAGGTGTCTTCAATGGAGGATGAAACTTGAAGTATGAAAAGAGTGAAAATCGAAAATCTATCCTCTTTCAAAAAATTGCATTGTCAATCCTCGTCAAACTCTTACTTAAACCTTGCCACAAAATCTTAAAAAATACCCGCTTCCAGTATCAGTTAAGACAGCAGAGATGTGAAAATTGTCAGGATGAGGTTTGAAGGAATGTGAAAGGGTGGGATCATGTATTTAAATGCAAGTCCACTGGCAGCGGGAAGCTCACTGGATTTTAATGAAGATGGTGATTGCACAATACCTAGTCTGGGTTGTTACCAAACAATGTTTATGAATAATTTGTGCTAATGTGTGAATCCCCTTAGTTACAGCTCCCACTTTAATGCATGAATCTACTGTATGATGTCAAATGGAGGTTAACAACTTAGTATGAAAGTCGATTATGCATATACTTTAGACCTACACATTAATACTGTTTGCCTACAGTACTTGTGTCCCAGCCTAGGGTAACCCAAAGAAAGCGTCAGTACATGTATGTGTTGTATTAGACATGATGGTAGATTAAAGGAAATTGTAAATTACAAATTAACACCATTTTCATTCAAATATTAAGTTTGTTCTGGTTTCTTCCACTTTAAGTTGAAGAAACTGGAAGAAACCTTTCAAGAAGAAAAAAAACTTTTTTTCTTGATTTTTCCCTCATGGAAGAAGCCTGCGAACCCTTAGCAGCACAGCTGAGTGACCAATGCTTTCGCTGTGCAATGAATACATGTTCATTTGATTAAAAGCAATCACGATTGTGCATGCTGGTGTGTGTCTTTCCATACGTATTTTACTTTGGGCAATTTGATTTTGAAGTATGAATTTGACATGACTGGTAAAAGGGCAAACAATCTGAATTTATTAATTCTGCAATCTTTAACTCTGTACCCTTGAATTATGTGTTCCTAAAGGACAATAAAATACTGCTCACTATATACTAAATGTATTCCTCACTTCTATAGATATCTCATTATGTACTTCCCTTCATATTTTGTCAGACTACAGTAAATGAAGATCAAATTTTTCCAAAAGTCACAATAAGTCACTTACAAACAAATGTAATTTCACTTTTATGACATTTATTTTGTAACATACTATGCATCATTAAACTATATCAACTCAAAATGCTTCATTTTGTCAATAATCTTCACATCACTGTGGGAGAAATATGCTTTAACATGTAAATTACCTTGAAAAACTGCCTCACCTTCTCAAAAACAAAAACTGCAGGGGAAACTGGATAGGTTTATTGATCGCCCTTACTGATGCTGACACTAACTTCATACTTCCAAAAGTCATTTGTGAAGAAAATTTTCCAGAAGCTAGATATTCAATGAAGTAAAAAAGTCTTTCTAGGAGACTTAACTGCAAAAAACCTTGTAAAAATTCTGCTCCCAGGTTGAGTCATACCCAAAGACTTTAAAGTGGAATGGACCTCGTGTTGTGAATGATGCTCTGCATTTGCAAACAATCGAGAAGAGCCCATAACCTGAACCAGAAAGCTCAAAGGCTTAGTGATTCCTTGCTGATCTTGAGAATTCTTGAGAAATTTTGAGGATCTTGGGAAAACTCAGAAAATTTCACTTTTTGACCTCTGATGACCCCAGATGACAATTGTAGGAATTCTTAGGAAATTCTGCTTTCAACTTCTGATGACCTGAGATGGACAATATTTGACCTATGATAACCTGACATGACCTCTGATCTGTACCGAATTAGTAAGGTTGAACTGTGTTTATAAGCCATTAAAGCGAGCTTGTAGTTTTACCCCTGGTGACCTCAAATGACCTTTGGTTTCTACAAAAATAATACAGTTCTTTCTCTCAGCATGAAAAATCTATATACCCAAATATGAAGTGTTGGTACTTCAGATATCATGTTTACTAGCCATTTTTGAGGTTTCTGTAATTTTACCTCCATCTAATAGACTCAAATGACCTTTAGCCTCTACCAAAAACAATGGGGTTCTTTCTTTCAACATGAAAAATCTGTAAGAAAGAGTCAGTCATTACCCACCTTGAAATATTGTGTTTACAAGCAGAGCCATAAACACTCACACATATGTCACCCCATTGTTGTCTCTTGTTCCACATAATCAGTTGACAATGTGTACACAAACTCACATGACACTACCATTGCATGATAGATTCCTTGGCTGCCTTTGACAAGGAATCAAAAAAGGCTGTGGGTGACATTGATGCATAAAACCCTACATAACTATTTAGAATATATCATGGGTCTGTCTCAGTGTCTGTTCTACTTTCATATTGTCCTCTCTTCAACTTGTTGGAAGTGACCTTTGACCCTGCTTGATCCTCAAGTAATCGAGCACAATGCTCCTTTATCTCCATGATGAACTATTCTTCCAAAGCCAGATGTTTAGAGTATTTTTCATCCGTCTCGGTGCCTCCTCTAAAACCAGCTTCCATCAGAATTAGTCCGAGAATTGCCTCAAGTGACAGGAACTTTTCCTCTATTTTGTATTGCACACTTCTTCCAGAATTCAGTAGTCCATCCATTCCTTCATGTATATGCATGTAGAAGGAGAAACTGCTCCGCCTTCATAACAATTATCAAAAACCTGGTTATAGAAAAGACAAAAATAAATCTATGAAAAAGTAGCAACTTTGAAGACAGAAACTCATGACCAAAAAGCACATTTTTCCTTAGAGGAAAGGAAAATTCTCAATTGATGGTGCTTTTTAAATGATATCAAAACACAAAAAATGTGGAAAAATGTTTTTCTTTGGCCATCTCTTATTGACATGTTACATACATTAATAGCAAATACGTTATAAGCTGTTAACTCCTTCTATGCCTAGGATCGTTCTCTGTGGTAAAATGTTTTACTTGCCATTTTCAAATTAAAAAATTATCCTTTAAAAACACCCTCTCATTTATCAACAAGTTTTTAAACCTGCAAGTTTCTGCCATCTAGTGTGGACATTACAAGATGCAAATACTTGGAACAGCTCACAGTCACACATAATGCATAGATTACCATTATACCATTAGATTATTATCATAAGAATATGCCCTTGAGCAATAAACTACTACATGTCTCTGAACAAGGAAGATTTAAGTAATGTAACTAAGGTACGGCGAACCTGAACTACCTGGAATGAGGATATTTGTTCCTTTGGCGATGACTTCTGATCCATGTCAGTATTTGAACTCTATTTGACCCCAAATGACCTTTGTTCAACTTCAAAAAGTAAGTCTTTGATGATCCATCAAACACTGTACACTTTTCTCAAATTGAAAAAACTAGCACAGAACCACCACAACTTGCAGATCATGCATGATTTCACTGTTTGATATCTGAATGACCCCTAATACATGATAAATACAACTGAAATGACTGGTCCTCTATTTGACACTGACTCCCATTAAATGTGATTTTGTTATAACCCTGATGAACTGTCGGCTTTTGATTGATTTCATCTTTTGACCTCTCTGTCCCAAAATGACTTTATTTGGAAGTGAAACTACCAAGATCTATCAATAACAGGACACTCTGGCCAGTCTTATAAAATATGTGCAAAACCCTAAACAGTTGAAGGCTTCTGCATGATGATTTCACTGATCTCTGCATAATTCATATGACATTAAAATTACTTTGACAGATGCAACTCTGATGATCCACAATCTACTTACTGAAAACACTTGCCAAATTCGAAAAAACTCCAACTTAAATCACAGTACTTGCATGCATAATAAACACTCTATGACCTTCTTTTGTCTAACACCTTTTTTGACTCCAAATAATCTGTGAACTACTTCAAAGTACAACAACTTAGATGACTTTTATCTCCTTAATACTCCATCAAATCTGAAAGGATTCCAAAAAAAGATAAAGTACTTGAAGACTTTTTCACTACTGCACATTTTGGCTTCTCACTACCACACATGCCCCTTGACCAACTTTCTGTCACCATAATTTTCAAGCACTTGATACGTTTTATGACCATACCAACATAAACAAGGATCAATCAATCAAACTGCAGACAGTAGCTTTTTATCCAATGCTGATGGACAGACAAAAAGACAGATGTATTGCCATGGCAGCAGCTCAACCTGTTGACCAATTTAATACTGTGATGATGGTGTCTTATTTATTATTCTAAAATACTTGACCTACTCACAAATACCACATTCCAAAATAATTTTGTACATTATACTTTTGGAAAAAGAGATTACCTTCCAAAGAAAAAAGAAATTCTGCTTCTTTAGTAGGTTCATATGATAAAGCAACAAATTATGGACAACTAGCACTAAACAGCTTCATTGTTGCTTATATCATTCTAGAGATTGTGCTATTAATGGCAACTGACACAGTGTCACCATAAGTTAGTTGGTTAGCTAGTCTGTAAGTTAGACTTTTACGGCTCAGTTTCCAACCTATTGGTCCAAGTTGAGCTGGCCAAGGTGACTCAAAGTTAGTCTATGATATCCTATCAGGGCGACATTTACCACCATTTTTCCATTTTTCGAAATGATTTCAAATGTCTTATGCATGGTTTCCAACTTTTACAACATACACATGTTAAGGCATCCTGAAGCAAACATTCTTCATAAAAATTTCTCTCCATTTTTATTAAATCCATCTTTGCCTACATTAAAAGGCAAAATTTAAAGTCAGACCAAATTAAATAAAATACTCCCATGATGAACAAAATTTCTGAACTTTAATTGGGAGGGACAATCTTCTTTTTTCTTTGAGGGAAGGGCATGCTGTGATATGCCTAATACAGAATTCTTTAGTAAAAACCACCGAGCGACGGTCCTTTGATGTAAACAATACTGTGTCAAACACCACAGTTCTAGATAATGGCATTTTAATCCCATCTGCCTGGCCACCCCAGCTAATCTCTTAACAGATTTTGTTCTCACCAAGACAAAGGGCTGTTCTTTGGCCAAACTGGTGCAACAAAGCTGCTTACTCATTGCCAAGTGAACTCTGGGCTAATTAAATTGGATCATCTTACTGATAGCATATGTTTGATTAGTTAGTTTTGTTAAGGCAAAAGTGCAAACTCACTGCTCTTCAGAGAGAACATGTCATGGGGGTGGGGGATGAGGTCATTACTAAAAGCAACCCTCTATCTACTAATGAGTGAAAAGTCAGTCAGCTACATGACAAGATACTAATGGATTGACCTAAAAAAAATCAAGCAGATTTCAAGGAAATGATTAAATAAGATTGAAACAAACAGATTACTCACAGGACAGACTCCACATGGGATGCGCATGATGCCTGCAGGCTCAGTTAATGGCTGAATTGCTCTAAACATTTTAGTTCTGCCCTTTTGTTCTGTCTTATTCACAGAAACTGTCATCTCTACTTTTCCATCATAGATGAGGGTGTTTAAAATAGTTTCTATATCATCCACACCAAGGTTTACCTGGAGAAAACAGAGAAGATACATCAAAAACTTCAGGATGGGCAAATCTAAAAAGGACACTTCATACACAGACAGAAACCTTAAAGGGCCAAACCTCTCCCCCCAAACTACCATTTTGGTACCCAGGTACCTAAATTCTCAATTGGCTCAGCTCTTTGATTGACAGCTAATTCAAACAATGAAGAGTGCCAAAGCTTATATTACACAGCATGAACGGTACTGAGAGTGTTTTGATTATTGAGTTTTTCTGTACTCACCCTGAAGCAATTAACTGAGATTGTGTCTGGATGAAGATGAATTTCAGACAATTGTGGGAGGGGCTTCAGTAAGAAGGTTAGGAGAATTGGTACTGTTTGGGGTGGGAGAACTGGGCCTTTAACATTAGTGTAACTTGAAGACAAGACTTGTTAGTTAGATGGAGTTTTATGGCCCAGTTTCTAACCAATTGGTTTAAGTCAGGTAGGCTACAGCTTTTTTTCCAGCTGTGGCTCACTGGCTTGTTTTCTCTACACCTTTGTCTATCCTAAGCACCAAGCACAATGGCAGAAGGTTCCATTTTTGAAGTCTTCGGCATGACCCAGCCTGGACTCCAACTCCGGACTGCAAGTTGGATGCTATAACCACTTTTCCATGCAGTCCTTCTTAAAGACAAGACAGTCATCATTCCAAGTACACTTGCTTTCAGGTACACTAGATATCAAAATTCTCAATCAGTGACCACTCTTTGGTTGACCTAAAAATTTGAATGTTTCAAAAGATGCACAGTGGCTCATGTTTCATATGATGCAGAGAGTGTTCTGGTTATATGCCCACCATGATATGGTTTCAAGCAATGACTTGGCTTGTGCCTGCAGGCACGCAGTTGGACAGGAAATTATAGTTGCAAGAGAGGCTACAAGGTCACTAATTTGGGAGAATGGGAATGACCTGAAAAGAGAAGACCAGCCCTTTGACAGAAGAAATGGACACTGCTACAATTTATGCAAGTTTGTGGTCAAGGAAAGTGTCATATCCCCAATTGCTCTCTGAGTTGATCCACTATAGTATTTGCTATTGGTAAATATTCCCATGACATTAACTCTGGTAAATTTAACATAAGGGTTCAAACATGGTACAAGTTCTAGTTCTGCTTCTAATAAATTCATGGACAAATTCTGAGAGAAATTGGCTGACAAGAAGTTTTTTCACCACCACCACAGGTTGGGGAAATCTGGCTTGACTAAAACCACAGAATGTGCAAGTTACTGACCATCACAACATAACTTTCCTGAGTTGTGCAGGACTACTTGTGATTGTAGGTTTATGCACATTTTCATGGCACCAGCTTCTTCTCTTACAACATCATTTTTTTGCACCCAAAAATTCTTTTGTTATTCAAATTAAGTATATAAGCAGCAGAAAAAACAGATTCAAGGACTTATCTGTGGGTGAAAAATTTACAAAATTCATGACAAAAATAGTTTCTGTGTGGTCTGCACTAGACTAGTGTAAATTCAGTTGCCTTTCACACATGCTGCTAGAATTGAATAGGACATTTTAGCCAATGTTACCTGAGAAAAAGGTGTTTTCTTGGGTGAAGCTTGTCTCTGTTATTGCTGCAATTAACCCCATTTAAACTAGCCTTGTTGCTCTATTGAGCAAATAGTCTTTGAAGGAGGCAAACACCTTTAACTTTATCTCAAGATACCTGAATAGGAAGTTCTCTGATAGATTGTGGATTATTAGTTGCCAGCTTGAGATGGCTAAAACTTGCTATTCCCTTCTAGCATCATAAAGTGCTAAAAGTTTTGGTTTTGAATTTCAGTCATGATATTCCTTAATTGATACAAATTGCAGGAATTTCTTTGTTCTTTCAAGAAATGTCTTACCCCATTTGAGAGTAACCCAAGCTCTTGTATGTACTTCCACACTTCTTCTGGTGAGGCATATGATCTGTTGAGCTTAAGGAGAGGATCCACATCTAACTTGGATGTGGCTTCCATCTGCATAAAGTAAAACATGAGACTTTAAGATGCAATTGGTAAAATTTCTCCATTTCAACCTAATCAGATTTATAGACCTTAATGGCAAAAATACACAAAGTACATCAAGTATGCAAAGTAGAACAGAATCTCCAGATGGTGACAGTTTAACTTGAGATGATAAATGTAGTTACATAAATGTAGTAACATTTAAAGACATCAATATTAGCAATGATGAAATAAAAGATTCACTCTTCTGCCAGATCATAGGTGAGGGTCAAGTTCTGGTAAACCACCCTAATGCATAGAGTTTCTCCATTTGTAGTTCCCGTCTAAACTGAAAAACGTTTCAAAACTTATCTTCGAATCTTTGCTAGGATGTAACTCAGCGTAAAGTTGCAATTTGAGGACTTTGAATAATTTATCCCCACAACCAAAATAACCTCAAATAAGTTCTGTGTTACTGTCGAATGTGTGAGAAATATTGACAGACAGAAGACTTTAAACAAGATCAATAAAGGAAGCATCAATGTGGAATTAATCCAAACCCGTGGCAATAAAAGGAAAAATATTATTAAAGCATCTTACCTTTTCTTGTAAAAATTTAAAGCAAGTCTGGTTTAAAACATTAACAAATTCTGCATCAAAGTCTTGATCACTGTACCATGCACCACCAGTCACAGAGCGGTCTGGTTCTAACTCAAACAGCATGTACACTTTCTTCTTCGAATCCTGAAGTAAATAACATATTGCATTTTATATCTTTGTTACATCACAGGGTTCTTAAACTTTCCTACTTTGCCAATTCCATGACTTTCCATATCCTTTACAAACAGCATTTCATAACTTCTCCAGACATAACAAGTACTATCTGATTTTTAAAGGAGTCAATACTCACCACAAACTACAATTTTCGTAGTTGTCCACAGTCATTCTGAACTGGCACAGCTCTTTGATTGACAGCAAATTCAAAAAAATGTACAGTATTCTAGCCCTTATTACACTGCATGTCTATACTGAGAGAGTTTTGATGACAAATTGGGTTCTTATATACTCACTAACTTAAGCAAGTACGTAAGGAGATTGGAACTGTTCAGGGTGAAAGGTTTAGGCCTTTAAGGACAAAATTATACTCAAGGGCAAAGTCATTACTTATTAGTTTACAAATCTGAAATTTTCTAATGATGATTAAGTCAAAAAAAAGGACCTGATATTAGAGGAAATTTATATGATCGCAGTTTTACTGTTAATGTGCCAAGTGATGAGTCCAAATAATCTTGCATTAAAAATGTGTTTTGTGTTGCAAAACAAAACATGAACAAGTATTAATGCAAATTTTTTTGCAGGTATCTCTGGAATTCAAACAAGTTGGAATATACAAAAGTGGTAAGGAAATTTACTTCATGCCTCATAGGCATCCATCTTTATTCAGAGGGAGGACATGGCCACCTCTGTCAAAAATTTACCATGGTGGTAAAAATCTCAATAAGTCAATGGGCAACTTTCCCAGAAGTGCAGGGGGGGGGGATATGTCCCCACATCTCCCCAAAATCAGTGCCCATGTAATATCTCATCATATTCAACAAAAATATGTACCTGAATTTTTTTTCAGAAGAAATCATGCAGTCCGTGAAGACTTACCCCAACTGACTTGATAGCCTTGATCACTTTTCTGTTTTCTAGTTTCTTCAGAATCTTGTTGAGTGGGGGTGGGGCCAGCCCACATCCTCTACGTATATCTCTAATCCAGATACCTTTGTTACCCGCCTCCTTGATGATCTGATATACCAGTCTCTCTTGGTTATCACTACCTCGTAAGTCACTATAAAGGTAGACAAAACATTTATTCAGTGCACTCTCTTTATAGCATCCTGTGGACTGGGGGTTGTAGAATATGCCCAGGATATTACCCCCCTGTTGACTGAGGCCACTAAAGGGAAACCAAATTTGGACTTGAACCATAACAAAAAAACATAACATACTTACACTTGATTCTGTGTATCTTTTATCTTATACAGCAACTGGTTGTTACTACCCTGCACCAGATCTATCTGACCCTATAAAGAAGATTAAATGATTTCTGTTCAATTAAAGCATTCATAAATTCATAAACAGCTACATCACTACTATTTGTTTGCATGAACAACTACATAAATACTAAATACTTTAAACATGGCCTCAGATACAGGAACTTTTTTGCATTTAGTCAGCAAATTATGTCAAAGATATTCACTGTGAAGATAATCAGATCCGTGTTTCTTTCTACGGTACTTAAAAAACTGCCTCTGGAAAAAGTGATCAAATCCGTGATATTGTTAAAGCCAGAGAAGCAGCAACAAGCAGTTCTGCTGCCATATCCCCAGTTTTCTGACCTGCTTGGTACACTTACATCTGTAAAAAGTGGTGCGTTAACAACACACCACAACCAGGGTTAAATTTAGTTGAGAGTGTATGGAATTTTATTAAAGCTCAACGTACAGTACATAGATTTTACACGTTTGAGTGCTAAACAGGGAAACTGAAGAATTTTCTGGAAACTGACAGATAATTTGGATGTCACACTCACTACTTTTACCACAAGAGACAGATTTCAAGTTGTATTTTAACTAAAGAAATTACAGATCAGAAATTCACAGACCTGAAAGTATCCCCAATGGATGACCGTTACGACAGACCTGTCGACCTGTCTGACTTTAGGGAAATTTTCATTTTTCAAGGCCAACAAACAGGCAGATCAGTTGAAAAACCAGGAGGTTGATATTAGTTTCAACTAAAACAATACAAATACTGGCACTTTAGGCTAAAACACTGCTAGGGGCTGATGCATTGGGAGAGAAAATTATCCAATTAATGCTTTGCACAGTTAAAGTTGCTCTTGTTTATGTACGTTGTCAAACACGTAAAGTTAAGTATATCAGTTATGAATTAACCGTTTCAAGGCTGACTTTTGTAAGGACATGCAAAATAAGGTGTTCTCTTTACCTTTATATTATTATAAAGATGGTTATGTACTATGTGCCAGGTATCAGTTGTAGCCAACAGTAGCTGTACACAATCACCTTTTCATGATCCCTTGCTCAAATAAGCCTATGCTTTTTACTGACTGCGGGGCCCATTTCCAAAATATCACAAATAAAACTGAAACACCAAGACTGCAGGAAAGTAGGAATTGAAACCTGGAGGCCAGGAGATCTTGATAAGCACTGAGTCTCCTGTTAAAACCAGGAGAGTTGACAGGCCTGATTACAAACACACAGAGACCTGCTTTCTTGCAGGGAGTTATAAATGGAGAGTGCAGTTTGCACTGTATGCACACTGACCAATGTACAAGATTATACACAATAGACACATGTATATCACTTACCTTTGAGAGCAAGGAGTTGATGGCTTTTACTTTCTCCTGTACATCAACATTTGGAAGATGGACCTGAAGTGTTGAGTCACTGACACCCTTTGCTTCTTGACAACAAATCTCCAATATTCTGGATTAAAAGAAATGCCCTGATTCAAAGTAAAAAGCTCTCTGATCTAAGACATTAAATGCTTGAAATGTTGACCTGCAGAAAACTAGAACATCTTGGCCTAGAAGGCTTACATGAACCTCATTTCCCACTATGGTAGAAAAACTCTGATAAATGCTATATCACCTTTATCTAAAAGGGGTTCTCTGATTTCTTCAGCAGCCTTCTGTTCCAAAATTGCTTGCGAAATGCTCCCACCCTTCTTGAATTGAGAACATTTTTGGTCAAAATTATAATGGGGTTACTCTTCTTCAAATGAATAGTAAACAACAGATTAGACTGCCGAATGTGCTGAACAATCTATGACCCCTTATAAATGCATTGCATCAAACTGTCCCATGTTGGCACAAGAGTAGTCAGTAGGATACTGGCTCTTTTCTGCAAGATTTATGCTTTTTGATTCCTTGCCGGAGGAAGGCAGGGAATCTATGTGATGGTGATGTCGTGTGTTTGTGTGTGTGTGTGTGTGGGTGTGTGTGCGTGTGTAGGTGTGTGTGTATATGTGACGCTTTGGCTTGAAACACGATATCTCAAGAAGGGTAGGTGTGACTAACCTCATATTTGGTGTGTGGGTTGTTCATATTGAGTAGATAATCCCTATTGTTTTTGGTGGAGATCAAGGGTCATTTGGGGTCACGAGAGGTCAAAAGGTCAAAACTTTGTAAACACGATATCGCGAAAACAGTACATGTGACTATGCTCACATTTGGTGTGTGGGTTGGACATGTTGAGTAGATGATCCCTATTGACTTTCGTGGAGGTCAAAGGTCATTTGAGGTCACAAGAGGTCAATAGGTAAATTCCTTAGAAATTGCTAGTAAAAAAGGTATCTCAAGAAGAGTAAGCATGACTAATCTCATATTTGGGTGTGTGGGTTGGTCATATTGAGTAGATAATCCCTATTGTTTTTGGTGGAGATCAAAGGTCATT
This sequence comes from Holothuria scabra, assembly GCA_037179385.1. NCBI lineage: Eukaryota > Metazoa > Echinodermata > Holothuroidea > Aspidochirotida > Holothuriidae > Holothuria > Holothuria scabra. Next base: position 29,897,993 of record CM074180.1, on the reverse strand, counting down.
TGGGGTCACGAGAGGTCAAAAAGGTCAAAACTTTGTAAACACGGTACTTCAAGAACAGTACATGTGACTATGCTCATATTTTGTGTGTAGGTTGAACATATTAAGTAGATGATCACTATTGACTTTCGTGGAGGTCAAAGGTCATTTGAGGTCACGAGAGGTCAATAGGTAAATTCCTTAGAAATTGCTGGTAAACACGGTATCTCAAGTAGAGTAAGCGTGGCTAATCTCATATTTGGTGTGTGCATTGGCCATATTGAGTAAATGATCCCTGTTGTTTTTGGTGGAGATCAAAGGTCATTTGGGGTCACGAGAGGTCAAAAGGTCAAAACTTTGTAAACACGATATCTCAAGAATGGTACATGTGACTGTGCTCATATTTGGTGTGTGGATTGGTCATATTGAGTAGATGATCCCTATAGATTTTCCCAAAGTCAAAGTTCATTTGGAGTCTGCATGTTCAAAGCCTGACAAGCTTTCCTGCACAGTGTTTCAAGAAAGGATGGTCATATTGACTATTGAGTAAATGATCCCTATCAATTTTCGTGGAGGTTAAAGATCATTTGGGGTCACGAGAGGTCAATAGGTAAATTCCTTAGAAATTGCTTGTAAACAGTATCTCAAGAAGAGTAAGTGTTAATAATCTCATATTTGGTGTGTGGGTTGGCCATATTGAGTAGATGATCCCTATTGTTTTTGGTGGAGGTCAAAGGTCATTTGGGGTCACAAGAGGTCAAGAGGTCAAAACTTCGTAAACACGGTATCTCAAGAATGGTACATGTGACTATGCTCATATTTGGCGAGTGTGTTGGCCATATTGAGTAGATGATCCCTATTGTTTTTGGTGGAGGTCAAAGGTCATTTGGGGTCACAAGAGGTCAAAAGGTCAAAACTTCATTAACATGATATCTCAAGAACGATGCATGTGACTGTGCTCATATTTAGTGTGTGGATTGGTCATATTGAATGGATGATCCCTATAGATTTTCCCAAAGGTCCAAGTTCATTTGGAGTCTGCATGTTCAAAGCCTGACAAGCTTTCCTGCACAGTGTTTCAAGAAAGGTCACTTGTAGGGTCCTGTAACTTGTCATGTAGATGGCACATAGTGAATACATGGTCCCTTGCATTTCAGGGACAAGGAATCACTAAGCCTTTTGGCTTTCTGGTTTACTGATATGTTCCATCAATCAATGTTTGAACACAGTATGTTCTCTTGTCGATCTACACCATATGTGGGATATAGCTGCCAATTAACTGCTGGATGTTCCTTCTATTAGCATTGGCAAATTTTAGATTGGATTTAATGTTAAATTTATGTGTCTAAGATTTGTCTTAGTTACAATTTAGGCACAGAATGACAATGGTTCATTTAACAAAGATGAAAATCATGTTGATAACCCGCAGATCCCAGCACCCACTGACCCCCAGTGATCCCAGATGACCTTTGACCTCAACCAAAATCAATGGGGTTCTTCGATTCTCTCAAGACCTCTGAATAACTGACGTGATCTCTGGCTGGTTAAGCCTATGGTGACCTCAAATAACCTTTGACCTGCACCAAAAACAATAAGGTTCTCCCTCTCAACACTGCAAATCTATATCCCCAATATAACCAGAATGCAAAACTGCATTTGAAGTTTCCTATCTTGAGATATCGTGCTAACAAGATTTTCAGACTTTGACCCCTGGTGACTCCAGATAACCTTTGACCTCTTCCGAAAACAAAAGGGACAATCTTCTGACCATAGCAGGTCTGTCATACGCAAATATGAAATCTATCCAAGTTTATCTTGGTAAACCATGCTAACAAGGTTTTCAGACTGTGACCACTGGTGACTCCAGATGACCTTTGACCTCCCTCAAAAACAATAGGGACCATCTTCTGACCATAATGCATCCACATACCAAATATGAAATCTATCCAAGTTTCCTATCTTAAAAAATATTGTGCTAACAATATTCTCAGCTTTTGGCCCTTGGTGACCCCAGATTAACTTTGACCTCCCTCAAAAACAAAAGTGACCATCTTCTGACCATAACTCATCCACATACCAAAAATGAAATCTATCCAAGTTTCCTATCTTGAGATATCGTGCTAACAATATTTTCAGCTTTTGACCCCCGGTGACCCCAGATGACCTTTGACCTCCATCAAGAACAATAGGGACCATCCTCTAACAATAACGCATCCACATACCAAATATGAAATTTATCTAAGTTTCCTATCTTGAGATATCATGCTAAGAAAATTTTCAGCCTTTGACCCCTGGTGACCCCAGATGACCTTTGACCTCCACCAAAAACAATAGGGTTCTTCCTCTCAGTATGGCACATCTATGTACCAAGTTTAAAAACTGTCAGACATTCCTATCTTGAGATATCGTGCTAACAAGCAAAGCATCACAAACACACACACACACATACACACATACATACACACGCCATCATGATTGCATAGGTTTCTCTTATCATGGAAACCAAAAACTGTCCATTACTCCTATCTTGAGATATCGTGTTTATAAGCCACATTCGACATTTCCGCAATTTTACGACCATTGATCTCAAATGACCTTTGACCTCTACCAAAAACAACAGGGGCTCTTCCTTTCAACATAACAAATCATTATACCAAATATGAAAAGTGTCAGTTACTCCTATCATGAAATATTGTGTTGACAAGCCATTTTCAATGTTTTCACAATTTTAACGCGGGTAACCTCAAATGACCTTAAACCTCTAACAAGAAAAAATAGGCTTCCTCCTCTCAACATCACGAATCTATATACCAAATATCAAGAGTGCCAGTCACTTCTTTCTTGAGATATCATGTTTACAAGCCTTTTACCACGTTTTTGCAATTTTACCTAAAATGGCCTTTGACCTCTACCAAAAGCAATAAGATTCCTTTTCTCAACATCACAAATCTGTGTACCAAATATGAAAAGTGTCGGTCATTCCTAACTTGAGATTTTACAATTACAAGCTTCTCAGACTTTGACCTCTGGTGACCTCAAATGACCTTTGACCTCCACCAAAAACAATAGGGTACTGCCTCTCAACATGACAAATTTATAAATCAAATGTGAAAAGTGTTGGTCATTCTTAACTTGTGATATGGCGATTACAAGCACTTTAGGAGGTTTTCGCAGATTTACCGCTGGTGACCTTATATGACCTCTGACATCCACAAAAAATGATACTGATCTTCTTCACAACATGGCAAACCTTTATACCAAATATGAAAAGTATCGGTCGTTCCTAACTTGAGATATCGCGATTACAAGCTTTTTCAGACTTAAACCTATGGGACCTCAAAAGACCTTTGACCTCAACCAAAAACAACAGGGTTCCTTCTCTCAACATGAAAAATCTACATAAATAGGAAAATAGGAAAAGTGTTGATCATTCCTATCTTGAGATATCGCAATTACGAGCAAAGTGTCAAAAATACACATACATACACACATACATACACACACACAACATCACCATCACAGAGATTCCTTGCCTGGCTTCGGCAAGGAATCAACAAAGGCCCACTGGGCACTGTGGTTCCTTGCTAGATATTACAAGAATTGTACTGCCAGTAGAAAAGCTGATAAATTGACCTCCAAACCAAAGCTGAGCAAAAGCTCGTACCCAATGTTTGTAATATCTTCACAAGGGGTGTTTTAGTACTAATATTCCATGAAATCAAAAGTTAAATTTTTGAGACCTTAATTACATTCAACCTATATAATACTTGACGATCCTTCAAAAACATTTCCTCACTTCACCATGTATTTATGCTTGTAATCAAACTTGATATTATCACTAAGAAACAGTATGTACACAATGTGGTCAGAGAGAGAAAAAACAGCCCTTTTTACTTCTCTCATAAGTTATCTTTACCTGCTCTCAAATTAAACTTACCATTACTTTAAAACAATCTACCATTCGCCCTTTTGCTATCTCTAAACAGAAAACAGGGTTTAGTCAACAGTTTTAGCAGAAAGCAAGTGATAAATGGGGTGTTATAATAGAATGAGGATTAGGTTACTTCACTGAGCATAGCAGTAAGTGATCCATGCATTGCTTTCACTGGCAGAGGGAACAGTTTAACCCTTTACCATTGTTTGGGTCCTTTTGGACCCATATGGGGAGTGCGACTGTCACCCATTTTTACTGTTTCATGCGGAGCTCGAAACTGCGAGTAGCTACCCAAAAATTCGGCCACAACAACGAGAGGGACAATAGTTTAAGGTCACGGGGTCAATAACCTACGGAAGCTGATGCGGGGTGTGCCACGTCCGCTTTTCCGCCCACTCCCGAGGCGCGCAAATATGCCCCGATTGGAGCACAACAGTAAAGGGTTAATGCAGTGTGACCGGTTCATTCTGTGGAAATTATCAACTCAAACGCTTTTATGAGCAGACTGGTTGGTAGATGTATTGCAAAATGGCCTTTCACCGTGAATTGGTGTCCACATTCAAGGTTTGTGATGACGATTAGGTTTAATTTTTGGTGACAATTAACCAGATGTGGGTTTTGAAAAGCTTGTCACGGTAAGGTTTAACAAATGCTACTGTACACTAAGTAACTCAAAATCATGTTAAAATTGAAAGTTATGGTGAGTGCAGGCCAAAATAATGATTTTATGGACATAAACATCACTTCGGTTACTGATTCTACATTATTACCATAAATTACACAAAGAACTTGGGAATTATGAGAACTGGGAGTATATGTTATAGTGCTGATGTCACCATTCTATATTGCTGATATTTCCAGTTTGGCTTACAAGGCTAACAACCGTTACAGTGTACTCAATATCATTCCCTAGTTGGCATTCAAATATGAAAATTATTGGTATCAGACTAAGGATTGGTAATGAATCTGAGTTTACTTTAATCTGTTAATCTATTAGGCTAACTCCTCCGATGCTCCATTATCTGGATTTTGAGGCCTTTTTCAGGGTATTTCCACTTCATTAATTGTGCAATAAGATAAAGACTCCCTGGCCCAGTGGACCATGAAACTGTAGATAGGGTGCCAGAAGACTCTTCTCCACAAAGACATATACTGTGGTCTCACGTACGCTTGAGGTAACACAGTGTTACCTCGCGCTTGAGTAACGTGGGAATGCGGGTTAACTCGGGGTCGGTGTTTAAATTTCAATCCACTTCCGAACGCAGGGTTCTGCGGTTTTAAACGCGGTGTTTGTGGTAATAAATCAAGATATCAAGTGTTTTACAACAAGCAGGCCAAGCAGCTCTGCACTTTGTGTATCGCCTATAGTGTATAGCATGTGTACAACGTGCGAGACATTGGTTGGTGTATTGCTGTGTTGGTTCAACTGTAGAATTCGTTGCGTAAAGAATTCATTCTTCGTATCAAAGTGAATGTGACCAATTATCGCAATCATTATTACGTCTTGTTTCGAAACTTCTTGGACATTATTTCCAATGCATCATAGTAAAGAGAGGAACTTGACTAATTGCGAGGTAAAATATTTTGACAGTTCTGTATTCGTTAGTACTGTAGCCTTGCTACACTGCAATACTACTACTCCTTTGCGATGATGTAGTATTCCCCGCTTGGCCAAAAATTTTTCCAACTGTTCTGAACTCTGCGTTCGTGGCCAATCTCCAAAGTGTTATAGCTACTCTTTTCTCAACACTTAAAGGCAATCCTCATGACAGTATCTTGTTTCTCTATTGCTGGTCGTAATCGATCGCATATAAAGGTGAATGTATCCCGATCAACCTGAAAATTCTCCTTTCTTTCCTTTTTATCAAAATTTGTCAACATTGTTCCAAACACGGCTGATGTACGTGGCTTAATCCATAGCAATCTTTGTCTAGCATTTCTTATGTACGCAAACTGAGGCAATGCGAGGTATGCATTCGACCACTTCCTCAGCAGACTGAGACGCCTCCAAAGTAGGTATGGTCGTAAGGAGCCGTTTTGCTGCCATTTCCCAATTTCTTCTCCTTCGACGGCTGGTTTCATTTCTTTGAATGTGCATCAAGCGAATTAAAGCAAAGCATAAAAATGCATATAGGATAATAAGCTGCTTAAATTCCATGTTGAATGTGTGCACGTTCAGTAGTGACTGATTCTTGCTTCTTGTTTATCAACAGTGGCCCAATTTCGCCCGAAATATTTGACCTCATTACTATGGTAGCACAACCCAATCAAACTAACACGGGGTGCGTGAGATCACACGCTGGAAAACGCGGTGTTAACCTGCGGTTTGTCCTTTTGTAAACACGGGCTAACACCAGCCATAGCAGGGTATGTGAGACCAAGCCTATAGGGTGACTAGCTATAAGGAAGCTTTGTGCTGTTATCTCACTGTAGTCAGTCAATGAGCAGAGTGGTCAGTGGGAGCTGAGAGCATTATTTACACTTCACCTAAGCAACCATGAAGGTGCTATATGGAGAGCACAGTGCTGGATTTCATCATGGGCAGTAATGTTACATATAATTTTGTACCTATACAGTCTTCTTAGCTTCTTTCAAAATACTGTGAACATCCAGTTAAGGACATTAGTACACCATGTACGCACCGTGAGGTTGGTCAGGCCCTAAGAGAATTGGTTATGAATTCTATGGGCTTAGGGTGACTAATGACCCCCTCCATGAGACTGCTGGGAAGATCATTCCAATCCCAAATAGTGTTGGGGATAAAACCGTATTTAAAGCAATTTGTCCCAGCAGAGGGGGACAGTAGTGCAAAGCATGTTTATTACGATTAAAACTGCAGGTGGGTTTACTTCTTCTTTGTACTCCCTCTAGGTTATCTTGAAGTGAAACCTGATTTGGATCCCAAATGGAACAAGCATACTCTAATGAAGGCCTTATCAAACCTTTGTAGGCTGCCAATTTAAATTCCTTAGAACAAACAGAAAGGTTCCTGCATAGTAGACGGAGGACCTTATTTCCTTTATTACAAACAAACTGTATGTGCTTACTCCAATTGAGATTCTTTGTAATGGTCACCCCAAATACTCAATAGAGTCCACCCTCTTCAGATTAGCACCATGGAGAGTAGCTATACATGAAAATTCTGGGATTATGTTTCCTAGTAACTGACATACCTCATGTAGCTAGGGAAAAAGCCCTGCTAGCTGTAAGCTCAAACTGATGTTGTAGTATATGATGTAGTGTAGGTCATATCCTAGGTCCTAGGTTTTGGACTACCTGTTGGCTGGGACTTTGACCCTGCTCTTGCCACACTGTATGCAGCCATGCTCTAAAAGAAGGTTCAGATTGATATCTTACTAAGAACATAACATAACATAACATAACAGGTTCAAGGGCAAAGGAGGGCTGTAAAGGCCCCATAAGATGCCCTGTAATCCAAAAACCCCCCAAAACAAAGCAAACCACCAACACCTAAAGAGCCCAGAAAGATTAGATTCTACCACAGTCATGGAAAAACTTGTCAATATTAACCTTAAAACGGTGCACTGATGTGGAGTTAACAACCCACTCAGGCAGGCTATTCCACTCACTAACAACCCTATGAGAGAAACTGAACTTCCTAATGTCAAGTCTAGCAAAAGACTTTTCAAGCTTTTTGCAATGGCCTCTAACCCGAGGATTACTCTGGACCTTTAAATAACTGCAAGCTAACAAAGGATTCCCTTCAGATAGAAATTTGTATACCTGGAGCATGTCCCCCTAATCCTTCTCAGCTCCAAAGTGGTAAGCCCAAGCAGCTTAAGCCTTTGGGAATAAGGTAGATTTTTAACCTCAGGTATGAGTCGGGTAGCTCTCTTCTGAACTTGCTCTAAAAGCAATTTGTCCTTTTCAAAGAAGGGACTCCAGGCCTGTGCAGCATAGTCGAGATGGGGTCGAACCAGCTGCTTATACAAATTTAGCACAATTTCTTTACTAAAACTCTTAAAATTCCTCCTGATCAACCCAAGCACCCTATTTGCCCTTGCAGCAGTAGCTGCACATTGCCTAGATGACTTCAAATCTCTTGTAATAACTACACCAAGGTCTTTCTCAGAAGTCACTTTGTTCAAATTAGTACCATTCATAGTATAATCATGGTGGGGATTCTTAGAACCAAAGTGGAGGACTTTGCACTTATCAGCATTAAAAGACATTTGCCAAGTCTGAGACCATGAAAATAACCTATCCAGATCTTTCTGAAGCAATAAAGAATCATCCTTTCCTCCAACCTTCCTATAGAGCTTTGTATCATCAGCAAACTTACTTATACTGGAAGTGATAGAGCTATCAATATCATTTATGAAAATTAAGAAAAGAAGTGGGCCAAGAACAGAACCTTGTGGTACACCACTTGAGACTTCTTTCCAGGAAGAAAAATTTCCATTGACAACAACTCTCTGAGACCTACCATTGAGCCACGAATTGATCCACTGAGCGCACTTGCCCATGATGCCTAACCTATGCAATTTAACCATGAGTCTACCTAGAGGTACTTTGTCAAAAGCTTTTTGGAAGTCAAGGTAAATGACGTCCACACTGGAACCTGAATCGAGAGACAAAGAAACATCCTCAAGAAAGCTTAGCAAATTTGTAACACAAGATCTACTGGGTAGGAAACCATGCTGAGTTAGATTGAGTAACCCATTATCTAAGAGATGCTTTAGCAAACAGTCCTTGATTAAGGATTCCATAATTTTGCACACAACACTAGTTAAACTGACTGGCCTGTAATTACAAGGTGAGCTCCGATCCCCCTTTTTAAAAATTGGAGTGACATTAGCAACCCGCCAGTCAGTAGGAACAAAATTTGAGTCAAGACATTTCTGAAAAATAATTGATAGTGGAACTGATAAAACCTCAGAGCATTCATGAAGGATGGCGGGATGGATCCCATCTGGCCCAGGAGCCTTACTTGCCTTCAAACTCTTTAATTTTTTCAGAACCAGCTCCTCAGAGAACACAATGTCACTCATTGAAGAAGGGATATCAGAACCCCTACAAATCCCCATGACAGATGACTCCTTGGTAAAAACAGATACAAAATAATCATTTAACAAATTAGCCATATCCTGATGATCACTAACTAATGAACCATTCACATCATGAAGTGGCCCAACCCCCTCCTTAACATGCTGCTTAGACCTAACATAGGCATGGAAAGATTTTGGGTTAATCTTAACCTCACTGGCCAACTTTTTTCAAACTTAGCTTTAGTGTCCTTAACCAAATTTTGACTAAGACCTCTTGACTCTTGTAGGCACTTAAGTCATCAGAATCCTTGCTGGCCTTATAACGTCGCCAACACTTACGTTTCTTCCTAGTTGCCCTGAGTACCTCTAGAAATCCAAATAGGCCTACTTTTCACCCGAGCCTTCTTGAGTGGTATACATAACTTTGTAATATCAGAAACAGTACTGCTGAAAAAATTCCAAGCTTCAGCAGGACCTAAATGAGACAAATGTGCAACCCAATCTATGCTAAGCTCCTCTTTTGCATGACTAAAATTAGCTTTACTGAAGTCAAGAACAGTTTTGTCACTACTTGGAGGTTTACTGAAACAACAAATGTCAAAACTAATAAGGTCATGGTCACTACATCCAACCTTACCACCACTCCTCAAATTTCTGACCAGATTTTCATCAGTACTTAACACCAAATCTAAACAATTATCCTCACGAGTGGGAAACAGAACATGCTGAGTGAGGAAACAATCAGACACCGCCCCAAGAAACTCCCTCCCATGTGGCCCGCTAGTGCATAAATGCCAATCAATATCAGGAAAGTTGAAATCCCCAAACACAACCGCCCTCTTGGAAGAAAGATTCTTCAAACTTTGAAGCAAATTCTGATTATTATCAGCACCAGAGTTAGGTGAACGGTAAATGATGCCAACAACCAAAGGAGAAGCCCCATTGATTGGACTAAGTTCACAAAACAAGCAGTTAGCAAAACCAGTAGAAAACTTGCCAGTGACTTCAACACAATTTATGCTGTCCTTAACATACAGCAAGACCCCTCCACCTCTACCACCAACAGTATCAACCCTATCCTGCCTATAAGTTTTATACCCTGGAACCTGAATTTCAGAATTACTAATATCACTATGGAGCCAACTTTCAGTAACCCCAAATAAGTCAGGATTGTCTATGGAAACATGTGCAAGAAACTCATTAAATTTATTGGAAATGCTGCGAACGTTGGCAAACATGACCCTCACATCACCAACCTTCCTAGATAAATACTTCTTCTCACTAATTTTAGACTCAGTCTTGGTTAAAACTAAACCAGATACCTGCCTTGTAACGGCTGACCTCGTCCCTGCGCCTAGTTTGACACTTGAGAGTCAACAGCCTGAGAAACCAGTCTACCTAACTCATTAGCCCTCTGCTCGACTAGTGTAACCCATCTTTGGCAAAAAAGTCCCTCCTATTCACAAAACCAGCCCATGTATCAACAAACTGTAAGCCCTGCATTGTACATTCGATTTTCAACCACTCATTGAATCCCAGAATTTTGCTCCAAGATACCCTTCTGTCGAAACGGGGGAGAAAACCACACAAAATCCCTTTAGCACAGGTGGATTTTAACCTACAAATCAGTTCCCTATACTGTGACCTGATCAAACTTTGACTGTCCCGACTAAGATTATTTGTCCCCACCAGCACAGCAACAGCTTCCTCATCACCTACAATTTGATTAACCCTCTCCGAGATATCCTCAATTCGAGCTCCAGGAAGACAAACCCTTACCCTTTTCCTTTTGTCCTTCTTACAAAATTCCCTGTCTGCAAACCGGGTGATTGAGTCCCCAACAAACAAAACCTTCCCCTTAACCTTTTCACCTTCCCATAGGCCACCGGAAATCCCAGAATTCAAAACACTGGCTTCAGCAACCACCTCCTCAACTGTGCCCTCCACCGATAACCCAGAAAAAGAATTTGTGGTCACAACATCTTGACATCCCTTAGCAGGTTCAGCCGCCTTACCTCCCTTCTGTACAGCAACCCACCCATTAGAAATGTCAGCTGCTCCCAGAAGCCCCTCAAGTTCCTGTAACCGATTACACTTTCTGCAAGTGAAGACAAAAGTGTCACTTGATGCTTCTTCAAATGAACAACTTAGCCCGGACTTCGCAAATTCTGCCCACATACCACAGTCTTCACAACAGATAAGCTGCTCGTCGGCCATTTCACGTTAATTACTAGACTGTCAATCAAGCACTAACTACTAAACTAGTTCAACGTTACAGGCTTGGCCTAGCCTACTCAATTAAAGAAACTTTCAAAAATGGGAATGAAAAGAATAAAATGCCCGGTAATAAAGCTTAAAACTAACAAGGCCTAGGCCTAGGTTAAAAACAAAATGCCTAACGTAGTCCAAATTGTTAGATAAAGAAAGGTTAGGTACACGTACGGTAGCACTAGTACAATTGACTAACGTCACACAAAAGTAAAACAGATAAAGGTTAGGCTCACAATAACACGAACACAATATGTTAGGATAGCAAAGAAACAATAAATACCTGTCGAGAGACGCTGGTAAACGAAAACACAGACGAAGTTTCACCAAAGCGACACAACACAACACAAAAACAGACAAGATGGAAACAGATGAGGTTTTCAAAGGAAACTAGATGAACAAATACACAAAAAATGAGAGATAAACCCTGAAAAAACAGCAAAATTTACGAGCACCAAGAAATGTAGTTCGCACGCCAATCAACGCCTACAGTTGAGTCTAAGCGTTAAAGTCTAAACGTTAAAGCCTTCTTAGACACTAACCAGATAATAATTCCTTTGTAAATGACTATGAATATGACCTAGCCTAAACCTAAAACTAGCCTAGGGAGCAGACCTATGAAAGGTTCTAAAGTTGGGCTAGGCCTATGTGCCCCTAGTCTACAGTAATACTATAGTATAGGCTAGGCTACAGTCTACAATAAGTTATAACCAACGTTAGCCTAAATAAGCATGGGGGAACAAACCTCTTCTCAATGAAACTTCCTGACGAGCTTCCAGTCTCCCCTTCATCTGGCATTTCCTTTTTCACAGTCACCTTCCTTTCTGCCATGGCCTGTCGACTACAAAACTTGTACAACTACAAATAATACCACAAACCCCAGGTCCGATCACATGCAATTTGTCGTTGTTGTGACCTTATTGTGGTCGTGCCGAGTTGTCAAGTCAGCTGACAACCGTGCAAATCAGGTGACAAAACTTTAGTACGGGAGCTTATTAACGCCATAATTTCTGGAACTGATTAATCGAATTGTTCAACTAATTGAACAAATTATTTATTGTCGATTGTTACTTGTTTAATTTATCTACTCAGTTGAACCCAATTATTCCATTTTCTAAAAATATTTCATTCACCAAATAGTTTAAATTTGAATAAACTTTTGATTGAACAAATTATTAATTTCAAATAAGGGTATATAGGCGCTGGAGTATATAACGTCAAATAGCGTACTCCATGATCCTTGCCCATGAAAAAAAAAATCATTCGTATCTCCACTTGTTCATTTAAATGTGAGTAACAATTCTCAGTTTTTACTAGACCAGCTACACTTTTGTTCCTTATCTGGTGTTAGGTCCAATGTATTATCATCATCATTAATACAAAATGCCAAAAGGTCATTTTTTCAAGAGAAATTGTTCTCAGAGCTTTTTTTTACATACATCATACTGGACAAGCAGAAATCCTTCGGGAGTTTATATCCGATTTTTCCGGGAAGTCAGGAGAAGTTTATAAAAGTACTGGGAGTCCCCCAGTCCTAAGTATGCATAGGCCGACCTTGCAGTCCTTGTTATTTTACTTACGATCCCTGGCTGCCGAACACCTTTTTTACTCGGCATTTTATAAAAAATATTCGGAATTGCGTGGGGTAAAATAACCATTCATATTTAAAGGCCAAGAGCAGCCCCAAACTCATTTTGAAGCCACAGCTAAATATTACAGTCTTCTTCTTATTTCTTTCTTTCATCATATATCTAAGGACTTCAATATTCAGGCTAAATCAAGCAGTAACATCCAGTAACATCACAAAGTTGAAGAGAAAAGTGTTGTCATATTACTCTCAACAGCTAATCATTACTACAGGACAGTGTACTACACAACTTCAAATTGTTTTGACTGTTCTTTCCCTTATGTCAATATTTAAATAAATATTTTTGTAGCTTAATTAGTGCTATGGATGGTAGAAATTCCTAGCAGAGGTTTCTTTGTTACCAGATTATTTGGTGTTGAAGCTGTTTGTAAGACTCTCATTCCAATTTCCTTAAAGCCTTTAAGTAAAGGCAGTTATTCATTACCCCATGCATACTACATACCCTGTCTACAGTGCAGTCTGAACAAACAAGAAACAAGCCCGGCCTGTTTGGGACTCAAGTTTGTTGTAAGTGAATGTTTTGGAAATTTTATTCGTATATATACAGGCCTTATAACTCATCCTTAGTTTACTGCTTCAGGACATACGCGTGAGCATACAAGGCCAACATGTAATCAGAACTCTCTCAGTACATGATGCACAATATGAGCCTGTCTGCATTTTTTAACTTGATCTCAATCTAAGAGTCATGCCAATTGAGAATTTTTGAAGACTCCCGGTCGGTATACTGTAGTCTAACAGTCTGAGGCACGAATAACTGTCATTAAATTAACGTCGTTCTCCCGTTTACGAAACACCACAGCTAAACACTGGTGATAGGGCAAGAGGAGGGCCCAGAAACTGAGGCTGGCGAAGCGCGCGGAAAACGTTGCTCTCTAAATGATTTTGCCCTTTTAGACAGATATATTTGAAAATATGGAGCTGTATTTTTGGTTTTCTGTAATGAAACTTGAAAAGTTAGAGGATGACTAAAGAATCCAAATTTCCTATCGTCAAATCTGAGATCTCACGGCCAACAAAGATCGTTGTTGCTACATAATGTTTGCTAAGGCCTACGGAATCAGGCTCAGTCCGACTACATTTTAAAAGTCAAGAGCTTTTATGGAGAAAATTTGGAATTAGATGAAAGGAAATTCATGAAATATACTATAGTAGTCGGTGTTGCTTGATAATCTGGCGTCATATATGATGGCAAATTTTCGATTTTGTCATATCCAGATATCGGAAAATTTTAACAAACGGATTTATGAGAGAGAATTACTGCAGTTCTAATTGAAATGATGTTCGGCACGAGAAGCGCGTGTAAAACGTTGCTGTTGAAACAAATGTTAAGGAATGGGGCTTTTATTGGAATTCGGAATTTCATAAAGAGTTGAGAAAACCAGACTGCAGTTGACTGGTGTCACAAATGGAAAATTACCGAATTTTTAACTTTTCAGAGCCAGGGGACAATCGCACCTGGCCCCTGTAGCTACACCACTGTATAGGGATATTTGTGGCGAAATTTGCTTTGAAATCCGAAGCGTGGTTCTCAAGATTTGAGAAGGTAAAGTTGTCACATTTTCAACAAAAAGGGAACTTGAAGCAAGCACATATGACAGCACATTCTTACATTTATGGACATTCTGTTTTCTTTAAACTTTGCACCCAATTTTCTCCTCAACAATCCCATGTTATCAGAATGTGGTTGAAAAAGTGGTATGAAAACTTTACAAACTTTGTTTACACATCGGGGAAATCCTGTCCTTGTAAACACAACAGTGTGAAAAACAAACAAACAAAATAAAAAAAAAACACATTTCTTGTCAGTGTGAGGAAGTGATATAACCTGTGCTGCCCTCAAACTCATTCTGGAGACAAATCTAGTAACTTTATTCCGACACTGACGTCTCTAGAATTGAAATACAGGCCCGTTTTGAATGGAAGTTTCAACACGCTTTTTAGATTTGCTTCCTCTTTCACATGTGAAATTTTAAGTTTTGCTTAAACCTCCCCTCAATAGAAATATTAGAGATGCAAGTCAAATTACGTGCTGTACAAAATTTGCAATTAAATTATTTATTTTTTCCGGGGAGAGGGTGGTTGTGCACGAAGCAAGCTGGGAATAAATCAATGATCATTACAGTTTTGCAAGATAAAATTTTCCTTCATTTAACATTACAAACGTTAATCAAAATAGGTTATTTAAGATTTTACTATAATTTCTGTCGTTTCGTTTTCTTTAGCTCATTGGCCTAATTATTTTACTTTTTAGCTCTTAAAAAGAGGGGAAAGTGCCCTGCTCGCCCTGGCCATACTATCCCACCTAGTGTGCGAGCCTCTCACCCTTGGCTAAGTGCGTATCTCACATTACTTTGCCAAAAATAACGCTTTTCGGTGCTGGGCAACTGGAATCTATGAAGTTTTGAGAAAGTCAATAAAATTGTATCTAATCGAAGTCATAAACTTTGGCTTCAAAAACCTGGAAAAGTTGAAATTTGTCAATCCGCTTCATACGAGTATTGGTTGTTACAAGGAATTGGAAGCGGGGGAGTCCGCAGAAAAAAATCAGGGGGGGGGGCAAAATTTCTAGGGGAGGGGGGATCTCCAAGTTACCGTGAATTGACATGAAGCGTGCGAAAATTTCGGCCCGAAGTGCCTCCCAGGTCGCTGGAAATGGCATTTCTAAAGCCTATTTTTCGCATAAAAAACTTGGAAAACACGTTTTGTTCGTTTTTTCTTTGATTTTATACGTTTTTTTTTTTTAAATTTTGATTTTCGGGGGGGAGGGAGGCTTGCCCATGCCTGCGGACGCCCATGATTGGAAGAATTTTATTCGGACGCTCTGAAAGGGAAAGAAATCCCCTATAAACTTTCAAAACTTCCCGCCCGCAGGACCAGATTAGCGTGGTGTGGGGCCCATTTTACAAGTTTTACCTCCTCCCCCTCGCCCACCCGCTTACATTTTAACTCTCAACAGATTCAATTTTAGCTTATAACCGCTGATAACATAAAGTTGCTTTTACACATTACACACTGATACATGAAAGTTACAGCACTTTGTGTGTAAGCCAATTGCAACTGAAAACCAGTGTTGGTCTCTGGCATTCAAGTTCAGAAAAAACAGACTCGGCTTGAATCGATGGTGTTAGGCTAGCACTAATAACTTTTTTAATGTCTCCTCGACTTGACAATCAGAGAGCGCCGGGTCGCGATGTGGGGGTCCCAAAAGCGCGGGGCCCGGCATATGCCGGTTCTGCCATGTGGTTAATCCTGTCCTGCCGCGCCGGAAGCTCGCCGAAGAAACAACGTTTTTTCATACATCCAGTGCAGTGTATTGTTTTTCCAAATTTTAAATGCAGTGTTTTTCATTATAACTCTCGCATTTTTCCTAGGTCTCTGTGCTTACATTATACAGTATACTCTATACCCCAGTTTCCTGCTCTATAGTTTTCATGATTTAACGATGAAAAATTCATCGTGTTGTGATCATCGTAAAAATACGAAAAATTTACAGAACAAAAAATAAAGAGATGAATAAAGGTTACAGGAAAGTTCAGGACTTTTTTACCAGACTTAACTTTTCACTAACCTCTAATGTATCTCCTTATTTTTTGTTTTATAAGTTCACATCAACTTTGAGCCATTTGTCAACAGTGTAGAGTGTGAACGTTGGGGATAGCCTAATGCTTGAAAGGGCTATATGGTGCATTAAATGGCATTCATTGCATATTATTTTTAGTACGTACAGAGACATTGCTTCCAGAGCTTCAAGTTGTAATTATGTGGCGCAGAGGAGACGCGCATGTGTTCAGAAGAATTGTCGGCCTACTAGAGAAGCGCTAGGATTTTACATAGTTTTTGAAAGTAACGTTTTCCTCAATTTAAAATTGCAAAATTTAATCATAACAAGCCATACACAATTACCTTGTAATTTCTCTGGCCTTCAATTTTTCTGCTCATTTTTTATATTATCTGTATTTGTTTCACTCCTTTACAAAGTTGTACAGGGGTAATTGGGATTTTTATATCAAAATGTGGGGACGTATTCGTTTCCCATTCCACCAATATTGCCGCCGGCATGCTGAAATACTTAGGTAAAGTGCGTAGTGGTTAAAAAATGTTCACTTTGATTTTAGGGTTTGGACCTAAGGACATCTTATGGAGCCATCTTTTATACTTTATCCTGTTACGTCATCCAGGAAATTTCAATACAAGAAGTCGTGTTTTTGATTGTTTGTTGTACTGGGGGTATAGGAATAATTGAAAATTGTATGAACATTTTTAAAGCATATAGATGAGTGCTTTAAACACGCATGACGGCAAATACAGGAGAGTGGCACCTGCTGCTCGGTCAGACTGTTTCCGCATCGATTTCATGATCGATTCATGATTATGTTATGGTCACCTTAATTAAGTTATTGCTCAAATTTGGATTTCAAAAGAATGGCTTTATTCGCTCTAGGATGTCTTAAATAATTATAAGGGAATTGGGAGGTCCGGATGGCTTGGTGCTCTATTTAGGCACAATTTACACTAAAATGTTATGTCAATGCATAATCTAAGTAGCCTTGAAACCTTTGAAGAAAAACCTTAATATTGGAATCAACGCTGTTATGGGCGCTGTTATGTCCCAACCCAAATATCAGAGAGCGTGCTGGCTTTTTCAAAGTATCATCCAAACGTAAACCTAAATAACATAACATAACATAACAGGTTAAAGGGCAAAGGAGGGCTGTAAAGGCCCCATAAGATGCCCTGTAATCCAAAAACCCCCCAAAACAAAGCAAACCACCAACACCTAAAGAGCCCAGAAAGATCAGATTCTACCACAGTCATGGAAAAACTTGTCAATATTAACCTTAAAACGGTGCACTGATGTGGAGTTAACAACCCACTCAGGCAGGCTATTCCACTCACTAACAACCCTATGAGAGAAACTGAACTTCCTAATGTCAAGTCTAGCAAAAGACTTTTCAAGCTTTTTGCAATGGCCTCTAACCCGAGGATTACTCTGGACCTTTAAATAACTGCAAGCTAACAAAGGATTCCCTTCAGATAGAAATTTGTATACCTGGAGCATGTCCCCCCTAATCCTTCTCAGCTCCAAAGTGGTAAGCCCAAGCAGCTTAAGCCTTTGGGAATAAGGTAGATTTTTAACCTCAGGTATGAGTCGGGTAGCTCTCTTCTGAACTTGCTCTAAAAGCAATTTGTCCTTTTCAAAGAAGGGACTCCAGGCCTGTGCAGCATAGTCGAGATGGGGTCGAACCAGCTGCTTATACAAATTTAGCACAATTTCTTTACTAAAACTCTTAAAATTCCTCCTGATCAACCCAAGCACCCTATTTGCCCTTGCAGCAGTAGCTGCACACTGCCTAGATGACTTTAAATCTCTTGTAATAACTACACCAAGGTCTTTCTCAGACTGAAGTCACTTTGTTCAAATTAGTACCATTCATAGTATAATCATGGTGGGGATTCTTAGAACCAAAGTGGAGGACTTTGCACTTATCAGCATTAAAAGACATTTGCCAAGTCTGAGACCATGAAAATAACCTATCCAGATCTTTCTGAAGCAATAAAGAATCATCCTTTCCTCCAACCTTCCTATAGAGCTTTGTATCATCAGCAAACTTACTTATACATACTTATAAATCCCATAATTCTATTCAATTCTTGGCGGTGTTCGGTTCACTACGATTCTTATTTTAATCCCGTATTTTTCATATTTAATTTAATTTTAATTTAACGTTTTGAGGGTCAGGAAGTCATTTGGCTCATCGAGGGCCCTATGCTAGAGTGAGCTCTGACCTCTGATATGCTCTGATACTGTTGTAAATAATATCAAAATGTGTTTCTACATATTCGGTTTATTGCAAAATCGTTCACTGCTTAAAACTTAAAGGGATGCATCAAAATGCCAGAATCTATTCCCTTTTCGTTTCCGTTCTACTGTCCAATCCCGCATTTTGCTTCTAAATTCCCCGGTGCTGTGCTTGTTCTATGTCGACGATTTAAGTCAAGAAGTATGTTCAGTACCTCAGCTTAAGTTATCACATTTTTTAATTTCTTCGTTTTTGGAGAAATAAGGATACTTTGTGGAGATGTACCTTCCAAAAAAGTGAGGGAACGCGACAGGCCCACGTCCCTTCCTTTAGGACCCTTGACAGTCACATTGTCTACTTACTATGATAGTCCATCGGTTGCTAGGGAACAGAGGGCTTTAGAGCACGGAGTGTGATTACCCACCAGATTACCAGCAGCAGTGCACTTCGGTGCAAGAACGATCTATGAGATAGGTGCAGATGAAGGGGGATCGCCCGTCCTGTAAGTGTTGCAATCTGATGAAATTAGGTAGCAGACCGATTTTCCTAAAGCACATGCTGCACTCGGGCTTCCGTAGATTACCTTGATTGTTGCTATGGAACTGCATATGCTAGCTTATTTCCAGTTCTCTGCAGCGAAATTTGGTGACCGAGCTGATTTGGTGCTGGTGTGCGGGTCTAAAGTAGTCGAACGTTCGTCTGCAAGTAAGGTGCTGGTCGCTTTAGGAGAGGACTTTGGTATATTGGTTCGTAGCCCAAGGTTTGCTTATTTTTTCAGAGATTCCTTTGATACGCACTTCTTGCAACTGTGTCAACGTTACTGCTATTTTTTCTGGCGTAGCCTTCCCTTACGTTGGCCTAGCCTAGTCCGTAGCCTATCGTATTTTATATGACTGAGTCAGCCCCAAAGGGTAACGTTATAAAGACAGATAGCCCAGACCAACATGTTACGTTATGCAGCTGGAAGTGGAAGTAGCATCCCCACAATGATAAGAAGGCTCTAATTGGGTTTCCATACCCACAGTTATTGGGTTAGGGTTAGGTACGCATAGGCTAGTAATGAAGTTAGGGTTACATACGCATAGCCTAGGCCTAGGCCTAGTAGCCTAGCCTAGGCCTTTAATCACCTCTTATGACAAAGGGAAAATACTGTAGCCTGTAGGCATATTCTACAGCCCACAGTTGCTCTGCTCATGTTGGACTAATGCTGCGTTCCATTGAGGTTGTGAAGTGGAGAAGTCGTGCATTGCACCAGTTCACAACTTGTGAGAAGCGTTCCATTGGTAAAAACGGATGGCTATACACCATTAAACAGTAGCAATTATACGTAGACGGTACGTTCGACGTATGCGTAAAATGAGACTGTTCGACGAACAGGCAAATGGACGATCGAGAATTGCGGCAAAGCTGTCTCTGTGGGTAATATTCAACAGTATCAGTCACCGAATTATAATTGCCTTGATCGCATTTACAACTTACACCAACTGAATATCATTTTTGCAGGTTTAGGGGTCAAATACGAAGGTACCTTGATTGTTTATCGCCTTTCGCTATGTCCGCCATTTTGAACTCGAGCTGCTTCAAAAATTCCCAGTTCCCTGCACGACTTCACGAGTTCACCACTTCACGAGTTGCAATGGAATGCTTCTCACCGCACGAGTTCACGACTTCACAACCTCAATGAAAGGCAGTATTAATACCAAGTGCATTCCTTTAATTCATTTTTTCACAAGCATTCACAATGCTGGGTGTGTGAACCAATTATTTTTCACTTTTGTACCGTTCGGTTGATATTTGATTCACACGCAATGCAAATGGGTCATTTATGTCTAGTAAATCATGTCAATTCTAATTACTATGCAAACCGAGACTATTACAGTGCATTACCATGCAATATACCTTTACATAAATTTGCAGGCACTTAATGATTAATCTTGCATGTCTATTTTTCACCATTGCCCAAGAAGCTACAAAGTCTTAAGGCAGAAACATTTATATGCTACACAGTTTCGATAAATATTTGCAACAATGCTGCAGGTCTGGATTTCCGAAAAATTTGCAGTTGTACTCCTTCTGGCAACCAATTCACTATTTTAATTGGTCTTGAAGACTAAAATGATCTGGTTTGAAAGACATAAACACAGAAGCCTGAATTACTATATGATGGGAAAAGTTGTTAAGCAGTGTATCAGGCAGCAGTATTGTCTTTAACAAGATAAAAGTAAGCTGCTGTTAAACTCTTAATAAAAAAAATGGTTGTCCATCGGACACCCAACTTTCTACTTTTGGTGGTCCATATCAAATTTTAGTTGTCCTGGACAACTGGATAACCAAACCACAATAATCTTGCCCTGTGCTGCCTCTAAAATGCCTCTATCAATACAGATTCCCGCAAATTCAAAATGTTTTAGGCCTAATTATATTCTTTGGTACTTCTTGCCCGGAATTTACTTCCCATTTCAAACAAAAAAGCTGCATGTGAAATGTAGGTAGAACTGAAGTTAACTTATCCTCAAAAAATCTCCATACACAGAGAATTGTGTTGCTGTATATTGGTGACTTCAACATGGAGCATGACTGGTGGCCTTACAATGCCACAGCTCCCCCCATGACCCAACCTTGCAATGTAATAAACACCTAAAATAGAGGTTTTTCTCGTTATCCTTAGACTTTTCCCTCATGTGAGCTCTCCAACCCTCCCAGACACCAACCCCCCCCCCATGACACAATCCTGGCTATGCACCTGCATAGCTCCCAAGTTTTTTTAGGCTAGATGCTGGTCAAACTGATCTATCCATTGGTGAATCACCAGATTTGCCTGGGGGTTATGCCTGCCTGGGAGAGGGGTATGTATAAGGGGGAGGGGTGCCCCCCTTTTTCGGAAAATTTTTGAATTTTAGAAGTGTTAAGGTTACTGCCAAAATATTCAGTACGAGACAGATTTTTTTGGGGTAACCTAGAAACATAGTGTAAAGAAATTTGCCAGTATTATACAGATTCTCACAGACACACAAAATTTTACTAAAACCTCTCCTAATCATAATATTCAATCGATATTGTTGCAGTAAATTTTGGGGCGATACCGGTTCAGTTTGCAAACGTCACTGCAACTTGATGTGTGACCAACAGTTGGACCATGATGCAAATGGTTTCCAATATATACCTTCAGACATCTCACATGGCATTCTAGCAATGAAAACACACAGTCAAATTCAAGAATGAGTAGAACTGTCAAGACAGTCCAGAATGTTTGTTTGATGGGAAACTGAGACAAGCCCTGCCTCTGACCCACAAAGTAGGCATTCATTTTTGCTTTTGAATGCAGTATTGCATGAAGTCATTACACTTTTTACCTAGGGACATGAATATATTCCATACCTGCTGAGAAGGTTATAGCTAAAAGTGATGAGGTGACAGCCGGGGCAGACATCCGTACATATGTACTTAGGCCTAGATGCATTGTATAGCAGTGCCAGCAGTTGAATGTACTGTGAGATACGATTTAATGTATATGATTTTTTGAAGAACTGCTGGTGAACTGAATTATTTGTTAATCCAAGATGGCAGACAAAATTACAGAACCAACAATTTAGGGTGGAAACTGGGCCAATCTGGATCTGTAGGCTCCAAATGTGATGAAATTCACAACTCTTCCATTTGAAATGCTATGAAGGTTACATTTTTGGGCAAAAAACTGTTACATTTTGGATGAATTTTCATAGTTGTTACATTTTGGGCAGAAAATTGTTACATTTGGACCAACTTTCATTATTGTTACATTTTGGCCAGAAAGTTGTTACATTTTGGACCAAGTTGTCACATTTTGATCAGTAGTTACAAAATGGGTTGTAATGGGGCTTCTCCTTAAACTTTATTTCATTTTCCTCCAGGGTTGGGGAAAAATCAAATGGTTTTGCTGTGGAGGTGGGGGTATTGAAAGCTCTTATCTTTTAATTCCTAGTGGTTTCCTGGCCCTGAGAATATTATAGATCAGGGCTTCAAGTAAGCTTGAAAAAGAGCAAGGCCAAAATGAGCAAAAAGACTGTTGCTCAATGGATTTTCAATAGACATTTTACTGAGGGGCATCATGGCCATAGGAAAGGGGCTGATGGCCACAGCCATTGGTATCCTTGGTTAGTTCAAGTCCTGATTGATTATATTAGTTGTAAATTGTTAAGGTCTTGTGCTGTGTGTGCATACTGTAGCATTTGTACTTCTTGTCAATTTATCATTGCAATAATGCACAGTCTAAACACATTCAATTGTCTTGTGTCATTTTCAGCAGGTCTTTGGTCAGTTCTAGTAGTTTTACTGAAGATAAAATGACTACAGTGCTGCAATCTGCTCATGGCCCCCAGGAGGTGATCAATGCCAGAAGAACAGAGTCATTAGATGCCCCTCATATACTAAAGCTTGTTAATTCAGCTACCAAAAGCCAGTTTGGACTTGTCAATGTAGTCAATATCATGTAAGCTACCATTCATTAATTTTAGATTTGCAATCAGGACTGGAGTTAAGGTGCCAGCAGGGCAAGACCATTT
This sequence comes from Holothuria scabra, assembly GCA_037179385.1. NCBI lineage: Eukaryota > Metazoa > Echinodermata > Holothuroidea > Aspidochirotida > Holothuriidae > Holothuria > Holothuria scabra. The sequence goes on along the minus strand of CM074180.1, from coordinate 29,874,813 downwards.
CCTTATCAGTTTTAAGGGCAGGTAATGTGAACTGAGAGGGCACCAAGGCCAAACAAGTGATTTTGCACTGACCATAATGCAATCTCACAAGGGGGGCACAGAGAACAAATGGCCTTGATGGTCATTAAATTTTACAGGGTCACAAGCCTAACAAGGCCATTGCCAAAAATACAAAGGCCATGGCCTTTGTGGCCTTCGATTAATTCCAGCACTGTGCAATATTTTATAATTATTGGGTATCATTTTTTCATTTCAATATTAGACATTAATTAGTTTTTACTTGCCTAAATTTCTTTCAAATTTATCATTACCGTTGTGTGTCTTGTAAAGCTGTAAAGTTTGTATTGTGTAAAGTTGCATTCATGTAAGTTGATTATGAATGCTGTTTTGCTTTGCTACTCTTCAACAGTGAAAAAGCAGTTTTAGCAGTGACCCTAAATAGTGACAAAGGGGAGATATTAGCCCATGCAGCTTTCTTTGATTATCCAAACCTATCATCTGTGGATCAGGGTAAATGGGAAGAATGGCTGTCAACCAACTATCAAATGGACAAATGCACGGTAGGATATCAAAGCTCTCTTACTTTGTAGAGGTAGGTGGTGTAAAATATGTGCCTTGGAAGACTGAAGTTTGGATACCAGTTTCAGTTTGTTGTTTAATTTTATTGGTGTAGCAGACTTAAACAGTAACGTAAGATTTTTCTTGTTTTGATATTTGTGTGTTTTATGTTCAGCAATATTTTGGATGTAAAAACCTTTGATTGTTTGGAAAGATTTGCTGGATTGATCCAGATTTAAAACTTTGTACATTTTGTAGGTTTAAGTAAAATAAAGGCCAATGTAATTTCATTGAGTTAATTTTAAATTCATGGTACATTTTCACAACTCTTTTGATGAAAAACTGCAGTCAGAAACTCTTTTACAACACTGATCTTTTTTGACTACTGTTTCAAGGAAGAAATGTTATAGTGCTGTTTAAAGTGTTACCTCCATGCATGAGACAGCATTAGTTAAAATAAGTTTCTGTGTATGTCATTTTTAAATTCCTGAAGTTTCTAGTTTGCTATGTATCTTCTTTTGTTTCTTTATTTTCAGCCTTTAAACTCACTGTTCTTACATTACTTTGTTGCAAAGAAAGCGTTCTCTCAAGGCAGTGCAAAAGAAATTATCAGGTAAAGTTAAAGAGGTCTAGAATATTTCTTTTCTTTGTATTTGAAGTTCTTGGCTTTCAAAAAATGCCACCAACTCTTACTGTCAAACTATAGAGATCCTGGAAAACATATTGCACCTGAAATCATCTCAGAATGGGTTGGCTTATAACATTTTTTGTTGGTACTATTTCAGAACTGTGTTTAATGCTGTTCCAGACATCCACTACTTGTTCCTTGTTTTACCAAGTGGTACAGAACCAGAACCTGCTCTAGAGCAAGTTTTTACTCCTCTGGATGCAGGTGATGATGTCAAACAAATGGTTCATGTTTGTTATCGACATGAGCATTCTCCAGTTCTTTTTGTAAGGAAAGCTAGGTAAGTACACTTACCCTCACTGTTCCCAGAACTTATTTGAAAACCTATGGTGATTGTGCCTTTGTGCCAGCTGGTCCCAAGCTCTGGAATTGTGTGCCCAATTCTATCAGCTCTCCTTCACTCAGTTTAAGTTGTGTTTAAAAACTAATTTTTTAGTTGCCTTTTTGCAAGGATTGTGCAGTGCCATAGAATCCTTTGAAGATTTGAGTGCTTTTAGGTTTACTTACTATTATTGTTTTATTATTATTATGTAGAAAGTACCCTTTCCTACAAGTCACTTGGGATAAAATATAGATCAGTGGCTGAGTGTGGACAGCATTAGCTGGCATTTGTGGCTGGAATGCTTTGTTCTAAAAGTTTATTTGTTACAGGAGAATGATTTTAAACTGTTCAAGCATTACTTGATCATCCAAGACGTTTTTATCAGGAAATGTATTACTGGCTGTTCCAAGTTGCCAATAGATTTAAGACATAAGAGGGATTCTTTGTGCATTTAAATGCATGCATTAAACACAAGTCTTTAATTTGTCACATTTTAACCATGATAATCTCATTTTCATGTTAAATCTTTATCCTGTCTCTACAGGGTGGAGGACCATGATGATTTGACTCCAATTTTCAATCGACAGAGTGACATGTTGAGCTCCTCCTATGGTAACTTTTTCTTGGCTGAGCTTATAGAGTCGCAAGATGAAAATAATCACTGTATTATTGTGGAGGTATACACATCTTCTTTCGTTAACCAATCTCTTATCCAAAAATTATTTTCATGTTTTATCAGGATGATGTAAATCAATTCTTTATTGTCTTTGCATGCTTATATATCTGTGGAGCATGGTATCTTCTTTCATGCAGCATCAAAATATATGGGAAAGGTTCAAAGTTTGAAAGACTTTCTTTCAAATAGTCCAAAACAAACTTGCCTGAAACTTGAATTGACTTCTATCCTTAGTAAATTAAGATACATTGATCATCATTTGACAATATATGTGAGTTTTATCAAGTTACTTAAACAACCTGGAAACTGTGTTTCTAGAAAGTCATGGATGTTGATTTGGGGGGGGGGGGGTGGATGGGGCGACTTGTCCCCTTCACTTTTTTGTTGTGAAAGGGACACTCACACATTTGCCTCCCACTTTTTAGTGAATAATATATCCATTTTGATGATTTTTTTTTCAAAATATTTTCCCAAATTATTAAACTGTTTGTGCAACCAGTGCACTTTTTTTTTTATATTGCTTTTCTTTAATAATGTCATCACAGCTCTTGGATTGTGCAAAGAGGGGGGCTGTTTTTACAACAGTTTAAATACAAATTTCGACCTGCTTTTTTGCAAGTGCCATGATTTACACAACATACCTGAGTGTTATCTGCACAGGAGAATGGAGTATGCGTGTCTCCCCCATCAATTTCTTATGTCCTCAAGAGGAGTTTATTTCTGTAGATGAAGTGTGTTTTGACTGTGTCATTGTTTTTTTTGTTAAGCATGTCAATGCAATGGTTTTTCAAACTATCAGACTTTTCACAAATCATTTGCAAATTGTCAAAACTTTTGAGCACTTGGGGCAAATCCAACCATTTAACCTGTGTATTCAACAAAAAAAATTGCACTACTTTTACCCTTTATTCTAGGGTTTCATTAATGGCCTGCAAACATTTTGCTACTTCAGTGCCACCTACCTATCAAGATTATTTAAAGTTGGCTGTAATATTCAAGAGGAGTATGTAACAAAACTTTCCACATACTCTGAAGCCTTACATACCTGACACACACACCATCATGAATAAAATGTTTGAGAAATCACGTCTTGTTTCCTTGTACATTGCAGGTGGGAAAAGGAAACTGAAATTGTAAAGGAATTTTTTATTTCTTCCTTTTGGCTTCATAATCATTCAAACAAATAAATGCCAAAATTTAAATATCTCAACAATTTACAGACAGAGGGAACAGCAGTTGGATTCATGAGCTTATCAAATGATGTTGACTTAGACTTGCTGAACACTGCCTTTGAACTGAATCCATTCCATGGGCTTCACAAACCTCATCCAGATGATGTACTCACCCCTCCAACACCTGTCCCTGGTAAGTCAGTCTTATGTATAAAAAAAAAATGAAAAAGTGCCAAAGTACATATTTTAAAGAGTGTGTTCGAGAATATAGTCAAAGGCTGCTCATTTTGCACAAAAAAATAGCAAAGTTCTAGCACCTAGGCTGGCAGTAAATTCATTGTTTTGATCTCTAAAGGTTCAAACCAGAAGAAAAATCAAAAATATCTTGGATTAAGTTCTTTCACAAGAAATAAAAGCTTGTACAAGGTCCTCCTCTAGAACAGTCATCAGAGGAACTTTAAAAATGACCAAGACTGATTGAAAAATAGACTCTCAGTCTGAGAGCATTGTCATAACTTTTAGTTTTGATTAACATGATGTTCTTCAGTGGTTATATTGAAGATACTCAACATTCAGAAGGGGTTTTATGCTAACTTCTCATTAGGTCACATTTATTTCTCATGTATTTATTAGTTTCAAGATTAGTTTATGAATGATTATATCAATAATATTGTAAGGTACTTATTTTTAAAAAAAAAAAATGCATGTAAATACGAGAGAGAATGTTCTTGTTTTGTAATTTACATTCACTCCCTTTAAGAGGGGTGTTTGTTCTAAATGTATGGTGAATGACCCAGTAATATGTTTTTGTAAAAGGGGGCTACTTTTTTTTTTATTGCATCATGTCCTCATTAGAACCTGTAGAAGAAGAGGAGGTGGATAAGAACAGTGAAAAGAAACTTTCAAGATCCAATTCCCAGTTGTCAGGTAACTTGTTTAAGACAAGGTTAGTAAGTGGAGTGAGTATGAGGTGAGGAGTGTAAGTAACAAGACTTGGTTTCATTTACATTACTCAAACCTGAGTTTGGTTCTCAAAATATCTGTGATAGAACAAATTAGTAATTATCATGATTTGGGTACAGATGAATGATCATTGGTGTTGACAAAGTGAAACCCTGCTTTTTCAAGGCTCCACTGTTAAAACTATTTTCTTCATTTGTTGCATTATCTATTTTGAGGGACTTGTGTGTACTTGTCATCTTAGTGTGTTGTTCTGGCTTAACAAAATGTATTATTTAGAAACAATTATGTTAATTGTAGTCTCACAATGAAAGGTTCCTCTGAGCTTCTTCCTTACTCTACTTATCTTTGATAAAGAGACCACACTATGCCTGGGTTCATGTGTAACTTTCTTTTTCATGCAGTAATACTGAGTTACTTTTAGAATTTTTGAGTGCAAGGGGTTTTGGGAAAAGTGTTCATATGGTACTTATAATTTAGTTTTGGCAGACATTGCAAATTGTCATAATTCATCTGATGGTAACTGTATTCTCAAAGATTTGCATAGAGTATTAGCTAACATTACCTCGCCAACTTTTGTGACACACTTCTATGATTCTTTGAATGCCAAGCTATACAATTTGGTAATTGTATAATTTGAAGAGCATACTTTGCAGTGTACAAATGTTCAAAGTTGTGTCCAGTTTCATATTACGGTCTCTTTTGGCATTTTAGGTGGAGATGCCCCGTCTGAGGATGTTCCAGCTCAAGCTACATCAACGGAACAATCAGGTAGGAGAATAGTAAACAAGAAGTGAATATATGACAGATGTGTTGCTATGAAAAGGATTCAAAGAATATAAAGTTAACCCTTTTGCAGCCACTAACATAATATTACATACCCTAAAAAGTTATGGTTCACGGCAACGTATGTACCATTACATAAAATTGCTATGTAGTTTTCAACTTCTTTTGCAGAAAAGGGTGTTATTGCAGTAATGGACACTGTCTGTAAAAGGGTTAACATAGATATCTGACTGACTTTTGAAAATGTCTACCTTGTTTTGTGTCACATTCATCCCAGGGTCATGTCTTGTGGGAAAGTCATTCATGGCAGTCTTGTGGAACATTAACAGCTTTGTGAAGAGATAAGTCATCAGCATTTGGAAAACAAACCCCTAAAGAAGTAGTAAAGAAGTAATAAATTCTTTGCAAAACAATTAAAAAAACAATGTGGTTGAGATTGTGTCTAAGTGAGTCACCCTATAATTCTGTTAACCAAATAATTGGCAAAATGAATTAGCATATTGGACCTTTGGTGTCATTAAAATGCATTTCAAAGGTTTCTTGTTCTGGTTCCTACTCACCAAGTTCTGAACTTGTTAGACAGAGTTTTACGGCCCAGTTTCCAACCTGTTGGTTCAAGTCGGGCCGACCATGGCCTTTTTCCCAGTTGTGGCTCACTGGCTTGTTTTCCCTACTCCATTGCTTATGTTAAGCCTCACGCACAATGGCAGAAGGTTCCTTTTTAGAGTCTTTGGTATGACTCAACCTGGGAAGCAAACCCAGGCATGGGGCGTGAGAGGTGGATGCTGTTACCGTTAGACCAAACATGCGGCCCGCTACCAGCTTGAGAGGCATTTGCATCACACTGTTTTGCTCATCCTCTCAGAAACTCATAGGCAGCTTTACTACATTTTTGGTGTTTAGTGAAGGACAACATCTTACTCAGTCTACATGCAATGTAGGGAGATGAGTTAGTTTGATAGAGTTGTATGCCTCAACTTTTAATCGTCTGGTTTAATGCAGTGGCTCACACAGCTGAGCACAGTTTTTCCTACTCTGTTGTTTATGCAGAACATTATGCACAATGGCAGTATGTTCCATCTTTAAAGTCTTTGGTATGACTCTTCCTGAAAATTGACCTGTAGGAAGATGAGGTAAATGGAGGTATCAGTTAAAATGTGGAGATAATCTATTCTTTCTCTTCTAATTTTTTGTTTTTTTATTTTCAAAATATTAGGTGAAGCTGTAGAACCAGAAGTTGGAGTTCAACCTAAATTGAGTGAAGCACATATGCAGAGGTTGGTTTATAGTTTTATTTTAAAGTCAACAGACTAGTAAACCATGAAATGTTCTTCAAGCATTTTAAGTACTATTTTTCCTTGTAATTGTCTCAATCAGAGAATATCTAAGGGTTGCTTTGTGGAAGGGAGCCAAACCAAGCAGAAAATTCCCTTTGAGACCTGTTGTCCAATTTCCATTAACCAAAGGGTTTCAGTGGGTTTCAAAGGGTTCTAAAGGGTTTTCAAAAGGGTTTGGTTTGTGCAAAGGTAATTTGGAAATTCCCTTTGAGATTTGTCCAGTTTCCATTAACAACCAAAGGGAACCCTTTGGATGCAAAGGGTTTTTCCAAAGGGTACCATTTGAAACCCTTTGGGCTTAAAGGGTTTTGTTCCAAAGGGAATTTTCAGCTGAGAAGGGAGGGGATCCTTTTGTGTGACATTGAGTTTTATTTATAGGCAAAGATATGGCTATCTTGGTATAAGGTCTGAATAGGTACACTTTGTGTCTGTATTTTTAATGACTTTAATGAAAGGATGGTTTTCTGTAGTGATTTTCAATGCATCACACAGAGAAAATTGAAAAAGTATGGTTACATACCAAAGTATGGTTGCTGTTACAGTAAATCAGTACAAAAGAGTGATTCCTCAAAACTAAAACATTAAAACTAAAAGTCAATTAGAGGGTGAATTTTAAATGTATCAAATTAGAAATAACCAAACCCCCCCAAAAAACACCTTTGTAGGTAACCATAAACTTTGAAGGACATGATTGCCTTTGGTTTGTTTATCACAGTAAAGATACAGGAAGATGGCTTATTGGTTAATCACAAACTATCCTCTGTTGGTTAATCACAAACTTTCCTCTGTTGGTTAGTCACAAACTTTCCTCTGTTGGTTAGTCACAAACTTTCCTATGTCCTCAGTGTCACAAAATTTGAACTTTAACTACAATCAGTATAAAGAGATTGGGAGTGCATGTATGCCTAAAAAAATGACAGAAAGATTACCATTCCAATCAAAAAGTGATTGTCACCTCTAGAGAATGACCTAAAGATGCAACATTTGAACCAAATTTACAGTTATGATAATGAAGACACAGCCTTGTCATTTGCTGGCAATGAACACCCACAGTACAAAAAAAAAAAAAAAAAAAAAACTTCAAAATAATTTCAACTTCAAATGGAGAAGATTTGAGTGGTTTTTATGATTGGCAAATGTTTATTTTAGCCATATTGCACCCACGCACCCAAAAAGTTGAAAAAAATGACATAGTGAATAAAAATAAAACAATAAATAGAATGGCATAAATTGAATGCCAAACTGCTTGCAATTGATTTCAAATTTTGGATATTACTATTTATTATATGTTATATATTTTTATTATATATTATTTATTATATAATATCTTTGCATGGCTAGCTTGCATTGTTTAACATAAACTTTCACCTCACATAACTGCTCTATGTTCACTAAAACAAGATGTGATGATTTCTTTAGATGGCATCTATATCTGGCCACTTGATTTTAGTGTCTTGACTTTGCGTGAACACTTTCATTGAGTGCATACCCTTTCCCCTCAAACTATAGTCACTAATGAAAAATTCCCCATTTTCAAAGCTCTTAATTCTGTCTCTCACAGCTCAGCTTCTGTTGGTAGTGCAGCTGATCCAGAGGAGGTAGAAGATAAAGCTTCAGTCAGCTCTCATCAGTCGCAAGTAAGTAGTCTTGAATCATCAGTAAGTTCTTCATTGCAGTTGTTTAACATGCACAAAAATCTGACTGCCAACAAGAGCAAGCTTGTGGATGGAAGTCTATGATATGATTCTACCATCAAAACTTCAAAAACTTTCTTTGTATGTAATATTAACAGGCTTATTTTGGTGAAAGTATTTCCTCAAATGAAATCACACCAAAAGAATGCATTACACTTGCACAATCACTAAAGAGTCAACCTGCTAAGCAAATTTCCTTTGCAGCAGGCCTTTAGCCAGGATTAAGATTTGGGGAGTCTCAGTAAATAGTGATCACAAATGTACAATCATCACAGCATGCCATGAGCACAAACCCTGGAGGCATCTGGTTAAAAACAAAGCCCTAATTAGCCTACCAAATGCAAACATCTTGCCCCCAACTACCTTATTTTGTACCACTTGTGTAATTTACCTTCATGGGACTTGTGCTTATTCAGTGTTTACTGGTCTTTTATCTTACTGTTGCTTTCTTATTGCCCATCTCTGAATGCGTCGCTTGAAATTTTGGTCGTCTACATTACACCATCTCAAAGACAGGAAGATGTAGCGCTAGCAAACTTGGTTTACTTCATAGTATTAACCCACTGGTTGATGTTTTGTATGAGGTTTATTGTTTTTTAACGTGAGACTTTTCTACTGGTACATGTGGAATAACCTTGGTACAGTCCACAGCCTAGCTGAGTCTTAAAAGTGTACCTTATAAGGCTACTTTAAGCATTGTAGGTAACCATGACTTTACACTCCGAACACTCAGAGCTTCTGTATTTAAGCAACCAGTACTGTTTTGAGCTGCTATCATTTCTATCACAAATGCTAAAAAACATTTTAATGGGATATTTCTTGGTGAACTTAGGACAGATGTAGTCAAGAATTGAAAGGAAAAAATCATTAAACCTGGAGTGAAATAAGCAGAAAGGTACCCTGCAAAACAACTTTCCAAGTTTCTCAAAATTTGTATCATTGACACTTGATAGATTCTTTTTTAAAATGTCTTTGGAAACTTTGACAACTTATTTCAGTAGAGAGCTTTATTGCATGGTTGGAAAAAATGCAGGGTTTGTACAGGTCCTGGGAGTCCGGAAAAGTTATGGAAAACTGAAATTGTGAATTTCAAGATCAGTAATGTCAGGGAAAATGAGCAAGTTTTCAAAAGGTCCCGGTAATGTCAGGAATTTTAGGAAATGGACTTATTAATCACATTTTCTAAATGCTCAGGTATATTATTTTATTGAAAAAAGATGCAAAGATGAAATGTGACTGCTCTTTAAGGTCCTGGAAATATCAATCAAGGTCCTTGAAAGTCATGGAATTTTGTTATTCTGAATATGTTCATTAAGTGGCTGAGCTTCAGGTAATGAGTTAATTGTGACTTTGAATGTGTTCACCAAGTATTCTGTGCTATGATATAGCTGCCATTGACCATTTTTACAGTTTTTTGGTTTCGATGAAAAAGAAACCTATGCATTCATGATGGCGTGTGTGTGTATGTATGTGTGTATATGCATGTGTGTGTATGCATGAGCTTGTAAACGATACCTTGCCGGGTACCTGCCGCTCAAGAGAGCTGAAGCCTCGCACGTCTTCCCTCGCTCACTCCGAGCTTGTAACTGGCGTAGCTACCCGAACATTGGGACACTGCAATGAGCTCTGTCATGTGATATGCAAGAGCCTGCCCTCGCTCGCGGCATTCACGTGCCGCGTGACATAAACGACTAAAGGGGAATTCCGACCATTTCCTTACGGGGAACAGTTCTGTGTACCCCGTAAGGCATTGAACACGGGTATGCCCTGTACTCGTAGCGTGTACAAGCCAATTTATATGTGTGCATGAGCTTGTAAACGATACCTTGCCGGGTACCGGCCGCTCACGAGGGCTGAAGCCTCGCACGTCTTTCCTCGCTCATGCGGAGCTCGTAACTGGTGTAGCTACCCGAACATTCTGACATTGCAATGAGCTCTGTCACGTGATATGCAAGAGCCCGCCCTCGCTCAGTTTTCAAACTTGGTACATAGATGCACCATATTGAGAGGAAGAACCCAATTGTTTTTGGCAGAGGTCAAAGGTCATCTGGGGTCACCGGGGGTCAAGGTCTGAAAATCTTGTTAACACAATATCTCAAGGTATGAAGCTTGAGTAGATTTCATATTTGGTATGTTGAAGTGTTGTGGTCAAGAGATGGTCCCTATTGTTTTTTGCAGAGGTCAAAGGTCATCTGGGGTTACTGGGGGTCAAAGTCTGAAAATCTTGTTAACACAATATCTCAAGGTAGGAAGCTTGGGTAGATTTCATATTTAGTATGTCAATAGTTTATAGTCAGGAGATGGTCGCTATTGTTTTTTGCGGAGGTCAAAGGTCGTCTGGGGTCACCAGGGGTCAAAGTCTGAAAATCTTGTTAACACGATATCTCAAGAAAGGAAGCTTGGGTAGATTTCATATTTGGTATGTTAATGCTTTATAGTCAGAAGATGGTCCCTATTGTTTCTCGTGGGGGTCAAAGGTCATCTGGGGTCACCGGGGTTAAAGTCTGAAAATCACGTTAACACGATATCTCAAGATCAGAAACTTGGATAGATCTCATATTTAGTTTTTTGATGTGTTGAGGTCAGGAGATAGTCCTTATTGTTTTTTGCAGAGATCAAAGGTCATGTGGGGTCACTGAGGGTCAAAGTCAGAAAATCTCGTTAACATGATTTCTCAAGATCAGAAACTTGGATAGATCTCATATTAAGTTTGTTGATGTGTTATGGTCAGGAGATGGTCCTTTTTGGTTTTTGCAGAGATCAAAGGTCATATGGGGTCACCAGGGGTCAAAGTCTGAAAATCTGGTCAACGTGATATCTCATGATAGGAAACTTGAATAGATTTTATGTTTGGTTAGTGGATGGGTTATTGTCAGGAGATGGTCCCAATTGTTTTTGGCAGAGGTCAAAGGTCATCTGGGGTTACTGGAGGTCAAAGTCTGAAAATCTCGTTAAGGTGATATCTCAAGATAGGAAGCTTGGATAAATTTCATATTTGGTATGTGGATGCTTTATGTTCTGGAAGTGGTTCCTTTTGTTTGTGGCAGAGGTGAAAGGTCATCTGGGGTCACCAGGGGTCAAAGTCTGAAAACCTTGTTAAAGCGATATCTCAAGTTAGGAAACTTGGATAGCTTTTAACTTTTGAAATGTGGGTGCATTTTAGTCAGTAAATGGGTCCTGTTTGTTTTTGATGGAGGTCAAAGGTCTCCTGGGGTCACCAGGGGTCAAAGTGTGAAAATCTTGTTACCATGATATCTCAAGATAGGAAACTTGGATAGATTTCATATTTAGTATGTGGGTGTGTTTTAGACAGTAGATGGTCCTGTTTGTTTTTGGCAGAGGTCAAAGGTCTCCTGGGGTCACCAGGGGTCAAAGTGTGAAAATCTTGTTACCATGATATCTCAAAATAGGAAACTTGGATAGATTTCATATTTACTATGTGGGTGAGTTTTAGACAGTAGATGGTCCTGTTTGTTTTTGGCAGAGGTCGAAGGTCTCCTGGGGTCACCAGGGGTCAAAGTCTGAAAATCTCATTAATGTGATATTTCAAGGTAGGGAACTTACATAGATTTTGTATTTGTGTATGTGGATGTGTTATAGTCAGGAAATGGTACTTATTGTTTTTCGTAGGGGTCAAAGGTCATCTGCAGACACCTGTGTCCAGAGTCTGAAAATCTCGTTATCATGAAATGTCAAGATGGGAAAGTTGGATTGATTTTATATTTAATATTTAGATGCATTATGGTCAGGAGATGCTTCTGTTATTTGTGGCAGAGGTCAAAGGTCATCTGGGGTCACAGGGGGTCAAAGTTTGACATTTTTTATGAGATATCTCAAGGTGGGAAACTTGAATAGAATTCATATTTGGTATTTGGATGGGTTATGGTCAGGAAATGGTCTATGTTGTTTTTGGTGGAGGTCAAAGGCAGAAATGCCAAGTATCCCAATTTAGGCGGAATGATTGCAATTTTCCACCCTCGATTTAGCCCCATTGTTTTTGGCAGAAATGAAAGGTCATCTGGGGTCTCCAGGGGTCAAAGTCTAGGAACCTTTTTAAGTACCATCTTTCAAGATAGTTGTTTGTCTATCTGTCTGTCTGTTGTTTGCCTGTCTAGCTATGTATGGCTTTTATTGAGGTCAAAAGGTCATCTGGAATGACAAAATTATGTTTTGAACATGCTAGTATAACATTTGAATGAGAAGATAATGGTGCATGATGGTACTCTTTGAAAAGGAACATTTGATGTATCATCGAAACCTCAATGCATTTTTGCATTCTGGTTTGTAATTTATTTTCAAACTGTCTTGTTCAAAGATGTCCTTTTTTGTTTTTTCCTGTCAATCAAGGAATCCTCTGCATCAAGGAAGGTCGTTTCAGAACATCAAGATCCAACGCCTCCTCCCAGTCCTGTTTTACCAAAATTTCAACCAGAGTACAAAGGAGAATTGAATGCTTTTAGCATTCAGCTGTTTTGTGTAGATGAAAAATTTGAAATGAGGTTTGAATTGAAAATTTTCATATTTGTTTAAAGTTAAGATTCAATGAAGAATTGTTTGAAATATATTGCTCTATATCAAGCTGTTGTCATATTGGATGTTAAGTTTTCTGTGGAAAAATGATAGTTCCTTTCTTGAAATACCTATATTTGAATCAGTTTTTAAATCAGAGTGCTTGTGGAAATACTGTTTAGCTTATAATGGAAAAAATCCTTGTGATAAGTGGATGGACATTTCCCACAATTCCAAGCCTTAACAATTACCCTGAGATGTAGTCAGGGTAACCCTTCCATCAAGGATAACCCTGACTTGTTAATACCCCTCAACATCAGGGAACAGATAGAAACAAAATCTACCTCACAAACCAAAAAAGTTTGGTTTGCTATTCAGGAGAGAGAAAGCTCATGTTATATAAATATTCTTAAGCTCAGGTCACACAACAGCAACATCAGATCGGAATTTGCTCCAATTTTTGTGAGTTTTACTTTAAATCTTCTCCATCTTTGGTGGAAAAGAGACAAAAATTTGCCAACCTGTGTATGGCAAGACTATGAAAATCTAAGTTATACTAATTATTATTCTGTGACATCAGCAGACAGATTTTATCGGATATGCGTAGTCCAATAAAAACTGTTTGTAAATGTGATGTCACAAAATAAACAGGGACGAGCTTTTTCCATGAATTCTTTTGAAAATAGAATGATGTCTTGAGTACTCTATTTTCTCAGAGCTTCCAGGGGCTTCGCCCACTGGGCCTCCACTGGGGCTTTGCCCCTAGACCCCACCAGGGGCCTTAAGGCAGGCCCCTGGACCCCACCTGCTTATGTGTCGCACCTCACTGTCTGACTGACACCACTGGGGTTAGTAGTGTGTCTCCAACAAAGTTCAGTGATTTTATTTTCATGCCAGGCTCATCCCTGAATAAATAGTTAGCATTTCATTTCCATGGTCATTCCATATTGATAATTCATTTACACAGGATTGCAAGTTTTGGGTTCTTTTCAACAATGGATGGAGGAGATTTTAACCTAAACTAAAAAAATCAGATAGTTATTCCATATTGTGTATGCAACTGGGGCTCTATTGTTGTAAATTCTAAGCCAATGGGAAGCACTACTGGAAAAGAACTGCATTTCTGATATAAGCAATGTGTACTCTTGGTTGAATTTGATCCTAACCGTGACATTTAGCACATAAAATGATGGCTGCATTTGTGTCATACCTGTTTAAATGCCTGGCGTTAGCATTATTGTGGATAACCTTTGCAAATATGTGGGATAGAACTGTTCAGATGGCAAAAGGCATAGGTATTTGTATATGCTATTCTCAACGGTTTAGGACAGGTACGTACAACTAGTGTAACGGAATACATGTGAATTAAAAAAAGCACGGATCTCTTTAGATGACCAATGATTCCTGAGCTGTTATAATTATATATGTTTTGGCTGGATGCTCCATCTCCATTTGAAGTCAAAATTAATGCTATCTGCTCCCTGCATGATGTCGAGGGGTATAAAAAAGGGTTATGAATACCTCAGTGTAGGATTAACCTGACTACCCTACCCTCCGACAGCTTACACTGGAGTCATCCTGGTTGGGAAAGGTTTGAGGAGATTATCTTTGAATTGCCTTGGGGAATTGTTCATGCGATGAGTTGTCCAGTAACCTTTTAATAAAGTCCAAGCTTTCATCATTTAAAATCATATTTATTCTTTCTCTTCTAGATCAATAGATTTCCTTCCTAAGGCATTTTCACTGTTTCCTGATAAGGACTTCTGTATTCTTACCCTACCCCATTTGGTGCCAGAATTTCCCTTACTACAGTCTTTTGTGGTAAGATTTCATTGCTCTTTTTTCAAGTTTTTGCAACAACAAAAGGTGCAATACCTGTTAGTTTAAAAGTAAGATGAATTTTAGTTCATATGGTATCAAAATGAAAACAAATGATTTGTTGTAGTGAGGATAAAACATACTTTTCAGATTGATGGGTTCTGTAAGGGATGAAGTTGGCATGTTTGTTACTTTTTATGTTGTTGAAAATGTCATTTCCTTTCATTTACAAAACTTGAAAAAAAATGAAGAGTATTTATCCAGTTTTGCAATGAAGATATGAATCATGGAGGAAGTAGCTTTTATTAATTCATGAATATTGTGATTTTGTATTTTGGCAGAGAGTAACGCCCAAGTGTCCCTGCATTTTACCTCAAGAGTTGTACCTCTTTAACAAGTCAGGTTTACTGGAATCCTTTGAAGTTCGTCCAGTGCGTGCAGCAGATAAAGAAGCAGTCATTCAGATTGTGGACAATATTCAAAACAAAGAGGTTTTGATAAAAGATCTTAACACCTATATTCAAGCCAAGCGTGATCAGGTTAGTGTATAGTGCCCTCTAGATGCTGAAGAAAAACTTAAAAACAATTTTGCTGGAAGATTTAAAGAGTTTAATTTATAAACATTAATCTGCAGCATTCAAGGTTTCCAAGTAGAATCCAAAATATAGTCCAAAGAATTTATTGCCAAGAAGCAGTGGATTTAATAGAAATGATGTAACTGAAACTCATTTAAACTTGATGCAACATGATGCAACATTCAGATAATAAAATGTAAACTTCCTTTCTCTTTACAGGATGGTACCCCATTGCAAGCATTCACAGCCACTTGTATGGGTCAGGTGGTTGGCATTGCAATTACTCGTCAAGAGGAGGACATTGAATATGTCAGGTCTCATTATAATGTTGAAGATTTCATTTATTTCAACCATCACCGACGAGATGAACACGGACATCTTCATCACTTTGCTCTCAATCCTGTGTTTCAACATTGGTCCAAACATTTCTTGAAAGAGATTCTCAGACTGGCACACTACACCTGTCTTTACTACCCAGTTTACCCATCAAATTCTGATCAGGTGATTGTTCTTTCTTTTGTAAATAGGTTTGAATTGTCAAAAATGTTAAACAAAGGATTCAATTGGTTGACAGAGCATTTGTTTACATTTGTTGGTATAACTTGCAATGACACAAATGTTTCCTCAAAGGATGGCCTACATTTTGTCTTGTGGTATCATATGCATAAGTTCTGTTTATATATTGTTTTGTTGGAGTAGAAGTTTTTCAGGTGGCTGTTGTTGTTTTGTAACATTCTTTATGAATCCTCAAGTCATTACTATTTGACAATTGCTAATCTGTTCATTGAAAACTAAATTCTTCCAGGAGATGTATTGTTTTATCTAAATGTGTGGTATTCTTCTGTTCCTTAGATGTTCAAAGATCATTCCCTTGTGACCTGTTTGAATTTCATGGTGCCTGTCAAAGCAAGGAGACAGATTTTGTATCCTCTTGAACAGCTGGGACAGAATGCTCCATCGGAGAGAGTTACCAAGCAACAGGTGACTTAACTGTGACCTTCGGAGTCACTCAAAAAAAAAATGTGTATAACATGTTATGTCAGTCACAATGTCACTTGCTTTGAAAATCTTCAATTGCATATTCAAATGAGATCATGTTTATGGCTGATTCAGTGTATTGAAGGGTTGTTGGATCAATCATCATACTGGACATACACTGTCAATTCTTCTTTTTGTGATATGTCTGCAATGTTGTCTGCTTACTTGTGCTGTGAAGGTGCATGGTGAGATGTCATATTCATTGTAAATTTGCTTAAATTAGTGATTAGGCCAAGCAAAAATAGTGTTTCTGTATGTTTTAATATATATGTCACTTAATTTAACAAAATTATTTAATAGTGAAGCAAATATTTTTCCTCTTCTCTCTATGTCCATTACAATATATTTGTTTTTGCACAAAAAACAATAAAATTTGTACTTGCCTGTCATGGATAAGTCATGGAATTTCATAGTTGTATTTTCCACTGTTAGATAGCAACAGAAAAGTGCCAAAATTTGCTTTCAGAGTCATGGATAGCCATAGAAATTTAAAAAAAGAAAACAGTGAACGGTCTTTTTTGACCCGAACATGGGAAATAAGATTCCTAAACTTGGTGGTGCTGTATACGATTTCTGGTCGCAATTAAGTCCTCAAATTTAGAACAATGTTGAACTGCAAAGGTCATTTAAGTTACATGAAGTGCTTATTGTAAAGCTCATGGAAAAGTCATTAAATGCTTATTGTAAAGGTTGTCAAAAGTTGAGGAATAAAAGACAGAAGGAAGTGAAGAACAGTATAAAAAGTTGACCACATTTCCTTTCTTGATTACTTACTAAAATATAAGACTTTGATCCCTTTCTTGAATAAAATTGCATTGTTGCAGGATCCTTATTCCTTGTGTCACATCAACCGGAAACTGAGTCTTGAGCCAAAAGTGACAATCAATGCCAGGATTGTAGTGGTTGGCGCTTCTGACGTAGCTGTGTCATTCCTTAGTACCTTGGTCTTTTGGTGAGTTACAAAAATTTATGAAAAAACATTAAAGGCCAAAAGCTATCACGCCAAACTTATTTTGAAGCTACAGCTAAATTTTACACTTTCCTTTTTATATTTCTTCAGGGTATCTTTCATAATATTTTATGACTTCAATATTGCATATTCAAGGTAAACCACGCAGTTACTTTTGGTAAATTTCACATTTGAAGAGGAAAAATATTGTCACATGACCCTCAAGGGCCAATCATGAAACAGGACAGTCTTCTACACTTCTTCAAATTGGGGTGACTGTTGTTGCCCTGAAAAGAAATATTACAGTGTAGGGATGGTCAATACTTTTTGCTGTCAATATAACTTATTGTTGCAATGTTTTGTTCTGTATGTTTGCAAACTACTCAGTATTTGATACCTTAATACCTTATAGACTACTGAAAACAATGTTATGTGTGTTCACATTTAGAAAATAACTTTCCTTGCAGTTGTTAATTTTACATACCAGGTGGTACAGAGCTAAATGTATCAGTCTAACATGTCAAAATCATATCCATGAAATAGTGAGGATAAAAATAAAGTATTTAAAGAGCAACAAGTCCTGCTATAGTCACAAGGAGTACTCCTGTTGTAAGGTTTTCTCTAGCCCCTCCAACTTCACATAAAAAACCTGCCTTGTGTATGACCTGGGGCCCATTCCACAAAGAGTTACGCACGATCTTAAGTATGATTTACTGTTGGCTTAAGTATGGTGAATCAAACTTAAGATTTTGCGTAACTCTTTGTGGAACGGCCCCCTGGACCAAGCTAAAATAACCTGTCCTCAGTTTTAAAGGTAGTTAACTCTCACCCCAAGGTTCATTTTTTGTAGTAGTCTTCAGAAATTCTCAATTCGCACAGCCTTTTGATTGACAGCAAGTTTGAAAATGTGTAGTACTATAGCTCATACTGCACAGCATGTACTGTACTGAGAGCATTTTGATTATGCATCAGGGTCTTGTATACTCACCCTGAAGCAATAAAATGAGTTTGTGTCTGGATGAGGATGAATTTTATATAGATGGTTGTGGGAGAAGCTTCAGTAAGTAAGTTAATACAATTGTTGCTGTT
The DNA here is from genome assembly GCA_037179385.1 of Holothuria scabra. Taxonomy (NCBI): domain Eukaryota; kingdom Metazoa; phylum Echinodermata; class Holothuroidea; order Aspidochirotida; family Holothuriidae; genus Holothuria; species Holothuria scabra. The sequence goes on along the minus strand of CM074180.1, from coordinate 29,856,642 downwards.
TGGACTGAGAGGATTTGGCCTTTAAGCCATATCTTTTAGTACATTACTGTCTGAGAGGTATTTGCTTAACATGGGGAAAGGTAGTTATTTTGAACTTAGCATGCTCCAGCTTTCCCTTACCTGTAAGTATGTACTGGACAGTCCTATGTATTGCAGAATGATCACCGGGTAAAGCGTGGTCACAAATTGTTAATGAACTGTAGAAGATTCTGAAATACTGTAAGGTTATTGCAGCAAATCCCCTTTAAGTCTCACTTTATGCAATGTCCATTGTGTATTTCAAATCTTAAAGGGGTAATCAGAGTTTGACAGAGAAAAGTCCCCTTTTGTTCAAACACATTGATTTATCTTTCTAAAGAAATTGTGTACTAGAATAAAGCGACATTGAATGGTGTTGCAGTTACGACAAAACATTAAATGAGGTGTTAATCACTGTTGAATGGGGAATGTCTTTATGTTTTTTGGTGTATAGAAAATCCACCTTAATATGCAAGAAAGGACAGACGCTCCTTCACTTAATGATGAAACACATCTTTAGGCTGTGGAGGCAGATCATTTTAGTGTCAGTTTAACTCAGTTTAACTCAGCTTAGAATTGTGAAGCAGAATAACTGTGAAATACAAAAGTTACAGTACATCAAAATTTGAATGTCCTTTTGTTGGTTTTAGAGGGGAGAGTGGCACCCTGTCCAGAAAATCATACCATGCAATTTGATGACATGTGCATTACCTCAATAAAGTGCATTAAAAACTTTCAAACAATCTGAAACTAGAAATAAAGGTGTGTCAGTGGAACTTTTGTTTGTAAAATTGATCGCAGGGTTAAATAAGCAAGTTCGGTAACTTGTTGCTTCATGGGATTGTGCAGCACAGAGTGGAATATAAAAACCGAGCTCAGCACGTAACATCACATGCTTGGTATAACAGTAAGAGCATCCACCTCTCACGCGAGAGGCCCAGGTTCGCTTCCCAGGTCGAGTAATACCAAAGACTCTAAAAAAGAAACCTACTACCATTGTGCGTAATGCTCCACATAAGCAATGGAGTAGGGAAAACAAGTCAGTGAGCCACAACTGGAACAAAGGCTGTGGCTCGACTTGAACCAATAGGTTGGAAACTAACTCAGCATGTAGCATACAGCAGTCCCTTGTTTTTGTTAGTACTTGCATACACCACTATCTAAGTGTCAAACCAACTGGAACGAAAACACTGGCATCAGTGCTACTTTATGGCATATTAAAAGCAAATTTTTACACCAAAAAGACACAATCCACTGCACAAAGCAGCACTTGAGATTCCTCCTTATGTTATGGATGGATTAAGAAAGAATGATTTCACCAAATTTTCATGTAAACTCAAATTTTGGAAAATGTGTTGTAGGTGCAGATTTGTTTTGTTTATCCTGACGGTTCGGAGGATATGCGCGTGTGCACAGCCACCAAAACTAATAACTAAACTGGCTTATTCACAGTATTAGACCTAGGAGTAATTCTATTAAACAATGGGGACAACTGGGGGAGGGGATTCGATTTATCTGTCATCTTGAAAATAGATTATGTGAAGAGAATTGTGTTCAGTTCTAAATTTTAATTTTATACAGAGCAATGGACTAGTTGTACAAGCCAATCTTATTTGTGTATTAGATTTTGAACAAAGCAGGGATTCTGCCAGAATCACACATTTATTAGTGCTAAACCCCAAGTCCAAATTGAATCTGTCCTAGCTTAAAGTTACAAGTGGGTTCAGGGGGATAAATACTTGCTCCAAGGCCCCAGTCAGGTGCAATTTAAAAGGTTTTAAAGTCCATTTATTTAAGTTCTATTTGTCTAAGTGCAAACATTGCTGAAAAAGTGTTCTCTTTAAAAAAAGAAACCAAGATACTGACAATTTTTTAATTTGTATGGAAATGAAAGGGGGAAAATTTTACCCATCTTCTTTTGGAAAGGGGAGGGGGACAAAACCCCCCTTTCCCATCAGCCAGAAATACTGCAAAGGTAGGAAGTGCATTAACAATTTTGTCATTGAGGTATGGAGGCAAATGAAAATCTTTACATGGAGGGAGGAACAGTTAAAATGCAAACTGTATTCAAAAGAAGCAGGTGGTAGAATTCGACTTCAATAAAGTTGACACTTACTCAAGTTTATTGAGAAATAGCTCTTTTATTTTGAAAACTTTTCTTATTTGGGCCTTCAAAATTGAACCTATCCAAGCATCATGTTTCCAAACAAGATATTTGTTTGTAAAGTAGTAAATATTGATCCAGATGTTCATGATCATTTATTTTATAATCTCGTGCAACATGTGCAGCAATCGTATGGCAAAAGCCACCATGTGGGAGGTTAACACAAATAAATAAAAACATGAAAAGTACATAACTACAAATTGCACCAACAACCAGCAACAAAGAATTTTATTTGTGTGTTGTGCTAAATTTATGGGGCTCTTGTCTGTATTCATGTGGATGAGTGACATCAAATTCTTGATGGTTTCTATGGTGCATTGCACTTTTGTATGGATTCTGAGAACCTTTTTGTTGAATTAATCTGTCAAACAGCTTACAAAGGCAATCTATGCAGGTCTTTCAAACAAATGTTATTAAAATGAACCAAGTTTTCCAAATTTTATAGAACATCTCACCAAGACCAAAAGGCCAGAGCATTTATTGTAAAACAATCTTACCACTGTTGACATTTATTCCTTCCCTTCAAATGGTTACATGTTCATTAATTTAGAAATAGAAGAAAACTCTTAACAAGATTTTATAAACTAGGATCAGCAACTGGTGGAATGAAGCCTATTTGGGTCCTGGGTGCAGATTTTGATAGGCCCTTTTGATTGTGAAAAAACATATAGAACCTTGGGCTTTGAAGCAGAGTTCATTGCACTGCTATGGGACAACCCCAGATTTTCCACTTTGTGTTTGTTAAAAGGTTTGAGAAGTACAATTTCTGGCAATATGGGAGTTGGTTTTGGCCCCCAAATTTCTTGTACACTCTTCACCAACCAATGGTGGTGCTCTGATTAGTCTGGTGGCACCATTGTAACCTCTGGCCAGTGGGCCAGTATATATATTTTGGGCAGTAGATAAAAAGGGGTTGCAGACCCTTGTTATAAACAGAAGTTGCCGTTTCTCTTGTAGCCCTCATCTGAGATTCAACAATCTGGTGCTTGTATCACCTAATGGTCTGCCAGGGGAATATTCATCTTCATTTTTGTCCAGCCAGGAGTGCTTCTCAAATGAGGAAATGGCTCAAATATCTCTCAGAACGTGGGTAAATGTTGTCAGTGCTAAAATGACCGCAATTAACAGGTAACAAATCTTTGAAGTTGATATTTCTTCATTACATTGGTCTTGATGGAAATGTCATGTAATATACCGTATATTCTGTAATAAACGCTCCCTCTCTAATAAACGCCCCCCTCAAATTTTTAACAACTGCGTAGGCCAAGGCCTCCCGCACTACAGGCCCAAACCACAGATAAAGCTAGTGTTTGACCAGTTATGCATAATCATTATTTAATTTAACAGTCGGCCCGATGCCGATTACCGATTATTAGAAAGAGGGAAGACACGTGTTTGTCTCTAAAGTACGCGCCCCTTGCTTTGTGCATATCGTTCAAGTTGAAAAATATTGGGAATCGTTCCGTTTGTTTTGCGAATGGAATATCATTTTTGTAGGCCTCATATTTTCTTTTCAAATGTGGAGATGTAAACCAATCGTTAATACATTAGGATTGTTTTCAGTCGATGTCACATACCCTTTGATAATTTAGCTCTCTGTTTAGTTTTCATCCCCCAATCATGTCGGAACATTTGCAGTATTTTACTGTACTGGGTTGTAGTTGCGTTAATAATGTACTGTAGAGTCCCGCTTTAATGAGGCCATGTAGAAATACGCAATCATAATAATCTTAGCGGTTCTGGGGCAGCAAAACAATCGCACCTGATTAACGTACGTATCCTATGGTTCCTTACGGATATAAATATCCCCGTAAATTTTTAGCAGTTCTTGTCCAAAACTTAGGTCTTGTTTGAAAATAATCTGCAATTGAAATGCACCCAAGTGAAATCCCCGAAAAATCCAAGTACGCAGAGATTTGTGATGTCGTTTCTTGTTGAGTTTAGCACGGGGCTCGCCCGGCTGCGCTAGCCGGTTATATCAGCATATGAAATGTGATCGTTGTATCACATAAAAACTCGATAGAAAAATTCGTCTCGAGGCTTAGTATTTTCACACACTAAATCACATAGGCGATGGCGCGAGTTGTGATTGGCTGGCTAGAATCATGGCATTTGAACCAATCACGATGCAGGGGCAATTTAAATTTTGCAATGGATCGTATGCATATATGATGTCACCGAGGAAAACATGATGCCTTGTTTGGCAGTAAAAACGGACAGGCACGTAAGTGCGTGGGCGAAGAAGTAGCCTGCATGAGACCACGTGCATCACTGTTTTCGTTGGCGATGACGTTCACATTTCATAAGTCCTACTGCAAATAACATTGCGGAAGGAATGCGAGAAATGGCTTAATTTATGCAGGATAATAACCACCGAACTTCCAAAGATTCTAGGTGCTACGTGTATAAAACGTGCACAGATATTCATGGTAAGCTTTGGGACTTGGGAATACAGCCAAACACTGCAGCTCGGATAGTCTGTACTGTACTTGTGCTTTTGTACAGAACAAATTGCACAGCAACTTACGCGGCACTTTTTACAGACTGCAAGGAATACAATTCCAGGTTATACTACATTGTTATGGGGAAAATAACCAACGATTGCGCTCATGGCAGGGGTATAATTTATACGTTTGTGCTTATCAATGCATTCCGTTTTGGCGGGAAGGATTGAGTACGGTATAAACACAGGAATTTTAACGAAATTAAGAGCAAGTTTCAGGTATATTTGTGCCCTTTTTTCAGTTTACAAATAATCGGTGGTAATGATGGGTTCAATGGCAGAGTTTTACCGATGCCGATAAGTTAATTTTTTATTACAATATGCCCTCAAATAAACGCCCCCCTTTTCAAAAATGTAACGCCCCCGGGGGCGTTTATTACAGAATATACGGTAGTTTATTTTTCCTTCCTGTAATAAATTGTGCATATCTTTTCATTTGCTCACCATTACATTGGGATTGCAGTATTATGCCATATAAATGTTTTTAAGTTTTATGCTGTAATATTTCAACTTTTGACAAGTATAGTATACATTAACTTTTACTTGTAATATGTGAAATATGTATATGACATAACATGTTAAAAGGCCAGTTCTCGCACCCAAAATAATAATTCTTGTAGGGTTTAACAAAACTTCTCAATTGGCTCAGCTCTTTGCCATTGACAGCTAATTCAAGCAATGCAGAGTGCCTAAACTTACATTACACAGCATGAACTGTACTGGGAGTGTTTCAATTAAATAGTTTATACACATTGAGCTTTTCTACATACTCACCCTGAAATAAAAAACTGAGATTGTGTCTGGGTGAGGATGAATTTTAGACAATTGTGGGAGGGGCTTGAGTAAGAAGGTTAGGAGATTTGGTACAGATTGGGGTGAAAAATGTGCCTTTATTATAAAAAAAATTGGACAAAGGTAAGGTTACAAACAGTGATGTCTATCCCATTTAAAAATGATTACCAGAAATTGTCTTCTTCTCCTTTTTCTTTTTAACTTCTTTTTCACTTTGTAATTGACTTTAAATGGCATTGAATAAAACAAATATTGTATCTTTGCAAGATTAATCTAAAGTAGTATAATCAGTTCCCCCATCTCCCAAAACAAAGAAAAACAGGAAGAATTGAGCAAACATGCTGTATCTTTACCTGTGTCCATTAGTTCAAATCAAGCTTGGTAAGTGCATTAATCTGTAAAAAAAATTTACTCATTTAGTGCATTGGCAAGTATCCCTTTCTGTTAAACTCTTTCTAACTAACCAGCTTGACCATTATATCATAGTTGTATGGAGATTCATAACTCACTTAAAGGGCAAGAGCAATTGCCCCAAACTTATTTTCAAGCAACAACAAAATGTCATACTTTTCTTATTTCTCTTCAAAGTATCTTTCCTAATATTTTAGGACTTCAGTATTGCATATAACTAAAGTGAACCAAGGAGATCCTACTAGAAAATTTCACACTGGAGGAGATAAAATATAGTCACATGACTGTCAAGAACCAATCATAAAACAGTACAGTCTGCTTGATTACTTCAAGCTGGAGTGATCGCTCTTGCCCTTCAAAGTGTAATTCAGTTGAGACTTTGTGCAAGCCCTAGACCTTGTATCACAGGAATTCAAGGTAAATTCTTGTCATTGTACCTTTCTTTTTCAGAGCCAGCAAGTATGTGAAAGTCACAGGAGGCCAGAAAGTACCATATGACCACCTTATCCTTTGCACAGGAGAACAGTATTACATCAGTGCACCCTCAGGTGTTGATGTCTGTAATACTAGCAACAAGTCTGGGTTACCCAGTGTAGCCAGTAAACGTCTCTTGGGTATGGTACCTTCAAATGTATTCACCATCAATGATCATTATGATGCAACCAAACTCATGTCATGGGTGGATGCCAATTTTAAAGATACCGCAGGTTTGTTTGATGTTTTTTTCATGACTGCAGGGATCTCTTTATGGTAAAGATAGTAGCTGGTTCATTGTATAACTTAAGAAAAAGTTTGCTATAGTGTTGGTCTTATTTTCTGTATTAAAATTAACTGATCTCCATTTTGAAATCCAGCTATACTGTACTGAAGTTACCATGACCCCTCAAAATTTTTATCGAGTCATTCACCAAGTGTGCAATGCCAGCTTACCATGCTGCCATATGGTATGCATTTAAGTACAATGCCAAGTTGCATAATGTCAATGCCCTGGTTTTGCATTGTTTGAAAAGCAATGGTGTACTTTTACAGAATGTATGGTACTACACAAATCAGAGATGCATGACAGTAGGAATTCTTAATTTTGAAGATCCTTTGGACCGTGGTCTAAATGCTTGGTATGAAATGCTCTTCAACTTAATTTTTAGTGAAAATAGCAGCAATATCTTAAAAAATTCAAGACATTTTTAATGATGGCAATTAGGCAAGGTCATATTAGTTCCTTCCAAGTGTTAGACATGCATGTTGATGCACAATAATAGTAGGGGTTGTTCTATTGGTAAGGTATGATAGGTTTTATTAACAGTCCTAAAATACTTGTTATTTGACTCTTTAGTGTTGGGGAATAGAAAAAATAATTTAAGATGATGCATGTAGGAGGATGCAATGCTTATATGTACTTCACATGTGCATGTGATTTGGATGTCATTTCCATGATACACAGTGAAAACGAACTGATACCAGTAACATATACATCATTGTGCTTTCACCTTGCTTTGACCTGAGGTCACCAGTGGTGTAAGGAAATCAAGCCAGTGAGCCATAATTGGAAAAAGGTTGTGGCTGGCTCAACTGGAACCAATTGGTTGGAAACTGGGCTGTAAAACTTCATCTAACCTACCCTTGACCAGGGGTTACTCTGACATGAGCAAAGTTCCGTTCACTTACAGACGAATCTGGATAGCAAGAAATGGTCTGATTTCAGTTGGCCATAACTGGGGTTTGTCACCTTTCAATGTTTTAATTCCCTTGCTAGTCTGTATCATGGATTGTTGAACACTAAATGGTATCTTGATTCCTTCAACTTCACTGAATATGAGGGTTTGAAATTTAATAAGACAATAAATGGAGTAAATGGAGATGATTTAAGGCTGATGGACCTCACCATTGGCTGCCTACAGTAACTAAACACAAGCACTGATTAGATTCACTATAGAATATATACAGTCATTTGATTGTAACAACCCACTAAATGACAAGATATTTGGATCATCATTTATACCTTAGTAAATCGCATTATTGTTTTGAGATGTCCAACATTGTCAAAGAGTCAAATAATGCACAAAGTCAGCAGAAGTCCAGTCGCAAAGTCCTTGTTCACATGATGCCTCAGTAATGATACATGGGGATGCTGCCATTTATTCCTGCACTTTGCTCAACAATCCAAAAAGTTTCAAGTTAAAACTAGATTTTACAAATTACATTCAACTGTTGGAAAATCCTTGCGGAAAGGTTTACTTTTTCTTGTTACAACTTATCAAGTTGATCTCCAACACACACTGATTGTAAGAGAATAAGTACATTAAACACAACTGGTAGATAAGAAAGAACATATGAAAAACCTTTGGAAAAGGGCTTTTTAATGATATTTTTGAACTGTTTAGGAAAAGCAAATGGATCCCTCTGTCTCTTCCACACTCTCTTTCTTCAGGGAAACGAATTCCACTTATTTTAATTCCTGATGGACATTGTATTCTGATTAAGATAAATCAAAAAGCTGTCATCCATATCAGAGAAGACGTATTTTGTCTTAAACTGATTTTATAGATTCTTTTGTCATTGTTTTGGGTATTTGTTTGCATTTCACTCCTGTGGCTTTAAAGACTGGTACCATAAATGGAGTTTGAATAATACATAAAAACATTGATGCAGGTGAAATGATGGAAAAAAGAAACATTTCTATGGAGCCACACTGAATGTTTTACACATCTCTGTGGCATTAATTAGCCATTGTCCTCTAGGTGGGGTTCAGGGATGTTACTAGCCAAATATTTGAGTGCCAGGTAACTGTCTGACCTGTGAAGAGCACCCCACCCTACCACATGGCATCTGCCCCATTTTTTAGCCATTATTTTTTTCATTTTTACCTCATTTCACTTTACCAAGTGAATTTGGGGATAGTTTTAGGTGTCATTAGGCATATTCGTGGTAGGGCAGGAGAGGTATATTTTCCTGGAGTGCTGGGTGGGAATATGGAGTGCTGGGTGTAACTGCCCAGCACCACCCACTGTCGCTACATCCCTGGTAGAGTTACCACTGTATGGACCTTTTACCTTGAAATTGTAAAAGGACAGCAGTACCCTTGGTTTATAAATGCATGTTTAAATTCAGGAGAAATTAATTGATAGATGAAGTAATAAATGTTTGTGAATATAGTAAGATGATCTTTCAATTACCTTACCTAGTTAACATTTTTTCCATAGGGAAAGCCATTGTTTATGGTTGTACATTAGATGCCTATACAGCTATCCAGGGCCTTCTGGATATGGGAATCCCAGGTAACCGTTTATCCATGGTTCAACCCCCACTGGCGATGGGCATCTCATGTTTCAACAACCCAGCTGTAGAAGAATCTTGTTACAAAGCTATGGAGAAGGCTGGCATTGAGATTCATCAAGGGTACTATCTGGCTGAGTGGAATGATGGGACAGACACAACCCAAGAGGTCTACTGTGCTTCATTTACATCATCTACTAAACCAATCAAACTGGAATGTTCTCTTTTTATCTGTCTGCAGAAAAAAGATGTGGATTATGAAACTTTTAGAGGTAAGGATAGTCAAAATTATCCCCGGTAATAAGATTCGTATTTGAGTTTTGTTTAGAGATTCATGATTGAAATACAAGTCAACATATGTCAAAATTATGTTCTGCAGGCATATCAGCAAAAAACTGCAGAAGAAAGAACACATCTCTGTCTTCAAACTTTTATTGCTGCAATGTTTACCAAGTATTCAGAAAACCAATTTAGGAACAAAATAAGAATCTTGATTAACATCTGGAGTTGAGTAATTGTCATTACAGTCAACGACACAGGGCTAAGCTATAATTTTATCATATTGCTGGGACCAGTACCTTTCTAGGCATTGCAATTTCTATGCTGGATGCTTGTTATTCCAGCACTGCAAAACAGCATTTCATGAAACTTATGTTTTTTCTTTACCAGCCTTAATACCAGTGAGGAAGCATGATCTTCTGCAAATAGATAAATATATTATCAATATTTGAAACCCATGAAGGATATATCTTTGATTAACAATTGTATTGTACAGAGGTAGACAAAAAGATAAAGATAATAAACCAAGGCAGACAAAGTCGTGCAAAAAATACCACAGGGTTTTGGCAACAAAATCACTCACTATTCCTGCATAACACATGCAGAACTTCAGGACACCTGCGGGACTTGAACATGACAAATGCAGGAAAATGAAGGACACATCCCTCAGTTTACCTTTAATTTAATTGAAAAGATACAGATCTGACAGGATTTTGGCAAGTCCTGTAGGACCTTAGAATGATTCCTTCAGTTTTTCTGCAGGATTTCTAAAGGACTTTACTGCCTAGGAAAGATGTTGAGATTGAGATAGCTACTTGTTCATGAACCCTTCATAAAAAAAGGTCACTAAAAGAATTACCATCTCTACAGAGGAATCCAGGTTTCATCTTGCCTGACTGACAACATTTTATAAATCAGAAAGTACCCTAAATTAAATCACACCCTTCAATGTTTGTGTTTTGATCCATTTTCCAAAGTTGTTCTGTTGTTTTAAATGTTTCAAATTAATACACTCTGTTATAATAGGAAGTATGTTTGGGATTTTTGAGTTTGTGGTATATGTCACTCTTTCTGAGTTTAACTAGCTTGTGATTTTTGATAACGGTATGATTATTAACCAAAACCATGTTTATTAGGATATATGGCTTTCATTAAATCACATTTCATTGGCATCTACCTCTTTTAAGTTACAATCATGTGTGAATGCTATTAAAAGAAGATACCATCAGCCATTTTTAGCTAATGAATTCACAAACAATAAACAATAATAAACATCAACATCAATATGTCCAGACTCATTTGACCCATCATCATGTACTATCACCAACTGTAAAACATGTTTCTCTTTAACATTGTTACCATCATTATTTATTTTGTCATGAAAATAAGTTTGTTTTATATTGTAATGCCAAACAAGTAGTAAACTTTAGGTAAAATGCTGCCCCCCATTATTGAATTTGTATACAGGGGTATCCTTAGTCATGTGACCACCAGTTTGCAATGTAACTGTTAATAGTTTAATTTATGCAAAACCCTTTGTTTACACCATTAGAATGTGACTTTTTTGTTATTAATCATTATGAAAAATGTTAAGCAACAGAATTAAGATGAATTTTGCATCATTTAGTAAATGTGTCAAAGTTAATTTGAGATGATTGCTCAGCTCTAAATCATGAAATTTTCAGCGTCATATTGTCTCTCCTCTCTTAGTTGACTTCACCCAAAGTTCCTCTGAGTGTGCTTTTTTATCTTTGAGTTTCTTTTCCTTTTTTGTAGCTATCAATGACAGCTGTTTAGTGTATGATGGTCGCCTTGTCATTGATGCCAACTTTCATACAAATGATCTGTCAATCAGAGGAGCAGGACCTTTGACAAAGTTTCAGAGGAAGTATCATGCAGAGCCTTGGTAAGATTTTAGGGATTCTGTGTAAAGACTATCCAGATTATTTCATTGATGTTTGATAAAATTTATCTCATAAAATGTAAACATGGTTGGAATTAAGTGAAATTAAGACATTTCAGCCCTACGCAAAGCTAGGTCATGTCATAGTGTCATGTTGCTGGTGCTGCTATCTGCTTTTCCTGACAATTTTGAATATTAAATTGTGCTTGATCTTTTTGATTATGAAATACATCTGTGAGATAAATCTGGTGACAGGGATTCATAACTCGGAAATGATCAAAATTTAAAGAGATTGTCAACTTTAATATTTACTTCTTACTTGCTATTAGTTCAGAATACAGAATTTTGTATGAATGTTCAGTTTTGTAATCTTCATCAGTGTAGTTTTGTAAGGTAAATTTGTAGCAGCTCATAGAATATTAACTCTCACCGGTAATTCACTTTTCTCTCCAGGACACATGCTAACTTTAATTCCAAGGAGGTTGGGATATCATTGGCATCCACTATGCTTCATTTGTTTGATCCAACAATTGATAACAATACCTCACCACCAGAGGAACCCCTCAATCTTATCCCATTGTACTACCAAGCTAAGACTCAGAGTGGCATTCTTCCTGGAGGTTACCACTACTTCCACTTTGCCAAGCCTAATTTACCTGTTCCATTGGATTCACAAATAGCACAAGCAGATTATGTAAGTATCCTATGCTCACTTCATTCCTGTCAGCAGTGTGGTGTTCTATAACAAGTGGTGTAGCCAGACTTTTTTCCAGGGCAGGTCGTATTGGGGGGGGGGGGGGCAAGCACCCAAATTTTCCAATTTTTACTAAAGTGTGGACACTACTATATAAGGGACATAATGTGTGGCACATGGAGTGTGCGGAAAAGTTAGGTTCTGTTAAACAAACATTTGTAAATATGTGTAGCTTGTATTGCAGAAAATAGTTGAGATTCTGGGTTTCCTGTAAGGCTTAAAAAATTTGGGGGGACTATTGAAGAACCTGCATTTCCTATTAGCATATATCTGAGATAGGATGGCAACTGAAGATCCATGTTGTTACATAATGTTATCTAAGGCGTTCAGATTGAGGCTTCTAGGATCAAAAAACTTCAGATACTTGGTTACCTTTTTAAGACAAAATATTTTAAAATTTAGAGCCTACATTAAAGAAAATTTAAGGAAATGTCACTGTACTGGCTCGGAAATGTTCTCCACTGGACCGATTTATAAGCAACCACTTTCTGCAATAGACATTGCAATTTGGGGGAAAATTTTGCCTTTTTTAAATTTATAATTACAAATATGGAGTATTTATCAGGAGGGATTAGGAATTTTATGAAGTAAAAGTTGGGAAAACTGCAATGTGTTTGACTGGTGTCTTAAATGCCAATTTTCTGAATTTTTCACTCTTTCAAGCAAGGGTGGCTTGATGGCAATTACTTAACAGATGATGGGTTGAACACTCTATTCATACAATGATAATAAAAACTGCTTGAATTTTTAATTTGTAGGATACCTATAAATGGAAGAACACATTTATAGTCTGTGTGTATTTTTAAGCTGATATGTTTGCTCATAATTTGTAATACAATCAGTTACAGATTTATCGGGATTTTTGTAGAGCAGTCAATATTATTTACTCTGAGAAAATGTAAAAAAAAACCTTGCTTATTGATTCCTTGCATCAGCAGAAGGAATCTATGCGATGGTGATGTTGTGTGTGTGTGTGTGAGCCTGTAAGCGATGCCTTGCAGGGTGCAAGCCGCTCACGAGAGCTGAAGCCTCGCACGTCTTTCCTCGCTCACGCGGAGCTCGTAACTGGCGTAGCTCCCCGAAAATTCGGACACTGCAATGAGCTCTGTCACGTGATATGCAAGAGCCCGCCCTTGCTCGCGGCATTCACATGCCGCGTGAATTAAACGGCTAAAGGGGAATTCGGACCATTTCCTTACGGGGAACAGTTCTCTGTACCCCGTAAGGCATTAAATACGGTGTGTGAGTGTGTGTGTGTGTATGTGACGTTTTTGCTTGTAAACACGATATCTCAAGAAGGGTCGTTTGCCTCATGTCATATTTGGTGTGTGGGTTGGCCATATTGAGTAGATGATCCCTATTGTTTTTGGTGGAGGTCAAAGGTCATTTGGATTCATGAGAGGTCAAAAGGTCAAAACCTTTTAAAAAGGATATTTCAAGAAAGGTGCTAGCGACTTTGCTAATTTTTGGGTGTGTGGGTTGGTTGTATAAATAAGATGTTCTGTATCGATTTTGGTGGAGGTCAAAGGTCATTTGGGGTCATGACAGGTCAAGACATCAAAACCTGGTAATCACGGTATCCAAGAAAAATGCATGTGACTAAGCCCGTCTTTAGTTTGTGGGTTGGCTGTATTGAGATGGTGATCCCAGATGATTTTCGTGAAGGTCGAAGGTCATTTGGGGTCAACAGTGTCAAAGTCTGACAAACTTGCTTGCATAGTATTACAAGAAAGGTAACATGTAGGGTCCTCATACTTGACATGTAGATGATGCGTGGTGAATAAATAATCCCTATAGTTTTTGGTGTACGTCAAATGTTGCTTTGGTTTACAAGGGAACAAAGTCTCAATATTGTATTTCATGAGGAATTTCTTACCCTATTAGATATTTCACCCGAGTCCCCACCAAAAGGGAGGTTTGGTGGGGTAATCAAATTTTACCCGACTCCCTGCTTAACTCATTCAAGCAAGCTTGCTTAATAAGAGGCAGCTAGAGGAAGATGTGAACAAAGGCTGAATAATACCAGCCAGATAAGCCACTTTTTGTGAGGTGTGAAAGGCAAGCAGTAGGGCAATTTCTTATCTGGTTTTTGTTGACCTTGGTTCACTGAAGCAAAAAGGTGTGGGCAGGGTTTTTACAGGCAGGGAAATTCAAGATGTTACACAAAATTTCCCATGGTTGGAGTCTTGGATGCTGCAAAATTTCACACATGTGGATGTGATATCATGAGCAGAACCCCAGTTCTTGTAGGAAGCTTTGATGCCTTGCATGGTATACTTTGTGGGTACATTACGGAGCACTGTCACTTTGAAAAACATTACGGAGCACTCTCAATATGAAAAAAAAGATTTGCTTAAATTTCAGTGGCAAGGAATCACAAAACCGTCTGGCTTTCTGGTATTCATTATCACTTGCCCCCCCCCCAACTTTTCCAATGCATGGTCTTCAATTTTCCAAAAATAACATTATTTGATATGACATAAATGAAAAGTTTTCTTAATCTTGGCAAACTATCCCAGCCTTCTTTCTCATGCAAATGTCATATTTTATTTATAAAGTATAAACTAATGGGTATAATTGTCAAGGATATAGTTCGTAATTGTATCAAAATTTTAGCCAAGTACCAGCCGCACAGAAGCATTGATAGTGCTACCAGCACCAATAGCAGTACCAGTACTGAATCAGCACTGTTTTTGTTGTTGGTAGCCCTTTCAAGGCTTCTTTGCTGCCTGATCAGGTTTAGAGGCTCATTTGACAACTGGTCATAAGAATTAGTATGATTTGTTAAGTCATGATTTCGATTAACTATCAGACGGGTGTGCAGCTCCTTCAAACGAAAAAAGTCCAGAACCAAATTTGTGTTTGATATTTTGAAGAGGAACATATTCTAGGCATAACTTACTGGTGAAATTTTTACTCATTTCCCATGTTTGGTTCTCCAGATATTAGAATTGAAGTTAACGTGTGATGTCATGTGTCCACATTGATGGACAATTTTTAGTTGTTTTTCTCTGAAATTTGACACCATATTTATACAACTTAACTGTGATATGTTATGACCATAAGTGCATCCCCAGCAATGGAAGTTTAAAAACTTAATTTGCCTTTAGAGGGGCAAGAGAGCATCCCTAATTAATTCAATGTCAAACAGCAGGGTCAAATATAAAAAAACAGAACAAAAACTTGACCATCAGTGTGAATACATGACATCACACCTGCTTGGTTCAAGTTTACTTTTTGTAGAAAAGTTATCAACTTCAATTGCTAACATCTCGAGAACGGAACGGGAAATGAAAGAAAGCTTAGAATATGTTTGCCTTTAACATATTAAACAAAAATTTGGCTCTGGTCTGCTATTCCTTTTTATGGAGATTCTAATTTGTGACAAAGAAAATGATAAATGTCACAGCGCCCTGTAAAGGAACCAGTACATTTTATGTGGTATTTTTCCGATCTTTTTCTTTTTATTAAAATGAAGATTTTATCGCAAAAGAAAGTTCAAAATAATGACTACTTAAATTCTACTTTAAGGCTGGCAAATGCAATTTCTGGCTATCTTAGAGGTCGCAATTTTCAAATTTTTTAAAATTTTCTGTACGCTCTGCGCCAACCGATGATGGTGATTTGCTTAGATAGTCTTTCTGGCAGTCAGTCACCACTTCTCATGACCCTTCCCTGCCCCCCAAAAAAATATTTTGCATGACACCCCCTGATACTATGTAGGACATCTTGGTCGCAAGTTGAGGTGGCCCCCCAAACAAATTTTCTTACATCCGCCCGTGCTTATATTTATTTCATGAATACCATGAGGATATAAAGATTTTCTTAGAAAAGCAGAACTCTTTCACAACAAAGACATTTGTTCTTATAAAACTACAACATTCTTCTATCACTGCCCTACAAATATTTCTATTCAACAGGGTCTACAGTTAGTCACAGGGTCTGCTGATAGCCCAGGGCCTAACTACTTCAGAATTCATGTCAACCAGTACAACAATATTGAAACGCTTACTTGTCTTTCTCACAAGGTAATATCCATCTTCCAAATATTTCATTATGTGGAGTTATTGTATTATGTATATTTCCTGCACTATGGTGAAGTTAAATTTTACTTGTTGAGTGCTATTTTTTCTATAGATAAATCTAGACAGTCAAGTGATGGTCTGATTTTGGTCGGCCATAACTGGGGTCCATTACCTTTAGTCTTTCAATTTCCTTGCTTACTTATATCATGTATGGTTGTACACTGAATTGTATCTCGATTCCCTCAATTTCACTGAATATGACAGTTTGAAATTTATGTAGACCATAATGAAAATGATTTAAGGCTGATGGACCCCACTAAAGGCTAACTACAATCACTAAACACAAGCACTGATGGGATTTGTCTATAGTTATATGAAATCTATTGTGCCCCTCATTTTTCCTTTTTGCTCTATCCTGCAGTAAGTTCCTGGTAAGGGTCACTAATTCAGATAAAGTGCTTGCATTCTAGTCTTCTTTTTTGCTTGCCTGTCCTATGGACTAACACAGCTTTTGTCTCCTGACTTCATATGAAATATGCATTATTTTCACAGCCTTTTGAAAGCAGCAACTACATGTGCCTTTACAATATTCATGAAAGATTTCTCAATAACATGGTTTCTCGGTTCAATGAGGGTCTCATCCAAGACTTTTACAGTTACTTCAAGGAAAATTGGTGTTTAGCCGTCTTTCATGACAGGTTCCAGGATTTTAGACAAGAAGTCAGAGAACTGCTCATTCAGAGACCAGTAAGTTCCAAACATTCTACCATTTTCTTCCCTTGAAAATTTTTTCTTTGCAGTCAGATTTGCTTTATGATTACCTCAAATTTTAAGAATGTACATGTTTGTGTTGTCCTTGTATGTACAGTGCATAACCCCCCTGTCTGTGAATTGCTTCCCATGTTCTTTTATCCTTTTTGTTTGCTGCTATATCTCATGCAATACAAATGCAGATCCAGGAATGGGGGCTTTCCTGACTCTAGAACCTTCCACCTACTTTTTAGCACAAATTTTGTTTTACCTGATACAGTCCTAAACCTGTGGTTGTCAGATGCCAAGAAATACCATTTAGTGACTCAAATTTGTGTTCATTTTTACATGCACCTCCACACCCCCTTCCTGCCCCCTAACCATTGAGGCTTCATACAATTGACACTTGTTGGTGTAAACTTTTCTCTCTATAGATCCTTTTTCTCATAGCGATTACAAGGACTTGTGGGATAGAGCTTGTCGTATCTGGCCACAGTAATATGCCAAAGACAAAAATGACTTGTGCCAAAAATCTGCTGCACAATCCTTGCATTTTGGGAAAATGGTCCATAGAGTTTAACCTCCTTTGTAAAATCCTGGATCCACCTGTTTATTCTGGCACAAAATCTCATCTTAGCATCTTCAACACTGGCATAAATGCTCTTCCTGTAATCAAAAACTTCATTGACCTTTGGTAGATCTGAAGTGAACTTAAGTATTTATGTTTATTAGACACATGACTTTTCCATTTTTATTCCTCATTAATTTTTCATTTCCCTACAAACCTAGATTCAAAGATAAATATTATTCAAACACCTGGTTTCATATCTTTTCTTTTCAAGTTTTTCGTTTGTTTTCCTGCTGATCTACCTTTATTTAAAATTGTTATATTAATATATAATGCAAACACCTGGCTTCATATCTTTTTATCTCAGTTCTTTCTTTTGTTTCCTAAGTGACCTAAATCTTTTGTTTTAGACAAAACATTTCAGGAAGTCTTATTGTTAACATCACCCCCTGGGTGGTTTGAAAAGTGCTTCACCTTATTTATTTATTTATGTCCTTTATACAATAGGAAACAACCATCTGCACCTGTATATAAAAACAGATGGTGGTTCTATGGATATGAGTATTCATACATGCAAATTTAATACAGTTCTAAGATATATAGGTCAATACTGACTTGGGGCCCATTCCACAAAGAGTTACGCACAATCTTAACTTTGATTCCCTATACTTAAGTCAACAGTAAATCAAACTTAAGGTCATGCGTAACTCTTTGTGGAACAGGCCCCTGCTCTTATAAAAGGGAAACTTCTTAACATGTTATTGAATGTTTGTAAAAGTTTTGGTTTAAATACAGTGACAGTTAAGATTATTTGTGTGTGTGTGTACATATATATGTGCTATATGTAGGCCCTATGTTTTAAGCTACGTATGTTTGAGTGCTTTCATGCCGGTGGTGTAGCCAAGATTTTTCTCAAGAAAATGCAATATGTCGTGTGATTGGCAATCTAGGGAGAGGGTGTCCTGTCCCTTTGAAATTCTTGAAAGTTGGGTATCTTCCATACATGGAGTCTGGTACCAAATACACTAACTTTTATACTGAGTGCAATGTGTGTTAAAATATTTTATGTGAACTGGGGGTTGTCGGTTATGCCCACTTGGATAGATTTCATGTTTGGTTTGTGGATAGGTTATGGTCAGGAGATGGTCTCTGTAGTCTTTGACATAGGTCAAAGGTCATGTGGGGTCACAAGCGGTTAAGTCTTAAAATATTATAAACAAGATATCTCAAGATAGGAAACTCCTATCTATTTATCTATCTATTGCTTTTATTGAGGTCAAAAGGGCATCTGGAATAACAAAATTATCTTTTGAACATGCTAGTATAACATTTGAGTGAGAAGCAAATGGTGCATGATGGCAAATTTGAAACAGTACATTTATGTATCATCGAAACCTCAATGCATTTTTGCATTCTGGTCTTTTTTATCTCATTAAAACTATACTACATTTATGTTAGTGTTTCCATGAACTTCATCTAACTATAGACGACATTGTGTTTCTGTTGCAAGAACCTTATAAGAATGATGGGTAGATTAAAGCCATGTAGCTTTCCACAGTAAGAAATTCATCAATTTGTACGTTGACCAACTAATTTGCTTTTGAACCCAAAGTACAAGTTTTGAAATTATGCAACTGTTCCATTTTATTGAAGGTTAAAGCTGCTGTGCTCTGTGTTCTTATTATTTTTAAGAAAACTAAATATAATAATGTCATTAAAGCTGGTTACTTAACTGAACATTTTACAATGTTTGGAATGACAGATGTGTTCTCCCATTCCATCACTGAACTTCTATTTAAAGCTTCCTAACCCTCAACTCTTTGAACAGTGAAATAAATGACGTCATTACATTTGAATGAAACTTTTACCGGGAGGCTTATAGATAATTTCAGAGATAGGGCCTACAATTATGCTGTATGAATCCAACAGGTCAAGGTTGGAAATAAGTGACTATTTTCATTCTTCCTGCACTTAAGGTTACATAATTTAATGTTGTTGGTCAAAAGTTTATGAGATTAGCTTTGAACAAGGTCTTTTTCTTCAAGTCGAATCACTTGGATCCATGTTTAATATCAACACAGTTTGGAAACAGACCTTGCATTTGTGACTGTTATTGTGCAATCTTTATACCCTTAGCACTTACGATAAAATGCATTCTGGGTGACCGTACTTGAGCTAACCTGTGCAGAGCGAAAACAGCCATCGGTTAAAAATGTCAATTATTCTTATTCATAGCCTTACATAATTGAGTATTTTTAGGTAGTTGAAGAAACATAAAAAGGTAAAAACTAAAAAGAAACTCATTTTAGTAGATAACGATTGTCAGGGAGCGAACTTTAGCTAGGGTTTTCCTCATAAACTTTCCAAGAAAACCAAAGGAGGAAGGGCTCACTAGCGATGTTTCAGACTGAACATTTCCTGTCTTCAAGGTGAAAATTCGTTGAAATGTCATTTGAAAGAGAGAGAGAAAACAAATAATATTTTCAAAATATAGTGGTACCTTTCCTGTTATCCCTCTGTCTTCACTCAAAATGCTATTTGCATCAGACTGTGTGTTTGTTCTGCTTATCTATGCATTATTTTATATGTGCATACTTTCCCATCACTTGCATATGTACACGCCCAATGGCATTGTGTTGTATATTGTATCGATGTACTGCATGCTAGCTACCATCATGCATCATGCATTGTGTTTCAAGATGGCTGACTGACTACAGGTGTTCTGCAAACAGCTAGTAGTGGAAACAAAGAGGGATTGACCCTCTTCAGGAAAATTGGAGGTACGTCTCCCCCTCCTGACCTCCTATTTACACTTTGTAATCCCCACTTATCCACAGTTAAGTCCCTGGCAAGCATTAGTAGCACAGTGGCTCAGGGTCACCAACTTATGTGGGAAAGTATATTTTGAAACAAAATTTCAGCATTCAGCTTGTTTTGAACTTCAAGGATGATTTTGGAACAAATTTGTGACCATTCGCCCTCAGCCTGGGTGACCTCAAATCTCTCGGTGACGCTTGGGCCTTTTGTTTGATAGTTTTCCCCGAAGTTGGTTGTATGACAACTGGCAAAATTAGTCTAGTTAAGTTTCATAGTTTTCTTAATTGTAATTATAAGTATACAGAACAAAAAGCCTTTCTTTTTCCCAGTGTACATTTCCATAGACAGCTACAATTCATGCATTGTGCACTGACATTTGCTTGTAACTCATATTTTCATTATCTTCATTTTCAGTCAGCAGATGTAACTTCATTAGAAGAGAAAGTCCAAGAGTTAATTTCTCAAGATTTAGAGGTGAGTGGCACATATGGTTAAAGGTAAAGGGGTGCCCCAAACTTATGTTGAAGCAAGAGCTAAAATATCACAATTTTGATCTTATTCTCAAAGAATTTTTCCTTTATATTTTATGACTGCAGTATTGCATATCCAAGGTTAACCAGGCAGTGACTGCTAGTAACTTTCACATTTGAAGAGAAAAAATGTTATTACATGACTTTCAACAGCCAATCATAAAACAGGACAGTTTACTACACTACTTCAGGTTGGAGTGACTGCTCTTGCCCTTTTAAAGTTAAGGTCTTAATTTTATGATGATATTAAGCTTGATGTGATGTGTAGTAAATGAATGAAATGGTCAAGTTATATGGCATTTTTTTAACATACCTCTGCATCACACAAGTTGCATAAAGTGTAAAATTACAAAAAAGTGTATTCAAACAGAAAAAATGTTGTTCCCTTTGATGCATACTGGTTCATACACCAGACAGGTTGGTGGTACTAACATGGTTCCACAACAGGAGTCTTTAATTGAAACCCTTTTGATGCATAAAAGGTTGGTGGGGGAACATAATGAAAATGTGGGACATGTCTCAAGAATTCCCCTAAATTACTACTCCTTTCCCTGATTGCTTTGAGTCCATTTCCTGCAATGATGATGCAAATTTGGTGAAATCATAGTAATAGGCTCTGCACAAATATTTTATTACTCACTTTTCTTCCTGCAGTTGGAACAAAAGGAAAGGAAATACTTGGCGGATGAGTTTGTCAATACTGGATCTAAGAAACTTGTAGAGACACGACTATTAAGCTTCCTCAGTTACAACCACTACCATCTACCTATGTATGCTAAACCTGGCATGATTTGAACAGCAAAGCACAGAGTGATTTGTGAAGGAACACATGTACAGAATTTACAGTTGTTAATATGTATTTATTTTTCACTATTGTTGTATAATGTGTACTTAATGAATGTTTATAGACAAAGCTGTAATACAAAAGCTCTCCCTGTATGTAATGATGCCATTAAGGCAGTTCTCTTAATGTAGATGTTAAGTCTGGTATAAATATTGTGAAAATATATATCAAGAAAGAAAATACATTTGACGAAAGTTGAAAGAGATTGGTTATGGATGAAGCCTTTGTAGGTGTTGATTTGTTTACACTGACATGGCTAAGGTTATATGTACTCCTTATTGCAATGTAACCTTGAGAAACATGCTTACTCCATAACAAATTAACTCCCATATGACTCAACTACCAATAAAATTCACTGTAGATATGCAGTGTTATGTTGTGTCACTGTCATGCAAGCATTTTCTGCTTGAAAGGGGAATGACAGAACCATATAACCATTTAGGTATTGTGTTTACGCATGGAGCTATTACATGGGCAGAAGGAACTTTCTGGCATCAGTACGACTCAAATTATTTCCCTTTTAGATTGTACCCCATTAAGGGTATGCATTGTCCTCCAAAATAGCACCTTGGTTATCTATTCAACCCTCTTGTTTCTCACTCTGCCTATAAAGTTTGTGTGATCTAGGATGTGGTATAGATCAAATTTGACTTGATTTGAAGAAACTTATCGATTCCCATTGATGAAATGATGAGGGAGGATACTGCAAAAATCAAACTCCTTTCTTCTGGTGTGTTTCCTTGGTATTTTGTTCAAAAGGTCAAAATGATTAAAGAACTATACACAATAGTTCCATGTCATCTGCTATATCTGAAAGCGCTTATAGATGACTTTTGCCTATCAGGCTATCACTTCAGCGCTGACTGTGACTTCTATTGCAAATTTTCTTGTAATGTTGGGTAGTATCACTTCTACAGAAGTGTTGCTCTGTTGACTAAAAAATGCTAAATATATATATATATTTTCCCTTTGCAAGAAACCAAATGTGTAGATGGATTAAAATTCAAGTGCAGTGAGTGGAGTTGTGACTGTGTTTCATGAAGAGTTGTATACTTCTTCATTTAACACAAATTGCTTCTACCACCACCATAGGGAACAAAACCAGTTGTAATGAATTTTCAGCTTGAACTGCTTATTTAGTTGTCATCAGCTTCTTCACCATTAAATGGTTTTCATTTATCCATTAGTTAGGGAAGCAGTAGACAGGAATGCAGTCATGAAGTAAGAAATGTCAATTTCAAGTGCCAAACAAAAGAACTGAAAACACCAATCACTACAGAATTATTTCCTCAGGCATGTCTAGGACTAATTGGATCGGCATATACCAAAATTGAAGTTTCCTCTCATGTCCAGTTGTAGCTCCATGGTTTACTTTTGAGAAAATACCATGAAGCAAGCTTGATCTAGTAGTTGGCATTTACAGATTGTTACCGGAGTTAAGTTTTGGCAACATTGTGTCCATCAAAACCAGGCTTGATTTTGAACTCTACTGATACAATTTGCTTCTTCTCATCAACATTCAAGTCGCAGTGTTTTTTCCAAAAGTCACTGAACTGTACGAGGTGTGCTCAGCTCCAACCAGTCTACATATCATGTTTGGGTCGTTTTGTTTGGTTTCATATGGTCACACAGATAGGAACAGGTTCAAAGAATGGATTGCTTATTTTATTTGGTTGCTATGATTGAATGTCCTCTTATTAAACTGAGTGTGAATGATGTAACAATAGCAATCCTTCCTAAATGGTATAAAATCAAAGTAAGATATTATTATCAGTCTTCATTGTTGCCATAAGAGAGATATGTTATAAAATTTACTTTGTGTCAGTGTTTTAAGAGTATCTTCAAAATAAAAATGTGAGAAATTTTCTGTCAGCTCTTTGTGTAGCTAGTTTTTGTACCTTTGTGCAACCATATTACTTGCTTTTTCAGAAATTTCATTTATTTGTTTTTCCACAATATTCGATAGGAGTTGGTGCAATATACAGAAACAAAAATAGAATGTTACATGAAATGAAAATATTGTGAAGGGAAGCACTCTAAAAACCCAAAAGGTGTGTCGAGTAGAGTGCTCCCAAAAAACAGAAAAAGAAACAAAATACAAACAAACTAGGATAGTAATCAATAAAATTAATATATCTTACTTAAATATGAATGTTTTTAAAGTTTGAGTTGGGCAACAAATTCTCCACTTCAAAGTTTGTATGGATCCACATTAAGTTTTGATTCAAGCTGTCATGTGTACAGTAGTTGCAGACATGTGCAAATCTGTTCAGAAACTGGGTATGACTAGGTTTATAAAACAATTTTTCATTCATAAGTGATAAAATAAAGGATACCTTTATAAATTTAAACAATGGAATCTTCATTTTAATAAAACAATGGAATTGTACCTTTTTATAATTGTGAAAAAATATGCAGTAATGGGGATTTTGAGAAGAATAAAGCCTTATGACATGGACAATGCAGGGGTTTCATCTCAACATAAGTGGTATGGGGTTGTAGAATATGCCCATGGTATTCCCTGCCTGTTGTAAGAGGCAATGATGTATATGCACTGTAACTGAAACAGTATTTTAACTTTTTACCTAGCTGACACTGAATGTGTCCCTAAATCCTAACTCAGCATATGCTTCATCATATTATATCATTACCCTTACAACTGTAATTTGGCATACACCCTAGTTGAGTTTTGCAAAACAAATTCCATCTTTATTTGAACCAGATATGCAATCAAAAAGCCTAGTGCAATAACAACTACCATACCATAAGACCCTTCCGAAAGCATTAGTAAAATTTATAAGCTAACAATAAGCAAAATGAAACAAAAAAATCATTCGATAATTAACATTCCTCCTGCTTCTTTTTTGGGACTTGCCCCTCTTTTTCCCTTCTTTCCCATATTTTTATTTTTACACTGTCAGTTTGGCATTTCATGTTAAATTGTAGTCTGAGTCACAGTGGTAGCTATTTTGACAAAAAAAGCAGACAATCAAGTTTGAAAAGATCCCAGGCAGTATTTTTCAGTAATGAGTCAGCATTATTTTTTATTCTTTTACCATATTGTTGGTTTCTCCTTTGTGCTTCAACTACATGGCAATAGATAAACAAACATTATTATTTCCACACTTAATAGTTACCATGACAAGATGCAAAAGACAAAAAAGGCCTTTTCTCAGTTTGGTGTTGTTAATGTATGTATTTCAATACTCTGTATTTCATACACAGAACTGTACAGAAAATCTGTTTTTATCCTTATAACTATGTACTATAATACAAATGAACATGATAAATTAATATAAGACATACAGTGTAATATTAATAAGACTGAATACAAAAGGTGGAGACAGCCAGATGTATATAAAAAACACAGCAAGTACAAAATGCCATATGAAAGGGAAATGATAGGGGTAACAGTACTTTTTTGATTGAATTTTTAACATGATGAATAACAAGATGCAGCAAGGTCAAGTGACTGTTTTTCCATAGTGGAAGTCCTCCTCTTTCATGTTACAAGTCACTCCTTGTCAATGTGACAAACACCTAAATAGAATTAAAGACGTACAACCAACTTGTAACTAACTCATAACTAACTAGCCTCACAAAATACCAGAGAGAAAATTGCATCGAGAAACATGAGGCATGCACAGGACAAAGATAAAGAATCAAGTTGGGATGGCTCTGAGTGATGCTGATGCCAGAGCATGGAAGTGAGAAAATTACTTTTGCTCCAGCCCTGCCTTTCTACCTACCCCCCTCCCCCATTCCTACTTGCTATCTGTCTTCAAAATTCCAGTAATCACAGGCACATTTTGAAATGCTGTTAACTGGAATACTCAAATGCTCGCTACAATCCCCTGGCCTGGCAGATATAGAAAGTAACTCGAAGACAAACTGATTTCTATCACTCTGATGATTTCCTTTCTAGACTTCACTTCTGACCAAATTGTTTCAAAGAGGTTAAAAAACTCCCAGTTTTGCTAATTGGAAAAGAACTATTGTTTGCTTAGATTCAAATTTTTGTTAGGATATAAAATGGAACACTGGGCTCAACAGATTCACAAATGCAACAAACTGACAATAACTGAAGTTTGGTATCCTGGCATTGAAATTCAAATTAAATGCTTTTCAAAGATGTTCAGAGTCCAAGGTGATTTCAACATGTTTACTAAGGTCCAATCCTTGAAATGAGAATCATTACTAGTAGAACACAATCATTCACAATACATTACAAACCTAACAAAGTTGTTGTAAGGTTACATACTGACACTTCAAATCATTCCATGTTCTGTTTGAAGATAACAGTGTAGGAGGGACTTGTAGTAAAAATATAAAAAACAAAAACAGAATTTGCTGGACAACGGCAGCACATGTTGTAAAAATGACTTTAGATATGAAAAGTTATCTATGTACACGAGTACTGACCCTGCACTGAGTATAATGTCATTTTTCTTTTGGAACAGCATCATACCTCTTACAAAACTGATTCCATTGAAGTTATAAAAACTTTGGCAATTCTATTTTTGGATAACGACTATAAAATATTGCATGATTGGGGTTTAAAGATGTGGCAGAAAGGACAAGGACTTCCCAAATGGTTTCTATGGCATTGACAAAAGGGATGGTATTTTTCAATACAAGTACTGCTCATTTCAACAGGGTAATGCTCTCTCTCTCTCTCTCCATTTGTTATGATTTAAACAGTCTTTCCTTCAAAATATTCCATTACTCAATTGTTCTTGCTGTTAAACTCCAAATAACATAGTCAGCCAGCTATCAATATTTATGTTGTCATGATAATATGTTTCCTGAGAGCATCACATCATAATACCTCTATTGTACAGATGTAAAGAGCAATGCACACACACACACACACTACTTAACTCTAATCAAATGTCTTTGATGAAGTCATTACCTAATATAAAATCTTGTTTTATTTCCTTTCATACTTTAAAAACCTCCCCTAACAGCACCAGTTAGTTTCTATGTACAGTAACAAAAATGACGGCAAGAAAGACTTGTATTGTTAGTCACTCTTCCACGCTGCTTGGCGTTTCTTCCATGGCTTCAGGTTGCTGGGTGTACTGGGGGTCCACTTTTTCCAGAACATGCACTATTGAAAGAAAAGAAAAGCAAAAAAATTGGAAACCTTTGAAATATCATCCTTTTTTTTTTTTTTGGCATTGCTAGAGAATGTCAAATGTCCTCAAACAAAAGAATGTCACTTTGATGTGGACAAGTAGACGGTATAATACAAGTATTTCAATAATTTTAAGGAGGGAACATTTTGGGGACAACTTCAAAAAGGGAAAGATTATGCTGCTGTTTTGTTACTGATTTCCCAAAGAGAAGTCAAGTAGGAGTGCAGAAAGGGAAGGGGGGGGGGGGGGGAGGGGATTGCATGTTGAAAGAATCATGTGAAGTAATAAAGGTTGGAAGTAATTCTGATAATTGCAATAGCATCCTTTTGGGGTGACAACAGTGACATATGCTTCAAAATACTTCTTAATCATGAGATATTTGAGATTTTGGTTACCCTAGAATCTAATATGTTTAGTACCAAGAAGGATCATGCAAGGTAAGATTATTTGAATTCCCTTGTTTTCTATAGCCACACATCTCCAACAGCAGTGGTGATATTACGGAGTACACTATCTATTAGCAAAGTTTTTGGAAGGGGAAGGGAGGAATTTCAAGGGATTGTTATAGTTTTGTTTGCTTGTTGTAATGGCACAAATTTTAACCACTAACTTTTAAAGCCCCTTCAGTGAATTGTCTGGGTACAGGACTGTTGTATCAAACTTTTGAGAATTGTACAAAAGAATTTGGAAATGATGCAGAAACTGTAAATTTAACTTCCATAGCAGCACAGGAAGTTGTTTGCTCTTGCTACAGCTGTATTAGCCACATGATATAGAAATTGTGTTGACGCATTTGAATCACTTTTGAAACAAAGCATCTCAACCCTGAAAATACACACAACCCTTTAATTGAAATACTGAAATGGGCTAATTGTACTAGCACCTACACACCCATACCCCACAGTGACCAACAAACCATTTACAATGCTATATAACTAATTGCTGTGATATAAAATGTAAAATATTCCATTTTAGTCAGTTTTAAACATGCCACTACAACGAAAGTGCTCAGTTTGTAAGAAGCAGACCACCTTTTCAGACCCTCGTGCAGCTCATGCAAATTAAGTACTGTTCTTACAAAATCCCAACAATTACTGTACAAACCATTTGCAGAGATGAACAGAAACAACCAGACTATATACTACTACAAAACTATTAAACATACATGCACATACATAAGCAACAATATAGCTGAATGCACTGCCATGTGTAAATAACTACAACTAACAAAAAAAAAAAAAATCAATTCAGACAGACACTAAACAAATCAGATAGTATTTGTGCTTCACTTGCAACACTAATTCCTAAATATTTTCATGCTATCTCTACTCTACAGTGCAATGCAGTATAGAGGCTTTCACATGGATGTCATAATACTCCCTACCCGCCATGTTGGAGAACATGTCACTACATAGTAGATCGCACTCAATACTCTTGCTCTTTGAATACATAGACACTGTGTTCATCAGAGTGTGGATCGAGTGTGCAGTGCATCTAGCATAAAGCCATGTTTATTGCCATGGTTGTCCTCTAGCATGGCGGATTGGGATGTAATTGCAAAACCTCTATAGAAGTCGTAGGCTACATTTAATATGTACCTCTTGTTTTTGATTCATATCCTCCCACTTGGTGCAAACACCTTGCTGCATGCCAGGAGAGATAACAAGGATTTTCATAAAACCAAAAAACTCGAAAAAAAAAAAGTGAACTAAGGAGCAAATCGTGCTAAGGAATTCATATATGGGGGCTTAATTTCATTTGGAGTTTGCAAAACTCAGGCAATTTAGGTCAACCTGGGAAAACTGTTTCGTCTCACACAGTTTTCTTGAATTGTGTCCAGATGGTGTTTGGAATTGTCGACCTGGAAAATTTAGAAAAACCACCATCATTAATATCCGTCCCACCATACAAGTCATGTCACTTTGGGGGTTCAGGGACCAGCATTTTTACACATTCCACCCCCGATGTTTGAACTAAAGTGCCCCTCACTTACTGAGTCATCAGACTGCTGTGCCATTATCAGGCCAGCATTAAGATGGGTAAGCCCTCTACTTTTTTCCTACCCCCCTTTCTTTGAGGCGACGGGTAGGCATTGTCTACTGATGTCTTTCAGAATATTGCTGATACAAAAACTCGATCTTGACAGACCTTACGCATTCTTCCTCAATTTCGGTTAAAACACTTCGCAATCAGCTAAATTTTGTGTCAACACAATTATTTGAAATCACTTCATTTGGAAATTGTTATTCAAGAAAAGCTGCCACACAGTCTTTACACAACCCAGACATTTAAAAACTGCACAAATAAAGACATTTTGTTAAGAGACATCACAATAAAATATATCCTAATCCTTCTTAAGACTTCTTCTAAAGGGACCATGCTGAGAAAATCTGAATAACATACACAAATGGCCAGGAAAGTCCCTGTTCACTGAATTTAATGACTGTATTATAAATTGAATAGAATAAATTTGCACTGTTCCTTAACATTGCTTTAAAGAAGTCTTTACTTTGACTGAGGAATTTTTGAATGTCACAACAGAAAAAATATGAAAAAGTATGAGGTACAGGATGTTTCTAAAGCTATTCTTTTTTGAAACAAATCCATCATATCTTCATTCTAGGAGATGCACTGCGTGCTACAGTTAAAGCGAATATCCATGAAAAAAGATCATTTACAAAGTCAGACTTTTTTATATTAAGCAATAGCTACATTCCTTTATTAATTTATCAATACAATTCAATTTAAGAACACTCATTTATCAAGCTGCATATGCCTCATTGATCTAGTATCCTACATCATGTTTTAATGCAGGTACTTGGCATATAAATCTCCAGTCATTTTGTCTACATAAAGGCTGTAAACTCAAACTTAGGACCATATTTCAACAATTAGCTTTTCTATGTTAACAGCTCCAGGCAAAGATGTCTTCAAAAACTTTCAACTTCTATAGACATGTATTTAGATGATACCTGTGCATTTTAT
This sequence comes from Holothuria scabra, assembly GCA_037179385.1. Classification (NCBI taxonomy): domain Eukaryota; kingdom Metazoa; phylum Echinodermata; class Holothuroidea; order Aspidochirotida; family Holothuriidae; genus Holothuria; species Holothuria scabra. Next base: position 29,826,888 of record CM074180.1, on the reverse strand, counting down.
AATATTCCATAGCTTCTAAGCTTTCTGAAACATCTCCTCTGAGCTCATGTGGGGCAGTTCCCCGCCCCCACCCACCTTCTATTAAACCAACTGAATAATACAATACAGACAATGGCTGGAGAGTTGAGGTTTTTAGCCCCAAAAAGAGTCCACCCCTCACAACCTTTATACTTCATGGTGATTGCCCTCCCTCCCCCCCCCCAACTCTAAGTTTAACCCCTTACTGTTACTCATACCTTGACTGGTTCTGCTCTTTGCTGTTTCACCATGTTTGGGTCATCAACCTCATAAACTTTTATTTCCATTCCCTCTTCTGGTTTAAGAGGTCTTGGTCTGTTAGGTCGATGGGAAACAGGAACTCCTGTGTCCGATGCCGAGGATCTTGGAATGCCACGATTTCTTTTTGAATTTGACTTGGTGCCTGCTGGGCAAACAAGCAATAACGCAAACTGGTTTTAATATTCATTTCTTTAATTCACCAAATATAAAATGCTTACATGGCAGCTGGTGGGTAATTTGCCACTACTTTGTAACCTGCAGACCATCCAAGGATACCCAGAAAAGTTCACGCAACTAACCAGCAACATTAATAACCATGATATTACTATATCTATGATCTATAACTATGATATTTCCATCTGCCCAAAATTAGCTGTGTTCCATTTCCTTCAAATCAATAAAAATACATCATTCACTTTGTTGCTTATTTCTCACTTCAGTTCTTAAGACCTTTCCCAGAATATATGGTAATACTAATGAGATTTCTCTCAGAATATTTAATTCTCATCCTTTTAAGGGAATTATTAGACTTATGGTGAAAAAATGCACAAAATTATCTTTGAAACCATCAGGATACAGAATGATAGGACTGTAAAAAGGCAAGGTATCTTTGTTTAAGATTTGGTTGGTTTTAGCTCAAATTTGTTAGCCCAAAATTTCAAATGATGCAAGATCAATTGCCTTTTGTGATACATTAAATTTATAGTAAATAAAGTTGTCTCTTGGATTTTCAACAAATACTGATTGATGCCATGATTCTCTTTACTTTCTCACCCCAGAGATGCTACCCTAGCCCCTCCTATAATCTAAACAAAAACAGTTGCCTAGACAAGGTATACAATTGGTTATGGAGTCATAATTGCTCCAAGAAACATCCATACACAACATAGAATGTGAGCTGGAAACCACTGACTGCATAAATAACCAGAAAGCCAAAAGGCTTAGTGATTCCTTGCTGCTGAATAGAAGGCCTTTTTTCACATTGACATTGCTTTGCAATGTTTTTCAATTAGCAGGGCTCCATAATGTGCCCACAAAGTACACATGCAAGGCATCCAATCTGGAGATCCCCCTTGCCCGTCGTGAACCCAAATGACATTTGACATCCACCAAAAACTTCTTGGACCATGTATTCACTATGTGCCATCTACATGACAAGTTACAGGAACCTACAAGTGACCTTTCTTGAAAGACTGTGCAGGAAAGCTTGTCAGGCTTTGAACATGCTGACTCCAAATGAACTTTGACCTTTGGGAAAATCAATAGGATCATCTACTAAATATGACCAATCCACACACAAAATATGAGCACAGTCACATGTACCATTCTTGAGATACCATGTTTACGAAGTTTTGACCTTTTGACCTCTCATGACCCCAAATGACCTTTGACCTCCACAAAAAACAATAGGGAACATCTACTCAATATGGCCAACACACTCTCCAAATATGAGCACAGTCACATGTACCGTTCTTGAGATATCGTGTTTACGAAGGTTTGACCTTTTGACCTCTAATGACCCCAAATGACCTTTGACCTCCACCAAAAACAATAGGGATCATCTACTCAATATGACCAATGCACACACCAAATAGGAGATTAGTCACATTTACCGTTCTTGAGATACCGTGTTTACAAGCAATTTCTAGGGAATTTACCTATTGACCTCTCGTGACCCCAAATGACCTTTGACCTCCACGAAAATCGATAGGGATCATCTACTCAATATGACCAAGCTACACACCAAAAATGAGCATAGTCACATGTACCATTCTTGAGTTATCGTGTTTACAAAGTTTTGACCTTTTGACCTCTCGTGACCCCAAATGACCTTTGATCTCCACCAAAAACAATAGGGATCATCTACTCAATATGGCCAATGCACACACCAAATATGAGATTAGTCACACTTTCCCTTCTTGAGATACCGTGTTTACAAGCAATTTCTAAGAAATTTACCTATTGACCTCTCGTGACCCCAAATGACCTTTGACCTCCACGAAAATCGATAGGGATCATCTACTCAATATGACCAACCTACCCACCAAATATGAGCATAGTCACATGTACCGTTCTCGAGTTATCGTGTTTTCGAAGTTTTGACCTTTTGACCTCTTGTGACCCCAAATGACCTTTGATCTCCACCAAACACAATAGGGATCATCTACTCAATATGACCAACCTACACACCAAAAATGAGCATAGTCACATGTACCATTCTTGAGTTATCGTGTTTACAAAGTTTTGACCTTTTGACCTCTCGTGACCCCAAATGACCTTTGATCTCCACCAAAAACAATAGGGATCATCTACTCAATATGGCCAATGCACACACCAAATATGAGATTAGTCACACTTTCCCTTCTTGAGATACCGTGTTTACAAGCAATTTCTAAGAAATTTACCTATTGACCTCTCGTGACCCCAAATGACCTTTGACCTCCACGAAAATCGATAGGGATCATCTACTCAATATGACCAACCTACCCACCAAATATGAGCATAGTCACATGTACTGTTCTTGAGTTATCGTGTTTACGAAGTTTTGACCTTTTGACCTCTCGTGACCCTAAATGACCTTTGATCTCCACCAAAAACAATAGGGGTCATCTACTCAATATGACCAACCTACACACCAAATACGAGGTTAGTCACACTTACCCTTCTTGAGATATCGTGTTTACAAGACAAAGCGTCACATACGCACACACACACACACACACACACACACACACACATACACACGACATCACCATCGCATAGATTCCTTGCCTGCCTTCGGCAAGGAATCAACAATTGACAAACAAGATTGAAACCACTGTTACAATCAACTATTTTAAGTTGATGAACGTAAAGTACCGGCACCTGTGTTTAGCGATATATAATCATACTCTTAAATATGCTTAGAGCAGTGTTACAGCCTCTTTGACATTGCATGTGGTCATATAAATGAGTAATTTCAAACAAAACTTGCATCTTCTACCTAACACTTTTAATTTCCACAATGCAGTGAAATGAAGGGTGAAAAACAGAGCTACAAGGGATCCCCAACAAGTTGAGTATGTTTACTACATTTAGCATTAGGTTTGCATGGATGGCTTAAACCTTGATGAATCACAAGTCCAACCAAACTGTCATGCCATATTAAAATTTACTTTTTTATTTCTTCAAAATATTTATCAATGATGAGTAAATAACATATTTGCAGCCTTGTATATTACTTCTACCTGGTATTTCTTTAACATAAACCATTGTAAAACACTAACCATATATATATATATTTTTTTTATCATAATCAATGAAAACTGTAAAACCACTCACATGGCCTTGGATACTTTACCAGACTTTACTTAAAAACAGGAATTTTTGTTTTATTGAAAAAAGAGAGACTGTCAGAGCTAGCACACATATTCTTCAAGGACAGACTGTAATGAGATTTTGATTACAGTCTTACTAGTCCTTAACAAGGATAGACCATTGCACGGCAAAAGTTTGTCTTGTGACACACGAGTTCAAATTACCCCTTCACGTATATTTAATAACACATAGTACTATGATTCACCCATAGTAATCAAAAGAACATACACACTATACCAAAGCAGAATGGTCCAATAATTCATGTTATCATGATACCGGTGTAAGATGTAAATTCACAAGGAATACTCACTGGTGCAAAATTCTTGTGATAAAGTGAATTTTTCAAATTTTTTGAGACATGTCACCATTCATTCTTCTCAAGCTCTCACTCTCTAATATCTTTATATTTCCAAGGTACTCTCACAGACTTTAACAAGAACATTTTTACATTGTTGTTCTGTAAAAGAAGCACATTTGCCCCATCTTACATACCAATTTCTGTGTCTTTAAACACATCAACATATGGGATTTCTTGGAATTGAGGGCTGCATACTTCTGCTGAAAGTTAAATGCAAAAATGACGTATTTCCCCTAAAATAGCATGTTTTGCCTGAAAGTAGCAGTAGTCTGCCTAAATGGGGCTGCTTCTCCCTCCCGAATGACACAATCACAAAGCAACAGCCCTAACCTGTTCCTCTAACCTCCTCCAATGGCTGACCAACTTGCTCAAGTTCACCTCACAGAGTTTGAAGCAACACCTCCTGGAGACTTCATATTGTTTGTTTGAACAAGGTTATAATGGCTACTCAGCTATTGATTTTGAAGAACAATGTGATTGGATTCTACCAGTTTTGAGGTATTAAAAAGACATTCATGAGATCCAGTTAAAAAGTCCTTTATTTTTGTTTTTGAACATAAGTTCCATCTCTGAAGAGTAAATGCCTTGAAACCAGTGTACATTACACACAGGGTGAATTAAAGCAGTAATGTAACTACAGCAGAAATAATCTCCACCCTTGAATTAAATAATTAAAGAATTTCAATAAAAGAAGATGCTGAGTGAACAAAATTCTCACCTGGGAATTTCTTCTTCACTAGTTTACTGCCTCTAACTTTTCCATATGAACCTTCACTGAAGGAGTCTGGTGCTGAAGCAGTGGCCTCACTGTAGCTGTCTCTTCTGTTGCTTTCATAACCACTACTCATTCCACTGGCACCCTGAAGTCTCCTGGTGACCCTTGGTGGGTGGTCACTGAAAGAGCTACTATTGTCACTCCCATGGCCACTGCTAGCCCCTCTTTTAACTCTTGGCTCGGTTACTTTTGAATAAGGAGAAAGAATGGCTGGACGATGGTGTCCATTCTCTCCTGATGCAATACCACTGTCATTGCTGCTATCAGAGACATTGGTCAACCTTTTACCAGTACCTAGATTACCATTGACCATTCTGACAGGTAGCTGAGAGCCCTGCCTATCTCTAGATGTTGCTTTGGAAGAAGACGAACCACTCTTGCTGAGAGCAGGAGTAGATTTGCTGATGGATTTATTGTGAGTCGGAAGAGAATTGGTCCTCTGTATCAATGATGGTTTGTCATTTGATTTTGATGAAACAGTGGAAGAAGACTTGCCAGATGATTTCACACTACCCTGGGGAATTTTTGAAGTTCTTGGTAACTTAGAACTACTTTTCCTTGTTTCACTGTCACTCTTACTTCCTGATGAACGATACTGCTTCCTTGGTGGAAGCTTGGAAGGTGGTTTAGAAGAACTAGGTAAAGGGAGCTTAGACATATTGGATTTGCTTCCCCTCCCTACAGGTTCATGTTTGGGAGTTCTAGCCTCTGTTTTTAACTTTTCGGGAGTTTCTCTTTCTAATGAGGCATAGATATGATTTTCTACTTCAGGCACAGTTTCCAGTCCTCTCTTTGGACTGAGGGCATGATAGTTTGTTCTTTCTTTGGATTCGTATTCAAACTCTTGAGAGTAGCATGGGTTAACCTCCACATGAAAAGTAGGTGATGAACATGCCCCTATGACTGGAGGTCGTACAAGGTCACACATATCCTCCGAACATGCTCCATCTGGTTTTCTGTCTTTCCACATCTCTATCAGTTCATCCTCATCTTGAGAGGCAGAGCTCTCCAGATTTCGAGAAAGGGCAGCGCTGACACCAAGCAAAGGCTTATGACCATTCTTTTTCTTGAATGGACTGATTCTTGGGGTACTGGAAATGGATTTATTTTCAGGTCTTTTTGGGGACCTATCAGCAAGAATAACAGTGTTTGCACTGCTATGCGATGGAGTGCTATCGCAAACAGAGTTTGTATGTGTCGGGGTACTCTCACATAACGAGACTGAATGTGTTGGAGTACTTTCACCCAAAGATACAGAGTTAGTTGGAGTACATTCATAAATTGGCTCAACTTTGGGTTCCTCTGTGGCTGCCATTTTCTGCCAAACAGGCGAGACATTTCCAGACACCTGCGTTTGATTACAAGCTCCATTTGGGTGGTACAGTGACTTTGCTGGATGACCTTTCATTCGAGGGCTATAATTGGCAGCAATTGCCCTGGCCAGTATTTGTGCCTGGAGTTTCTGAAGATGAAGGGCTGCAGCTATTCTATCATTAATTTTAGAATCTTGAGGACTCTTAGAATGGACTGACCTGCCCAAAGAGGAAGTTTGAGAAGGAGAATTGTCATCATCTTTCTCTGATATAAAGCTACTTGGCCTGGAAGTTGTGCTAAAGGTGGCATCGGTTGCATCACTGATACAACTCAGTCTTCTGAGAGGATGGTCATCTGCCATGTGTTTCTCCCTCATGACCACCTGATCATCATTATTGATTGTCATATATGTCATCACCGCAGGTTCATGGGTCAATAAATTATCACCAAGGTCTAGACCAGGAGGTAAGTCTGCATCATCCATCGGATCACTGTCCACAGACAAATTATCTGCATGCATATTAGAAATCACATACATTGATTTAATAGCCTCAAGATCATTACTCGCTAACGACATAGAATCAAGTGTTTCATTATCCATTCGAAAGCAATCAGGTAAATTCATTTCTCTTTTAGAGGTCTCTGCCTCTACAACTTCCGACTCATCATCAGAATACACATAATGACCAACAGTCATCTTCTTTCTTTCCTCCATACCAAGTAGTAAGTATGGTTCTTCCATGCACCCACCAACACTAGGGTTGTTCAAACTTGAAGAAATGTTCTCTGAAAAGTTATCCATTGACCTTTGAGCCAACTGCTGAAACCAGCAAACAGCCTCTGAGCCCAGTGGCATTTCATCAATTGTTAATGTGTCTGTGACTGTAGTCAGTTCATCAGAGGCTCTTGATATAAAGCTTAGTGTCTCCTGTTCTGAAAATGCTAATGAGATTTCATCCTCAGACAACTCAGAGACTGGCTTCTCCAACAACTCTGAGATCCGATCGAGAGACGTAAATGATTTCATGAGGCATTCTGGGTTTGAAAAAAGAGAGGTAGATGATAAAAATTGCCTCTCCTCTGGGGTGAGAGGAATAGAGTGCAGTAAATTTGGTTTCCCATTTGTAGGGGTGACTGGTTCCTCCATGGATACCGATGCAACCTGAGATGTGAAATCAGCATCTGCAGTCCTTAATGCTGCAGTTAGCTCATCCTCCTCACCGAACTCACTAACACTAAGATCGTCAAAGTTCGAACTTGCACGTTTCTCAGGATCAGAGAGACGTTCCCTCTCCATCTCCTGAATATTCTCTATTTCATCACAGTCTACCAATTGTTTCACTTTTTCAATATCTTCGTTACTGCCAAAATTAACTGGCAAATCAATCTCTTCTGTTTCTTCCAAATCTACTGGCTCTTCTGGGATACAAGGAGCTTTTTTCTCTTTTGATGCCTTCACTTTCTCTGAATGAAGAATAGATGACTTTTGAAAAACAGGCTGCTCTTTGGGTATTTCTTCGGGAAAAAGTGGTTTACTAGGTAGTTGGGGTTTTTCCTTTATCAAAGGAGGGTATTTCAATTTACTTGGTTTCATGGGTACCTCTGGTTTGCATAGTTTACCAGGTTCAGATTCCTGGTTTGTTTGATCTTTCCGATTCTTATTTTCATCCTCACATAGTGCACCATTTGAAGGGGTCTTGTCCTCCCTCTCATTTTCTGAAGATGCATGAACATCAGTTTTCCCAGTAACATTTATTGCATCAGTTCCAGTAATATCTTCATCACCATTCCTAACAAAGTCATTTTCTGTGGCAGCATTTAAGTTAGTTCCTACATCATCAGCATCAGAGGTCTCATTCTGTCCTCCCCCCAAATCAGTTCTGACATCATCATCATTTTCTACCATTCTTTCACCATCAAACAAAGCTTGGTTTTCACTGTCGCTACCACTACCTAAGTGTTTGTTATCATCACTGCTATGAGAATCACTCAGATTTAGATTCATAAGAGCAGGCAGTACATCAGGGGGCCCTTCATTGTCCGTAAGCTCACGGTCACTTAAGGGACAGCCATCTGGTCCTACATATATGACAGTATCACAAGACTGCTCGCTACTAGAAAGGTACTCAGGGTCACTTTGATTGAGAGCATTGGTCACATGGACACCCTCTGGCACAGGAGATGGGCAAGTACGACGGTAAGCTGGGCGGATTCTTCTCATTCTTCCTTCTTCACATGAACTTTCTCCTCCTGATGAACTGGTACCAGAATACTGTAAAATAAGAAGATAAATGACCCCCTTGAATTCTACCATCCTGTAACAAACATATAAAGACGATGGTTTCAAAAAACACTGCTTCAATCCATTAAATATTTCATCTGGTTTATACTGAAGTTCTGCCTCTCTGCTCTTTACAATGATAACACATTTCACTCTGGGGGATGAAAAGCACACAATAAGATGAGGAATGTTTCCATTTTGTTAATGTTTTGGATCTTTTCTTCTATAACGATCTTATCACTCTTCATAAATTACTCTTTATGAACTTCCTGCCCTTGCAAAAAGTGCAGAACCCAATACAGTACTTTTATGAGCACATCAAACATAGGCACGATGGTAGTTAGCTACGACTTCATCATTAACTTTAGCTGATGAATTGATCTTACATCAGCTGTGGAATGAAAATTCAAAATTCATCTAACAGCCAGATGGTTTTCGGTGATTATGTCATAAACTCAGTCACAAAATACATCCCCCAAAAATAATTCATCCCACTGAATGATGAAGTCGACAATTACCTTGGATTTCTTTTTTCTCATTCGATGTATCCTGGATGCCAACTGAATCGTTGACAGGGTTTCTGAATAGAAGGGAACAGCGGATGATGCATGAGCAATCATAACCGTGCGGCATGATAGGCTCCCCATTGCTTCACGGAGTAACCTTGTTAATTTGCTGTCCCTGCAAAGAAAATGACACAGTGTGGGGTCAGTTAAACAGACTCAGCTGGGCCTCAAGTTTGATAATATTATAAATCTGCAGGCCATAACAAACAAAACTGTTTTAATCATAACAAAGAGTGCTAAGTGCACCTTCTCCTGCATAAAACTTAGCCCCTTAAATTTTAAACAGTTTCCGATGCAAGATAAATATCTTCGAATCCAATGTTGTAATTATGATTGCCTTTTGCGATGTAAAACTCACGTTTGCACAAAATGAAGGTTGTTTGGACATGAATTTTGAATGAAAAAAGAGGCTCCTGCCATGATAATTGTTGATATGGTGATAAGATTTCAAGAATTTGACAGTGTTGAAAGAGGGATGATAACTTACCTGTATGGGATATGTTTCTGACCATTTAATACTGCTAAGATAACATTGCCAAGAGCTGAAAATGTGAGAGATGAGCCATTAGCAACTTTGCTGCTACTCTTGTCGCCACTGCCTAGGTCGATGAGATGAAGCCTGCTACGGCCTCCATTTACGCCACCTTTGCCAAATTTGTCTATTCTGTATTGGTAGACATGGAGTGTGAACAACATATGGGAGTATCTCCCTGCCTCCGGCTCTTCTGTGAAAAAAAAAAAAGAAAAACAGAGAATAAATCAGAACAGTGTCTTACTGTACCTGTTATTGCATTTTACTATGAAGGTTAACACTTCTAATCAAGCACAGTTGGGTCTTAAACCCAAATAAATGTGAGGAAGATTTACTCTCTACAAAATCTAAGGAGAGAAGCCTCTTTGAATAATCACAAGAAGATAAAAAAAAATAATATCTCCTCTTAGAAAAGGCCAAGGATACAACAAGTCGAACAAGTCAGAAATTGAAGTATGATGTATTGATGACCTTCAAATTGTGAAGCACTTTTTCCTCTCTTGCATGGATCTCAAAAACATAAAGAAGATGGAAGTATAGAACTATGAATTTTACCGAAGATAATGTGACCATTTAGGATGGCAAGATTGAGATTGCATGATGACTGCTGCTCCTCACTAACACGTTTCATAAGAATCTTGGTTAAGCAAGGACATAGCACATTCTTGTCATAAAGAAAAGGTTGGTGAGATAATTAGGAAGGGTGAGGTTGAAGAAAAAATACGTGAGGAAGGAAAGAGTTGAAACAGAGAAATGAATGTGAAAGTAAGTTAAGTAGCAAATAAATGTTTTAAAACTTTAGTAAAAAAAGTTTGTGACATTTGCGCATCATATTAATTTTGAAAATATACTAAGAATGCTGGGATTCAGGTACGTAGAGGGTAAGTTTAGCAATTCCAAAAAATTTAATTTTCATATGTGAAAGAGGAACCAAATCTACACAGCGTGGTGAAAGTTCCACTCAAATCAGACATGTATTTCTGGAGATATGCTAGATTTGTGTTCCAAAGCGAGCTCGGGGAGAGCAGAAGGGGAGCAGACGTTATATCACTTCCTTACATCAACAAGGAATGCTTTTTTTCCCTTTGTTTTTAGACTGTTGTGTTGAGCTTGCACTTATTTGGGATAGGACCTCCCTGTGGTGAATGCAAAGTTTGCAAAATTCTCATGCCACTTATGCAATCACATGCCGTTAATATGGAATTGTTGAAGGGAAAAATTGGTTGTTGTTACATTTAAAGAAAAACAAAAGACTGCCCACCATACGGTGTCATATGTGCTGGCTTCAAGGTCACTTTTTGCTGAAAATGTGACAACTTTACTAGCTCATATATTGAGAACCACACATCAGATTCCAATGCAAGTTTCACTGAAATGCTTAGAATAAGTACCTCTCTCCAACATATCAAAACTTGGTGTGACCTTAAACCTTTCTTTTAATTCTTTTTGTCAAAAAAGACATTCATTACAAGATTTTAGATGATATGATTCCTTTATTTTTGAGGGTTCATGATGAATTGGTCATGGTAAAAATAGGTACATGGTTTCCTTACTTGCTCATTACACAATTTGATGACTGACAAACAATAATATCTCATTCATAGACATTAAATCCTCCTCAAGAAACCTTAGCCATAGCATGCAGTGCACGCAGAGGGAGTTTATTACATTTCAATCCTGCCGAGAGTACTGTGTAATTCTCTGCAACCTAAGTGGAACAGAAGCTAATAATAGACCTCCAGCAATGGGTTTGGAAACTTGATATAGCTCTCTTGGACAATGGATTACTGAGGTTAGAAAAAGAAGTTTTTACTGGGTTCAAAACAGCATGTTTTACCTTTTTGACCATGATTCATTCGAGCAGCAATTGCAGCATCTAAGTAAAATGCAGCTTTTTCTGCTGTAGGTGCTCTCAATTCACTCTGGTTGAGGAGCTGAACACCACAGATAGGGTCTTCTTGAAGGTATAGGGCAGCAGGTGAAGCACCACCTCCATTATTGCTTCCTGTCAAAGAACAAGTGTAATAAGTACAATAAGTTACAAGTGCGTCCTTAGAATGGCAAAACTGATCAGCTGATATGCAAGAAAGTTTTAACTGGCTGTTGCCATTTGTATTGTATTTATTTCATCCTCTATTAGGGTTAGGGATCTGGTTGTGGGTAAGTGCTGTAAAGAGCTAATTAAGAATTTTCTTCTTACACAGTACACATTGACAAATAAAACCCTGACAAAATCTAAGCAAAAATGGACTGTCCCCACCCAATTCACTAACCCAACAGGAATATCTAGATTTCTCAAAAGGCTGACTATCCAAGAAATGACTCCAAACAGGAGAAAAGTCCAAGTAGGAAAGCAAAATCTGAGAAAAAAATACACAGGGCCTAAAGCTGCAATCACACCAGTCTCATGGTAAATGAGAAGAGGATGATGAGGGGTCTTGCTTCTCGTTGGGGAGCAAAGGCACCCTCACTCTCAGTGCTATTAGTTTACCAGGGTTGGTTGCAGCTAAGTGGGGTTTACATATGTGAATAGGAGGTTAGTAGAGGGGTGACGTAGATACACAAACTACATCTACAGAGGGGTTGTGTCACCTATACATGCAACCATACAAAATGAGGCAGCTGGACCACTCTGTTGCTACTTCTTAGCCAACTTTTTTTTTGTTCATGAAAAATAGAATTTTACCAAAGTATATAAATATAAGAGACCCAGTAACATAGGGGAAAGACCATGGAAAGCTCTGTCCCTGTCCAGACCTAGACTTGGCCAAGCTGAAAATTGCCCCCACTGCATTTGCATGCAACTCCCTACCCCTGTCCACAACCCATCCCTAAGTAACCCTGCCGTTATATGCCTTTTCCTTTGAAATTTCCTGGGTGTTTGGTTTTAGTGGTGGACAAACCGTCTTTCATCTGGGAAAGAGGTCTGTATTTCAATTCCCAGGTTGTATCATACCAAAGACTTTGTAAATGGCTCCTACAACTATTGTGCACGATATACTCTGCATGTGTAGTGGAGTAGGGAACATAATCCAGTGAACCACAAATGGAAAATAGCATTGCGTGCCAACGGAATAAACAAGAGGTTCACAACCAGAAAGCCACAAGGCTTAGTGATTCCTTGCTGCTGAAATGAAAGGCTTTCTTTTCACATTGACAGTGCTCCATAATGCTTTTCAATTGACAGGGCTCTGTTATGTACTCACAAAGTGCACATGAAAGGCATTCAAGCTTCCTACATAAAGATCTCCCTTGCCACTTGGGAACTGAATGACAAGTGACCTCCTTCAAAAACTATTGGGACCATTTATTCACTATGCACCATCTACCTGTCAAGTATCAGGACCCCACAAGTTACCGCTCTTGTAAAACTGTACAAGCAAACTTGTCAGGGTTTGACTCCAAATGACCTCTGACCTTCACAAATATCTAATGGGATCATACTCTCAATACAACTAACCCACACCCAAAATTTGAGCACAGTCCCATGTACCTTTCTTGAGATACCGTGTTTAAAAGGTTTTGACTTTTTGACCTCTTGTGACCTCAAATGACCTTTGACCTCCACCAAAAACAATAGTTATCATTTATTCAATATGGCCAACCCACACACTAAATATGAGATTAGTCACACTTACCCTCCTTGAGATATCATTTTTGCAAGCCAAAGTGGCATACACACACACACAAACACACGCCATCACCATCCCATAGATTCCTTGCCTGCCTTTGGCAAGGAATCAAAAATCAAACAAATTAAAATACCTATGTAATTTCCACTATGAAATGCATTAAGTTAGTTACACTAGAACTTACCACTACCAATCAATATCTATCATCACTGATCACTTCAAATATTAATTCAGAACATTACACTGTGCATATGAATTTTTTTTCTGATGTCAGCAAATAATGAAAAAAAAGCACACACTTCTTTATTTCCATGAAAAAACCAACTCTTTCCTAAAGTTTCCTCCTTACCCTCAAAATTACTAAAACAAGAAGCTTAAAAGTGCATCTGTTTTATTTCAGTCCAGAAAAATATTTTACATAAATTTCTGGTGTATGCCTGCCCTGAATGAATACCAACTTTGGTCAATGTACTTCTAACCACAGTAGGGAAGTTAACTATAAGATCCACTTAATTAAGTTTTCTCAGAAGATATAACTAAAGGCTAAGTCTGTGGGAAGCCAGAAGCTTAAATAATTGTTTTTAATATATACAGTAACTAATCCTAAAATAGTGTTAAAGGTAGCTTGTGTACTTTAGAAACACCTTAGTACATTCATTCATACACAACAAATGATTCATAACCTTCGTATCAGCTTACAAAATACGGCACTTTTGTGAAAAGAACAATCAGTTTTCTATTCAACGAAGCAGTGAGTTTTTAATTCCGACACAATATCAATTGCTGGAAAGGTCTAGAGGGTGAATGACCTTAGGGGAGTTCAAAACCACCAGGGGCATTCATATTAGATGGAATGAAAATGAAAGATATGTATCCTAGCAATGAGGCTTGGAAGGAAAACAAATTTGATGAATTGAACACTAATTAACCAGGAATATGATATAATATGAGTCATGTAATTATATGCTTCAGGTAAATTAATACCATATTCAACCATAACTTGAAATCTAATCTGGCTAGCTGCAGACTTGGTATTTCACTCAAGGATTCCCCTCTTTTTCTGTTTTCCTCTTCCCAAACACATTCCTCCTTCCACACACACTTTATTTGGAACCAGCTTATAACAATACTGTCCACACTGGTTCAGAAGATCAATACTTTACTAATCTTTGACTTTGATGATCTATTCCCCAAAATTGATACTTTCTCCAAGAGCAAAACAATTTATTCATATGTCAACAAGATTTAGTAATGCCACTGCTTATCAATGTGCACTGTTAACTTGACTCCTGCTCTATCTGACAACAGGAGGCATTGGCTTATGTAATAAAGAGGAGAATGCTTTAGCTACCACTGGCTTTGTTGTTTTTCTGCTAAGGGCTGCACGTCAAAAATAGATCGTACAATACACCAATTACACACTTAGGGTGCATATTAGATGGTACTGAAAGGATGGACTAATAAAGAAGACATTGCAAACAGGCAGATCCAGGTGCGATAGGCATGCGTCTTCTACTCGCAGCCATGCATGGAAAACTCATAATAATAAAGTCCAAGTAAATATAGCAACCTGTTCTGATTACTCTTCAACAATATGTCAACAGAAGCTTTTGCATCTCCCCCTTTCCCCAAATCAAAGATTTCAGAAGGCAGGAAAATATCTCTCTCCTTTAAACTCTTACCACTCCTCAGAAACAGCGATCAATCAAATGTACTCCCTCTATTGAAATGTCTGAGATAGGTTTGGTCAGTCTAAGTGGGTCAGTCTAGTCAGTCTTCAGAGAAAAAGAATCTAAATCATCCTGAATGCTGGCAAAGACAATCTCACTACTGGTTATCTTGATCAGCTAACTTTGCAATCATTAACACCAGTTGAAACAAAGCCTTCCCAAAAAGGGGAGTTTTGAATTTTGGTTTTTTGTTTTCAATTTTTTTCAACAATGGCAGGGGTTGTTTTTCAACCATTTCATTCTTAGCCTTTCACTGCACACCCATATGTTAAGGCATTTGTGTATCAGGACCAACACAGGCATGAAAGTTGTATAAATTGGTCTTGTTTCTTGATCACAATTTCATGTGTCTTAAAAAGTAATTGAGGTAACATACCATTTGCTTGCTCTAGAAGTAAATCTCTAAGGTGTTCCTGCTTTCCATGAACTTCCACAGCGGATACCCTCACAGAAAACCGAGTACTAGTTCGTTCCTTCTTTTCGTTGATCAGCTTGAAAAGCCACGCAATTGCACATGGAATAGCACCAAGAGTTTGAGGTGATTCATCTCCACCAATCATGGTGTATGTCTTCCCTGTTTAAAAGGAAAACACAAACGTTTAAAAAATGACGCTAAATGAAGTTACGCTGATTAGCAGTACTAGGACGTCTAGATTGCACGAAAGTACTGACAAGGTCACAAAGCGGCATACATTTCACCCTATTCAAGTTCCCAAGAGTTGCAGAAATATTCAACTCATTATTTAACTTGTAAGATATGCATTGGAGCATTTCAGATAAACCTGTCAGCTAATGTATTTGGGAAATTATTGATTTACAGGAGAACAGTTTTAACATGTTCTTACATTTCAGTATGCACATGTGTCTCTTCTCCCGAAAAGGGAAACTGACAGGAAGATTACAGTTCATGATTTCAAGACTGGTAGTAAAACCAAGAATATTAAAACAAAAAGAAAAAAAATGAAGGATGGTGGGAAGCATTAGGCTATATATTAAGAAATTATGATATCAAGACAATTAACATTTGAGAAGTATCTGCAAAATTAGATTAATGAGTCAAATGTTAGTTCTTGTAAATTGATAAGTTTCTACAGCCAATCTGACAAAAATGATGATACATTGTGCTCGAACTGGGGTAAGTTTTATATTTTATATTGTGCAGTGACAGGCCAATATACTTTTGATTTACAAAATAAGCCTTGAGCAATTGATGTCACCACTGATGTCATTTTGTAGGAATTACCATGTGCAGGCAGCTGCTCCAATGATTTTTAAGTAGGACAAATATCTGGGCAGAATGCAGTAGAATTGGCCCCCATGTGTGTACAACCTTACATGCAGATCCAATTGGTTGACCAATCAGTTGTCTGCATTTGTTGGTGTTGGTTTGTTATTCCTCCAAAAGAGGGCATACTTTTTTGCTTTGTGACAGGGTCATCGAGTGGCAGAGTGGTCTATTCCTCCTGCTGCTGTGTACCAATGTGTCTCACATGTGCATGGGTTCAAGTTCCGCTTGATGTACGTGGGTTTTTCTCCGGGTACTCCGGCTTTCCTCCCACTTGGCATAGGCTTGCCACTAAAAATCAGTTGCCCAGCTGAGGAAGTGGACCAGTTAACCAGCCAACTTTGCTTTGCTTTGTGACATATGCAGAATGGTGAGGGTAACCCATGTGCAATTAGGGCTGACTTAAACGTCAGCAAAGATGAAATACTAGGGACAACAACTAGAGGTAGTTTTCTTGCAGTGCATGAATCAGCATAACTGCTGGAGTATCAAACCCACGAAGAATTTCTGATAATCAAATTAATTCGAAACTGCAGATTTTTAAGAGTCATGCAAACATCTTCCTTCTTTAACTAACAAGTGTCAATGACTGACAACACTAGTGAAGTGTAGCAAGATATAAACATAAGTTTGCATATGATGTTGTTCTTATTTCTCCCCCCTACAGAAAAACATCACAGTTTTTCAAACCAGTTGATACAAAAGTTTCGTTTTTAATTAACACAACTGGCACATCCAGTATATCCTGGTATCATTCTTACACAGCATTTTGTCAGATAATCTCCAAGGAAAATTATCAACAGTTCTGTCCATCTGAGTTGAAAGACATTTTTGACATAATACTTCCAGTTAAAAAAAATATAAAAGACAAGGAACCGTTCCACCCTACCCATACTGATGAATCTCTCACAGTTTCTATTTGCCCTTGATAAAAAATGCCCTTGGCAATATTGTGAGTCCACTTCACTCATTAGGTTGTGGGAGATGACAGTGCCATGGAAAAAAGATAAGCCCACCCAGATTAATATTATGGGTCACAATCTTGATGGGTTATGACCTTGTTGGTCAGCATTGGTCAAGCAAATAAGCGCATACTGACACTGAAAGCTGACATCACACATCAGAGACACCAAGGTGCCAGGATATGCTCTTAAAAATGCCACTGTAAATAGTCAACTCACCCAGATGTGAGTGGCCATAGCCAAAGAGACAGCCATCAGCTCCATTCACAACTGCTTGTACGATGTCTGCCACACTGTTAGAGCAGATTTCCATCTGTAATGAGATACAAACATTAAGTCTGGCTGTGTCAAACAAAGGAACTGTCTCCCCTATCTTCCCTGGTGAACAATTATCAGGACAAAAATTTCAATATTTCTTTTTTTTAAATATGAGATTGTGTTAAACGCAACCTGCTTTTGACACATACTAGACTCTACGTACACTATCCACAAATTGAACTGATAATGACGAAATATAACTAAAGCAAATTGAGCTGTTATTAAAAGTATGCAACCAGGAATGACAAAGCACACACAGTTCTCTATGTTAATAGTTCTGTATATGCTTGCATCAACAAGTAGTTCAAATCATATTTCTATGTCAAAGTGATGAGCGTCATTTCGTTATCAGATTTTCATCTCAAAGATGACTTGCAAATGCCAAATTTAGCTTTTACAGTCATTGTCAATTCTGTGAGCAGAGGTAAAATTAATGAACATTACATAGAGTCTTCTATTAAGTTGCCACTGGAGGGTATGGCTACTTCAATTCATGCATTTCTGAGGGAAAATGTGACAGCCTAATAGTTTAGGAAAGAGAGACCAGAAACCAGCAAAATGAGAGAAATAAACCGACAAGAACTACAAGACTAATAGCCAACCTGTGACGCATCCTGGGGAAAAATGTTGTCAAAGGCGAACATTTTGGGAGCAGCGACACCAGCTCTACGTCCAGCAGGGGTAACAAATCCAGTTAGTGCTGATGGGTCAAACAAGGTCACCTGCTTCTTCTTGGTATCAACTGTTACAAATGATGATGAATCATTGGGATTACTTGATGGAACCAGCTTCAACATTACTTTGACCTGTAAGAAATAAAAAAAACTATGTTGTTTGAATATGCATGGGTCACTCTACATATGCTCAAGACTGTCAATTGGAATAACGTTTATACTGTAGACTAAACACTGTATGGTGATTTTTGGGTTGAAAGAGTCACATGATAAATTAAAATTTAATCAAATCCAATTAATTTGGGGCATAATTGTCCGAGAACAAAAATCAATAGGCATCAGTTGTTTGTATCTGTATTTTTGTTTTCAAGATAGGGTATTGTATACAGTGATGCTAAGGAAAATTAAATGATAAGAAAACTCTAAACAATACAAAATCATCATCTCTGCATACTTTATCAAAAAGCCAAATTGTTTTAAAGGTAAAAAATTAATGGCTGGCTTTCATACACTGAAATATGTCACAGATTAAATTAAAGGTAAAGAGCAGTTCCCCCCCCCCCCAACTTGAGATAGTGAAGTAGACTGTCCTATTTCATGATTGGCTCATGAAAGTCATGTGACAATATTTTTTGTCCTGACATGTGGAATTAACTATGAGTTACTGCTTGGTTGTGCAATATGGAAGTCCTAAAATATTATAAAAAATACTTTAACGAGGAATAAGAAGGAAATTGTGATATGTAGCCACTGCTTCAAAGTAAGTTTGGGGCGACTGCTCTTGCCCTTTAAGTTGACTGAGACTACATGTACCACTACAGGCACATTAGCTGATTCTCAAAAAAAAAAGGGGGGGGGGCACAGACAAACAAATGACAGCTCAAATTAGTTGAAAGTTACAGCTGAGCATGGAAGTAAAGGTGGTAGCATGGTATGTCCACATGGTAGTACCATGGTTGAAGTAGCACTTTCATGTATTGATTTAAATGTGTTGATTGATTGACAGAACCTCATCTGGTGAGGGAGATTACTTCTACAATTTGTGACTCATGACATTAAACAATCTGATACAGCAAGCTGATGTCTATGAGCCAACAACACCTATATATTAATTAGAATGTGTTGCTCTAAAGTAGTCCAAATGCTGCAATGCCAAGTGGTTGTGTAGATTGAAATAATCACCATCTGACATTTCTGTTCACAATGAAGTCAAAGTAATAAATCAATCACTTTCTTTAAACTGACCTTGTAACTTTCAAAACGAGCTCAACTATAACAAGTATTAATCTTAGGATCTTAGGAAATACAATTTTCCAAATACCTGAGACTCCTAAAGTACTTTTCCTAAGTAACATAGCAACAGCACTCATCTACATACCTGTCATCTTAATTTCAGTTCGTGATGAACTAACAAATGAAGCCAACATTGAACACTGATCACAAATGCTCTTCACATTCTCCTAGAAACATTGTCAATCAGTTGCTACTCTTCAAGCACTAAATATTCCCATTTCTACCACAAATATTTCTTAATTAAGACAAAGGACCGCATGATTCATAAGACTTTTATTTTAATCCTGAGAAAGGCTTTCTTTAATACATCGATGAATCTCTCCCTTTACCCTTGGGTGTTACAGTACATTTACTGGCTTTAACAGATATACTTCTGAATTTATTCAAGTCGATAAAATGGTGATTAGAGAGAAAAACATTTGTATGAGCTTTGAAAGGCAACATGAAAAGACATAATCAGCTAATATTTCCTCTGAGGATGTTTTTCTTAACAAGCTTAAATCTAATCGGTGCTTGAAATATATTAACATCTGCATGATTGCTTGGGGAAGATCTTCAAATCCTGATAAGCATTTATTGCAACAAATCTATAAGTAAAGCATTAAGTTTGAATCTCTGGAATGAAATCTCTGACAGACAGGTGAGCTCATTCAAAAACAAAAGAGTGAAGAAAAAATTCCAAAAGGAGTTTCATTAAGCAGTTTTTCATACAAACCATAATGTTAATGGAGTGTGAAGACACTGTCGAGAAAATTTTTAGCTATAAATACGAAAGATTCGACCAGACATGCTTTCAGACCTTTAAATGGCGACGACTCATGGCTCATTGGATTCTACATTCAAATCAACCCAAACATTACAAAGATATTCATTATATAGTATACTACTTGATGCATATATGAAATACCATCCTCTGCATTTCCTATCATTCTTTCAATTTGCATCAAGAGAATGTACTGTATCTCTACACCCTTCTATTTTCTTTCATACCCCTAAGGTACTGTACCTTTAACAAGGGGGTCTGCTTGAACAAGCTTTGAACTTTTCACAGACCTCCCCCACAGAATAATTGGAACTACACAAGAATGTACACAATGAAGGAAATATACAATACACAGTCCATCTACAAAAGTTTACATGCTGCTGACCTTGAACTACAATCACCTGGAAATGTGTACTTCAAGATATGAATAATTTCCATATGCTAAAAACATTTGAAAATTTACGTTCAACAATTTTTTAAGCTTTTCATATTTTTTCAAAAAATACATTGAACTATCATCAAACTTATTTCAATAACAAATTGTTCTTAAAAACTGGAGACACAACCACGGGCATGTATGAATGTCATCAGATATCATATCCAATATTTCAACCTGTCTAGGGTCCAGTGCTTGTCTTATCACAATAGCCTGCTGAGCAGAGCTCAAGTTATCAGGAGGTCACATGGTGTGAAACATGAGCCCTCGCGATGACAAAACCGTGGTTTCAGGTAATAGTGTATTTCCTGTCTCAAGATTGAAATTAATATTTTTGCTGAATATTTTCATCTCGTCAATCCAACCTCCTTCATTGAGCATAATTCTTGGGTATTTCAATTATTTAGTTTGTGTCTTCATGAAGAGAGGCTATTATGCTGCGAAACCCAATCTGTATCAGCATTCCAAGAGAAAATTTGAAAGTTCAATGATTAAAAGACAGGCATTGACTGAAAATAAAAAGCAGGTGATATCATGAACCTCTTATGGGTGTATTGAAAGCTACTATGCAAACACTTGAAATTTTTTTGCAACCAGCAAACCCAAGGCACTTCCTCTCAATGCTTTCTGTTGAGTGCAACCTCTCACAAGTGTAGAAAATATTGTCATTGCTGAGTTACCAAAAATAAGATACAGACATTCAGAGCAAATTTTTGGGCCACTCCTATGCCCTATAAGGCCTTGCAAGGCTTGCATAATATGTTTTGGACTAGACCTGTTTTCTGATTTAATGTTGAGATCATGAGAGAGGGGACTGGTCCCTGTTTGAATGTCTCTTTATTTTGACAAGGTTATATGGGGTCAGTATTAGGATAAGGGGCAGGTAAGAACTTTATCTTGACACTGACTCCAATGGAGAATTGTCAGAGAGTAGAGGTATCAGAACAAAGAGATGTTGAAGAATAGATGTGTAAACATGAGAATGTTGATCACAAGAAATTGGCTCATCACATTGAGTAGAGAGCAGGAAATATGCTCTGCCAGCAACAATGATTTAACCTGACCAATCATTGAGACAAGTTGGTAAATATTTTTAAGTTTCTCATCCATTCATTCTGTTTACTTTCATTTCCTGCAAATTTCACCATAACTGTAAAGGTCCACCAAGTATTTAATCCTTCACATATCCCCATCATCCATACAAACCTAGACATGATTACACAAAAGTACTTAAGGTAGGTAGATGGAGTTTTACTGTCCAGTTTCCAACCTATTGGTTCAAGTCCAGCCAGCCACAGCCTTTTTTCCAGTCACTGGCTTGTTTTCCCTACTCCACTACTTATGCTGAACATCACACACAGTGGCAGTAGGTTCCATTTTTAGAGTCTCTGGTATGATTCAACCTGGGAATTGAACCCAGGCCTTCTGCGTGGGATGCGGATGCTCTACTGCTAGACCAAACACGCAGTGAAAACATTTCTTAAAGGAATTCAACGAAACAAATTCATTGCTATGCTCATGACATGCCAGCAAATTACCCTGGCTTTATTTGACTGTTTTAGAGTAAGATTTCCCAATCAAAAATTTTTTGAAAATATGTCAATATCTTTGTCTGTTCTTGAAATGTACCAATACCTCTTCAAAGTTTGAACATTTCTGAACCAACCTGTTGTCTATGCCAAAATAATAATGTAGAGTGTTGCACACAGGTTGGAATCTCATATGTTAACCCTATACTCATTATCTGCTTCTCAGATACTGCAGTTTACAGTTTGGTTATACCTATAGTTTTCAAAGACACAATCTTAACTTCCCAAGTAAAAACACCAGGATATACTAATGTGGGTATGATTCCTGAAGTTCAAACATTTATGTCAATTACAAAGGCAGATTATGATCATGTCATATGAAATTTCTAGAATTTTGTGAGTGAAGTACTTTGATTCCTTTTAGGTTTTTTGTTTTTTTAAAGATGAATATATTCCCTGTCTTTCAAACCAATGCTCTTTGTAAGCATATATAAAACCTATAGAAGGGAAGAAACCACAGGAATAGTTTACATGCATTTCTGTAACCTTCTAAACTATTGGGCTTCATTTCTTTGTTGACAACCTTTTTTTGCAATTCAGATTTAGTTTTAATCCTACCCATATTTTTTTTCATTTTACCTTAAGTTAATCAAAGAAGCCGGTCAACTTCATTTACCCCATTCCAGTTCCAAATTGCAAGTAGATTTGTCAACCAGTTGCTCAAGTGACTTACTTTTTTCCCTTAGCAAAAAAGGGTCTTTCCCCATACAGTTTGGTTTGTTTTTAATGAGCCATTCCAGCACTTTCCAGGGATATGACAGATTAGACAACCTGCGCATCACTGGAGTATGTTCAAAGAAAGATCTTCCTTCTGGATGCCGCCTCTTCTAAGCCTCCCAGGAGGGAACACAGATCCATGTTAATTATCAAAATTTTTGTGCAGAATATAACTGATGACTTTACCCCTTGGCATTAGACCAGAAATGGAGCAAACATATGTCAATTTTTGTAACGTAATTGTTAAGATGCCCACAAGGCATCAATGTCCTTCAAACCATGAACACGAAACTCACAAAAGTGCAATTGAACAAAGACAAAAAAGGCACTTTTGGGCCTAAAAAGCGTACTATAATTGTTGTGACTCATGGCATAGATGTATGGAATTAGCACTTGGAGCTATATGGAAGGGAAACACGTACGGCAAGCGGTTCATTGCTTTAATGGGCTACTTTGGGAAATACCAGCCTTTTCGTATTTGTGTCAAGACAAACACCCTATAAAAGCCAGATGAAAGTTACTCCAGAGGTCTAAGTAGGAAATTTGATTCAGAGACAGAGAATAAAAAAGTGAGGCAAGCTAAGCTGCCATAATTGATGATGAGGACTCCATCAAATGCATTTTTAATGCTCACTTATAGAAGGAAGCACTAATGATATAACCTGCAGCTTTCAAATAGAACTGACAATTTGAAACATGCCCAGAGCAAGCTTGTTAGAGCATCATAGGTGTTGGGTGAGATCATTATACGGAGGAACCAAAACACATCCTTTCATTAATGATCATCCTTTAGAAAAAGAGGTAAATGACCTCATAAACATGGGCAGGATGGTAAGGGGAGGGGAAGAACAGGGGGAAATGGGGCATGACAGGAAGAAAAGATATGAGGAGACATAGGGGCATTATGAACAGTCATCAACTAAGAAAGATAGAGTTTTATGGCGAAGTTTCTAACTAATTGGTACAAGGTGAGCAAGGTACAGCTATTTTTTCCCAGTTGTAGCTCACCAGCTTGTTTTCACTTGTTTGTTTAAAAATTTTTGAGTAGAGCAGGTAATGACAGGGTAGGAGAGGCACAACTAATGTTTTTATTCTTCTGGCTGCCCAAGATAACTGGAGTAAATACATTTTGCTCCCTAATACTTTAATTTATGAGAAATAGATTTGTGGTTAACAGGTTCTCATTGTTCCAAAGTGATGATCTTGACGAAGTAAGTCCGTGGCAAACTTCTCCAGACGTCTCGGGGTGACTTCTCACTGGGAGCCACCAGGGACTTACTGCAGGTAAGTGGGGATTGCAAAGTGTAAATAACAGGAAAGGAGGGGTGACATACATTACAAGTTTTCCTCCAAAAT
Organism: Holothuria scabra; assembly: GCA_037179385.1. NCBI lineage: Eukaryota > Metazoa > Echinodermata > Holothuroidea > Aspidochirotida > Holothuriidae > Holothuria > Holothuria scabra. The sequence continues at coordinate 29,802,671 of CM074180.1, read as the reverse complement.
TACTTTCTTCAAAGAAGATAAACAAAATGCTGAAGAAATGTTCTTCTTTACCACAAACACAGAACCAAATTTAACAATGAAATCAAGTTGCTCCTATTCACATTCAATATTGTATGATAATACTACCATGATACGTCATATTAAGATGGATAACTTCTGCCAATGCCAACTTATAAATTCATTTATTTTGCTGGCCCTCATTACCTGCAACTACAACATTTCCCTATTGGTCACCAATGAATTGGTAAGATGAAACACTACACTCATACATGTGTCATATCTCTCCCTTTCCTCAAGTTGAAGAATCACCCACCTGTTGTAATCCCCTTCAATTCATACATACATCCAAAACTATGCAGTACAAATTTTTGTCAATCACCCTAATGAAGGGAAAATGAACACATGTTCAAAAAGAACCAACATGGTTAACCACACACAAAAAAGGATCCCCCATTATTTGTGTGAGTGATCTTGACTAAAGCTTTGAATCAGTGGCAGATTTGTTATTCTCATAAATCAGACTGGATCACTTTCTGCTTCAGTCTTTGTCACACTTTCTATCTTCATTTTCTCAAAAACCATCTGCTTTACTGAACAAATACAGACAAATTTTCTTCATCCTTGATTTCATAGTCTCTGCCTTTATGGTTCTCCAGAAGCTGGCTGTAGATAAATGAGCAGCGGTCATGATGAGTCACGTGAAATGAAGCTTAAACTTCAGTCAGCTAAAAAGGCCTGGCAAAAGTGGGGCGACAAACCAGACACAACTAATTCCATTATTAAAATCTAATTGGAAGTTCCACTTGTTGAAGAAGTGGTAACTTCGGTATGGATCCGACTCCTGCACATTGGAGGCACGAAAAATTCATACGAAAAGAAGATCTTTTAGGTTGATACGACCAGTAAATTTCATTTGGCAAATTTTGTACTGATTAAATTCCATGGTTGAGAGGCCTACAATGTTGGTTCAGTTCTTCTGAAAACCTCTTATATATACAAGACTTCTCTCCAAGATGAATGACTTAAGTTGAAAAGATTGACAGGCCTACGTACATAGGAGTGGGAGTTAACCAAAACCAACATGAACTTCCCTGCAGGAAACCCGTTCAAGTGGTTCTAATGTTAAACTCAACTGCCATTAGCCAAATGACTCTGCTAGGGTAACTAGGAATAAAATAGGACAAGTTTTTCAATCAAACAAGAAAAGTATCAATTCTGATAAGTGATGCTGAATCATCTCACAAGTAACAATTAACTTTTCAAATATGTAGGCAAGAACATGAGGGCAATAAAGATTTTCCACCGTTAGTAAGTCCACATGCAGATGACTGCCATTTTAATGATGATGAACATCCCACGGACTTCCTATACATGGACAGAGCATACTGCATAGTACATTGTCACCACCGTTGTGTGAGAAAAAGGGCACCAAAATGGCCGTCTGCTATGGTTTTGTGTGAGAGCTTGGACTTGCTCAGGTATATGACCATATTTTGCAAGAAAGTTGAAATATTTTTAAAATATGGCAAGGTAAGGTCAAAATCACTTCACATATTGCAGGAATATGATATTCTTTCCCATTCAAGTAAACTTTTGCTCAAAGTATTACAGAGTCGTCATCAAATCAGACGATTTATAGGTTCACGGCGGCCATCTTGGTGCACCTTTTTTGTCCCAGTCGGTGGGGACAATCTACGGATGGGACGTACACGTTACATGCTCTCTGTCCATGTATATAAGTCTGTGGATCTTCCATTACACAATTATTTCATTTGCTCTGAGTATTCTAACTGTTAACCGTTACAGACAGGAATATAACCATGGCATATGAAGAAGCCTTTCTTAGCAACAGAACACAAATTCAATGTATATGTCCTAAATACACAAGCAAAAAAACCTCCTTTTATGCCATACTGCAACTGAATTATCTACATGACATAAATATCTTAACCTGCACCCAAATGAAAGCAATTATCCAATGTCACTATAAAGCTTATCTGCCTTCCTTAAAGGGCAGGAGCAGTCATCCCAAATTGAAGTGGAGTAGAAGACCGTCCAGTTTCATGATTGGCTGTTGAGAGTCATGTGACCATGTTTTTTCCTCTTCAAATGTGAAATTTACCAGAAATAACTGTTTCGTTTACCTTGAATATGCAATAGTAAACTCATAAAGTGTAATGAAGGATACTTTGAAGAGAAGTTAGACAAGAATTATGTTATTTAAGCTTTTTCTTCAAAATAAATTTTGGGGGACTGTTCTTTACCTTTAAGCTAATTTATGGAGTGCTAATTATATCAGACATGTGTGTGAATGTAAAGGGGACAAACAAATTACTTTGTCCAATGATCCTTTGATTTTTATACATTAAATTACAATCTTAAATCTATCTGTTGTCTCTCCCACACTGGTCAGATGTGTTTCACAGAACCTGAGGTCCATTTTTGTTAACGAAAAAAAAAGAACTTTGTTTGTAAGAACATACAACCTGTGCATAAAAATAGCCAAGGAAATCTTGGTGATATTCAGTCCCTACTTTCATAGCAGATCCAGTAACAGCAGCACTTAACATTAGTTTGAGGGGAGAATGTTAGAGTATCACATCACAATTACAGCATGGCTTAGCATAATTTACAGAACTTTCTTCTTTTTTTTTCAAAGCTATAAAATTGGGTTTTCCAATAAAATCATAAAATGTTCATATTTCCATTTGCTATTAATCTCTGACCAAAAAAGTTACTTTCTTCAATTCTCCAAACCTTTTTAATATGTATAAGCTTCAACATGTATAAGTTCAATACTATATATTCTATTTACCAATGATATCCTTAATAATCACTCACAAAAGACCAGGAAAATCAATTGAATAGGGGAACAGGGTGCTAGATTACAGTGAAGTAGATGACAGTTACCCCACCTTAACTTAACCCCACATTTGACAAAACAATACCCACTTCAATGATATATCCCACTCTTTGTAAATACATGTATTTTGATCCCATTTATGTTTGGGCCAACAAAAAGGCAGTCCTTTATGTTAAAATATCAAACCAGTGCCATTAATAGCCTACATTCTATACAAAATGATGAACATGCCCTATGTTACACACGTAATAATTTGCCAAAGGTGTTTTACCATTAAAATTTCCACCAGCTCTTAATTTCCCAAGCTGCAACTCAAAGATTGATCTACAACATGGGTAAATTTGTCAGAGATTTAGGACAAGATTATGAAACAAAAATAATCCACTTCTTTAAATTTGGCCGGAGATCTTTCTCAGAACTGAAAAGTACACGGTTCACCAGACCATTGGGAAGAACTATTGACATACCATCTTAATACAAAGTAAGAAAAAAAAATATAGCCGTCAACAATAACACAGGCTCTTCTTCTCTTTCTTCATTTTACTATATGGGATAGATTTTTACTCCAAATCTATTTACAAGAGAAACCACCGTAGGAGTTTTCAATTCTGACAAAAATTCTACATGTAATAAGTCTCTTTTCTTTGTCATAGTAATACAAGATTTCCAATTGACTTGCACTTGTACTTTTCGATGATGGTTAACATAACCTATCATTCATTATTATGAAGAGTGCGATTGACTCATAACAGTTGGTTGAGGGCACCAATCAACATATTTGGGTATCTCGTAGTAATTACAATGTTTCAATCTATTTCCCTTATGGCTTTGAATCTTAAACAGCAATTTGGGTAAAGATTCTATTGGATAAACCCTTTGTTATCCTCTGAATTTAACTTTCTTCTTTTGGTACACTGAAGGGAACCCTCTATTGTAAAAATATTAGGTTTACAGGTAAGTGACTCATAAGCAACAAGGAAAAACTGCGAAAAAAGTTGTCTCTACGGAAATGACATCTGATCATTCGGCATGTCCTAGTGAAACTCAAGAAACCAAAAATTGGCAGTGGTCTTCCTGAGGATAAGTTCTTTGTGCAAGACCAATTTAGTTTTAGCGGTCGTGTTCACTTGACTGCAGACAGTAACCAGCCCTGCGGCAATCTTACTATGAAAAGATTTCCAGTGATTTTATTGATTTTTGAGCACGTTTTAACTTCAAAGGGATTCCAAGCACCAACAATTGCCAAAAATGAATACAAAACAAGACAGAAAACCACAGACAAGTTTTGGATCGGATCTTAGTGGCTTGTCATTACATTGCATTGTATGTAATTTGAACCCTCCTGCACCGCTGAGGAAATCAAATTGCATAGACTCAGGGTTGGTTTGTAGTTTTATTGGAAGTCCTCTGGGGGTTAGCACGGACATATCCCCTGCCACCAAAACCAACTAAGTGATGCAATTAATCAGAAGTGATCAAATTGCACGAAGAGAAAGCGGTTTAGTTACAAGGCAAATACAAATGTGAATTCTTTGGCATCTTGAAATGTTAGGAAAGATTTGACTTTGATTTTTTAAAGTGGTAATAAATTGCAGCATACATAATATTTCTTACAAGTTAGAAAAATTGAATAAAATGGCAAGAACAACAGGTCTTAAATGACTCATTTTGAACTCATTAAATATTTTAATGTGGCAAGAGGTACTGATATTATTGTGACAGACTGGCAACTGCCATATCAATGCCACATTTAAAAAACACTTATATCCAATTACTGGTGAAAAGTGACCAGACAAAATGGTAGTCTCACCCTACCTGGTCCCCCTTCCACTTAAATACTACAACCAAGTGTTAAACAAAACTTCTTTTTGAAGAGATATGCAACCTTGACCAATGCTGGCACTCCAATAAGAAGTATATATTTTTTAAGACCTTAATTCACTAATGAAGATAGGTTCAAACCATCATCACCCAAACAATAAGACCAAAAAAAAAAGGAAAAAAAGAAAAAAGGAAAAATAAAAAACACTGAAATCAATAAATAGCACAGGATATGTTAAAGTGACACAATCATTACAACACTGCTTGAATTGGAGCTGTACATTTGCACAAAAAAGTGTTTTACTACTCGTCAGTTGTAATTTGAATTTTCTGTGAATATTGTGTGCATTGCACAATCTTGTCGGCCAACTTCTAAGTGATGAGTAAGCGTGTGATGCAAACCTTGAAATTTCTCGACTATCCCACTTTTTTTCGCATCACTGAACTTTTAGCTTTAGTCTTTTGATATGTATTCATGTGAGCTGAAATGGCATGCGTCACAAAAAATAAGGCAAGACTTAAAAAAATGTCCAAATGGGGAAAAATTTGGAGCAAGGTCTACATCATTTCTCTATTTTGTTAAAATTTTCTTCTGTTGACAGAAAATTATGCTCACTTGTTATTCAAAGGTTGGAAGAACATGCAATGCTGTATGCATGTATGTACGAACATTCTACATGGCAATGTGCGTACCGAGCTTTCCTTTGAATGGAACACTTGCTGCTGAGAAAGGGGAAGCAGCTGCTAGCAAATCCTCATGAATGAAAGACACATCAATACTGCATAATAAACAATACTGGAAAGATATAGCTTTTTCAATGTGACTCATATCAACAATAAAAGAAAAAGTCAACCAGTGACAAAAGAAGAAAAGAACAATTTGCTATTATTAAAATGGGGCAATATGCAGCCATAAAAAAGGCATCTAAAAAGGTAGTAAAGAATTTTTGAAGTCATCTATTATTAACTGCAAATCAGTCTGTTCTGACATTCATTCAGACTCTGCTGCAGCATTAACTTAATGCTAAAGCTGGAGTATGGTGGTGAACGTTAAGCACAATGGATGTCTGGAACTATTGCATGTATTTAAATTTTTGACACACAGTATCTAAGAAATTCATTTGAAATTGGATTATTGAAAGGCTGCAACAAAGTGTTATAATTTGTAGTAGAACTTACTGGCATTAAGTAGGTGATAGCAAGGTGTAGATAGTGTGTGAAGACGGAACATGTCAAGTACTTCAGTGACTGTGTTACTGTTAGCATTTCAGTTTTTTTACCATTCTAAATTAGCATTGCTTACTGCAGGATGCAAACAATGATAAAATGTTGTCAAAATGTACCACCAAGAGTGATGTAGATTGAACTATTTATAACTGTGGTCTCACGTACCCCGCCCTCAAAGGTAACATTGTGATACTTCACGTTCGAGTAATGTGGGAATGCAGGTTAACACGGGGTCAGAGTACAGATATCATTTTACACACTCCCTGATGTAGCAAGGAGAAACAGTGATCTTGACCAGAGGAGTGTGCAACTGTGCAACCTGTGGCCCATGACCCCCTCCTGTACCGCCCATGAATAAATGTTGATTTGCACCATTTCTGTCCCTTGTAGATCTAATACTGGCACTCTAATGAGGGAGGGGTAGAGAAGAGTGTCAATGTGCAAAGTTACCCTCAAATAATCCTCTCTGTTGCATTATACTGCCCCTAGATGCCAGGTCACAGCAATCATTTGATGCAGTGTCCAAAAAGCTTGCCCACCCCTGATCTACACCACCAAGCTTGCTTTCAACACCATCATTTCAAACCATGAATGGTTGGCTGTATCTTTAACCAAAACAGATTATATGACCATGTGTTATTAGTGTACCACTGAAACCTTTTCAAACTCAGCTACTTAAGTTTGTACAACCCAGCAAGTCATAACAGCCTCTAAAGTCTTATTTCACCAGCTAAACATGGACACAAAGGTCAAGTACAGTACACAATGTAATATTAGAGAGTAGTATATCATAGAAGCAAGGAGCGGCCCTGCCTCTGGAGGTTAGGAATCTTGTCACCACTGGACTTGGAAACTTGTGGACAGATGTTTGGGGAACTTAAGCTCTCTCTGTGTGTGGCAGAAGACAAAATCAGTTCCAGCCTCTGATATGATTAGTGCCAGAGGTTTACATTTGTAATTGGTCTTGAAATCAACAGTGCAGTTCTTTTTTTTGCAGTTTTTATGAAGAAAAAACTGCATCACTTCACTATTTTGCAAAACAACCTAATCTTGACAGATGTTTTTTGATTCGTATCACTGATTATAAGATCAAATGACTTCATGTTGATTTGCTTTATGTTTATGATAATATTATAAGACAACAATGAGTTTGGATACAACAGAACAGTTTTTGTTTATCATTGAACCAAATTTATGGCTGGATTCACATCATAAAATTCCAAAACAACCATAGCAACATCAGCAAATAGACAATATACACAAATATGAAGGAACAGTTCCAAAAATGTAGCTAAGACAGACATCTTATCCTTCAACAGTTGATGAATATTTTCAGATATGTCAAAACAAATGTTTTTGTCATTTCTATACATTAATATGATTTGTCCTGTAGCAAAATGATGAATAGGAAATAAAAATTACTTCTGCTTTTCAGAGACTTGGTATTTCTTTTCATTTTGATGAGCTCAGAAATTGTTTCTACTACAATTCTTACTTTAGTTCTAGACACCTTCTGTCTTCCGTCAATCTCATGAATGAAAGATACTGATCTTGAACACTTCACATGAATGTTGAATCCAACAACAACGTAAAATGACTTTGAGATTCAAATGAAACAAAGAGGATGCTTTGAGACAGTTATACCATTTCTTCAATGATATACCTCCCAGGGAAAACACTTCACTGTGATAAGACCGTTGGCAAACTTTTATTCTCGCTGGACTGCTTTGAAAATTGACAAAAATTGGAAATTTTACCAGTAATGGCGAAGATGATTTTCTTCTTTTAAATACTACAGATGAGGATTTTTCTTTTTGCTCTCACAAATAGCTGAAGGAGGTATCTAGGCCTGGTGACTATCAATGATAGTCTGACTAACTGTGGGTTGAAACACCCAGTGTTCTTGCTGTAACAGAGACGAATTTGTCGGCATTACCAGTAGTTCAACATGACTAAACTGAAAAATACAACAGCTTAACTTTTACAGTCAAAAATAGTCAGGTGGACAAAATGTGAGAGAATCATAAACAATGAACGAATAACATAAGAGTGCTACTGTAAATGTTCTCTATCTCATTGTTACAGTCAAAAACGAGCAGGTAAGCAAAAATGTGAGAGAATCATAAATGAATAACATAAGAGCACTACTGTAAATGTTGTCTATCTCTATGTCGCATTTAAAAGAAGACTACAAGCCCACCCATGGTCTTCTTTTTAAGGGGGTGGAAACGCTTTTAAGGATGCTGCGTTCCCAATTATAGGGCTTTCGAATTTTATGAGAAAATATCATTGCTGGCAACTTTATGTAATTTAAAGTACATGCTAATAGGTATTTATCACATATGTGGAGACTAGGCCTATTTTATGCAGCAAACTGATTCCTGTACAAATGCCATCTTCACTGTTTTTTTGCTATCCAGAGTGTGTAACCTAAAAGAATACTGCTACTCTGCAACCAGGGCATCTATGCCTTGCATTGGATGCATTTAGCACACTACATACAGAATAAACTGTAACATGCAACCAAAAGCACATGCTTCCAATAAGCAGTTCAAGAGTGAGAAGCTCCTATGAAAAAACTGTTGGGATCATTTATTTCAGTCACTTTTATCAAGGCAAGATATACCTTAGTTTGTGTATATTTTCTGTGGATACAAAAATATTCATGCAGAATATAGCTCAGGGGCATAAACTCAATCATTTAGCTAATTGTTTACATTTTGTTTTTAAACCCTGGAAATTGCAATATTATTTTGTGGATGTCTCATACTTTTTGCATCACACATACAAGTATGTATTGTTCATGTCATTGGGTAAAGGTACCTCTACACTATATGAGAACAAAGAATCATGAAAGCAAAATTACATGACATCCAAAACATTACTTGCTAATAACATTTCTTGGTTCCTTCTTTTTCTTCATGAAATTTCAAAATTAATCTACTGCAAAGTATTTCATTACTGAATACACTGTACTCCCAATGGCATATTTTTGAATGAGTCGTGTATTTTGACATGTAGCTTGTTCAGTGCATATCCTATATTGATTAGTTATCTTTACAGAGATCAAGAGATACCAATGAATGGCCTGTTTAGAGTTAGTACTGTTGAATCAATAGCCTATTTGTTACAAAGGTGTTACAGAGGAGGGGCTTTACTGACAATGTCAATAAAGATTTGCTTTACCAATAAATGGCATTAGCTACTCTAATGATTGGACCCTGATGAGAGCCACAGCAGGCAAAAAAAAAAATCAATTTTACCTTTAAAACAGACAAATGTTTGGGAGGAGAAGTCTTCTGAATTGATTGTTATAGGTCAATGTGAACACAACATACAGCTATAATACACAGAGACCACTTGTAATTAAAATACATCATTCAGCACAGGTCAAACAGTTGTAAACCTTCCACACCAATAGACAAATATTTGTCCACAGAAACTGAAGAGTAGGGGTTAATATGTGCAAAAATCTTTGGCCCCCAAAAATTTTATGATGAAAAATTACTGGGTGTTTAGACCATATATGCTGAAAATGCAAAGCCAAAAAACTTGCAAACCCTTGCCCCCTCCTCACCCAGTTGAACTGATGTATTTCACATTCATTTTCCAGTTATGCTTCAACATGTTTGCAAATCACTTTGGTTTTTACATAAAATCTTTTCATGCAGCCTATCACCCTTAAGTACTTCAAAAAAAGCCATATGTATGGAATATCTTGAGTTGTAAACAAACCATATTTTCATTACAAGATACTGAAAGGTTCTGCTTAATGTTACTATGGTCTGGGTATATCTCAGTTCTCAGTTTTTATCTCATTCTTCTTTAAGCCCATGAATTTTGAAAAAGATTGGAATTAATATTTAATGGTGGCACAGGCCGCCAAAGTGAATGCTTCTCAACTGTGCACCATAGCAAAATCTGACTGTTCATTATTCCATCTGTTTGCTTTCCAAGGTAGCTTGAAAATAACTTTTAGTTTTTTTTTTTTTATATAAATCAGAAAAACAACTGAGAAATTACTCAGATGACTGAAAATTTTGATCTTCCCAACAGCACTGAAGACCTTGCTGGAAAGTACATCCAGGTATGAGTCAGCCACAGATCTTAATGCATTATGCACACAATTAAAGAATAACATGCGTTGATGAAAACATAGGACACGCAGATGGCATGAATCCCTACGTATAAAATTCTACTTATCTGAGCAAAAAGAAGAAATAAACTCAGCAAAATTGCAAGGTTGTAGCTATCTTCTCAAGGTAAAAAGGGTGGAATTGACTGTCTGGTAAATAGGAAGTGCATTGCATGATGGGATAATCTTTGCCAATCATTACCTGAGGAAAAAAGTCACTAAAAATTCTATAAGGAAGCTTTGCATCATACCTTTCCCACTCCTGGGTTTTCTTTCACTCTGCTAACATTTTTCAGGAGGGAAGGAGGTGGTGGGGGTGGAGACTGTCTGATGATGTCTGAAAAGTTGGTTGGAAATGGTGGTGGTTCGGGAGCAGGAGGGGGAGGCAAAGGTTCCTCTTGCTTCCTCTTTTTCTTTGAGCTTAGATTCAACTTCTGTGCAGCTCTGAAAGATATAAAATGAGTCATGAATAGTGACTTTTATGTACGCATAATACTATCTGATTAGTTTCACAGGAATTTGCAATACCAATGGAACAAGATTATTAAATGAACATATGATGTTAAACCCAAGTTCGGAGGTGGATCGAAATGTAAACACTGACCATGCATTAACCTGCATTGTCACGTTACCTGTGTATTAGGTAACATGGTGTTACCTTGAGCACAGAGTACATGAGACCACGCTTCTAGTGGACTATAAAAAAACTTGCCCTAATGATTGGGAAGAGACAGGCACTTCTTATCAGAGGCTATGCTTACTAAATAAGCATGCAGATTATGTAAGAGTGTAGACATATGGCACCTCAAACATTAAAATTTACTTAAATTACTCTGATTATTTTTTTTAAATTTCTTCTGTGGAAGAGAAAACTAATGGCCTCCATTTGACCATGGAGCTAAACCATGGACTGTAACATGAGACCACAACGTGATGGGCTTTGGCCACAGGGATGTCTCCACGCTCCTTCATCTCTATGTTCCAGAAAAAAAGGAACTGTGGCACTGACGATAATGCACTTTGGTGCCGCTGAAATGTACTTAAATGCCGATGAAAATGTACTTTAATGCTGATGAAAATGCACTTTGTCACCAAAAAATGGGCACTTCGTCTAAACATAGAGATGCAACCCTTGTCAACACAAATTTATCCCCACAGGATAGGTTTGTTTTATATACCTTATGCTTATTGTGTCACAGAACAAAAACTATGCCCTCCTTTGGAAGAGCATGTGTATGGAACATTGCAAGTTACACCGATATATGCAAACAGCTGGTTTGTCAACCAGTCCAATACTTCCATAAGCCTAATATGTGCCTAATACATGCGACCACATGGTCATCCATTCTCTCCAAAACTATGTCAGTGTGATGTTTACGCATAAGGTCTATAGTTAAAGAAGGCCACCATTTGCAACCAAATATATGGTATTACACAGCAGGTTAATAAGATTCATTTCACTCCATTGCATATGTTGAAATCTATAGTTAAATTGAATTAACTTTAAAAATCATCCAAGTGCAAAAGCTTGATTTGATTTCAGATGTCTGTTGTTTCCTACATCCTTATAATTCTCACCTTCAAAGCTTTTCAGAATACAAAAATGACGCCTCTTCCATTAGTTCACAACACAAACCAAGGATATTATCCTCAACACAGAATTTCACTAAGTCAAATACATTTTTTTCCTAATTATTTTGTAAACTTGAAACACAATAGTTTATATTTCAAGCATTCCCAGCTATAAAAAGAAATAAAATGTTTTGTTTTTTAAAAAGAAACCATATCTTTTTTTTTTAATGGGCATTCTGTTTCTAAATAATTATTACCAACATTTCCTTCCATTACATTATCTTATATCAGATTCCTTACATTGCATATAACTCTTGATTAATTGATTCTCTGTGAAAAACTTAACAACACCACAGGGAAATCAAGATAAATTTGAAGAAAAACAAGACGTAAAGAGTGAACTTTGATGTAAAAAATACGGCCAATAGTTACAGTTTGATTTAATTGAAAAGAGCATGCACAAAGATAAGCAGAAAGAACTGTTCTTACTCTGAAAGTACATCCCGAACCCTGAAGGGTTTGTATGGATCCATATAGACAAACATTTCCATCAACTGTCACAGTCTGACTGCACCTACAGACAGAATCCAGTCTCCACTTTTATACCTGTTTTACTGCCGCTCCAGTTAATTTGAGTAACTAGCTTGTAACTGAGCTTTTAAACCCCCATTGGTGAAGGAAAAGTAATCCCGATTAGGGGAATGACTGACATATGTCAATCATCCATAGAGCTCCTCTCGGCAGGTCCTGGCCATTCAAGCTGTGACACACAGCCAGATTGAAGGGGAAACTTTGAGGGCTGAAATCCAAGCACTGATCTGGTTAGTATACCTACTGGGAACCATTCAGATGCCAATGGGTTTAAGTCATTGATCTGTGGGACTTTTCCAAACAAATTTACAGCTATCTTTCATTCAATCAATGTAAATATGCACAAACAGCTTACCAAACACAGTCAGCCTGGATAACTTTCTACTGTCATGTTGATCAACAGAAAAGAAATGTGCAGTGGTATAACACAAACTACATATTATTAAATTGGATAGGCCTAGTGCTATTTTTTGCAGTGCAAGGTGTGTATTTTTTTTCATCCACCCCCCCCCCTCCTCCTCCATTTTAACAAACTCAGTTAAGTTTCACAGGTCTACAAAGCAATGATGTGTTTTGATGTTTGGACCAACAAATTTCATATGAAAGGGGAGAATTCTATGTTATTTACAAGAATATTCACAATAATTAAAATGAATATAATTAAGGTGACCTAACCATGTTCAAAAAAATTTTTTTTTTTTTTCGAATTAAATTGCATTAAGTCACACTAAGAGTCTGTGAGCCAAAGAATTTATACAAATGGAATCTACTCAGGAAATGTATTTCATTTCTGGATTTTTTTTCAATAAAGTTTGTTTCAAAATATCAACCTTCTTACAGTATGGGACTTCCCACTGATTCTAGTACCATGAGTACTGGTCAAATTGACTGATCTTTTAATACAATAAGATGCATTGTCATTGTCATTGCATAAAGTTCTATGATGAGATTTTACAGCTCAGTTTCTAACCAACTGGTTAAAGTTGGGCCAGTCATGATCTTTCTTACAGTTGTGGCTCACTGGCTTGTTTTCCCAACTTCCATTGCTTATGCTGAGCATCAAGCACAATCGCAGTTTCATTGTGAAAATCTTCAGAATGACCAAGCCAGGGGTTAAACTCCATACCCCGAGGCCCCAAGTCAAATGCTTTAACTACTTCACCATGCAGTTAGACCATTGCATAAAGCTGATCCTACCAATAAAAAGACCTTTGGAAGTAAATCTTTTCCAATTATTCTACATTCATTTTCTTTATTACATTTAAGTTTTTCACCAACATGGAAATGCAACATTCAAGTCAATGAATTACTGTGTTAAAGCAATTAGTCTCTGTCCTCTTAATGTAAAAAGGCAATTAATATCCAACTGCAATGCTTTAACCTCTTGGAATTTTGACACACACCACATGAGATGTACGTCTAAATCGAGACAAATTGATACACATCTCTGGGAATCAGATACATGATCACCTAGCTGTCTACAAATGATCTGTAAACAGAAGAGTAAAACATCATCAATTATTAAATCTATGCTTGACTTTGCAAGCCTATGACATATTAACAACTAAAATGTTAAATGGCACAACAATCAATTATCCAAGGTGTGTAGAAAAGCACTGTATATCCATCAACTCACAGTCAGAAGATATAGCAAAGTAGATGATAGCTTTTAGAGTTAACGGTCAAGAACAGCCTCCTAAAATTTGTTTTATAGCAACAGCTAAATCTCACAATTTTTTTCTTATCTCTCTTCAAACTATCTTTCTTCATATTTTATGACTTCACTATTGCATATTCAAGGTAAACCAAGCAATTACTACTTGTAAATTTCATATTTGAAGAGAACAATGTTATCACATGACTCTCTCACCAGCCAATCATGAAACAGGAGTCTATTGCACAACTTCAAACTGGGGGGACTGCTCTTGCATGCATTAAACGAACTTGTAATAAGTGGTGGGATTCAATGTGCTGTCTATAACACTGCTGATGGATTTTATCACATTGGAAAGGGGATCAGGGTGGATTCTACAGTTGGTCTTACTTTCTGTACAAGAGCAATCAATTTAGAACCCTGCTTATACCTTAGGCTAATTTCAGTGGCGGAAGCCAGAGTATGCTATGAAAGGGAGTGATTAAAAGCTAACCTTTTTGAGATAACTAATTGTATTATTCCATTAGGGTTCTATTTGATAGCCAAGCTGACAGCATATCAGTATCTCATGGCAAGGCCACACGGGATTACTCCTCAACAATAGGGAGGTAATTGGTATGGAAGGGACTCCATTCAGCCATCAGTTGGACCCAATTCAACCATTGGATGGACTGTCAGTGACATACCCCCACATCTTTTCACTTTCTTAAAAGCATTAAGAGATGAGAAGGAATCACTACATTGATTCCTTTTCTCTCTTGTCCTGATCCACAAAGGATGGATAACTTTGGAAAAGGTTTAAATCCACCCTAGGGAATTAAGAGTCCCACTTGAGGTTTGAGTGAATTAACAGTGTCTTATGTGGCATACTCAAGAGGGCTACATTTAGAAAACACTTTTGTTACCAAGAACCTCTTCACACCAATATTTCCCATCCCTGTGTAGTCAATTGTTAAAACTGACATTGTTGTTAGGATCATCATCTGTTTGTAAGGCTTCAATAGGACAAGTCTAGTGGAAAATACATTTGTTAATTTAGAATCACTCAACAGCATTCTACCTAAACCTTGTGAATAGGCAGGCATCTGCAACATGCCACATAAAAAGATATTATAGACAAGAAATCTTTGAAGCTGCAGTGATACTTTAATATCTAAAAGAATCATATGTTCCATTTCAGCAAATAGGAACGAGACCGCACACAGACAAGACTGCTATGAGGAGATACCCTTTTAAGTTTTACATTAAATACCCCATATTCTGTCAGAACAACATGTTTTCATCTCTTGAAATGTGTTTGAAACATTTTTAACAGAAGTGCCCTGTAAATGGGGAAAGACTCTGCAATTTAAGCTTTGAAACTTTGCATTTGAACTAGCTATCAATCTAAGAGTTGAGCCAATTAAGAATTTCTGTAGGCTACTACAAAAATTGCAGTTGGGGGGGAGGGGGGAGTTTATTCTCTACTTATACCATACAAAATTCTTGCAACGATATTATTTCAAAGTTTGAGATCACAGCTACCACCATTTCATAAAAGTTTGTAATCAATATTACAAAAATAAGTCATAGCACTGATTTAATATCTGTATCCAGTTGAAAGTGCTCTCATCAAACTGCCATTTGTTTGTATAATTGGCCCAACTCCAGAGTCTTCATGGAGACATCCCTGCTGTGTACTGATTCCCGAAGATAATAACTCACTCAAACCCATTTACTACTGTTGGAAACAATTAACGATTCTGTCAGTTCTTCTTTATGTAGGTTCATACCAAACATTGAATTTCAATAACTGTATGACAGGCAGGCAGTTTTAAGCTTGAATGCATACGATCTCTTTCCCAGTAAAAGGTTAAATGTTCTAGAAGATACATGAAACAAAGTCTTACACACATGTAAATTCATTTCAATTCCATGGCAGACAAACTTTCAATTGCAACAGACCTTTTCAATTTAAAATCATCTTCAGCTGTACATAAAGCATGGCCTTCTTCAGCTCTGTTTGCCAAAGTCAGCCCCACAGGACTTAAGTTGAAACAGTACACAGTGTTCTTTAAATAGCTTCTAGGATGGCTACTTAGAGGCAGATAGATGCAAAAAATGAGAGGATTGTGGCTTGATAAGAGGAAAAGGGAATCTCATTTGGTCTCTTAAATCCCAAAGATGAATTAAACAATCCGGGGCAAAAGCACAGAGTGCATGATGAAATATTTCAAACTTGGAGGAAAGATTCATTCCGAGAGGAAGCCTGCATAGGGAGGAAAGCAAGCACAGATTCTGTGGAATGGTGGAGTCACCCCACTTTAGATTAGTGTTGTAGTCTATCCCATTGACAAACCAAGGTAGCTGGTTAAGTCTGCCATTGGTGGGGTCCATCAGTCTTAAAGGCATGTTCTGGTGGCTTTTCCCCTCCGTCTTGTAAGAAAAACAAAAATATTCCACACCATGTCCTTCAAACCCTATCACAATACCATTTTCCTAACTCAAGATATTTCACTTTAACGATGGGTTATTTTTGTTGAAAAATACATCTGCTCTTCAACAAAGCTGCAGAAAGTTATGTAATGTGGGCACATTGCTTCAAATTCCTTTTGTTTTTCTTTATAATTGAACATCCTGTTTGTCCTTGAAATTTGATACTGTTGGAATGTTTGAATATCTTTTCCTGTAGATCTAGCATTACCCTTTACCATATCTAGGGCACAACCAACAATGTTGCTTAATATTGCCTGCATGGGCATCATAATTAAAAATAAATTGAATGCAATGTCAAATTAATGTGCCACAATGACATCACAGATTTCCCATGATGCATCAAATCCCAAGAAAAATTTCCAATTCTTTAAAAATTTGTATCTTCCGAACGCTACAAGCTATTGGAATGCAGTTTTCACCTTCTGAAAGAGAAAATTTTTCTGCTTATTTTAAAGTTAAGGGATTTTGTCTCCAGAATATGCCTTTAAACTGTTTCAATTCTACACAATTTTAAACCTCATATGAAGTGAAACTGAAGGAATCAAATGGTTTTTAAGTGTAAAACCATCCATGATACAGAGAGGCAAAGAATTTGACCCATGCAGTTATGAACACATAAATCAGACCATCACTTGACTGTTGGATATGTCTGTATTATGAATGGCTCTTGTTAGTTATGTGACAATGTTTTTCTCATTAAATTGTGAAATTTAGAAGGAGTAATGCATTGTTTTACTTTGAATATGAAATATTCAAGAAACAAGTTTGGTCTGACTGCTTTTCCCCTTTAAAGGGCCAAACCTCTCACCCCAAACTACAATTTTGGTACGGAGGTACCAAAATTCTCAATTTGCTCAGCTCTTTGATTGACAGCTAATTCAAACAATGAAGAGTACCAAAGCTTATATTACACAGCATGAACAGTACTGAGAGTGTTTTGATTATAAAAATTGATTATTTCTTTACTCCCCTTGAAGCAATAAACTGAGATTGTATCTGGATGAGGATGAATTTCAGACAATTGTGGGAGCGGCTTCAGTAAGAAGGTTAAGAGAATTGGTACTGTTCAAGAAATGAAGTTCCTCAGTTATTTGTTGCTTCAGAGTAGCTTTGTTCACCTTAACTGTCCAGAACTGCAATTTTGATGACACTTCTAATGAACTATATTTTCAGGAGATGAAGCTATTGCCAGAGCTTATTGATGAGACTGAACAGTGTAATACTGAATAAGCTACATTCTTTGATGCTGTGTTGGGTTCATCTTAAAGGATCTGCCCTGTCACCCCAAACTACAATTCTTGTAGTAATCTACAGAAGTTCTCTACTGGCTCAGCTCTTTGATTGGCTGCTATTGCCAACAATGCAGAATATCAAAGCTTATATTACATAGCATGAACTGTACTGGGAGTGTTTTCATTTATACACGTTGGTCTTCTATAGTCACCCTGAAGCAATTAACTTAGATTGCACCTGAAAGAGGATGAATTTCAGACAATTCAGGTGGGGTGTAATTGAAAGCTCACTGTTTTCATTGAGCCCCTTTAAAGGGCCACTTCTCTCACCCCAAACAGAACCAATTCTCCTGCCCTTCTTACTGAAGCCCCTCCAACAACTGTCTGAAATTCATCCTCATCCAGATACAATCTCAGTTTATTGCTTCAAGATGAGTATAGAAAAACTCAATTTATGTACTCAAAACACTCTCAGTACCGTTCATGATGTGTAATATAAGCTTTGGTACTCTGCATTGTTTGAATTAGCTGTTAATCAAAGAGTGGAGCCAATTGAGAATTTTGGTACCCCTGTACTAAAATTGTAGTTTGGGGGTGAGAGGTATGGCCCTTTGAGTAAGGAGGTAAAGGAAATAAGAACTGTTTGGGGTGAGAAAATTGGGCCTTTAAGAGCAATGTCCTTTTTAACATTTAACCCAGAGTGATAATAAACAGAGTTAATAGCATCAATAACTTTAATTTGCCTCACTAAAAGTAAATGCTACTGAACAAGGATATCAACCATTTAGTTTATTACATCTAGATAAATATGAACATCTGTGATTTAACTATACACCACACTGAGGTGATAATTTATCCAAACAATGAAAATTTTACGCCAACAAGAGTTCATTAACATCAGTACAACTGATGCAAGTTCTTTGGAGGACATCGTCTCATTTCTAATAGCTTTCAGTGAATGAAACTTAAAAATCATGCATCAATATTGAACCATTCAGTGCAAGGATTTTGAATGGAGTAAATTTCTAAGCTTTTATCATACCCTGTAGTCACACTGAGTGTTAATTGAAAAGCAATGCATTATTTGACGCTTTCCATTTATTGCCCTATATCCTGAAATCCCTTTGACCTCCTCTGGTTTTCCACTGTTTATAATTCAAAGTGCAAACTGCTTCCTCACAGCACATTACCCAATTTAAGTGAGGCCAATTTATAGCTCAGTAAAGAAAGAAATCTGCTTTTATTGAACAAATAAGTTGATTTTAGAAATGCCATGTCAATGCTTCAATGCCTCTGGATTTGAAGGATTGTTAACGATCAACAAAACACAAATGAGTTCTGACATATTTTTCATCAAAATTTAATTGACATTATTTGGGTGGCATATTTCAAGTGAGATCTGTTCTAACATGTCAATTGGCCTGACATGTTTTCCTACCCTGTTCTGTCAATCTACAGTTAATGTGTTAAGTACACATAGGATTATTTAATATACCTCTATGACATTAACTATTTAAATATCACGGTCAGGCAGGAACGTCAGAAACGATTAAATCAAATATTTTTTTCGTTACGTATGGTATAGTGTGCTTTTTTAATTGTAAATACAAACAATTTAGAAAAGGTAATTTGAAAGGTAACCTCTCCTTGACTGAAATGTAATTTAAAGATTGATTGAACCTGCCAAAACTATTCAGCTTTCTCAGCAACAATCATCTAAGATAATGACCAACACTTTGACTTCAACCATTGCACTTTACTTACAAAGCAGGGACTAATGCATTCAGTTTCTGCACTGGTTGGTTTTTAAATGAAAGTTATTCCAAAGAAGAGAGTATGGATGACAATAATTCTCTTTGTGGTCACAAGGGGTGAAACTGGTCCCTTCTGATCCTCCCCATTCCTGGTCGCCCTACCCTCCCGCCAGAAGAGGACATTTGGGTCTTCTAATGCCAAATTACTATGTGTCACAGTTGGGCCTATAAAGGACAAGAGCAGTCGCCCTTGATCATCCTCTAACACCAAATCAAAGGGATGGGAAAACAACAGGACCTGAAAAACTCCCAAAAGTAAAAGGATACTTATTATACTCATTGTAACCACCAGAAACTGTCAAAGAAAGAGGCAGGCCATCAAAAAACCACTCCAAATGGGAGAAAGGTCCAACAGGAAACAAATTCCAAGAGAAAAACCAAGGGCAAAAAAAGTTGCAAATACACCAGTCTGGTGGTACTGTAAGTGAGAAGAGGATGATCGAGGGCCACCTTGCTCCTCCTTGGGAACAAGGGCACCCTCTCTCTCGGTGCTATTAGTTCACCAGGGTAAGTGGGGAATACATATGTGATGTGAATAGGAGGAAAGTAGGGGGGCAATGTACATTGTAATGTTTTAAAATACATTCAAAACACAATAAAAATTCTATGGATTCCTATGTCAACAAAACACTCGTCACTGTTTACTCAATCTGGTAAAACCATGCAAATAAAGAGTCCTAAACCTTTTTGGTGTACAGTTTCATTTAATTTTAAATGTGGGATGATAGCACTACCACATACATGATTTTGTAAAAGCATTGTGTAACGTGTCTTTCTTTTTAAATTCAAAAATCTGAAAAATGACTTCCCTATAGACCTGTTTCCAAATAGCAATTGTACAATGAATTGTGGGATAGAGTTTGGATGTATGTCAATTTTCACAACAGTAAAATGCCATTGATGAAAATGACAAACACCAAAACTCTATCCCACAATCCTTTGTAATCGTTATCTGGAAATAGGTCTATGGGCATTATTAAAACAAATTTGAGAGATAAGTTTATACCTTCTGGGCCTCAAACCTCATCATTTGCAAAAGTATACCACAAACATGCATTCCACTAACGACCTTTCTACTGCTATGTACGCATACCATACACATCAACAGAAATATAATAACATATGTGCAATTAATACCAAACCATCTCACATGGCACTAGCACAAATGTACTTTGAAGCCATTATTAACATTCAGTCAGAGACCGAGACAAATTTTTATAAATTAGACTAATGAAAATACATGAAGGCAAGTAAATCACACCAAATACTTCAAAGTTTGCCTAATAGAAGTCATAAAAAAGAGAGGCTGTAAGTATTCATTCTATACATTCTTATGTAACTATTAAAATCAATTGAGCTGGTTGCGCTGTTGCTACACTGACAGGCCACATTTATGATTACAATATAAACTACAGTAAAATAGTACGTACGGTGCCAACTCCGTAGGGAACCAATATACGACCGGGCTGTATATCACTGTTTTCGAAGAACATTTCAAAATTTGCACTGAATTTTCAACAGTTACTTTAGGATGAAATGATTTGTCATGTATGTGACAAGTTGATGACATTGATCATGATGTACATGCCATGCAAAGTTAACTTCCACACTGATTCCCAGGATTTATAAAATATTTAATAGGCTTTGAAAGTGTATACTTGCTTCAAACGTCAATCCTTGTTTAAGTAAAATAATACTCAATAAATTGTTTTGTTACAGCCAATCAGCACTGATGAAAGTATGAGTCACAAGATATGAAATAAGAATCAATTTTGTATCAAACGTAAAAAGCGAGATCTGTAATCAGCCTGATGCATAGAGGATACTTCTCCCGTGAAAGGCCAAGAGAGTCATAAATCATGCCACTACAGGCAATGCATGGACACTCTGCATGATTAACCTGTACCAAATGTGTACTGGTGGAGAGTTTAAAATATTTGTCATTGTATCTGTGCTAATTAGGAGTGAATGATGGATGGTAATGTACATCCCCTAAGTTTTATGTTTGCTCAAGCCCCCTCTTAATCTCCTCTTCGGATATAAGGTACTGATTAAATGTATCTACCAGATCTTTTCTCGTCTCCTATAAAAGGCCTTTCTCTCAATCATACTCTGTTGATGTCTAACAATTAGTCAAGAATACTTAAATTTTTATGTAATAAATGATTTACTAAGCTTTTTTTTTTTGAAACAATATAACCAAGAAGGTAACATAAGTACAAAATTTACACCTTGGTGACAAAAGGATGGCATGGCATGTAGGCCAAACAATTTAATTACATAAATTTCGGTTAATATGAGGATATGATCTCAACACATACTAACCAATGTACAAGATGGGATGTAAATGACATGAAAAAAATCAAAGCAGGTCAAGAGATCAATAGCCAGCCAAACTAGGGGGGACCAGGACAAGGGTCACTAAATCTAATTGCATTTTGTCGGGATCGACTACATGGTTAAGTGGTCAGAGCATCTGACTAGCAGTTGGGAGGTTGGGAGTTTGAGTCCTGCACTGGTCATAATCTTCTGCCATTGTGCTGGGTGCTTAGCACAACCAGTGGAGCAGGGAAAACTAGCCAGTAAATCAAAACTGAATAAAAAGCCATGGTTCGCTCGACTTAACCTATTGGTTGGAAACTGGGCCGTAAAACTCCATTTAACTAACTAAATCGAAAGTGTGAGTTAAGACTCAGTGGCTGTCTATTAATACAACCTTTTCTTTCATTTAAAAGGCTAAGTCCCTCTCCGTACCCTATAAGGAGAAAAATCCTGACCATCTGATTAGAGGAAACAGCATGCAAAATAATCTATATCTCAATATTCAAGACACAACACTGCACTAACTGATATGGGAATTTTTACTTTTGTAGTGCAGAAAACTTTAAAACCTTGCAACAGCAGTATCTGAAGCAGATATGTTGGTTGTACTTACAGTGTTGCAACAATATATCTGATCATGAACATACTGCTCTTGAATATCTTCTGAATGATATTTTCCTAGCAAACTCCAGAGATTTATTCAACCCAAACCTATACCTATTAAACACAAGCCATGAAACATGAAGAAAAAATAAACCCAGAGCACTAATTAACATTTCTTAACAACTGGATGTAGAAAAGCTACAAAAGTGTCATGTGGTCCCAAGTTGATGACCAACTCACTGGTCTGAAAGATAGCAACCGTTTTTACTTGTCTTTGGAATGCTTTAAAGTATCAGGGAAAATATTGTTTCATATCTCCAACCTAATAAAGAAATTTCAAACAAGCTGGACAGTCCAGTCAAGTGTCCCTATGTAAACATACTTTATTACCCTACAGTCATCCAGTCAATCTTTGAGGTTAGTGCATTCTAAACCACCTTTCACTTTTGCTATGCAACAGTACACACTTATGGAATCTAATATAAATGATTTACATCCTAAGAAACCACTCCTTTAGCTGGTTGCCATACAATGGTAAGAGGATCTTGCCAAAAGTTTGCCGAATTTAATTGCATTTCCTATGTTGAGTGAAAACTTCCTACTTATTTGAAGAAGATGGGAGAGGAATAATTGAGAAGTCCGACACACTATTCAGAAGACACAATAAACAGAGGATTAGGGGGATTTGAGGCCACCATGGAATGGGTACACTTGCAAAAATGTGAAAACAGACATGGTAGAGGTAATTGATGCAGCAGGACATATTTAAATGAAAAATTGAGCTTTTTCACACAATAATAGACTAATGGAAAGAAACCTGAAACTACTGTAGCTTGTAGCTGAAGGTATAGCTGAACTCCTATGTATATAAACTTGGGCAAGCATTTCATTCTACTGTAGTTTTGATTCTCAAATCTTGATATTATTGATGATTAAGGGATTTCACCATACCAATAATTGAAAAGTAATTCACATTTACTGCATCATTCAACTTTGAGTTTCAAACCATCAAAGAATAATCCAATGTGTGTAACATTTTCTTGAGAGTCCATCATATTTCTAACATGCTCTAATCCATCCCACCCCCCCTTCTAAAGGAAAATCTTAAAAAACTAGGATTTCTGAAAAAATGGGCATGTCCCACGTTCCTAACTGATCTCCACAGTGTCTCACAATCTGATTGTCGAAGAAAAATGGTAACTTCAATAACTTTCAAAATTTTTTAAAAATTCTAATGAATTCTTTGTCAAACTAGGTTTCTTAACCTCATGCTTCCACATAATAATAGCTAGGAAGCATAATAGGAAGCACCAGGATTTACAGTAGAACATGTCAGAGTCTTCAACTTTGCAACACTCCCAAAATTGTCAAAAGCTCATCCTCATCCACACATCATTACAGTTATTGCCACAGGGTATACCCTGTTGAGTATACAAAGCCCTTATAAGAAATTTCTGAACATTCTAAGGAAATATGTAATATGAGCTACTATGCATATTATGTACTTTTTGAATTTGATGTCAATCAAAGAGCACTGTGCAAATTGAGAATTTCTGTAGAATTCAGGTAAAAATTGTAGTTTACGATGATGAACCACTTCATTTAAATTCAACCCACAGAAAGAAGGTATCCATCACAAAATGAAGTAAAATAACAGAATGAAACATTTTAAAAGCTTGGTTTTAGTTTCTGTGAAAAGTACAAAAATTCTTCTTACTTACTTGGTGTAGGTGTACAAATCATTGAGCCTAGTACTATTTCAAACAAACCGTAAGACATTCTGAGACAATCTCTCGCTTTTTGCAGACGTGTCAAAAATCACAACCTTTGAAATATCTCCTTGCCCAGTCATCTTCCCTTCTGAACAATATGGCCCCTCTGTGGCTGAACATCATTTAAAAGATGCTTTTATGAAACAAACCTAAGGCTAATTTTTTTCCATCCTTCCAAAAACATTTTCTAAAGGGCACCTCTTTTTCAAAGACTGCTTTATGTAATTCTGTCCTCAGATCCTCCCAAAATGGCAACAGGAACCCCTCATAACCTCTCTGATGAAAGATATTACTATGAACTCTTGACCTGGTTTGGGACTTTGACATACTAAAAATGTATACAATAACATGTTGCACATCAATCATTTTAAGTAGGTTACAACTTACAATACCACTTCATAACTGTGCATGTATGACAGGGTAACTACCAAGAAAGATGAAAAGATTTGATGAAATTTTGAGGTTCTTTTGCTAAGAGAATGAAGAGAAATATGAGGTAATGCAGTAAAACATCTAACCCTGCCATGAAAGTTCCTTAATCCAAGTAACACAGGGTAAACTTGGGGATGTTTAGTTTTTAATAACCAATACCTAGAAGATTTTCAATTATGACACAAATATGATTTGCAGTTCTTTTCAGTTCAATGACATTTTAGTTTCCAATAATTCACTGGAAAATACAGGGCATTGCTTTTTCGGGTAATTTCAGGTCATGCTTGCTGAACGAATATTGCATCAATGTGCCCACAGTATCAGCCTTGAGAAGGTTTCACTTTCTCCGAAGTTTCCTGACTTGTAGCTACCAGTTCCAAGGAAAACATCCATGGTTGTTTTTGCTCCACTGTTTCCTGACTAATTTCCCCACAGCAAATCAGTAACTAAGTAATGAAAAACTCCTTTAGCTACTTAAAGACCTTCCCTCTCCAAACATAGGTCTATTTGATGACTACCACTGGGGGCTCACAACTGTTTAATACCTGGGGGTGATTCAATATCACCTCTAGATCTAAATGAAGAAGCAAATCTCACCTGGTTGACCTATAAAACCTCTCAACAGATGAAGAGGCAGATCAGGACACTCTCAAATTTGAACAACCATCATACTGCCCGCAAATTAATATGACAATCGCATGGAGGAACATCGAAACATGTCAATGCATTTTCAGCTTTCGTAATATTATTTGAAACCTGTGGTGGTGTTTTTTCATTACCAAAATTAAACATTGATTAAAATAGGGGCACTCTCCTAAATGGAATTCATGAATCCAAAGGGAGTCTTCATAGGTAGTTAATTTTAGAAAGGTTGCCACAACCCCCCTTAGCCATTATGATTTAAAAGTTCTACTGGAGAAACTATTACATGGCTTGTAATAATATATACATAAAAGTTCTTAGGCAGAAACCATCTGGTGCATTTAAAAGATCAAAAAGTTCCACAAAAATTCATTAACAAACTTTTAACCACCAATAAACAATATGAGATATCTTATTCACAGTCTGCATTTCATTATCTAATTCAATGATGGTTATTTATCCTTTAAACTGTGGCTGGCATTGAAAAAGGGCAGCAATTCTAAATCTCTTTTTAATTTTTCCCCTGATTTTCCCATTTGCTGCGATCTACTAATTTGGCATCATTTAAATTTGCGAACAACATCCCTCCTCTTCACAATCATTCCTCCTTTGGTATGCTTAGATACTGAACTATTATTGATTTATGTTAATGGTGCTGCTCACTTAAAGTCCAGCTAACACTTTAAATAGTCAAAAGCCAATTGCTGTCAACTTGACCCGAAAAGTGGACCAGAAAAGTATACAGGTGGTATTCACTCTAAGGACTTTAAAAGTGTCCTGTATTTACTCAATATTTAACATCCCCCTTAGAGTACATTGCTACTGAACCTGTTGAAGTGAAGCACCTGCATTGTTGAGGTACAAATTTGAATTCTGACATAGAAAAAAAGGATAAACTTGAGAGAAAGTTGATACTGAGGAATCTTGAACTTAAATATTTGGACTAATCTATTTTGTGTTACAGAAATTTACGGTAAGAAAAAGTGCAAACTTCTGACAGTGTATAGGGAGTACATTTAACAATTTGGGATTTTGCTAGTTGACAGGTGTGCATTCAAATAGCACAATTTATGGTTGATATAGCATGGGTGGAACAATTTTGGAAAATGGGAGGCTCCTTTAAAGGAAATACTGTCACTTTGGAAGAAGATTTGGATAACTGGAGGGAAATTTCCAACTTGTGGAAATAAACATTGTTTCCATCTCTGGATATAGAGTCAGGTGGCTCATGTAAGCAAGAAATGCACGTGCATGCAAACAAAGAGCAAGATCCCCCCTCTCCCCCCCCCCAAAAAAAACCCACACACACACCCACTGTCACACACACACACACATACACAAATGTTCTCACAAGTCCGTAAAAACAAAATATTTGCAACCCTGTATTAGCATCCAGGCATTTCTGACTTGTTTGGTGGCAATTTGGTTCCAATGCTTAAAGAAGACCACTGCATCTGGTTCCCAACCTCACACATGCACTAAACAGGATTATACACATCCCAGGAAAACACATGAATTAATAAGTGGTTGATAAAGCAATAAGAATATGAAGCAGGCTTTTTAAAATATGAATGGAAAATCCAATGACTGCTAAACCTAATTCACTTACAGAAGCCTTAGGCAAGCA
Organism: Holothuria scabra; assembly: GCA_037179385.1. NCBI lineage: Eukaryota > Metazoa > Echinodermata > Holothuroidea > Aspidochirotida > Holothuriidae > Holothuria > Holothuria scabra. The sequence continues at coordinate 29,775,889 of CM074180.1, read as the reverse complement.
ATAAATGTACTCATCGGAAAAGATATTATAAAGCTCCTTGCTCTCAAGCCTGTAGGAGGAGGAGGAGAAGGCAAGTTGTTAAAGTAAAATAGATTACTGGGAGTGAGCTAAGGTAAGGAAATTATGAGCACTCTTGTATTCGGGGGAAAATAGATTGCAACGATAGTGGTGAATGAGTGAGACTGTATTAGGACTTGTCTTTGGGTTATACATTCATCAATGATGCAATCAAATTGAAAAGTGGGGCTTAATAGGTTGGTTTTGTGGGTTCATAGGTTTTAACTTTACACATCTGAATCTGAATCAAAGAAAAAGTATCCATAGTATAGGTGGAAATGTGAAACTATACTTTCCACTTTTAGATTTTTCATCAGAGAGGGTGGGGGAAGGGTCTTTTAGAGGGAGAAACTTGATAGAAGATCAATGTCCCAAGACAGCAAATTCCACTGTGCATGATTGAAAGGAGTCATTTTAAGATCTTTTATACCCTGACACACTTATTCAATTTGAATGGGCCTGTACTGCATATTCTTAATTCCTTTGACTGACAGCAAGTTAAAAATATGCAGAGTGACAAGCTCATATTTAAGAGCATGTACTGTGCTGTGTTGTGCTGTGCTGTACTGTACTGTACTGAGAGTATTTTGGTCACACATTGGGGTCTTGTACACTCACCTTGAAGAAGATGGTGTCTGAATGAATTTAATTTTCAGACGGTTATGAGAGGAGCTTTAGTAAGTATGGTAGGTTAGGAGAATTGGAACTGTTGGTGCAAGTGGGTCAGTTTATGTAGTTTTATGGTCCAGTTTCTAACCAGAGGATCAGGCCTTCTATAAAAGATAAACCTCATCACTTCAAATACTGAGTTGAGTTCCTGAACCATATATCTGCTACTAAAAAGGGCTGTACATACTAAAACATAAACGAACACTTCTGTTTCATGTTTGCTCTGTTAAATGAATACAGCTGAAAAGTACCTTGATATATTAAGTAGCTCTGCTTTTTTTACTTCAAATCTTCTGAGCAGTATTCAACAAATGTTAAAAACACTTCTCATGCAAGTTATATATGTTACAATGAAATGGGGAAGAAGGAAATATTTAGATACCATTCACTACTAGATTTTTAAAGGTTGTAATTAACCCAACAAGCATCTTTCTAAAAGATTACAGCTCCTACACCCTAAAAACACAAGAGTGAACTTAGTCACTCTCTAAAAGAGTGAAAGGTGTCAATTCACTCCAAGAAGAATGACATATTCACTCTAAAAGGAGTGAAAATTCACTCTTTGACAAGTGTTTCAAGGGATCCCTCTTTTTGATTGAGTGGTCCCTGTTGGTACTCCATCAAGAGTGAAACCTCACTATTTTGGATGTGAATTTCACTTTTCTTAGGGTGAATGTTTGCTCTTTTGGAGTTAAATTTATAACATTCACTCTTGTTATAAGTGACATTACATTTTTTTTAATTTTTAGAGTGTTTGATAATTATATGTAAGTTTCATCAACTTGATGGGTGTTTGGAAATCTTTTTAAAATTAACAGCAGGAAGTGGACCACACAGCTTAAAAACTTTTAAAATATGACAGTCTCAGTAAGTTTTCACAATCCCACACAGAGTCAAAAAGTAATGAAGTTTAAACCATATAGATTGGGTTCAAGATGAACTTCAACCTTGTTAAATTGTAGAAATTGAAGAATTTGACAGTGTGGTGTGAAAGTAGCAGGTGTTCTGCTATAAGGCATTTTAACTAAAAGCAAAAAGTGTGACAAAATAAATAAATAAATAGCCTGTGACAAACTTTTTTATAACCCACACTTGTTCACTAGCTACAGGTAAGTTACAAAAACTTTTGTTCTCTTTTTGAACTTAGGAGTTAAGGAGTATCCTACTTTTGATAATATAGGGTCCAAAAAGTGCCTTCAGGTATGACTTTTTCTCATTTCCACACCAACCAAACTCTGCTCCCCCCCCCTTCCAAAAAATAGAAATCTTTTGTACACAGCTAGCTAGCTAGGCTCCTCTGAAATCAAGTCTTGCATTTGAGGAGTTCCAATTGTGGGACAGATATGCAGCAAATTACCTCAATTTTTGTGGTGAAATACTTCTGGGAACACCAACAGTCTGTACTGATTTACCCCAGCCTGAGGCACTTACCAATTACAGTCACACCCCATTCAAAATTTGTAACAATCTGAAATAGGTTGACATTTTGGTTAACCACAATGACAAGAACCTACCAGGGATTGCACCAATGTCAGAGGTGATATTAACTGCCCATGGGGTCATTCAACTGAAGGCAACTTCCCTGTAAGGTGGCTTGCCTGGGTTGAACTTGAAACCATTTTCATTCCACACAGACAGGTTATCAGAATCTACTGAGCTGATGCCTGGCCACAAATCCAGAAAAGACTCAACTTTCCATAGAGGTGTAGCTCCAAGGTAATGTCCCTGTCATGTACAAGTACAAAATCATTTTGTTCTCTACAATGTTTGCATTGTGTTCTCCCATAACATTCAAGAAGGAGGTTATACTATTTGTCAAATCCCTGTTTCAACACAGAGCTGAAAGAAAACAGCCTTTTTTTTAACCTTCCTCTTCACCCAATCCCCCCTTTCATTACAACAGATAGAGATGAGTTTCCAATGTGTGGAATTTGGCATTTCAGCTATGAAAATGACTTTTCTGGTATATTCATAGGTAGGTAAGTGTTATGATTATGTGCTTGCAGCAGTTGCAGTATCAATGGAATCTGCGGTTTGTTGAAACTTCAAAATGCAGCTTCTCAGACCACAGCAAAGAAGCCATACTTGAAAAGAATGGGAAGTAAAAATGTTACTTTTCATTCTAGCCTGTTGTCACATGCCCAAACATGAAGGTCCTCCTTTCAATCATTCAACTATACAAACAATGCACTGTGGAGCTGATTGTGTGATTGGAGAACATGCTCCCATGGTTTCAAAAGACTGAATGAATTCCCTATGAAAACCTCAAAACTCCTCACATTCTTTACACTTCCATTATTACCACTCTTAAAGGCAAAATCTTCTACAATGCCTTCATTCACCCAACTATTCATCTCTCCAACCAATCATGTAAAGGCTGCCAACGCCTGATTTATTTCATTGGCCACTCATTTCATTAATTTTTGTTTCCAAATGCAGGTCTATCACCTATGAAATTTTGATATGCATAGATCATTTATTATTATCTGAAGTAAACAACACAGAGTCTTAACAAAAATTCCTTAAAATTGGGGCCAAGGTGTATCTTTCTTTCCACCTGTCCCAACTTTTCAGTCATGACTATGCATACAGTTATATTAATCCTGCAGTCTTAACGTCTACTGAGAATGTGTCATGATAGTAAAATCCAATAAATTGAACACTTTTAGCATCAATAAATGAAATCAAATTCAGTTTGTGAAGAAACAAGATCAGCAAGTGGCTTTCTTCAGTGCTAATTGATTTCCTCACTTTGCTTAAGTCGGTTCCCTCGGGTCTTCCAATATGTGTGATCTCACACCACCAGGAAGAGGAAACCACATGTTCATTTGCAAGTCCCCTGTTTAAGTTAAGTCTGGAGAAAAACTAAGTGAATCAAACAGACTCTTTACAGCTTTGCTAAAACTCCCCTCCAACAAATCTCATTTCTTCGTAGTTTTATTAGATTAACAGAGATCCTGCGAACTTGAGATGAAGTCACAAATTGTCAATAACTTGATGCACTTTTAGCAAAGCCTGTGTTGCAACTGCTCCATTAACCACACAGGTTCTTCATTTTGTACAAATCAAATTTGGAGGGAAACCAGAATCAGCGCTACCTGACAACCATTAGTGCCTTCCTATTACCACTGTGTTGTTTTACTAAGTACTGTTTGTGTCACTTTCAATACCAATATATCCTAAAACATGGTGCAAAATTATCTTGGTTTGTAAAAGTTATTACTAGCCTGGCTACTGTCAAACACAAATCATGTCCATTTCAAATGCCAGCTAAATATGTCTGCCTAAGAAGTGAGCTCTTCTCGAATTCTGCTCTCCTCACATCATTTTCAGGAACCACCTCCAGATCTTGGAATTGTAACAGCATGCATAGGCAAAGAAGAGATTTCTCAGTTCCCGTTTATACCCACATCATAATTAAAGGGAAGCCACTACTGAGGGCCACACCCATTTTGATGATCACTAGGCACACATGAAAGGGAAATTCCCCAGAATGCCCTGAAGAACACTGGGCCCCTGTTTTAAGTGGGCCTTTTCAAAGTAAGTACCCATCTTAAAATGTAGTTTGTGCTGTAACAAGAGAGGTCAGAGCAACGATGGGTTAAGGAAAGCTTCAGGAGCAGTTGAATAAATATTTTAGGGTACAGTAAATGTTTAAGGTTCATCAAACTGCTGATTGAAATGAAAAATGTGAACTTTGTTTATGTTGTGAAAAGGTTTGTTTGGGTTAGTTATTAGATGAGGTTTAATGGTTGCTATGGGCCAAAAAGGGTAAAGGGATGTGACTGAAACTAAAACTGAAAGGGGGAAAATGCAGTCACCCACTTGAAGTAGTGTAGTTCTGTTTCCTTATTAGCTATTGAGAGTCATGTGACAGTATTTTTTTCTCTTCAAATGTGAAATTCACTAGGAGTTTCTGAGCACTTGGTTTTATTTGGAATATGCAATACTGAAGAAAAAAATATATTGGTACTTTGAAGGGAAACAAGAAGAAAATTGTGAGATTTATCTAATGTTTCAAAATAAGTGTAAGGGGACTGCTCTTGCCCTTTGAGGGGAAAACTTATAGTAGCCTACATTAAAATGACAAATAGGAACACGTATTCATCATGCCAAGCAAAACATGAAACTTTGAAATGAAAATCAAAAGTTAAGCTACAATACTTCAACATTTTGAACTCTTCATGCGCCTCAATGACTGATAACCCTCAGAGGGAGGACAAATTGATAAAATACATAAAATCTTTAAAAAAAACTTTCTTTACAGTCTCCAGTTTGTCCAAAATAATGCCTGACTCCCCAATGGCAGGATGTTATATGATATACTGGCACCAACTTAACAGTAATCAATATACTCTTCTGCCTTTTAGGCAAAAGAATTTTAAAATATACTGAATAAACAAATCCTTCAAAACTCCTCCTGGGTTTTCTATTCATATGTTAAACTGATTTGAAAGTTTTCCATGGATAAGTTTGGACAGAGTTTATTTTAGGATAGGTTATCATAACACATGGAACCATTGATTCCCTTGCCTAGCCTGCCTCTAACAAATAACATACTTACAGCTTTGCCTGAATTGGATAAAGAGGATTGCCGAATAAACTGTAATATGAGATCCCAAGTGAAAAAACATAGCCCAGCATTCCATATTTTCATTTGAATGAGATGTTTTATTATTTCCGGATGAAGGAACTTTTAGGAGTCAATACTCCTTGTGGAAGTTGCTTTGCCTTGAAAGCAGACAAGCTTCAACTGCATGGGGATGATTTCTTATGATTTGCATGATGAAGGAGAAGTAACAGGAACACATTTTCATTTCAATTTTGTTGCTTCATTGAAATTAAAAAAAAAAGGCCTGTGCTAATGGAAACTTTCATAGACCAGTTACATCCACATCTTTTAAAGGGCCAAACCTCTCACCCCAAACTACAATTTTGGGACCCGGGTACCTAAATTCTCAATTGGCTCAGCGCTTTGATTGACAGCTAATTCAAACAATGCAGAGTGCCAAAGCTTTTATTGCATAGCATAAATGGTACTGAGAGTGTTTTGATTATATAAATTGAGTTTTTCTATACTTGCCCTGAAGCAATAAACTGAGATTGTGTCTGGATGAGGATGAATTTCAGACAATTGTGGAAGGGGCTTCAGTAAGGAAGGTTAGGAGAATTGGTACTGTTTGGGGTGAGAGAACTAGCCCTGTAAAGTATTGTTGCATTACATTACTGCATGGATTATAATTTTCATTTTGGTTTGTAAGGTATCAATCACATTCTCTTCACATTCATATCTCATTCATATCTCAATATTAATGTCTAAGGTTATGCAAGTCATGCATGACATAAAGTCTCAAGGTTAGTTTAGGGTTAAAGAAATGAGGTTGGTAAGAGTTGGAATGTCTCAGTACAATTTATTTTACATGATATACTGTGAGGACTGGGTATTAATGCTACACATTGTATAATGAATCACGGAACTCTTAAGGAAGAAATCAGCTGAAACTTTAAGGATTCTATAATGAGACCCCCCTGCATGTAGGCTTGAGGTTGCACAATATGTTCACAGCATTTTCTGCCTGCATACAAGGCAACTAAAGGGAAGGACTGGCAACATACTTGAACTGTATTTGAAACAAAACTTGACCCATATTTAAACTTTACCTTTCTATTCTCATAGCCGGCTCACCTTGGACCAATAGGTTAGAAACTTGGCTGTGAAACTTCATCTAACTCTAACCCTTTACCTTTTTATCTAGTTGAAACTATAATGATGCTTTCATGCTGGGTGCGTGTTGTTTAATCTCATAGAACTAATAAAATTTGATGAAATACTTGAATTTAAACAAATTGCAATGCAGTATTTATGGTAAGATGCCATTATGCGATTCTGATGCGATGGAGTGTCAATTTGATGGAATGATCTTTGAGGGGAAAAGTGAAAAAAGAGAGTTTAATCTTTTCCCACATTTGATGTGTCTACAGTTTCACAAAACTGAAATTTCCAAGGAGTCAAATTTTCTCATACTGAGTGTAATGACCAGATGTATAATTTCTTAAAGGAAAGTGTTGCAATTAATTAGGTCACCACCTCTTTAAATTTATTTCATCCACACAATAATTTCTTTGGTGGCAATGTTTATGCACTGTAAGAAGTTATTTTGGCAAACTCTGTTACTAGGTAACTTTCTATGATATTGCTACAGTATGATAAGCAGGACTTTGATTTGTTACCTGCTGTGTGTGGTATGTGTGTTATGTCCGTTCAGAACACAACCACAGGGAAAGCACCTTCAAGATTGTGGTACAGTAAATGTAACCACCAAACTATCTCTCTTCCAGCAATGCTAAAAGGTCACACAGTCTGAATCATTTCTGCTAGCTGAGAGGTACCCTTGTCTGTCAATCTCAATGGTAGCAAAATTTTGGATTGGAAAAGGGACACCTCAGTCAGTTTAGAGTGACTACGTACAGTACATTTGTGGCTGAAACTTTTTTAAGTTGGAATAAAATATGTGACATTTGGACAAGAGACAATCAATGTGAAATTCATTGAGCTCCAAAAGGCAGAAAAGGATCTTAAGTTGGGTAAGGTCCTATGGCGCCCTCAGAAGATATGATCCTAAAGCGATATTGCTTTTTGACAGACACTATTCGCAGGCAGTAATGGTATCCTGAACAGTAAGCATATGAAGAGAGGGACAATATGGAGAAAAATTTGCTACAAACCCTTATCCTGCTTTACATGTCTGCATATGGGGTATGAACATATCATGAGTCTAACTTATGTCATTACTCAAAAAAATGCTTCATAATAAGTCAAATTATCAGCAGTTACTCTAATAAATGACTTAAATCACACAAACTTCCAATTTACTTGTGATGATCCAACTGCTAGGTATCAAATAAGCAGAACACCTTTCTCAAATGTAGCTGGGCGATATAGATGCTTTTTTACTCCTCCAAATCAGATGCTCAAAATACAGTATGTTCTTAAAGAGAAAAAGCAGTCGCAACGGACTCATTTTAAAACAACAGGTAAATCTCACAATTTTCTTCTTTTTTTTGGTATATTTCTCTTCCCATATGTATCTTTGCAGTTTCAGGCCTTACATATGGTAAATTCAAGATAAACCAAACAATCCCAGTGAATTTCACATTTAAGGAAAAATATTGTTACGTGATTCTCAAGATTCTCAAAATTCTAGTTATGGCGAGTGCATTTTTGCTGACTCGAGTAGCACGCCACAAGAATTATAGGCCTGCACAATTAAAGCAACACACAAAGTGCTCAGGAAAAACTGTTACATTCTAAATCTTCAATAATCATTATGAACTAGCCACTACACAAGTCTTGGTTTCTATCTCTTTAAGCCTTTTCCAGAAGTTGAGCAGCTATAAACAGGTACAGTACTTCAGTCTATTTTTAAGGTAAGGCGAGGTAGTTATGGATTTATGTGAAGTAAAGTCTGGTACTGAGCTGGACACTTTAACATGAAAGGGATACCAGTGGTAGCCTAGCAATGTTTAGCAGGATTAAATTGAGACATGTAGTATGTATCCAGAAGGAATCTTGGTTAAGTGTCTTAAAAAGTACATCGCAAAGACAGGTAAGTTACAGAAGGTGAGACAATTAGTATAGCATGAGCTCCTCTGCGAAAAGTGAGTTACAGCAGACAGGACTAATGGCAGTCTACACAGAGAAATGAAATTTACTAAAGCACACCTATTCAGTAAGGGCAAATTTCTGTGTACTTTGATTCCCCAAAACTTACATAATGTTACATAAATGTGAATACGAGGTAAGGAAGGGACTGATACCAAAAAATCCCATCAAGTCTATCACTCCAACCATTTCTTTTTTCAAATAGAGTAAATTAGAGGCCAGAATATAATTTCCTGGGGAGAAGCATGTGGGGTGGGGGGGGGAGAGGAAGAAGGGTGCCACTTGAGGGAGGAGGGATATAAATGCTGTAAGAATCGTTTTTCACTGAAATATCAAACAAGTAAAAAAGTAAAAGGGTCATTGTTATACTTTTAGATATTCAAAAAGCGTCACACTCAGGACATTGTCTCATTTTGACTTACTTTCATTCCAGTCCTGGGGAAAATGTTTATCCTTCCTCACAAACAGAGCTTCTTAAAACTCCACTACTCTACTATGCAATTCGTGAGGAAACAGAAACCCTTCCCAATCAAAATATAGTACCACCCACACTCATGTTCATGACTGATCTCTCCCTCCCAATTTCGTCCACGACACACCCCGTAATACTTCTTGTCAGCTATCCTCCACCATATGGTAGATATGAAAATATCCCATTTCAACACCACATCAGCTTCTGTCTGATGTTATGACTGTGAACTGATAAGGAAGTCAAAAAAACTTAACAACACATGATATGAAATCCTCCATTATTGACAAGACAAATAGTTTTGTTTCAAGAATAGTGGAGAGCAGCCAGCCAAAATCGACCGAACAAATACACCTCCAAATTCACCATCAAATATCCGTGGCGGAACGAAAAATGTTAAATGTTTGCATCGTATTCAGCTTTAATGAATTACCATAACAAGAATTGATATGGCATGACTAATGGCACAGCTCCCTACCAGCTGGTCTTGTCCATTCAAATTATGTCACATGGCGGTGACATCATAGACCTACAAAAAATAATTTATTGTCAATATAATTACCTCATGATGGTAACAGCTATGTTTGATTAACCTGTTTTTTATGTAGTTAATTCATTAGTAAACAGCAGATGCTAGTCATAGCATAATGCCAAGCATATTTCATATTTTTGGTAGCCTTATGTTGATGCTCATGGACTTTCTTCATCAGGACTTTCTTTCTATTTTTTTCTTTAACTTGTTTTGTATGGTGGCACAGATGTATAAATAATTCACCTGACACAAAGGTTACATAATGTATCTCTAAACTTGTAAAGTTGACATTATGTTTCTCAGAAAAAGTCATGAAACCAGGGCAAATTAACTTTAAAAATTAAAATCAGACTTACGGATAACAATGCAGTAACACTTCTATCTATACTCTTTAAAGTTAATGCAAACTTTCTCAATTTACTGGGTGCAGAAGAAATAACAACTCCCTTAATTTGGCCCTGTAAGTCAAACAAACTATGTTCAATAATGTTTCTACAAAACATAGCAGTCTTGTCACATTTCCTGATGAATAGCACTGAAGATTGGAATGCAGTCTTTCGTCAAGACATGTACCGCACTTATCATGGCAACTAAGACACACAAAGATGGACACTACAGAGCTTCAAATAGAAATCTTAAATCATGTCTTGCTTTTGCCATCCCTCCCGTACCCCTTCCCAATTATATATGAATCCCCCGGTTGGTAGGTTTACGTTCTTGTTAGTAGTTACACATACCGTATATTCTGTAATAAACGCTCCCCCTCTAATAAATGCCCCCTTCAAAATTTTTAACAACTGCGTAAGCCAAGGCCTCCCGCACTACAGGCCCAAACCACAGATAAAGCTAGTGTTTATACTATTTTGTTTTGGGGAAAATAACCAACGATCGCGCTCATGGGAGGGGTATAATTTATACGTTTGTGCTTATCAATATTTTCCGTTTTGGCGGGAAGGATTGAGTACGGTATTCACAGGAATTTTAACAAAATGAAGAGCAAGTTTCAAGTATATTTGTGCCCTTTTTTCAGTTTACAAATAATCGGTGGTAATGATGGGTTGAATGGCAGAATTTTACCGATGCTGATTAGTTAATTTTTTATTACAATGTACCCTCAAATAAACGCCCCCCTTTTCAAAAATGTAACGCCCCCGGGGGCGTTTATTAAAGAATATACGGTATGTGATTACATGATCTTAGCAGGCAAAAATCCCTGTTAGTGGGGTGAAGAATATGCCCATCATATTTTCCGCCTGTTGTAAAAAAAGGGGACTAAAGGATGAACTCGAATCGTTTTATCTATATGACACTATATAACACATTCGTGTTAGTATGTCGTTAAATCTCATCTAACTTACCGAGCAAAAAACGAGGCAGCTGACGTTTGACTAGTAGAGCCAGGGCGAACCCCCAGACCCATTGAGGCTGGACTCAGACCCGATGCTGGTAGACCAAACCGATCACCTAAAGTTGCGGGCTGCACTGGTGGTACCCTGCTTAATCCTATGTCCATGTAAGGTCCTTTGTTTGGTTGTGCTGGGGCTGGATTAAAGCCACCCTAAGGAGAACAAAAATTAACGTAGACATATGTAACAAATCCAATCTAATCATCCCATCAAATGAGTATAAAAGAAGTACGAAAAAAGTAAGACCACTAATTAATTTCAAGTCTATGGAACTAAAACACTAAATTTTTGGTTTATTACAAGTTTAAGCTACGAAGACAAGAATGTGACTTTAGCCTTGTCTAGAAGCCACAAAGCAAACTTGAATAAAGACCACATAAAAGCTATCCTTAGCCCCTTGATTGTTTCTTTTTCTTGTTTTTGAGACAAGTCGCTGGTTGTGGCCAAGTTATAAACTTCTCTAGCTAATAATTACATGCATACTTCTTCTCTGTCAACTGATTTAATGATGAAAATGAAGTTGGCAAGTAACAGTTAGACGCCTTGTGTTGATTTCAGCAAATTAGTTTTGTCTCAAAAGTGACCCCATAAAAGCTTCAAAAGGGTTCAAAATCTCGCTATAAACTGACAGAAAAGTCTTGAAAGGGAACCAAATAACAGCGCAAATGATTGCAAGGGGCTATGCATTCAAGAGAATGAAATTCTAATGGTGTTCTGTTAATTCTAAACCTGAACTTTTTTATTCAGTCATTAAAGTATAACCACAGTGTTTCTTTGTGGGCAGTTAGCTGTTTTTGGAATGCCAATGGTGTGACTGTTAGGAACACTGTGGTTATAACAACATACTGCAATAAGCTTTAGGTGAGTTTATCACACCATGTGGTAGTCCTTACTTAAAGGGAAACTGACAAGATATTTAGACACAAAGAAAACAAACAGCCATCAAGGTAACATCCATCAAAATGTGTAAATAATGATCATTGTACCACTTAAATATACATACTTAATGTGGTATCACTTTGAACACCATCAACTTTTGTCACAAATACAAATGAACTTTCGACCTCCTCCTCTCAATGAAAATTTTTATCTCTCTTTGTTGGAATTTCTAGTACAAGTGTGAAATATCTTGTGTAAAGACTTTTTTTTGTCATTTAGAGGCACACTTTGTAGATAAGACAAATTAGCAAACCCAAATTGTCTCTGGAATGTCAATAAAAGTTTGTTTTATTTTCCTTGCACTTGAAAGTCAACTATAGCTCAAACAAAAGCCTGAAAAGGAACTCACAAAGCATAATAATGCTAAATATCCTATCTGAATAATAGCAAACTCTATACAGTGTACACAAAACAGATGTAATTAACTCAGGTCACTCCCAGATGTTCCCCAGATAAATCTTTTACAGTCATTCTATTTTCTTTATTCAAGATACCCTCAATGGATAATATGCACAATATTTATTATAACTTTTCATACAAAGTAAATTGAAAAAAATCTGTTAAACCAATTCATGTTAGGATACAGTATAGCACCAAGTCTAATGCTGGCTTCACTGAGGTACCAAACATGATTCACACTAGTAAGTAGGGAACTTGGACCAATCACCTGTGCCCATGTAGAATCAGTGTGGGTGATACTTTTTTTTTTAAAGAATCTGTACCGATAAAAGGAACCTTATGTACAGCACATAACTACCCCACCATTATTTCTTGTCCTATCATTTACTACAAGTTTACATGATTTAAGATGATGCACTTAAAGGCCTAATCCTCTCACCTCAAACAGTTCCAATATTCTTAACTTACAGTACCCTTCCCACAACTGTCTAAAACTCATCCTCATCCACATACAATCTCCGTTTGTTGCTTCAGGGTTAGTATAGAAGACCCCAGTGTGCAATCACAACTCTTTCAGGACAGCATATGCTGTTTATATCAGCTACTGTACAGTACTCTGCAATCTTTAAATTCATTGTCAGTCAAAGAGCTCTGTGCCAATTAGGAATTTAAAGGGCCAATCCTCTCATCCCAAACTACAATTCCTATAGGGGGTTACCAAAACTCTCTATTGGCTCAGCTCTTTGATTGGCACTTAATTCAAACAATACAGAGTACCAAAGCTTACATGTCACAGCATGAACTTTACTGAGAGTGTTTTGAATACACATTGAGCTTTTTTATACTTACCCTGGAGCAATAAACCGAGACTGTGTCTAGATGTGGATGAATTTCAGACAATTGTGGGAGGGGCTTAAGTTAGAAGGTTAGAGAATTGACACTGTTTGGGGTGAGAGAAATGGGCTTTTAAATATATGCCTACAAAAATTGTAGTTTGGGGGTGTGAGAATTGACTGCCTTTAAAGTCTCCAATGAAAAAGACACAACATTAAGTAGTATTGCCCAGTTGTCTTTGACTAGTGCAAAGTGTGTTTGTGTCACTCATTGTAGGTAGCTTATCCACACCACAGAACTACTACCACAGACCGCTGGCCATGTGTTCATACCAGGAAAACCAGATTACTATGGGATGTTCTGTCACAAGAGGGATCCAATTTGGATCCATAGAGTAGTGTGATGACACATTGCTGAACCATGGAGAGAGTATAATAGCTACATGGTTGAACAATGACAGTAGACCACCCTGCCACCAAACCAGCATGATATTTTAAAAGACAGCACGAAAACCACTCTCTTCAACATCAAGTTCTATTAAATACATGTCAGAAGTGTCATCAAGATGACTGCCATCAAAATATTCACAAATATCTGAGAAGATATCTTAATCCAAGCAAATAACCTGTTCCTATAAGACCTGCAAGTATATAAACATGGACAGGTAAAATAACTGAACATTGTTGTCTTAATGTTAGCTGTTATGTTTTAAAGCACTACCTAACACTACTTAAGAGTATTTATTTTGTAAGACTTAAAATCTTTGCACACATTTTAAGTGGTAAGCAGCATCTCAATCTAGTTGCAACTGCATAGAGATTCTGGAAGCCTAGTTAACTAAGGGCAGTAGGCAGAACTGCTCCAAATAACTTTGAAAAATTAACAAATTTCTACAAATCTTGTGGTGTTTGCCTTACAAATGGCTGCATTTCCTTGAAGTTAAGTTTTGGTGTGTTACCCTTCCACATTCACTAAAATCTTCTCTCTTTTCCCTTTTCATACCCTTCATATTTTGCCTTTGGCTACCTGTAACAAAATGCAGATGTCCTTTAACTTTATATTACTGAATTAAATAAACCTCAAGTATCCTTTTGTAGTACCCTTTGTAATGTTGCAGCACACAAATATTACATTTTACGGGCATACAAAGAGGGTTATTTTTTAACAAATTCAGTACTTCAGGAAACAGTCACATAATAATTAGGTTCCAATCCTGGGTAGGTTATATTAATCCAATTTGAGGTAAATGCATTTTCCCTTTAATTACAAACTGTTGAAGATTACAGTCAGTGTCTGTTGCCTCAAGTCATAGACACTGAGACTTGCACCAGTTTGTCTCTTAAAGTGTCAATCTATTTTATCAGGCCAAATGTAGTCTGAGGAATTTCAACGTACCAGCTGAAAACCACCACACTAATTAAAACTGGTAGATAAGTTATTCCTAAACATGCAAAAGAAATACTTGATCTGAAAAACTCCTATTCTATTTTCCTCTGTTCTGAGTTTGTCTTAGATGACATCTCACAAGGACAGGGGATAATGTGAGTTAACCTTTAATTTATGGCAAATCATGCTTTCCTACCTTTTTACTGCCACTAAAATAGCATTATGTTACACAGACACCTGCATTCCTTTCTCTGCGGTTCTCCCTCCGCTTCTGATGCAGTCCGTCATGAAAAATGACTCTATCAAATGACCAAACACCACTTTACGGAAATTTTAAGTCATTTGAAATGAAACGGCAGTCATGTTCAAAGTTGTTGTGCATGATATTAAATCTGACATTGGCTTACAGACTGTTAGCTATTGAAACAGCTACAAAGATTTCAAATCAAAGCTGTCATGTCTGATGTGTCGCACAAATACAACAGAGGAGGAAGGGGAAGAGGCATATGTGTAATGTATAGACTGTATGAAGACATGGTCCATTAAAAGGGAACATATTGTGTTTAGTATCAACCACAGACTTCCTATAATGGATAGAGCATACTATCCATTGATTGTCACTTCCATACCTGAGGTAAAGCCATAGCAAGATGACTGTCTGCTATGGTTTTTTGTGTTAAAGTTTGGACTTGCTCAAGTAGTTCAAATCAACAGATTTTGCAAGAATGTTGAAATATTTTTGACATAATGCAATATATGGGCAAAATCACTGCACATATTGCAGGAATATGATATTACTTCCCAGTCAAGTTTAAAGTTTGCTGAAAATATTACACATCCTTTGTCAAATCATGCAAATTATAGCTTCATGGTGGCCATCTTGGTGCCCCTTTTTTGCCCAAGGCAGTGTCGACAGTCTACGCATAGGACATACACATTATACATGCTCTGTTCATGTATATAGGAAGTCTGTGATATCAACTTGGAAGAGGCATTTTATCACTATAAAGCCATCATGTTGAACAATAAGGACTTGTATTTCCCAAAATATTGTCATTTATTCCAGTGAAAAAGTAAACATCACTTGGCTGACTGATGGTAAGTACCTTCCAGTGAAACAACCTCAGCTGGGCTTCTTAATCAAAATTCATGCAGCAGCCAGCAGGGGCCCGTTCCACAAAGAGTTACGCACGATCTTAAGTTTGATTCATCATACTTAAGCCAACAGTAAATCATACTTAAGTTGGTGCGTAACTCTTTGTGGAACGGGCCCCAGATACTTTTAATTTTGGGTGAATACATTGTGTATCCACCCACCTGCCTGGTGGGTATGCCATGAGTGATGACACCCATTGCCACCATCATTGCAGCGGAAGAGTACTGAGAGCAAACTACTAGTCCATGAGTGCATAGTGCCTAAACTTTTCATGGTAGAGAATAGTGCATGGTTTAGTGCATGGGTGATACATGCAAATTAGGTAGCAGTAAGAGATAAGTGAATGTTTCCCATGTGAATTCAGAGGGTTCAAAACAGGGTGTATTTTGGCAAGAAACTTTTGAGACCAAGTTACCTAGCTCTACATACTTTTAAATGTAACATCTATTTTTTTTTTTCATTTTTTTTATTTATTTATTGATTGATTGATTATTTTTTTTTGGAGCCTAGCAATGATTCCAGTCTTACATCAAACAAAGGGAGAGGGATAAAAAACCAGAAAGCCAAAAGGCTTAGTGATTCCTTGCTGCTGAAATGTAAGGCCTTTTTTCACATTGACATTGCTTTGCAATGTTTTTCAATTAGCAGGGCTCCATAATGTGCCCACAAAGTACACATGCAAGGCATCCAATCTTGAGATCCCCCTTGCCCGTCGTGAACCCAAATGACACTTGACCTCCACCAAAAACTTCTGGGACCATGTATTCACTATGTGCCATCTACATGACAAGTTACAGGACCCTACAAGTGACCTTTCTTGAAAGACTGTGCAGGAAAGCCTGTCAGGCTTTCAACATGCTGACTCCAAATGAACTTTGACCTTTTGGAAAATCAATAGGGATCATCTACTAAATATGACCAATCCACACACTAAATATGAGCACAGTCACATGTACCGTTCTTGAGATACCGTGTTTACAAAGTTTTGACCTTTTGACCTCTCATGACCCCAAATGACCTTTGGCCTCCACCAAAAACAATAGGAAACATCTACTCAATATGGCCAACACACTCGCCAAATATGAGCACAGTCACATGTACCGTTCTTGAGATATCGTGTTTACGAAGTTTTGACCTTTTGACCTCTCCTGACCCCAAATGACCTTTGACCTCCACCAAAAACAATAGGGATCATCTACTCAATATGGCCAATGCACACACCAAATATGACATTAGTCACACTTACTCTTCTTGAGAATCCGCGTTAACAAGCAATTTCTAAGGAATTTACCTACTGACCTCTCGTGATCCCAAATGACCTTTGACCTCCACGAAAATCGATAGGGTAATCTACTCAATATGAACAACCTACAAACTAAATATGAGCATAGTCACATGTACCGTTCTTGAGTTATCGTGTTTACGAAGTTTTGACCTTTTGACCTCTCGTGACCCCAAATGACCTTCGATCTCCACCAAAAACAATAGGGATCATCTACTCAATATGACCAACCCACATACCAAATATGAGCATAGTCACATGTACCGTTCTTGAGATATCTTGTTTACGAAGTTTTGACCTTTTGACCTCTGGTGACCCCAAATGACCTTTGATCTCCACCAAAAACAATAGGGATCATCTACTCAATATGACCGACCTACACACCAAATATGAGGTTAGTCACACTTACCCTTCTTGAGATATCGTGTTTACAAGCCAAAGCGTCACATACACACACACACACACATACACACACACACACACACACATACACACGACATCACCATCGCATGGATTCCTTGCCTGCCTTCGGCAAGGAATCAATAAGGTGCTTACATTTTTAAGTAAAAATCATACATGTTGCATTAGTTTTCTTTTGTAACTACATTTTAATTTCAGTTCTCATTAGCTCAAGAAACAAAGGCAAAAGCAGATAAAACTTCAAGTGAATGGGGGCCGGAAAAAGAGGGGAGGTCATGCATTCCTTTTTACAATAGAGGTTAGTCTCAAAGGATGGATGGAAGCCATATTTACCATAAACACTTGTGTTCACTCTCCTTCAGGGAAATATGGATAGGTCAAAAAATATGACCAGAATTAAAATATGGACAGTGAACCATTTAACCTATTTATGTCTGAATGGGTTGTTTGGTGTTAAGTTCACTGCCACCTTGAGACATTGGTTCCTAAGTCAAGTGAAACTAACAAACTAAGATGTTCAACAGAGGCAGTCTCAAATGACCCTTAAATCCATTTTCTTGAGACAGGTGAGGGACCAGGCAGTAGAAGATTAAGGATCCATGATAATGGACTGGACAGTTTCAATAACGAACCATTTGTCCCCTATGAATAGGAATTATAATGACATTATTTTGACACCTCATCAATCCCCAGCAGAAATTGACAGGCTTCTGGACTCTGAACGAGGTCATCTTTGAGAGGTCCTTTGGAGGTATTGAATTTTTTTAAATGGAAAAAGTTCTGTTTTCTTTTATTCACAGTTTATGGGCATGGGGTGTTGTACAGATGGCCAATACAAACAAAGGGAGAATGACCTAATGGGGAAGGGGATTGGACAGAAGAAGAAAACCATAGCATGCTCTTTGTGGGAAGTTTGGAAGGGGGGGAGGGAGTCAGCGAGTGAAAGCAATCACTCAGAAGCACTTTGACTGTGTGACACCCTTTCATTCCCATTGATACCAGGAGAACTCTTGAGAACTCACTTTACACATGCCCAGTTTTATTATATGCCTACAACTAGGTCATGTTGTAAATCATTGCACATACCTTCAGTGGGGTACAGTGTAAATTGTTAATTGATCACATCAAAGGATACTCTACCTTACAGTAGCTTAAATTCATCATTGAAAGGAAAGACATTACTTTGCATCAGGCATCAGGCTTTTTTTGATTGCAAAATATGAGCCAGTGACCCCTGTCTAAGGTCCTTCCTAGGCAAATCAAGGGGAATTCACACCCTGACCCTTCCCACCTCACAATTTCTCTTCATGCCATTGAAAGATGCTCTACTGTACCATGGACCATAGAGTGGCAAGACAATAATTCTATGACAGGATTCTGTAAACCAAAATGATTTCTAGGCCTATCTTTCAAGAAAATTCTTCAAACTGAGAGTGAAAGTACTGTAAAAGCATACGTTATTACTATATAACTCTTCCTTCATATAACGACTTGCAAACTCAGACAGCACTGCTGCTTTTGTCCTCAAAAAGACACTAACATAGGGTGCTAACACACAGCCTAGTGTGGATTTGTTTAAGTAAAATCTCTCTGATAGAAACTAGCTTCACATGCAATACTTGAGTTAGACAAAGCACAGTACAATCACTGACTTATACACAGGATGCTCTCTTATCTACATGCAGGAAGCTCTTTCACAGGAAGCAAGAAGAACCAAATAAATAATGGTGATTTATTATCACACCGCTAGTCACTGCAGTATAGCATAAACTCCTGCAATAGCTCCAGAAGACTCCCCCCTGTAAGACATGTATGCTCCTACCTTTCACTGTCAAAGTCAGCTGTACTTTTGTACAATGATTTTTCTGTGTCCAGACCCAACATGAAAATTTCCTGATAAGAAATAATAGTTTGATGGACAAAGAATTCCCCACAGGATAAAAAAGTGTATGGGAATCAGGATGTGACGGGCGAGTCCTAAATTTGATACTTTTTGCTTAATCATTGTTTCCCCTAACAGAACAAAGCCCAAGCAGTTTTCTCTTTGTTAGAACTCCTTCATTCTTCATTGTAAACCTTTCCACATCTTCATCTGACACACATCAATGCCTTTCTCCACTTCATAGCTTGTCCTACTTTTCTCCAAAATGTTTTTGTTATTTCTTTTGTTGGAAGAGTCCTATGGGAGCATTAGTTAACAGAAATTTAAAACTTTTCACACCTTGCATGTGTATCTGAGGAGATGAGAAACCTCAGAAGAAACCTGTTCAAGTGGCTTTGAATCCGTTTGGGAAGGTTTTTTTAACACCTTCGTTAAGAGCAATCCAGTGGGAGACATCTGAACCAGACACCTTAGGTAACAAAATTGCTAAGGTCTCAAGTCACTCATACGTAAACCTTTAAATCCCTTAGTGATACCCTAAGTGACAACTAATGGTACTTTTGTCTGTGGCATCAATAGCAGAAAAGCAAGTTTTAGAATCTGGTTAAAACAAGTGCTACTTACACTGCCATAAACAGGACAAGCTATTAACCTTTCAATTGAATTTCCTTTGTGATTTTAAAAAAAATTGTAATAAGTTCAGGACAAACACTCAAATCCAGAAATGGACTTCATTTAATTTCAATTCTGGTCTAGTTAGATGGATCCAGGGGCTTGCTGAGTGGCAGATGGCTGGCCCAGTTTTCTTACCCATGGGATTTATCTGTCACCTGATAAAATGCTGTATATGATCAGAGGGACAATGTCTATCTTGACCTGCTCTTATGAATGTTGCACCACTTTTTGTTATTGGTATGGTCAAATGAAAAAAAGTTTGAGACCTACAATACATTTTCTTTCTTTTACTCTTTCAAAACTAATCCTCTCATACTGATTAAATTACTATACAGTACTAAAGAAACAAGTTTAAATTGAGTTACTATAGAGTGAAAAATGTTTCCCAGTATTGAATATCAGAGATAACAAGCACTTGCTTGAAAGAAGTTTATCTATAGTTTTACCACCCAGTCCCTGGAAACAAACTGCACGCACCTTGACCCAACTGAGTCAACTGAGTCTTTATCTTTTGAGCAATTAGTAATTTATTAAAATATGAACTAGCTGGACTGACCAACATGACAGGAAAGTTAGCAATGTTGAAAATTGACAGTTAAAACGTACTTGATCTTGAATAGGTCGGTACCCTGAGTTGGTCACTGCCTAAAAAAGGATCATCAGGGTTCTTTGGTCATTAAATGAACAAATCCTACTTGATAAACTCTAAAAGAAAATGACAACAGCCCAGAATCTGTTAAAAATAGAAATTTAGCCCTATTTAAAGAGGAAATTTGCCCAGCCCAGCCTATGTTAGTACCCTAGTGAGGCTTTAGACATGACTCAAAAAAGGACATTATTTAAAATGTTTCTATTGTTCACTGATAGCAATGCTCTTCCACAGTTTGAATTTTTTTTCATTTTGACAATATCATTTTATTCAAAATATTTCATAATAAACTCTTATTGGCATAGGAAACATTTGGATGACCGACTGAAAGTACACTTGCCAAATCAAAGGCACCCAAAACTCATGTAAAGAATCTCTTCATTTCTCAAAAGTTTTAATGAGACATACACTCTCACTCCAAGGATTATTAGAAGAAAGTTAGGTAAGAACATCGAATAAAATATAAATTGAATATTTCCCTTCAATAGATACATTTTTGGTGAAATTCCCATTGAGTGACCAACTCCTAGTTTAACCTTGCTCTTTCAAGTCATAAGCTTTTGTATCTGGCATCAATTGTTATCAACATAGTATTTGATTCAAAAATATAAGCAGAGGATACAAAATGATACACAAGTGTGTCTTTTAGATTTAGCCAATTTAAATATTCAGCATTGTGTTATGAGATATGATGCAAATTTAACAGTTCAAGTATTATAGCACAAATAAACACATGTCCTGGGACAGGACTGTAGCTAGCCAAATTTGAGTGCTGGGTAATTGCCTGATCTGGCAAAAGTGACTCACCCTATCCCATGGCATTTACCCCATTTTCCAGCCATTAATTTTTCATTTTTCCTACATTTCACTCTCGGGAGTAAATTTGGGGCTAGTTTTATGTCTCTGTGGGCAGATATGTGGTGGGCAGGAAGACGTGCATTTGCCTGGAGAATTGCCTGGAGAATTGAGTGCTGGGTGTGGCTGCCCAGGGCCACCCACCGCAGCTACAACCCTGTTCTGGGAGTAATAAAACATGTTTTTCATGAAATTTGGACTCAGTCATTTTTCCATGAAAATTTGTCAAAAATGTAAATAAAGAAATCACAATGGCATATCTAACTCATGACATTTATTATTTGCCATCCATAAATACCACCTGAATTTTCTCATTTTCCAAACTGTCACTCACACAAATATGACACAAAGCAGATAAGAAAATAAAAGGCAAGGTAATCTTTCAACAAAGTCCTCTCTTAGCATAATACTTTAAAATAATTACAGTTTCAAATCCTGTTTGTTATGTTTATTTCTTTCCTCCCTAAAACTGACACTTGGTGACAGAAGAAAGACAGTATCCCCTGCCTCCACCCAATAGGGAATTTAAACACTCTCACATAGTAATAAAATCAGCAGTGCAAAACACATGGTACCACCTCAGTTGGTACAAAACTCCTTCAAGATTTTTTTTTTTTTTTTTGTGAACAATCACATTTCATTGCTCATCACTTCTCAGTTCATATGTTATTTTCAAATCTGAGATCTAGAAGGGGACAGAAGTAGGATGGGGTCAAAATTGTTCCATCAACAATTTTTAGTTTGTTCTGAGTAAAATGGCCTCTAGAAAGTTTTATGTGAGGATGATCCAACTCTTTTCCTCTTGTGACTGACAGATAAAAATTAAGGGGGTGAATTATGGCTCCCATTTACACATTTGAAAGGAGAAATTTTCTTTAGATTAGTTAGCAGGAAGTTCCATGAAGAGGCACTCTTCATCAGTGAGGTAATTGATGAAGAATGGATTCAACTGTTCATAGATTGCACTTTTCCCAGTCATAAAATTAAAATAGAATTATCAGATTTTTTTTTATGAATGGCATGAGGTAGATTCGTGTAGATGATTGAGAAAACACAAGCTTTTCCAAACTGTTGTTTTCACCAATTTATTGACAGGACAGCTGGAAAGAATGGATGAAAAAAGGATGATGCACTGACGTAATGAAACTACTCATGGGAGGAAGACTATCTACAGAAGTTAAAAAATTACATTACTTTTGGAATTCAATAATCTGATGGAGATAACCACTTCATGGGTTCCACTGTACCAATACAGTAGGGCAATAACATAATATCACTGATAAGAGACAAATACCATAAGGTCATTTACATTTCACTCTTCAAACAATTCTATTTGCTACTTTGTGGGAGGCATACAGCTCATTTACTGTACATATGGGGGCTATATATGAGTCAATTTGTGCAGATGTAAACATAACATGTTATACATATATTCGAACAGGCACCCCAGATTGCCGTGCATGCTCTCAAATACTTGTGAGATTCTGCAAAACTGGGTTCTTTGGTAGAGTTCAAGCTGCAATTACGGTACATACTGTTTTCAGCAAAATTGAAATCTGGGAAAGTTCATGTCATAACACAAAAAGCAAATTAATTTCTTTCATGCCTGTAAAAGGAAAAGGCTTGTGTATATTATGACTAGCAGATTAGAAAACACTCTAAACATGCCCTAAATCAAAGCAGGAATATTGTAAGGTTTAGGCATTATGAACAAGAAATGCAGGAAAAGTTTAAAGGATTATCATTGCTATCTATTTGTAAATTTTGTGACAAACAGAAGTTTTGAAAGTAAGCATTAAATCAAATACTACACTAGGTTATCAAACTAAGAATTTAATTAGATCACGTTCCAGACAAGTTATCACCAACTCCTTTCCTGATGAAAAAAGCAGAGGTCTTTTCCCAAAACTGCTATTCACAATTCCAAGCCTAGAGGGAGGGTCTAAGGGGTGGTTACCTTTTGAAAAACTTTACATCAGGAGGAAATCTGGGTGAATAATGATGTTATCTTTTTCTATTTTTTTAAGGTATGTTCATGCAGTAAACCTACAAATATGTAAAAATATTCCAAACAGCCTACAAACTCTTCACCTTGGCCATTTTAACCAGTGTCCATGGCAAAACTTTTCGTCTGTCAAAAACTTCCTAAGAATCTTGCTAAAGACTGTCCAGCTGAAGATTCCCTTTGGTACCGTTTGGGGTATTACCTTTTCAAATTGTACCCTTTGGAAAAACCCTTTGCATCCAAAGGGTTCCTTTTGGTTGTTGATGGAAATTGGACAAATCTCAATGGGAAATATTAAATTACCCTTTGTATAAACCAAACCCTTTTAAAAACCCTTTAAAAAACCATTTAGAATCATTTGGAACCCATTGAAACCCTTTGGTTGGTGGAATTTGGACAAAGGGTCTCATAGGGAATTTTCTGCTGGGTTATAATTTCTTGAAGTCAGGGAACTTCCTGAGCTCATACTGTACATCCAGATACAACTTCTACAATTATATGGGACAAAAACAGAAGCCTAAGCCAATACAACAAGTCATTTCTTCTTTGAGACAAAGGAAATTTGCTTAAAGTCAAGTACAAAATAAAATATTTGATAATACTTAAATAAAAATGCAGTTGCTGTTACCAAATCTGCAAATGATTTTGTATGATGATTCTATTTTTCTTTTGTTCCCCCAAGAGCTCAGAAAAAGTTGAGCTTACTGTAAACTCTTCCAATTTTATTGGGATTTTATATGCTTCATTGTTTGCAAATTATTTAAGAAGCCAAGACTAAAGAGCTGTGAAACTAATAACTCGAAAAATGCACACCATATTATCTGAAATATCTGCCATAGCAAAGCCTGTGAATAGCCAACACATGGACCATTGCAGGATCATGACTACAGACTGCATGGTCAAGTGGTTAGACCATCCAGCTTGTAGTCAGGAGGTTGGGAGTTCCAGTCCTGGGTGGGTCATGGTAGAAGACTTTAAAAATGGAACCTTCTGCCATTCTGCTTGGTGCTCAGAACAAGCAATGGTGGAGGGTAAACAAGCCAGTGAGTCACAACTGTCATAAAGGCTGTGGCCAGCTTGAAAAACTACGTTGTAAAACTACATCTAACCTGACCTAGACCAAGATCACTTTTTTATTAAAACCAACCGAGAGAAAAAAAAACTTTCAATTTTAAAACAGCAGTCGAAAAATTTATGTGGTGATTTTCAAGCCAACTCAATATTGAAGCTTTCACCAGTCATCTGATTAACTTCACCTACTTCCATTGCTATTAAGTATCTACAAAATAAGACAGCTGCAGGGCACAGATAAGAATCTACAACTAAAATGTACAATAGTCATCAGAGTTATGTGGGATAAAACCATCACTTTTTTCTAATATAGCAACTTACTTTGTCAAAGCAAAGTCAAAAAGTAATATTCAAAATGACAATCTATGACACTTGTGATGCACAAACAGAGGGAAGTGCCTTGAACTGCTATTCGATTTCTGTCACTTATGTTCATTGACTGAACACTTTGTCATCCTAGATTTGACTTTACATACTAGGCCACATCACGATTGTCACAGTTAATTCAAACTGTATGACTTAAAAAAGTCTGTATATCGATGCCCAAACTGTAAGATGTATAGAAAAAGAAGCCTCGGAATATACTAATTATGATCACTATGACAACCAAATTAGAACAACAGACGCTTTTCTGAATGCAATGTGGCTGGACAAAAAAAAAGTGCAACTTCCTAAATAGAATACAGCTCAATATTTATGCTTCACTTGATTGCCACGTTCAATTTTGTGATATGAAAGCCAATATTGGAGACGGACAATCTAAGCACTATTGTGTCCATCGGCGACATCACAGTAGGTGCACATTCCACCTATTGGATAATTCACACCTACACTATTCAATATCAAGCGAAGTGTATATTTGTAGAGACAAAGCCCTTAGTAGCAATAAGTATAAATATTATTTCTCAAGAAATATAAACTGTGGTCCTGAAGGTGTCTGGACTTTGAAAGGCGACTAAAGATACACAGACCTGTGGTTATAACAGCATTGAGATTGATAGAGACAGGCATTAGAGCCAGGAAGCCAAACACAATAGGAACCACAATAGATGTAGATAACAATGGGAGTGTTACTTGTAAACCAGCAAGTACAACAGCTCTGCATCCAGTCTGTCACCTCTACTCACTACACTCAGGCTTTCTGCCAACAATGCCTACACAAGTAGAACCAAAAGGGAGAATATTGTTGTATAGGCCTACATAGTAAATTTAAAGTAAAAATCACTAGAAATTTGGGCTGGTGAACTTATGCTATGATCGCAGAGGATTCTACACAAGACAAGGCAGGACTAGTTATTACACCTTAACAATATAGGATATGATCACTGTTAACTTGACTGTCCCAGGTTTACACATTGACTTTTCAGTCTTCAAAAGTTTCTAGACAAGAAATCAATCATTGTTTAACTACCCCAATTAGATGTGGTGTGAAGACTAAACTATGGTAATAGTAACCATCAGGAATATCTTAAACAACTTTCAAAACATATGTTACCAATGAACTTCCCTTTCTTCCTCGATTCCCATCCTGTTGCCCTTGTACACAGTTATATCACAAATCCTTCCACTGTCCATCGGCATCTGTCTATACTAATAATTAAACTTTTTAGGTAACATTGATTTAACAAGTCATTAAAATTGTTTCAGCTCAAACAAACTTATGAAATACCAATTACAGTGAATTTTTCCCCAAAACCTCCCCACCATACCTACGGGGCATCACATGAAACTATACGAACTTCTTGCTTCATCTATTTTCATTTATCTCTGGCACTACCAATAACCTGGAGAAGTCCTAAGGCAAGAGTCCCTGCAGCAGAAGACAACAGGGGTGATATGTTTAACCAAACACAGACATAAGTAGTGTTGTGATATAAGTATTCCACAGCACTCAACTTAATGCAAATTACCAGTGGTAACAATGGTATTGCACCTTAACAATATGAGTAATGAGTCACTTACAATGATAAAACTACCTGTTCTGGTTAAGCACAAAAAGATCACAGAGAGTCTAAATTCTCTCAGCACTCTTACTTTTAGTCTCTCCCAGAACTGCCTTAAACTCATCCTCATCTCAAAGCAATCACAGTTTATTGCTTCAGGACATACTGTACATGATGCGTATAGACCCTAACATAAGATAAGAATCCTGTTACAAGATTTGCAGGTGTTGGTAATTGTTTAACAACCTCAAGTAAAGTAGATGACACCCAGGTAGACAATAAACGAGTTGGGTGCTTCACTGCCAAGCTTTGGGGGGGGGGGGTTTACGTTAACTATGATTGTAACATGAACAGGCTTGGGGTGATTACATCTCATTACGATTGCGATTACTTGATATTTTACGATTGCGATTATGATTACGATTACAGCTAAAATTGAAAGTTATTGATTACGATTGCAATTACATTGCAAATCATGATTGCAATCGTGATTTCATTTTCTTTCCACATAAACAATGTAGTACGGAAAATAATCCAGTGCCCACAACTGGAAAAAAGGCCATGGACATTGCTCTATTGCTCAATGTAATCAGAAATGAAACCACGATTGCAATTACTTTGCCATTGTAATCGATTACGATTGCAATTACTTTGCGATTTTCACGAAAGTAATCGATTGCGATTACAACTACTTCAAAATGTGTAATCGATTGCAATCGATTACGATTACCCCAAGCCTGAACATGAACACTTTTCTGTACATGTCTGTGTATTTATGAATTAATCTGCATTTTTTTTATTTGTCAATCAAAAAACAGCACCAATTAAGAATTTGTATAGACTACTGGTCAAATTGCAGTTTTAGGTGACAAATGGCTGCCGTTTAGTTTAAGTTGTTAACTCATTAAAAATACTACAGTTACTACCGTTGATAGATAAGGGTGTTGACCCAGGGTATTATCAAATCCACCAGCCTTGAATGAAAATTTCCTTTACACAGTGCTTGACAATCCTGTCTGATGAGATAATCATGTCAACTCAAATGCTGATAAACTTAGATAAATCATACTCTATGTTGTTATGCATATGGGCAGAGCTGAGGTATGTTTCAGCCACAAAAGCTGGACATTAAGCTTACACAGTTCACAACTGAGCTTTGCCCACAATACCATGGGCTTCATTACAGTGACCACCTTGAACTAAAGGACTACTAGCATTAATTTCATGAAGAACTATTAAGAGCGAACTCTTCAAAATATCCGTGTCCATTTCTACGTTGTAGCCAGATTGCGAGGCAACTAAACCACAAAGTGCAGCAAAAATGGCAATGAACAAACATTTGTTGACCAGGTCAGCATAGCCGTTTTCCTTGGGTACCCAGTATTACTAACTACCTAGACACTTATTTTCTTCCAGTTATACTGCAAAAAATGGTAGTGAGTGAGAATTAAAGCTTGCATTAACCAAGTTCTTATGTTTCACAAATTAGAAGTGGCTAGGTGCACGGCTAAGCTCTTTCTACGCTTTGTTGAGCTATGTACAACCATGCAATGTATCTGCTAAACTGTACTAACCATAATGCCAATTCAACAGCAATTGATTCACTTTACATTCTCTTAATATATTACATGTCTGTAACTTGCCAATACAGTAAAAGTAACTCAAAACAAATTCCAATTGTGAAGACATATCAGTGGAATTTAAGTGAATTTCTCTACATAACAGTTTAACTCAATGGCGACTTCTAAATGTTTATGGACAAAAGATGGACTTCAACCCATTGTGTTGAAACAGCTAGGGAGAGACCAGGGCATTTTTGCTAGAGACATACTGTACAATGTCACAAAGCATCGAAAAGTATGGCACCTGTCTAAGAA
The DNA here is from genome assembly GCA_037179385.1 of Holothuria scabra. Classification (NCBI taxonomy): domain Eukaryota; kingdom Metazoa; phylum Echinodermata; class Holothuroidea; order Aspidochirotida; family Holothuriidae; genus Holothuria; species Holothuria scabra. The sequence goes on along the minus strand of CM074180.1, from coordinate 29,747,720 downwards.
GTTGTAGCATCAACTTTTTTTAATGAAATCTGAGTAACATCACAATTTATTGTGGAATGTCCTGTTTCAAAGAAGTATACTCACTTAAGGGCCCAATTTTCTCATCCCAAACACAACCAATTCTCCTAACCTTCTTAATTAAGCCTCTCCCACAATTGTCTGAAATTCAACCTCATCCATACACAATCTCATTTTATTGCTTCAGGGTGAATATATAAAAACTATATTCAAAACACTATCAGAACAGTTTGTGCTGTGTAATATAAGATTTGATACTCTGCATTGTTTGAATTATCAGTCAATCAAAAAGCTGAACCAATTGTGAGTTTCTGTTACCCTATACTAGAAGTGTAGTTTGGGGTGAGAGGATTGTCCCTTTAAGTACCATATATCGATAGGGGAAACTAGAGGGGGATGGACTCATTGCAAGTGACTGTTCTACAATGATCTGTTCAATTGTAATGATAGGAAGAAACAAACAAGGAATGAAATAGATCCTACTTTTTTACATTGAGTGGATAAAGTGCAAATATTACATCTCAACGCTGCAAATGTTCTGCACCACTATTATTCCCTCTTCAAGTTTGCAACACACATTTTAAAACTTTTTTTACCTAGTTATACACTAAGATACAATATCATGTTTGCTGCAATAAATCTCTTCCCATAAGTCTACACAGCTCTCAAACTTTCCTCTTCTATGACATCCTTCCCATCCAATAAGTTTACAGTATATTACTTCCAATTTCAGATTGTTTACAATAAAAATTAACAACTTTTCAAAAATTATCAAATGTCACATGCCAACTCCATTAGAAGTCTGCCTCTGTTTACAACATGAATAGGTACAGAACAAAAATGAGAAAATGAATTGGAATTAAAATTCCTTCTGGGAGACTCTTCAGGTACCAGTTATGTCATTTAGAGAGTGGCACTAGCTTCGTTTATTAATAAAGCATGTGTGTGATAAAAATTGGAGACATACTTCATGCAAAAACTTTTAATTCCTCATGAGCGAAGCAACTGCTGAAATCAAATTTGGCACATTTCATTTTCAATGTCACAAACCTATTTGTCTAGCACAATTCAATTCAATACGATCGTCTCATAAACAATATCTGAAGTTATAAACGGGGTGGAGACGGCTCCATAAACATTTCTTGTGGCATTCCATGAACAACAAGTACTGTCAGTAGTAATCGAGATGACATCCTCATTAAACAGCAATTAAAACAATCTCTTCATCTTTGCATCCACCAGACTGTCTCTGGGAGCAAGAATGAAATCAGTTCTCCAAACAGGAAACATGCAGCACTCATTATCTTCCCTTTCAACAAATAAGATTACGAATGGCAACATGGATGAATACATCTTTATTTTGTGAAGTACGAAGACAATTAAGGGAGACATTTTCCTGTGAATTTTTATGAGCTGCCACACATCTGGGAATCAAAATCAAGTGTAATGTGCACAAACTCTTAAAGCAGCAACGTCCATATGTGTGGCATTTATTAACCAAGATGTATCTTGGATGGTGTATGAAATATATTTGAATATTCAGTAACAGCCCAGATTTATTGTAATGGAATCAGTTTACCTATTTAAGTACATATTTTATAACTAGCACTAGTAAAAAAAACAAGAGGGGACAAGAAACAGATGAGGAGGGTACGTAGAGAAGGGGGAAGGGAAGAACCTTTATAAATAGATGTGTCAAATGAAATCTTCATTAGCAAACTGTGACAAATACAGATATACCACTGCCATTCAACCAATATTCTTGTAAATGAAAACTTTCACTAAATTTCAAAGAGAAATTTCAAAAGAGAGTTAACTGGTGAGTGTTTTTTTTTCTTTTCTAGTTCATTAAATAAATAACACATCAGAAAATTAAAGCATTTTATGAACTATGGGGCCAAACCAACTGAAACATTAATATCATTTTATTGTCATAGTAATCCATTTACCAGTTTCCGAAAGGAAAAATGTTTATGGGAACATGTATGGCGTTGTGTTATGACAAAATGCTCTTCAGTACCACATAATAATAATAATAAAAAAAACAAACAAACAAACAAACAACCAAAGACAGTTTTATATGTCAAGGCTCTTTTCTTCTGGAGATTACCATGACTCTTGATACATTTCAAGGAGCATTGCATTAAATTCATGATTAACCGGCACCTCAATTACGATCTCTGTAATCAACTTTGATTAAACATAGTATTTGGGAATAAAGTAAGCAATCATAAAACACAAAGATTAGGGTTGAAGTTCAAGGTTACGAGTAATATAACACCACAGAGAAATTGCAGTATATAAATTAATTAATGGCACACTTACCACAAGTGGTTTAGGTTGAATGTAAAATTCCATTGTGTGGTTAGATACCTGTAAATCCTCCCTTGTATTCCAAACAATCGATTTCACTAACTGAACCAAACAAACTGTACTATGGGTATCATTTTTAAAGGGTACAAATGTTTTGACACACTGCTTCAATGGTCAGTACTCTCCAGTGCATACCATCACACAGCCTATTCCATGCAATGCTCATAGAGTCATAGAATATTCCTCAGTCAATTTTTTGCAAAAATATTTCCTGGGGTACCTGCCTTCTTGCAAGATGTATCTTTCATTACAGGCTGGACATATCACCACAACACAAGTGCTTGTCTTTCCATGCTATAAATGCCTCTACCATTACAGAAACTAAGTAAAGCAAGTCACAAATACCACTTGAGGCCTCCTACAACAACACAGACAGTCTCAATGAATTGAAGTCGGGCTGATGTCATGTAAAGTGTGTCCATTCTAGTTGTGGACTGTTCCATTCACACTGGAGCTGCCAGTCATTGAGATCAGCACATAGAGAGAACAAACATGAAGTCTCCTTAAATGTGTGAAGCACTCCAAACTGTAAGTACCTCTGCTGAAAACAAGTCAAACAGGCACCATCCTGAAAGACCACTTGGAGAAAATTAACCTTGCTTAGTGATTAAAACTATTTTCGCTTCAGTTTACCCAAACAAAGGGGGTCACCACAAATAATCCCTCACACTCACTCCACATAAGCATAGTTACTGCAGCTGTGTGTGTATGAAATATAATGACAGCATACAAATTAAACACACACTCATAAGCTCCATTCATTGAAGAAGATAGTGCAATGGAACAGCCCAGTAGTAACTTGATCAACTGTGACTGTGATTGGATTTAAAGTTCTGCCAGGTAATAAATATTCATGACATAAGCTTCCTTTGACTATCAGCAATGTTTTCATGGTTGAGTGCTAGTAGTAGATCATGTCGTATACACATGGGAATATTAGAGCAGCAATTAAATGGTCTTTATTTCACATAGAGAGAAACAGAAAGCTTCAGATGATGATGAATAAGACTTGTAAATCATGATATCAAAAGAAAATAGGACACAAAATTGGGTGGAAATAATTTAGTGGGTATAAGTGTTTGCGGTAATCATAAGGAGGGGTGCATTTTTAATGGCAAATATTTATACTTAAAATCAGATATTTAAGAGAGGAATGAATCATTTTGACTTCAATGTTTGAAGCTTTCAGTAATGACCTTGAATTTATTGAACAGCAGTACCATCTTTCATTATTACTTTTTATTAGTATTCTTAATTTGGGGGACTCTCTCATGATGCCCTACTTTTTTAAATAATGCCATGAGGAAGTTTTTCAGAGTCTGTACTCATAATGAATATTCTTGACAGGAATTGTTGTGTTGTTTTGGGGGAAGCTTAAATAAAGGAAACCAACAAACTCCAAGCTTTGAAATAAATAAGCATGTTTTAATTCTTCAAAATTCATTAAGGGAAATCATTATGCACCAACATGGCATGAAAAAGCCATCCTTTAACCCATTCAGTCCCACCAGGTAAACAGCAATAGCTTCATATCCTCAGACTATTATGCCTAGGAAGATTTATGAAAGTGGCATCATTTGAATTTTTGAAAGTTTGGGTGAACAAATTGTTCTTGAGCAAGAAAAAGATAAATGAATATCAACGTGTGAGAAATTTACTCCTTGGGAAAGAGCTGCCATACTGATTATTTTGGCTGGGTTTCTCTTTTGATAAATTTAGCCAAATGAGATATTGATTTGGCACCTGAATATTCCATTTAACAACAATTTCATGCTTAGCTTATGGAGAATTTCAAATGAAAAACCCATGTAGGAAGATCAAACAGAAGTTTAACTCTGCTTATATGTCATGTCAAAGTACCCCTCCCTTCCCCCCATGAAGTCATTATATCTCTCATTTTCATTCTCATTTTCACAAATCCACTTTTGCCTCTCCACTCTTAACTTACTGTTTTTACTCTTTATTTTTTTTTTTTGTCTAGCTAAAAGCTTATGATGAATGAATATACTCAGCATTTACTGCAGGCTCTTACTCTTAAACATACATTATTGGTTTTGTGTATCTCTTAAACCTCCCTAATTTTTTGTGATGCAGTGAGAGCCATCACATCTAAAAAGCCACAACAGACAATTGAAAAACACTGACCTGGATCAATCATTTTGATGGTTCAACAGAAAATTATCTCTAATTAAAGCTTTCCACTTTCTTGTTATTTCAATTTTACTGTTCCCTTTTGGACTGAAGATTTAACCCCCAGGCTAGGTATAATCAAGTTTAATGTCTACATTTCCACTGTTACAAACACAAACCCCATGCACAAACCAATCCAAGTATCTTCTACAGAAACAGCTGTCCACACCACTTACCCACTGGCTTATTAGATCCAAGAAGTTCACACCACAACCTATCTGGAGGGGGGCCAAAGTTAGTTTAGCCTGATGGACAGGCTGTGTTTTCCCAAAAGACCCTTCCAATTTGAAGCTGTTCAATACTCATCATCCCGAGTTCTCCTGTCCATCAAACTCTTTTCTATTTACCCTGATTCTATCTGATTGTCAACAAAAAGCAAGAGGCTTCCTTCCACTGTACAACACTGCTACATGCTCTTCCCTACATGTCTCACATGATGGATCATTTGTCCATCTACAACAGAATTTGTGTATTCAGGGTGTTTGTTCACAGATCTAGGCTAAGCACATCAAATTTACCACTCAAACAGGAGAGAGCCAAATTACTACATCTGTAGTGGCTATTAGATCTGATGGGAGGGTTCCTAATGGACTTGTATGTTTCCAACGAACTACTTACAAAATGAACTGATGTTCATTAAAACAATGATGTCTTGACTTTTTAATGTTCTCTTCCAGCGTGCAATTATATAATAAAGCGATGATTGGGATGTACACTATTTGAACAATTAAGTGCTGCAGGTTTTTATTTCTTGAAGAACCTCTTTATTTTAAAATGGAAAATTGCTCTCCATAATGGAGCAGAATGACTACAAAAGTGCTGCACAATTTAGTCTGCAACTTTAAAGTGCCTTCAAAAATTGTTAAACTAATGGTAGGAATTACAGGTAATATGTCTGTGATGGACAAGTGCATCTAAGCATATGTTTCCATGTACTGAAAAGGTGTAACCTTGCGAAACATTTGCTTAGTTATGTCAAATTGTTAATTGATGCCATGAGCAGAAAAAGGTGGGGGGGGGGGGGGGCAGGATATTATTCCCCTGAATATCTAAAAACTTGAAGGTAAATTTTTTCAATTGGGGAGAAATTTACATTTTGAACATGAAAGTACAAATGGAATAATGTGAAAATTCTAACTCACTTCCTAAGAATTAAACGATTTTCCAACCTTGATTGAAACCTTTGAAAATAAATTGGCGAGTTAGTTACTTAGTTAGATGAGTTTTACAGCCCAGTTTCCAACCTATTGGTTCATGTCTAGCCAACCACTGCCTTTTTTCCAGTTGTGGCTCGCTGGCTTGTTTTCCCCACTCCATTCCTTATGCAGAGCATAACGCACAATGGCAGGAGGTTCCATTTCTGGGGTCTTTGGTATGACTAGACCTGGGAATAGAACCCGGGTCTTCCGCGTGAGAGGCGGCTGCTCCTACCATTGCAACAAACATGTGGTCTAATGAACTGGTGTGAGCAGCCATAAAACATGTGCATCCAATTCCTTTAGACTATTATTTTTGATCCCAAAACATACCTGAAGGGCAATGACCTGTAAGGAGAAGGGAAGTAATACTTCTAAAGTGCAAGAACAGTCGCCCCAAACTTATTTTAAATCAACAGTTGAATCTAAAAATTTTCTTATCAGTTCACTTTAAAGTATCTTTCACAATATTTGAGGGCTTCAATTTTGTATATTCAAGGTAAGCAAAGCAGCTACTCCTAGAAAAAGTTCATATTTAAGAAGAAAAATTACTGTCACATGACTCTCAAGAACCAATCATGAAACAGCGCAGTGTATTAGTATTATATTGTTAGGTGATTGCATTTCTCCTTTATGATATACATACACCTACCGGAACCACAAACCTTAACATGGGATAAATTTTGCATTTATTGTATTAAAACAACTTTTACTCAATGATCCACTCCAAATATTCCATCGCAGCATATGGGAATATAAAAGTTTCCAAGTTCAAAGTATTGAAGTAGCATCTCCCTGCAGGTTAAAGCCCCCTTCACCATGACATTGGTTTTCCTTTTTCCCTATCATGCAAAACTGGACTTCTTAATTTACAACACCACAAACAGTATGGGGAAAATTTGAAAAGAGTTGAAATTTTGCTGTAGTATACTGAAGGAACTATGGAGGTAGGAAACTAGGAACTTCAAGAGTTGCCATGAGATTGTGAAAAGGAAAAACAAAAAACGTCTAAAAACTAAGCTAAACAAATTCACCATTTGTGTGAGTGGACCATATGAACAGTAACAGAGAAAAATATAAGGCCGGTTGTGGTATTAACCTTGTAATCTTTGTAAAAAGAACCACCAAATTTGATAAAATACAAAATATGCTGTAGCCAAAGTAAACTATACTCAGTGTCCTAATGAATATTTATTGATGAGACAAATGAGGTCCAAGTACTGATGCAAATTCATTAGGTGTAAACAGCTGATGGAACTGATACATGGACACAAGCAAACAAGATAAACAGTAGCATCCCCTGTTAATATATATATATATATACAATATATACAATATATACAATATATATATATATATATATATATACAATATACTGTGTGCATACAATATATTGTATGCACACAGTACAATAGTAGTCACCATACTTTCTCGCAATGACCATACAACTAGTTCAGGTAAACGGCTTGGAATAAGAGACATAAGGGACTTACTACTTGGCTCAATGCAAGGCTAAAGGAGTGTTTCCTAACAATGTCCCAAAAAGTGCAAGACAGTGACATTCAAGTAAGTGTTATCAAGTGTTTATACAGGAAGGCCATTCTCTGGTCATTAGTGTAAAGTTGTACATTAGAGACCTGTAGCCAAGCTTGAGTAGTATGGGATGCTTCTTAACTGGTAACACTTCAATATTACTGCATATTCAAAACCAGGTTCATTATTTAACAGTTTATTAAGAGGACCATTTCGAAACAGCCTTCAAAAATTTACCCCTTTGAGTTGTTAAGCCTAACACCACTATCAGTTTGCAATGTCGAAAAATGTGGTGTTGAAAATTTTCCTATACAGCATTGCAGTAGTGTCATTTTGAAGGATAGCAAGAGATGTAAGAAAAAGTATAGTCAAATGTTTGCCTTTACCTGCACTCAAAGTAACACTTTACGAGATTTTTGTTACGAAACAAAAAAAACAAAAAAAAAATCTTTTAGAACTGTTGGCAGATGAGTTGTCCTGATGCTATTCCTGTCAGTCATAACTTCTTTAACCTCTTTGGGTCAATGATTGTCTTAGAAGTATATTTTAGGAACAGACACCATATTGATAATGTCAACAAAGAGGTGTCTGTTGACATCTGTCAATCATGGTGATAGATGCAACTTTCAACAGTTCTGGTTTCCAAGGATGAAGATACCCAAGAGATAAGGGTGCACACAGGTGTTACAGTTTCAAGCTTCATGCTTGTTTGCCTACCTGTAAGAAGACCAGTCCCAGATGACTTACTCAAACTAAAAAGTGCCAATTGATGTATATATATCAACAGTCCTTTTGATAAACAAAAGAAGGGCACAAAAGGATACTCTTAACCTCTTTTCTGCATGGAAAACAAGTATACAATCAATTATTAATTAACATCTGCTTTTCATAATAACTAGATTATGAGATAGGGATGTAGCAAGGCTCTACTTTGACCAGGTAGATGCTTTGACAATGCTCTAATGGTTAGGATAAAACAAAGAATAAATGCCATTAAGTTTATACCTACACCCAGTTCCCTCCCCATGTGGGCTAGGGTTGTAGAATGTGCTCATGGTATCTCTCGCCTGTCTTAAAAAGCAACACAAGAGAAGGACTTGCACTATATTTGAATTGTAAACTGAAATTTAACTTGAACCACATTTAAAACCTTCCTTAAACTTTACCTTTTTAATTACTTTAGGACCTTAGTGGACCCTATGTAACACATTTGTGTTGATGTGTCTTTAAATCTCATCTAACCGAACCTAGTTTCCACTGTTTACAGGAGCTCTGGTGGATATTATGATACAAGTGTGAAACTGATGTGAATTGCAGATTAATATGACTTGCAGCTCATTTGAAGTGGGCAGATAAGAAGCCCATCCCCCTTCAAAAAAAAAAATTGCTTTGAAAAGGGGTTAGCTCTCACAAATCTCCTCTCATTGGCCTTTGTTTGTTTTTGTTTTTGTTTTTTTTTAACTGAAATATTTCAAATTAAATGGATATCAAAGAATTATATCTTCAACTTAAAGGGCAAGAGCAGTCACCCAAACTTGAAATACAGTGTAGTAGACTATCCTATTTTATGACTGGCCATTGAGTCATGTGACAACATTTGTTTTTTTCAAATGCAAAAGTTATTAGAGGTAACTGCTTAGTTTACCATGAATGTATAATAGTGGAGCCATAAAATATGATGAAAGATACTTTAAACTTAAAAGAAGAAAAATGTGATATTTAGCTGTAGCTTCAAAAAAAGGTTGGGGGACTGCTCTTAACCAATTCAGTTTCAAAATTTGTGTCACATGCTGGACAAGGGCTACCTAATTAATTGGGATACCAGGGACCATTAATTCTGGTAACTTCTTGTTCCCTCTAAATGACTGGACTGATGTACCAATATGTGAGAAAATTGTTTTATGCAATTTACTAACTTCCTTTCAAAACATGTCACTCATTACATAAGTAATGAATATTGTAGCATTTTGAATTTTTGAAATTTGGATGTCATATGGACCACAATTACATTGCTCTCTGTATAATTTACCATCCTTCTTGAAAAAAATGTCATGCAACTGCTTTATGTTGATGCACCTATCATTTTATAAACCAAGGTGTTTCTCAAAAGTACAAAAAATCCCACACTGCAATTTCAATATGTGATTTCTCTAGGAGGTTTTTAGCAATGACCTTTTTTTCACATTGGTTAAGACAAATCATATCTTTATCACTCTTTGGTCAGTATACTATAAAATCTATCAAAATAATAAAAACTACAGTTGCTATGAGTGAACTTTTCTAAAAAAAAAGTGATATGTTTATAATTTCAATTTTTTCCAAATATACACCCAAGGATCCAGAACACAAATCCCGAGGACATGAACAATGATACAAAAAATACTGTCAGATACAAACCTGTAAAAAAAAGTAACTCTTTTAACCATAAATGAGATGCAACAAGGATTTTAATGCACATATTTTCACTTCAGTCTTGAATTATTTACTTATGTAAAAACAAGAGGGAATTGTCTTACAACAAAAAGGAACTACAATGTTCTCTTGAATGATTTAATCATTCCACTCAGGTAAATGAATTTACAAATCCACTTGTTTGCCTCTGGGCTTTAGTAGCTTAATATGCTGGTCATTCATGCAGTGCCTAATGGTCTGCCAGTTCGTCATATACTATAATATGTTTCTGCTGGGACATCTAGATAAAGACTTTTCAAAATAGCGCCCTCATCTTGAAGAAATGCAGAAAGTGCATGATGTAGGACAGACACTCTAATAGAAAGCAGGCATTTTAAAGGATTCTACAGTAACAAAACTGAATTACAGAAACCTGTGATGTTATCACAGCATATTAATTATATGCAGTTTATAATTCTCCATGATCTTGACAATGCCATGATCGTAGTGATGTCTATGAAATCCTTCAAACTGTGTAGTTTTATGCTAGATCACCTGAATGTGGGAAGATACTCAAACATTCCAAAAGTGTAAAATTTTAAGCGGCCCTCTTCTTCAGGGCTCTCTTCCAATAGGCAGTCTTTCATTTACTGGTGAAGTGAGTGAGGGTTTAGGGAGGTCAAGAGGATGCTGAAGGTTTTTAAATACAAACAAGGCATTTAGTAACAGAGAAAAGCAGACAATCAGATTCTGTCTTCAGTTTTCAGTCTATGACCTTGGTTAATACTCAGTTAATTTTTGTCAAAACTGACCTTTTCTTCACATTTATCTCGAGTTGGGGGTAGTCTTAGAGAATTGCTACAGTGTTTAAAGCTGCAGAATTTCATTTTTTCACAGGATGACTTCATAAAATGCCATTATGGAATGGAATGGAATATACTTTTAACTAATCCTGCTTTAACATGACCAAATAAAAAAATACAAGAATGTTCAAATTACAAAACAACTCATTAAATCTGATAGGTAGGCCTACAAAATTTTCATTTTGTTATCCAACATACCATCAAATGAATTTGCTTTAATATGACCAAACAGTTGTGAAGCACAAGACCTACAGTATGGATTCCTAAGAGTTACTAAGTAAGTCTACTTACTATGATTCATTTAGGTTTAGTGCCCTTCCAGGAAAAGAAGAAAGGCATCCAACTTGATTCAGATTAAATGATTTCAGGGATCATATTAAATAGTTAACTCTGTATTACTTGATCTACCCCAGTGACTCACCACAATCAGTCTTTAGCCTTCTTTGTTACAAAGTCTTTTCTCACCCCACCAAAGCCAAGGAGCCCTTGGTTGATCACTCTTTTATGACCCACTTTTATGTGCAGACTCTAATTCTATTGACAGATGTGTCATGTTAAACAAGGAACTATTTTACAATCTTTGGGAAGAAGCCACTGAAATGTAAGCCACCAACTTGACTGATTACTGACCTCTAAAAAAGGGGCAAAAATACCTGCAGAAAGTATCTGTTATCTTGGGATTTAGAACACTTCCTTCCTAGGTGATTAAATTTGTATGTACAGATAAGTATGTTTGGCAGCCTTTCTAGGTTGCGACTTTGACCCTGTTTCTACTTGTTTCTGGATGAATTCACCTGACAGCAGATTGCCATTGTCCCTCTCCTGAAAGAGGTAACATGAGAGCAAATGTGGTAAAATTTCTCAAGTTATTGCAACTTTCTTTGTCAACTTGCTGAAAATGGAGAGTTTTGTCTAACAGGGAGTAAAGATCAGATTGTTACACATGAAAAGAAATTTGAGAAAACCATGATTCTTCACGAGGAACTAAAAAGGGTGCCAATACTAAACTGCTTGATGGCAGCCAGAAGCTTTGAATAATGCAGTAACAAAACATGCAGGTTATTCCAATAACGCATGCCATAACATAACAGTATTATATTTCATTGCCTTTTTATTTTCTGCAGCAATGTCAAAATGGTACATGATCGCTGCATTCTTGTCTCATTCATTTTAATTAAAGTTGATTTCCACACCAGTACATATTTGTATCAATTCTTCTGCTCGTGTTCTGTCTCTGATCCCCTTCTCTTCTTTTTTTGACTCTTGTCATTTTTTCTCTCTTGTATTACATTTTGTGAAATCTGCTTGGTAATTGCCATATTTATAAAAACTGGCTTCTTGGAGAATTTCAACTAGGTATGTACTTCAACATGCTTTACCCGGAACACTGAGCAAGACATTGTACCTCTTTCAGCTCCAGTTTACCCTTTCACTCATATTTTGGTTCCACATATACATCCCTACTAATCCAAGTACATTATTTCAAAGGTTGAACTACTCAACCCCAAACATTCCTCAAGTAATTTTGAATGAAGAATAAACCAACATTGCATGAAAAGAAAATGGATCTAATGATTATGAAACCATTCAGCCTCACTAATAAATTATAGCAATATCTTCAACTCCTCAAAAGTATTCAATGGGAAGGAGAGTTATAGAAGTTCCCTCATTTGAAGTTTTGAGAGTTTGGATGAACAAATTATTCTTGAGCAACAAATAACTGAATCTCTCTTCGTTAGAAACTTGTTTCTTCACAAGATGGTTGTCATAGTGACTTACTTTGAACAAGACTATTATTTTGCATCAATACATGTCAGTTTTGTAGTTGTGAATTTCAGCAGTAAAACGAAATAAAACTGAAGATAAAACTGAATTTGATTTCCACTCCCTGTGCATTATGGATCCTAAACTCCTCAGAGCTTTAATTTCTTTTAACAGTTAAAGGGGTTTTACTAGTTGATTTCTGAAAGGTATCCTTTTTTGGTGGGAGATGGGGAAAATACATAACCACTGATTTGATTTGAATCTTTTTCTCTCCCATCCTAACTTCATTCATGCTGTAATATACCCTACAGAACTGGAGGAATATTCTGCCCATACCTTTACTGGTCACAATGATTGGTCTCAAATTTTGGAACAGCAAGGCAGACTAGGCAGGCTATTAAACCTGATTGAATGTAGATTCACAACAGTTAAACTGAGGGGGTTCTTGCACTACCCCTTGAGGAGACCACACCGATCATTCGTCTAACATGTATAATAACTCAGACATGGGCGTCCGAAGGTATGGGCAAGTTGGGGCACTTGCCCCCCCCCCCCCCCCAGAAAATCAAAAATTTGAAAAAAAGGTATAAAAATCAAAGCAAAAACCCGAACAAAATGTGTTTTCCACGTTTCTATACCAAAAATAGGCCTTAGATATGCCATTTCCGGCCATCTGGGAGGCATTTTGGGCTGAAATTTTCACATGCTTTGTGTCATTTCATGGTGACTTGGAGGTTTTGCCCCCTCCTAGATATTTTCCCCCTCCCCTGACTTTTTTTCTGCGGACGCCCATGAACTCAGAGAACATGTTGAAATCCTTAGAAGATCACAGTCCTTTCTTAAAGCCAGCATATACTATAAGTAAGTAGGATTCTCAATGCCTAATCCCTAAGCCAACCGGTTAGAAAATGGGCCATTAAACCCAATCTAGCAACAATCTTATTAAATTCATAACTATCCCATACTCCATTCCTATGTTTTATTTCAATCATGCAACAATATTTATATTACTGAATTGCATGTTATTACATTACAAAAGCTCTTCTTACAGAACATAACAGCTCTTTGAGACTACTTTCACTATAAGGTATGAAAGTGTTTGTCCTGAAACTTTGCAAGAGATATTTGCAAAGCAAATAAGAGAAGATTTTGTTAGATTAACATCACATTTCAAATAACTTTTTAACTTCATTAACAAGAACTTACAAAAACACAGATAGGGTATACCAAGCATGTGAAAACATCAGATTTAATTCACATACCTCTCCACCAGGTATTTTCAATATTTTGCCGAACAGCTAAAATAATTATAAATAGCTTACCTGTTGCTGATGTTGCTGCTGAAAGAACGAACTAAATTTAGGATGGTTCCACCAAGCAGGTCCTATTGATTCTTCTAAATATTGCTGAGCCTGCATAGCAGTAGGTAATTTAGGAGGCAACCTTCCCTTCCCAGGTTTCATCTGGCGTTGAGGTCCTTGGGGGTTAGCAGCATGTGCGTGATTTGCATAGAGGTATCTCTGCAGGGAAGCCAAATTACTAGAACCGATGACCCCTGAGAGTTTTCCAAGGCCAGACGATCCTGAACTACAATGAGCATCTTCCAATGATTGAACCATCTCCACAGCTTCGTGTTTGAGATGCAGCAGATGTGTGGAGCATACCTGGCATTGATTGTTAATCCAAGCTTCTTGCATGTTAACTGGGACTTCTAGTCTATCCAGTAATGCAGAAGAATCCTGCAAAGCAAAACAAAAAGACAGAAATGTGGAAAATTTTTGAGATCATTGCATATCTCATATCACAGAAAAAGGTACATACTTTGTCAGACGTACTTAACTCACTCCAAGTCAGTTGGTGGAGAGAAGCCACAAATATAACTTGGCTTTTTTCCCCGTGTTTCAATTAGATTTAAATCTAACCATAATCTTTTTGAATAGACTCCAGGATAGTTCCCCAGTGCAGTGTATGTCATTAGCAAGCACAATGATTTTTTTCAAGGGGCCTAAACACTAACTAACAAGCATGATGTGAAAGCATTCAAGTGAAATAATATCCAAATCAGTACTTATGAAGAGTCCTTTACTGATCAGTTCAATGATCACACAAGTCTCTCTTCAATCCAATTGATTAAAACACAATATGTTTGAGGGTAGCCCTATAAAACAATTTACTATCACTAAACACTTCTGATTAGAAAATAGAGCTAACTATTACCAAGGTTAATCAAAAAAAACCATTTTGTTTACCTTTAAAGCTTCCCCATTGTTAATACCCTCCCACCATGAGATTATACACTCATTTGATAAAATAAAAATGTCCATCATCCAAAAAGAAATAAAAGATAAAATAGTTTGTAGTAGCAGCTCCCTCTAATTTGTAAAGCTGATAGTTAAAAACAGGAGTATTAGTTTTAGTCACAGTTGATGAATTAGCAGTTCTATTGAGTAGCTACTATAAGCCACCATGAATAGGGCATGACATTAAACTGCATCCAGGTTGTGGCTTCTGTTCTATTCAGCCAGTCTAGAGCAGGACCACTCAGTGTTTGCCCTTTGGAGGGCGTACTTGTCCATTTGGGACGTTAAGCTCCTTAAGGGAGCAGAACTCCTCCGGGAGTATTCGTTTGGTTTTCGCCCCTTGGCTCTTCACCAGAGAGTCGTGGGGACTTTTAGAAAAAAAAAAAAAACCATGAATAAAGTCAACCTAGTTTTAAAGGGACACTCTTTATCATCCACTTTCGATCTTGCATTAAAGGTGACGAACAGCTTCTCTTATTTGTGGAAAACAACTTGCTCTATTTTTTTTCTTATTTCTCTTTCAATGATCATACTCTTCATTGTTCAAGACTTGAATACCCAAGGCATTCTAAGAAATTACACATTGGGTCAATACACTCAGTATGAAAATTGAAAAAATTTGACTCCCTGGAAAGTTCAGTTTTGTAGAACTGTTACACAAATCGAATTGTGGGAAAACATTTAACTCTCTTTTGACATGCCATTGCATTAATATCATGTAATAGCAGCTTAGCAGAAACACTGATCCAAGTTAAAGTAATGAGTTATTGTTCAAAAATTTCACAATTATGTGTGTAAAACTACTGTCATATTCCTGAAATCTGGTAGAGTATCACACTATAAATTCAAGTTGGGGTAACTGCTCTGTCTTTTAATCAACCTCAACTGGCCCTCACACAAATTCAATTCTTCCCCTATTTTAAGCAGTTTGAAAACTGAGACACTGCAACTAAACAGTTTGCAAATATTATATCTAAACTCTCCCTTGCCCCCTCAAAAAAAAAAAGAAAAATTTTGAAAGTGGGCAAGGGGATTTCCTACCCATATTATTAGTCCCAGCACCAAAAGTGCTGAGAGGTTTAACTCAATGTAGTAAGTATAAACTTTGCACAAAGAGAAACTACACATACTATACTTCCTCATACCATATGCCTTGCTAATGTTATGAACTGGTCAATGCAAGTAGCTGATCACATACAAAATTATTCTGTGCAAAAAAATTCAGTACACTACAGAAGAGTAGACACTTTTATCAAATAATTTATTCTAGTGAAAAAACTGAGCTGACTTCCATTACGTACTTAAAGGGAAACACTGCATTTAAAATATGCCAACATAGCGTTCACAAAAAAAATAGCTCAAGACATCATCAAACCATTCATTGTCAACCATACACCCCAGCAATAGCTTCATCTTCTCAAAATATTATGAACAAGAAGAGCTATGGAAGTTGCATCATTTGAAATGTTGAATGTTTGGGTGAACAACTTAATCTTGAGCAACAAACAACTGAATTTCAATCTGAGAAAAACCTATATTTTGAAAAGAAGACCACCATACTGCATTATTTTTAATCATTTATCACTCAGTGTCAATAAATATTGGTTTAAAAATAATGAAATTTTCTTGTAAAAAGCAAACGCAATATTTCCCTTTAATTTGGTAGCACCAGGGAACTGTTGCAGCTCCCCGGTAGCACTGTAGCATTATTCTGTTTCTTGAAACAAATTTAAAGTTTACTACTCTATCAAGACTGACCACTCACTTAGCAGCCCACAAAAATCACTATCTGGTATTTCCCTGTGATCTTAAACATACTGCAGAATTTGCAAACAGAGAGAAGTCAATCACATCTAGGGATGACCCTTCCACATTTTATCTGATCTGTGTCCTGACATAAATCTGCTGTTTTATGTGACTTTATGCTTTTATCAGAATGTAAACCCTTCACTACTGACTCTGATAGTAATAGGACAAGAGTTTTGATACCTACCACACACTACAGTATTAAACAAAAGATACACTTACTGTGTCTGCATAAAGGTTATTAAGAAACAAACAGTTTCGATCAAATCTTGTACCTAGTTCTCAAATGTCTAACGTAACACTGCAAAACATCTACCATACTGTAACTGATATCAGCTACCTGTCTACATCTCGCTTAAACATAGCAACATACGGGAAATAACTGAAAACTTGTTTTGTCCTGCCAGCTCCAATGTATACATTTGGTTCTTCCTATAAATCACAGCTTATCCTTATCCTTTCCAATCGATCTAAAAGTTTAGACGATTTCTTGTAGAATTTTAGACCTTTAATATTTTAATGTGAGCTGACTTTCTACACATTTACTGTTTTGTTATTTGATTTGAAACCTTATTTTATTACTCCTTTTTATAAATATTTTATATATTTATGATGGAATAAATAAACTGAATTGAGTTGAATTATCTAAGAAAACGGAAAATGGTTAGGCTAATGAATGACATGCCTATGGCTCTCCTTATCCATCAACCCCAATTTCAACATCCTGACCGCCTCCCCCCTCCCCGGGATTGTTGGAAATTATTCTGAAAAACAAAACAGGGAAAACTCTCTGAACTTTTTTGAAACACAAGCTATATGAGTTCTGTCTCCAACAGACCTACTGCATGTTCAAGTGTTAAGAGCATCAAACTTGCAGAACTGGGAGGTTGGGAGTTTGAGCCCTTAGTGCTCGGTGCTCAGCATTAGTAATGGAAGTAGGAAACACAAGCCAATGAGCCACCACTGGAAAAAAAGGCTGTGTCCGGTTGGAAACTGGGCCATAAAACTCCATCTAACCTACAACCAAATTTGTCTTCCATGCATTAGTATGTGGTTCAAGCACTGCATGATTCCTGTACATTGTTCAAAAAACCTGCACAGAAAACCTTTCCCTGCAAAGGTTTATTTTATCTACCATCTCAAATCTCCATCAAAACTTGTGGAAGGTGAAAATTTCCAGCATGAACTTTGCCCTAGCCCCAGTAGTGTTCCTCATATGTTTCCTGACTATAACAAAACTGCTGTCACAAGATTTGAAAAGCCATTTATAGATAAACATACTCTGTGAAAGTTTGTGAGTAAACTTTTAAGGTGAAGGCAATTTCTCTGTAGGCTAGAACTTCTATGCCCTTACTAGGAACTCAAAAATGCAGCCACTCATGATTTTACTAACTGAATCTTTCAAGGACTTCTGCACATAGGACACTGGTAGTATACAAACAGAAACAGATGCTTTGAAGAATATGGACAAGTTTCCCCAATTCCCTATCTCACTAGCATGTGCGATTTTTCCTAGATAACAAAATTGTGTTTACTCTGTACATAAGTTTATCTGTTGAAATCTCCTGTCTTTGTTTATTTGCAAATTTTCAAGCCCCCCCCTGGCTTAGGTTTATTGACATTAGTTTCTTTGTCTTCCTCTGATTTGATGAATCGTGGAAGCATTAGGTAAACAAGAACCTCTTCCTGCTATTGGAATGGCCATATTTGATTAAAAAAAAAAAAAAAACTACCATGTGCTAATGAGCAGTTATTAAAAAACCTTTTTAGCTCTATTCTGACTCCTAGCAGATTGCTTGTTTTAGCTGTGGCCATGTACAGTGTATTTAATTTTTTGGAATAGATCTTTCTCATGTGATGTCACAGAAGTTTTTATGTGGAATATTTCAGCCATCTCTGGGGCTAAGTCTATGAGTGCATACCAGGGTTGCTAACCCCTAGCTGTGACATCACTGAGAACTTTCTCTTGGACTGAGGTAACAGATACAGAACCCTACGACTGAGGTAACTCTGTGTAACTTTACACTTGAGTTTCCTCACACTTAAGTCACATGTAAACAAGTTAACTCGGGGTTGGTGTTTTAATTTCGATCCACCTCAGATTACGGGATTCTGCAGTTTTAAACATGGTGTTATACAGTGTTTTTTTAAGCAAGGTCACAGGTGCTTCTGGCACTGATGACCCACATTTTCTAACATTTCACTGTTATTGGTATGTGAAATACCCTACCTTATTCTATGGTAGCACTACTCAATCAACAAAACTTGGGGGACATGAGAATGCAAACTAGAAAACACAAGGTTATCCTGTGGTTTTGCCTTATTGCTAACATGACGTAATACTGAGTGTCACAGACTAGGGTCACATGTACCCAGTGCTCCAGGTAACAATGCAGGCTTGGTCTCATGTATCCCGGGACACTCAGTGTTGCACTTGTGTATACAAGAAGACAAAACCGCAGTTTAACCCCGTGTTTTCCAGTCTGTGTTCTCATGTACCCTGTGTTGCGTTGATTGGGTAGTGTTACCATAGTAACAAGGTCAAAAATATTTCACATACCGATTACTTTAAAATGTAAGAAAATACCTGTCATCAGAGCCATAAATACCTGTGACCTTGCTTCGTTACTATAGTAGCACTACCCAACCAATGAAACACAGGGTATGTGAGAACACAGACTGAAAAACCACAGGGTTAACCTGCCATTTTGCCTTATTGTAAACATGAGGTAATACCGAGTGTCTCAGGGTATGCGAGTTAGTTAGATGGAGCTTTACGACACATCCACACAAATGTGTAACATAATGTCACCAAGTTAGACAAAACTACAATGTTGTGGTAAAAATACCTAAAAAGAAAAATGGGGAAGGAGGGTTAATTATCTCTAAAAAAGATAGCAAGGCGAGAGCCATGTCAGAAATTTCAAGCCTACAGGGTATGTAAGAACATGTCCTAACATCCCTCAATATTTGAACATTATATTATTTTTCTAACATGTGGCTACTTTTTTGAGCAAATTGGGTTTGAATGCCAAATTTGGCAAGAGCAATCTAAAAGGAAAATTTTCCTAGGTACCTCTTATAACTGTTTGATACCAAATTTCCATTTCAGCTTACACTGAGCTTGAATTTAAACTTCTAAAATGAGAAAACAGAATTAAACTGATTTTGGTAAGGAGACAGTGACCTTGGTTAAAAGCTTTTGTTGACTTAGCGATTAGCACATGGAGAGAGAGCAATTTGCCAGGTTACAGATGTCCATCAAAAAGGGCATATGGGAACTAGGGTCATACCTAATATATTTATTTAATAAACAGACTTTATTTACTTAACCATGGGTATGCCACTACAATAAAGTATAAATGTTGGCATTGCCATGTCCCATCCTCCATCCCAGCGATTCCTTTCATAGGATTATACAAAGAATGGCCTTTATCACAGTGATAGAAACATTGCTGTATTAATTTTAACTGCAATAAAAGCAAACAGCATTACCAAAAGGTATACACCAATATAAATTTATGAGAAAGACAGTCACATTTTGTTTTCTATTTTAACAAGCAGAAATGTTATTTCCTTTTTTGCAGGTACTAAGTTGAGCTGTGCCTCAGTTTGCATGTATGCTATAATAATAATAATAATAGTAATAATGGTCTTAAATACAGTGCTAAATCCAGTTGCTCAAAAGTTGTAAGTCAGGGTTACTCATTATTTGGTTTATGACATGTCTTGTTTTGCTTTTATCTGAAAAACTAGAGTTTAAACTTTGAAATTCCAATGTTAAAATTTGATGGATTTTTTTTTTTTTGGTGGGAGAGGGATGGGGGGGGGACACAAGGGGACACATTGAAAAGATGATCTTTGCATATTTATGTATTACATACTTCATCCAAACTGCTAAACTGAATCATTATCAGCACTGGTGTAAAACTAGATTTCAAATTTCCCCCTAGCTATAATCAGGTCATATAAAGTAATTTTCCCTATGGCATTTATGCACAAAGGTAATGGTAGATGATACTTCTGTTAAATTCATTTGAATTGGCATAAACAGGATGTAATAATGCTGAGCATAATTTGCATAAACAATGAAGTTTATGTGACTGTGAAACATTAATTGCAATGATGATTGCACTCTATGCTTACAGTTGTAAGGTCTTTGACATGGTTACTACAGGTATAATTAGTGTTACAATCTTAGAACTCCAAAAAAGAAAAGTTATTGAGGAAGTTCTTCAAAATTGCGCAGTATGACTATCCTTCTACAACACAGTAGAGATGTCTTTATGATATGATTGTGCAATTTACAATTATTCAAAACTAACTAAAATTATGAGGAAATCCATGAATTCAGAGAGAATAATAGAAGCAGCTACTGCAAGCGATAGACTGCGGATTCCAAATCATCTTGGGTATAAAGAATTATCCTGAGGGAGGATAAAAGACATGTCCTACATAGGGTAACTTGTGACTTTAAGCAGGAGAGGGCAGTAGCCCTGGGCAGATGGGCTAAAACAAAAATCATACAGCCCAGGATGTAAACAAAAATGCAACTATAAGGCAAGTTTAAGGCAAGACTAAATAAGATTAAAGGCATATTCTGGAGACAAAATTGGTTAACTTCAAAATAAGCAGAAAAATTTTCTCTTTCAGAAGGTGAAAACGGCATCTCGATAGCTTATAGCGTTCAGAAGATACAAATTTTTTAAAGAAATGCAAATTTTTCTTATGATTTGATGCATCATGGGAAATCTGCGATGTCATCGTGGCACAATAATTTAACATTGCATTCAATTTATTTATAATAAGCCCTTTCATGATTACAACTGCGCATGACAGAACAAAGGTCATCCGGTATCACTCGCTCGTTCTTATCACTGTGTGTACGTACATTTTGCAATAGTAGGCTACACAAGATTACACTTGACTTGTAGGATTTGGGTTAACAGATTAAAATTCAGGTTAGAGGGCCTACTATTACTCCGTAAGATTTAGGAATGAATTTTGGTTTGGGTCTATGGTTATAAAAAAATCTAGAGTTACCGTGGCCTATGATTTTCGTCTATTACAATCGATCTTAGGCGCGCTATCTCCATTGAACACCCATGTGCTAACAGTATAACTGTTAGTGCAACATTACTATAGCACTTGAACGTTACATGAAGTTACACTCCAAATCACAGTCTCGGGCTGAGGTAAGTTACAACTAAGCCTGGGCGAAGCGAGTCCTGGATAGATATACTGTGAGATTTTATTATGAAGGTAAAAGGCCAAGACTTTACTTTTTATAGCAGTAGCAGTAACGTTAAATCTAGGTTAGGTGACCTATAAGAACTTAACCTACGAAGTCTACGAACTTACGAACGAAGCCTAAGTTAGGCCTTAGTATCATGTAGCACGGTAATAGATCTTCAAGCGTAGAAATAACCCCCTGATACTCATCCTAGCCCTTGTAGCTTAGGTATTTTTTCACGAAATTTGTGACCAGCCTACAGCTGGTTTATTCTTGAGTAGGCCTACGGTATTTAGCCTAGCAGAGAAGGCTTGAACTGTCACTCGTACTTCCACGGGAACGGACAAATTCTTTGAGATTTTGCACATTCAAAAGCTTAAAACTCCTCCAGTATCTAAGGAAAATGTATGAAGGATACTTTAAAACATCTTTCGGGCGATACTGAATGTTTTGTCCATTAAGAGATGTGTTTTTTCAAAGCCACTTTTGGTTCATGTCCGTGTTGTTTATTGTAGGCATGCATACGTAACGTAACGATGGTATGCACAGGCGACGGCCTGCGACTAGCATTGCTATGTGTTGCTATACCGAATGACCTTTGACCTGGGAGGCCGATTTGTAATCATGAAAGGGCTTATTATGATGCCGCTGCAGGCAGTATTAAGCAATTTTGTTGGTTATACTCTATGTATGGTAGAGGGTAATGCTAGATCTACAAGAAAAGATATTCAAACATTCCAACAGTATCAAATTTCAAGGACAAACAGGACCTTCAGTTATAAAGAAAAACACAAGGAATTTGAAGCAATGTGCCCACATTACATAACTCATTGTGTCTTTGTTG
The DNA here is from genome assembly GCA_037179385.1 of Holothuria scabra. Classification (NCBI taxonomy): domain Eukaryota; kingdom Metazoa; phylum Echinodermata; class Holothuroidea; order Aspidochirotida; family Holothuriidae; genus Holothuria; species Holothuria scabra. Next base: position 29,725,209 of record CM074180.1, on the reverse strand, counting down.
AAAAGCAGAGGTATTTTTTAACTAAAATAACCAATCTTTAAAGTAAGATATCTTGAGTTAGGAAAATGGTATTATGATAGGGTTTGGAGGACATGGTGTGGAATATTTTTGTTTTTCTTACAAGACAGAGGAGAAAACCCACCAGAACATGCCTTTAAAGGTGCTGTAACATGAAACTGACAAAATTGGGAATTTGATGTAAAAAGCATTGAAAGCTAGGAAAAAGCCACAATTCCCATTAAAATCATTCAGAAATTGACCATTTTACAGAGCAATTTCTGATTTGTACTTAATGCCATGTATGGCTGATGTTATCCTTTGTTTTTACAATCTTTATTTCAAGGACAATTGTTACATTAGTTTGTCCTGAGGGATTTATTTCAAAAGTTAAAACTGTGTCCTTGAAAATCATCAGCATCAATTAGCAAACCATAAACAATCTGATCAATTAGTAATTAAGAGATAATGAATGAAGCATTAACAAAAGAAATTTTGACACTGTGCAACACTTCACATCATCATTTTTGCATAAGCCACAAGATAATAAAATAATTCCAATGGCTTTTCCCTTAAAAATAATTGCCCAGTAACTGCTACATGAAGTCAGATCATTTTGCTGACATGTTACGCCACTTTTAATCCTTTACCGTTGTGCTCCCATCGGGTCATATTTGCGCGCCTCGGGAGTGGGCAGAAAAGCGGACAAAGCCCGCCCCACATCGGCTTCTGTAGGCCATTGACCCCGTGACCTTAAACTATTGTCTCTCTCTTGCTGTTGTTGCCAAATTTTCAGGTAGCTACTCGCAGTTTCGAGCTCCGCGTGAAACAGTAAAGATGTGTGACAGCCGAGCTCTTTGCATGGGTCCAATAGGACCCAAACAACGGTAAAGGGTTAAAAGACTTCCAAGGTCTCATGTGTCCCACAACACTCGGTGTTACCTTGTGTTTACAATATACAGTAAGGCAAACTGCAGATTAACCCTGTGTTTTCCTGTTTTCTCACATACCTTGCATTAGACACCTGCAATGAAGGTAAGGGTTCTTGTGAGATAAAGCCAAATAGCACATAAACAAAAATTGTAACTTACTTTAGTGTATATTACTATCATTTAAGTATACAAATTCTATATTAGAATGCCCACCCTTGGGTCAATTGTCTTCAGAAATCATATTTTTTTATATTTTCGAAGCAACTGTATTATAAATTGACTTTTGTGAAAGTTGCAATGTGTAGTTATCAACTCCAATTGCAAAGTATTTTGTAATCTTGGCTTTAAAATTTATAAGATTACAATGAATTTGAATGAACAAAAGTTGTTCAAAGAGAGAAGTTATAAAACCAAAATTACACTTTTGAGTAATAAATCTATAACAAACATAAAACAATGGTTTACATTAAATCAGATGTAAGGATTAATTCCAAATTTGTCTGCATACCTTTTCTTTGTATTATTTAATTGTCTAGAGGTGTATTTATGATACGCAAAAGAGAATGTAAGAAAAACATAATTACAGTTGCAATCATGATTACATTGTAATGTAAGCTAAACATAATCTTAATTATCTACCTCAAATTTTGACTGCAATCATGGTCATAATCAAAACTGCATTCAGTTATATTCACCACAAGCTCAAATATTTTTAAACGTGACAAAACGTTATAAAATCCTTCCTAGGAATGACACAGAACTTTAATTAATACCTTTTGGTTTTGAGAAGGTGTGCATGCTACCTTTAAAAGATCAGAATTACAGGTTCAGTCACACTGTACCCATACATCTGAGTATTTCTGCATTGCAACCTTTGCTGACTGCATTTGATGCAAACATGTATTCTGAAACCCTTGGGCAGTTTTGAAATGAAAAGTTTATAAGTGAATACATTCATCACCTTAAGCTGTAAAGACTTCTACATTTGTAATACAGTGTTTACACCAGAGAGAGTCTATAATATGTGAAGAATGTCAAAATACTATCAGTCACAAAGCAACCACTCAATTATTTCTAACTCTATACAAAACGACAAGACTGAAGATTTTCAACACAGATTAACTTCCAAGGGCATATACTTAAAAGCTATAATGTAAATTATCCTGGATTGAATAAAGAGCCACAACAGAGACAAGAAAAATTGACAAGTTAAATCTTTAAATTGGGAGTAAACATCACACTCTGGCTAAGTAGAACTTTCACACAATAGACATTGGGGGATAACTGGGGTAATTACGATATGCCAATAACCCCAGCACATTAAGAGCCCTCAATCACATCAGACAAGCAACAGTCTTAACTGTAAGCTCCAACAATCTTATTGAAAAGGCCTCTTCAAACAAACAGAAGCTAACTGAATCACCAAAAATCACACCCATTCACTTAGGGTGCATGGCCTTGCTTTCAGCTCTTTTCGGCATTTTGACTTTTGAAGTAGACTTTAAAAAATAGTCTTTGGTAGGCAGTTGACTCAATAGGATTATCATCTGAAGTAAACCGAATTTCCACTCAATACTTCCGTTTAAAACATCATAAAAGCAAGGGATCTTTGATGACCTCTTTTCAAATATTCCAAAAGTCCAAAAGTGACTAAATAGTAAGACCATTCATCAAGTTTGAAACAGAATTACAACAAGCCAGTGAGCCACTCCTGGAAAACAAAAGCCATGGCCAGCTCGACTTGGAAACTGGGCCATAAAACTCTATCTAACTAACTACATCATGTAACAAAACTTTTTGAACCACTAGAGAAATATGTGAAGGAACCTGAATAAAACAGAATATTTTATGACATACATATCTTAACAGAAGGAATACTGAAACCTCTGACACAATTTTCTATATATTCGTTACATTCGATACCTGCTACCATAACTATCCAATAGAAATGTAACAACAGCTACCACACCCTAGTAAAGTTCCTATGCACTGTATTTGCAGAGCAAGCAGTTGAATATGCTGTGAGATATGATCCACTGAATTTGTAGTTACCGTTAAAGCTCAATTATTTGTAATTTGTGTGGTTGTTTAACTAAGTATTCTACAGAGATTTGAAATGCGGGTTCTTAAAGGACTGGGCGGGTTAGCGGGTTCAGATGCAGGTCAAACCCTTGAAATGTGGGTCATGTGGCAGGTAAGAAAGCAATACTGCCTGCACTGTTTGTTAAATCTATACTGTGCTTTCCCAGCTAATTTTCATAGGATAGTGCTCTTAACCTTACCCGGTGCTAAGTGCAGTGCATGCAGTGAAGAGTTACTACCACTGACTATGTGCTCTCATCAAGCACTATACGGGCATAGATATAGCACCCCCATGTGTACAGTAAACTAGAGACATCCATTATGTTTCATTTTGCAGAATATCAATATATTTTTGTGCCAAAATATGGGGCAACATTCGTAACTATGCAGGATCATACTGTGGGCCTGCAATTAATAATTAGATAAAATCCACCCAAAAGTAAACTTAACCACTACCAAAAATACCAATAAAACTCGATAATATTCTCAGGTCTTAGTTACAAAAATGACCAGCTCAAAATGAAGAAATCCCACTATTGCAAAAAAAAATAAAATAAAAAGAAAAAAAATACTCCTTGGAAGTTCACCATTTATGGTGTTCTATTACACATCAAACTGAGTATACAGCCAAGTACATGTCAAAAGCATTATGTTGCACATGATTTATTTTCCTGTTGAATACTTCATTCCACTTTCACCAAAACTATCCGATTGAGCGGCAAACCCCATTTTATTCCCTTTATCCTCTACATCAAGGAGTAGTTAATTGACCCGACGAAGTAAATTACTCCAGCTGTACTGACAGCTCTGATAGAATCGCAAAATTAGGAAGAGTCGCAACATAGTATTTCATGTGTGTAATAAAAATAACTGTGTGTTATGGATGTCTATTACAAGTGACTGTCATTTTAACACTGACAAAAATAGGTTAATTATCTCTGACTCAATGTGTATTCCTCTTGACTTCCACCAAAGTCTATTGTGAGTCATCTTTCGTTTTGCCTTCCACTTCTTAAGACTAACAATAAATATGTAAATGACATTATCTTCTCCTTTTTTGTCACTACAATAGATGTGAGGCTCAAAATGTATTTCAAAGAATTTAAGAAGACGAGTCTCTCTACCATGACAACGGCGATATATATAATGAACAAAGATCATGAATTGATATGAAATTTGCAGACAATAGCAGCTTCACTAAGAAAAAAAACGTTTTTACAGGGAAATTTAGGTCAGGACATGAACAAAGCAACAATCTACTATGCATCTAAACTGATACTTTACAATGAAAAGAAATCTAAATAACTAAATAAATGTTGAATCCCTTTTCCAATTTCCATAACCTGAAAAAATCTATAAAATAAAAGAGACAGTGCATCCATAGAGCTTGTGAGAGGAGTTACTCACAGGTAAGTTCAACAAGGACTTGACTGTGATGTGGTGATTTGTACAGGTAAGTTATTTTTGATGTTTAAAACTGAATGAAAAGACAATCAGAAATTTAAGTTTTTGTTTGTACACAAATTACTCACATGTTCAAAGAAATAATGATGATAAGACAATGAAAACCATGCAACTGACCTGAGATTTACAGAAGTGTTACTCCAATGACCTCTCCCTACTTAAACTGTTATTCAGTTCCACTTCACTAAATGAACTTTTGGGGCCAAACAATACAGTTTTGAAGCCAAGCATCCCTGTAACTACTCTATGTGTAAACAGGCACCTTTAGCAAGATACACAAACAAATGACTTGAGTTTATTTTAAGGGGAAAGAATTTCTTCCATTGTCAACTAATGCACCAAGGTTTCACTTAAGTGCTTCTAAGGTAATGCAGTTGAGAGAAGTAAAACATTTATGTTTGGGAAGTAAGCCATAAATGAAAACTAATAAGGGAACCAGCTAAAATGCTAGACCAGTGGAAAGCTTTCATACAGGTGCAAAGTTTTAAACATGGATCAATGGTGAAGTCATTTAAGGCAACATTGACAATGAAGTAGGAATTCACTCTTAATTTGTAACAGCTTGGAAGGTACATGTATAAATTCAACCCTTTGTTACAAATTTGTCCATCTTTTTAATTGAAAGGAATATCTGATTCAATTCAAATAATGCAGTATTCACACTGCTATTGCACCATTGAAAAACAAAGAATTGACCTTTTGACCTCTTTTGACCCTACTGAGCTTTATCTTTGACCGAGTAAAAGGTGTCTTCAATTCAATATGAGTAATCCCCACGTAAAGTCTGATATCTCTTTAAGTAACAATTCAATTTAGAATCAGTTTTCAAAGTTTAAGGCAAAATGCATAGTCTGTTTTAACTGAATTTAAATCACCTTCAATTGCTGTGCTCAGAAAACAACTAGAGTAGCACAACACCACTGTCACTAAATGTTCCTTGTGCTAGGTGACTTTCCAGGTTGATATAACATGTAATTTTGAGCACAAACATAATAATTATAAAGAACACACCAGAACTCAATTTGGACTGGTAATTTGTACCTTTGTACCAAAAGGACCCAGACAACGGCAAAGGGTTAAATACAACAACAACAACAAAAAAAAAACAGTTATTAATGCAACACCCCCACCCATTTCTTTATGTCACTGGTAAAGTGGACTTAAATGAGTAAAAGACCAAATCTACACAAGCGGCAACTGCAAAATCCATAATAATATGTACCAATCCAGCTAGTCCAGGGTAACACTAACAAAAAACAATGACCTACACACATCTATAACATTAATGTCTGTGCAATCAATAAGGACTAGCTGTGTAATAACTGGTTGGCTATCTATAGTTACACTGTTATATGACATGCACATCAAAGACAATGGCTTCTACAGGGGACAAAAACATCAAGGAATAACAGCAAAAAGAAAGTATAGTGACTGAAAAATTGTTTTAAAACACATGTTTCTTGTCTTGAGGATATTCAATGTGCTGAGAATGCCCTTTAAAGGCATATTTTCATCATCCCAAACAGTTCCAATTCTCCCAACCTACTTACTTCTAGCCCCTCCCACATTTATCTAACACTGATCTTTATCCAGACACAATCCTAGTTTATTGCTTCATGGCTTGTCCCAGTGGCCATACAAGTCCATAATGTGTAATCAAGACACTCTCAGTGCCCATGCTGTGTAATTTAGCTATGATGCATTGTTTGAATGTGATGCCAATCAAAGAGCTGTACCAATTGAGAGTTTTGATATATGTATACTGAAACTGTAGTTTGGGGTGATGAATGACTGCCTTTAAGATAAAGGGAAATGACCACTATCCTTTGTCAAATCATGTGAAGAATACCCTGTGTTGCCATCCCACTATAACATCTTTCTTCATCTTCCTTCACTGGAAATTAAAAAAAAAAAATCCACAAGAAACTGCAGATGATGAAATCTTTTGAACAGAGAGCAAGACACTCTCCCTCTACAATAGGCTCTACACCTACACTAGCAGGTTAAATAACCATCGTAAGGTTTCTAGATCATAGGAAATCTAGATGCACACATATTTTTGAGTCCATTTTACAGCCATCTAATTTGATTATTACTTCAATTATTAAAAGTATTGAAAATTGTGTTAAAGTTGATAGGGAGAGGTTTAGTAGTGAAAGTTTTCAGAAACTCTGGATGGTGGGGAATTCCTTCGTAACTTTAAATAATGGGAATCTGGTATTCAAATTATATTACCCAAAAGGTTCAAATAACAATTAGCAATTACAGTAGGTACAAACTGCTACTTGTGACGTTTACTTGCTCACAGATTTATCTGTTTATCTCATATGTTTCTTCAATTTGTTATTGTTTTGCTTTTCTCATCGATTTAAATTTACTGTGCTATGCTGTTGACTATGAAAAGTGTTATTGTATTCAGTAATGTCAAAGTAGAGTGTCAAAGTTTAAAATGCTTACTTTTTTGTGTAAGATAAATTTGTTCTCTTTAAATTGTGTGCAGGTTTAATTAATCTTTTGTAAATATTGTAAATGATTTATTTATTTTTCTTCTTTATCTTCTCTCTGTTTATTTGTTTTGTTGTCAATAAAGTTGTTCCTTCTATGAAGGAATAAAATAAAAAAAAACCATCATAGGGTTTCTTCTACTCAATATGAGGGATTCACACACATGATGAAACTTTCATTCTCACTTTTTGTTACATTCTCCTCTGCCTGATCACAATCTTATCACTCTAGGGAGGACATGAAGCTCACTACATGCACACTTGATATAGTCAGGTTCCACATCTGATTAACCCTTTACCATTGTTTGGGTCCTTTTGGACCCATGCGGAGAGCTCGGCTGTCACACGTCTTTACTGTTTCACGCGGAGCTCAAAACTGCGAGTAGCTACCCGAAAATTCGGCCACAACAGCGAGAGAGACAATAGTTTAAGGTCACGGGGTCAATGGCCTACGGAAGCCGATGCGGGGCAGGCTACGTCCGCTTTTCCGCCCACTCCCGATCTGCGCAAATATGCCCCAATCGGAGCACAATTGTAAAGGGTTAATTGATTGACAGCACCAGATACGTTAAAATACACAAAAAGTTGTGTAACATAAGGTTAGGTAACAGGCCCAGTCAAGCAAGTGTTTATTACTTTTTACACAATGTGAACACCATGAAAGCATAGCTCATTGTAACAAGTATGTAATATAGGATGTAACATTGCAAAACAAGTATGGCATTGATCAGTGTCCTCCTTACTTGATGTATCATCCTTAAAATTTTGACCTTTTGACCACTGGAGACTTAAGCGACCTTCCCACCCGACAAAAAGTACAAATCATAAAAAACAGTCATCCAAATAATAGTTATAATAAGATCACTCACTGGTACCCTGTTCCCTCAGATAGCAGCAATACATATCCATACACCCACATACACTCACACACCCACACAACATCAACATCATTTACATTTTGTCTATCTTCAGCAATGAAACAACTTTCAATTCATTGAACTCTACCAACTCAATTCATACAAAGAAACCTGAACTGTTACAAACAAGCAGCTTGCTATACACCCATAGCTTAGGCACAAGCAACAAAAAATTTCTGCATCTCAACCCATGCCTCCCAAGTGACCCACATTTCGCGGGTTTGGCTCGCATTTGAACACCCAAACCTGCTGACCCGCCCAGCACTCTGAAAAACCCGCATTTCAAAGCTCCGAAGTATTCTTAGTTGGAGAACCCTTCCACTCAAATTAACAAATAATTCAGCTTACCGATAACTACACATTCAGTAGTATCTCACAGAACATTAAACTGCTCTAGCTGCTATACAATGCATAGGCCTAGGTACATACAGACCAATGTTTGCTGTCGCAACATTGCTATTCGCAGCAGATTTGTTTATATTTTCCTTTCCATTTGTGCTTTAATGCTATTGTGCATTAATGTTCGATAGAAAAAATAAATGCCCACTTTGTGGGTTAGAGGCAGGGCTTGTCTCAGAGCTTCCAATCAAACTCAGGCAGGACTTGTCTCAGAGTTTCCATGGCTAGAACGCCATGCGAGATGTATGCAAATATATATTGGAAATCACTTACAACATGGTACGACCATCGCCATATCGAGTTGAAGTTTGCAAACTGTACCAGTAGAACTGCACCAAAATTTACAACAATAGTAACGACTGAATATTGTGATCAGGAGAGGTTTTAGTTATTGCACTTTTGTGAGTATCTAGGTCCTAGCTATTTTGGCTAATCTCTCAGTACAATACATTTTTAGGTTACCGCCAAAAAAAAAAAAAAATCGGTACCATACTGAATTTTTTTGGAGGTAACTTAGCGAAATTTTGTTGACTGATTTGCTGAAAAAGTGCCACCATTTTGCGTGTAGACACTTCTAAAATTCAAAAATTTTCCCAAAGGGGAGGAGGACACCCCCTCCCTTTCCCCCCCCGGCCAGCTCTCCACCGACGGACAGATCAGTTGGACCCGCATACAGCCTCGAAAGAACTTGGGAGCTATGTGAACCCCTGATAATTTAAATGCAAAAGGCCAATATTGCTAACCTTTTATGGAATGATAAAATCTTTACCTATTTGACACTTTCTTATTTCTGTTTCACCATCTTCTTGGCTGAACTTCCTCAACAAACAGACCTACTTTCTGAAAATGTGAAATCTTCACGACTGCATATCAAAATATCAATATCAAGTGTTTCCCTCTGAAAAACATCGCTACTTCCTTGCGGCTTTGATAATTTAGCATGCTTTGCAGAAACCTGGTAATTTTCCATTTAACATGATGAATGATTCATTTTTTTCCTTTTACTTAAAAGATAAACTCATTCTCTCTGTGCGATGTATGAATAATAAAAGATATCAAAAATAGGGTATTGGCACTACGCTCGCATGCGAAAATTTAAGATTTGGCAGGATTGTGAAAAAGTCTTCATTCAGGGAGCTAGCTGCCTCTAGTGGCAGTTCCCTGCTTCTTCCAAGCTGAATTGCTAATCCCTCAAGCTCTCTTGGGTTTCAAATGCACTTTTGTAACAGTACACAACTTTGTGGAGCACACTTGACTGTTTAAGAGTTTGGTATCAATAAATATTTAAACCAGCAGCTAATTCTGATAATATCTATGCTCTACACATACATAATTGCAGAAAATGATTGGTACGATCAACTGCGATGTTTTTATTCATTTTGTGATGACTTTATGCACAGCAACCATTTGATGGACATATACCCTGTTCAATTCTTTTGCAGTATATTAATCCTATGTGGCTGGTTTCTACATGAAATAAAAGGAATTTCTATTTTGTAAGCAAGGACCTGTATTCTTGCATATATCTTATCCCTTTGCAACATCTATAGAGACATCTGACTTAAAAATGGAGTAATAGCAGCCATTCTAACCTTGTACAAGACCTGTGGGCTTGTAGAATATGCCCACAGCATTTCCTGTCTGTCAATAGAGGAGGCTAAAGGGAATGGCTTGGCACTGCATTCAAACTGTATTTAAAACCAAACTCAATTAGACCCAGTTTGAAACTATATTTAAACTTTGCCTTTTAATCATTGACACTATAAATCACATTCATGTTGGTGTGTCTTTAGTTTAAATCTCACCTAAATAACTCCAACTAGCCCTGGTACTGGAGTTTCCCAACAACAATGCTAAACGAATGAGAAGGAAGATCATTTTCTAAAGGGGGTCTCCCCCTTTTCCCCCAGTTCAAAGTCTACAAGGTCTGATGTTACCCTTTTTTTGTATTATTTTCAATGGTTGACAATAAATACCGGGATGGTTATTTCCAGGGTTGGATGTCCCCAGCAACATGTTTGGTGTTCCCTGTCTAGGAATACCATTCCCTTGGAATGATGAGTACTGGGAACATTGAAATAATTACATCAATAAGAAGATGGATTGAAAGAACCCCACCCCTCACATCACTTCATCATGCATAGCACCACATACAAATCTGAGCTTGGACCCAGGTTGAAAAAAAAGCAATGTTTCTTATAGTATTACAACCTATAGATACTTGCTTGTAGTGGGGTCTCACATCCCTCACGCTTCAGGTACTACTGTGCACCTTGAGCTGGAGTATCATCAGAAAGTGGGTTTAATCAATGTCAGAGTTTTTGATACACCTCCTGTTAGCTTTGGATACTCACATACCCCACGACACTCCATGTTACCTCATGTTTAAAAGGAAAAACCACAGATTAGCTCCGTGTTTTCCAGTCTGTGTTCTCACATACCCCGTTTTTCGTTGGTTGGGTAAAGTGCTACCACAGTAACAAGGTCAAGTATTGCACATGTCAATGTCTGTAAAATGTTAGAAAATACCTGTCATCAGCGCCATAAACACCTGTGACCTTGCTTGACTAAAACAAACACTGTTTTTAAAACCATTTAACCCTGCATAACCCTGCGATTTGAGGTGGATCGAAATTTTAAACACCGATCCCGCCTTTAGCGGGATCGGTGTTCCCACAGTACTTGAGTACAAGGCAATACGGTGTTGTTACCTCAAGCGTGGGGTACGTGGGACCACAGTACACTTGTCTGCCTAAGAGCCTGGCAGCATCATTGGCAAATATGACTAATGTTTTCTGCAGCTGTACCACTATTAAATGAATGCTGCACCATCACAAAACAGCAAACAGTCCACACCTGGCTGGCTTAATCATGCACCAACAGCACATGTTGAAAAAAAAAAAAAAAACAGCCTAACATAAAATGAATGAAATAATCGATGATGGCTGTCCAGGTAATTTACTGTAAAAATCAAGTAAGTTATTGCCCCTTACAAAAACAACAGCCAGCTAAACTGTCTAAATGCCTTGGCAGTCAGGGTCTGAATCAATATCAAACACAGGCAGACAATTCCTTGATGGAAACGGCAAACACCAAAAAGAGTCCAATTTCCTTAATCAAACAAGACACCAAATTAGAAAAGTGTTTTGATCAAACAGCTAAGTTGATGAAAACTGGTACAAATGTCAGTTTCTGGGTGTTTAAGGGAGGAAGATGTTTGAGAAAGGAAACGTTATATTTAATTTGTACTCTGTAATAGTCGAAGCAACAGTTGCGTCTGGACTCCGTGGACATAGAGGTCACCCTGACCGTGCTTTTAACACAGCACTGGGATATTGATCCAATTAAAATAAAGCACTAAAAATCAATACATTTCATTATAGAACCACAATGTGGGCCATGCAGACTAATGGATTAGGAAAAACTTTGGGCAAGTTACACCTTTCATAGAGTGGCTTGGTATTTTGATAGCAGCTTTAACACAGAATATGGTGGAGCTACAAATATTTGCATGCTGATAAAATTCTGAAAAAAGCCAGGAAAATACAAGGAACTACACCATACCTCTGAAATCCAAACACCCCCATAGAAAATGCAATGTCATCAGAACAAATGAGTAACAATTGACAAGAATAAAATGCACCGGTAAAAAATTACAACCAAAATGCTGAGCAGTGGGATCCCAACTCCAGCCAACTACTGAACTAGGAAGATTATTTAAAGCAGTGCTGGTCCCTCTTGGAGAATTTTGAAAATATCCCAAGCACTAGTGTTTCTGAGTTACCATATGTTGTCAATAACCAGGGTCCGGAGAGATAGGGGGATGGCTAGTTGGGCTTTAGTCCACCCTACCTTTCTGCCGTAGGCATTTTGGGCCACCTTACACTGCTAATACAATGGAGGTCGCTATGGTGCTTAGCCTGCCCCCCTACCCCTTCCCACTGCCACACTAGTTCCATAGCCTCTGATAATACAAATTTTGTATTTTTGTATGTAGTCTATAGATGTTTCCATGGGGGTCCCCAATGCTTTTTCATCATGTTCAATGCTTGAAGCTGTTTGTTCAAGAATGACACATAGGCCTATCTAAGGATCTTTGAAATGCAACTTTAAATTACCCTTCTTGAGTCCACAGTATAACCATTTTTAGGGAAGACATTGCATACATTAAATAAGTCTTCTTTATTTTCAACATATTTTCAACAACCTTTGCAAATTTGGCCTTATATATAAATTCCTGATGAGAATTGAAACATTTTTAAAATATACGACACTTTTAAGACCTCCACATGATCTGCACATTATGTGACACCAAATGGTCACTACATGCATGTACACCACAGCTTGGTTTCCTTCAGACTTTCAGAAAGAAAGAAACCGTGATAAACAGAGCATCTTCTTCCTTTTGAGGTCATATATGACTTGAACTAACATTGCATTCAAATCTGTGTATACCCTTACATTAAAGGGGCACTACATGAGTTACTTACAAGGTTTGGAAGAAAATTCCATATTGAGATAGAAAGGAGATCCATACACTTTTGAGATTTACCTATAACCACCTGTATACACCCTTAAATGACCTATGATGCCCACTTTCCGTAGCTCAAATTTCCTTCTATACCCATCACAGGGAGATGGAAGTCATGTCTTTCAGCCATGGATCATTGTGCCTAAATTTTCTCAAAATCTATTGGAAGGATGTTTTAGAGTTCATGTAAAACTGCAAACAACATGTTGAGTACAACATCATTGATTGCAATAGCACTACAGCTACGCAAATAAAGAAAATCCTAAACTGGAGGCAAGAAAAACTAACATTTCCATTGAAAACTAAAATTCAAGAAATGAATAAAAGAAAAAGAAGTATGTTGAATGAGCAGTTGATCTTAACCAGAATGCAAAAATGCATTGAGGTTTCGATGATACATAAATGCTCCATTTCAAAGAGTGCCATTATGCACCATTATCTTCTCATTCAAATGTTATAGCATTTTTAAAAAATAATTATGTCATTCCAGATGACCTTTTGACCTCCATAAAAAAAATACATAGCTAGAATGACAAACAACAGACAGACAAATGGTTAAACAGCTATCTTGAGAGATCACATTTAAAAAGGTTTCCAGGCTTTGACCCCTGGAGATCCCAAATGACCTTTCATCTCTGCCAAAAACTATGGGGACCATCTTCTGACCACAATGCATCCACATACCCAAATATGAAATCTATCCAAGTTTCCTATCTTGAGATATTGCATAAGCAGGATTTTCAGACATGGACCAGCAGTGACCCCAGATGACCTTTGACCTCCATCAAAAACATTACGTACCATTTCCTGACCATAACCCATCCACATAACAAAAATGAAATCTATCAAATCTACTTAACCTGAGATATCACATAAACAAGGTTTTCAAACTTTGACCCCTAGTGACCCCAGATGACCTCTGACCTCCGCCAAAAGCAATAGGGATCATCTACTGACTATGACGCATCCACATACCAAATATGAAATCTATCCAAGTTTCCTACCTTGAGGTATCACACTAACAAGGTTTTCATACTTTGACCCCTGGTGACCCCAGGTGATCTTTGACCTACCCCAAAAAATATAGGAACCATCTACTGACTATAACGCATCCATATACCAGATATGAAATCTATCCAATCTTTTTATCTTGAGATATTGCGTTTTCAAGATTTTCAGACTTTGACCCCCAGGGACCCAAGATGACCTTTGACCTCCACCAAAAAACAATAGGGACCACCTCCTGACCATAACACATCCACATACTAAATATGAAATCTATTCCAGCTTTCTACCTTGAGATATCGTGTTAATGAGATTTTCAGGCGTTGACCCCTGGTGACCCCAGATGACCTTTGACCTACCACAAAAACTATAGGAACCATCTACTGACTAAATGGCATCCACATACCAAATACGAAACCTATCCAAGTTTTCTACCTTGAGATATCGTGTTAACGAGATTTTCAGACGTTGACCCCTGGTGACCCCAGATGACCTTTGACCTACCCCACAAACTAAAGGAACCATCAAGTGACTATTAGGCCTTTACATACCAGATATGAAATCTATCCAAGCTTTCTATCTTGAGATACTGTGTTAACGAGATTTTCAGACTTTGACCCCAGGTGACCCAAGATGACCTTTGACTCCCACCAAAAACAATAGGGACCATCTACTGACTATAATGCATCCACATACCAAATGTGGAATCTTTCCAAGTTTCCTACCTTGAGATATACTGTTAACAAGGCTTCCATCCTTTGACCCCTGGTGACCCTAGATGACCTTTGACCTCCACCAAAAATGGATAGGAACCATCTTCTGACCATAACGCATCCACATACTAAATATGAAATCAAACCAAGTTTCCTACCTTGAGATATTGCGTTAACAAGGTTCTCATACTTCGGCCCCTGATGACCCCAGATGACCTTTGACCTCCACCAAAAACAATAGGGACTATCTCCTGACCATAACACATCCACATGCTAAGTATAAAATCTATTCAAGCTTTCTACCTTGAGATATCGTGTTAACGAGATTTTCAGACCTTGACACCTGGTGACCCCAGATGACCTTTGAACTACTCGAAAAACACTAGGGACCATCTGCTGACTATATTGCATGGACATACTACATATGAAATCTATCCAAGCTTCCTACCTTGAGAAATTGTGTTAACAAGGTTTTCAGACTTTGACCCCTGGTGACCCCTGGTGACCCCAGGTGACCTTTGACCTCCATCAAAAACAATAGGGTTCTTCCTCTCAATATGGTGCATCTATGCACCAAGTTTGAAAACTGTCACACATTCCTATCTCGAGATATCATGTTAACAAGCAAAGTGTCACAAACACACACACATACACACACACGCACACACACAGACACACACATACATACATACACACACACGCCATCATGATTGCATTGGTTTCTCTTATCATCGCAACCAAAAACAAATAAACATTACACAAGAAATAGTGCAGTAATTTTCTTTCTAATCAGTTTATCCCACTGTGCAGCCCCTCCCTGATTGTATCATGGAGCCATTTTGTCTGAATATCAAAGACTCTTTCTTTCAGATCACATACAGCAGCTTTACAAAGAAAAGTGCACAAAGCTCAGCTTGTGACCAATGTATATCAACTAAAATCCCTCAAACAGCACTTTCCAACCCAACCGTAACATCAAAAGAGACTTACAGGTATGTAACACATCTGGATCTTTCATCCATCCATTTCAAATGGTATTTCTATCTGGAGGGCATCTTTTCTCCAGTCGCAACTGTTTCCCTTTCTCATGATAAAACCCATCTCACCCTCAACCTACTTATCCCTCTTTCTTTAATTTTTATATGCTGCTTTGCAATGAGACTAACATAACTACTTTATGAAACTGACGCCACCTCCTAATGGTGTTGGCAGATACAACATACCATTTGCAAATGTGGACTGTGGGGACACTGTTTGGGGAAAGAGTTTGTCAGAGCCTAACTTCCCGGAGGGACTTCTCTTCTAAAATTGTGTTTTAGACTTAACCTACAACGATAAAAATTGATTCAAATTTCAGAGGGGTTTATTAGAAGCAAGAAGGCATGGAAAAGTACTTCCTTTGGAAAATGTTGAGTGCAATTGCTTCAATCAATGAATTTTCAAAAGAGATTTGCTTTAGGGCAGACATGTTTCCCAACAAACCAAGATAGACAGAGATGGAAAAAAAATTCTTGTAAAACATCATTCTGATTAAAAGTAAAGAGGGGATTTATTATCTTGACACTTGAAAATGACTAGAAGCAGATAGTTGAGAGTCAGTCATGGTACAGAGGTAATATACCTGACATGGTATTACTGTTGAAATCATGATCATGATGCAAATTTTATGCAAACAGTTAAAAGCATTTGATGTATACTATATGAAATACTGAAATATAGATGTAGCTGTCATTTACTAACTTTTGCTTAATATCCTGTAATTGCTTCCTTTTTAATATTTTATAATTACAATTTTTCCTTTCTTTAAATGTCATTTTCCTGATGATTCACAAGACTTATTATTCATCGAGGGAAATGTTTTGCAAAAGGAGTTGAGCCATGATGCACAAAAAGTACACTGCAAGTTGAAAAAGGATAGTCCACAACCAAATTTGTATTTGTAATGTTATAAAAAAGGGAATTTATATTCCAAGCTTTCTGGTGTAATTTTGATTCATTTCTCATGTTTGGTTCTTAAGGTACTCGCAACTGTATGTGACAAATTTCTTACATAGAGTGAATTTCAAGCAAGCATGGATGATATCACAGATTCACTTTTTGGACAATGCTTTGCTTCCCCCATATAGTTACTTAGTTAGTTAGATGGAGTTTTACGGCCCAGTTTCCAACCAATTGGTTAAGTTCAGCTGGCCACAGACTGTTTTCCAGTTGTGGCTCACTGGCTTGTCTTTCCTACTTCATTGCTTATGCTGAGCACCAAACACAATGGCAGAAGGTTGGTTCCATTTTTACAGTCTTTGGTATATGACCCAACCACGACTTGAACTACCAGCCTCCCAACTGCAAGTCAGATGCTCTAACCATATTTGACCATGTAGTCAGTGTTTCTCCATATAATTTACCACCTATTCAACTAAACTCTGATATTTGAGGCATCCCTAATCAATCCAAGGACAAATAGGGTGAAAAATAAATTGAAGAAAACAAAACATTACCCACTGATGCCAATCCCTGACATCATACCTGCCTGCTTCAAGTTCAGTTTTTATAGAAAAAGGGTCAACTTCAACTGCCAATATCTCAATAAATGAAGATGGAAAGTAGCTCAATGTTTTGTAGCAGCCAAAAGAAATTCACAGCAAATCTCTTTGATTGACAGCAAATTCACAAAGCGCACACTGTTGCTCATAGCACACAGCTCATAACTGGATCCTTGATACTCACTGTGAAGCAATAAACTGAGATTGTGTCAAGATGAGGGTAAGTTTTAGATGGCTGTGGGAGGGGGTGAAGTAAATATATATTTTGTTCTGGACTATTCTCTTTACTTGAGCATTGCTTCAAATGGACTGTTTCCATTCTATCTACTCTCAATGAATCCACTCAAAATTGCCAATGAGAGTTAAATTCTATTTATCTGGCTCTGCTAAATTTTTCCAGAAATGAAAGGTTTTTTCTTCTCTTTCTTTCTTTTGCACATGTCTGTGTAAGTGTGTGTGTGTTGTTAAATTGTTTTCTGCAACAATGACCTTTATAAAAAAAAAAAAAGTTTACTTTTATGTGACAGCCCCAAGTGACCTCATTTAACCTGATTATTTGACAAGGTTGTTAAAATCACAAATATAGGGGTCAGATTGAAGATGGGGTAGCGGAGAAAAAAGTTTGATTTATAGATACATCAGTTATTCATCTACTTTAACAAATCACAGCTTTGTAATCTGACTCTCTGACTACCTCATAAATCCCCTGAGATGAACTGGAATCTCTTTTTCAGTCCAAAGATTTAAGTACCTCAACAGCTGTGTGACTAAAGGGATGAGTCTATTATGTTTATCCTACAGACTATAAAGCTCTTTACCAATTGTGGTCAGAGGCTAACCATTCTAAAGACACAAAGTGATTAAGATGAAAGGTTATTTTCAGAAAAGCATCAAGCATGGTTTTACAAAATGCTTGTGGGTTACAACTCTTGGAGTACGGAACAATCATATGCTAAAACAGCTTCAATAAAATAAAACCTCAGGAAAACATAAGATGCAATGATCATATTGTGAACCTTAAGTCTGTCCAAGTATTACAGACCTGATCAGCAACTGGTAAAGCTCTTGCAGCTAACAGTAAGCGGTGCATTCAATGAGAACAGTAAGATAAGGCATGTGTAGTCAAGATTTATGATGAAATATGGAAAGATAACAATATGTTATAGCCCTAAACATCTGCATTCATGGATTTAAAATTGGACTGATACATTTTATCAGACAATTTGCTGTAGGTGTTCAGAGATAACTTTTACACATGCCATGATGAGAAGATGATGACTATAAATCTAAGGGGAAATTTTGCTTCTTGGCTTCATTTTCATTTCAGCATGTACAGGTGATGCATCTACACACTATATCTATTATTGTGAATGAGAAATGTCAGTACATGCAGTACAGCTTTCATAAGAATTAATGCTTGACATTTTTTGTTATTTTGAATGCAGTTTTCTACAAAATCAAATTAAAGAAGGCGACAAGCCGACAATGCCTTCCCCCTGTACCCATATTGTTGCAAACCATTTATGACAAAGAGCCTATTAAAAGCATGGAAGTAGGCCTAAATCACTCCCACAGGTTCATAGTCAAATTAAAAAATCAAAGAGGGGGTTTAAACCTCAAGGTATTTCATCTGCCTGGTGAAAGGAGATAAGGAGAGGGGTGTTGCCCCTTTGGGAATTGTGGAAAATTGACCAATGCAGTGATTTTGTAGGGTAATAGCCTTTCATCCTCCAGAGCATATCTTTTCATTTGAAGTTTTTTGTCACACCCCTCCCTCCTCCCTATCCTGCATTTGCATGCCTTCACCCAGAGATAGTAGCTACAAGTATATTGAAAGGAAGGAGAAGCTTCCTGCTTTCGGTGTCATCAATTTAGGTTGGGATTAATTGCTAAAAGATTGCAAGTGGATCAAATATTTAATAAAAAGCCACTTGCGGTTAATATGGCAAATCAAGTTTTATTAAGATCTGTAAAATTCTCTGCCTCTGTTGTCAATTTGCCATCTATCAAACGCTTTTGTCTCTTGATCATGACTGTGCAAGCGATCAGCAGCAGGTGTGAGTCAGGAAGTTATCATGGTGAAAAATGACAGAACCCACTAATAGGTTCTTGTGATTTTTGAAATCCAACGGCTTGCTTGTACTGTTAGTATCAGGCCTTGATTTTCAGAAAAATTTCTGGTTGTCCTTCGGGCAACTATTTCATTAGTATTGGTTGTCCACAATGAAATTTGGTTGTCCGAAACATTTTGCACACAATTACAAAACAGTAATTGTGTTCATGTATTATTGGTCTTGAAGAATAAAAAGCAGGGATGTTTGAGAGACAGGAACACTTCCAGTCTGAAACATGGTAGATGAAAAAAGTTGAAAGAGTTTATCAGTAATAGCTATACTTTTTCAATGCAAGAGAAAAATGGTTGTCCATGGGACAACCAATCTTTAACTCTGGGTTGTCCGTATGAAATTTTAGTTGTCCCGGACAATCGGACGACCATGAAAATCGAGCCCTGAGTATGCTACTGTAAGTCGCATTTACTGTTCATACAATAAGGGTATGTCACATAAATGGCAATTCTGAATGTTACTTTATGAAAAACAGCCGTACTCAACTAATCTCAATCAACTACCAAACAATCCCAAATTACAGGATTAAATGTTTAGTGGTTTTACCACATATTCACATCCCTACATCACATAGAGGGAAGCCATTTAGTAAAGGGTCATCAAATGAAACAATGTTCGGTTTTGTTTCATATTTTTTAGAATCATCTAAACAGAAGAGCACAGGTGAGCACCATTTTCAGCCCTATGCACCTGGGCTTTTCAACTTTTTCTGTCATAGGGCCACATCTCAACCTGTTGCCCACTGAAACTATACACGAACACAATGTCCAGTAGATCTGTCTATACTACAAAAAGGACTTTCCATAAGTGCCCTATGCACCACATGGTGAAGTTACACGGGCAAAACTGCCTGTCACTATGGAATTCAAGGTACAGGCTCCATGGTCCTTTCAAACAACTAATCTGCGTATTAAAATGTGTTCATGCAGTAAACTAGTCCCAACACTGACAAGGTTTCTACTCCATTTGTCTAGGTGGTCTCCTAAAACTGGAGTTGTACACCAACAATCACATACACAATAAAGCTAAGAATGAAGTTTCACACCACTCAAACAGAAAATGGTCATCAGGGTTAATTGGAAAATCTTTTGAACACAAAACACCATTTTGGGGTATTAACCAAACATTGTGAATAGATAAATGGTTTAACATTTGGCATGAAAGGAAATTTATGAGGCTTCCAAACTTTGGCAACAAAACAGTTGGGCCCATTAAGGGACCAATTAAGAAACCTCAGGACCAATCAGGGTGATGTCACTGACTACAGCAGCCATAGTGGTTGTTTGTGCTGTCTCCTGTTTGGACAATTCAAAAAGCAGCCAAAAAGCACACAAGACAACAACCGTTCTAGATGGGAGGGAGAAAATGGGGAGAAATGCTAAATATATACCTCCAGATCTTGTTTGCTCTTTTTTCTGACTCAGAAATTACAGCACACCTCCCTGTCTGGCTTCACTAAGGACAATAAAATGGTGAGTGAATGATGTCTATGGTTTTAATGGGCTATTTGAAGATGGTGAACATTGGGATGCATACTCCTTGGAAGCCAATGGGCCCGCTGTTAATCTATGAACCTCTTTTTGCCCAGCTTCTCTTCTAAACAACATGTTTATAATCACTGTCATGCTGCTTGTCTGCATATAACATTCTTGCTCTAAGTTAAAGAGCCATGTCTAAACAATCTGTAACCATCAATCATGTTAAACAGGCTTCTATGACTGACAGAGAGGTGAAATTCACATCATAAAGAGGACCTACACCAGATACATTTGCAAAACATCATCCACCAAGAATTGTGTTTTAGTTTTCCACACTGTAACTTTGATGAGAGGGCTTTTCTGCTAGATGAAAGTTTTTTCACTTCCACTATCATTTCATACTTTCAATTTTAAGTTTCTTCAAGTTGAAGGGAGAAACCACAAAGCAAGTGGATGGTAAGCATCTTCATTCAACTGTTCATGTACACACATTTTCAAGTTATGATTGGCTGATCCATTGTATTGTATTGGTTGTATTCTTTCTAAATGGTAGAGATCATGTTAGTAATTTGCAATTTTGTTTACAGCCATTTAGCAAATTTATTCTCAAGCAGTGGGCATTCCCTCTCTTCAATTTCTTTCCAAAATTTTAAGTTTTAATGAATTTCATAGTGAATATGGTGAACAAGCTACTACATGTGAGGGGACTGAACTGATGAAAAGCATTGATTCTAAACATATAGCCAGCCAAACACTAGACTTATACAAATTTTCCTTCTGACAAAAATTTGGAGAAAATTTATCAAGTAAAACACAAATCAAAAAAAGAAAAGACATCTTGAAATTTTTCAAGGTTACTTTAAACACTGGCTCTTTTATTGTGAAGATAAATGTGCTTTGGAAGACAAAGCGAAACATTTTGCTTCCAGTTCATACAATGTACTATATATGGATCCGAACAAGTGCCATAAATGTTGTAATAAATTTTGACATCAACATGTTGACAAATAGCCTGTGGGTGTATTTGCAATTATTTATTTGTGGATGAAAATTCATGGTAGTAGGATCATACATGTTTAAATGCAGGCATATCATTACTTAATGACCTGAAGATTGCACTATATACATCAACTTCAAATACCTCTGCCGGCAAAAAGACCTGCTGGTAATAAACATGAATGGAAGAAATCCTAAACTTGGCAGATGGTTTAAGCTAGAATCAAATCTCATCTAACTTGTTCCGATGGCACAAAACTAAAGAACGTCTCAGCAATGTGTGGTACACTGGCTTTTGCAGCATATGAGAAAATTAAGGACCATTGAACTTTAAGGTCCACTCATTGAATGGTCTGGTCCAACTTGAAAATGAGTGGTTTATTTGAAGGAAGAACCTTTGTGCAGAAAAGGGGACATGTAAAATCCAAAGCTGTTGAAAAACTATGATTAATGACTATATTAATTAATGATATGCACAGCATTGGAGACTTCCACAAATCCAAACAGCCAATTGGTTGGAAATTAAGCTGCAGCACCTCATTTAAATAACCCACAGCCAAAATCATAAATTATACAACCACAGGTTTTCTATAGATACAGCAGGGAAAACAGGCCAGTGAGCCACAACTGGAAAAAAGGCTGCGGCCAGCTGGACTTGAACCAACTGGTTGGAAACTGGGCCGTAAAACTCCATCTAACTAACTATTCTGTACAGCTATCTTATCATGTTGCCAACTTGCTAACTTGAACCATTTTTTGAAACCAGAGTAAAGCTTTACAATTTGGTTGACACTAATAGTGTAACTAGATAAATTAAGTGGCTACGTTTAAACATATATTCATGTCCGCCAAACATACCTGGAATTCCCAACAAAATGCATCCTCTCTCACTCCTAAAATGGGAGAGATTTTCAAAATCAGGGTGACCTCCTTCCTTCCAAAGGGGTTATTGTTGGGATTTGTAAATGGGGGAGGAATCTTGATCATACAGTACATGTAGTGGTGGTGCACCAGATGCAGTGTCATCTGTGTTTATTTGGATCAAGTTTTAAGCCACACATGGGAAGATTCAATTTGTCAAGTAATGTGTCCTACTTGTACTAGTACTATGATCTCAGACGCACCTCAAAGTCTGCGGGAATTTCCCACATTTTATCTTGGGCAGTATTCTGAAGA
Source organism: Holothuria scabra (assembly GCA_037179385.1). Taxonomy (NCBI): domain Eukaryota; kingdom Metazoa; phylum Echinodermata; class Holothuroidea; order Aspidochirotida; family Holothuriidae; genus Holothuria; species Holothuria scabra. The sequence goes on along the minus strand of CM074180.1, from coordinate 29,702,349 downwards.
AACAATGATTCTCGCAATCCCATCCCTTAACGCAAATACTACTTTCATACCTTATTGCCCGTTTTCCCATTTAAATACACCTGTAGTTCCATTTATAGTGGTTCCCATCTCTACCAGACACTCTATACAATTTTAGGGAGCTACACAATTTACTCCAGGTACCACCACCTGACAGGACAGAACTCTCTGAAAGGAAGTATCCTGTCAACTGACTCTCCACTCCCCATCAGACAGACATCTCAAACCAAATCCTCTCAATTTGTTTTCTAAGGTTTTACGCATGTGTCGCCCCCTGTGGTCTGGGGGTTGTAGAATATGCCCACAGTATTTTCCGCCTGTTTAAGAGGTGGCTAAAGGGAAACCAGACTCGAACGTGAACCACACTGGAAAATAAATTTAAACTTTAAAGACAGTCATTCGTCATCCCAAACTACAGTTTCAGTATACATATATCAAAACTCTCAATTGGTACAGCTCTTTGATTGGCATCACATTCAAACAATGCATCATAGCTAAATTACACAGCATGGGCACTGAGAGTGTCTTGATTACACATTATGGACTTGTATGGCCACTGGGACAAGCCATGAAGCAATAAACTAGGATTGTGTCTGGATAAAGATGAGTTTTAGATAAATGTGGGAGGGGCTAGAAGTAAGTAGGTTGGGAGAATTGGAACTGTTTGGGATGATGAAAATATGCCTTTAAACATTTTATCCAGTTGAACTGAAATTATATAACACATGTTGGTGTGTCATTAAATCACATTAAATCACATCAAGATACCTACAGTACATACCTCCACATTTGTGTCTCCAAACATGTATCATACTGATACCTACCATGTCCCAAGGTCATGTTAGGGACACAAGGAATGGTTAGGGTTGGAAGTTAACAGACTTCAAGTACTGCAATGTGTGATATCTTGTCTTCCATATGATGCATCTCTTTTAAATGTAATAAATAAATGTACAGTTACTTTCATCAGGTCAAATTGATAGTAATAATAGTAACTAATCATTTTAAATGCTGTTTCTCAAAACTTCATAGGTAAAATTTGTCCCCATCCTTACCCAGATAACTACCCATTAGGTACAAGTAAATCCCATGTTTTTCTGTGAAGAGTCCCCCTGATCATCAAATATTGGTTTATGTTCAATCATTATTTGGTGTCTTGCTGGGAAGCCCCATGCTCCCTTTCATAGGTCAGATGTTGATTTTGACCTAACAGTTTGCTTTGGCAAATTGAAGTTTCTTAAAAACTCTGATGAATGTAACCTCACCACTGCTGTTCATGACTTCTTCACCTTCCCATATTTACTGTACAAGTACTGTACTCAACAAAACAAAAAAAAAAAAAAAACAAAAAAAAAAAATTGGTTGGAACACGAAGTCTCATTCTGTCAACAAGATATTGACCAGGATATTGCGGTGGTTTCATGTCGATATTTATCATTTGCCATCACAATAAAATTATGTCCATTCTGGATATCCAATCAAGCATGGTCAAATAGTGCACTTCAATAATTCGATGAAATATTTCAAAGCCATGTTTGTGCCTTCTGCAAGTGTGAAAAGTTGAAGGCATGAACATGTACTTGATAAGTGGGAATTAGCTCTAGTTTGAATACTGCACGATATACCTTAAAGGGAAATATCTTGTTTGTTTTACAAGAAAATTTCATCCTTTATAAACCAATATTTATCGATAAAGAGTAATAGATAATTAAAAATAAGGCAGTATAGTAGCCTTCTTTTCAAAAAATAAGTTCCCTCAGATGAAAATTCAGTTGTTTGTTGCTCAAGAATAATTTGTTCACCTAAACTTTCAACATTTCAAAAGATGCAACTTCCATAGCTCTTCTTGTGCATAATATTTAATAATAATTTAATAATTTTAATAATTGATTTCCAGTATAAACAATTTCTAATCAAAGAAATGGAATTCAAATTTTGAGGTTTCACGTTTAAGACTATGACTTTCACACCATATTGTTTCTATTACATTAATTTATGTCAGTCTGGGTAGTTTTGCATCTTTCGAAGTACAAGAAATATTTCTCAAACCCTCACCTTGATTGTAAAAGTTGTTCCAGAGGGCCACATATAGATGATGTCAAACGTACATAAAAGCTTATATCATAAACATATAAAATTTTATTAGCTATTGCACCAAAAGACCTAGACCTTCATATCAATGATCAAATATACAGTGGCAGTTTGTTATGGTGGCAGTCTTCAAAAATTACATACACACAAATCTGCGACTCAAAATATGTATGAATTTATACCACACCTTCACACAAAATGACACTTTTCTTTGCTTATTTGTTTACTAACAATGTAATTAATGATCAGCACAGTGAAAAAGAATGCATTCAAATGTTGTCATGGAACAGCAACCAAAAGAATAGTTAGTCGATCAGTCCTCTTACACTGTCACATCCCAAACAAACCTTATCTTTAGCGTGAGTAGAATTTCTCTGCCTTCCATCAGTAATCTGGTCATATCATGACCAATAGCTTTTGACAAGTAGTTACACATGAAGAATTCTCTTCATCTGGAAAGCCAACAGCTGTTAAAGCCTGAACCATTTTGACAAATCACCACAAGCTCTTTGCAGGCAAAGACCAGGGTAAAAGATGCCCAGTGAAAGGTGATGACTCCAGGGTGGTCTATTATTAAAAATATTTGGAGTTCGCAACTCCGTACTGCTACTGAGATCTACAATGTAGATTACGACTGACAATCTAATTCCAATCAAATGGATCTCCTCAGACCATAGAAGTACATGAATGTTCACAGTTAATGCAGGGAATTGTCCTCCATTCATTTGCAAGATGGAATTAAAACAAACCCTAAGTACTATCTTGTGAATGGTTTGGTATCCCTGGTGATGTTAGGTATCATTGAATTCTATTGCTGACATTTAACCCCCTGTTGTGACCAACACATTTAAGATACTGCCAATGAGGCGAAAAAAAAATTATCTCAGAAAATTGACTTGCTAACCAAGAGAGCTTCAACTGACAAGTTACTCTTTCACCCACAGATATAAATTATTTAAATCTTTTACCACTGTGGCTTTTTGGCAAATTTGTTTGTTTCAAAGGAATATCTCTTAAAACTTTAACCATTATTCAAATTAACACTATGCATGCAACAAGGCACAAATAAGGCATAGTGCCTGGAGGTGATTTTCCAGGTGAATTTGAATCTTTTAGCACAGCTATTTTGATAGAGCTAGTCCATTGTGTGGTCAAGGTTATGTCCACTACACAGTTTAGCTACATGAGGTTCAGTTTCTAACTGTTGAGGCTCAGTTTTTAACTGGTCAACTGGTTTTAAGTTGAGCTGGCCATGGCCTTTTTCCCAACATGATCAAAACTTGAGCAAATGTATTCAGTATTATTAAACATACAAAACATAGTTGCAATTTTTTAAGTTTAAAGGCCCAGTTCTCTCACCCCAAACAGTACCAATTCTCCTAACCTTCTTACTGAAGCCCCTCCCACAATTGTCTGAAATTCATCCTTATCCAGACACAATCTCAGTTTATTGCTTCAGGGTGAATATAGAAAAACTCAATTTATATAATTGGTACCCGGGTACCAAAATTGTAGTTTGGGATGAGAGGTTTGGCCCTTTAAGGGAAAATCTTGATCCAAAAGGTTCATAAGGCCTTAAGATTTCAGAACCAGCCACTAGTTCTATCATTTTTGATGCATAATAAAGTGGAGAAAATTCTGCAAGCAGCTGCTCTGGCTATATCAACGGAATTCCAGAGCTTACAGGATTAAACAAATTACGTTTCGTGCTAGCTGGAAACAAGTATGAAAGCCAAATTGTCCTTAACTTGCCATACAAATAGCTGCATGACTTAAAATGTCATCACCATTGGACATTTACCTAATAATAATGACATGTCAAAGTATATTATTGACAAAGTAAATCCTTTTTACTACAATTTTTTTGTTGTAGCCAATTTCCTTGAATTTGCAAGGTCTGCAATTTTAATTCAACGGAACATAATTAACACCATGTTAAAGAAACAAAAACAGGTTCTTCCAACCCACCTGTGAAAACTTATTCAACATTTCTGTATTCTGGTTTCAATCCAATTAGAAGGAAAAATAAGTTTTTCGAACACGTTTGATATTCTCTGTCAGACTTTGATATTCCCTTTACAAGACTTCAGGTTTGTACAATCTTATCAAACTATTTGTCTTTCCTCAAAATGTTGTCTATTTATACAAAATGAAAAAAAGAGAGCATATTGCTACTACCAAAAAAGAAAAAAGAATAAAAAAAAATACATTGAACAATAAGCAAAACTACCAGCATGTTTTATTTACACTTTTTATGACTTTCCAAATGACACCTTTACATTACTGGTAAAAGATCACACACATTATTTGCTACCAACACTCATCAACCAATACGCTTGCTACCTTTTAGTAAAATTTAGTACACATACTATAGGTCACAGAGTCCTGACCGACTTCTTACTACAGGTCACTTGCACTTTTTTAAGCAACTGAGTCAAATCCTAAAATTCCAATTCCATGGCCACATTATCTTTCAAACAATGGATCTAAATTTTTCTCATAGTTAAGTTCCAAACTTTATATTATTCTACAAGTTTGAGTATGATTCATTGGAAAAGCACCACTCACATTGTCTACTTAATTAGAGTTAGTGGCTCAATTCAATCCGCACCTAATCCTTACACAATTAGCACCTTGCATATCAAAGTTTCTTCAAATGGAACAGTAAATATCACAAGGCATGTATGTCCAGTCAAGCAGGCTAAATTTCAAACCAGAAGAATTGACCAGACAACCCATTCTCCTAATCTCACAAAATTAGTTGTCTCCTTATCAAAACAGCTTGACCATGGGGCGTGCTTTATATCATAGAAGTCTGGCTTGAAGTACTTACAAGGATTCCATCAAGGGCTCTGTTTATAGGCCAAGACCTTGTAAATACTATAATCAGATTTGCCTAATTATTTCATCCACAGTATTTCTAAGACCACTTTCACTTTCCAAGAACCTGCTCACAATGAGCCTATCAATCCTTTGCAACATTTGAGAGCCTAAATATCCCTTTACAAGACACAAGTTCTCAGGCAAGGCAATTCTGGTATTCTGCTTTACCTAATATATTTAGGTGAAGTTCTCAGATTTGTGCCTCTGGCCAGGATTAACCTTGTATTGTGGTAATCTGATTCTATCCAGCACAAGTTCCAATGAAATTTAATCCATGATATCTCTTCTTTTTAAGCTGATACTGAAAAGTACATTCTCTCTTCTGAAAACTGCCATGGATTTTTCACCTCTCTTCTTCATTACCAGTTTATAGGATTCTGGTACATTAATTATTCAGATCACCTATCAATCAATCTACCTCCTCTTTTCCACAAATATCTACATAAGATGGAATGAAAAATGAGAAGATTCCTTCCCTAAAATGTGAAGTTTTGTCTTTATTTATTAACTAATAGCTTCGGAGACTTGATACCTCCTTCTCTGAGTACATTTTGTCTACATTAAAAGATTGAATTACGCACAATTTAATGCCCTGTAAGACTATATAGACAAGTTTGGTCTCTAATTAAGTATTTTACAGCTTGTTTTTCCTTCTTTTATGAAATGTTAAAACAGGACAAGTCTCTCAGGTTAAGGCTTCACTGTTTTTAAAGCGAACAGTTTTCCATTTTTTTTCTCTTGATACTTTCTAATTCTTTAATTTTAAATGAATGTTATAACTAGTACAGGCTTAATGTGTAATGATTGAGAAAAACAAAACTCCTGTTTATATCATATTACCATGAAGTTGCACATTTTTTATTATTTTTTTATTTTAAGACAATTCAAAATCATAAGCACACTCTATAACAGTTATTATTTGTTATGAAGTTTGCGGCGTAAACAGCTCTACTGGCATGTCATCACAACAGAAAAGGGCATGATTATCACTCTGACAGTGGCATTCATTGAAAACTATTAATCCCTCACAATTGGGAAGAGGATTTTCCATGTAGCGACATCTTCCAATAGATTTATGATTATGGTTTAATTGGCTTGAATTCAAGTTACTTGTGATGGTAATAAAATGTTGTAGGAATGTGCATAAAATCAATCATCAGCTGTAGTTCTCATTTAAAGAACGACATTGCACATTCAAGTTTCTAGCCATATGAAAAAATGTATTAAGGGCAATAACACTGGTTTATTTCAAATCTGTCCATCGCTGTGCTGTCATCAAATTAAAAAGTGAGTCAAAAAACTGCACTTGCACTTCCAATGCACTTTAAAGATCATTTCCTGCCAGTATGAAGATGTGAGAAAAGTTTTTATCCGAACTTGTCTCTCAGTTTTATCCAACTTGTATTCAAACAACAGTATCCACCATGTTTTCAAGATATTACAGGCCAAAAATGGAAATCTTTCAAAATTTGCAAACATATTAATTTTCTCAGTCGTGCAGTCACAATAAGGTGTCATGATGACTAAAACAGCGAATGTCTGGCCACAGAAAAGAGATCTGTAACTTCTTATAAAATTTGTTGAAAACTTTGTGCCCACTTGTTTTGAATAAAACCAAAAAGCCAAAAGGCTTAGTGATTCCTTGCCGCTGAAATACCTTTTTTCTTTCAAATTGACAGTGCTTGACAGATTTGTCTTTACAATTTAGGTACAGAATGTCAAGGGTGCATTTAACAAAGATCAAATCACCTTTTATCATGTTGATACTGTAACCTACAGAACCCAACAAGCACTGACCCACAGTGACCCCAAATGACCTTTGACCTCAACCAAAATCAAAAGGGTTCTTCGATTCTCTCAAGACGTCTGAATACCTGACGTGAACTCTGGTCTGTACCAAAAACAAGAAGGCTCTTACGGTGTTAACCAGCCATTTGAGAGGTTTTTGTAATTTCTCACACCTTTGACCTGCACCAAAAACAGTAAGGTTCTCCCTCTCAACATTGCAAATCTATATCCCAAATATGAAGTGTCGGTCACTCCTATCTTGAGATATCGTGTTTACAAGCTACATTAGACGTTTTCCCAATTTAACCACCAGTGATCTCAAATGACCTTTTACCTCTACCAAAAACAATAGGGCTCTTGCTCTCAACATAACAAATCTATATATCAAATATGAAAAGTATCGGTTTCTTCTATCTTGAAATATCGTGTTTGCAAGCCATCTTGGACATTTTCACAAATTTTACCACAGGTGACCTCAAAAGACCTTTGACCTCCACCAAAAACAATAGGCTTCTTCCTCTCAACATCACAAATCTATTTACCAAATATGAAAAGTGTCGGTCACTCCTATCTTGAGATATCGTGTTTTCAAGCCATCTTGGACATTTTTGCAAATTTTACCACAGGTGACCTCAAATGACCTTTGACTTCTACCAAAAACAATAGGCTTCTTCCTCTCAAAATAACTGATCTATGTACCAAATATGAAAAGCATCGGACATTCCTACCTTGAGATATCATGTTTACAAGCAAGTGTCACAAACACACACACACACACACGACATCACCATCGCATAGATCCCTTGCCTGCCTATGGCAAGGAATCAACAAGTGTAATTTATTAGAGGCAAGATATTTCAGCTCAAAATTCCATAATATTAACCAATAGGAAAGCATGAGACCTAACTATACTTTATCTGAAAAGAAGGGATGCACCAGATATCCTAAGATGTACAAAAAAACAAAACCAAAGCTACAAACATCATAGACTTGATTACACAGTAGTTTCTTTATCCATGGAGGTCAAAATCAAATAAATTTTGTCACCATGCACTGCGAGCCTGAATGGGATGGGAAGAGGAATGCACTTAATCCTTCACTAAAAACATGACACCATTCCAGTATTTGTAGAGAAGTCATGAATTGATCATTAATTAAAATTTACTGTGACTGCTTGGAGGGTAACTGCCAAAGCTGGGTTTTCCCAATGTTCAAATATTCCTGCAACTATAAATTAACCAATAAAATACTGAACAGATCCCAAAACTGGTGTGCAGGAAGCCTCTTGGCCTACAGTACATTATGTAACTTCACTGTGCAATCAAACCTTCAGCACCATAGAGTAGCATACAGCCATGACAGCACAGAAATATATGACAAGGTAAAGTGGTGGCAACCTCTTCTGATGAGAGAGTCCAATTTAATTTGCATTTCCTGCCCAGAAACTGCCAGTATTTTTCATTGTTTCAGAGGATTAGGCTGATGCCTAAGTAATTTATGTCAGGATAAGAAATTATCTTCATATCATATTCCTCAACGAAGACGTCTCAAAGAGTAATAATTCAAGATGTCTCAAAGTGTAATAATTCCTACTAACGATGTAATGCTGGAAAGATTTGCTTCATCCATAGTTTTTATGCATTGAGTATAAATGTGAACAATCAAGACACATTTATACTGCGCATTCATATTGTACAGCCAGCAGTAAAAGTGTACCTCAAGTTTAGAATCTATATTTCTGAGATTACAAAAAGAATCTCATTCATCCAACTGAACTCTCATTGTAATAGCTCATTACCCAGATGAGATATTAAGCATTGATTTTTATGTACTTTTTTTAAAATAAATTGTGACTTACTTGTTGCTCACTCATAATACCAGTTTGCTTCAGTTTCCCTCAGACATTAAAACATGTTTTGATAACCTTCATTTCTTTCTGTTTTCTTGTTGATCATTTCTACAGAGAGAGTTGTTTAAGTCAAGAAACCCTATACCAGTAAATGTGGCATCACATATTTGCACAAACTGCAGTAGCTTTCTCTCCAAAATCCCCCCAAAAATGTAACTTTAGTACCTAGTCACCTACTACAATGACATCACAAATTATTGTGCACTCTATCATTTTAAAGGCCCATTCTCTCATCCCAAACAGTACCAATTCTCCCAGTCTTCATAATTAAGCCCCTCCCACAACTGCCTAAAATTTATCCTCACCCAGACACAATTTGAGTTCATTGCTTCAGGCTGGGTAAAAGCTCAATGGGTATTTTTTAAAACGCTGTTAGTACAGTTCATGCTGTGTAATAGGCCTATAAGATTGATGAGCTGCATTGTTTGAAGTAGCTGTTAATCAAAGAACTGAGCCAATAGAGAATTTCTATGGACTCGCTACAAAAAAATTTTGTAGTTTGGGGTGGGAGTCTACAAGCCCTTTAAATTGAGAGAATAAACTTCAGAATTTCACATCTTAGCACAGAAATGTACCATGAAGATGAGAGTTAGACTGTTTTAATCCATTTCTCATGCTCTGCAATATGTATTTTTGAAATTTTAGACTTACGATACACTTTAAAAGGATGTCATGATACCCATCCCTTGCATCTAATCCAATCTGCAAACTGCTGGATTTGATCTTCCAAGCAAAAGTTCCAATGAAATACAATCCATGATTCCAACATGTAAAATCTGAAGTTGTAAATATGTATCACTTATGAAGCATATTGATTTCCACTCCAGAAGTGTACCAATAGGATGGCAAAGAGTTCTAAATTATTGGTAACATTACTGCACAATGACTCATGGAGGTTGCACTTCTGTAAAACCCATTCACTCTCCAAAAGTTTACTGCAATCTGCTTCTCCTGAACCCTGGCTGATAATAAATACCAGACCACAGACAGGGCAATGATCTTTATCTTATGGGAGAAGATGCAGCCAGTAATAAATGGCTACATTCCTCTTGATCACATTACTGTACCACATGACAAAAGCCACAGGAACATATGTGAACCAATTTTCTTAACAGCATTTTTTCATCACTTTGAATGGGAGGTCAAACCTTGTAAGAACAAGGGAGTTGCCCCTAGAAGAAATTTGCAAATTCCTGGCTACAATCTGAGGGAGTGGGGGGGGGGGGCTGCTACATGGCAGCTTCCTTAATCAGTATAGTCCTATCCTTCAACCAACATTATTATATTTTAATGCATTCACCCTAGTTAACTAGTAACACCTGAGCCAGACACTCTGTATCAAGCAAATGTTTAGTTCTTACCCATTTTTTACCCAGTCCACTATTATAGTTAGCCACCAAGCTACAGTCCATCCACACCTGACATCAGCTAAACTGAATCGAGAATCATGCTAAATTATGACTGAAGTCTGGATAATTATGCACAAATTGGTTTTTGATGTGCAAAAGAGATACCAAATCAACTTATCCTGGTGGACTTGGTCACTTCACATCACATTCATAACTTTTGAACGACTGGAATGCTAATTAATGTCAATAAATTTACATTGTACATTTTTTGACTGTACTGGATGCCATATTTGGCAGACTATGTCAGAAAAATTTTTTTAAGTCAGGTGAACGGTTTTGACATATGCCTTTTTCATTAAAATTACCTACAGAATTATACACATCTTAAATAAGACAAATGTGACAAGCAAGAATATTCTCTGTCCACATTTTATGTCATGTAAACACAAATCTTGTAAATTGGTGTGGTATAAATCAATGAACACTGACCACAACCCTTATAAAAATTGCAATTATCTGTGTCCAGAGAAACAGTTCCTAATTCTACTTAAAGGCCAAATCTTCTCACTCCAGCAAGTTTCAATTCTCTTTACCCCCTAAGCCCCTCACACAACTTTCTAAAACTCATCTTCATCCAGATCCACAATCTAAGTTATATTGCTTCAGGGTGAGTATACAAGACCCAACAGGTAATCAGGACATTCTTCATTACAATTGCATGCTGTGTAATTTCTGCTTCAGTAATCCGCATTTTTAAATTTGTTGTCAATCAAGGAACTGTGCCATATTGAGAATTTCTGTAGACTAGTACAAAAAATTAGTTTGGGGTGAAAATTGACTGCCTTTAACTTACTAAGAGAACAATGACCATCCAGTTTATCACACCTAGCATAATGAACTGGTTTCTTATCAGTACATGTGCTGTGGTACAATATACACTAAAGGTTTATAGCTGATAAAGGCAGTAAATCTGTTTCCAACACATCACACTGAGCAATGAGTAGATAAAGAAGATGTTAACAAACTCAAAGGCTCTGGAATTATTTGCCAAATGTCAACTGTTTAATCAGTTGACTACACACCTGAGTAAACTTAAAATGTTCATAGCCATACCTGCTATATAGCTATAAGCCAATTCTCTAAACTAGACCAATACTAATGTAACTGGCAAATTAACAAGCTCTCTTGGATCTGAATATTATTGCATGCAATATAAAAGAGTATTAAATTTTTAGACATCAGGCAATGTATTCACCTTTTTTTTTTATTTTGGCTTGGGGAGGATGAAGGGGTGGAAGAAAGATCTCCTATTTCATCAGCATGAGAAAGGGTTTCCACATGTGAACCACACATCAGAGGAAATGCACATTAGCTACAATTTTAAGGACCAATCCTCTCATCCCAAACTACAATTCTTGTAGGGGTTTACTGAAATTCTCCATTGGCTCAGCTCTTTGATTGACAGCTAATTCAAACAATGCACAACACCAAAGCTTATTAAACAGCATGAACTGTACCAGTGTACTGAGAGTGTTTTGGTTGATACTTTGGACTTTTCTATACTCACCATGAAGCAATAAACTGAGATTCTGTCTGGATGAGGATGAATTTTAGACAACTGTTGGAGGAGCTTAAGCAAGAAGGTTAAGAGAATTGGTACTGTTAGGGGTGAGAAAATTGGCCCTTTAAACAAAAACTCCACCCACAACAGATCATCCTACTGGAGCACAACTTCCTGGCAGACATGAACCTCATCTTGACTCCTAAAAACATGTATCACTGAAAGTCATCCAGGTATGACATAGGCTGGGTCCAATAGGAGGTACTCCTCCAAGTTCCAACAAATCAATAAGGTGGCTTGATCCTTTTGCCACCCCCTCCCACCAAGTTTGGAGGGGGACTCGGAGAAGAGTTTTGTGGGACTTGGGGAAGAGTACTAGGTAATGACAATACTTGTCATGAAGTCAAACAGTAACTGAGGACAAAGACATTTTCTGACTCTAATCAGTGACATATTTAGAAGACTGAAATTGACGAAGACATCGCAATGGTAGTTCACTTTATCTTATCTGGAGTGCAAATTTTAGATAGGAAAAAGGGAGAAAACTGTACCAGAAGAACAGATGATTGTAGTATTACATTATTACTGAAGCTTCATAAATGCAGATTCAAATTACACAAATAGAGATAAGGTAAGGTTTGCAATTTTACCGCCTTCCCCAGCCACTTACAATACATAATATTACTTATTCTGAAAAGTTTCCGTTCAAGGCCATATACGTAATATCACGCAGGAGCTTTCAACCTGTTGGCTGAAAAGTGTGCTGTTTCAGTAATTGACACTGGCTGTGAAAGGGTGAAGATCAAATGTTGTATTCAAAAGTAAAGTTGACATTTACAAAAACAAAATCTTGCTAATGTCTTGAGTACCACAGTGTAGGTAGGGTTGAGCGATAAAGTGAATACATTTTTTTCAGAGATTGTGCACTCAGTCAAAGGTAAATTGGACAGAATTATTGCAACTTTGAAACCTACTTCAAGTTACATTATGCTATCTATCATCAAACTACATTGGTAAGTTCATGTTTTAGGAATGTAAATTGTTCAAAAGCTTCAGTACTGTACACTCTTAAAAAGTTGGTTAAAAAAATTCACCAACACTGGTCACGTATGTCAAATACCTGAAATTGGTTAAATTTTACCCAATATGTGTTGTTTATTTGGTTACCCCACAGGCTGGTCACCCAATGAAGTGGTAAAAAATCTCTTGGATAACCCATTAATCAACAATTATTGGGTAAAATTTAACCAATTTCAAGTATTTGACATACATGACCAGTGTTGGTGAATTTTTTTAACCAACTTTTTAAGAGTGTACACAGTTGGTGCTTGTAACGTCAGCTCTTCTGTTTAATACAAAAACTTGCAAAATCTCTCAGATGATACTTGATCCCTTTATATGGACCACTGAACTGAAAAAGCACTTACTACATAACAGATGTTACATTGTGGAATACATTCTCCCACAATTACTTGCCTGAATGACTTCATTTTTCATAGATGACAGAAAACTCAATACTCAGTCCGACAGGTTGTTTCCTCCTGCCGCATTACAGTACTTTACTACTGACTGACCTTCAAAGATGAAAAGCAAATACTTTCTGCAAACTTTAAACTTTACTGGGCCCCCACTGAAACATTTTGTAAAGGGAGATCAAGACAAAAATACCAATCTAGGCAAAATAGACCCCAACTGACTGAGAGAATTAAGTTAGCTTCCTGTCACATGACTCACATGTGATGTTTATTTTTTGGAAAACACACGATTCTGTTCAAGCTTGGTGATTTAGGTGACAACATTGTTATTTCTCCTCCCCCTCAGACCATTCTGCTTTGCAATCTCATTTCATAAGAGAAAGTTGTAGACTATACATTGCAAGATGCAGATGGGCCATGTCAAGGCTTCAAATAGTAACTTAAGCTTCAACTTTTAATCTAGAGCTGGAGGATGTTACAGTACCTTACTACATCTACACCTCTGCTATTAACAGGGCTATGAGACTTTATGTTTTCAGTGTTGGATTCAAATCTTCATGATATTTCTGTCCTCCTTTAAAAAGGTGACATACTTCAATTTTCACATAATGCCAACAGTGAATGTTCATAGATGTTTTATTCCACCAACATAATGTTTGGTCTAACGGTAAGAGCATCCACCTCTCACGCCTCTCACGCAGAAGCTTGCCAGGTCGAGTCATACCAAAGACTCTAAAAACGGAACCTTCTGCCCTTGTGCATGTTGCTCCGCATAAGCAATGGAAAAGGGAAAACAAGCTAGTGAGCCACAACTGGAAAAAAAAAAGCTGTGGCCGGCTTCAACTTTAACCGTAGGAAACTGGGCCATAAAACTCTATCTAACTCACTCCACCAACATAATTTAAACATTCATACATTTTAATAACAAACCATTCTTCCCTTCTTACAATTTCATGGCTGTAGACTGATTCAAGGTTACGTGACTGGTTGACACTGGTCAGCATAGAGCATGCACAGGAACATTTAGGTACTGTACATGTTGGGTTTTGTGCATGCAGTGATCTTGCCATTGCATGCAGAATGTAGAAAAATTAAAACCTACATTTCATTGTGACGAAAATGTAAGCGCACCTCAACAACTTTTAATTAACAGTCACCTGATCATTACGGACCAATAGAAGTTGAGGATTATTTCCAAAGTATGAATGAAGAGGTATGCAGGAGATCTCCCAGGTCACCCCAAAAATGGATTTGATACCACAGGTGGGAGAGCACACCTCCAAGAATAATTGGAGAAATAAACTCAACAAATGCAAACAGCTGAGTGATAAACAAAGCAGATATTAAGACAGGATAAGTGTTCTACACACCTGAAGAATAAGTAATTGTGTGGCCCACCACTCCATACATGTTCCACACAAGTGGTGCAACCACATGTTTTGAATTTTTTATTTCTCTAAATGATGTCACCAGGTTGTCAGTGCATAAGGTAGAATAAAATGGGGATGGGGTTAAGTTTCAGTCTATGCCTCTGAATGAAATCGAAGCATAATCATTCATGACTACAGGCCCAGTACAATGTATCAACACATGTAAATTTTAGGACTTCCAGAGAACTTGTCAGCCACTTTGTTGAGCCTACCCTCTAAACTTTCCCTAAGAATTATGATATGATAAGAGCGCCTGAAGTGATTGATTGACTGCCTACAAACTGGTGCACCTTTAACTCCCTGCTGGAACATTCTCAAGAAAAACCTATCCATCAAAAATTAATGCATTCTAGATCATAACGGTACAGCACTTGTTTACCCAACAACCAAGGGGAGGCAGCTTCAATTTTCATCTGGATTGTCGAAGCTGTCTGCGTTATTGTGTATGGTGTATACATACATACGGTGATGGATTCCCTTCCAGATTCGCACATGATTTAAAGTTCAATAATAATGATTCCTTTCCAAACGATTACAACGAGAATAATGAGTCACAAGGGAGGAAAGGAGAAGAGAGATGTACGCAACAGTGTAACACAGTCTGTTGAGTGCAATAAAACAGTTCTCTCAAGTTCCTCATACCCAAAAGTGAAACATGGTCTAACTGAAACAAGTTGACAACAAAGTAGCATGCAGACCTCACAATAATGATGAATAAACATTACCACACAAATTATTTTTTAAAATGCTTCCAGTTACTTTTTCTTCACCAAGAATCACACTGAGAGATTATTCGAAGTGTACTAATACAAACAATATTAAGGAAATAATCTACAGCTACTGGGTATAAAATTGTCATAATGTTGTATAAACAAAAGGAATCTTTTCTAAATCCAGACTTAACCAACAATTTTAACCAAATTTTTCCTCAGAATATCATGATACCCTTCTGAGGATGTAAATTCTTCAGTAGAACATATTTGGTTAGAGTTAGTCGAGTTAGTTGAATCGCCAAATAACTTAGGGCAAAAGCAGACTTCAACAATCAGAACATTCAAAGTAAACCAATGAACTAATCACCCAATTTTTGTAATTTATTGAGAAAAAAATTGTCACATGACCCTCAGGAGCCAATCTTGAAACATGGCAAATTACTGCACTAATGCAAACTGATGGTGACTGCATTTCCCCTTTTAAGAAGATTTGCACAGAATGACTTTCTGTCTTACTGAAGTATCCCTATTGATCTTGACAATACAACCAAGTTTTAGGTTGTGCCTTCCTGAAAGAAATACTGTGGACCTAACAACTCCCCCCCCCCCCTTTTTCCCAAACCCAATAAATAAAAAGAAGTCCTAGGGTCTAGCACCTTGACTATACTCTAGAATAATACAGAGCAAATAAACATTTCTGATACTTTTCAGATGAATTATCTTGACCTTTTCATTGAACCATCAAGTTTAAAATGAAAAATCCTGTTACTTGTCTCAACATTTAAGGACCATCAAGCACACAGTCTACTTTTTCCACATGATCTCTGAGGGAAAGTTTTTCTCCAGATATGGCTAGCATCAGTGTCATTATTCAATGTTCAAATTACATTAGAAATCACAAGCCTGCAAGGTATAGTTTAATTGACAAAAATTTTGAAAATTAAAAAGTTATTTCAGCTTCATACATAAAATACAAGGTACTGAGACTCTGGATATATTATGGGATATATACTTGTCATTCCAGGACTAAAAATACAGAGGGTTAAACTGTTTAATACCACATGCAGCTGCTGCCAATCTTCATATTTCTCATCCTCTCAGGTAGATTTTTTGACCACAAAAATCTTATCCAAACAGATATCTACCACAGGTCTACCACCTACCTTCATTGCTAATTTCATGAGACTGGGGTGCATTATCATCAAGCGAAGGGCCTGCTTCTTTAACTCCACTAGTCTGTTGTTGCACCTTTCACACCACACACCAACTTCTGATATCGATTTCCCACTGAATCCATGAAGTACATCGCCCCCTGGCGTGGAAGATGAATCTCCCTCTGATCTGGATCCAGGTGGGAAATGTTGAGACCTGTGTCCAGAGTAATCCATTTTCTTCACAGAATTTAATCAAGCCACTTTTTCAATACACATGTCTATCTTCAAGTCCTGTTGATAAACACAAAGAAAAGGAACGATTAAATTGAGTTATTTATTAACCACATATTTTGGTAATGGTTTAGCATATTATAGGGCAGGAGCAGTCATCCCAAATTGAAGAAGTGTAGTAGACTGTCCAGTTTCATGATTGGCTGTTGGGAGCCATGTGACAATGTTTTTTCTCTTCAAATATGAAATTTACCAGAAATAACTGCTTGGTTTACCTTGATTATGCAATAGTAAAGTCATAAAATGTAATGAAAGATACTTTGAAGAGAAATTAGATGAAAACTGTGTTATTTAGCTTTTTCTTCAAAATAAGTTTGGGGGGACTGCTCTTTACCTTTAAGCCATCTTTAATATTGCAAGGGACTTGAGGTTTCAAAGAATTCTATGATACAAGGTGTGGTAGCAATAACATTATAATACAACCAACACTTCTCTAAGAATCCAACATAAGTCTAGGGTACACTGATTTGAAGTTAATTGATTAAAATACTGCTGCTGTTGACATCCGAAAACCTAGTTTCTAAATTCAACCACATATGCCAGCCATGTTTACAGCATGCATCGCTTGCTACCATTATTCATAATTCAAATGATGCAAGCAAATACTTCCTACCCAATCTGGCTAAGGGAGGATGCTTGACTGAACATGGATCAACAAACAATGCCAATACTAATATCAATGAAAGATGTCCCAATGGAACCCAACATGGGTATTGGGACGAATTTTCATTAGGGTAATGTATGCTAATGGTTCTGTGTTCAATAGAGGGAGCTACTATCAAGCCACCCACTTAACTTGATTTGCCATGGGGTCTTTGCAGTCACAAGCATCTTTTCAACACTGCATAACTAGCCATCTCCCAAAGTTCTCCACAGCAATGCCCTCTAATCTTGATAAAAGGAGAGATGGGCAATGTTTGGCTTCACACACTGAGAATGGACAATTTATTGGAAATTTGATCTGTGAGAACAAATTGCCCATAGTAGAGTTGGAGGAGAATTGATACGGATACCCCAGGCAACCAAGTTTTAATTACACAAAGAAAGAAGTAAATTTTGGTAACGGATGGCATTCTGTTGAAGCTTTTGACAGAAAAGTCTACAGTGCATGAAATAGCCTGCCACTCTAGGTGTAATAACATGTTAAATATGAGCCAATGTAGAGCCATAAAATTTTTTTTCCACGCAGGCAATAGAAGAAGCAAAACTTTCATCACTGACAAATGAAAACTGGCTAAACAAATGAATGTGACGATAACAAAATTATTCCACAAAAAAATGAGATACTGGAAGCAACATACACATTAATGATAGTCATGGTACCACCTCTTTAAGTTGTAATTTATGTTTGGGAGAAATTTTATGATTCCCTTTTCATTGAGGCTTTTTCCTCACTTGCCAATATTTATTACAATTTTATTTGTCTTTCACAACTGTACAGTATGATCAAATTTTAAAGGGAAAATAATCACACCCCAGAAAGTTCCAGTACTCCTAACCTTTTTAAATAAGCCTCATCCACAGCTGTCTGAGTTTCATCCTCATCCAGATGCAATTGCAGTTTATTGCTACATTGGTGAAAGTACACAAGACCCAGTGTGTAATCAGAACACTCCAGTATAGAACATGCTGTGTAATATGAGCTACAGTACTCTACATTTTTGAAATTTGCTGTCAATCAAAGAGTTGTGCCAATTGAGTATTTATGTACACTATATAAAAATTGTGGTCAGGTTTGAGGATCGACAGATAACATAGAACAGAGGTCACAGCATTTACATGACTGACCAATAGAAGGACCTCTCCCTGTCTATTTTTCTAAGATATCCTTGTCACAAAAAGCAAGGCGTGCAACCCACAAGAACATATTCTGTATTATGTGCAAACCAAGGTTGATAACCAGTAATACAATGCCTTATCTCACGTTTTGGTATTATATCATCCTAGACAGCTTGCAGCTTAATTTCTTATATTATTTGGTTCCCCAAGCAACTTTTTTTGAGATTATGAATAGGATACATTGTTCAGGTGTCTCACAGCAGTTCAATAGAATCGCCACTGATAACACACAAACCTACACAACTTCTTTCTTCTTAGCAACATTGCTTGGAGCAAATCCTGTTTTTCTCCCAACACAGGTGATTATCCTCCTACAGAGGGGAAAAAGAGAGACTGGAATGCCCCAGAGTGTCAAAAGGTAATCAGAAACACCAAAAGAGCTTGTTAACCACCAAAAGATGTTTGTTCCAATGAAGATCACCAACAAAAAGATGTGTACAAGAATAACCTCTCAAGAGAGCTAGCCCAACAACCCCAGATGAAGTGAAAAGATGTAAGCTACAGAACAGACTGATGGGCCTTGGATTTCAATTATTTCCACCCAAAACAAATTTCAGTACTGTACAAAATGTCAGTACTATACACCATGGAACCAGTTTTATAGGCACCAGTTATCATAACCACAGTGTGCCACACACAAACAGTGATTCAGAGCCAAACAAAACAAAGCTGTTAACGAATAAATAAAGAGAACTTGAAGCATGGAAATACCTTAAAGCAGGTGACCAAATCACCAGGTGTGTAAAATAAAGCCAATGGCTGTTTATAAATCAAACTTACTTCACTATTCCATCTATGAGATTTTAAGAGGATTAAAGTGATGCTGATATCATTTGCACGTTACAGGTGTACAAAACTTGAAGCCAATCACAAGAAAGGTGAATTAAATGGTTGAAGTATAATAATGCGGTGAAAGATGATATCTGAAAAGGAACTGATTTACTAATCTCAACACTCATGATCCAAAAGCAACACAAGATATGTTGATATCAGTCAGACCAGCAGTATAACTGCTCATCAGTACTGACTCACACTTGCCTTTTGATGGCATGCTGTGTCAAAAAGTAACTGTACTTTTTGACCTGCTGTAGTCACTTGAAAGAAAGGAAAGAAGAAATACTCTGTGAAAGATTGGTATATACCACCAACCTCGGCTCATGCTGAAAAATTCTTTATAAAACTGAGAAGCTATTGTAGGAAACAGCTGGTGATAAACACAGCAGGTCTAAACAGAGGTGTGATTGTCATTTGTCATTAGGTGTATTGTTAGGTACTTAACACAAAGTAGTGACCTCACACAGACAGAATGAGGTTTGACATCTCATTTGGAGCAAGCAACATAAACTTCTATTTTAATCAAACATGACTGATTGCTTTCATTATTATGGCTGCATATATTTGAATTAAAAAAAAAGCTGAAACAGCAAAGGGAATTATGAGACAAAAGACATCACTACAGTAGTCCTGCCTTTATGTAGCTCTGATGCAGTCAGTTACAATTGAACAAAAAGGTCCCACTTATGGCTAAGGAAAAAAAGTAGAAAAAGAAAAAATGCACAAATGATGTTTGTAGTAACAAGTTATACAATGCAGCACTGTAAAGGTGTAAAGTTAAGAAGTGTCACACCAAAATATAATTAAATTGTTTTAAGTGATTTTGAGTAGCACAGATGCTGACCCCTCTGGTGAAACAACTGGTTTGCTCAAAGAAAAAACAAGCTATTACAAGTTGACTTGACAATAAATTGCCAGTCAAAAGTTAGGTACTGTATAGTACAGTGAAAAGAAATATATATTACACACACAGTGTTAAAATGGTAAATTGAGTCAATTTATGATCTCCCACCCACCAAATAAAGATATATTGTATATTATTGAGTTGCTTCATGAATTCATCCATCCAAACCTACAGCATAAACCCAAAAAGGAAACTATACCTAGGACAATTTTCATTTCCAAATGTTTCATGGTTGAGAACTATAATTAACCATTTAATTTGGTTTTTAAAAATTTGTGACAAGACACTTTTCCAAATTATGCTCAAAGCAATTACAAGCCAAGACACACAAATTTAAAGCTGTTACTTTTGCTAAACTATTGGATGTAAATTGTGAAACTTGACAAACTATACTAAAAATCAGCTTTTTCATGTGGTAGTAGGTCCTCCAACACTCTTGACAAGTTGTCCATGTCAACTCAGAAAGCCCCTTTAACATTCAAAGGCTTTAGCAAGCACAGAAGTTGTCATTGACGTATTAATGTATTGAAAATGTACTTACATATATCCAAGCAGACTAAAAACTTGATACCTTGTTTTCATTTATTTCAACTGACTTCAACCACTGCTGCAGGTTACTTTACCATCAAATAGCCACATTTTAGGCTGAAAAAGTTACTTGAATATGGGGGCAATGGGTCAACACAATACCAACTGTATTTACATAGGTCAGTACTAGAAAAAGTACTGCAGAATATTTGGGAAATGACTTAAGGTAATTTCTTAAGGGGGTGGCCTAATCTCCTAGGTCAACAAAGGAGATTTCATTGCTCAGCTGTATACATGATAAGTGTAGCTAAACAATTCAGTTAATCCTTTCTCTAAAGACTGAAACTCACCAACAAGTCAATACAAACTGGAAATGGCAGAGCAAGAGCTTTGTGTGGTAAAATCCAACCAGAAATGTCTTGGTATCAACTTAAGGACAGATTATTATGAAAGTCACTGAACTGTAGTGAACCTCAAATGTGGGCTACCTTAGATAAAACTGTTGTGGTTATACTCGGTTCTGGTAATCACCAGCTTTCAACCACTTTAAACATCTCCTTAGGCTGCATTCATATAGAAGTATACGGTATACAGTATACTGTATTCGGTATACGCTATTCGCTATACGCTATACGGGCACGGCGGGTCACATTGGGTGGCACGTGTTACCTACTTTAATATTCTTTTCGCGCTGTCAAAATACTTTAGAAACAATGTTTGGGGGATTTAATTCTATTTCCACATTATTTAACTTATTATAAGAATCATTAATTAAGTAATGAGTTAAATACGGCTTGACTATACACAACAACATGGAACTGCGGGTTAGTTGAGCCATTTTGACCTTGTGTCTTCCAGCATTTCAAGATCAAACCAGAAAGCCAAAAGGCTTAGTGATTCCTTGCTGCTGAAATGTAAGGCCTTTTTTCACATTGACATTGCTTTGTAATGTTTTTCAATTAGCAGGGCTCCATAATGTGCCCACAAAGTGCACATGCAAGGCATCCAATCTTGAGATCCCCCTTGCCCGTCGTGAACCCAAATGACATTTGACCTCCACCAAAAACTTCTGGGACCATGTATTCACTATGTGCCATCTACATGACAAGTTACAGGACCCTACAAGTGACCTTTCTTGAAAGACTGTGCAGGAAAGCTTGTCAGGCTTTGAACATGCTGACTCCAAATGAACTTTGACCTTTGGGAAAATCAATAGGGATCATCTACTAAATATGACCAATCCACACACTAAATATGAGCACAGTCACATGTACCGTTCTTGAGATACCGTGTTTACGAAGTTTTGACCATTTGACCTCTCATGACCCCAAATGACCTTTGACCTCACCAAAAACAATAGGGAACATCTACTCAATATGGCCAACACACTCGCCAAATATGAGCACAGTCACATGTACCGTTCTTGAGACATCGTGTTTACGAAGTTTTGACCTTTTGACCTCTCATGACCCCAAATGACCTTTGACCTCCACCAAAACAATAGGGATCATCTACTCAATATGGCCAATGCACACACCAAATAGGAGATTAGTCACACTTACTCTTCTTGAGAATCCGTGTTTACAAGCAATTTCTAAGGAATTTACCTATTGACCTCTCGTGACCCCAAATGACCTTTGACCTCCACCAAATCGATAGGAATCATCTACTCAATATGACCAACCTACACACTAAATATGAGCATAGTCACATGTACCGTTCCCGAGTTATCGTGTTTACGAAGTTTTGACCTTTTGACCTCTCGGGACCCCAAATGACCTTTGATGTCCACCAAAAACGATAGGGATCATCTACTCAATATGGCAAACCCACACACCAAAAATGAGCATAGTCACATGTACCGTTCTTGAGTTATCGTGTTTACGAAGTTTTGACCTTTTGACCTCTCGTGATCCCAAATGACCTTTGATCTCCACCAAAAACGATAGGGATCATCTACTCAATATGGCCAATGCACACACCAAATATGAGATTAGTCACACTTTCCCTTCTTGAGATACCGTGTTTACAAGCAATTTCTAAGGAATTTACCTATTGACCTCTCGTGACCCCAAATGACCTTTGACCTCCACGAAAATCGATAGGGCTCGTCTACTCAATATGACCAATCCACACACCAAATATGAGCATAGCCACATGTACCGTTCTTGAGTTATCGTGTTTACGAAGTTTTGACCTTTTGACCTCTCGTGACCCTAAATGACCTTTGATCTCCACCAAAAACAATAGGGATCATCTACTCAATATGGCCAATGCACACACCAAATATGAGATTAGTCACACTTTCCCTTCTTGAGATACCGTGTTTACAAGCAATTTCTAAGGAATTTACCTATTGACCTCTCGTGACCCCAAATGACCTTTGACCTCCACGAAAATCGATGGGGATCATCTACTCAATATGACCAATCCACACACCAAATATGAGCATAGTCACATGTACTGTTCTCGAGATATCGTGTTTACAAGGTTTTGACCTTTTGACCTCTCGTGACCCCAAATGACCTTTGATCTCCACCAAAAACAATAGGGATCATCTACTCAATATGACCAACCTACACACCAAATACGAGGTTAGTCACATTTACCCTTCTTGAGATATCGTGTTTACAAGCCAAAGCGTCACATACACACACACACATACACACGACATCACCATCCCATAGATTCCTTGCCTGCCTTCGGCAAGGAATCAAAAAGGAAGAATAAAAATACCGAGCCCACTCATGGAATGTGCATATTGTTCTTTCAATTAAAAGAGGGGGGGGCATTTGACACTGGATAACTGAAATATGACGGCATGTGCTATGAAATTCCATTAAAATGAGTAATTTACCTCATTTTTGCCAAAGCACAACTTCAAAAACTGTCACAGGTCAGCGTAAACACGAGGACAAGTGTGGGAGAAGGATGGTATACGCTGCACGAAAATCAAACAAGCACGATTCCAACTATACTATACTATACGCGGCTATACGGCATTTCGAATAGTGCCCTCTTATATGACCCGGTGTGAGGAAATCCTATTGTTCGATTCAAGCTATTCGCGTGCCCTTGAAAACGTGCACCGTGCACCCAAATAGTAAACCCCTATGTTAACGCAGCCTTAAAGATCCAATTTTCTCACCCCAAACAGTACCAATCCTCCTAACTTTCTTACTTAAGCCCCTCCAACAATTGTCAGAAATTCATCCTCATCCAGACAAAATCACAGTCTATAACCCCAGGGTTACAAAATGCTCAATGTATGTAATCAACACACTCAGTACAGTTCACACTGTGTAATATAAGCGTTGGTACTCTGCACTGTTTGGATTAGCTGTCAATCAAAGAGCTAAGCCAATTGAGAATTGTGGTAAACCCCTGTAAGAATTGTAGTATGGGGTAAGAGGATTGGTCCTTTAAACAGGGAAAACAGTTCCACTGGGTAATTTGAATACAATTATTTGTTGACTGCTGAGCTATTTATCACAAGGAAAAGTTACATTTACACTAGCTTCCAGTAATGTTTCAATTTATCCTCAAAGCTTACTCAATCACATGATCAGAACTGCAAAACTTGAGAAGCTTTCCATGGAAAAATTTTTATATGCTTGGAGCCAGGATAGCAGGAAGAATTCTGTGCAGCAAGTACACTCTTGCAAGAAGCATGCCTACTGGTTTATTAAGCCAATGTACATTTGTATCAATCAGCCTTTATTTAACCTGTCATGTTACAACTCAGAAATAATTCATTTTAATTTTTTCTTTTTCAGTTGACAATACCTTTTTGCTCATCTGTTCACACCTTTTGCTACTGAAGGGGGCCCATCCCTCTATAGTGTACTGTTTATTCCATATAAAGATGTACAGGTTCCACAAACACAAAGTTCTGCACCAGAACTGCTGATTTTTGCACATTATTTTCAGACTCTCACTCTAAAGAATAATTTTCACTTTCATTCACATCCAAGTCTTCTTTTCTCCCTCGTCAATGTATTCATCATTACTTCTGTATTCAGAGCTTCACTTGCTTTGCACAAATTACTGTATACACCCTTGTTTTGTTTTGTTTTTAGGTTGAAGCTGCCATACTTGTGTTTTAAGTTACCCAACATTGTGTAAGATCTACCTTTCCATCCTTTTCCATACCTAAAACACAGTTACACACCATACTGTAGGTTTTAATATGGAGCTAATATTCCACAATGCAAGAGTGCAACAGTTTCCCTCCATAACAATGGTATATTTCGATTTCACAGCGAAACCATGAGAAGCTAAGAGGTTAATTCAGGGAGAATACTAATGCCTTTTGTTTGTATTAGATATGTTCAAAATCATCTTACAAGGATATTTGTAAGGTTAATAAAACAAAACTTGGCCAGTTTCTCTAGAAGTACTGAGATAACTGACTCTAGTGTTTAAATTACATTGTTCATGTTGTTTCTTTAGTTACTTCATGAGTGAACAACTTTGCGAAATCAGCAAAACCTCAGACTTCCTCATTTTCTCAAATGTACCAAACTTTCCATAAAGTTACTTAAAACCAAACTTGTCAGATCCATACACATCACAGAAACTGTCAAAGTACAAAAGTGGCAAGACACTTCATATACATCAGACTGATGAAAACTTTCCTCACTTTGAGTGCAAAATGTTGGGTAACAGTAAATCTTTTGAAGTCACTGTGAAGAAATTGTACAAAATAACAAACCTCTTTTCACCTAGTCCTTTTAGTGAAACATAAGATGACTGGCAAGAGTGTAGGATTTTTAAACCCATTTTAAATCTTTTCTCACCTTTACTGTTTCTTGATATCTATACTTTGATTTTCTTTTCTTTAAAGCTATCCTCCCTTTCATGACATAAAACCATCATCTAAAGTCATCACAATGCCACATCTCTGTAAAGATCCTATCTATCAGTGGAATTCTCTTTTAAAGTACAAAGTGATGAAACAACTTCAAGAGAACCACATCTCTTTATTCCAAGACAAACTAAACCTTAACGGCAACTTTCATCATCCATTTCAAGACAGCAAAATGAGCTGATTGTAATGACTGTAGTGATAAAATTACTGATATGAAATTACGTTAAGCCTTTTATGTATTACCCAAAGGCTGACTCTTGACAAGTTTAGTCACTGCAAATATGATTAATCAATGGTGTAGCATTTTGTCTTGGAGAGGAAAATGAGAGGTTGAAGAGCCCTTATTTCAGGAGTACATAGTACATGCATCTCAAACTCACTCAGTTATGTAACATAAATATAAAGATCTGTGTTTTCAGAACATCTTCTAAATTGGGCAAGTAAACTTCCCCTTAGATGATACCAATTTTGAGGCGTCATCTTTCATCTGAGAAAGGGGGCAACAAGATGCAGATACTGCCAGATACCAGCACTCTTGAGAGATAGAAAAGTCACAATAAGTCAGATTTACATAACCAACATACATTTTAATCAAAGGCCTTGCATTTTGGCTTAACTGAAGAAAATTTTGTCCAATTTATTCTGAAGGATAATTCAGTTTAGCTGTAATAATGCATTATTAATTTAATGAAACATCATGAGGGATACTTGTGAAGGAAAGAGCTTTCATGGTTTCAAAAGTAAAGCTGGACATATTTTTACTTTTTGACAAGGCCATACTACAGCACAGTATATGTCAGTGTGATGAGCAGGATTGTTTGAACTATGATTTTAATCATAGTGATTAAAATCATGATTTTAGTTGAAGAAATCATGATTTAAATCCAGAAAATCTATTTAAATCAATTAATTTTAAATAAATCACTGATTTGAATCATGATTTTTTTCAAAATCATCAAAAACCCTGGTAATGAGGTACAATGATGGATAACACTGCAGTGCCCATCTCAAGAAGAAAGCTTTCTGCTTAACTAAATGAGATTCAACAAGTGGTAACTTGACAATTTCAAACTTCCAAGATTACTTTTCAAGGCTGGAATATGGGCATACAAATAAAGTATATGAACACCACATCTCTTGCCCACTGAAAAATGTGAGTTGACCTGCATCTTTTGAATCTTCCAACCACTGTGTACTGAAGTAAACAAAATGAAAATTTTGGTTGCCATGGACCAAAAATGTACTTGGGGTGATAAGAAACTGTACGATAGAGGAAGTCTCACGAGACTTACAGGTAGACTTTCCAAATGCTGTAGCCCGTGCTTCCCAACTAGTTTTAAACGTTGTTATCTTACACATTTGGTGAATTCCCAGCTTAAGTTTTGTTGTAGACGTAACACTCTGTTTCATGAAACTGCTTGGTCTTAGTTTAATAATAAAAGCCATGGCAGGATGACAATATACCTTTACTTTGAAAAGACCTTTAGCAGAGTAACTGCAGCCATGAAATGTGTTGCTTTCTTCCAAGCTCGTCACAAAAAGCTTTTAGGAATGAAAATCTTCTCCATGTCAAGCCCACAGACAGAGTAGCCACTTTTTTTTCTCTAGAGGAGAAAGGGGGGAGGGGTACATCAGTACACCAATTTCAGTGGTCTGGTGGAAATTTGCCTCTTTTAAGGAGGCTAGATGCAAACTTGCGCCACACTTTTTACAGAAATGGTTTTAAAGGTTAAGTTGGGCCGCTCTATTTAGCAATACTATTTTATTCTTGATTACAACAACCTTTTACTGGATTTTTTGAGGGGAAGGGAACAGACACATGCATTCTCATGCCCATGTCCCACCCCAAGCCACATGCCTACCCTATATACAACATGTTTATAGTATTTTTTGTTTGCATTTAAAGGGACTTATGTGAAGAGGTATTAAAGAAAAAATTCACAAGTTTTTCTTTCTCTGGCTCTCTTCTTCCATTCCTCCAATCTTTCAGTGACGTAACATGACCTGCTTAAGTGCTAATGATACAGAAGAAACCCAGGCTAGCTACTCCACTTATTTCTTCCTAGTTTAATGAACTACGGTATGTTAAATTTGAAACAACAAACTGATAGTCTTTGCTTTAGATAACTTCAAAGTACACAAATAAGTCACCCAATCAATCATGTTCCCCAAAACACCTCCCAGAGTTAAAACTTGATTCAATCCAAAGTTATTGACATTGGCAAGGATAAAAAGACCTTTACCTAAAATTTGTACACTATTTTGTACATTGTTGTGCACTGTTTCCCACTGGGAGTGCAAACATACATATCAGCAATTTGTGCTTCATTTCACATGCAAGCAAAACAGTAGAAGTCATCGAAGTTAACACTTGGCCTGTTCTGTCAGGAAAGGTGTGATATTTACCAGTAGACCAGTTTCTTGCAGCTTCTTAATATTAACAAAACTGGAGGCTGCAGTATATCTGCTAACCTTGTTCAGGGCATGGCAGCAAGGTTCACTTACTTTAAATGTTCGGGGTGAAACTATTCATTTATAACTACAGGCTGGTTAGTCTTTCATTTCTAACAATAAGTCAACATTACTATGTACAGGCACCATCTCCTCCTGAAGAAATTGAATTCTAATCATATATTATGGATGGATTCTTGATCTGTGGGAGGCTCATATTCTCAAACATAGGAAATTGCTTCACATTGTTAATTTCACTGCACTGTACAATTGCACACAGTAACAATACCAAGCATGTATAGTACTTCAAAGCACATACCGTATAGTACTTCAATGTACTGTAATAAAGTGAATGCACATTCTACATGTATGTAGTTTTTTGGGACAGATTTTTTTATTCTTTGATACTCAGTATCTAATGTTTACTACGTAAAAATACAATTTACACAAGTAAACCTTAAAGGCAGTCATTCGTCACCCTAAACTACAGTTTCAGTATACATATATCAAAATTCTCAATTGGTACAGCTCTTTGATTGGCATCACATTCAAACAATGCATCACAGCTAAATTACACAGCACGGGCACTGAGAGTGTCTTAATTACACACTATGGACTTGTATGGCCACTGGGACAAGCCATGAAGAAATAAACTGGGATTGTGTCTGGATAAAGATGAGTTTTAGATAGGATGTGGGAGGGGCTAGAAGTAAGTAGGTTGGGAGAATTGGAACTGTTTGTGATGATGAAAATATGCCTTTAATCACATACCACATTTACCAATATGATTGGTGAAGCTGCCTGAAATGACACACTAACAGTTAAAACTAGAAAATGGAGGTAAATGACCAACACTAAATTTATCCTCTAGTATACTACAAATTCCTTCAGTTTGTGACTATGAGAGAACTATCTGCACCAGATCCTGATGGTTAAAGCCACTGAAAGGGGTTGAACTTTTACAAATTTGGGAAAAAGTGGCCTTACCTTCTAAGGGGTTGAGGAGACATATGTTGGTAGCCAACACTGAAAAGCATCAACCCATTCAGTTCTTTTTAATAACAGGTCAACACTGAGACACTTCAGAGGAGTTCTGTCCAAAAACTTAGAAGAAAATTTCTTTTGGAAAGAAAAACTGCTGGCTGCTTTTTTTCAAAGAGATTGAAATGTAGTTGAATAAAACAATGTCGATGTTACTAGGTGACATGCAATTAGCTGCTTCCCCCTCTGAGACACTTTTAAGCTAGATTCAACCTTTTTTAAGCCTTCAACTGTCGCTTTTTTAGCAAAACTGCATAATGCAAATGATTTATGCTATGTCTGCAAGACTTTGAAAACCTTGAATTAAAGTGGCTCATTGAGTTAGTTCATGTAATTCAACAAATTTTTCCAAAGCTGTCAAGTTTTCTTCACATACAGCAGCAATCACAAATGGTCAAACTTAGACAATCCCCCATATCTTACATACAAATAGCAGTTTTATGAGTGAGTACTTAACAGCTCAACTGGATTTTCAACAATTTGTGACCAGACACTTTTTCAAACTATGCACAAAATCGTTATAAGTCAGGATGTCACAAAACTAAAAATTGTAACTTTCTCCCTAACTTTTGGATATGAAACGTGACTTATCATGCTAATTATAAGTATATTCATGTGGTAGTACCTTGAGTGTTCATTAAATTATAGATATCAATTCAATGAGCCCCTTTAAGTCTGCACTATCTGACCAGTTGTTAAATTTAATTGCCCAGAGGACATTCAATATCAGAATAAAGCTAATTGGGGCCATGAGGATTGAGCTATTACAACTACTGCAACTAAAAACATTGCAGTTTTAAAATAATTGAGTGTGACTATGTAGCTACTTAGTAATACCTAATGCAATAAGGATAGCTATGTCTGTATTATGTCTGTATGTCTTGCTCCTAAGGAAGGGCATAGAATGACATTAATACACAATATAGGAATCTAATATGTAGTCAGGATGTCACATAGTTTATGACAATGCTAGACACATCTGCTGTAGCTAGCAGGGTTGTTTGATTTAAATCACACTGACTACAATCACCATTAAAATCATGGTTTAAAAAAAAAATTATGATTTCAATCAAAACAATCTGATCGTACTATTTTTAAAAAATTCAAAAAATGAATAAGCCCCATACTTGGTGGATTCAAAAATCAAAATGTTTGAAATCCCATTTCAGTACAAATGTTTACAAAACAAGCCACACTACATTATAGAAAGTCATTAAGCGAATTCAGAAATATGTTGCCAATTACAAAAATTTTACTCATTCCTTTACAAGATGGGAGATTTCTCCCTTCTATATACTATATATATGTACTTCTATATATATACTTCTTTAGTATATATACTTCTATATTACTTTATTTGGCACAAACAGTAGTGAAGATATCAGGTAAGCAGTAACAGAACTGAGATTTGAAATACACACAATCAGTGCAACCCTTACTGTAGAGTAGTTTAAAAACATTCATATGTAGATAAATAATAACCATAAAGTCTTTTACGAAAAATTTTCACACACAGCAGGAATTTCCTGCAATCTAAAGGAAGCTCATTCCAAAGTCTTGCAAATTGAGCAAATAGAGAATTATAATTTTATAATTGGAAATTAAAACTTTGAACCTTCTTACATAGGCACGATAAACGGCATCATAAACCCCTCCTACAACTCTCTAAAATTTATCCTCATCCAGAGATAGACACAATCTCAGCTTATTGCTTCAGGGTGTGTATAAGAGGTGTGATGATGAAACTCTCAGTAGGGTACAGGCTGTGTAATAAGAGCTTCTGTTCTCTGCATTTTTTTAACTAGCTATCAATCAAACAGCTGTGCCAATTTATAATTTTTGTGGACTACTACAAAAAATTGTGGTTTGCGGTGAGAGGATTTGCCCTTAAATCTTCATCACTACCACTGCACTTGCTTATTTCTGCACATATATGTCAAAATATCAGCCAAATACAACAATATTTAATACATGTCTCATTCTCCCAACAGTACAATGAATCACTATCTTTAGAAGAAAACTAAGCTTGAAAATTTTTAAGTGTAGGCCTACCTCGTTTCTCTACAGCAAATTAAGGTGAACCTAGGAAAGGAAGGGGACAAAATAAAGCAATGTCAATATCAGTTACCATGTGAACCTGACCTTTTCTGTAGTATAAATTGCCCTATCCTTAGACTATGTTTGTCCAAATCAAGCTATGTAATCCTGTACTTTTTACAGTAGATTTAAACCTATTGATTTCCATCAGCTCCTATAATTTATTTTCCTTAATCAAAGATATAACTCCCATGTTCATTAACGCCCAAATCCTGCTAATCCTCCCAATTAAAAATCAGTGAATATTCAAAGTATAAATTAGGGAGAATCTTTAAGAATGGTGAAACATAACATGGATTTTTTTCATAATAGTCTGCATACCTAGTCAGAAGAAATGATGATTCATTTATCCTAGCATAAAGACGAGAAGTGATAAACATGTTTCCTTTACATCCTTCTTTAATCTTTCATGCTCAATACGGTCAATACGGTCTCATTAAAAACAAACCCTTTCATTAACATCAGGCATATGCCTTCCAGACACTGCTTCATTATTTAAATAATCAACTATGAAGCCAAGTTGTCTTCACAAATTTTACTTTTAATTGCTAAAAGAAACTCCCTCACTTTGTATCCATAAGAAGTCAACATTTTCACCAGATTCAGTGCTAGTGTAGCACCCATCAGAAGAAATTCTTATGCCAAATCAAAACAAAGAGACTGGATCAACACTAAATTAACCAGGTATTAAGCTAAATTTTCCAGGGTACTAGTTAACTTGACTACAATTTCCTGTGAAATATATATAATTAGGATTGTGTGGGAGTTTTAAATGTCAACACAGACTGGTAGAATTTCACGAGAATATTTTTTAAAGAGCTGCTTCATACTTGTTTTAATGTACTTAAAAACAAAATATTACTGGCTTCAGCTTTGAACACTGATTGTACAGAACAAAACGCTTAACTGATTAAGGATTTACCATAAGGTAGCAAGCCTATGTCTTTTAACGTGAAGGAGATGAACAGTCACTCCAAATTAACTTTGAAATATCACCAAAATTACATTTTTTCCCTTTCAAAGTATCTTTCTCAACAGTTTTGCACAAAAATGTTGAGAATTGGTTAAGGGTTTAAATGGCAACACTTTAAGTTTTCAGGTTAAATTTCAACAAAAGGCAAAGAAATATCAATTATCACATTTAAGACCCATTCTTAAGTAAGGATAACATGATACAATGTCAAGTGGTTGAATTTTCCATTTAACTTCTACACTTGGCGGTCAAGATGAAAGGATTTTACAATTAACCCTTTACAATTGTTTGGGTCCTTTTGGACCCAGACAGAGAGTGTGGCTGTCACCCATCTTTACTGTTTCATGCGGAGCTCAAAACTGCAAGTAGCTACCTGAAAATTCGGCCACAACAACGAGAGAGACAATAGTTTAAATGTCACAGGGCCAATAGCCTACGGAAGCTCATGCGGGGCGTGCTACGTCTGCTTTTCCGCCCACCCCAAGGCGCGCAAATATGCCCCGATTGGAGCACAACGGTTAAGGGTTAAAACTACAATATAACAGGTTTGCAAGAAAGCCTAACATATTCAGAACTGTTCCAGGCTTACAGGAGCTTCTTAATTGGGTTACAAGATGAAATAAAATATAGCTCTCAAAATGTTTCATTTAATTTCATGTTGACCTCAAAATTCAAATAACACGATTTTTAAATTTCCAAAAACAAGATTGACTTATTAAACAAATCAAAATTTTGATCTTTATTAAGAAGCCAGCCACTTTTGGGAATAATTATGAAGTTTCTTCTGTGTAGCACACAAACACTAGTACAAGCTGAACAACAACTGCATTCATTGCAATTGCTAGTATAGAGGGATGTCAACAAAAGCTTGCTGAAATTTAACAGAACATCAAAAAAGGCCAAAGTTGCAAACTCTTAAGGAATGACAACTCACAGTAAACTGCCAATAGCTTACTGCACTACTTCTACAATACATGCAAACAAAGAGTCTGTGTTGACAGTGAGAGCTCACACTTGTCACTCACTATGTTTCACAAAGCTAATTCACAAGATAGTACAAATCTTCCCACGACTCAAAAAAAAGGATAGACTAAAGTACTGAATACAAATGAGATGAAAAGGAAAATTTTGAGAGAGGCTGTTGTGAGAACAACACATGATGTTCTAAAACAAGGCCATTGACACAGAAGGCTTATTTTCCTTCAGGGCAATTTTGTCCCTAACAGATCTGGTGCCAGTCTCCCTTTAGACTCCCCCTTTAAATGAGAATCGAGGACAGACACGCCCAAAATGATTGAAATCTGCGAGAATTTGAGTTTGTTCCCTGTTGTCTGCAACACGCCACGTTTTGTAAGGGGGAAATGCAGTCATTCCACGTAAAGACTAATATAGTCTACCCTTTTTCATGAAAATTTACAAATGTGACAATGTTATTTTCTTCACAAGATTGGGAAATTTAATAAGAGTAACACATTGCTTTAGTTGGACCACACAATGTGTAAACTTCCTTCAAAATAATGAGAGGTATTTGTACGAGAAACATTGTGCAAATAGTACGAAATACAAATTAGTTTTTATTTCAAAATAAGTTTGGGATGACTGCTCTTGTCATTCCAAAGCATAATACAGTACTACAACTAAGTTGTATATAATCAGACCAACACCAACCCATGCACTTGGATCTGTATAGAATCTGGTTGTTGTCACTAAACCCACTCCATAATTCTTGAATGGAAGGCTAATATTATTTACAAGGAAATCAACAAAATTCCACAAATGAGCAAATACCTCCACTAAGTTTTCTTATACTGGTCAAATTTACTTTTCAGGTGACTACTCCACAAATCAGAAATGGTCACCTAGAATGTTTACCTTTTCCATTTCAAATACAGAAAGGTATCTCTGAGCAATAGCTACAAACCGTGTAGTTGATTGAAGGCAAGGACAATACAGTATCTTCAATATTCTGCACACACTACAGAATATTTGACCAGTATTGTTTCATTGATAGCTGCTGAAGATACTGAGTTCTGTGGCCTCCAGAAAAACTTTACAAGTTCACAGCTACCTACAAGATAGTACAATAATTTGTATACTGACAAAAACAAGTGCATGGGTCCACTTAATTAAAGCCCTGGTCATACCACAATGACAATGATAACATCACCATCATATCAGGGCTCCATGTAACTACTATCCCTCTGGCCAGAGGCAGAAGTTTTTTATGTCAGGCTAGTTGTAATGTTGTAACAACTGGTCCTTTCGGTAAGCAAAATTTAGGTCAAAAAGTTGCAATAAAGTCACTGAAATTGACTCAAAATTAACTGTGTCAAAAATAAATGTGCACTGTTATGTGTATTATAATACTTTAAAAGTGACCATCAGCAGTTTCTAGCATTTTGGGGATGTCGATTTTTATTTAAATGGTGCACTGTGCTACAACACACTTCTACAGTGAATGCAGTGCTTTGTTGCAATACAAGTACAGTTACAAGTACCGTTCACTATACAGTATTTACTGAATGTCATTACCAGCTTGTTGGATGAGTCAGGCAATCACAAGATCCAAACTTACATTCCTATATACAGTATCTACATGAATACAAGAATTCCAGCAAAAGAATATACAGTAGGCTATGTGACGCTTATATCATGTCACACACCCCTCCTTGCTTTTGTAAAGGTGTTTACCTCCGCACTGGAGGGGCATGATGTAGTGGCTGCCTGGTTTCTTGTCCTACATTACTGTGCCTTTTACCTGATAAATAACAGTAAAAAGAATGTTTCATGTCTCTACCTAATTTCCTTTTTGAGGTCACATGCAACCTTTTTTTATTTTTTAACTACTGCTAAAATGAGACAATCTATGTGACAATCTAACAAATTTGCAAACTTTGAAGTTTTGTGATCATTCTCCCTTGCTTAAGTCAAAATATTGTGAGATGACCAATTGTAAGACACACCCTCTGAACCCCAGGGAGGGTAACTCAAAGTTCATTTTTGTGCATTTGCACACCCCAGTCATTAAATTGACTCACCATTTCATAGACTTTGATACACCTTCCCTGTAAAATATGACATACCTATTCTGCACCCAAAGGAGTACAGGGATAAGTTTTGTGGGGAGGGCCATATCAAATTTTGCCTGAATAATGGTACCCTTTATCATGTTTTTCCCCAATGGACCAACTGTTTTGCCCAAATTGGGAGGGCGAGTGGTCCCACCCCTTCACCCTGCCTCGTACTCCTATGTCTGCACATATAAGGTTACTTGGACACAACATTTGGAAAATTTCAACACACCCATGCATCACAATTGGGAATAACATGACTCACATTTGACCCACCACTGCCCTGGGATCAGAGGGTGCTATTGATGAGTGCATTTGTCTTCACAGATCTATCTTTATTTACATTTGATTGGGTACAGTTCAATGAAAGGGAGAAAAGGGGGAAGAATTCTACCAACTAAGAACTAATTAACAGGAAATTAACTCACTTTCACAAGTTTGTTCAAACAATGATGCATGAAAAACCATACGTCCATTAACTCTGAATCAAATACTAATCACCATCATTGGTATCACTCTGCATAAGACAATGGAACAAACCTTTTCTGTTTCATGTACTGTACAAAACATTTCATGAAATGCGAACAAACAATACCAAGAGTTATTACTCTACTGTTTGTGCTGAAAAGTAGAGTTGCTGTTTGACACCCTGATGGAAATAACCGTTAGCATTATAAAGGTATCCTTTCTCTGATATTCTATACACAAAATGTCTTGTCAAAATGTAATTTGAACTGCAGCCCTAGGGGACCTTTAGCAGGGTACTTTGCTTTCAAAACAGAAGGTTACAGATATTATTATGTCTGAGGGGTTGCATTTTTCAAAATTTTCTGTATACTAGAGTTTGTGTCAAGGGCAGGTGGAGCTTGGTGCTTAGCTCAAGTAAAATTCGGCAGTATTACATCTTTTCTTAAGAGAATCATATTTATTTGTCCATCAACTGCCTTCTCTATAGTTCAACTCCTCACGAACATAGCTAGAAATTCACAACTTGGGGGAAGGGGGGTAGGGGGAGGGGCAACAGATCACATTTTGAGAGGGCCAAACCCAAGGTGCATCAAGGTGCAACTGATGCATGCCTTTGCAACACATAAATCTGAAGAAGTTTTAGGAGGCCCGACTGAAGTTTGAGGGGCCCTATCCCATTGGCTCCCCCTGAAGGCTAGGGGTTGTAGAATATGCCCACAGTATTCCTCCCCTGTCGTAAGATGCAACTAAACGGGAGGACTTGAACAGTATTTGAAGAGTAGGACACTATATAACACATTTATGTTGGTGTGTCATTAAATCTCATCTAAGTAACTAACCTATCCCATTGGCTCCATGTGGTTACACCAATGCAATTCCCCCTCCCCCTTTTTAAAACATGTCAACCAGTTCCACTCTTCGTAGTACTGAGGTTCACTAGATTTGTTACCAATTAAGTCTTACTTGAAAAAACTTTGAAACCAGTGCTAAGTCAATAGAATTACCCTTCAATGATGATTTAAATACCTAAAAAATACCCTAAAACCCAAGGACTTTACCGACTGGCCCCACCAGTAAGGATGAACCAGATCTGCAATTTTCAGGTCCAGCCCCACTGGGTAATTTTCCAAAAGGTATCACACAACTCAAATCAGTGTTCAATTATAATAGAAGTATCACTGGTGTTGTTCAAAATGGCACAGTGACAATTGTTTAAAGATCACACCCTAGTCATTATTGTACTTCAAAGGCAATTGCAAAATGTTCAGATTATGAATGCATAAACAGTATGCATCCTCTACAAATAGTGGCGTAGCGGCTAATTCTAGTAAAGGATAAAGGCATATAAGCATAGGCCTTTTCCCTAGTTGAATCCAGGCAACATGAAAGATAACAGTGTGCTATTTTAGATGTCAATGGATATAGGAAATATAAGCAAGCTTCTTTCTACATATAATAAGTTAGCTTTGTATTTTTCAGTTATGTATACTCTGTTCACACAAATGCCAGGTAGAATGTAAATGCAAACTTAACAATTAATAACTGTTCATTATTCGGCCAAATAGTCTGGTCAGACTGAATATCCAGTTTGCCCCTACCCACCAGAGCATTGCCCAAGACCCCACCAGATATGGCCTCATGCATCGCTCTCAGTGGTGACTCCGGTGTCGTGAGTGGTGTCCAACAGTGGTGCCTCCAGTGCCATGAGGGACTTGAAAACTATAATTGTGTAACCCCAGAATGGGAAATCTGACAATGCCTCTGAGGACAAAGCAAAGTTTTACAAAACCTGTGGTGCAACTTGTCAATGAACAATTGCATTTTCATCAATTTCTTACCAAAACAGTGGCAAGAAAGGGCCATTCTGAAACCAGATATATGGAGCAAATTCTGGCAATTTCCTGTGTCATCCACCCAGAAGGTAGTTTCCATTTTCTTCTGATGCACGATGGGAAGTGTCTTCCAGGAAGGAAAGTAGTAGACTCGCTCAAGTTTACAGTGAACTACACATACATGTACAAGTATTTGATAAGTGTATGTATATGATGGGGTGACCGTCGAGTGCGCGGGCCCATCGAGTGTGCATCTGCATTAACATAACGTGTAAAAATCTTGAAATGACAGGGCTCTTTGGCAAGTTAGGTGCGCACTCGACCGTACACTGAGTATACTATGTTGTTTCTGCAGGTGCCAAGTCTGTTCAAGGGTTTGCTTCAATGTCACATATTGTTTGTGTCATTCAGCAACATGCGATTCCCTGCTCAGTAATTGGGGCAGTGTTTAATATGGTTTTCGATGACCGATGACCCTCTGGAGGTCTCACATAAATATATCATTAAATGTAAGTTACATCAACATAACACACTGAATTAGTGCTATGGTCTATTTCATCACTAAAATAACCCTTTTTTTCATTGTTTTGGAAATATTCTTCCAGAAAGGGCGACTTAAAACGAAAATTTTGCATGTAATATTGGTTAGGAATTTTGTTATTTAGCGAGAGATGACAATTAAATACTAGAGTGGTGACAGATGAAACATTTTTAAGTGTTACACAGTCAAGGACTGTTTTGAATTGTGGAATGACCTTACTGCATGGGCCATGCAACAAAATCACAACCCTTGTGTTTGGGTAAAAGTG
This sequence comes from Holothuria scabra, assembly GCA_037179385.1. Classification (NCBI taxonomy): domain Eukaryota; kingdom Metazoa; phylum Echinodermata; class Holothuroidea; order Aspidochirotida; family Holothuriidae; genus Holothuria; species Holothuria scabra. The sequence goes on along the minus strand of CM074180.1, from coordinate 29,663,970 downwards.
TGTCACATTGTACAAAAAATCATTGGATCATTTGTGTGATGGGAGGTGGCATCAATTGACATGAGTAATTGAAACTCATAATGAACATTGCCTGACCTTGTCCAAGGGTCATGGTGAACTCTGACTGAGCCTAGGCCTTTATAGAAGCTAGGCCTGTACATATAGCAATAGCCTAACGTTAGGCCAATGTTTTTTAACCAATGCACAGTCAAGGAAGGATTGCTGGAAACTCACAACTAGGCCTAGGCCTATCTTGGAAAAATAGAAACTAAGCTAGGCTAGCTAGGCCCAGGCCTAAACATGAAAAATTCCCCTCGGCTAGGCTAACCCTCTTCCTTTGGAAATGATAAAAAAGAAAAACTGGTAAGCATAACTACTTACAATGTAGGGTTTACCAGGCATAACTTTGCCTAGGCATAAGGTTAGACCTAACGGTAGGCCGTTGTTAGGCCAAACACTAAACAACTTGCCTAAGATAACGTTAGATGCTACCCTAGGCTAGGCTACTGTAGGAAGCTTTGCATAGCCTAAGCCATAGGCCTTACGTTAGGCTACGTCTGCATCTAAAAACACTGTGAGATAGGCCTAGAATAAACTTCAAAAAAGAAAGAAACTGTCAAGGAACTCGGAACGTTTCTTTACATTGGGTCGATATTTCTTGCGATGCCCCAATCTCTGAGGTACGTTGTGCCTCGATTATGTGGCAAGCTGGTGATGGACCGCCGCACCGACCAGTTATTCTTATTGGTTAGGTTACCAGTTATAATAGCTTAGACAGTAGCTGTATGTACTCCTTACGGCGCTAAACTGTCTTTGATACGCACCACGGTCCGTGTCCATAAGGTCACTTAACTCAAAGGCATGCCAACAAATGCAAAGTAGCCTACAATGAAGTCATGCTGAATGCACGCAGAAGAAGTACGAAAAGTGCAATCTTTAGGTACGCACATAAGTACAAGACAAGTTGTCTCAGTCTGACTCTGAGTTACCTAACCTGGCGACAATGTTACGGAAATATAATTGGACTAACTTTAGTTATGTAGTTCTAAATACCACAAAACCCTTCAGCTCCTTCATATGAAGACACCTTCCAATTAGCTGTAGAATTCGGGACAATCCTCACATTCGATAGTTGGCTAGAGAATCCACTGCAATGAAGTTGACAAAAAATTCAACGAACTTTGGCAACTGCCAGCCAACGGAGCGGGTAAGCTAACACACTGCTGCAGTAGAGTTGTATCACGTACTATACGGTGCATTGGTAGTTCGAGCAGTTTGTACATACGAGATGGAAGGAAAATAGCGGCGCACTCCAAAAATAGCAGACAGAATTGGACTCACACAGCTCAGTTTCCCGTCTCGCTTTGTCTGCCAATCATTTCATTGGAGCGTGCTTCCAACTAGAAAAGAGAGGGTCAAACTTTGCTCCCTAGAGGAAAGCCATACGCCTCACGAATGCCCTTGAGGCACTCAACTGGTCACATTCTTACTCTCGCTGCTTCGATTGTTTGTGTTCACTTTACAAATATTGGGTATAGAGTTGACAAGGAAATCATGGTTTGAGGAAGGAAAGGATAAATTTGTCAAGGTAACGTGTTGCTACTACGAAATGTTTGTTGATGAATTCCCACGAATGGTTTGCCTAAAGATCTAAACCCTTTTTACGTATCACGGTAAATCTTAAAATCTGTAGCATAGGTTTTCGAGATAAATCGTATCTTCGCCGAGGCAAAACAGGCATTACACGTGGCATTGGTACAAACACAGGTTTCGTCAGTTCTTCAAGTGTCCGACACGGCGTAAACCAGGTTTTCTGGAATGTGAGAACGAATACGTATCAGGCTGTGACTGCCGCTCTCTCCCTGGTCAAGATTTCACACAGATTGTTCTCTAGCAATTACTTCCTTGTTTCCGCTTTCGGTTTATAAAGTCATAATATCTTTTCACATGAATGACGAATTTTAAAGGGCAAGAGCAGTCACCCCAAACGTATTTTGAACCAACAGCTAAATCTCACAAATTTCTTCTCAATTCTCTAACCGTATTTCTTCAAAGTATCTTCCATTAAATTTTTTAAGACTTCAATATTGCAAATTAAAAATAAACCAAGCCGTCACTAACAGTAAATTTTATATTTTAGAAGAAAAAATACATATCTGTTGAATTTGTTTGCATTTGATGAAAGAGACTTGTATAAGTAGGGGACTGCCGTATGTGCCCCCTCATATAAATGATAACGGAAACGCCAAGTACTTTTTGAAACTTGGTAATGCTAAAACGATCCCAAAACAAATTTGATGGGTATAATTATTTCTCCCTTCACCTCTTATTCCTTTTCATGCCATTTTACTTCATTATTAAAATTATTATTACGACAAATTTTATTAATGTTTATTTCATGTCTTGTTATTAAATACAAAAGGGTGGTAATTTAAAAAAATCTGTTGGGATCAGCATTCCTTTCAATCGTAAAAGTGCAATTTATCGATATTTGCCTCACTTTTGGAACATTGTCTTTTTCTCAGGGAACAGGCGGTGACTTTTCGCCCAACCCCAGACTCCACCCCTTTCCAATTCTCTGGACGACTGAGACACCGAAGTCTGCCCGATTCAGCAAGGATTTGGCCAATTTAGAGGACTGCAGCCCCCAACCCCAGCCATGATCCGGTCCCGTTCCGCCATGTTTTTTTATATAATCATTTTCCCTTCTTTAAAATTTAGGAGGTAAATATGGAGTGGTACCGCAGTTGCCAAGGCTGATGAGAGCCAACAAAAACTTACAATCTTTAACTAGAAAGCATAAAGAAGCTAATAGAGGCTTTTCACATGTCGTCATAATACTCCCCGGTGGTCATGTTGGAGTACATGTAACTACGTAGTAAACCATGTGGGACGCGATTGCTCGTTGAATTTTTATACACCGTGCATGTCACAGTGCACACTGTGCAGTGCGTTCGGCACAAAGCCACGTGTATTTGGCATGAATTTCCTCCAGCATGGCGGTTTCGTGACGTAATTGCAAAGCCTCTATAAAGGGAAACAAACATAAAGGCCTTCAACGTTCAACCTGCCAGGGCAACATTATGTCAGACGGTTAGCTTTCTGTCTGCACTGAAAAGTTAGATGGGATATTCAAGGTTTTTCTACTGCATCTAAGCCCACTCACTAGAATGTGACATAGATAGTCGTCACAGTTGCCAATTTATCTACGATGCGTTGAGAAGGAGAGTAGGCCTATCCGATTCACCTTTGCCTACAGGCAAATCAAACATGATACAAATTTAAGCTGGATGAGGTCAAGGAACTTTCACTTCCAATACATGCAAGCCAGTGGGTCTACTCTGTGCCTCATGTTGGAAGTTTATCATCCCTAAGGGTATTGCTGGACAGGGCCCTTTTCCACTCGAATGTCAAATTGAGAGGTATTCTGAGGATGATACTGAGGCACTCCATCTGAGAACCACTGCACCACTCAACTTGCTTCTGTAGTTGGAGGGAACTATCTTTACAATCATATAAGATTTTCTCGAACTCAAGCGGTTTTACGTGCATCCTGGAAGCACCAATGGATATTATACAAATGGGTATACATATTGTACAGGACAAAACTACCATATAAATGGAAAGATATTTGGATGATACCCATGTATAGCATCGATTGGAGAAGCATTCCAAGCTTTGATTATTTATATCGAAGTAATGCTTGCAGTTGGCACAAATATGTCAGATATTCTCCTAAATAGACTTGTTCATATACATAATAATCATACGCATTACTGAATTACGTCGTTAAAAAGAACAGTTGTTCATTGTTAATCCATGAAGGCGTTTAAGGTCAGGTCTTGCGACATGAAAATGACAAATTGGTATAAAATGCTTGACAAACTCGAAAACAGCCACAATTTTTTTGAATTCCTTAATTCCTCATTTCCCATTCCAGGATAATTTCTGATAACCCATGCATGAACAGGACCTTAATATGCAAATCCTATGATATCGAATAAATACGGCCTTTGTTTAACTTCTTCATTAATAGTAATTAAGAGATCATTTAATATAATTCCAACGGATTTTCCATGGGAAATCTTACCCTTTAACTGTCAAGTTAAAGGGGCTCGTTGAGTTGGTTCACGAAATTCCACAAATTTTTCCAAACCCGTTAAGTTTTCTTCACATACAAAGGAGAAATGGTCAATCTTAGACAATCCCCATACCCTACATACAAATAACTGTTTTATGAGTGAGTACTTAACGTTTCAATTTGGTTTTCAAAAATTCATGACCAGACACTTTTTCAAATTGTTCACAAAACCGTTACAAGTCAGGACATCACAAAATTCAAAATTTTAGCTTTTCCCGCAATTAGATACCGTATGAAACTTGACTTATTATGCTACCTATAAGCATTGTAATGTTGTAGTGACCCTTTAACACTCTCATTTAGTTATCGATATCAACTAGTGGGGGCATTTTGCAGGTATGTCACTGTACCCTTTTTTTGAGCAAAATGCAGTTTCTAAACCTGCTTTAATTTTGCACCCTTACTCACCGGCTTTGCTAAAAACCCCACAGGGGGTCTGTCCCCAATTCAAATAACGTCTTAGCTTATGACATCACCCTTTTACTGTTAAAGCCGCTCAATGACAAGAACCGTTTTTCAAGAAGTCCCCTTATTCATGATGACGATACTATAGCGGTCATGCACTACTGTAATAGAATCTCAGTTGACGTTAGATACATTTAACCACACGACGATTTGGGGCGGTTTTCTAGGCAGTGAGCTTTGCGAATGTTTTCCACTGGGAAAAGGGAAGTTTCGAGCCGAAAATGTTTAGATTCTTCCTTCTGACCCTCTCAAGATCTCGGAAGACTACTCGTAAAGCAATACTCAAAGTAATAACACATCCGCAAAGTAATTTTTGAAATAGCGGTGGTCGTATAAAACAAAGCCATTATGGAAGCTCGTAATGCGTTGTTTCATTACAGATCGGTTTGACAGGATGACTTATATCAGAAGCACCAAACATAAACAAGTCCTTTCCTTTCCAGCGACGAGCACCTCAAAAAGTGAACTATAAATCTTGTTCAAGCCCGCAATTATCTTCGGTGCGTTAAATGTCAACTTAAAAAGAATAGCAAAAACACGATCGAAGTCTTTTATCTGGCATCGGCTTAACTACTGATGTGGGAGGGAAAAAATTTTAGTCCAAAATATAAAACATCCCAACGAACCTCCGAGAAAACTAAAATGCCCCTGCATGCTAAGCCACATTCCTAACGATCTGATTTTCTATATATGCGAGTAAGTAACAGCTTTATCAGGGCGTGGCCCCATAGTACATACAAATGCCTTTCTAGATTAACAGAACAACTGCAATTTGAGAATTGACGAAACAGGCGAAACAACCATGATCAAGGATAATAACTTGGTATTTTCTGCCCCATTTTGAATTGATTTTAGATTTAGTTGCTACTGGCCTAATAAGTGTAATATTATACGTCCGGTTCAAATTTGAACCAAATCCGTTCAAATGAACACTGACCAAAATATGGTTCAAATATCAAATGTTTGACTACGTTTTCAACAGAAAAAGGTGGACCCAAAATACGTCAGACATTTCATACTCTTCCGAATATAAATTTTTTCCAACTTAAAGGCCCAGTTTTCTCACCCCAAACAGTATCAATTCTCCTAGCCTTCTTACTTAAGCCCCTCCCGCAATTGTCTGAAATTCATCCTCATCCAGATACAATATCAGTTTATTACTTCAAGATGAGTATAGAAAAACTCAATTTATATAATCAAAACACTCTCAGTACAGTTCATGCTGTGTAATATAAGCTTTGGTCCTCTGCATTGTTTGAATTAACTGTCAATCAAAGAGTTGAGCCAATTGAGAATTTCGGTACCCCTGTACCATAATTGTAGTTTGGGGTGAGAGGATTGGTCCTTTAAGGACATATTATTTTAACCTTTTCCGGTTCAATTTGAACCGAGAGTTTCCATACATCTCCCTTTTGCAACATTTTATGGCTGACAATATGAAGAACCGTTAGATTATGATGTGGATGGTCTTGGATCACCAGTCACAGTTAATGTGCGTTGCGCAGATGAATGGTGTACTATCCCAACGCAACATTTCTTTTTTGTCCATTTTGACCATTTCTATTCTGCGCCAAAAAATGAAACACTAAAACGGCAATATTTCTCCTACTGAAATCGAGACGAGCAGAAATGTCGTCTGCTGTTATGTCGACGTACTTTCCCAAACAGTGCGAAGCATTCATCTTAATTTTCTGTACAAAACGCTTTTCATTTTACCGTCAATAAAATCCCAAGTACTAAAGTGAGAAGTCCTTGTTCTAAACAAAATAAATATGTGGGTTCAACTTTTCCACTAATTTGGCCAAAGGAATAATAAGACAAATGTGCGCCAAAAACGTAAAATTATATCGGCTAATAGACAACCAGCTGTAAAACTTTTGCTTTGGGCGTTATTTACACGTGACGATGCGTGGTAGATCCATTATCCAACCCAGGTACAAGGAGCACGTGTTACGTATTTACGAAACAGCAGAGATGGTAAAGAAATTGTAGGCTCTGGCGTACTAGTGGGATATCAAAAATTTCCCGGGGCTTTAGGTCTCGAAGGAATAAAAATTGTTACTTGTGACGTGCCACGAATTGAAAATACTTCATTTTATTGTTATATCCAAGTGGCTGGACTGGCAACGGCGACTAACCTTGGTAAACACAAGCCAAGGAGACAGGGGGTCCAACATTCCGAGTAAACGTGTGCATTGGCCATATAGGAAAACCGTTTACTGACAGTGCAACAAAATCCATATCATTATCATTATGGCAAATGTTTTAACAAATATACCGACGATTTCCGGTCTGTGGAGGGCAAGAGCAGTGCAAGCCTAATAGTGTAATTTGGAACTGCAATTTGTTCTCACATATTCCGTCTCATTTCTCTTCGAAGCACCTTCAACTGAATTTCAGGACGTAAATTTTGCATATCCAATGAGTTATAGGCCTACTCCTCATAAGGTTTACAGTTTGATGTGGAAAATATTTTCACATGATTTCCATGGGCCATTCATAATTTCTCATTTGCACTCCCATCATTAATATATATGAGCTCAACATGCAAATATTGTGATGTTATGAGAGGGACATGCGATATATGGCTAATGTTATCCTTTGTTTTTACAATCTCTATTTCAAGGACATTTGTAACATTTATATGTCCTGAGGGTTTTATTTTGGAAGTTAAAATTATGTCCTTGAAAATTGTAAGTATCAATTACCAAACCATAAACTCTCTGCTGTGTAATTTAGAGATAACTAATATAAGGTTAATAAAAGAAATTTCAACACTTTGCAGCACTCCACATCATTATTTTTGTATTAAGCAACAACTTGCTGTAAAAACATTCAAACTTTGAAGAGGTATATCTTGAGAACCGTAAAAGATATTGAAAAAAATCCAACGGATTTTCGAATAGAAAAGTTCACTCTGTAACTACCAAGTAAAGTGAGGTCATTTTTATGAAGTGTCACACTACCTTTAAGAGTTATCTGCATTATTATCGTGCAGTCACTGTTGAATTTCTTTCTGAATAATGATCTCCTTCAAACTAAGGCCACCAATCCCGGAGAAAAGAACAAAGGCCTTTGTCAGGACACTGCTTTCAAGATAGTAGGGCTGCCGGAAAACGTGAATCTTTTTCAAGGTTTTCTATCCGAATCGCTATACGTACACTCCTACAAGTAATACAACTTTCATTCTAATTTCTTCATTGAATATTTTACACATCTTTTGAAATCCTTTCGTAGTCTAAATTTAGATGACAATATTTTAAGTATTTAAGTAAATTACATATTCTTCTATAATCCACTGAGATTATAAATAATGATATTTGACACGATTCTGGATTGCTTCCATATATAGCAGATACTAACTGACTAACTCAAATGTATAACAGGAAGATTCACATTGTATCCTTTTGAAACCAAGCACCTGGTGAAGTAGGATGCAATAAATTTTACTACTGATAATGTTATACCAATGGCTGAATGTACAAATGGATGACATCATCCTATTGACTACTCCAGTTTTGACAGTTACCTGCGTAGCATGCTGTGCGACGTATTGCTTGTTCAGTCATATGCACGGTTGCTTTGGAAGCCGGGGAGCTGAGAAAACATGGTCCGCTCCGCAGGGTAAAGTGACAGACGGCAAGAACAATTGTCTCAAAAAGTTCAAAAAGCAGACAATGCGAAGCTAAAAGACTGTGTAACAATTCTCCTTTCTGGGTCTTCTTCCCTCTCTCCACCACTAAAATAAAGCAAACCAGGAGAATTCACCAAAAGAAGTCAGAGAGCAACGACAGGATGCCCAAGTAAAACAGGGTGGGGATAGTATTTATACCGTTCAGAGTGTAGCCACGCAATGAGTGTATAATCATACAATAATTTGAGAGCGGACGCACATGCATATTAAAGTCGTGGTTAATAATCAGCCAGATTAGGTGTCCGGGGTATAAATGAATTTAAATCAACGTGCAGTTATCAACTCTGTTTGCTTTCCAAGTTACTCTATGGAAATGCCAAATATATAAAAACAGAAAGCAGCCAACAACTCTTCAGCTTCTGGGGAGGTGCCATATCCGCTTTAAGTTTCAAAGGAAGAACAACATTTTTTCTCCATCCCTCACAACTCTCTCACCAGGAAACACAGTGGTGGCGGAAATGGCGGACTTGAAGGGGCGCAGCCCCAATTGAAAAAGAAAGGAGCTAAAGGTATGTTCAGCCCCCATTATTTTTGGCTTGGGAAGTGCTTAAATTCAGCTTAGAACAGTCGGGAAGTGCCTTTTCCGGCCATTTGGGAGGTTTGTGAAAATTTTCTTGCACTCTCGGCGCCTACTAATGGTCGCGCACCGTTTAGATTGCCTTTCTAGCACTGAGCGCCCCATATTTTTCCGTTCCGCTTATTGAGTTCATGTTACTTGTGACTTTTTTGGCAGTTGTCGAGATTAATTTATAGGACGGTAAAACGCCAAACTAAGGGTCTGCACCTTTAACGAACAACGGAAGTGATATTAATACATTAAGTAACCATTAAAATAATTTTAAAAAAGTTCTGGGGCCCGTTCCACAAAGAGTTACGCACGATCTTAAGTATGATTTACTGTTGGCTTAAGTATGGTGAATTAAACTTAAGATTGTGCGTAACTCTTTGTGGAACGGCCCACTGTCCACATAATTACTTACAACCACCCTTCAACAGTTCAAATGCAACTAATGAGTGAAACTTACGAACCGACAACCTCAGGTTGTCAACTAACCTAGTTAGTAAGCAAACTAGGGCGTTACGCCTCAACTTATCACATTCAAGTTTAATGGCGACCCCAGCGTTTTTTGTTTTTTTTTTTTTCCAGTTGTGGTGGACTGGATTGTTTAGTCCGACCATTGCTTATGAGGATCGTCACGAACAACAACTCAACTTATCTCCTCTTACGAATAGTCGTTACGGGTAGAGCCTCAGCTGTATACAGTATAATGAGTATTCAAGACAGGAAGGTCAATATATCACAGGTTTTTAGGAGCAAAACAAGCTACATGCTTGCAAACAGATCTAAAAAATGAAATTTTGCGCGTTTCGGTGAGTGTATACAGAAAAAGATGCACGGCCAAGGCTAATTAGGAGCATTTGCATGCAAAGGTCTCGCCCGAATTTATCACAAAATAGCCTAATCGATATCACAACCACTAGCCCTTTTAAGTTTAACACACCATGATGGACTATATATTTTACTCAAGTGCATTTTCACTGGCTTCTGAAGACTCCTTGGGACGGTGGGCACAAGAAGGGGGACACGATTGGGAACACGGGAGACGAGAAGACAGTAGAAGTGAGACCATTATTTTGTCTGAACTTCTCCTACGGTCAGACGTTATCAACCGGATCAATTTAAAATTAAACCGGTGAGGAGAAAAATGACCACCCCACCACTACTGGCATCAGTGCCAGCTACCACCGCAACAAGTGCCAGCCACAACCGTTGTAAGTGCCTGCCATTACCAGATTACCGTCAAAGGTGCCCGCCCCCACCGTCATTCCGATAACTTTTGGCAACTTTAAACGATGACGTTTACGCTTAATCTTGAATGTGTTAGATTTTATAAACATTGTTAGATCATACTGGTCCATAGATGAGTGGTGTAAGTACTGAATCCTGGTACGTAATCATAACACTCCTGGGTTTCCTGGGTGATGACAGACTACATTCGTCTCACTCGCGTTCTGGAGAGCTAACAGCTCCCTGAACATGTATAGAGAAAACTATCAATTAGATCAGCTGTGAAGGCTAAGACAGAGTGAAGAATCAAAAAGAAGAGTTCCTATACTGGGTAATTCACAAGTGGAAGACCGCTTTCAATGACATTCCTACCGACATGTATAGATCGTGAAGCCTAAAACCAGGTCATTCAACAAATTAACCATGTTAAAACTTTTCAGGCATAACAAGCAAATATAATTTGATGGGACATTGCTGTAAATGCTTGACATGGATCAAGAAGTAGAATTCATAATGTGCTAGACGGCAAGTTGTACACCGAGGATAACCTAAACGACTTCTTCACTACAGTAGAATAGGACTTCATTGTAAGGAAATAGATTCTTCTGCATGTCATGTCATGTTTAACAAAAAGCCCTTTACGGTATAAATTCTACTTCAAATTGAAAACGGACTTAAAAAAGCAGAGTACAAAAATTCATTGAGGTTTCGATAATCAACATATGTCCTATCCCAAATAATGCCATGATATCCCATATCTTCTCAGTCAAATGTTACACCAACGTGTTGGGAAAATAATTTTGTGTTACCACAGATGGCCTTTGACCTCCACCAAAACCGACAAGGAACAAAGCCTCACCAGGAGGCATCCACATACCAAATATTGAATCCATCCAAGTTTTTTACCTTGAGATATCATGATAACAAGTTTTTTTTAAACATGGCCCCTCGTGACTTCAGATGACCTTTGACCTCCGTCAAAAAATCATTTTCCTACCGCAACACATCCACATACCAAATATGAAATCCATCCAAGTTTTCCTACCGTGAGATATCGTGTTAGCAGAGTTTTCAGATTTTGACATATGACGACACAAGATGACCTTTAAAGGCATATTTTCATCATCCCAAACAGTTCCAATTCTCCCAACCTACTTACTTCTAGCCCCTCCCACATTTATCTAAAACTATATCTTTATCCAGACACAATCCTAGTTTATTGCTTCATGGCTTGTCCCAGTGGCCATACAAGTCCATAATGTGTAATCAAGACACTCTCAGTGCCCATGCTGTGTAATTTAGCTATGATGCATTGTTTGAATGTGATGCCAATCAAAGAGCTGTACCAATTGAGAGTTTTGATATATGTATACTGAAACTGTAGTTTGGGGTGACGAATGACTGCCTTTAACCTCCATCAAAAATCAATGGGGACCATCTTCTTACCACAACACGTTTAGACAATGAATGACCCAGATGACCTTTCACCTCCACTTGACTTTCCAAGACAACAAATCATTATATAGGAAAAAGAGAGTCTGAATGTCATAATGAAGTTACAGAAACCTAGATCTAGCTCTATTATAGAAATAAATTGACCAAAACGGTTCAAAATTGATTAAACCTAAATTCTTTATTCTGACACCGCAAAATTATTTTTGCAAATAACCAAACTTCTGCCATCTTCACCTTTTGGCTACAAAATTAAACCTTCTTCAGTTTTGTGTCTAAAATTTACGTTCACAAGAAGCGACTACTGGCAGACTGAGGTATTCCCTCATGCCATGCTCATACCGTACTCGAGTAAACTCATATTAGAATCGATCGTCTATGGATGACCAGGTCTGCACAACTAACTTAATACCCGCCGGGAAAATACCTAAAATCGATAACTGCCATGCAGCATTTTTGTAAACCTGTAGAAAAATTGAAAACAGCTTAAATTTATTTTTATTGTAACTTATATTGGTTTGTTGGTCACTATTGAAAGATGAAACCGGCTCTACGGTGATGAGAAATAAAGCTTTAATTTAAGTGACCGTTCGACAATCCATTAATACAGTTAATACTTGGGATGAGAAATACGACACTTCTCATTGAACAGTGGAAAATCGATTTCGTTTTCAGGGAGATGGGGGCACATTCATCTAACACGTCTTGACCAAAACGGAGTACCCGACGGGCACGCCAAAAAAAATTGATGTCAATTATGATTAAATTGACCAATAACACCAATTTAGCTAATAGTAACATTTGGTGAACTAACGGAAAGTGTAAAATCCGTAAAGTCTTTCAATAACCTGTCAATGTCCTCGATAGAGCTAAACTGATACTCCGAGCCTCAAAAACCTTTTAAATAAATGGCTCATTAACCTAAATAAAAAGATTAAAACGTTATCCTTGTGGTCTATAAGACCGTATGAAGTTATGAACTGACGTCATCATCATGGCCTCAAATAGGAGATAAAACACTGAAGCAGGTAGCCTGCGTAATGCCTTCGTAGCGATGAGCTTAACGAAAAGAATTCGTCCGCTCCGCGGGCTATGAAGAACACTGTTCGCACGAGGGAAAACTTCACACATTTGCATAGGAGACTGCGGCAGTATATCAGTATATCCGACCATGGAAGTACTACCTCCGAGGTAGCACTTCCATGATCCGACCGGCAACTGGTGCTGTTTGAATTTGTTGGTTAAACTTGTATTGATATATAAGGCGTACCTGTTGCTGCCCTGTAACGTCATATGCATCAAAACACAAACGCTCCTATAAATAATGTCAATTTGAAGACTATGTGTAAAAGATAATAGGTTATTATCTACAAGGACTAAATAGAATGGCTCACATTTGAAACATTGCTGCAAAAGTTTCTTTTTGGGGTATGCAAAATAAAATAACAATAAGTATCCCCAAAGAGGAAGGTACATTTTTCTGTTTTTATCTACAAATAAAGATTAAACGACCAGAGTTAAAGCTTTGAAACAGTTGATACTCTCTAAATCCAAAAGACGGAAATTAGGGACGGATCTAAATTTAGACGGAATATACTCACTCCAAAAAGGGTGAAAATGGCTCTATTTCGACTGAATTTTCACTCGAAACTTAGATCCGTCCGTAATTTCCATCTAAAAAAGAGTGATTCTTCACTCTAAAGGTTTAAGAGAGTACGTTATAACATTTATATGCGAACATCACACACATTTCTTACGATTTTTTATTATTTTTTTCTCTGGCAACAGGGTGTTGTAATTTTACGACTTTAGTTCACTTCTTTTACAAGTGCCTTTGAAATTTGGTTTCATTTGAAGTTTCAATTCACTGACAATTCTCTCTGATTAGCGTAAAATGTGTTGAACACTGTTAATGCAATCTCCCGTCTTAACTTAGCTTGACATTCGCAATGCATTACTGTATTAGACATACCTGTACCAATACTTTCTACCATGCCAATTTATAGTACCTACACTATAAAACTGTTACAGATAAAATGAAATTGCTTGTTTGATGCTATCAATGTTAATATTATAGTTTTTTACCTGTATACCGGTACACAATTTTGAAATTAAATTTTCTCGTTTTCATTTTTTATTTTCTATCGTGAACAATTTGATGATTTTGATAAGCCAAGATTAAATTAATTTTGAAAATTCGTTAAAATTTTCCTGTACGGTATTCAGCACAGGAGAGTGTTATGTACAAACGTTATATTTTTTAAAATAACAAAAAACTCCCAAAGTACTCATTTAAGTTGATAAATGTTCAAGACGGCAATCACTGTCATGATTATCTTCAAACGACGCCGCGAAGCGGACGAAGCATTTGTCTGAGGTCACTGTCAGTGTCTCAAGTCCACATATTGGCAGATTGGTGGGATTACCGTAGGTGTTATAACACAACCAATTCAATCAGGCATACTTCTCAATCCTAGTTTTACCAGGGAGCTTACGCTTACAGCTCCTTGGTTTTACCCAGTCACAGTGAATACCATTTGTCACAGAAGAGAACTGTAAAGACTGGACGTTTTAAAGGTAACTGAGGGTTCTGAAAAGTTGCACGAACAGATTTCGACATTTCATGTAGATTACTTTGGAAATTTGCCATATATGATTCACCAGTACACCGGTCAACTTCAGAGCGGTTTTCCTATCTTTTCGTTTATAAAATTCGAAATTCTTTCCAATAAATGCTCCGTGTTTGTAATAATTTGATTTAAGAAATTTGTTTTCGCGCCTTTTGCTCCCTCCCCTTATTGCAATCTCTAATATAGTAAGTGCTCCCAAATCAGTCTGGTAAACTTTTCCTAGCCGCTACGGTGCCGTTTTCTAAATTTTCGTCAACCGTTACACGAAGGCTTTTGACTTTGAAAAATTTTGTTTAAAAAGGTACCAAAGTTGGAAAACTTTTTGAATGTCGCCGGGAACCCTCAATCCGCAGGTCTCAGATAACATTGTGGAATAGCAACGATCTTCATTTGCCTTGAAAAATCAGATACATGCCAGTAAGAAAAGCAAATTCCCCATTGTTCCTTCGAATTTTCGACTGTCCTTACAGGAAACCTAGAATCTAAAATTTTCTACAATACAAGCACAATATTTACAAACAATTACTTGAAAGAGCGCAAATTTTTGACTCCGCGAGCCCCAAGTTTCGTCCCTAATACAGTAGTGTTCTCACATTAAAAAAATAAAGCACCATCGATGCTGAAGCTCAAACCTCTCAAAGCAAAATAATAACCCCCTACATGGCCCTACTGCGTTGCCTACTAATTTATTTAGAAAACAGCAAGTTTAGTTACTGATCAGCATGGCAGAAGGCAAGTTTAATGTGCTGTGACTGACAACACAATAGTAAGTAAAAGCTTCCTCCCTGAGCACAACAAAAGAAATTTGATCATTTTCTTCCTTTCCTCAAGCGAGGTTAGTTTTAAAAGCAGTGCCATATGACTTGGTGCTACTACTGTATTTTGTGCTTTTTACTTTGAGTGAGTCGTAGCATGAAATGAATCTTAGAAAGTTTAAGTTCTAAATTGCCTCAAAGTACCAGCAACTGTGCTAGACGATACTTTGTCAAATGGGGCGACCCTGACTTGATGAATACCGAACAAGAAATCCGAATTAGCTCGGACGGAGCCTCCCGATACCGGACTCAGATTTCATCTGAAAAGGTGGCATCTGGAAGCGGAATTGGCCCTGGATTACACTGGACGGACCTCACTGTCAACCGTGGAATACTTTACTTTCCTTTCTATATACTGTGTTTGTTTGAGAGTTGTCGGAGAATTACTGCCGGTGTGTCACGGTTTTACTGATCAGAATGCAGGATTCTCAATAAACCGGTCACGAAGTAGAGGTCGGTTTATTGAGAATCCTGCATTCTGATCAATAAACCGGTCACGAAGTAGAGGTCGGTAGCATGTTGTGTCTTCAACTCTCCGTCAACAGGCAAAAATGATGGCAGCAAATTAATGCCTCGAGGCTTCATTTTGTAGAGTTGCGTCTAACTCGTGCAGTCATGGACTTAACTGAGTTGACATGTATTGTATTCAGGGGTATACTTGTGGTTAGGGACCCCTAACATGGTAACCTCGTGGTAACAATTACAAATGTGCTGTAAAACATAAAGAATGTTTTTCCCACCAGATTGTCATGTAAAGAATGATCTCAAACGGTTCACGAAAAAAGTTCAATTGTGGATAGAAACTACGAGAGGAGCATGAACTCCACAGAAAATACATGCAAGGATGCAAAAATCAGTAATTACTGTAACAATTTACTTCAGCCTGAGGCATATTTGAAAAGCTGGAAAAGATTAACATTTTTTTAATTTTCCGTTTTTCTTCCCATTAACCCATAGGCAATAGCTCACTTAGAGACTCCCAGTGGACTATATCGATTCAGCGCTTTGTTACGTCACGGCACGATTGAATTTGCTCGGGAATTCACTTAAAATGTGTGTATTTTAGTGAGCTTATCTTTCACCCCCTTTTCGTATTGATGACACAAATTTGTGACTCGTCACGAACTACAAATCCACGTGTCACTTGCAATCAAGTTCAAATTTGTTCTTCCAATAAATAAACCTTGGTTTCCTTCAAATTATTCTTTCTGTTTGTGTGTTCAACTTAACCATAAAAACATACATAGTTCCACGACTTTTATAGAGGTGTACCTTACCGCAGGCATATCTTGATTTAGTATTAAGGGAAGAGAGAAATAAACTAAAATATACTTCGAAAGAAGGACGTTTTCATGAGGGGAGACGGCAGAGATTTTTGCGGTAGGTGACTTGCACTTCGGAGACATAACTGTTGTATCCATCCAACAGTTCAGGGAAGTTGTGAAATACCGACAGATTTTCTACTTAAACTACAATTATACCTACGTTTAACTTTGGTGGCCATTTCTTCAGTTTCCCTGAAAACAACCATCATTGGGGACTAAATGAAGGCTACGTCACTTGTTTGAGGACATTGTGTTTGACGTCATCGTAACTAGGATTGGACAGTATGTCAAAACCAGTTCAATTATGTATGTTTGTGACAAATACAATGATAGCATGAGGAGTTTTGGGCGATCGTCGGTACATCACGGCGACTTTGCTTCACATTGCTTTATGGTATGTTCCAACGGATTACACTGTTGAGATGTCACTTGTCAGCGTCGTCATCCCTTTGCAATAAATAACGGTGCCTTGGAGAAGTGGGGCACGACAAACATCTTACGGGAAGATCCCTTGAGAGTAAATGACCGGACGTAGTACAAACAGAAGCGTTACAGAAGTCATAAAATACGAGGAATTAATTCGATATAACAGTGATATTAAGTAGGAGTGAAATCACGGCCGAAACGCTATATGAATATATGAGATAAATGTAGGTCTCTCTATGGGTAGGCCTATCGTTACCTGCATGATTACAAATGGAAAGTAACTTATACTTGCATTTATTACATCTGATTAATATTTGGATACATGCTAAATTAAGTTTTGTCTATTGATTCGTTTTGTGTTTTTCAGTTTTTGACATAAGATGTCGTTGTTGTAAATTGGTCATATGATTAAATGGCTCTAACGTTGTTACATGAGGAAGCATATTATAATGAACAAATGACAGCCACTGCAATAACTCTTACCCTTAAATATTATGCCGCTCTGCCACTACGATAGCATATTTGCGTCTTTCCGACAATCTGCAATCTGTGCATAGTAATGGTACCAGAACAAACCATGAAAAAAAAAAAAAACACGGGCTACATGAAGCTACAGATATGACGTACAATTAACAAGAATACGCTCCGTCAATAAACGGAATATTGTAGTCTGATGAATGTCTCTGGAATACTTTCTCTAGAATTTAGAAAAGTAGCCTCGTCATTACAGAAACTCTCGAGAAATAAATCCTACTGATCAGAACGACCTCTTTACGTTATTTTATGAACAATCCACTGCGTACAAACGCCATGTTTGGGGGTAAAGTGTCTTCTTGCTGTGTCACGGTTTGTGCATTAACTTCTTGCCATTATAACAACAGTTAACTCTTTGCAATTCCTTTACCCCATTAGAAAACCAATAAATGTCGGATCGCGTTTAAAAAGTTTAAAGACATGTTCACTCATCCCTAACGGCTACAATAACATAAATCGATAACTTTGCCACCAAACACAAAATGCATCGGGCCTTGCAAGCTTTACATTTGCCGCTACTCACTGCCTGCACAACCTGCCTTGCAACTGCTCCCGCTGCGCTGGGATACAGAATTTAACAGAGTATGAGGGCCTTCGATTGTTCATCCTCATGTACGTCCCAATGCATTCATACTCCATGATTCTCCTTACATCCATTGCGAATTTGTGCCATTATTTTACTTTCAAACCGCTAACGGAGTAAAGATACGGGGCAATTAAAGATAATGTTTTAAGTCTTGTTTCTAACCAATTAGTCTAAGTAGGGCCGACCACGACCTTTTTCTAATTTTGGCTCCCTGGCTTCAAGTTTGCCCAACTCCATTGCTTATGCTGAGCGCCAAGCACAATGGCAGTAGATCCATTTTAAAGTCTTCGGTATATGACCCGACTAGTAGTCGAACTCCACACCTTCCGACTGCAAGTCGGATATTCTAACTTCTTGACCATGCAGTCGGGGGGAGACGTGATATTGGTGACTATAATATTTAGATGACCAATAACAATACGGCTGGTAAGGGATAATCAATGCAATCGATTTCTACACACTACACACTTTTGATGTTAGTCAACTCCCTCTAAAATATATTTGCGTCTCCATGAAGCAGGCGTTAAATTACATTTAATTGAACTGACTTGACTTGCAAATAATTTCTTAAGTTTCTTTAATTACCATGAAGCGATAAATGCTTAAGGTATCCAGCCAAGGAAAGGCTTTTCCTCAAGTTCAGACAAACGCAATTAAAATGCGGTGCTATTCAATCTTCAACGACCTTGAAAATCTGTTTTCCAGAAACTGCTTCCACTTTTATCGCCTAAGAGATAAATTTCATTGCCGAAAAGGAGAACATCACAAAATTATTCTTTGACTAAATGCAATCCGTCAGAATAATTCAGTTTCCTTCATTTCAATTATCATTTTCAAAGGATGCGCTATAAAGTGTCACCATGGTAATTAACAATGCGGCTCTCTCCTCGATTTCTTTAAACATTTTACACAGCTTTCAAAATTTATCACACTCGCTATTCTATATGACATGAAAATTTATAGCTTTTGCAATTCTCCCATCGGTGAAAGCTACAAAAAACAATGTTCGCATAGAGGATATGATCACACAAACACACGTTATCACAAAAATTTTCACAAGAAATTGTAAAGTCTTTATGTTCATATTCGTTAGATACAGCATTTTCTATTTTTTGATCACTTTGCGATTACAATACGTCACTAGTTAATAAGGTTTTAGAACTCTTTCGATTTCTCTTCATAACAAGCATAATCCACCAATTTACTCTGTGAAGCTGTCGCAACATGAAATACACAACTCAAGCACGCCCACGCATAATATACACTTAAATTAAAACAATATCGCTCTTGTTACTACGCTGACGTATAACTAATTGCCAGAAGACACGTGACCATTAATTCGCTATATAGCCTATGTAGCATATTTAATATCCCACATGAATAAATTTCATTAAATATCACCATGTGGTGTCTTATCTTATCTATTCACATCATTTTATGCTTTATGAGATGGTGAGTGGTGAACTTGAAAATCGAAATTTAAGAAAAGCAATCATATGAACATGGAAATGAATTAAAATAATTTTTAAGTGGCGTTCACATTTTTCTATTAGCGAATGCCCTACCATGCGTGTATCGTTTACACTTGCATCATACAGTCATAGGAGTAGCAGAACTGAATCCAGAAATCTGAGAAAAAAAAGGCAATGGTATGCAGGTATATACAGAAATTGTATGAAACAAGGGAAGTGGTAGTCTAAATATGGTGAAAAAATGATTCAGTAATAATTTACCAGATAAAGGCATATGGTTCTTATAGTTGCAAAAGTTAGTTAATTCACTCATATTAAAATGGTACATTGGACAATAATTTGTGATGTCAAAATTGTTAAAGAACGCAAATTAAATTCTTTTCATTTCTTTGTTTTTTTTTAGAAAGTTACTGCACCTTGTACCAAGGTGTGAAAGCACTCTCACTCGTATGGGTGATGTAGTAAATTAATCCCTCTCCTGTGCAACGTACTTGATGTAAGAAAACAGGAAGTGTTGAATTTCACAAACACGTTTTGGTGATGTGAGTTGTACTACAAGAAAGTCACACATTATATTGCGGAATGGACTAATTTGTTTTAAAGCGGCTCATTGAGTTGGTTCATGAAAATCTACTAATTTTTCCAAACCCGTTAGATTTTCTTCACATACCAATGACAAATGGTCAATCTTAGACATTCCCCATATACTACATACAAATAACTGTTTTATGAGTGAGTATTTAAAATTTAAATTCGGTTTTCAAAAATTCGTGACCAGACACTTTTTCAAATTGTGCACAAAACCGTTACAAGTCAGGACATTACAAAATTCGAAATTTAAGCTTTTCCCATAACTATTTGATATGAAACATGACTCATTATGCCATCTAAAAGCTTTGTCATGTTGCAGTGCCCTTTAACACTCTCATTTAGTTATCGATATCAACTCAGTGAGCCCCTTCAAGTAAATAAATTTCAACATTTAATATTTCAACAATGGAACGAGCTGTGACAATGGAAGTTGGTTAAATAAAATTCATTTTGCAACCTCTAAAATATATATGTATATATATTTTTAAAATTCTAGACTTGATGTACACCCTAAAGTGGCCTTGTGATAATCGTATCATCTTATGTCGACTTACTTGCCATTGTCTCCAAACTGTCAAAGCATATCAAAATTGTTACACCCAAACCCATCTCACGGTTCATGCTATAATTCCGTCCAATTCAGTTTATTTCTCACATGCACATTTCATGAGATAACAAAATTAATCTCAGATAATTTTATGTACGGTACACCTAATCGACACTAGAGGTCTAGAAAAAAAACACCTCTGTTTATCGAGGCTAGTGATTAGAAAGAGAAAAAAAAAAATCAAACTACAAATTATTACATTTCAAAGATAGTTGAGAATCTTAACTGGTTAAGTAGGCCTAGAGATTAAAAGTGATATTAAGAGCGAAAAGTTCAAATGTTTTTGCAAAGAGTGAAGCGAAGTTAATTCCAAAAGTGATGACGCAATGTCATTCAGATTTGTAGGTCAAGATAGTGTGTGAAGGGCGGGATGATGTTTTCTTGAATATTACTTAAATTAACGGTTCGTGCAAGTAGTCCCTTGATGTGTGGCTTTGTCCCTGAAATGAAGCCCTTCAGCTGGAAGTTTGAGATGACGCTCCAAAGAAATCAAGTAACTTAAAAAACCACATTGCCAAAGGTTTAAATGGATTGTTTTTTGTTGCCAAACTCATGAATCAAACACAGCTTCTTGATTATAAAACAATCTTGAGCTTTGCCAACATATCCCAGGATTAAACCTCGTCGAATGGTCTATCCTCATCACCAAAGAATCCCATTGTACGTAGATCAAATGCCCTTCATATCTTTATCATTTTAATTCATAACTCATGCAGCCCACATTCCTCAATAATATTCAAATAACATTCCTTTCATTTCAAAGCCTCATGCGGTTTGCAGATATGTTATGCTACCGTATAATACTGCGAGGTACCGTAGCTTTCAATCCTCGGCTAGAGTTGAATTTACTGCCAGTACCTAGCAATCGTTCCCATTTGTCTTATACCTGTCGTACGTGTGACTTGTCCCGTGGGGTTCTGTCCCACAGAAGAGTAATGATATCGGTAGTTACTGGTCACGCACTATCTAAATGAGAAAGCGCGAAAACCTCGCAAGCTGGCATTATGGCTTCACTTTGATAACTTTATTATTTTCTACTGCCGTCTAATACAGACGGACATCGGTCGCTGACAATCGAAGCATCTAATGAAATAAACAATGAAGAAACCGTGAAATGATTGCTAAGATACTTGCAGGAATTCCAAAACTGTTCATCCGAAGCCGGCGGGATTCCCTACCGTTGCATGCATGCTGTCCCTTTATTCATCGTGGCAATGGCAGAAAGGGACACGGCGGGTTGGCATTTATATTGAACCGAAAATAATTCACGACACAGAAGAGCAACCTCTCTCTCTTGTCAATCATAAAGTGCATGGTATGCATGGAAATTTACACGGAAAGAATCGAAGAAAAGCTTTGTGGAAGAAAGAAACAATTACAAAAATTATGCCTATCTGGAAACCAATGGTTTGATGCGGAAGTCACACATGCAATTTTCAAGCATGGAGCCGGTCGTTACTGTTTGTTTAGTAAATCCCCATTTATACCCGCTTCAATTAGGATACTCAAACAAGTTGCCAAATGTCTTTTTCTCTTACTTTAAATACCTCAATACAATAAATTGTTTGAAGTTGAAGTGCATGAGGGTTTTCTTTAAAATGAAAGAAAATTAAGACAGGTGTATGTTTTCAAATGGTAATAGCCCCGGGCTATTACCATATTAGCTCCAATGTGTGAAAGGGTCCACTGCAAATGCACACTTTCTAAGTGCATTAGGATTAATAATAATCAAAGTAATAGCCCAACTACTTGTTAATATCTTTACACTTTTGCAATCTGTTCTGCTTGCATTCATGCATTTGGAATTTTGAAGTAGGTTCTGTTTGGAGGCGTACCTAATCCAAATATATGTATTCTTTACAGCTTAAATTACTGATCATGTAGTGATTCGTGAAGATCAAGAAGGAATAGCTCATCACTTCTTGAACTTGTCCATAAAATTTAGTTGATGGACGACACACAGGTTATTACACTATGTACCATTTACAACCGACCTTCATATTCAATTCACTATGATGATTACAACGTTGGCCTCGGGGACCTCTCGTCACGCCTATTATTTCGTAAACATAAATGTAATGAATCGGGGGGGGGGGGAGGGGGGTGTACAGTGCCTTCCTTTCGCGACATTGTCAATGATTTACCGTAGTTTCATGTTCAGCGTGAATTGACCGAGACGTAGCGAACTTCATAACCAATGTTTCTAAAAGCCTTGATTTACATTGACATTACAGTAAGCAATTCGTAGATGATCATCGAAATGCTAAGCTAATGTGACGTTTTTATGAACACCTTTATACTGATAATAGTAGGAGCGAATACATACCGCAAATTGCTACAAACTGACAAAAGGTTACGTTTCCGTACACACATACTTGGATAAGTTACCGTACCTGACTTTGAAAAGGACTACTTGTCGTTTTGGACTGTTAGCTACTAGATAAGGAAGGGTTGATAGCTATTTTGCAAGGAGTTAAGTTCTCAAGCAGGAAGAGATATTCTGCGATAAGAATCGAAATTTTGTAAAATTCCCTCACAAGAGATCAAAAGTTTGTTCGAAAAAATCAAAAATTATTCTACAATTTCAGCTCCATGTTTTTCAATGGTATATTCTAGAAAAAAGGCAAAAATTTCAGTTCCTGTCACGCCACAAATTGTGCTTTCCTCGAACTTTCCTCAACTCGTTCCTTTTTTCGGGGCTTTCAGTTGTCAGGTGGTTGCCCTCACTCGGTGTTTAACCGCCCGGTCGGGGAAACGTTGGCGTCACCCCTGATACACACAGAAGTTGAGGTAGGATCAAGAGCGGTATCAGCTACGATCTTCGAAAAAATTTAGGCTGATACAATCTGTTGGTGTAATCTAGACCCTACATTAAACACATGGCTGTTTCCACCATTTCCATTTCAGTTTTTTATTGAATTACTAATTTATGTTGGAAACTGCGGAGTGCATGTGCCTACCATTTTTGGTTAGGGATCCACAAACAACGGTGTCGGGCACATTTTGCTACTTTTACTAGTAAGCTGTCTACTGCCCAAGTTTCCTCACTGTTAACAACACCTATTTCAAAGATGGATGTAAAATGTTGAGAAGGAACTTTTAATACAGGGAACAAACAAAGGAACTGAGTCATTTCTTCCGTGCAAGACCAGATTGATTGTATATAAGTTCACTAACAATGAAGTATTCCGTTGTCAGTTAGGCGCTAGTTAGATGGGATTTTAACTTTTCCAACTTTGGCATCATTGGTATTTAAAAGGTGTAGGTCCAAAAAAATCCCAAATCCAAAACACTAGCATCCTCACTGACACTAAAGCTGTGACGTTTTGTGAGTTTGGTCAAAATATGAGCCGGAACTTGTTCCCCCTCTACCCGTGGCTCTATGTCCGGGCCCTCTCCAGCAATGAAGACTATAAACAGTTCGGGAGATAACCGCTTTCGGGAGAAATCAATTTTCAACCGAACGGGAGAATACTTTTCCATGGGTGGTGCCATTTTCAAATATCTCCCATGATGCATTGCTATCAACCGCGCAACCTTGTCATATTTATCGACTTTAGAAAAGAGAAATTCGGGCATTTTTAAAATCTCTGTTGATAGGGGAATACCACTATGAATTCATATTTGAATACACACACACTAATTAAACAAGTCGACAACTGTGAAGGGGTAGGTGCTGTACGCTCAAAAATATTCATATTGCTACAGGCGAAATATTCCCCGATCTGAGGAAACCTCATTTTCCCCCGAAAGCGGTTATCTCCCAAACTGCTAAAAGAGTGACAAGAGCTGGAGGAGACAATATTTCCCAAGGTATACCAAGTTGTTCATTTTATCATACGTTTTACGAACTGTAGTCTCATCTGTAGTAGATAAACTCATCTGTAGTAGATAAACTTATTTGTAGTAGATTACATAATGTAGATGATTGTTAAACTTAACAGTGGTGCTTAAATAATTCCTTTGTCGTGTCTCGACATCTCACGGCAAGATTGGCTTTTTTTTATTAAACGCAATGCAAAATAAAAGAGAATAAACTGGAATATTGGGGTATAGTTAGCTCATGCTTTGAAATGACTTTTAACTTTACTTTATGTCACACCTAAGTCCCATTTTGATCAAATATCTACATTGGAGCAAGACTTTAAAAAATTTGCGAAATGCACCAAAAATGGGCCACATCGCATTTGGCTTGCAGTTTCAACTTTTACAGGTCAAAAAGGTAAAATACAGAATACGCCACATTTCACATTTTTGGCATGTGATAAACAAAACTGGCAACGCTGTCTCATGGTATAGTCGCTTCACCACAGTGCGTGCGGTCAAAATTAGCGGCAAAGGCACGTATTTACAACTGCTTGTTGCCTCCCTTTTGGTAATTGTAGATTAGTATAGTGTCAGTGGTTACACGTACTAATGGCGATCTTAATCCTGAAAACCTTGTCTTGTAGATTACGGTAACGATGATAATTTTTTTTTTTCACTCGCCTCCTATACACAATTTGGTCACAGCATGTGCCCAGATCTGATCACAACGCATTTTGAGAAGTCTAGATTTTCAGCGTTAACGATTGGTTAAGAGTCCATATAATTATACTAAGATGCCAATCATACTCTTGTTAGACATACCCCGCAGAGTGAACCCTACTTAGATCCAAGACATAACAGTTTCCCTTATGCCGTTGGAAGAATTTGTTCGAATGGCCAAGCCATATTTCCGTATATAAGTCTGCTACGTAGGCAATATCCGCAAAGGTTCAAACTATTCCACAGACATTGATTGATGCAATTGGGGTGGATTAAAGGTTCACTTTCACCCAAAATATTTCCCGCCTTATCGATCGTCGGAGCCAATAAAACGACAGGAACAATGCCACAACGAGAAAATAATCTCCACAAATTCATCCAAATTCTAATATCATATGACAGGATCGGTACACAGAGATTTAAAAAACCGACAAGTGTTGAGAATGTCTTGTCTCTCAAATCTCACTAATTAAATCTCTGTCGACTGCAAACAAAGACTGATTACTATCTTGGCACCTTCACTGCTTAGGGCGTATGTCATATCAACTTAACTTCCCCTGTACATGAAAAACATATAATGATGGCGTGGCATCATAGGATTTATGGCATCAAGCGGAAATAGTGTCGGCAGGTTAATCCTTTTAAAATTTCAAAGCTTATTTCTTTGTGCAAATTGGCGTTCAAACTTCTGAAGTCTCACTAGTTTCTCGCATCTTATATTTTTGTCAGGTGACCGAACCTATTCATGTCCTGATTTTTGTTCGGAGCTTAAAAATGAAAATGGTCAAAACTGATATGGTTTATTGAAGAAATTTTCCTTGAACACGTGGTACGTTGTGAGAATACGCAGATTGTTGTCAGTGCAAAGAACTTATTGTAAAGAGGTAAAACTGCACATGTCTACCCATTTTTCGTCTTGTGCTTCATTGCTCACTTTTAATGGGTGAACTTGTAGAAGCTTAGCAAGTGGTTGGACTGAGTGGACAATTAGGGATCCCGAAGGCTAAGGCGCCACTATCCAGTATCCACCCCAATCAACCAGGCGCTCAACGTTTCATGGCAGACTCTTTTCTGCTATCTACCCGTGGAGATTACAGGAGACTAAATTAGATTAGATAAGATGAAGTTACATTACATGGAGTTTTACGGCCAAGATTCCAACGAATTGGTTCAGGTCGAGCCGGCTACGACATTTTTCCAGTTTTTAACTCACTGGCTTGTTTTTCCTACTCCATTGCTTATGCTGAGCACCAAACACATAATGACCGTGGATTCCTTTTTTAAGTCTTCGGTATGACCAGCTATGGCCCGGCCAGGACTCGAACCCCCACCCGACTGCATTTATCTAATGCCCTCAGACTACTTGACCATGCAGTCGATCAGGGGTCAAAAGAAATTAGGTTCGTGGTATCTAAGGTTTGGGTTCCCGGGCTGTTTTCCGCGCGTCCGACCCCGAGTCTTATTTTGCCCCTGTGAGCATGGGTCGCACACTCGATCTATAAAGGCTTTCATTGAAAGATCGTGGTTCTCATTGTCATCGTGCGTTACAATCGAACGCAATCAAGACGAGAAGTGTTTGAATAAGTTATGTAGAGTAACTCCTTCTCAATTGCCCCCACCCTGAAAAACTCCAACACCATAAAGTAAGTCGTTTTATCATATTAGCCTGGCACAAATCCTCCCCAAAATTGTTTGGATTATACTTGCTCAAGTTGTAAATTTTAAGGGTTTATGGATTGGGGCAACGATATTTAAAGTGTTTTAAAGTGGAACAGTCATTTTCTACAGTGGCTCCTGTTACTACTGTATACCGTACTAATCCTTACATTGTGTTTGCAAATCCAACATCTTGCTAAGTCCCTGTATAAAAGAAAAGGAGAATCGTCTTGAATTAAATTTTACTGATTACCAATATTGTATTATGTTCCATGTTATGTTCTTCATCACTAACCACGAAATCATACATTAAACAGAGAAGAATTACTTTCAGCCAGAAGGCTCTAATTGATCCATTAACGCACTCCACCTTCTTATAATCAAACTCACTCTATAACTTCATTTGATACAGAAAGTAATATCGTAAAACTGTAAATATTAAAGTCCAAACTTCAAGTCGAACAATCGCATGCATGCTACATTTTTAGTTGACTAAAATGTTGCTCGTAATCCACAAATCAATTTCGAGTCTTCTGTGTTGATAGCAGCTCTTAAACAGAAGCTCGCTAAGCTATAACTGTAATTAAAATCTATAAATATAAATTATATTCGTTCGTAGGCATTTTATAACATATCGTTTTCCAAGACATCGTAAATTAAGAAATATTTTTTCACGTGTGGAGGGGAAAAGGAAACCATCTTGATGGGAGTATTTTGCATTTGGCAAATTGCTGATGACTCAGATAACAGTGATGGCGCTTTTGTTTTTATTATCAGTATGCATCAAACAGCCGCATTAACCTGAACATCTAACCACGATAGATTCCGTACATAACTACGACCATGGATCGACACTGAAAAATATCTCACACAGACCTGGACAAGTCAGACGATAACTAGAAGGGAAATCTTTTAATTGTGTTAGAGTTAATTAATTGCACAACACTGTTTTATCTTAAGAGGTTGCCGCGAACGCGGTGAATTAAGGTTGATAAGGCATATCAAATTATAGTTCAGTGACGTCACCTAGCCATATGTCAGGAAAGGTTTCATTCCTGCAGCGGGATGAGAGAGTCATTTATCAAAGAGAGACCCTACTTTTCTGGAGAACTGATAATTGACACTAGCCAAAGCGACTGGTCCATGCGGCTAAATGTCGTGAGTACTTCATTGCACTGCACGAAATATTTCGAGTTCGCTCTTCACTTCTGAAAGAACTACATAGCTAAGCTTTCCAACTTGACACAAAGTAGCCATTTCACGTAATTAGCAATGGCCATTATACGAGACGAAATAAGACATTCGAGTCGGCAATTATTTTATTATCTAACAAATTGGACGCCGAGTGGACACAAATTATGGATCAATTCGTGAAATTTTGGTTGTGCCATCAATAGGTACATTTCTGTACATTTGGAGAGGGATACTTTAACAAAAAATTAATCCCACTTGTTCATACCAAGTCAATTAAGTAAACATTTCTTCATAAACGTCGGTAGAAATAACTACCACTTCCTTTCTTTGAAAATGAAACACTGTAAACTTTATTTGTTTATCCCGCGCAGCAGAAAATCTGAGACTTCCGCCACAGAGAATTTCATGACGGCTACATTTAGCCTATATACATGCATCTACTGAACGAAACAGATCGTACACACAAATGAGCAATAAAGATTTCTAAGAGTTCCACCCGCGGGAGTTGTCTGATGACAGCTCCCTCTTTTCCGCTCTGCAAAACATTTAAAAAACTTTGATGGTAACCCAAATTATAAGACAATAAAATTATACATTTTGATATTATATAGGGTTTCAGATTTAATGCATTTAACCTAAATATGTCTTCCATAAATAGTTCTCCAATAAATGTTTAAGAAACTTTGTTTAATGCTTCGTTTGAGGTCAATTACCTCCGGGAATGCAAAACAGACTGTCACACAAAAGGGAGGGCACGGGATGACTTTTATAGTTTAGTTACCGAGTTTAGAAAGACGAAGTTCACATTAAGTATATTCCAACTGGGATTGTTTTGAACTAAAAAGGAACTGCGTGGAAGAGTGAATCATTTTAAACCACCGGAAAAAGGGTTCTCCCTCGGCCTCCTCGAATGATTCAGTTTCGAACATTATACGATGTATTTGACTGTCACTTTATATTGTCTTGACAAAAGTTAAATGTTTCCAGTCCTGCCTCCGTGGACATTTTATAACATGCAGGCCAATCAGCGTAAGGGCGAGCTGCAGATCAATGCCCTTTGGGTGTTTTCCAGCCAGTGCATAGCATTAACAACACACACTTAAGTGTCTCCGTGTATGTGGTCCAACTATTGACCCTTTTCAGCTGCAAAATTCCCGAAAACAACAAATCACTCGTTATAATTTACAGTTACAGAATTGTAAACGTCAGAAGCAATTAGTAAGAAAGTGTACCTGGGCGTTATTTGCGGTCCATAGTCGTCTAGGATCGAAAACTTGGAATGACGAAGGCAGAAAAAAGTTAAGAGATAGACCACGGAGTTGGACTTTTATATCGGTATATTAAACCGATACACACTTGGAGCTGCAGCTCTCTGGTAAGGTCTATGTTAGAGTAACATAGACTCTACCAACAAATGAATAGAAAAGCCTCATATTCCAAACAGGGGTGTGGTGGGATGAGGATTTGCCATAAGTTGGACCCTGGATGCTGGATAACATTGATTAAAACAATTCCAATGCACACAGTACGGTATACTTAGTTATATGTAGACTGCAGGTACTTAGATTCAAGATATAAACATAGTTCTATGTACGTAGAGACGCAAACGTACATAGAATAGAAGTTGGTGTATGAAATAAATGTGTTATTTACCGAGACAGTGCACTTTAGGTACAGAAATCTTCGATTTTCTTGGTTGTAAATGATAGGCCTAAACCGATATAAGTATGCAGTGGACAGAAGACAAAACAACAGAACAAGGAGGTTCCAAACAATGACATGGGGAAACTACACTTTGGCCCGAAGCGACCAGAAAAAAATATCTTGAGTGAAACGTTGGAGTTAATATTAGGGAGATTTCCGTAATAGCTCCACGATACGGGAATTACCATTGAAGTGCACTGGTTTTTTAAAGGCTGTTAAATACCTGAATATGAAGACGAATAGATTATATGACTGAATGAATATGAGAGAGTCTTGATCGTACCAATCACGTGGCCTTTAGTCTTTCATTGAAGGCATGTTCTGATGGCTTTTCGCCTCTGTCTTGTAGGAAAATAAAAATATTCCACACCATGCCCTTCAAACCCTATCACAATACCATTTTCCTAACTCAAGATATCTCACTTAAAAGATTGAATATTTCTGTTAAAAATACCTATGCCCTTCAACAAAACCACAGGGATTAATGTAATGTAGGCACATTGCTTCAAATCCCTTCTTCTTTATAATTGAACATCGTCTTTGTCCTTGAAATTTGATACTTTGAATATCTTTTCCTGTAGATCTAGCATTACCCTTCACCATACGTAGAGCACAACCAGCAATGTTGCTTAATACTGCCTGCAGCGGCATTATATTTATAAATAAATTGAATGCAATGTCAAATTAATGTGCCACGATGACATCACAGATTTCCCATGATGCATCAATTCCCAAGAAAAATTTGCAATGCTTTAAAAATTTGTATCTTCGGAATGCTATAAGCTATTGAGATGCAGTTTTCACCCTGAAAGAGAAAAGTTTTCTGTTTATTTTGAAGTCATCGAATGTTGTCTCCAGAATATGCCTTTAATGTAGGCTAAAATAACATAAATACTATGGCAAACCACACGGCAGTTGAAAGGATCCCCTTTTCCAAGCTAGTGACCATTCATCATGGTTATATGCCAAATTATCAGTATGCATTGCTTTTTTAAGCTTTCAGTTACGTTCCCCGAAAACCAACTTTAGCCAACGTGCCTATGTAGTCAATACACTCTTCGGGAAGAGAGATAAAAGTGGTAGGTCCTAACACAGGAAATATGACATGTGTCTACAAATAGTGATGTTCTCTTTTCATAAGTATACGACGAAGTTAAAACATCGAAAATTCTTGGCTAGTTTTCACAGCAATATCAACAAGAGCCCAATGGGCACTGTGGTTCCTTGCTGGATATTATAAGAATGTACAGCCAGTCTCTGAAATAGAGCTAAGCAAAAGCTCATACTCAATGTTTGTAACATCTTCACAAGGGGTATTTTAGTACTAATATTACATGAAATCAAAGATTAAATTTCTGTGACCTTACTTAAATTCAACTTTTATAATGCTTGGTGATACTTCAAAAGCACTACCTCATTTCCATATGTATTTATGCTTGTAATCAAACTTGATATTATCACCAATAAACAATACACAATGTGGTCAGAGGGAGAAATACACCCCTTGTACTTCTCTCACAAGTTATTTCTACCTGCTCTCAAATAAAACTTGCTAAAATCTTCCATTTGTCCTGTTTGCTACAGCTACACAGAAAACAGGGTTTATTCAGTAGTTAAGCAGAAAGCAAGTGATTAATGAAGTGTGATAATAGAATGAGGATTAGGTTACCCCACAGAGTATTAAAGAGACATACTGTATAATCCATGCATTGCTTCCACTGGCAGAGAGACCAGTTTAATGCAGAGTGACCTGTGCTCAGTGAAATCTACAGATTTCAGTTATTGCCCTCTTGAAACTTTGAATGATCCCGAATATGTGTACAACCTGAAGGAATCGTTACTGAACGAACATAAAGGCCAAATTTCTAAGGTGTTTGGGTGCGTAAGCATGCAAAACCAGGTGAGATAGAAAATCTATTGAAACTATCTTTATCTAGCTTACAAGATTTTCTAAATAACATTTCCAGCGGTTGACCTCCAGTGACCTTGATGACCTTTGACCTTAACCAAACACAGATTGATTCGAAATCTGTCCTTTCTACCTTAAAATATTGTGTTAAAACGTTTTTCAGTGTTTGACCCCTGGTGACCCCAGGTGACCCCTTGACCTTCACCGAACATATCCAATTTCATCCTTACACCATAACACGTCCACACACCAAGTATGACATCTATCCAAGTTTCCTAACTAGAAATATTGTGTTGAGAAGGTTTTTAGTTTTTGACCTCTGGTAACCCCAAATGACCTTTGACCTCCACCAAAAATAATAGGGCACACTTTCTCCCTATGATGAATCTATGTACCAAATCCAAGTTCCATCCAACCTTCCCTTCTTGAGTAAGGGCATACCGAAGCAAGTGTCACACACACACACACACACACACACATACACACACACACACGCCAACCTGGCTACATAGGTTCCTTTGCTACCGCAAGGAACCAACAAGATGCGGCTGACTGGTTTTGACAAAATATTAAAGCTAAATTCCGCAACTAAATTATTGGGGCCGTGTCCACCCGTACGCGCACCCTCGCAGTTGCCCCTTCGAAAAGGCCACGGCTGGTGTCCATGGCCCATGGGCGTCAATGCTAGTAGGCAGGTGGGACAGGGAAGATACCTCCCTCACAACTTGGAAATTCACCCACTGAAGTTAGATTTTTACGCAGTATTTTTTACGGAAGTGCTGATGTCCCGAATGTCTCCCACATTCGCTTTCGTTCCAGATCATTCTTTATCTTTGCTCTACACAGGAGAGACATTATCACTTATCGTTTCGCTGATCAATGCAAGTAGCGCGCTTGAAGTTACGCAGGCGTTCCCATCCTAATACTAAGGCATCCTTTAAATAATTAAACCAAATGTATCTTCCCGTAACATTTATGAGAAACTATGTAGCCCAGAAGTTACCTGGGAGTTCAGTCTCGTAATAACTTCTGCGCGTCAAGCTAAATCCTTAATATTGGGAGCCCTTACTTAGAAATTAGGAAGAAGTAAATCGATAATTCAATATTTGCCCAGAACCATAGAAATCTGATCAAATACGATGTTGTAGGACTTTCTTTATCGATGGAGACCAAGCTACCGACTTCAGGGTATAGTGCGATATGGTGAAAGTAGGTTACAGAAACGCTCCCCACCCTGCGGCAGTAGCTAGCAGAGACGTTCGGGATCTATCAGTAAAGAACATAACCGTATACAAACGAAGCTACTTCAGCAGTTCGGAAAAGAGGATTAGTACAAACCAGAAAACGATTACTACTGAACTGATAGGTTTAGTTACATCCAGGGGTTTACTATAGAGTATATGCAGTCAATGTAGGGCAATGGCGTTTGAACTTTTTCAAGTTTGCGCAGTTATATGTAACTGGAAGTATTTAATTTGCGCAGACAGTAGATAATTTTCGATAAGTAATACAATTTCGATATTTTACTAGTCTGCCTATAGTGTAATTATCATGAGCGCACGACCACCTTGAACCAACTGCTAGAACCACGTGATAGTCGATACTAGGCCTATAGGTTTCATTTGGTTTCATCATGGGAGTATACTTACATAGTTTGAGGAGTTTAATGCCTCAATTTGAATAAACTTCTGGTTTAATTAGGAGGCGCACGCGGCCTAAATTTCGCCAGTTGTGGGACACTGAAGTGTGACAGATATACGCTAGGACACAACAGCTGGCTGTGCCAGACAGTTTCACCGAGAACCAATGGGCAGTATCTGTTTACTTTGAAAGAATAAAGAGTTAATTTAGTCCATTTACAGGGGCTCAGTATATATGTATGTCCAATTTGGGTCATCGTGAGCTTCATAACTGCAGACATGCATGGGTTCATGTAAGCATGATATTGACCTTGAATCAGAGACAGCAGGGAGACCGTACAGGGAAACGTGTTTATTTTCGGTCGAATCGTTATTCTGAATTGGATTGCATATTCCAAAGGTTTAATTTTCCCTTTAAGTTGGGGGATACGGTATGCGACGAAAGACCCATTTTGTCTATTAAACATTTATCCCCAATGAAATATCTGTATCAATTGTGTTTTAATTTTATTTTTCAATCAATCAATGCTGTAGATCATCTCTTCAAAGGTTCTAGCTCAATGCCTTTGCAATGAAATAACGCCGAATACTGCATGGTGTTAGCACTTACGGTTAACAATGCCGTACTATCGAACTCATGTTACATTTATCGACTTCACAGTATGGTTAGAGATGATTATATTTTTCAAGAAAACAGGTTAAATTGAATACCGTGAAAACCCTCTGCCATTGGATGCCAATTGCTCCTTTATGTCCTAAAATGAGGGCTGGAAAAGAATCATTTCATTACAAATGTGCATGTTTATCCATGTTTATTCATGAAGCAAGTGTGAAATCAAAATAACTGGGCAGAAAGGTCACTACACTATTTTGTTTGGTTCAAGTTCAAATGAATAACGTATATATTCGGCATTTGCACTACCGGTTCAGGTTTGCATTGGTCAACCCTTCAACTGCGTATTTAAGAAACCAATTCCCTTACTTCCCAAACCTTCATTATTATTAATTAATACTGTAATAAGATCGTCAAAAGTCCACTCTCGACAAACAAGATCGACGAGATTATGATGTCATGTACGACACGCTCACTAAACTGACCACGAAGTCGCAATTTGAATTTCAAAAGAAAAAAAAATGAGAAACAACCTTTAAATGTTTCATAATCTTCCGTGGTTTAACACTTAAACGTCATCTTAGGTGTGGAAGGGATTTCGTCATTCGTGAGTTTAGGTAAATCATATCTTCTTATCCAAGCTCAATGATGCCTTCACCGTTTTGTTTACAAATGATGAAAACAGTCAGCGTCACCGTAATCGTAAAGTGAAACTTAGAAGTAAAGGAAGCGAAACAACAGGTTATACCCAAATGTACTGTTGTAAAATGATATCAACAAGTCAATGAACGATCAGTTTTGATCAAAACAAAACAATAACATTCCGTTTGCTTTTCCTTGTTTTTTATTGTCTTGTTTGCCTCTTTCGATGAAATTTAATAGTTAAGCGAGTGAATCACAAGTAATGAGCCTCATATACTTGCGATTGAACCTCAGATCAAGTTTCCAAAGCATTTTTCACGACAAGACTGTGATTTGTAAAAAGGGAGTTGCACTAAAGCAAATCTTTGCATTTAGATTGGACTCGTCACTCGTAAAAATCCACGTGCCGTTCTTACGAGTCATTTGCAACAAATTTGAAAGTTGTGTGTTCATGTAACGAATGAGCTGTTTCTGTAAATAGCAACGCGTGCCGAGAGGACCACTTGCACCCAATGAATAATGAGAGAGATACCGAGTTTGCTTTCGTTGCATCATTCTGTGACGGCAAATACCTTCAAGTGCTCTTGTCGAGACGGATGAGCCGCACACTACAAAGCTGTGTAAATAATTTTCCATAACTGATCAATCAAATCTGACTGCACCTTAGGAAATTTCTTGAGGTCGTCCTGACCAGCGTAAACGACTAAAATAGAAGGAGAATTGATGCATCAAAAATGAATACAAACAGAGAGCCACTTCCCATAAAACGTTAAGTTTAATGACATTAAGTGACACCCTGTGACCCTGTCTAGTTAGCAGGTTAGTGAAACTCATTGACCTATTGTAATCAGTTCTATATAGAGCAATTACCGCTCTAAGCGTGTTTACATTTTTAAAGAAGGGCGCCATCATCAGCTGAGCGGTAACGTTTTAATAGGTGATATTATTAAAAGAAGGATTTAAGGTCAGTCAAGTTTGATATGTTAGAGGGGTCCAATATGTGGTTCTCAAGATATGAGCAAGAAAAGAAGTGAACTTGAAGCAAGCACAT
The DNA here is from genome assembly GCA_037179385.1 of Holothuria scabra. Taxonomy (NCBI): domain Eukaryota; kingdom Metazoa; phylum Echinodermata; class Holothuroidea; order Aspidochirotida; family Holothuriidae; genus Holothuria; species Holothuria scabra. The sequence continues at coordinate 29,628,507 of CM074180.1, read as the reverse complement.
ACTACGGACGTCATATCCCCACATTAATGGACAATCTTTTTCTTTAAACTCTACAGCCTTTCTTTCTCCTCAACAGTTTATCAACAAAAATGTAATTGCATAAGTGGCATAAGAACTTTTGAAACTTTGCAATCCCCATGGGGAGGTCCTATTCTAATTAACCTCAAGGTCAACACAACAGTCTGAAAAAACAAAGGAAAACAAAGCATTCCTCGTCAAAAATGTGAGGGAAGAGATATAATCTTTGCTGCCCTCAATCTGACTTTGGAACACAGTAACTTAATATAGTAACTTAATATGCCGATATCTCGAGAAAAACATGTCCGATTTGAAATTGAAATTTCATCACACTGAGTAGATTTAGTTCCTCTTTCTCACATGTGAAAATCATTTTGTTTTTGCTTAAACTTCCCCTTTAATTCTTGTTGAGTGTTGTCAGGTAGGTGTTAGCATAATACCACCTTCATTGATGCTATATCATGTATGCGATTTTTAATCTTTGGTCTTGTTTATTTCATATTTTTCTGACTATTCTCCTGTTGTAAAATTTCTGAAGTGGAAAGTTTTAGCCTTGGAAGCTACTCAGCCCTTGAAGTGGTGATCTAGCACCATTTGCAAGTGGACTGAAAAAAAAAATCAAAATTGCTCCGAACTAGCCGCCGACTTGCTGTCGAAGATTAGAGGGAACGTCGCATATATCGTCCTTGAAACTATAAGAGACATGTTATGTCCCAGCAAAAATCAATTCGCCATACATACTTTTTCCTCTTAATTTTGGCCTGCAGCCCCGGTCTATCGTCTGTGATCCGTGCCGTCATGTCAATAAATGAACTTGATACGGTGCTCCGTCAATTCCGGAAGAAACCTCTCATACGAGTCTGATAAAACTCTGATCCATGTTGATCTCTGCAGGTCTATGCAAACAGCATGTAATCTTGTCACTAGCCCGCCTGGGGCTTAAACAGCCCGACCCTCCGACATCAAAAACATCGGTACACTTATGACAGACATGAGGGAAGCGTGGTAGTACGATGTAAGTTCTTACTTCAGGATTTGGTTTTGTTTTGCCACGCTGAGAGTCGTGTTTGTTAAGAAAACTTTCAACTTCACCTGTTTAATCCTTCACTGCTTGAAGCAAAGCTACTTCGGGAATACAACCATTTCGTACAAAATGAATGGATGAATGGATGAATTATAGTTTCTGCATGAAATGACAAATAAAATGTAAATACATCTTCAAAAACCTCAAATGATCGAACTTTACTTTCAATTACATGATTAAATGAAGCATTCTTAAGACGGATTTTTACCTTCTGTTCTGAAGAGGTGTTTATCCGTAGCAGAGAAAACATTCAACGGAATGTAACTGGCTAGTCACTATATACCGAGGCTAAAATTAAAACGAGAACTTGGTTGAATCACACACTGACTTCATTATTTCATTAACCGATAAAGGCTAGGTTGGTCCGTCTGTATTAACTAAAGGTATTTTCAGCTGGTTTTTACAAGAACGACGAAAAAGACAATTACACGCTCATAATTTACGTCCAGTGTGGATTTCCGGAATACATAGTATAGGTGCACAGAGGGTTAGGTGATTGATTATTGAGCAAGAAGAAGGTTTTAAAGTCATACCACTAAGTTCTGATATGTTTGTAGGTATTTATTCTAAGAATTGCAGTGACATGTGCGTTGGAATCCGAGTTGTGGTTCTCAAGATATCATGAGCAGGTAAAGTTGTCACATTTTTAACAAAAAATTAACTTGAAGCAAGCACATATGATATCGTCATATTCTCGCATTAATGGTCATTCTTTTTCTTCGTTTTTATAATTAACAAACAACTCAACAACCCCATATTATCAGAATATGATTGCATGGATGACATGGGAGCTTTACAAACTTTGCATTCCCCACAGGGCGGTTCTATAAACTTCAAGGTCAACACAACTTTATGAAAAACAAAGGGGAAGTGATCATTTCCTATCAATAAAGGGAAGTAACATCACCTCTGCTGCCCTCTGAAAGTTCAATTTGGAACACGAATCTAGTGACTTCATTTACGGACGTTTCGAAAATCAGATATCCGATTTGATTGGAAGTTTCACCACACTGTGTGGATTTGGTTCCTCTTTCACATGTGTAAATTAAACTTTAGTTTAAAATTCACCTTTAAAGTTTACATCACATCGACAGTCTTCCTAATTTATACAATATGTTAAACTAAATTAGACACTGTGCAGGTAAGCAAATATTTATAGTAGTATTTAGTTTCAATGACTCTAAAAACAATGAAGTTACCTCTGCCACGTGACTTCAGTGAAAGTATTTACTGTGATGTACAACATGAACGTAGTAGTTAGTACAAGAACTTCCCCAAAGAAAAATTGTGCAAACCCATTTAAATTAGAATATTTGTAATTCTTCGCAGTTCCTGAACATGTAACTACGGAAAAGCTTCAAACCGAGTAATTAAAAAAAGCAGACGAATGTCTTGTCCCAGAAATTAATTACTTTCCACTCGATTCAGTTCTCTGTTGGCTGTTTTCAATGCTTGCCCGTGGCTATTGTCATTGATGACAAGTTTCTTTTAGTTACTCAGTGTTACACTGTATTATTGTGCCACTAATCCAAATACCAAACGTTCCTGTTTCGCGGGCCAGGTTTCGTCGAAAGGATAAATTTACAGTAGCAAAATTTAACTTTTACCAACTACAAAATTGTCTCGCTTTTTATTAGCAATTGAAATGGGAGTGTACACAATATCTATTACTGATGGCGTTGCAACATAATTGTCAGCAAAACATATCAATTTTACCAAATCATCAAGACTATAGTTTCTAATTACTGAATGACTGCTTAACATTAAATGTGCGTCCGCCGTTCGAAACTAGACGAAAATCCAAGCGGGGAGTTTCCTGATCCGCGTTATGGACTGCATGCAGCACTATCTACCCATACTGATACTATGTGAGTGCTTCCCCTCATATATCCCGCGGGGCGGACGAATTTTTTCGTCCAGCTCATCGCTACGAAAAAATCAACCTAAAGGGAGCTGCAGCCAAAGAGGCGCTACGCAGGCTACCCCTCATACGGCGTGCCTTTTACTGTAAAATAGCAGCAAAAGAAGGTACTGCAGGCTATGAATCCAAGACCACACTATAATGAGCTAAATATATATTTTTTTTAAATTACATAACACATCACTACTATAGAGAGGACAGTCTGGGGTATTTATATACCTTATGCATTGACGACACACTGACGTCATCCTTGAGGGCAAAACAATAGAACACGTGGCTGTACGCATAAGAATTCGACCTGCATGTGTAGCAGACTATACGCGTATTCGACTGGTTGACAAATCAGCTGTCTGCATTTGTTGGTGTTGATTTGTTTTGCCCCAAAGGAGGGCGTACTTTTTGCTTTGTGACATCATGTGCGTAAGGTCTATATCATAAATATATTAGTTCATCCAAATTGTTATTAAGCTTACACCCCGCTGAGCAAAAGAAGCTTTTCCATTCAGTCCACCTCCTCAAAAAAAAAAAAAAAAAACGGAGGGACGGCAACCCTAATAGAGCTGGACAGCCTATGAGGAGGCCGCAGCCATCGTGAGGGGCCGATGCGCACTGTTTCAAGGTGTTTCTTGATTGCCATTGTATTGAATCGATTGTATTCTTTGTTAGGGTTAGGGATTAGGTTAGAGATTAGGGCTGTCGTTAGCCAGTGAGGAAATTTCTTGTGAAGCAGTGCGCATCGCCCCATCGTGAGGAGATGTGTTGTAAACAGGTTATATGCCTGTTGTAATACCGTACTTCCCACTAGCTAGAGCTGATGCGGTGGAAAAGACCCTTATACATAGAAATATGCTCCTAATTTTTCAATGTTTCATATCAAATTCAGTGATGGCTGTTTGAGTGGTACGTTTCCATCGATGACAAATGGTCTGTGAGTTTTTGTTTTTGTCTATAGGAAGCCACATTCATTCATCATCCCGGCACAAGCATATTTGGTTTTTGACAACCGCAATTTACATTGGTGACAGTTTGCCTACTCGGAAAAGAGGGTACTTTAAAATTTTGGTCCTCATTGCACAGCATGCAAATTAAGGACTGCTCAGAGTATAAAAATTGTGATCAGATCATACACTGGAAACCTCCAGTACAACATGGCCGACAGAGATACTAACCTTTAGAAGGCATTGCATTATATCGAAGATGTGGGAGTTAGATGAGATTTAACGACACACCAACACGAATGTGTTATATTTCGTCAGTCAACTCGACAAAAAGTTCAAAGTTTAATTTATTTTCAAGTATGGCTCAAGTTCAGATTTGGTTTCCCTTTAGTCGCCTCTTAGGACAGGCGGGAAACCGTGTACATATTCTACAACCCCGGCCCACAGGGGGCTCGAAGATGTAGGAGATGTATTAGAGAGTTTAAATGTTGAGATCAGTAAATATGGGTTTACCTAAGTAGTCCATCCGTGGTCAGGAAGTGAATTGGGATAACCTCGCGTAAAGTGTACCTCAAGAAAAAAAGTTCAAAAATATATGTTAAACAGCATGAAAAATGAATTCTAACAGTCCAACTCCCATCTTCCTTCATCTGTTCATAGGTCGTTCTTGAGACAAGATATAAAAAGTTTAAATTTATTCATATGTTTTATCACCTTGAACATTTCCTGTTAGTATGCATAGCATCTTGCACAGAGAGGGCTCATACGAGGAAGAGTGCTATCACACCTAGTCTTGCATAGCACCTCTGTGGCTGCAGCCTCCTTTAGGCTGCCGCCCCTCAGTTGAACAGATTTGGTGTCCAACGCCGGCGGACGTTGATTTTTTCGTTGCGATGAGCTGGACGAAAAAATTCGTCCGCCCCTATATCACACCTTGACACAAGGCGCATTAACCCTTTACCGTTGTTTGGGTCCTTTTGGACCCATGCAAAGAGCTCGGCTGTCACACATCTTTACTGTTTCACGCGGAGCTTGAAACTGCGAGTAGCTACCCGAAAATTCGGCCACAACAGCGAGAGAGACAATAGTTTAAGGTCACGGGGTCAATAGCCTACGGAAGCTGATGCGGGGCGTTCTACGTCTGCTTTTCAGCCCACTCCCGAGGCATGCAAATATGCTCCGATTGGAGCACAACGGTAAAGGGTTAACTTTCACAAAAAAGAAATATAAATATTGTAATTTGAGTTATGTAGTACAACAATGTCATCACAAATTATTGCGCAATGCACCATTTTAATTTGAGTGAGTAAACTTCAATATTTTATTTTTCGGCTCAAGAATGTCCCATGAAGGTTAGAGTTAGACTGTAAGAATTGCTGTTTAATATGTATTTTTATATTTTTTTTTCTTTAGGTACATTTTAAATGAAACGAATCACAAAGAAGATCATACCAAGATATGTAGGTCTACGTGTATGCAGGTCTAGATTTTTCCTGCAATTCTGTATGTCCACGTACAAAATGGGAACTTTTTCTCAAATGCACAAAATTTCAAACGTCCAGATTTTCTGGGAAGGGGCCTTCCAACTTCCAGACTTTTTATCCTTGCAGAAGTACATGCTATAGTAGCAAACGAAAATTATCCTCAGCCTAATAACAACCGATAGATCATATGAAATACAGGCACAGGCACACAATGTTAACTATGACATGATGCTAGCTACGTGCCAGGGGGTTGTTAGCATTTCTGATTTTCTTTCTACATTCATTCGGTCGAGTTCATGAGCGAGGTAATAACCTCATCTTCTGCCTCACAACAGCTGGGAGTAGGACGAACACTTGCCCAGCCAAAAGAGGATGTTTTGCCACCAGTAGTCACATTAGTCAATGACGCGCGACGAACGAACGAACGAACGAACTGGAATCTTCTTGATCGGAGTTTGTTCTTTGGTCAACGGCGTGGAAAATTCGATTTTCCGCCGGAGGCTCGTGGCAAACGGGTTTAATTTCAAAGGCCTTGGCCAGTTAAAACGGTAGAGAATGACAAAATAAATAAATCAACGACGAGGGTCCTTCTCGATTAAGATTTATGGCAATTTAAGATTGTACTTGAAAAGGATGTTGAACTCCAGAACTGAACTGTGTCTCTGTTTTTTTTTTTTTTCTGGGAATGCTTGAAAGGAACTGTGACGCATTCAGTCAAGGAAGTATTTCCATGATACAGTCAGGGAGTTAACAGGGAAAAGGACCACTATAATTTTAAATACGATTGGTTGGCCAATGAGTACAGTCAGTTGTAATCCCAATGATACTAGGCTCACTCACAGTCGTGTGTAAATTTAGCCTTGCGAAACAGCAACTCACGCATGCATGCTATTTTTGTGGCCCTGTCAAAAGTGTACTTAACAAGGGGATAAGTTTGAGTTTGGGGTGGAGGGGGCTAGGTGATGAGATAACCAAGCATTTAAAGGACCCTTAATTTCAACTGATACACCCATTTAGAAATCCCTGCAGCCCGGGAAGTCTGGAGTCAACTCCTGCATGGTCGGGCCATACCAAAGACTTTAAAAATGTAACCCACCTCCATTGTGATTGGTGCTCAGAATAAGCAATGGCGTTGAGAAAACAAACCAGTGAGCTACAACTGGTGAAAGGCCGTGGTCGGCCCGACTGAAACGAACTGGGTATAAACTGAGCCGTAAAACTTTATCTGACTAGCTGGTACCTATATATCCACTGAATTTTATAGTGAAATTACCTTAAACTATTATTTGCTTGTTTGTTTGTGTGTATGTACCTGTGTGAACGTGTGTGTGTTGGGGCTCTGGGAGTGAATACACTTGTACGAAATTACTGAGCGCCACTTAGTACCTAAACCAAGGAGCTGTTGCAACTCCCTGCCTAAACTATTGACGATCGGTGACTGCATTTTGATTGACATTAATCTAAACAATTTAGCTTCGCGGTGATTGGTCAATTACGACAATGCAGATTGCAACAAATTAAAGAGCTCCCTCACCAGAATTTCTGGTAAGTCCAGATGATGCAGTAGGATACAGCTAAAAGAAAAAAGTCTGGAAGGTCCGCTGGATAAGTCTGTGTTAGTTGGTCTATCATTGCTCTCTAAGTTGAAATTAAAAAAGGTCTAAAATGCAGTGGTAGCAAAAATGACTGATTGGTGGAAATATATATTCAACTACGCTAGGCGAAAAAGTCAAAGGTAAATTTCTGTACATATTTGTGTTCTTAAAGGTTGCGTGACAAGAAAATGACAAAATTGGTAATTTGATTCAAAAAGCCTTAAAAATCAAGAAAAGTTAGAAAACAGCCGCAATTCCCATCAAAACTGTCAAAATTTCCGATTTGCACTTAATCAGTAATAAATATGAGCTCAATATGCAAATCTTGTGATGTCATGAGAGGGACATGCCATATATGACTAATGTTATCCTTCAAGGAAAGTTGTGGCATTAGTTTGTCCTAAGGGTTTTATTTTGGTGGTTTAAATTGTGTCCTTGAAATCACTATCAATTACCAAACATCAACTATCTGATGAGTAATTAGAGTCAACAAAAGAAATGTCAACACTGTGCAAGACTCCGCATAATCATTTTTACATAAGCTACAAGTTGATTTAGAGACACTCAAACTTTGAAGAGGTAGAACCGTAGAAGATATTGAAATATTTCCAACGGATTTTTCCTTAGGAAAGCTCACTACATAACTTCCAATTGAAGTCTGGTCATTTTGCTGAAATGTCACTCTACCTTTAACATGACTTGCACACAAGAACTGACATGTCCGATTCCCACGAGCGTCTATTTTCTTTACAAATCTTAACAAAAGCGCATTGTTTACACAATCGCCGATCTAGATGTAATTCTAATGTATAGGTCATATAGGCTATAGCTATATGAACCTCTCCAAGTCTATTCCGGGAGTTGAAACACCTTCCTGGTTTATGCTCCGCAAGAGGGGAGCTATGACAGTCAATAATGCTTAAGGGCCCAATTTTCTCACACCAAATAGTACCAATTCTCCAAACCTTCTAACTTTAGCCCCGCCCACAATTCCTGAAATTCATCTTCTTCCAGACAATCTCAGGTTATTGCTTCATGGTAAGCATAAAAAAAAGCTCAATTTGTATAATCAAAACATTCTCAGTACTGTTCATGCTGTGTAATATAAGCTTTGGTACTCTGCATTGTTTGAATTATCTGCCAATCAAAGAGCTGAGCCAATAGAGAATTTTGGTAAACCCCTTTGGCCCTCTATCTCCCAATATTCGTCTGTTGCGTGACGGACTGAAGAGCCCCTGCTCTGCCGACTTTGCCTTTCTTCATTTCCCCACTTCAATTTTTCGAACAGTGGTAGAGTTTTTCCATGTAGTAGGTTCCAATCATATTCTTGTACTAGGCCGAAGTTGCCACTTTGCCACTTCAGAGTGGCAACTCACCTCTTTAGTTACAGTGGTTTACACTCAATGTTCGTAGCCATGACTTTGTCATGGAAGGGATTTCCTAACGTAACTTGGTGAGAGGCTTATGGAAGAGTCTGTTTCTATTTCTAAGTCTAAAGTTTCTTGAGATTTGATGTCTCCAAATGCAAAACTGTGCAAAATTTGTGCGCCAAACTTTAAGGCCTATTTCTCTCACCTCAAATAGAACCAACCAGTCCTAAACCTCTCCCAATAGCCTAAAATTCATTCTCATCCAGACACAATCTCAGTTTATTGCTTCAGTGCTAGTATAGTAAACCCATTGTGTAAAATCAAACCACCCTCAGTACAGTTGCTTGCTGTTTATTTCAAACTTTGGTACCGGTACTCTGCATTTTTGGACTATAGCTGTCAATCAAAGAGCTGAGCCAATAGATAATTTCTGTAGACTACTACAAAAAAAATGTAATTTGAGCTGAAAAGACAGACCCTTTAGGTGTGCATCGATCAATTTCGTTGCAGATATTGCCATTACTTTTTCTTAATAATTGAAGTTAGAGATTTCATCCCCCATACGAACCCCTCGGCCCGCGCCTACTTTTTGTTCCCAGTGAGTAAAATCCTAGCCTAGCCTGGAGAATGCCGTACTGAAACACGAAGGGTGTATATATCTGTATATCGATGGCAAAAGTTACAAAAGTTTTACAGCGACTCCAGTCACATCAAACTGCCACGCACAATATAATATGTGTAAAACTTACCAAGGAGCCTACAGCATTTAAGCTAATGACAGGAAGATAAATTGTCGAGTCCCCTTTTCTGATCAATTTCTCCAAACCAAAGTACACTAGTATATCCTGAACTCAATACACATCTGAATGTAATCAGTTAGTACCTCCAAGTAAGAGAATGAGTTTTCGAATAATGACGTCAATTAAACTATTCCTTCTGGGCTTGTTCTCTCTTCCCTGGGTTGGTGACCTCACGGATGCTAAAAGAAGACAAAGGTCAGAGGGTTACGATGTGATTGGCTTTTACTCGTATTGTTATAAATCAATCTTCTACGACAATTGGCTGACCCACAAAAGCTGCAAACTCTATACATACAATCATCGTTAAATCTACACGCGAGAAATCCCCAAACAGTACTACCACTGATCCCTTTACGACCGTAAATACCGCCCTTTTCCTTCCAACGGCCTTTAATTACACCTGCTAAAAGTTGGTTTCAGGATTCTCTGATTAAATGAAGTGAAACCGAGCACATTTCTTGGTTGACCACATACATATTTTGGATGCTATTTTTTAGACTTTGTTTGAGTCAAAGTCGTAAATTATCTCTCTTCCTTGGAAGCTATCTTCGTCTGTCCACTATTTCGAGCTTCAGAAGAAAGTTGATGCCTTGAATCATGGAAGTGCTTGAATAGTGTGATGATCACAATGGTTCAATATCTAGATTATGAAACCAGAGAACATTTCCCATAACCTGATGACGGCGGTGATAAGCTTGTGAAGATCTTCAAAGAGTAGCTACACGTAAAAATATCGAAATGTGGAGAAAAAAGTCGTGATGCAAATTTAGAGTATTTAAGAAGAGTAACGACATACAAACGCACGAGCCAAAAATAAGCCGACGGTCGTTTCCAACTTGAATAGACGTGTTGAACAGAACGAGGAAAGCGGTTGGTGATTTCTTGAGAGTAATTCGAACTCATGAACTATCAGCGTCCAATCAAAACAAACCGTCGGGTAAAACTCGTTCACTAACCGCTGGGCTTGAAGTTCTTTGCGATATTGTAAGGGTGAGCGTCTCGTGTGTCAGTTCCAATAAACTGCACACAGAAATTATAAATAGTATTAAACCCATACAGGGATCTCCTTATCATCCCTGCTTTTTCACGTCACGGGGGTTTGTTCTCTGTCAGGCTGCCAGCAAAGGACGAACACCCACAACTGCGGTGTCCAACCCAATGTGTACTATCAGTAGTGAATCTGTCAGAATTGCTATGAATGAAAGGAAGTCTCATGCCAATCAAACAAAATAACAAAGACTTCTTTGTTGTATCTGTTTTACCGTTTCTATTCTGCTTCATCAAACCAGGGCGTTGCTAGAGACTCACTGATCAAACGTTTCCGGAAAACTTGTGGCTAGACGATAATTAGCCCATCATGTGCTGATAGTGGAACACGTCAATCTTCTGTTTTGCTTAAAGGCATATTTTCATCATCCCAAACAGTTCCAGTTCTCCCAACCTACTTACTTCTAGCCCCTCCCACATTTATATAAAACTTATCTTTATCCAGACACGATCCTTGTTTATTGCTTCATGGCTTGTCCCAATGGCCATAAAAGTCCATAATGTGTAATCAAGACACTCTCAGTGCCCATGCTGTGTAATTTAGCTATGATGCATTGTTTGAATTTGATACCAGTCAAAGAGCTGTACCAATTGAGAGTTTTGATATATGTATACTGAAACTGTAGTTTAGGGTGACGAATGAATGCCTTTAAATTATAGTAAGCTTTATTTATGCATGATCCATGTATTGAAGTACACTTTTGTAGAAGGTATGCCTCTTCTCACTTTGGTGTAGCTATGGAGCTAAACACGTTCCGTGCACCCCCTGTTCCATGCAGTATAACATGGGGTTAAATATAACACTGTTAAAATCGCTTTAGATTTCAGAAGAAACATGGGGAGACACATAGGGCCTAAAGATTACAGAAAAATTTGGTAATCCTAGTTCCTTACTTTCTCTGTACCATATCAACTTTTTAACAACCTGTTGTGTGTTATGTATGGTACCATTAGTTTTGGGGGTATGAGGTATCCATTTACGTGTCTATATTTCAAGCCTCTCCCTATAGCATTCCCACCTCCCAGCAGTGGCGTAGCTAGGATTTTTTCCAGGGGGGCAAAGGTATGAAATTTCCCCAAAACTTTTCCCGGTCAATGTGTATGTATTTCATATAAAATATGCAAACTTACAAGTATAACAACATTACCATGTCATTTCGTAATATTACCTGCATTTTAATCTTAAAGTATAACATAGAGCAATTGGAAATAACAAAGTATATTATTTTGGTAAACAATATCTGGTTTATTTGTATGTACTAACGCAGTGGCGTACGCAGGATTTCTCTGAAGAGGGAGGGGCATGCAGTATGGTCTAAGTAGAGGGGTGTCCGGAAATTTTTTTGACGTTTTCAAGGAGTCTACATGCAAAATGGTGCAAGATTTTCGACTTTGACAGGAACAGTGTTAAAAGTTGAATCGTAGTGGTTCATGAGGATAAAACTGAAACTTTTGTGCCTTTACATGCACTCTTAAGCCATTTATGCTACCTTACGAAGTAAAAACTTGTCATTAAATTTGCACACTTTTAGAAGTCCAAATAAAAGAGCATTAATGGTTATTTGTGGTTTTCCTTGGCCGCAAAATGTTATTTTGTCATAATGAATATCTAAGCGGAGCGCCACCATTAGTTGGCGCGGAGCGTAGAGAAAATTTGGAAAGATCAGACCCCTTAGATGGCCGGAAATAGCATTTTCCAGGCTAATACGAAGAATCTAGCCAGTCGCTTTCTTCTTTTGTCGTTTGCAATAAAATGCTCACTTCAAAATATGTTCACAAACTGCAAAGTGATCAGAGAGTTAAGAGCTAATTTTACTCCAAATATGTAATTTTGCCCAAAAGACCGAGCGAAGCACCACCATTGGTTGGCGCAGAGCGAAAAGAAAATTTCGAAAGATCAGACCCCTCAGATGGTCAAAATAGCGTATTTATGCTTGTAAAGAGGAACTAAACATGTAGTCTTTTTATCGATGCCACCAGTGGGAAACAGAGTCTACCTTTTTAAGTAAAAATTGGAGTTTGACAGAATTTGTCTAGGTCTATTTGTAGGAATAAAAAAAAATTGGTATCACTGAAAGACCTTGCAGGGACAATCCTTCCCTTTGAAAACTTTTGAAAACTTGGGTGTCCTTATAAGCAATCTGGTGCCACATATGCTATCTTTTGAAAGTAAAATCTGTGTTAATAAAGTTAGACTACGTATTTTTAAGAAAAAAGAAAAATGGCATCTGTGAGGGGGGCATGGCCCAATGGTCTCCCCTTCGCACGCCACTAAGGTGGCCTAATAGTGGCTCGATCACACCGGATATCCTGTGAGAAAAGCAGTCTGTTATGTGTAGAAGGCTACAAGGTAGGCCTACTCATTGTCCATTTATTGTAACACACAAAGTGAGCAGAAAGCTTTTTTCCCGAACTAGCTTGTAAGTCTCCAAGGATTAGGCTAAGTAACAAAATCTAAGTGTGCCAACGGATCCCGTTAATTCTAATTTCTAGATTAACTTTAAGTTTATCGTTGGCCAGGGATTGTTTCAGCCCGATCCATCGTTATGTACACACAGTAAAATCGTAAAGCTACTGCTAGCTTGTAGAAGGACATAACAACCTCGGGGGTCTACGGTAGTGGCTTGTCAGTTTTCACATCCTTTTGCTGATGAATTCCCAAGGTATCACCTGAATAACAGCTTCCTGTGCACAGAAATGCACTGATCATAACCCCCGTGCCTATACAAGTACAAGGGAACATTCAATCTGCTACGCGACGAGGACATTTCTGTGGAACGCGAATTGGGCCGGTTCATGCGACAATGACGAAATCTGAGTTAATTTGTTGCATGAAAATACGAATTATATATGAGAAATGTCTCACAATTTCTTATTCTAACAAAAATTTTTGTGAAATTTTTGTAATAATAAGAAGATTCATCAAATTTCCCCATTTTCATCAAATTTCCCCAAAAATTTTTCCGGGGGGGGGGCAACTTGCCCCCCTGCCCCCCCCCCAGTAGCTACGCCACTCCCTCCCAGAGTTCCCTGGCGAGGTGTAGCAATATTTTCGACGCTCGTATGTGCGAAATTTGGCCTCTGTGAGTTACCTCCCACCATGCACCTACGGTTTGTAAAATCATGGAGACCAGCACGGAGCCATGGAAGTACACCGGAAGAATATTTACAATGTATAAATTAATGATTTATCAGACATCCTTACAACTATGAAACAGTACGAAGAGGTAATTTTCTACGGAGACAAACCTGATTTTATCGACAAGAGTAATAATTAACTGATTAATGACAAATGGGTGCTGTTATCTACACTACACGTCTACTTTATGTTACACAGAACGAGCTATAATAAACACATCCATAGTAATAGCTACCGAGAATGATTTTAATAATTGATGGTTTGTTCGACATTAATGTGAATCACAAAGTAACCAGTCATGCAGCGAACTTCTTTCGAGGAACTCCATGCTATTCTCACGTTAACGGAATGCTTTATCCTTTGTGGTTATTTGTCACTGTGAATAATTACATAAACTGTAAACAATTTGCCAATGGAATCATAAAAAATCTTTTACTAATTATGTAGACATTATTGAATCCATGCAATGGAAGTTGAAAGCTACCGTACCATGATGGAATACGGCTATGGAAATGGATTATAGATGTTTATAACATCGAGTCAAAGCGTGACTAAACATAGCAGACCCGCGTGTGTTATATCCCTTGTTCATTGTCTCATGGACACCTAGGTCAAATCTTCTCAACCCAGACCGTGTACCAGTTCACCTGACATACTCATGTAAACCTATCCCACCATTGTCTAAAACTCATCCCCATATCCAGAAGAGTTAAGACACACTCCCAGTTCATTGTTTCAAGGTGAGAGTATACAAAGTGTAATCCACCTGAACACTCCCAGTAAATGATGTGTAATATGGGCTACAACACTCTGAATTTTTTTTAATTTGCTGTCAATCAGAGAGCTGTGCCAGTTGAAAATTTCTGTAGACCTACTACAAAAGTTGTTGTTAATTTGGGGGTGAGAATTGACTTCCCTTTAAAAAGGGGCTAAGCAAACAGACCTCTGTCTGTCACTCTGAAGGGTAGTGAGAACGAAATGAAACACAAGGTTACAAAATGACAGTATTAGTATCTCATCATTAGCGTTTAAAGATTTTAAGTAATTTACAATTACACTCCTTAAAAAACTAACATTTTATCACGAATTACAAGAGGAAGCTTAAATTCATATACAATAAAATTTTCTCATCGTTTTAGTGTGTATGATAAGGAGCAAGAAGTGACATCATTTCTTTATATTCGTCGGGTCGGCTCCTACATTTTTGTCTTATCTTTGGACAACTCGTAAACCCGACCTACAAAAAGTAGTTGTTGTCTGTTTATCACACCCAGCCACTATATGCCACCCATTTGCTGATAGATTTCTACAGCCTGGAGAAGTTTAAGTGAAATTTTTTGCCTGGTTAAAAAAATCTTCGCACCATGTAACTGATCTTAATATTTACTCTGTCTGTCAAAATTGTGTACACTTGGTTTATGAGAGCACAGAAGGCTCGGCTGTCTGCTAAGCTCCAATCAAAACGATGACTTAAATGTGCATCGTACATGCCGTGTATCTTTCGATAATGTGTAAACGATGGTGAAACGTTTGTTTGAGATTCAGATGGAAAGGTAGAGGATAGTGAAATATTTTTCAAAGGCATACCGTCTTTGCTGTTGTCAAATGCAAGGAAAATTATTGATGAAGAGACTATGACAGCGCCCCCAGTTTAAAAAGTGACAAACCAAACAGGAAATCTCACTTGAGTCCAGTGTTCGTTTGAGTTGATTAAAGAGAGGACGAAAGATTTTTGAGGTCAACTCAAGGTCAACAATCGTCTGATCATTTTAGAACAATTAAATAGAAATTGTTTGGCCTGGTGGCTCAATGTCGTACGGTAATTCAACGTTTCTATGTACTTGTCGCCAGTCTCATAGCCAGACAAGGTGATAATATTGGGAGAGATTGAGGGACGATGAGGGGGGGGGGGGGTGAAAGACGGGATGTCAAAGCAATTGTAGTTATGCTCAAGATATTCCCTCTGACATCACGGTAGTTCTAAGGGAATTATCCCCCTCCTCGCCTTTTCCGCTTTATTGCCAATCTTAAGTTAGCATACTCCATGCACTTCCCTCCAATTTCTTATAAGAGATCGTGGGTGACGTTTTGACGGCCTATAGGTTTTGGCCTATGTACCGTAATGCTTTTGTTTTTTGTGTCACCTTTGCACTCCAACTGATGGGCACTTTTAAAAAGAATTATTGGATTGGCTGTTGTCATTGTATTGAATCAGTTCAATACCTTGTCAATTCAATATTTGAAACCTTGTTTTGGTTGGGTATTTGGTTAAGGATTGGATCAGCACCAGCGTTAGCCAGTTAGAAAATGTTCCATTATAAACAGTGGGCAGCTGTTTCAAAAGAGGCAAAATTAGTCGTGATAAAATTGTACCGATGGTGTCCTAAGTGTCAGCTGTACTTAATATTTCTTAATATTTCTTAATATACTCAAAGAAAAGACATTTCGGAGACTCGATTTGGATTATTTGCATTTTAAACCAACACCTTAGTGTCAACTTTATTGAATTTGTTCAATTTTGCAAAGCCTGTCCTAACTGCCAATCTTTCATAGATCATATTTCGATAGGTTCTCCCGGAGCACTAATTTAATTCGGCGGAATTGGGGTGAGGGGTTCATGCTAAGCCCCCATTGAAAAATGAGGGGCCAAAGGCATGTTCTGGCCCAAACCAAAATTTTCACAAAATGAGTAATTGACATGTATGGATTGAAAATGTAACAAGGGATATAGAAAGGGAATGTGATAGCGTGACAGACAGAATAGATGAGAGAGGCTGCATAATTAGTTATAATTCTTGTATCACCTAAGTTAATCCGATGTATTAAAATTTGGAATAGATTGAATTTTTTCTCATAAACTGAGAAATTGCAAACATGAATTCCACATTCCAAGGCTGCAGGGTATACGTGCAGCTTAAAACCCTCCGAAAGGGCCGTTCTGTCCACCTGAGGGTTGTAAAGTTAAAAATTTTCTTGTACGCTCCGCACAAACCGATGGTGACGTTCCACCGCGCTTAGATTCCGGTAGTCTTGCTGACACTCTGCCCACAATATTTTTTTACGTTCCGCGGCGCGCCTGTCAATTTCAACATTCTAAAATTATACGACGGAACCACTTTACCTTTAAAATCGCTGATAACGTTTTCGCTATGCTTCAGGCTGCTGGTCATTACAGTTTTATTGAAACAAATTCGTCAAATGTATTGAATTTTTATGATGCTCAATTGCAGTAACCTCCAAAAATGGGCTTAAACCCAAGCTGCACAAGTGATTTAATCACGATACCTTCATACTACAATTTTTTTTGGTCCACATGCCCTCCTATTTTCTTTATCTTTATAACAAGTTCAGTAGCAAAGTTTTAACCCGACGGTAAAAAGTTGGAACTGTTCTTCCAATCGCATCAATTTATCAATTCTCAAAGTCAAGTATAATTACACCACAAATCAGAGAATGAATTCCTATGTCTCCTTGATCAACCTGACACATTTGTGCGTAGTTTTACCCACGAGCTGCCCGGGGGATACGGTATATATACAAATGTAATCTGCGCATCAACCTAAGAGACAATCGATAGGCCTAATTCAAGTTCGGTTTCATGTTTCGTTTTGGTTATCACCTCCTTACCGAATGAGGAGGAGACGACAGTTATCCTTCCGAGGCTCGAACACGTGCAGCATAATGAGGTTGTTGATGATAGCGAACTGGGAACATATAAAACTTCTCTCCATTAGATGAGAGGAATCGATTTTAGCTGTTTCTCAAAACTTGAGAGGAAATTGTTTCATGTGGCAGAGAGAAACCGAATGGAATGATATACATTACTCACGTCATGAAATGACATAAAATTAAACCATTTCCTTCGAATAATTACATTTGCGGGCAAGCGTGATACCTCTTTCATTTGACATTAACTCTTCGGCAGTAACATTATCACGTTGAACGTATTGACTGTTGTGCTTGGTGACGTCACTGAAACGTCACGTCGGGTTTTAGTTTATGTCGAAAACAAAATTGTTCATAATAAAAATTGGAGAGCACGACGCAAACCTCCACCGTATACCAGATAGTTTTCAGATAATGCGAACTTTAAGAATTAATAAATGTCATTTAACTTAAATATCCTGACACATTCTTAGGTTAGGCCTATGTCTCTTCCCTTTGTCTACAGTTTGATCAAAGTTATAATCAGGTTTACCACAGCATCTTCTGAAGCAACCTTGCTGCACCCAAAGAGACTGACCGCCACAACTTCCCCCTTCCACTCATACCCACCAACATGCCTAACCTACCACAACTCATTAAAATGGTAGGGATGTTTAAGAAAGTAAACTTCGGGGAGTTAAAAATGCTTCTCAATAACAAATTTAATGTTATTCCTGGTTATCCATGGGTTGGATGTGAATTTCCTTGTACCCGCTTACTATATTTGTTGATGAGGTTTCACTTTTTCATTTGTCCATGATCTCTATTTGTGTACATTTCAATGCAAGTGGAACTGCGAGGCAAATCTTAAAACGGCTTGTCATATGTCCTCACTCCTCTCAGTTCCTTGAAATAGAGAGCTGCAACTCCCTGCTTCACTTATATGGAATGATGAGGTTGGCATAATACACCGTTTGCAATACTTTTAAAAGGGGTTAGTGAATGGGACTCGTTAACTGGTTAAGGCGGCGATCATTTTGACGGTCCCCGAGCGGATCTCTGTCCATTTGTCTTGTCCGTTGCCAACCCTACGTACCGTACCACACACTGGCGTAGCCCCCGGGAGGGTTTTTTTTTTTGGGGGGGGGGGTTGGAACCCCCCCCCCATGACCCAACCTTGCAATGCAAAAAAAAAAAAATAGCGGTTGTTTCTCTCCATCCTTAAACTTTTCCCTCATATCGTGCCCCCCCCCCCCCATGACACAATCCTGGCTACGCGCCTGGTACCAAAACAAACACATTGGCCTTTCCCATCGTCAGTTTGCTATGTCTATGTGCAAAGGTCTACTGTGATTGTCCTCGTGAAGTCTCCTCGCAGCCTTTTATTTGAACCTTGCCTCAAATGACGCAGCTTGTATTGAAGGTCTTAACCTTCTACGTCATTGGTGATTTTTCCGAGTTCAAGTTTACGGCTAAACTTCTAGAGACCTACGTGGCAATGCTGTCCGCTCAAAAATATATTCTTCGTGCACGTTTGCTTTTAAACTTGTAGAACAATTACCTGCAGGTCCGGTTTTGCGTGACCCGATGACGTCATGAAGTACCGTCCAAGAGTTAGTTGAATTCTCATTTCGAATTTCAAGTTCATGAAAATGAGCATCGCAAAGAAGTTTGCTTTGAATGACGAGCATTCATTCCAAATTGTTATTTGAACCCTTATATCAATACACCCTATTCCTTCCTTCCCCTAGACCACGATAAAATGACATTAACAAAACGATGCGAACCAAAAATCTGTCTCACAATCCTTTGCAATCGCTATTTGGAAAATGGATTATGGATTACCGTAGTATTTAACCGTGTATCTGACGATAACTATAACTTTAAATGAATTCAATTGGATCGCAGTTAACAATATACTTCCAGCAGGCTATGGCCATGTTGAATAGCCATAAACTCTTATGCCACTAGATCTACTTGTTCAGTTGTTTCGGTCATCAAGTTATTCAGCTGGATATAAACATTTTATGTGACTTCCAAATGGCCGTCTGACCTAAGATAAGTCATGCATCGGCCAAGGTACCTCGCCAGGGAAATTCGTTAGCATGAAGGGCTGTGAAAAACAAACTTTACAAACTCAGTGTTGTACACTCTCGCGTTCCATGCATATCTCACCCGTTTAATGGTCAGCCAATACAGATAAAAACTTTCCGTTATTCGTGGTCAATGAGACGCCAAGAATTCATACCATAGATTACCCGGTAGGATATGTTTTAATATACCGTAGCCAGATATAGACATCATCAAAACATGGTTTTGGTACAATGGATACAAAGTATCGCGCGAGAGCTTTTTACAGCTGTGATTAGCGAGAACATACAAACATTACATGGGCAATACTGCTCAATTAATTTGCCAAAATGGCTTTAGATTTTTGCAATAGTTTCAGCAAGCACGAATCAATACACTTAGGGCGATTAGATCTTCTTTTTCGTTGAAAAGTACCTGCGAGTTACAAGCCAAGGACAACATTAGCTCGAAGACAGGTTATACACTGCGCAGGCGACTAATTATGACATAAATGTAAATATGTGTAATATATGTAATTGCAATATTGGTGTCTAGGACAGTCACATACACTGTGGTGATTTTTATGTTCTCTACGTTCATTTTATTTCATTGCCATTTGGCTGTCCGATCTCCGAAAATGAACTATGACCTTTCAAATCAATATTAGAAATCCCTTAACTTGCAGAAATGTAATTAAAATCTTACCAGACGTATCCTCCATGCTTAAAGTTAACTATTAAATCTTATTAGATAACACCAGATTATTAGCCCAATGAAGTCAGGCATATTATATTTAATTCATAGAGGATAAGCAGATAAGTGCGAGAAATGGACTGAAAAGGAAAATAAAATACCTCATCTAAGTTAGATGAGATGACACGATAAATAGATCTATTGACCCGTGTATGAATGATATCACGTTGTGAATGATTGATTGAAATGACGTTTAAGATCTGAAAACGTCTTAGTATTACATAGGAATATGTGATGTATAAAACATTGCCAAAAACATGAAAACAGTCGGAATTTCCATGAAAATTCTTCAGATTTTAACCACAGCACTTCACAACTGCCGTGTTTGCATTGATTTAAATGAAAATTTAAAAATGGTCTATACATGCATAAATTTATGTCGTGAAAGGAGGACAGCGTGAGGTTTGTTATGTAATTCTGTAAATTTACATCCCTAGGACAGTTTTAATGGTTGCTCTGATGTATCGGATCTTTAACAGCCTGGTGGCAGTGAACGTAAACTCTCAATGGGTTCATGCCCGCCTAATGGTAACCCAAATGCTACCGTTCACTCTGTTACACGGTAGGTTATACAAAGTTTTCCAGGCACGCTACAAGAATTGCGTGTTTCTGCGCTACGTAGGCCTATATTTGCATTGTTGGAGGAGGGAAGAGCATTAGCATTTCTGAGGAGGTGTGAAGGGGGATTTCCGCTTTCTGAAAATAATCATTTATCACCTCGGACAATCGGATAGTGTGGCATGCAGTTTAGAAGGAAAATCCTCATGCTTTGCATCATGCATCATAATTATGTTTTTGGTGAGAAAACGGCTTCAAATGCTCCACAGTGACTCTTACTCTTACTTTGTCTCGACATACTTCTCTCGTTCTCATGGCAATAACAAAACAAAAAGACTATACCTATAGGCTACAACAACACATGTAGGCTACTGGTATGTAAAGGAGAAGGCAACATTCGGCATGAGGTTTGCATGAACGGTGTATGTCAAATAAAACTTGTATTCCCATGTAGAAAACCCCGCGGAGAGAACATAAAGACCTTAGGCATATGATGTCACAGAGCTAAAAGTACGCCCTCCCTTGGGGGCAAAACAAACCAACACCGACAGATGCAGGCAACTAATTTGTCAACCAGTCGAATACGCGCATAGTTTGCTACTACACGTGTAGAGCAAATTCTTATGTGTACGACCACGTGTTCCATTCTTTTGCCCCATGGATGACGTCAGTGTTTCGAAATGCATAAGGTCTAACTATCAAATCAGTGTATGATACAGTTTTTCTTTTTACTCTTAATCACACTCAAATTTAATGCCATGGAGCATAATGTATGTGAAAGTAGTAGACTTTCGTCCATAGTTTTGCTGTTGACTGAAAGTCAGATGTGATTTCAAATAGAGTTCAACAAACCTGGAATTATTTGATACAGCGTTACAGCTGTGATATGAAAAAGACTCTAACTTCTGTTCTTCTCACTCACCCTCTAAAGACGAGTATGAGAAAGATTTGTAGGGGTAACGTGCTTCTTAGCATGTGGAGGGTCACCCTTACTTTAAAGGTCAAGAGCAGTCGCCTCAAATTTATTTTTTAAGCAATAGCTAAACATCAAAATTTTCATCTTATTTCTCTTCAGAGGATCTTCCATCATATTTTATGACTTCGATATTACCTGTCCAACGTAAATCAAACAGTTACTTTTAAGCCCTCCAGTAAATTTCACATTTGAAAAGAAAAAAAAATATTGTCACATGACTCTCAACAGCCAGTCATGAAAAAGGACAGTCTACTACACAGCTTCAAGTTGGGGTGACTGCTCTTGTCCTTTAATACAAATATTTCTATTTGTGGACTTTTAAATTTTATGTTGACAATTTTAACGGCTAAATGCTGAGTATGTCTTCGGTGTAAGAAATAACTTCATAATGTTAAAAGTACACACTTCGTAAACGTCCAATGTCTTTTGAATGCGTTTCTTCTGAGTACAGTTTGTTCGATGGAGTGTCCTGGTTCTGTGCCGAAAATAGATGACCGTTTACAGACTAACGAATTTTCTCTTTGGGATTATTCTTCTTTAGACTAATTTTCTAAAGTGAAATGTCTTTTGCCCTATCGATTAATTTATTCAAACCAATCAATAACACACGTTTGCCTCCCGAGGGAACTGGAGGCAGGGATGCGGAGCAGGAAAAACTACTTTTTTAATTTCGTTACCAGCCGAGGGCTAATGTTAGCAGCGCTCATTGGCTTTAACGTAAACTTACCTACAGCCATTTTTATTTTCATGCAAAAACAGTAGTAAAGTGCGGTGCACTCTCAACTTCACTTACGCACAAAGTATACAACACATTTGAATGGAAAGTATAATGTGACTTACTGCCTGAGTCTGATGCTTTGCCTGCGCTTTCTGTCTTCGATATAGGTTATATGTGTTGAAAGACCAAAAAGATATAGTCACGTGACACCTACTTCCATCATTTTCTTTAGCAGAGCTAGAGTTATATGCAGACAAATTCATTTCGGTGTTCCTTGAAAATAATTAAAACCAATAAGTGGAACTTTTAAGTGGGTTTTTCCCCAAGATATGAGGTATTATTTCAGCTGTCCATTGTTGTTTTGGTCTCTAGTTTCAGATTTTCTTCAGATTTTATCATGACCTTTTGATAGATTGCTCTATTTGTGCACTCCTGTATCTTTGAAACATGGATTATGTCAGAGAGATTTTATCAAGACGGGGGACTATTTTACGTCATTATCGGCGATCCTGAGGATCTGCATGTCATCGAACTGAACGCACACAACAAAAAAGTCCATGTAATATATTGATAAAATTAGCGAGCTAATGGAGAAAGGAGCTGCACTAACATTTGTTTGTAAACATTTTCGATCACCCACAAAGTCATCATACCTGCAGTATTTTAACATTTAACAAGTTTTAATCCTAATTTCTCAAATTTCCGTCTAACAAACATGCACACACATGCTTGACTCTCATGATTTTTAACGTGCACGTTTTCGCTTATCGGGGATTTCGGTGTATGGGAGTCAGATAGTAAATTGGACGATTTATTGTATGTGTATGAAAAGTGAGTTGTAATGAGTTTAGTCACTTACATCTGTAGGGTACCAAGTTTTGAATAATAGCACGTTCGACGTTCGTTGCAGGAGGGAGATTTAAGCATGAAAAGTAATGGTGTTCGGGGACCCTTAGTTGAATTTTAAGAGAAACAAATGATGCTGACACTTCGAAGTAAACTCAGACAAATCACGTCATCTGATAGGAAAGTAAATAGACAGGCAAGTTAAATTGTTTAATGACCACTGTTTGCTCAATTTATGGAATCTTTACATAAAATTGACCGCGATGTGTAATGCCACCCGTGGCTGCTCTGTATCAAATTCGACGCCATGAGAATAAATGTGATAGTTTTATTATCAGTGTCCCTCGTCTTGTCCCAAGTCTGCGTCTTTTTTGTTTATTGCCCGAAGGTTAGAAAATAGCATTGGGACAAACTGTCTCCATGGAACTGCGTGAACAGACGAAACGATTGGGACGTACGAAACCTGTCTATCGAGGTCCGTAAAATAGTGCGGTATACTTTAGGAAAGGGAAGTAGAGGAGATGGGGAGAGTAAGAGGAGTGTCACGTGATATCACGGTAACGTTTGCATCTTCCAGTGTAAATAAATACACAATAAACAAAAACATGGTTTAAATTTCACAATTCATACACGGAATTCGAAAAACACTTTTCCCCATTAAAGTATGTAGGAAACAAGCCAATGAACAATACGTACCTTTTTATGTATTTCTTTGTAAATGGAAAACATAAGCTTATTAAAGGTAAAGAGCAGCCCCCGCCCCAAACTTGTTTGGAAAAAAAGTTAAATAACCCAGTTTTCATCTTATTTCTCTTCAAAGGATCTTTAATGACATTTTATGGCTGTACAATGCATATTCAAGGTAAACCAAGCATTTGTTTCTGGTAAATTTCACATTTGAAGAGAAAAACATTGTCACATGTCTCCCAACAGCCAATCATGAAACTGGACAGTCTACTACACTTCTTCAATTTGGGATGACTGCTCCTGCCCTTTAAGGGCCCATTCTCTCACCCCAAACAGTACAAATTCTCCCAACCTTCTAACTAAAGCCCCTCCCACAATTGTGTGGAATTCATCCTCATCCTGACATCATCTCACTTTATTGCTTCAGGGTATGCATAACAAAGCTCAAAGTGTTTAAACTAAATACTCTCAGCCTACAGTTCATGCTGTGTAATGTAAGCTTTGATAAGCTGTCAATCAAAGAGCTAAGCTGAGCCAATTGAGAATTTCTTTAAACTCCTACAAGATTTGTAGTTTTGGGTGAGAGGATTGGTCCTTTAAATTATGGAACAAATTTCATTCCAAAACCTGATGTGAGTTTACAGTCTGCTTTGCAACTTGTCATACCAGCATTTCCAATACATTACCTATTTTGCATGAAAGGGTAAATATTTTATTTTTTAATTTAAACTACATGCATCTAATTTTTAAAGCAAAACAGTGCTTTTACCACTTAATTCTCTTTAAGTTTATCCAGTCTTTCTAAAAACAGCAAAGAGCGTAAATGTGACTAAAGGGAAACAAGGAGAGATCAAATACTTAGTATGTGCATTGAAAATATTTTGTAGATGATCTATACTGCTTTAAGGGGAGGTCAAAAGTCGTTTGAGCTCAACAGAGGTCGTAAAAGTAAAACCTTGAAAACATGATATCTCAAGAGGTGTAACAATGAAAGACTTCCTACACATACCATATTATTGTTTGAACATAAGTTTTGTTCACTTCATTTATTTAGGGTAACAGGTTTCTTTATTCCATAAAATAAAAATCTGCATAAGGAATGATCATTTGGTCTCTTGCCCTTATAGTTGTTAATTACTGTGCTAGTAAGTTCAATCTGAGTGTAACATTTAATGAAACAAATGTTAGAAAATTTTAAATGCAGTTCATTTTAGGGCCTCCGAATTTTTTGAATGACGTTTGAGCTGAAGGAAAAAACTTATCAAGGAATGCAAAAAAATTGAGGAAAAAAAATTCAGCTATATTTTCACGAGAATATTTTAACTACAGGAGGTATTGACTGGTATTTCAAAGTTTTGACTATGAACCATTTATTCTTGAGTTACATGGGGAGTGCTAACTTAAGCCTGTAATCTCATTTCCCTTATATAAAACGGCCCACCTCACACTCACATGTCATTGACTATCATTTTTTTCATGTAAGTTATTTCAATGTGGAATAAATATTTTGAGTGTGACAAATGCCGTGTTGATATCATTACATACCTAGGCTATTTAGTTGAGCTGACTCGATCCGCTTAATCGAACGCACCATATACGCACCATATACGCACCATATACGCACCATATACGCACCATATACGCACCATATACGCACCATATATCTTTATAGTTTAAAATAATTCATGTATACATCACGCCCTCATTACTTTTCTTGCCTGATTATGTTCCCCATCGAACGGATCATAGAAGATGTTAGTGAACAAGTACACATGACTTAGTCTAGTTGGAAAGGGCCATAATTATAAAATAGACTGTGCGTTTGGTACGTTCTGGACTGCATCATGTAGTCAGTGAGCCACAACTAGAAAAAAGGCCGTCGCCGGCTTGACTTGAACCGTAAAACTTCATCTAACCTAAATTGTACCATGTAAATATATTCCGAAGTGACTAGGGAAAGGTTTAAACTCAGTTTGGAGAATGGAGACTGTTAACACCTCCTATTGGAAAAGCTAGGAGATTTTACAAATTTGTGCTTTTACTCTTTTGGAATTGATATTGAAGCTTAACTTTGAATGTGACTGCATTCGGAGGCAATGTTTGCTTGAATCAGGAGGACGTTTACAGTGCTTGAGTTTAAAGGGCCAAACCTCTCACCCCAAACTTCAATTTTGGTACCCGGGTACCGAAATTCTCAATTGGCTCAGCTCTTTGATTGACAGCTAATTCAAACAATGCAGATTGCCAAAGCTTATATTACACAGCATGGTCTGTACCGAGAGTGTTTTGATTACATAAACTGAGTTTTCTATACTCACCCTGAAGCAATAAACTGAGATTATCTCTGGATGAGGATGAATTTCAGACAATTGTGGGAGGGGCTTAAGTAAGAAGGTTAGGAGAATTGGTACTGTTTGGGGTGAGAGAACTGGGCCTTTAATGACCAACGTACTGCCGGGACCTAGCTTAAATGGCAAGAGCAGTCGCCTCAAACCTATTTTGAAGCAACAGCTAAATGTCACAATTTTCTTCCTATTTCTCTTCAAAGCATCTTTCACAATATTTTAGGATTTTAGTATTGCATATTCATACTGGCAAATTTCACATTTGTGGAGGAAAATTATTGTCACATGACTCCCAAGAACCAGTGATGAAACAGGACAATCTCCTACACTCCGCAAGTTGGAGTGACTTACAGGAGTGTCTTGCCCTTTAAAAAAGGAACATAAACAGGAATCACCCGGCCTATTTTCTGTCATCTCATTTATCCGTGCCAATTGCTAACAGTGACTTATTTTGTACGTTAAAGAAGCATCATCTGTGCTTCAATCCAATAGGCGGCTTCAGGAGATTTCGATGTTACGATGGTACACTGTGATTACGGAAGCAATTCACTCTCAATAGTTTGAAAATTAAAGAATAATTGCTTTTAGTATACCTTCCTTAAAATGTAAACTAAGGATTTTTTTTTTCAAATTCTGAGGCAAAAATATTCATACGTGATTAAGACGAACAAGAACCCTACATCAAGGATAAGTCAATGGGACTTAGGACGGTAACATGGTGGCTGCTACCCCGCGGAGCGGACCCTGTTTCCTCAGCTCTTCAGCTCTCGATGAATGAACAAGGAATATACCTTTGTTCAGTTTCAGGATTCAATGCGATGCTTTAAAATGGTGGCGGTATTACATTTTCAGAAATAATGACGAAAGAGGAAAAGACGAGGACATTTTATCCGTCCAGTACAATTTTTGTGACAAATCAATATCTTATCGGTTCGAGGAAAATGTGTTTTCAGAAGTTTCATTATGGAATGTAACTATTAACTTAAAGGCTGCGGTAACAGCTTCACTTGACCAAATTCCAGGCGAAGTTCCTGGTTAGAAGGCCGAACAAAATTTGATTTTCAGGTTGATTTCGGACCACTTCCGGGCATCTGGACAATGAAGTGAAATTTACAGGCTCGGTTCTCTCACCCTAAACAGTACAAATTCTCCTAACCTTCTTATTGAAGCCCCTCCCACAATTATCTGAAATTCATCCTCATCCAGACACTATCTCAGTTTATTGCTTCAAGGTGAGTATAGAAAACCTCAATTTATTTAACCAAAACACTCTCAGTACCATTCATGCTGTGTAATGTTAGCTTTGGTACTCTGCATTGTTTGAATTAGCTGCCAAACAAAGAGCTGAGCCAATTGAGAATTTGGGTACCCCCGTACCAAAATTGTATTTTGGGAAGAGAGGTTTGGCCCTTTAATACAAATGCTTCTTGTGCTGTTTACGATAACACTCTCAGAACAGTTCAGCAAACATATAGCACATGCTGATTTGTGAAGGAAGAAAACTGCTCAAGGTTGGGCAATCTTTCATGATTTTCCCCAATTATTGTGTAAAAACTGTCTAATAAATTAAGTGAAGTTTGATCAAAATTTGGGACGTGCAGTGCAATGTTTCTCCAAAACTGCGCATTTTTTAACTGTTTAGAGTGTACCCTAATGATGAAACGGACACTTTTTCAGGCCGGTCCGATATATCATATCTGACTCTTCTTGAAATTGTAATTTAGTTGACAATATTAATTGTTAGATTGTATACCGATATTAAAGTTGCCTCGGCACAGTTTTCAATTTTGGGGGCTCGATTGGAATTAGCTCCGAGTCCTATTCCGAGTCAATCCTGATTTAGCGACTTCTTCTCCGGGCAAGTTCCGAGTCCGGAGAAAAACTTACTCAAATCGAATTCTAGTTCTGCTTATCATAATGGTTATTTCTTTAAAACATTCAGTAGTACTGAAAGAAGACTATAGGAGCCTGGAGGATTTTCATTTTGGTCTTTCCTTTTTACAACCAACAGTTCTTACGCAATCGGACTGATAAAGCTAGTCACGTGGAGGTGTCTGGAAAAAATAGCCAACTGAGTTAAGTTTCACACAACTGATGGCTTATGACCACCTCCAACTACACCAAAGGCATAAACGATGGCGCTATAAAGGATATTCACAAAGTAGCTACACGAAAGCGAACGGAGTCTAAACCTGCTGCAGGGTGCAATTTTTATGTTTGGGATAGTTAAGGAAAATGTGAGCCCGATAACGTTGGCCTGGAACTTGTCTCCTTCTGTATAGTTTTGGCAAGTATGCTACCAGTGCTCGGCGCCGCGCCAGAAAATTTTGGCCAAAATGCCTCGCAACGGCACTTTCCAGGCCTATTTACCGCATATAAATAATCGTAACACTGGGTTATTGTCAAAAACATACAAAATGCCCATATAGTCACAGCTTTGGTTTCATAATTCTTGACAAGTTGTGGACGTTTTGGAGATGTCCCCTTCAAAAAGTGAGGAGACACGTTAGGTCGATCAAGTAGTTTCCGGCTTTTACTCCTCACTTTTATGTATGTGTAGACAAAATAAAAAAGACGGTGATGAGGTTAACTTTGGCATTCACTTTCAATCTCGAACTTCTCAAGATCCCCTCTACAGAATAATTAGTTGTAAAATCGAGGGTATGAATGCCACGAACAACTTTACTGACCCCTTCCTTTGTCCAACCTGGCCAACAATCTCTTCAGCAGAAATCCCTAAGCAGATGTTGTACCAATAAATGTAATCAAGAGTACATACAGAATATCAATACTCGTTCAGGAAATTTCTTGGATAATCTTCTTAAACCCAATCGTGTAATCTTCCGTTTTCCTCTTGATTCTCGTTGTTCATTACTTGTCCTATAGCTTTCTTTGGCATGCCGAGTAACTAGAATATGGGGCCGTTGTATATGTAACCGTTTCTCTTACTGTCATCCTATATCCTTCGTTAATTTTTCAGCAATACGATGTCGGTATTTGGATCAAGTTCCATCTAAACTTTACGTGAGGGTAACTTAGCCTAGTTTGAATTTACTTACAATGGAATCATTGGAAAGAAAGGGAAATGCACCCAATTGTGTTACATTAGGGATACTATGGCAACGATGCAAGCTAATCAGTCATACTCTAGTAACGATGAGAAATTTTCGTCAGGTGGACTGCTCACCATTCTTTCTATCTAGCTTTCCTCTCTTTTTCTGTTTTGAAGAACCATCAGAATCTTGGCTTTCTTTATCAGAAGATAGGCGTACTAAAAATTAAACCCCAGGTATCACGGGGCCCGGGAACAATATACACTGCGGAACAGGTATACGCTTTTCATCGAGCTTATCACTATGAAACAGAATATGCTCGAGCGGCATGTAGGGGCCTCTACCCACATTATGGGGAACTAGGAGATTCAATTGACTCAGGATTCTGATCCGAAGGCTGTTAATGACTCAATCAAAGAAAACAATATGACCTAACTGCAGGTATAGAGTATACCCTTTTAGGCCTTACATTATTGCTAGTTTTACTCATGGTTTTAGGGTAGGTCTGTGATTCATTTCAAAGATTCGACTATCAAAAGCAAAAGTCGCTCTAGATTCCATGGACCGGTAGGCCACTTGCAGTACACTGATAATTAAAATGGTATATATATATATATATATATATATAGATATTAGATAGATTAGATAGATTAGATACATTAGATAGATTAGATACAGATTAGATACAGATTAGATACAGATAAGATACAGATTAGATACAGATTAGATACAGATTAGATACAGATTAGATACAGATTAGATACAGATTAGATACAGATTAGATACAGATTAGATACAGATTAGATACAGATTAGATACAGATTAGATACAGATTAGATACAGATTAGATACAGATTAGATACAGATTAGATACAGATTAGATACAGATTAGATACAGATTAGATACAGATTAGATACAGATTAGATACAGATTAGATACAGATTAGATACAGATTAGATACAGATTAGATACAGATTAGATACAGATTAGATACAGATTAGATACAGATTAGATAGATTAGATAGATTAGATAGATTAGATAGATTAGATAGATTAGATAGATTAGATAGATTAGATAGATTAGATAGATTAGATAGATTAGATAGATTAGATAGATTAGATAGATTAGATAGATTAGATAGATTAGATAGATTAGATAGATTAGATAGATTAGATAGATTAGATAGATTAGATAGATTAGATAGATTAGATAGATTAGATAGATTAGATAGATTAGATAGATTAGATAAGATAGATTAGATAGATTAGATAAGATAGATTAGATAGATTAGATAGATTAGATAAGATAGATTAGATAGATTAGATAGATTAGATAGATTAGATAGATTAGATAGATTAGATAGATTAGATAGATTAGATAGATTAGATAGATTAGATAGATTAGATAGATTAGATACATTAGATAGATTAGATAGATTAGATACAGATTAGATACAGATAAGATACAGATTAGATACAGATTAGATACAGATTAGATACAGATTAGATACAGATTAGATACAGATTAGATACAGATTAGATAGATTAGATAGATTAGATACAGATTAGATACAGATTAGATACAGATTAGATACAGATTAGATACAGATTAGATACAGATTAGATACAGATTAGATACAGATTAGATACAGATTAGATACAGATTAGATACAGATTAGATACAGATTAGATACAGATTAGATACAGATTAGATACAGATTAGATACAGATTAGATACAGATTAGATACAGATTAGATACAGATTAGATACAGATTAGACAGATTAGATAGATAGATAGATAGATAGATAGATAGATAGATAGATAGATAGATAGATAGATAGATAGATAGATAGATAGATAGATAGATAGATAGATAGATAGATAGATAGATAGATAGATAGATAGATAGATAGATAGATAGATAGATAGATAGATAGATAGATAGATAGATAGATAGATAGATAGATAGATAGATAGATAGATAGATAGATAGATAGATAGATAGATAGATAGATAGATAGATAGATAGATAGATAGATAGATAGATAGATTAGATAGATTAGATAGATAGATAGATAGATAGATTAGATAGATTAGATAGATTAGATAGATTAGATAGATTAGATAGATTAGATAGATTAGATAGATTAGATAGATTAGATAGATAGATAGATAGATAGATAGATAGATAGATAGATAGATAGATAGATAGATAGATAGATAGATAGATAGATAGATAGATAGATAGATAGATAGATAGATATCTTCCTGTGTTGACGGTCTACAGTTCCTCCTCGCACTAAGGAAATAAAACAGCTTGCAACTTGAAAGATGAAGGGTAAGAGGATGATCAGATATAGTACTAACCAATATTAGTCACACTTGCTCGCTATAATGCAACGGTATTTTTTTAATATTCTGAACACTATCACTTCGTCTGTCTCTTTATGTACAAAAAGGTTCACCCATGGTGGTCAGTGTCCAGCGCAGGACTAAACAGGAGAAGACCAATCGGTAAATTCATCTGACTACGATGTGTAGAGGTCCACCGGACTCGACGGGAAATGTTCGGTTCGCAATCGAAACTGGTTAGAGGTCAGAAGCAGTCCCGCCAAAGTTATTTTGAAGCGTCAACTAAAAATCACAAGTTTCCCCTAATTTCTCTTCAACGTATCTGCCATGATACTTTGTAACTTCAATATTTCATATTCAGTGTAAAACAAGCAGGTACTCCTAGCAAATTTTACATTTGAAGAGAAAAAATGTCGTCACCTGTTGTTACACTCTCAACAGCTAATCATGGAACAGAGCAGTTTACTGCACTATTTCAGGTTGGATAGACTGCGCTTTCCCTTTAAACGCAAAATGGTGTTTCTTAGTGACCAATATGAATAGATGTTATACTGGTTGATGTCAGAATCTGCTCGTTGTTTTGGTGGTTATCAATAAAAGAGAAAGTAGGCCCGTCTACGAAGTCTCAAAAGAGGGTCAGCAAGGTTTGGGGAGGCTACTTTCCGGAGGGAAAAGTTGTCTGAAATGCAAGATGGTGCTATTTTTTTTTTAATTGAAACCTATATTTAAACACTCATGCGTGACGTCCACTGGCTGTTCTTTCATGTTGCTCGGTTACACTCTGTTAGACTACTTTGGAGTGAATTTCCAAACTGGCTGACCCCCACACAACACACACGACTAATTCAATAGGTGGGGGCTTTGCCCCCCCCCCCCTCCTTTGCGCACACTACCGATGATTGTTCTTACTTTATATTTCGATTATTGAAGAGTGTGTTAGTCCTTGCCCGTAAACTGACAATTAAAACAGACCGCAGCCCCCATGGCTCACTTCACTCTTACACATAGGTATTACATTCAAGACTGCACTTTAATCAACCCACGATGCTAATACTTTAAGGCAGTAAATGTATGGTTTAATACATTCGATACGTCTTCTTGACAACGCTGTGAGAGTCTACGATTATACTATTCGGAAAACATTTTGTCAAGCATTGATAAATTTGTGTAGTTGTCCTCATCTTCCATGATCGCACTTCAATTTTTTCCGACAAGACAAACGGGCGTTGTTCTGAGTGCGCCAAAAATAAAATTATCTTCACTTGTTAGTGTAAAATGATCCTCGGGGCAATGTAAATTACATTTGTAAGTCTCGGTTAAATCCACTTAAGTTTCAAAATCTAGGCCCCTTTTCTGTATGAAAAAAGTGTCCTTTCTATCGATGCTTCCATTACCCTACACTTGTCTAAAATTAAGGATGCGTGAAGATTAAATATCATATTTTTATATGATTCACATGTATGATTGATGTACCTCTGGCATTACATTCGTACCGTAAAGACTAAACAAATTTATCTTTCAGGATCATTTTACTGCCAAAACATGATATGTGAAATGTTTTACCAAAACTCTCATTTGGCTAAGCTGCCAATAATCTCTACAAAGAATCTGAAAAAAAAAGCAACATACAGCATTTATTTCTCAGTCCAGAAACCCCAGCCATTATGTAAAGATAGAAGTTATACTTATAGCGATTAACTTTTCCCAAGAGATGTACACGTCTGAAGCTTGACTACATTTTTATGAGAATATCGTAGCCAAGGACAAAAAATCGAGCGTGTCGTTTTCTTCATCCCGTGTAAAATTTTCACATAATGTTATGTCTATCTCAACTAAATACTAATTTTAACTTCTTAAGGAGTTAAGTATTGTAACTAGACGCGAAAATCATCATATATATAGACATATATCTGTATATGCCTATTTTAAATCGATAAATTCAAGGTGAGATTAATACGTCTTGAAATATTTTATAAATAACTAGTTCTACTATATAACTATGTGCAGCCCAGTCCACACTTCATAAAATGTCAGTCATTTGTTGTTTCTGAGCGTGTTTATATGGATTGCACTATGACATTACAGTATATGCCTATTGATTTTTAAGCCTTGACTACCATATGTTGTCGATAATAATTCGAAGTGAAAACTCCAATAAAAAGGCATTTTCTCACTTTTTTTTTGAGTGAAAGTTAGGGTCCAATCTAAATTTGGAGTGAATTGTAATCGAAATAGAGTCATTTTCTCACTCTTTTTAAGTGATTATTCATACTCTTTGAAATTTGGAGAATTCCAGAATTCGACTGAGCACTGAGCCTAATTTAAGATAAAACTTAAAGGAATGTCGAGACAATTTTTACACAGAGTGAAAAAATCATGCCTAGTGGAACATCGCTTCCGACCTTTTTTTCCTTTTCTTCCTATATCTGTCAGTTAGTATATGTATATGTAGTGTAATTCCCTCACCTTACTGCAAGAAGAATAGACCTGTGTGTACCCGTTTTGAGTGCATCACGTGACTGTACCATGATCGAACAAGCCCCAAGAAAAGAAAGTAAGAGACGAAAAAGAAAGTCTCCAAAAAACTAATATTATCGACTTCGTATATACGACTGTTGGCTTTCCTCGAACAGTTCCTTCTACTTCCTTAGTATACAGGATTAATTCGATCAATAACACCTGACCGTGTCGCCAAAGACTCGATTCTGAACTAAGTGGCTCATATTGGGAGCAGATACTTTAGCTGAGATTGTCAAAACATTATTGCTCTCATTATTTCATTGCCCTTTTGCCATCATTGCCCCAAGTCTTCGCAATCTAAGTCAAGAAATCGAACCGATTGGGCACTGTTAAGGGGATGCACATACGGAGAAGGCATATTTAAGCTTTATAACAAAATATCGTGTCATTTGAAAAAAGATTTCAGATGCTCAGAATCGTTTTACTTTTCTCGAACAGGTAGATTATCTATCGTGGGTTCTATAACCTTAAGTTTAGAAACTTATTGCAAACCGTCAAATGTCGATGGAAAATATCTTGCACTTTAACTTCCGCACATGTCTCAAAACTACGGTACTTAAATTAGTAAGGTTTGACTTTAATTACTCTTTGAGTCCTTACATTCTTTAACTAGGTTGGTTTTATCCGTGAATTATTTGCCGCTTATCATGATTTTTTTTTTTTTTTTTTTGGGGGGGGGGGTGGTCTCTGGCGCTTATCCTCTTTTTTTTTGGGGGGGGGGGGTTCTCTGGCACTTATCCTCATTTTGGGCATAATAATAATAATAATGGTACTTTGTAATGAGCACAAATCCGTAGAAAAACGCTCATAGCGCATGAAGAGAACAAAAAGTGAAAGCACAAAATGTAAACAAAACATAATAATTAAAACAGTTCATAATGCAAAAGTAATATTCATGAGATAAATTTTAAGCTAGTAGTTTTGAGTCTGGAAAGTTTGACTGGTTCGAACTTGTGGTCTGCAGCAGGGGAGGATCTATCAATCCAGACCTCGGAAGTTTCTGGCTCGGCAGGCTAAGAGCTGTTAAGAATCTTATCAGAAACTAGATGAAGACGATAACGTTCCAGTGCTGTTTTAAATACGGTTCAAGTTCTGTGCAAGTCCTTTCCTTTAGTTATCTCTAACGACAGGTGGAAAATATCGCGGCATATTCTACAACCCCCAGCCCGGCACTCGTTTTGAGGGTATAGGAAAGCAGTTCATTAATGTATGGTGGAACTAGATTGTTTGTTTTGAATTTTAGTCAGTTAGTTAGAAGTTACGGCCCAGTTTCCAACCTATTGGTTCACGTTAGGCCGGCCACGGTCTTTAATCCAGTTGTGGCTCACTGGCTTGTTTTCCTTACTCCATTGCTTATGCGGAGCATCACGCACAACGGCGGTAGGTTCCTTTTTAGAGTCTTTGGTATGACTAGACCTGGAAATAGAACCCGGGCCTTCCGCGTGAGAGGCGGATGCTCTTACCGTTAGACCAAACAAGCGGTCTTTTGTATTGAATGTAAGCATTGCTGGTAATCGCAACCTAGGGATGTCGTAGCAACTCATGTAGATAAAGGAATAGTCCTGGCAACTTCCTGTTTAGAGGCTTCTTAAGGATCAGATCCCTCAGACGGTTTCTTGTCTTCAGGGGAGAATGATGGTGATTGGTTTCTTCTGTCAGTTGCCCCTGGGCTTAATACATCCTCTCCCTCCCCGGGTAGGAACACACCTTTCCCGTCGTCTTAGACCGATCCTTCTTGATTCGTGGCGATAGTGGTTTGACAACATATGGCGCGTTGATCAGTGGAACACAAGAAGCATTACAGCTTAGGAAACATACTCTTTTTATATATGACGCCTCTTGAAAATGTCTTGACTGGAGGTTTCCATGGCAACCATGCTTCTGCTTTATGTTTCTATTCCAGTTAAGGCATTTCCGTAGATGGATTCTAACGCAGTAATTGCACGTGCTTTGATCGTGAAAATTCATTAAAAAGTAATATTACTGCGCGGTCATCATCATCTTGGGCCCATTCTCTTAATCGACATTGCGTTACATAAGTACACTGCCTTTGTTCCCCCCAGATTAAAGCTCGAATTCTCATTCGTTCTTGCAATAACAGCTGTTTTCGTCGGTAACGTGGGCCATCCGAAATAAGAAACACTTAACAAAATCGTCTAATTTCACTGAGTCGAAACTTGTCGTGACCTGGAGGTTCGCAAAAGAAATCGCAAGGAAATTGCTAATTTATGGAATCCGACTTCACTGATCTCCTAGTCGGCCTCGCGTTTAAAGAAGTCAGGATACTTATTAGCGAACCAAACAATTCTGTCTCTGATCTAAACAACAGGTAGGTCTTAAATGAAGAGTTTTCACAGGTCAAAAAATGTCGCATCAGGTAACTAGAGAGAAAAGGTGACGTTTGTTCCGTAATGGTGTCCTTTTTCTACCCTCATGTGGCCCCGTAACATCTTTATTTGCCGTCCTGCTCTCAAGCCAGGTAAGGTTTGATTGACGTCAGGTAGAAAACGTCGAATATCGAGTGACCACTTAGCATTCACTGTACCCTGTACCTAACACCTCACCTGGAGAAAGCCATTAGCTTCACGTATACACTACAGGAGATAAGTTCAAGACAGGACATTGTACCAGTATTGTAAGACGGAGGCAGCTTATTACCTTTGTATTTGAATTTCCCGATCCTTTGGAACTAGTGATTGTTTTCCTCGAGCCTTGATCTAATTTCCTGTTCCCAGGGTTCATCTCTCCTATTTGCGTTGCCATCGTCAACGCTTTGGAACTAGGATTCCACGAGACATGGGTTTGTAATGACGTAGGTCCTTTATACATTGGCCAGATGCTGATCATGACTTATGAATGACACGTACGGCAATAAAGCCTGAGATAATTCTTCTACGGAGGACTTCGACAGCTTTGCGAGATTCGAAATTATTTAGGATGAAAAGTCACAATTCAAGCAAGCCACTCACCATCCCAAACTTCAATTTTATCATGAAGATACCAAAATTCTCAATGGACACAGTTCTTTAATTGCCAATAAAATAAAAATGCAGAGTAGTTCGCATTACGCAGCATACACCGCGAGTGATTTGATCTTATTACTCATTAAAATATTATATGCCCAGCAAGAAAAATGTCCTTGAGCAATAAACTAGAATTTTGTCAATGGATATGAATTGAAGATAGATGTGGGAGAGACTCAATGTAAGAAAACTTGGAGAATTAGAACTGTCTCGGTTGACAGAAAATCTGTCTTTAATTTTACTAAAATGATAAACTACGATACATTCGACCAATGAACATATGCTAACATATATACCGTATATAATATATAATAGGTTTGCCCATCTTCAAATCAACCTAGGACTATACACAAGACCATAAAACCAATAAGGCCTTTTGTAGATCTGAGATTCCTTGAGAAAACATGAGACACTGACTGCTAGTGACCACTGACCTTACATGGCCTCTAATCTCTACCAAAAACAGGACATCCTTATTTTATATAAAGCCATTTTGGGGATTTCGCAGTTTTCCCTCCGTTGATCTCAAATGACCGTTGACCCTCACAAAACCAATATGGTTTTCCTCTAAACAAGAAAAATCCATGTGTTAAATATGAAGTGTCGGTCGTTGCTGTCATGAGCTGTCGTCATTACAAACCATTTTTTGAGGTTTTGGCAACTTTAACTGTGGTGGCCTAAAACGACCTTTGACATCCACCAAAAAAAGGGGGGATCCTTCTTTTATTATGACAAATCTATGTACCAATTATGAAAAGTGTTGGCCGCTGCTATCTTGAGATAGTGTTAACAAACTATTTTCGAGGTTCTCGCAAATAACCTTTGACCCCCAAAACGGATAAGGTATCAAGTTCCTCTCATCATGGCAAATGTAGGCCTACACACAAGATATAAAAATAACCAGTGATATATAAAACTTGAGATACTATCTTAAAAGGGCCCTGCCTCCCTGTACGCTGTACTAACTTTGAATTTATTGACATTTTGATATCCCCAAATTTAGAACAATTACAACCTGACAATGTGAACAAAAAGAGTTACGTTGCATTCACCAACTTAAAACTCTACAACCAACAAGCGTCAATGCAAAGGAACCAAAATAATCATGATATTGCAATTTTAAATAAATATTGGTAAATTTCAATCGAAGCGGGGAGAATCGACAAGCCAATAGAAATAAAAACAAGTTAGTTTCTACAGTTCTATGATAGCAGTGAAATGTGACACAATTTTGTACGAAAGGGTTACCTACCTTTGTTTTAAAATCTGGGGTCGGTTTCCAATTCGTCCGGTTTATTGCATACACTGAATGTTTATAAGGAGTAACCCTGAGACTTCATATGCTCCACATCTTCTTCTATATTTATACGAGTTACACACTGCATTAAAACACCATCAAAAATAATATTTGATCCACCACTATAAAAAAGTAAAATGATATGACTGTTTTTTGCTACAGTCGTCTCTAGAGGTGTCGTGAGTAAAAAGGGCCTCAACCTCCACAGATCCGTTGATGAGAATTTCTCTCATGTTCTGTTCGTGTTCGATTGAAAATAGAGCCTATGAACGTATAGTATTAGTAAATCTGCAAAAGAACTTGTTAGAGATGGTGTGTACACCTTAGACAGTAGGAAGACACGTTGGGCAAGCCACAAGGAAAAAGTCCCCCCCCCCCACAAAAAAGTTAACAATACACATTTCTTACTTCCTTTTTGATTCTAGGTTGACGTTTCACATTAATTATGATTTAATTGCAACTGTCCACTGAGTTGAACTTCAACTAGAGATTTCAGAGTTTCGTGTTCCGTTGTAATTGGAAAAAAGCAATATCTCGGCCCTGGTTGTTCTTGTCAACCAACTTAGAGACTACATGAACTAACTGATGTTATACTCGTTCCAAAGAAGGGAGTTGAAACTTATATGGAACATTTTTACCTAGAAATCTTTTAACATAGGGATTAAAATACTAAATTGCCAACAAGGATAAAGTACAAACTTAAGTTCGGAACTTCATTCTAATAAAAAACATTGGTGGTGGCAGGGTATTTTGATGGTGGGGGAGCATAAGTTGAGTGTCCTTTTCTTCGTTTTCCCTTCTTTTGTTTCTCTTTTCACATTTCTTGAGAATATGAAGAGGCAGTCTGCCTGCCCCGTGACGCCACCCCTGATCAAAAGCTGTCTTTCAATAATCATATTGGTCTAATTAGGACGCATGGCATTTTCTCTTTGGTATTTGCTTAACTGTGATAACAGGCCTTATCAATTTCCATCTGTGTGAATTTTCAAAATTAAAAACGTTAAGATTCAACTTGCTATGCCTGTGTCAAGCGCCATTTCCAGAGTCGTGAGAAACATCTTTTGCCACAATTTTCTTTGCGCAACCTCCTCGATCGGGATCTCCATTAGATAGCGGGCATGATGGGGAGGGATCCCCACATTATCCGGGCACAGGGTACCAACAAAAGCAATACGGTACCCTGCTACGGTCAGTGTCCTCATCAGCTCTTTTAGAGATTACATGAATTTACTTATGTTTTGTTCGTTCCATTGCACGTTTCAGAATAATATAAAAATATAGGGTGGGTATCCGTACCGGTATGTAGCTTTTGTTTCTGGTAACATGAAGAAAATTTTATTGAGTTAACGTCTTTTCATTCCAAATGGAAATCTTTAGCATGGTAAAAGTAATGATGTAGCTAATCAAGAGTTGTTCCACCGTGGACCAACAGATTCCAAAATGAAAGTAAAACCAATCTTTTCTTGAATCTTCATCATGCAAGTACCACTGGCCCAATTACTTCTCATCCTACTATCCTCCCCCAGGACCCACCTTGCTCATAAAGTCCTCCGGGACTAGGTGGGGCATAGGCCAAAATTGCTTGCTTGCCAGACCTTTGCCTATTCCTTAGTTTGTAATAATTCTCACTAATTCCTTCTGTTATATATGAAACAACATTTCAAGAACTATTGAGCTAATGTTTGAGGAGTCAAGACTTTGTACAACCGACCGTCAATGTCGTAGTTTAGGTGGGGCGGAACCGAAAAATAATGAAAGGGGGTTGCCAGAAAGTCTATCTAAGCGGAGAGAGCGTATACAAGTAAATGTTTGACTTTACAAACCCCAAGCTTGTCAAAAACGGCACTTCCCGACTTTTCTAAGCTGCATGTACTTACACCGTGAAGTTGCAATTTGCAAATATTGAGGGCTAAACAAACAATTATCCTCCAATTTTCATGAGGCCGAGCCCCAAACCCTCGTGTCTGCCACCACCGCTCTATTATGCATATATTAAGGTGACATACGGTCGAAATCATTCATTATCCGACAATTTGCATCATATTTTCGAATTAAGAACGAGTGAAAACTTTCATCCATTTGATGTAGAAACCAACGGAAGAACCAGTCATATTTTTTTGGTTTGTATTGTAGGAAGCAAGCGATGCTCACGAGCACTAATTATGTAAACTTCCTACCTTAAAGAGACATTAGCACATTAATTGTGATCTTTCTCGCCACTCCCAGCTCACTTAAAGTAAGTTCCAACAATGACTTTTTTTCAAGCACGGAATCAAACCAATCGCAGAGAGCAATAAAACCTTGATTGTAGAGAGATTGAAGTGCTACTTGATAGCGCCAGGGAGAAACATCCTGATCGTCGATGAGAGTTCGGGGCCCGACATACACAAACAATGGTACCGTTAACGCCCTATATGTCTGCTCTTGAAGTGTAGATTTGGTCACGTGCAACGGTAGTAACTGACGTGCACACAAGGGCAGCAGTAGTTGTGCGCAGAGTTGTTCTGCTGTGAGTAAGCCGAATTGGAAATGGATCAGGGGTCATTGTACTATTGGTTTATCATGTTACGACCGAAGGGAAGTGACTCAGAGAACATTAAGTTAATATTACAGTACGGCAGATTTACATCTGCATTAAAAGGTATCAGAGTAGGGGCGCGACTCCCTTTAATTTGGCAATGAGAGAGAAGAAGAGGGAAACTAGAAACTAATATTTGGCTAACAACAGGGATGAGTTACCGTCATTCGAAAGAGTGGCAATTAAAAGATAAAGATCCACCAATTATTTGAGAAAGGTGGGTCAAGTTTGGAGTAATTACTAGGCCAGGTGGTTATATAGTCCGTCTACTGCTAGCCCGCGTGGCGGACGGATTTTTTCGTACAGCTCATCGCTCCGAAAAAAATAAAAAAAATAAATAAATCTGAGGGGCGGCAGCCTAAAGGGGGCTGAAGCCACAGAGGCGCTACGCAAGCTAGTCTACTGCATGACAACTAGTCTACAGACAATCATCCGCACGTCGCGCGACATATGGGCGGTAGTGAAGGAATTGTTTTGGTCAGACCCGTACGGATTTGATGTTCCCCATCCAATAACGTTACAAATTAAAAAACCGACGTTAATGTTCAAAGGAATTATCCAGGTTCTGCTTGTCGCGTACGACCTGCACAAATCATTGGCTAATTAATCATACAGAATTTGTACATTTCAATCAAACAGCAGTCACCAATTGCGTGACACGACGAATGGAAAGATAGTCGCGTGGCTTACGGTACAGTAATCACCAGTATAGGGGAACGTATAACTCATGGAGTCTATATAGGGCGAAAGCGCCCTCTTTAACTTGAGTAGAGTAGACGATAGTTCCATTTTAGAGGGATGATTTTGCCATTGGGGATATGTTTTTAACCAAATTTTATGATGCAATGAACAACTACCATGCGTCAGTGGACTGCATTAGTTTTTATCCTAGGGACTTTAATGCAGAGGGGTACTTCATGATTTTAATTTAAAAAGATCAAAAACGTAACATCTTCCAAAATGAAAAAGTCCTTTAACATAAAAGATACGATACCATAACGAAAATGTAGTGAGTTAGCAGCTAAGAAGAACAAAGGAAAAACAAAATTCATAAACCTTGGTCAAAATAGTTAAAAGATGAATTAGACGTTAGATTTTGAAAGTGTCACGTGATTAAATTGAAGAATTTGGTTGGTAGTTAGTTACTACCAGTGTCCGTTCGGAAGAGCAAAACAGACATTGACAGCCTGTTACGTACAGTGTCG
This sequence comes from Holothuria scabra, assembly GCA_037179385.1. Classification (NCBI taxonomy): domain Eukaryota; kingdom Metazoa; phylum Echinodermata; class Holothuroidea; order Aspidochirotida; family Holothuriidae; genus Holothuria; species Holothuria scabra. The sequence goes on along the minus strand of CM074180.1, from coordinate 29,586,482 downwards.
ACACCTAATGAGGCTAATGTACCGTATCTAAAGTTAGCTGAAAGATATTTTCATGATTACAATGTGTTAACACCGTTCAAATTTGCGACCTGTAGAGAGGGATTCATCTAGACAAGTGTATTATATGTAAAGAGTGTGTTTAACACAACTCTTATGGTCATGATAAAACTTCTAGGTGCGTGGCGGGACTTACTTTGAAAGTATACGTTTATATTTAGTTATTTGAAAAATTTCCACCATATTTAACTCAGAAATAGAAGATACGGTAGCTAGTCAGTTCATTAAGTTAACTGAGATCCAAGGATTGTGAAATTCACTCCATAAAGAGAGAAATTCACTCCAAAAGGAGTAGAAATACACTTTTAAGCGAAATGCCTTCAGGGATCACTCTTTTTTTAGAGTGATCCCTTTAGGCACTTTACCAAGAGTTAAACATCGCTCTTTTGGAGTGATTTTTCGCTCTTTTGGGGCCTGAAATTTTTTATTTTCACTCTTCCAATGAGGGAAATCTCACTTTTTATTTTTAAAAGTAAAAAGTGTCTCAAGTCTTGCAATATATAAACGTATGCACAGAAGTAATCCTTTTCTAGTGCAATTTCAAAATTAAGGAAATTTTTCATTAGGAATGTATCAAGTGTGACTATAACGATCTGTGCTTATTTTACCTATGAAGGTTATGCGGGCTATAGGGGTAGTGATTATCTTAAAACTAGTGCACATATAATTTCCGATTAAAGACTATCCCTTTTAATCTGTAACTAAAAAAACATGTAGTGCTACTTCCACGTCTGACTGACCATAGTACATTAACATATGTTATGAAGGTGCGTTCCCCTAATTGTACAGGAAATAAAATCTAAAGCTTAAAAGATATACAATGCAACGATTATATTCAAATTCATACTGTCTTCGGGTCTTTTCAAGAATGCGAATTAAAACCCATTTTCATGACACTAAATGCGGACTAAATTCCCGGACAAAGAGGCAAAGTCTATAACTGGAGTCTGGTTTCCTTGATTGGCCTTTCGACTGCACACTCAACTCTGACGCCAAAACCATTTAAAGTTCCTTATTAAGAAGACTTTTGATGGAATTTTTTTTATTCATTTTTGAATGAATAAAAGATATTTATATGTAGGCCTAATGTTAAAAGCTGAAACACGAAAAGTCAAAAATTGGAACCCACATACAAAATTTAAATACCACTTTGGCATTTTTGGTGGTTAACAAGAAGAGGGTTATGAGTTCAGTATTATGCGCACAGTCTGGAGTTCAATTGTACAATAATCAAAGGGAAACAACTCAACTGTGCGGTAATCTTCCCTTGCGATCAAACATATAACGTGTCCGGCTAAGGTTATATTTTCTCGCTTTATCCATCAAAACTAAAATGATTTGAATTCAGCGCCCTCCATATGTTATCTGATGAAATCTGATGAAATCTGATGGACAGGCAGTCGCCCGTCAGACTGTCACTGCTCGTTTTTCCTCAGTGTCGGTTACTTCCTTGAAGTAGGTAGATTATTTAGTAAGGAGTTTTACGGCCCAGCTTGGTAGGCAGTAAACGCTCTAATTTATTTATACAATATATTACTGAATGCAGAGACTTCCTTTGATATAAAACCTACAAGCCAGTTCTGTAATTCCTTTTGGTGGATATATGTACAAGCGCACATCATCCAAGCGCACATCATCCAATCGTCGGAATAAACAAACCAATCCCTCACCCGTACAGCACCTATTCCAAAATTTGAGTTTCATAAAAATTTGATGAAATCATTCTTTCTTAATTCATCCATATTATAAGGAGGGACCTCACGTGTGGTTTGGTGCAGTGAATTGTGTCTAATTTGTCTTTTTGGTGTAAAAGATTGCATTTTAATCTGCCGTAAAGTAGCACTGAGACCCTATTTCTGTTCGAATTTGCTTGACACTAAGATAGTTTTGTATGCGCATACTGACGAAAACAAGGGAACGCTGTACGCTACGTGCTGAGCTCGGTTTGTATATCCCACACTCATGGCCCCACAAATCCATGCGGCAACGAATTACCGAACTAGCTTATTAATGAATGTGATAAATAAACTGGTAAAAAACAGCGGAATTGCAGGTGGATAGTCTGGGCCACCGGATAATTTCAAGAACCACGATTCTATTGACCCTTTTCTGGATCAGATGGATCAGACCATCCCCAAAACGGTGTCGAGAAAAACGAAAAAACGGAAAACTGACGGACCTCTACGCGTCTATACTCGGATACCGTAGGTGTACACGTGGTACCGGTACGTAAAAGAAATGTAAGAAACCTGAATGCGGTCTTACTTATGGCAATATTTTCTACTACTTATTTGTTACTTTTAGGGAGAGATAAGAACTCCTCATTTTGTCTTGCGCTTGTAATAGTATATATTCAAAATATCCATAGATCTACCAGGGAGTTGCTAGCAACTCCCTGGATCTACCCGAGAGCCATAATGGGGGAAATTTGTAAGAGTGCATATCTAGCAAATTTAGGACGACCGATATACTACTCCACATTAGAACTTTACTTTCAGTGACAGTGGAAAGGCTTGAAATATGGAAGGATGGGAGACAGTAGCCTATCCTACCCAGACAAGGGTTACACACACGATGCACTGCAATGTTGAACTTTAATTCTGATCAGAAAGCGTGTTTGTTTGTCTGTGGGATTACACATCACATTTTCTGCATTGTGCTAGTGTAATCTTTCTTTGTTTATATTATATGGGGAATTTCTTAGAGTGCATATCTAGCAAATTTAGAACGACCGATGTGCTATCCAACATTAGAACTTTACTTTCAGTAACAGTGGAACGTTTTGAAACATAGAAGGATGGGAGACAGCGGCCTATTCTACCCAGACGAGGGTTACACACACGATGTACAGCAATGCCGAATTATAGAAAAAAGGGGGAGGAATTGTGCAAGAGCAGTGACTATGTTGGCACGGTGTAGTTTTTTTTCTTCAAGCATAGATGATCGACTTCGTTTCATCTGTGCCTCATAGCTTTATCGTACTCTGGAACTTCAATTATGATTAGAGAGCGTGTTTGTTTGTCTGCGGGATTACACATCACATTTTCTGCATTGCGCTAGTGCAATATTTCTTTGTTTATATTATATTAGAAGAATTGGAAAGAAAACATTTTTCTCCTTGAATATCTACCGGTATGGTAGATATGCCGAAAGGTCTGAAGTTTGACTCCCAGCCGGGTTATACCAAAGACTTTAAAAATGGAACATCTAGCCTTTGCACCGTTACTCGATACAAGCATTAGAGAAGAGAAAACTAGCCAGTGGGCCACTATTAGAAAAAGGGCTATTTTCAACTACAATCTTTTGTTCGTTCTAAAAAATGTCTTAATCGTTATCAGTTTCAGAAGTAAACAGAAAACAGGTTGCTGAAGTTTTAATTCTTTCCTTCAAGAGAAAGTTTCAACTCTTACTTACAAGACCGATGAGGTAACTTCCGGAAATTTGCTTATGCATGTTTAGAGGCTTTTACAATCCTCAATATATGAATATCAGTCTGTTTTTTCAAACAGCGCAGATTGGAATAACCTTCCTTCGACTCAAACCAGCCCCTCAATAAAATGCGAGCATGATATGGCTGCTTTGTGAGGCGACAGCCAATAGTTAATTATTTTGAGACGAATCTGCACTTAACGTTTTCCGCCAAGCAGAGAACAAACAGTTTCAACAAAACCAATTGGTTAGTGACCGTGCTGGACTCGGTGTCCGTACTGTAGTATGGGGAGTGTGTCCCCACAAAACCAATTTATTATTAAGATTCCGTCTTCCTTCCTCGACAGGGCAAAAATGGTACGAAATGAAAACTGCGATTTGGAATGACTTCAAGCGATTGACTCTAATCATTTGAAGTACGTTTATTCAGAGAACTAGTTTATAAAATCGACGAAAGCCAAAGGGTAGATCATACTGAATAGCAGAAGCTTATCCCGGCCAATAAAATTGTCGCCGATTCTTCCGTCCATGTTTTTCGTTAGTACGCACATTGTCGGGAAGCTGCAACTTCAACACGTGGTTTTCTTTCGTCTTGTCTTTCAAATTGCACTTGAAGAATATATTTGCTTTTGTTATGAGGTTGCAGTTCTTCAAGGGCGGATATAAGGAAATTTGTTTGGGGGACAAACTCAACTTGAGACCAAGATGTCTCAAATAGTATCAGGGGATGTCGTGCAAAAATATATTTTTATGAGGGGGGCGGGAGGGTCATGAGAAGTGGTGACTGGCCCTGAAAGACTAAGCGGAGCACCACCATCGGTTGGCGCGGAGCGTACAGAAAATTTTGAAAAATCGCGACCTTTCGGATAGCCGGCAATTGCATTTGCCAGGCTTGTAAGTAGAATTTAAGCAGTAGTTATTTTGAACTTTCCTTTGCAATAAGTCTTCATTTTAATAAAATGAAAATCAAATCGCAAAATGATTAGAAAATTACCAGATAAAATGTACTGACTCCTTTACAGGACTATGTGACATTTTATCATTTATTTGTCGCAAAGTAAAATCTCCATTAAAAAGAATAGACCATAACCAAATTTTTATTTAATATGTTAAAGACGAACATATTCTAAGATTCTGGTGAAGTTTTCAGTCATTTCTCATGTTCGGTTCTCGAGATATTAGCAACTGAAGTTGACACATTTTCTACAAAAGTTAAACTTAAACCAAGCAGGTGCTATGTCATGTATTCATATTGATGATCAATGTTTTGTTTTGTTTTTTATTTATTTTTGATCCTGCTGTTTGATCTTGAATTGATTAGGGATGCTATCTTGCCCTTAAGGCAAATTAAGTTTTTAAACTTCCATTGCTCAGGATGCACTTATGGTTACAACATATCACAGTTAAATTGTATAAATATGGTGTTAAATGTTAGAGAAAAACAACTACACATTTTCATCAATATGAATGCATGACATCACGTCTACTTGTTGCAAGTTCACTCTTTGTAGAAAATATGTCAACTTCAATTCTAATATCTCGAGAACCAAACATGAGAAATGAGTAAAAATTTCCCCAGTAAGCTATGCCTACAATATATTCCTCTTCAAGGAGCTGCACACCGTTGGAAATAAATTGAAATCATAACTTTTCGAATGATATTAACTCATATGACCAGTGGTCGAATGAGCCTGTAAACCATGAACCGGCCACACAGAAGCATTGGTAGCGCTACCAGCACCAATAAAAGTACTGAATCAGTACTGGTATTGGTGCTGGTAGCGCTATCAACCCTCTGGACGGCCGTCACTGGGCTAAAAATTTGGTACAATTACGAACTATATCCTTGACAATTACGCATTAGTTTATACTTTATAAATAATATATGACATTTGTGTGAGAGAGAAGGCTTAGATACTTTGCCAAGATTAAGAAAAAGGCTACTTTTTATTCATGTCATATCGAATAACGTTATTTTTGGAAAATTGAAGATCATGCTTTGGAAATGTTTGGGGGCAAGTGCCCCCGTGTCCCTATGGCGAGCCGCTAATGCATTTATTTGCTTTATTTTATTTTAGTTTTGTGTGTGTGTGTGCTTCTTTGTTTGGGGTTTTTGGCTTTTGTTTGAGTGCTTTGTTCCTGCAGGTGGTACGGCTAACAGGTATGCTACTTTTCTTTTGAAGACGAAATGAGACCCCTTAACCTTCCTGTTAATAATTTAGTACCTCCCATGATTTATTGCACCATCAATACCATTTAAAAAGTCCATGTGACATGCTTTTTTATATGTAATTAACAAATTCCCATGAAAGGAAAAGAGGTGTTGAAAACATCCCACTAAGATTGTACTAGGTGGGCCTCTGTACGAAAAGTTCGAAGATCTATAACACAAACAATACATATCTTATTATAAAAAAAGACACGTAGGCGCTGATCCAGAGGGAATTTGCAGACGGCAGCGTATCCTCAAGATACCGCATTCTGCTTATATCCAGATTGCAGTAAATACCATCCATGTTTCTACATTTCACATTTTACCCCACAACCGCTTCATCGGGGCTCAGCACATTTGACGTTGGTTGTTGCGAACTCAACCCACGGGCTTACGGATTTGGCCCCGACTTTTTGTGGGATTCTGTATTCTCCCCTTTACATTTTACGACAAACTGACAATGTATTTCACATTCGATTATCAGTCACACTGACTCCCAATCGATGTGCTGTTTCTGCGATCACTTTTCTGACAGTTTCAGGGACTAACTAGATTAGGATTACCCGTGAAACTACGTCATTGTCTCCCGCAGTCAAACTGCAAAGTCGACTAGTTAACTGGTCCACCCGAAGGTGCTTTAGTACGCCTCGCAACCGACTTCGTCGGCCGGGCAACCGATTTTAGTGGCAAGCCTATGCCAAGTGGGAGGAAAGGTGGGGTAGCCGGAGAAGACCCACGTACATCAAGCGGGGTTTGATCAAGTGCACATGTGAAACACATGGATACACAGCGGCTGGAATAGACCACTCTGTCACTCGACGACACTAGTCTACTGCAGTCATCACGGGTACATGTTTTATTGTACATCAAACCCCCAAAATGATTGGGACCACTCCCCTACCTGCGATGAAAGCAATTAATAATTGGTCAAGTTTGCAATAAAACTACGTTTATACTGAGTGATTGCACACTTTACAGCATCGGAACTTGAATAATATATATCACCTACGCCAAAATTTCTTAGGCCCACATTTTTTCTTCTGATTAAATAATCTCCCACAACTTGGAAAAGGTCATGAGTGTCGCTAGATTAAGCCAGAACGCTATCAGTGGAGACGTAAAACCAGTGGCGTAGCCACGGGGGGGGGGGGGCCTAGGCCCCCAGATTTTCTTCAGCCCCCCCCCCAGATTTCTTGCGTCCTGATAAAGTAATTGAAAAAAATAAAATGTTTGAACAGAAATAAACTTTGAAGTATTTCATTCAGAACAGTAAATAAATAAAATGTGTAAAAATTAATCAAAAAAAAAAATATATATATGGATGAATGTGTGTAAAACACGAAATCAAGTTATAACTTCAAAATGCCTACTTTCACGAAATTAGATACCGTTTGTGATCTGCACTGTCGTTTATTGCATTTCACTTCGAAGATGAAATGAAAGTATCGACGACAAACTTTAATGTGACTTTGTTAGGTTAAGATCCTTCTGCCTTTCGGATGGCTGATTAACTGAAAATAAGGCAATCGTACACTGGAGACCACTCTTACACGGCCATTCCTATACTTTATCATACACAGAATATGTCATAAGCAGGTAAGGGTAAGGCACTACCTTCGGCTAATTCTTCCCTTCCATCCTTAACAAGTAGGCCTATGTCGTGCCTCACTCCTGCCCATGAAAGTGCCACTGATTTTTTTCGACAGGTCCTCTTTTTACTAGTTGGCACTGGCGTCCGGGGGATTTGTAAAATGACCACAAGGTCCGGATTTCATGTGTTTCCCGCATGATCCATTCTTCTGCTTTGCGGTTCAATTATTTTGAGAGCTTTATTCGTAGTATTTTAATTTTTATTACAAATACTGAACAAATACTGCACCATTTTGCACATTGTTTCTTTGGTAGTATGTATGTCTCTTGTAAAATTTCTACAAAAACTAAAAATATTCCCAAAAAGGGAAAATCCCAAAACTTAGGCCTATAATCAGTTCAAAGTTTTGCCAAATATTGCACCATTTTGCATCTAGGAAATCTAACGCAAAGAAAGTTTTTCAGAGGGGGCACAACTACTTTTGGTTTTCCTGTTAAAGGGTAAGGTACTCTTTTAGGTAAGCTGAAATTCATTCAAATATTGCCGCATTTGCGGCTGGGTGCATCCAGTTTAAAACACGTGGGAAGTGCCGTTTTCGGTCATCTGGAGGGGTTTCAAAGCCCAAAATTTTCTTGTACGCTCCGCGCCAACTGATGGTGGCGCTCCGCTTAGATTCAAATATTGCCGCATTTGCGATCTACGTCCTTCTGAAGTTTACAATTTTTCCCAAGGGAAAGGGAGATAACGGTTCCCTTTAGTCTCATCGCCCAGGCCACAGATCAGAAGTGCCCAGTTTGGGGGCCCTAAAAAGTGTATGTATTACCATTTTTCATAGATTGATTTTTTTATTCTCATTATTTGAGAAGTCGCACACATGAGATTCGTATTTCAAGGCTGGGTACATCCAGCTTAAAACAGATGGGAAGTGCCGTTTCCGGCCATCTGGAGGGGTTTAAAGCCCAAAATTTTCTTGTACGCTCCGCGCCAACCGATGGTGGCGCTCCGCTTAGATAGTCTTGCCGTGCCTGACCCTAGAAGGTACCAGCCCCCCCCCACTTGTTACCTAGGCCCCCCAAAAATCCCACCCTGGCTACGCCACTGCGTAAAACCTTACCTAACCCGTTCTGGATTCAGGTGGGTCTAACTAGTAACCAAGCCCTACACGATTCGTTAAACTGGGAATATCTTGTCCCTGGTATAAGTAAAAAGAAAACCCTGATAATAATATTCGTCTTGCATGATTCTCATAGGAAGATGGGAAATTTATTTAAGGAAGACTTTCCAAGAGCCAATGGACCCATCTTCTGTCGCCGTATATAAGACCGCTCTTCGAATGAACCACCAAGTTTTCAAGGCTTACATTGAAAGTTGATTTTGCGGTTGTGTAATGGGCATGTAAGGTTTGCTGAGGTCCTGCACAATTTGATGCTTTAATTGTTTGCTAGCAGATTTTGCAATTAAACTGTCCCAGACTATTCTCATCAAGGTCCTTACTGATGTTTGGTGCGCGCATATCAATGACATTTTTCAGTGGGGTAGCCAGGATGGAATTTTTATGGGGGCCTAGGTAAGAAGTGGAGGGGGGCCTGGTTCCTCCGAGGGTCAGACGCGGAAAGACTATCTAAGCGGAGCGCCACCATCGTTTGGCGCGAAGCGAACAAGAAAATTTTGGGATTTACAAACCCTCCAGATGGTTGGAAACGGCACTTCCCACGTGTTTTAAGCTGGATGTACCCAGCCTTGAATCTCATGTCTGCCAGACTGCCACTTCTCAAATAGTGAGAATAAAAAATCAATCTATGAAAAATGATAATACATACACTTTTTGGGACCCAAAATCTGCCATGGGCATTTCGGATCTGTGGCCTGGGGGATGAGACTTAAGGAACCGGTATCTCCCTTTCCCTTGGGAAAAATTGTGAACTTCAGGAGAACGTATATCGCAAATGCGGCAATATTTGAATGGATTTCAGCTTTAATAGGAAAACCAAAATTAGTTGTGTCCCCCTCTGAGAAACTTTCTTTGCGTTAGATTTGCTAGATGCAAAATGGTGCTATGTTTGGCAAAACTTTGAACTGTTTATAGGCCTAGGTTTTAGGATTTCCCTATTTGGGGAGCATGAAAAATCACTCATTTTTAGTCTTTGTAGAGATTTTACAAGTAACATACATACTACCAAAGAAACAATGTTTTCCGGTTTTCAGTGGTGTCTAGATGCAAAATGGTGCAGTATTTGTTCAGTCATCGGTACATTACGTAGCCAAAATTAAAACGAGTAAATCTCTCTAAATATTTAAACCGCAAAGCAGAAGTATGGATCATGCGGGAAACACATGAAATCCGGACCTTGTGGACATTTTACAAATCCGCCCGGACGCCAGTGCCAATTAGTAAAAAGGGGACTTGTCGAAAAAATCGTTCTACAGTGGCACTTGTCATGGGAAGGAGTGAAGTACGACATAGGCCTACTTGTTAGGGATGGAAGGGAAGAATTATTCGAAGGCAGTACCTTACCCATACATATTTTGTGTATGATGAAGTATAGGGATGGTCGTGTTAGAATGGTTTCCAGTGTATGATTGCCTTGTTTTCAGTAAATCAACCAGCTATCCGAAAGGCAAAAAGGGTCTAAACGTAACAAAGTCACATCTGAGTTTGTCGTCCAGACGCTTGTTTCATTTTGAAGTGAAATGCAATAAACGACAGTGCAGATTATATGCGGTATCTAATTTAGTGAAAGTAGGCATTTTGAAGTTATTACTTGATTCCATACGTGCATTCAAAATGTGTTTTACACACATTCATGCATGTTTTCTTAATCGTTACACATTTTTATTTATTTACTGTTTCTAGAAGGAAATACTTCAAATTTTACTTCCGTTCAAACATTTTATTTTTTCTTAATTACTTTATCAGGAGGCAAAGAATCTGGGAAGGGGGCTGAAGAAAATCTGAGGGGGGTAGCCCCCTCCCCCGTGGCTACGCCACTGGCTCACATTTTAAAGAAACTCAATTCTAAACACGAGCGCCTGTTAGGGAGTGCCATTATATCCGTTCGACTGGGGTGCGTAACCCATAAAGTATGCCAAATATAAAATATAAAATATTTTGACCCTATGACCTAATAATGCGGGGGTTAGGAGGGAGTTAGGTAATTGCGAAAGGTTCACTTTTGGGAGCTCTTATCTGTTTGCTGCACCAGTTGTGTCTCAAATCTTTTTTTACACTACCGGGTGTTTTTAAATACAAAAATCATATAGATTTAAAGTGAATTAGATTTGACGTCTCATTCAACGACTGAGATAGGCCTAACAACCTAAGCTTTTTCTTCAAGTTCACACATACAGGGTAAGTTCTGGCACTTTGGACTTAGCCTGAGTAAAATCTCTATGAGACAGTTCAAACACTCCTCACGTTACCCACCACCATGGTTTAGCACATCGTTAATGTACGATTTGGAACTTCACGCAGGGTACAGTTGCCCCACCGACGTCACAGTCACCCGCTGACTATACGGTCCTGGTTACTCAGGTTCCCCCAAAGAATCTACTTTCGCTTAAACCCGGGTTAACCATGCATCACCCAGTACTCTTGAATGGTGAAAAGGAACACAGTCTCCACCATATGGATCTTAGCCAGTGGGGTAGCCACGGTGTGGTTTTGGGGGTTTGAATCCCCCCCCCCCACCATGACCCAACCTCGCAATGTAAAAACACCTAAATGGCGGTTTTTCTCTCTGTTCTTAGACTTTTCCCTCATGTCGTGCCCCCCCCCCCTCTCATGACAGAATCATGGCTTCGCTACTAATCTTAGACAAAAGGCGAAGAAGATAAGCCACAGTCTCATCGACTTTATCAGTATTTGGCGGGATGCCATGATGAAATCAACGTTACTTCCTAGTGGATTCTACTCCCCCAAGGAGCAGTGTCTCAAAGGGACACTAAGTCTTGAAAGATGTTTTCTGTCTTCAAATTATAAATAACACGGTGCTCGAACCTAATTTGTTTGATTTAGTTTGTCTAGGAACGAGCAGAAAATGCATGACGAGTCCAGACACTGTGATCAATCATAGATGACATCATGAACTTATAGCTTATAAACAGCTCCTTTTGAGAATCCGTCACGATTTTTAGTCACTTTTTGAAATTTTTCGTGATTCACGAAACCACACTAACCTATAACCAAAGAGTTGCTATTTGGCAAATGGCAACTCTATCATAAGACCTCAAAACACGTTCTTAACGTCCATACATTTCATCTTCCTTACGTTCACATTACAATGACATTTAGAGCTTCTGCGAGTACAGGGAGTTCATTCCATCGTACAAACTTAACACCGCATGCACTATGCAGCCAAGGGCGGATCCAGAAACTGCTGTAAGTGGGGGCGGACGAAGTGCACCGAAGGTGCACCACGTGGGGTCCAGGGCCCGCGTTAAGGCCCCTGGCGGGGTCCGGGGACGGAACCCCGTTGGGGGCGAAGACCCCCCCCCCCCGAAGTTCTCGCGATAAAATACAATTTGAACACAGAAAATTAGTTTAAAATGTCCGACTCGTCGAGAAGAATCGAGCACTTGTTAATGTTCCTAGAGGCTCTTTGTAAGGCAGTGAGAGTGCTCTCCAGTTAATGGACAGATGTTTATGATTACCGACAACCCAACTGAAAGAGAGGATGTTACTCGAATTTATACAAAAGTTATTTACAGAATCGTATGAAAAATGTCAGTGTGGTGTGAAAATGAAAAGTACATCTAATTTGCGACAAAGGAGGTAAATTTTGTTAAAATAAAGCCTTCAAAAAGTTATAAAATTTGTACTAACAGCCCCAGAAGAGGGTTCTGATTTATGACGTTTGAGATAATAATTCAAGGACTATTAGTAAAGTCTTTGAACACGCTCTGTGGAATAAATCTCTCATGTAGACAGGTTGGCATATTTCGTAATTTATCTTAAAGGAACCCCCTTGCGTCTCAGGTCAGCCAGCTATGCTTATCTGAAGCGCTTGTTAGTGAGGCAAGTATCCCAAAATTCCTATATAGCGGGCACCAGCACCGTACATAGGGCATCAAAGAAGAATATAATTATGTGTGTAGTCAGTAGTGACACCGTATGATAACAGTTTGCGGAAACCACAGGTGATCATACCTTGAGCCTACCAAAGATAGCTCAAAGTGAGTACATGCGCGCGACGCGGGCGAAAATTTCCCTCTTCTGGTCGGAATTTTGTCTCCTCTTGCAATGCAGAGACGTGGAAGGTCACAACAGGTGAAAGGAACACGGCTTTGATTACGATGATACTTCTTCAGCTCAGCAAGCGTAAGTGATGAGTTGAGTACTTTGCGAACAGAGAGGGGACCAGAGGGGACCAGGGACTCATATGGCAGGTTTGGTGGGTTCCAGCATAATTTTGAATAGGATCCGTAGTGAAATTCCCGGAATGTCCGAGGAATTAACAAAATGGGAACACTAGCATAGGGCTTCAGCAGTAATTTGAAAGGCAGGAGCACACCAAGCTCTTCACGGTTCACAACTGAGATGGTCGTTATTGTATTTTACTTTGAACGAAATTTTGCATGAAGAGAAAAAGTAAATTTCATTTAGTTTCAAGCCATATACTCATCTCGTTACGAATGTTATTCAAGGTATTAGAATGCAACATGAACCTCCCCCCAAATGCCCGGCATCTAACTTCACCTAGCTTTGGCTAGAATAACTTACCGAAATTGTGGGGCTTTTTATGTTCATTAGTGATACAACCTCGACTGTGACAAATGAACGCGAAGCGCCAAAATCGTGCAGGAAAATGATTTACCATGGTAATACCCAAATGCAGACTCAACAAGGGGTGGTAAAAGGATATGCCAAATGGGTACTGCAACCCAAAACCCCGCCAGAAGCAACGGAATGTCCAAGTGATTGATCGATGCGGAACAAAAAGTCTGGGGCGCGCGAAGTGCGCCAAAAACCAAAAAATGTGGGCTTTTGTTGAAGAAAATTGAAACAATGAGTTCTTATTGAGGAAAGTTAGAACATTCTGGTTTCCACAGAAGCATCTGCTCCCTTACGTAACCAAGACAGTTACAATTCTCCCATCTTAGTTATAGCCACTCCCAAAACTGTTATGAGCCCGTCCCTTTAAGCAGACACAAACTTAGTTTTATTGTACGACTATTTTCTAATGGGCATATAACTTGAGCCAAATGTAATCAGAACACTCTCTGTGCGTGCTGGGTAATATGAGCTGCTCTGCAAGTTTTGCCTTTGATGTCAAATTAAAGAGCATTCACCAGAAGGGAATTTCGCTTTTTCCGTACCTGAAATGTTGGGGTGATGGGTGTTTGTGTTTTAGACCAAAATCAAGACCCCGGGTTACTGATCAAGGGGGATTTCCCTTTCCACCACTCCTGGACTCAGCTTCGCGGCACTGTGAGTTTCTAACATGTAACTATGTTAGCATGTTTACCATGATTGTGAGCCTTGTTTAAGAATCTTCAAAACTGTAAGAAACTAAGGGCCTCACCATATACCGGAAATAAACCACAAACTGTGCCATTTAGATCATTTTATTTTACTTTTTTCATTATATATATATTTTTTCGGTCGGCCTAAGCGGGGTGGTCGCCCCGCCCCCCTCTGGATCCACCCTTGTATGCAACTATAAAGCCTACGACGAACAACGATTTGTTAAAGAAACAAAAAGGATGAATTTTTGTCAGTTGAATTTGTTTCATCACGCGACCCAACTTGTGTCGTTTACGTCGAACACTTTTGTGATTAACGTAGACTTTACCTTAACCTGTTAACGTGTTTCTTAGTTGCAACTCAATTAGTCAAAACGTGGCAAGTTCCAATGCCTCTCAATATCTACCGCTAGCGGTGGAATGATACCGTGGGGGCTACCGGGATGAATGTATGCAGCAAAAAGGCTGCATGTTTTGTATATGGTAATTTATGTGTTCCTTGAAAAATGGATATAGCGCAGTGGAGGGAATCGCAATTGAAAAACAAACGGCTCCTTTAAATTACTGTAAGTCCCACAGACAGAAACACGAATAAATTATCAAACACAAAAACTATATTCAGACAGACAGTCTAGACATCCTGCAAAGAAAAAAACAAGCTTTTTATCGAAAAAAGTTTATATTTAATGAAGGAGATTGATGTATACAGGAACATGCAATAAATATCACGAGTTATGCCCTCAGTTGCATGGAAACGAATAATCAAGCAAATCTTACGGCCTGTGTACGCTGGACACATTTCATGACACATGTGTCGCAACATGTTGCCAACACAACTGGACACAAATGATTTGTCACGGTGAACACTAGATACATGCCGCTGACACAAGTTGCGACACATGTTGCCGCTTGTGTCTGCTCTGTATACACTGACAACATTTTCAGACACAAGGTGTTTTGGCAACATGTTGCGACGCATGTGTCGTGAAATGTATCCGGTGTACATAGGCCTTGTAGGCATACGGAAATATTTCTTTCTTGTTGATGAGATTTTTCCTTTAGTACTGAATCCTGATTTGAACACTTCCTTGGAAACGAAATTTTCTCAGAAATCTGCCATGGACATTGGTATTATTCCAGTTCCTGTGCAGGCCCCACGATACATTTATGGAGCAAAGAAAATACATAAAACCAGGAAGCCAAAATGCTTAGTGATTCCTTGCCATGAAATACCTTCTTTCTTTCAAATTGACAGTGTTTGATCGATTTGTCTTTACAATTTAGGCACAGAATGTCAAGGATTCATTTAACAAAGATAAAAAACACTTACATCATGTTGACAACCCACAGATCCCAACAAGCACTGACCCCCAGTTACCCCAGATGACCTTTGACCTCAACCAATCAAAAGGGCTCTTTGATTCTCTCACGAACTCTGAATACCTAACATGACCTCTGTTCTGTATAAAAAACAAGAAGGTTCTTATGGTGTTAATAATCCATTTGAGAGGCTTTTGTATTTTAACCTCTGGTGACCTCAAATGACCTTTGACCTCTACCAAAAACCACCAGTGACCTCTAATGACCTTTGACCTCTACCAAAAACATAGGGTTCTTCATATAAAATCTATATACCAAATATGAAAAGTATCAGTAACTCCTATCTTGAGATACCGTGTTTACAACCCATTTTTCGACGTTTTCGCAACTTTACCGCACGTAACCTCAAATGACCTTCGACCGCTACCAAAACAATAGGGTTCTTTCTCTCAACATGACAAACCTATATACCAAATATGAAAAGTGTCGGACATTCCTAACTTGAGATATCGTGTTTACAACCAAGTGTCACAAACACACACACACCTATACACACTCATGTTGTTTTTACACACAACCTGAGGGCCTCATTCTGTTCTCCTTTGTTCCTGCTTCCTTAACCCTTACCTTAACAATAGACTGTACATTGTTTGGACAAGAGAGGACTCCAAAAATCTATTCAATTTCCACCAGAGGGCCTAAAATCCATTGTTCGGGTCCTCTGTTTGTACTTTAATACAAGTACACACACCCACACACACACGCGACATCACCATCGCATACTAGTAGATTCCTTGCCTGCCTACGGAATCAACAATTGGAAAACCAACAAAACACCCTCAATAACCCCCTAAATGTTCATTAGAGGCAAACGTCGGTAGACCACGGACTTCCCATATACATGGACAGAGCATGTAAGGCGTAGGTCGTCACCGTAGGTTGTCTCCACCAACTGGGACAAAAAAGGCGCACCAAGATGACCGCCGTGAAGTTGGAATTTGTTTAATTTGACGACGTATCTGTAATATTTTCATTAAAATGTTAACTTGAATGGGAAACAATATCATATTCTTGCAGTATATGCCGTGATTTTAACCTTAGCTTGCATTATTTCAACAATATTTTAACTTTCTTGCAAAATCTGTTGATTTACTTGAGCAAGTCCAAACTTTTACACAAAACAAATGTAGACAGCCATCGTGGTGCGCTTTTTCTCACACGTACGCTAGCGACAATCTACCGTGCAGTATGCTCTGTCCATGTATCGGAAGTCCGTGCGGTAGACACCTTTGCTCCATACGAACATCGTTTTGCCACGGCACCGTTGGGAAGCAGACATCGCATTTGTGACTATTATTGTGCAACCTTTACACCCTTAGCGGTGAAATGCATTCAGGGAGACCGTACTCGAGAAAGTCTAGGCAGAGCGAAAACGGAAGCCCTTTAAAATGTCAATAATTCTTATTTACAGCCTTACGTAAACTGAACATTTTTTGTCTCGGTACCAGTGTTCATGAAGTACCGTAAATTTGAAAAAAAAAACACAACATTAACACATAGTTAGTAAGTCATGCTTTGACATCACAAATTAAGCATACTGAGCCATGTTCATTCGTAATGCAAGGGTAGAATAGGCCTAGCACCCAAATCGTACGATGCATTTTTTCTAGTTTATTACCGTCAAGTAAGGTACATAACCGTACGTTGCTGAAGGTATTAAACTGAAACGGTGCATACCGCGATTTAGAAATATATTCTTTCTAGCTTTAAGAACGGCGAATTCTGAAACTAGTAAGCATAAATTGTAAAATAGAAACAATCCCGTAAAACGGTCAATGTTTGACGGATAGTGATGTGTATTGTGGCTATTTTCCAAAGTTTTTAATTTTCTTTATGCTTTTTACATGTTCCAACTTTACCCTTTTCATATCACCAGGAGTTAACGAAAATATCACTCGCCAAGAAACTTACTTCAACATGACAACAGCCAATCACATCTTTCAACTTTGTGTGATGCCGTGAGGCCGAAAATATTGGACAATCTGAAAATGTCCAGAAGGACATTTCCAATACTGACATGTGAATCACTTTTCAGACGACCATTGACCTTACATGTAGATCTTTTCCAAAACAGTTTATCTTGGAAATGTTGTAATTGTTCATCAAGTCGAAAACAAAAATAAATAAAACAGTCAAAATTCTTCGCGTATAGATATAGTCTCCAACTTATTTGCCAATGGCTGTGAGACGTCGTCTGACCAAAAACTGTAACGATTCTAGCTACCTTTAATTAAGTCTTCTAATTTCTTAAAATTGTTTGCAATTTAAAACAGAAACAAAGTGGCCCTTCAGGTGATCAGATCTTTCCTGCTCTATTGGACTGCTGACGTAACAGCGCCTTTGCCAAGCATGCTGCCGCTCGAAGCAATCAGCAAGCTATACACTTAATCAACACCTATGACCTCGTCAGTTAAAGATGTACTCGACAGGGTGATCTTTAGGAAGCGTTAGGCTTCAGTTCCACAATTCTATCTCAAGTATTCTTCGAAAAATCAAGGACGCTTTTTGCTAGAATCTTAATCAAACTCACAGCACTGTTTTGCGATTTACGTGAAAGACTAGCACAGGATGACAGAAGACAAAGGTTTAAGTTGAAACTGCGTTGCATGTGTAATATACTGGATTAAACTACTCGAAAACGTGAAATAAAAACAAGCATCATAGCATATATACTACAAGTGACGAATTGGGAGAATTTTAGTTTTACAAATCCTATCCTAAAAAGGTTTCAGTCATTATTATTTGCCTTTTTCTGAACATTGGCTCCACGTTCGACCTTGGAATATTCAAAAAGAAAGAAAACAAAATCGATAAATTCAACCAACCGTCCATATTCCATTTCCACCCTCACGTGAAAGGCTCGTCACTGTTTGTTACGTTTCATAAAATGGATGAATAAAACAGCATAAAACCGTTTTTCAGATAAGTACGAAGATCTGTCTCAGTGGGATCGATAACCCTCATATGTAAGGGATATTGTCAATCAATCCCTAAGATCTGCTTTATCAGGGGCAAAAGGTGGACTCGATTATTGAATATCACACAGAATAAGGAATCGGCCATCGATGTACCTCATTGGTAGGGACAATAACGAATACAGGTTCAATCTGTGAAATGCACCAGAAGTGACTTATCCCAAGGAGCAGCGGGATTAGAAACTACGGATAATCATCTTTCTAATTTATGTATTCCTATGGACTATACAAAGTTCTGTAGGAAATATTCAAAACTTATATGAGCAATACTTTCTCTCGTAAATGGTTTCAAGTAGCAGACCATGGTTACAATATTCAAACCCCTTAGACCGATATATTCCGTCCTTTTATACTTCACAACCTGGCTATTCGCAGAAAAAAAGAAATGTGATTTTACAGTGAAGTACTGGCAGTGAGGATTCCGGGTAGCGGAAGTTATTTTACAGTTTTGCATTATATCTTGAAGTGACTGTGCGTATGTAACCATTGTCCCCTGAATACTACAATTGGAGACCATGTTAGTGTTCAGAAATAAAATTGGCTCTATATAGGTGCCGTTAATATTAGATTTAAGCACAACTGTAAAATAACAGTTCGAGCACCGGAATCCCAGCTGCCACTATTACTGTAAAATAACAAACTTTTTAAAGAGTGCATAGGCATGATTAATAGGTTCTGTGGCCAGGAAACAGTTTGGTTCATCGAGGAAAGAGTTATCTTAGACGTGCATCGGTAATATTGTTTATGGTGTGTTCTAGGGAGGGAGTGTTGGTGTTAAAGGGGGGAGGGATCGAGGTGAAGTATCGTGTTAAGTTTTTGCTTCTTGTGTGTCCCTTGGGGGTCTAGAGCAATTGCAAAGCCCGTGAGGATTTTTTGCTCTACTTCCTTCTCATCACTGTGAACTATGTTATATTATACTTTATATATATATATATATATATATATATATATATATATATATATATATATATATATATATATATATATATATATATATATATATATATATATATATATATTCTATGTTTGTTTGTATACTTGTATGATGATGTGAAAAACAAATAAATGAAATGAAATGATATGAAAGATTCGCCTCCTCTTTCAAATCTGATTGCTCAGAGTGAAATGGCGCAAAGGTTACTTATCCTCATGAGTACGACCCCGCTCCTGGAATCGCCAAATACAACGTTCTTATAGGCCTACCTATAAAACGGGAGTGTTCCCTTAGCCTTTGGCCACTCCCCCCCCCCCCAAAAAAAAACAGAGAGGGTGATGGATCCATGTTTTGTGCCGTTGTGAACTTGGGATATAACACTATTAATCGGACGACTATCTGACACGAACAATCAGATACCCATGCACTAGTTCCCCATACATTTCTTTACTGATTCAGTATGTCTTACATTACACAGTGGTTTTTATTTTTTCCAATTCTTCTCACAATCGGTCAAAGTACATTTCGCAAAATGGAAACCGAGTTTTAATAATGTTCTGAAAATTGATGTCTTCCGAACAACATCTTCTTCAAACTCTGGAAGTTAAATTTTAATCAAGTTCAAAGTATTTCCTTTAATTTTTTTCTGGAAATGATCGAAAAGTAGAAAAGAAGTCATTTTTCCTTCCATCCATCATATTGTAAATGATGGAAGATTATTTACATTTTAGTTGCTGCTAAAAGTGTCTTCCATCCTAAATTCCTCCTGTAATTTGTCAGACTGTGGCTGCAAATTTTGAGGGATTTCCTTTTATTTGCAATGTCTCCCTGGAGTAAAATGTGTACCCCATAAGGAAACACATGAATCACCCCAAAAATCAATGGCATACTCTGGTTGAGATCGAGTTAAGTTAGCAATCATCCTCTTAGTTTTCAATTGAGACTGACCACCGGAAGCCTTAAGTGAGAATTCAAGAGCTCAGAGTGATTCGCATAAGTTTTTCAAATAAGAGTTAAATCGATTCCTGTCGAACTTCACATGTATCAGGCGATGAAATTTATTAGCCAAGGGGAAAAAAGAACTGGTGAATGAAATATTGAATCCTCTCAGTGGACACTATTGGTCCTGAATCACAACTGACCATAAATGACCAGTCGGAATATCTTACAATTTATACATGACCAAAGTTTTAGGGGTCATAGGGTCCCTTGAGTTGCATTGCTTGTAAATAATTGAGGCACTATGAGTTCATTGATCAAAGTGTTATAGTTATGTGAAAGATTATTGTACGTGTCTGATGTCTCATCATTTTGACCGTTGACCATGACATTCAACGTCAAGAGTTAGTTCGTTAGAGGGAGTTTTACGGCACAGTTTCCAACCAATTGGTTCAAGTCGAGCCGACCACGGCCTTCTTTCCAGTTGTGTCACACTTGTTTGTTTTCCCTAGCCCATTGCTGATGCTGAGCACCAAGCACAATGGTATTAGGTTCCTTTCATCGTCAAGAGCCAATTGTTGTTACGTACGGTAACAACTTGCAAACTCTTACCAAACCTTCTTTTTCAATAATGCTCTTCGAAAGACCCGTTGCCCCCTTGCTTTTGCCACATCTTTCCTCTTCGGACATTTCATATACACACGTCAGGTAATTGTACCCATCGGTGTCAGATTTCAAAAATTTCAAAATTCAAGACTGGTTTGTTCCTCTCTCTCTTGTTTGTGGCAATCTGGATGAATACTTTTCACAGTCGGTATTTTTGGATGTCAGGCTTGATCAGGATTGTGAAGTAAAATTCCTCATCCCCCAGTGTTTTCTGAGGCCTTAGTTTCTCCATTGCACGCCCTAATATAATTTCTCTTCAAGTACACGGACACTTTTAAACCAAACATTGCGGAGTTTCATAATTCGTTCGAAGCCGCCCACACCGTGTCGTCACTTTCGTCATCAGGGCCTATACTTACAAATATGCAAATATGCAGATGTCATCAAGCCTGATCACGGGTTACTTGGTAGGATTTGCAGCTCAGTTTCTAACCAATCGGTTTAAGTTGGGCCGGCTACGGTTTTTTCAGTTGTTGTTAACTGGCTTGTTTTTCCCACTCCGTTGTTTTTTGCTGAGCGCCAAGCACAGTGACAGTAGGTTCCATTTCTTAAAGGCCCAGATCTCTCACCCCAAAGAGTACCAATTCTCCTAACCTTCTTACTTAAACCCCTCCCACAATTGCCTGAAATTCATGCTCATCCAGATACAATCTCAGTTTATTGCTTCAAGGTGAGTAAAGAAAAACTCAATTTATATAATCAAAACACTCTCAGTACCTTTCATGCTGTGTAATATAAGCTTTGGTACTCTGCATTGTTCGAATTAGCTGTCAATCAAAGAGCTGAGCCAATTGAGAATTTCGGTACCCCCGTACCAAAATTGTATTTTGTGGTGAGAGTGTTGGCCCTTTAAAGGGCAGGAGCAGTCATCCCAAACTGAAGAAGTGTGTTGGCTGTTGGGAGTCATGTGACAATGTTTTTTCTCTTCAAATGTGAAATTTACCGGAAATAACTACTTGGTTCACCTTAAATATGCAATAGCAAAGTCATAAAATGTAATTAAAGCTACTTTGAAAAAAAAAATAAGATGAAAATTGAGTTGTTTAACTTTTTCTTCAAAATAAGTTTGGAGGGACTGCTCTTTACCTAAATTAAAGTCTTCGATATGGCCAGGAGTCGAATTCCAAACCTCCCTGTTGCAAGTCGGATGCTCATTATTGGATATTGATGATAACTAACATGCACCAAGAAAAAATAAAACACGTTAGGGTTTTAGTGAGACCTTTATTGGGTCCACGACTGCATCATTCACTCCTTCACCTCTCTTTCACCCAATACAGGTGATGTGGCTAAGCAGGAACCGAAGCAAAATCTTAGCGCAGATGGAAAAATTTTCATTATACTTTCGATACTGATACACACCTTTCATTTATCCAAATGAAAGAAATCGACTCAATTCAGTTCAAAGAATTTAATGTTGTACATGCGTGTGTGGGGGACACTCAATTAAAATCGTCCCAAACTGAAATTACGGGCGATACGTTTTTGGTAGAGTACACTCTAAAGCCAAGTCTCTATCCAAGTTTTGTTTACTTTAATGAGGCAACATTTTGTTACATTCAAAAAAGTTTTGACTGAGAATTGGATGAAGATATACCTTTTAAAACCTATTCAGATGTTAAAGACACTGTAATGTGTAAGCTTCGTCACCAGGGCTTACAACTTGTTGCTACTCAGAGGTAATACAAAGATATTGGTTAGTCACCATGCAGTAAGAAGATTAATCAATGTCAAAATGTCACACTGGTTAATTCCCCTTTAATTACCATTGTTCTAAATTCTGGATGAAAAATTGCAAATTATCCAAAAATCCCCGGTGGGACAGCTTGTAAGTAATTAACAATCCAGCAAATAGTTTATATTATCGACGACTCATCAGCAACGAGTGAACTTCTACTCTTCATTTGCTTTTGGATGATTTTGCTCTTCGGAAACATGATGACTTCAAAGCATAAGGCTCATTCCGTGAATATATCATTGTTACAATCAAGTACCTGCACTTGTCATTATACCTGGCATTAAATGCCACCAAAGCTGATTCTAAACTATCATTATTATCATTATTACGACGCATTTCATCCGTAGCTCTTTTGTAATGATTATGCAGTCGATTCCCATCCAACTGTTTCATTTCTCGTCCCATTTTAATGTATTCCTTTGAGGGTACCGACACTTGAATGCGAGTGAAATGTCTTCATGGCTAACGAATCGTTTCTAATCACCGTTCTCATTAACTCCTATACCAACATTAACTCATTTACGCCCTAATACTAGGGGGTGAATGAATGTTCATTTATTCCCTCTTTCATCTCTGTCTCTGTCAGCCGAATGGTCGACTAACTCATTTGTACCGCCCTTAAGGGCCTTTGTGTTACACATGTTCTTCTTAAACTGGAGTGTCATAATTCTGTCCAGAAAAAAGAAAATACTAAAAGTCGATCGATTGGCTTAATTAAGACTGAAATAACATACCAGCTTAAGGCTGTGGGGCTAATTTGAACTCATGTTGTACTTCTGGGTTTTTGCTTACAAAGGTGAGTTACTCACGGGGTGTTTGATCGATTCTATGATTCAAAACTCCCAGGGGCGGTCGAAGGAAGCCACGTCATATTAAAAGACTTCATAATGCGCACCCAATCTGCGCAAGTTAAACACAAAACGAGACCAGGGAGACCCAAGGTAAGTAATTGAAAACTTTATAGAGTCACCTGTCTTAAGTGATGAGAGAAAGAAAACTTATCTAAAAGCGGGTGGTGGTTTTGAGGAAAAAGTTAAACGTGTAAAATGCATAACTGACTGATCAGTCTCAGGGTTTCAATGCCGGTTACAAAGTAACTTCAGTTAGTCTTAGTGGGGCTAATTGACGATGATGTAAGGCCTTAGAGGCAATATGATCTTATATACCAGGGAGTAGCAAATTCCTGCTTTATACAATTGATTATGCGTTGTGTATGGACGAATCCGGACAGCAAGTGATTGTTTGATTTCAGTCGGCCATAACTGAGGTCTATCATCTTTCAATTTTTTAATTTCCTTGCTTACCTGTGTCTTGGATAGCTGTACACGTAATTGTGTATTAATCCCTTCAATTTCACTGAATATGCGGGTTTGATATTCATGTAGACAATAAATGAAGACGTTTTAAGGATGAGGACCCCACTTATGGCTGCCTATAGTAGTAAAATAAGCGCTGATCGGATGCGTCTAAACAAAGATTGAGAGACATATGAGTTTATGTCCTTACCATAGTGCTGTTTAGCATTATTTCATTCAGATGTGCGTTAGTAACTGTAGTTAGTTAGAAAGGGTTTACTTCTACTCCTCATTTTGTCACCGTCTGGTTTGATCGGTCTTTTTTCAGTTGTGGGTCTGATTTGTCGACTCCAGTGTTTATAAAGGGTTAGGTTAGATGGAGTTTCACGGCCCAGTTTCCAACCAATTGGTTTACGTCGAGCCGGCCAAGGCCTTTTTGGCCGTTGTGGCTCACTGGTTTGTTTCATCCCTACTCTATTGCTTATGCTAAGCACCAAGAACAATATATGGCAGAAGGTTCCGTTTTTAAGGAGCATTACATGCAACGGCGGCACGTTTTATTTTAAAAGCCTTTGTTATGACTCAACGGGCCCCTCTCACGTGAGTTAGTTAGATAGAGTTTTACGGCCAAGTTTCCAACCTATTGGTTCAAGTCGAGCCGACCACGGCCTCTTTTCTAGTTGTTGTTGTTGTTACAAACGTACATTCATTATCATTATTATTATACAACAACAGTTGGTTTCCTCCCACGTGAGAAGCGAATCCTCAGTACCACGAGATCTGCCAAGCGAACTTGATGGATTATTTGTGATTCATTCATACTTGGAAATAATTCTCAACAACTTCTATTGGTCCATTACAATCATGTGACCGTGCCGTATCCAGCGATAATCATTCAGTAATGTGTAACACGCTTATGTCGGACTACGAGTCCATTATGTACTCGACGCTGTGCTGTTTTAATGCGGTTACAAACGAAAGTTCACTTGTTTCCGTATTATTGTGTATGAATCAACGAGGTTAAACAACTAGACTGTAGTCCTGTTCACATGAAAACACGATAATTAATTTCATGGGATTAATGCTACCACTGTTTTAGTTACTTTCTGATCGTGCATTACAAAATGTTGATGCTATGCTCATTGTTGTGTAACATTAAGTTAAGGTGTAATTGAAATAGTCACTTCGGCAGTTGTACCCCTATGAATGTATATAAGTGCCATATAAGTCGACCGCCTATTGATTGAGTTATAAGAATATTGAAGTCCATGAGATCTTGCAGATTGTCGAACATCTTATACTTTTCACGAACAGTGTAGGGCTAAAGGGGTACTAATTGTTATCTTACAGTCAGTATAAGCTGACATTTCTCTTGGGTTCTCTTATTAGACTTCACTCAACATTTTCTTTCGTCATTTGTTATAAATAAAAGTCGACGTAAGCCTATTTTATAAAAGATTCACTTTGATCAATCTTGTCATTAAGTATTTGTGCAAACAATTCTTCTGTCAGATGGATTACTGTGCAATCAGGAACTTACTTTTCTATTTCCACAAATCTGTCCTGTTCATTTTACGACACCATGCTGTTCACGCTTTCCAATAGTTACTCTACGTCCCTAGACATATATCGCGGGTAAATATTAAAACATGAGTGGCAGAAAGTACCGCACAGAATTAAAAGCAAGCAAGCAGGAGAGCCCTGCTGTTTACACAGGTACAAGTGACCAAGCTACAAAGCATGTGACGTGTGATCAGGAAGAAGGTCTATTTAATGAAGTCGAAAAACAAGGAACAAGAAAAAGAAGGGGTTTTACACATTCAGTTCTTGTTTTAAACCGAGTAAATAGATAAAAATACCTCTGTATTACGAAAGGTGTTTAAGATTAAATTTACATGTAAATAGGCTAACTACTTTAGAACCGAACGAAGACCCAAACCCGGGGGTCCAGGGTTCGATTTTTAGGTCGATTCCGAACCAAAAGATTTGACAATGGACCTCCTGCCACTTCTGCGTGATGATTCGCGATAGCAATGAAGTAGGAAAAACAATACATTGACCCAACTGGAAAAAAGGTTCCGTTCGTCGCAAGATTGAATGAATCATACAGGCAGAAGAGTCCTTTAGAAATCCTGCAGAAAACCTGAAGGAATCCTT
This sequence comes from Holothuria scabra, assembly GCA_037179385.1. Taxonomy (NCBI): domain Eukaryota; kingdom Metazoa; phylum Echinodermata; class Holothuroidea; order Aspidochirotida; family Holothuriidae; genus Holothuria; species Holothuria scabra. Next base: position 29,560,647 of record CM074180.1, on the reverse strand, counting down.
CTAAAATCATGCAGGAGTTGCCAAAATACTGTAGGAACTGTATCCTTTCAACTTAATTAAAGGTAAATTAAAGGAAATGTCCTCCATTTCCTGCATTTGTCATGTTTCAGTCCTGCAGGTGTCCTGCAGTTTTGCATGTGTTATGCAGGGAAAATGAGTGATTTTGTTGCCAAAAACCTGCAGGATTTTGGAACGTTCCCACAAACCCAACCCAACCTTACAGGTTCATCGATTTCCTTTGGGTAGGATCGTAAATGGTCCTCTTTCTTTGCTGAGTTGCTCGAACCTCTGTGCTGTTACCTCCATGAAAGTCACTTCGAGAGACGAGGGTATCATCGCGGTCTTAAACTTTTTCTTCAGGATTGTAAGGGATGGAAAACAAGTAGAATGCTTCATCAGTGTCTGACAACACCAAGTGGACAAAAATCTAAGGCAGACAGAAACCTGATGGGACAACCAAAACCAGACCACTTTTTAGATGAGGCACTTAAGTGGACAGCTCTCGAAACATTTTAAGGTGTAAAAATTATTAGTTAGACCACGAGAGCTTTTCACCCGCCCCCTTGGTTACGAGTTTGATAAAAACATTTCGTAAGTCGAAATCCCGTCGATGTCAATGCAAACTCTATTGATAAACAAGTAATCAAGTAAAAAGATTCCCTGACTCAGTGTGGACCACAATTGGGTAATATCGCTGTAAATACAGAAACGTATATGCAAAACAAATACTGGATATATTATATACGTGCAAAGCCAAAACATTCCCAAAGAGGTACCCACCTCCCAAACCAATATCACGACAGCCCGCCCATCAGCCCATGATAGACCACCAAATACCCCGGCCCTTTCAAGGCAGTGCTACATGGGACGAACGGATGTTGATTCCGTCGACGGAGCATATCGTGCATATCGTCCGGTGTGCAAAGGCAACATACATCATTTTATTATTTGGCATAGCGCGTAAACACACAAACCGATTGGATTTATTAAAATCAACACACATCAGGGTACTACCATCGACTTTCACTGGATCTGATTAAGCAATCAACGGTTACCATCAAAGCAATGCACATATCGAAACGAGTTGTGAATTCAAATACGTACGGTTATTCAATGTTCCGAGTACCACTTGGAGAACATTTCGTATCCTTGTCAATCAACAAAAAAACTACAACAATTACAGCTGCCTACCTGAAACACAGACAGATTATCCACATAGTTCTTTTCCTCATTACAAATTCAACATGAAAAACCCACTTACATCACATCAAAGCATAAAATATTGCATGCAACAAACAGCAATGATAACTTGTTACTGAGAATTTCGGAGACATTATCCATGTCACTGCCTGAAGACTTTAAACAAGTCTAAATGATATAACTTGTTGGAAATATTCATGCAGATTATCATATCTTACATAAAATCTAAGTAATAATAAAGTGAGGTTTTAAGGCACGTGTTCAAAAGTTAAACAACGGATGAAACATAAAATTTTTACTGAATAATGCACGACAGGGTTAACGCAAGTGTTGCCCTAGGGCATTGACCGAAAGCATTAAAACATGAGAGTGCATTATTCTTATAGGTGAAGGTTCAGGCGTGTGAAGCCTCTTCAGTGGATAAGGAGCAGTTTTGTAATTAATTTGCCTGGCCGACTGGCCAGGCAAATTGGGAAAAACTGAAGAGGGCAAGTAAGGGAATGGAGAGTTAGACTATAAACCAGGGAATAGAAAAATAACCTGAATGAAAAAGGAAAAGACCCCTCCTGTCTGCCCCGTTTCACTGTAAAAAGCAGTTATGATACTCACAGGAGCTCGAGACAGAAGATACCTGGGCCTAACCCACGGGTCCCCTCTCGGTCCGCCTCCAATCAGCTCGTCTAACTCATCCCAATCTTTGATTTTAAGGATATCTAGAGCAGATTTGACTTTGAGTTCAGTTTTGGTAGTAAGGTAGGACAAAGCAGTATTCTTAATGTTGATGTCAGTCGGTATAATTTTTTTGGATGAATTTGGAATTTAGGTTTGTAAAACGGTCATAGAGGGGGTTAAGGTTAGCAGCTTGAAGCACAAAGTTTTTATTTATATAGCTCGGAATTCTTAGTGCCCTTTTAAGGGCAATTAGTTGGAAGCATTCCAGTTTTTGCATATTAGTTTTGCCTCTCGTTAAAAAGGTGATGTTACCATACTCAACAACGGGCGGATAAGGGTGAGGAAGACTTTTACGTCAGTTCTATAAGACAAACCCTTGTTACTGTAGATATTTTATCAGAATGAAGCCTTCCCCATGCTTTACCTAAGATGTTTTCAATGTGGGTTTTCAAAGTAAGGCGTTCGTCAAGTATGACTCCTAAAAATTTTGCTTCTTTAACATAGTTGATTTGATCATTCAAGATTTAAATTACTTGTTTGAGTAAGTTAATTTTACGGTGGCCATGTCTAAAACTATATAATGGGATTCAGATGGATTGATTTTAATCCTCCACTTACAACACCATTTTTCAATTTCATAAAGGGATTTTTGGAGATTACATTGGTTTAACTCGGGACTAGAAGAGGTATTCCAAATAGCAATATCACCTGCAAATTGTGCCAGTTTAGTTGTAAAATTAGCATTAGTAGGGATATCATTCACATATATAATGTAAAGTAGAGGGCTCAAGCCCGATCCTTGCCTAGTGCCAGCTTTAAGATTGATGGTCCTAGAGTAAACATTTCTGTAGTGGTCATCGTTTTATAATCAAGGAAGGAGGATAACTGTTTGAGTAGGGAAGGGGGTAACCGGAGTTGAAATAATTCATTTTGAGACCATTATGCCAAGCTTGATCAAACGCTTTTCCGCGTCTAGAAAGACAGCAGATGTAACTTTTTTACCTTTAAAGTTATTTCTAATTTTTCGGTTAACCCAAAAAGATGATTTGAGGTACGTTTGTTTTTCCTGAAGCCTCACTGATTCACAGTAAAGAAATTACGGTCACTAAGAAAAACAGTAAGTCTATTAGAGACAACTCTTTCAAAACTTTTACCTATACAGGACAGTAAACTAATAGGTCTATAATAATTAGGGTCTGTTTTGCTTTTGTTTGGTTTAGGGGGAAGAATTGTCTTTGAACATTTCCAAGGACTGGGAAAGTAGCCAACTGCGATAAGGAGTGATAAAAAATACAAAGGACTTTTAAAAAGGAATCAGGACAACTTTTGGCTTGAAGAAAGGTAATTTTGTCTAAACCCGGAGCAGACTTGTCATTTGTTTTACCAAGAGCAGTTTTAAGCTCCTTTAAAGTGACGGAATTTATCGTGGGATCAATGTAATTGACATCATCACGATTGTTATGAGAGTCGAAGTCCGGAAGGAATGCGTTTCCGTTTAAAAAATCACCTACACACAATTTATGGTTATTATCAAAGTTGTCATGGTTAGGTGTTTGAAAAATTTCTTCAAACATTTTAGAAACGGACTTGATCCTCCTGGGTATAAGCTTTATGACCAGTATCATCAATTAAAATGTTATTTAATTCGTTAGCAGCGGTTGAGGAATTTGTAAATTTTCTGATGTTTCTCCAGAACGCGGAGTCGTTTGACTTGTCTTGAATACGGACACACATGTTATCCCAATCGTTACTGCGTTGAATACTTATTTGCCTTTTAATTTTTTTTTTTAATTTGTTAACTTGAGCTTTGACCAACGGATTTCTGGTGCGTTAGTAGTTACGACGTAATTTCCGTTTAGCTTTAATAAGAGACATGATTGTGTTATTAAGTCTCCATCGATTTATTCTTTTTATGGGACAGTTAAGACTTATTGTTGATACAGTCAGAAAGAGAGGTAGCAAATGAATCTAAGGAGGTTTCGCCAGGGTCTAGAGAGTTATGATCATGTAGTAGTGTTGGGGCAGCACTGTTGATATCACCTTGAAACTTGCGTTATTCTGTTTTAATGCTCAGGTCTATTTATATAGAGTTCCTTGAAATTGATCACTGCTCATGCAACATTTTGATTTAAAAGATGAAACAGGAAGAAAAAATATGTTTGTATTTAACCACATAAACAGTACACCCCCCCCCCCCCCCAAGTAAAATGGAGTAAGTAAGACCTAGCTTAAGGATGTGTGGGTTTATCTATTATCGTGAGTTTATCTCGGAATATGACATATAATAGATCAACAGAAGTTGTGGATTATCACTACGCATTAATGAATAAGTAATACACCACGAATGCTATTGTGTCAAGATAAATCACTAATTTTTTTCCTCCTCAAACATATATAAAAGTGATATACTTTATCAACCTAGCAAAGTATATAAACAGTAATGTAAATGGTCTGAGGGCCGTGAGGTTGGTCAAAGGTTGTCCTTGAACAGTGAATGTAATACTAATAGCTTCTTCGGGAAGGGGTTTAAAGTTTGGTTTCGCCAAAGGTCGGGAGGACTTAAACATGTTAGTTTAAAGGGGAACCAAACTAGCTGCTTGGTTCATCTAATATACAAAACTGAGGTCCGAAAATGTTATAAAAGATTCTTTGAAAAGAAATAAGAAAATTGCAAAATCGAGATGTTGCTTCAAACTAAGGTTGGGCGACTGCTCTTGCCCTTCAACGTTTGGAGACCAGGAAGGCATTTGATTCATCGAGGACCAAATAAAATATTTCCAGTAAAAGAGCCATGCTTAAAAAAGCTCAATATTGTTTCACATTTGTGATCTTGACATTTTATACGTATCAAAAGACTTATCCAACTAGCTGACAAGCAATTACAAAAATTGTGAGGTAGCGGTTTGGTTCATCGTGCCTAGTACTGGCTAAATCATATGTCACTAAAAAGAAGGCACATGTACCAAAAGTTATGTTCCACGATCCCCTTGTAATTAGTATTTGACAAAATGATATATCTGGGAGTATAGGTACATCCAACACTCCAAATCCTCGTCACCCTTAAAGGAACTTCAATGGAAAATTAAAATAATGATGGAAATCTTTTATGAGATCAGCTGGTACAAAAATCAGAAAACGAGACAGAAAAATCAGAAAATTTTGCACCCAGCTGTCGAAACGATAAAAGCAGCTGAAGCCTCGTCTTAGCGCGATTTTTTCCACGAACACCGTCACAAAAATAATGTTTGAACAATTGTTGGGAAGATGAAAAATGCAGCTGAACGTTTGATCACCTGCGTCAATGTTGGACATACGAAGACATACAAATACGATGTTACGATCAAACGAAACTTGAAAATGTACATTTTATTTAAAGCTGATCAATTTCGTACTCCAGAACAACGTTCTATCAACGTCACAAAACATGTATGATTCACAGAAGGAACTTCGGCTACTTAAAAAAAAAACTAGGTTTGTTGTAATACCAACAACATCTAACATGTTCTGTTCATGTTTATGTCTGTATACCCTACTGTATGTGCCGACCTTTGATCAATTAAGGTCAGGGACCAACCAACTTCAAAATAGGAGATAATGAAATTTCTTCATGGATGTAACCCCATAAAATCCAGACAGAAATATTCTTTTTTACGTGAAAATGGAAACGTAATAATTCTACTCACAGCAAGATAGGCATACCTCAATAATTTTCTTCAAGAAAAAACCTGTTGCATTCTCAATTGCCCTTCGTGGAGCCTAGATGTTTTCCAAAAGGGGAGCTATTCCCCCCACCTCTAAATGTGTACACCCACCACTAGAATAACTCTCAGAATTCAAAGTGATTGTGCAAGCAAAAATTCCATCACATATACCTTCATGCAATTGCCAATGTCCCCAAAGCCAAAAAGTCCTGTAGCATTTTTATCATATTGTCTAAATTGAACATCAACTGGTCAAGGGTACCCAAGGATACAAAGGGCGGTAGATTAATGGTCTATCGAGCACTTTCTCGTCCCATTTTCATGTTCCTTATCTTCAAGTGGTCTGCTTAGAATGCTCTCAAAGCTCTTCCTCCAAGCCATCAAGCTCAATCATCATGATGAGACCCTTATATTTGTCTTGGCTGGAAACACTGGAAACAACTCTCCATGTATTGCGGCAACATACATTTCACGGCCTGTCAGAAGTACTATGTAGGCACAGCTGAACTTTCGAGTCCGAAAGAATACATAACCAGCCTACTGGAGTGAGAATGTGTCAAAAAATAAGAATCCTTTTACTTTATCTGCTACTTTATCTGACTGTTTCATTGTAATTTATGTATAACCCTAGTGGTTTGCGTTCGGAATTCAGCGATGCAGTGTGAAGTTCTGAATGAGGTAAAATATACATCAGGCAAGCTCCAAAACCCAAGTATACATAAATAAACTTGTACGTAAGTAATGTTGTCACAAGAATTAATTCCACACGGTTATTTTGGTATAGGAAGCCTATGTCGTTCTTCATCAACACCTTCATATTTCAGCACATTAATGGTCGCCTCTTTGTCGCCTGTTATTAAATCTTATCACTACCTTTGGGCGTTTAAAGGAGAAAATTTCATCTCGAACTCGCGGAATTGAAATTCCATAATGTGGACAGTACTCTTGCGATACCTATCTTGTCAACAGGTCAGGAGAACATTTTGCTTTTGTTGTTTCTTGCGGAAAAATCTTGAGATTATCATAAAGCTGTTAGATTGTTTTCATTCGTTTGACGAGGTAGCCGAGATATAGGGGAAGGGGACTGGGTTCAGCCTCGTTATCCGGCAGAAAATAAACTTTATTCTGGAAAAAGTATGTTATCGGAGGGTTGTAAATTTGGGGTAAGAGTGACCAGTCACAAATGCAACGTCCCCCACTGACGTCATCTGAAGAAAAATACCCGAAGGGGTAACTACCGGGGTAATATCCCTACCTGAAAATTCCTGACCATCTCCACATTCTTAAAACAAAAAGAGTAAAATTTCACCCGTTAAAAGAATGACAGTTGTAACGTTCAAAAGAACGGAAATAATTCTAAGAAGAGTGATATTAACACCAAAAGAACGACATTTACTCTTGGTAGAATGCATTGCACTCTTGAAGAGTTGTCTCTTCTTTGAGTAAGTTTCTCTCTTCTTTGGGTTAATTTTTACTATTCTTGTAGTGAATTAACAATCTAATGAGGGTGAGTTCACCCTTTTCACTCTATCAGAGAGTAACTTGAATTCATTCTTTTGGTTTTAGAGTGCACTGTCTCTCTGCAAGGCAATTCATTAGTCCCTTCAGCAAAAATACAATTCTCCTGCAGTATAGAGAAATTGTCCAGATAGGAGTTTATACGCCGTGTGACATGATAATGCAAAAATGTATATTGAATGTGAACAGCATTAAAAACCAAGAGATTAGCAGCAATTCCCATCAAAATCCGTTAAATATTGACCATTTAACAGGACGATTTCCGATTTGCACTTAAACATTACCGGTAGCAGATCAATATTCAAATCTTGTGATGTCATGAGAGGGACAAGCCATATATGACTAATGTTATCCTTTGTTTTTACAATCTTTATTTCAAGGAAAGTTGGAGCAAGTGTATTCTAAGGGTTTTAGTTTGGAAGTGAAAATTGCGTCTTTAAAAATCATCAGTATCAATTACCAAATCATAAACTATCTAATGAGTAGTTAAGATATAATTTATATAGGGTTGTCAACAATGTGCAACCATGGAAGAATTATGGGGAGTTCATGTTGCAACACTCTATATCATTACATTTGCATATGCAACTAGTTGCTTCAGAAACATTCAAACTTTGAAGAGGTGTATCTCGAGTACCGTAAAAGATGTTGACGTACCTCCAACGGATTTTCCCTGAAAGGAAAGATCACTCCCTAACAGTCAATGAAATTCGGGCAATTTGCTGACATGTCACACTACCTTTAAGCATCAACTTCTAACCTTCTATTAGGCTAATCTGTTTTGATAAAGCGGCGCGCATGAACTTCTTCTAGGAATAGCCTTTTTAGAAATTGACTGGTTGAAAATTCAGATGGAGTTTGTCCTAAAGTGTTGGCCAGTGCTGATACTAGTGGATCATAAAAGGGATGACATTTAAAGCGACAGAGGTTCATTGTTCGATTCCAAATCGGGTCTCAGTCTCGGTGGGGTTTTCATCCAAGAGCACGGTGGCAATTAAATATACGTCCTCATCAATCAACCAAGAAAAAGTTAAGTCTCAGTGACTTAACCTTACGCTCAGTAATTGAAAAAAATCAACCTACTGTAGGGGCTCTTAGAACTCAGAATTGGGATAGCTTGAAGTAACAAAGGACTTTTCATTTACAGCAGAACTTACACCGTCTTAAGTTGTACTTTTGAGCCTAATGCCAATGGGGATAACATAAGAACAGTTAAATCAGGATGAAAGAAGGCTTATGGAACAGAGATTGTAAGTTCTGTGGTGGAGTTACAACTTACAATGTAGTGCTTGTAGATGTCAAAAACATTCCAATAATTTAACCTTTATTAAATATAAATATAAGCGATGACGGCAGACAAATCGATGTTCAAATAAAAAAGAATTCTCCTAAATGGCTAACGATAACGCCAATCCCTAACCTAATCCCTTACCCTATCAAAATGACACAGCCGATACAATACAATGGCAACAGCCAATCAAGAAGTCTATGCTGTAGCAGACTCGCAGTCTAAAATCTGAGGCCAATGTGTAACGACCACACCCATTTTTTCTTACAGCACTGAGGTAACAGCGAAAAGTTTTTATTTCCAATATTAGTCACCAACGATTTTCAAGTTAAATAAAGAGCTTGGTCACGTGTCATTGGGTCTCTATCAATTGTGGCGACACAATTGATTCCTTATCCAAGTTATGTGTAATGTTCTCGGTTATTACTCTGAAACCACTGTCTGACACTTGATTTATCACAGCGTTCATTCAAATAATCGATCCTCCCAAATAACATCTCTGATTGATTGTGACTGTTCATGTTCTGAACTATATACCTTAACAAAACTAAGGTGCGCCCAATAAATGACCACGCATGCGCATCTACCGTAGCAAATTAGATGGGCATGACAAGCTTTACTGATTTAAACCAGGGAGTTGTCCCAGTGTACTATTGCAAGGACCATTACAATTTTAGTGGAGTGGATGTGTTGTAACCTTCTACGTTGTAGACACCATTATGTCAAAAGTTTTGGGGATATTCGGTAGTTTGTCATATCTAGTATCGGCGTTGCCATAAGCATTGCTGTAGGGGGTTCCCAGGACGCCGTCTTTCTTAGAACGGTCAGTGAGGTCCCAGTGAGCTGCAAATGGTGAAGCAAGGGCGCATTGAAAGACTTATTTAATCCTGATTTTTGACCAGGCTATTTGAATTTGATAAAACTATTTAATAACTGCCGGAACGAAAATACAAAAGGAAAAATGGCGATGACGTCTAATGGAAAGATATACTGGAACCGCTGACACTAAAAAAGTGGTTTGTTAAACTTGTTCCTTTACCAGGTAACAAGTAATCAATTATGGCATAAACAAGTACACTTTGCAACGCACAAACCCAGGTTTCGATTCATGATAGGTATGGTGTACTTTAACTTTGAGAACATTTTATTACGAACTGTCATGTTCCACAATACTTACGTCGAGCTACTACAAGTGTATAAGCGAAATAACAGGTGTCTACCAACTCTCGAATAAAACCAACACACTGATCAGAACTTTTATCAAATAGACTATGTACAAAAAAGGAAATATCATACCTGTAAATATTAATTTCCTGAACGTTCCAGAGTACGAATCAACCAAATCCGTTTACCTCCGAAATTCCAAATAGTCACCAACTGAATATAAAGTACAAGTTAAATAAATCCATGGTGATACATCGAACCCTGCATGCTCACGTTCTACGGAAGGTTTCTATCATCAGTGTTTCTTAAATCATTTAGGTCTACAACAAGAAACAAAAAAGTGCATAAACATTCCAAGTCCTCGACATGTTTTCGGAAGATAGTTCCAAGTGAAGCTCCAAAGGTATAACATACCAACTCCTCTCAACGGTACTTAATGTCGAATATTTTCCGGCATAACATCTGATAAGGCGTGCTTTAATTCTACTTCATGAATTGATCGTATTGAAATGACTTACAAAAGTACATTAGAAAGCAGTCTGACATAGGCAATAAATACTTCTATCTCTCTATCCTAATGGTTACTTGCCACAGAGATGTTTGAAGCTTGTAATATATAGATTAGCCTTTCCAAAGACTAGATCAAGTGACGCCTCCTCGCCTGCTACAAATTGCGCAAGAGCAAAGCGGAACAAACGAACCTTCCTCTTGACGGTTCGCTTGTATAGGTCACTGATTAGCTTGAAAAATATCAATACGCCTTTAGAATGAAATTAACCCTCAAAATATCACAGAGGAACTGTGGTCATTTTGCGTATCATTACATTTTCTATGAACTCCTGACTGTGTTAAAATTTGCTACATGTTACATTTAATTTAAAGCTTGGTTGTCAACGACTCAAATTTATGACAGAACATCACATGCTGTTAATTCTCTCAGGTATCCTGGCTGACAGATTCTTTGTAAAATACAACTTGCGTAGTAAGATCATCTTCATGTTCGTGAATCCTAGCGGTGTGATTAAATGGGCCGTTTTCTAATGCTGGACTTTTTCACAATCTTTTTGAGTATCCTGTTTGATTACTGTAACACTGGACATAATTCTTCTTGAAAGACAGATACGAAGGGGGTGGCCCCTTGAAAACGAGGACAAACCGCAGTCATACTTGTTAATGCTTCGCTTACTGATGGCCGTGGCTTCCGTCACGGTGGACTGGGCGACTGTAAAGTGTCACTAATAGGGTAAGGTGTTGATAATGATGTGATTGAATACATCGACCGTCAAAGGGGAACAAGAAAAGCAAAAAGGAATCATCGGCCAACGATGGACAGCATCATCTGGAAAGGCTGATTACATTTAAATGAATCTAAAATCCTATATCCCCTCATGGACATATTACAACTATATACTTGTAACGGGCTACGTATGGGTATAATAGAGGGGGTGGAGGAAGATCTCGAGGGACAGGTGGTCCAAAAAGTCAGCCAGGACGTCTTGTTTTGACCTTCACTGTCCCTTCCATTTTAAAATGAAGGTAATTCTACCATCATACGGAAAAACAGTAGTAAAATGTAGAAAGGAAAAGGAACATGATGTTAGTTCAAGGGCAATCAAAAAGACAAGGTCGCAGAAAAACTGAACACACCCATAATCAAGTAAATAAATGTTTAATTTTGAAAGTAAGAGTGTGCGTGTGTGTTGGGGGGGGGGGGGGTGTCGAAAAACTTCCCTCCCAGCTCGAGGATTCTATACGAGCGGTCTAAAAGACAGTTGGTGTCATATGTTTGAGTTGATTCATGAAATTCAACAAATTTTCTAATCCAGATAAGATTTTTTTACATGCCAATGACAAACGGTCAACCTTAGATAATCCGCATATCATACATAATAATAATTGTTTCATGAGTGAGTACTCAGTGGTTCAATTCGATTTTCCAAAAATCGTGACCAGACACTTTTTCAAATTATGCATAAAACCGTTACAAGTGAGGACGCCACAATATTCAAAATTTTAGATTTTATCGTAACTATTGGATATGAAACTTGACTCATCATATAATATGCCGCAAAATAAAATGGCCGGTTGTTCGACATAGGAGAAGGTTATATAGCGCCACTGGAGAGGAATTTTATTGCCAGTGATCATCCCGCAGTAAATGGACTGTCAAAAAGAAACAAAAGGGGAGGTAAATATAGGAGCGAAGAAGATTATCATTAAAGTATAACGCAAACCCCCTGTACCCACAATGCAAGAAGCTAACCATTGCACCGCACATAAGCCAAGTGAGGAGTCCTTGCACATACCCGGGTGTTTAGTACACTAGGATCATTCGACTCTCGTGATGCGTTAGGTCAGGCGGCGATTCCCAGACTAAGACCGAGTCACATCAATGACTCTAAAAATGGAAACTACTTTGGATATGCCGTGATGCTCTGCACTTTACAGCAATGGATTGTGGACCGATGTAAGGCTCCGTCTTAAATCCGATCCTACGAATACTAATGAATAACCTGTATCATATTATCATTTGAATAACATTGGTGAGGAATTGGTTCTCGTTTCTACCTCAATAGATATCCAGTGGAATATTGCGCCAAATTTTAAGAATTTCTTTTTTGTTGCCTCTCACGGGTTCCCTTTGCCTTTTCGGCATAAATAGACATACTGGGCATATCCAGGAAATTTATGTAGAGGTGGACTGAGCCTTTGATGGAACTTTTTCCTTGGTTCGTTGTAACTTGCATTTGCAAGTTAAAACGAACCAAAAGAGCTTGTATAAGCACGTCGCTCTTTAAGAATAAGAGAGTGACTTCATTTCGGTGACTTCATTTCCTAAACTGAGGGAATAAGTTTCAACTTAAAAGAAGGGTTTAAGGTCACAACAGGATTTGGTATGTTAGAGGGGTACCTATCCTGAGCATTTTGGTGAAATTTGTATTGAAATCCGATGTGTGGTTGTCAAGATAGGAACACGTAAAGTTTTCACATTTTCAACAAAAAGTGAACTTGAAGCAAGCACATATGACATCACATCCTCACATTAATGAGCAGTCTTTTGTTTATACTGGATTTTCTCCTCAACAATCCCATATTTTTAAAATGTGATTGCATAAGTGGCATGAGAATTTTACAAACTTTGCATCCCCCACTGTGTGGATTTTGTTCCTCTTTCACATTTGAAAATTAAAATTTTGCTTAAACTTCCACTTTAAGTTATTTCAGTTGAGGTTTTTCGTAGAAGAAGGATGTGGGTTGATTTGGCGCCAAACTTTTTCACATGATTTTTCCTTTTGAAATTTTCACGTAAGGGACGCTTTAAGTTGGTAAAGCTAGTTATAAACAAGGAGCTATATCATGAACAGCCCATCCCTGCCTTGCAGAATAAGTTTGGATTGACTTCGAATTCGAATTAACCATCTTCTTTGAAACATTAAAAATTGCGATAACATGCTGCCCTCAATATCTGTGAGTGAATTTTTGTTCAAGCATGGTAAAGATGTGACCACAAACAGACACATGCCCCGGGAAAGAAGTGATGGGAGCTTGGCTATTGTAAAGCAACTGTACCGCTAGCTTTAAAAGCTTGGTGGATGTTGTAGAATATCGTTGAACCCTCTCGTTAGTACTACTAATAACGTCATGATGACGTCCATGAATGTTGTCTCCGCATTCCCAATGTAGGTCTACTAACGTCTGACTCAATACATGGGATGCCATATAAACATGTTTGGTTTGAAGCCCGGAAATGCGACGTATCGTCAAAGCAGTCCAGTTCATCTGTCGCAAAAATAGGGTCCTCACTTCTCATCTCAAGTTGTCCTAATTTTGTAAAATTCAGGAGCTTGTTACATTTTTGGGAGAATATTCTAGCGTTTTTAAAGTCCCCATTGAATGATAAAATCTCAAGAGGACTTAAAGAGTTACCATACTCGATCGAGGTCGTGCTCACTGGAGGCCTGTTGAGGTGACGTGTGATTACCCAATTGGAAAGGTTAAAAAATGATGTTGATTTAAGGATAGACCTTAGATTGCTGATGCTGGAAGTAACTTTTTATCGTAAAGCGATATATTCTGGAGCGTACATTTAAAAAAAAAAAGTGAGGTGCCAATTGGTCAAATTCCATTATAACGGCAAACTTGTAGGGAGGGGGTGGGGGAGGTTACAGAGACTGATACCGCACAGTCCATTTCACATGGTGAAATCTGGTAGAGCTTTTAGAACGTAAATGCAGAGTGAGACTTTTATATAAGGGTTGTGATTCTTCGGAGTTTTACTTCTAAGGTGTCCAGTCCTAATGTCATTGGACGTTATTCTGACTAAGCATTATTTCAAAATCAATGAAGGAAAATATTTCTTCATCTGCATAAAATTTTTAACATCTTTAAAGGTTTTACTTACTACAAATCAAAGATTAATAAGAATATCATGTAGTGTATATACACTGGGGTAAATTTTAGTTTTCTAAGGAATAAAAATTTTTACCAAAACATTTCAACTCAGACCTCCCAAATTTTCGAAAGTATACGCATGCAAATGTTTTTTTACTGCGCATTTTAAAGAAAAAATACAGACCCTCTGCAGAAGGCGTCATAATGGATCATGGGATACATTCTGCCATTCGTCGTTTTCAGTCACAATAAAGCGCAATTAACGAAAACTATGAAGTAGCATCCCAATTTTTTTATCTCATAATCCTTTGTGAACAATATTTGGAGTAGGGTCATTGACGGAGATTTATGAGTCATAATATTTGACAGTCATGAAATCTATTTTTATCTGTACCACGATTTTGCAATGTTTCCACAAATATTCCCTCGTGTAGCCTTCAAATTGTCATATATGCACATAGGACTACACTTGAAACAGTCAAAATAGGGGTCTGAGAAATTTTGCTTGAAATTTGTGCAAAAATTGGCGAACATTTCCCCGAAATTATACGTACGGGTGAGGATACTTCCTGGCAGCTACATATCGTAGGCCATTACTTATTTCCCTCCCTAAATGACAGTGACGTCATCGTTAACTATCCAAGATCTATACTAATTTAAAGTGATACGCATGAGAAGCAAAGTTGTCACTATGTTTGGTTTCAGGAGACGTGAGCCGCAAGAATGAAAGTTGCCCAAATGACAAGAAAGGAGCAGTAACTGTATGCTATTAAATGCTATGTTACGCAGTCTTTAATTTAACGATTATCATGTGGCCGGCAAATAAAATTTGTGAGACAGTAATTCTTTTCGCCCGCCTCTCTCCTTTCTGTGACGGTGGAAACTTTCTGTGCTTTTCACTTATTGCCACAGTACTTTATGAGGAACTCTCTGTTTTTTCTTAAGGATCTGACACAAAGCTTCATTGACTGTATCATTAACTTGGCAAATCATGCGGGTAAAACTTACAATAATTTCTGTAAGTCTGTGAAATTTTAAAATATTTCAGGTGTTTATTAATCTCGACGTTTCATGGGCTTTGTCATGGAGTTTGTCTTTCTGTTTTATCACTACTTTTATCTCAGTAGTCGTAGTCGAGTATAGGATAAAACCACAAGTCACAAGCAACAAAAATTAAGACGCTGCACCACTCAGCTATACTCATGTGGTAAGTTCCGGGAGTATCTGCATGGGCAATATTCTGCTAGAACGAGCAGGCATGGTAGAATTTGACAGGATGATGAAATAGACCACGCAGTGAAGTTTTGTTTAGGCTACATGCGCTTGTCTACACTCTCGTACACTGGACTTTACAAACACCATGACTTTCTTATAGAAATGGTGCAACCCATCTGGTTAGATAAATACATGGGATATACATTCAAAAGTTTCACCTGCCCCGCGCTATCCTTCCTTGCAGCAATTATAATGGTCTGGACAGCTGGGACCGTATCATAGCAGAATATGTCCACTGCATTAAGGATTTCGCTCACGGCCAACTCTTATTTCAAATTTTGCAAAACGCTCCACCAATTAAGACCTGGATATTACAATTTTTTCCAAATTTGCAATTTGCAATTTACCTCTCGCATTTTATATATTTATTCAAATGCTGCAAATGCTACATCGGTTTGATTGGAAAACTTACATACCCCGTCCGACACTCTGACATTATAGTTGCGGTAGTTTTCCACTGGTGTTGAAGCGGGGAATGATTCCTAGGTTATGTAATATGGTAGTATGGAAATACATTTTTTAAAAGAACAAGTTTTTCACAGGTAAATATGACTATTTCCAAGTGAAGAATGATTGTTGATCCAAATGATTAAACACTCAAATTATAGATCACTCTCATAACTCTTATTTTTAATGGATTTTTTTTTCTGGTGGGAGGGGGGAGTTAGGGGGAGCACAATCCCCCACTTTGTTGAGAGAAGAAGGCGCTAAAATATTTGTCCCCATTCCACTTTCAAGTAATAAAAGGATGTATTTTAACCCTTTTTTAAAAATTCTCTCAAAATTACCGAAATTTTGGTGCTCTTGGCCCACTTCAGTTTTATATTGTCTTGGCTGTTGATTTCGTTTCAAACGCCCTTGAATTGTGCAAATATTTATAACAGCTGGACCAAATTTCGCCCGCTTGGTTCGCACTTGTCACAATTTACACTCCGTGCCCCAAAAGCATCTTTCTTGGGTATGGAATGACGCCTCCCCCATTGACTCTCGATTTCCCTCTTAAAGGCCCAATTCTCTCACCCCAAACAGTACCAATTCTCCTTACTTTCTTTCTTAAGCCCCTCCCACAGTAACTGATATTCATCCTCACCCAGAAAAAATCTAAGTTTATTGCTTCAGGGTGAGTATAGAAAAGCTCAATGTGTATGATCAAAACACTCTCAGTACAGTTTGTGATGTGTAATATAAGCTTTGGAGCTTTGGTACTCTGCATTGTTTCAATTAGCTGTCAATCAAAGAGCTGAACCAATTGATAATTCCTGTTATCCCCTATAAGAATTATAGTTTAGGGTGAGAGGACTGGCCCTTTAAATAGTTTAAGTATAAATTCCTCTAAAATGTAGTTTGTTTCAATAGAACCATGGTTCTATTTCACATATCGCATCACATATGGTTTTCAGACTATCTCAATTTTCGGAAATGTTTGGCAATCTATCAAAATTTCTCCGGGCTCTGGATGATTCCTACCATTTGTATCATTTATCTGACATTTACATTTAGGTCGACCGTACTTCGTAGAAATATTCCCTTTAACCTCCATTTTCAAAGTCATATTATCTTTTGACAACGAATTTTTAAAGAACTTTCAAATATTGAAACATTTTGCACCTTTTGTCATTTTGGTCCACTTCTCTTCTATAGTCCTCACAAGGACAGGAAAGAAGAAGTTTAAGACCAGATGCCCCCCCCCCTTTCAAAATTGAATTGACACCCCTGCTTCTTATGCAATGAAGAGATAAAGCCTACGGGGTGTTTATTTTTTGTGAATGAAAAATGTAAATTACATTTATAGATACTTGGCATGCCATGTTGGTCAATTGAAAACGTCTCATTTCGTTTTAAGAGATGGTGCAGAAAGTAGTCATTTTTCAAAGTGTATTTTACAAGTCGCCTGTTTTAAAAATTTCCCTTGATTTAATATTCATTTAACAAGAAATCTTCACATGGAAAGAGCACCTGAGGTGGTTCATGCAGTGACAAGATGTCATTTGTTGTAATGGTAGGCCTATTTCATTCAGGTCTTGAAGGACTTAACGTCGGGTGATCGGCCAACTTTACAATTTACGTCAAATCGGGTTTTTTAAAGGCCAGTTAACATGGGAAATCCATAAGATTGTCGCTCTTGGATCAAAAACCCACCTCACTTTGACCCGGCCACGGATCGAATCAAGAACCTCCCTGGTTGCTTTAAGCTTCACAGCTTCAAATCCAGCCGATTTTATCCAATATTTCATTAGGCAGCAGTTATGAAAATGATTCAAATTTCAGAACGTACCCCTTTTAATACTATCGTTTTACTTTTTGATTGATTTACCTGCCCCGCCCCCTTTCCTCGGGTATCGATATGAGCCAGCAATGTTCCAAAATTGTTTATTGGTCATTGATAATATAGTCAAAGAACACTGACGAGCAAATCTTCAAACATTACATTTTTTCGAAACAACCTTAATGATTTCCGTGGTAATTTACTCGACAATCGAGTCAGAAGCAGGCATGTTAAGAAAGTTACGGTACTTTACATAATACAAGAGCATTGAACGATATGTGATTGACACAGGCATGATGTTATACAGGATGTATAGTACAGATACCGTGAGATTAATGGCCAACCTCTCCGTGTTGTAGGTTAAATGGCCGGGTTGGATTGCTACTAAGGAAAAGGTTTCTCTTCTACGACTGCGCTAAAACCTACTTTTTTCATTTTGAAGGGTTAGTGTACGATAAATATGCGCATTTCCGCACTCAGCCTTTCCTTAGTTTCTATAGCATAAATTTTAATGAGTATTGTAGCTTCTCTTACAGTTGAACTGACTCGGCTTTCTAATTCATGGCGCAACGTGGATGCGATATTTACTGGCGAACTGACATTCGAGTGGTGTTTCTTTAACAAACCTTTCCTTAAATGATGGATTTGCAAGTTCGGGGCCGAGAAAAGGGGACATCTCGAAAAATAGATCGTGTTAACTTTCTATATAGTGACAGAATACTTTAAAAGGGAAGGATGAATTTTGTAGCGGGGGTTGTCGGATTGGGAATTTGTTTTTCTCTCGTTGACTTTCGCAGCTGCTTGCTTGGAAACTTTATCATGCTGTTGAATGGTCAAACTGTTTCTTATTTTATTCACGAACTTACGGAGTGGATATCAACCATTTTTAGTGCAAATGTGTAGGTCATTGCTATGCCATATTCCGAAGAATGGTTTGCAAGTGAAGTTTTAAAGGTCAACGCATACTCAATCTAATCAATTTTTGACCACTTCACTGGAAATCTATCATTAACGCGAGCTGGCCCATAGCCAGTGGCGGAGTTACGGGGGTGGGGAGAGGGGGAAATTTTTGCCTTTCCCCCACTTTCCCCCTTTCCCAATTTATGTCAGTCAGGAGTAGGGTTAACAGATATAATAAATAATACACCTCTCCAGAGACTTAACTTTTACCCACAAATATGCTGAAACCTCCTGTACCCCACCCGCAGGAACGGGCGCTTTGAACTCAGTTTCACACCCCTCAAAAGTTTTTCCCCAACATTATCCTTTGTACCTGGTTCCCCCCCCCCCCAAAATGACATTCTGGCTCCACCACTTCGCATAACTATAAAGGGTAACCTTTATGTGGGGTTGGGGTGGGGGAGGTAAGCGCAACAATGTAGGAGTTTCGCAGACAAAATGAGGGGAAAAAGGGATATATTCTCACTTCTTCTCAGGTTGCATGTAGATTCAAAAATCGAGATTTCTCTCCTTTCAGAAGGAAATAGTTTTAAAGAACGATTTGGCAATTCGCTTAAATCACGCCCGTTTAAGATTTTAATTTCTTCAAGTAATAATCACCAACAACGGTAGGTCTCAGATGTAAGTTTTTTATTCTTAATATTTTTCTTTACAATTAAACTTTCCATCAGTAATTTTAGGCATGAAACTTCACCTGTATTGAAAGAAACATTACTTCAGACAATGGGATATGGAGTAGGGGTGTCAAACTGAAGCTGATCTGTACATGAAGTTATTCTGAAGAAACTTTCTGGTATTGTTGCGACATTGTAAAGTTGACCTTTAGTAACCATCCTTACTGTAAACGAACCAGACATTAAATTATCTAAATTTTGAGACAGGTTTATGCCTATATCATGTCATGAGTATCATCCAATGAAGGGGCGATTTTTATTTTATGGAGACGCTTTTACTGGAAAGAAATGTCCCCGACTTGGAGGAACACTTTATTATACGTACATGAGTCCCAAATAGTCGTAGGAGTTTGAAGACTTGAAGTTATCTGAAAACTTATCTTACAAAGCAATATTTTAACCTTCAATTTTTTGCACTTTTCCATGTTTGCAAGTTTCACATTGAATTTGAGTGCTTTTTAAAGTTTTTGATCTTTTTTCCGTTTACCTGATTTTAGTTTATTCTCCAGCGGTGGCACCAGGACGTCAAAATGGGAGGGCGAGGGCAAACTAAGGGAAAAGAGTAATAGGGGGGGGGGGGAAGGGGCAACACTTTTCGGGCGCAAAGCGAAACTGAGCTCATGGCTCCCATACCTGGGGATGAGAGTCCAGGGGGCAAAGCCACCGGAAGCTCTGAGGTTTTAGCATTATCTCTGGATGAAAAATTAAGTCTCTGGGGAGGTATATTACTTACTTCTACGGTTAATCCAAACCTAACTGACCTTACTGGGGAGGGGACAAGGACAAATTTGGGGAAATTCCCCCTGGTCTCCCTCCCCGTAACACCACTACCTCTTGTCCATTAGCATAATTTATGCAACTGTTCCCAAGTCAATGCTCTACCCCTATATCAATTACTGGTAATATTCTACGTCATTTATATAAAAATAAAAGTGGATATAATTCTAGCTTGTATCGTGTGTTACAACTTAATCTCACTCACCCTGAATAGGGGAAGCCCCTCATTGGCTGCAGAATGATCCTCCCTCTAATATTGTGTCCTGAAAGGCAAATATGTCACGACCACATTCACCTGAAGAATTTCCGTAGGTTGCTATGACAATTGAACGGGAGGAATTAAATTGGTGTGAAATTACGAAGTTTCTCCTTAGAGATCGATGTTTGATGACCTCAAAAGGTATCAGTTTTCAGACTTTTGGATGGACTCCTTTGCTAATGAAAGAAAAAAGTGCAACACGTGAAGAAGAAAATTGACAAGGAAACATTTTCTCTCAAAGGCACTCTAGTTATGCCGAAGCAAAGGTGTTTGCAAAGATTAAGTGAGGATAAAAGGATGGTCGCACACAACTGGAGGAAGAATTTGGGAATTGCATCGAGACTTTCTTAATTGTGCAAGATACACATTTTCTGAAAGACGAAAGTTTTTTTAATGGACATGACAACATGTCCATTATTGTAGTTGGTCGCATTCATTTTCTGATGATCCTGTGACCACATTTCTTTCGTTCAGTTTATCGGACGACTCCCATCAAGAAACAAATCGATCTTTTGGAAAAAGATTCGTACAGCAGAAGAAACGGGTATGTGACAAGATTGTGTGGAAAATGTCGCTAATTACGAAATGCGGGACATTTTTACTCAAATACGCTACACTTAAATATTAAGTAAGATAATTACAATATTAAGTAGGTTAATACGTCTGGTACTTTACATATGACGCAGTCATGAACGAGGGATGCTCTCCTACGTTGGTCTGTTTTCTACTCTTTTTTCCAGATCGTCTGTGTTTGCTACCGTTTTATATGTATTTTCAACATCACTTCATTAAGAACCATTTAGTCACCCATTCTTTTT
This sequence comes from Holothuria scabra, assembly GCA_037179385.1. NCBI lineage: Eukaryota > Metazoa > Echinodermata > Holothuroidea > Aspidochirotida > Holothuriidae > Holothuria > Holothuria scabra. The sequence continues at coordinate 29,539,683 of CM074180.1, read as the reverse complement.
TATACTCGATTAATGATTATAACGACCACTCTATAAATTTGAAGAACATGCGTGTTATTTTCTACTGGCAATTTCCTGGAATTTCGGCAGAGCGATACCGTACGTAACGATGCCTCCGTTTGAACTGCATCCAGTTTAGGAACGCACAAGAAATGTACAACAGTTGCATGTAGGTATGCAAGTGCCGGGTTTGGAGCAGCGTCGCGTTCAGTAGAAAGTCAGTTTGTATTGCGATCCGTGTAAAAGCGATGTGACCGATTGAACAAAGTTTTCTAACATATTTAAGGTAAATGTTCGTAGAAAACAAAAAGAATTTCACAAAATGGCTTACAGAAGGCAAGTGCAATCAAACCTCAAGTCCGAATTTTGGATGCACATTTCGTGTTTTAGCATATTTTAACCATTAGGTTTTCCATTGGCATAGGCCATTGCTCAGCTGAATTCAAAACGTAAACATAGAATAATCAGTTGGGAAGCTGACCTCGGGGTCACCAAAATATATTAAGCTCTGATGACGTCATACAGTTTTAAATTTACTTAGCCGCTTAAGGAAATGTACACTTGAAAAAAGAATGTCTGTTTTGTTCTTTGATAAACTATGAAACTTACCAGAATAATTTCTCCATTTATCATATCATCAATTGCAGGCGAAACTGTCAGTCGGCTAAAAGGCGCAAGAATCACCGGGACAATTTAGGTCACCCTTTAGTGACGTTTGGCGAATGGTCACAAATTTGTCCCGAAATCATTCCAAAGCTGCCCAACAATTACCTAAATGTTCAAATTGAAATGAACAGAGGAAGCAGAACAAAGACCAGAGTTCTTTACAACATTTTTAGTGAATATAAAAGGGATAGTAAGAAAGGTACCACTATATTTTGGAAATACTACTTGTTCCCTTACTTTCGAATGATATTTCATCATATTCTCACATTGAAGACGGAAAATGTGCAGTTTTAAACTTCGCAAGTGAGCTCTCGCTGCTTTGGTTTCCTCAGAAAGCTTATGATGAAGACTCTATCCAAAGTTTATTCAACGTTAAATTAAGTTAATCACTTATGGTACATGTAAGCGAGGAAACTGAAAGATTAAAAGGTTGTAGACCCCAGTTATGGTCGACTAAAATCAGCACATCACTTGCTGTCCGGAGATGATAACGGTCCGTGACACGATCCATGGTTTGACAGGCCGTTGGAAAATTTTGCCCACATACACATGCCAGATCTACGTCCCTGTCGGACTAACCAGGTACGGTTCATACTTACCCAACATGGACAACCAGAGACTAGCACATGGGGTGGTTACTGTACGTAACCACTATTTCTAGTTTTAAGAGGAAATGGTTTTCCTAATCACTTCGGCTTCGACATAGCAGTTTGAAAGCCGGTTTGAAATGAACATACAAGTCTACCTCCATCTATAGGTGGTAATCGTGTTAAATTTTGAGCCTTTGGGATCCTGTTTGAAAACTTCAATGAGTCGATCAGTGATAGCTAAGACCAGCTAGACTAGCTGGTATGCAAATTAAAGCTTATGCAAAATTGACAAGTTGACCCCCGCTTATCATATTGAGTTCATATATGCTTAAGGTAGGTCAGACTTGAAAAAATATATTTAACCGAAGAGACCGGAATGGAACTCACATGAGGTGGAGCACTGTGACATCATGATGGTTGTTATCCCTCGTTTTGTACTGTCTTCAAACAGCTGAATTTCTGTATTGAACTTCCAATGAAGAACACTTACAAGATCTGCCCCACCTAATAGGTCCCTCTCATTTACCTGCAACGGTCTTGGAAAAGATCCGTTTACTTTCATTTTGGAATGAAAGGACATTCAGCTGGTCTTGTTAAACAATTGAGCTCTTAGTTCAAAGTTTCCCTTACTCGTGATCCCATGTAGATGCAGTCTGCTATAGTGATTGAAGTAATTTTGTTTTAACTGACCTCTTTTGTGTGTGCCATATCTCGCGCTAAGAATCAGGTGTTCAATACAATGGGTACTTTAATTCTTGTGTTAATTACCAATCTGTTGTATTTTTTCTGTATGTCCAGGGCGAAGCTCCCAGAAGTTTTGCGACTTTCATGCTTTAAATTGACGAAAAATAATGGCTAGAAATAAACTGAAGGGTGATTTTGGGAGAATATTAGGTAATATCTTCAAAACAAGCCGATACCGTTGGAGGGACCAGGGTCGAAGCCTCTGAGAGACTTGCGATTTTCATACTTTTAATGCCTCAAACTGACCTGCTGTAATATGATGCTAAGAATTGAATTTTATATATAATAAAGACACCATTTCAACCAACGTCAATTGGATAACAGCAAAATCAAAACCAACCAGGATTGTTCGATTATAATTACATTACAAAATGGAAGGTCAGTTATCATGTACAAAACGATAACTAAATTTTAATTTAACAAGCTTAAGCGGAACTCTTGCTTCTGTGGGTCGCACCCCCGCACCCCATGCCTCTGTTCTTTTTTTGCTCTTATTTCGTGCTCGTCTGACACCTTCTTGTTGCAGGGACAGTAGGGGTATTCGTGATCGATAGTCTCGGTGGTTTCGAAGTTCTGTCGCTGGGGTTGTCACTGCATGTCGAGACCCCATGGTTCTTGTTAATGATTTATTTGTAGTGTGTTGTATATTGTCCATGTACGAAGATTTTCGTTTATTGTTTTCGTCTGTTCTTAGGGATTTGTTTGGGGTTCGTTGAGGATTTTGTACCTTTTATGCGAGTAGGCTACAACTGCAAAAAGGGCCATGACCATTGGTTAGAGACTGGGCGTAAATCTCCATCCAACCTAACCCTTTTGTGTCAGGCTGTTTCCCAGCACCGTTGCTGGCATACAACTTTGTGTATTTTTTTCCTTTCAAAATCCTGGAGACAACAGATATCTGAGAAATTTCTTTGTTTTGAGATTAATTGTTCCAACATTCGAAAGCGATTCTTTTTCTTGACAAGACCAATGTTTGAAAAGGTGGTAATTTGAAAACTTTTATTATCGCAGACGCAAATACGATATTAGGTTCAGTGAACCCAACGGATGAAAACAGGTCAGAAGAAGGAAAGCGTTCCACAAAGATATATAGAATGACGTAAGAATGAGCACCTCTACAGCATATTGCGTTCTCGAAATAATTTTCGAAGTAGCCTAATGTAATTTTGAAATTTAGGTGTAGAGCATAATGAAAAACTGAATGTGTGATGTCATCGCGGAACATTTATTTGATATTTCATTCAATTTTGATGCCGCTGCAGGGAATATTAGGCAACATTGTTTGCTTTATACATCACCCTGTATGTGGGAAAGGATTATGCTACATCTACAGGAAAATATATGTAAATATTCCACAGTATAAAATTATAATTATTTATAACTTACCACCAATTTGATCTAACTAAAGTTTGCTATATTCAAGTGCTATAAGTGTATCCTGAGGAACGGAATTTTTAAAACTTTATGTGCCTTATGAGCAAAATAGCATCCCTAATCAATTCAAGGACAAACTAATAGGATGCAAAAGAAAAGGAAAGAAAAACAAAACATTAGCCAACGATGTTAATCCATTACATTAGACCTGCTTGCTTCAAGTTAAGTTTATAGAAAAATGTGTAAGTTCAATTGTAAATATCTCGAAAGCAAACATTGGAAATAATGAAATGCTCACCAGAATATTTGGTAGTTGGCCCCACTTGCAAATTTCTTCATAAAATTCTTCTTACGTACCGTACAGTGGCGTAGCCAGGATGGGATTTTTGGGGGGCCTAGGTAACAAGTGGGGGGGCCTGGTACCTCCGAGGGTCAGGCACGGCAAGACTATCTAAGCGGAGCGCCACCATCGGTTGGCGCGGAGCGTACAAGAAAATTTTGGGCTTTAAAACCCCTCCAGATGGCCGGAAACGGCACTTCCCATGTGTTTTAAGCTGTATGTACCCAGCCTTGAAATACGAATCTCATGTCTGCGACTTCTCAAATAATGAGAATAAAAAATCAATCTATGAAAAATGGTAATACATACACTTTTTTGGAACCCCAAAACTGGGCACTTCTGATCTTTGGCCTGGGGGATGACACTAAAGAGAAAGGTATATCCCTTTGCCTTGGGAAAAATTGTAAACTTCAGAAGGACGTAGATCGCAAATGCGGCAATATTTGAATCTAAGCGGAGCGCCACCATCAGTTGGCGCGGAGCGCACAAGAAAATTTTGGGCTTGAAAACCCCTCCAGATGGCCGGAAACGGTACTTCCCAAGTGTTTTAAACTTGATGTACCCAGCCGCAAATGCGGCAATATTTGAATGGATTTCCGCTTACCTAAGGCAGGACCTTACCCTTTAACAGGAAAACCAAAAGCAGTTGTGTCCCCCTCTGAGAAACTTTCTTTGCGTTAGATTTCCTAGATGCAAAATGGTGCTTTGTTTGGCAAAACTTTTTGGGGAGCATGAAAAATATCAAAATATTTTTAGTTTTTGTAGAGATTTTACAAGAGACATACATACTACCAAAGAAACAATGTGCAAAATGGTGCAGTATTTGTTCATCGGTACATTACGAAGTCAAAATTAAAATACTACGAATAAATCTCTCAAAATAATTGAACCGCGAAGCAGAAGTATGGATCATGTGGGAAACACATGAAATCCGGACCTTGTGGACAGTTTACAAATCCCCCGGACGCCAGTGCCAACTAGAAAAAAGAGGACTTGTCGAAAAAAATCGTCCTACAGTGGCACTTGTCATGGGCAGGAGTGAGGCACGACATAGGCCTACTTGTTAAGGATGGAAGTGAAGAATTATCCGAAGGCAGTACCTTACCCTTACCTGCTTACGGCATATTTTGTGTATGATAAAGTATAAGAATGGTCGTGTAAGAGTGGCCCCAGTGTACGATTGCCTTATTTTCAGTAAATCAATCAGCCATCCGAAAGGCAGAAAGGGTCTTAACCTAACAAAGTCACATTAAAGTTTGTCGTCGAGACTTTCGTTTCGCCTTCGAAGTGAAATGCAATAAACGACAGTGCAGATCACAAACGGTATCTAATTTAGTGAAAGTAGGCATTTTGAAGTTATTACTTGATTTCATACATGATTTCAGCCATGTTTTTTTTTTCAATTTTTACACATTTTATTTATTTACTGTTTTGAAGGAAATACTTCAAAGTTTATTTCCGTTCAAACATTTTATTTTTTTCAATTATTTTATCAGGACGCAAAAAATCTGGGGGGGGGGGGGCCTGAAGAAAATCAGGGGGGGCTAGGCCCCCAGGCCCCGTGGCTACGCCACTGGTACCGTACTACCAGAAAAAGAATTAAAGGCTCCCTCAGTCTATCATGGAAATGGCCCATATCACTTTATGTTTGAAACAGACTATCAACTTAATATTTTGATTTAAAAAGACGGAAAAGAAGTAAACTTCTTTGGTGAATAACCACATTTTTAAAACACTACAACCTCCATTAAAATGCAGTGGCCCATTTTCATAGCCCAGAGATAATCATTTTTTGTTCTAACTGAGACATGGTATTTCACATTTATTACAAACGTGAAAACAGTGTGTGAAACAAATGCAACTACACGAAGAAACAACCCGTCAAGCTCACGCACGCCTTAAACATTGTTATAAAACCATTGAGTTGTTATTAGACACATTCCCTAATAAAAATGAGCATTTGTTACAAAAATTTGCTGTTAAATTCGAGGCAGTGACTTAAATAAAGGACATTGTCGTGCCATGAAATAGACGGTTCCGAGATCGGGATGCTTGATTGCGAGGTTCAAGCAAGAAATCCCGGAAGCTCTCGGATATTTCCGGAAGTTCTCCGTAGTTCCGAAAATGTTTATGTTAGATTGATGTTGAGATGACATTGAATGTGATACAAACAACAAGGCAATACAACCAAATTTTGAAGAAATATTATCTATCGATGAGAAATGTGTGTGTACGAAACGAACTGAAAAAAAAAAAATATCATAAAATTTAAAGACATTTGTGAGGTTTCAAAAAATTTAATTTTTAAACACGTCTGAGTAACAATTTACTTTTTTTTTAATGAAACAGATTTTCTTGTAACCCAGTTGGGTTTTAGATTGAAAGGGTCACAGAACTAATATCTGTACAAACATGCACATGAGATGTTGTATCTCACCCATCATTAAATGATTAACAACTGATCGATAGGTGTGTGGCAGTTTGTTGTCAGTTCCATAGCCATAGAGCTTTGGTACAACATGTAATAGTTTTGTCACTTCAGCGTGAATATCAAAGGCGGAGCAACCAGTAAGTTAGTTATTTAGAAGCCGAGTTTCCAACCTATTGTTTCAAGCCGAGCCGGGCACGGGCTTTTTCCAGTTGTGGCTCGTTGGCTTTTTCCCCTCTACTCCATTTCTTAAGCGGAGCATCACGCACAACGGCAGTAAGTTCCATTTTTAGAGTCTTTAGTATGACTTGACCTGGGAACCGAACCCGGGCCTTCCGCGTGATAGGCGGATGCTCTACCGCTAGACCAAATACACTACCAAATACGCGATCGAACATGTTCTTCAAAAATAAATCTTCATAAACGTGGCCGGCTGGTTGGCTGTTAGATGGGCGTTGGGCTCGCTGAGCCAAAAACACACATGGATGGTTATAAAACCATGTACAGACTTGCAAAAATTGTGTAGGGGGTGGGGACACACTAAGGGCAAAAGATACTGTTGAGTTCAAAAATTTTCGGGCGCAGCCCGAAACCGAGTCCAAAGCGACGCTCGTGTTTCGGGTTCGGGGGGGGGGGCGAAGCCTCCGGACGCTTCGGTTTGAGCATACCTCTGGATGTAAAATTAAGTCTCCGGAGAGGTATAGTATTGTTTTTTTTTTAGTTAGCCCAATTCCTAACTGGTCTAACATGGGGAAAGTGTGTGTATGAGCGTGTGTGTGTGTGTGGGGGGGGGGGAGGGACAAAATCTGGGGGGGGGGAGGGACAAAATCTGGGGGGAGGGACAAAATCTGGGGGGGAGGGACAAAATCTGGGGGAGGGTGGAAAATGCACACTCTTACCCCCTTAGCGCCGCCTCTGAATATCATGATAAATACTTAGTGGAGAAATGAAACAAGAGGCCGATAGAGACTATGATTTATGCGATCTATTCTACAAACACAGTTACATATGGAAAAGTTTCGATCATAAACCTCCCAAATGCGTTACAGTGTGCGGGCGCATTTTGCATTTTTAGGTTTTTTGCTTTATGTAGTATTCGGGGTTGTGTTTTAAAGTCTGGCTTAACTGGATTTGTGATGTTCATACTATTGCACATCTAGTGAATGCTTTTTTGTCTGGATACACTCCTTAATTATGTCGTAAATCATTAATTTTGGGATTTGATGTCTATGGGCTAAAAAGTTTAAGTTTAAGTTAAGTTTAAGTTTATTTCTACTTTCCATACATAAAAAAGGCGTTTTCATCCCAATTTTACATAATTTAGAGGATTAACACTTCTAGCCACGAACATATTGACACGGCTAAACGCGTTTCTGGGAGTTGCATATCACAGGTAACAGGAGGAGAAGAATTGGTTTTATTTGGATCTATATTTTTGTCGTAAAACGCGTGAAGTAAAGGCATAAAATGGCCCATTATTTGGGTGAAATTCCCCAAGGTATGACGTCACAATATTTTGAAATCGTCATGTATTTCGAATGAAAATCGGCATTTCATGAGTTCCTCTCACCTTGACATATCATTCCACAGCATAATCGATTTAGCTTACCTTAATTAGAACATTTAAAAATTTTTGATATAGAATGAGCAAATGATCGTTTTTGTACAAAACTTTCCGATATGAAGTATAATTTACATTATTACATGAAAATAGAATTACTGCTAAAACAATGATTTGACAAGATTCTAGAGTACTGGTACCAGTCGTTATTATATGAGAAAAGTTGCTATTCCCTCTCATGTATGTCTTTAAATATTTGCTAGAACTTAGAAACCCGTCTCAAGCAATAACGAACCGTGAACATTTTTTTATCTAGATGATAAGGAAAAGTCTACATATTTTGACTTAACTTGTCAACTCAATACTCTAGAGGCAGAAATCCGCCAGTTGCTCGTGGATGAGTTAAAGAGGCCCATAAATATGCACGCAAACACCTTCCAAGGGCGCCGGTAAGTCGTTTCTGTAAATGTAGGATCATATGGCACATTTAATAGAAATTCATTAATCGCTACCAAAACAGACAGCCGCCGACTTCATCAAATTTTAACCTCCCGACTGAGGGGTTTTATTCCGAGATGATCATTTCACCGTGACGATTCAAATTTATGATAGGGTAAGCAAACACCACTTTGACCCGTTTCCATAAAATGACACTCAAACGTCACGTTTACGTAGGCCTTTGGGTGAGCTTGTGTTAGAAGATCGATGCGTGACCGGTGGCCTACTTTTCGCATTTATGATACTGAAAGATAAACCATTCGAATTCTCAGTTAAATTGAAATGTTATTAAACTTTAAAAAAGTGTTACAGTTACCAGTTCCCTGGTATTTTGACCCGGCCGATATTTCTTCCTCCGTCTACAGTCGTAAAAGTAGGCCTATCTTAGAACCTGCTCATAAAAACAGCTTCAACATCGCCTGTTCTTCATTCCAAGTGGCAGCTCCCTGATTGAAGTAACTCTATGAGTAAGGGGGGGGGGGGGTGCGCTCCCCGGATTAGGGTAAAAAAAACGGAAATAAGGACCATATGGGATGGGTGGGATGAAAGGAGAAATTGTAATCAAGTGATATGCCATTGCTTTTATCTCACGTGTAGGACTGCAACACCAGTAGACATGATGAGCACCTTATCGGCTTTAATGATTGTTTGAATTCGTGCGTGTATAGGAATTTGTCGTGTGGCATGTTAGGAACGTTTTTACACGCAACTTTCAAAACCTGCATGATGAGAACATGGAAAGCAGGGTGACATTTCCATGACGAGAGTCATTCCGACTTCCGAGTGATTGAGGTCCGAGGAGGTACATTTAGCCAGGTTTTGTAGTACGTGTGAAAATTTACAATTTGCTGAGAAATGTTTCTGAAGGTAGGTATAGCCTAAGTCTGGAACGCAAGAGGGGCAGTTTCTCCAAGCCCGACATTCATTTTCTTCCTTAATGACAGTATACTGGCCCACTTGAGACCTGAAGATACTGGAACTGTTTAAAATATCAATGTCCTTATTAAGATGTTTAAGAAATCAGAACTTGGAACCACAAGTACATTTTGTATTGCTTCCCCTCATTTATTTTTACAAAACTTTGTGAGGCATAATCTAGCTGTAAAATGTGTTCCATAACTATTTTTTAACATCATTTTCAGGAGCTACGAGAGAGAAACAACATTTTTTTTTTTATTTAATTCGCACAACGATAACCGTTTAGTCCAATTGTTTGTTTAAAAATTGTGAATATGAGGATTTTCATCTTCTCGACTAAAAAACTTCGAAGATGTAAGGATAAGTTAAATAGGTTCTCCATCTTATAAGCGGTAACATCCGTTTAGAGAGACTTATAGAGCTGAAAAGAAGGCTTTGCTCTCAAGGGTCCCGGTCGCCGAAGCCAAACCGCGGGGGAGGGGGATATCAAGGAAGGGGAGGGGAGGGGGATACCCAAGGTATTATGTCAATGGAAAACTTTAAATTTTCTAGGGAAAAAATTTCGGGCGGCTTCCCCCTGGTTTCGGGTCTATTCCCGATGTATATTAATCCAGTTTGGAGTGACTGAACATTCCCTTTAAAGGTTCATGCAACTTTACTAGCTGACGAGTTTAGTCTCATGTATGGGCAAATATCGTTATGTCCAAAGAATAGGGCTGTTGATACTCAGACGAGAATGTGTGACTTATATGACACATATCGCCCCTTTGATTGAATCACTAGGTTAGAGCCCGTGTCAGAGGTGTAAAATCAGTCAAGGTCAGCCATCAATATGGGCGACACGGTAGAAAAAGTGAAAGGCAGGCCACCCTGTCCCAGTTAAGATGACCTCGATACATGATTACACCAGTGAATGTAGCAAAAGCGGACGTCTACACTCGCCGTGTACACATTCCAATAAGATGAAATGGTAAGTGGCAAAGAACGGGGTATACGCACAAGGGGTTTTAATTCACATTGCCAGAGAACCTATTACAGGCAAACTTTCAAGTTTGAAAAGCAAACACTAAGAATGTTCGTCAATGTGGTGGGCTAGGCATGGCTTTGTCGTTCATCTTGCACACATGAACAGCCTCATGCAAATAACCCGATTTCGGGTAAAAATTTCTTCACATCCATGCTCTTCTTGAGTAACTTTTTACTTTCCAAGCCTCTGCAAGGTTTACTGTACATGGACCTTGCAGATGATGACATGTGCAAAAGGCTTGACTTTCATTTTGAACCTTTACTCAATCTTCTATAAAAGTAACAAACCTTTCCTTAATCTCCCGTAAAAGTGACGAACCAAACCTCACAGAGACAACAAAAGAAGGATGAGAGACAATGGGAGTGGATTATTATCACTTCTCTTTATTACATTATTCATTAACTCTAGTCTGAGAGAGTTCTATAGGAAATATACCAAAACTTAAGTCCACGTTATATATATAAACACTGAAGATATTTTAATCTTCATACAGTTGTTACTTACAACTACTGGGAAACTCGGATAAAATTTAATTTTATTGTCAGCTTGGCGGTCGTAGCCTTGCTACTAACACACTTGGCCAAATGTTCCTTTCCTATTGTCTTGAGGTTACTCTTTGCTATGCAAAGATGGGTCTCAAAAAATTGATCATTAACCATGTATTGTTTCTATGTGCAGAGGAAGCTCAATAAACACAGAGTGCAAGATTGTTCAATAGGAACCACAAAATTACGTGTACAGTATGTGATTTGTAGTAGTTCATGTCAACCACAAATTTCTCAGAATGACAATCAATTTCTTTTGACATCAGCATATTTGTTACCTCAGAAAAATTACTCAGAGTAAATTTGTTTTACCAGAGAAAACAGTAAGATTTACATGTGATTAATATTTGAAAGAAACTATGCTACTTATTTGGACTTGGCTTAACAAGTTTACTATTTTGACGAGCTAACAGCAGTTGTCACCATCAGCTGGGACCAGCACTATGAATTCTCCAACCCTTAAGCTCAGCACAATTGACAGACTTGTGATACTGGTTTTCTGCACTACCATGTTGATAATCCCATGGACAAAAAATGTCAGGTCTATATTCTATTTGATTTTATCTTTCCTGATTGGAAAAAATCGTACGTCGCAATCCGATGTTTAAAAAATTTGAAAGAACTGCAATCATTCCTAGGTGTTGACAACTTCCAGCACCTTCTCAACCAGAATGACCCTGCAGAGCGGACAGGCTTTTCTGTCCTAAGTTATCTTAAGTAAGCAGTCATAATGGCAGTGGTCTGAGAGACTACTGTGCAGGCTCATAAAACCTTATACTGTTGAATCAGAAGCACACATAAATATGATTTCTGTTGTGTGAAAGTACCATCCAGCTGGCAAATAACTGACCCGCAAATTATCAGTTGAATTCAATGATATACATATAATCATGAAAATGCTATGTTTCATTTTTAAAAGCTAAATAATATAAAAGTAGAAAAGTGAATTTTCTGAACAGCAGGTGCCATTATGCCTCTCTTGATTGGAAAACTGTAGTGGGAGACAATCAAATTTACCAGTTTATGGAAAACATAGACACACATACCACACACACCCCCCCCAAAAAAAAACAACCTAATGATTTTCTCAACAGACATAAAACAAGGTGAGTATGTGAAATCTTAATGTTTCCCCATTTTAGCTACATTTATGAAACTCATTAATTAAACACTTTCTCTCCTTGTTTGCATGACACATATTGACAATTGCACTTTGAAACTCTAACTGCTTTCTATAGAAAAACCCATATCAAATTGTATCTGAAGGTTTGTTTTAAATATTATTACGCCTAAACATTTATTACATCATCCCACATGAAGTTAGATACTTGTAAACTGCTCGCTGTGAGGCTTTAATCTCTGTCTACTGATGGAGTAGATTCTTTTAAGTGACAATCATTAAATAAATCCAGTTTGAAAGGAGCACTACATTCACCTCAACCTAAAAACCTTTTGTTACATTGATGTCTCATTCTTATCAGAAAGATCAAATATTAGAATATTGCAGCAGTATTAAAAAATTCCCCACCCCTTCCAGCCGCATAATGTGATTGGATGGCACAAAATATGGACATGAAATTTAATTGCACAATCTTGAATGCAACCTTCAACCAGTGAAGTTTGAAATAAGGAGGGTATCACAGACAATTCATGATGCATTTATAGGCCCACATCATAAACCTACTGTTTATGAGAACACTGTGTACGAGAACCGTGGATTGAGCTTCACAAAAATATTACATCAAATCCTGCCCATTACTCTCAGCTCTGTCTGTTTCCTTTAACAACTAAATGCATCTTAGTCTGTTAGACCTGACAATTTTAACACTTTTTTAAAACATCTAAACTGATCCCACCTCCCACTTAATGAAACTTGTGGAAAAATGATTTAAGTACAATGCTTAATACTTTAAATTCTCAAATCATTGAAACACCCATCTTTACAGTTCAAAGTATGTAAAAATGATTAAAACATTGATGAATAATTATTTCTCAAGTGAAATTTTCAAACATTTGAGGCTTATTATAAAGCTGCAAAAATTACAATAGTTGCTCGCCCTTTACATATATGTTGGTATATGGAAGATGGCTGGTATACGGTATGAAACTAATGAACTATCTAAAACGACAAGTAAAAAAAAACCTGTGAATGGGAAAATGTAACTTCTGATTGCGCTGACTTTTTTTTACATATTTACACACAAACAAGCATTACACTTTCACAAAGATTAACTTGCTTAGATATTCCGTTGGGCTTTGGATGAACATGAAAAAAAATTGAAAAAAAAAACAATGACAATTAAGAAAAGACAGTCATGGTTGACAAAAAGGGATTAAAAGATGAATACTACGTGACCAAAATAATCTTGTGCAGATGGAAGGTTAAGTGACTGGTTCATTAAAACATGCATATTCATGACATGGGTAAGACAAATAGGATGTACACTTTCAATACCAGCATGTTTCTTCATCTTTAAATTTTTATCGACTGGATTGTTTTGCTTTTCTTACAAACACAAGCATTGTCTAAATATAAGCCCATCTTTTCTGCTTAAAGGTAGCAAACCTTAGAGTAAGGGATGCATTTACCATCTTCATATTTATTGCTAATAAAATTACTGAGAGCACTTTCCTCTCTCACACTCTTGTAGTTCAATAGAGGTCACATTTACCTTACCTAAATCCTGGAAAACAATTTTTTTTTATGGTGATCAAAATATTGCAACTAACATTTTCAAGTCTATTCCCTGTTGAGAAAAACAACTATGTATATCTTATGTAACATGTTAACCAATCACCAAACTGGTGTATGTGTACTATTGCCACATCTTTTAAATAGGACTTATGGAGAGATAGTGCTGACATTACCAATAAATCAATTCCAAATCCCATTTTGTAAGACAGTGATTAAGCTACCAGTTTTTTTCCCAGATGCATCTTTAAAGATAATTGTGTGTGACAACTATACAGCAACTCAACCGAGATTACATATATACAAACTAAGCAGTTCATATTTTGTCAGTTAAAACGATCTTCACTGATCATCTATATTCACAAATCACTTAAAAAATAAATCCTTGTTTTTAACTTTCCAGAGTCCCCTCAAAGTTTTACCTATACTTTATTCCTTGCACAACTTTATATTAATCCAGGAAACACAAGCTGATAGTTATCATGTCCCTTTCCCCAACCCTGGTGAAATTGTCCAAAGCTACAAAATTTAGCCATCCCAAGGTCATAGCCAGTCAACTCCTCTCCTAATTCTCCACCCCTTAAGCAACTGGATTAAATTTTTGTCCACGATCAAAACATGGTTTCCCCTGAATGATCCATAAATTTGTACCATTAGGACACTAACAGGTCTACTATAAATTTGTGACCTGTATTTTGTTGAAGAAACCATTCTAAAAATCTATAACATTTGTACAACACTTCATAATGCCCAATAAATTTTTCCATTATTATATGAAACCCACTAAGAATATTAGCAACTACAAAAACATATTTAAAAATCTGAATTATGATGTATTAACTCTAAACCCAAATAACAATTTTGTTAAAAAAACTATCCAATCTTCATTTAATGTGCAACCCAATTAAATAACTCCTGCAAAAAATAACGAAGCAATGAAAATATAAAAACTACCATTTCCCACACTCACAGAATCTGTCCTGTCCCTTTGCGATCTGGTGTAGTAACAAAAATCAAGTACAATTATAATTTCTTCTTCTGTCAAGGACAAGCAAAACACAGTTTTATGATACATCATTGCATTGCATTCCCAAACAGGGCATCATTCAGTTCCAGCATTAATATCATTTACTATTAGGCAAGAGATATGCAAAACAAAAGACATTAAGTGTTGATCACACTTTGTGGCCTCTCTGATGGGACGGAGCACTTTTCATGTGTCATGGTTTAAATCCTCGTCACTTTCTTAAAAAGTATAAGAGAGAGAAAAACCTTTGAAATGATATTTTTCTCGTGGGGTTCCCCATCCAAATCACGTACTCTCAATTTCACTTTAGGCCTACAAAATTTTGTGACAAGTGCTTCTCATTTTGACTGAGGGCAAAGATAATGCTAGTATTAAAGGTAATAAACTTTTAACTTGTGAATTGTTTGAGATAAGATAAAGAGAAAATACAAGGAATGGAAAAGTGTGTTTTTCTTCTCCTTCTCTGATGTCTGGTGAAATAGGCCACTCACACATGTATAGAGACAGCGGTCTGGACGGCTGACATATGATACACTCCTGACTTCATCGGATACATACTTCAGAAAGGACAAAATCAGCAAACTTGATAAAAATGGATCATTATCCATTCTTTTATCTATGTGATGCCGGCCCCTGCCATTGATGAATTTCAGATTACTACCCTCTTTGCGGCCTGCGAGACCATGCGACCTTAGCAGAGGAGCCAATGCCGCATTATTGACCCATAAAAACACAATTCAAGGCGTGGATTTCACTTGATAGATGAGGCCGATGTGGAGGCAGATGCATTATTCCAGAGACCGGTCTGTTCATCTCCCGAGGGACTCCCCTGAATGACCTGATTTTGTTGCATTCAAACCAAAAACTGGGGACATCACCATCCAAGGTTTATTATTTGCCTTTGCAGCAATAGAAATATGACTATCTTTACATGCACAAGTATATTAGCAATATCTTTTCATAAATTTGTGGTAATAAATCATTTTTATTGATCATAAAAGCATGACAAATTAAGAAGAAATTCAGCATTTAAGTGAATGAATGTCAAATTCCTTATATTAAACAGACCTTAACATGCCTTGATCCTAAAAAAGGACACTGACCATTTACTTTTAAAAAAAAAAAAACTTTTAATTGGGGCATGTCAGAGACATTTAGATTTCATTACAACAATTTTAAAATCACTGCAGGCAAGGAAAACCACTATTGCACCATAGCACCAACCAGTCATACAACAAAAACAATGTATTGTGCCACTTGAGATGGGGGGTAAAAATGGTTAAAACATAATTAAGAGAATGGAAGGGCTCTTGGAGAAAATTACAGAGCTAGTACTATATTGAACAATAAAAAACCTGCAGAACATGACCAATTTAAGTACTGAATTTGTGACATGGCAACCCAATTGTTGGCATCCAATTAATGCAATGTGACAAGTTAGAAGAAATGTCTTAAGTAATTATGGCATTAAAAAGCCAATGAAAGTTCTTTCTTCAATGGCAGCTTTTATTGAAAAAACAACCCATATCTTGTAAGTCTCTGGCAGTGACACTAGTGATCCTGCAAGAGGATCCTTAAGTTTTAAGCACTGACTTTTTGATAGTTTCTTACAAAAATGTTTGATAGGAATAAATGTAGAGTCACTTTACAACAAACAGTTGTCTGAAATAACGAATGTTGACAGACATGTAAGTACAGAGTGAATACAAACACTAGACAGGATGATTTCGAAGTTTATGCAAGTCTTAAAATCTTACAATGGCATTGCACACAGTGCCCTTATGCGGGAATTCTCTTTGGACTGCTCTAACCCCCCTCTGACCCCCCCCCCCCTCTGATACTTCACTTTAATGTCATAGTTGTAGCCAGAACACTATACCAATAAGTTTGACTTTTTTAAAAAAACATTTGGGCTGTAAGAACAATCAAGTAGGCCATATACTTGCACCAATCAGACCACAAAGGATCTGGGGTTAAACCTGAGAAACTATCCCTTAGTCAGCTGTACACATAATGTGATGGGAAAGCTCCACACAGATTATTCCCCCCCCCCCCAATTCATCCCACCAGAAACACCATCCCCCAGAAAATTTTCACCACGCTACCTATAATGAATCCACAGACAAATATAACAAATCTTACTGGGATCAACCATAAGATATAAAATATGACCAATCTTTAACTTATTAAGACTGCCCTTCCTTTTTAGAAGAGCTTTGTTCCTTAGCACACACCAGGATTAATGTAATCATTGCACTGCTTTCTGGAGGGATTCAAACCTTAGTCCAATTTCCGTGCACATTCTGATATAGTTGAGAATTACCTTTTTTATTTGGTGATGTACATAACTTTAATGCAGAGTTCATTCTTTGCACATGCATAGATGCGCTTTGATTCTTTCTTAGTATGAGCTGTAAAACTTTGATCCTTTCCTTAAGTGACTCACAACATACTGTTTCTAACCCTAACTCTTATCAAATCTTTCCTTTCAGAACATTCTACCCCAAAACTAGCTAAAACTTTTTCCTTACACTTCAACTGCAGTTTCAAACTGTTCCATACACCATATCCAAACTCAACTTTAGATTTACTGATCTGCATTTCCTTTTGGTGAATATCGTGTCAAACTGGTATGAAAGTCTTTGCAATTTGAAATTGTCATATATGTGCAAGGGCCAATATCTATGAGTGAAATATTCTTCTAAACCCTCCAAAATCAAAACAAACTAAAATGAAATGAAAAAATAATTTTGGGTCTCCTTTCATGTTAATATTAGTATCATTAGAATTATTATTGTTGTTGTTCTAAGGCTAACCTAAAATAAGTGACTCTTAAAAAACTGTCTCTGGGCAAGATTCATATAATCAGTATTAGATTTTAACTGATTGAAACAATTGCACTAGGTACCTGTATAGCCAACACTACTTTTTATTCATTTGACCTTAGGGCAAGGATAAATATAGACACATCACTTTTTATTTATTTTTTTTTCAACTTTCAGCTAGCTTTATAATCTCTGTTAATATTTGTAGGAGGTGCACACTACATCAAGGTAAAGGAGAAGAATTGAAGACAGGTGAAAGACGACACGTACTGAAGAATTAAAACACACTATCTGACAAAGAGAGACATATTTCTACTAAACTTTCAATACGGTAAAACTATGTACAACAATATGTCTAGACCGATCACTATGTCTCAGACCCCAACATTGCACAAATTGGGCCCAGAAATACCAGATTTCTGATTCTTTATTTACAGACACACTGAACCCAACTGAAAGACTGGGAAGAAGGAGATACAACTATAGTCATCATCACTGTAGTCAACGTAATCATCAACGTTATCATCATATTCTGCACTGTAGTCATCACCGTTAATTGCCATCATCGTCGTCTTCACAGACAGGGAAAGGATTTCAAAAGATAAAATAATAAAGGAGTTACTAGTAGGAGATGTTTTACGATGAGTTGGCCAAAGAACTTGCAGCGGAATGCATCTCTGCCTCCAGAGCCTTTCTTTGTTTTTCTAAAGTCTGTTAGGGCAAAAAGTGAAAGGGGGAAGTGGTTAAAACAAAGACACAAAAAGTTTGGGAGTAAATATTGCTATTGTGTTGTCTAGTTTTGATATAAGCTTAATCTTTCACAAATAACATAGCAAATTTTTAGTTTTACTTGTTCTCTTTTAGGTGACATTTGAAGAAATGAGACTTAGCAATCAGGTTTGCACTTGATATCTCCCTCAACTGAGTCATATTAGGTGAGTGTAGCATCCAAGAACACTCAACCTTTTTAACATCAGATATGATCTTCTAAATTGAAATATTACAAAGATGAAATTAAAATATTAACTTGAAAGCTAATCATAAAGGCTTTTTTCCAAGCAGATATTTGAAACAATTGATTTTAGTATGTAATAAGTGAAAACTTCTGATTACAAAGTTTTCAGCTTAAACATCTCAATCAGAAATGAGAAGTAAAAATAAATTTTGACCATAAATAGTTTCAACAATATCTAACAGTAGCTCCAGAGGGTGACACTTTTTCTTTGGTGTTATGTTGTCCGGGATAAAATTTTTTGGCATTGGATACAAAGACAAGTGAGAGGTTTCGGGATTGGCATGATGTTGGGCTTAGCATACAAGAGCAAAATATTATTTAAACCGTTGACAGAATCTTTGAAAAAGATCTCAAATTTTGAATAAAATAATAAGTGATTTCTTGGCATGAGGTTGTAATGGACAAAAGATGGTGGGCATTTCAAAGATTGATATTGTACAAGTATAGAGCTACAACTGCTTGTTGGCCCATTACGTGAAATAGTTCTTACTAAAACAACCACTAAACAGTCTAAAACCAGACTTTTGGGTGGAAAGTCATGTTTTTACTTGATATTAACATTCACAGTTTATAGCCACTACAATGCTTACTGGGTTTTATGATATATTTTTTTTTTTATTTTAGGGTTGGAGTGGGTATAAACTCTACTTGGGAACATCAAGTAAAAATCCGACTTAACTGCACAAAAGTCGGGGTTTATACTGTTTAGTGTAAGGCAGTTTTAGTAAGGGCTATTTCCTGTATTAAATGCCCAATTTATTCAATATTTTTAAAATCAGTGACAAGCATGTGTTAGCAATTTTGCCAGCTTGTACCCAAAATTATGTTATTTCTGATGTTATTATTTCCAACACTGGTGTTCCTCAGGATACAGTTTTAGCCCCTTTCCTTTTTACTGTCTATACTTCTGATATTCGCTCTACCCATGTCAACTGCCCCCTTTTTAAATTTGCTGACGACACTGCCCTTATTGGCCTCATTTCAAATGACAACCATAGAATTTACCTTGTTCAGATAAGTAATTTTGTGCATTATTGTATAGAGAATTTTCTGGAGTTATATGTTAAGAAAATGAAGGAGATGATGATTGATTTTAGAACCAAGTACAAAGTCACACCGGAACCTGCATTAATTAAAGCTTGTGTCGTAGAAAGGGTTACCCAGTACAAGTATTTAGGAGTTGTAATTGATAATGATTTAAAATGGCATGAGTATGTTGAGTATGTTGAGAAGTGTTTAAAACCCAGATTATATTGTTTACGAAAGCTTACGTCTTTTAGTGATAACCAATATATTCTTGCCACATTTTACAATTACATTTTATGTAGTGTATGGACTTATTGTCTCTTATGTTGGGCGGGCAATACTGACAATAGCCGTATAAAAGTACTACAATCTTGGACAAAACTGTTGGGACACTTTGCCATAATATTCTTGAATTTCAGTTCAAGGCTTACATGAATTCCCCTCCCCCAGGTCGCTCCCCATTTCAATTTTGCGATGAAAGAGTGACTGTATGCCGTGAATAGGCTAACTGTGGTCAACATTGCGAAGGGGAGCGGGGGTGTCCCAAGGAGTTTTGACCAAGATTGTAGATGACATTATCAAGCCGGTGGGTAGAATACTAGGGGAGAATCTTCCTTCTGTTGTTACAGTCTACATGAAACACGCTGGTGCAAAATTGCAATCGCTATGGAATGACTCCTCCCATCCTCTGTATCACCAACTAAGAAGCCGTATAATCCAACAAAGTGGCAGACTAAGGTTCTAGAATTCAAATACTAATTTCTATCAATCCTCATTCATTGGTACTGCCATTGCTATTCACAATAAGAACTTTACTAGATAGTTTTTAGATGGTACTGTTGTATTTTTGACTCTTTTATTCATTTACCTTTAAATGTCTTCTATGTCTATATTATGCTTTTCACTTTTAGGGTCCTTTTCATCTTTTACTTTCTTTTCTTTAATTGTTTTGTACTTTTTAACTTGATGTCCTGCTGTTTTTGTTACTTTTTATGCTTTTTTTTTTTGCCATATTGCTCTTGTACATTCTGTTTACTTCTTACTCCTCTTATCTCAGACTTGTAATTTCCTTATTGGATTCAATAAAGTTTACTCTACTCTACTCTACTCTACTCTACTCTACTCTACTCTACTCTACTCTACTCTACTCTACTCTACTCTACTCTACTCTACTCTACTCTACTCTACTCTACTCTACTCTATCTTGAGAGGTTAATAATAACTTGTCATTTTGTATTTTTAACTGAACTAATATAACTTTACCGATTCATTCAGTGACAATGCCATGTGCGTTACTAACAAACAGGTTTATTCAACAGCCATTCCTGTCAAATCAAACTTGCATTTCTACATGGAAGCCAAGATGTGTGATGATTTGGAGGAAGAGAACAGATGGCTCTCCTACCTACTGTCACACAAACCACGATGGGATAAAACTGAAATAAATGAGGGGGTACTTCAAGTAAACATGGTTACCATGGTGTCTTATCATAGGTTCTATGATCTGTATAATTGTCCAATCATAGGAGTTCAAATTTGAAGGCAAAGTCTGGATCATTCATCACTTCTTATGCCAAACAAAAAGCCACCACCATGCATGTGGATATTAGTTGCCAAAAATATCAAATGGTCTTACAAAATGAGTTCATGCCTTCAGAATCAGATTTGAATGAGTTTTGTAGTAAGCAACAATTGTATTGTACTTGACATTTTGTTCCAATCCTATCTATCCATTAACTTAGGATAAAAAATATATTATTTAAACTAACACTGAAATCAGAGCAAAAGTTTACACTCACAGAGGATGAGAGTTCCTTTCAAATTGATACCAATTATTTGCTCATCCATGTGCATCAAAACAAAGTCTTACCTTATCATTTTCTTTAAGCAAAAATTCCATACTTTTGTTGTGAAGTTTGTCAACTTCTTCTTTTTCATTCTTTTGTCGTGTTATTAGCTGTAAGAGAAGAAGCAAAAGAGTAAGAAATAGAAAACACAAGCCTCAAATATTTGCATAGACCAATCCTGACACAAGTGAACATCACAAACAATCATGTAAATTGCAGTTCCCAGCACTGAGGCATTCTTCTGAGTGTAACTATTCCCCACGTTGAGGAGTTCTTCTGAATGTAACTCATTCCCAGCACTGAGGAGTTCTTTTGAAGGTAACTCATTCCCAGCACTGACGGGGTTCTTCTGAGTGTAACTCATTCCCAGCACTGACGGGGTTCTTCTGAGTGTACCTATTCCTAGCATGGAGGAGTTCTTCTGAGTGTAACTCATTCCCAGCGCTGAGGAGTTCTTTTGAGGGTAACTCATTCCCAGCCCTGAGGGGGCTCTTCTGAGTGTAACTATTCCCCACACTGAGGAGTTCTTCTGAGTGTAACTCATTCCCAGCCCTGAGGAGTTCTTCTGAGTGTAACTCATTCCCAGCACTGAGGGGGTTCTTCTGAGTGTAACTCATTCCCAGCATGGAGGATTTCTTCTGAGTGTAAGTATTCCCCACACTGAGGAGTTCTTCTGCGTGTAACTCATTCCCAGCACTGACAGGGTTCTTCTGAGTGTAACTCATTCCCAGCACTGACGGGGTTCTTCTGAGTGTAACTATTCCCAGCATGGAGGATTTCTTGTGAATGTAACTCATTCCCAGCATGGAGGATTTCTTCTGAGTGTAAGTATTCCCCACACTGAGGAGTTCTTCTGAGTGTAACTATTCCCAGCCCTGAGGAGTTCTTCTGAGTGTAACTCAAGGGTATGTGAAGTCTCAAAAAATTTCAACAACTGATACAATGATATGTTTTGCACATTGGTATATCTTGAAAACTTGACAGGTGCGCAGTTGAGTTGATGGGTGGGTGAGGTGGGCTCTTTTAATGGGTTACTTAGATAGAGTTTACAGCTCAGTTTCTAACCAACTGGTCTGAGTCAAGCCGGCCACTGCCTTTTTTCCAGTTATGGTGCACTGGACTGTTTTCCCTTCTCCACTGCTTATGCTGAACACCAAGCACAATGGAAGTTGGTTCCATTTTTAAAGTCTTCAGTATGACCCAGCCAGGACTCCAACTCCAGACCTGCTGGCTGCAAGTAACATGCTCTAACCACTTGACCATGCAGTTGGTCTTTAATGGCAAGTTTTGAAAATTGCAGGGAACTATTTTATCATTCAAAATGAGACTGCTCTCTCAGGAGAAAAGCTTCTTTCGAAACTGGTGAAGATGCATGCACAACAACTTCACTTGTAATATTCTGACTTATACAGTCAGAGAGTTACATTAATACAATACAATTCTCCTGCATTGTAGTCAACAAAGAAGATGTAAAATCCGCCCC
This sequence comes from Holothuria scabra, assembly GCA_037179385.1. NCBI lineage: Eukaryota > Metazoa > Echinodermata > Holothuroidea > Aspidochirotida > Holothuriidae > Holothuria > Holothuria scabra. The sequence continues at coordinate 29,517,077 of CM074180.1, read as the reverse complement.
CTACCCCCCCTCAGCCAAAACGAAAATATGATGAATGGTTAAGCAGCATTTGCAGACTCCCAACAAAGAGTATTGGCAATCAAAAAAAGGAAATCAGAGAATGGAATTCATGATAATATTTTCTCAGTAGAATCTTTAAAACTTTAAGCCAAATCTTGCCATTGTGAAAACAGAGATAAAACAAAGTGTAATTAATATGTTAAAAATATTGTCTTGGTTGAAACAAAACACTAAGAAATAGGCACAAACTGCATCTAAAGAAGAATAGCGTGGAGCAAAAGAGACCATCTTATTGATTTTTAATCAAATTTGCCTTACCCTTTGTCTTTCATCTAAAAATTTCTTTGTGTTGTTACTTTGTAGTTCTCTTACTCTCCTGTTGAATGAATGTGAAAATGCCATTCAAAACATCTATTTCTTACATTCATTATTTACTTTCCTTAAATTAAAGATGATGATGAGATTCACAATAATTAAATAGTTACATCAATTTATTTCAACACTAGTTGACAAATTCCAAAACATTAATTATTTTTTATTCCTTTCGCCCAAAGTTGACAAATTTCAGCAATGTGCAGTAGATAAATTTACTAAAGGTCATACACCAAGTAATATACACATTGAGCTTTTTCATAATCACCCTAAAGCAATAAAATGAGATTGTGTCTGGATGAGGATGAACTTTAGACGATGTGAGAGGGGCTTAAAAAGAAGGTTTAGAAAATTGGTACTGTTTGGGTTGAGAGAATTGGGCCTTTAAGTGCACCATCCAGATTAATTTCTGACTTTTTCCTTTGAATATTAGTTGTCTCCATAATTGTCAAGTGCCTAGGGAAGCTATACTATTGTTCCTGCTTTATCATGATTTTAAGTGTACCTCAAGTCAAAAAATTAAAAAAATATATATGAAACAGAATTAAAATGAACTGTAACAGTCCAACTCCCATCTTTATAGGACATACTTGAGCCAAGACATAAAATAGAGAAGTTTTATATTCAGGCAAATTAAAACAGAACATTGCTCAATAATTTGTGATGTCATTGCTGTACTACTCAAATTACAATCTTTGTATTTCTTTGTTTTCTGAAAGTTACTGCACTTTGCACCAAGGTGTGATAGCCCTCTTATGTGGTGATGTAAATATTAAAGCCATATCTGTACTACATGCCAAGCAAGCAAACAGAAAGCGTTCAAGGTCATAGAAACGTTTGCCATTGCAAAAGGAAACGAAGCAGGTAATAAGAGTTGTACAACTAGAAAGTCACAAATTATTGCACAAAGGACTATTTTATTTTAAGTGAATATATTTCATTATTTAACATCTCAACAAAAGAATGGGATATGTCAATGGGAGTTGGATAAATATATATTTTTAAAATTCTAGACTTGAGGTACAGTGTAAGTCCAATGTAATGTATTTTTTATTATTGTTATTATTACTATAAAGGATTGACTGAGGAGCATCTGTTAAACTTTTTCAGATAAAACACATAAAGACAAACAATGACATGAAACTTTTGAAGAGACTAATTTGTCCCTGCCCCCTGCATTACTACAAAGAAAGGTAATGTTTGCAGAATTTGAACCAGGAACCAACCAATGATGTTCAAAAAGAACATGCCTTCCTCATCAGTCTTATTGGACAAGAGCAGTTATCCTAGGACTGTGACCATTTAGTGATTAATGGCTAAATGATCCCAAGTGGATTAAACATTTAAAGCAGCTCATTGAGTTGGTTCATAAAATTCAACAAATTTCTCCAAACCTGTAAAGTTTACTTCACATATCAATGACAAATGGTCAAACTAAGACAATCTCCATACCCTACATACAAATAACTGTGTAATGAGTGAGTAATTAAGGGTTCAAATCCGTTTTCAAAAATTCGTGACCAGACACTTTTTCAAATTATGCACAAAACCATTACAAGTCAGGATACTAGAAAATTTAAAATTTAACATTTTCTGTGACTTTTGGACTTGAAACTTGACTTGTTATGCTAACCTAAAGCATTGTTATGTGGCAGTGACCCTCTGAGACTCTCATTAAGTTATCGATATCAACTCAATGAGCCTCTTTATAAAAAGCTACTTGCGATTTAATCTCAAATCCCATTGTTTGTCTATCTAAATATCTGCAAATTCCTCTGTCTATATTGTCGATTTTCCTTCTATCAATGTTGGGACTTGTGGTATGTGTGGAGATTAATGATTCATGTTGTCCCAATGCGACACATGCATTCTGAATATAGAAAATACAAGCATTTAACAGTGTTTCAGGCACCTCATCATCATTTTCTTCAAAGGACTCTTTTAGGGCTGCTGCCACCCAGTTGGGAAGTCTTGTTATGTAAGTAATTTGCATTTGCTGTACTGTACATACAATACGTTACCCCACAGAAATTCTCAACACTACTGTATGAAAACACAGCCTTACTTGGCTAATCGCTATTAACCACTAAACAATCAAAAAATTATGCATTAAAAGTTTTGTAATTTTACTAAACTTTACTAAACCTTCACAGCCCTAAGTTATCCCAAACTTATTTCAAAGCAACACCTCATCACAGGTTTCTTTCATAATATTTAAGGACTTAAATAATTCTATGCCAAGCAGTATCCTTGATTAAATTTCACAACTGAGGAACAAAAGTATTGTCACATGATTCTCAACAGCCAATCATGAAATAGGATAGTGTACTACACTGATTCAAGTTGAGGTGAGTGCATTTCCCATATTAGTATCAAAGTAAAACATACCTGTCTCTCTCTGCCTTATTTTTGACACTTTTATCTTGTGTAATATCTTTGGTAGACTCCATGGACACTTTGGCTTGGTTAGACTTCAGTTCTTTTGTCTCTCTGCATTCAGAAGATTCATATACAAATTATAAATTAGATGCAATGTCTTTGCCATCAAATAGGGAACCTCTACATTTACAAACACAAACACCTTTCTCAGTTTTATACACCTTCTTTCCATGACATAGGAATCTACAATCTTGAACAAAACTCGTTGGGACATACACTCCCTCTTCTAATGTTGTTCCTCGTTATGCAATTAATGGCACAGAGCCACTGTTTTAGATACAGCATAGGAAGGGGAGCACGGGTTTCATGTTAGCCTACTAACTGAGATTAACGAATATTATGGCAAAGTGCACCTTCAGTTTTGTTCATGTATGTAGGAAGTCCGTGGGTCACACACACTTTCTTGGTTTGCTCTGTATTAAACAGTGAGACAACTGAGAATGTACCACCATAGTATCTCCAAAAAGCCCCCATTACACTCTCACTGACTAATCTCCATGGAATAAATAACCCACCCTTGCCTTTATCAATCACCACACCCCGTTTGCTACCCTTCACCGTGATATCTGCCACTACTGTCATGGTTTACCGTCTCACTGACTTATATGCCAGTTCATATTTCCACATTTTCATGCACTACTATACTATAAGAGTTATGTAGCCATGATTTGTTCTTCCAGGCCCGCAACAGATCCAGCTTGTAGTTATAACATTGTTCTACTTTCTTGCATACTAACCATGAATTCATATAATACAAGGGTTTGCTGTAAATTTTGGCCCAATTCCCACCGATGCACATTTCTTTAGGTTCTTGTCAAAAATCAGCATTGATGGTTGATAATTGCACACTTACATTTAAGGACATTACCTCTCCAACATGCATAATTGTTAATAATTATTCCCGTTATTCCCAGTGCTACAAATGGCTGTTCTCTACACTGTATATGTAGGCCTACAGATTGTTTTTTAAAAAGATATGTTTGGTATGCCGTACAATTTGTAAACGTTCCACCAACGTACCAACTATAAAGTTGAGAAACTTGGTGCCTATCATCTTGCATAAATTAAGCCGCTTCCCATGGTTCCTTTTGTCAAGCATTTAAAAACTGATACATACTGACGTCATGTAACATCATTGCGGAAGATGGCTGCAAGCAATGAAATTCGCTTCACAGACTGTGCACGTACCATTCTTTTTATGAAAACATGTTTGGGAAAACAAGGGTTCTAAGACATCATACACATAAAGTCCATTGCACTTTTAAAGTTGCCTCTATGTAAGAAACCATGTGCTTGGTTCATCATTGCTTTCAATCAGCCAATCACACTCGTTACATCGTCAATACAGTTTACTGTGTAGGAATAATGTGCAGAAACCAACCGGTTTTCGCATAGAATTCTAATACTCCCACTGCATTTGTGTAACAATCAAATTTCCCAAACTTGTGTTGTAACCAGGCAAAACAGTTCAGAGATGGAGTATTTAGTGGGGGTTTAGATTGTAGTGTAGGTATGCACAATTTCATTTGCCTATTTTCTGAATTAGGGCATAAGTGTGAGGAGTGAAGTAAGAATAAATATGGGGGTTTTCATCATAAAGGTTTAATGAGATGGTTTGTTTGTTCGATTGATCATTTCCCAAAAATGTGAAACATTAGCCCCGCCTCTAACCTGCAAAACGGACCTTTGTGTTTTAGTTGTACAAGTTGTGTCGTAGGGCGTAGCTATACATAAATGCGCTCTGGAGTGGGCACAACAGTTTCCTGATACAAGCCTACAGGGGCAAATGCAGGCTAGTTAATACTCAACTCTGTTGTTCAGCAGAGAGTCTGATGGGATATACATACAGAGCTCTGAATCGCATGCAGTGGTATATGCATGGAAGTTAAAAGAGTTAGTTGCAGTTTCACAAATAAGCCAGTGATTTTGTCGTTTAATTGTATAAACAAAAGAAAACAATCATTAACGGAAAGAAGAAAAAATATTGAGGCTAGGTGGCAGCAATTTTGAACATCGCTGCCTCCTTGATTTTGAAGCTTGAACGTCTCGGGCCGCAATGTTCAAAAGCCCAGGGAAAACCCTAAATACCTCTCCTTGTGAGCCAATATCACACCCTACACCCCCTAGGCTTCCTACTTTTGCATCACATAAACTAATGGCATTATGCCTGGTTTTGAAGATATACCACCAACCTATCATGTTTCTGTGTTAGTGACCTCATCTGTTCCAGGTGTGCAGTCTGTAGTAGCTTTACCAGTATTTCACATTGCTGTTGGACATGAGTAAATTTTAAGTTTCGAGTTTCTTCCGCCTGCTTGGCACGGAGTTCTTCAAATTGCCTTGACTGGTCAGCTACCACACCTTTCACCTTTGAGACAAGAAAGAAAGAAAAACTAAAGTCAACAACTTCAGTCATGAATAAAATTCCTTAAATCTGTAAATCATAAATTTGAATAAATAAAGAAAACCCAGTGATAACTCCAATTGTTATAGTCCAATTCACTACTTTGCATAGAACCTATTTCCAAATAGCAATTACAATGAATTGTGGGATAGAGTTTTGGGTGTACGTCAGTTTTCACCACAGTAAAATGCCATTGACAAAAATGACAAACACCCAAAACTCTATCCCACAATCCTTTGTAATTGCTATTTGGAAATAGGTCTATTGGTTGGTATTTGTTTGGTTTGCATCCTTGGCTTTTGGTTGCTTAACTTGAGAACTTGAAACTCTGCTTAATGGTAGCTTTTCTTAGATTCAATCACGACAAACTCTGCAAAAATGAAATGCAAATAAGGATATTTCAGACACCATGAAGGTTAAATTAGATGGGGTTTTATTGCCTTAACTTATAACATTCTAATTTAATTTAGACATGCCTGCAGACTTTTTTTCCAGTTATGGGGCAGAGGATTGCCATCTCTACTACACTGACTATGCCAAGCATCAGGCAAAATGGCAGTGAGTTGCATTTTTTCAGTATTTTGATATGACACGACCTGCAAAAAAAAAAAAAAAAAAACCCCTGGACCTTTCAAGTGAGGGCCGGATGCTCCAACCAGACCACTCAAATGGTCTAAGACAACATGAAGGAGAATCAGAAAACTGTAATAAAAGAAACAAACTCAAGACAAACTAAAGCAAGTTTTAGAATATGACACTTCATCCCTTTTCCTAGGCTTCCACAGATCTGACTCAAGATTGAAAAGCTTTAATTTTAAGAAATAAATGAAAACACAATCTACATTACATTAATTGTAAAGAAAATTTTAAATGATTTTCAAAAGGAAGAGACGTAAAATTCCTTTTATTAACACATGCAAAAATAAACTCTTTCAGTGAAAAGTCAATATGTCCACATTTTTTCATAACTTTTACAACTGGTCAAGTTCCATACAGAGTATTTTCAATTTTCATTACAATTCTTCTTCAAATTTCAATCTTTCATACATGCAATGACCATTCAGACCCCATATTACAATTTCACAATGCTCTTAATTTGTATCATTGTTTTTATGCAAAATACCCACTAATTACAGAGTGGGCTGAAACAACAACAACATCCAATGAACACATACCTCATCCCTTGACACACCCGATGGGAGGGTTGCTGGCAGGGTAGGAGAACCAGGTGTTGCTTCATGTGCCTCTGCACTCACTACACCAGAGCTATGGAGGAGAGGGAGGAGGCAAGAATGACTGTTTGATTCAATCACTCACCTTGGCTTTATGATCAGTAACCAGTGATTGCACCTTGTTCTCAATTTCAATCTTCAAGTCTGTGCAGTTGCTTTCCCTGAAAAGTACCACAATAGCAAAAAAAATTGCAAACAAAAATGACAACAGAAACGTGAAAAACATGTGTGAAAAGTGTACCTCTTGAGGTGTAACAAAAATACTAGATGCAGGGTGGAAAGATGATGAATGAACTGGTGATAAAATAATACCCACCAAAAATCAACACAGAGGGACAACAAATAGGAAAAAAAAAGAAAAGAAAAAAATGACAAACTTAAGCGGAAGCATTTCTGACAAAATTACCTACATGACATCAACAGAAAGTTGAAATAAAGTTGCACAGGATGGCAAATCTTTTCTCTAGAGAATCACCAATTTACTTAGGTGGGAAAGTATTTGAGACCTATGTACTGTGGGAACAAAGTTGTAAGTATATACTGGGGGGAGGGGGCTGAGGAAGAATTTATTTAGAACCTTTGTGAGAAATGATGAAACACAAAATGGATAACCACTAACTTCATTTCAAGTAGATATGGTGTTTTCATTAGTCTTATGTGAAGGTACAATTTTATTTGCTAATAACTAATGAAAAGGTCTTCAAACTTCTAATCTATCATCACAAATTTGTGTCAAACATTTTATTTTTTACTCCTGATTTAGTAAAGATGGTTTTAATCACTACAACAGACTTCAAACATAAGTACAGAATGACTAAATGATTCCAGTTATCTCCAGAAATGAAAAATACAATTACACCCATTTAATTAATAAACTTGGTTATAATGTTACGTTATGGCTACTTTAAACCATTTGACAAAATTTTGTTAGAAAACTGCTCATTTTATTCAGGAAAGCCTCTTACTTTAAGTTTTAATGTTCAAACTGTATATTTGGAAACTTCATTGAAGGTAAATATGTGAAAACCTTAAAACTTATTTTATCACTACTCCAAAATGCATTGTAAGTGTTCAGAAGAGGTATGAAAATTCTCATTTGTTAAGTGCTCTTTCATTGACATCAAAATTTGAAAATTCAAAAGATGCAGGGCAGAGGTAGATTATAATCCACAAAATGCAGAGAGGGTACTTGGATTGGTAACACTCTATAGAAGATTCTGATCAGTACTTATTATTAGTGACTGTAGGCAGCCATTGGTGGGGTCCCTCAGCCTTAAATCATCTTCATTTACTGTCTACATGAATTTCAAACTCTCATATTCTGTGAAATTGAGAGAATTAAGACACAATTTAGTGTACAATTATCCTTAATACAGGTAAGCAAGGAAATTAAAAGATTACAAGGTAATAAACCCCACTTATGGCCAACTAAAATCAGACCATCACTTGACTGTCTAGATTCTTCTATAGCATTGTATGCTCACAAAGACATGGCCCTCCTTCAGGAACAAATAAGTCTGTGCCTGTACTATACCAGGAGGTGCTTCACAGAATCATGGCACATTTAGGTCAACTTGATAATTTTGTGTTAACATTTTTGACAGACAGACTTTGAAGCTTCATTCAATTTAGTTGAGTACCAGCATTAAGAGTTTGGATGAAAACCAAGTATAAGGTTGGGCTCAGCTTGCGATTTGGCTTCTTGGAAGCAGAAGCCCATGAAGGATAAAAATGGAACAAGACACTACAGGACACATGGTCATAGTCAAAAAAAGGAATTTGTTATAATTGCAAGAAATGAAAAACAAAATAAAAACAAAAACAAACAAACAAACAAAAAACATACACAAACAGATGTAAACACAAGAGAGTGAATGTAATGAAGGTCCATGAAACCATATCTCAAAATTTTTTTAAGGAATTTTGTCAAAACCTGAAACTTCAACTTTATGGAAGAATCTTTTCTATTATTTGTTTCATATGTTCCTTCTGTACAGACTTCATAGTTTTTAACATTTTGTTTGAAAATACAACAACAACCTTTTTGTTAGGTTATCTTAATTTACATTTGAAGCTAAGTATTGCCAGAGGTGCATCATGGGAAATCAGGTTAAAACATGAGAGACACTCACCCTTTCTTCCTAATTGCTTTTTCAAGGCTTTTCTCTTTGAACTGCTTCTCTTTATCATGGTAAGCCATCATTTTATCTACTGTTAAGCAATGGTTCCGTTGAAGATAAGTTACATCCTGTGAGTAATAAAGAGAGATATATATACACTTTACTGGTAGTGTGACATTTTTTTTTCAAATAAAATGTGCTTTATTCTAATTGAGAACAAGGCAAACATTACAACAATGAAAACACATTTTAGTTATTAAGGGTCATTAATTCTTTATTCACTACTATATATTACTTCCAATGCAACAATCTAATGTCAAATGGACAGTTTTTACCTGACTTAAAGAAAAAAAAAATTTTACTGAAACAGCTTTTTTTTTTCTACTGGGGATACAACTCATTTTTTTCTAGTATTTCTAAGAAAGAATTGCAAGTCCAAATTTCAAGTATGTACATCTTGCACTACTTAGTTCAAACTTAAGAATGAATGAAAGGATAATGGCATTACATTTTTCAGCTGCAAAATTCTTTGACAGGCAATCAGGACCTACACATGAGATGATCTTTTCATTGGTAACTATTCCTAACTAGGGCAGACTGCAAACTCTGTTTCCAGAATGTTTTAATCTGCGATTCTTGATTTATGTAACATTCTACAACATATAAGAAACTTTGTTGTTTTGACTCACTGCTATATAGAGCAACTTGCACTGTGCATGTTGAGCACTCAATAATTTATAACACTGATTGGAAGATTCTCACCATATTGCCTAATTAAGCTACTTGTTTAATGATACTTTTATTGTTTCAGTTGAAAATTACCATCTTATCCCCGAACTCTTTGAAAAATGTAATCTTCCTATTTTGGGGTAAAACAGGTATGTATCACTTAATAGGCATATACAAATGAGTTAAGTTAAAACACAAAAAGAAGTTACTTTACTGAGATAACCAATGGATGATTAATTCATATTGAAAGGCATAACTCACTTTGGAATGTTTTTTTGATAAACTCTCCAATTCCTTTTGTTGTTTCCTGAGGAGTTTTTGGTAATTTTTGCCCTGTTTCAACTCATCCGATGTGATAGGTGGCACAACTGTAAAACAGAAACAATATACAACAATATGACAGCAAAGTAATTGTTTTACCCTCATAACATCAAGATGTATTTATTGACTGTCTTTGCAGATAAACTCTTGCAAAAAAAAAATGGAGACTTACAAACCAATGTTATGCAATAGAGCATGACTGCCTTAATGTTTAAGACATGGAAACATACACCTTAGTGGTCAGGGTAAGCTTGCCCAGTTAGGTAGTTAGATAGAAAGGGTTTCATGTCATAACGTGAAACCTTCTGGTTTTATCTTGTTGTAAGTTAGCTAGTTAGATGAGATTTAAAGATACACAAACAAGAATTTGTTATATAGGGTCAGTCCGCTCGATATTGTTCAAAGCATGAATTTATTATCAAGTATGGTTTAAGTTTCAAGTTTGGTTTCCCTTTAGTTAGTCACCTCTTACGACAGGCTGGAAATACCGTGGGCATATTCTACAACCCCCAGTCCACAGGGGGCTTAATCTAGTGGTGCCTACTGTTTTTTCCAAGTGTGGGGCACTGCACTGTTTTTCCTACTTCATTCCTTATGAAGAGCATAATGCTCAATGGCTGTAGGTTCCATTTTTGTGGTATGACTCCCCCCAGGAATCAAAGTTGGGTAATCCCATGGGAGAAAGGGATGCTTTACCTCTAGACCAAACTTATAATTTGCATGGTATCATCAATTACAATATGAGCAATTGGACTCCAGAAGATCATAGTTTGAATCAGGAGATCATAGTTTGACTAAAATAACTATTTCCCACACTTTGCATGCATAAATTTTTATACCAAGAGTATGCTCTATGGCACTCTCTCAGTCCTTGGTTGCCAACATTTAAAGACTGACACACATTACACAATGCTCCTACACCCCTCTTCCTGTCAACTATAAATGAATCATAAATCACTGCATTCAGGCTATGTATGATTCTTTTGTACTAAGGAATAGTGAAATGCTTTGAAGTGTCAACCAATAATATTTCATGACATCTTCAAGCATACTGAACTGAAGAAATGATATGAGGCTTATCCACACAGTTTTTACATTAGAAGTGAAAATTTGCAACATGAAAATTTAGGTCTTAATTTAATAAGGTTAAAATACTTTTCTTTTCTTCACATGCAAACTCTTAGTCTTAATGCAACAGTGATTGAGCTGGGCCTCATCCTGAAAAGCCACCAAAAGAAATTTGAAGGATTCAAACGCAATGATTAAGTGGTATGTGACTACAAAAGGAGATGTGAGAAAGTGAACATTACAGGTAATTAACTGAAAGGTATGACCTACGAAAGTATGCAAAGACTTAACATCTTGCATTACCTATTGAATTTTCATCTTAGTAAGTGCTACCTTTTGAAAATGATCAACATTCACTCCAAGTCACTTTTCATAAATGAAATGGGCACCAGAAAAATTTTTGAAATGTTGCATTTTTACCTCAATTACAAAGTTTAAAAAGCAATGTAAATTTCTATGGGTACGTACGCTTGTCTTTGTCTCTGATATCAGCCAATATTGATGAGTTTGAATCTCGAATCGGTGGAGCACCTGGTGTACATGATGGGGAGGTGGTCTGTGGGGAGACTGTTCCCGTCCTCTGGGGATTTCTGCTCTGTCTCTTGCCAGGAGGCACTTGTTCTATGTCAGTCTGTTGGTTTCAAAATGGAAGAACAAATATCACTAATGACATCACTTGAAAGTAAAACTCTGACACCAACTGACTCAGTAGGTCATTTTAATACAAGGTCTTTGTTCTGAGGCTTCATCTATACGAAACATTTTTCTGATAACCCTCCTGCAGAAATCTATTTTGGCCTTCATGACAGACACTCACCATCTTAAACTACATTTTTGATAAAAGGTAGCCAAATTCTCAATTGGTCTCCTGATTGACATTTAATAAAAAAGATGCTGAGTAGCTCATATTTATACACAGCAAACAAAGAGAAAGTCTCAATCATGCATTTGGGGCCTTGCATTCTCAAGACAAAATCATAGTGTTCATCTTCTTTTTTGCTGTTGACCCACACTGGCATTTATGAGTGTATCATGCCCCATCATTGTTAAATTAAATGTAGGGAAGGCAATCACAAGTGCTAAATAGGTGAAGGTTGAGGAATCCCCCTACCACTATGAGAAAAGTTTTGGATACACACATTTCAAATGGTGCAGTTTGGTGACATTTGTAACCATTGGGCATATGTATCATTGTCGTTCTCTTATAATCCTACATGTATTATCTAAGACAGTTTACATATTACATATTGTATATAATAGTAATAACACATTACTTTTTTTAAAGGGAGCTAATGTGCCACCATTGGGATGTACCACAATGTTGAAAACCCAGAGCTACATGAACGGAGGTCATTGCCTCTAGCACCACCTTGTTACACATTACTATCCACTGTAAAGCAATCTTTCCAAGAGATTAGAGAATTTTCACCAACAACACAACATGAATCAAATGTTCTGGCCTTTCAGCACTAAACAACAAACTTGACATTTAATAACATTGTCATGTGAAGCAATTCACCGTTCTTAAGATTTCACCAACTGCAGGGTTCTGAAACATTCAAAATGACAATTCCATGACTCTACCATGACTACCATGACTGAAAATTCCAGGGCCTTTAAAAAACAGTCAGGTAAAATATATTTATTTTTTTGCCACAAAATAAAGTATTTGAACACTGACAAAATTCAAACAAGTCCATTTCCTAAAATGCCATGACTTTTCTAGTTTTCCAAGCCTTTTAAGAAAAAAAAAATTTCATTTTCCCTCACTTTCCCTGATTTCCAGAACCTGTATGAATCCTGATCTATATTTCCATGTTTTTTCTGGTATTCCATTCCATGACTTTCCATGACTTCTCTAGACTAACAATGTGTACTTTTCAAATTTAAAGCACAGAAACTACAACTTAAACTAAATGAATCACTTATAAACAACATTTTTAAAAAATTCAGAATCCATGAAGTTCCAGGACTATCAAAACAAGCTAAAATTTCCCCATGACATTCAAAGTTCTTGAAAGTGCAAAAGCAAAATTTTCTGACATTCCAGGTATACCATGACCTATAGAGTGCTTTCATCTACATCACAAGCCCCACCCCTTTTGACAGGCAAAATCTAGTGTAGCACCCATTTAGTGTATGTAGCTAGCTGGGAGGCAGCTGATGACCTAGTGTAATCATTGCATTGAAACACTTTCCATCTTTGCCAGTGGGCGTGGCTTACCAGTTGTGATGTACAGTGAATCACTTCATAAAAACCCATCCATGTCTACAGTAACATAATTGACAGTTGCATAGTTAAAGTGTACCTCAAGTCAAAAATTTCAAAAACATATAATAACAAGCATGAAACATATATTCTAACAGTTCAACTCCAATCTTCATAGGATGTTCCAGAGCTGAGATATAAAACATTGAAGGTTATTCACTTAAAACAGATTGGTCCATTGTGCAATAATTTGTGACTTACTTCTTGTACTACTCCCTTTAAAATTGAAAATGTTTTTATGACCTTGAACACTTCATGTTTGCTTGCATAACATGTTGTACAGGGAGGGCTTAGTGAATCACATCTCCCCATAAGTTTGAGAGTGCTATCACATCTTGGCACAAGGTACAGTAACTTGTCAGAAAAACAGAGAAATACAAACATTGTAATTTAAGCAGTGCAACAATGACTTCACAAATTATTGCACAATGTACCATTTTGTTGAGTGAATAAACTTCAAAATTTTGTATCTCAGCTCACGGATGTCATATGAAGATGGGAGTTGGATTGTTGGAAATACATTTGTCATGCTCTGCAATATATATTTTTAAACTTTTTGACTTAAGGTACACTTTAATCATCCATTCTAGTAGTAAAGGCCTGTATACATGAGCAACATTTGTAGAACATTCTCAAAACACTTCACCTGCAACAAACCCAAAACATGCTTGTTTTGCGTTTGTTGCACAGTGTAGACAGAGTAGAAACAATTTGAAAACATTTTGAAAATGTTTTGAGAATGTTTTGAAAAGAATTGACAGGACATTTCTTTTGCAACATTTCCAAAACATTTTCAAAACATGCTGTTTACACTGTCTACACTGTGCAACAAACCAAAAACAAGCATGTTTTGGATTTGTTGCAGGTGGATGTTTTGGAAATGTTTTGGAGGATGTTTTGCAAATGTTGCTCATGTAAACAGGTCTTAAGTGTCATCTTAAGCTAACAACATGATAAGACTTAATAGTAAACAAAAACATTAATTGGCTTCATAAAAGAAATCTCTCAACTAGGGGTTGTGTCACACTCAGTCCAGCAGAGAACAACACTCTTGAAGTGCAACTCACCTCATCAACACCATAGCTGGACAGCTTCTGAAGTGGATCTGATAACAAATTCACAAAATCTGTTGAATAAGAAACAAAGTGACAACAGATTTAAATATCAAGAATTATAAGGGAAATACATCTTTATCTATAAAAGATATGATGCTTCACTATGCTTCACAGTTAATGCTTCTCCACATATGTTTATGGATTTTTACTTGGGTGTGATGCTGTAACCAAGCAGCTGGTGGACACTTCTTTATCCATGGCAGGGGTCTCAAAAGGTGCCTAAATACTGCCTAAAAAATTACTCTAAATGATAAATGAACAAGAATCAGGTGATGAAAAGAACACCAAAAATCCATGGTTTGTTCTGATATTTATTTTCTACATACACATGTGACCCCTGGTTACAAACAGTAAATCCCTGGCAAGCTTTCATAACACCATGGAGACATCAAACAGGCAAGCAGTCCTCACAGGACTGGTAAGCCCCTGTATTACAGGTCACCTAATCTGCTTGATGTTAATAAAACTTTCCAATGACTTACTCAAGGGAAGTGAGGATTACATATGTAAATAGGAGAATGAGTGTCAAAGTAGATTCAAAATCATCCCCTCAAAAAAAAACAAAAATCAAACAAACAAGCAAACAAACAAACGAACAAACACTAAAGCTAGGGAGCAAGCTTGACAGATCCCCACTATGTAGTAAGAAAAGAATCTTAAATATGACTTACCGCCTAATCCATCAGGTACATATGTTTTCAGCTGAATACAACAGAATACAGTTGGTAGAGAAAGCGGGAAATTGCCATCTGTTCTAAGAGAGATGTGCCTGTACCCTGTGAAATGAGGTAAACATGTTTTGTGACAAAGTTTCACTACTGTAAACGATGAGCATTGGATGGAGAACCACAAACCTGTAACTACCTAACTAATTATTCACTAAAATGTTCTGTAAACCAAACGGAATAACCCCTTATCATTTTCTGTACCCAAACACCTAATGTTGGACAACTGATACCATATATTCAAAAGTGCAAAATGTGAATTTGAAATGTTTCAACTTTAAAATTCCTTCTTCCATTTTGGACCTGAGGCACATGGTAACACCTGTTCATTTATTTTGACATTTAATATTAGAAGTAAAGTTCTGACAGGAGGCTTGCACATTCACATAGATAAGCATATTATTGCTAGGCAACCAGGTATACATTTTTCTCCTATGAACCAGAAAACATTTGATCATATCTGTTGAGTTGGTTTCATAACAACCTCACAAGAAGTTGCACTTTATGCGCCCCATGCTTCTCCTACATCCATGGTAGCTTAGCATCGTAAAACAACTGTCCTTTAATTAAGGCCTGAATTAAGTATGCAGGCTTTAACTGTACTGTCTTTATATATACATCAAATGTTGATCTAAAATACTTGTATCATTCAATCAAAGTAAATCCACACAATGCATACTTCAGGAATAGAACTCCAAGGGGACAAAGATCATTATCATGTTATAAAACATAACTAGATGCAATAAGTAGGTGAAAATATTCTCTCTGGAGACAATTTTTTGTCATCATCCAAGCATGCCAGACAAAAGTGCTGTCAACTCTTTTAAATGATGCACATGACAAAACTTACATAAAATAAGAAACATACACCCTGTACAACAAATGACTGGACTATAGCTGAGTTGAATGTAATTCAGAGTCCAGAGACAGGGCTCATGAATGCAGTTCCATCACATTGGTAGTGGGTGACCTCTGGAGAAACTTAAATGGTACTTTCATGGGTTGTCAATGCAGTGTATAACTACACACCTAAATAGTGGTATCTGACATAAAAATGAATGATGGATTAAGAAAGTAAAATGTCTCCCTCTATTATTCTGCCAATGTTGAAATTTCACAAAAAGTAAGTGTCAACTGACCTGCTTGAAGACCATCAAGTGGAAGAATTCTTTGTCCTATTAATTTACCATTTTCTTCATAAACTGCTATTCTCAGTACTGCTAAATCTGGTAAAACAACCTTGAAAGAAAGAAAGAAAAAGGACAGGCTTTGGTTGAAAATATATCTTTTCAGGTACAATTAACATCACATTACTTCAACCAGTGAAACATGACATGAGTTTCTAATTTAACCCTTTACCCTTGTTTGGGTCCTTTTGGACCCAGACGGGGAGTGCGGCTGTCACCCATTTTTACTGTTTCACGCGGAGCTCGAAACTGTGAGTAGCTACCCGAAAATTGGGCCACAAAAACGAGAGAGACAATAGTTTAAGGTCACGGGGTCAATAGCCTACGGAAGCTGATGCGGGGCGTGGTACGTCCGCTTTTCCGCCCACTCCCGAGGCCCGCAAATATGCCTCGATTGTAGCACAACGGTAAAGGGTTAACAGGCCTTTTGTGTGAGTACATACAACACTAGAACCATGATTTCAAAATAATATGAAACAAAATTTTCAGATTACTGCTTAAATTTCAATATGAAACAATAGTAAAATTGTCCATGTGGCAATCTCAACTATAGTGCTGTTATGATATGGTGACCATGTATACACATTTTGATCAAGAAAGGCTACACCAATGCACCAATGTTGGTGTACGGTGTAAAATTGTGAAATCTCCAAAACTTTGTCGTTTCGGAACCTACAAGTCTTGATACTTAGACATTTTCTTTGATACTTAGAAGCTTTCTGTCTTAAGATGAAGCCAGATGACACAAATTGTATTAGTCCATATCATAAGGAAGAAAATTGCTCTAGACATCTGATTAATTAATCACATACCTGGGGAATCAGACATTTGTACATGGATCCTTGATTAGTATCAGTTACAAGCTATAAGTCACCCAACCATAAACAAGTACGTGGAAATAAATTGTTCTGCTAGCTGAAGCAAACAATTTTAATGCTCACTGATGGGTGAAAGCAGAGGACTACGAGGGACTACTTTTTGAAATGTGGTTTTGGGGGCTAGATTAATAATGATGGTTTGTCAACTCAAAGGATTTGTCCATCTTATGTGGCAGGCAAGCAGGAGTGAGGTCTAGATCCGGTCATTTCCATTGCAGGCACTTACGTTTCCTTAAAGCTTGCTCCAGACTTACTGAAGGTAAGTGGGAATATATTACATATGCAAAAAGCAGGTAATTTGGGGCAAAGAAGATGTATCCACCAGCCACCACACATTGCCTCATTGTGTAATGTATATACATTTTAAAGCTTTGATAGTTTCAAGAGACAATACTTGTTCTATACTTCATACAAAATACATTTTCCACAAGAGACATAATTACCAATGCAACCAATTTTTCTGTATCTAGTGCAAGGGTTTATTTATTTTTCCTTGAAAAGACATGCAATGATTGACTTACTTAAAAGGCAAGAGTGGTAGCCCCGAACTTGTTTTGGAGCAACAGCTAAATTTCACAAATTTTACTGTTATTTCTATTTCTCTTCATAGTTATCTTTTATAATATTTTACGACCTCAATATTACATATGCAAGGTAAACAAGCATTTACTCCTAGTGAATTTCAATTTTAAGGAGAAAAATATTTTGCATGACTCCAAAGAAACAATCATGAAACAGGACAGTCTACTACACAACCTCAAGTTAGGGTGACTGCTCTTGCCCTTTAAGACTCACAAGCACACACTCTGTTTCACACAGATCCTCTAGTATTACCTAAATATAAATTTTCACATAAGTTGCAAAGAAGCTCTTACCTTCCTAAATACAAAAGGCTCTTCATTATACAAGGGATTCAATCCATCATTAAGAACTGTTCTTGTTTTATGTTCTCTTCTTATTGTGTCTGTGGGTAACCCGTACATGTCTACTTCAACGTAAGTGCCGACCCTTTTGTCAGACAAAAACTGACCAGAGATGACCTGTGGGCAGTGTTAAAAATAGCTTTTACAAAAGAACTGAGATGAGTTATACTACAAGTTGATGTACAGATATACAGTACCATGATATTCATTTGACATATTCGGTGCAATGGTATAGAAAATTTGACTCAGATGTATGATGATCATTTGATCAACTAGTTGTGACTAAAGATTTAGCAGTGATGAATATAAATAAAGAAACATACATATTACCACATTACAGTTTTATTACTAACAAATGAAAAATGTAAATAGTATACCCTGATTTTTTTTCCCTTATTAAGCCTCAGAGGCATTAGAGTTTGAAAGAAAAATAAAAGCAAAAATAACAGTGTGTTATGTGTCTCATTAAAAAGACCACAAGATTTTTATTTCATCACAGTCAGTGTTTCCTCCACCTCTTTCCAGAAGAAGGTTTGACACATCTACCACGCCCCTCTTTAATTTCCATAAAAATTAGAAAATTTTCAATATGTTGGTTTCTTACTTTAACAGGAAATACTTTGCAGCAATGATCTGACTCACATTAATACATGACCTTCAAAACCCTTCAAACTGCATCTTAAAGGGGCTTTGAAGAAAGCTTCTTTCCCCCTAAACCCACTCATAACTTAGGCCTCTGACAGCATCACATCATTACTTTGAACTTGGAGTTTAGCAGTAATAAATCCTCCCCCTTTTCTGGAGAAATCCCTGCCAGTAATAGCTTTGGTCAAACCATACATAATTAATAATTCAGTTACCATTCCCTGCACCATGGAATCGTCAGTAACCCACTGTTTGCTTAAAGGGATACCCTCCTCTATTATTCTTTAGTAGAACATTGATCTTTTAGAAATAGCAAATACAGGAAACCGTGGGATCGAATTTTGAGTACCATAACATGCCGTTGACAGAAATGACACACCAAAATTCCTTACCATAATGCTTTGTTACTGCTAGAGGGTCTGTAATGATTCAGGGAACATGAAGGCTTCTTTTAGAAATTAGACACATTCTCAAAACTAAACATAATATTTTTTTACAAGGACACCACAGTCCCCAAATTATGAAGCTTGACTTAATATTATGTATTCAAACTTGATTTATGAAATACCCAAGCTTGATTTATAAAATAACTAACTAATGTGAGTCTGCCAAATTCCAATCTCACAAATCAGTCATCCTTTATTATATATGGGTTTTCAACCTATGCTGTTCTTCATTTTCCCTCAACTCCCGTGATTTTCAGTGTACACATACGTGACAAATTCTCACATTACACCCTTTTCCAAATGGCAATTGAAATGACTTGTGGGATAGCATTAAGGTGTGTATCACTTTTGGTTATGGTAAAACAACACTAAAAAAAAACAGCATGTACCAAAACACTCTCATGTTCATGAAGCCCCTAACAATCTTTCACAAAGTCTCTGAAATATTCTAATCAGGAATATTTGCAATCATTAAATCCTCAAAAAATGGTTATTGCCCGTATATACTCAGGGGGTAGTGAGGAGCCAAAGACACTCTTTTTTTTCACTTTCATAACAAAAGTTTCTTTTCCATGAAATTGACCAAGGTAATCCATTTTAGTCCTCCTGCCTTTATAAATGATTTCACTTTTACTTTACCTGGACAGAGCAAGTTGCAGCAATAACTCCATCCACTGGTGACTCTGAGAATGGATCAAATGTCCTATCTGGTCTCCTCATAAAATCTGGTTTTAAAAGAAACCTAAAAGACACAGACATACTCGTTATTTGCAAATCTGTTTTCAGCAACAACTCTTTCATGCATATCCTAATTTGCAACAAAACTGAAACAAAAGGACCATGGATGAACATTATTATTGGCTAAAGTAAATATCTCCTATTCCAAATGAAAAATAGCATTCAACTTTCTTCAGGACACCCTCACACAGGATTTTTAACACTGATCAAGCAACACTGAGTGTTTTGCCTGTATTGTGTTATGGAGAAGGGCAGTTTACTGTGGAACTGGCAGAAGGTATGAGGATGTATAGTTGATAGGGATACTGCCCTCCTTTGTTAAGGCTATATCATTTAGGAATTTTCATGCAATTAGGGAAATGGTCATCAGATACAAACTGGTTACTTCTTCTGAACTTCTTCCAAAGCATCTTTATAAATATGATTTTCATCAATTAAGTTGAGGAATTGTTTTTAACCTTCTCTACATTGTAGGAAGCCCAATACCTATTAAGCCTCAAGAATGATATTTAATAAAATTATCTACAAATACAATGAAACATGCCAAACAACTGAAGGGACCAAACCAGAATTAGCCTTCAGTGTAGTTAGTTAAATGAGATTTTACGGCTCAATTTTTGACCACTTGGTTTAAGTCAAGAAGGCCATGACCTTTTTTCCAGCTGTGGCTCACTACCTTGTTTTCCCTACTCTTTTGCTGAGCACTAAGCACAATAGGCAGTAGATTCCATTTTTCAAGTCTTCGATATAACTCAGCCAGGCGCCAAACCATAGACTTCCCAGCTAAAAGGCAGATGTTCTAACCTTTTGAATATGCAGTTTTAGAGTAAAGAAACTAACTAAAGAAACCATACTGCCTAAGTCCCAATTGAAGATGTACAGTTTTGCAGGTTAATAACTCAAATTGAAGATAAAACAAGCAATAACTTACCCACATGCATTATTGTACTCGAATTTGCCTTGATTTAATTGCATACCAATATCTGGTGTCTGAAAGTTGAGTGCTACCATTTGACAACCAGCATTCCAAAAGATCTGTGGCATAAAATTGCTAGAGTCATACCTCCCACCTTTGGGATAAATTCGACTCATCTGTCTCTTATTGTAACTGGAAAAGGTTATGTTAAGAAAAAAGATTTTGTAGAAGCAAGAAAAGAAAGAAAATAAATTTTGATTAAAGGGACAATCAGAGTTGGAGAGAGAATTTTAAAATTATGTTACAGCATCTCATTTTAACCCTCTGAACTGATTGTTTGCCAGAATGTAGAAACATTGGAGAGATCTTTCTGGTTAAAAGAAACATTGCTTTTTATGTTAATTGCTGTTGAATGATAATCTGAATACTTGCTAGGCAGTGGCGTAGGGGGGAGAGGGGGGAGAGGGGGGCTACTTGACTACAAAAAACACTTAAAATAGGCAATGCAAAAAACACCTAAAATAGTGGTTTGTCCTCTCTATCCTTGGACTTTTTCATCATGTTGGGCCCCAAAACTCGCCCCAAGACACCAAACCCCTCCCCCCCCCCCCCCGGCTATGACACAATCCTGGCTATGTGCCTGTTGCTGGGTCAAAAATTCCAGATGCAAGACGAGACAGCCTCTAATATGCTGTAACCAATCACAATGTTAGATTGTCAACACAGATCATTTTGTGTATAGTGTTAAGTCAATGTGGGACAGGAATAAAGTTGTGAAAAATTATAAAAACTTATTTTGACTGCTGCTTTAATATGCATAATTCTTTATGACTTGACAACCAGAGTCCACAGTGTTAATTTACCTAAAAATTGTTTTAACATGATCACCTTTTTAGAGGCTATTTCATTTGTCGCATTTTGGTTTCTCCACAACTTGGTAGTACTTAATAGTTACTCAATGCTGACTTTGCACAACAAATGTAAGTTCCTTCATATCAGTACGGACAACTGTCACTCTGAACAGCATAATTTCTTGCTTTTAGCTGTTACACAACACAGTGACTGGAGACAAGGACACTTATTCTCCTATGACCCTGGGAAACAACTCACTGGCTTCCAGGAAATGGGGCTGCCCATGTTGATTTCACTTTTATTGATTAATTTGAGCCTGAGTGAAAATAAAAGATTGCATTGCTTGGAGCATGTATAAGAAAACTTCTTCTGTAATAGCATGCCTTTTTGTGAGTTCCTCCAACAGGAAACAGAGGAAGTTTGCTCTGAATGTCACCTTATCTGGAAGCATCTTCACCTCTTGTTGAAAATGCTAAATGATCACCAAACCTCCCTCCTGAGTAGTAAATATTCAGTATGTATTGTGAATGAGTAAACACTCCCCCGTCATTTAAGTTAAACAAGGCCAAAGCAAAATTTATGGTTTTAAAATTATCCAGAAGCTTTCTGGACCCCCCCCCCCCACAAGCCCTAATACTGGTGATTTACACTTACAATCAGCTTCTGACAATACCAGTTCAATGGAGTGAATCCACCCATATATCCTTGTATTGCAGAACATATATGAACCATTTTCTTCTGCAAGCCTATTATCAATACAAAATAACTCCACCTTAAACTTTATACTTATAAAGATAGCTTCTTTTGAATACATGCCAAATCAACCAAAGTCCCTTGTTTGTGAATTTTTCAGCCCTAATACTTACCTAATCAGGTTAAAAAACTGAATCAAGT
This sequence comes from Holothuria scabra, assembly GCA_037179385.1. Taxonomy (NCBI): domain Eukaryota; kingdom Metazoa; phylum Echinodermata; class Holothuroidea; order Aspidochirotida; family Holothuriidae; genus Holothuria; species Holothuria scabra. The sequence continues at coordinate 29,494,804 of CM074180.1, read as the reverse complement.
CCTAAGGACAGGCAAGCAGGAAACAGGACTAGATTGGTTTCCTCTTCTGGGGGTCAGAGGGTTGGGGGTCAGAACCCCCCTATCTATGACCCAACCTTGCAATGCAAAAACACTTAAAGTAGCATTTTTTTCTCTCCATCCTTGGACTTTTCCCCAATGTCGTGCCCCAACCCCCCCCCACCCCCCAATGACACAATCCTGGCTACGCGCCTGCCCTCTAACACAAATCACAACAACTTTGGATGGAAAAAAGCCATATAACTTCATGCTATGGCAGAGGGCTTGATATATCATTAGCATAATAAAGTTGCCAATAATGGTAACTTGGTAAATTATGAAAAGGATACTTGACAAATTCTATGCATTGCTGTTTAATATAACCAAGTCCCACAGACTCATTGAATGATGACATTTGAAAGTGCAGATTTAGTTCTGGAAAAAAGAAGAGAAATCACAAATTAGTCAAATAACTGCTGCTGTAGCAAACAACTTATTGTGGGTTAATTGTTTCTTTTTTTACATATGTATCCATGATAAAGCAGATTGTCTCTAAGCCAAAGGGCTATTTCATGAGACTCGGGCAGGCTGATGGTACGGGAGGAAGTCTGGCACATGGTTGCAAGAGTACATTTACAGCCTCAGTAAGAATTCTTTCAAGACTCTCTATACCAAAGAAAAGACAACAATGGCTTGACATTGTTTTGGAGCTAAAATAGTATTTTGGACACCTCAAGTCCAATTTGTATTTTTTTGTCTCCAAAAGGGTGAAATGGCAGCTCCTAGTCGGCAATGCACGATGCATGTGTGGTGTATATTTCAGCTGATACATGACATCCATGAAATTTAGCCACTTTGGCTATTTTACAAGCAACATAGGCCTTAGACATGAGAACAATTGACTTGGTTATCATCATTTACCTTTAGACTGTTATCATAAATAGGTGCCATGAGCGACAAGAACAGAATTCTATGAAAAAACATAGAACATATTGTTATAGGGGTTATTGCAAATCGGTTTTGTCAAAGGAGAAATGTTTGAGAACCTGCAAGTAGGCCCTTTGGCTCTAGGGTATATCTGAGATGTGACATATGAAGAGAATATAATTAAAAAATAACTGCTATATACCATCACACACAGTTAACTACCTGCTCTAGATCACAAACTTCCTGGAAAACTGCACTTATTGAGTGTGGGTCTCCAGAGGTAATCTCATTTAAAATGAGATTACTCCTCAAGACACATTTGTTTTTTCAAGTAAATGAATCTGTCAAGGGTGTCTAGAATGTGACAAAATTCTCCTCACCTTCAGATGCCTCAAAACTCTGGAACTTAACTGGTTGTGCATAGTTGATCATTTTAGAAAGGTACGGGTGGATGTTCGTGGTTGCTCCTACGTACCGATAATTGGCTACAACAGCTGCCTCATCTTCTTGTGACAGAGGCTCACCATGAGTCTGCCAGGAGGGTCAAAAGAAATGGAATTTAGAAACTGATTTAATGCAAAAAAAGATCAATCAATGCTCCCATTTTACTCCAATACAATCATCAGAAAGATTATTTTATCCACGATGATCTTTGGCTAAATATGCTATTTTCATAAAGTCTAAAGTTAGTTTGATGAAGTTTTACAGCCCAGTTTCCAACCAATTATTTCAAGTCAAGCCGGCCGTGGCCTTTTTTCCAGTTATGGCTCACTCCCTTCAGATTATATGGTCTACATATTTGACCTCTGGGACCTACTTGTTCCAGGATAAATCTCATCAGGATTATCAATATACACATGTACATACATACTCAGATGGATTGTGGTGAGGGGGCCGGGGGGGAGATCACCTAATGGAATTTTAATACTGTACTAAGTTTGGTGCAAATAAAGACTAGATGCCTAGAAGTGACACAAATATTCATAATGAAGACAATTCAAACCTAAAAGTGAAGAAGAACTGAACATGCTGTGATTTTAGTTTCCACACAATCAATTTGAATTGCATACAGATTCTCTCTTTGTGCACTGCTTGAAAGTGTGTCTATTATTCAGGTTTATCATTTCAAGTTTTGAGAATATTTGAAAAGATGAAATTTTTTAAAGATGATTTGAAAATAAGCAAAGAGATTGTACTTTTATGGAGAAAAGCAAAATAGTTGATGGACTGTTTTGTTTTGTTTATGGATGGGTGCAATTGTGATTTCCTTAGCAAAAGAAAAGAATGCAAAGGAAACAAATATCAAGAAATTTGAAGAACGGTAAAAGGAAAATATGAATTGTTAACAAAATTGGCAGATTTTCCCTTAGCATATATCTTTATCACATTGTTTCTTGCTAAAAGCTCTCCAAGAAAAGAAAAAAAAAATCAACTAGGACTGGACCCAATTTCCTCAAAGACTTTACTAAATCCAAGAATTTTTAATAACCAAGTTAGGACAAACCACTGCTTATAAAAATTTCTCAAAATCAAAAATTTGAGATGGAAGTTCCTGTTGTAAGTAGATTACAAAAAGTTTTAAAGTTTATTTTTTTTTTTTGCAAAAGTTTCCTTTTAAAATGGTTTGCCTCCTTTTAACATAATTCCTTGACATTTTGGGGCTTTGGCTCCCCATCTTTCTTTTTCTTATGAACAGAATGTATCCACTCTTATTGACCTTTTGACATGACATGCACTTCCCCATAACCTTCTTTTACCTGATGTGCCAATGGTAAATCGAGTAAAAGAATCAGGCCACCTTGTTTTTTTTTGTGGGGGGAGGGCCTCCTACTTGTCCAGCTTTGCACAGCTTTTCAGTGGGTCATGCATGCATGACTTTCAATAATTCAAGTTTTCAGGAGTCAAAACCAGATACAAGTCTGCCTGGAAGATCAGATGCAGAGTTAAGACAATCAGTTATGGTTAGAGTTTTCTAAATTCCAGCTAATGGGAATTTCCCTGAATAAAATGCAATGATCATGTCTTAATGACAAACTTGCATGAAATAGTATGAATATAGAGAGAAGAAAAGTTTTGTAATTTGTGAAAAACATTGAAAGGTATAGAAGCCATCACCAAACTGTATTAATTCTTTTTTTTTCTTTTTTTTATCTGTATTTAACTATAAAAATAATTCAAGCAGTTTTCAGTTTTGAAGGTAAGAATCATAGTTACCTCCTCCTCCTAAGGAGTGCAAATAAAGCAAAAGTAAAAAGTATTTATATGATATCATAAGCAAAATTAGATTACAGTTTTATGCCTCAACTTATTACCTTTAACCTAGCATGAAACTAATTCCAGTTGTGGGGCTGTTGGATTGTATAACCCCTACCACAGTGCTTATGTGGAGAATCATGAACAATGGCAGTGGGTCCCATTTTTATTACGTCTTTGGTATGACACAGGCTAGGGATCAAAGTTTTGACCTTCCAAGTGAGAGTCAGATGCTCTACCAACTAGACCACACACTCGGTATGATATCATATGGAGCCTTGGTTTCTGGAAAGGATTCTACCACAGGAGGGCATAAGATGGGGGTGTGTGACAAAGGGCAATCTTTGTCGGAAGTAAATTTGAAGTCATTGTAGAACAATGCATAGCCAAGGGGTAGGTAGATTTAAGGGTTGATCCCCATGAGGGCATTACCCATGCTTGAAAAAATAATGACCAAAAATAGAAGAAAAAAAGAGATCACTACAAACTTTATAATATTTGGAGCATAAATATTGCACTATTTTGTGCCTGGAAACCTAAAAGGAACAATTTTATTTCCACAAGGAAAGGGGACACTCCCTTCCCATGTCATACCCTAAAACCTCTCGCTAGATGAAAAAAAAACAACCTTAGAGAACTGGAACCAGTGCAGAGCCCATCTGATGCCGTAAGGGTTCCTGTTTAGTGTTACAAAGGGCAATGATACACTGAAGGCTAGAAGGCTGACAACAAATGGTAAATGCAACCAAATTATACCAAGGGGAGTTGAATAGGAAGGTGGTTTATATAAATTTGACAAGCTCAGCTTGCAGGCTTTTTAAACAACAGTTCAATCAAGCTGAAAACCATTTATTTGATTGAAAGTGTTTGCTATCTATAAACTGAAAGGGCAGTCCAGTACAAGGAGCATAATCAACACAATATTCCCACAATTTGCTACTTTTGGTTTGGTAAATAGTTAAATTTCAGTTCCGTGTAAGTGCAAAAGTAGGATAACAGAAAACATGACAAATTAAACATGATGAATCCCCTGAAAGAACAACCAGAAAGCCAAAAGGCTTAGTGATTCCTTGCTGCTGAAATGTAAGGCCTTTTTTCACATTGACATTGCTTTGCAATGTTTTTCAATTAACAGAGCTCTATAATGTGCCCACAAAGTACACATGCAAGGCATCCAATCTTCCTACATTGAGATCCCCCTTGCCCGTCGTGAACCCAAATGACATTTGACCTCCACCAAAAACTTCTGGGACCATGTATTCACTATGTGCCATCTACATGACAAGTTACAGGACACTACAAGTGACCTTTCTTGAAAGACTGTGCAGGAAAGCTTGTCAGGCTTTGAACATGCTGACTCCAAATGAACTTTGACCTTTGGGAAAATCAATAGGGATCATCTACTAAATATGTCCAATCCACACACTACATGTGAGCACATTCACATGTACCGTTCTTGAGATACCGTGTTTACGAAGTTTTGACCTTTTGACCTCTCGTGACCCCAAATGACCTTTGATCTCCACGAAAATCGATACGGACCATCTACTCAATATGACCAACCCACACACCAAATATGAGCATAGTCACACGTACCGTTCTTGAGTTATCGTGTTTACGAAGTTTTGACCTTTTGACCTCTGGTGACCCCAAATGACCTTATGATCTCCACAAAAATCGATAGGGATCATCTACTCAATATGGTCAATGCACACACCAAATATGAGATTATTCACACTTACCCTTCTTGAGATACCGTGTTTACAAGCAATTTCTAGGGAATTTACCTATTGACCTCTTGTGACCCCAAATGACCTTTGACCTCCACGAAAATCGATACGGATCATCTACTCAATATGAACAATCCACACACCAAATATGAGCATAGTCACATGTACCATTCTCGAGATATCGTGTTTACAAAGTTTTGACCTTTTGACCTCTCGTGACCCCAAATGACCTTTGATCTCCACCAAAAACAATAGGGATCATCTACTCAATATGACCAACCTACACACCAAATACGAGGTTAGTCACACTTACCCTTCTTGAGATATCGTGTTTACAAGCTAAAGCGTCACATACACACACACACATACATACACACACACACATACACACACACACACACATACACACGACATCACCATCGCATAGATTCCTTGCCTGCCTTCGGCAAGGAATCAAAAATGGGATAAATCTTTTGCATAGCAGCATTATAAATTTAAAGAGCCATAGGAGATAACCATACAAGCAACTGATCTCATATGAGGTAGAATTTTCAACATTTTTAAGTAAAAGCTAACACACACACTTGCACTTAAAAATATAGGACACTGTCATATTATACACATTGACTTCCCAAAGGTTTAACTCCACAAAAATGTCTAGATTTGATTATTACAAGATTTGCAGCTATAATGTGGGGTGCTTGTAAAGAAGAGCATATTTCATGCTACACTGCAGCTTTCATTTTTTTAGATGTGTTCATTGGTTGTTTTTTCTTTCCCTGTATTTTCACTGCACTGTCAGAATACACAAAGAGTAGATGATGACCTAAGGCCATGTTCACTGAAATAAAGCATGATTATAGTCCACAGACTGAAACTGTTATTTAGCAATTGCTGTGTTGCCACAAAATATCAAAAGCTAATCATAACTGTACAAACAAGCTGCTTTGTTGCATCTTAAGCCAGAATAATAAACTGTCATGTTTGGTAACTAACCATATGGTCTGCTAACTATTGAAGTCCTACTCTCCTCAAAGCAAATTTACAGATCTAAGGAAATTTTTTACAGCTTTCCATGTTTAGGGCAAATATGAAACTTCGTTATATGTCATAAGTATGCACCCTCCCTCAAAACTACCAGCTGAATGAGAAATGGTGTATATGTCCAAATAAAGAAAATTTTGGGGGTACATTCTTTCCAAAACACAGACCTACTGGTCTGTAGCATTTCAACTCATCTAACTCACAAAAATCTACTTTTCTCTGATACTACTTACCTCTCTGATGAGAGGGGCTTTAATCCCATCTTTACAATCCTCATCAAAGTTGGCATTTTTCAATTCCGGATGAGCATCTGCAAGATTAATGCAAGAAACAATTATCTTTTACAAATTAGAATAAGAATGACTCTAGTGCCACATTGAAAATACTTGAATGCACTTTCAACATCTTTAACATAACCTTTAGACCATAAAAGTGCAAGTGAAAGTCAAAGATATTTTATACAAAAAAAGTCTTCTTCTCTACAGCAGTTTTGGAAAATGAGCAGCAACGGTTATGTGAAATGTGCATAAAAGGTTGAGAGCACTTTTACAAAATGAAACATTGACACCAGGTGAAGGTAACACAGTAACTAATTGGTGCAAGTGTGATCTATCACCACAGAAAAAATAAGCAGCAAAAATGTTTAGAAACTATTTTCCTCCAATGAGGAAACCATTTCATGGGTTAAGCTTTTAGGCATTAATTACTAAGCAGAGCAGTGTTCACTTCTATCTATAATGCTCCCTGAGGGTTTTCAAAGTAAATTTCATACTGCAGTTTTCACATGTGAGATACTTCTTCATTCTTTGCTATATGCTGCATCGTGTGTCACAAGAGTAATTTTTCAATCTATTCTAGGAATCACTTAAGTCTCTTTGACAGCAAATGTTCAAGTAGCAGCGATCTGGTACGAAATGCTCTTCATTCAAATGCGCGTTTCTCCAGTATTTAGGCTACCTGATAAAAATATACATCTATCTATCTCTTTGAAATTTCTTTCAAGTATGAAGCAGAGTTTAGCAAGCAAAGTCTTTATTTCACTGAAGCAATATGTTCATGCTCTTGGGAGTAATCATCTGCAACGTTCTGCAAAGGAAACTGAAATCTTTGTCTTCCTAAATATACATGTAGCTTTTGTGATGCCTGGAATAAATGGAAAACATTTCATTCAGTAAACAGCTATGTGTATCAAATACAACATACACTCATTGAGAACAACTTTATGAATGAAAAATGTCTTTCTCCTGAGCTTTTATATTAATCTGCCTATGTGATGGGAGAGGCAGAATATGCCCCCAGTGTCCGCAGCCTGTTGTAACTTAAGGAGGACAATTGAACATTATTTGAACTTGACAGGTACATTCACTGGCTACCTGTCTATAAGACTGATCGATACTAAATAACACATTTATGTTGTTATGTTGTTAAATCCACATTTATCTGTGCTTTTGGCTCTCATTTCAAAATTTGAGAAAACTGTTCCAAACCAATTTTTTAGTCCGTCACAGTACTAACAGTTATATCAAGAGGTCAAAAAGGAGAAACGAAAGTGAATAAAACTGAAACAGAAAAGGACTGCATTGGCCACATCCATCTTTTGAAGGATTTTTCTCTTCAGTTTAAAAGAGTGTCCATGTGAACCCTTTTGAGGGCGAATGTTTTTTTTTTTTTTTTTTTCACAGAAGTAAACCTGAGAACACTTTGTTTGGATGCATTTATGAAGCGATTTCAATCAGTAGTAAAAGACTGTAATTCTTTAATGTCCCCCACCTGACCTGAAAATTGATACTTTCCTCAATTTTTTTATCAATCACAGTGAAATCTGGCCAAATTAAATGTTACTATGCCTCTCTCCCCCCCCCATTGTAGATGTACCATAAATGTGTCTGACCTAATATATTGCAAATGAGAAAAGCACACAGAGGGTAAATGAGCATGATGCTTTAACATTGTAATATAATTATAGAGGCCCTGCAATTACATAGTGGATTGGCCATGCTGGAGAACAATCATGCCAAATACACATGGTTTTGTACCTAAATATACTGCCCAGTGTGCACGGTGATATATATGCAGTGCGTGCACATTCAACGAGCAAGCGTACCTAGTGTGGTCTACTGTGTATGACATGTACTCCACCATGGCCGCTGGGTAGTATTACAACCTCACATGAAAAGCTTCTATTAGAGAGTATCCCTGAATTAGCAGGGGGTGTACACTTAGTTAAGTGTGAATAAATTTACATTTTTCAATGCATTTTGAGTGCAATGGTGCTTGCTAAATTTCTTAAAACAGAACTTCAGGGAGCTGGACAGGCAGACAAGAATGTTTAATGAAGTTTTGTGGAAAAGATACCTAAGCAATGTCAGATATTAGAAAATGATAAATGGTTTGCTTTGAGCATGAGATTCCTTGGCTGGAAATAAGTTCATTCCATGAACTCTCACTGTTTACACTATTCATGAAAACTATTATCCATGTTTTGCATCTTCTTCTCAAATGTCAAAGCCACATATCAGAATGTCACCTTGTCAATAAACGAGATCTTAAAAGGGATAGTCCTCTGTAATTCATGCTATCTCTTTGTCGTTACTTGAATGTCATGCACTATTTCTCTTTTTCAAGGTAATCTGTACCTTGGAGTATACTGAATATTTAAAGAAAGTTGCCCTCTGATATTCCCAACATGTAGCTAAATCTTTGAAATGGAACAAAGAAAACATCAACAGCAACAGCAGATAAATATTCATTAGGTACAAAACTCTTTCACTGACAAAATTTGCAAATTACACATTTTGGTGGGTTGTGACAAAATGGCTCTAATTGCAATAAAACATGATATAAAATACTTTGGATTTACATTAAATTCTGAAAGTTTCCATTTCTGATTCATAAACTGTCTCAATTCTAGAATCACAGTCGAAAAAAATGCAATTCTAAGACCCAATTAGGAATATCATGATTGTTCAAAAAACTCTTTTTGAATCAGTTTATTTCTACAGATTAGTTATTGAGATTTATTTGGTAAGACTATTGTCTCACAGAATTACAAGAGTTAAAAAATTAGTCATTTCTAACTACAAGCCAACACACAAGGTGAAAGCCAAACAGGCATAAAATCCAAACAGTCTTATATTAAATGAGAACAAATACATGCAAAACAAAAGATCCATTCTATGCCATACACATCCTGCAGGTTTTTTTGTATCTAAGTTAAACTGAGTTTAAAAAAAAAGACTGACCACAAGAGGTTTAAGCAAGCAAATGAAGCTGATGATGTAATGAAGGCATAACAACCCTCAGCAAATGCAAGTGACAGTTTCGGGGAAGCTTGGGATTGTGGGATGGGAGGTGAAAAATATTTAAATAAGGTTAGATACCCTTGTGGGAAGCTGGCAAGTCCAGGCCATCAGGGTACAGGTTAGTACCGGTCAGGATAACATCATCATCATCTTCATCATCAGATTCAATTTCTACCAACAAAGTGCAAAAAAATGAATGCAGCCATGCTAGCAACTGAACATCTAGGTGGATGAGGGGTGGGAAAGGGGAGATGCGCGTGGCACACAGAGCGAAGTTAGTACACAACAATCGGTAAAATCAGATACATTCACAACCGAGAGTGAGGGAGACAGCATTCAGTATATGAGGGAAGTCAAACAAGTGTTTTTGTTTCTGGTGGCTGAGGGTTGATGAATCTATGGTTAGCTCATGCATACAACACCTCTGAGAAACCATCTCACCCAGGACTTTTTTCCCATCCACTAGTTTGTATTAATTTGTTCTTCAACATTTGTTCATGCTAAGGTTACCTCGGTCTGTGTGATACCTTGCAAATGGGGATTAACTTTCATAAATGATAATAAAATGCTTTTTAAACTTAATAACAAAATTGCTTCTTCAGCTGAGAAGACAAAATTTCAATGATTTCAAAGACTGAAAGAAAGTTTCAGTGGCAATGCAATCAAACAATCATGCAATCTGCTTTTCAAAATAACGCTTTTGTTCAACACATTACAACAATCTTTTAGCAAAATCTTTTACCTTAAGATTTAGATTATGACATATTAATGATAGAACTTATAATTACACAAGGTATCACCATGAGGCCCACAATCATAATTAGGAATATGTTCTTACAGAAATTTTCATTGCTTCAATGAAATCTCCACCACTATGACAAGATTCCCATAAAATCTCCCTCCAAGAGACTGCATTCCACATCGATATTCATGAATGTACCTGACATGTGTATATATGATTCTAATGCAGCTGGCTCTATATTTACACAAATGTCAGAACTAAACAGGTCAAAAGAAACAAAAAAAAAGAGAGAGAGAAATAGTCACTGGATAACACAAGCAACAGGTATTAAGTGATGGGATGGGAGTATCAAAGAACAGTAACCCTCATAATTACTCATTTTTTCAAAGACTTACAACAAAGTGTAATATTCTTACCTTCTTCCCCATCATCATCTTCATCATCAAGGTCACATGCTGCCTCTGGCCGCGTCAGAAACAGTTCCATATGTTCTAAAGAAATGAGATCAATGAAAGTACAATGTGAGGTTTTTTTTGTCTATCTTGTTCATTATCAGAAAACTCTCAGTACCATTCTATATTCTCTGTTAAAAAGATTTTACATCTATGTGTCAACTTTCTTTGTCCAAAGGTGTGGACTACAATTTCTTAGAAGTGACAGTATCAGAAATGCCACCAGCGCCAGAGCTGTAGATGACCCGGCTTAAACCAATTGGTAAGAAACTGGGCCATAAAGCTTCTTCTATGTAACTAACCGACTAATTAGCTAGCCACAAGAGTGAACCTCAAAAAATTGAAGATTTTGTAAAGATGTCATTTTTTTATTAATCAATGGCCACAGCCTGCCCTACCCTAACCATGGAAGGGGCGAAGCAAGAAAATTTTCAAATTTTGGGCTCAAAGATAGCAAGACATCAGCTCTAAAATACCACCACCACACAGCACAGGTTTTCTTCAATTCCAGACAAGACATAGCCTTTGGGTTCTTTCCTCAAATATGGTTTTCCAAATAGCTTTTGCACAAATTTACACAATACAAAGCCATCTGTAGAAGGTATTTTGCATAAGATTATGTTTGCTACCAGTGGTAAATATTTATCAACTTCACAATTGTGCAAGAGAACAGATTTTCTTTCTGCTTTCAACCAAACATTAGCTGGATGAAACAAATGTTTCTTGAAGTCTTTAAAATAACAAATGCTTCTTGAAGTATCTAAAAAATCTGAATTTTTGATGGGCATTAAAAAAAATTTGATTTCAGGCTAAAATCTAAAAAGTGGCATCTCTACGATATGACTAGCACAAAACAGCTGAAAAATGCCCATACTACAGTTTGTACTCTAGGTAAAGTACCTCCTCATTTATTAGTAAAGTTGAACAAAATAAGACCAAAGTTTAAAGGCCTAATTCTCTCACCCCAAAAGTTCCAATTCTCCTAACATACGTTCCCCTCCCACAACTTTCTATAACTAATCCTCATTCAGACACAATCTCAGTTAATTGCTTCAAGGTGTATACCCAAGCCCCCTGCATGTAGTCGAAACACTCTCAGTACAGTCCATGCTGTGTAAACTAAGATATAATGCTCTGCATTTTTGAACTTGCTTTCAATCAAAGAGCTGTGAAAATTAAGAATTTCCATGGACTGCTACAAAAATTGTAGTTTGGGGTGAAAGTTGACTCCCTTATAATTCAACCAATTGCCTTAAATACCTTTAAAATGGGGGACTATTTGAAGAGTCTTAGATCATTTTAAAAGTAACACAAAAATTCAACCACCAATTTGCATTTGGCAGCAATGTACTACCTGCAATTTTGTTTTCTTTTATTTTTGCAATTTTTAATTGGAAGTATAAGTGATTCAAATCCAGCAATAACACTTAAAGCAAGAAAGCTTACTTCATAAATAATTCTGTTTATCATTATCTGGCTATCAAAATGATGGCAAACATATTTCACCAGAGCAAGGTGTATTTTCTTTTTTCATTTGCCCATAGGACAAGAATACATCTAAGGCTATTACACTTAAATGTCATAATCAAGAAGATTTGCATTATAGTTTGTTCCGTTTCGTTTATTTCACTTTCATAACACTTAAGCAAATTGCATAGAAATAATAATTACAACAGGAAAGTTACATAGTCTCAAGACAAACATATTCATTAGGAAGGGAAGCTATCACACTAGCATTCAGAATCTGCTGGCAACTTTTTTTTCTTTTTTTTTTTCTACATATTACCCTCATAAGAGTTCCCTTTAGTTTAAAAAGTGTAAAAAGATACATTTGAAATTTTAAGCATAAAACTTAATCATACTCCTGGTGATGCCATTGATTGGTTCACCACATTCAACAAATTGAATATTTATTGACCCAACATATTGAGTAATAAGTGGTCAAAAGGCAGACAAGTAATACTCTTATCAACGGTCCCTATTTGAATACCTGATTTAAATGGTATGTATTTATCACAGTTTGAAAGAAACCGCCCTTCTCATGTTCATCATAAATAGTCAGACAAACAAATTTAGAAGCATTAAAAAGTGTTGAATAGGGTACCAGTGATAAAGGAATTGAAGAAATACATATCCTAGCTTGTTCCATCTTTTTATCAAAGATACTTCCTTTTCTATGGAAAATGTAAACAGAACTGGGTATGCTGTCCTCACTGGCAATGACTTACTTTTTTCAACCTCAGGTTTTAATCTTTTATTTTTGATGAGAATTTTTCTTTTGAGTCTGTTAGGTGATGGAAGTGGTACGTTGCTTTCCAGCTGAAAAAGAAAACAAATGTCATCAAGATAAAAAAACACTTGAAACTTGGATACCAAGCATCTTAAAACAAAAAGCAAAACTTGATGCAAAGGCAACAGAGTAAGTTGTTAAAGTTAATAACCATCTTTATTTAGGAATACTCATTTGGTTTTTTTTTCTTTGTACCATTTTTTGCATAAGTGTTATAACAAATTTTTCACTTTTCAGTAAAGTAAAGAATTTTGATTTTAGTTGTCACTGGGGCATTATCAATAATTCTTCTGTTGAGTTGTGTTCTCAATTAATAGCACCATTTTTGTTTGACACAGCTTAATCTATGCCTGAAATCATGGAACATGTTACTAACTCCTGGTTATGTAAAAGAGGTGGACTTTTCAATTTCATTACGCAAAATTTATGACACCAGCAACATTAATTTTAGAACTTCAAAGCTAAAGTTGATATTGCAGTTAAATCACAAAAAGTTCATATACTATGTACTTTTGTGAAGATCAGATCATAGCCAGTTGCTACAAATCTTTTTTGAAACATTGGCTAAATCTTTCCATTAATAGATTGTGTATTAGTCTGAAATCATGAAACAGCGGGAACACATTACTAGTTTCTGGGAACTTAAACTATAGTGTTATCATGTGGTAGTGACCGTTAAACATTCTCATTGAGTTATGGATATCTACTCAATGAGCCTCTTTAATATGAGGTCAACTTAAATTCTCAGTGATGGACTAATAAATACCACTAAAAAATACTCATGACACAAGTAACATGAACTTTAGAACTTCGGAATGTTGATATTCAATAAAGGCTAAAGAGTGACAAAAAGTTCTTGTACTATACAGTTTTGAAGATCACAGAATACCCTAGCATCTTGTAGTTATCTTTGAAATTGCAAAACATGAAGACTGTCTCCCATGAAAATAATGGAAAGATAAACCACTTTGGACCATGCATTAGCTCAGGATGATGTATGACCATCGAAAAGTGCAGAATGTATCCAACAATATAAGCAATGACTCTTGCGAGTGCATTATCTTGTTCTAAAGCACAGGTCCAGAGTTATTTTACCTTGGTCATTCATACAAAACAATTATTTTATTTAACTAATGGCAAGGAACCAAAATCTTGTTATTAAGTTTAGTTCGAGTTTTACGACCCAGTCTCCAACCTATTGGTTCAAGTTGAGCCGGCCACATCTTTTTTCCAGTTGTGGCTCACTGGCTTGTTTTCCCCACTCCTTCGCTTATGCAGAGCATCACACACAGAGGCAGTAGGTTCCATTTTTAGAGTCTTTGGTAGGACTCGACCTGGGAAGCGAACCTGGGCCTTCCGTGTGTGAGGCGGTTGCTCTACCGTTACACCAAACGCATGGTCTTTGTTATTGAATAACTACAATAAAACAGCACAACCCAAACTAAAATGAGTAACTTTATCCTCTACTGTGAATTTATTTTGGGATAACAAACAGAAATGGGAGTGTAATGAACCAATATTACTAAATATGAATGAACTCTTCTATCTAAGATCTTAGAGGTAACTTTCAATTTGGAAGATTATCTGCCACAAATTTGACAATTATTTAATAAACTGTGTCTCACAAAATTAAAAAGAACCACTCATAAAAGGTATGGAGTGTATGGTACAGAGAGAAAGGTAAATTCTTGCTGATGTAGCCCTTTGTGTAACTGATATTTGTGACAATGTCCCTGCTACCAGACAAGTCTTAATCAATGCTGGCTTTCAAAAGGTGCCACTTTAGATACACAAATAACAAGTAAAAAATTACAAAAGAAGTTTCTCTCCTTTGGAACTTGTTCTTTTCTACTTGTTGTATTTTGACTGAATTTGAAGAAACACAATACAACATAAAATACATCTAGTACTGAAATGATCACAAACTAAGGTCATATGTGCATTCAAAAGAAATCAGCAAAAATATTACATTCAAGTGTAAAATTAACTCATCCATGTGGATCCGAGCTGTCAAACAAATCACAGCATGTTTGTAGCATCTTTTCCACACTTTAATCCGAAATGATTGGACAAAGCTTATACACAAATTTTTCAAAATGATGAAAAAACTTCAACAAAAAGCAAAGAAATGAAACAGAAAGAGAAGAAAAGTAAACTAAAACCTGACTGAATATTAAGAAAAACACCTACCGGGTGATCCTCAAAGGGTTCTGTTAGCAAGTAATCTCCAAGGATTTCTTCTGCATATTTTGCAATTTTGTACTGCTGTGCTTTACTGCAATGGTTCTCAAAGCTAAGAATGACTGGACAATCAGTTGTAACAAAAGCTGTTTCCTTGATAGCTTGAATGACATCCTGCATAACAGAAAGATGAATAACAGAAATTCAAGTACAGTTTTTATGTCTAACTGTCAGTAAAAATTTGGGAGAAAAAGCTGATGAATATATCTTGATTATCCATTGATTCTATCACAAGATGTCATTTTGGTATAAGTTGTGGCTTATTTTGCCATGGTTATGTCTGTAAATATTGCTGTTGTGGTTGCGCCTGCCTGTTGCTCATGACTGTCACTTTGGCTGTCACTGTGGATAGGGTAGTTGTAAACTTGGTGGGGACTAAGACTGTATTTGTGGTTGTCCTTGTGTTTATAGTTGTGACTGTAACAGACTAATAGTCCTTGTTTGGTAAACAAAAAAATTTCAAACAGAGGACTTCTTACAGACCTACAACTAATTTATGTTTGCATCTAGAATTTTACAAGATATCTGTAAAGTGGCTTCCTACAAACATCATTGTAACATTTCTTGAGCTAGTATTTAATAGTAATTTACTAACTAGCTCAAGAAATGTTACAATCAATTTTGTAGGTGGCTGTATAATGGCCAGCTACGAACATAATTGTAACATTTTTTGAACTGGCAAGTAATATATGGGCATGTACCTAACATTGATAGCCCTTAGCTGCTGGTGCAAAAAGGGGTCACAAAGATTAACCTGATATAACTATTGCAATCAGGCGTAGGTCCAGACATTCCAAATTGGGGGGGGGGAGGCTGACCTAAGAGAAAGCAGGGGTGTGAGGGAATTGCACTCCTAATTTCCCGTATGTTTCATTGTTAAGGTGGCAAAAAAGGGAGGGCTAGGGTCGTAAAAGCCCCCCTTGGATCAGCGCCTGGCAATGCCATTTACTTGCAATGTTTGCTCACAAATCCATCACAGAAATCACTGGATCAATTGGTTGTAATCAATATTCATTTCCAACAATATTCCTTTCATTCTTCCTTTATCGGTATGGGTACAACTTACATCCACTACCTGCTAAACCAACTGATGGAAAGATGAGCCTACACTTCACCCAGTTTACAATATTTTGAAATGTATGGTGGATAGCACAAGAGTTTTACACTACAGGACAGGATACAATCATACATTTCATGTATGTTAGCTCACGATCTGTGTAGTATTACAAGGTTCTTGTTGGCTGGAATGAAATTAAAGATATGGGTGTTATGGTCTCTTTGTGTTACATGTACAGAAACTATTACATTACCTTGTAAAGAACATCTGAACACATAGCTAAACCATGAGTTATAATAGGTTCTTGGTCTTCACCACGACCATCCCAACAATCTAGTTCAACACATCTAAAAGAGAAAAACAGAAATGCTGCATTAAACAATGATCAAAGGTCCACCCACTAAACTTCTTGGTATGTACTGAGAGTAAGAAGTACTCAAAAGATTTTGTTGTTTGGCTCTTGATATAAAGATGCTTTCAAACTAACAGCAAAGCAAGACAAAGCAATGCAAAGCAAATTACTTAATTGAAAACTGTTGTCATATGCTGACAGCTTTCATACAGTGAGCACCTTTGGTTTTCAGT
The DNA here is from genome assembly GCA_037179385.1 of Holothuria scabra. Lineage (NCBI taxonomy): Eukaryota > Metazoa > Echinodermata > Holothuroidea > Aspidochirotida > Holothuriidae > Holothuria > Holothuria scabra. The sequence continues at coordinate 29,478,184 of CM074180.1, read as the reverse complement.
TTAGGTACTTAGCTCTACTTTGCTTTGCTTCACTGGCAGTGAGGATGAGCAAGTTGGTCAATGGAAAATTGCATGCTTTTGTGTGAAGTGTTAAAGGAAAAGAATGAGGTAGATGCGCACTGCTTAACAAGGTGTCTCTTGATTGGTTGCTGCCATTGTATTGTATCGATTGTATTCTTTGTTAGGGTTAGGGATTAGGTTAGGGATTAGACTATCGTTAGCCAGTAAGGAAATTTCTTGTTAAACAGTGCACATTGCCCCAAAGAATGCCATGTAAATTATACACAAGAAGAGTGGTTGAGGGATTCTTTTGATCATTCCAGTTGTATAACACACAAAATGAGTTGTCCCAGTTTGGTGCATTCTAACATAAAGCAGGGGTAAGCAAGTGTTTCAAAAGCCAGGCCAAATAATGTTGTAATAACACTTCATTAAATTTTATTAAAAGAAAAATTTGATTCTATTGGTCTCTGAAAGCTCAGTTTATAGAAGAGTAGTAATTTTTGAACAATTTAATAGAAACCTCTGGGGATTATCCAAACCCTTCTTAATCTTTCTTTTTTTGCTGGTGAAAATGTCTGACTTTCTCTGTCATCAAATCTGTCCATGGTCCTTCTCTACTAGCAATATGATAGTCATCAAAAATCGGAAAGAAAGTCTAAAGAAGCTGTGGCTAGCTGCAAATGCTTACTCTCTGAATTGCCATGGGCATTACTGATATAACAACACTCAAGATATCTAAATAAGAGGTATTTTAAGAAATCTACTTTGGAAAGTCAATATGTTTAATTTCACGATCAAAAAACTTCAGCACCTCCCTCTTCACACCCAAGCTAAATTTCTACTTGTGTCTTCTTGTGAAAGTGTTTTTTTTTTGTGATTTGTTAATATTGATTTCAACTAAGTTACAAATGCCTCCATGTTTCATTTTATCTTTGACAAAGGTCAGCTAAACATGTCAAAACAAAGAAAATAAGTAATGACTCCAAGACAATTGGAGGGTTTCAGCATATCTATCATGAGGGAAGTCCTTTCCTGGAATTGACGTCACATTTCTGTCCAAAATGTGATAAATTTACTGCATTTACAGCAATCCACATTCTTGCTGGCTGGAAGCCAAACAATGTCATATTGAATTCATTTTATAGTTTTTAATGTGTTGGAGACAAGGCTGGTAATGGACATTATGTCCTTCCCTCTGCACTTATGTATTTCTGCTTAAAAGGTAACTCCTTGGCTAATGGTCAAATGCTGTCAAGCCATGGAAACTCAAGAGAGTGACAAACGGCAGTCTTCTACTTCTTATAATCTTTCCAAAAGAAATATCTAAAAAGCAAGGTAACAGAGGTTTATGAACACACTGCAAGACCCAGTTGTGCTTCCAGAAATGTTAAAAACATTTCTTCACCAAATTTTGCTTTTAATTCTCACACTTCAACAACCCTTTTTACTTCTCTAATAAAACAGATCTACAAATTAGTAATACTGAACCTTTGCATCTTGTGGAAGGTATTTTCAAGCAATTTTGTGGGCAATCCAATCCAATTTTACTAACTGAAGCCTTGAACTTCTCCGCCCACACAGCCCAAAAATTGATAGTGAGTGGTAGCTGCAAAGCTTGTACTAGGAGGAGGTTATTACTAATTGAATACCCCTGTTCAGCCCTTGGCCTTTCATATCAACAAACACAAGGGTCACTTGACATTTAAGGAAGAGAAATAAAACAGACAAAAGAAAAGAGAAAGCAGATACTGGTTCACTGTTGTAAATAAAAAAGTCCCATCTTTTACCGCAAACTTCTTAATGATGCTAATTTGAGAGTGTGTGGCTTCAGGAGATGACAAATCTAGAGACAATTACAAGTAGGGTATATTTTCAATCTGTTTTTACACGCCTACTTGTGAAGTACCAAGTAATGCCAAACAGGCACATGTATTCACATGGTAATTGTAACACAACACCCACTATAAAAATGGGGAAGGTATTGTTGGAAACTCGGCACTTCTCTCTACAAAAGGAAAAGGTCATTGGTAAAATTACCTGATGAAGCATACTCTTGTTACCACTTCAATCCCACTTCTGTCACCAATGAGAAGCAATTGCCAAGGATTTGCTATACCATGCAAAGAAGCTTTTTTTCCGTGCTTTCAGACTACAACAGCCAGTAAATGCATGGATGCATCTTTTGAGAATATCAAATAAACTATTGAAAATTTTAGTATTCAAGGCCAGTTCTAAATCAGGCTTGATTCAAGAAGCATCTTCCATTTGTGCCACTTTTACGGTCATATGATTTCATAAGTAACTCACTTTTGACAAGGTGAAATGTTATTTCTATATTGTGTTTTATGTCTCTACTTGTATTTGTTTCTTTGAAACGTGTTATGGCGATAGTTTCTTTACTTTTTTCTCTTTTTGCAGCATTTTATCATTCTTCCTGATAATGACTATTCCAGTAATAACGAGTGTGGAATCCAGGTTTAACTACAATGAAATTTGTCATTTCCTGACTACTCATAGTCAAACAGTAACTTGCCATCCAATGCTCTTCATTCCCTGATACCTTGACAATGCATTAATTTTGATTTTGTAGAATTCAAAGATTAAACATTCAGTTTTAAATCTCTGGTTAACAGAGATGAAGTCAAGTCTCTCTTTCCTCAGCAAGTGGTCTTAGAAACTCAAGTCAATTTACTCACTCAAGTCTCTTATATTATTTCAACAGCTGATATTTCCCCAAAATTTTTCAATTCATGTTGAGTTGGATGGTTGTGACTCAAATCAAGACATGACTACATCTCTGTCATTTCAAAAAAAAAAAAAATGTTCATGCCCATGTAGTATAATGTGACCTCATCACAACAGTGCCAACTTATTTTAAATGCAACATTTAATATGCAATGATCTGTACATCTGTATGCTTAACCCGACTTCCAATAGAAACTACTGTAGTAGATGCATGTGATGCTCAGAATAAGCAATGGAGCAGGGATAACATTCCTATGCCCAACGACTGGAAAAAAAAAAAAGATGGGTGCCGCTAGATAAAGCCAGGATGTTACAAGTTGAAGATTAAAACCCTTTCAAGCCTAACCTAACCCAACTTTCCCTGCTATCTCATGAACTAGTAAGTTGACCTTAACAAACAAATTACCTGCAGCCAGCCAGTAAAACTTGTCTGTACATTTCGACAGATGATTTTCCACCAAACTGCCTTCCGATCAGGTATGTATTGTGAGAGGAATTTATGAAGTAGTGTGACAGAGGTTGGTCCATGTCTTGATAAAGATCTAGCCGGTCTAAAAACACTGGTGCATTTTCATCCGACATCAAGTATCTACAAAAGCCATCAAAACTTAGTTGCTCTGAAACAGCAGTAAGAAAAGAAAACTTGGGTCAAAGCACTCTTTTAGTGTTAGTTGATATGATCAGACTATGACTGAAAATGTTTGATGATAAAGCAAAGAATATAAAACAAACTACAGGCCTACTTCAAAAATTTCACACAAGACTTTTTTGTTCATACATCAAATGGTAGAGATAGATTGAATGCATTGAAAACATCAGACTGAGAAATTATACAATCATTTATAGGATATATCCAGATGAATTGCCCTCAGGATTGTTCTTTATACGGACCTTCAACTCTTCCTTATGTCGATGATTCTCAAACTAAGCGGTTGCCAAGAAAGGAAAATTTTACTGAAATAATCATGTGCCCTTTGGCGTATAAAGGAAATCTACTTTTTAAAATTACAAAATGTCCTTCCTCATCCTTTGGAAGAGAATGTAATTTTTGGGAGAGTTTGTTTTCTTTTATTGAAAGATCCAATTATGTGTCTGTCTGTCTGTCTGTCTGTCTGGTCACAATCAATACCTATTTGAGGATCATGCACTATACCACTTATTTCTTTTTGGGGAGAACTGATTCTTAGTGAAGACATTAAAATTTAAAGATCTGGAAAAATTACAGGCCTCTCATAAAAGAATTCTTTTCTAACTTTGAAAGTGCGACGTGTTCGACTGGGATTACAACAAATTTACTAAAAACTACCCCTTAGCATGAAAGAAACAATAAAATTACATCCCTAGAGTGAGGTTGTTTAAGAACATTTGCAAATAACATTAAAGGTCTGAAGGATATTTATTAGTACTACAACAAGAGTCCTGTTTTTTTAATACAGATAACTTCACTTAAAGGAACATTTTCATGAATGACTACTGTTTCATGCAGCTGCCAACTTTTCACAGATTCCAATACTTACTGATGCATAAATAAAAATGTTAATAATTAAAATACCCTACGGTTCAACAAGACTGTTATTAAAGTTCATGTGAAGTTCATCTCAGTTTATTCATAGGTTGATTCATTCTCAATGGAAACAGGTCAATAATAGGCAACACACCGCCAAAGTAGGAACATCAGACTTGCAGTTGGGAGGTTGGGAGTTCAAGTCCTAGCTGGTTCATACCAAAGACATTAAAAAAAATGGAACCTATTGCCATTGTGCTTGGTGTTCAGAATAGAAATGGCCTAAGGAAAAGGGAAAAACATGCCCCCTTTCTGAAACCCCTTCACTAACAAGTTAAAAAAAAAAAAAAACCCAAACCCTCCTATGACAACTAACAAGTCACTCAACCTCCTATGACAACATTCCCAGAAAAGGGTATATTATATTTTACCACTGAAATATACGCAGATGAAAAGAAATATTAATGTAATTTTTGCTGCCATAGATAACTGCACTTCATTCGACCAACAACATGAATTCAATTGACTTTGCAAACATTTCATTATAAAGCTTGACACTCAAAGTAAGGCCTTATGGCAGCTGTCTTCACAAACAGAAATCCTCCCAAACAGAACAGGAAACCTTACCATCTTTTCTCATATTAGCATCTGGCTCGTATCTCTCAATGATCTGCAACACCCTTGCTTTGGTGTAAAATGGGAAGAGTATTTCGTTTAGCCTTGGATCTCTCTGCTTCTCATTTAGAAACTCTACCAGATTCTCTACAGTTAATCCTTCAGCATTCTGTTGCTTAGATCTACTGTAAATGTCAAGAGGTAAAACAGATATGTAAGGCTTCATGTCAATATATTCAGGCTGCAGCTGCCTCACAAAACATAAGGCTACCTCAGAAAAGTTTAGGCTACCTCACAAAATATTAAGCTACCTGAGCCATGCTTCAGCAGCTATAGCCAGTTTACATTGATAGATATATAATTAGTCAATAACTGCATTGAAATACTGGACTGGACTGCAGCCAGTTTACATTGATATATGTAATTAATCAATAACTGCATTGAAATACTGGACTGGACTTGACTGCTACTGTTACATATGTGACAACAAAGCATAAACTGCAGCTTAGCAAAGAGTTAGTTGAAACGTAGCCGAGACTGGCACTTTCATTTCTAAATTCTTCAGGCTCTCATCAAGCACCCAAAATGAAACGTCCTAGTTTTACAGACTTCAATAATTTGAACTCAGAACTGTAGTAATCAAGAAATACCATATCCCCATAGGTTTGATTGTCCTGAGAAATGTTTTGAAAATATAGCTACAACTCATGAATTTCAAAAACTGGTACACAATATTTTACAATTAACCTTTTCTTCATAAGTTATTCCATGCCTTCAAATATACACCCACACACAAAGTCTGTTCCCTACTGGAAAGCCTCTGTATGACAATTACACTGCATGTTCCTCTTTATACCATAGCCTGGTGGGTAAAAAGTGTTATCTTTTCAAAGTCCTTCTTCTGTGTCCTTCAATTTTTCATAAAGCAGAAGGACACTCAATACCTTTTTCAAAGGTACATTTTCGCCTCAATGTGTTTTGCATTTTTTTTTTTGCAAATGCTAATAAATTCTTAATCCTGCTTCCAAGATAATATCAATAATTAAACCACACACAATTTTATCAAGCTCAGAGGTTATGAATACCTTCCTACCTCCTTCAGCTGTGTGAGTCACAGACTCTCAGTACATATCAAATAATTACATCTGCAACCTAGACAGTCAATTCCTTAAAAATACACTTGTCATTTCGGTCTCAGCTCTTGGATGTATTTAATTAAACCCCACCCACTCATGAAAGCGTCATAGAGCTTAAAATATTATATCAGAATGATGATATCTCTTCCCACAAATCTGTAAATGACAAAATTAAAAACCAGACACTGAAGATGCAAGTTTCTTTCGAATCATGTAACTCCAGCAGCTAAAGGTGTAATGTGGGATGAAAGTAAGAGGCACCCTGCATAGCCAGGACAAGTTGAGCAGAGGGGCACTGGGGTCCCAATCCTCCTTGGGGACACAAAACCCAAAATGTTTCACTTTTCTGAAGAAATTACATAAATTCCAAAATTTTCCAAGGGGGGTGTGGCTTTTTCATGGGGGCATGTTCCATTCTTTGTACCCCCACAGTAATCAGAATCTCCCTTCCTCCCCAAAAGGAAGTTACAGGTGAAGAGAAGAAGTGAATATTATGCACAGATACAAAGAAATACAAGAAATAGCTTTACTATACCACTATTTCGCATTCAGGTGATTAAGTTTCACAAGAATATCACTGCTACATGCCTAAGTGATAGTTTTGACTATACAATTTTAACAAAAACATGTAATTTGCTCTAAAAAGGTAAGAGACCCTGCCAGGTTAATGACTTAATTCCAGTAATTTCACACTTTTCTTTTGAACTTTAAATTTGGACCTTCTTTGACCTAAAAATTCATTACACATCCCAAAAATGGAATTTGCAAACCTATACACTTCCTTCCTACAATGGCAACCTTTCTTGACCTCCTTCCCAGAAGCATTAAGAACATGGAAAGGTGAAAAAGCAGCTCATCCAAATAAAACTTCTCTGACTTTCAAATGCAAACTAAAATAATTCTCCTCTGATTTAGAGCAGAGTTTGTTGAAAATGTGATATTGTGTAGAAGTGGAAACAGCTTAAAACAATGCAAAAATCCTTTTTATTGATTTTGAAGTGGGGGGGAGGAAGGGGGCTACTCATCAAAGCAGATCAATATGGTCAACAAAATAATAACAATGTTTGGTGGACCAAAATGCTACCTAACGAAAAAGTGGGGAGGGGGGAAGATGAAACCCCAGCTCCCTGCCTCTCTAGTCCCTGCCCTATGAGTGCTGATATGTCAATTTAAAGGGAAGGTTTAAGCAAAAAATTAATTTTCATATGTCAAAGAGGAACCAAAACTACACAGGGTGGTAAGAGTTTCATTCAAATCTGACATGTAGTTCTCGAGATATCAGTAATCAAGTCAGTAGATATTTGAACCAAAGTGAGTTTGAGGGCACCAGAGCTTACATCACTTCCCCACATTTACAATGAATGCTTTGTTTCCCTCTGTTTTATCAGACTGTTGTGTCGACCTTGGAGTTAATTGGAATAGGATCTCCCAGTGGGGGATGCAAAGTTTGTAAAGTCCTCATGCCACTTAGGCAATCACATTTTAATAATGTGGGGTTTTTTGAGAAGAAAACCAACTCAAAAGTTTAAAGAAAAACAAAAGACTGTGCACTAATGTGGGGACATAATGTCATACATGCTTGCTTCAAGTTCACTTTTTGTTGAAAATGTGAAAACTTTACGTGCTCATATCTGGAGAACTACACATCGGATTTTAATGCAAATTTCACCAAAATGCTTAGAATAGATACCCCTCTGACATACCAAATCCTGTAATGACCTTCAACCCTTCTTTTAAAGTCCTCATGCTACAAAAGTTATGTGGTACTCATTTGTCTGACTTAAAACTATGCAAATGATGTACCTCATATAAATTGCAACATGATAATGTATAGAGATCTTTAATATTAATTGACATCACCACTGACATAACTTTGGAGAATAACAGTGCCCACTGTATTTTTGTGTAGTATATATAGATTGATGGGCAGTATGCAGAAGATTTTGCCCCACATGTGTACAAATTTACTCGTGTATGTCACAGGCTGACCAACGCAGTGTCTTCTATTGTTCATGTTGTTTTGTTATTCCTCCAAAAGAGGGCATACTTTTGGCATAGTGACATCATATGCACCAAGTCTATATTGAGCAAATCTTTTGTGCACATCAAATTTTTCTCTTAATTTCTGTACTACATTGACATTTGTCCATACAAAGTTGGTCGCAGTGAATATGGGTTATTAAAGCTTATGTATAAAACAAGCTGTTAAGTGTATGAAGCTACCAAGTAAACAGTGTTTTTCCTAAGAATTATCCATTGCTTCAATGCACTGAATACGAGAAAATGCAACTCCCTAAAAATTTTATATTTGTGGAACAGTGCACCCATCTATTTTGGGAAACAAACGAATTCATATTTTTTCATTCTTTCCTACAAACGTAAGTGCATCAGTACAAACAACTGCGACAAACACTGCATGTATGTCATGTATAAAAGAGCCTTTGACTTGGAAAAGAAGTGCAATGATAAGAGCATACAACATCTGATTGGCTCATTGCCGGCTGATTGCATATAGATGCCCGCAGGATAGAGCATGGTGGTGATATGAGCATGTACACATTTTATTGTAAGTGATGGTGAAATACCATTGATGAAGACAGATCTAATCTACAGCAGAGGTAATTTAACTTCAATTCTGAAGGAAGCCTAACTAAAGGTTTTTAGCAATGGTACACCATACCTGTAATTTTTTTATTGGCACTGTGAAGGTCTTCAAACTGTACAGGTTTCATAAAAGGCCAATACTAAGAGGCTTTCACAAAGAGATGCATTATCCTATGATCAAACCAGGCAGACACAGTTTTAGTTGTGCTGATGCTTATATGATTTCAGAATGAAAGTCAAAGCTAAATTTATTATAAGATAGCTACATGTTAATACTAAAATTTTAAGTACACTTCCACCCTCAAAGGAGTCTAATTGACCTTTGACCTGATATCTGCCACGCAACTAACTTCAATTCTCTTTATGTATCTTCTTTTTTCACCCAAACTTTCAGTGAAACAGACTTTGATATTCCTTAAAACTACTCTGCACTTGAAGTCATGAAGGCATTTGGGCCAAATTTGAATCATGTGCATTTCATGTGACTCTAAGCTTTAAAACTATGGCATTGACTTCCTCTCAATTTGCCTTCATAGCAAGATTCTAACAATTCATGTACAGCCACTTTTATTTCAGGTCACAGACCTACTGATACTTTTTGATTATTGTTTCTTTCAGCTAACATTTTTACCATACATTGAAACAGACAAAAGCAGACTTAACATCCTCCATGAAACAACAATCACAAGGCACACTTTTTAAGATGAGAATGACACCTTGTAACTATCAGAAAAAATTTACAATGGAAAACCAGATGCTTATATTCTGAATATTTCACTGGTTCTTTGACATATTTATGTGTCTGCAACTTTATGCTCATGCATAGAATATGATAAAATTTGAAAACTCAGTGCTTTTTACTGTATTAGAGAATGGATCCCATTATGAATCTGAAAAAATTTTGAAAGACTATGTAAATAATAAATTTGCCTTCCTTTCAAAAGAATAGTCCTGAGCCACATTTATTTTTGATATGTTAAAAAGGAACATATTCTCAGAATTCTGGTGAAAGTTTTCTTCATTTCTCATGTTTGCTTCTTGTGATATTAGCAGCTGAAGTCCTATTTGTTTGACCTTGAATTGATTAGGGATGCTATTTTGCCCCTAAGGCATTTAGAGTTTTCGAAATTCAATTGCTCAGGATTTACCTATGGTATCAATATATCCAAGTTTAAATGCATAAAATTGGTGGTAAATTATAAATATAAACAAAACATTGGCTAACAATGTGAATTCATGACATCATGTCTGCTTGCTTTAAGTTCATTCTATGTAGAAAATTTTTTGCTATGTTCAATTGTGATCTTGAGAATGGAATTTGGAAAATAAAGTTTCACCAGAATGCTTAGAATAAGCCCCTCTTTAATAAATCAAATATATATCTGGCTTTGTAATTTTCCTTTCAAGTTGATAATATCCATTTTGCTGCTGATATCTACCTCAGATTTAACATACTATTAGATAGTAAAGTTGATAATATCCATTTTGCTGCTGATACCTACCTCAGATTTAACATACTATTAGAGAGTAGATTTTCCCAGTTTCAAGAGATGCCTTGGGTTAGAGCTGTTATACAGTGATAAAGTTTATCATTAAGTCTATACACCTCATTGCACTACAATAGCAAACAGTCTTAACTCTATTCATTTCACAATAGCTGAACAGAAAGTTTACACAGATTTGGGGTTTATAGCAGTCTACTAAAGCTAGCTAAGCTAGGTATACTTTTCTAGTGTCATGATTAGTCAAGAAACGATGTCCAACTCTCTATCCGCTTGCACAAATAATCCTTACACAGCTTTGCATCACATGAATGGTCCCCAAACATGTAAGTTTTCATTCAATACCTAATAAATCCCTTTCTGGTTGAAAAGGATAATTCAAATGTGCAAAAAAAAAAAAAAACCCTGGAAAGATGGCCAAGAAATGTTAGGATTAGCACAAAAAGTGTGGCGTAAAAATGTGGGGGATGGCAGGTGAAGAGTGTAATTACGCACGTTTAATAAACATCAATGTTTACAAACATCTGCTTCTGGAATAACGCTATTTCCAAAAACTCATTTATGGTGTCAGGCACTGAAAGGGTGCCATTACTTTCTCATCACCATTTTGACTAGTGTAAAGACATAAACAGTGGAAAATACCACGAAAAAGATGGGTAACCTAGCAACAACTTTTAAATACCACAGTTAAAATATGACCACTATTTTGATTACCTGTGAACCCAAAAAACAGCCAGCTGGTTGCACTTTTTGCTGTGAACATTCATTGATTATTGCATTTTTTAACCAAAACCTTGTTTTTCCAAAGTGACTGAATATCCAACATGAGTAGGTTGGTTTCATAGTTGGCACAAACTCTTCAGTACAAAATACAAGGCAAGCTCAAAAGGACATTCTGGCAGAAATATTCATTTTCACATGTCATATATAGGCCTAGGGGTAAGGCAGAATGTCGCAATTTAAAAACAGCCTATATTTTGGAAGAAAAACTTTTTCATTCCTTTTCGTATTTCAAAGGAAGATATCCTAGATAGCTCACGCTGAAATACTTGCTAGGAGTGATGGGTATAGACCAACCTGAGAAGGGAGTGAAAGCAGCCGTTGGTAGGGTCCTTCCAAAGATAAACGTAGATACCAAACTCCTATCCCTTCACTGTTAGACGCCCTGACTCCTCACACAGGCTCAATCCGAGGGGCGGAAGTGTTCATTTGACATGCGCAAAGTTCAATTCGGTAATCTGCGTGCACAATCACGTCTGCTTTATAGAAAATTCCATTGTGACAAAATATCAGCGTTTGTGTATTTTCAAAGCAAGTTCTGTACGCGCACAATATATTTCTTTGTGTGCAGTCTGGAGTAACTGACGCGTACTTCCGCGTGCTTGGAAAAGGAACACATTAGTTGATTTTGTGTTGTAAGCATGTGAGAATTTAAACACGTGAACAGATGTGCGCTTGCGAAGATACCATAGAAACTGACCAATCAGTAAGCAAATGAACTTCAAACCAGTCGTTGTGCGTTAATGTTCAAATGTTCTTAAGTAGAAAGCTGGCGAAGATGCCTAAAACTGTTTCATGTTAGTGAAATTTATTGAAGAACAGTGCTTGCAAGAATTGCAATGTTTTAAAATCATACTTGTTTATACTACCGGAAGATATCAATTAACTGTTAGCTTTCAAAACAACTGATCAGTGATCAGCACTTCCGCCCCTCCAAATCAGCCTCCATGAGGAGTCACCGCGCCATTTTAACTTTGGTATCTATGTTTTTTTTTAATATCTTTGGGTCCTTCAGTCTTAAACCATCTTAATTTTATTGCCTATATGTAATTCTAGACAATCACATTCAGTGAAATTGAGCCTCCCTCAAAAAAAAAAAAATGAACCCAAAATAACTTGATTATTTTAGCACAGATTTGGAGAGTCTGGTCACAATGGTCTACAAAATATTTTAGCACACTTTCACATGTGTCCAATGTATTGTACTTTATGCCAAACTTTGGAATTCTACAGCCAAATTTTTTTCTATTATCTCAACTGCCATCTGTTTCTGTATTTGGGTAAATGAGTTTTTACTGAAGTTCTGAAATATTCAGAATATGAAGTTTATATACGCTATACAACAATAAAATTGATATATCTGGAACATTCATCCTTGATTCCCCTACATCCTCTATGATTGTCAGATAATCTTCTCAAGAATTATCATAAATAACTATTCTAAAATGATGTCAAAATTGATACTTGTCAGCATTTGACACAAATGCATGCCTAAAATGCAATTTCCCTAGCGTGGATCATAGAATTAAGTCAAACTTGCATGTTCGATCATAAAATATGGCTTAGAACATTCTAGGCTATACTAAAACATGGCCCCCGGTGAGACCGAACCATAAATGCCACCGGGGAATAAAAGATAGAATCCAGAGAAAGAAATATAACCCTCAACTGGGACAGGAATAAGCTTTCACATACAAAGTCGAGTTTATACATCCACACAACAGCTTAAAAAACTTCAGCTGGTCCTGCTGTGTTACTTACATTGAATTGAACAGTTCCTGGATGTCTGTTCTCTTGCAGACTTTGTGGTACATCTTATAAAACTTCTCAAATGGAAAATCAGCTGGGTCTATCTCATCAGTCTGGTAAAGAAAGGAGAGAATCAAACGTTTTTACATGGAAAGAAATGTGACCTTATGATGAATTTCAAATCAGCTGGTTGGTTGCTTGTTGGAATTATACACCTCAACTTTTGACCTTCTGGTTTAAGTTAGACGTAACCAAAGCCTTTTTCTCCAGTTCTTTAAGTTGGGCAATGGATTTTTTTCGCCACTTCCTGTGAGAGGTGGATGTTCTACTTTTAGACAAAACCCACAGGCAAACCAACATAAGTGAGTGAATATGATTGTCTAAACTGATACCTTTTCTACAGCCCTCCCGACCCTCTGGGAAAGGGCTATTCGGCCAAAGCAAACGATAAACCACTTCCTGAAGAAGCTGTTACATCCACTGAAGGAAAACACGTGACCAACCTCACAGCCCTCAGACCACCATTTACATTGTCTAAACTGATACTGACCAGCCTGTAGTCAAGTCATCATCATACCTAGGATTGTACCTTACTTTCAAGGCATTAAATTCTTACCTCAAACATTTTTTGTAGCAGTTTACCCCAGCCAGGTAAGAAGGGTTACATAATGTAAATAAGAGGTGAGGAGGGGTAATGTTGATTACAAAAATTCTCAATTGGCACAGTACAAGGTAGAGCTTTGAATGCTATACAGGATAATAGCATTAATGGATATCAGAAAAAAAACTAAAAGTTTATTTCTGCTGAGGAGAAGCTTTAGATACTAAGTGGAGGGCTAAAAGTGACCTAGATTTCAGAATTTAAACTATCTTGAACTAGAGTGGCAAGTTTGAATCTAGATATTCTCAGGGGTCAAATTCCACATTATACCACTTTTTTTTTGTCTGTGGACCTCAAAATATTTTCTTCAAATTCACTGAAACTTCCTGTTTGGGAATGCATGAGCTGCAACACTCACTTCTCAACTTTTCCATTCAATGCAATTGTCTAGTATAAACAGTTTGTGAGTCCCCTTTCTTCAAAGGTTCAGCCTCCAACATGACAAGCCCTGTATTTTTGCAGGTAGTTTTTTAGGGTTAGATTGGGTAAGCTGGAGTTTATAGGCCCAGTTAATTGGTGAAGGTTGGGCTGCCCACAGCCTTTTTTCCAATTGTGGTTCACTAGCTTGATAGAGAGCAAATTTCAGTAAATCAGAGGTAAGACAAGGCACACACATTCTCATTTCATTTCATTTATTTATTTTTGGTTTATCACAACACAAGATAAAAACAAGTATCACAAAGTAAATAAGTAACAAAGAGTGTGAAAGGAAGTGCACTTAGAAACCCTTTAGGGCTTGTCGGGAAGTGACACTCCCTAGAAAAAAAAATCCTTGTTCCACATCTCTTTATTTTAGTCTCCCACATTACAGTAATAACACTGTTTGAAAGCATTTTACTTGAAAGGCAACTGTCTTGTTTTTATTTCATATTTTTCTCTTTCTCTTTTCTTTTCAGGATAAAGAGTGAAAACTACAATTTTTGGTTAATTTTTTGTCTCTATTGTTTTTGTATCAAACGTTTACGAAGCAGACATGAATTTTTGCAACTCACACACTGATATGACTGAAGAACAGCTTGCTTTCAAAGACCTAGTGCTTCAAGGGTTGGTTAATAAGTTAGATACTGGTTTTTCAGCTTGGTTTCTAACCAATTTGGTTAAGTCAGGAGGGACAAAGCTTTTTTCAAGATATGGCTCACTGGCTTGTGCTCTATGGCACACCTTCATGATGACTAATAAAACTTTAAGTAAGAATAGTGCCGTAGAGATGGCCTAAACTTGTTTCAGTTCCTGTTAAGTACAACCAATGATACTGATTCAATAGGCGTTTGTGTAACACCATGAAGTATTACCTCCAGCTATCATTTTCATGGTGAAATCATGATCCTCGGCATCTCTTAAACCACAATTCCCACTTGTTTCCTTGGTAATAAAATTCTAGCAGTGCAATGAGAAATTCAAGCCATCAATAATTATTGATGAAATTTATGTAATTAAACTTAAAAAAAAAAAAAAATCAGATGAAATGTAAAGGGAAAATGCACTCCCCTAGAATTTAGATAAGTACAGTAGACAATCCTATTTCATCCATAGTTTTTGAAAATCACAAAGCAATATTTTTGTCACTCAATCATGACATTTAAAAGGACTAATTGCTTCCTTAACCTGGCATATGCAATACTGAAATATCACGAAATATGCTTGGGAGGGAAATTGCAGGGAACTTCTGGATGAAGTAGTTTCTTCAAAATAAAGTTGGAGTGACTGTCTAAGTCCTCTAACTCTTTCACTTCTAATCATTGAGCAGCTGACTTCACCATTGTACAGAATAACAATGTCAATTTTTTACTTTCTATAATAATCTGTCCCTTCTCTTATTCTTCAGAATTTTGCCACTATGCCTTTCCCTTATTTCGAAGTAAAATGAGAAAACTAATCACAATCTTGCTTGCTTGGTTGGTGGAATACAAGCTTTTGATTGAGCTCAGCCATGCTCTCTCAAATTTCTCTTTCTGCATGATAGCCACTGTCAGATCCTTATCATCTGCAAGTGCTGTTTCTGTGTAGTGTAAATGAGATGCCATCATCCAGGGGCCTATATCTGACAATTAAGGACCAAGGCTAGACATTTGTTACAACCAGCTCGCTTGTTTGTATGTTTTTATTTTCCTTTTAAAACCATCTTCAGTGATGCAACACTTACATGTCACCTGTCACGACAATGCCAGAGGCAGTACAAGATTCACAGGCAGAAAAACAGTGTAATAATAACACAAAATGTTGGTATTTTGACCAAAAAAATTACACAAGCTAGTCTCAAAACAAGGGTAAAATATTTTTTTTTACACAGCTTTTATTGGCTGAGTTTAAATTACTATTTAAGGATCTTATCTTGGGGAAAAATACATTCCATGAAAGATGGAGCAGCAGGGATATGACATACATTGGCTGGATACATCACATAACACATGTAAATAGAAGGTGATGAGGGGCGCTGTAGATTACTGAAAATATTACTTTTATTGTAACAGCATGACAATAATTAAAAAAAGATATGGGGTTAATCCATTTCACTTTCCAGGACATAAATACCAGCTCAGTACACACATTTATTTTTTTTAACAATTTTAGACATCACTGCCATGACAATAGTCAACAATTTCACATCTCACAAAAATTGTAGTAGGAAACATGGAGTAAGGAGAACGACATTCATAATGACTAAACAATTTCATATTAATTCCCACTTTAAGAATAGGATGAAAGAAAAAATGGCCCACTCTTCAAAGTACTAAAGTTAAAAATATTGAAATAAGTGGAAAATATGTATTTGACATAATTTAATATGGTTCTTTGTTTGTTCTACACCATGTCAGCCCCCTTTTCTTGTTTTCAATAGTTAATATAATTTCTATCAAAAGATTTAACCTTTATGATAAGAAAAAAAATGTTTCAGGGTTAAAACTATTTATTCAGTCTTTAAAAGAATTGACACTTAAAATGAAGTAGTTACTGAGTGAAATTTCAGTTAGATTTTTTTCTTTTTTATTTTGTTAGAAATGCCACAAATGAATTCAACATGCTACAGCGGTGAAAGCAAACAGCATGAAAATGAATCAACTCCTAAAATATCTCATGGTTTCATGTTGAAGCGGAAGTGTCTCATTTGACTATAGACTCTAAGAATTCTCAAGGGAATGCCATGGCTGCATTAATACCACTAGATCCAGCAAATTTAATAACCACGGGGAACATAACTATGTTATGAAGAAGAGTAACCAGACAAAGGAAAATTGGATTTGCAGTGAAAAAAACAACAATCATATAGGTGTAATGGTAGAGAAGAGTCTCCATCAAACTACAATATAACATCCCACAACCTCTAAGAGCAAAGTCTTGTACCACACAACTGTTATGTGTATTTTCTAGATACAGTATCACTTTGGTTTCTTTTTTCATTTCCTGACAAGATGTCATCAGAGGATGAAGCAAGGTTTATCATAAAGAGGTTAATAACCTAACTTGTCGTTCAATGATATTGACAAGTTGCAATATCCTCTGTGAGGAACTTCACCTCAGCTGAGTATTTTATTTCACTATAAGCGTAATTTAATACATTAAAGTGACCAAATGTAAATGTTTCAACTACATGTTTGCTTTTGGAAACAATAATTCATAAATACTTTGAGCTAGGAACTCAGGAGATCATTGATAGTCTTATAGATATGTGACACCTAAAAATACTTTCATAAATCCTTCAGGGAGTCTAGAGGACATTTCCCAAGGCTAATAAAAGAGATCCCATTCAGTTTAATTATCTACACCTACAAATGAAACATAAATAATATTTGACTATATGTATGAGGCAACAAATCTGGCCATTTTGCGGTCAGTACTTTTAATTTGTCTCAAGCAATGTTAACTAGACTTTCCTAGCCACACTAAGGTTAAACTGGTAGTAACATAAAAAGCATCAATGCAGAAAATGAAGAAGGAAAGAATGCCCACAAAAACTGGACTTAACTGTCTTTACAATTTTCTTCAAAGAAAGTGTCATCACCTGTCAGGGGGTCACTAGCACTTTTTCGAAAAGCAAAGATGAACTTTACTCTTGCACTCAAGGGAAATTTCTTGCAAACATCATGCTGCATCTAAAACCTTTCCTCTACCGTCACAAATACCACCAGCTAGCATATGTGGAACAGTATATTTGTAATAAAATTAAATCACACAAGCAACAGAGCTTCATAGCCGTCCCACTCCTATCTTATACTCTCCATCCTTTTTCAATCCTAATGCAAACTGATTTGAGAGTACAAAATAACTTTCCTTCCCGTTCAATGCCTTTTTTTTTAGTTTGGGAAGACATTTCCCCACAGAAAAGAAATTTCAAGGAGTATATGCCTGAGGGCACAATGCCGGTCCTTAGCCCAGATTTTTTGTTGCACACTCTTGACAGTAGCTTGTGGCCTGATTGAAAGAGTCTATACAATTCACATCCTACATCCAGAATCAATGGGAACAGCTAGCCGAGTCTGCAGATCACAAAAATCCAATTTGCACAAATCTCTGAACACTACTGATATAAATGACAGACAAGGAAACGAACTGCCACTCGCACATCATATTCTATCTTCTTTCTTTATCCAAATCCCATTTCTAATGGGGGAAAGAGTAAACAGTTCCAAAAAGGGACAGATGAAATCATGTCAAAAAAACAAATGAAACCATGTTTTAATGCAATAAATCTTGGGATGAGGAAACTTAAATGTCAACTAGCATTTATCTTCATCTGATGGCAAATACTGATAAAGTACCATCTAAAGATGAAGGCCCTTCTTGAAACGACACACTTATCTCCCCTCCAGTTTTTGTAATCTGATTCCCGTTAAATGAGTGTTCCAGATGCTGAAACAATTTGACTCTTTCAACATTTTTACTGCTATTGTACTTCTCAAGATTGTCTTCTGTTTAATTTGGAATTAGGTGGAAAAACTGCTAGTTTGTACTTCCAGAAAAAAAAAAATCAAGATAATGAACAGTAAGATATTTATACTTAAAATTGTGACATCCAATTGTGTAGAGCTTTTGAGAGTGTGATTGTTTGATTCTGTCAGGTTGAAGATTCATGTCACACTGGAGATATTAACCAAATTAAATACAACTTATTACTTAGGCCAACAGTTCAACAGGCCGCAAGAACAAGGGTCCACAATTACAAAATTGTAAAATGGGGTCTGCAACACCGAAGTCCACAGATCTGAGAGCATAGCAAAGTCCACAAGACCGGCCATACCCAACAGAACTTTCATCAGACTGAAAGTTTTAATTTCTTGAGACAGAAGACTGAAATTAAAAATTACCTTCTTTTCTTTAATTAAAAAATAATTTATTCTTTTGAGATGCAAGACTGAAATTAAAAACCTGCTTGTATGACCAGAACTGTAAGGTATATGTATCTGCACAACTGTGTAACCAGAATTTGTGTGAGAGAGGCAACAACATTTTTGTAAATAACAAAGATGACAGAAGTCAAAGAGGAGGATCTCTGGCAGGTTGGTTCTTCCTTTCCCCCCTTGAAAGTGAATTTCAAATAATTTTCTGTACTAGTGAAATCTTTGAAAACAAAACTTGGGTTTACATAATTTTGCCTGGGTTTGGATTATTACCTGATCAACCACTTCCTATGCCACTGTAAGGCCTCACTTTCTATTAGTCTTGCAAAGGCAATGCACTTTGCAAAATATAAATAGCAGAGTGCCAGTATCAATACTTTGCACGGATCATCGCAGCACTGCAAAATGATACCTCTGAAAATCCTTTTCTCATTTTTGTCTCGCAAAATTTTGGCATCTCAGACATTTGAACTAGCAGGAAGCCCCACTTTGACTATGGCTAATTTTGAATTCACTCTAAATTCATTTTGAATTTTATTTTGTAAATTTGGTGCCAAAGAAGTTCATATGGTTGAAAGTTTCACAGCAAAAGTGAAAACAACAAAAGGACATTAACTGTGTAAATGTTTGTGAGTGAAGGAGTTCTGATACTCTTGGGTTCTCAGGGGGTACTGGCCAGGGACTGTCTTCACAGAGTTTGGTCAATAACAACCTTCATGCTGAGAAGTCTACAAACGTAGTTTTACTTTTAGGAGTAATGCCTCGTCCCACCTGACCCATATGTAACAATGAATGAATACTCATAGGCAAATGTATGTTAACATTTTCCTTCCCTTACCCTTGTGATATTGATTGACTACATGAAAACTGCTTTTCTCTGTCACATTCGCAGTGTGTGACACTGTAAACCACAAGTGAATAATTGTGACTAGACAGAGAGTGTAGTCTTTTTCGAGCAAATGAAGCAATACTTATTTAAGTCATCCATTTTGCCCAAGTATGTTACAGCTCTCACATGGTGTAACAATTGTAGATGATTCCTAAAATTTTCCAAGTTTACAGTAAAGCATAAAGGTATTAATTGAATAAGAGGGGGACCTCATGAATGTCCCACTGATGATGCATCTATGCCTTCTTCTTTTCAGGCTATGGACTAGTATGAATAATTTCATTTTGTACAAACCTTGCCAGAGGGTAAGTTGAGCTGCTCCAGTGCATTAGTTACAACCGACATCTTCGACGCTCTGCCAGCAGCAAATGTGCGTAGCAGGTTACGTACAGGGATTTTGCTATTTGTATTCACTTGGAAGCAAATCTTCATCCAACTGTAAAGAGGAATTAGATGAAAGGAATCTTTAGAGATGGCTTAATTTTACTGTTGTCATGGCCGAATGCAATTTGACGGATTAATCCTGCTGGAACAAAAACATGTTAACGAGAACAGCCTGGCCATTATCCTAATACAAGTGTTTATTATTTCGCCATGGCAGCAGAAAATTGTTTCTCAAGATATGAAGGCAAATACAAGACTTGAGTATTACATACCAGGGTAAATCCAGGGAAAGTTGAAGGTTAAGAGTACTCTTAGGTGCCCTAATATTTAAAGAGTTCATGTGGCAGTAATTAAATAGGTTTCAACTTCTATGATTACTACATGTAGAATAAGCAATATACACTCTCTACTTTGCCATTTTGCATGGAAGTAATTGAGAACATGTCCACTATTGATTTTAATTTGACTTTGTCACAGTTAGCTTACAAACATTTGAGGTAAGGTAAGTAGGAGAAAATGCTCTCGGAACTATTGCGCCACCTCATCTTTGCTTCCCCAAAACTCCATATGAAAAACCCCAGCACATGAACGGAGAATTATATACATTTTCATGTTTAAAACAAGTGAGGTTATGATGGTTTGTCATAGCAGTTGATGAGGCAGAGTGCACTGTTGTCATAGGGTTGTAAAAATGTAGATTTTAACTTGCCTTCTCTCTGTGTGCTGTGTGCATTCCAATGTATTTTTCAAACACACCAAAACTAACATGCAGGCATACTATCTGATTCTGATTTAAACAGAGCATTTTACATTAATTTGACTGTGAATTGTCTATACCAATGGGGATAATTACCTTTGTTCACCTTTCTTGGTAAATGGTCTGAATAAATATTTTATGCAACTGTAATAGTAATACACATCTGATTCTGAAACACTTTATGACCAAATCTTTGATGCTGCTAATAAACCACCCCACCAACAGCTCTGACAATGTACAAAGGATATGGATTTAGTGTTCCAAAGAAGTAAACGGCTACAAGTTTAAGAGACAAAGATCATCCTGTTCACATTTTCATCTCAATATCAAATGGCCTCTTTAATCTACCATAAAATGCTATGCTCATGTACTGAAGACTAACCATCAGCACTGCACACCACACCATGATGAATTTCAGTTAATGAAAAATTTCTTGAGATATTATATTTATAAGGTTTAAAACTTTAAAATCTGTTGGTCACAATTGATTTTTTGTTTGTCATTAGAGGCAATTTTATTCATGCTTTAGACATTCTTACATACAATATGAAATCTGAGTTTGTTACAGATCTCAGTGTTATATATCTCAATTGCTTTCCTGCTTTCACCTTTGCTAACCTCCAGTCTGTGTTGGTAGATCCATGCTTAGGATAGAACCAGAAGCAATATGGGTCTTCCTATATTCAGTTTTAGATTAATACCATGGAGCCATGAACACATGTTGGTAGCTCCATGATGTTTCAAGTCACGAAAATATCATTTTCGACCTATCTCACATCTTTCTGCATTGTTGACCTTCGGTCACTGTTTGGCTGTCATCCATAGAAAACAGTTCCATTCTTGGTTTACAACCTTTGAGATATGTCTCGTTTACAGGTAACGGGCACATAGGCCGAAAGGCTTTACAATCACTTTATGGATCCAAATGGTAGAGGACACTCCAGTCAAGTACACATGGCGTTGTCATGATGAAACGATACTTCTTACTTTTTGTTACACTTTCCTTCTCTGCCTGATTACCTCTTATCGCCTCAGGGAGGGAATGAAGCTCACTACACCCACACTTGATATAGTCACATTTCACGTCTGATTAATCGATTGACAGTAACAGATATATCAAAATACACAAAATGTTACGTAACATTTGAGGTTAGCTAACAGGTCAATTAAGCATGTGTTAATTGCTTTTCATGCAGTGTGAATACAATGAAAAGCTCCTTTGTTTCCAATTTTTTTTTTCACTTTCTTGCCATTATTACTGCTGTCAGGTGTTATTGGAATTTTGCAAAAGAACTGCTGTAATATGTTGTAAGCAGGGAATTACATTCACAAATTTTATACTAACATATCACAACTTTTGTAATTTTGCACTTGCTCTGTTCCACAAGATTCTCACAGATTCAAAATGAAAAAATTCCAGGATTTTAAGAAACCTTGAGTGATATTGTCAGGGCCTTTCCAAACAGACAGATCCAACATTTCTGCCTTTTTTCTGCAGAACCACCTGAACATGCTACAAATATAAGAAATCCCAAAGTGCAGAAATAACATTTTATGTGGATCATCAGCCTGAGGAATGTGGGAAATATACATTCCAAAAAGGATTTGTCAGGGATAGAATGATTTCAAACATATATTAAACCAACTTTTAAAACAAACCATCTTGAGGAATAAGATTATTGCTTCAGGGTTTAGTGGACTTGAATGGGAATTTTTTTCTTTTAGTGTATAGTACCCTTGTAAAATGCCATGAAAATATACCTTTTGACTTTTTTTTTCATTTTGTTCAAATTTGACACATTCACCAATATCTTCATCTACAAATCTTTCCAGTACTACATCAGTTTAACAATGGATGACTGCTATATCCAGGTGGGTGCTTATATTACCTTGTTTCCAAACTGCATTCAACTCATGATTAAATTACACACCAAGAATCTGAAACTTGACAACTTGTGATGACTTCACAGTGCTCCTATGAATCATGTTCTTGAAACCTACTCGCCAAATTTTGGAAATAAGACTCAAAATGTCTAAATCAAATTGGAATGCTGATTTGATTAGTCTCTCTCACCTTAGGTAATAAATTTAGTCCTGTCTACTGAACAGTACTGTAATATGAAGAGATTTATTAGCAGTATACCTCAACAGAAGTGCAACATTTTGCAACCTTAATATGCTGTTCCAAAGTTTACCTATTTTTACAAACTTAATATGTTTATTTTCCCTTTCTCAACTGGAATGTATTTCTCTTTCAAGACAAAAGCCAATTTGTGAATGAATGTAAGTTTTCAATGTCTGATTATTTATCTGAAACTTTTTCTTTTTCCCTAAGTACTTGTACAACAAAACTGGCAACTTTATAACTGTAAGCCATTCTTATCTCCAATAAGGTTACAAGTATGATCGAGGGTTTCTTTGGTCCTACTTGTGGGGAGCAAGGGCGCCCTCGTTCGCGGTGCTATTGGTTTACCAGAGTTAGTTGCGAGTAAGTGGGGATTATGTATGTGAATAGAAGGTAAGTAGCGGAGGAAGTAGATTATATATTCTCACTAGAATAGCAATGCTGTTGTGAAGCTCACACAACTTATATTGTCTGTTAATAACAGGAACTAAAGGAGTTCATCTTTTGTTCATCTGCTTATAAAACCTTAAATTATAAAATAAAATGCAAGGAATAAAAGAGTGAAGGTAAAACATTTGTGATTTTGAATGTAAATCTACATCTGATATTGTTTTAAGGCAGATCTAATTATCACTGCATAATTTTATTTTCTCAAATCATGAAAACTTTGACTGTGTACTGCTTTAGGCATAGCACAGTCAAATAAAATTAAAAACTTATGTATGTTGGACCTATAACTGCTCAAAGAATACAAAGTACATTTAGTTGCACCTACAAATCCACAAGTAAACACTGCATGGCTCTGTACTGATCAAAATAAAATGCAGAGACTCAAGAAGTTCCTACAATACTCTTGTACTTGAACTCAAAACAGTAATACTGGTATTACTCTGCTTGGCCAATTCATGATTAACTGAACAAGACAGGAGATATCCCCCCCACCCCCATATTCATTTATTCAAAAATCTTAAAAAGTTACTGACTAGGAAGCCTCTTGCAGTTACCTTTTAGCCCTTGGGTCAACTTTAATTTCACTTCCCAGCAGAAACAGTACATCACTCAATGGAGCAGAGCCATATCGCTATCAATCGATCGTGTGCATCTTCAATGTCACGTGATGAACTTTTTTGAAGAGCTCAACATGCTTCTACCGACAGTTATGGACACACCTTACAAAAACTATGAACCTACATACAGCTTTAACGTCTGTGCATATACAGTGTATGAAGGAGTTTCCCAACCACGGAAAGGTATAATAACTATGGTTCAACCACCTGTATCATCAAGGATCGGGTTAAACAGCCTGTATAACCATGGGCAAGGTAAGAACTCAACACAGCCAAGCACACTGCTATTAGTCCAATAAATCAACAGCTAAATGCTAAGCTGGCAAAATGAACTCAGTCCTAAAAAAGCTGCTTTAACAAACAATTTAAATTTCCTATATTAGAATGCAAGCAAGGGGGTATTAATACAATGCTCCCAGGCAATCATACACCAAAATTTGAATTTCAGCCCCAAATCTCTACGCATGAGGAAGAAGAAGACTTTTGTTGAAAAGTTAACACCACCTGTCCCATTTGATAACCTCACACATATACTCTGTACATGTATGCTCACACATATACTCTGTACATGTGTGGGCTAAAAATATGAAGATTAAATGTGTGGACCACTAACAACTGAACAAAACTAAATTTCAACATCTCCATTTTAACATTTATGTTTAGTCAGTGAACAACCAGTGTAACAGAAGCATTGACAAACAAAGTTTTGAATGGGGTTCAAACTTTTCAGAGTAGGTGACCATGTTTTTAAGGGTGCAAGTTTTTCTAAAATGCCTTCACAACGATAAAATTTGTTTGCCTTCTATGGTCGTGAAAATTTTCCCTGTTAGCAGTAGGGCCTGCATTGTAAATTTATCACAACCTAATAAGATATTCATAATATTCCCAGTGCAGGGAGAAAGTTGCATAAGACTTGGGGTGCCTCTACCAAATGATCCTGTTAGTTAAACTCTAATACTGAAAGGCAACTTCCTTTTCTCTGTATTTTTAGTCTTCAAATTTGCAATTTGTTAATGGTCTGGTGAATATTCCACCCACATTAAAAGACTCAGAATATCAACCAAAATGTCACTGGTTTGTACAAAGGGATGCTTCTGCTGTCCAATTTATTGTCCACTGCAATCTGATGTATTTTCATAAGGATCTTTGAAAAACCATTCATTTAGCATGGAAACAATGCATAGTGTAATCTCAGATGTAATAATCTCTTTCTTCCCACAAAAAATTTGGTATAACCCACAAAAAATTTGGTAAAACCCCCAAAACTCACTGTTTTGGAAGTCTAGAAGTAAATACTTATGCCTCCAATGTTGTACCTATGGCAGGTTGGCAACGTTGAATATTATACATGTGCAAGTACATAAAAATCAAGGAAGTAATCACTAACACAAACAGAACTAGAGCAGCAATGCTGCTATTGTCCAACCCTGAAATTCAGAGGTACACTGGTGTTCACATAAATACTAGCACCAGCAGAACCTGTAATAAAACTACAAAAGATATTTGTGGTTTTATTTCTGGTTCCTGATAAAACTATCAGTACTTATCTTTGGTTCCAAACCAAAGTAACTGCACTGCTTCTTTTAGGTCATGATATGATCCACTGTCACGATAAAATAATCTCACCCAAAATCTTTTCCCCCAAACCAAAACTGTAATCAATTTTCCATCTTCGTTATCAACTACCATGGTAGAAACACTGTTTAGCTAGCACTTGGATCTTGTCATCAGGGATAATTCTTTAGAGGTACATGTAGTTCATCCCCTTACATAGGGGCAGTTAGGGATCAGAAACTGCGATCAGTTTGTGTTTGTCAGTTGCATAACCATTGGAAAGGAATTTATCAAATGTCTTTCTTCTCCTCTATACATCAGCTCTCTCATGCCCCAGGAAACTGGTAAACATAAACTATTGGATAAAAATTACATCATCCATTTGAAGTTTAAAAATAGCAATGATTGGTGTACTTTAAAAAATCATATTATTCCAAATTTTTGTTCCAAGGCCAAAAATGGTCCATTTACTTTGGATGAAAACTTCTAGAATTACCATAGACAGATCACTATTAAACTTAAAAAGGCTGTCAACTCTGTTGAACAATAACTGAAGGAAAGGTTATCACTTTGAGATACCTACAGCACTCACAAAATGGACACTCTTGAGCATTGGACCACAAATTTCTGAACCCCTGAAGGTAAGTATAATTTTAACAAACATAACAAACCATTCAAATTGTTCAAGACAATCTTAGGAGTATGCAGTTTGAACAATATCATTTAAAGACCCAGTTCTCTCACCCCAAACAGTACCAATTCTCCTAGGCTAACCTTCTTACTTAAGCCCCTCCCACAATTGTACGTCTGAAATTCATCCTCATCCAGACACAATCTCAGTTTTGCTTTAGGATGAGTCTAGAAAAACTCAATTTATGTAATCAAAGCACTCTAAGTACTGTTCAAATTCTGCAATATAAGCTTTGGCACTATGCATTGTTTGAATTAGCTGTCAATCAAAGAGCTGAGCCAATTGAGAATTTTGGTACCCGGGTACCAAAATTGTAGTTTGGGGTGAGAGGTTTGGCCCTTTAAATGTGACACTGATTCCCATGTGGCCTACACAGGACCTTTGACCAAACCTTTTTGAAATTCTGAAATCACGAGTCTGAGTAGGGACTCAGATTCAGCCCTGCATAATTCCCTAAGATTCTGAAGGCACCACTAACGTAGTATCACTATAACAAACTTCATTGCCAGTGATCATTCCGCAGTAGATGGACTGTCCAATAGTAGCAATAAGGGAGGTAAGTAGGAGCATAATAGGTTACAGTATCATCAATGTATAAGCGAATCCGTAGGAGAAACATTCAGAAGAATTTCATAAAGTGGCCCACACAGGACATTGGACCACAAATTCCTGCACACCTCAAATTGCCCACTGCCCAATGATCAGAATCTAGCAGTATGGGAAAGGAATGTATAAAACTAAATATATAGAATTTTTCATGAATGAAGATTTTAAACAATTTTTGCGTATGCACTTTGTGTCATCAGATTTAACGGATTAGGTTAGTTTTATTGGGTTTAATGTTTCAACTTACAACCTTCTACTTTAATCTAGCAGTTCCATCAACTCTTTTTGAGTTGTGGGGCACTGCATTTAATTCAAACAATCCATTTAATTCAAACAATCCATTGAACCTCTGGCCATGTTTATTATGTATGCAGGTAAGTTCAATGAC
Source organism: Holothuria scabra (assembly GCA_037179385.1). NCBI lineage: Eukaryota > Metazoa > Echinodermata > Holothuroidea > Aspidochirotida > Holothuriidae > Holothuria > Holothuria scabra. Next base: position 29,451,088 of record CM074180.1, on the reverse strand, counting down.
ACATTCAAGGGTCTATAATTGACAAATGAAAATTTTGGGAAGCCCTAAAGAGAAATGGAAAAAATGTACAGACATTACAAAGAAGAAAATTACACACAAATTTTTACAAGGTACGATAGGTAAAGGAGGCAAGGTGGAGACTGAGGAGGGAGAGGGTTTTTCCTACTTGAAATGTGTAGCATGGTAGAAGTATCCTTCTGCCAGCCATATTTTCTCCACAATTTCGTGGTAAAAATTCCACATTTGTTCTCTCAGCTAAAGTGATAAAGTAAATATTTTTCCAAAATAGCAGTTGAACAGGATTGTGGGATACATTCCAGGCATTTTATTTTTCTTGCCACAATAAAGTGCCATTGGCATGAAAATACATATAAAAACTCTACCCAACAATTCTTTGTAATCCTAAAACATTGGTTTTAGAATCTACAAGCCCTGATACCTCTCCTCCTACCTTCATTATTGCTCTGCTAGAGACATGTGACAAGACAGTAGCAAAGGGCTATACCTAAAGCAACCTGCTTAAAAACTACTAGAAGAGCAATTCTACAAAAAGTGAGCAAAATCACCAGCAGTCCCACGAACTAGAAAGCAAAGTGCAAACTTATATTTGTCGAAAAATGAAACAGAGTTTAAAAATTTTTTTTTCAAAACACTCTCTTTCTAATTTCAGGAAACATGCACAACTGTGGAGAGAGAGACAGCAGATTCTTCCTATCACCTTTTCTGCTTCCTTAAGCTTAGTCTTCAAAGCTACACATGAAAATCTTGAGTACCAGTGATGCTCTTGTGTACACTTGTGAAATTTTAGTACTAGACAAAATTTTTTGTGAAAAGAAAATCTCTTTTTGGCATTTTGGAAAATAATTTTTGCATGAACCCCAAGTAAATATGCGAGTAAGTTCAACCGAGTATTAGAAGGGGTAAAGTTTGAACCTACTTGTTTGAATGAAAAAAATATAAAAATCTAGGTTATTAAACAAGACAAACTCTCTACCAAACTGTCAGGGTTAATAATTTTGCCAACTTAAGCTGTTACTGAAACAAGACACTTCCTTTTACAAAGAGGGCTATTTCATGTATGGTAGGGTATACAGCCAACAATGTTGTTCAATATCACTGTCAGGGACATGAAAATCATAAATAAATTGATTGTTATATAAAATTAAAGTGATGTGCTGACATCAAAGATTATCCATAATGCACTACAGCTGGAGAAAAAAAAAATGCTTTCTCTGAAACTTAGCATGTTTCAGATGTTATAATGCTAGGTAAAGGCAGTTTTTTGAAAGAGAAAATTTTTCTACAAATTGTGAAGTAATTGAATTTTGTGTCTGGTGAATTCCTTTATTACTGACATGCAACTCATTTATGCAACTCTCTTACCTAATTGTCACAGGTATCGTGACAGAAGTTAACGCCTAAGTTTGGAAGAGATACCCCACCAAGGACATCCTACCTTCAAAGACACTTCTGGCAACTTGGCAATGAGTTTCACTTTTCAATTATTCCTTCTTTCTGTGCTATTATGCCCCATACCTATTTATAATGTAAACAGGAAATAGAGGGACAGAGAGAAACCTTGTTTTTATAACGGTATGCTGTTTTCAAAAAATCAGGGCATCATTTTGAACTCATGTTCGACATTAATTCATGAAACTTACTGCTTCATTAGACAGGTCATTGGGCACACATTATTAGCTTTGACGTTATGAGTTATCTTCAGTAGACCTTCAAACCATGTCTGGGGAGAGAGAGATGAAAAGAGAAAATGTTAGCATCCTCAATAACCTTTTTTTTTTACAAATTTCGTAAGTTACTTAGTTGGATATTCAGTCTAAACTTCAGTGATAACACTTCAGCCTTCTACACCAGCTACAAACAGCACTTCATTTCTATAAAGGTGGAGAGGGAAACCCAGTACATGAAGGTCAAAGGACACATTTCCTTCTCCACAGTGTTAAAAAAAACTTTCAATATCATTTATGGAAAGAATTTTTTGACATTTGCACTTTTTGTGATAGTACACTCTCATTGCTCCAAGCTGTTTTTCTGTTGACTGCTATAGGGATTACAATATACCCCAATTTATTTATCCTCCCTAAAGGTATTCTTTAATCTCAGAATTTTTTTCTTTGACCAGAGGGTATCGCTCTCATTTAGTCCTAATTACAATATCACTCTCATTATGTGAGGAGATTTTTGGAAAAATTTTGAAGAAAGGAAAGTTGTGATTCAGTTTATCTGCAAACTCAAAGGTTTCAGAAGCTTTGAAGGAGTAGAAGTAATGAAACTGTCTTTTTCAACTTTCAGTGAAAAAATTTATGAATTTTAAAAAGGGAGAAATGAAGAAAATACTGCAGGAGATAATATTTCAATATTTACATTCCAACAGAAACAAAAAATAAACCATTTCAAGTTAAATTTTTGCCACATACAACAGTTAGGCACTGACGTTACTGTGTTGTTGGTCTCTATATTATTATGCCGTGGCTGGCGCTAACCCTGGATGTTAAAAATAGCACCTTGCATGAAAAACAATGAGAAAAAGTACACTTTGAACACAAAACGAACGGTTCCTTGCAAAATTGCAGATAATCCAATATAGCAACCCCACAAGTGAGGATCTACCATTGACATGACCATTATCTACCATTAACCTACACAGTATTTGAATGTAACTGACCGTTGACTACACATTTTTAGGAAGGGACTAGCCTCCTGCAAGCAGGCTATTGTGTTTGCATTTCAACTACTTCATTCAGATATCAAAAATCTTACTTTCACTACTATAAATAATACTATGAGTCTTTTGACGGCTTCACTGTTGAACAGTTCACGTTTCCAACTAAGTTACATGGCATACCTACGGTATACAATAGCCTGCCAACTTTCTAGTGAATCTCATTTACGACCACCAAATATGACGTCACGACAAAAATTAAAATACTAAATTATATCTCACGTAATAGGTAATATTTATGCGTCTACGTATTGCCTGGTACACATTTTCCACCTACAAAAGCTAATTATGCTGTTCGCCGTTGGTTGAATCAGTTGTATGTACCAAAATACCCTATTCATACCTGTTTAGTGCACCATGTGACCATCTTATGTTTACTAATTCGTCCCTCAAAATGCGGGATTCATGTAAATGGAAACTGGACGAAGGTTTGCAGACTCTGTATATTATACTGTTTAGAGAGGTGTATTATGAATTTGAGAAAGTGCCATCTTTCTGCTACCACAGAGTCTGCTCCGCAGGCTAGGAAGGGACCAACTTCAAAATGATAATTCAGCAATTTTGCGGTCGACAGTGGCAAACAAGGAATAAACTAAATTCGAAGAGACTAACTAATACTGTGGTAATGTGAAATCCTCTCATCTTTACATGCTCCAATTTGGCATGTTTATGACGCCATCCTTGGTGAAAAAATATTAAAACCTAATAAAGAAAAGTTGCCAGAAAGTGAGGAGACTTGAGCTGGGACAATGGAAATTGTTGATCCAGTTTGCTTTAGTCTTAGCACAGGTGATGTAAGTGGAACCATTAGGGAAGTTGTTTTCACACAACTGGGGTCAAAATGCTGACTGGATGCATCGTCTTTTAAGATGTGCAGTGTCTTCTATTTAAATTATAGGGAGTAAAAGCTGTACCTTAGCTTAAAAGTACCAAAGAAATTATAGCAAAAGTATTATTGAAGTTTATAAATGGAAGACAAGCCTTTAAAAAATATTTTAAACAAAATTTTCTCCAAGTATTGATGTATTAGTTTCAGCCACTGTTTAAGAAACACAGCAATATTGACTTTGTCCTCTTATCAAATAATGTCACAACCACTAACTGACTTAAATGCATGCATTGTGTGTCCATTGCACAACTGCAGTTGAAAGGCAGACCGATGTGTGACCTTTTAGAAGGTAAAATTTCTTCCACGTAAAAAATAGGGAGCAAAAACTGTATCTTTGCTAAAATTACCTTGCAATTCTAAGCGAAAGTATTGCACAAGTTTACCATGGCAAGAGACTAGTTAATTTATAATTTTGAAACAAAATTTGCGACGAAGTACTGATGCATAAATGGAGTTTAGTTTAGATGGAGTTTTACAGCCCAGTTCCCAACCAATTGGTTCGAGTCAACCAGGCCATGGCCTTTTTTCCAGTTGTGGCTCACTGGCCTGTTTTCCCTACTCCATTGCTTAGTTATTTGCCTAGTCATCTAGAGTTAGATGAGATTTAACAACACACCAACACGAACGTGTTACGTCGTGTCAGTCAACTCGATACAAAGTTCACAAAGTTTCAATTTATTTTCAAGTATGTTTCAAGTTCAAGTTTCCTCTCCCTTTAGTCTTCTCTAGTTTACAACAGGCGGGAAATACTGTGGGCATATTCTACAACCCCAAGCCCATGGGGGAGAGATTCCTTGTAAGAATGATGCATGTGTAATAAAAGTGCAGGTACAAGTCTAACGTTCCCTTTCCCCCTTAACTTGAAAGTAATTATGTGTCCCAGTTACTCTACTGAATTATTTTACATGTTCGTATCGGATCAAGACATCCAAGGAGGCTTACAGTACACTGTACACATTCTGTGCATGGGTTGACCATGACAAATGCTATATATTCCACTCACATAGGCCTACACCCACACATATGGTTCAGATGCTATGATCACGACTGTTGATGCAACCCATGTAAAACTGAAAATTACCATTACATATCAGAAAAAGTTTCAATGTAAAACGTAACATTTTCCCGTCATCATCTACAAAGTAGTGTAAACATAGGAAAAGTGTAACTACTCATCTATGTATGATGCATACAGATTGCATACAGTAGAACAGGTCACGATTGCACTATCTCGCCGACTGGGTTATGCACTGTGTGCAATATGGAGGTGGCTACAGTGAAAGACCCTATTGTGTATTATAATCTGTTGGAACAATAACTCTCTAACCTTGTTATAGAAAAGCATGTTCAGGGCTCGATTTTCGTGGTTGTCTGATTGTCCTGGACAACTAAAATTCCATAGGGACAACCAAAAGTCAAAAGTTGGTTGTCCGATGGACAACCATTTTCCTCTCATATAAAAGAAGTATACTGCTGACTGATCAACTCTTTCAACTTTTCCATCATACAAAAATTTCAGACTTCAAGGGTGTTCGTCTCTCAAACATCACATCTTTGCAATCTTCAAGACCAGTAATACTGTATGCCTACATGAACACACTTCATGTTTTGTAATTGAGTGAAAAATGTTTCGGACAACCAAATTTACTTGTGGACAACTAAATTTAGTGAAATGGTTGACCGAAGGACAACCATAAATTTTTCTGAAAATCGAGGTCTGATGTTTGGCAGAACTTCTGCCCATGAAGGGCTTCATCAACAAGATGTACAATGAACAAACTGGTGTAAGGTTCAAGAACTTTCATAAAGTACTGAGGAGTCCATGTGTTATTTTACCTGTGAACATTTTTGCATAATTCCACATTCTATGTAGATAACACATTCCCATGATACTTTGCCTGTCTCTATGAACCTACATCATTTACAGCTCTGTTCACTTCAATAAATTTTCCTCCAATATTTAGGGACAGGTGTATCAAAGCATATAACAAAACTTGGCAGGAATTAGGCCATTTTAGGCAATACCTTGAATGTTTTCAACAATTAAAAGGTCTTATTCAGAGGCAAAATGGGAGTGCAGAGAAACTGCTATTTGTCCTGTTGAATTTATTGAGTACCCCTTGGCATTGCTGATAAAAGGCATTCTAAAAACATGATAAAAGGGGGGAAAAAATTGTAACTTCAAAATTCAAATGCCTGGACCAAAACAGGGGTGTGGCTAAGGTCAAACCTGTTATATGTCAATGGCTGGAGTCATGTCATACACCAGTTAACATGTATACCAACAGTAAGTGCAAACATAGTAGTAGGAATACATCAGCTTAGCTTTCATCATAAAACGGTAAAGAATTGACAGAAAGAGATATAATCAAGTTTATAAAGCTTCTGTCTATATTAAGGTGGGGATCATGTATCATATCATTGGTTTTCTTCCTTAAAACCTAGATATCAGTTTGCAGACTAGTTGGTAAAGTCAGACAGTGGTCCACCACCTGTACTTAATTTAAATTTCCTGTCATTTAGTTTTGTGCTTTTCTTCACGCAGGTTAGATGGGCTGAGATTTCTGGAATGAATTCCTGACCTATATCTAAAGAAAATACCTGCATATCCTTTCATCCAAGAAAAAAAAGGATTACAAATATCTAAAAACAGTCTCCAAGTATAACTTTAAGGCTAATCACATTAGTAGTGGGCCTACAGTATGCTATTAACTAGCCTACTACTTAATGCATGGTGCACACTAAATAGCTCTAACCGTTCAAAACAACTACGACCAGTGACATCACAATTTGACCTTTCAAAGAAATCATATGACATTATTGATTCACAATGGGGGGAAAAGTAAAAAAAGTTTTCAGAAAATGGTTAAAAATAGAAAACACTGTATTTTTTCTCCATCTACCTGCAATAAGACAACTCTAGTTTACCTTAAATTATGCTTTCAATTCAGTTGCATGACCTGGAATAAGACTTTTGAAGGTTTACCCTAACATTTTCCTGTGTGGTGTGGTTGCACTTTCTAATGTGTAAAATTTTATACAATTTAGTTTAATTCTTTAACCGAAGATGATGGAGGTTAGATAAGAAATTTAAACTAGAGCACCATCGGAGCTGATGGCTAAAACCTGTTGGATTAATGCACAGTGAGGACTTCCATTGCCAAGAAAATCACTCCCCAAGCAATAATATTCTAATCACTGCAGGGACTGTACTTGTCATACATGGCTATTATTTCTTGAACAGATGTACCCAAACTTTAGAATGCCTTAATTTCTCTCAGGAAAAATGGCAAGGAACTTAATACTTTTTATTTTTAGAATGATTACCTGTCTCTAAGGTGTAGCCTTAAAGTGAGAAGCCTTTGTTGCCTTGCTTTCTATTTTTACACAAACCAGGAAGTCTAGTTAGCATGGAAAGAAAGCAAGTTTAATGAGCTATAATAACAATTAATAAGCAAGAGCTTCCTCTCTGAAAAAATTGACCCTCTTTATCCTTACCTCAAGCAAGTTTAATTTAGAAACAGAGTAAGGTGACTTTACCCTCATTTAGTAAGTACTGTAACTCATCCTCCTAAAGTTGAGTATAACACCCCTGCATGCAACTCACAATAAACCTCTATTCTCATCAAACAAGATCTGTTAACACTAACCTAATCAACCTCACATGATTGACAATTTTACACCCAGATAGTTTAAAAGGGAGATCAGTTCAGTGAGAAACACTGAGTTTGTGAGACTGGTAGAAATAGATGAGTGGCACACAATTGGTCAGAGAGGTGTCAAAATTATTATTTTTCCAAAAACAGATAAAAAAATTTGTAATCAGCATATGCCAACCACCTATCTAAACAATTTTGAGAACAAGCGTGCAATGAATCTAGGAGAAAATAGCATTTAAAAATATTTACACCTATGACCTCAATGACCTCAAATGACCTCGGATACACAAGTAAAGTACAAGATTCAACAACCACTACCTGAGAAATATTATGGCCAACTTTCAAGGACATTGAGCAATATTTGGGGGAGAAGTTACACTTCAAAAAACTCACAAAGCAGCCACTAATGACCCCTAGATGCCCTTTTACCCCAACTTTTGAACACAGCATGTAGCCCTATGTCCAATGACCAATGTGTCCAAGTTTCATTAAAATTCGTCAACATTCGTCAACAAATGTGCCCCTGAGAGCATTAAAGGCAATTGTGAACAGACATGATAGATAGACGGATAGACAGAGTGACGGTGGCAGATTACAATAGCTCAAACAGCTCTTTGAGCTGGTTTGAGCTAATAAAAAGAAGAGTATGATGAAATTGAGAGTGTTTTTCATTTTCATGAGCATAACACTGTTATATATTAGAGTTGGATTGGCTACTGCTATCCATCCACCAACTGTCTTGATGATGACTCTATAACAGGTCAATAAAATTTTTTGGAGTTCTAAGTTCAGTAAAAAAAAAAAAAAAACAATTCTGGTTCAATGAGGAAAGTACTTTTAAAAACCGAAAGAGCAATGGCCCCAAACTCACCTCTGCTACTTCTGGTGAACTTGCTACCATGTGCATATAATTGATATTTACAAAATCTAAACCACTGCAGACAGTCACTGTTCTTTCCTCCAGGTTACCCCTACCGAAAGGATCCAGTGTTGATGGGTTTGGTCGGAATTGGTAATCCTGCACAAAGATAAACACAGTCAAAATGACAGTTAAAGCCATGGAGACATAGTTTCTGGCCAACATAAGAAAGAAAGAGAAAAAAAAAGAAATGCAGGAGAATCCTTAAAAGGAAAATAATCAATCGCAATTGGAGAAATGCCTTAACACCCTGGAAATGTTGTGAGCACCCTGGGCAAAATATTAAGCAGCTGCTTTTAAAGCTGTGTTTTATATAAAGGTGTAAACTCTTGATCAAGTCAGAGGGAGTTTTCACTTTGTCTAGCTGTTACGTTGCATGGTAACAGATTTTATGATCACAGACAACATTTCCTACCCCAAAGAAGAATGTAATGAAAGTTGTTTTTTCAACCAAGAATCCTTGGAAACCACAAACTCTGTGGTTAGGCAGTAAATTTCAGCGAGCATGATTCATACATTTGACCGATTGCTGAAAAATTGCACATACTCATATTTCTTGGTGGAAATGTCAACACACTACGGAGAAGATTGTCAATGGAGAGCAATCTCATCGATTGGTTTTTGCATGTGAAGGCAACCAAGGAACCCTGGATATGAGGTTAAGAGGAGGCCAATCAGATTATTTGTCCGTCTATGATTTTTCTCCTTTTTTCTATATTCTTTTACTCTTGCTACAGAAAGGAGTGGGATGAAAAAGTATATAATTCCAGATTGTCATGGGAATAGAAGGATGTCCCTCAAGGGTCAAGTTACATCATGAAATAAATAAATCACTGATAAACACAATAAAAGTGGTGTGGGACAGATAAAATTAAGATAATTCTACCAGAGAGAAAATCTGAAATTATTCTTCCAAGGTGTCTAAATTAAAAATTATTTCTAGAAAATAAAATCAAACTGGATTCAGTTTTGCTGATGCTTACCATATCTAAATATTCCAACCTTCCTAATGATTAAAAAAAGTCAAAATAATTTTTCGTCAGGTGGAGGATCATATTTAGTTTAACTGCATTTTAGGCAAAAAAGTTGAACCAAAAGCCATTGATTAGGTATAAGTTTCAAATCATTCCAAGCTTGTTCCATACTTCTGCCATTGTTTTGTTGCACAAAATTAAAATAAGTATCACTTACTATAATTCAAATCATTTTTTTTTAAAAGTCATAGAACTATTTCATTGCTGTTGCACTTGATTGGGACCCCCCATTATCAATAAAATGTACAACAGATATTAAAGTTTAACCCCTTTTGCGACATTCACCCTCTGTGTCCTGAAATACATATCATTTCAAACCTATCCATGACTCAGTCTTGGGCAGTTTATCAACTGAACTTAAACCAAATTTCATCATAATAATTATTTTTAGTACTCGTTTATACATCAGCAGTTACTTTTTGCATGTGTAATTATTTTAGGATAGTTTTGTAACCACCTAAATAAATTTGCATTGTGTAAGACATAAAAGAAATTATTTAACATATAAAGGAATCCCTTTTTTGACATTTGCTTGTGTTTCACGGATTGCTGGTTCTGTATTTTTTTTTATCTTAACAAGACAGAACAAATCAAGTTCCATTTGTCCAGGTTCCAGGGCACACCATACAATATATATTTTAGCATATTGCCAACCCAAGACAACATTTCAACAAACTGCCTTTAGGCACTGGAAGTCGTCATCATGAATCCATCAAAGTCATTTCAACCAAATTTTGAAATTTCTTATGTCCCAAAGGAACAGGATGTTACTCCCACTGCCTAAAGCCATAGTGAGCACAATGGGTGCCCTGGTTTAGGCTGATTTCATGACTCTGTTTTGCACATTGTCAACACGAATACATTCACCTCATGTAGAAGCATTTGGCCAGTGGGCAAGTGCTGATCCCTCACCCCTGATTTACATATCTCTTTCAATAAACTTGCTTTACTGACAGGTGATCCATAAGCGTTTCTGGTGACATTTATCTCATCCTAAAATATATTTGAAGAAACCTTAAAATTTCACTAATTTATCATATTGAAGACTGAAAGATATTCCGTTGTGGTTGTCACATTAATTGTACAATTTTAATGGAGAAGGGAAAATATCACCCCAAAAATGAGACAACATTCTCCTCATGTTTTATTTTGGGATACTGAGGAAACCCAGCAGATATCAAGCTGTCAAACTAAGTTTAGTATCATCCAGCATCCTCCACCTACAAACATTTGCATAATTTGCATCTAAAAACAAGTTGTCAAAGGTACATTTTTATCATCATTTACAGAAAAAGTAATATGAAATTTGTTAAAAAATCATGATGCTATTAAACAACTGGCAAGAAAAAGCTGGCTAAAGAAGGAAAAAAAAATTAGAAGAGAAAACAACAGATTATTTCAAAGTTTCCATAAACATGCAAAAATGTGAAAAAATGACAAAAACTCTCCTCCTACCTGTTGTTGTTTATAGCTTTATATTACATTGTTCAAGCACAACATGGTAATGAGACAAATGCCATTATTAAAATGTACTTTTGAAAGTAGATTTACCAGTAACTCTTCTAAGTTTGGCCCTCCAGTGTTTGGCAAATATCATATTCCACAAAAGTAGCGAGGGCAACTAGCGAGAAGAAGGCATTTATTCATTACCACCTTCTAAAGATAAATTATGAGATGGAAACCACAACAGATTATGTGCCCTACATTGAGTAAAGATGTATCATATTGCTCAATGTTTATAAAAACATAAAAACCCTATATTGTTCCTTGTTGATAACATCAGTAAGATGTCCTTGATTCTGAGAGCAGCATAGTATCTTATTGTTACAAGTGGTGACTACACGCTGTGCGGTTGGCAGTTTAGCCTGAATGAGAGATAAGATCAGACTTGTCACAGAATGACAGTCATCCAACAATATAGTAGAAATGTCCACAGAGAGGTTTTGAGTTGGCCCACACACATACATTTGTCAGACATGGACACACAGAACTGTCATGTAAATGGCAGAAGCCTTTAATATCAAAGCTTAACTGTGCAGCAAATGAAATGAAGATGACTAACTCAACCTATTTGCTTAAAAACAAAGTAATAACCTTATAGAGAGAATTTATTCTAATGGTAGATGCATGTTCTCATGAGGCAAGCAGAAAGAAAGAGTGAATTTCACTTTTCTTGTGATCAAGTAACAATTTCACACACACATTTTTTAAAGTTAAAACTTAAAAAGCAATTCAAATGAGAACTTTTACCATCTCAAGCACTGTGTAAGAGATTATGATAAAAAAAGGTGTGGAGAAAGTTTCCATTACCTTTCTTCATTCCTAAAAGGGAGGTACACCGATGATTCCTTCTGTCTAGTCAAAAATTCAGTTGAAGTCCAGTATGGTATTTTGTGACTGGATACAATGGCTGCTATGTGAGATCTACATTGTATCCCAACTGTGAAAGTACGACATAGGAATCAGGCACAGAAAATTGTTCGACTGGCCTTTAATTTTGAGGCAGGTGAGTGTGATCGCACACCATCACTAACCTCAAACCACTGTGAGGAGTGTGATTTTTTGCATACCTAGATAAAGGGAGCTCGTATTACTCTGTTTAAGTTTAGTAAAACAGCACACCAACTGCTCTCCTTAATTTTCTGTGATTTTTAGCACACCTGCAAAACCTAAAACTCAAGGCCTGGTTCAATGGATTTTCCTTAAAATTAACAACAGCCCAAGTTAATACTCTCCTATCGAAAGCTTCTTTCATATCCTTAACCCTAATTTTGAAGTCTTCCTCAACTGCTACTGCATCCATCATAATGAATTCTCTTAAAATATAGATGCATAGCATGTGTATTAAACCAGGAGAAGGAAAATCAAGGCTACAGTAACAGCACTTTTGCTTTTGTGTGCATGTTGGGCTGCTTTAAAGTGGGATTTTTATTTTATTGAAAACATATTGCATCACTTTGATGACAAGCCCCTCACTTTTTAATTTGATTATGTGGTCCCCAAGGCCTACTTCAGGCAGGGGAGGTTCTGTTTTTTTCATAATGAAGTGATGTCAACAGGAGAAAAAGATTGAAAACAAAGAAGAGATACAAAAGATGATGACAAAACTAATTCCACTTTCAGAAAGGTATTATAAATATTAACAAGATATGAATTTTGTTCTCCACTTTTAATTAAAAGGTTCACATAAAGCTAGTTTGAAAAGAAGGACAAGCCATTGCTTTAAATTTACAGGTTTAACTTTTGAATGAACAAAAATTCACTTTTTACACCAATGAGCAATCACTTTTGGTACATCCTATGGAGAAAACTGTTTTCTTCGTTTTATTATATTGAATTAAAAGTATTGATAATAGGATTTTTAAAATTATGTGAGATCCTCTTTACTTTCTTTCTTTCCTTTTTCCTCTTTTAATGACTAACAAAAAATCGTAGTTTCTCTTCCAGTTCATTACCCCCTTTTTTGCCTCAACAACTTTAAAACAGAACACAATCATAAGAGTAAATATGCTTTAACTGTGATAATGGGATTGTAGGTGTCTTTAATGTATGAGGAAAAAAAAAAAACCTCGAATAAGAGGCACAATTTGAGGGCATTTGCTACTCCATCTCAGCTCACACATTTTTCCTTTAAACACCACAGGCTGTACTCATCGATCTAATGAGAAACCTTCAAGGAGTAGAAAGACATGTTTACAGGACATACGGCAGCTGTGTTAAGAGGATCCATTCAAGCAATAATTTGGGTGAACAATGCCCTACAACAATCTTCAATGATTTGTACTGCCAGAATACATTAACTTGAGAATGGTGAAGTGAAATTCTATTTTCAGTAGATATATTTGCAAGCACAAAAGAGTCACATTTGTATGTCACAAGGAAAGAAGTTGCACTGGTTTGTACCAAAGGTGCCAAGTGTAAAATTAATGGTTGGTTCTATATCCTATCAACACAGATGATCTCATTTTATCTGTTAAATTGCTGAACATAAGATGCAAAACATTGGAAAATTCTGGCTTTTCATTGACAACATATCCTATTTTCTAGTTTTGTTTACTTTCTTTCACAAATTGAATTATATTTTATACCTGTGGTACAACAGCATGAACACTGATAAACTTAATTCTAATTATATCAATCCAGAACAGTGTAGACAGAAGCATATATCTAAACACAAGGGAAGCGAAATGGAGAAGGAAGTTATAGGGTATAAGCTTAGACGAAGTAGGGTAACTGCTTTGTCAATAGTTTGCGGATGGTAAGTACAGCAGAGATGCCAACATTTACATCCAGAAATCAGGGGTGTTTCACACAGGAATCAGGGAGATTTTTTAAAATTACATGCAACTCAATGGGGGAAAAGCTTGCTTGAATCAGGGAGATTGTCATATTTGTTAGTTGGAATGGACAAAAATCCTTGAATTTTCAGGTAGTCTCCCTGAGAATCAGGGAGAGTTGGCACCTCTGGTATACATAGGGTGGTAGAAGGTAGGTGAAAAGTGAAATGGACTAATGTCTATGAACAAGAGATGTCTAGTAGTTATGCTTCATGAGATGGACAAGTCCTTTGAATTTACACACTGTGATTTATCTAAAGTAGTCCCCTGTTAACCCTCTCCTTTCTCCCATCAGTGTACAGGAAGGTTGTTTACTTCGGCAGCAGAACAATTGATTTCCATATGCTTGGGTGACTTCCAGTTGCATTTGCTAATTGATACAAATCCAGGGTCCCCGTCCAAATGCCTGATTTGCCAGGAATGTGGTTAATAGCTCTAAAGTAACTGTCTTTGTATTGTTATTTCAGGGCTTCTTAACTAACAGACCCTTGGTCACATCCAGCAGGATACTGGATATCCATCATAATGCTTATATTTAAATATATACATATTTGAGACATTTTATACGCTAATGGACTACTATTGCTCTACAGAATAAAGGAAAACATTTCAAATGTACTGACACCCATCACAATGACATGCCTTAGGGGCATAGCCAACAGGATCTGAGTTCCAAGTTGAAACCCAAATGACCAACACTTGAAAACAAACTCAACAAATGGAGGAAAATGACCATTTTTTTCCCTTTTTATGACTGAGGCACAAATAGTACTGCACGGTTTACATATGAAGACCTGAAACATTTTTTCTCAAAACCTGAGGATGACCTCTCCTTATAGAACCCTTCCCCATGCCACACTCCAAAACTCCTCCTGGCCACCCATCTGGAGCTTCCTACAGATCAATTGGAGTAACTGAAAGAAGTCCGCCAGCAGCAGGCTCCATTGCAAGCAAATCCTCTTAATTTTATGATCTTCATGCAATCCTAAACCTTCATATTCAGTGAGATTGTGGGAATCCAGATGTGTTATGTTGTACAAATATACAAAAGTATAGGTAAGCAAAGAATTCGAAAGATCAAAGGTGATGGAGCCTGGTTACATCTTACTACATCGGACCATCACTTGACTGCTTAGATTCGTCTATACAGCAGCTTGAGGAAGCATATGTGCCATAGCTCAATTCATCAAGCAAAAATGGTATAAGTGAATTGATTAGCAAAAAATTTAATTGTAAGTTCTTCAATGAGTCTTTTGTATTGGCAAGTACTGCAACTTTTGTTATTAAAAATAAGGGTTTAGCAATTGGCAATTCTTTGGTAGTAAATTGATATGCAAACCCATCTGCTTTGTCCCTTGTCAATTTAGTTAGTAAGTTAGATAGAGTTTACGACCCAGTTTCCAACAAGTCAAGCCTGCCAGTTGTTTTCCCTACTCCATTGCATATGCTGAGCACAGACCACAATGGCAGCAGGTTCCATTTTTTTTTAAGTCTTCGGTATGACCCAGCCAAGACTCAAACTCCCATCCTCCTGACTGCAAGTTGAATGCTCTAACCACTTGACCATGCAGTAAGTCGTCCCTTGTCAAGGATGTGTAAACCAAAGTGGGCAGAATATCAACGAATTTGCATTATGTACTCAACTGCTTAGAGATCCAAACTCATAAAATGGGTATCTGTTAGCTATCCAAATGGGTTGTAAAATACTGTTCCTGAAATGTATCTGAATCTTTTAAAAATATAATAATTGAGACACCAGTTTTTAAGAACAAAAAGTATAAAAAGAAAGAAACAGATGTCTATCTCTACAAAAGTTAACAAGTAACCAAGAATATGATATTGTTTTACCATCTATTATTTATACTTGCTCATAGTATAAAAAAACAGCCACTTTCAATCCATATTCCTCATCAATATTTAACGAATGCAACCCATTATGCCGTCTGACAAAAAGCTTTCTGAAGGAACACTTCAATCTTGCACATCACAAAGTATCTGAGAGACATGAATTAAACCACACTCAGATTGAATGCAATGCACATTAAATGTAACATACAGGAGGGAGAATTCTTATCATCATGGGATGATTCCAATGATAAATCAGACATAGACTGCAAATACAGCACTCATGTTCTAACCATTTAACACAACAGCACCAACGAAACTATAGTTCTTACTATTGCATTTGAATGCCTAGCATTCTAATGGTCTAAATCAAAGCATTATGATTGCCTCCGTGACATTTAGCAGCTCTGGGTTACAACTAGCACTTGAGGCAAAAAGTCGTAGCTCCCACAGTGCAGCTATATTCTTCACAGGCAAACCAGTTTTAATGAGTTTGAAATGAATTTTTGGCTCAGACTGTAAAACAATAAAAACAAATCCAGCCTTAAAGAGGAGTGAAGAGCATACATTTCTGAAGCTATTCTCCAGTGCATTCTAAAACCCTAAAATATTTTATTTAAATTTGAATGTATGCTCGTGCATAATAGATGGAAAGTACACAGATATCAACATCAAGAGTAAGTTAAACAAGATTTATATATATATACCTCACCTGCAATCTAGGTTAACAGCAAAGATTTAATATGATAACCAGATTAAAACTAAGTCAGGATGGTAAAAATAAGTACACCATTGATTTATGGAATGAGATTTACGAAAATTAATTTTGACGCAGTACCTATCAGAGAGATGAACCCATATGGTGAAAATACCAAAGTGGTGGAATGGAGATATTTTTAAGTTTGAAAGGAATCACAATGAAGGAATGGTGGACATGATACTGTCAATAAATGAACTTTGTGTTATCCAATCTGAGGTATGATTAAAAGATTTTGAAGAAACAGACAAACTAATTTATGAAAGAATGGAACATTTTTATCCAGAGAGCAAATGACTGCGTATAGAAGAAGGATTTTTCAACACCATAAATTTCAACAGGCTTATTACAAGACTTATTCATTTGTAGTATCTCTAAATGTATGCAAACATATTCTGGCTTCTTCCCTTCCCCATCTCCTCCCCTCCTTAATCTCAAGAAAAAGTGTTGAAATGGAAAAATCCATATCCTCTTTCCACACCATCTATCCTATGCATTACTGTATCTGCAAAAGACAACCTTGTACCTTCAGACTTCTCTACCAGTTTGTTTTCATGATATCCTACCACTTAAATTAGGACAAATTCAATCAGTTTATTCATTAACTAATGACTTCATAGAGTTTTCTAACAAGGCAATCAATTATCAAGAGACAAAACATTTTGACAATAACACACACACATCAAGACACCCTTTCATTTACATTTGTTATACTAAGTACTTTACTTTTTTAATTTGACTTGTGTCGTCAAAATGAGGAAAATAACCTTAATTTGGAAACTAACAAATAGCAATAATCACTTTTATGACATTACTCTTCATGAGGATAACAAGGTAAAGGGCAACATTCAGCATCCATCATTCATTTGCTCCAATGATACAATGCAAATATATAAGTACACCCTCTCCACTCTTTCAAATTTGTAGACATGGAGACAGTTAATAGAGAGCAATTTAACTAATCCATATTACTTTGAAAATGGCTTAAGGATGAGAATAAACTGACATTTTTAAAAAAAAATGCGATAAAAAAGAATTACATTTTCTGGACTAGTCATTTAGAAAAAGAGAATGAATTTCCTTCTTTTTGTTAGACTAAATTGCCGATGTCAGCGTCCAGAACATTCAACTATCTCAATACCTCGTTTTTCTACTCCAACATGTCTTTTAATGTCAAATCTGCTTTCCACTTTTAAAGTAGTCTCCTCAGGTCTACATAGAACAGTCTACCCAGTAGAATGGTGTTTGGTTAAAGCATCAAGAAAGTATGTGTCATTTTGTAACGAACGTGTCTTTTTTATCTTTCTTGAAAGCACTTAAAACTACATTTCTCATTCATGTCTAGTCTGATTTCCAAAAGAAAGGAAAAAGGAAGAAATGAGGGAATGGAGACTAAACAAACAGCCAAACCTCACTGTACAAATTTAAGAATGACAGTGATAAAGAGCAATGCCTTATGGTTTAAAAAATGTGACTTGATCATACGGAGTTCTCTTTATGAAGTGCAAATAATGAAAACGGGGATGATCACGCAGTAGTTCACGAGTACATTAACAATGACAGTTTGGAACTTCATGCAATGTCATTTCATGGCCGACTTTATATTTCATGGTATCACTACTTGGAGCACTGAAGTTGAAAGAATAGTCCAGAACCAAATAATTGGTTGATATATTGAAAGTGAAACAAATTCGAAGCATTCTGGGAAAATTTGCATTCATTTTTCATGTACCCGTATTGAGATATTAACAACTGAAGATGATACATTTTCTACAAATAGTGAACTTGAAGCAAAATGCTGTGACATCATGGAGTCACATTGATGGCTGGTGAATATTTTGTGGTTCTTTAAAATAAACACTGGCCAATTTTGGAAAATGTGTCAATTTCAGTTGCTGATATCTCATAAAATTAAACATGGAATATGAAAGAAAATTTCATCAGGATTATTAGAATATGTTTATCTTTAACATATCAGACATACATTTGGTTCCAGACTATTCTTTTAAGCAATCCTAAAATTTGGGGTTTAGTTTCCAGCTGGATCACAGTAACATGAATTTTTCATCCAGTTAGTTAGATGGAGTTTTACAGCCCAGTTTCCAACCAATTGATTCAATTGATTTTTCATCCAACGGCATTCACAGTTTTATGCAACTTCTAAATTGCGAGTTCAGATTTTGGGTTAAAAGAATTGTTCTGAAACTATCCCAGGTTAATTTGTAATCTTTGAGTCCTTGCAGGCTCAGTTCTCCCACATCTGATACCTGATCATTTGTCAAAACAACTAAAGCCTCAATCCTTGAATTACGAAATGAAGAAAATCATACATAGGTACCCTACAAATACTCTGATAGAGAGAGAATTGGGTCAGGTTAAAATATGACCACTTCATGTGCTCGCTTTTGTGGGTGCCCTATATTCTAGCTCCCCAGGATTTCATTAACGCCTATGCATGACCTTTAATAATTTAATAATGTTGATATTAAGTTAGTTTTGAGGATAAAAAGTGTCAAATTATTGGTTATGATGTGTTCACACTTGTTGTGAAATTACTTTTGTGGAGCTGATAACAACAGAAAAGGTACTCCAGTATCAACAGGACTATTAAAACTGATAGCAAGTTTTGTAAGGTGACCTACAACTGGTTAACCTCACCTGCATATATATCTCAAAAGCCAAATCTTCCAAAGGAAAACTTTAAACTTGCCAAGTTTTTCTACCTGTTCATAGTGGATCAAGGAGCTCTATTTTTGCCACTTGAGGAGGTCTCCCTTTTTCACAGCATACACCAGGAAGGTTCTTATTGTCTATTCAAAGATATATATAGAACTTCCAATTCCTTATATATTCTAATGCCTACCTAGTATAAAATTGATGCCAAACTCTACTTAAAGGGCAGGAGAAGTCATCCCAAATTGAAGAAGTGTAATAGACTGTCCAGTTTCATGATTGGCTGCTGGGAGTCATGTGACAATGTTTTTTCTCTTCAAATGTGAAATTTACAGAAATAACTGCTTGATTTACCTTGAATATGCAATAGTAAAGTCATAAAAGGTAATGGAAAATACTTTGAAGAGAAACAAGTTGAAAAGTGTGTTATTTAGCTTTTTCTTCAAAATAAGTTTTGGGGGACTGCTCTTTACCTTTAAAAGTAAAAACTTGTGATAAAACCTGAAGGTAGGTATGACAATACAAGTCAACCTTATTTTATTCACAATAAAATTCAGAAGAGTTTGGTATTGCTCTTATGTAATGGTTTGTTTTGTGACCCACTGAATTATGTTTTCCAACCACCACAGGCCCAAAACATAATTAAGCTGAACATACTGTGCGTAGCCCTAACTGTGATTGCGAAAGTACATATTAACGTTTAACTCGTATCATGGTAACTCTTAACTGGGCAGAATTCATTTTTGAAGCATTTAAGCATTGCAGTTAGTAGTTACACCTATAAAACTTCCCCTTACCAGATATCACATCAGTCTAGTCCACCACCATTTTCCAGAGTTGAGGCCATAAAAATAAGGGAAAGGTGCTCTTTTGTTTTAGATAGAGGGTTCTTAATATTTTAGTTGGTAAACTCATCCAGCATGATAGGAGCTAATGATTCTTCATGTGTAAATTTTAATAAATTTAAAGTGACATACTTATCAAACAAAAATATCAAACCTTCCCTCTTAAAGATGTTTTACATAACCTTAATGATCACCTCATCTGTTTCTTCTGTTTGATATTGACCATAGTCTCAAAGATGACAGTATTACGACATACATAATAGTGAGACACTCCTCTGTGACTAGGGCCGTCCTAACTAACCTGACTCTTGTCTAATTTGTGATTGACCGGTGCAATCATACCAAATGAGAATTATTTTACGTTGAAACATTTCCTACATTCATCAATGCTGCCCAGATAAGATGGGCAGACATTTATTGGCATTCTAGGGCACAATCTCATAGCCAGATATTCTTTCATTATCAAAGCAATTTTTATGACTTCATCATGTTACAGCTGACTTTGCAAGCTATCCCTAATTTTTTCTTTTAAATTTCTTCAACTGATAAAATACACTTATCATTATGCCAAATAAAAGTAATGTTGTTGCCTTGTAAACATTTTTAATGGATTTGATTTGGTCATCAAGACAATAAAATATGTGCAAATAATCATACAATCAATTTTTTTCAAGAGGACAACCAGACATAAAGTTACATCTTGTATTAACTCTGAATAAATTGTACAGGTCTGATATTTATCTATTGGTTGCATCTTTTCAATAGATAGCAAGGTTGTCCAAGTTACTTAAGCTGTACACACAGTTTTGCTTTACATGCATGTTTTTCTGCATTGACAGATGAGTGTACTGCTGCATGTGTGGGTTAGTTGTGTATAAGACACCATGTTTTGCTACTGCAATGTCAGCTTTTAGACATTCTGTGAGATCAGACTTCTTCCACGGAGACACAAGACTAGGCTAGGCTCTACCTATCTCCTTATATAAACTTGGTAGGATTGTAAAAGATAGACACAAACATCTCTGAAGAGAAAAGCTAATTCATATGGAAAAAGTGCTGTGATAAACCTTTTGAAAATATCATAATGAAGTAGTTAGCAGTGTTTAACACATGTCTCATAATTTTTCCATAAAATGTTTGCCAAACAGATAATTTTGGGCACTTTCAAGTTGACAACATTCTGACTAACCTGAGGCTGTACCTATACCTACATGAACTGACCATGGATTGAAATTAAAATGACCTAAAAGGATTGTGAGATTTATTTTGGGCAGGTCTTTGAATTTTAGAAGCATGCAGGTAGCTTTTTCTCATGGCTCATGAAACACAATTACATCACTAGATCACAGTAGCTGTAAATGTAATTTTGTTAGCTCTGTTGGACCTTTTTCAGCCTGTGAGTATGACTATTTACACATATTCCAGAGGAAAACAAACAGAACTACTTTCTTTTTTTTAAAACTCCTTAGTGATTGGAATCTATAAATGTTAGGGTGGGCATATTGGTCAAAATTATTAAGGTACAATACATATAGTAGTTGCGGACAGCATGTTCATTGAATACGGACAACTGCTTACAACGGTTTATTATGACTGTTTAAACTTGTACACAGTAGGAGATATATGGAAATTGACAGCTCTATGAATTATTGAGTGCTAAATTCAAGGGACTGGTGCCTGCTTGGTTTGTCTTGGTGCCCTATCAAATCCCTGTCAAACATCAGGTCATTTGGCCTTGCACTTTTTGTTCTTATCTTAAACCCTGTGCTATGGCAATAAAGCATCCCTCTTCTACAAATGTTTATGAGAATCAACTTGTCATCCTAATTAAATGAAAGGCAAAAAATTCTAGCCTGATTTTTTAAGGTTCACTTTATCTGATCTTTGCCTTTTCATTCTTCTTCCTCAATACCTTCAATCACTTTCTTTGATCACAAAGATGATAAATATGTTGCAGTTGAAGGTAATTTTTTGAACAATGAAGTTGCAGTGAATGATCAATTTACACGATTGCTTGAGTGAAAATGATGACTGATAAAAAATTCCTGTGAGGTTACAAAACAAAAGTTTGATCTTACTTCTGATATGCTTTCTTGTCGCATTGCCTTTGTAAGGTGTCTGAGATTATAGTTCCTTAAACTTCCTCCATATTTCTCAAAAGCCTGAGATTTCAATTGTAAAGACAAGTGGTTGTTTTCAGTTACGATTTCTACCCATAATGTGAAAGTTTTGGTGCATGCATCATTTCTTCAGTAATAAACAAAATTAATGTCAAGAAGTTAGGAAACAAAGAATATCATTACTTATGATTCCAATTCCATCTTGCATAGGTTACTACCAATATGTCACTTCAAATTCAACAATTAAATTAAATATTTATTTATTTATACAGTTTTACAGTCAGCATTAATAATGAATCTGCATAATCTGTAATAAGTTTGATGTAGAAAGTTAACAGATGAGCTTGGAAATTTGGTACTTCCAACTAGGTTACAAAATCCCCAAAATGCAATACAAACAGGCCCAGCTGAAAGAGATACAATATGACGCAATATGAATTTGCAGAACTGGCACCCCTTGACAATACTAAGGGAAAACCAAGAGGACCAGACCAGCCAAGGGCTGGAAAACTACAGGGCCCGAAAAAACACCCCAGGAAAAAGATGTTCATCAAAAACTCCAGAAAGGGCGTCAGAGAGGGCCAGCTATTGGTCAAAGTCAGAAAAATCCATCCCCCGCTGCAGTCCAGGTTGGAAATGGCAGGAGAAAAAACCAAGGCCAAAGTTGCATTAGAACTGTCTGGTGTTGAGTAGGAAGAGGACTTGGGAGGTCGGCCTCCTCTTGGAGGGCGCCCTCCCTATCTACTGTGCTACTAGTTTACCAGGGTTTAGTTGCTGGTAAGTGGGGATTACGTAGGTAAATAGGAGGTAAGAGAGGGGCGATGTAGATTCTTCTGTGCCATGACCACTGCCTCCCTTGTGTGCACATGAGTATAATTTACAATGATATCCCACCCAGTGAAAGTGTATCATTCCTGCATGATGCTACAAAAGTATAAGTTTTTGTCCTCCATAGTTAACCACTATAAATCCAAAATCTATCAGTGAGTTTCTTGTTCAGCTATCTTGAGATAAATTAAGTGAAAAGTGAAATATTTATCACAGGGAAACAGTTAAGGCATGGCTTGGAACCCAAGAAGATGACTTTTTGTCTGGTTATTTTAGCTTGAATCTCCTGCAGAATACTACAGGTGCCCTGGCTATATTAACATTAACAGCAGTTACTACATGCTAAGTACAATGAGTACATTAGCCATGCAGATGATGGTTCACTTCACCTTTGGCCCATTCCCATAATGCATTGGAAGCAAAGATTTCCCAACTCATCTGTCCACTTGCTGACTAGCACCTCCTCTTCAAATTCTAAATGAAACAATTCTTGTAATGAAGCCATGATAGTGCTGAGTGACTGAAGCAGTCAAGTGGAAAAAAATAAAAAGGGATAAAAATGAAAAGATAAAATGTTATCCAGCATTTTATGAAAATGTAATGTCTCCTGGAGCAAGACCAATTTAGACAGTGAGCAACTTTACAACTCAATAAATTGAACCTGAAGAAAAGATGCATTTATTTGTCTGCAATAATTTTGATGTAAATATTCTGGCATGGCTGCAACCTGATACCCTCAGGTCTTCTTGAGAACAAAGTAAGCGCTAAGCTGAGAAGTAGCTTTTAATAGGTCATACACATAAGCAATATATTACACCAAAGGATGAACTTACAAATTAACGGACCTTCGCGACAACTAAAAGGCAGACACATTCTGCCATTTAGCAAGAAGAAAATACAAACTTTTAGAGAGAGTAAAAATGTGCTGGGTGGGATTAAGATATGACATGAACTTTATAATACTGAAAGAAGAGCCTTATCAAACCAGTCTAAGAACCCAACAATCTAAGAAAGGTCAATTAACATTTCTAATAATAAAATTCTATTCTTAACAGCAGTCATTTGTCACGTCCAAACTATAATTTTACCAGAAGTCTATTCTATGGAAATAGTCAACTACAGCAAATTCATTGACATTAAATTAAAAAAAATGTAGAGTAGGTCATATTACATACATGTATTGGGTGTGTGTTGATTACACAGTGGGGTCTTGTATACTCTGCAGAGAATGTTCTGAAGCAATACACTGTGATTGTTCTCATGCCTTGATTTTCAGAAATATTTATGGCTGTCCTTCAGGCAACCATTTCACTAGTTTTGGTTGTCCACAATGAAATTTGGTTGTCCGAAACATTTTGCACACAATTACAAAACAGTAATTGTGTGCATTTTATGTTGTCATATTGGCAGGCCCTTAGCAAGAATAATCAACTTGGGGGGGGGGGGGGGCACATCAATACTGGAGTTTTGCTGGTCTGGGGGAGGGGTTTAAGGGGAGGGGGTGTGCACCTCCCCTTTGAAAATTTTTTGCTTATTTCAAGGACTCTAGATGCAAAATGGTGTGAAATTTTGCATTTTCCTTTGATATATTTGTACTCCAAAATAGCTGGTCTCATAACAAAACTTTGCCCCTTTTTACACTAAAAGTGAAAATGAAATAGAAAAATATGGATATTATTAAAAACAAGCTGCCGACGAGGTTGTCAAGACTAATTGGTGATGTCAAACTTAACTTAAACAAATTATGAAAATTAATCTTGCCTGTAGCTTTATCAAGTATTTTCTTGCTTAAAAGAGTTTGATTCTGGTTCTTTTTTCTCGGTTAGAAAATTTCGTAAAAACTTCAACTGGGTTGATCTGCATTTGCTTACTCCGTTCCCCGGACACATTAATTACTCCTAAATCAGAAAGACGTTGATTTTACTTGTATTTAACTGCTGTCTTGTTTTTTGCGGTATACGGTAATTCCAGACACTTTTTCCTAAAGCTGTTCTTAAGGAATAAATTTTTATGATAACTTCATTAAATTATTTTGTGTCTGAAGTCTCTCTTTTTGCACTGTCTACAACACCGGCCCAGAAACCAGGTAAAATGTGCATTACTCGCATGTAAGAACTTATATGACAGCTGAATGATACATTGACGTGCGAAATTAGACTCGAAACAATACTTAGCGTAACCTCCTCGACCTTCATGGAAGGAATCTCCACGCTCCATCGATGACTAATAATTGACAGTAATAGTTGTGTACGTCGTTCATACGCTCCTTACCCAAGTTAAAGTGTATGTTTTGTTCGAAAGTGGGAAATAGCCTACATTGACAGAATTCAGTCTAGGTATTTTGAAGTTGTGGTGATATAATGGGGATTAATTTATTTCTCCTTCAGTGCAACACCTTTTATTGAAAAATTTTTTTGGGGGGGACGTGCCTCCTGTGCACCCCGTGGCTACATGCCTCCTTATTGGTCTTGAAGAATAAAAAGCTAGGATGTTTGTGAGACAGAAACACTCCCAGTCTGAAACATGGCAGATGAAAAAAGGTTGAAAGTTTATCAGTCAGCCTTATACTTCTTCTATCTGAGAGCAAAATGGTTGTCCATCGGACAACCAGCCTTTAACTTTTGGTTGTCCGTATGAAATTTTAGTTGTCCCGGACAATCGCACAACCATGAAAATCGAGCCCTGTTGTTCTGAAAAAGGATGAATTTTTAATGTTGTAGGAATGGCTAGAAGTTAGTAGAGTAGGAGAATTGAAACTGTCTGGGGTGATGAATACTCGTCTTAAATGTTTCAGTTTCAGCTTATTTTCCACATCAATTACAATATGATCATACAATAGAATTGAACAAGGAGGTTGGGGAGGACTGAAAAAGCAAGAGCTTGTACTGGCAGTCTCCCTAACAGACAAATTAACGTAAGTACAAGCTATACAACAACAAAATGTAGCATGACTTCCAAACTAATGTTGGTATGGCTCTTAATATTCTAATTCCATTTCTGTCATCTACATGTCCTTTTTTGAATAATTTAGTTTTTCAAAGCAGCTTCTTTTCATATATTTTTTACAGTGTTTTTTTATATTATTCTTTGACTTTAAAGGAATAGTGCCTTTTTGTCTACCTCTGTTACTTGCTGGTTCATACTTGTTTAAGTCTTTTTGAAGTTCACTCATCTAATATTTATTCAAATAGCCATTACACAGATTTTTTAAAATTCTCCTTCTCTGAAATACTTGATTCTAATGGGAAAAATTATCAAAACACAATCTTAGACAGACAAAAGGTATGGTAAGTAAAAGTTTAGAGACAGTCGTTTTACATAAAATCTTCATTGGAGCTTAAATAGCACTATACATTGTACTTCAAAGAAACATTTAGCAATGACCTTTCGTTCTAGATTACCCCAGTTTGAAAGGAGTAGGCTAGGCCACCATTAGAATGTGAAAGTTAGACAGGGCAAACCAAAGGGAATAAAAGGACTTGTCAATCAAATTTTGTTACCTGAAAAGGGATTAAAGAGTTTCAAGCACATATTGCCTGATAGATTTGCATGTAGGATATCCTTCCCTGACAACTCCCTGCTCTAACCACTTGACCAAGAGACTTCCTCAGCAGGTGCCACCTTATATCTTCCTGTCAGATGATGTTCCACTACATGTCATAAAGCTCTTTTCAACATCTCTAGCACCCTTAACTATTGAGTTATCATACTTTTCCAAGGTCTACCTGTCATTGCTGCCATGTCTGGAATATTTAACAAATTATAGATGCTCACTGAAACAATGTGAAAAATAGCACTCACACCATTACCTCACCCATAATTAAAAAAAGGAGCTAAAAAAACCACATATTCTCCTATTTATAGCAGAAGTACAGTGTTTTACTTGCTAATTAATTAAGTACAAGGTCTGCCTTGTATTTTATGAATTTTTTACAGCAAAAAAAAAAGAAAAAAAAACAGAAAAGAAGAAAATATTAATAATTAAAAATGTTCATTTCTTCCTTTAAAAAAAAAAAAAAAACAAATTTCTGCACTGAAATCTGTGTGGGTAACTGCTCAGTGTAAGTGGATACTTCCACAAACTGGTACTTGAGGTTAATATTTTCATCTAGTGGCACTTGTGCTGTACAGTTGATACTGAGCAGGCATCACAGAGATGTTTAATACTGCCTTGCCTGGGAGGTAAAAGATTAATTTCTCAGCAACTTTATGGCCTCTGGAAAGCATAAACATAAACACTCCCATCTTTCAAGAACTACTCTTACTGCAGTTGTACAGTGTCACTTCATTCACTATAATCTATACAACCGAAACCTACTTATCCATTAAAAAATTCATTTTGACACGTGTAACCAACTTTGTCCTTTTGTCCGCCAGCCATTTACTACAGCTGAGCATGCACTCCCCACGGTTAAATGTTTCAACATTTCAAAAGATAATTCTTTCACTCAAAGAGAGTGGTTCTTAACGTTCTGGCATCTCACTGTTTTACATGATGAATAATACATCAACAATCTAGGGTTCCACTGAAATGCAAATTATGCATGCACAAAAGTGTCTAGATTGAAAACTGATGACAATTTTTACATTGGCACATAGAATAGCAAATATACAATAGCCAATGTCTTTGTAATACCTAAACCTTTAACATTTCTATTTTCAAATGTCATATTTTATTTTTTTTCCTTATTTTTCTGCATACATAAATTTTCTGTTCATCATCCACACTGCATCTACATATTCTCACACTTTTCAACAATTCACTTAAACTTAAAGGGCAAGAGTAGTCACCCCGAACTTACTTTGAAGCAACAGCTAAATACCACAATTTCCTTCTTATTCCTCTTCAAAGTATCTACCATAATATTTTATATTAGGACTTCAGTATTGCACATTCAAGGTAAACCAAACAATAACTCTAAGTAAATTCCACATTTGAGGACAAAAAATATTGTCACATGACTTTCAAAAGCCAATCATGAAACTGGACAGTGTACTACAATACTTCTTTATCTTGAAGTTAGGACTGCTGTTTACCTTCAACCTTCTAGAAATTTTACAGCACTCCTCAAGTTTTACGGAAAATAGTATCCAAGGGACTAAATTTTGAAATGATGTGGACAGTGGTCAGTAGATGTGGAACAGTATCAATAACACATTTCGCAAAAAACTTGAAAGATTTTAAAAGTAATGCAAGGTAAGGTAAAAATCACTTCATGTAATGCAGGAATGTGATATTGTTCTCCTTCCAAGTTTAATTTTTTTTTAAAACATTACACAGTCGTCATGAAATCATGCAAATTACAGCTTCAAGGCAGCCATCTTGGTGAGCCTTTTTTGTCCCAGTCAGTAGCGCCAATCTACGGTTAGGACGTACATGTATCATGCTCTATCCATATAAGAAGTCCATGCCTCCTTTTAACAGCACAGGATATAAGAACTTCATGCAGAACCACATAAACTATCCATTATCACTTTCTTCAAAAAATTTCCCACAACTGAGTTACACATTAATACTTTATGCTAAAAGTCAGTATCATAGATGGCATAAATGTGGACTCTAAAGTACTGCTCATATTTGAAAGTACACATCATCCTGATGGTAACAACATAATATTGGAAATGACAATGGGATCACCAAGTTGATATTAATAAGTTTAAGAGAGTGTTAACGGGTAGCTACCACATGGCAAAGCCTACAATTAGCATGATAAGTAAAGTTTCATATCCAATGGGGAAAAGGCTAAAATTTTAAATTTTTTGGTGTACTGATTTGTTTCGTGCATAATTATGCACGGCTTTCTGCATAACTTGAAAAAGTCTGGTCACAAATTTTTGAAAACCGAATTGAAAAGTTCAGTACTCACTCATAAAACAGTTATTTGTGTGTAGGATATGGGGATTGTCTAAATTTGACCATTTGCCAATGGTATGTGGAAGAAACCAATAACAGGTTTGGAAAAACTTGTTAAATTTCATGAACCAACTCAATAAGCTGCTTTTAAAACTTAGTCATATACATACCACAGCAAAGTAATCTGAACTCTCCATTTCAACTATGCTATAAATATTTTTTCCTTCTAGACCAAGAGGGGTAAAAATAAGACAAAACCCTATGTGGCAAGACCTTACAGTGCAAGGTATGCATTATTCCAATGGAAGCCCATGGGATACTTAAAAGCATTTTTTCACACTAAAATATGGTTTTAATGTTTTGATGTCACCTTTGAATCACACCAGAATTGGTCGATGTTGATGTCTTGTTTCATACCATTACATGATAAAAGCACATATTACACATTTGGTTACCCCTCAGTGACCGTTTTCTCAGAAACAAAATTGTCTGCTCACTATGGTATCTTGCTAATGTACTAAATTTATCGTTTTGTTACACATATAAGATAAAAGTCCAAAGCCTTGATTTCCAGTTTCACCATTAAGTCAAAAGATTATATAAACCAAGGTGAATGGTGAGTGCAAATAATGAGAAAATAAATATTTCAACAATTGTTTTAAACCACTTCTTTATGCGTATGGGTGTTAGATTTCGTCGCTCTTAGACTAGAAAGAATGCATTTCTTAACTGTGATATGTACCATTCAAGCTTAGTGCCTTTAAGGAATGTACCATATTTGATGGTAATAAGCTAGAAAGAGTGTACTACCTATCATACGAATTGGATGAAACCACTGATAATTCTCTCTTTTCTTTAAGTATTCTTTTTCAATATTGCACTCAGGGTTATGTGATGAAATTCAGGCTAATTCAACTTAGATTTGAACTGATTTATTTTATTTCAATCCACTTTTTATTTGAAAATGATTTTGAACAGTAAAATATATTGCCAACCATGACTGCATCCAAAGATATTTGAATGCTGATTTGAATCAAACTCCCCTTTTTAGGGGCAAACAGATTGGATCCAATTCTGGTATTTGTACTCATACACCCTATATTTTATGAATGGCTTAATTTTGAGAATTAAGTGACATGAGGTTTCTAACGAAATTGTGATACTTATGACAATTTACTCCTTTGTTTTAAAGTGAGCTTGGAGTAACACTGACTACCCAAGCAATTAAGTATGATGCATCTTCACAAAAATACAGTTAAATGTTGTAAATTTCCTTTTTTTCTTGTATACACGCATTACATTCTGTGTTACCTACCAAGCCATTTTGCAAACTAGTCTGATCAAACTATGAACTGATCAACTTGTGATATACTTGGGGCCAGTAACATTCCAGGATTTTTTATCAAACAAGGGGTGATTTTAATGTCCAAATAAATCAGCACCAATACAAAGACATCCCCCAAATGGTTAATTTCGTTGAAGGGACTGTAAATGGAAAACCTAAAGACAATGAATCCTAATTTTACAGGAGTATAAGTTTATGTAGGTCCATATATATCAACTGACAAAAGAAGAAAAAAGTAAGTTCTCTGCATCTGAAGACCACCTAAGCTATCAGACCAATTATTCCAAGTCTGTGTAAAGTTTTACAACCAGCAACTTTTTAAATTGCCCCTTTCTAACTAGGTAAATGGCACTAACACAGTAAGCATCACAACTGTCTGCAAGAAGCACATATTTATTCTTTTCAAAAATTTAAGTCCTTTCCTAACTCATGTCAACTTATGTCAATCCATCACTTCCTACATCCATTGTTTGTCTAGAAATTTGTTTGGAATCAAGACATATTATGATGACACTTCACTTAGTTCCTGATGCTTCCACACCTTAATGCCAGATGGTAAGTTAATATACACAACGAGTGAACATCCATGTAAACATATGATGTTGGTAGATGACATTTTTATGGTTCATTTTCTAACATAATTAGTTGGGCCAACCATGGCCTTTTTTCAATTTGTAGCTCACTGAACCACTTGATGAGATGACGAATGGTCTTAATTCAGTTGATAGGCCTAAGCCTGTTACAATAGCTCACCCCTGTCGGCTTTATTTGATAATTTGAAGATTGACATTTATTTTTCTCAAGGGAGAGATATAAATCTGCAGAAGTTACTCCTTCCTTCCCCCCTTCTTCCAAAAAGTAAAAAGCCACCAGCATGGCAAAATTGCACAGGTAAAATGAAGAGATGAAAATTACTGTTACTAATTTCAAGGCAAGAATGAGGCAGAAACAATGCATTTTATCTCGCAAAAACACAATTGTATGAATATATTTTTTCAACAAGAGGGCAAATTATGTGAATATTTTGTACTAATGTACCCATTTTGCTAAGGAGCGGATATTGCAGATCTATACAGATATATAGTCAATTCTACAACAACTGAAATGCATGGCTCATTTTGTATGTGATAAGATGTCTTGTTTACAGTGACAGACTCAAGGTACTGATATCAATGTACACACAAAATGTTTCGCCATTCATTATGCCATGATGTACCAACAGTTTTGAACATGTTTAAAATCTCCTGCACTGTACATTACTCGAGCAGGAAATCCCACCACGTGCGAAATTGCTAAAGGTTATTTTTATGGGTGATGCGCATTGTTTAACAAGGTGTTTCTTGATTGGTTGTTGCCATTTTATTATATGGATTGTATTTTTTGTTGGGATTAGTAATTAGGTTAGGGATTAGGGCTATTGTTAGCCAGTAAGGAAATTTCTTGTTAAACAGTGCACATTGCCCTGTTTTTACATGTAATCTCATTTTGATTAAAATGGTATTTTGTGGGATGAAAACCATACGGTCACATTTTCAATGATTTACCATACTAAATATAACAAAATCATACTAGTTGGCAGGTCTGAAAAAGGACTAAAATGTTTCTTGCTTAAAGCAGGCAAGATGTAGAGAGAGAGAGGGTGCTATAAAGTTGGTGCTACGTTATCCTACTTATGCCAGACTTGCAGACAAGCTATATGTGTAAACACGGGGGGTAATGAGGAGCGAGACACCTAAAGCCACGTACAAGGTATGGAATGTCAATAATAAGTTCAACACTGTCTTTATGCTCCACCTTTGTATTAAACTCTGTCATTTTCTTTCATCATAGTATTAATTATAAACACTACTATCAAATGCTTACCTTGAATTTGATTTTACACAGTTGATAATAACTACCATAAAATTTAACGAGGAAGGGAAATCTTTTCTCATGATTGACTATATTATGACTTTGTAACATTGGAACAGCATATGATCAATACCTATAGAAGAACCATACTTTCTGCACATATGAGGATATTTTGCCATTTACTATAGTAAATCTCCTTTTTTTTTATGCCAAATAAGACCACAGCTATCTTTTAAAGAGTTTTGTGTTTCTCATACAAATGACCATCTCAATTCTAATGGAAACATTACATTAAAGGGAAAAATTACAGTCCTGTAAATCCAATTTTGTGGCTAAAGAATGGAATGGATCCATTACCAACACTCCGGGTCAATACAAATGGTCATCTCAATATAAAATCCTAATCAAATAATATCACAGCAAATCCTGTTTATGAGAATTTTTGCTTCAGAGCACAGAATATATTTTCGGCAGCTTATTTATAGTAAGGCGCAACAAGGCATGGTTTTTCCATGTAAATCTGCTACTGTACCCTTTGAAAAATCCCTACACTTTTTGTGTATGTCAGCCATTAAAATGCAGTAGATAGGTAATCCAGTAATCCAGTAATTGGATAATATGAGTTTTGGCATTGGGAAGAACTGCACTTTTTTTTACCTGGTGACAGGAGCTGTCCATAGTAACATTGTATTCATAAATGAAACCCTTGCACAGCAATTGTGATCTTAAAAACCAGACACAGGGTAAACAAATTGCCTTTCAAGAAAATGTTTCTTTGAAAGACAATGTCTTAAACCTGTCCTTTTTTAAACAGTGCAGGCACTTCTATTTCAAAGAAACAAAGGGTGTTACTGTATTCCCATAGAAGTTCTGCTAACAAAAGGAGTTACATTCCCTGAAAGGACAAAAAAACTTGCCAATAATGCCTTAAACATCTAACTATAGATTTTTAACAGAGGGAAAATAACTTCCATAAAAAGAAAAATAATCAGTCAGTCTATGAGTCATATTAAAATATGAAACTGGTCTGTTGGTGCAACAAGATTCCCAAAATGCATTGTCGGACTTCATTAAATTATTATCCAAGGATGATGCAAACTCTGCTACAACCAATATATGTGAGAATTAACCACCTGTTATGCAGTTTGAGCTTACGTTGGGATGAATGTGTATAGTGATGTTAATTTTATGAAGATGGATGACACATGTCAGCATTCTGCAAGGTAAACTAGAGCTAATACTTCATTGGCCTGCAAAGATGTTTGCAAATTTGATGTTAAAAAGAGAGTGATACAGTGTCTTACTTCAGTAATTACAGAATCTTGCCTTCCAATCATGCGTAGATGTTTTGCACTCATCCTATGGTCCCTTAGTCTGCCTGAGTACCCTTTAAAACTGCCATCCTCTGCCTACAAGTAATATTACCATGTGGAAGTTAGGCATTTAAACATAGATATTTCACTTTAAATGTTTTACTATATGCATTCATTGATTTACCAATGTAGAAGCTGTGTAAAAAAGCTTCATTTCACCTTGATCTCATTTCAATAATATTAAAATGATATTTACATATCACAAATGCAAACAGTAAAGCAAAAGCACTCCTCAGACAACATTTGAATTTGCTGACATATTTTAAACAATACTTGAAAATAAGGGGCAATTTTTCCTTGTCTTGAACATTTGTCACAGAATATGTCTGCTCTAGAAGAAAACATTGGGTAAACTACTTATTTGTACAACATGAGAGACTATAAAAATGGAACAGTGTCAATTTTGCCTCACTACATAACTTTTATTCAACAAAATTGATACAAGTGAAACTAACATACTGGCTGCAACAGAAGTGTGGAGGTGAAGTGAGTGTATCAGTAAAGGTGCAGTACGTGCATTACCATTTCATGTGATAAAAACAACACCATGTGCACATAAATGTCTTCTGGTCATGAAGCCAGAATGGTTTTTGTGAAAAAAAAAAAAAAGATAGCAAATGACCAAAGAGTCACTAATGTCAATGAGAAAAAAAAAGTTTCTAGAAGAAGTTGTTTTATCATGCAAATAGCTAGTGATGTTCATCAGAAGCAACATGCTTCATTCAGATATAGTTTGTGATGATATGATTGTGTTTTCTAAGAGGTTAGTAATTAGTTATTTCTACATTTGGGATACAATATCCCCTGATATTTGTCCAAAAATTTTAATGAAGTACTTTTAGGCCTGTGCTTGTTAACCTGTTGATACAATACAGGAACCAACAGCATGTAAACATAAATTACAATCAAATTCTATATGTCAATGAATGTCACACACCATGGATATCATTCCATCTACACTTTACAAAACAATGATAGTGAAAAAAGATGAGATGAAACTAATAGACACTTTGAATGACAGCACATCATGCTACTGAAATCCACTATAGACGAATCCGGACAGTCAATTGATGGTCTGAATTTAGCTGGACATAACTGGAGTCCATTACCTTTACTCTTTCAGTTTCCTTGCTTACCTGTATCATGGATTGTTGTACACTAAATTGTACCTTGATTCTCTCAATTTCACTGAATATGAGGGATTGAAAGTCATGTAGACAATAAATGAAGATGTTTAAGGCTGATGGAACCTACTAATGGCTGACTACAATCACTAAACACAAGTGCTGGTCAGATTCGTCTATATATATATACTGCACTTAAAATGAAAAAAATATATATATATATTTATATATACAAAGGAAAAAATAAATTTTCTTGAGATAAAAGATGACCAATATAGTCATACAACTTCAAGATAAAGAAAATAAAGGAGAGTGTTTTTTCTCATGCATTTATAATTTTATGCTCAACAAATCCATACAAATATAGACAATAGCTGTGAATATTGAAGCTTAAGTTCCACAGTGGGACAGAACTGTGCCATGCATGAGCTATTTTAAGTACTAGAAGTGACATTGAACTGTTATTAAACATTCACACACTCTAAATTTTTCCTAGTCCATTTGGGTGCATTTTACTGATCACAGCTTCAATGATATGGAAATGAAACTCTTCAGCACTTTTAACACATTGTGTGTGTCCAAGGCCCTACAGACCCTGAAATGGATTATGGATGAATTACGTGTGTGGGTACCAAGATCAAAAAGTAGTATGTACAGCGACTTTTATGAGAGCATGTATTAAAGAAATATATTTATGGTCTTACTTCACCATGTACACTCTCCTGTCTACTGGCGGTTTTCAGATGCCTACTGCTTGTTCTCCAATCCTTACGTCTGCTCGAGTATCCTCTACTTTGCTCTTCCGTCTATGAACAATTAATATAGTTCCAATAAGATGTTTTAATGCTTGACTAAGACTTGAAGAGGGCCTCCACAAAAATTCAACAATGTTTCAGCTTTGACAACACATAATCAACAATTATGCATAAAACACACACATATTGATAATTTTACAAAGGGTAGGCCTAATAGCACCTGCCATGTGTTCTAAACTTTGAGTCCCCACACTTAGTAACTTTGTAGCATCATGCCTAGAATATGTACTTGAAAAATTAAGGGCCAAATCATGTTTATATTGGTAAGTGAATAAAGGTGTTGGAGGTCACTACTGTATCACAAAGCTTGTCATTACCATAATTAGTCAGGTTTTACTTCCAACAGTTGCACCAAAAGAATTAAAGGAGCTCATTGAGTTGATATTGGTAACTTAATGAGAGTGATAAGGGGTCAATACAACATGACAATGCTTATAGATAGCATAATAAGTCAGGTCTCATACCCATAGTTATGGGAAAAGCTAAAATTCTGAATTTTGTGATGTCCTGACTTGTAAGGGTTTTGTGCACAATTTGAAAAAGTGTCTGGTCACAAATTTTTGAAAACCAAATTGAACCATTACTTACTCACACATAAAACAGTAATTTGTTTGTAGGGTATGCAGATTGTCTAAGACTGACCATTTGTCATTGGTATGTGAAGAAAACTTAACGGGTTTGGAAAAATTTGTAGAATTTCATGAACCAACTCAATGAGCCGCTTTAAAATGTCCAACCCACGGACTTACTATGCATGCATGGACAGAGCATGCTGCATGGTAAATTGTCGCAAACTTACATGTGAGAAAAAGCACACCAAGATGGTTGTCTGCTATGATTTTGAATAAAAGTTTGGACTAACTCAAGTTAATTACCCAATTTTGCAACAAAGTTGAAATATTTTTTAAATATGGCAAGGTAAGGTCAAAATTCACTTCACTTATTGCAGGAATATGATATTGTTTCTCATTCAAGTTTAACTTTGGTTTAAAATATAACATACCAGACCATTCATAGCTTCACAACGGCCATCTTGGTGCGCTTTTTTTGTCTCAGTCTGTGGCAACAATCTACGGGTAGGACATACACTTTACATGCTCTGTCCATGACTATAAGTCTGTGGTCTAACCAGCTGGCTTGTTACAGTTTTGCACATAATTTGGAAGTGTCTGGTCACAAATGTTTGAAACTGAATTTTTAACTACACACTCTTGAAACACTTCTGTATTTATATGTGAATATGGAGATTGTCTAGTTTTGACCACTTGTCATTAGTTTGTGAAGGAATCTTCATAGGTTTGGAAAAAATATTTATTTCATTGACCAACTCAATGTGTTGCTTCAATACAGCACGAGTGTTTTGTAGAATCAATTGCGATGATACTCGATACATGAGCTACTAACATTTTGAAACATATGCTTTGACTGCTAGCATATATCTGACTAGTCCTCCTGAAAGCAAACAGTAATGAGGAATTTTATATGAGAGCAGCAGACTTGTGATTTAATTGGTTTGGAACAAACATGTTACATCTTTTACGTTACTACCTATACTGAAATTTGAAGGAGTTAAAAAATTTACTTACCTAAATTGGTTAAGGAAATGATTGCTTTACTTGTTTAAATTAATTCAAGTTAAATGGCTTTTGCAGAAACCATTTACTGCTGCATTAATTACTCTAAATTAATTACACTAAATACTCACTGCAAAAACTGTGACATAAACTTAAAGGAAAATGTTAAATAAATGGCCAAATCTCTCTTGACCACTATAAACACATTAAGAAGACAATACAGAAATTTCTCACTTCAAACCTAAGTTTTGCTGCAAATTGCAAAGTAACTATTCTATATGCATACTGTAGCTGTACAGGCTTATCTAGCTTGCAACAAGTTAAGTTTTGAATATTTTGTTGAAAGTTGATTGGAAAGGGAAGCAATATTCAACTGTTTGAGATTCCAAAACATTTTGCTTGGAAACTCTTTAGCTTCTACAGCCTCCTTGCCAATTCCATTAACTGTACAAAGTAAAATTATTATTGGTGAAATATGAAATAGTGCCTATTTTCTCAAGTAAGAGGTTCACAACCAAAAGGTACCACTATATCCATACCAAAAGATATCACCATTCAATATACACAATGACATCATAGCATTGGAAATTGGCAATGCATCCATCAAAATTATCAAGATGCTGGCCAGAATCAGGCAATGAACAAAGTCAATCACCTACTGCAGTTATGCAGTTTTTGCGCAATCTATTTTCTACATCAAATTATGGTTGATGTCACTTTTTAGTTTGCTCTCCCACAGGTTTGAGGTTGCCTCTTGCTTTGCCTTGCACGTTTTAATTATGATACCCAAGAGGCTTGTTTTAAATATAAAAATATACACCTTTCAAGCTTCTGTAGTTGTACTTTTTGAAAAAGTGCATTACAATTATGTTGCTAAACAAAAAGCCACTTCTGAAAGCTTAATAATTGTGATACAATAACATGAAACAAGAACCAACAAAAGGCTAATGTTGATATTTTGAAACAAAATATTATTGCTTCAAAATTACTAAGGACATCACATAAGTAAAATAAGCTGATCAAGCAAATGATGATCATTCTAAATTAATTCAGAAAACCATAGAAGATAATTATGAACAAACCCAAATAAATTCAAACCTTTTTCAAACTTTTTAGGGGATTTTTGCATTACACATTATCATAAAATATATTTCACATGAAGTGGACAATTAGTTTCAGTGTTGTACTATTTGATATGTAGTCAGATAAAAAGGATTATAATACGAGGTAATGAGGGGCCATGTAGATGTACCACACTAATATTGATTTTAAGAATCATGTAAAACTGTAGAAATCTCTTTCAACAAATCAGTTGATATAAAACAATGTACTTTAAATCAGGCTGCATGGTTGTTAGGACTAATGGAAATGTGTGAAAGTTTATAATTATGAAAATTTTGAGCAGTTAGTGTGTAAAAGCATGACAGGGCACTGGATGATCTTGGTTCTATGACCAATCAGGGAGTTGCTAGAGAAGGAGAAAAAATGTTCTATAGTCTCTTTGAGACAATGTTCGTTTTCGACGATAATCTTGCTTTTATCTGCCAAATTCTTATCTCAATACTTAGATAAACAAGGATTAGTGACGCATTATCGAAATACCAATGAAGAGACGTATCCCTTACACTCTAGTCGTTAACATTTTGTTGCCAGCCGTCATGGAAAATTGTGAAATTTACGTCACTTGACGCTATTCGAGACGAGACCTATTGTTTCATTTGAAGACAGCAACAATATCTCTGCAAATTACTTTAATTTTACTGTTTCTTAATGATGGCAAAATTGTTTAAATATGAGGTAAAGGAATAGACTTGAACAATGCTTCCATCTAATGACTAAAGGGGAGCAATTGAAGCACCTAGTTTAACCGTTTGTTTCCACTCGTTCTATAGGAATTGTTACTATAAGCTTCGCCATTGGCGGAAACAAACCTCTATATCAAAGGATATACAGACAAAGCCATTGTTTAGGGATTACTCCAAGGAGAATGGAAGAAACGATCATTAAAAGGACTTAGTCACAAGGGATTTAACAATAGAAACAAAGGGACCTGTCAATCAAATAGTGACGCCTAAAAAGATTTAATCTGTTTCAAGTACATATTGTCTGAAAAATTTGTTCGTTGTATCTCCTTCTCTAGCAAACTCCCTGGACCAATCTACTGGAAATATATTTTGAAACAAATACATTTATAACTATGCATTTACTGGAGAATGATTTGGTGCGAACATTTTTAATGTGTAGAGATCACTACTTCTTGGTCATTGAGGTTTATAATTACCAGAGGGGCAAGTTACTAACATGTTTACACCATTCTACTGAAAACATTGACTTTTCATTGTGACACATGCTTTTGTTAACTAGCTAGCCCCCTCCCATGAACCCTTCCATATTATGGGATGCTCATTTCAGGTTTAGTAAGTAATGCCAGCAGTGCACTGTTACAATGTTTTACTTTATTCAATTTAGATCGAAATTCCTCCACCACCATTTGAAAACAGAAACAGAAAAAAGATGACAAAAGTGAAAAAAGTTAGTATGCAAGGAGGTAAAATAACCATGACGTGGTCTAATGAAACTTGCCAAACCTCAACAAAAAAATGAAAAAAAAAAAAAAATTGAAGGAACTGGAGAATAAAAATTCGGTAACAAAAGGCCAATGGAGCAAAGATGCTATCTGCTAAAGATGTTGCTAATAATAGTCCTTCCACAGGACATGAAAATGGAGCCAGCTTTGAAATGTGGATTGATTATTGATTTAACAGCTACAATGTTCCATGAACTACAAGAGAAGAGCGATGAAAAAAGAAAATCCTTACTTCCGAGTTTACACTTTCCTGTCTACCTGTAGCTCGAAGATGCCTCGTGCTGGCTCTACTCCCCTTTGGTCTGCTCAATGTTCCCTTGTGTCGATGCTCTTCCGTCTACAAACAACATTGCCATGTGCAATTAAAATTAATAAATTCACTGCACTGAGTAAACTACAAGAGCTGTATAGATTTTCAAAACAAGATAACCATGTGAATGCTATGAGTTTTTTTTATAAAGATTTTACCATTAGTCTTGTTACAAATTTCACTCATTTTAAATTTAGTTAAAAAGATTTATGATGAAAAAATGTGGGAACTTGTATAGCATGGCTTAAAATGAAAAATTCCAAGCTACAACTGCATGCCATCTTCCTACTGGGTTGAGTACTTAAAAGTAAATACAAGAGAAAATTCAGTGTCTGCATAAAAAGGATTATAAATGACCCTGTAAGAGAGAGCATGGTTAGGGAGCAAGGTGGACTAATGGCTAGGGCATTGGACTCACAATCCAAGGATTGCTGTTATTATATGTTGTGTCCTTGGGCAAGATGTTTTACCTTCCTCCATCCAGGAGTTAAATGGATACTGGTTAGTAACTTGCCACAACTTGTTGCAGATTTAGCTGTAGCTTCTCTACTAACAGGATTCTCTCTAGAAAGGGTTCCTGCTGAACAGGGTCACACTTGTAAGAAGCACTTTGAACACCAATTCATTGGTGAAAAGGCTCCATATAAAAAAAACAAGACTGAAATGGATCATTCATCACAGTCACTCAGGTTTCATACCTCCTATTACAACAAGAATAAATCAGGACAGAAGACTTTAATACTCAACAGAAGCTCATAATGAAGAAGGCTGTACATCTCTTCTGAATATTACACCTGAATCTTAGGTCTAAATCTTTATTCAAAAAGACATTAATGTTGAAGGTCTCTCAGTAATATAAACCATGTGTCTGTAGGCAATATGGGGTCAATATCTATCTTTGATATTTCTTTAACTAATGATAATATTATCTATCTCCCACTGATAAGAAAAAGTGCTTCAATATAAATTCCAGAGTCACTTTTCATAACAAGTGAACATTTCAGTTAGTTTCCATAGACGAGTCTTTTATCTGATTTTTGTGTCGTCTAAGAAAATCTTGTAAAACTAAACCCTTAGTGTTAAATATAGATACATAAAGAGATACTGGAAGCTCTAGTTACACCAACTCAAATATAAAAAAAACTGTTTAAAGCAAACACTTAAAAGTGACACATAATCTTTCTTTTCAAAGATTATCTGACAGCATCCAAGTGCTTGTTATAAGGATAACAATATACAGTATACAGCAATCACATCAACAAAACTGCTTTCACTGCAACGTTTTTCTCCATTGAATCATCGACTACTGAAAACCCACAGAAATGACAGAACCAAGAATTCACCAGTGACCATTATGAAGAGTTAAAACCTTTCAAAAGGCTCAGATTTTATGTTTCTAATATTTTCCCTTTTTGCTGTATCTCAAGAGTTGACAAATCATGAAAAGAATGGAACAAAGAAAACAGTATGTTAGAATAACGTACAGTTTGTACTGAATTAAAGGGACTACATTCAACTTCAATTCACATTTTGGAAAACTAGGAAAACTTGGAGTATTACAAAAGAATCAAGTATACTCACAGTACAACCTTACCCAGACTCTTTG
The DNA here is from genome assembly GCA_037179385.1 of Holothuria scabra. Lineage (NCBI taxonomy): Eukaryota > Metazoa > Echinodermata > Holothuroidea > Aspidochirotida > Holothuriidae > Holothuria > Holothuria scabra. Next base: position 29,410,003 of record CM074180.1, on the reverse strand, counting down.
AAATATTACTTTCACACTTCTATGAAAGTCTTATTAAAGTGTTTTGAAAGTTTAAGAAAAGCATCTAATTCATCCAACTCCCATTTGTATACCTTACTCTATTGCTGAGGTACATATTACATTGAACTTTTATTCACATGATCTGAAAATGATTTGAAATTTTATTGCATAAAAAGTTGTTTGGTCCTTGTGCAACTCACTTCTAATTATCTTCTACTTTTGAGTTCCTTTAAAGGGAATGTTTACATGACCTTTCATAAATTAACAACTTGATTGCAAAACAAATTTTGGCGAGAGAGAGAAAGAGCTAATATAGACAAGTCAGCCTGCAATACTACAGCAGTGATCACATTTCAGCACAAGGTGAGAAAGCTTTCCAACAAAACAAAGAAAAAAACCAACTATTGAGTAGCATATGTATGACACGGCAAATTACAAAAACAATCTGCCATTTTAAAGCGACTGATTAAACTTTCAGCTTTTATATCTCAGCTTGAAACATCCTGTCAAAATAGACCATCATGACTCATTTTTCTTTATAAAAACCAATTTTTTTTTAAAATGTAGACTTAGGGTACACTTAAACTTGGTCATAAGAATAAACATTGAACTATTGTGTTGCACTTTGTCTGCATTTCTTCAGAAACACATTTTCCTTGACCTTTAAGGGAATTTACCACTACATTTTACATTTTTTTCTGTCAAATAAAAAGGAGGTTAGATTTTTTTCACCTTTTATCTAAATAATTCATAAATGTTAAGCTTCTTCACCCTTTGATATCCATTAACATGAATAATAACTTGTAACAAGGCTACAGAAGAATCTGTGTTGCCTACTAATGTCAAAAAATCACAGGAAATTGTTGATAGCATGAAAAATTCATGCAAAAGTCACAAGACTGCCCATATTATCATTTCATATTCGTTTCAGGTCACCACTCATGCTTGCAAATGATGCAGTGACACATGAACTTGGTAAAATAATACCATTCATTTGTCAGTCTTTTCCTTCTTTGTAAATTCTCAGGCTTTTCTTGCAATGAAAATGGACAAGATTATACAATAAAGTGTTCACCACTGATTCAATTTTTGTTTGGGTGTTCCAAATGTTGAAAGTTTAGTAGTGATTACTGTCTATGAAGTGGCCTAAAGGCAAAAGGTTTCTCTCTTGGGAAAGTGCTGGCCGGAATCAGTGATAGATGTTACTATAGCTTCTTCATTAACAAGGGATATTTCTGATGATCATTACTCAGTGTTCATACTGATATTATACTTGCTGCTTTGCTCTGTTGAAAAGTTTCAAACTTACAGCTTTTTTCAAGGTGGCTCAACTTTTTGTTCAGGTAGCACTTTTGGGTGTTAACAACACCTTTGAGTTAACACCTTTGAAAATTTTTGTCTGGGTGCAGCAACCATACAAAACAGCTGGTGAAGAACACTGATATTCAGAAAGATGAAACTGCAAAGATAGATTTCCCATCAAACAGGACCAACCCACACCCTTATCTTGGACATTGGATGGAAAGGGAAGACATCTGCCAAAAGAATCTTACTCATGCAGAGTTTACATGAAACCTTGGCAATAAACACTACAATCACTCTTTCCCATTAATTGCCTAAATTGCTGTGTGTACCTGCTTCATTCTGATAATAAAACTGTAACATCTTTATTGGTTATCAGTTTGTCAATGTATAACAAGAAATAAGAAAAAGCACATGGGGACAGAGGGGAATTTCTCACTTGTTCGAATTCACTGCTGCAGTGATTCTTTAATCTCTCAAAGGGGAAAAAAGCAAGTTTAACTTGAAGTATGTCTTTTGATAATCATCTAATTTGCCAGAACTTTGATTGAACAGTGTGATTCAATGTTTAAATATTCAATTCATGAAATCTAGTGATGATTTAATGTAACAAAATAGCCTATTAGTGTCTACAAAGGGATATTCTGTACTGCTACATGTATTTGTAAAATGAAACATTTTCTATCAAATTTCCCGAAACTGCTGTTTGGAATTCTGTGAACCCCATACTTAACTCCTATTTATATACACATGTAAGATTTCATCTACATGCAATGAGATGCTGTTAAACTAGTAGCACAGTGGAGATGAATGGTGCCCCCTCTGTGAGTGACCTCCCATTTCCTCTTGCTGCTTATGACCAGGCAGTGCATATGCAACTTAGACCTTAGTTTTCCCTCCTGGAAAGAGGGAAAGGACTGGTTAAACAAGAAGAGGACTTGAAAGGGAAAGGATACCCTCCATCTCCACTGTGCTATCAGTTTATTGAGGTCTAGTTGCAGTCATGTGGTGTTACATGTGTAAATATGAGGTAAGGGAGGGGTAATGTTGACTATGGCATCTACAGAAACTTATCAATCAACAAGGATACAATTTCAAATTTTTGGCAGTGTGATATTAGAGTTATAAAAGAGGCCATCATCTTTGGATGAACCTAAAACAATACTTTATGTTATCTCAAAGGTGTAAGTTCTGAATTCTCAGACTATACTTTCTTCCAAGAAAATTTGGTATTTGCCAATTTTAGACTCCTGCTCTATTTCTTGCTATAATGCATGACCATCACAGCCTTTCAGGCACATGAAGCACACATTTAAATGCTGTTGTTATTAGCCATACTGCTTACAACCCTAAAATGTGAAGAAACTTTGCTGCTGCTTAATTATTGACATAATGAGGGTTTTTAATTTTATCAATGTTTAAGTTATATCCCTCCCAGCCCAAGCCAAATTTACAGTTGTGTAGTGGATTTACCTAAACTACAATTTTTTAAATACTGACGCACAGAAGATCTATCTCTTCCAATTGACTACCTTGGAAAATTGGAATTTTTCTTGAGAATACAATTTGGGAGGCCTAAAAGTGGTTTTTAATTAACCTAAATGGAACCTTCAATAACCTTCAGGGGAAGATTGCTGTGATAACCTCGGGTTGTTGGTTCTGAGACAATACCATACAATCTATACATCTTTCAATTATTCCTGACACAAATCTATCCATTAATGGGCTTTTACAGACTATGAAAACACAGCCACTCATGTTGCATATGTTGCTTGCAGTGATACAGTGCAAATTACACTACCTTCTCTTTAATGCTAAATGAATGGAAGATGTAGACAATATGTCAGTGTATCCCTAGGACTGTGTATCCATGTACAAATAAACAGATGACATGATACGCCGGTCTTAAGCAGGACAAATCAGATGCATGCTGTAAATAACAGATCACAGTCAATATTTTAAGTCCATATCTCAGGTATTTTTGGCTCATAGCTCTCTCATGCTTACTCACCTTTGTGACAATGCCTTTTCGAACATCATTGACCTGAGAGAGTTCCAGTACTGAACCATCCTACAAAGAAAAGAATAGAAATATTTGCCAATGTCTAAAGAAACAATGTCAACATAGAAATATTTGAGCAGAGAACTTGTGGAACATTTTCCTCTTTGATATTCTCAAAAAGGGTAGAGACGGGAAGCAAAAGTCAACAAATAGACCTGGGGCCTGTTCCACAAAGAGTTAGGCACGATCTTAAGTTTGATTCACCATACTTAAGCCAACAGTAAATCAAACTTAAGATCGTGCGTAACTCTTTGTGGAACAGGCCCCAGATACATAAAATGTCACAATGCAAGAGGTATGCCCTCCTTTGGAGGAACAACAACACAACATCAACAAATGCAAACAGCTGATTGGTCAATCAAGTGGACATGCACACAAGTGTGTACCGACATGGGGTAATTTTACTGCATGCAGCCCACTGATCTATGCCCTTCATGAAGCTGATCTATGCCCTTCACAAAGATCAGTCACAGATGCCAAAACATGCTTTTTGTTTTTCCTCTAAACAGAACATCATTGTGACATAAACGCATAAGGTCTTTAGTTAAATGAAACAGAGAAATAGTGAAGAAAGAAGGGAGAGTCAAAGGGCAAAAAAATTATAGTTTGTAGATTCTTGAAGTGATTACATAATACATTTAAAGGTAATCTTTAGTAACACTTGTAGGATAAATGAACAGGAGTGACTAGACCCAAGATTTACTAGACTGAAGATCTAACATTGACAAACTTGATAATGACACTAACCCAATCCTAAACTAAGCCCTAGTCTTACACAGGGTTTAAAAAATCAGGGAGAATTGAAGCTGTTTTTGTCAGAGGATTGGGCTGTAATTTTATCATGTATGATTGAATGACAACTTTTACAATGTCAAGGATAGGGGATGGGGGCAGAACTGGGAGTGGAGATAAAAACTGAGGACCAGCCCATTACGCAGTTTTGCCTTCCTTCCCTTTTTGTTTGAGTAATACTTTCATCTGTTTTAAGAATGTACTTTTTATTGAGTATTACATATGATTTTAAAATAAGTTTTACCACAATGTTCTGTGAAGTGACCATATGACCCTCCCATATTCACAAGTTTCACAATAAAGTACTTTATGTTTCTAATGTGACAGAGAAAACAGATTAATTAAACCAACTATCTGAACCATGGCCTCTTATGTCCAGGAAAACTCTTATCCAAATTCCACGGACTCAATGCAGAATAGTCCAAAACTTTCCAATCAGGATTTCTCTTTTATTTCAACAATGCAACTTGTCCACATCTTATCAAAGTTAATTTTATTTATTTCTGCAAGAAGTCAACAATGCTGTATCTGAAGTCAAACTTCCAATGATCATAGACTTGCAATTTAATGAGCACTAATTTTTCATCCCCCAAGGGAAAGATGAAATTATGCAATCTGGCATTTTATTGATATTCAAGTGCAAAAGAGAGTGCTACGCTGTATGCTCAGTTTTTTAGTTTCTCTACATAGTAACTTCATGTTCTGTATACCACACTGTGTGTACCTGCACATCTTGCGTCACATCTGCATGCACACATATTCATAACAGGTAAGCAACGCAGCCATAATAAGCTCTATAGAAGGCAAAATTGCCATATTTCACAAGTTAAGCATAATACTCCCAGCATCAAATTTCGGCACAGCAGGATGAAAGGATGACTTACAGAGGGTAATTGATGAAATGATTTACGAATGATGAGTTTACTAACGAGGGTTTTTAAGCATAATAAAGATATGTTTTGAGTAGCAGAACCTGTGCAGAAGATGAAGCTAAGTGGCACATATCATAACTGCAAACAAGTTTTCTATAGACGTTCCTAAACTGCTGCTGACTACTTAATTCTAAATTGTTAATAAGTGTTTTCATATTTCAGCCCAGCTTTCACAGACTATCTGCATGATCTGTTGGGGGCAATGATGTTGGAAATTGTGCACAGAAACAGACTGAACACAAAACTGATGTGAACTTATAATAGGAAAATTTCCGACAAAAACATTGCTTTTCCTGAATACAGAATTTTTTTTTTAAAGTTTTATACTGTTTCCCTTCATCTGCAAGTTAGAAGGGTTTAAAAAAGTTGGTAGAAAGTACTAATAACTTTGAAACATAGAATGCAAGATTGTCTTTAGAATGTGTTGATATTTAAGTCACAATAAACCTGAACAGGCTAATTATGACATCAAACTGAAGACCCGATTAATGATAAATGTACAGAAACTGCAGTCACCTTCTTGAAATTGTGGGGAAAAAATGATATTCTACCTTCCGTACACCAAAGACTTTACCAGATTTCTACCATTCAGGCTTCTGCAATGTGCAACAACATTCAAAGTCAGCTTGCATTATATGAAACATGCACCAAAGTTACATTGCTTATGTGTGTACTAATAAATACTCCAATTTGGGGGTTTCTGTTCCAAGAAACATTTCAAAACTGGCTGTATTTTCAGGCCTTGAATTCTGAGGCATGCGTGTGCAATTGCATGCTACCACTTGCTTGAAACCACTATGAGGAGTGAGATTTTTGGCACACCTAGATTTAGGATGGGAACTCATATAAATGTATGAAAGTGTAATAAAACAGCACACCCACCACACTCCTTAATTTCCTGAGGAGTGTGTTTTGTAGAACACCTGGGAAATATAAAACTCAAGGCCTGTATTCTTTACAAAACAAAGTATGATTGTTCCACCCTGTAATTATGTCAGCAATTTGACCTTCACTTGAAAAAAGTCCTCTTTGCAATGATGAAGAAGAGTGTGATATTACATTGAAGATAAAACTACAATACCACCCACAAAAGAAAATCTATGGATGATCTTTTTGTTTCAAAAAAAGGTACAGTGAAGGTCTAAAGGAAATGGTTTCTAACATCAAAGAGCTTGCGCAATCAATGAAGTCATCCTTTATTGAACCAACACCAACACAAGGATTTATAAAGGCTTCAAATACTACAAAAATAGTGTCTTAATATGCAATTTCCTATGATTTTTAGGCTTCTTCCTTTTCAAAATTGGTTCTTTGATTATTTCATCAATGTTGAAAAGAAAATTAAAATCTTTGAGGTGGTACTACCATTCATTGTATTATAAGGCCAAATTGCTGGGATGCTTGAAATGGCATCGACATAAAAACATACAATGGGCATTCTATTTGACAAAACAATGATTGATAAGAGCTTTTGTTTAAGAACAGGATTTTGAATGGCACATTTAAATTTAAGGTTGGAAGTATGTTCATTATGAATAGCACATCAGTTGGTCAACCTAAAATTCAATTCGAACTAATATATCTAATGTTTTACAAAATAATGTTTAGAAGGTTTGGTTAGTTAAGATGGAGTTTTACAGCCCAGTTTCCAACCAACTGGACATGGCCATGGCCTTTTTTCCAGTTGTGGCTCACTGGCTTATTTTCCTAAATCCAATGCTTATGCTGAGCACCAAGCATAATGGCAGAAGGGTCCATTTTTAATGTCTTCTGTATGTCCTGCAAAGGACTCAAACTCCTGACCTCCTGACTCCAAGTCTGATGCTCTAACCACTTGACCATGCAGTTGGTGAGATAATGTTTAGAATTAAACACACATGGGTGCAAAAACATAGGGGTGCTGCAAAATAAAGGAATTTGTCTACCTTAAATTGATAGTAAAAAAACAATTACACAATATAGGCACGACAGAAACTTTTCACATGACGTCATAAATTCATGATACTCCCAAGCAGCCATGTTTAAGTACTTTACATGCTGCTACACAGTAGACCAAACTTCACACTCCTACCTGTTGAAAGTGCATACATACTGTGTATATCACCGTGCACACTGTGCAGTACGTTTAGCCCCAAACCACTTGTATTTGGCATGAATGTCAAATTTGGGAGTCAGGGCAATAAGTAACCCAAAGAGGTACACACTGCTCTTCATACCTAGAATCCAGGAGATATAAAGTATTACTTTTCTAAGGACTTGAAATTATTGGAAGATAGGAGTTTCTTGTTCATTCATGTACTCTGACACCAGTGAGGAAGAATCAACAAGTGTAGGAAAGACAATATACAGTCTACAACCCCATATGGCTCCCACCTTTGGTGCCCCTTCATTTTACCTTCATCCCATCTTGCTTGTGTGGGATGCCTTGACAAAATTCAAGGTCTTGTCCCTTAGAAGTGCTATCTGTCAAGCCCTGCTTTCTACCTACTACCATTGTGTGTGATGCTCAGCATAAGCAACGGAGAAGGAAAAACAAGCCAGTGAGCCACTACCGGGAAGAAGGCCGTGGCCAGCTTAACTTGAACCAATACGTTGGAAACTGGGCCATAAAACTCCATCTAACTAACTATAACAAACTAACTACATGCATAGGGCAGATCACAGACATCCATAGAAAATCTTATGTGATACTGAGAAACTATGAACAGCATCTAGTATACAGAGTGTTCCTGCAAAGCAACAACTCATGGATTTTACTAGTGATGATAAAAACATGTTAAAGTCAAAGAGAACCATGAAGACATACATGTATGATGATAACTCACTCCAAGGGAAGATTTCATGATCAACATAATCACCAACATTTTCGCAAAATTTTAGAATGCTGTCATCATAACTGCTACTTGAAGACAGACAGTAGGAAATTAAAATATGTGACAGGCTTTTTACAACACTGCACATTAGACAGTGTGTGAAAAGAACATGGTTTCCTAACCTTTTATAATTCAAAGCCCACTTTTGACAGCTGACTTTTAAAGAAAATCATTTTTTATCACCAGCGAAAAAATTTGTTCCACTTTCATTTGAAAGTTCTCTTCTCTTCACAATACAATGCAAGTTAAGATACTTAGCAGTATGCTTGTCCTAAATCTTATCCGAGTGAAACAAGCTTAACTAGATGAACTACATACTATGGAAAAAGGTTGTGCAAAAACAATAAAATAAAATGAAGCTCAGAAATCATTGTCCACATTTTGTTTCAATGCTGCCCATAAGCTACACATTCCCTACATTCGTGGCCTGCTGGTTGAGAATAGCAGTTGCAAAGCACGTCTAAACAACAAGAAGTATGAGTATTTTAGATCTAATTTCATTTCTTTTTCATTTTATTTATTTGTTTTATCACCACAGTAAATGAAAAAGTTAATAGATCTGCATATGTAAAGAAGTGTTTAAAAACAATTGCTGTGAATTGAAGTACCCTTGACCCCCTTCTGGACTTGAAAAACAAAAGCACTCCCAAAGATAGCAGACACAATTTCTATCTACATTCCAAAAATTTTCTGAAAAGGGCCTAACTATTTAGATCAGTTAAATTCTAAGACCATAGCATCATCTTTAAAACAATCTTTGACCCACTTTTCCTTTGTCTTGATCAAATGTTTAGCATTCAAAACACTTTTGGGACATCGTCAGAATCCTCAAATCTCCCTAGTGTTGGGATCTTTATACTTACTTCCTATTTACACCTATCATCCCATCCACCTCCAACTAGACCCTGGTAAGCCAATAGCACAATGGATAAGCTAATTTAAAAATAATGGAAGCATATAGTACTCTTCATTTTCATATTAAAGCTCTACCATGGTGCAATCATGAATTTGTGATGAAATCTTTTTCAAGCAAGCCAGGATTTCATCAAAATTTTGGTTTCTTTAATACACTTAACTTTTGAAAGGTCACGATAAACTATGTCAATACTTCTATCATATATTCAGATTGCAAACCTGAACAGACTTCAACATCCTGAGGCTAAATTAATTTCTAAAAGCTGTTATGATGCAAGACAGCTAGGTTACACTTCAACTACAAAAGAGTAAACGCCTGCCTATCTTGCAATTTTGTAAATTTTTAAAAGAAAATAAATGTTACTCAGTCTGACCTTTTCTTTACATCTTAAAACATTCCTTTAAATTTCCCATACTGTAAACATGCCTCCAAAACTAAGAGAAGGCACTTGTGATAATGAGTTACTATAGACAAATCCGACTAGGGCTTGTGTTAAGGGACTGTAGTCAGGGCCACAAGTAGGTTCCATCAGCCTTAAATTGCCTTTGTCTACAAGAATTTCAAATCCTCATATTTTAGAGAAAATGAGGGAATCAAGATACAACTCAGTCTTCACCCATCCATGATACAGGTAAGCAAGGAAATTGAAAGACTTAGGTAAGGGACCCCAGTTATTTCTGAATAAATTCAGACCCTCACTTGACTGAACGGATTTGTCTATGATAGCATGTAAAATAAAAACATCACCTTGAAATTAAAATACCAAGCTCTTTCGATCAAACAGGTAGGTTTCTGAAGTGCATACACTATGGCCTTCGACATACTTTTTAATAAACAGACTGGCACATCATTTAGCCACTAATTTATTCCCAACACGTCATCTTGGGTGCATTTTCCATGCAAATAACATGGTGATTTCCCTTTAGACTTACTGCACACTGGAATCTCTGCAAGTTAAAATTTTCCATTAAAAAACTTCCCAAACTCCCTGACTTGAGAATCAACAAAACATCACTTTTGGATCTCATTTACCCTTATAATCCCTTATTACTTTGCAACTCAAACCTAGTAAACTAGTATAGTAGAGAGAGGGTAACATGGTCCTCTTCTCATGAATTAGTTTAAGGAGGTATCAAGAGAGGGGCCAAAGTCCTTTGGAGAGGCAAGCAGGAAGGAGGACTTCTATGGGTGACCTATACCAGAGGTGACATGGAGTCACTATGCTATTAAAAGCTGGTCAGGGACTTACTGAGGGTAAAATGGGATTACAAAGTGCAAATAGAAAGTAAAGAGAGGGGGAACACAGATTATGTAATCTCCCTGAAGTCATTAGCTTGCTTGGGAGTACAGTATATAAGCTCTGATAGAAACATTAATTTCAATCATAACTTTCTACATCATGTTCAGTTGAAAAATCAAAATGTTTGAATAACCTTTTAGGTGACTATACAATGTCATCTTCACATAGCCCCTTGTGGACTGGGGGTTACTGAATATGCCCATGGTAAATTCCAACCTGCTGTAAGAGGTGACTAAAGGGAAATCAAATTTGAGCTTGAACCATACTTGGAAATAAATTTAAACTTTCAACTTTTTTATCAAGTTGGCTGACACTATATAAAACATTTGTGTTGGTGTGTTGTTAAATCTCTTCTAACAAATTTTCACATATATAAGAAATATATAAGATAGGTTGACACAAAAACATGATAATATGCATTGCAATATAATTGAACAAAAAATAGAGTTGAACAATAACAGAGTTGAACGAAAAATAGAAATTACGATGTTTCGGGTTACATAACACCTTCAACAAGGTAACAGAAAGTCAACTGAAATTGCACAAATGAGGCGTCAAATTCTAGGACAAAGCGCCGGTCAATAACAAGATACAAATCATTCAAGCAGTGATTCTAGCTTAGAATTAAGGCCAAGGGGGTGAAGGGTGCCAAGTTGAAGGATAAGATGGTTTTCAGTGGTGAGATGGGTTCCTTTATAGGTTAATACGGCTGTGACCAAAAAGTCTTTAATTAACAGTACATCAAAACAGCAAAATAGGCAGCTACTGTACAGGACAGCCAGACAAAGTTTAATAGATCAGAGGTGTGCAGTGATTCTATCATCTAGCCTCCGATTGGTTTCACCAGCATACAGAATTCTCCAGGGCTTACAACTTAAAATGTAAATAACGTTGGAAAAATTGGAAGTGAAATGGTCAGTTGCTTTGAACACATAAGAGAGTCCTTGAATGGATAAGAGTTGGTCTCCAGGATTGGAGACAGTACATGGTCACAAATGTCATGATCTTTTTTACAGGCAACTAAAAGGGGGTTAGTAAAGATGGACTTGATGGTGGGGTTGGACATGAGGGTCTTGAAGTTCTTAATAATGAAGCCCTTAATGGGTTGCACAGAAGGGTAGGACCAGAGTGATACTGTCTGAAGTACAATTAGAAGCTCTATAGTCTAAGATAGAGGACCTACTGATGGATTTAACATGACCATTAGCAGCCTTCATGATTTTATCAGGGTAACTGCCGTTAGCAAGGAAATTCCAAAGTTGATTGGAAGTGTGGATGAAATCGGCATTATCAGAGCAAATTCTTTTAGCTCAATGAAACTGAGAAAAGGGGACTGAGTTTTTTTCACTTTGGGGGTGACATGAGGAAAAAGGTAACTAATTATGAGAGTCAGTGTCCTTGAATGAATATTGGATCTGATAGAATGATTAACCATGGTAAAATGTAAGTCTAAAAGGGTAGCACTGGAAGTAGAAATAGTATGGGTAAATTTAAAATATGGACCAAATGTGGAAACAAAGTTAACAAAATCTTGAACTTCCTCAAATGTGCCAAAAATGGCACCAAAAATATCATCAATACCCATCAATACATACATATACATTCTGTAGGGTCTTTTTCCTAGAATTTGACATCTTGTTTGTGTTATATCAGATGACTTTCTGTTCCTGTGTCGAATGTTATGTCACCCTTAAATTCTATTTTTTGTTCAATGCCGTTTTTTGTTCAATTATATTGCACTGGGTATTACTGCACCACATTTTTGTATCGACCTATGTTTTTTCCAGCGCATCCCAGTATCTTAGTCTTTAAAAGAAATACATACAAACAGAATATAATGTATCCATAGAAAAGTGCTCAATGTAACAGAGAGAGTGAAGGAATGTTTCCTTCATGAAACAAGTTTGTCTGAATTTGTGATACTTATGTATTAGTCTGACTCAATAAAATCACCTATACATGAACAATACCCAAGTACAAACTGTAACATCGGTCTTACAGTCTTTCAGTACTTCCTTTATTGCCATATAGCAAATAACTATATTAAGTTCCAAATACTAATGATTTTGTGTGTTCTTTGCTGTGTTTGCTAATAATATGACAAAATTAATTGTAAATCCACTCATTAAAATTTTAAGGTGAAGTAAATATCTCAAAAAGACTAAAAACAAAAAATAAAATTGTACTGGAAAGTAATTTGGGGCAAACTAATTCATGAATTGAAAATGTCATGCCCCTCCCTACTCCGTTGGAAAATACGGTTCATTCTTAAAGTGCTAAATTGTAAACAAACTAATGCATAAGACATCTAGACCTGCTTATGAACCCTTGTGACATTTCCAGCAAACCTGAAAGAATCTTGTCTATTTGACCTACAGATTCTGAAATCCTTCAAAACCTCATCAGACTTACATCATTTACATTTACAGATTGTGAAGCCTCTAGATGACTCTTACCACCTAAGTAAATAAAATACACCACTGGAATCTCCTGATGAACTCTGTACAGTTTGCCGTTAGAAGAGATTTGTACAACAGCAAGGGGAATGTTTTAGTCAAGAGATTAAATCAGGCTTACCTCAGTGTCCCTTGCATCCTAGCTTGACAAATCCTAGCATCAAACACTCCTTGATTCTATAAACTATCAATCAGTCATTAACCATTAGCTCTGTCAAGCATGCCTCTTTTGGGCACACATTACATCATTTATATCCTAGCCTTATACTAATGCACAAAAGGTGGATGATAGTAGAACTGTCAATCTTCAGATCTTCAGAAGATGAAAAGGTACAAAGCACTATCTGATGGTTGCACATCATGTTAAGTGCCTTAAAATATCTTGCAGGAAATTTACAGGATATAGAAAATAAACAGCAATGCCTGGAAGGTGACAAAGCAATACCTTTTAACATAAGTTAGCACTTTTGATACAACCCTGTGGATATCTAGGAATACAAGGTCATTCTGAGATGTTCTCAAAAGATCAAAACACACAAACTTATTGTAGTGGTAGTGGTATATATGCTCATGAGATGTTGTTTCTGTTATATTGCACACAAAACGGCATGCTCAACAAAATGATACCTCTCAACTCTGAAAATATGATAGAAGTAGAAATACCGACTGTGGTGGAGAAAATTTAGAGGAAGCTAAGATAACTGATAATGCTATCAAGTAAGGGGAAAAAGATGCAAATTTTTAGAGATGTGGGAGGTTGTAATGACCATTCAAAATTACACCTGACATTTAATTTCTTTAGATAGCATCAGTAGGAGACTGAACATAAGGTACTTAACTTTTTCATTTAATCTGATGTTTAAATTTTATGTACATGTTGCATTCTTCACACTTTAATATGTTGTACATAAATTTCTTTTTGAAAATTTTTGTTGCATGATTAATATTGCTATGACTAGTTAAACCATGCTGATCCCAGGGGAAATACGTATTTTCTCTTGAGAGGCAAGCAAGCTTGTGTGGGGTGGAATCCACACCAAAATTAAAATGTTTGCTCAGATATTAATTCCTCAAAAGCATTTTTGGGTTACATTATGAGGAATGTCAAATGGCATCTTACACTGCTAGTGTGTAGCCAACACTTAAATATTTTGATAGCACTCCCACAAAGTGGTTTAAAAATGCAGAATACAAATTAAACAATCCAAAATACCATTTTAAATTGCACTTTTTAGTTTGATTTTGTCAGCCTAAGTAATTCCAATTGACATAATTTTTCAATAATATATTTATGTTTTTATAAGAAAAAACAAATCTTTAAAATATTGTTCATATTTCATTTTTATGTGGTATGTTGAAAGAATCGTTAAACAATAAAAATATTAATCTTTTGTCAAGAAAGCAACCTTAAAGATGGGTTTAAGGTCAAATCAAGTTTTGATGTGTTAGAAGGTACAATACCTATTTAAAACATTGAAGGAAGTTGTACAGTGTAGGATGCCCAAGCTCTGCTGGTATATTGGGAAACCACTGGGTCAATAGCGTGCTGGATGGTAAGTACAGGTATGAATGGAATACAAATGGTGTAAAGATCTGGAGGTGAGGTTAAATAGATTTTGCAATTTAATTTCTGGCTTGCAGATATGAACCAGGCAAATTTGTAACATTTTCGACTTGAACTTGAAGCAAGCAGGTGTGACATCATATCCTCACATTTATGAATCTTGTCTCTTTCTTTAAAGTTTACAACCAAATTTCTCCTAAAATCCCATGTTATCAGGATGTGGTTGCTAAACTAGCATGGTGCGGGACTTTACAAACTTCATATTCCCATGGGAGGTCCTATTCCTATTAGTTTAAAGGTCAACACAGGAGTGAAAATCAAAGGAAAGTTTTACAAAGCAGTGTGAGGAAGTGAAATAACATCGGCGACCCTCAAGTCCACTTTAGACCACACATCTAATAACCTCATTCACTGATACCTCAAGAAAGGTATGTCTGATCTGAATGGAAGTTTCAACAAATTGTGTAGATTTAGTTCCTCTTTTCACATATATGAAGATAAATTCCTGTTTAATTTGATATGGTTGCTAAGGAGACATTCATTTACTGTAGGCTACTTCCTCAGAACAACACAACAACTTTCAAAGTGACAGAAGATGTAAACATGCCTTCAGCAAATGATAGTGCTTGCCAGAGCTTTTTTCCCTGTTGTGGCTCACTGGCTTGTTTTCACTGCTCCTTTGCTTAAATGCTGAGCATCAAACACAATGACTGAAGGTTCCATTTTTAAGTCTTTGGTATGAAAAAGACATGATGAATGAAACACAGCTTTCTTAGCCAATTTTTGCTGTTTTTAACTTTCACTTAAATATTTCATTAAAAGTGGAGTTCTAATTGTGTCAAAGATTCAAACTAGTTTGACAGCTTACTGTACTTCACTAAGGTGCAAATTAAAGTATCATTTCACAGGAGTGATTAGGCCTACTCCCTGTCATGTAGTAGCCCCATGGTGATCATGCCACTCCAAAATTGGTTACCCACCTATCAGATATCATCCTTAAATTTTTTAGCAGAAACTAACATAGGGTTATTACTGGGTACCATAGCGAGAAGCAAAGAAACCCACAAATAGGTTCCCATGGTCAATGGATAGAGCATGAGACTTATAGCCAGGAGGTCAAGAGTTCCAGTCCTGGCCGAGTCATACCAAAGACTTTAAAAATGAAACTACTGCCATTATGCTTGGTGCTAAGCATAAGCAATGGAGAAGGGAAAACAAGCCACTGAAATATGGAAAAGCTCAACTTATAACAATTGTTTCTAACCTAACCTAACTAACCAATGTTTAAAATCTAAAGGCTAGTCAAGGGAGATAAAAAGAAAGATTACTCCACAAGACACAAGTTCGATCTCCTTTTAAAGATTAAGTTTTAGCTTCTCCCAAGCTATAATGAACTAAAAAAGCATTGCACATTTTACTTCTGTATTTTACACACTTGCTGATCACAATCACCAAAAAAAGTTACAAAAGAAAAGTTATAATGTTGAACATCAATCAATCTGTGACATTTAGACAGGAGATATTTCTTGATTATATTCTAGTAATGTTCATTTCCTGTGTAACTGAAGTATCTTCCAAAATGATACTAATATCTCTCAATGTTGACAGGTTTTCAGCATTGGTATTCCCCAGCCATTTTATTTTTAGAAATTTTGCAAACTGAGAGAGTTCCACAGGAGTTCAACTGTAGGTTAAGGACGTTTAATGTCCACCACAAATATCAAACAGAAGAAGGTGTTAACATTTCATTACCAAAATATCATCACTTCCAGGATTGATGGTCCACCAAGTAAACCTGTAGCAGAGCACTTTTCTTTTTCATTTTTTTTTTTTTTTCTGTTCATTCCTTTTTTAAATTAGTGCTACCCAAGTTTATATCCCCTCACCTCGATGAAACTTTTGTTATGGAAAAAGTACAGAGGAAAGACTAAACTTTTTTTGGGAGGAGAACAAGTTTCTCCTTTACTCTTTGAAATCCTGTCTGTCAGGCATGAGTAAACGCAAGGTATAGAATAAGAATCCCTTTCATGGGGAGGAAACTGGCTGAGAAGCAGTCTCCTATAGAGGCTTTGCAATTACGTCACAGAACCGCCATGCTGGAGGACATTCATACCACATACACGTGGCTTTGTGCCGAACGCACTGCACAGAGTGCGTTGTAGTATGCACGGTGTGTACACATTCAACGAGCAAGCGCGCCCAGTGTGGTTTACTACGTAGTTACATGTACTCCAACATGGCCGCCGGAGAGTATTATGACGTCATGTGAAAAGCCTCTATATTGTACAACATGAAAAGGGGCATGGCTAGCTCAACTTGAACCAACTGGTTTGACACTTGTGCGCTTAAACTCTATCTGACCTAATCTATACAACATGAACTTAAGTTAAATTTCTTTACATTGAACTGTATGGGGTTCAAGACAGCTTATTTGCATCTCTGGTGTACTGTAAGAAGGCCATGGGTATCAGCGGTGACATACAATGCAAACATTGCTGGAACAAGGGATACAAATGCCAAACTGACATAAAATCTGACCATGTTGAGCAACAAATATTATAAAAGAGAATGAAGAAAACAGACAGCAAAGAAAAGATTAAGATGATAAAAACAGAGAAAATTCCAGTGCATATAGCAGAGCAAATCCAGTGTATATATTAACGTACATATTATTTCCATCAATTCCTTCTAAAAACCTAGTTTTCCAAGTTGTTTTCAGAGAAGATGAAATCCACAGGGTTTAAATTTTTCTGTCTTGATGACAAATTTCAGCAGAGGAAGACCTATAATAAGATTACGGGGGCTCATCAAATTGAATTACACTTGATATGCCTTCCCTTCGGCTGAGATCTTGCAATTAGTATTTGCTTACAATCACAGGTGGTCTCTAAGTAACATCTCATACCATCTTTGATAATTAGGTTATCTTAATACCAGTTAGACAGCTAGCTGAGATGCTATATCCACAGAAGATGACACCAAACCACACCAACTCGCAAAGATAACAAAATTCAAAATTGCTTATGTTGCAGGAGGGGATACAGTGCTACACACCTCACATGGGTAAATCGTTGACAGTCCAAGCCTGTCAATTGAGGAGTGACCCAGCAAGTCCATTCAGAGGGTGAGGACATCACTACCTGAGTTAAAAATCTGCCAAGTGGGTATTTTTAGGCAATTAGGGATGTAAAAAAAAGGAGGTCAGGAGGAGCAAAATAGACCTTTCTATTATCAGCCCATGGTAGAAATCACATGAAAAAAAAAAACAAAACACAGCCATAAAAAACTGTTGTTCATGTTAGAGCACAATGTTGGCAAAGGAAAACAACAAATTTTTTTGATTCCCATAAACAGAAAAAACTTTTCACTTGCATAATTAATACAGTTAGTCCTTTTCAAGTATTAAGCATTAGCTGCAATTGACTACTTGCAGGTTACAGTGTGTGGTTAAATACAAACAAGTTCTGGTATTAAAATTATTTTTTGAGAGCTAGGGAGGGGTGAGAGCAAGGGGAGGCCTATGGAGAGAGGAATTATAATTTCATTATGAAAGTACCAATGGCCAGGATTAAACAAACTGTGACACCAATACCTCTCAAAAGAAACAAGTACTCTTCTAATTCTTTTTTTCAAGAATACATTGCTTCTTTGACCTTTGTAATAAGTCCCATGTATTTGATGTAAAATAAATTTAGGTGACTCCTCAGTAAAAGTAACATGAAAATGATTCTGTCATCAAGTACACTCCTGATATAACTTATTTCTTCTATTGTCAATTGTTCTGTCAAACTCTCTTCCATGTTTGAAAAGTAAAAACATGTAAAGTGAGTCATAGATCTGCAACAAGTAACCTTGCCCTGTTTGGCAACTTGGTTTTACCTTTAACAACTGAAATGACAAGAAAAAGAAACCTTTTGCACAAACAGGGGCATTTATGAAAAGAATTCAACATACAAACAAAGCTGGATATTTAACATTAAAGTACCTACCCTTCCTTCACTTTTCCAGTATATGAAGAATCCATACTCATCCACTTTAAACAGACAATTTTGTTCCAAAGTTGCTGTGTCCTGAAAAGAAAGGCAAAAATTTGTCTCCTTTAACATTGGATCTTTGTCTTTATGTCATGGGCACATTATCCTAACATCACATGGTGTGTTATTGCCACAGGTTGTATCAGTGTACAACGTTTAGTTATTACAGAAATAACATGGTTTACTATCAGTAGATTGCAGCCCTTGATGAAAATCATGACCAGATGCAAGCAGATTTATTTCCAGGGACATAACGAGTGACTTTGTGGACTTTCATAAACTAACAAAACTGTAGTGACCAACCACCAGAAGTGAGATATTTGTTTGCCACATGGTAAGTTTAGGTATAAATGGTATACATAGGCTGATAGGAGGTGGGTGAGGACTGAAAAAGACTCATATAACCTACACTGCTGCCACTGTCCAAAGAGATGAGGCTTAATTCTAATAATTTGGCTACCAGGGTACTGTCATAAATTTGCAAAATTTAGTATTGAATCTGCAATATTTAGAATGAAGAACAATTTCACAGTCCTTAACTCTGTTTGTTGAATTTGAGCTCAACTTAAATTCTTTTAATAATATTAACATATTATAACAACATTATAATATTAAGGGGAGAGTCATTTATCTAACCAGTCAGTATGGACAGTTGGGCACAAGAAGTACATAGGTAGGTCACTTGGCAATAACCGTCAGTTAGATAAACCACCCTGCTCTAAATGAACATTACACAAGTGTTCCCACTTTCTGATAACTTGTTCCCACTATCAGAAGTCCAATCTAATGAACGTTTCACACACTTCTGTTCAAAATACTAAGCCCCACTTTTCCCCAAATCTCATGAGCAGAAGTTTAATTCCTTGCACTAGCTTCTTTGGCATCACATCCCTATGAAATTACATGACATTCAGCAACCAAATTCACAACAGACTATTATAATTTTTCAGTATTTTCACATACTACTGATTTCTTTGCCTCATCCCTGCTCTTTAAATGTTGCTGTCAGTCTCTCACCAAATTACATTCAGAACTGTCACTACTCATTAAGTTTCACATCTGTTGCAACTGAAATATGTTTCAATTATATCTGTCCTGTGTACCTAAAATGATACAGTAGATGGCTTGCATCACCATCATACACAGGTTTCATCATCAACATTGTCTCTCAAATCATTGTTCTTCTGAATACATTTCCAGAGGATCTATTTTTGTAACATGCAGAAACATCCATTATTTGTCTTACCTTTAACATACCTCATGTTCACCCACTCTCACCCAAAGGCAATAAACAGACTTTGCTGATGACTTTAAATTATAAAATTTGTACTTCTGATGTGAGGCATTCTAATCTACACTTCTATAAATTCAATTTTTTATTACAATGCAAGCCAAGGCATAATACTTGTCACAACTGCCTCACTAAAAAAGTCCATGTTTCATTGCTATGGCAACCTGTCAGTTAATGTACTCATGAAATGCTGAAAATAGCTAAACAGTTCAAATCCATTGTGTTTTATGATCTGCAACCATAACCCATAAAGATGAAATTTCTTTTGTAATAAAGGTCTGATAAACTTTTGAATTGGTCTCAATTCCCACTCTTCACAGAGGATCGCAGCATGCAGATGAGATTTAATCACAGTAATGCATATTACTCCAAAACTACAATTATGCAAATGTTCTCAGTACCTTGCTGATACTTAAGTGATCAATCATCGCACAACCAAGAATGAGGTAACACAGCTGCAAAAGTATTTTATTCTCCAATTTATACCATAATCAGGAGGGATTTTTAAACTTAAAGGAGGGAGATGTCCTATAATGACAGTAACCTGAATTTATTGGCAAGGTAAAGCGGGGCTAGAATTTTAACTTGTCAGATTTCAAAAACCAGGTGAGGGGATAGTATGAGCACTCACCATCAAGGGAACACTGGTTTCCACCGCTTTTTACACTAATTTGATTGAATCTTTGATTGAAACTTTAGAAAAAACATGTGACCACTATTGTTTTTGTATTAAGAGCTTGATGTGTGGAGGAAGAGGAGGGAAATGCTCCCTTCCCCTTTTTATGGAATTTAAACATTCCTCTCCCCCCCCTCACCACCCAGCACCTATTGAATCATGTGATGTCACACATTACATACAGATGTGCCAAAAAGTAACTACCTGTTCCCCTACGCGAGTCAGCAGATTCACTGCACCTCTGGGCGGATACTTTTCTATTGTAACAGAACAGGTTTATGCGCGACTCTTCGCGAAATCTTAAGCTGCTTAGTTTCGTGGTTTCCGGCTGAATTGCTTAGCAGAGAGACTTTCACGGTACACATCTCGAAGAGGTATTGTTCAATAGACTCTCTCCAGCAACGTACAAACAAACGAGGACAATAACAATAAACATGTGAACTAAATAGTGCCAACAGCTGTACACAAAATGAGGAACACAAGTTTACTACTGTTGGTGAGCTACACGACTGTCTGAACATTTTTTTCAAGAACTGTAAGAAAAAGATCTGGCCATTTTATTAGCGCTCCGTAAGCTTTCACGGTATTCCAAAAAACATAACCAGTATAATCGGACGTCTAATAATTGCATTTCGATTATAACTGGTTTTTCCCCGCACATTTTACATAAAGTTCCTAAGTTAATATGTGCTGTAGCAAGCACGTACGTACAACTTTGTGTCCGTAAGCCAGCGAAACTGGAGGCATCGTTTAGAAACAAACAGTTGCAGTACTTGACTGGTAATTATACTACAATTTATCAAAAGCAAAGAACCCTTTTTATTTATGCTCTCGGGCTCAGCTATATAAGCGTCACACAATGTTCATAAATTATGTGCCCGAAATGTACGCAAATCAGGAACGGAAACTGAATTTTTTGTTAATAATCCCCGCCCTGTCCCTCCCACTGGCTAGCTCTTCATCATTGCTTAACCAGCCAACAACCTGTCTGCGCTTAGTGTCCATGTTTTTCCACTATGTTCACAGGCCTGCTCTACTAAAAACTGAGCGCTAAAAATTTTTTGCTAATAAAACAAAAATTGAACGTGTATTGTAGAACCTACCTACTGTACACCAAAGTGTTATATCCCTTCATTATTTAATATGTTGTCCTAAAATTATGCTTGCTTTCATTCAGCGATCATTCTAAAACTTTTCCATGAAAGTTGCTTTTATCTAATGATCATTCTGAAACTTTTCAATGAAAGTTACACGGGCCATCAGAAGTTACATGGGTTGCCCGATTTCAACATCAGGGATCGACGAAACTACGAATGTCTGTAGGGACGGTAGTATATTCTAAAATAAAGCAAGTCTTGCACACCAGTAAGCCACGAATGTGGTGCAAATAAGACTAAGTGCATAAACTTATGTACAGCTTGCTTCCACGTTGCTTTTGGCCACGTGGCAACTCACTGTATAATATAGTACTGCAAGTCACACATTCACCAACGCTCTTTTCGCGGAGCTGCCGCGAGCAATTATGGCAGATGTTGTGTACATACTACTGTTTATAAATGAGGATTGCTACTGAACAGAGAATACTATTGCACTTGTGTTCTGATTGGTAAATTTCGTGTCAGTTAATGTGATGTCTCTACACTGAGCCTTCTTAAAGGCGATCGATGTAGGGATTCCCAAATTTTTGTCTTTTTTTGTAATTATTAGAATTTCGTTAATGAAACAGCCCAATGTGCTTCCTGAATATATAAATGGCGGGGACTTTAAGGTAGAAAATATATGTTAAGATCAATCAAATTATTGGGATACGCCCGACGGTTTTTGAGTTCTAACGAACGAGAAAAGCATTATTAATGGATAATTTGGAGACGGCTTGTTGACAGAAACTTTGGCTGTACCAGTTTTGGGCGAACCAAGATGGCTTTGACCCCCGAAAAAAGGACGATAAAATAGCCAATAAATGCACACAGTAGATTTTTGAGGAAGCTATCTGCACAGTAGGCTACAGATCGTTTGACTGAAAACTTAGAAGCTGCGCATAACAGCTCATACTGTACAGGCCTAAACTGTATTAGTGTTTGCATGCGGTACCAAAAAGTAGGAACTTGGTACCTGATCGCCATATCCGGTTTTCGTTGACTAAAACATGACAACATTTTGTTAGGCATGCTCCGTAATACATATTTTCCGAGAGGTAGTGATCACATTCACAAGTTCAAAAACACTTCACTTTTCACGATCTTGACGTGGCTCACTCTGTGTTGATTCATAAATCCTAAATTGAAATGCTGTTTAACATGCTGTCAAAAATTTAGGTTCAATTACAGTTCAATGAAAACAAAGATGTCAATTTAATTTCAAAATCCATGCTATTGTAACTAGTAAACTTGTAAATACTAGTGATTGGATACTTTGGTCATGGATCTGGGTATTGATAGTGACTGACACCTAATATGGCAGGCACATGGAATTTCACTTCCAAATAATCTGAAGTGGTGTTACAATTTTATATACGTTTGGGCCTGAGATTTGGTTTCTACAACAACTCTCCTCCGAATCTCAATTTGATTAGGCTATCTACAAATGTTCAATCTCCGCCTTGGTTTAGAATTTCTGACTGCTAAAATTTTGGTACCTATTTCCGCAGCAACGGTCGCATCCCGTATGGATACTGTAGTCTCTCTTTGATAATTGCATATTTCATGTATCCTTTGCCCCCCCCCACACCCCCAACTTAATATTACGTACCCCCCCCATCCCTCCTCCCGCTAGCCTGTCAGCTATATAATAAAGGAAAGCCTTGTGTGTGTTAAATGTCGCTAGACCTCATAAAATGTGTTCAACCATGTAAATACAAATGTTCCTTTTTATAACCGCAAATTTTTCACTTCGCACTATCGTAACCGTATCTCAATTTGCTAGTTCGATTTGAAGTTTGATTCCCACAATGAAATGGGCTCTGCTTAAAAGTTGAGTAAGGTTCTGGCAACGAATGGTCGCATTATCCGTACAGATACTGTATACAGCCGTCCTTCATAATTACAATACGGATAGCATAGCATGTAGGCCTACTGCAACCCACCGTCTTGTAAAACTTTCTGTCGTGTCCTGAAAGGCCATCTGAACATCCCTTTAGGGAAAATGTACTTCATTAATGCCTGGTGAAATAACTTGATTCTCAGCACGGACTTTTGGAAATGTCCAAAGTCCAGGCCTTTTGTCATTGAAGTGATTCATTTTTTTTTTATACAAATGAAGATTGTTCTCAGCAAGATGGTCTTATTGGTCTCGACAGAAACATAGAATGAAAATGGGTTGGTGTGAATTGCAGCAATATTTTTTTTTTCTTTTGTAAAAACCGTTATGTCAGACATCAAATCTCTTTATGGATACATTTAAACGATGTTTAAGTTATTAAGAAAGGAAACTAAAAACCATCCCGGGCGTACCAAATTGGGCACACCAGTGATGAGAATAACGAAGTTGGAGCTGAAATGATGAAGGTCTCGCAATATTAGATTTCTTCCTCTTTCTGCTCAGTAGAAATGTAGCATATACATGCAAAGGTTGCTAGAATAATTATTTTTTCCTTTTTAATGACTGAGATATTCAATAGTAAACAGTAGGCCTGTTATATTTCCAACCCGCTAAAAGTCATATGCAAGTGGTTGCAGGATCAGAAACTTCGGGCATTGTGTTTAGGAAATAATTCATTTCTTGAAAAGTTTAAACAACTGATTCATGTATTTTTAAGTTCTAAAACTGAAACATTGGTACGGGGAGCGGGGTTGTCCCACATACTTTTAATTTGTCCAGGATTGCAGCTAGACCTGCTGTTGTATGATCGAGAGCGTGGCACAATAGGGCAGAAGTTGGGAGTCTTATTATAATAAAACTTCTGGAAACTTCGGAGGTGTGCAAGTGAAGTCAATTCATATTCATGAATTCTTGGGGTAATCCATCACAGCGCTGATCTGCAAAAATGAAGATGGATGACTTCCCTTACATACAGTGGAATTTGTTAACAACTTGCCATATGTAACTTGAATGAACATGTAGAAGAATGCGCAAGCTTAACTGCAATAGTTTATCAATAGTTCATCAATGCACTAGTGCTTTCTTCAAGATTTAGGTCGCAGTGTGTCCGCAAGAAAAGCATTGTAGACTGCGCCAAAAGCAAGAGTTATATTCCCACGCACCTGTTTATTTCGCCCTGTAGATATCTTCTGGAATTGGTTGGACACAGCATTTTCAAAGACACAGGTTTACCGTTAGCTATATCTTACTAAATTAAGTGCTGATGGAATTATCTGCATGATTCTCGTTTTACACGAAAAGTACCATTTTTTCTCGGTACCATTTCACAGCAAGAAATATTTTACAAATTATTGGTCCACTTTAAGGAAAGACACAAAACGATGTTCACCAGCCAGTTTAATGATCAAATAAAGCATCAAAAATAAACATCTGCTGATACTTCATTCATAGCATCAAGGTCGGTGATTTGTTTTCAAATTCAAAACGATTGCTGTCTGAAAAACTTGAAAGTCAATTGGGCGACTTTTCAAATATCGGGGAAGGGGGACATGTCTCCCCACCACGGGATCACCCTGTCCTGCATAGCATAATAGAATCATACTGTGGTACTACGCACCAACCGTACAGTAGGTACCAACGCATCGCAGAAACCAGAACTCAAACTAGTAAAATCATAAGTATTCACTACTGCAATTGAAAGGAATGTCATTATGCTGAAATATAACCTTCAAAGCCACTTGATACGTTTCATGTGTCGTTAAAACATTGCGATTTAAACAGGGAAGGTTCACATGATAATCGTTTGTGATGCACCATTTCAATCATAAATTTAAAATAGGGATTTTGCCGTTTAACGTTAATTTCGCAGAACTAGTACTTGCTCTGCCAAGAAGGAACTTAATTGCTTTCTTTCTACAATTTGCGCCATCCTCGAACGATCACTACTTCATCAGCAAATGTTTTAATAGTGTTTTTGGAATATTGTCAATGCATTTGTCGATAAAATTCACTTCAAATACGATAATACACGACCTTGTATGACTGAGAAGGCTTGTAAACAGACAAGGAATCATAGCATTGCAAGCTCTAGCAACTCCCTGCCCTGGCATAAACGTTGCTTCGAAAATTTCTGCCATCGCGATTAAATGACAACTCCAACTGTGTGTATGACATAATCTCTCACACAAACGTTCTTTCAAGAATTTACACAGTGAAGCACTTGGACTTAACCAGTAAATCCCTCTTAAAACATCACTACACGGTAATGTGAAATCGGCAAACTTGCTTTGGTGTATTGATAGCTACTGTACGGCAGTGGTGTTATGAAAATATACAACGGACTGAAGTCAAGTGCGATGCATGTCGTGGGATGCAAACACAGCTTTTTCTGTATTTTATTCAGGAGCGCGGTTCCATTGCTCTCCTGCAGAAATTAAGAAGTGTGACCGCGCGCTAGTAGATATTTTGGAGAGCGACGATTTGCTATTTTTTTGGGCTTATAAAATTTAAGGAGCGCGCTAATTATTTGAAAATCAAGCCTGACTAGCTCTGCACTGTCGCTGCATTACGGGGGCCTTTTACCACTTGTAAAATGAATGAATGAATGAATGAGAGTTACTTTGCCGTTTATGTTTATTGTGTGTCAGTTCTCATACTCTTGTTTCCCTTCTTTTGAAAGTGCCATGCAGTAGTGTCCACTGACTGCTATTTGATGTGGGTATTGTATACTTGAATAAACTTTGGGGAAGCACTTTGCACACATGCTTGTGACCTTCCTTTTTTTGTGTGTGAAAACCACAAGAGTATCAATGTCAGTGTCGGGAGAGGACAAAAGGATGAGAGCCAGGAATACTACGCAGTTGTGTATGCGCGACTTTAGAAGCTTAAAAGATTATTTCGGGATCATTTAGAGTAGTTACTTTTTGGCACATCTGTAATCAAGAATGAGGCCACACACGACATAATCAAGAATCAGTTACAGTAAAAGGAGTTAGACTGAGCCCAGCTTCCAATCAATTGGTTTTAATAAGTTGAGCTGGCTATGGCCTTTTCTCAAGTTAAGGATCACAGGCTTGTTTTCTCTACTCCATTGCCTATGCTGAGCACCAAGCACAATGGCAGATGGTTGACAGAATCAAGAGAAAAGTTTGAAGGTTGAGAGGGTAGTAATGGTATTCTTTGTGCACCTTCAGGTGGTGTTCCCTTCTAAGGAGCCATATACCATGGACATTGCTTGGTTTCTGCTTGTGTCTCTTAATATCAATAGGACTACAATTAACATTTCACTTTTATTGCACATCAGCTCAGTTTTTTACCAATGGTTTGATTTGGGCTAGCCATTAGTCTTTTTTCCCATTTTTTTTCACGGCTTATTTTTCCTTTCACCATTCAATGATATATCAAATAAAACAGAGCAATTAAATAGTCTTGAGATCTAATGAATATTGCTCATTAAGAAGGCAGATTCCATCATGTTCCTTTCTACAGACAGTCAGTGAGAGCAAGCAGTATGGAGAATGGACCACTGGAAGATACTACAGTTGAGTAGTCCTATTCTTAAGAAGTCTACCAGTGGCCCAATTCACCGTTACCAATGAATCAGCAAAAATTGTAAAGTTTGTGAAAAATTTTGGCAGGGAAAATTGAAAAAATTTGCACCATTTTGCAAATGCAAAAATTTTCAAAGGTTCAATCCCTCCCATTAGACCCCTCCCCCGGTGTTCCCTCCCCCAGGATGGCAATCAGTAACATAAATGTGGTGCTTCAGAAAATTTAATTGAGGAAGCCTGCTCTACATGAATGACAATCAGCCACATAGATGAAACACAGAAGCCCAATGCAAAGAACCTTTACAAGTAAATGGCCTTTCAATTGAACTTGTCGAATGCCATTGCAAAAATTTTATCCTTTCTAGCATTGAAAAGGGAGCATCCTCCCTGAAAAGTATTCCTCCCTTTAAAAATAAATAATTCACTAAAAAGTTCAACACTTCATTAGCTCTCTGAAAGTCTACCAATCACTGAAAGTAGAGATGGCTGCACATGATGCCTCTCCATAAAATGCAACAACAGTACTGTTGCAACTGTCAGATGACATACTGTACATGTTTGAATGACAGGTACCACAAAGTTATCCAAAAAAAAGATGAAGAAGAGTTGTGACATATCACAGATAGTTGACACATGGCTTTGTCTCAATATGGGTTGTATTACAAAATCAGCAGTAGAAACTGCTGTTGAATGCTTTTTGCAACACTAGCATGTTTAATACATAGGTATCTGCAGTTGTCATAACCTGAAATGTTGAGGAAACTCAAAACAGAGATTTGAAAAGTATTTAAATTTTAAATTTCCATCACTGTCTCCTAGATGAGGACAATACTGTTCAATATTGGAATGGAAAAGCTTGTCATTGAGATTGACTGAGCATGTTTGAACAATTCAGTATGCAAATTTTAAACAGTCTCCAAAACCAGTACTCGGGATGACAAAACTAACCTAGCTACTACCAGACTGAATAAGTGGAGAATTGGGATAAACTTCCTTAGTTTCACAACCAAAATTAACTTAAAAATATAGATGTGGTAACCACACTTTTGGGATTCTGTTCTTTGTGTTAATGTAGCATCATACTGTATGTCCATAATTAGAGCTTGGAGAACTTCTACCTACTAAGTGTTACACCTAATTTTAAAAAAAAAGGATCTGCTACCATTGTGCATAATGCTCGGCATAAGCAACAGAGGAGTAACATGACTAATATCCCAGTGTCCCACAACTGGAAAAAAGACTGTGGGCACCACTATATATGAGATTGCTGTAAGTTGAGGTGTAAGCTCCTACCTAACTT
This sequence comes from Holothuria scabra, assembly GCA_037179385.1. NCBI lineage: Eukaryota > Metazoa > Echinodermata > Holothuroidea > Aspidochirotida > Holothuriidae > Holothuria > Holothuria scabra. The sequence continues at coordinate 29,381,918 of CM074180.1, read as the reverse complement.
AACCTTTATACCTTTACATGTAGTGTAACAAACATCTTACACTTCCTTAAGACCACATTCTATTGGTATGCCATCATGAATGTATAGGTTTCTCTTATCACTGAAACCAAATATGAACTGAAGTATCTCAATTTAACTGAAAGTCATTCCTTACAATTGAGTGTTTCAAATCAGGGCATTTGCCTTTGGAATTATTGCAAAAATTCACTTCAATCTGATTTTAATCAGTGTGGCTGATCCACAAGCATGATAAGTTTAAAATATTCATTGGCTTCAATAACCAACCACAGAGGATTAAAATGAAACTATGAACACATAGGCCCAAATGGCCTCACTTTGTGACACTATTTGTCATCTCTTCCATTAATATATATAGCACTCATGCAAACAAACCACCACACTGCACAAATTTGTTATTACAATTTGTTTGAATATATGAAGGAATAAGTCTCACATCAGGGAATATTCCCTGTGGTTCACAATACAATAAATACAATCAAATGGGGCAATTGTGTGCAGAAATTAGCATTCGGCAAAATTCACAAGAGCTTTTTGCAACATGAAAAGAAATTTGGTTTCCAAAGGGTGTAAATGTCAATCACATCAATACATGTGCAGCTGCTCTGACACACCCCTTGTGACAAGTGATAAATGCCAGCTATGAATTACACTGATACCCTATCACTGTATCACAATCAAGCACTTAATCTTCCCAAGTATTAATGCAATTTGGAAAAGCAGTTTTGAGACAGGGGCAGTGGAAATTGATCTATGACTGGGAAATCTGTGTTGATGCAACTACACAATCAGACTCTAATTGCAGAGGTCAAATTCATATCATTTCTGCTTACCTAGTAGAATATGAGTGACTATACACATTGAAACATAACACAAATAGAGAGCTGTAACTTAACGTAAGCATCAGTACTCTTCATACTATGGAAAATAGAAAAGGAGACAGGGTAGCTTCCAAACCAAATAATAAGCAGGCTACATTTTTGGGTAAGGGGGGAGTAGGGAATTATTTCAATAAGGTATTAAGCCATTAGAAAATTTCAAACCCTCTAAGGGCAAATAAATTTCCAGGGCTTTTCCACTGTCACAAGCCTCTATTTTGGACATGTAACTTCTGCATCCTAAAGTTGTAGACATCAATCATACGTAGCTTCTACTGCAATTTCAACTTCAGTCATAGAGACATTGCTTTTTCAACCTACCAAGACATGAAGCTAGTTATTTTCAAGGTAATTTGGTAAAATTTATTATCAAATGCTTTAGAACCATGCAGCCTGGTAGAGGTTTAATGTACTGAAAAACTGAATGAATAGTTGTCTAAGCATTGTCAATAGTAATTGGTATGTTTTCATTATCATGGCTTACAAGGTTTAATAGAGGGTTTGTGGGATACCAAGTGTTAAAGGGAGGTACACAGGTGTAGACTGGCTGAATTCATAACACCAAAGGTACCTGAATTTCACAGAACTACTACATTATTTACGGTGTTTACTATATCACAAATAAAAATCATAAATATTCAAAGAAAAAGTATGACTTAAACAATTCTGATTATGATGCAAGTTTATGACAGGCTATATCCAAAATGGTGCAACATCTGGTGTCAGATTTGAATAAAATAAACCTTGAAAATATACCCTATTTTATTTATTTTACTTGCTTTGTGAAATATCTTCTAGGAGTAAGAGAAACATTACATAAATGCTGGGTGTTTGGTCTAGTGGTAGTACATCCCCTCTCACCCTGAGCTGTTTACATCATAGTTTGAGGCATAATCTACAAACCAGAGAGTGCATCTAGGCCCATCGTTGCTATGGAATCCTCACTCTGTCAGTTGTGTTGATATTTAAGCCAGTCAGATATAAGCACCGAATTCTCATGTTAGGCTAAGGCATACAGTACAGTAAAGTCTACACCTACAATCCTACAACACTAACAGTCCTGCATTACTTCCACAGTGACATACAGTAGCCTAACCTAAGGCCTCACTAAGAAACATATTGAGTTTCGCAAACCGGAATCAATATTTCCAAACATTGTGCTGCTACACAATTTGTACAGTAAATTAAGGTTTGAATTTCAAGGAACATCCAGTGGTAAGAATCTTAAAAGGAACGATGGTTACAATCAACAGAGAGCGCTACAAAGCATTTAGTTTTTACACATAGGCATGCACAGCCATGCAGCCACAGTATGTGATACGAAACTGTGGAAATAAGTTGTGGTGCGTACCATGCAGCAATATCGCAAGCTGCAAACTTGCTGTATATGGCATGTGTGCTGTGTGCTGTGTGCATGTATATATTATAAGTGGTGTGGTATTGCATAACACACAAAAGCCAACTTAAGTTGATAGCAAGGCAGTATACAGCACTGCAGCACTGAGTGTATTACCATTAGTTGGTATGAGAAATAGCTCTTCCTCATCACATTTATATTTGAAGACAACTTCTGGGATCAGGAAAATGGAATAATTGGAATTTGGGCGCAGTAATTCCGAATCCATAGTCGGGTATAAAAATTGTAATAATTACGCCAAAATCTTTAAAGTTGGCAGGTATGAGTTGGTAATTTTGTCTTGCATCAAGCTAACAAAAAAAAAGAACTCCCATACAGATTGGTATATCAGACACAGAACATTGTTACAGTTGCTTTCTTGTCATTAAGAGATTCCTGTCTTTAGGAAACTGTGAACCTGATACCTCAGTTTTGCCCAAAAAGTTCTATAATAAAACTCTGAATCTGACTTCCTGTTTTAGCTTCCCCCATTGTACCTGTTTACATCTAGCCTACACAAATAAAGTTGAACATCCCGAAAATATTATTTGCACCCATCTGATTAACTACTGTCACAATTGATCTAATACAAAACAGTGGCTGCCCACACAATAGTTCATTGTTGATCCAGGCTAGTCAGCAGTTAATCCTCTTAGAGGAGCTGCCAGCTAGGGCATGACTTTCAGAAAAGATACACAGGACCTGGAAATGCAAAAATCTTGACAACTTCGAGTAAATGCCATTTACTTCCTCATGTGAAAATGAATATTCCTTTATCCAATCCAACCAATGGTCGTGGGAAAATTGATTTTGGCTCAAGAATGAAGCATAATTGGCTGATTTGTGTCAAGTATCTACTTCAAATTCATTGTCTGATATGATTGAAAGTAATGAATCTATTCTCCCACAAGGTTTCCACTAGTGATGGATAGTGCAATAATAGGGCTTTTAAATAAATTATGTAAATTTGCAAGAACAGGGCTGGAATTAATCAGAGGCCACGAAGGCAATGCCCATCACATTTTTGACAATGGCCTCGTTGCCCTTTAAAATTTAATGACCATCAAGGCCATTTGGCCTCTGTGCTCTACCTGTGAGATTACATTGAGGTCAGTACAAAAAGGTTACAGCCCTATATTCTGACACTCCTAAATTCCGACACCACTATATTCGGCCATATCCAGTACCTTCCAAGAGAGGCTTTGTTCCAACTCCCCTTCGTTCTAACAACTGGGCCGTTTTTTTTTTTTTTTTACGGACTTCTTTTTAATTTTTTTTTTTTTTTTGCATCTCTTTATTCACGTTAATATTATATGCAGTACAGTGATATGAACAACACGTTTACCTTAATATTTTGGTTACATTATTTACATTGGATCTTAATGCAGAATATCTTTGAAATTATGTAGATACTTTTCAACAGGAAAAATTAACAAAAATTCTAACCCATCAATAAAAATTGTGGTACATCATGTGCTATGTATGCTATAAAAATATTAGGTATCAATATGGTGCGAAACAACATTTTAAGGAAGGTGACGGCCGATCAGTACAACTGGATCGTTGATGAATATAGAAATCGTCGGAGCATAGGGGTGTCGAAACAAAGTACATACCTCCCAAGTGACCTGCATTTCGCGGGTTGGACCCGCATTTGGACACCCAAACCTGCTGACCCGCCAAGCCCTCTGAAAGACACGCATTTCAAATCCCTGAAGTATATTCCTAGTTAGAGAACCACACAAATTAGCAAATAATTCATCTTACCAATAACAAATTCAGTAAATCGTATCTCACAGCACATTCAACTGCTCGCGGTGCTATACAATGCATAGGCCTAGGTACGTACGGAACTATGTTTGCTGTCGCAACATTGTTATCGGCTAACCTTCGCAGCAGGTATGGAATATAGGCCTATTCCTGTCACTTGCGTATGCGTTTTTGTCCGGCCGGGTTGAGTTGTCTATTTGTTAATACATGCCTGTTTCTATGTACGTTTTAAAAGGAATTCCTGTCACTGCGAACATAGTGTAATAACGTCTTGCAACGCCGAATTCAATAGGGAAAATAATTGCCCACTTTGAGGGTCACAGGTGGGACTTGTCCCAGAGTTGCCCGAAAGTTCTGGACTGTCTTGACAGTTCTTGACGTTCTTGGCTTATGTTTTCATGGCTAGAATGCCATGAGAGATGAAGGGAAACATTGGAAATCACCGGCAGCACGTACGGTACGACCGCCGGTGACATACAGTGTTGACGTTTGCAAACTGTGTCGGTACAGCACTAAAATTTACCTCAAAAATTACGATTGAATATTGTGACTAGGAGAGGTTTCAGTCATTGGGCATTTGTGAGTATCTGCATAATATAATTTTGGCAAATCTCTCAAAACAATATTTTTGTAGGTTACCGCAAAGAATTCAGTACTGTACTGAACCTTTTTAGCGGTAACCTATAGCGACATTGTGTTGACTGATTTGCCAAAAAGGTGCCACCATTTTGCGTGTAGACACTTCTAAAATTCAAAAATTTTCAGGAGACACCCCTCCCCTTTTACCCCTCCCTCAGACCGGCGGTCCACCAATGGACAGATCAGGTGGACCCGCCTCTAGCCTTTTGGAACTTGGGAGCTATGAAAGCGGTGTCAGAATATAGGGCAGTCAACCGAACAACATAACTTGTTTGGCCTTGGTGCCCTCTCAGTTCACATAATATGCCCTTAAAACTGATATGAAAATGGCCTTGCCCTGCTGGAACCTTAATTCCATCGCTGCAAGAAGGAAATTCAAAACAAGAAAGGAACTTAAAAGTATCATACATCAGAGAGTATGAAGGACTGAAACAGCCTGAATAATCTTTAATCTTTGTATGGTGAAAATTCATTCAAAGTCCTGCTCTTTCCTAACAGCTTCAAAAAGCATTTGTTGAATACACTGTTTGTCATTTGTAATGTGCAGCATTTAAAGCAAATAGCAGCAAATAGCTGGAACTAAAAGTGGCTTCAATGCAGCTGATTGACAACTAATTCACCATCTAAAATTGCATCTAAAATCAAAGAATCAAATAATTTTCCACACTAATTGTCAAGCTTATATATTGTGCTTGACAAAATGGTTTGCAGGTAACACCCTGTCTGCCCGCAGTACACATTAAACGTAAGTGAGTGTCTTATCGTAATAATGGCCATCACAGTCTTAAGTGGCTCTAAATGCAGACCATTCTTGCTTGATGATTGCTTTTATTGCTTTCAAATTCCATAGGGAGAGTCATTAAATTCTTTGTAGGAATTTCACCAAAAATGATCACTGTTTGAATGGCACCACAGAGTAATAATCATTAATATTTAGTCTGTATTATCTTGTAATAGGGTAACTAATGATGTTGCATGAATCAGCAACTACGGTACTGAATGACATGTTGGCCTAGATGAACCTCGTATAGTGCCAAATGATGTTAAACTTCAACAAACCAAGTTATACATGTAAAGCAGTAAATACCCTGACAGAGCTGTGTGGAATACATTAGTCTCATCTCTCCCATGAATATCTTACAATGGTTTAAATCCTGTCTAGCAGTGACTGGGATAAAAAATCTGAATTGATCTACTAGTATGACAACAACTCCCTCTGATGTTCTCTGACTAAAATACTACAAAGACTTTGTCATACAATCATGCTAAGACAGAGAGCCCTCATTATGCTGCATGATCTTCCAGTGCGTGGGTGGGAGTGTTGGATCTGCCATTGATGCATCCACGAAGCATGTTATACCGAGCAATTATAACAGGGTGAGAGATATAGGGTGTTATGTGAACGGTTGCTACTGCTGATAGCTTAGACATAATTTAAGGACTAAGTTGCAGGCAGGGATATGAATACCGAGGTAAGTAATTTCAGCAAAACTAAAATACCTTGGGCAATAGATGCACTCATAAATTTAACTACTATCTTAATTGAGCGCATGCACAATCAGCATCACATTCTTATGAGTCAATCTTATGATCAAGAGAGAAAAGATGAGGTGTTAAATGAGGAAAACATCATCTGATAGTGCAGCATACCTGGTGCTTACAATCACTTCAAAACTGGGGTATGGATTACAAAATGTTGAGGACATACCTTCATAAATTTTCTTAACCTGCTGATCATAGGGAAAAGCAAAGCATGAATGGGGACTTTCAATCCTGAGCTTTTCAACAATAAGTTTTGTATAGATTCACAGCATCCTGATTCCAATTGAATACATTTCATCAATTCCTAATGTTCCAAAATGGTCCTGGATATGACATTAAACTGCAGAGAGGAAGACATGTGTGGTGATTAGTTGTTCCTGACTATCATCAATAAAATGCACACAAAAGACTGTAATTACTCTTTGTATGATGGGCAAGAAAAACCAAGCAGGTCCCTTCATGGTTGGCCCCCTGTGGGCTGGGGGTTGTAGTATTTGTCAATTGTATTTCCCGCCTGTCTTTAGAGGCGACTAAAGGGAGAGCAAACTTGCACTTGAACCATACTTGAATACAAATTAAAACTTTAAACTTCATATACAACACATTTGTGTTGGTGTGTTGTTGAATTGTATCCAACTCACAAACTGACCAAGTGTTCCAAAAGTTCAAAAGAGGCAGGCCATCATTCTCCACACTGCAAGAAGACCTCGACCTGAGAAAATTTAGGCTAAATTCTTTCAACAAGACTTATTATAAGTAATTTTATATGATTCTATCACAGATTAAAAATATGTTTATAATGATTTCTTTTTTTATTACGGCATGCATGCATTTATCCCTCAATATTTTTACAAACACACAGATCCAATAAGCGTTGTACAGTCTCTGCAGGAACCTTTCTGGAGAAGAAAGCTACAGTAGCTATGTAAGGAAGGGTTGCTATTGCAATGTGCTTGAGATCTGTCATTTAAACCATGGCAACACATTTATAGGTGGGGGCAGAAAGGTTTTAAAGAGTGTACCAGAAGGGAGCAGGTCTGGGAGTAAGCCACCCACAGACAACTGACTCTGGACACCATTTAATGCATGCACAAATTGATTACTCTATTGAGGGTCTGCGATTGGATCAGACCAATGTTACCCTGAATAATTTAGTGTTCAAAATTTACATAGCATATTTGCTGTTTTTGGACTTCTCTGTCACAAAATCACTAACAACCTGTACATTTTATGTATAAAATTTGCTACACGATTTTGAATTTGTACAGCAATCTGTTGATTTTGTGCACCAAAATGTGATGCGATACCATACTGTAAAATCTCTGAAGATCGGCACGTTTGGAAAATTTCTGGACAGTTTACGTATTAAACACACCCTGCCATCTTAGATTCAAATGCACTGAGCGTGGTACCCCTATCAACAGAGTGAGACAAGTTGAATCAACTATAATCAATGTTGTATAAATTCAACTGACATTGGCAATACGTGTCTTTCGACGTAATTGGCCGTCAAATTTATACAAAAGATATTTTACAAAAATATTTTCAGTAGTGGGCTTTAAAACTGAAGAAGGGATTTAACAGAACTGACATTTAATCTAACCACAAATGTTAATGATTTTTTTCTCTGAAACAATTGTCATGACTATAATAGAAATAACTGTCAGCAATACCAAATGACATCTTTAAAAAAAATAGTTAAAATAATTTATTGTATGTATGACATAAATTGTTAAATTGTGGCTTTACTTTACTGCTGGGTACAAGACATTTAATTCTTACCATGCACAAATTGAAATCCCTTCATTGTTTGTCTCACCACCACAATGGCCTCATTTATCAATTTTATTAATTAAAAACAGCAGAGACATGAGGTTCCATTCACTGGGAGCAAACATTGATAAGATCTTAAAAGAAACAAGCTTGTCACAGCTTGATTTTTACTACTCATTATCTGACATAGACATGAGACACAAGGAATGACAAGGATCTTGACTACCCTAAGATTTCATTTTTAATAAATCCAGATTTGTCGAGTACATTTTACTTTAGTCAGTGGTTTTAAGAGGAAAGGTCTTCCACTGTCAAAGACAACAGAGCTTCACAATTTCTAATCAGTTAAATTAACTTCAAAACGTAGCAAACGGCTCTGCATTCACAGGTCTTGCCATTACAACATGAGTTACGGTATGGTACGACATGAGTTACGGTATATGGTAATGGCCTTTACTAGGTGCACACCTCACTTTATTGTCCTGGACAAGTTTTCTCAGTTCAATTCGTAGGGAAGTCTATTTTCCAAAGTAATGGCACTACAATACAATCAACTGTATATTTCAAGTGAGAGTTAAAATTTCTTGCTGAATTATTCCCTCTGGGCTGGAGGCTCATTTTCGTCAGCTCAACAGGAGGCATGTTCTTAAAGTAAGAAACCTGACTTTTCTTGGTTTGCTTGAAAATAAAATGTCAGACCAAGAATGTCATTTTGAATGATGTAGAGGGTATAAGGAGCAGTCGCAAGGTACAGCAGGATACAAGCAGAATCTTGAGTATATCTTAACTTTTGCTAACTTGTTGTCTCTTTTGCCAACAGCAGAAATTGCATATATGTGGGTTGTAGCCTGCCTGAAACCTTCCTAGTGACTCTCACTGAGAATACGAGACATTTTGCAGTTGAGGCAAGTTACCACGAAAAACACACTTAGAATTTTATTAAAAGTGTGGATCTTTTTCTTGAAGAAATAAAAGAATTGACACTTTATTCCTGTCTGCACATTTTGAAGTTTCTAGCAAGTTCTCCATTAAATGTTGATCTTTGACAAGTAATTGATTAAAAATGCATTTCTGTCTAGAGTGTACTGTACCTTAACTATTGCCTAATAGTAATAATAATGATTTTTTTTTTTTATAAAGCGCCTTAAACGAGGAGTCAAAAATCATGAATCAAAAGAGTGATCAATGCATTTAATGATGCATTTAGGTAGTTAAAGCACCTCAACCATCTACTCTTTGAAAGTCATCTTACTGATGAAGAAATGAGGGCTGGACATTTGATTTCCTAAGTAACAAGTCAAATTTGTCAAATTTCTCACTTTATTAACAACTTTCCTTTACCAAAGGTTAAAAAATTTCCCTCCAAATATCAAACCAGCTTCCCAATTTCTACATCAGGAATAAAGAGCAAACTTCAACCTTAAAAACCATATTAAACACAAAACAGATGGCAGTACTTTACAGAAAATATTCACACGATGCAAAATCACAAAGACCAGAAATACTAAGAACAGAGACAACTGATTTACAACACCTGTCAAAAATAAACATTTTACAATACTGCCATCTACTACCTGCCTCATCCCCCTGTCCACCAAACAAATTGTGCATTAACTGTTGTTGACCTAACTGCAATTCCTGTAACACTGACAAAACACTACCCCCCAAGCACCACCACGCCCTCACACCTTCTTGGTAGAAATTCAGATATTTCCAGTGACAAGGCAAGCTTTATTTGCATCTTTGATACTGAATATTTTCACAAGTTTCTATCAATCAAAGAGAAGAAGCATAGGCAAAGCAAATTATAATGATTAAGATGTCCCCAACTCTATGACTTAGGAATCCATAAGTGGCCAATTTTCATCTCCCAAATGTAAATGTGTTTTAATAAGGCAAGCAGGAAAAGAGGACAACCCAGGGTGCCCTTCACTGGAGGTCATCAAGACCCGCTGTGCCATGAAAAGCTTGTCAGGGACATCCTGAGGTTAAGTAGGGATTACACAGAAGGGAATGAGGGGGAAGTAGATTAACCATTTTACAAGTTTATTACAGTTTTCACTGCCACATCAAAAAGTTTGTGGATTTTTTCTTTCATAGCATTTCTCTTCTGCAAAACTATGTCAAAGACAGGGTTCAACAGAACCAGAAATGGAAACAGATAATGTTAGACACTGATGATCCCATGCTTTTCATCACTGATTTACAGAGAATCTTACCTTAAAAACATAAAGAGGTAATTTCTGTGACACCATGCCACCATAAACATCATGTTGCAAGTAATCAATGCTTCTTTAATGTCTGATGGCATGTAGTAATTGCATCATAAATGAGAACTGCCCTTCCAGAATTTCCTACATTGAGGCAAATACCAGCATTATTTTGTTGCCAAGTTGTTTTGGGTAAACTTACAAGAATTGAACATAATATTACAGATATAGCAAATGGGAAAAGAACATTACAAACTGTCAAGGAGGTCATCATTGCTTGAGCTACCTGGTATTCAATTCATGATGTATAGCATTTCTACAATTATTGTTTGCTGAGAGTACATTGTACCGTTTGGCTAGTACATTTTTGTGTTCAATGTATGTTCAGTTTTATATTTGTTGAATTTCTTTAATGTGTTTCATTGCCCCATATGGACTAGAGGTTGTAGACTATGTACACTGCCAAAAGAGGAGGCCAAAGGGGAACAACTTACACGGCATTTGGACTGCATTTGAGACCAAACTTGAGCCTTATTTGAAACTATATTTAATCTAGTTGACCCTATATAACACATCCATGTTGGTGTGTCATCAAATTTCAATTAACTGATTTAATGCATGTATTTTTTATACTATTATACTATATTTCAGTTTCTGCAGAGGTTACAGGTATTCAAAAAAGAATAAATTACATGAGAAACCTAAAATTTTGTCTGTGCTTTTTTTAGATCCTTTGGGCCCTTTCTGTGACAAATCGTTCTCAACCCTCTACCAGCAGCCAAACCATCAGCAGCAGCAGCTGCTATCCGTAAGTTTTACTACTACTCAACGAAGATTTCATTAATCCAAAAGATCTGACTAGACAGCTTTATGACTGTCCCTCTCTTCTAATGATATGCAACCAGTCATGCAAACACTGTAACAACAGTTTGCTGGTTGAAAACTTAGGGGGATTCCCTTGAGAAAACAAGCAAATGTTTCTTCTTGAGCTACACAAAAAACAATATCTAAAATATCTTTTGCTATTTTGACTAACTTGAAAATTGTGCCTTTTCCGTGGGCTTCATTTAAGCAGGCATATCAAATGTGTGACACTTGTCAGCTTCTACCTTAAAGAATAGGGCAAAAAAAACAAAAAAAAAGGCGCACCAAGATGGCCACCGTGAAGCTATAAATTGTTTGATTTGACAATGACTCTGTTATATTTCTAACAAAAGTTAAACTTGAATGGGAAACAATATCATATTCCTGCAATACGTGAAATGTCTTTGACCTTAACTTGCCATATTTTAAAAATATTTTAACTTTCTTGCAAAATATGGGGATATACCTGAGCAAGTCCAAACTTACACAAAATCACAGCAGATGGCCATCTTGGTGCACTTTTTCCCACAATACGGCAGTGACAATCTACCGTGCAGTATGCTCTGTCCATGTACGGTATAGGAAGTCCTATGACTATTTACCGATTAACTGTGACTATTTACCAATTAATCACTAAACGATCATAAGTAAATTCCCCAAAACTACTGGTCTGGTTTGGGAATCTAAGAGCCCAATACCTACCTCCTATTCACAAATGTAATCTCCACTAACCTGCAACTTACCCTGGTAGCTCACCAAGACAGAGGGTACCCTTGGTCCCCATACAAGGTACAAGGATGCCATCAATCATCCTCTTCATGCTTACCATCAAACGGTGGTCTAACACAACTTGTTTAACATAATTTACTAAAAAGCTACTTGTGATTAATTGCAAATACTCCTCTTTTTAATCTATCTGAATGTCTGCAAATTTCTCTGTCTCTTTATTGTTGATTTTCCATCTATCCAAACCTTTGTACAATTGACTGTGTTTGAATAACTGTTTGTCTTGTCATTTTTTCCCCCTCATATTCAAAACATAAAGAACGGCTGGATAATGAAATTTTACAACATAAATATACTGTAGCAGGATGAACAATGACCAAGTGGTAACTAGGCAGGTTTTCATTACTTTTCTTCAAATGAATTTATGCAGCCCGACACTGCCCATGGTAAGTCGGAAGTCTTGTAATGTAAGAATTCATATCTACAGTGACTGCATGTTCATAGGCCTACAATACCATACCCTAATGGAAATTCTCAATGTTACTGTACGAAGAACTGCTCTTGACTCATCACAATTAACTGCTAAACTAATCGCAAAATTATGCAATTAAACATGAAATAATAACTAAATGATCGCAGCCTTGACCTGTAAAAGATCAGAAAAAAAAATATGTCCGAACAGGGCTGGAGATTTCCACCATGGACATTAGGCTACGTAAACATAAGGGGATGGGGAGTACTGCAAAACGACCCAAGCATATGCAAGAAAATGTATAGTATAAAATAAAATTACTTCACAGTAACCAGTCATTGACTGGTTTTGCACATCAAATTGAAGGAGTAAATCAAAGTTATTACCAATATTGGTGTTCCGAAACACATAAAACACTTGTCACACATCATGTGTTTGCATTTACAGTACATGCACACACTACTTGGAAACTCACTCTGTCTGGTCCTGATGACTTTGGAAAAGGTCAATTGTAATAGACTATGAAGAGATATGAACTAGTTTCTCCTTTTTGTAAAGATCTTTCAAAACAAATGCATTGATTTAAGAGCTTGGGTCAATACAGTTTTAAGACATGATGGAACATCCATGAGGAAGTCTGTGAAAGTAGCATGTGTTAGCAATCAATAGAAGTGATTACAAGGTTTCAACAAATATGAACAAAATAAGCCACTGTGCATTAATGAAAGTTGCAGTTTCAACAGCTCTATATAGCTAGTTCACTTTTCAGAGAATAATTTTGAGACAATATTGTCTATACCACATGCCTCCTCTTCACTCCTCTCCAACCCCACCCAAACCTACCTGTTATAAAACAAAGTCTCATAGGGCTGTCAATTTGCGATTAGTGAACTAAACGTTTAATCGCAGCTTTTTGCGATTACTCGGCCATTAATCGCATTTGCGTATGCATAACCAACCCGTGTAGTAACGTGTAGATATCAGTAATAGACACTCACTGTACATATATGTGTGTGTATCCGTAGTATAGTAATTCGCAATCGCTCCCAAAACTGAGTTAGCGTTAATACAACGCACAAGTCTGCCTAGTGGCAGACTCCAGTTTAACTTTTTTACCTCCTTTATCTTTAGTAACAAAACATTTTGTGCAAAGCAATTTTTAGAGAATTGCTTCCATTGGAGGTTGATATAGATCGTTACACCACACACCAGTCGCTAGATGAAGTTTAAGTATATCAAAGCAACGATCATTCACAAAGTACAGGCTAGACCACAATACAGTATCCACGGCGAAAGTAGCCGATGAGCCCCCCCATGCAGACAGCTGCATGACCGACTACGATATATTTAATTTTGACACTCTCCCAATCTACCCATGTTTCATTTCTAATTTCCCCCCCAAAAATAGTGTGGCTTGAAGCCACAACAAAAACTAGGCCTAGAGCCTAGCCACCTAAGTTTGCAGTACAAAATGTAACATTAGAGCTAACAATAATAGGCTACGATCAAATCTAGACATCGTAGTTTTCACTGGTCATTTTATGTTTAAGTTGCTGCCTGTACTGTGTAAATAGCCGTACGTACGTTCGCAGCATATAAACAAGACCCGCTAGCTGCTAGCACAGTGTATTATATATACATACATGCCTTCAGCAAGCTGGCTGATCGACTCACTCAGCGTATATCGTTAAAAGCGCTCAGAGAATGGGTGTACTTCAATTGGCAATAACATGACACTCTCCCGTAATAATTACGTTAGAAGTGGGGAATCCCCAAACTTTTAAAGAAGCCGCTCCATTCATAAACGCAAGCAGCCAATCAGTGAGTACGATTCTTCGTAACAGAAGTTCGATGTACAGCACGAAGCAGCGGCGTATAAACCATTTTCAGCCCACTGCTACCGTGTGCAACTGCTGCTATGTACGCTGTTGGTCTTGATAAACAGCGATCGAGACTTTTTTGAAATTCTTTCAATACATGACTTACAGACACTCCTATGTGATACAAGGACAGGAATAACATGGTTAGAAAGCTGAACTTGTAATTTTTTGAAATTTTTTGATTTCAAGTTGAAATTTTGGGAGACGTACGCCAGTAGCGAACTGACAAGTGGCTGTTGAAATTGAACTATTACGGCGAAGTGCACAACGGCGCACAGGGTACTTAAAAGACACTGTGGTGTATGCATACGTTTAGTGCTTTACAATTTCATCGTAAATTATGTTCACTACAAATGTATTGGTGGTGTTGGAGTAAAGCCTGTCACAAGGGGTCTCCATGTTTGGGGTTCACGGATTAAAACGTCCCCCATGACACCGCACACAATCACATGTAAACTAGCAGGGGGTTGGGTGGATAACACGTGCATGTAAAAGCTCTGCGCAATTTTTGAGCTTGTTCATACTGTAGACATCGTATGCTTTGTCAAGGCAGCTAAACTTGCGAAGGAGGAGGATACACTGTTAACTTAAAGAAAGTCAGAGTCCCCGGGGCATGAGATGCAATTAATGGCATGTAACATTTTGCTAAACGATTACTTGGCTGGCAATTCATCGGCGATTAATCGCTAATCGCTGACAGCCCTTAAGTCTCATAAGTATACAACAATCAGAATACAAAGGCAACAGCTCAAAGGATTAATTGGATAAATCCTCTCACCCCAAACAGTTTCAACTCTCCCAATTCAACCTTCTTACGTTAGCCCGTCCCACAATATCAGACACAATCTCAGTTGACTGCTTCAGAGTGAATAAACAAGACCTGAATTTGTGAAATCTCAGTGCTAACAGCTAGCACAGCACATGCTGTGTAATATAAGCTACAGTACTCTGCATTTTTTGAACTAGCTGTCAATTGAAAAGCTTTGTCAATTGAGAATTTCTGTGGACTTGTTACAAAAATTGTAGGCTGGGGCAATGGGGTTAGCCCTTTAAATTAAAAAAGAATAATGTTACAACACATGCTGCCAGAATTCAAAAGGATGTTTTAGCCAATGTTACCCGAGAAAAGGCGTTTTCTCGGGTGAAGCTTGTCTCTGCAATTGCGGCAGTTAACCCTGTTTAAACTAACCTTGTTGCTCTATTGAGCAAATAGTCTTTGAAGGTAAACACCTTTAACTTTAATGATCTCAAGATACCTGAAAAGGAAGTTCTCTGATAGATTCTGGATTATTAGTTGCCAGCTTAAGATGGCTAAAACTTGCTATTTGCTTCTAGGGTCATGAAAAAGGGAATGCTCCCACCCACTAAAACAATGTAAAACATTCCATGATTTTGCAAGGAAAGCAAAACTTCCCATCACTTTTCCCTACACCACACCTTAAAATGATCTGATGTTGTTCTTATTAAAAGGATTCATTTACTGTGTCTCCCCAAAAAACAAAACAAAAAAGTACAGTACATATTTTCCACAGCCCATTTCAATAATTAAAGCATAGGTATTTATATAGAGACAAAGTATTGACTGTCTGATGGTTCTTTCCTAGAATCCTGATTTGAAAATCAGAATGACAACTGTTTAATGTTGTTGATTTTCATTTATGATGATCATTTATTGTTCATTAATTAAGATCTTTTACATAGTGGTATATTTATTACAAAAATTATCTACAATACCCCATGTTGTTGTTTCAAATGACATATCACTAAAAAGTACTGTGTTAACAAGTCATTAATTAATATATGATTTGCATTCCTTTCTACTCATCAGAGCCTACAATCTGATAATTATTGACATTTTATCATTTCCAACAGCCGGAGTTTCATCACTGCTTGATATACCACAATCTGTGTGAGTCAAAAAAGAGTTAAAGCAGATGGCATAAAATTTAACACAATTTAGTGTTGTGATTAAGGGGACCTTTAGGAACTAGCAACCCCTCAAGTCTTATTCCTCCAGACCGCAACCATCCCAGGGATTAAAAAAGAAATTGGTTACATGCATAACTGAAATTTTAGCTCAAAAAGGGCTAAAGAGCACAAACTTTGGTATGTACAGTCTGCACAAAACAAATGTTGCATGCATTTGGGCACATGTAAAACCGCTCTATTCTGAATACTGTATACCTCGCTACACCTTCACCCTGATTGGTCTGCCCAACAGATGGCCCATGAGAGATTGAATAACATTTGTCTGGAGTACACTTTCTAACTCCTCAAGTTTAGTCATTATTTTCACACAAATTTAAAGACTCATGCCATAATTTGCAGCATAGACCTGACTCTTTCTCCTTTACTATTCAAATGGTCCACTCAGACGAGTGACTTAAACTTTATACTAAAATTTTTTAATGTTTTTTTTCCTTTTGCAATCTCACAATGCATGACACAACAGTTAAATGGATGATGTCACATCATCCATTTAACTGTTGCATCATGCACAGTGCATGACTGTCAACTTGAGAAACTTGCAAATAAAATATGTATTTTAATGTCTCAGTACAACATCCACTGCCGGGCTTAGACAAGCTATTAATTTAAACTGATGAAAGATCTGGCACCTGCTGTCTATTCCAGGTTCAATTGCAATTTCTGACACCTGTATGAAATGTTCAGTTTACTGAGTAATATTTCTACTGTGACGTTAGCATGAGCTACTGAACATTTTATTCACCAAAAAGGAAAGGATTTCACAGGATCTATCATGTTGCTTGTCTAAAATGGTACTACCAATGGAGTTCCCACTGTTTTACCTTTAGAGGCATACCGCATCACTATAAATGTGTTTAGGATTATGATTATACATCTAGGTCTAAATACAATTGGTGATGGCACTTTGATTGACAAAATTATTCTAGAGGCATCTGTAATTACCACGTGGGCCAATGGTGGTGACATTTATAATTAGTTGTGTTGTGTATCCATCTAAGCCTCCTCTTTCCACCCTCCTGCCCCCACACACAAACAGAATATCTGTAATACTGTATATACAGTAGCTCCCTGTGAACTGGAGGTTGAAGAATATGCCCACAGTATTTCCCATCTGTCATAAGAGATGACTAAAGGGAAACAAAATTTGAACTTGAACCATACTTGGAATAGAATTTTAACTTTGAACCTTTTACTGAGTTTACTGACACTATATACAGTACTGTACTCGTGTTGGTGTGTCATTAAATCTCATCTAACTAACTTTATGTACAGTAAGTGAAAATACTTCAAGGAGAAGTATTGGCTAAGGAGGTGAAAAGTTCGAACAGAAAGTCCAATACCTTCTTGTTTTTTTAACAGCAACACTTGACATTATCCTTGACGATGTTGTTTAATTATAGAGTATAATTGCAGCTGTAGGACTCAAAATGTGTGTGGGTTATTTCCCTTTCCCAAAACATTTTAATGGTATTCAGACAGCACATATAGAAAACAGAACAAGAGTTTCCCACAAATGAGCATTTTGTTTGTGAGACTTGTGAAATTAGTAAGGGAATAGCACCATCAGAGAAATTCCACAAACCATTGCTTAATAGGAGGTACAGTAAGGAGGATGGTGGCAATGTAGATTTAAAGCACAATCACAGTAATTTTTATAGTAAAACAGGATGATTGTAGCTGTAGACCTGTAACTTTACAAAACCTGTTTCAGATGGAGAGTTGACCAAAGACATTCAACTCAAGTTTCTTAATTACATTACTCTTACAGAATGGGGTCAAAAGCTGCCACAATTAGTTGGTATTGATGCAACTCCTATCAGTCTAAAGGAGGCCCAATTGATCGATTGGGCACATCATTATATTTGTGTGTATTGTGTTTGTTGTGCATGGTATCATTATAGCTAATCAGCAAAGACAGACATAGATACCAAATTTACAATTGCTAGTGACTCCTCATGGAGGCTGAACTGGAGAGGCAGAAGTGCTGATCAATGATCAGTCGTTTAGGAAGCTAACGCTCACAGAAATTGATCTGTTATGCAAGTTGAAATAATTATACATGTTTTATTTCAAAACATCACAAATCTTACAAACAATGTTCTTCAATACACTTCACTTACATAGAACAGTTTTTTGCTTATTCGAGGTTCTCCAAGCAAGAACACTGGAACATTAATGCACAACAAGTGCTTTCATTTTTTAAGCATGCTGCAGTACCAGTCAATAACTACAGACTATACACAGAGAAATATATTTTGCACGTATAGAACTTGTCCTGAAAGTGAGCCTAGCTGACATCTTGTCACAACGGCAGTTTCTGTTATGCATTCATAATAATGTCTGCAGATAACAGAACAGAACTGTTCCTATGTCAGATCACCCCTCTCTTTAAGCCACAATGAGGAGTCAAGGCATTTTACCATATAGGGACAGGAGTTTGGAATCTACTTTTAAAATATCTTTGATAATCAGTTTACATACCTACTCATGCCTCACGCATGTTTCTGTTTTTTTTTTCTTTGCGATTTCTACACAAGTTGACTCTTAACATGTCTGCTTTAATAAGGATTTTCCAGGTATTTATACATATGTCAATGCTCATCAAAAAGGTTGCCAACAGGTGTTTAGTATATTAAAACTGGCATATTGTGAAGACAGGTGCTTACTGTTTTAAAGGTAAGGAGCCGTCCCCCCAAACTTATTTTGAAGAAAAAGCAATAACACAATTTTCACCTTACTTCCCTTCAAAGTGTATCTTTCATTACATTTTATAACTTTACTATTGCATATTCAAGGTAAACCAAGCAGTTATTTCTGGTAAATTTCACATTTGAAGAGAAAAAACATTGTCACATGACTCCCAACAGCCAATCATGAAACTGGACAGTCTACTACACTTCTTCAATTTGGGATGACTGCTCCTGCCCTTTAAGTCTTCGGTATGACCCGGCCAGGACTTGAACTCCCGACCTGCCCACTGCAAGGATGCTCTAACCACTTGACCATGCAGTTGGCAATACGAAGTAAACATAAACACAGATGTAGAAGCCCAGCAAGCACTATCACTGATGCCTAAGTATGCAATATAAAGTAGCAAATGAATCCTGTAGAGTTCGTTACCACCTAGTATCTTAATTCATACATTTTGTAAAAGCTCTTTGCTCTTCTGACATGCAAATGAAGGTGAGACTATTGTATAGTAAGGAGTGACTACTGTATGGTCTAGAATGATTACCTAAGAGAGCTACAGTATTTACAGGCTGTCATGACGATTTTCAGACAATGACAGACATGCTTAAGGTATGGAAAAGCAGGTTTCATCAACAGCTCTATCATTTTACCAAATGGCACTTAACCACATATAACATATAATCCATAAATTTGAGACATTTTCTGTCATTATCCATGCATGCATTCAAAGGTATCACAGACTGTATATTGGTTATTTATTCCTGAGATATTGGTGGACTAAATAAGCACTTCACATAATCAAAGCGGACAACGTATTAATTAATAATGTATGAGATAGTGTCTGGTTGAATATTTGAACATGGTAGAATGCTTAATTGAACTCTGAATAGTATTTTCCATTGTATAGTTAGCACACAGCTAGATAATTTCAACATTTGGGAAGATGAGACTGTAATCAATGCTGTACCTTTCTTCATTGGTTGGACAAAATAACATATAAGCCTGTTTTGGCTGAGCAAAGGAAAGGACAAATTGAAGAAAAGCTCATTAATCAGCAACATCACAACTTTACCTCCAACTGTCTTTCACAATTCAACTTTCCCATTACAAATACAGAAACTGATCCTTGGAATAAACATGTGAAAAGGTCTTCACAATCCGATTATGGGCAACATTCAAAGGCATTTGTGAAACCCTTAAAGATGTTTCCACTATTTGCAAAACAAGGACTGTGTTTTCACACCTGAGTTTGATTGGCCTTTTACATCACAGCACGACCTATATACAGGCTTTCAGGACATCAATGACCGAAGTCAATAAGACCAGGGGAAACCATTTCTCACATGTGAAAATAAAGGAGGCCAACAAAAGGTTGTTTCCTCCAAACAATTTAACAGAGTAAAGGATGATAATCAAGAATGGAAGGAGGAAGAGTCTTATAGGACACTAAAAACTGGCTCAAATCATGCTCTCACACAAAACTACTAAATTTAACAGACTGAGATGATTCCATGTGTTACAAAAACACAGTATTTGGTAAGACATTAAATTACAAGCTCCCTTAAAACTTCAATGATGATTAAAACCTTGTGAAGTGACCACACGCAGATGCAGCACAAATTTATGATGGATATTTTGTACAGTATAAAGTTTGTCTGGCACTCAAATACATGCTCTACACACCTTCAATGTATTTACAGAGTAAACTGTAATTATTTTGAAGGAAATTTTTGGTGTCCTGTTTGTGCTGTATAGAATGTTCAACATTTTCTCTTTTTTTTCTTGGCTTCACTTTTCTTTGAAATAAGCTTTAAGTGGCTCTTACACATAAGAACAATCACAAGAAAATGATTAGGCCCATCAGGAGATTATTGGTACAATTACACATCATATCTTTTTTCTAAGTCCAATTAACCATAATTTTGTCAGAAAGGAGGGTATTCTACGAAAGTACCAAATTTTGCAGTTCCAAACACAAGGTTGAAAAGCTGTGATATCACAAATGGATGTGATTACTTGAGCACGCTGACATGGGGTGCACACTACCTATGTGTACTACATGCATGATACAGTTTGAGCAAAAGGCCAATCTGTATGATAATTATTAAAACTTCAGTCTGTTCAGCTACAAATATAACTGGTTCTACTCAGGAGGCAAAATCTAAGAGACTGTTATATTTGGCTGTACCAAGTTTTAAGTTGGAAATTTCTATGACGTCATATGACGTAGTGGGTTCTAGAAAATTTTTACTGTCTTGACAATGTAAAAATATAAAAATATAAAGACTAAGTTTCTCCCTGTTCTTCTGAAGAGAAAAGGGCTAGTTTGGGAAGGTTGTATGTGCATTCTGTTTACAACTATACATTCTATCTATCAAAGCAACATTTTACAAAAATATTCAGCATAAATTTCATGTCAGTGCCACTTAAATGGTATGGTTATGAAAACCTGTAAGAACCAGTGCCAAATACAGCAATACACGCTACATAATTTTCACACAAAACACTGTTCAATAGAATAAACTTGCCACAGTAGTATAATAATTTGGAATCTGCAGGGGCCTTGAAAGATGACAACAGCCTAGAATAATTGATCCTAAAATAATTAAGTGTTCATAAAAAAGGCCCTAATTAAGTGTACATTACTTAACATGGTTATTTCCATTTAAAGAATTAAATCTTACATTAAAGCTGGTTGGTAAATTAGTGATTTGAAATAAGGAATTCTAATTGTTATCATTTGTTTAAATTCAACCCAAATGTTGCTGTGAAATGAATAAAAAAAACCACAAAAAGCAACAATGGCATACAATGAAATTTCAATGACAGTTGTAACATTTGAATAAGCTGAAGACATTGTTTTGGAATTTTGTGTTATTTTATGTCTTTGGTTGAACAAATTGTCTTGGGGTGAACAAATCATTGATGAACAACAAAAATGTAAAATTCTATCTTAAGAGATCATTTTTTTCTCGAAAAGGAGGGCTATTGGAATCTATCGTTCTAGTGTCTGCAAGTTTGGGGGGATACAATTGCAATATTTCCAATTAAATAATCAATATTGATTAACGTAAAGAAGCACATCATCTGATGGCTGAAATCGCCACACTGAAATATATCAAAATTGGAAGTTTGATTGTTTCAACCAATATGATTTCTCTTAATGGAAGCAAATCAACCCATGCTTCACAAATGATCACCGAACACTTGAGCATACAATGTATGGCAAGTTAAATACTGTCCTTACAAGCAGAATGTCCAGATGTACAGTAAACAATACTTGTGTACTGTAATCTGATTACACAAAAAAACAAACAAAAGCTGTACAATGTTTAATAAATATGTAAACAATCAGATGGAGACCCAGGTTTTTTAAACACACAGTTGTTATGATGACCATCTGAAAAACTTACATTGGGCTTTATTCTCTGTATGCTGGCTTTATTCTGTGTATGCAGTGATTTCAGTCTATCCAAGGACTTGGCAGGGATTTTATAGAAATGTTCTTTACCTAGGAAACGGATCAAATTTCCCATAATTTTTACGTTTCAATGTATAAAACTAGCTCATTTACCTTCCCAAACATAGAAATATCCATCAAAACAGCTTTCCACAATCATTATTTTACTCTAGTTCTAGAGATTGATCTTGAAGCTTTAATGCTATGGGACTATGGGACCATTCAAAGTGGGTAAAATTCATTTCCAATTTGTTTTTGCATGATAATCTACTTGAAATTTTGAAACTTCCCTACAATGAGC
Source organism: Holothuria scabra (assembly GCA_037179385.1). Lineage (NCBI taxonomy): Eukaryota > Metazoa > Echinodermata > Holothuroidea > Aspidochirotida > Holothuriidae > Holothuria > Holothuria scabra. The sequence goes on along the minus strand of CM074180.1, from coordinate 29,359,309 downwards.
ACTGTCCAGAATATGAGACAGACCATAGAGCTTTATCACTTCAGTACATACTATAAAGAGCAGGGCACACTACGACAACATCAGATCAGACAATGATCCCATTTTTGTGGATTCTACATAAAATGTGCCCCATTCATTGTCAGAAAGAACAAAAATTTGGCCATCCTGTGTAAATATATGATTTGTATGAAAGGACACTGAAAATGAAATGTAAACTAATTACTTCATGATGTCATGTGAACAAACAGCTTCTATCAGTCTATCTGTATTTGATAAAAAAAAAACCTGTCTGGGAATGAGACTTCAACTAATTTTGATTTCAGTATACCAATTTCTGTAGTCTTACAATACAAATCATTCACTTCCGCAGGTTGGCAATTTTTTGTTCTTTCTGACCAAAATGGAGATGGAAATGAAGATTTTAGGTGAAACTCATAAAAGTCCAAGCATAACTCCATCTCATGTGACCTGTACTTAAGTCTGAAGTAGTTATGTCACACAATGAAATATGTACTTCAAAAGACTGAACTATTACTATTCTATCATATTTGTGACCGACAACTTGAAAGTAAGCTCTATAAGTTCAGTAGTTTTCAATTTCTCCTGGTTCTGACAAAACTGGATCCTGGATTATGTGGAAAGGAAAGCCAATCTATTCACTTGTACTAAGGACTTTCAGAGATAGCCTATCTATTCCCATATTTTACCAAATCATTTTCTTTTTTTAAGAAAGAGAGTATCATTCTTCCTAAAGAAATTTGGAATTGAATCCAATAGTGAAAATTAAGCTTCTCCTAAGAATATTAAATATTGACCGTATAAGCAGATATCATTTATGGACAGACATACAGTACTACCACACTCCAAACACTGTACATAACACTGGTATATGCTGTGAAATGGCATATTTTGCACTTAACATGAACAAAATTTCTAAAGAACGTCAAAATTTTAAAGATATATGTCTAAAATCTGCATTACGGTAATTACCTCATCATAGCGATCAAACAAAGCCCCATTCATCAAGGCTTCTGGCACCTCCCTCCTCCAGTTGAAGTCATACTGCTTAGCCATGACCACTGGCTTGTGCCTCCAAACACAATCATGAGACTCTGGGGTAGCAGACTACAAACTGGTGTAGCAGGATGATGAACAGTAGAAGCAACTCTCTGTGGATGTTGTTGGACCTCCTGCAAGAGCAAGTGTTCCCACAGAAAACACAGTTTAGGAATGGTGCTCAGTGTTTACACCCACACCTTGATGCACCCATTATGCTTGCTCACTCAGTCGCCAGGTTCTCTGTTTCCTCTCTTTGCCTTCCTCTCTATGGGGTAGAGGTTAATCCACAATGACTGATGACTGGGATAGTTTATTGTTCAACCAGAAGTACGTCACAGCTGCAAGAGAAGAAAAGATAGATACATGAGTAAAGAAAGGAAAAAGAAACCACAATGAATACTTTCAAACATTTCTAGCAGCAAGAGCTTTCCAACTTTTACCAGATACTGTAAGAGCATTAAAATTTAAAAATAACAAAACAAAAAAGTCATCTGAGATTGCCCAAAGTGACATTAATGTACTTAATACACACAGGAGATTACCTGAGGGAGTTAGAAGACCGGGGTTTGATCTAGGGGTAGAGCATCTGCCTCTCATGCAACGGCCCGGGTTCGATTCCCAAGTCGAGTCGACCAGTCATACCAAAGACTATAAAATTGGAACCTAATGCCATTGTGCGTGATGCTCCACATAAGTTCCGCATAAGCAATAGAGTAGGGAAAACAAGCCAGTGAGCCACAACTGGAAAAAAGGCCATGGCTAGCATGACTTGAACCAATAGGTTGAAAACTGGGCCATAAAACTCCATCTTACTAACTGAGGAGTTACTCCTTCACATTAACTGATTTGACACTTGACCCAAATTGTATTTGAACCATACAGATCATTTTACCAAGAAGAGTTAGGAAACCAAAATTGATCCAGGGTGCATTAACACTTCTCCAGTGTGCTCTGGTTTCCCAATAGTACATGTGATTGCTTCAAGTAAACCAACTTTTCACTCTTGAGTCACTGGTAATCCTACAGCATTTCTCTCTCTTGGTCAGGGTCAGATCCATTCTTCCTGATTAAATTAAGTGGATTAGAATCTACATGTGGTTCAAGACTACAAACCTGATTTCAAGTTCACAATCTGACCATGGATTGGATTAAAGCTCGATCAGGGCCACTTCACAGAAAATTACAATTAACCTTAAAGGTGAAATCAAATCTCTTCATTCCAAGAAGTTCCAATTCTTCCAACTATTCAAGTTATTAATAGCCCATCCCTCCCGAAACTGATTTGCTCCTCCATAGTTTACTGCTAACTGTCATATAACTGCCAGCATGCAAGGTTCAATCAGAATGTTCTCTCCTAATGCTGTAAGCTACCTCCACATCTTTTTGAAATTAATGTCAATGAAAGAGTTGTTACGGATTGACTTTGCTTATCTTCCAGGAAAAATCCACCCAAGGGTAGAGAACTGTTGTCTTTTGATCTGTAATACAGTTTGATTTGAACAGTAATGCATTATTCAAAGATGCTGTCACAATCTGCTCTTCATGAACAGTGTGGACATCAAAATCTAGCTATTTAGTTGGTCAGACAGTGTCTTAACTTTTAATGTCACAACTTATAAATAACCTCTTGGATTAATAAAATGGCAAAATTTGATTATTATTTTTTTTTTTTGTTTTTGTATTTTTCCAATAGTGAGGCATTGTTTTCCCTACTCCAATACAAATGCAGAGCATCTTTCACAATGACAATAGGTTCCATTTTCAGTGTTTGGTATGACTCCACCCAGACCCTACGCAAGAAAATGGAAGCTTTGCCACTAAACCAAACACAGGATCAAGATCCAGGAACAGAGAATGGGTATTTTGATGGGGGGGGGAGTAACAGTTGAGTGCTCAGTCTCTTCTTTTCCTTCTCTTTTCACATTTCTTGTGAAAACTGGGGGTGGTCACCCCTCTTCCCCCTCCCCCATGCTGCCCTTGTCAAGATCTAGTGAACAAAATTTGTTTCAGAAGATGGAAGGCCAACTCAACAAATTCTTGTGAGCCTAATTCACTCACAGTGTACATTTCCTTTCTCTGAAATTTTATTGCAATCCTATTCACCACTCTGGGCTTGCTACTGTACCTGTATAGCCAACAGCACCAATAGCAAAATGCTAGTTCCTTGATGTCAAATGAAGTGCCCTGCAGAATATTCTAAGGCACTTCTGCAATTCCTAGAGTTGCAACGTGTATACCAATAAAACCACCAAAGCAGTATGCCTTTGGTGCATTTTGCTCAACCCATCACAAGACAAAATGTTACACTTTATGGGGTTATTAAAGTTGATGATAGCCACACACAAATTTGAAATAAAAGACAATTTATAACAATGCTGAAGTGATAAGAAACATTCCCTGATATCTTTTTCTTTTAAGATATGTATAAAACCCATGAAGTTAACCAATGACAAAACCAGTTCTGAAAAGTCGTAAATCTCAATGATTTTTTAATCTACCATGTGGATGTTTCTGTTATAACCAGTGAGTATGTGTTTGACCAAATTGCAGTTTTTGTCCTCCTGATAATACTAAGAATGCTCCTCTCCTATCTTAGGAGAGGTTGCACGCATGAAGTATCACTCAAAAAGTAAAGCTTACAGTCAGTGTCCTTCCCATAAGACATCTTGCTGGTGTGCTTTTTTAGGCTTATATCATGCCCTACAATGCATTCATACACAACAAAGCACTGCCAGTTATTGCAGGCAATAAAGGAATACAGGGGTAAATGGGAGGTAATGACAGGCAAAATAGAGTGGTCTATTTATTGAACAATATTACTAATCTGTTCTTATCTTCACAAAAGTGAAAGAGCTTATTCAGAGAAGCTCGGATTGTTCTCCTATAAAGCTTGTCCCAAAAAATGGCAAACAGCAAACACCCATGGAAAAAAAAATACAAGCATCTCAAAGAGATTAACAGCAAATTTAGTGGTGAATGAAATGAGGGTGGCCTGCTAGTAGGTTACAACCCCCCCAAAAAAAAAATTTCTTCAACTTTCAAAGAAACACTTCTACATCAGAAGAGGTGTATCCCAGGAGAGGGGGTTAGAACCCCCCATGACCCAACCTTGCAATGCAAAAATAGCGTTTTTTCTCTCTATCCTTAAAATTTTCCCTCATTTCTTGCCCCAACCCCCGCAGACACCAACCCCCCCCCCCCCTGACACAATCCTGGCTACATGCCTCTTCTATATTAAAAATATCAAAATAGAAGTCTTCCCTTCATGAATACAATAGAATATCTCAGACAGGTAAATATGTTGAAAATGACCAATAAATTATTGCATGATGTGAACCATGCACCATTGCACCATTTGTATCTTGAACCATGTTTCCTCAAAGAGAGAGGAAGGGGTGAAAGGTTGCAAAAATGTTCTAGTTTCAACACCCAGTCAATTGTTAAGTTAACACAGTTTAAAATAATCATATGTGTATTTTCCAAAAAGCGGAAATTGATATTGGAAGAGGTAACAGAAAAAGCGGAATTCCGCTAAAGGGCAGAGATTTCACACCCATGACAAACAATACTGCAACTTAATGCTTCACATTTTTGTCTTTCTTCAGCAAGAAATGAAAAAGGCAAATTAAGTTCCATTGATGGAGTTTGAACATTGATTATAACTGATTTACACTACTGGGTACTTGGGTAAGTAGATACAAAGTTCATCCTCTTCCTCAGCTAAGATCCCACCCTCCCACCAAGGCATTCCCACAACATGCCCTATTAAGCCCCCTTGCCAAGCTCCAAAAAATTTTGAATCTGGATTTGATTACAGCAAGTACCTGTAAGTAGAGTATCGAAGGTGAAAAGGGACAATAGATCGCCATTTTACACCTCACCTTGGAAATGAAGCAAAAATCTCTCTCTGAGCAGTACATCACATGTGGATCAACTATGAAAGGAATCTTGCAAAATTCAAATGTTCAATTGTACAAAGCTACCTTAAATAGTACCTTAATCACACTCAGTTTAAAATATTTCAGAACTGTGAGTCAATTTGTAATGCCTGTCATTGAACAATGAATTCAATCTCTTTTTCAATAGGGAAGAGTCCCCCATAGGGAATTACTGGCAGAGCTATTAATAAATGAAACTTTCTGAAATGATTGTTATACTTTCCATGCATTCATGCATAAATTTAATTCCCCCAACATAAATGTGGTTCACATTGAACTAACAGACCTAAAAATTTAAAATCTCGCCAAGTCCTGCATATAGGAACAAAAGACTGTCTTTCCCATTTCTTTTAGATGTTTGTTCATATATCCTTGCTACTTGCAAATGCCATTTTCTCAATTTTGGAAATTCTGAAGCTTATAAAATTATGATGAATTTGAAACACAAGGGAGAAGGTTCACGTTTCATTTTATGTTAATGCCTTCATTCTTGCGAGCAATGTCGACTAAAAATAGCTTGCTTCACTTTCTTTGCTTTTTGCATACTAATTGCACTGTTTTAATGATACATAATTTTTCTGCTCTTTAATCTGAGACAAAATTATGCAAATGTGAGGATTTATTGAATTAATTCTTTTCTGATTTCAAACACACTATTAAAGTTAAAATACTCTATTCAAGAGAGCCCAACTAGTTTTCTCATTTAAAGGAATGCAAATTATTCAAACAGTCTTTGAACCAATGCACCAATTACTACAGATCAAATAGGAATACGATATCATGGTAGTTTTATCTGGCTAGCATCAATTCCCATTCATAAGCTGAAGCCAATAAAGTTGGGAAAACAATGAAGAAGTAAACATGTAGTGAGCTCAAGCACCCTCGTCATTACATAAAGTCACATGCCATAAGGCAATGGATTACAACTATGCACGAAACATCACTATCTACAAGTAAGACAACACCAAAATCAATGTGGTGTTGTATTAGAGGAACATTTCCCAAGAGTAAGTTATGGGCAGGAGTGGGATGAAACTCCATCCTAAAAAATGGTTGTGTAATATGAACCATACCGAAAAATGGTACCTTCAATGGTGTACACACATGTAGCCACATAATCTGCGGCAATACCGAAAAGGCAAACATCTGACCTCAAGTTACCTTATAAGATATCATGAGGGAAAATGGGATTTAGTTGAAGAGCCAAACTTAAAGCAAGAGGGGATAGAATCTCATTATGAATGCATTTGGGAATATCATAATTTATGTTTACATTAAAAGAAATATAAAAATGCAAACTACTGTATATTAAACCAGGTTTGGACAAGTGAAATGCATTTTTTTCTTTCAAAGTGGATCGTAAATGGGAGGTTTATAGGAGAAGTTCACATCTTTGCCTTAATTGACAAGTTAAGAATATGTCTGTGTACAATGGATAGTGGGATGAAAAATGCACCACAACAGAGACTGTCAACACAAGATTAGTAATTGGGCTGACAACAGGTATGTTTCAGTAAATCCAATCCTTTTAATACCAATGGTAAATCAAGAGATTCACATTTAATATAAAGCTTTTTTGATGTAATCTTTTCAAATCTGACCAAACAGGATGAGCAAAAGGAAAAAAAAAAGTGTACTTTCAAAGTGCAGTTCAGGTTTTCTTCAGTTCTATCGCTTAAAGGGGACAGCAGTCATCCCAACATGAGGTAGTGTAGTAGACTGTCCTGTTTCATGATTGGCTTCCAAAAGTCATGTGACACTTTTACTAGGAGCAACTGTTTGGCTTACATTGAACATGCAATTATGAACTCCTAAAATATTATGAAAGATGCCTTACAAAAAAATGAAAAAAAGCACAAAATTGTGAGATTTACCTGTTGCTTCAAAATTTAGAAGTTGGGCAACTGCTCTTGACCTTTAGGGAAATAAATTTTTATACTTGGGAGTTTCAGTTTACATGTAACTACTACTTTGGCTAGTCATCAGGTCAGTATGAAATGACATTACCTGGACAAACCTTTTGTCTACTTTCAAAGTATGAATATGCCACAAAATGGATATCAGTTAGATGAAAGTTTTAATGCCAATATTTTAATCAACTGGTTTAAATAAGGATGGTTACAGTCTTTTTTTCCAGTTGTGGCTCACAGGCTTTACATTTTCCCTATTCCATTGGTTATGCTGAGCACCGAGCACAACGGCAGTATGTAGGTTGCATTTTTAAGTGGATGTTTAATAGTACCACACAGAAGCACAAAAGAGTGTTTATTTAAAATTGTTTAATATTTCCATTTATCATGAACTCAACATACCTGACAATGAAGCATTGGTAGGTTGGAGAAGACATTAATATGAGTAGGCAGAGCACTATTTGGAAGAGAAAGCACTGCCAGAAGTCATTCTGTGGTACATGACACAGTCTAACTTAGTTAAGAGTAAAGTACGTAGAAATGAAGAAAAATGAAAAAGTATCCTTTTCCTCTTAATTTGAGAATGCATGTTTACTCGATGTTGGTGTTTTAGTTTTATTCCAAAGGTTCTGATCACAAGGTTATATGGTTTTAAACACTGTGTTTGAAATTATCAAATGATAACAGGTGGTTTACTGAGACACATGACACACTAAGCAGGTCCCTGTACTGCACTTTTACATCATGTACCACATGGAAGTTCCATGTATGCACTCGCATAACTGCACCTTGATTGATAAACATGCAGGAACAAAGGACTTGAAGAAATGCTTAGGCAACGAGCTCTATAGCAAAGAGGAGGTAACCTTTCCCTTCGGACTATTCATGCACATTAATTTTTATAATGCCCTCATTGAAAATGTTCATGGCTATTTTTTTCTACCAGGACTGTTTTCAACAGGATGGGTATGCTGGCAAATGAACGTCATTGTGGCATTTCTCATGATTTTGATTCATTGAAGATATTACTGTCCATAGCATTATAAACTTTTTTTTTTTTTTTTTTAAATTAAGAAGATTCAAAGGTAGCATTATAAGATGCTTCATAGACAGTCCATTGTTTCGAAGGTTTTTTTTAATGTTTTGAGCATGTTTTTGAGGGTATTGGCCATATAGAACTTTTCTCTCAAGGACTTGACCATGATTTTTGCCTGATGTTAGACCCAAACCCCTGGGCATCTTTCCAATTATCAGCTTAACTGAAATATAGCTAGTTTATTAGTTAGATAAAGATTGACAGCCCAGTTTCCAACCAACTGGTTCAAGTTGAGCTGGTCAGCATCTCTCTGATTTGGTTATGTTTCTGACATTGGGGTCTGAGGGCACCTATACTGTCTACCTGACTAACACTGTTATCATACATTTTGTGCTGTGGAATTGAACAACACCCCATGGAGGCGGCAGTTAATTGCTATTGAAGGTGTTTACACTTTTAGCAGAGTGTTCATTAAAAAGTTGAAGGTAACCAAAATTCCCACCAAGCGTTTGATCTCATTACCATGGGTAGCACACAGCTTAACTACAGGAATGTGAGAACACATGTAAGAAAAAAAGGAGTTTTAACCTCCACTTTTATTTTATTGTTAACACAGGATAACATCAAGTGTCACAAGGTAGGTGAGACCAAGCTTCAAGTGCATCACCAGCTGAAGTTGTCAAGGCCAAACAAATTTATTTTTGGTTTGAAAGGAAAGAAATATATCAAGCTATTCAGACCACAGCCACACAAATGCCATCACACAGACAGGTGTTACCAAACTAATTGCATTTGAATATTTATAGATGAATGGGTAATATGGATAGAATTGCTTAACCAAGCAGTATGGACTGCGATAACAGGCGGGTAAAACAATTTTAGTCACATCAAAACAATAACATGCTCCCTTTCTTCATAGCCAGAGAGTTGATACAAATGAACAAATGTACTCCCCACCCTCATGCAGTCATCTCATATGCAGTTAGCCTTCTTTTAGGCAGTATTGCATATAGTGAATGGCAACCCCCAATTCAAACTTGCAGGGATGAAGCTTCAGTACTCTTAAATTCATTTACTTCAACAACACATTTGGATCCAGAGAGTTTATCAATCATGTCTGAGTGCTACCACATCAAACAAAACACAGCAGTTTCAAATGAAAGCAATATATAGGTTGGGGTCAACAAGTTAGCTATACAAATGCATTTCATCCCTGTGAAAACGAAATAACTCTGGCCACTGGAAGATCCCAAAATTGCAGACATAGGACAATTATATGCCCACAAAAGGTAAAGGAAGGAGAAACATAGTCTCCTTATTAAACCTAGCACTGAAAAAACTTCTTTTGTTTTTTATTTTGCTACAACAAGCCAGTGTTTGTAACAAATAGATCACACCTTACTTGGTTTCATATATTGGTACAAATTTCAAATCCTTCAACATTTGTATGATTGAAAGATATTAGTTAATGATTTCCAGCAAATTTCTGGAATCTTTTCCACAATAATCTCTTTATTAATTGCAATAAAATAATGGCATCTGAACACCCTTATTTGACCCTCAAAGTTCCTTTAACCAAAAAGATACCATCATTTTAATTCGACAACACTGTATAGGTGCTGAATCAATACATGAGAAGCTATTGATATGAACATGTGGGGTTTCTTGAACAGTATCTGAAACTGAAAGCAATTGTCATACATGAGCATAAACAACTTGTTAAAGAAATCTTGATTAGTCTCTTGAAGAGAATGTACACAGCCAGCATTGCAAATCCACATTCAAGCAAAAACATACAGCATGAACATAAAAACAGTAACAGAAGACAAAAAAAAAAAAAAAAAAAATTGACAAAATTTAAATAAAAGGAGAAGAGGAGGAACTAGGAAGAATTACTCACTGACAGAAACTAATTAAGGTGCAATAATCTTTGGTAAATGGGCTTGTTCCATTTTTACTGCAATTAAACTCTATGAAATGTTAGAAAAACTGAAAGTGCTACTGTTAATTCAATCAAAACACTTCTTTAAGTGGGGAAAAAGGAGATAATGAGACTCATTTTCTTCATCACCCTTTCACTACCTCTCTACGTAGGCTCACTGACTTCTTAAATAGAGCACATATATCCCCTAAGTCACATGCAACAGTGGTAAAATACGTTTACAGAATACATTTTAATACAGCAATAGATGTCAAACAAAATAAGTCTACTCTATGATCTCGAATAGATTCAGAAGCAAAATATATTCAGAAAAGTTGCATTTACACCAATTTAAGTGATGCAGAGCTAGTCAGTTTAAACATTGAATCACGACATACGTACAGTAACAATATCACCATAAAAATTTATCTTAAAATTAACCATCTATATTATTATCAATTCAACAATGATGCCACACACAGAATCTTAAGGAACAAAGCTACAACCCACTATCACTTCAGAATTATAAAAAATCCCCAAATTTACATTGCAATTTTAATTTCAATACTCCAAAAAGTGAATGGTATTTAAGCTGGTGCTCGGAATATTTCATTTTAACTTACTCCTGTTTGAGATGTCTATTTTTACCATTTCTTCCACAGTAATATGTAGTTAACAAGATCATACATTAGCTTAGACCCTTCACAATACTAGCATGTTATTATAATTCTCCATTTCAAATCCTCAAAATTGCTATCTATAAAGGATTCCTCCACCACTCCAGGACACAGATCTTTACCTGTTGTTTTAAAGTCTGTTACACTGGGCTAACAGTACACACTTTCAAGCAAGAAAATCCATCATACAAAAAAAGACAATTTTTAACAGGCAGCAGTGTGAAATATGCAACAAAAATGAAAGGCAATAGCAGATATCTATCCTAGGATTGTTCTGACAATGTACCATACCTCTAATAGTTATGTTTCTAAAGTGATTCCTTAACAGCTCCAAAAATATTGTTGCAAAATTCTCCGTACAAAGACAGATGTTACCAATGGTTTGTATAGTTAATATCAAAAAGCACACACTCCATCACAAGGAATAGTTCTATTTCAATATATCCATGCAAACTGTTGGGTGTTCAACGGCAGAGAGCCAACTGAGCATAATTTGGCTTCATGGGGCACTGAATCCTGCCTGCTCACTGCACAACTATGTACTGTACAGACAGACACATCACTGCATGCAGTCAGAGCATGCAATACCACTGCTCAACACTTCGTAGCAGCTCATAATTAGAGAGCTGGATTTCTGCCTGGGCATGTACTGTAATGCACCGTCCAACGGAGAGAGGTTGAAGGGTGTTGAGTGGATGGCTATATAAACATAGCTGGATGAGGCAATGCTAGGCATTGCTTTCAGAGAACTGTCTACTGCTGTTGCTGCTGCTGTATCATGTATTTCACACTGGCTGTCTTTGACAAGACATTTTATCACTGGTGATGAGCACCCAGAGGAAAATACAGTACATTGGCACATGATGTGAATGCAGGGGAAGCTTCGTGAATTTAGTTGCCGTGGACAGGCAGCACCAAGAAAAACACTGAACACTGAACTTATTGTTCACCACACTTTTCAATTTGATAAATGGAAGCAGTTAAATGTTTCATTGACAGTTTTGAGATTATAGTTGTAAAGAAGCAAAGAAAAAACAGAGGCCATCTATTTTGGATGAATTAAAATACACAACAATACTAGCAGCATATTCTGGAAACCTGAGCAGTCTGAAAAGGGACAACAAACATACTGTTTCAAATTAAAGGGCAGGAGCAGTCATCCCAAATTGAAAAAATTGTAGTTGACTGTCCAGTTTTATGATTGGCTGTTGGGAGTCATGTGACAATGTTTTTTCTCTTCAAATGTGAAATTTACCAGAAATAACTGCTTGATTTACCTTGAATATGCAATAGTAAAGTCATAAAATGTAATGAAAGATACTTTGAAGAGAAATAAGATTAAAATTGTGTTATTTAGCTTTTTCTTCAAAATAAGTTTGGGGGGACTGCTCTTTAGCTTTTAATGCTCACAACATGAACTAGACAGATGCAATGTATATAAAGCATTGGTGACTTATTTCTTTACAAACACTGTCATGATTCTATAAAACCAATTCTGCATTCACAATGAAATTTCTGAAATGGTTACTTCAACCATATTTTTAAATACTAAAATGTATTTACATATGCACTGTACAAGTAGTTAAATATTAACAGGTCAATAATCTTGAATTTTTCTTGTTTCTATTTGTGCTGTTATATTTGAGACAAAAATTACAAGGCATTCACCCAGTTGATACATTAAGTGAGTTTCCAAGCAAATATTTAAAGCATGCATTTACAATTAAACATGCACATACCCATTAGTAAGGCTGCATAGGTTCTACTGTCATATGACAAGGGATCAATACAAGGCTGAATATCTTAGCATTTAGGAGAGCTCCTGGATGCATAGCTTAGAAGCATCATATCAAGACAAAACGGATTGCTGCCATGATATTTTGGAGATCTTTAATTGAGACATTTCAGTGTAAACCAAATATGCAATATTTCCCTTTGAATAGAGGGTGGATTAATATAATTTGTTACGTATCAAAATCTAAGATTTAGTTTTAGGTACTTTCAATGTAACCATACTACAACACTTTTTAGTGTTATGAGGCCATGATCCAGGTGTGCTAGAAAATTCTTCAGACATCAAAGAGTGTAGTAAGTGTGCTGTTTCATTGAAATTTAAGATACAAGCTCCAAATTTTCAACTGGGTGAGCAAAAAATCACACTCAGCACAGAGATTTGAGGTGAGTGATGGTGTAAGAGAATGCACTTGCATGCCTCAAAATTCAAGGCCTTTGTTACAGGGAATAATTTACCATTCAAATTTTGCAGAGCAGTTCTGAAGATTTTTGAGGTCTTAAACACATGGTTTGTGAAAATGCAGGGGCTATGCACACAAAAAATTGCTACACAATTTTTCATTTGTTTAGCGACTTGGCCTGCTTGTGTAGCAAATTGCGATGCGATACTGGATAAATTACTCCCTATGTTATATCTTCTGCAACTCTTGCTTGATTATGAAGACTAACGATAAATGCTGGTCACCTGCTATCTGAATACCTAGGTTTACCTGACTTGTAGTCCTTGTAGGGCTGTGACGGTTAATCGGTTAACCGACCGACCCGTCGGTTACTCGTGCGTCATTCCAAGCTTTATAGATTAACCGTTTTTGTATTGCCAATTACTCAGTCGCCACGGCGTGGCTTTGTTAGTAAATTGTTACACAAACATCGTGCAACAAACAGTGTCAGTTTCTCACAAATTATCGCTCGAACAATAACTGTAAAAAGAGTTCTTAAATCGGCCGTTTGATTGAACGGATTAATTCTGCAGCAGCTCCCTGAATTAAGTACATAATGATGAGTGACAAGTGGCGCACCCATTATTACAATCGTTGGCAGAACTTCGTGTGCTCGTCTGCTAATCCCTTCAATAGCTACACCCAAGCACATCTTTAGAAATAAGCGGCATGTTTGAGAGATTACCAAGCGAGAAGAAAGCCACAAGACATGCAGGGAGCCGTAACAAAAGTGCGTAATGCTGCTGTGAAAGAGTTATTAAGCTCTGTACTTCTATGGCAATGAAACCTCCGCGAGACTACGATTAGGGCACAAAAGTATGTTTGAATAAATCCCCCCACTGTAGCTAATCGGAATATTTTATCATGCTACACCTCCGTAAATTTCATTATTTTTCATTGTTAGCAGCAGGATTTTGAAAAAAATTAACCCGTAAAAATATGATCGTAAGTGTCAGATAATTCCTGCCATTTTGTTGTTTGCCCAATATCATGTAAAATGGAACATTCCATGTTGATTTTTTTGAATAAGCATACGCAGTTCGTTGAACCGACTGGGTTGTATGTAGTTGCGATAGTGTACTCTACTGTAGAAGTCCACCCTACAATCGCACGTACAGCAAAAGTACTCAACGATCTCATTTTCAGCGGTTCTGGACAGCAAAAATATGGACTCGATTAACATATCTTATGGTTCCTTTCTGCAGATATCAATATCCCCGTATTTTTGCCACTTCTTGTCCAAACCCTATGTCTTGTTTAAAAATAATCAGCAAACGAAATGCACTTAAGTCAGATCCCCGAAAAATCCACGTACGCAGAGATTTGTGATGCCGTTTCTTGGTGAGTTTAGCACGGGGCTTGGCCGGCTGCACAGGCCAGCTATGTAAGCCTGGGAATTGTGATCGTCATAATGCAAACTCAATGGGGAAATTCGTTCGGAGGTCTGGTATTTTCACACACTAAATCCCATAGGCGATGGTGCGAGTTGTGATTGGCTGGCTCAGAATCAACGTATTTGAACCAATGACAATGCAGAGGCAATTCAAAATTTGCAATAGATCGCGTGCATATGATGTCACTGAGCAAAACATGGTCCCTTGTTTAGTGGTAAAAACGGATACGCACGCAAGTCTACTGCATGCATGGGACCATGTGTATCATTGTTTTTGTTCGTAATGACGTCATTTGATAACATTCCATAAGTCCCACTGTAAATAACTTTATGGTAGGAATGCTGGGAATACCTTAATTTATGCAGGATAATAGGGCTTGGTTGTGCTGTTTGCGGCTGGTGGGCCGTTTACAGTGCAACTGTACAGATCGCTACTATGACAAACACGTGAGCGCTGTACATTTATTGAACACTGCATTGCAAGCAAGCTGCATCAAAACAGCGGTGCCGGAGTGTTTCATGAAATAACTGGCGATAAATACAACAGTTGGTGGAATGTTAAAAAGCGCACATGGTCTGAAGAAAGCTTCAGTAAATGCAGGATATTCACTGTGAAAAGATGATATAAACTCAGCGCAAAATACTAACATTTTTGCCACGTGCTCACATTGGAGAACATGACTTACGACGCCATTTTGAGACTTGTACCTTCCTGTACAAAAGTGATGGCGCTCTTTGGAAATGACTTTTTGTTGTTGTGGTGAACATTATGTCATTTTCAGTTAAACGGTTATCCGCCGGTTAATAAAATCGGTTAAACGGATAGTGAATTAACAGAAAATGCACAGCCCTAAGTCCTTGTCACATAAATTCTATATTTCACACACAAAGAGAAGTAAGAAAATGTCACACAAAGTTACTGATATACAAAGTATGATTAAAAATGCAAAGGAACTGTGTCTACTTCCCAACTTTAAAAAATATATTCAAGGCCACTCCTCCTTCCCTTTCCCCAGCATTAAAAGTGTGATGGGGAAGATGTACACTTGGACGCCTCTAACGGGACAATTTCACACAAAAGTTAACATACAGATTTGGGAAAGGGTGCTAATTCAGTGTGTGAATACTATTCAATAAAAGATGAAATTGGAAAGATGAACAGTATCATGTGGCACAGTGGTTGAGTTCTTGAAAATTTATTTCATATATTTTGCTCACTTTTTCAAAGATGTAACTGAATGTGAGCAGCCACAAAGATAAATCAATTTCCTTCACTCTTCAGTAAGCCAAGAAGCTATGTACATTCACATTTATGCCCACTGTTGAGATTTAACAAACATCACTAACAAAATATCAGCGGATACTGTATACACTTGTTATAAGTAGCTGAAAATTCTGAAACAAGAAGATAGCCGTAGATGCATGGCCGTTTCTGTGTTTACACCAATCCTAAATGCCTTAATTTCAAGCCTAACAAGTGATGCGCTAATCAAGATTTAATTCCTAATCTGCTACTGAGTGGTCAGCTATGCAAATCCCTGACTTTTGCTAAATTAGATCTAAAGGTAAATAAGGTAATGGGTTATTTACCTGGGTTACAGACCTTTGGTTTATGGATTGAGCTACTGGTTTACATATCTTGACACTAGGTGCTACCAGAACTGACAGCATCACAAACATGGCTGACAAAAAGAAAACAGAAATTTTGAAAGCTCTTTGCAAGGAAACCACAGTATTGTGCAGGAAAATTGGGATTGGGGAAGGGTAAGATTGGGCTTGATGCCATGTAAAAATTCTCAGAAATTTGACTTGCTTGCAGGGAAATAAGCACTTTTTTCCAGCCTTCATTCACAAAAATGTAACACTTCCTGTTTGGCAAAATTGACTTACCAGGGACTCAACAACACATAATGACAGGATATATTGCCACAAAATATAACACCATTTAGTTGATATTGACTTACCAGAGACTCAACAACACATAATGACAAGATATAATGCCACAAAATATAGCACTATTTAGTTGATATTTTTTCATAAAATATGGTTCACAAAGTGAGTCATGGTTAAAAGGTACATAAAAAGTATACAACATTGGTTGAAATTTGAACTATCAATCAACTACAGAATTCTACAACACTTTTTCAAAGTTATTTAAAAAGACTAAACACACCAACACAACTGTGTTATATAGTGTCAGTCAACTCGATAAGTAATTCAAAGTTAATATTTTTTTCCCAGTATGGTTCAATTTAAAATTTGGTTTGCCTTTACATGCCTCTTCAGACAGGGGGAAATAACCAAGGCCTCTGAAATTGAATTGCAAAACACAATGGTTATATTTTATAGGTTCTAGTTATCAGGAAACACATTTCCTTCCTTTCTTCCATTTTTTTTCCTTCATGAAGGGGGAGAGAGGAAGAGGGGAGTTCTGTTAACTTCTACTTTGTGTAATTAATTTTCGACACAATGGCGTTCCCCTTACATGGCATGAAACTTCCCAAAAGACAAATAAATGCAAAAAAAATTTATCACTAATCTTGTGGTTAGGCATTTTCTTTACAAAAGATCGGCAATTCCTTCTTAAGTACAGTGAAAGGGATATAGCTAAAATGTTATAATGATTCTGCTAGCAATGATGAAAGAGTAACTTAACAAAAATAATATAAATTATTAAGCCTATATACTCCCCCCCCCCACGGGGTGCTCAATTAGACACAAAGTAAAGAAAAACAACAAATAAAACAATTAGACCAAATAAACAGAAGATATCTCTCTGGAGATGAGTTTAGGAAGTCTTTTAAAAGCTGAAACACTGATGCCAGATTTCATTTTCGGCAAAGAAAATGCCTCCCAAAAGCAAGGATCAGATACCTGAAATAGTCTATAATCTCAAGAATGTTTGTATCTTTGTTTTTGTTGGAGATAAATAGTGCTAAGACAAAGATTCTTCAAAAGCCAGAATAGATTATGCAGCTAAGAAATATGGGCTGTTACCCATTCCACTGAGTGACTTGTAGACAGTGCACAGACTTATGTAGCTGATTCGGAACTTAGGGGGTGGATTGTCATCTATCTGGATTCAAGCATTACCTTTGCTTCAAGGGGCTGTTCAGTATAAAGGGTAAGAAAGCAAAATCAATTCCACATTCCCTTTGAGTCCACAATCCACTTCAGTACAATCATAGCAAGAACCAAGACTGCAAGCTCACCCCAACAAGATCAAGCATTTGGTATATCTTACTCCTTCTCCCTAGAGGTATCAAATGGAATTTAACCGCTCAGTTTCTAACCTGCTGGTGTAAGTCGACCAGCCACTGCCTTTTCTCCTGCTGTGACCCACTGATTTGTTTTCCCTACTCCATTGCTCATGCTAAGCAAAAAGCACAATAGCAGAATGTTCCATTTTTGAAGTTTTCGGTATGACTTTAACTCCAGACCAGGATTCTATCTCCCTCCCTAGTGCGTTCTCTGTCTACCAGCCAGAAAAAGACTTTGTTACTTGGTATAATAGATGGGACTGAATAACACACCAACACTGATGTGTACATTTTGTCAGCTAGATAGAAAGGTGAAGTTGAAACACAGCTTCAAGTGCAGGTGAAATTCAAATTTGGTTTCAAACAGATTTGAGTCTAACCTTTTAGTCCCATCTTATTACAACAAGGGAATACAGGTTTCCAGCATCACAAGAAAATAAAATTCCATGATATATCCATGATTTTTCCATGATGAAATTTCAAAATTCCAGGATGCAAACATTTACTTATTAACCAGTCCAGACAAAAGAACAGTTATTAAAGTACTGAACTAGATCAACTGACAGTCCAGAAGAGTCTCCCTTTTCAGAGACTTAATTTGTCTCCAATAATGGAGACAAATTTGGCGCCATTTTTAAATTCATCCACAAAGCTGTACCATGTGCATAATACAAAACATAAGGCTTTACCTTTGAAACCTTTTTTAGAAAATTAGTTCCTGCTTAGAACATTTCAAAACCGAGATGTTCTTGTTGCCAAAAATTTGATCTACAACTTTCCCATGAACTTTTTAATAGTCCACCATGTGTCTTTTGAGGAAATATCGATTAAAGTAATGACACTTACAGACGACCCTCATTAATAGACGCTGTACAGTCGCCTAAACTCACACAACCTTATTGTGCATGATCGGTATTTGGTGTCAGCACTGCCATAAAGCCTGCACTCGTAAGTCTTACTTTGGCAACCCTGTAAATTAGGCTACATGGGCGAGGTTCTTATTTTCTCTAACCTCCAAGTACAGTTACGAAATTTAGATATACTCAGCTTCTACGAATTTGTTTGAGCGTAAGAAGCTCAAACCTACTGTAGCTAACAAGAAGAACAGACAATGTGTAAACCGTGGGTATGAAGGTTACTCATAAAACAGCGTATATAGGCTATCCTTGTTTCACGTTACTCTAAACTGGCCCTTTAAGACCACTGAATTGAAAAACGAGAGAAACTTACACAACAATGAGAATCATTCACTGAGGATGAATTGTTGGAGACCAGTTCTGATTATCTTTTCCCACCAAACATCGCTATTGCAAGGTTTCAAATGGTCTTACGAAAAACATCGTGTTGTCTTTGTTATAACCACACTGGTACAGTACATGACGAATCATTGGGGTGGGTGAGTTAGAAACAACAGCTGTTACAAAAAAAAAGGTCTTGAATATTTATATTTCACGTTGTACAAAAAGTCTCCATTTACAGAGACTTTATTTGTCTCCAAAAAGGGGGACTCTCCCAGACTGACTGAAAGCTGTACTTTTTACAGTAGTGTTTACACTTAGCTTAATGTGAACATGTAAAAGTATCACGAAGGCATAAAATTTTTCACCTTAAAGAAGTATCACAAATCCAACCAGGCAGAAATCTCCAAGCTTCAGTGCATGATATCACTTGGGATGTATGTTGGGCATTTGTGAACCTTCCCTTATGCCTGTGTGAACTTTACACTGACACTATTTTGGTTTTTTATTCATGCCAAACCTTAAAGGGAAATACTGCATTTAAAATGCTCCAACATAGCATTAAAAGAGAATGGCTCTAGTCATTATCTAATCATTTGGCCCCAAGAATAAACCCCAACAATAGCTTCATCTCGTCAAAATATTATACACAAGACATGTTATGGAAGTTGCACCTTTTGAAATGTTGAAAGTTTGGGTGAACAAGTTATTCTTCAGCAACAAGCAAATGAATCTTTATCTGATGGCAACTTACTTTGTGAAAAGAAGGCTACCATACTGCCTTATTTTTAATTATTTATCACTCTTGGCCAACAAATTTTGGTTTTAAAAGGATTAAACTCCCTTGTAAAACAAACCCAATATTTCCCTCACCGTCAACCGGAAATGCAGTGTTATATTGCTCACAAATACCAGTTTATACATCTGCAAATGGGAACATTCTGCTGGGAATGACCCACACCATTCAAAGTCATGCCATTTTAGTAAGTAACAGTCAACATGGTCAAAGTCTGATAAGTGTGACAATGATTCTGAGATTACAAGAACTCCTTTTATTACAATACCATTTATCAACATGGTACATTACGCTACACATTCTGCACGGAGACATAATTTGTTAACCACGTCTTGTGGTGTCCTGAATGATGTCATCTTCAAAATTGTGGTTAAATCCTTGCATTCAACTTAAATAGAACTTAATCAAAAGTATGCTACAAAACAATTTGCAGGACAATCATTTTAGTGCTATTTTTGGAATCTTTATTTGGGGTACACTTAGTAATTTTCCTTTTATACAATAATGTCAACTTAGGCAACATCATGATGTAATAGGAGAAACAGATCTGGAGGCAAGGGGCCCTACTCCCTTTTGGCTTTTTAGTGCTGAGGTGCTTCAGTTTATGTACCACAACCACCTAAACACACTAAAAAGCCACCCAGTCTGATAACTTCCCCAATACCCCCAAAACCCTGATTTTGAGGACTTTTTCAGGGTATTGCTACTTCATCAATTTTGCACTGGGCCCTGAAATTGAAGATAAGGTGCCTGAAGCTTCTTTTCCATGAAGATATTGTGTGACTATATGAAAGCTTTGTGCTGCTAATATCTCAGTGTAGTTATTCAATGAGAAGAGTGGTTAGTAGGACATGACATCAATTATTTACACTTCACCTAGTCAACTGTGAAGGTGCTACATGGAGCACATCTGGCTAGATTTTGCCATGATAGCCAAGCAATTCTTCAGCATTTGTCTTTGGCTTATCAAATTGAATGATTTTTCCAGGATTTGAAGCATTTTGCCTCAAATTCCATGATTTTTCCAGGCTTTAAAGCATCTTTTTTAAATTCCATTACTTTTCCAGGTTTTCCAGGTAAAGATGGGAACCCTGGGAATACCATGGACATACAACCTCCAATCCACTGGGGGAGTGCCTGAGGAAGATGCCTACCAGATGTGTTCAATGAGAGGCTTGAGAGCTATACCTCCTATAACAGAGGGTGTTTGGTTTAGAACTTAGACCATCCGTCTTTTACCTGGAGGGTCTGGGTTGAATTCCTGGACAAAACCATACCAAAGACTTTAAAATGGATCACATTGCCAATGTGCATGATGCTCCCAGTAAACAATGGAGGGAACAACCCAGGGTTCCACACTTGGAAGAAAGGTCAAGGGCACTACTAAAATTCTAGAAAAAATGATGTGAGACAAACGTGGGCCCTATCTCAATGTTAGTTTCAAGGGCCATGAATAAAAGTTGCATGCTTGAGCAAAAGGCAAAAATATATGTGGCAGGAATGGAAGTATTCCAATAATTTTGTCAGGGATTGCAGCTTAAATCTGAGGTCTAGAACAAAACCAAACCCATGGCAATGATAAAAAGGCACCAAGACTGAAATGCTGTTCCAAAAGTTGCCCACGGTGCACGTTCCTTTTGCTCAATGAAAACTACTGCCAAGCATATTAACATAATGCATTCTCTGAAATTCGTTCACAGAACAATTAAATTTTCATTCAATTTACCTTGGCAAATACACATTGGACTTAGCATTTCCCATGAACCAACTTTCAGAAGAAAGATTTTGAAAATTTCAACGATTGGAATGAATTTCATTTGGCAAACTACAACGGGGGAATTAAAACCCTGAGGCTGCGATTTTTTTCCCTTTTTCTTCCACATTCCTATACAAAGAGTACATTAGATACCTCCATAACCTTATAACCTTCCTGCTCTATAATACTTGTGTATACTGCTCTCAGGCTTTCAATTAATGCAAGCAATAGGCCTACATGTTACAATATCAGCCATCCCTCAAACAGTGGAAAGTTGAAAACTTCCATAGTTTTCTAAAAGATGACAAAGGATGATTACAAAGGTTAGAAACAAAATGTGCCAGGTGTAGTTTTGTCACAATGTACTTACCGCAAATATCAGATCGATGCAAGCAGTAGAACCTAATAATAAACTAAGCAAAGGGCACAAACAGATCTCCCCTTAATTATTACACTCTCCAGCAGCTTGATTGAGAATCCTCCCACATTCTCAGCTCATAAATTCTTGTTTGAATAACTCAAACTTTAGACAGGAACCAGCAGTCTTGAAAGTCTATAGATGGCTCGCAGCATTAATTCACCAGATGAGAATGAAAGGGCCCCTACAATTCACATCAGGAAAGTAATGAACATCAATGACAGTAATTCTAAAATGTTTAAAGAAACTGTTCTAAAAAATACTTTATTTTAGTTACAGCACCTGAATGAGAACCACCACACAGCCAGTATGTCACTACTTCTCTGATAAAACACGACAAGAGTGTTTGACAGACAGACACTTCTTTGGATTAATGGAGCATACAATCTAGCTGGTCAATAATGTATGTCTCTCACTGGAATTCATTACAGTAATACACTACTACTGTAGGATGATAATGACCCCTTGACAGAGAACCTACTTTTATTAGCAAGCCAACGATTTATTCAGAAGAGAATTTTGGCAGGAAGCATGTCTGTGCAAGATGCACCAACATAACACATGGCTCTAACCTTTGGCAGTGTAGCTTTTAAAAGTGCCAGAGATCTGAAAAAATATTGGAATCATGGAGTATTAATAATAAATTAATGTTTAACGACTCCAAGACAGAAGTCCTTCAGATTTCTTCTTAATTTCTGAATTGCCTTTCTTTTCCTAAAATTTCAATTGACACTTTTGTTGATATTACTAGTAATGCTTAGAGTAGACTTGGTGACACTATGGATAGCACCCTGCAAATGAAAGATCAGTTAGATATCACCATTTTTGCTGCTTCTGTTGCTATTTATATGATAGGTCAATTAAACAAATATCTTGATCGTTAATCCACAGGGCCTCTTGTTCATGCTTTTGTTATGTCCGGCCTTGAATTTTGTAATAGTCTACTATAGGGACTTCCATTAAGCCACATTTCAAAGCTACAAGGTATACAAAATTCTGCTGCAAGATTAGTTACTCTTTCCAAGAAGTACAAACAAATTCTCCAATCCTCCTTAAGTTACACTGGTTACCTGCATATCATATTAATTATAAGATAGCTCTACTTACCTTCAAATCTTTATGTGGCATTGCTCCTCGTTACGTACATTTCAAGTCTCATAAACTGGTACTCACTAAATCACTGTTTAAGATCATCATCTCAATTATTAATTTCCCACTCTCCAATATCTACAACCAAGTTTTATGGGACCAGACCTTTTAAATTCTCTTCCCCTGAGGTTTGGAACAGTGTGCCAGCTAATGTGCTCTCTTTAATTAATTTGAATCATTTTAAAAAGAATTTGAAAACCTATCTTTTTAACTGTTTAAACTGATCTCTGCTTTGTACTTTAGAAATTTTTTTCTTTTTTTCTGTTTTGTGTTTAGTGAACTTTGTTTTTTGTTGTTAATCTTTTCTTTTTACAGTGCTTTGATTGTATTTGAAAAGTGCTTTACAAATAGCATTATTATTGTTATTACTACTTTTTATTTGTGGGCCAGTCATCTTTAACATTTAAAAAAGAAAAAGGCTAAGTTACAAAAATTGTTAACATATAAACAATTAAGATTGTTTATTGGCTATGTAGTGCACTGTATATGCACGGTGTGCAATCTTGCTAAAGCATACGGGATAATTAGTTTATGAAATGTATGAGGCTCCAGAGGGTTGGCTAAAGCCCATAAGGTGAATGTGGATTCCTCTGACTTCTTTGACCAAAAAGAGGGTTTTTATTTTTTGAAATAGATAAAAATAGAGGTTAAGCATACAATTACAAAGCACCATTCTAGAGTTGCTACCATTTACACTGTGTGAATTCCCACAAGGAGGCTGTAATACCAGCACCACAAACTGTACCTCCTAATTTGCCTCGTGGAATCTTTAGTGGAATCCTGTAGTGCTTTTATTTTTCGCTAGATAGTTATTGCAAATGATAATATCCAAACTCCCTGGTTTGAGAGTCTATGAAGGATGGCTCCTAATTACCTCCTATCACTCTATGCATACCATTCACACCTTTACTTACCTATTTTGCAAAGAATAGGTCTAAACACTGTTAGAGGTAAGTGAGGAGTGAAATAGATTCATATAAATACTTAGGTAAATAAGAGGTAAAGAAGGGTAAAACTGGTTCCCTGAAAACCCAGTACATAATGCTTTCTTCCTGATCAATTAGTTAGTTAGATGGAGTTTTATGGTCCAGTTTCCAACCAACTGGTTCAAGTCAAGCCAGCCACCGCCATTTTTCCAATTGTGGCTCACTGGCTTGTTTTCCTTGCTTGTTTGCTTATGCTGAGCTGAGCACCAAGCACAATGGCAGTTGCTTCCATTTTTCAAGTCTTCCATACGACCAGGAAAGGACTCGAACTCCCAACCTCCCAACTGCATACAGTCGGTCTTCTTCCTGATCAAGAACAATTTGCATAATTTTCTACAAAACAAATTGCACACCAGTGACCTGAACATGTTTATGGTGTTGTAAGTTCCTATGATAAATGATAACCTCTGTCTAGGGTGTAAATCCAATTTTGTGACATCATGATCATTTGCTTAGAGTCAATACAATAAATAGCAAGTGTTATGGATTACCTTAATGTGGGTAGACTTTTACACATCATGCTAAGGTGGTATACATGAGGCAGGGCATGTTTTTCTTGGAAATTTTCCTGCATTCATCTACACATATTGTCTCAATCCAACAAGTGGTGACAAGTCTTCTTTTATTGTTATTTGATAAGGACACATCAAATTTTAAGCAGAGGAAAGTCAATGCACTTATTAGACAGCTTGCAACTTTCCAGAAACATATCACAATTCTTAGATGAGGCGTGAGTTGATTTTGGCTTTGACTCGGCTGGAGGCAAGTATGATCTGACCACAAAACTGTGTAAATCAGCATATATTAATACATTGTCTGGGGAGTTTTCTGTCATGTAACTGTTGATAAAGTCTACATTTTGTAGAACCTGTCCACATAGCTAACCTTGACAACTTAAGAATAGGTCTAAGAGAGTTATTCATCACTAACACTTTTTCAATTCTCCCAGCCTTCTTTCTTCTAGACCCTCCTATTTTTGACTTAAATACTCATTTTTCTCCAGACACAAATATC
This sequence comes from Holothuria scabra, assembly GCA_037179385.1. Lineage (NCBI taxonomy): Eukaryota > Metazoa > Echinodermata > Holothuroidea > Aspidochirotida > Holothuriidae > Holothuria > Holothuria scabra. The sequence goes on along the minus strand of CM074180.1, from coordinate 29,334,524 downwards.
CTACTGTAGTTAAATGCTTCAGGGTATACCCTGTTCAACATGCACAGCTGTAAACAGCAACCGACCCACTCTCAGTATAAGATGTGTAATGTGAGCTATTACATTTTTGTAATCTAATGCCAATCAAAGACTGTGCTAATTAAAAATTTTGTAAATTACCTGTAAATTTATCATTTGGATAGAGGAATAACTGCCTTTTAACTTCATTGACTCATTGAGCTGCTTCATGAAATTAAAATTTTTTTTTCAAATCTGCTAAGTTTTCTTCACATACCAATGACAAATGGTCAAACTTAGACAATCCCCACATCCTTCATACAAATAACTGTTTTATGAGTGAGTACTTCATGGTTCAATTCGGTTTTAAAAAATTCACGACCTCACAAAACAGTTACAAGTCAGGGCCGGCATCACAAAATTCAAAATTTTACCTTTCCTATTTACTACAAGCATTGTCACATGGTGAAAACCAATTAAATTCTCTCATGAAGTATCAATATTAACTCAATGAGCCCCTTTGAAAACAACAATAGAGACTGAGGTCTGCTAGCCATTAGAAAGTTATAGTTTAAAAAGTAATGCAAAAACATACTGTTTCATACATGAAGGATAACACAAGAAATCATGGATAGCCCTTGTCATTTCCATTAATATAACATGAGGACTGTGTATAAGAGGATGGGGCATTATAAACTTTTTAAGCATCTCAGCAGCATTCACACAAGAGCTGAGTCAGGTATGTGGGTAGTTGGATACCCACCAAATATACAGGCACCCTATTCTGAAATGATCAAAATGTGTAACCTGCCTCTCATCTGTTGAGAAAATTGTACAAATTCCCCCCACCTTCCTGGTGGATGTATTCACGAGCGACTATACTTACCCCTTGCTACATCTTAATTGCATATTACCCGCGCTCCGCGCACTACTCGGAAAAGTTCTAGCACCGCAGCCTCACCTCGCCCCGCACAACTAGACAATCCTCCTCATCACCCTGGAGCGCAAGGCGAGGAGGTTATCCCCGCGAACACTTACCAGAGTGAGCGGCCAGAAGCAACCCAAGAGACCGGAGGGACCACGGAGCACTTCCGAACCAGGGCCGCCCAACCGCAGCCAGGAGGCGTCGCCAAGTGAAGACAAATTTGGCCCCGAATTTGCCCCCGCCCGAAGGCCCAAACCGAATCCTCACGAGGTCTGAGGGCACTGAACACTATGTACCACAAGAGGAGCAATAGTATTTACATATCTACATCTGTTATGTACACATAGGAGTATATACAGATAAAACTGCCCCCGGCCCCCACGGGGGAGGGCTGGAGGGAATGTAGAAAGGGGTAAGTATAGTCGCTCGTGAATACACCCACCAGGAAGGTGGGGGGAATTCACATCGCTGACATATACTTACCCCTTGCTACATCTTAATTGCATTAGAGTGACACCGAGCAGTTGGTGGGGGGAGCCTGGGGGGCGCCCAAGGCCGCCCGGCCGAATGCCGCCCCTGCCGACAGAGTATCCGATAGGTAACAGGCGACAAAGGACGAGGGAGTCTTCCAGGCAGCTGCTTTGAGGATATCCTCGATTGGCACGCCTGCGAAGAGAGCCCTCCATGCCGCCTGGCCTCAGACCTCATGTGCCCGGACCCGTTCATGAGTATGCAGTTGGATGACCTCGGACAGCCATCGGGAGATGGTGTCCTTAGAGGCTGCCGTGTGCGGCCTCCTTGGGAGGACGAACAGCCTCTGGGAGGCCCTGAGGTCCTTGGTCCGGTGCAGGTACCACTTAAGGGCCCTGACCGGGCACCACCTCTTGTCCCCCCGTATGGAGGATGCTGTCCCAATCTCTGGGATGAACATATCCCCTGGGAGGAAGTCCAAGGTCTGGTTCTTGGCAAGAAACCCGGGGTCTGGAATAAGACGGACTCCGTGGCTCTCGAACCGAATATGGCCCGGCTTGACAGAGAGTGCCTGCAGGCAGCTCCTCCTTCGAGCCGAGGCCACCGCTACCAGGAACAGGGTCTTGCGAGTCAAAAGCTCAAGGGGGGCTGAGTGGAGCGGTTCGAAGGGCTCCGCCGCGAGGGCCCGCAGCACTCCATTGATGGACCACGAAGGTGCAAGGGGCCGCACCACGGGTCTGGAATTGCTCATCCCCCTGAGCAGCTGGTGGATAGCCGCACTTGACCCCACCGAGGAGCCATCAGAAAAACCCTGATGGACCACGGCAATGGCCAAGCGGTAGTTCTTGATGGTGTTGACCTGCTTGCCCTCGTCAAAGAGGACCATCAAGAACTCTGAGACCCGCACAAGAGACGCCGAACATGGAGAAGTCTCATTCCTTGCGCACCACTCCCCGAACCTTGCCAATCTAGAATTGTAAGTTCGGTGAGTGGAGGGTCTCCTTGCTCCGGCTGCCATAGAGGCAACGTTGTCAGGAAGTCCCTGTGCTCGGAGGGAATTCCTGACAGCCTCCAGGCAGTCAAGTGCAGATCCTGTACCCGTGGGTGAAGGACCCTACCCCGGTCCTGGGAGACCAGGTCTCGGGCCGGGGGAAACACCACTTGGTGATCCATCAGCAGGTGGAGGAAGAGTGGGAACGACGGTTGCCTGGGCCACAATGGGGCCACCAGCAACACCCGGGTCCGAGACGCTCTGATCTTCAGCAGGACCCTGTGGAGTATCGTGAAGGGTGGGAACGCGTAAGCGTCCATGCCATCCCAAGGGATTGCCATGGCATCCACTGCCCACGCCCGAGGGTGGAACACCCTTGAGCAGAAGGTGGGAAGCTTTGCATTCTCCGCCGTGGCAACAGGTCCAGGTTGGGACGATGGAACTGTGTGAACAGCCACGTGGCCCACCTGGTTGCCAACTCCCACTCCCCCTGACTCGCGCGGCCTCTGGACAGCGCATCCGCGAGCGTGTTGTCTCTCCCCGCCACGTGGGACGCCCTGAGGGAGATGTCGAGGAGGAGAGACTTCACCTTCAGGCAGAGTTGGGGGAACGAGTCCCACCCTGCCTGTTGATGTACGCTACGACGGTAGTGTTGTCCGAGAAGACCGCCAGGCACTTGCCCTGCACATGATCCCGGGGGGCCCTTACGGCCCTCGCCACTGCCTCGAGCTCCAGCACGTTTATGTGGAGCCGGGCCTCCTCCTCTGACCACACCCCTGCGAGGGTCCTGCTTTCGCAGAAGGCGCCCCAGCCCGACAACGAAGCGTCGGTAGTGACGGCGAGACTGGGGCGAAAGGTTCCCGAAAGGAACCCCCTCGAGGAGGCTGGCGTCGCAGGTCCACCACCGAAGATGGGGTTGGACATGCTCGGCCAGAGGGACCGGAGCCAGAAGGTCTCTGGACGCCGGTTGGAAGTGGGAGAGGAGGTGGAACTGCAGTGGTCTCATGTGCAGGCGGCAGAGGTGGACCACGTTTACTAGACTTGCTAGGAGGCCTAGAATCCGGAGCCAAGCCTTCGCTGGACTCACCGGAGCCCCCAGAAGGCTGGTAACCGCGTCTTTGAGGGCCTGAACCCTCTCTGCAGAGGGATAGGCCCGACCTCCTACCAAGTCCAGACGTGCCCCCAGATACTGGAGCGACCTTGCTGGGGTGGGATGCGCCTTCTCCCAATTGATCACCCAACCTGACTGTTGCAGGAGTGAGACCGCTTCCCTGACGTTCGCCCTCGCCTAATCCTCCGAGTCTCCCAGGACGAGCCAGTCGTCCAGGTAGGCGTATAGCAGTATATCGCGTCGCCGAAGCTCGGCAACTACTGCTCCTGCCACCCTGGTGAAGACCCGAGGGGATGTTGAGAGGCCAAAGGGGAGTGCCGTGAACTTGAACGACTCTCCCCTGTACTCGTAGGTGAGGAATCTCTGCGACGCCGGGGCGACTGGGATGTGAAGATGCGCATCCTTGAGGTCGAGGGTCGCCGCCCACATCCCGACACGCAGAGCCGGGATAATCACCGCGAGGGTCTCCATGAGGAACCTCCGCGGCCGGATGTAGGTGGCGTTCAACGGCCTCAGGTTGAGGATTGGCCTCCAGGAGCCGTTCTTCTTCGGGGCCAGGAAGAAGGACGAGAGGAAGAGGGGGCCCTCCTCTCCGGTCGTCCTTGCTACAGCGCCCTTGTTAAGTAGGGTGCGCATTTCTTCCTCTAGAACCCGATGAAGTGCCGGATCGGTGGGGGTTGGAGTGGTCCGACCCCCACCCCCCACAGGGGGTGGGGCCGTGAACTCCAGCTGGTACCCGAAGGTAACAACGCTTACCACCCACAGATCCGGGCAGAACGCCTCCCAAAGGCCGGCGAAGAGCCTCAACCTCCCCCCTACTGCTGGGACCACGGTAGGGTGGGCACCCCTAGGGCTGAGGTGGGGGAAACTGGACTGGCTGGTTGTAGGCGGGCCTACTCGCCGGCGCAGTCCCCCTGCCCCTGGACGCCTGACTGCCCCTGCCGCCCCTGGCTCTGCCTGAAGAATTACCTCTCCAGGCAGAGCCCCCACGCCACGTGGTAGCCTTTGGGGGCAGCCTTCTTAGCCTTGGACTTGGCAGAAGACTTTGGCTTCCCTTTGGGTGTGGGACGGGCAGGTTTGGTCGGGGCAGGTCTAGCCAGTGGTTTGAAGAAGGCTGAGGCCGTCTCCTCGTGCCTCTTGACCTCTTGTACGAACTGGTCAAGGAACTGGTTTGAGAAGAGGTCAGGGCTGGCCACTGGCAGCTGCTCCAGGCGGCTCCGGAGGCAAGTCCCTCCGCCACCCGGACCTTGTTCCGGGTTTCCTCTGAAACTGAGGGCGGGTGGAAGAGGGACCCCCAATCCTCCTCAGCCACCCTGATTGCCTTGTCCTGCTGGGCAGGAAAAGCCGACCAGGAAGGCTTAGCCGCCAACCTGTCGAACCGTTCCCTACATGTACGGTCGACTGGAAAATCAGGCGGGCCGGACTCCGCTGCCTCATTAGTGGCAGTCAACCTGGAGCCGGAAGCCTCTGGCTCCGCGGCTGCAGGCCGCTGGTACCCCAACTTGGAGATAAGGATCTCCATGACCGAGGCAACCAGGCTTTGTGGGAGGTCAGTCCCTCTGGGGGGACAGACCTCTGGCTCGTACGGCACCAAAGCCTCAGCCTCCTCCGACTCAGCCTCCACCTCTCCCTCTTCCTCGAACTCGTCTGAGGCCATGAGCTCCAGGGAGTTGGGAGGGGGAGCGGTCGAGGCCTGCGGAGGGGTGGGATCGGTCTGAGGAGGATCCACGGTTGGTGCTAAAGATTGGGGACAGGCGGATGAACGCAGATGAGCGGTCTGTTTGGAGACCTCATGTGCGACCAACGGACCCAGGAGGCTAGCCAGCTTGGACAGCCACGCCGGGTCTGAAGGATCCGGTAGTCCCCCAGGACTACTCCGACGGGGCCGGTTAAACCGGCCCCGACGGTGCCCAGTGTCAGAGTCTGAGACCGAGTCCGAAGACTCGGACGGGCTCTGCCTCCGGCGCCTAGAGTGACGCGAGGGACTCCGGGACCGGTGGTCCCGTGAGGCCCTACGCGAGTCCCGGCTCCCGGAGGACTCCTGCCGACGGTGACAGCGGGAGCTCCCCTGTCGAGACTGCGAGCGGGCCCAAGAGGACTGGGAGTCCTGAGTCACGGGGTCAGGAGCTGTGGCTCCCTGATCGCCTCCCTCCCCCAGGGCCGGGGCCCTGGTGAGATATGGGCGATCCTCCCCCGTGCCTCCAAGGAGGCAGCACGGGGACCCGTGGCCCCATGTGGCTCCACTGGTCCCAGGTCCCCGGAGGGATCCATGGAACCAGACGGAGTCGGGGCAGAAAGATTTAACTCAGAACCAGGCCCCTGGCCCCGAGGGGTCTGAGAACCTGGTCTAGGAGCCGCAGCCCCTGAGTTCAGTGGATCCCCAGTTACCGGAGTGCTCCGGTCTGGGGATCCTGTGGGGGCACTGCCTTCCGGGATTGCGGATGGCATGACCCCCGGATCACCCGAGGTGGCGGAACCGATGGCTCCGGCACCTGGGCGTCCACCTTTCTTAGCACCACCACTCTCAACCTTCTTTTTCCTTTTCTTACTCACACTCTTCTCCTGGCCCTTATCTGCCTCCTTCCGCCCTGGGGATGGGACCTTCCGGCGCCTCGCGGGCGCCTTGCCCTTGTTCCCCTGGCCTTTCCCCGTGGGAGGGGGAAGGCCAGAGGGACCGGGGCCAAGGGGGTCAGGGAGGGCATCCAGCCGGGACTGGAGCTTCTCCCGACGGGCCTGCAGCCAGGAGTCAATTTCCTGCCACTGGTCCGTCGAGAACCCCATACACCGCTCGCAAGGGCTGCGCCGAGTGCACGTGCGACACGCGGGGCAGACAGCATGAGGGTCCCACCCCTTGCCCGGGCGGAACTGGGAGCACAAGGCACAACGTGGACCCGGCTCCATGGCGGAAGGAGACTCAAGGGGAGAAGAGAACCAAACCACAATACAACAACTAGAAAGCCAACAGGCTTAGTGATTCCTTGCCGTATGATATATCATAGCAAACATGGAAACAAACATGACATGCATGAGATCCCATACAATTATCCTACTTAATTAAGATTAATACTAGTAGGGTCCAAACTTTTTGACCTCATGTAACCCAAAATGACCTTTTGACCCCTTAAAAACAATAGTGATCACCTTACCAACACGTCCATCAACATGAGTAATTCAAAATTAAGCTTAGTACAGAATGAGTATGGAAGTACTTCCACCATGGTATGAGATCCCTCACAGTTATCCCCCTAAAAATATTATGTCTACAAAGTTTGATCTGACTGTCACCTCAAACCTTTGATCTCCACACACAAGAGGAATTTCTCACACAGCTTTAATATTCCAGAAAACTGTCTCATTACTTGATAATGCGGTATTTTGAAACCATTTTTATCAAAAGTTTGGTCAATGGGGACAGCTCTCCATTCTGAAGTCTCTATGTTCCGATGCCTCTATGTTTCAAAAAGTCTGCATTGAGGTTAGTGTTTAAACAAGCCCTCATCGACACACTCTCCTACAAGCATTGGATCAAATACTGTGTTCTCACATACCCCGCGCTCGAGGTAACACTGTATTACCTCACGCTCGAGTAATGTGGGAACGCGGGTTAACGCGGGGTCGGTGTTTAAATTTCAATCCACCTCAAATCGCAGGGTTAAGCAGTTTTAAACATCGTGTTTGTTTTAATCAAGCAAGGTCACAGGTATTTATAGCACTGATGACAGGTATTTTCTTACATTTTGCTGTAATCGGTGTGTGAAATATTTGGTCTCGTTACTATGGTAACACTATCCAATCAACGAAACACTGGGTACGTGAGAACACAGACTGGAAAACACGGGGTTAGCCTGTGGTTTTGTCTGATTGTAAACACGAGTTAACACTGGGTGTTGGGGGTATGTGAGACCAAGCCTAAAGAGACATCTGAATAGAGATGTGTAACCTTGGCTATTACTGACAGCAATTTTTGCTTTATGGGGAAAATGCCCCACCCATTGTCTATGGTATCCTTTGCAAATTAACAAAAGCAGATATCCCTATTAATCCATAATTTAACAAGACTTTTAATTCGCCTTTTGTCTACTTATACTGTAGGTACAGCATAACATACAGTACAAGTTTTCCTTGTTTGATACACAGTATACAACATTATGCTTGCTCTTATTACCTGAACTACTTTTAAATGACAGCAACAATGCAAAATAAAATCTTTATACTTTTGAAAAGTGTCATAAAGGGTAATCTTGAAGCAATGGTTCTATGCATTAAGCTTTATGGTACACTTTCTTTTTTTTGGGGGGGGGGGGGGATGGTGACATGGATAAAAATGAAATGCAGAGATGAGGCAAGTAGTACGCTGATACATTTTATGCTATCAAAAATTTAAAACAAATTCTAGAATGAAACTAAGTGACAAATAATCACTGTAGAGCATATTGAAACTGTAAAGCAGAAACACCAATCTAGACAGACACCAATGTTTAAAGTTTGTTCAACAAAATTCCTTATACAAACACACTTTTTGTTCAATTCCACCAGCTTCTATGTAAATGACACTAATTTCTGAAGGGTGTCAATCTACAGTATTTCTAAGATGACTTTCAGTTTAGAAACTTGATCAGTGTACATGAACTTCTCCATCTCCAGACAATGGCTAGGCAAACAACTTTTATTTGTGGTCAGATGAGACAAGATAATGTGGACAGTTATTTTATGCTGGATTTAGCAGAGGTGTGACTTTCATGGAAGTCTGACATTTTGACCACAAAAAGAGTACTGAATGCCTGCAGGGAATGGCAGGAAATAGGAGTATATACAAACAATGGGCTGTCATGGTTATGTACTGAGATAAAAATAAGCTTTTTTCAGAGGGTTTATAAGAGTCAATTAACACCACTTATACAGTAAAAAGCTTAAGTCAATTGAGCTGTATGTTTGTATGAGGTAATCCTTCAGGACACTGTGGGGATAACTGGCAGTCAACTGTGAAAAATTGGGCAAGATAACTGTGACCAAATGGCAAAGAATGGGTCAGTCACAATTTGATTCACTCTATTAGGCAATGACAGTTCATGTGCGCTGAAGGGTATTTGATACCAAATGATCAGTGTAAATTAGGTTCTTTTTTGTAAAACTAACTAACTGTGGTATATCTAATTAATCAATTCTCACTTCCAATTAATGCATGCTTGCATGCACATGTCCTCATGAGGACAGTAGGCACAAGGTTTGTCAAATATTAGCACTTTTTGCCACTAAATTTAATGTTTTCTTCAGGTTTTCTTTAAGGTTATTGAAAAAGCAATGTAGGTTTGTTATAAAAGAGATTCTTGTGCATCACACAGAGTACTCTCTGTTCAAAGTTTATACTTTTGAAGTTCCATATCAGTTATCTACTTTGTGTGCACAGAAGCATCTTCTAATATTTTCAGACTATGTCCCTAAATGACCCTTATATACAGACTGTTTAAACTCACATGTTCCACATCAGTTTCATGAAAATCTATTTACTTGTGGCTGCAAAATCAGCATACCCATGAGCATTGAAGCATGTATGCCAGCCTGATGAGCAGATTTTGCCTTTTACGATTTTATATTTTGCTCTGCCCACTTTTTCATGTATTAATACTTGGAACTTAATGTAATAACAGGGCACAATTTCATGCCAGAATCAACATACTGTACAGTAACTACCATGTGATGTGCCTTTTTGTGCACCTAAGACCTTCTTCCTATGAGTTTGCTTCAGTACTTTACAAATGCATTTTCAAAATTACCTCACTAAAGAATTTACATAGTGAAGTTAATAAACTGTTCCAAAAAAATTATATACCCTATGCCTATTACATTACACGTGCCAAATTATTCTTACCCTTTCACCCTAACCGCTCATGGATATTAACTTCAACAGTTATATACTCTTTTGAGATATAGTGTTTGCAAGGTTTAGATGTTTTAAACTCTGATGACCCCAAATGACCTTTGACATCCAATAAAAACAATAGGGGTCATCTACTCAGTATGGACAAATCCACTTAGTAAATATGAGATTCCTGGCAGTTAACTTTCTTGACATATGGTGTTTACAAGTTTTTGAGCTTTTCATCTCTGATGACCCCAAATGACCTTTGACCTCCACCAAAAATAATTGTGATCATCTACTTAATATGGGCAATCCACCTGCTATGTATGAGATCCCTCACATTTACCCTTCTTGAGATACAGTGTTTACAAGGTTTTGACCTTTTTCCCTCTGGTGACCCCAAATGACCTTTGACCTCCATCAAAAACAATAGGGACCATCTACTCAATATAGACAATCAGCAAGGCAAGTATGAGATTGCTCACATTTTTCCTTCTGGAGATATCGTGTTTACAAGCAATTTCCAAGGTATTTACATTTTGACCTCTGGTGACCCCAAATGACATTTGACCTCTACCAAAAAAAATAGGGACCACCTACTCAATGTGGACAATCTACATGCCAAGTTTGAGATCCCTGGGGGTTACCGTTCTTGAGATATCGTGTTTACAAGCAGGCGTCACACACACACATACACACACACACACACACACACACACACACATACACACACACGACATCACCATCGCATAGATTCCTTGCCTGCCTTCGGCAAGGAATCAATAATAACAACAAAAAGAACTCCTAACAGACTAGGCAACAGTACAAGCCTAGCTCAGGAATAAAGAAAGCAATAAATGCTTAAAATACTGGGGCAAAGGTCACTAGACCTTGGAGGAACAAGCCCACAATACGAACAAAAGCTTAGGAATGAAAGCAAGAAGGCTTGTTAAAGTAGCGCGTGCTAAGCACAAGGCTACCCAAAAACACGTAGTAAGAAGCGTTAGGCTAGGAGGCCTAAGCTCCGAACCAAAACGGGAAGCCTACGGCAAAAAACTAAGCCCGAAAAACCTGCCACGAGACCTCAAATGGAAACGGGAAAGGGTCTACGGGATTAAGGAACAGTAAGTTAACAAAATATTAAACGACACTTAGCTGAATTTCTGGACGGAAGAAGTGCAGAAAGCTGACAAAATCCGGCCTCACGATAACCTCCGAGGTAGCAAAGACTAGCGCGGAAGGGTAATGAGGACGATCGTCTAGTTGTGCGGGGCGAAGTGAGGGCCTGGTGCTAGAATTTTTCCGAGTAGCGCGCGGAGCGCGGGTAATATGCAATTAAGATGTAGCAAGGGGTAAGTATATGTCAGCGATGTGAATTGGTATTTGCAGCCATACTAGGGCAATCCCTCTTGTGTCTGGACCCCCATACATAAAACATGACACTGTCACACAAACAACTTTAAATTTCATTTACTTGATTTGTTTCAGTCTGCGATCAATGAACTAAAAGTTGCCTGACATGTGAGTTGGAGTTTTCTTACAAGAGCATCAATGATGCCATAGTTCAACTACCATTTCCCTGACACATACTTAAAGCTTTGTAGCATTACAGTGTTTAAGGATCTGTTCATTAGTTGGTTACTCTGTAAGATGAGATTTAAGGACACACCAACACCAATGTGTTATATGCAGTAGTGTCGGTCAACTCAATAGAAATTTTAAAGTTTAAATTTATTTTCCAGTATGGTTCAAGTTTGGTTTCTCTTAAGATGCCACTTGCAACATGCGAGAAATGCCTTGGGCCTATTCTACAACCCCCAGCCCATAGGGAGTTTTGAAGAATCAGAACCAATTAGCTGTATCACATCTAAGTAGCATCTTCAATGGAGTGGATGTCGATTGTAGCAGTAGAGGCAAATCAGAATGGTCCAGCTTAAGACAACTTTCTTTCCTGATTGTCAGCACAATAATGAAATTAATTCTGCCAAAAAATATGAAGTGCTATTTATATCCCACTTAGTTAGGTTCTCAATAAATGTTTCCCATGGCAACATCATATGCAAACCAAATTATGATAGAAAAGCATCAGTGTTGTCAGCAAAGGCAAGCAGCATGGAGAAGAAGATTATCCCAAACAGAGTAGGTGCTAGGACACAGCCCAGCCTGACTCCACTACTCACTAGGAAGGACTGTGATGTTGCACCGTTGAAGTGTACTGTTCTGAGCATGTCTTTGTGAAAGGTAATCACTATCTGGAGGAGTTGAGGAGGACAACCAATTTTCTGCAGGAGTCTGAAGAGTCTGCTTCTACTTACCAGGTCAAAGGCTTTTTCGTCAGGTCAAGGAAGGCAATGTACAGTGGCATCTGCTGCTCCCAACACTTCTCTTATAAATGTCCTAGTGAGAAAATCATGTCCACCATGTATCCTCCAGTTCCGAAACCACACTGTGACTCTGGATACACTCGGGAGGCAAGGCAGTATAGGCAGTCAGGCATGACAAGGGCAAAGGCTTTCCCCACAATGCTTAGAAGGGATATGCCACAGTAGTTATAACAGTCACTGCGGTAGGCCCCTTGTTTTTGTAGAGTGCAGTGATACTTGCACCTCCCATGTCTTGTGGGACATGCCCATCCTCCCAGCAGAGGCACATGAGCTCTTGGAGATGGTGTAGTAAAGCTGGCTTCCTACACCTCAAGACTTATGGGGAGATGTTGTCAAACTTTGTCAGAGCTTTGTTAAGCTCTTCCATGGTAGGTAGATTAGTTAGATGGAGTTTTAAAGCTCAGTTTCCTACCCATGGTAAAAAGGGCTTCTAGTTCCACCATAACTGGGAAGTTGTGGAGGACATCCAGAGCTACATGGGTCACCACGTTCTGGGTTGCATATAATTCCAGGTAGTGATCAACCCAGTGTACAAACTGCTTGCGCTGGTCGGTGATGTCCTTGTCTGTCTTGGTCATTAAGGTAGCTAACTTAGCAGCTGCTGGGCCTTTGGCTGTCTTTGTGCCACCATACAGTCCCCAGGCATCACCAGCATCTTGTGGCTGACTGGATCTTACTGCATAGGTTTAACTAGTAATCATTTGCAGAATGACGGGCAGTCTGTTGGGCCTTTGTTCAGGCAGTCTTGAAGGCAGCATGTGATCTTGCTTTTAGTCACTGGCTGCATCTCATCCCAGTAGGCTTTGAACCAGTCTACATTCGAGAGTTCTTTCTTTCAAATGCTCTGACCGCAGAGGAATAGATGGCATTACGTAGCTTGCACTACTTAAGGTCACCATCACATTCTATAGTGGTAGAGATGTCCATCTCATCTAGGAAGGTGTCACAGAACCAAAGGGTCTTTTTAGGGTCCTTTGTGCAGCAGGTGTTAATACGAGACAAGCCACTGGTTTTGGTGTGATGTATCTTTTGGGATGTCATCATCACTTTGTTGCCCACTAGAGTGTAGTCCATGTCACATTCTGCTCTGCAAAAGCTCTGTGTGTGAAGAGCACTCTTCAGATCTACACATCTAGAGATGAGGAGGTTGAGTTGGTGCCAGTGTTTAGATGAGGGGTGTCTCCACTTTGTGGAGATCCTTGCGCTTAAAGTATGTGTTGGTCATGCATAGTCCAAAGTGGCAACACAGCTCTAGAAGCCTTCCTCCATTCTCATTTATTTTCCCTAAGCCATGATGCCCAAGACAGGAGGGACAAGCTGTACAATCGGTGCCCACCTAGAATTGAAGTGTTGTCTGGGGTCTTCACGTGACAGGCCCTGCCAAAAAAAGGTGTAATTGACCTCTGTGATTGAACCACTGTCTGCCTGCCAGGCAGGTTTCCTGCAGGCAAGCAATGTCAATATTCAGCCTTGCAAGCTCCCTGTTATGATGGCAGTCTTGATGGCAGTACTTGCAAGCATCATTGATAAATTGGAGATCATCAGTAAGTCCCAACATTTCAGCTGGCAAAATGTAGGGTCAATGATTTTGTTTTTCTTCCAATTTTAATGCCTGGGGCAGAATATACAGCCTGCTTGTCAGGATGATCAATCCATAAGCCTTACATACCCAGTAAGGCAGGCAAGATGTGGCGGGACAGCACCTTACTGAATGGGGGCTGCTAAGCTTTAGGCTGGCAGTAGCTGTCCAATGAGACATGGGGGTCCCTCCAACTGCCAAAAATGACCCCAGGTGCTCATAACCTAACCTAATCAGAGTGAGTTTTTTAACTGGTAACTGTCACTTGCCATGTTGTGTCAATACTGTGAAACATCACTGGAGTGTCCTCTGTAGTATGCTGCAAGCTTGGGCAGGGTGAACTGGGAACCTGGCAGCCCAGACGTCAAGTTCCCCATCTCAGCGTTGTTGATAGGGTCAAAGGAAATGGATAATCTGATACACTTTGGAACCAGCGTGGATGCAGGAGTTGCAAGAAGGTAGTGTTAGAAAGCCAGCTGACCGCATAAGGGACTCCACTCCAAATTTCCTGTCAGGGTTTACTCCCATAGCCTTACACTCTCATGAATATTCCACAAAGCAGTGGAACTATTAGGCCCATAGCTGGCAATCTGGTTCATGAGCACCAGGGTGTATCCACACACTGGTGTGCCTGCATGCTGCACATCAAGAGGTCAAATAGAAAGTGGCCTTTTACTTTTATGATTATTTCATCCACTATTAATCATCAATTAATTGACAATTGCTCATGGCCCTATGACCTACCTACTTCTACTATAACACACAGCCCTTGATATATGTTAATATCACCACACCAACTTTGACAAGGATTGGTCAAAGAACATAAGCACAGCAGCCTTTTTTCCAATGTTGACAAATGGACAGGCAGACAGACAGACAGACAGACAAAGAGACATGTTTCCATGACAGTAGCTCAACTAGTTGAGCTAAAAAACAGCAACTCTGTGTTAAGTGCATATACATGTAAACACTAACAGTGCTAGCTTCTCAAATTCAGAAAACACACTCCATCAATATAATTTAGGAATATGTCCTCTCCAAGAATTGGGGCAAGCCGTCTGCAAAGTACATCTTTTGTGGCCCCCATCTTCATCAGATATAACAAATCAAGATAACCATTGCAATGCCCGTTTCCTTAACTCGTTTAAGATTAAAAAATGTTACATGTACGTTTTGTTTTTGTATATTTTAAAGTTATAACAATACATATCACACCATGAAAATTTGCTGTTCAAAACAGCAAGCCACATTTCATTTGGAATATTTCCAAGTAAAAGGAAAGTGTAGCTTTTGCTGCTTAAGAGCTGGTCTGAAATTGCGTTTACATGTTACCAGTCTGGGTAATGAGAAGGGGTAACCCCTACCATATTTTTGTTGCTTGACTCAGCCCAGCTTTACACATACCTAAACGACATGCAGTAATTTATTTTGGTGAATTCTCCAATACCTTTCCATGCCAAACTGCTCACAAACAACAATGAACACTTCATTTCACCAAGTAGTTACACAGGTTATCACAACAAAAACAATTAACATTCAGAGGCAGGGAAGACAGGGAAGCAAGCCAGACATAAGCAGATATGTCAGTAATGTTTACATAAGACTGGTGTACAAGAGGCACCCCATAGTTGCACAATATTTTTCTATTTTCCCTATTTAACACTTTTGCAACCCAAGGACCTCCATTCCCCCATACTGGGCTATATATCATATTCCATATGCAAAGTACAAACAGTACACACAGGTTCCACACATACTAAGCTTTTGTATGGAGGCTGCCATATTTGCATCCGCCCTAACTGCAAAGGGTGCACATATCTCCTTTTCAAGCCTATTCCAAAACACAATTACACACCATATGTTTTTAAGCAGCTATTCTAGGATGCAATAAAGCAATGGTTTTGCAGCAAAACCATACAGCAATGGTAAATTAGAGTTTCACAGTGAAACCATACATTGTAAAGGGGTTAGTACTGTTCCCCCAACCCTCAAGGATCTTATCAATACCAAATACCAGAGAAGACAAATAGGATGAAGATTTGGACTTAAAGGGCCAATCCTCTCACCCCAAACTACACTTCTTGTAGGGGGGTACAGAAACTCTCCATTGGCCCAGCTTTTTGATTGACTGTTAATTCAAGCAATGCAGATTACCAAAGCTTATATTACACAGCATAAACTGTACTGAGAGTGTTTTGGTTATACACACAAGGCTTTTCCATACTCACCCTGAAGCAATAAACTGAGATAGTGACTGGGTAAGGATGAATTTCAGACAATTGTGGGAGGGGCTTAAGTAAGAAGGTTAGGAGAATTGGTACTATTTGGGGTGAGAGAGCTGGGCCTTTAAACCTTTTGTTTTAAATTTTCAGGAAATAGCACAACCCACTCATGGATGAAGATGACCAAAAAAATTAATGTTGCAGTGATGGAAATAGACAGTATCAAATTGCATTTTACGATGCATAACTGGCAGATGTGTGATGCAATTCTCAGCATGTGTAGCACCACTTTGTGATGCATTTGCTGATTTGATTAACTATGTGGCTATCAAATATTATCCAAGACTAAGAACAGAGAAAGCACCTAAAATTATGTTTAAATTTTTAAGTTGTACTTTGTTTTCTGAAGTTGAAATTTTCATCGCCCTTGGGCCTGATTGTGCTACCATCCCATACAGTGTTACTTCTCACATCTGTGTTCCCAACAGTGCACAGACAGCACTTAGCTGTCAGTGATTCACATTGATACTGTACTGTTTTACATAGAAGCTTGCAGACATATCACCTCGCCCAGCTTGCAAGGACTATCAATTTTCTGATTTGACTGTTTTCTGTCATGTTTAAATTTCTTTCATTTGTAATTTGTCAACTTGTGAATGTAATCACTATATCTCCAATATAGAACACAACTTGATTGAATGTATCATGCATGTCTTATGGACAAAATGTTATATTTCAGTAACCATAATACCAGTTACCTAACACATCAAGGACCCAGTTCCTATCTTTTGGTTATTTCTCAGTGCTGTTAGTTAGAATCCTACCATCCCTGCTTTGATTATGTTTGTTATAAATGTAATTTTTATATTTGTGCATAGTTCTTATGTGACAAAGTTGACAGTTATTGCCTTTCAAAGATGAAAGTAAACAGGAGTTGCAACTATCAGCATACAAATGTGGCTTCTATGTTGTAAGCCAAATTTATCAAAGTACAAGCTGGTCCAGTGTAATACGTACCATATTTCTTTAAGCTGAAAACTGACACATAACTTCTGGATCTGGCAGAAGCCTACATTACAACAATACCTAGAATGGCGTGGTTAGTTGCTAAATTCACGATGCTGTATCTCCATGCCTATGTACATATCTGAAGTCTATAGATATTGTTGAAACTGCTACAGAATGGTCCAGTGTATACACCAAACATATACAGTACAAACCATTAGCATTTCTTTAGAAGTCTTCCAAGTGACTATAACAGGGATTTGCTGCAACTACCTACAAAGCATGTCCTGTGACAACCATCCCTTGCAGGTAATACTGTACTATGCACCTGAACTAGGGAACCTGCAATTATGTCACAGGTCATCCATGCTGGAGGACGATCATGCCAAGCAGGCGTGGAGCTAGGATTGTGTCATGGGGAGGGTCTTGGTGTCATGGGGGTAGGGAGTTCGGGCATGACATGAGAGAAAAGTCTAAAGATGGAGAGAGAAAGCCGCTATTTTAGGCGTTTTTTGCATTGCAAGGTTTGGATCATTGGGGGTTCTAGCCCCCAAACCCCCATGGCTACACCACTGATGCCAAGTACAGGTGGCCCTTTGCTGAATGCACTGCATAGAGAGCACTGTACCCTGTGTGTACACATTCAGTGAGCAAGCATGTTGAGTGTGTCACTACTATGATGTTGCACGTTCTCCAACATGGAAGCTATGGAATAAAATGATATCACATGAAAAGCCTCTACACTGGGAATTATGTTACCAACATGACAGAGGATACATGATGAATGTTTGTGAGAATCAAATGCTGTTTTTTTTTTGACAGGAACTTAAAAGAAATGTTTGTTTGCAGGGTTAGTTAGTGACAGTAGATGAGATTTAATGACACACCAACATGAATGTGTTATACAGTGTCTAATCAACTAGATAAAAATGTCAAGTTGGATTCATGGTATCAAAGAACATTCAAGCCCAAGTTTGGTTTCAAAAAGCCCAAACTTGGACCAAGTCCTTCCAATTGGTCGCCTCTTATGACAGGCAGGAAATACCATGGGCATATTCTACAGATGCCCTGCCAACAGAGGTTTGTTTGAAGGGATTAAGCTGGAGGTTATAGAATATGCCCACAGCATTCCCGGCCTGTCGTAAGAGGCGACTAAACAGGAGGATTTGAACAGTATTTGAAGAGTATAACACTATATAACACATTTGTTTTGGTGTGCAGTAAAATCTTATGTTACTAAGTTACTTGAACCTCCTTTGCAGATTACAAATAATTAGTGGTGATGGTCAGATACTGACTTTACAGATTTACTATTTCAGACTGCCAAACTTCTTGCTCACATCCACAGCAAATAGCTTCCAATCATTTTGAGTAGGTCACAAAAAGAGGTTTATTAATGCTGATAAAAGCCAATATGATCTGTATCAGAGTTTATTGTGCCTTTGTGAATTTCTGGTGATATTTTTGGCAGTAACTTAAAGAAATTGTGCTGCCAATTTCCTACAAAAGAAAAATCACCCTTTCATACCTGGACACATACAAAAACTTTTGGGAAGGGACAGAGGGGTAGCCCCTCCCCCTAATAAATTATAGCCCTCTCCCAGATTGATGATTAACCAACAGATGCAGATCAGAATAAAGACATTCAAATCTAAACCCAAGAAAAACCCTGAAGCATGCATCTCTTAAACTGTGATAAATTTTAGATCAAATAAATTATTACAGTATTTGCAATATATGCCATAAGTGAGAACAACGTCTAAAAATTTCATAACTAATAATTACAGAAGCATCCAGATGAGCTGGCTCTGGATGTTTTATAAGACCAAAGAATACAATAAACCTTGAAAACGACAATCACTCTGCATAAAAGGAAACTCTTTTACAGTCCCTCAAAAACCCTTTATATATACAAACTTTTTTTATAGTTAAATCTGCTATCTCCAGATTGTCCACACAAAAGCCAAAGCAAAAATTACTAGTTTTATGACAGACTATACGCCTACACAATATTTAGATGCAAATTGCTCAAGCACAGCCAGGGAACATGATGCTTCCCAGGACAGCTTACCAGACATTACAATCAATGATCTTCCTCCCAACGTTGCGAGAAAATATTTAAATATGTTTTGAAGCCTGAAAACACTGCAAGACAATTAGAGTGGGTGCATTCTCTGTTTGTAGATGTTCTTACTTTAGGCCAATAGATTTAATCTATGGTCTGATTCCTCTATCATGACAAAGCATAAATACCACAGGCTCAAACAGTGCTGCTGCTATGTAGTTTAAGGCTGTAAACACTGGAGCAAAATAATCAGAAGACTTCAGTGAAATAAATTCTTTGGGTATAAATACTCTAAGGATAATTGCCCTATTTAAGCCATTGCTTTAGGTGGACAATTCATACATTAATGATGCCAAATTATGCTACATTCTAGGGACTGCCCAAAACTCAATCCCAATTCTTTAAACGCGAGCTTTCAATCAAATGTTTACAAATTACAGTGTGATTAGGGCAGATAATAGACATAAAAACTTCAAGTACCTATGGCTGTAATCCACCAAATAATGCCTGCTTAGTGTATTCTTCTTGCTCATCAAACACAAATAAATCTCTTGCAGGAAGTGAGTAAAGTTTGTCCTTCATGGCACTTTCATGCAGTGACAAATGGCTAGGGCAGTCTCCCACACTTATTTTAAAATAACAGCTAAATCTCACAATGTTCTTCTTGTAGAATCTTCACAGTACATTCATAGCATTTTTGGACTTAATTATTCCACATTCAAGCTAAGCTAAGCTAAGCAGTTATTTCTGTAATTTTCAAATTTAAGAAAAAATAGTGTCACATGATTGTCAAGAGCCAATCATGAAACAGGACTGTCCACTACACTACCGTACTTCAATTTGGATCACTGCATTTGCCTTTTCAGTGATCTTATGTGTTTGACAAAAAAAAAAAATACATACATACATTAATATTATTCTGCCCAAAGTTTTCACAGAGTCTTTATATAGCCCATTCCAACAATGAGGATGAATAAATGCCCCTTGACACAAAAATTCTGCCAAATTTTGTTCAATTTTATAAAAATAATGACAAAAAATATGAGAGTTGATAATGATAGGTTGGAATCTTTATTCAATTTCATTCCACCCCTGAATACCCTGACGAATAAGAGTGCAGTTATGTATATTTAATACACCAAAACAAAACAAAGAGCGAAGGCCCTTTCAAAGGTGGTATAGCTAATACTCCCATACCACCTGCTCTGTTTTGCAACATCTGATCCTTACTAAAATGCTGAAAACGTCTGACAGCCATGGGTCTTTTTGTCACATGAAAATTCAGATATTCCAAATAAAATCCAAATAGTATTTTAGAACAAATGCTAAGCCTATCTCTATACAATACTTACATATAATGCACATATGCAGCAGTGCAAAAAAGATGAAATATACCAAATAAATGCAAACTAGGCCAATTAATCTCCATCTATGCTTCTGTCAAAGCTGGGTAAGAGGGGATTTGTCTCCCTTTTTCGGAAGATGATAAAATCTAAACCCCCCACCCTTTTCAGTTCCATAACAATAAAAAAATGTCAGTGTCTTGGTCTCTTATTTTAGAAGAGGTCAACTTTGCAGCAATGTTTGAACTAATATATAGATACCTTATTAAAACCCTTCAGATCATACCTTATAGCCCTTGAAGCAAGCTGAACATAGCCTGTATGAACCCACCAGTAACTTTGGCTAAGGACACCATCAATTTGAACTCACAGTTTGGCAGTAATAAATCCCCCCCCCCCTCCTTTTTTTTAGTATTTGGTCAAATCCTTGTCTGTTGTAATATTACAGTACATGAAATGTAGAGCAGAAAAGAAAGCCTCCAAATTGTGCATGGTGATTGGTTTAAAAGCAAAAGTACAATAACAAAAAAAAAAAAGGTAGGCTGTGCGGACTCAGACACAAAGATACTACTAGCTACTGCTGACTTAAAATGACTAAATCATGTCAGATTTCCAGTGAAAATATTGGAAATGTTTTAAGTGAATTTTACTGTGTGATCTCTCATATATATAAATATCAACTCACAACAGTGAACCTGTAAAAAAGTTTGTTCTTCCTGTAAATTTCTCTCACAAAATGGCCCTGTTGACTCACTGTTAAAAGTTGCTGAAGAAACATTGAAGCCAGAGACATGCAGTGGATGTTTGTTACCTAACCACAGTAAAACAAGTTGGACTAGACCATGATGTAATACAATACACACAGGTTAATAATACTTAAGGCTTACAAAAAGGCTGATATTTAATTTTTTTTTCTTTTCTTTTTTCTTTTTGGTTACTATTATTTTTTTTAGTTATTTTTCAATAACCTCAAATGTTTTAACACGTTTTTCTTCAAATGTAGCATACGAAGAACCAGATTGTAAGAAGATGAGACATACATTTTTCCTAAAAAATGTCAGAGGAAACTGAGGTTAACTTATTTGAAAATCTTGACAGCCACAGTGGCTTTGTAAATTGTCCAGCTTAATAGAAGAATAACCACTGGACATTTTCTGGGCAGCTTCTCAAAAGATTGCAAACACACAATAAGCTATTGAACTTGACTTAATCCAAAGTTTCTGTCATTTGCCTGCTTTGGCAGACATCAATTTTCAAAATTACAACAGCTAAAGGGCTTTTCCCAGAAAAACTCTTTCAACCCCCTTTACATACTCCTCCCTGAAGCAAGTGATTACAGAACATTTTCTTTTGTATGGTCCCATGAAAATATATACTGGCTATGCCACTGATTACAGCACCACTACCGACTAAACGGTCAAGTAGTTCAAGCATCCCACTTGCAGCCATTAGGTCTAGAGTTTGACTTCTGCATCTAACTGAACCTAACCAGAAGCACCATTTCAGTGTCAGTAAACTTAAAGAATATTCCACATGTGTAGTACATGAAGTAAGGTGTGAACTAGATTGACTGCTCTGTGATTGAAGGGGATGTAGCAGAGAGTTTCTAATATTGGTACTGGGCCTGTTTTATTGTTTGCTAAACATTTTTGATGTCCACATATTGCTTTGATCTTTGGAAATGCTAAAATTTACCATTGTGGAATTAACTCCAAGCAAAAAAATAATATTACATACAGATTACTTTTTGTACATTAAGTACTTCTTGGTCTAATCAGACAATTACATAACTCTACACAACTCTGGTAGTAATTGCTCAGTATGGGTTTTAAAAATCATACTACAGGCAGTTATATCTTTGGTAGTGGGTTGTGTGGATCCAGCACTCTCGGTTCTGTTCAGTTCGGTTCAACAACATCTATTTGTGTCATTCTCTGGATTTACATAAACACAATTCGAAAAATAATACAATGAATCAAAACTAAAGAGAGACTCAGGAGGAAACTCAGGAAAGCGCCATAGAGCTTGTAAAAGAGAACTACGTAAAATAACAATGACAAAGTTAACAAAAGGAAAGAGAATACAGAAAAACAACAACAAGAAAATCAGAGAGAGGAAACTAGGAAGAAGGGAAACTGGTAAGAAGAGTCAGCTACGTTTACTCATTAGGAAAACTTTCAGGGATTTCTTAAATAGGTTTAAAGAGTGACACCGTTGAATGTTAAGTGTGAGGGAGTTACAAAGAGGTTAGGGTTAAGGGTTATTAACAATACTGTTGGGTTCAATCAACTTGCATGGCCAGGTGAGAGCTGGGCCAAATCTGAAGAGGAGGCTCATTATTAAATCAACCAAAAAGCATGTTCAAAGAAAATTAAAGTTCCAGTTCCGACTTCAAAGGGACCCAAAATATCCATGGCCAAGAAAATGGAAGGGCTAAAGCTTCCATACCCTGACTCCCTGCATGGGGTTATGGTACAACTTTTGAGAAAATCAAATGGAAATAAAAGTTGACTTCTTTATGTTGAAACTTTTTCCAGATATCATTTTTCCACTTTCAACTCAAAATTTCAAGACGTAGTGCCAACATTTGTCACTTACACAAAGAAAGCAGCAAAAACTCTTCATAAATGTCTTCTTGTGAAGTGTGAATGCCTACCTACATTAACATTGCCAAAATATTCATGTTGAATTGAATTTCAGTGCTTCTTATTGACAAATCTGCAGCAGCAAATGCTTTCTATCTGTCACTTTAAGTGGCAAGTTGTAGCAATGAACCTTTGAAATTATGTCATGATGTCCCACAAATTTGGATGAAGCATCTGGTGGCTCAGACCAAGTCAACAATTTAGATCAAATTTGGTTCCATTTCACTGCATCAATGCTACACATGCACAAACCACAATGAAATACTCAATTCAAAAACTTCAGTGCTGCCCGTCATATTACCACGTAATTGATTGCTTCCTGTACTCTCAGTGTGCACAAACAAATAGTAGGATTTCAGGGTATAAGATGAAAAAACAGTGGCTGGAAGGAAAATTGATGAATGCATCCTTCTTCACTTGTGTATTTTTCTATGCAATGAGAACTGTTCACATTAATTCAAACACAGCTTAAACCTGACTGCTTAAGCAGTCTTTTGCATACATCTACTGCATGAAATCACACATACTCAATATCTGAATATACATCAGTTGCAGGTTATAAAGCTAGGCTTACATAAGCTTAAACATGTAAATGCAGTTTTTACCTATTCATCATCAGTAAAGGAATCATTTTTAAAAAGTTCAATTTTTGCATACGTATCTTCTGGTTTATTAAAAAAAAAGTTTCCATCTTAGTCAGCGAAAAGCTTGAGGCAATAAGTGCAGGCTGCAGTAAACTTCAATTTTCATGAATTTTTATGATGGTACACTGGTACAGCAATTTTACAGCTTTACGTAGTTCAAAGACAGCTTATTCTGTAATTTGAAAGGTTGAGAATATCATTTCCGTACTACATATATTTAAAAGAGACTTTTCAAGGAATTGAAACAACAAATCTACAATATCACCATTGACAGAAGAATAACCTTGCAGGGTCAGGTCGGGACAGGGAGGGTAAAATCAGGGAAGGGGAAGTCTAATGGGAATGAAAGCATCATGTTGCAATTACTTAGAATGATACAAGCATACTGCCCTTCATGTTATTAGAGCTGATCATAGTAAAGGGAATGAAGTCAGGTATAAAAAGTGCATTCAAATGTATTTTCTAATTGGCGTAGCACAAATAATGAAAAGTTTTACAGTATTAAGGCTCTTGCTGAAGTATTAGTATGGTGTTACTGTTCTTCAATGGACATTGGACAGGTTAAGTAAAAGACCTTAAAATGAATGAGGTTAAAAAATAAGAATTTTTTTTGTTCAACCCAAACCATGTTATAGAAAAGTAATGACATAACATGATATTCTCAATCAAATAGAGTCATATTTCATTTCAGATCATAACAGTTGAAGAGGCTTTAAATTCTGGGAATGAATTCACACTCTACAATTTTGGTTGTCTAGTATTGTAAAATGAGAGCATGTGGTGTTGGAAAAAGAACTAATCACACATGCACACACAATAAACAATTGCATTATGAAGTCCTTTCAGTCCAAAATCAGAATTCAGGGAAAAAGACAAAATGTAATGTCAGTCTATTGACGTGATACAGTTCTATCATGCTCATCAATACAAAATTTCCACTGTCCCTAAAACTCTTGAATTTGTTTTGATTAAAGTCTTTGATGCATTGTAATGTTTTGGTTACAGCAAATTATGAATCCATCATTCATGTCAAAAGAAATGTACAACTCAAGAAGGTCTTCTTCCTGTTACAAAAACACTGAGCTTCATTTTCATGATAGCCATTGATCACTAAACATACTATCTTGAACTGTAGAAAATTTGCCAAGGGGGAGACTTGGCATGAATGTGCTAATTACATACCATAACACATGATTTAACATAAAGTAAACTTGTTTGGGGTTGGATGATCACATAAAGAAGTCCAAGAACAAAGCAGAAGAGGAGAAATTTGTGAGATATATGATGATGAAGAATAGTAGCTTTCCTTGTATATCAAAGATGATATTTACTACAAATGGCGCCAGCATATCTTGTCGTGCTCAAAGATACTCAAAATACTTTGTTGTAACAAGAGGTTGCCAAGCACTTTAGAAAAAAAAAGACTTGTTGATATGCTTAAATATAACCTATCCAAAAACTTTTATGTTGATATCATTCTAAGTAGTTTATCTGTCTTTATGAATTTTCCTTGATATGCAGCATAATTGAAGTTTCTTCCCTGTGGATTTATTTTAAAAATGTAGCTTAGCTAGTTATTATGGCTGTTTTAGAACATAAATCTTGCTTCAAGACTTCATCTGAAATTTTTACATGTATATCAATATTTCAACAAATGAATGTATTTTTTGTTCAACAAACTTGTCTTTTACAGATTTCTTTTATCAGCATAAAACATGATATGCATAAATATGAAAACCATTTACAGTAGTACATAAAGAGCATATTCTCTGAAATATTCAAGACCCGATTTCAGGGATGTCACAAACCAGGATAAAAGATATATCTGACACTTTTCTCGAGTTTGACTTTGCTGTACTGTAGATTTGTGTTGAAATATGCTGATCTTTATTATGATCATTGAATGGTTTTCAGGAAAGTACAGTGCAACAAGTTTTTCAGGCTCTAAAGTACTAGAGAGTAGAGACTTGCAACAGATTTTGAAAGCACAAACTACTTCAGCAGAAAATTAAATGGGGAGGGAGGATATATAATTCTAAAGGAAGTGGTCCTGGGTTTTGCTTCATAAAAGGGAGATTTAAACTAAAAGATAAAACAGACTTTTCCATGAATCACAGAAAGCATCCTGGTCCACGTTTCACAAGGAGTTTTACAATCAAGCAGAAAGTTTGGTATTTGGGATGAATTCCACACTAAAATTACAACCTCCTGACCGGCACTTTGTAGGATGAGATTGAGTTACCAGTTGACCATGATGACACAGGAGCAGTACTAACACTACTGTGGGTACTGCATAGTATGCCAATGATATGCAATTAAGATGTATTAAGGGATATGTATGTCTGCAATGTTAATATTGAGTTTGACATTATGATCAATACCCATAAAGAATATCACCAATATCCTTGTTTTAGGCTTAAAACAGGGGAGATTAAATATCTACCCCAGTTGATAGCATTAACTCCATCAAATGTTCTACTGCATAAATTGGTGACTGCAAATTGATTTTCAAGGGTAATTAGTGACCAATAGATTACAATAACTGTTAAAATGTACTTTTGGTAGGAACAACTAGTTAATCAGTATTAGAGCAGGTGAGTATAACCATACAGTGGCTGGGTCTATTTGTACACTCAAGGGTAAATCCTACTATTGGCTGAACTTTTAGTAGTTAGTTTGCTATCAAGTGTCAAATTATTACACATCCCAGTGAATTTTAGGCTCAGCAATCTTTAATGGGCTAGACTGGTTGTCATGGAACTGTAATATATGTAAATTAAAATGAAACAAAGTGTAAGATCAAGATATCTATGTGTAAGGCTTCTGTTTATGAACAAATGTTCAGGAGGATGCTTCAGTAAAATGCATGAGGGTCCTAAGACAAAAAAAAAATAATGCATATTCCAATGTACCTCTACTTTGAAGAAGAGCCAAGAGGTTGAAACAAATCATAGCAACAGAAAGAGTTTTGTTTCAATCTGGAGCTACATCCCTGTGCAGATAGCACATTCAAATTGCAAACCTCTAAAATCTTCAGACTCCCTAGGGTATGTCACCTGTAGCTCCATTCTCAACCAACTGAAATAACAGATATATATGACACATAATCATGACCAAGGTCAAACAGGTAGAGAATAGACAGTACACGCATATGAATTATGATGTCATAGAGCAGAAAGTACGTCCTCCTTTGGGGAAAAAACAAACCTTCACAGACAAATGTAGACCACTGATTTGTCAACCAGTCAAATACGCACATAGTCTGCAACAGGTACAGGGCGAATTCTTATGGGTGTGGCCACGTGTTCCATGGTCCTGCCCAAAGGATGACGTTAGTATGTCATCAATGCATAAGGTCTATTGAAACAAAACGTTGATGACCTCTGAAACTACCTTCAAAGATCTAGTAATCAAATTGTTTATCTGTTTATTTAAAGCAATAATAATATATAAATGTACAGTACCTAATTAGGGCAGCTATCATAAGATTGTAGTGCTGTAAAACACAACCAAAATAACATGCACAAAGTAATTAAGGAGTTGCTACTTGACACTTCCATTAAAATGAAGTCAGCTGTTTCAATCATTCAAAGAAATGAAAACTAAACATACAGGTTCCACAATGTTGCTATTTTACTCTTCTTCATTTACACATGTCCAGTTCAAGTAATCAACTGTGTACCCTTTATAATGTAATGCTGTAAAAAGAAATTGATTCTGTTCACTTAAATTCATTCTCACTGTACTTATGTAGAAGGATGTTAACGTATGCTGCACATATGCTCATATTATCTACTGTAACACCTCAAAAATAGAACTCTCTACAGGTGAATCTGGACAGCATTGTCTAACTTTATTCAGCCATAACTGGGGTCTATCACCTTTTAAGTTCAGGTCACACTACAGCAAAATCGGATCTTATTGCTATCCGATTTTTGTGAGTTTTAGTTCAAATCTCCTCCACCCATTTTTGGAAAGAACCAAATATTTGCTATATTAGTAAATTATATGATTGGTATGAAATGACCATGGAAATGAAATGTAAACTATTTATTTCGTGATGTCACATTGACAAATAGCTTTTATCGGACTACGTGTATCCAATTAAATCTGTGGATGTGAGGTCACAGAATAATTGGTTTAACTTAGAATTTCATAGTCCTGCGATACAATTTATATATTTACACACACTGGCAGAATTTTGTCTCTTTTCCACCAGAGATGGAGGAGATATTACAACTTACAAAAATCAGAGTGAAATCCGATCCAATATTGCTGTAGTGTGACCTGGCCTTTAATCTTGCAATACCTTTGCTAATCAGTAAACCATGGATGGTTACCGGTGCTTTGGCCAAGTGCTTTGGCCGAGTAGATAAAGGTGGTGGCATTTGAAGCGATGAAGCTAAGCAACTGGAAGGTCTGGAGTTCAGTTCCTGGCCAGGTCAAAGTAAGGTGGGTTTTTCATCCAAGAACAATCTATGGTTTTCCCATCTGAACTGGCCTTTCAAAAAAATACCAAATTTGATCCTAACTGTTGAATTGGTTGCCACCCGAAGTGAAGTTGTGACTCATAAGCCAACGCTTCTCCCACATTTGTGGTCGCTAAGCATCATAAAACAACTGCCCATCAAGGCCTGATTATTAAGTATTATTAAGTTGTAAACTGTAATGCCTCTTGATTAACTCAATTTCACTGTAAATGAGGGTTTGAAATTACATTTAGACAAAAATGAACATGATTTCAGGCTAATTGCTGCCTACAGTCACCAAACACAAGCCCTGATCAGATTTGTCTATAGTAGATAACTTTACAATATCACACCTGCAAATATGCTATATTCTCACCTGAGTTATTAAGAAATGCAATGCCTTTGAACATATACTTTCAGAATTGCAGATTTTATTGAAAAAAAAATTGGATTCTCAAAATCTAAGTCTACATAATTCAAGTTGGAAGTTTCTCCGAATTTCTTCTCAAAAAATCAATGTGCATAGACAAATTCAGACAAAAGAGGCAGATAGATGGCAAGAAATAGCTGGAGAGATGCATGAACAGATCAGAAATACTCTGGGAGGAGGTACCTAAAGGATATTTTCACACAAAATGTCTCAAGCGAGAGGCACAGCACTTTGTAGTCGAGCCAAATAATGTGACCATTCTATAGCACAGTACATATCAGTTTTAGTGAAATGGGACCCTTCTGTTTTTGAAAGATGTGACTATGAAGGAGGCACACCAGTAAACATGGTGTTAAGTAAAATCAAACGAAAATTTACTCGCTTGTCCAACAGCAGCTCCAAATACGATTCCAAAACAGGCAAAAAGCCATTACTCATCAATGTTTCTAGGGTAATTTTCTATCCAAGTAGGGTCTTCTTTCTTATAAAGCAGTGGCAGCCCCATCCAGATACCTGGAAACATGCTTTACAGTTTTACAACTGGGCAGAACGTAACAAGTAAAGAAAAGCACAAGATTTGAGTAGAAGGACTCTCTGAACAGGGAGTTGTCAGGGTCCTTATAACTCCCTGCTCAAAAACAGCAGATCAAGTCTCACCTTTCACCATCAAAGTTGATACAGTGTTTAGATGATGGAAGTACTACCTTGAGGAAATGATAACTTCCAGGTAGTATTTCCATGTTGTGCTACTAAAATCTTGAGATAGATCCAGGGAGCACTTTCATGATATATAACTGGAAGTCTTACACAGATTCTAAGGATTAGATTTGCCAAAGTGTTTCATCATAGTCAATATAGGCAGATGGTCTGGCAAGCTATTGTACTGTAACAAAAGCTAACGGTTCTATGTTGAGGCAGTACGTTTTCCGTGGTCACGTAGTATTCAGGGTGCACAGCTTGTGCTGCGAAGTGACTACGACTGCACGATAACCTCAGGGCTTGACGTGTTGAAAGGGGACTTTTTCCAAAAATGCAACTAAAATATGAGCTTGTAAGAGACCAAATCAATAATTTTAAGTTTCACAAGAGTTTTAAGTCTACATGCCGCCTCGTACCACTTATAATTCTGCTTGAACCTGGTGAGAACTGACAAAAACACCCCGTAGTTCTAGAGTAGCCTGTGTACATAAACGTATAATACTGAGCCTACAAAGCCCTGCCTCGATCGTCCCTTCGACGATCCTTGAAGGAAGGGCAATTTTTTATGTAATCTTCTTCACTCTGAATTTGGTTGTGAAATCATGTTTATTTTTACATTTCTAGGTCTATAGCCTAAATGTAGCCCGTGTTGTTGTGAACTTTCATTCACTCTGTGTACTGTGCATGCATGAAATCTAAAACTGGCTAAACAAACATGTAGGCATACTGCTCGTGTTTGAAGTTCATCACTCGAAAAAGCTTAACAGACTTCATAAATTGTTGAGGCCTGACGAAGATCAAGAGAAATTATGATTAGAGGTATATTCCCGTTGCTAATAGGCCCAAAAGATGTCCACTGAAATGGTCGAGTGACAGAATTGTGAAAAATGACGAGATCGAAGCTGCGTCGTGCGAGAAACTTGTGTAAAAGTTCACAATTTAGGCGCGATAGAGCAACGTGGATCAAGGCGTAAAGCTCCGGTTGGACTGACTTACCATGGTCGGTCGGTGATCACTGTGCAGCATGCAAGCCTACGCTGTTGAACGACCCAATTCTGAATGTTCGCCAATCGTCTGTCAGTTATTTTATACAGAAAAAATGCCTCTAATGGACTTAATATTCGAAGACGGTTTGTTGTTGAGGGTCACGGTAGATATATATTTTTCACTGTGGTTGTAGTTCTCGGCTAACTTGCAGTATCGGCGCCGTTGAACTTGAAGCTAACTGGCCACCGTTCGCCTGGTACACTTACCCAGGCTATGCGAGCGTATAGCATTGTGATACCATGAGTCTGACAATCAATAAGCGTTGTACTCTGTGCACGTGCCATACATTTTTATGCAATGACCGACTCAATGCACTGACCGACTCAAGATACACTACATACGTGCATACGTGGGTATAGTTATAGTTACTTCGTAGCTTATATGGAGATGTCTTCTATTTTCACATTAGTTTATTGCAAAATCATCGCTTAGCATGGATTTTGTACGTTTTAAGGTAAAACTAAAATTCTATCATTAAATATTGCAAGAACACTATTTACATCAGTTTCTTTCATTGAAAGTGTACAGGACTGCGTAGACGTGTGTATACTGAACGAAAGCTGTGCACTCTGAATACCACGTGACCTTCGTTTTTCGAGAACAATAACATCACTTCGATACTGTCAATAGCTTGCCAGACCATCCGCCCTCTATAGACTATGGTTTCATCAAAAGTACTTTTTATTTTTCATTTCTTCTGACGTTTTCACAGGAGCAAATGTAGTAGTGTCAAAATTTTGTACACATTTACATCATATGTCAATATAGCAGGTGATTCTGTATTTATAAGCAATAAAACCATGTCTCTGACAAGGAGCCTGCTCTATGTGTATTGTCTTGCATTTTAGCATGAATATTCATATATTATTGTGACCTTATTGACTGGCACCATGAGGTGGGACAGAATGGAATTAAGTTTGCTACGAATCATTATCCAGCTTAACATACTTTGTTGTTTGTTTAATATTGGATAAAAAAAAGTACTTTGTTGTTATTTTTATGAACAGTGAAAGGAATTAAGTGGCATCATTCTTTTGGTGTTCTTAATTACTCTTCATTGTTTAATTAGACTGCTTTATTGTTGTGCTAACAGTTTGGGCAGGAAAATTTCATATAATTTCCTTTTGTGGAACAGGCAGTATAACATAAAACCTTTAAAGTGAAATTACATTTTGATAAAAATCTTCAAATATTAAAATGTTTTGTATATACATTGAGTTACAAAATATAAAACTTCACTTCCAGTGGTGGGATATGTGAAATACTGATTTGCAAAAGGCCTAGCTGTGATCAAAGAATCAGATTTTCAGACTGTATTTACGTGATGGTTCTTTCCTTCTTTTCTTTTTTTTTTCTTTTTTTTCTTTTTTTTTTTCTATTTTGGTATCAGGAGCTTTGCTAGTCTTTCCCAGAGCTTTTCAATGGTAAAATGAAAACTTATGGTACAACAGGAAGAAGATTGAGCCAACCATTTTAAGGACATATACAGAGAGGAAGACTGACTGGAATTATCCTGCAGGCTACTTCTTGGGAACAAAGGTCTTTAATTTTTATTTATTTATTTTGAATTTAACTTGTCCACTTGAGTTTATGTAATCATTAAGACAAAAGAAATGGTCCAAGCGTGACACACATGACAATGATGGAACACTGAAAGGAACATTTGCATTACAACCAATGAGAGACCAAACAGTAGTAGAACCTTAAAAGGTCAAGACATTCCTTTTAAGAAGAGGAGTCAGAAAAGAACTGCTTCAGAATGAGAGTGGGTTTTAAAGTATTTTATTCAAGTGTTTATAAAATTCAACGTTTTTACTTTTCCTGTCCAGATGAAAGGTAACAACTTACATAAAGTTGCTGCGTGGACATGCACTGACAATGTTCAGTTCACTAATATTTGAAAGCTATAGTAAAAGACTATGTTAATTTGAAAATAAATGAATACCATATTGTAATGATTCTTTGATAAAAAAAAAAAAAGTGGTATTTGTTTTTTCTAGGATATCTGTTCAAGTTTCTATTTACAGCATTAAAAAGGAAGATTTTGAAAAGAAGAGATACTGATTGTGATCTTGTTTTGCCTCTCTTGACATTTTCTGACTCTGTTACATGCAGGTTTCACAGTAAGAGCTCATCACGGACTTGAAATAAGATCAAGACAAATGAAAATGATGCAATCAATGAAGGCTGCAAAACATTTTCAGCCAGATTACATTTGTTTGTCCCTCTGGTTGTCCATCTGTCCATTTGCATTTACTTTTTTGTGGATGTAACTGAATTACCAATAAAGCAATATGAAGTTTATTCCTACTTTATTGTGTGGTGGCTTAAATAAAAGAGCACAACAAGGACAACACCACATGAAGAGCTACTCTGTGGAAATTTTCCAAGTTGCTGGCCTACAAGCAAAGAATAGTTGGGTACAGTAAAACTAAACTATTCATAAAACTTACTTGGAATAGCAAGGAAGTTGTTCAAGGTGACTCTACTTATACCCCTAATAACATTTTCTCATAGATTAAGCATCCTCTTCTTGCTGCATGCTTTTCCAAACATATCTGAAGAATGTGCCAGTTTCAAGCCAAAAAATATCAAAACTGGTATTTCTTACTCCCTGTTCCCCCCCCCCCCAAAAAAAAGACTGTTTGTTGAGCTTGCTCAAGCTTAGAGTTCATCAACACCCTATGAAATATACTGATTGATTCAAATCTTGCTATTCCATTTGAAAGCATCTGATTGCTTCCAGTTTCTAAAAAATTAGTATTGAAAAGGAAATCTGTAACTCTGAAATGTTGATCACTATAGTACTATAGACCAAGTTCAAGCTCATCCACTGATTCCATAACTTGCACTAAGCCCATCATTTCAAACTTGAAAAAAAACAAACTCTTTCAGAAATATTATATAGGTATTCAGGAAAAGAAAACTTTTCCAGTATGTTTCTTCTTCTATCACTTTCATGACTGATGCTGTGCCATGCCCAAAATATTGTAATGTAGTTTGCATACATACAGTACACAACATCTTTCTTTTGTTCACAAAATCCAAAGCCCCCCCCCCCCCCCGGCATGATGCACCCCATCAATGAAAATTTTACAATTCAAATGGCAGACTTTAGCTATCCAGAGTGGCCAATTCTTCATAACATAGGTCTAGTGACTCACAAATTTGCCCCAGAAGTGCTTGTTTCTATGAATCTGTAAGCCTAAGTGCGACTGTTACTTACCGTATTTACTCTAATAAACGCCCCCTCTCTAATAAACGCCCCCCAACTTTTTCGTCACATTGCATAAAGTGAAATTGTTAATTCCAAAGACAATATGGTAAAAGGAAAATGAAATAGTCCTACCTTGAAGCCACGAAATCTCCTAAAGTCCCATATCCTGAAGTAAAAGGCATGTTTCTGCAACTAATTTCTGTTGATATCCATCATGCTATCACATACCTCGAACCTATACTGCTTCGTTTGCTGTTCGAAAGAGGTACTGTACATACGGTAGGTATACAAATATTCGCTAGCCTATCGGAACAGCCTAACATAAAAATCCAAATTCAACACAGGAAAACTGTTTAACAGTGAAATGCTATGAACGCGTATGTACTGCTAATGGTGCTACTCACGGTAACTATTATGCAATTACCGTATGTACGTGCGTATAGCCGGTCGGTCAGTATAGTACCGTGAGGCCTGACTGTATACTGTGCACAGCATGCATACATGCATATGCCGCGGGCACGTAAAAAGTCACTTCTGTGTGTAACGTTACATATCAAGATGTCGGCGAAAGTTGATCACACTTGGAGTGCTGTTCGTGGCTACCATATTTATAGGGAAGTTTGGTTACCGATCATTGGGGAGGAGCTCACAGCTGATTGTGGAGCTGACAACCAAATGGACAAATATGCCATATGTAGCAGTTTATCAGAAGTCACATAAATTTGACTCTAATAAACGCCCCCCTTAACGAAAATTTCACGCCCCCGGGGCGTTTAATAGAGTAAATACGGTACTATAGAACAATCTATTTACTCGACAGGTGAGCTGTCCAGGTGGTGTTCTGTCTATTCCTGAGTTGGTTACTCTGGCTCACTTCTGAAATGGAAACTACTGCCATTGTTCTGTACTTGGTGCTCAGCATAGGCAGTCGTGTACCGAAAACAAGCAAGTGAGCCACAACTGAAAAAAAAAAGGCTGTGGCTGACCTGACTTAAACTAATTGGTTAGAAACTGAGCCAGAATGCTTTTCTATCAAACTTAAAACTAAGGTTGTTTCTTGACATTTTCTTGCAGAATTTTCTTAAATGACAGGTAGTTTCAAAACAAATAAATTAGACATTCTACTACATACTGCTAGATTCCTGCAGGCTGATTGTTTAAACACAGAGTTATTGAACAAGACAAGGCTACAGTAGTTAAGGTATTAAATCAGCTTACAGGAAAGCTTTAGTAACAAGGAGAAATTTGGTAGCACTTGACACTGTTTACTGTTGCTTAGGTAACCTGCCATTGTTAAAGCAGCAAATGACTTTGCAGAACATGTAAACCAAATTTGCACTTTAACAATGTTTTAGGGTCATTGACCCTAACTAATCACTATCTACTCGGGATGATCCAGTTCTACTCTTAACCTCTTGATCTCAGATAGGTGGAGCCCAGCATAACAATATGGAAGCAGTGATCAAAAGTCCAACAACATGTGCAGGCTCTAACCAGTTAAGTCCTAAGAAGTTGACAAGTGTAAGAGAATGAAGGTTGAGTTGGTTATTTTGAAAAACAGTGTACCAGGATGCAATGATGAGTCCAATATATTTTCAAATCAGTACTTAAAAGCTTTGTCTACAAGTCATCATTTACCCCACTGTGTGGTCAGGGCAGCAGCAAAGCTGATTCTGAAGAGGAGGAGCTCACCATAGAAATAGCCCAATTTTTCCTTGAAAAGACAGAGCTATTAAATCTCTGCAAAGGTAACTAACATCAGAGCATCAAAATAAACTAGAGCAGCAGGCTATGCTGCAGAATATCAATACTTTTATGCATGATCAATGTTAATTATGAAGCAGGGGAATGATGTGTTTAAGTTTTTCATGGTACAACAGAAAAGAGCAAACATCCTTTTGGTGATCAGGTACAATTTCATACATAGAAATGAAATATGACACAGACTTTCCATATCACATAGTCTACAGTACAGGCTGGTTAAGCTATTGTGGTGCACTGCTGTTTTCAAATATTTATAGCAGAGATCTATAATATCCTGAAACTGTACTGTACATTTTTATGCTAAAAACTGAAAACATCATTAATTAAAACAAAAAAGATCAATAATAACACTTTTATGCTAAAAAATGATCTTTGTAAAGCACAATAACACTACAAAGCACAAGTTATTATCTAGCTAGATGGAGATCAGTATTTTAAGAAAAAAAAAATGAAAACTTAATGATTAGTTAAAGGCAACAAAACAAGTTTTCCTACTACTACTTTCCTACCTGTAGTTTCCTAATATCAACTTCATATCTCTTAAAATCTCACTGAAACCTCTTGGTGAAGGGCACAACTTTTGAAGGTTTAGAGCTACTAGCATTCTGTTCAGAAACTCAATCACCTGTGAATAAACTTCTCCATTACAAGACAATGGCTGGGCAAACATCTATGTCAGACCAGACAAGATCATCTTAACAGTTACCCTATGCTTGACTAAACAAAGGCTTGAAGCCAAAGACAAAATAGCAGAGTAAAACACACACAATTGCATGGTGGGAAAAAAGGAGTATAAAACAATGGGCAGAAAAGAAACTTTCCTTTGGCACAACTTTTTGACCACTTGTCAGAGAAAAAATAACTAAATTATCAACCTATCAGATTACCAAGTTAAACTCAATCACCTGTAAATAAACTTCTCCATTACAAGACAATGGCTGGGCAAACATCTATGTCAGACCAGACAAGATCATCTTAACAGTTACCGATGCTTGACTTAACAGAGGCTTGAAGCCAAAGACAAAATAGCAGACTAAAACACACACAATTGCATGGTGGGAAAAAAGGAGTATAAAACAATGGGCAGAAAAGAAAGTTTTCCTTTGCACAACTTTTTGACCACTTGTCAGAGAAAAAATTACTAATTTATCAACCTATAAGATTATCAAGTTAAAACTCTGACTGAATAAGTAATTTTACAAAAGTATGCTCTACAAGATATTATGATCAAAATGTAAAATCTACCAAACATGGCCAAGCTGAATAGGACTTTAGCTTACAGCTAGCAACGGGCTAGTGTGACAATATCTCAATACATGTTATGTAAACTGAGATAAAAATTCTATTAAAGAAATCAATATTTTGACAGGAAATTAGATAACCCACCTCACTGAAGGATGCTGTTTATCCCCCAAGCACTGTTTATGTATACGGTACTGTATACTACATGTTACACTATATACTCTTAAATAGTCATGGTCCCTAGTTTAGGGTGGCCCATAATGGTAAGAAACTAAGCTGTAAAAGTTAAAACCTCATCTAAACCTAAGCTAACCTGAAATGTCCAAAGCAGAAAATATCTCTCTTCATGGTCCAAAGACATATATCCCCTCCCTCTTGCCTCTGCAATCCCTGATGTATCTTATGCATACATACAGTATGATGTGACAGAGCAAAATTTTCCTCTCCTTTGGAGAAAAGTGCATATCATTGCAACTTACTGAACACCAACAACTACAGACAGCGGATTTATCAACCAATCAGTCTACTACAGGTGCATGGCAAAGTCTTCAGAAGACAAGCCACATGCTCTATTGTTTTCCTCCAACAAGACATTAATACATAAGGTCTACTCAGATTGGTTGCAACCACCATTTGAAAACAGACAACCAATCAGTTGGATGAAATAGTCAGAGAGGGCTTTGGTAATTCTTCAATCAAAATCTATTTGAAATACCTGCCAGTGAACTAAAGCTTGCACACACTCACTGTAACTTAAGAAATTGATTGGCAGTTTACATACTGTACATTTTATCTGTAACAAAAAAAATAACAAATTACAAGGAATTCAGAAATGCAAATCACAAGTTGGTGGGCTTGATCGTGAAGATGAAGAGCAATTGAAGGAAAAGATGATCTGAAGTACTGCAGCACATTTCAGAAAAGGACATAATAAACAACTTCATGTATTGTGTAATTATCCAGCATACATGTAGCATGCACTGCAGCCCTATGCACGGGTGCATATTAGTACAGAGATTGCTGAAAGGGTTTATTATGATATACTGCAACCAGTTTTAATGAAACTTGAATGTACTCTTAATGGGGAAAGCACTGCAGCTTGATACTTTCCAAAGATAAAAGCAACAGTGGTAAACACATTTGAAATGCCAGGGAGGACCTGCAAACATTTTATTTTGCAATACCACTCCTGCCAATGTATTTAAAATCTTCCATAGCTTCATCTCAATGTAGCATAGCATGCATAGCATATTACCACCAGTTTAACTTAAAAATTATTGCTACAGTAGCAAGACCTTCAGCTTTCCCTATTAGATAAAAAAAGAAATCTCAGAAACATCAGGCTACATTTACATTGTAGAGAATTTTACAGCTACACTTCATTACACTTAAAATATGATCCTTTGCCCTTTTCAATTAATAGTAATCTGCAAATTTTGTGAAGATGTGGTGGAAACCTAAAAATGTGTTTGTACAGTATAGGCTGTGGACAAATAATGAAATAAATTAAACATAGCCAAGAAGACAATACTTTTTTTCAGTGTATTGCACTCCAACTTGAATATTTGGTTCAGTAGTAAAACCTCAAGAAACCAGAGATCTAACTAGAAAGCCAACAGGCTTAGTGATCCCTTGCCGTATGATATATCATAGCAAACATGGAAACAAACATGACATGCATGAGATCCCATACAATTATCCTACTTAATTGAGATATAATACTAGTAGGGTCCAAACTTTTTGACCTCATGTGACCCAAAATGACCTTGTGACCCCTTAAAAACAATAGTGATCACCTTACCAACACGTCCATCAACATGAGTAATTCAAAATTAAGCTTAGTACAGAATGAGTATGGAAGTACTTCCAATATGGTATGAGATCCCTCACAGTTATCCCCCTAAAAATATTATGTCTACAAAGTTTGATCTGACTGTCACCTCAAACCTTTAATCTCCACACACAAGAGGAATTTCTCACACAGCTTTAATATTCCAGAAAACTGTCTCATTACTTGATAAAGCGGTATTTTGAAACCATTTTTATCAAAAGTTTGGTCAATGGGGACAGCTCTCCATTCTGAAGTCTCTATGTTCCGATGCCTCTATGTTTCGAAAAGTCTGCATCGAGGTTAGTGTTTAAACAAGCCCTCATCGACACACTCTCCTTCAAGCATTGGATCAAATACTGTGTTCTCACATACCCCGCGGTCGAGGTAACACTGTATTACCTCACGCTCGAGTAACGTGGGAATGCGGGTTAACGCGGGGTCGGTGTTTAAATTTCAATCCACCTCAAATCGCAGGGTTGAGCAGTTTTAAACATTGTGTTTGTTTTAACCAAGCAAGGTCACAGGTATTTATAGCACTGATGACAGGTATTTTCTTACATTTTGCTGTAATCGGTGTGTGAAATATTTGGTCTCGTTACTATGGTAACACTATCCAATCAACGAAACACTGGGTACGTGAGAACAAAGACTGGAAAACACAGGGTTAGCCTGTGGTTTTGTCTGATTGTAAACACAAGTTAACACTGGGTGTTGGGGGGTATGTGAGACCAAGCCTAAAGAGACATCTGAATAGAGATGTGTAACCTTGGCTATTACTGACAGCAATTTTTGCTTTATGGGGGAAATGCCCCACCCATTGTCTATGGTATCCTTTGCAAATTAACAAAAGCAGATATCCCTATTAATCCATAATTTAACAAGACTTTTAATTCACCTTTTGCCTACTTATACTGTAGGTACAGCATAACATACAGTACAAGTTTTCCTTGTTTGATACACAGTATACAACATTATGCTTGCTCTTATTACCTGAACTACTTTTAAATGACAGCAGCAATGCAAAATAAAATCTTAATACTTTTGAAAAGTGTCATAAAGGGTAATCTTGAAGCAATGGTTCTATGCATTAAGCTTTATGGTACACTTTTTTTTTGGGGGGGGGGATAGTGACATGGATAAAAATGAAATGTGAGACAAGAATTCCCACTGGATGAAGATATTTGGCATAACTACATAATTCTTCGCACAGGGTTACTTTTTTGGTGCAGTTATCCAGATATAAGCAGAGATGAGGCAAGTAGTATGCTGATACATTTTATGCTATCAAAAATTTAAAACAAATTCTAGAATGAAACTAAGTGACAAATAATCACTGTAGAGCATATTGAAACTGTAAAGCAGAAACACCAATCTAGACAGACACCAATGTTTAAAGTTTGTTCAACAAAATTCCTTATACAAACACACTTTTTGTTCAATTCCACCAGCTTCTATGTAAAGGACACTAATTTCTGAAGGGTGTCAATCTACAGTATTTCTAAGATGACTTTCAGTTTAGAAACTTGATCAGTGTACATGAACTTCTTCATCTCCAGACAATGGCTAGGCAAACAACTTTTATTTGTGGTCAGATGAGACAAGATAATGTGGACAGTTATTTTATGCTGGATTTAGCAGAGGTGTGACTTTCATGGAAGTCTGACATTTTGACCACAAAAAGAGTACTGAATGCCTGCAGGGAATGGCAGGAAATAGAGTAGAGAGTATATACAAACAATGGGCTGTCATGGTTATGTACTGAGATAAAAATAAGCTTTCTTCAGAGGGTTTATAAGAGTCAATTAACACCACTTATACAGTAAAAAGCTTAAGTCAATTGAGCTGTATGTTTGTATGTGTATGAGGTAATCCTTCAGGACACTGTGGGGATAACTGGCAGTCAACTGTGAAAAATTGGGCAAGATAACTGTGACCAAATGGCAAAGAATGGGTCAGTCACAATTTGATTCACTCTATTAGGCAATGACAGTTCATGTGCGCTGAAGGGTATTTGATACCAAATGATCAGTGTAAATTAGGTTCTTTTTTGTAAAACTAACTAACTGTGGTATATCTAATTAATCAATTCCCACTTCCAATTAATGCATGCTTGCATGCACATGTCCTCATGAGGACAGTAGGCACAAGGTTTGTCAAATATTAGCACTTTTTGCCACTAAATTTAATGTTTTCTTCAGGTTTTCTTTAAGGTTATTGAAAAAGCAATGTAGGTATGTTATAAAAGAGATTCTTGTGCATCACACAGAGTAATCTCTGTTCAAAGTTTATACTTTTGAAGTTCCATATAAGTCATCTACTTAGTGTGCACAGAAGCATCTTCTAATATTTTCAGACTATGTCCCTAAATGTCCCTTATATACAGACTGTTTAAACTCACATGTTCCACATCAGTTTCATGAAAATCTATTTACTTGTGGCTGCAAAATCAGCATACCCATGAGCATTGAAGCATGTATGCCAGCCTGATGAGCAGATTTTGCCTTTTAAGATTTTATATTTTGCTCTGCCCACTTTTTTATGTATTAATACTTGGAACTTAATGTAATAACAGGGTACAATTTCATGCCAGAATCAAGATACTGTACAGTAACTACCATGTGATGTGCCTTTCTGTGCACCTTAGACCTTCTTCCTATGAGTTTGCTTCAGTTTACAAATGCATTTTCAAAATTACCTCACTAAAGAATTTACATAGTGAAGTTAATAAACTGTTCCAAAAAAATTATATACCCTATGCCTATTACATTACACATGCCAAATTATTCTTACCCTTTCACCCTAACCGCTCATGGATATTAACTTCAACAGTTATATACTCTTTTGAGATATAGTGTTTGCAAGGTTTAGATGTTTTGAACTCTGATGACCCCAAATGACCTTTGACATCCAATAAAAACAATATGGGTCATCTACTCAGTATGGACAATCCACTTAGTAAATATGAGATTCCTGGCAGTTACCTTTCTTGACATATGGTGTTTACAAGTTTTTGAGCTTTTCATCTCTGATGACCCCAAATGACCTTTGACCTCCACCAAAAATGATTGTGATCATCTACTTAATATGGGCAATCCACCTGCTATGTATGAGATCCCTCACATTTACCCTTCTTGAGATACAGTGTTTACAAGGTTTTGACCTTTTTCCCTCTGGTGACCCCAAATGACCTTTGACCTCCATCAAAAACAATAGGGACCATCTACTCAATATGGACCATCAGCAAGGTAAGTATGAGATTGCTCACATTTTTCCTTTTGGAGATATCGTGTTTACAAGCAATTTCCAAGTTATTTACATTTTGACCTCTGGTGACCCCAAATGACATTTGACCTCTACCAAAAAAAATAGGGACCATCTACTCAATGTGGGCAATCTACATGCCAAGTTTGAGATCCCTGGGGGTTACCGTTCTTGAGATATCGTGTTTACAAGCATGCGTCACACACACACATACACACACACACACACACACACACACACACATACACACACACGACATCACCATCGCATAGATTCCTTGCCTGCCTTCGGCAAGGAATCAATAACATGAAATTAATAACTTGTTGGACTTTTAGCGTAAAAAGGAATTAAGAATCAAGAATATATCAACGATTCCCATCAAAATCCATCAAATATTGCTCATTTAACAGGTTTATATTTAGTTCAAATTTTTTCAAGAATAAACATGAGCAATGCAAGCAAATTTGTTATGTTAAAGGAGCAAGGTAGCGAAGTACTCCCAAAATAAAAACCTCATACAAACGAGATGATTAACATCTGTGCTGCGATAATTTTTAAAACTATGCATCCTAATAAATTTTATGTTGCTATTAATGATTTCGCAAAGTAAGTTGGCATTAATGTTCTTATAAATACTATTTCTTGGGATATTTGATTTTACACTTGCAAGATGTTTCACAATTTGTTTTCTGAATTTGTAGTTTGTTACCTTTTCTTCTGGCACCAACATCTTTGAATCATTTCCACTTGTATCCTTATAATGGATGCATCTACCCAGGCAGAAGTACACACAACTGCAATGTACCAACATGTGCAGTATATAACAGTTGCACATTTCAGTGCAAAACTAGTGGCAAGACACATTATCTGTAGAGGGTTCATGAACAAATTGTGCAATTATTGAAAGTAATTTTTTTTTTATCAATATGTGTGATTTTCATGATACACCTAGGCTAGGCCCTAACTCTAGCTAAGTTAGGCTAATGTTAGTATTGTTAGTGAAGTAAACTGTAACATCAGGAATACTGCATGAATGGCTTTGACAAGTAGTGGTGTCAGATCCAATTAATAAACTATGAAGCTTTACAAGATGTGATGTATAGAAGTCCACAGGTCACAGATTTTATCCTGTTTGGCCGCTACCATGCCCCTTTAAAAGATGGAAATTTATGACTATTGACATTTCACAGACATTTTTAGCATTGGTATTACATAAAGGATAAATTAATATGGAGTGTAAAATTTTCTATAAAAATATTGGTATTCATACCAACCTGTTACCAACCAAATGAGAACTATGAATGGATAATTTACAGTATACAGGGTTAACAACTTTAGTTAGCACTGTGCAACATTGTTACGTTTGCACATACACACAAATGATTACATGTAGAAATTCCCTAAACATACGGTTTCAAAGATACACCATGCAAACAAAAAAGATATTGAAGTAATTCAACAGATCTTTCATACTTAAGCTGCCAATTGAAAATAGCCATGGCATGTCACCTATAACTTTAAGGAACACATTGCCCAATATACTGTACAAACAGTAACATGATAGCTCCTACCTTCTAACCAACTGTACTCTATAATTTAAAAGCTGCCAAATCTTGAAAATGATAGAGTACTTTCAATTATTGATATGATGCATTTTGAGCCAGCTTCTGTAGATGGGATACTTCACAGCAATACCACATTGTCACATTTTAAATTTTATTCCAGTGATTCTTCCAGAAACCAAAAAAGGGGTATTTATTACTGCCAAACCCCAAGTCCAAATTGATACTGTAGTGTCCTTGACCAAAGGTACAGCTGGGTTCAGGGGTGCAAAAGCTTGCTTCATGGTCCCAACAAGGTGCCATCTGAAGGGTTCTAAAGGTTATTTCTTTCAGTTTGGCCATTGCTCACAAGAATCTTAACATTACATAAGAAACCAACACACTGTCATATTTCTATTTTGGGAAAAATAAAGGAGGGGGTTTTTCCCTTTTCTTCTGAAAAGGGAAAGAGAAATTGCCATTTATCCTTTCCCCTCCCTTAAATGAAAGCCTGTATTCTATAAACTTGAAAATGATCAACTAAATGCAACAGTAAACTAATAGCATATTAAACTACATTGTCAATAAAGTGGTGAGACCTGAAAATAGTCTTACTGTCTTGTCAGCCATCTTCAAAAAGCATGAGCTACAATTACAGCAGATCGCAGCATACAGTAGGCTTGAAGCACTCTTATACAACTTACATTGAAGCAACAGCAAACATCAAAAACCTCCAAGAATGAACATGTGTAGTTAAGTAAATTTCTATGAGGGAAAGAGGGTTATATTTTATTTGTTGATGATTATCATGGACAGGCCAATCATCCTGAGGCATTGTGTCTTACAGACCCTTTTCCAAATACCTATTACAAAGGATTATGGGATAGAATGTTGGTGTGTGTTGTTTTCCATTCTGTCAGAGTAAACTGTTATTGACCAAAACACATACTGTATCCTATCCCCAAATCCTTTTGTTCCAGTTTAACTGAAGAGCATAATGATGATTACACACTATATGCAAACGATGTTGTATCTGTAAATCAGTCAACATTCAGTTGGAATTTGGATGCAGAAGTCATTATGAAAACTTTAATACTGTATACAGTACTTGTTTTATCTGTGGGCAAAACATGTTTGGTTTTTATAGTTACAATGTCTCATCAAATCAGATTGGAAAGTTTGCTCTAACGCTATCCATGATAGCTCCATGCTTCACACCAAGGGATACCCTGTATTTACCAAGGTCAAACAAGAAAATTGTAGACATTCTCTTATCATTTCATTGTAACATAATCACCATCAAGATCTATTGCACAATTACTACAAGAGTACACACACATTTTGCACTTTTTCATTTTGCCATTGTGATATTCTTTTTAAAAGTTGTGAAGAGAAAATTCCTCATTTGATTTCTTCGAAATTTCTTGT
Source organism: Holothuria scabra (assembly GCA_037179385.1). Lineage (NCBI taxonomy): Eukaryota > Metazoa > Echinodermata > Holothuroidea > Aspidochirotida > Holothuriidae > Holothuria > Holothuria scabra. The sequence continues at coordinate 29,290,353 of CM074180.1, read as the reverse complement.
GAAATTGTGTGTTTCTCTTGAAATTTCCTTTCATGTCCCTTATTTGTTTTTTAAGATATTAGCAAATGGAAGTTGAAACATTTTCTGAAAAAAGTGAAGTTGTTATATAGATTCCCGTTCTCCCTTCCTGCTAGGGTTGTTCATAGGCATCTGTATGACAATACTTACCCATTGCTACAGCTACATTGCATATGCACTGAGCAGAACCTTGAGCAGTTAATCACCATGTTCCCATGCCACCCTGAATAAATTTGCCCTCATTGTTCTTAAAGTGCAGAGCTAGATTTCCCAAAGGAGTCATCACTGCACAAGCAGTAGGATGGAAAATGGTATGAGAGCTACATTAAGGAGCTCTCTGCCAGCTAGTTGTCACCCAGCCCCTTGTCTACCTTTATAACCTCAACCAAAAATAAATTTACGCCAATCACATTTGTGATCTAATTTTTCTCTACACTGTGGGATGGAGTTTTAATGAGTGTGGTCATTGTCAGTGACATTTTACTGTGGCAAAAAATGACACTCACCAAAACTCTATCCCACAATCCATTGTAATTGCTATTTGGAAAAAGGTCTATGCACTGGGACTGAGCTGTTGACACCTGCAATCAACATCATTAGAAAGAAGAAAAGCATACCTTTAATACCATTGGGTGGGAGGGGGAGCATTTACCACAAATACAGTATCCTTTCTTTTCCATTTTTCTGCTTAAAACATTGAGGCTATCAATGTACAGGGAATTAAACATCTTTAAAGTTGTACTGTATCTGGGTGTCATTTATAAGCATTTGCCATGAACTTTACATTCATGTGAAAAAAGTAAATCTTCACAAGGCAGCCTAACCATTCCACTGACTCTTGACACATCTTTTCAACTGAGCTGAGATTGGGGTATATTATGAGCTCACTGTGCAGCTTAGCAATACCGGGATTTCCTGCCAACAAACTAACATACTGCACTATTATATCTATCCATTCCTGCATTGCCAATGTATGGTGTGTGCATCACGTTCAGTAGATGTATACCTACCTATGCACATCTACTGACTAGCCTGTTTGTATGAGGGCTGTGTCACTTGTTAGTATATTTTACTGTATGTGCAGAGAGAGCAAGTCCTCATGATGCAAACACCTGATTGTCAATTGTTTTTCCCAGTTACATTGAATGGTCATTGAATGTTGCCCAGTTACATTGAATGTTCATGTATGGCACAAAATGGTACTGTATGTAACACAATAATGAATGGTAAGTCCTGCTGAATGAGCTGTTTTGATATTTTTGTTGAACAAGTTTTGCATGGCTGGTGTATCACTGAGTCATACAGCATTTTAAAGAATGAGGTAAGACTTTGGATTTAACTAAAAACTGTCATATTTTGAAAAGTAAACAAGGGATTTTTTGGAAAATTGGTGATTTTCTTCAAAAGTAGGTTGTTCACACAGTGGATCTTTCAAAGTAAAAACATTTTTTTTTTGAGGTCTGATAGTTCTGAATGATATCTTTATTCAGTGGCCTAAATGACCTCTGCCACATAAATTCAACTGTTTCTGTGTTGTAGCAATATCAAAACACAGACAGTAATACAAAAGAAAAGATTCTAAAAACATAAACAGCTTACAGAGGTGCAGGTATGAGATTTCAATACATAAGATCATAATAGGCTACAAACAATCATGTCTTTAGCAAAGAAGATTGAATTAGTCTCTTGCTACCTCTTTCAACAGAATGCTCATCAATGTTGCTTTGCTCTTTTACATGCAACTGCATTAGAAATCCCCACTGACTTAACTCTGTGAAATAATTCAATGTGTTAATCCATTGAGATGATAGCAGTCCTCAAATGAAGGGATTTGGACTGGGATATTTCAAAATGCTGATTTTGCTATGCCATGACAGACTTCGTTTGTTGCTCTCTTAATGTGTTTTAGATCTTTAAGCCCTACTTGCAGGGAATAATTTAGCATTCAAATTTTGAGAAGCAGTTTTAAAGATTTTTGAGGTCTTTCACACATTGTTCGTGAAAATGCAATAGTTATACACACAAAAAATTGCTACACAATTTTTCATTTGTGTAGCAACTTGGCCTGTTTGTGTAGCAAATTGCAATGCGATACTGGATAAATTATTCCCTGACTTGCATCTGTTACTGCTGTTTACCATCCTGAGTTCCTGTAAGGTAGCTACAGAAAAATTCAGAATTTAAAAATCTTCTCTCACTGGACTGTAATTTTTGGATAGAAGTTTGTCATGGGATGACAAGATAAACTTAAACCCTTGCTTTGGTCAGATTCAGAAACCCCATATATAGGTTTTGACATACTGTCCTAGGTGACATCTTCAGTATGTCTTTATTTAACTAGAACAGCAATGCTGTTGTGAAGCTCACACAACCTGTTTTGTCTGTTAAAAACAGGAACTCAAAGCTCAACCAAATTTTATTTGTTATCTGTTTACTAAACCTCTTTACATTGCAAAATTAAATGCAAGGAAGTAAAGAATAGTGAAGACAAAACATTTGTGATTTTGCATGATTGTAAATCTACATCTGATATAGTTTTATGGTAGATCTAAATATCACTGTATATTTTCTCAAATCATGAAAGCCTGGACTGTGTATTCTTAAAGACATGAGGCAGTAAGATGAAATGAATAACTTATGTGTGGTGTACCTGTAAACTGCTCAGGTACTGATCAAGTTTTTTTCTAAAAGTCCCCTCGACTCTCTGGCGAAGTGCCAAGGGGCGAAAGCCAAATGATTACTCCCGGAGGAGTTCTGCTCCCTTAAGGAGCTAAACGTCCCAAATGGACAAGTACGCCCTCTAAAGGGCTAACATGCGTGGTCCTGCTCTAGACTGATTGAACAGAACAGAAGCCACAAACTGGTACTGCTCAAGTACATTCAGTTGCACCTACAATTCCACAAGTAGACACTGCATGGCTCTGTACTGATCAAAATAAAACACAGAAACTCAAAAAGTTCATACTGTACTGTGCTAATTGAACTCAAACAGTTATGTTGGTATTGCTTGGCTTGGCCAATTCATGATCAATTGAACAGATCTCCACAATAGAATGATAAGTTACAACAGGGTCTGTTGTAACTCCCTGGTTACAGCTTATTCTCTCCACAGCAGCCGACCACATCTGATTATGAGACTACCTAGACAAGCACACAATGACAGTACTGTGATTGCTTTGTTCAACGAGCTGGAACATAAAGAACCAGGTTAAATAGCCTGCATATATGTGCAAGATAAGAACTGAACACACAACCAAGCACACTGCTATTTGTGCAATAAATAAACAACTAACCACTCAGCAGGTAAAATGAACTCAGCCCTAAATAAACAGCTTTAAAACACAACTTTAATTTCCTATACTAGAAAGCATGAAGGTAGGTATGAATGCTATCCTCCAAAGCAATCATACACCAAAATTTCAGCCCCAAATCTCAAAAAATGAGGAAGAAGAAGACTTTTGTTCAAAAATTGACACCATCTGCCCCATTTGATAACCTCACACATGTGTACATGTGTGAGCTAAAAACCAAATGTGCAGGTTCAATTTAACCAGCTGGCATGGAGAACTGTTATCACAGAGAATAATTTAGCATTCAAATTTCGCGTAGCAGTTTTGAAGATTTTTGAGATCTGTCACACATTGTTTGTGAAAATGCAAGCGTTATGCACACAAAAAATTGCTACACAATTTTTCATTTGTGTAGCAAGGTGGCCTGTTTGTGTAGCAAATTGCAATGCAATACTGGATAAATTATTCCCTGTTATCCTTGAAACTTTTTTAGCCACAATGTAGAACTGGGGGAAAAAGTAAGTTTTTTTGAACTCAGCTTAAACATAGGACAGGTACAGTTGCATATCACATGAAATTCAATACAAGTAGTCCTTAGATTCACCTGTCTCAGTAACTGCAGAATAGCAGGTCAACAATGACTCAATATCAGTGCCTGGGGTGAACAGTGATGAGCCCATGCAGTAAACGTTATGGGTTTTGAGCCAACTTCATCATCATATTTTGGACAACACACAACACTTATCATTCTCTACATGCATTCATCATGCACAAATGTGGCAATTGCAGGGATTCAGGCATTCCACTGGTCTAACTTCCCCTGAAAACTTACCACCCTCATACCTGATTACAACAGAGTCACCCCCATTTGAGTGAAGTGTTGTTTTGTGTGGGTAGAAGAGAAATTTTGTTCGGACTGCTCTTTGCATCTTCCCATCCCAGAACTGCATCGGCTTGAAACAAGCAACCATAATTTCCATCTTTCCCATGATTTACCTAAAGATAGAACCACTTTAGGATCATGATACTGAGAAGGACCGAGAAGTGCAATGGCAAGGGGTGAGTGGTCTTAAAATGTGAAGAGGAAAACCTTAGTACATTAGGTTCATTCTGGCTATGCATTTCGGCCAGTTGCGCACATGGGCCTTACGTTATACAAGCACCCAAATGTTCGTTGTAAGCATCACATATTACAGGCGAGTGAAACGTGTCTGGGCAAGTGACTTTATACAAGGAATGAATGCCCCATGGACAAGTGATAAACCAATGATAATTTCCAACCCTGATTTCACCAGAGTTAAACTTTTTGAAAATGACAACATTGGGTATTGGATGTAAAAAGCATTAAAAACCATGAAAATGGCCACAATTTCCATCAAAATCCATCAAAAATTGACCATTTTACAGCTCAATATGCAAATCTTGTTATGTCATGGGAGGGACATACCACATATGGTTAATGTTATCCTTTGTTTTTACAATCTTCATTTAAAGGACAGTTGTAACATTAGTTTGCCCTGAAGGTTTTATTTTGGAAGTTTAAATTGTGTCCTTGGAAATCTTCGGTATCAATTACCAAACCATAAACTAACTGAAGTGTAATTAAGAGATAATTTATAAATTTATATAGGGTAAACAAAAGAAATGTCAACACTGTGCAACATACCACATCATGATTTTGCATAAGTAACCACTTTCTTCAGAAAAATTCGAACTTTGAAGAGGTATATCTTGAGAATCGTAAAAGATATTGAAATAATTCCAACAGAGATTCCTTAGAAAACTTCACTCCACAACAGCCAAGTGAAGTAAGGTCATTTTGCTGACTTGTCACACTACCTTTAAAAGTTACTGTATTGAAAGCGTATGTCAACAGGACATTTTTGTTTGTAGGTTTGGTACTGAAAATTTTGCAAAAACTGTTTGAGAGGTATTACAGAAATTATAAACCTCACATTATTTCACTGGTATGTTACACTGAGGGAAAACGGAAAAATAGAGCCTTTTGCTTTTTTCGTAATTACCACCTTTCCAGTTGACAAGGTGGAAACATAATAATGAAGATCTAGGGTAAAAGAGGGAATTTCTTGTCAATTGAGAATGAACACTTGTTTTTGGTACTATGGTATTACAATTGTAGTAGTGTGGTACCAATTATTAGTGATTCCATGAAACCTAACACAGAAATGAAACCAAATTTAGACACACAAGCGTTAAGTTGCATGCACCTCCCGTGGGCAACACCAAGAAAAAGTTTAATGCTTGAGAGATTATTGACTATCTGCCAGAAAAAGTCCAATGCCTTAGATCACAAGGCTAAGGCATTGGACTTGTGATCTACAACTACAGTACCAGTTGCTGGTTCAAGTCCTAGGGCAAAATTATTTATCTCTAACATTATTGCTTCTCTACCTAATGTTAGGAGTATTAAAAATGATCTACCTGTTTAGTGAGGTAACAACTTCCAACTGGAATGGATTTCATTAATTGCAGCCTCTGTACTTTGCCAAGAGGACCGTTCCTTGGGTGGGTTAGCCTACTGTACTTCTGAACTTAGAACACTGAGTCAGGGGTGGAAAGGTGCTGACAATTGGCCTAACCTACACAAAAACCAGACGATTATTATTTTTTACTGAAGTTGGCTAACTTGTAAGTTATAAACTTAACATTAAGCCTAAGTTAGGGCTCAGCCTTAGGGTTGGGTGGTACTGTGAAATATTGGTTCTAATACCCCAAAGCACACAGAACCTGTATTGTGGTCAGTACTAGTTCTCAACTGAGAGGTAGGAAAGTTGGGTGGGAAGGAGCCTAAACTGAGCATGGCAGCCATGTAATCCAGTACATTGGTCCAGCTGGGTGTGTGATTATCCTGATTGTTTTAACTTTATAAACTACATTTCTTTATAATTTTGCACATTCTTAGCACTCTGGTTTCCGATCTTGACTAGAGCTGTGAACATTTAGCAAAATAACTAAACGATTAACCTCAAAATTTTGCGATTGTTTAGCGATTAATCGCGATTACCTCATCACAAAAAAAAAAATAATTTCAGTATGTAGTGACTGACACTGAATGTAATGCAGAAATAAAAATAGTTGTTATCTTGCATGGTAAAATAAAATTATTCTGAAACTTTTAAGCTCACAAGATTCAGATATGCCCAGAATGTTCCATATAACAACAAGACGAACGTCTAGACGAGTTGCGGTGCCGACAAACCAAGTCGTCTTGTACTTTAAAGGTGATTATATATTTTAAGGGGACAAAAATACCATTCCAAAATACTTGTATTGTGTTTTGCCCAATAGCAGCTAAGTTAAGTTCCACACTTGTAATCCAGGAACATTGTTCATTCACTTTAGAAATGTGGTTGAGGTGGAACGTGTAACACACCAAAGAAATACTCGATTGCCGGTATAATGAGGTTTGCTCATTTTGAACTCATAGTTGACAGTAAATCAGGAAAAGATGATACAGCAGTTGATTTAGAACTGTAGAAAGAGCAAAACGTCATATCAGGTAACATTTCAAACGTCCTTTACAAGCTGTTGCTTGTTCATTCAATATAAGGTATCCCTAATGTCCCGGCTCCTTAGTAACTCCTTGTACAGCATGAGGGTTTCTGATAAAAGATGGTAAAGCCGCAAAGGCTCAAGACAGACCATTCGACCAAACAGACGTTAGTCAAAATTGTATTTTAAGCAGTGCAGTTAATAAGGAAAAACATGCCATTTGTTTAGCTGTTTAGTGAATACAGGTGGAGTACACTGTTATGACGTAATGTTGAAAACGATAATGAGTCTGTATATACATGACAGTAACGTTGTAGTCACTTGGTTGAAGATGGATTTATGTTAATGAACAAAAGGAAAAAATTCCAATGTTGAACATAAAGAATTTTTAAAGATTAATGGTTTTTAAAAAGTTCTGTACGCTCCGCACCAAGTTTACTCTCAGCTTTCCTAATAAAATATTGTTGTAAGTAACATGTAATAACAAGTTAACGAGAATCAAAAGAAATGTCGATATCTCAGATTTACCATAATCTTTACAAATGATGAAATAAAATAAAAAAATATAAAACAGCAAAGTAAAAATTCCTTTGTCAGCGTTACTTACACCTACATTCTCTCAACATAAATGTTAATGATATTTCACTCTAGCCTTGGGCCTATTGTCACTGTTTCTCCAATTTATATTAATCCCGCACACATACGTCACTACTAACCCTTCGCCAGTAACTTCTTAGTTTAGTAATGTATAGACACTTGAACGACATTGACCTCCACAAATCAGAGAACCGAATCAATCACTTACAAATCAGAAAAGATAAATTGCAACATCTATACGTCCCTTCATGAAACCCGAATACCAAAAATATCGATGTCCCTAGTTTATAACTATTAGCTGCGATTCGTCTGTCATCACATCATTAAACAGTCTCGCTTCTTCCTACACTCTGTATCAAGAACTTGTTGTCGCCTTTCTGACAGTGACTTCTTACTACGGAACAAAACTGTTGCCATTGCACTATATAAAAATTGTTTTAATAATTTCCATGCATTTCTTTTTCTAATAAAAAATAATAATATAGCAAGTTTATGTATGGCCACGACTCGCAACTGATCAAACGATAACCTAAAATATTTAAAAGCAATAAGAAAGCCAGGTCTATGAATAAGACTGCACTGTCCAGTAAAAAACTCCGTAAAGACAAATTTCATCATTCCAACCACTCATATGCAATAGCTCAACAAATCACTTTCAAAGAAAAAACGGACTTCATGAAAAATAAACGTTTCGCTGATAACACCACAGCCAGTAACATAACAAAAAAGAGCATAACTAGCTTATAAATAAGTGTCTTGCTACTTTACCGTTTACGAAATGAACCACCTGGCTAAAAATTTACAATTGCGAATTTTCTTGTACCTGTTCAAAACTTCGTTGTGTAAGCTAACAATCTGAACCCTCTACAAACGGTCCAAATTTAACGTTTACGTTCGTTTAACATAAATATAAAAAAATGATAAGGCAATCATTTTTAATTGTTTTACAGTGACGTAAATCCCGGAGAAGGCAAGGGATGTCTTTGCTTCCTCAAGTAAAAAAGGAAAGCCAAACTGTCATATGGCTCCCTCAAAATTTTAAATAACCATTTCAAAATCAACACATTTTTTACAAGAGATGAACTACAGTATCCATGGCCTTTAAAAAGACCAAATCAGTTGGTTTTCAAGGGCTTCTCCCCCAACAGAAGACCCAAAGCAGTCCCTGAATGATTGTGCAAAACCTTCATTCATGCAGACCTCTTCCCAATATCTCAAACAGATCACCGCCCAGCGTAATAAAAAAAAGGTTGCTCTCATCACATACAAATATAAAACGAGATATGAATGAGCATGTTAAAACCCTACCGTGACTACTCTTTACATTAAACTATGTGGTCATGTTAACACTTCTTCATCTTATGATGTGCTCTTCTCCCTAAATGTATAAATATCCCCAAGAACATTCCCTCTGAATTTGGTTTTTTAAGCATTCTTCTTTAGTGGAGCTTCTGAGCAATGGCAACTCGTGGTGTAAATATGTGGAGAGGTACATAATGAACTTACAATGACTTGTCTTAAATAAAGATGATCATCTTCCCTGTAACCAATAATGCCAAACACCGAAAAAAAAAACAATTACCACCCACAACAACGAAAAAATAAAATGTACATGTAGATCTTTCGGAACGTATAAATAATACATCACGATCGTCATGTTCCCTACTTTCCCCACCATCACACCTCTTTTCATATCCACTAGAGCCTTTTTTTGTTTGATCCCAACTCTGACATCATCATTTTTCTCCCCTTCATAACTTTTATCTTGAAATTCACCCCCATACTTTCTTTTTCTTTGTTGCCAACCTTCCCTTTCTACAAAAAAAAAAAAAACTTTGAACGGCCCTTCTTGGGCATTGTTATATTCTCCACATAATTTTAAACTTTAAAATAACAAATTTACATAACCAGACACCTTGATATAACACAAATATTAATACGAGCCATCTCATACAAATAATATTTACCTACCAATAACAATGTTTCCCTCCAACAGAAACTTACTTTATGAAAAAAACAGTGAACAAAACTCCTCTAAACTATCAAACTTTTTACTCCACAGCAACCCCGACCATGTCACTTGAAAAGAATAAATCTCTACAAAGAAATCCGCATATAAATACTCAAAATTCACTAAACACCTCGATGAATTAAAAAAAAACAACAAAAATGATGGCGCTGTGTTAAATTAAACAACATATTATTCCCCAGAGTACACACGGACCTGGTTTTTCCGCAAGATTGTTACTAAAAATAGAACACGTTTCCAAATTTTACGTGAAAAAAACCCCAATTTTACACTCTCACGAAAATCATATTTACACCAAAACTTAAAAACACGAAAGAGAAGTACCATCCCTACAAATTGCACTAAACCGTATTTCGATACCACAAAGCATCTAGAAGGAGATAGAAATAAAGTGCCGGAAAAGTCAGAAATTGACATCGCGATAGTAACTGCATTAGTTGCGGTGCTGCCTGCAAGGCAGGCACCGCAACTAAAAACCAGGGATCATCAGAGTATACAAATAGATAAAAAACTGTCAAAAACAGGTTTTGCGTTTAATTGTTTGTAGTTTTGTAAGAAACGTTTATTCCACATGCGATCGTTTAGGGATTAATGGCTACACAATCACAGCCCTAATCTTGACCTTTACAGTAATCAAAATATATCCAGATTGGAGATTTTTTGTTTCTTGGGGGAAGCAAACTGCTCTAGAAATTCCTGTGAAAGTTTCCTGCAGGATCCACTTCATCATCTTCCATTTAAGGGACATTCATTTCTACTTTGATTGATCCCAAATTTGTAACACAACCTTCACCTACAGTACCTTGCTAGACCCAAGGTGCCTATTCCCAACCAGAAAAATACTGCACACTGTTCATGTGTTTGCTTCTTTACTACAGCATACAAATCATTTTCCAGATTCTGGGAAAACTTAGGGTATCTTACACACACCAGATTAAACAGCAATTCATGCACAATGTAAAGTGTTGCTGTGTCATGTACTGTGGGTCATTTATTGTGCAGGCATATCAGGCATCCTTACTGTACTTTTGTCAGCTAACGAAAAGAATGTCAGCCATCAACAGTACTGAGTCTTGCAAATCACCATGTTCATCGTGCACATGACTGTGTATATATTAACGTTAAAACAACAACTCCCTGCAAATACTACCCTGTTACAGTGTGAGTAGTTAACACATGAATACAGTACATGTAGCCTGAACAATGCAGCAAAACTAATAGCGGAACCAACAACACTTACAAAAATCGAAAAGTTGCTTTGGAAGTTGTGACTCTTGCATAATTTTTAAAATAGAACTCTAGACTTGCGATTATTTAAGGCATAGACAGCCACAGGGACATATTACACAGAACTCGGGAAGAAATCACAGAACTGAATGACCACCAAAAGAAAGGGTTGTCTGTTTTTCCCAGCGATTAAGAATTTGCTGTCTGTCACTCACATGTTCCCTCTTGAACAGTGCATACTGTATATAAAATTAGGTAGGCTGACATACAGTACTGTGATACTGCGGAATGGAAAAGGGATAATTTCTTTTTAATTTCTACCCTGGTATTGATGGTTGTATAAAATATATTACTCATCCACACATCCAACAAAATTATTTTTGTTGGTGATGAAAATGAGTATCTTTTTGAAGAGCTGGCTATTACACAACCAAATATCTTTGGTATTATTATTACCTATAACTACCAGTACTGGCATTCACGTCAAAACCACTATACAACCCAACCGTACAATACTTGGCCCAACTGTTTAATCCATAACCTATTGGAAATGTAAAGTTATTACATCCCTTAAAGCTTCTAATTTAGATGGAAGTCTTGATCATGGACAGTTTAATAAAAGCAATGACAACTTTCATCAAATAATTGGTTTTAAAGGTCACAAATAATCTTAGGTTGAAAAATATCCAACTGTCTTTTCTCATGTCTGTGTGCTCTGTTGTTTTATGTAATAAGTGGAGAAGTTGCTGTACCGTATGTATTCTTGCACAGTACAGTCAATGGACCAAATCCTGTTCAAGTACCAACTCCCTTCAACTTGTATTGCATTGGGGAACTGACCTACATAAGTTACAGTGACACAGGTATCATTAGCTAAAAATGCACTAGAATGTTTCACAACATGCCCAAGAAACATCACCAGTTAGCACACACTTACAAAACTTTGCTGGACCAAAATGGGCAAAAAACTTTTATTCTCTGTTCTTTACTTCCATTTCACAAAGATATGGCTTAACATTACAATCTAAGCAACAAGGGAATTTTGGAACATTGTTTGATGGGAATCTCCAAATTAGTTCAAAATTGAATGCTTGGAATATAATATACTGTGTGATGTCGGCTTTAACTTGGGGGCTGTGTGGTCAGGGTTAAGTTTAGTTGTGTGGACAGTTGAAGACTTCATTGATGTCTCCATGCATAAGAGCAACAATTACCAAATTGAGATTTAAAGTGTGTCTCAAGTCAAATAGTTCAAAAATAGATATTAAACTGCATGAAAAATGAACTCTAACTGTCCAACTCCCATTTTCATAGGAATTTCTTGAGCTGAGATATAAAATGTTGTAATTTATTCACTTAAAACTAATTAGCCCATTGTGCAATTATTTGTGACATTTTTGTTGTACAACTCACATTGGTCTGCTTTTTTTCCTTTAAAATTTAAAATGTTTTGTATTACCTTGACCACTTCCTGTTTGAATGCACAGTATGTTGCACAGAGAGGGCTTTATTAATTACACGATCCCCTATGAGTAAGAGTGCTATCACATCTTTGTACATGGTGTAGTAACTTCTAGAAAAACAAAGATTGCAACTCAAAAACTCAAAGACTGCGCAACCTCAGAACAATTGCTGCTCATCAGCAAATGCTTTCACATTATGTAATTAAGTGTGAATCCACAACATTATATGAGTGAGAAATTTGTCGTACTGTACACAGACAAAAAATCACAGCATTTCGAGCTCTGACATGAACATTGCTTTGAAGATTTCTGATTCTGACACAGTGATAATGGGACTTCTCCTTAAAATGTTAACTGTGTGTGTGGGAGAAACACTTTGGTACAACCACAACGAACTTTCTTTCAAAAATTTACACACTGAAGCAATGGGATTTAACACACAGTAAATCCTGCTTAAAACATCGGCACATGGTCATATGTAATCAACTCACTTGTTCAGTTTATTGATACATAGTGTTATAGTACAACAGATTGCTGTAGGATTCCGGGCTCGATTTTTGTGGTTGTCCAATTGTCTGGAACAACCAAAATTTCAAACGGACAACCAAAAGTTAAAGGTTGGTTGTCCGATGGACAACCATTTTCTCTCAGATGGAAGAAGCATAAAGCTAACTGATAACCTTTAACTTTTTTCATCTACCATGTTTCAGACTTGAAGTGCTTTTGTCTCTCAAACATCCTAGCTTTTTACTCTTCAAGACCAATAAGACAACATAAATTGCACACAATTACTGGTTTGTAATATTGTGCAAAATGTTTCCGACAACAAAATTTCATTGTGGACAACCAAAACTAGTGAAATGGTTGCCCGAAGTAATTTTTCTAAAAATCGAGGCCTGCTGGATGCATTCTGTAAATTCAAACATGAAACACTTTGAAAAGAGTTTCGATACTTATAACTTGGTGGAAAGAAAGCTTGATAAATCAAATTTTTTAAGAATAATACATAAAGTTCTACTTGGCCTAATAACTTTTGGTGCAGAAATAATTTAGGAGGGCAATTTTCATTATTTTTAGAAATTACTTTTACAATCTTCACTACAATTCTGAGTGTTCTTGTCATCTTGTGGGACTCTCCGGTGTAAAATTGCAGTGCAGAACTTATTAAGTTTCTGTCCCATATTTATCAGCTCATTCCTTTACAGACAGTTAAACTTTTTTGTTTACCAATGTCTTGAGTGCGGGGTGACTAAATGTTATGAAAAATAGTGAAACAGGAGGCACGAATTATCAGAAGACTTCACTTTTGTCGATGCATGGGGTTTTATCCATATTTGTGTTAGTCAGGCCTAGGCCTTGAGCAATTGTTTCCCCAGTAACTTAAGTTCAGCCTACACCTTCAGGCTACAGGGCTCAATATTAAAGCTTGAAAAGGGCATGGCAAAATGACCTTTGATCTGTTATTTCAATGGACATTTACTGAGGGGCATGATGGCCAGAAGAGCCTGATGGCCATGGGCCTAGCCGTCAGTGCCATCCAATAACTCAAGCCGTGGGCTAGCCCACAGGTCGTCCTAGCGTTATATAGTATATATATATAAAAAGGAAAAGGTAAGTCACACCGCCTAACACCAACACAGTGCTTCGCACAAAACTGTTCATGATTTCTCACCTTATACTACATTAACCTCTTCAGATCTCTCCAGAACCCTCCCATCACCTTCTTCTAAAGAAACACAACAAACTTGACGTTGTCTTAAACAAAAAACCTCACATCAAATGCAAAAAATCTTCTCCTCCGATTCAATCTTAACAACGGACTAGATCACTCTTCTCCAATTCATGACGTCACATTACGTAATGGGGGTTACCCTTTACGAATACGGTTCTCTCATTGGATAGTTCGAACTGCTTTCGAATCTGTCAACGACCAGACTGTAATTTTTTTTCTGCTCGGGGAACGTGAACAAGAAATGGAAAACACGAGCATACAATTCCCCAAGCTGTGCTACGAAAAAAAACTTGTGTGTGGCCTACGTGCGGTCTTTACGTACAGCATTTATACAACAGGCGTTCTCGGCATTTAAACATGCACTGGGTTAACAGGGAGTACCGGATTCGTACAGGGCAATTCCCATTACGTAATGTGACGTCAGGAATTGGAGAAGAGTGATCTAGAGTGTGGTTAACGAAGAATCAGATGAGAAGATTTCTTGCATTAGATGTCAGTTTTTTTCTCAACGTTTGTTTTGTTTTATCAGAGAAAGATGAAGGAATGTTTTCGAGAGATTTGAAGGGGTAAAATCTAGTGGAAGGTGAGGAATCATGAATAGTTTTGTGCGAAGCACTGCATTGGTGTTAGGCGATGTGACCAACCTTTTCCTTTTTATATATATATACTATATAACGCTAGGACGACCTGTGGGCTAGCCATAGACAAGCCTATTTTCTTTTTCCATAGCCTAACTGATTGCACATGATACTACACAATAATGCCTAGCCTAGTCTAGTCCTTCCCTGCCAGCTGTGTCTCCGACAAAATTCAGGCTAGGCCTAGCATTTGTTTCACTTGTCCAACCATACCTAAAGTTAGGTTTAACTGTACTTAAACTTAATGCTAGGCTTAGTAAAGTAGGACTAGGCCTAGGAGTACAATCCTGGACGAAATCAGGGGACAAATCCTTCTGGTCCATACAATATTGGATGAAGTTGCCGGCTTCAGCAAAAGGCGCACTCTTCTTTTTGGCAACATTGAATAAGGGGTGGCAGGGAAAATATGTGTCAGGTCATGAACTGTCTCAATAATTTCGTCCAGGGTTGAAGACCTCAGGCTTGGCTAACTTGAGACTAACGTTAGGCTAGGCTGCTAGGCTAGGCAGTAGTAACGACTGCCTAGGCCTAGTTTTATTTGTCGTCTGCTCAGTAAAACCAAAGCCTAACGTTAACTTCGCTTAGGGCCTTGCCTTGGTCTTTGTATTGTAATGTTGACTAACGATATTGCCCAGGCTAAGCCTCAAGGGAAACAACGCCCGACTGAGGTATTGATAGATTTTTGAAACATTACCTAGCCTACTTCTTCAAGTCTCCAATCCTTTCCTCAACTGCCTTTCTGTTGAGTTTCTTGATGATCCTTTCGCTGCTGTAAAGTTAATGTTGACAGAACCTCTCAGATTGAGATGACACGATTAGCCAGCAGATAGGACCGCGCATGCAGTGTATGAAATTAAGTACGTACGTGCACTGTACTGCACTAGCTGTGTAGCACATACACAATAATAATTACAAAGCTTACAACAAGCAGACATGAAGAGAGAGTGTGAGGATCGTAAGGTATGGAACGCCAAAAGAGTAAAGGTATTTTGATGTCTCCCCAGACGAATCCGACATGCATCGTGAAGGCGGCGATCGTCTTAACTTTTATCGTCTGTATACAATTTTTAACCCCCCATATAAAGTGAAATAGAGGAAATCAAGTATTTAAGTGTACAATCATCCATGGCACAGTGAAGCAAAAAATTTCAAAGATTAAAGCTGATGGGACCTAGTTATTACTAAATCAGACCATCACTTGACTATTTGGATTCGTCTATAGCATCTTCGCCGACACTTTGTCACGGTTCATGTCTTTTCATTCATGTATTTTGACCCCTTCTAGGATGTTTTTTAATTGTTACAGGAATAATGCATTCCTAGAAATTTTATTTCGTGGTCCCAACTTATCTTTTATCTTTTTATGTATCAAAAGGCATCATGACACGTTCGAACATAGGCATAGGAGGTTCGCGTCATGAAATCTAAAGCTTCCTAATATAGCAACAACATAAAGTATGAAATATCATGAATAAGGAACTGCTCTATGCTTCATGGAAATATAGTGTTCATTCACTCGGTAAGAAGCAGAGGTCTGGTTGAGTTACCCACTGGGAGAAGCTTGAGTGGTTTCGTTCTTTTCATTGCTACATTTGTTAGATTAAATCCTTTGTTAGACCAAGAGACATGAGTGGGAAACTGCTCAAGTGTCTGGGATCCTTTTCATTAGAAACATATTAACAATCTTGAATATCAGTTCAGCACAGAGCTGGCAGATCCGTCTGAAACGACCAGAGACGTAAAAGCAGTGTCTCTTCAATGCTCACTGACTTAAAATGGCCTACTGAAGGAACGCAGGATCAGCGCTACGCTTAGCTTACTGTCCAAGTCTCTCCATCACTTGGTTGCTATCAATCTAGATGGATATTTTTTCTAAACATGGCAATAACGGAATCTCTACTTGCATGAGTTCATCGATCTCCTTCCAACACCCCGCTGTAAAAAAGGTCTGCTGCAGGTTTTCCAAGCTCCCGAAGGACAGTGTCTGAGTGGATTTGCTTACCTCCAGCCATTAGGAATTCCCCCTCTATTGATTTTTTTAGAAATCAATTACGTAAACTGAACTTAACATCCTTAAGAAGACCCAAGCTTATTAATCTGCATTAACTTGTCTGTCCGCTAGCCATCTTACACCTACAACCGCCTGTATCCCGTCTACGAAGATATGTTTGTAGTACCTTACCAGAGCAAGAACCAGAACCAGAACAGTCCGTTTCAGTCCGTTGGGTATCATTCTGGGCAGGGGTGTCGATTTGGTTTTCAAAGGGGGGGGGGACATCAGGCCAGGGGTGGCGCCAGCGGGGCCCGTGGGTGGGCGGGGGCCATGGTCCCTCGTCGGGGAACAGTACTGCCCTCCCCCCGTCGGGGAGGAAAAAGCCAAAAATTTCAAATTCTACCAAGTCACGTCCCACCGGGACATAACATCACTTTTGTCTGGGCCTTGAAATTCTGGTCGCCCGTCGGGGAGCTTGGCCCCCCTGTCGGGCAAATCCTGGCTCCACCCCTGCATCAGGCCTAATTTTTCTCCTATCCTGGTAAGGCGTGTTCAGCGGCGTAGCTAGACCCTTTTTCGGAAAAGGGGGGGGGGTGGGCAAGCATTCAGATTTCACGATTTTTTTAAAGTGTGAACACCGTTCTACTAGGGCTGTAATTTGCGCGAAGCCCCCGGAAATTTTTGCGATTTTTCAAATATTTGAAAATATGGAGCTTGCAGAAAAGTTTGGATTCTGGGTTCCCTGAAAGTAAATTAAAAATTACTGATGAAGAATTTGCATTTTTTATTGGCAAATCTGAGATTGAACGGCGACCAAACTCGTTGTTGCTACATAATGTTATCCATAATCCAACCCCTACGAAAAATGAGGCAAATTGAGTCAAGAGCTTATACTATAGTAGAGAAAATTTTGTATTTTATGAAAGTAAATTCATGAAAATAGCAGTGTAGTTACTGATGTCACTTGATGATCTTGTGTCACATATAGCAAATTTCCATTTTTTTCACTTACAAAGTTCAGAGCTCGGATATTTTTACTCAAGGTATGAGCGAGCACTTCTTAGGAATCGTTTGTGGCGCGCGAAGCGCGTTGAAAATGTTACGTCCTTGAGACAAATAATGACAAATGTGGAGCTTTTAATGGAGAGATTTCGGAATTTCATGAGTTGTCAAAACCAACAGCAGACTGATTTCACAAATGGCAAATTTCCGAATTCTTCATTTTCAGAGCCACCTTTCCCCTGTAGCTACGCCACTTGGTGTCTAAGAGAAGGGGCCCAGATGCAGAATGGTGCTAAATCTTCCAATATTTTGAGTTACTCCAAAGTTTTCAAAACATGAACTTGAAGGGGAAAGTAGTTACTTCAACGGACTCCGTCCGGGTGTACTCCATACGGTAAGTAGTTAGAATCACAACGAAAATTGTCATAGTTTGCAAAAGATTTGTGCAAAAGTTCTATTAGTAAGGAACCATTTGTAATGGGAAGAAGGTAAAAAAAATCCATTCCTTGATCACAAGCGCACTTCAGTCTACTACGGGAAAATTACAGATCGAGGGGTGGGGGAATGGTACCCACTGGTACGGTGCTACTGAGACACCGTTGTATAGGCCTACTGGTGTAAGATTGTTGATACAAAAAACATTAAAATGTTTTTTTTTCTCGAACGGCACCTCGTCATATACTATCTGCAGACATAATGGAGGCTACCTCTAATTCCTGACTTAAGTCTCTTATCTAGCAACCGTCAATGTGATTTTTCTTCTCTGATTTCGGTCTAAATACGAAATGGTCAAATCGCTATACAAGGAAAGATGTAAGCGTGTCGAAATTTTGTATTAGAAATCATACATTTTTGTAAAAAAAAGTTGCATGCAGACTCTTCACCGTGACATTTTCAGTCTCCTTAAAACGTGTTTGCCAATTTCAGCTTGCCAGTCTGGTCATTCACTAAAGACCACAGATTTCACTAAAACATAGTAGGGGACGGTTCATCTTTCCTAAATATTGTGCTCCTTCATAACCACGCCTGCTGCCCTATGCACACGAACAATCGACATCATCATAGAGACCGATGAATGATGTCTGCTTGATATGCAAGTGAAAAAAGAACATCAATGAAACTGAAAGGGCGCGGAGCGCGCGAAAATTTGGGGGATTTGCAAAGTAAACAAAGGAAGTATTGATACAAAAAAGCTAGTCGATCGGTAGAGGACACCTTTCATAACCTACATGTATAGTCTTTTTGGCAGTACCTAATTTTTAAGTTTCACGTCACAAAAAGTGTGTGTGTGTGTGTGGTGTGTGTGTGTGTGTGTGTGTGTGTGTGGAGAGGCTTTAACGTTATGGTCCCCTCCACTAAAAAAGGGGGGCATGGGCCAAATTGGCAAGGATTCCAATGGATCCGAATGGATCACTGTCGTGTCAATGACTGGTTGTTTTGCGTTCACTAGCTTTAATGTGTCGTTTTCACACAAGCCCACTCAAATTGTCCATTCAAATTAAAAGGGTGTTAACTCAATATGGCTATATGTCAAGGGTAGAAGGCGTTTCCCCCCTCAAAAATTGTTTTACCATAGATATAGACTATATAGACGGATCCCTTGTGTTCTTTTTGGTTCACCGGTCATTACGAAAAGCTTTTCAATGGTTTCTCACGGCCTCTGAGGACATCTACCTTTATAAGAATTCTTAGAAGGGAGGAGCCCATCCTTACACTCGTTCCGTGGCCGGCAAGACGTAAGTGACCGGAGCGTTCAGGTGCGGTGAGCAATAGTTGGTCATTTATCATGCAAGAGATGTAAGGGGTAAAATCATTAGCAGTCGGGAGTTCGAGCAGTCACAGACAATTTTATCAATTCAGCGGATCTTGAATTTAGCCAAGAGTCACAGTAAAGAAGTATTGGCATATTTTCAATTCCGTTGTATAGTTTCCCCCGACTGAATCAAGGCCATTTACATCGTATTGGTATAACATTTTATGTAGTAATATTCTGATCACCTAGTATCTTTCTGATTTTTCGTTATTGCAAACGAAATCTAAACGCAACCATTGTTTAGATTCTCTTTTGAAGCATGAAAATGCAATTTTCAATCATCTGAGGGGTCACAATTTTTCAAAAAACTTTTTACGCTCCTCGCTAACTAATGATGGCGATCTCCTTAGATGGTGTTTCAAGCAAAATTACCATTTTCGAGTCAAAATTTCTTAACTCTGTAATCAGAATATATCAGAAGATCAGCGACTGGTTAGATTCTTCTCACAACTCTGGAAAATGCTATTTCCGGCCATCCGAGGGTTCTTTTTTTTTCGAATTTTTCTCTACGCTCTGTGCCAACTAATGGTGGCGCTCCGATTAGATAGTCTTTACAGCAATATCACGTTTTGTGTCGAAGAAACAAACAAACAGCAAATGAAATATGCCTATCAATGTTCTTTTATGTTGGTTCTAAAACTATGCAAATTTGAAAGCAAAATTTTTACTTCGAAAGATAGCATGAATGGCATTAGATTGCATGTAAAGACACAAAATTTTGAGTTTTATCCTCATGAACCAAAGTGGCGGAGCTGGGGATTTCGGTCAGAGGGGGCGAAATAGTATGCAGGGGCGCTTTAAAAGAGTAAATACCCTGAGCCTCAGCACGATCGAAGCCACGGATTTTTAGACTTTCCATTTGATTTTCCGCACCTGGTAGAAGACTACTTTGACATTTACCCTCAGAAAGTTTTTCTATTAAAACATGTTTGTCTACAATTTCTATCCATGGGCCTCCGCGGAAGAAAATTCGGGGGGGGGGGGGGGAGGTACTAAATTCATTTTAGGGGAAAAAGCTCCGCGCCACCATGAATTTTGGCCCAAAGTGCCTCTTAGATCGCTGGAAATGAGATTTCTGACGCCTATTTACCGCATATAAATAGGAAAAACACTGAGTGAACCGTTATGAAATATTGATGTTAATTTTTCTTCGTCTTTTTCTTTATGTTTGCTTCGTTTTTTCAGTTTTTTTTTTTTTTTTTCGTTTTCCAGGGGAGGGCAAGTTCCCCCTTGCCCCTACCTGCGGACGTCAATGGTTCTATCCCTCTCTCTTTCACATTCTACTCCAGTTTGTACTTAATATTACGGTTGCCGTTTTTTCCAATACTCTGCTGCTTGTCTCTGGAATGACCTCCCTGTTACAGTTAAAGAAGCAAGAACACTCGCAAATTTCAAGACCTTACTTAAATCTTACCTTTTCTCCTGTCTATGACTTTGGCATCTTTTCTTTTCTTTTCTCAGCGCAAAGGGACTTCAGTGTGTATTATTATTATTAGCATTATTATTATTATTCTAGTATGAAGGCAGTCATTACATTTTGTGTGTTATTGTCAGGTCTCGATATACGATTTTAATGTAATAATGGGCTACTTTGTGAAGATAAAGATTAAACCTGCTAGAGCTAAATAGCAAGCAATCTTACAGAGGGAAAAGTTTTCCGGCTTTTGAGACCACGGAAGCTACAGTTAGAGTTAGATAGAGTCTTACGGCCCAGTTTTCAACCTATTGGTTCAAATCGAGCCGGCCACGGCCTTTCTTCCAGTCGTGGCTCAGTGGATTGTTTTCCCTACTCCACGAAAGTACAGAAATAAGCATTTTCATGGGATTATCGTGCAGTGTCAAAAATAGCCATTTATCATGAGAATGGTCACTTGAAGAAAAGCAAAATGGAAACTGCTCATTAAAACTCATAAACCGTTGCCACTATGATAACAGTTTGATTTTCTTTTAACCTGAATGTTCTCTTCAAATGATTTTGAAAAATATTGTGGAAGCCATTTTGGTATCTTTATAAACTCTTTTTATTGTCTATGTTGACAATTATCCCCGACAACAAGAGGGCTATTTGCGCCACAATCATTGCTGCGCCCTTTGCAACATCTTTTATTGGCAGGGATGGTTAATTTAATGTCCGTCCGTGCATTTTTTGTAAGCTTAAAATCACGCTTGGTGTGGAAGCAATGAAGTTAGCACAGCGACAACATTCATTAGTGCGTATAAAGCATGACGATACGTTTCCGCAAAAGCTATCCGTATATTACAGAAGATGACCCTTTTCATCACAATTAAGTGCAGAAGGTACAATTACTGGTGGCTGTTTGAGCATTTTGTTATCGGGCCTTATTATCGGGCCTTAAAAACGCTATTAAATTATGTCTTTTGCCAAAAATGGTGCAAGAGTAAAGTATGTTAAAAACCTAAAAAGGACGCCGACAGACGGTTTTGGTCTGTCGGGGGGAGGGGGGTGATGGCCCCCCTGACCATATGGCAGTTCCGCCACTGATGAACCACCACAATTCAGCTTTTAACACTGTTCCTGTCAAAGTCGGAAATCTTGCACCATTTTGCATATAAGCTCCTTGAAAGGGCCCAAAATTTTGGGGACACGTTCCCCCTCCCCATAGTACCCTCCCCCAGGCTGGTGATCATTCAACATACTTCCTGTCCCCCCCCCCCCTTCAGAGAAATCCTGCCTATGTCACTGGAATGGACTGAACAGCTAAATTGGGACCGAATTTCGGTCGATGAGAACTTCCCGAGGAACACTGGGCCGAGAGATCTTCCGAGTCAAAGAGCCCGTGCTTTAATAACCGGTCCAGAAGCAATGGCCCGGTTTAAGACCATTTTATGGTAAGTTTCTTACTATGAGTAATAGGAAATAGAAAATGCAGGTAGGCTTCGAAATTGTCTCAAGAATTGCGTCGTGTACCACATTCCTTGTGTACCCACACAGTTATGTCTGTTTCTTCGTTTTGTTGCATTGAAGGTCAGGGTACACAGGGTGCATATTGC
The DNA here is from genome assembly GCA_037179385.1 of Holothuria scabra. Lineage (NCBI taxonomy): Eukaryota > Metazoa > Echinodermata > Holothuroidea > Aspidochirotida > Holothuriidae > Holothuria > Holothuria scabra. Next base: position 29,268,026 of record CM074180.1, on the reverse strand, counting down.
AAGACGCCTGCTTTACTGTAATTAGTGTACCAAAACACCAATGTATTTCCGTTTCAATTTTCAAGAAAATGACCAGTGACGCAGTCAAGTCACGAGTGCGGCAATTTTCAACTTTCAAGGACTTCGATTCCTACTCGGACTCTGTACTTTCCCAATGGGGAAAATCAACTCCTATGGCCGAATCCCAAGTTCAAATAGTCTGAACTTAGTACGAGTCGGAGTCTGGACTCTGCTACATCACTGACCCAAGTCACGTGCCAAGCGTGATGCCACAACGCTTTCCTTTTGCTGAAGCCAGCTGTATATAAATCCAGCACTCAAAGCAGGGATCGAGTTGCCATAGCAGCTCAAAGTGATATAAATCAGTTACTGATCAATAACAATAAGTAGGCCTATAAATCACTATCACAATTGACCCAGCAAATCGAAATAGACCACAGTTGTTGCACTTATAAGACATAAACTATAAATATTCTTCCCATAGCATTCTTAGGGTGCCAGAGCCGCGAATTTAAAGGATTCCAATATTAAATAATTAGACTTTTATTCTGAGAGAATGTAAAATAAAAATTGTTTTTCACTAAATATTACAAATTTGTGCTTTGCTGAGGGAAACTGGAAGGTTTGATCTTTTAATGAGGAACCTGCTCTTCATAAGAGCACAATTAAACAGATTGTCGAGGGACTGACTGTTGAACAGATCATATATTTGGAAGTATCAAGCTTGCTCCTAAACGAAGCTGGACATTCCCTCCCTCCCACAATAGGCGCCATGCACCACCAGCCAAGAACTTCCCAACTTAAAGGGCGTGGCTGGGACGCGTTGGTCGGACTGAACACAATTTGCATTGCATTGCAAAGGTTTTCATTTGAGTGCAAATTTATCTTGGATTTCAAACTGGAGTTGATTGCCTACATAGGGATACTATAAAAATGCTTGTAGCGATAAAGACCTAGGGGCCTAGTGCATAGTGTTGGAACAGATCCTTCTTTTCAACAATGTTCTGAAGCAATCAAAAGATCCAACATGACTAAACTTCATTTCAGGTTGTTCAGTAAGTGTGTTGTCCTTACTTCACACCATCAATTTGTCAGGACTCTTATAGATAGGTACTAGGAGGTACTAGGCCCTTAATCAGATTTTGACAGAGAATTTATTAAACTTCTGTTCAAGCACCTCGTTTTCTCTTCCTGGACTGATTGTTTACCAGAGTATAGAAATATTGAAAAGGTCTTCCAAGTTTGAAGAAACGTTAATTTTGTATTAAAGTTGAATGAAAAATTCTGGATATTTGTTGGGTAACAATCTACATTTATGCAAGACTATGCAGCCTCCATTTCACTGTAACCAATCACGGAGTTAGACCGCGTGGTGCAGAACTAAACTTGTGAGCAAAATGTAAAACCAACTCTGCTTGTCCCACTATAGTGTATATATAAATATTAATATTGTAGTGTTTGAAAAATTCAAAGGCGGGATACAGAAGTTTTCTGCAAGCCATTTACTACACAATTAAATACTCTACAACCTTACGGTATCGGAGCTCGGAAGAACTGCGGCGATTCGTTCAAGGTGTTAAAATTTTTCGTTGAACTTTCTTATGATCTATATTTTCTGCTAGGCCAACTTTGAGACTGTCTTAGGATTCAAGATGCATATTACTGCAGATGCAAAGTACAAGGAACTCTTTCCAGGGGTCCACTGCTGGGTGGATGCATAAGCGGCTCGCCATAGGGGCACGGGGGTTCATTTGCCCCCCAAACATTTCCAAAGCATGGTCTTCAATTTTTCAAAAATAACGTTATTCGATATGACATCATGAATAAAAAGTAGCCTTTTTCTTAATCTGGACAAAGTATCCCAGCCTTCTCTCTCATACAAATGTCATATATTATTTATAAAGTATAAACTCATGCGTTATTATCAAGGATATAGTTCGTAATTGCATAAAAATTTTAGCTCAGTACCGGCCGCCCAGAAGCGTTGATAGCGCCACCAGCACCAAGAGCAGTACTGAATCAGCACTGTTATTGGTGCTGGTAGCGCTCCCAATTCTTCTGTGTGGCCGGTTCAGGTTTACAGGCTCATTCGACCACTGGTCATATGAGTTAATATGATTCGAAAAGTTATGATTTCAATTTATTTCCAAAGGTGTGCAGCTCCTTGAAACAAATAAATTTATGTTTGATATTTTGAAGAGGAACATATTCTACGGATAGCTTATACTGGGAAATTTTTACTCATTTCCCATGTTTGGTTCTCGAGATATTAGAATTGAAGTTGACATATTTTCTACAAAGAGTGAACTTGCAACAAGTAGACGTGATGTCATGTATTCACATTGATGGAAATGTGTATTTGTTTTTCTCTAAAATTTAACACCATATTTATACAATTAAACTGTGATATGTTGTAACCATAAGTGCATCCTGAGCAATGGAAGTTTAAAAACTTTATTTGCCATAAGGGCAAGAGATGCATCCCTAATCAATTCAAGATCAAACAGCAGGATGAAAAATAAAACAAAACATTGACCATCAATATGAATACATGACATAGCACCTGCTTGGTTCAAGTTTACCTTTTGTAGAAAAGGTGTCAACTTCAGTTGCTAATATCTCGAGAACCGAACATGAGAAATGAATGAAAACTTCACCAGAGTGCTTAGAATATGTTCGTCTTTAACATATTACACAACAATTTGGTTCTGGTCTATTCTTTTTAATGGACATTTTAATTTGTGACAAAGAAAATGATAAAATGTCACATCGTCCTGTAAAGGAGCCTGTACATTTTATCTGGTAACTTTCTGATCTTTTTACAAATTGATTTTCTTTTTATTAAAATGAAGATTTCATTGCAAAGGAAAGCTCAAAATAACGACCGCTTAAATTCTACTCACAAGCCTGGCAAATGCAATTTCCGGCTATCTGAGAGGTCGCGATTTTTCAAAATTTTCTGTACGCTCCGCACCAATCAATGGTGGCGCTCCGCCTACGTAGTCTTTTGGGCAGTCAGTCACCACTTCTCATAACCCCCCCCACCCCCCCCCCCCAAAAAAAAAAAAAAATTAATTCCACGACATCCCCTAATACTATTTGAGAGGTCTTGCAATTGGTCTCAAGTTAAGTTTGCCCCAAAACAAATTTCCTTATATCCGCCCTTGGGTGGATGCGATTGTTTGCTGGCCCGGAAGGTACATAGCGAACAGGGGAATGGGAGAGGACTGCCTCCACAGATGTTGAAAAAGTGAAGGATCGCAAAAAGAACAAAACAAACAGTGAGAGAGGGATAGGAAGTTGATGGGACTGGCAAGGGGCTTCAGGCTACGTGGGTTATACTGGCTTCACCTGCGACTGGCCATAAAAGCGAATGATATCGCTCATTCCAGTAATTAATAATTCATAGAATAACAATCAGGACATTTTTATCATAATGATCTAACATAAAAAGAAGCAGAACATGCAACCATTCTGCGGGTCTCTCCAATTTGAAAAACGGGGGAGGGGGACACCTTCCTTTTAAACCCCTTCCCGGGATGGCAGTCAAGAGTGGGAGTCTTAGGCCTCCACCCCTTACTGATAACATTGCTACGTCCCTGTCTCTGGTATTCAAGAGCGATAATTGGTTCAGAAATACTGTGGACTTTTTTTACTGGTAATCAGGAAAATGAAGTACATGACTTAAGGTATTTTGTTTTGTTTTGCGATTAACGATGGTTTCATCCCTCCTGGTGTCTTTCAAAGAAACGTAAAATCACTAACAACTTTTTTCCTAGACTTGCTGATTACATGCATTGCCCGAAATATGTCGCTCACGAAGCACCATCATCGGCATTGTTAGCAAAAATTCCTTACTCACGAGATACAGATTGCCTCGTGAGTCACGCGTTTACGAACAACGTACGTACTATATTTGGCAACCATGAGAACATCTTATTTGCATGTTAGGTACACTATTTGGACTTCCCTTGAGCACTGCAAACCATAAAATTAGGCCCCACTGCACATTGTACATAACACATAACAACAATTCTAGAATGTGTAAGCTTTTTAGTTTTCATGTAGTTTATTGCTTTCTTTGTTCGAGGTTTCTAATAAAAACTAGTGATGGCCAAAGCAATTCTCTATAGCAATAAACCAGCATCCCACCTTCCATCGTTATTACCCTTGGCAACAGCTCCAAAAAGATGCTATGGGGATATCAAGAAATTCTCTAATGACAGCATGGGGCCCAGGGCCCCACCTTAGGGCCCCTGATAGGTGAGTTGGGCAAAATGGATTTTGTACAAATAACATTGAATAGTTTAAAGTATGCCTAAATTTTCGACTTGTTGAGAAAACTCGTGGGGGTGGGAAAGGAGACCAGAGGGAGTATTTTTCCATTTTCCTGTCTGGCAAACCTAGAATGTGACTGTAATTCTCCAAGGCAAAAGGCAAAGTCAGCTATTTAACTGGTCCACCCGAAGGTGCTTCAGCCGTCTGACTTCAGTTTTTTTACACTGACTGGAGTGTAAATACTAAACATTGTAAGGTATGCAAATGGCATTATCTATTGCAAAGCATGAAACAATGACAGCACTCAAATAAAAACAAAACAAGCAAAGAGTATGGAATGGTTCCCTTTTTTATTTTGAGCCTTTTCTGATGGAAAAGTACTGCCTTCTTGCCAAAAGATCCAAATCACCACATCTCATATAAACATTTAAAAAACATGTAAGGTGAGGGAAAGGAAAGAGAAATTACAAGTAACGACTAGGAGAAGAAAGTTTATTCTTCAGGGTATAATACTAACAGAGTGATAGACTCAAAACCAGGCAAAATGAGAATTAAGAAAAAATTTTTTTCAGCAGTTAGTGCATTAACTAGCGATTCTGCCATGTCCTGTGTACTAATGGAAGTATCACAAATTGTAAAATGAATTACATGGCCAAGATCCTTTCCTGATTCACAGCCAACTACCAGCTTGTACAGAACTGCTGTGGCACCATAGGTTTCAACCAGTCAAAGCCAATTTTTATGGAATTTCATTTGTGTCACAGATCTGAATGAATCCATGACAGATTGCACTGCACTGAAATTGTGTAGATTGTAATTTACTCAAAGAAATTCAAAGATAGCACATTGTCCCATTCCAAAACACATCCCTTGAGTTGATTACTTTTAATATAATATAACCAGTATTTTATTTCTTCAATTAGGGTACTAAGTGATACTAGTAAGAATAAATTGTTTTAAATTAGTTTTAACTGCCAAGTTTTCACAAAATTTTTACATACCTGGACAAGTTTTTTTAGTCATGCCATCCTTAAATGAAATTTGTTCAATACTCAACCTTCATTCTATTGTATGCAGTTATTCAATTTCAGTGTATAGATCTTGAGATTTTAATGACCCTTACTACTGTTTCTAATACCTCACCAGAAACTGCAATCAGTAGGTGATGTCATCTACTCACACATATTAAACAAGGTTTATTGAAAAAAATTTGCAACTGACTTCAGGAAAAATTTGAAATTTGATGCTATCATTATGGATATCATGACAAGTATTGAGAGTATGCAAACTGTACGTGCAGTGAAGTTAATTCTGACAATGATATTCGAGTCACAACATTGAAAATCAAACAATGCAGTAAAAAGCAGAAAACCATACATTTGGACTGAGTACAGATCCCTCCAGAATACTCGCAACTACAGAATACATCCAAACTAGGCCTTGCTCACACTGCAACAAATTCAGATCAGATTTTGATAGGATTTTTTTTTACTTTTTGTAAATATTGCCGCCAACTTCTGGTTGGAAAAGCCAAAAATTTGCCAACATGTTAATATGCAAGTTGCACCCCAAGATGATGAAAATTAATTTTATGCTCATTTTTTTGTGATGTCACATTTATTAACAGATTTTATCAGACTGCGTTGTCTGATAAAAGATTTATATCAGTGTGACGTCATAAAAAATTCAGTTGGTATTTTATTTTCATAGACACCACATGCAAATCATATATTTACAATGGTTGACACGTTTTTGGCTCTTTCCGACTAGAGATGAAGAAGATTTTAACAAAAACCCACAAAACTGGATCGGAATCCAATCTGAATTTGTTGCAGTGTGACCGCAGCTTTAAGTAAAAATTCTTGGTGTAGTACTTCTTCAGCTGCACTGTTTTAGGAACTGGAAGAGGTTTTTACGGTGACTTGCATGGCAAAAATTGTTTCAACTATGAAACACTTTGGATGCACTTCTGCAGGACAGAAGTTGAGTTTTCCATTTACAAATTTAAATAATATAATGGTGAAATGTGCAAACATTCTTATAATGAAATCTTTCAATTATGCATGGGGCTTATTACTACATATTCAATATATTTAAGTTCTTATAGATTGCCATTTCTTACGCACCAGGTGACATCACAGCAATGTGAATATGTGAAACTTAACAGGCAGTGTCTGAAAAATGTTAAAAGGTCTTTTCAAATCCTATTGTGTATGAAATATGGACTACGATTAAACAGTGCATAAATATGGCAGTGAAAATTTAGAAAGAGAGAGAGAGGCAGTAGAAAGGTTAAGGACTACATATTGCATGATTTGATAAACTATTAAGATTGCTCAAAGTAATGGCTTTGAATAATACAATTAAGGTGTACATCTTTCACAGTGAAGAAATATTCCCACCAAACTTAAGCAGTAATACCTCTATTTGATAAATGTCATATAAAACATGCCCTGATAACTTATCCAAGATATGTTTCCACAACCACTCAATTTTAAAAACTTTGAAAAAAAAAAAAAAAACTTGAGCAGTGGGCTTGAGAAGTTATTTACATATTGACACTTATGTCTTGAGAAATGGTGTCCATAACCTTGTCTGTACAAGCTGTTACCTGAGGAAAATGGGGTTTAAAGGAGGCGGTCAGCAAAGTGTTCTACTCAGGTTAAATTTGGAAATGTTCATTCAAATCTTCAAAATGCCAAGTCAGTTGACTTCTTTAGCACCTTGCAAAAATTAAAAAGAGATTGAATGCAACCTCCTTCTTTACAACACCTATATACCAGGATGGCATTCATAATCATACTCAAATTCAAATTTTACAACTCCTAATTTCACAAATTCTAGCTATAGAGTGTTTTCATGTTACGTCACAATTGGTAAGCCATGCCCACTGCCAGTGCCAGGCAAAATCTACAAAACTTAATGGTTTATGAGTCGATGAGTGACGATACTTACCTCCTTTTTACATATGTATTTCCCTAATTGCCTATCAATACCCATCTGGCAGACACTTAGCACAGCTGGCACCCTAGCCCATCTCACTATCTCTCCTGCTCATTCCTCTATTGCCACTCTTGTAAATAGGAGGTAAGGAGGGGAGAAATATACTCAACTGTGTTTTAGTCAACAGTCCCATATAGATTGTCAGCTGCTTCTTACCTAGAGACACTAGCTGGCGTACACCAAGTATTTGAACCTCAAATGGTTAGCAGTATATAATTCCAATTGAAAGCAATACTGTCTAACAAGATGGGTAATGGGCAAGTATTGTTTGACAATGAAAGGGAAAAAAATGTTCCACACACTGAAAATCTCAAGCTCAATGTATAAAATAATAGATTACTTACTATGTGCAGATATTAAATGAAGCTTTCCACAACTGCACAACTTGTGCTCTTCCTTCATCTGTTCAACAATGTGCATCAGTTTGTGGCAAATTGAAACAATTTGAAATAATTTTTAAATTTTATAATGGCAAATCCCCACACCATGTTACTACATATATGAAATAGGTAAAAAGTGTAATGAATAGTTTGAGCTCCTGGCACCACACTTATCGAATCAAATTATCAAATAATTATCAAATTATAATCAAATAATTTATATATTTTGATCATCTCAATAGGGAAGATGACTCCCTATTTTCAAAGGTTTTAGACATTGTTCATGAAGCCCAAGGAAATACACAACTTACCTCTGTAAAAGTATGACTATGGAGTTTACTTCATGGATTAAGCTCATATAAAAACTCTATGGTATAAATAATGAAATCAAATATCTTTGTAATGGGTAGTGAAAAATGTGTAAAAATTTTAAACTCATCCATAATTCATCTGTCCCTCTTAGTTTGTAATATACGCCATTTTCCTGCATACATATGCATAACCATTTTATAAATACTAACTTTAGAAAACACTCATCATGATCTACCACCTTGTATGTAAACAGTATTCTTGCAATACAGTATATAAACTTCCAAGTGCATAGTTAAGCATACTGTATAAATCTCTCTGGTCCTAATATCTCCTGTAACAAGGATCAATCCATGTCAGTAACACAAGAAATTGAGCAATGAAGTTAAAATTGAGAAATATCTACATGTTGTGATTGGCTACTTGTGATGACATCTTTGTGAAAGTCATGAAAATCACACTGAGGAAGTACAACAGTACCTTGACAGAGACAACCACATAATTTTATCTAATACAGAGTAGATACAGTTCAACATTAGCTGCAATAGATTAACCCTCCTCACTCCAAAAGATAAATTTCCGATAGCCCCCTTCCCCTTCCTGTTTCTTCCTGTCACAATGGCAGTCATTCCACAAACATTAAAGAACTTAAGCAAGTCTAGCAGCTCAATTTACAGTAAAAATACAGATGTGCACAGGCTTGAATAAATTCCTTCCATAGATAAGAGAAAATCAGAGATAACAGCACATTTGCAAAACAAAAATGTCATGTGGTGAGGTTAAAACTAGATTACAATTTGCTGAAAGTATGTCCCATACTCAATCACAATTGACTTGGTACAATTGTGTTTGGTGTGACAAAAGCTAATTTTATAGTGACATAGCTATGGAAGTTTGATCACAAGAAACAATGTAAAAGACCTTAGTCTGGTTTGCTGGCATGATGTATGCACAACCCAATACATGGACTTCTATGATATGCATGTGTAGTTAGATCGAGTTTTTACGGCCCAGTTTCCAACCTATTGGTTCAAGTCGAGCCGGCCACAGTCTTTTTTCCAGATATGCATGTGTAAGACATGAACATAACAATGACACTACTCTACACCCTTATTTGGAAATACTACTGAAACAAAAGCTATTCTCTCTTTAAGTAAAATTAATCTTTCACATGCCAAATGATGTTGAAACATTTTCCCTTTTAGCGTGTAATCCAGGTTGCTATGGTAACCTTAATCATTACCCCAGGCCCCTCCTTACATGGACCTGCAGGCTTCAGAAGCTTGAGCCATATTAACTTGCCTTATATATCTCTATCAGTTTGGGTTAAAAAGCATCTCAAATGCACCAAACAAACAAATTCATATTCCAAATTTCAGGTAAAGGCTTCATGACCTCCCACATGGAACCCAACAAAATGACATGTTAGATGAAACTGCACAAAGTATTTAGCAGAGTAGTACTGGAATAAGTTGTAGGAATGCATGACTGGCCTTTAACCTTTTAAAGTAGTTCTACCATATAGGATAGAATTCTTAAAATATCAATTCACCAAAAAGATTATGAAAGAAACTTAATTTTATACAATTTATACCTTTGCACCAGTTTTGTTACATGTTCATAAGCTTAATACTACCTTTATACCACACTGGGTAACTTCCATAAACTATCTTTTTTTTTATCAATATATACACAAAGTTTCAACTGAAACCACCAGAAATTGAGTGGTGCTATCTGTATTTGTAAAAACTATGAAAAAACACATTTCATTGCAGAATATGTGCAGCACACTATTAATACATGTCCTCAACCTCTCATTGAATGCACACCCATTCACTAGCCTCCTGATAGGGCAATCTTCTCATCCAGTATTACCTTCTTCACTCATTTTCTCTGATAACATGGCAAACAAAAAGATAAAAAGGGAAATTTCATAATCTACATGTCCAAAAGCTGAACATTATACCTTCCATCTCAGAAAACTTTATTGAAACACATAATTCATCCCTTATTAAAAAAAAAAGAGAAAAATAAATTCAAATTAAAAAAAAAAAAAAAGGACAAGTGCAGGTGAGATTGGAATAGTGCCAAATTTACTTGAAAATCAAGACCACAAATCGAGTGTAGCATTGCAATGCATGTAAATACAATCATATATACATGTTACAAATTTAAACCGGAGGCAGGGAACAAGTATTCTTTTAGTTTCATTATATATCTGTACAACTACACCAACCCTATCCTGTACAACTACATGAACCCAATATATTTTATCCCATTTTTTTAAATACCTAATACAGTAAATTCACCATGGCAGATAGATGGAGACAATTCAAGTTGTACAAGTTATGACATTTTACACACTGTACATTTGAACAATATTTTTCATAATCCACTTTATAACTTTGTATCCATATGATTATTTATATATATATACTATATAGATATATGTTTATGTAATTATGTGTACATGTTAATATATTTTCTCATCTGTAAGGAAAGGCACAATATAGCTAACTTTGATGTTTCCATTCAACCCTATCAGCATTAAATACTTCTCCTACTTACTTATGGGCTGGGAGCACCTGTGACATGCTTCAGGCCCATTTTTGAATGGTATTCATTCATTTGATAAAAGTTTTTTTTATTTTTTTTCCATATTTCATTGCTTAGAGCCATCCTCCGGGTTGACAATGCCACTACTGCATGCTTCCATGGTGTCACTAGAGCCATCTTCCGGGTTTACTGCTTTACCATTCACTTTGCCACTGGCCTCTGGTTCTTCCTTGACAACTGCCCCATTCTTGGTGCTACCATTCTTGACAGGGCTGTGCTGAGGTGACCCTGTGGAGCCATCTGGTAGAGATGGATCATTGGGTACCTTCCTCGGAGTCTGCATACTAGCATGTACTTCTGCATGGGTGGTTTTATCCTCTTGGGTTGGCTGTGGTTCCACGTTACTGGTACTGTGATTCTCGGTTGTCCCATTCATATCCCTGTTCAATTCATTATTGGTAGCCACCGTTAAACCATCCCCATTTTCATTTGCTGACAATCTTTGGTACCTCCTCTCCTGCACCAATTTATCTATCCTCTCATCAAACTCCTTTTCAATCTCCTCCAACAGCTGTATGTGAGCAAAAATGAATTTGAACACATAGACTTATTCGTGTTAACAAATGAATGGCATCACAGATGCTTTGACAACAAAGCTGAACAGGTGCACTCACACTTTCGTCACAATTACATGTAGATTCCAATTTGTCTATGTTCTATGTGCAATCACCAAATCACTGCACACCAACATTTATGCATATGTTCCTGCAAGCACCTTAAGCCAGCCAGTGCCAAACAGTGACATGACTGTGACTGCTTTAAATAAAAACCAACTTACACGCCAATGAGTGCAGTGACCAACTTCATTTTTACATCATTCATTTTTAAAACCGTAAATCTTGACAGACCCTATGGGTGCTGCTTTGTCAATTAAAGGCTTTATTCAAGGAATAAACTGCATTTGTGGGCACATTGTTGGTGAATAAACCAACAGCTAAATGTTCATTTTTGAGTTTATCTTCTCTAAGATTGGACCTGATTTGTAAGTCCTGTAGGCCTAATGTCCGTGGTGTTCACACTGTATCGCATCTCATAAATTAGGAAACAAAGGACGTGCAAATCTTTGTGTTCATGATCTGTGTGCAAAATGAGCGCTAGCCTTAGTGCTTTCCTCAAGCAGGTAAGCATGCCAGGCATGTCCTATATTGCTGGTTGACACACATACATTCTTAACAATAAAACTCAGCAAATAGAACCAATCAGAAGTGCACAGAGGTGTGTTTGGGAATATTAATCAATCAGAGTTTAACCAATCAGAATGCAAGGTCCTAAATAACCAGTCAGTAAAGGTGGTAGAAACTATTATAATTATCCCATTTAAATGATGCTTTCCTAACACTTCCAACACAGTAAGAAGTAGCATTTCAGAAATTCCCCACATTTGAGATGGTTGGTGGGAGATGGACACCCCATTTCCCTTAAGCCTACTTCCTCTTCCATTCCCTCAAATCCTCTAACTGAACAAAAGAGGTGTAATAATTCCCCCTTTACCCCTTCTCTGCTGTGCATATCACTAGTCTTTTATAAAAGCACCTGATTTTTTTTTCAAAGAAAACCCACAACTCACAGTGTCTGAAGCAGTTGACAATTCATCTTGCAGTTCAATCATTTTCTTCTGTAATTGGTCTTTCTTCTCCACATGTCTAAGTCTCAACTAGTAAGATACAAAAGAATCATTCAAATCGTAAGTACCGTCTGTAAAATATTAATTTAACAAATTGATCCCACACACATGGACGAACAGAAGGAAATGATTTCATCTCGTAATATGATTCACCAATGTTGAATTAATATTTACAGAAATGTGACTATTTCCCATTTGTTACAGTTTTTCATGACGACAAAATCATCATCATACTGAAACATGAATACTAATAATCAATTAAGTGGTAAACGGACTGATTGTCGCCACTTAAATCAACTATCAATGAAGCGATTCATTTCAGTTCTCTGAGATGAGTGTAAAAGCTTTCCCTATTTCCTCTAGTTGCAGTTCAAAGTCAAATATTGACATGCACAGTATGTAAGAGCTTCTCCTGCATAGTAGATTTAGTTTGTTCATACTTGCTGCAAATGATGCATTGCATGCATCTTGAGAGAGACCATACTGCCAGTGTGGCAGGTCAATGGGAGAACTGCATGCTCATGTGGTAAAGCACAGATAATGATTTTAAGCTGTTGTGCTGTTTGGCTTAATAAAACCTATGGCTAAGATGAATGACCTACGATTGCATACAAAAATAACAATGATGAACTTATGTGACTCAAGTTTGATAGCAACTAAAATTCAACCTTTCAATGAGACCGACTGCACACTTGCAGGCAGTTTAAAACTTGGCTTCATGTCATCATTGACCTTTACATGTGACTTTTAGGAAACTCAGTGAAGGTGAGTTTAGTGAAAGTTTGTACATCTTTGATACTATTCAATGTGGTTGGAAGAGGTCACTGAAGTGAAAACACAGACAAAAATCTAAAAACACGCACTAACAGTGTCAAACAAAGTCAGACACCAACACAAAGGAGCCATGTGGTCTTCCTTTAATATATACAGCTTTAAACTATAACAGGCCAAAATAAAGCTATAACAGGTAAATTAGTATAGCATATACTACAAGAGGATGATGGGTATGAGTGGGGTGTGAGTAGGGTGGGAGTGAGGTGGGGTAGGGTGGAGGGGTGTGGGTGAGAGTAGAGAGGTGGACTTAGTATAGGTACACACCTAGGTCTTTCACAGTTTAAAAAGTCTTAATATCCTTGTCATGCATGTATTTGTACAATACTACATTGCATTTGCAATTTATTTTGCTGAAAACTGTCCAATATTTTATCGATCACACTTTCTCTGATAAAATTTGAATACTACAATAGGATGTAGCTCCATAATTGCGACATAAACACAACTGCAATACATGACTCAGAGAGGTATAAAGATATTTTACATAAAAATGTTAACTACAAAGGGCTTTTTGCCAGTAAATAATTTTCTGTCCAAATTTTTTCACCCTGCAATAGTCTTTTCTGGAGAATAAATTTCCATTACTTAAAAGAAATAAAATAGGTCAAAAAAATCAAGTCCACTCATCCAAAATTTTCCATGAAGTCCTTATTCCCTCCAGATTTTTCACTTTCTTAGGCTTACACAATACACAAACAATCAATAATGCAAAGAAGTAGTAAAGAAGGGCATTAAGTATCTTACTTCTTGTTGAAAAAAAAAAGATGTAGGTCACTGAATCTTTCGAAACGTGCAATTAGAATTGAGAGAAATGATGCTGAATTGATCAATTTGTTCTCATCACATGAGAGCAACCCTTCCAGCACTGTACCAATTTGTGGGTTCTTAAGGGTGTGTAGCTTTACCTTTCACATTACAAAATTACTTTGGTGATGATAGTTTGAGAGGATATGATAGGCGAGAAAAAAGGCTTAACTACATGATTGCAAACCTTTGAAATGAAAAAAGTTCATAGACCTGTTCCCAAATAGAGATTGCAAAGGAGTATGGGATGGATTTTGGATGTTTTGTCATTTTAGTGCAGATAAATTCGACTCACACAAATACTCTATCCCATAAGTCTTTCCAATTGTAAAGGAAAAAGGGTATCTGAATGACTCTTACCTCCTTTGTGAACTGAACGGTCTGACCAATGTGTTTCTTCTTGGCTTCATCTCGTACTCTGTTTGTTAGAATATGGTTCAAGATTTTAGAGACCGAAAACCACAAATCCCTTGACATTAAAAACCTTTATTTACAACGAGAGCAATGATTTGTCCTCATACTCAGGGGATAACCTCTTTCTCAGTTCTTCAGGGCTATACCCTGCCTCCCCCTCCCAAATGCTGTCCACGATTTAAAGTGAAACATAGTTGGTCACTCAATAAAACGTTCAAATTACATACTCCTCTCTAAACTTTGTTTTATAAACTGTGCCACAATTAAACGTTATCTTCCAGAGAACCAAATTATCCCCCAAGAAGAAGATTTGAAGATTCAAAAACAATAAATCTAAAGTGAAGCACCACCACTAGGTGACTACAGCCACATGAGTGACAATATCACTTTGAAACAATGTGAGTGACGATAGCACTTTCGAAACCTTACATGCCAAATTTACTCAGCTCACCAAAACAGTAATTTATGTATTACTCTATGATTTAGTCTTGACAAGATACTTGAAAAACATGTTTATGATTTACCGAATCATATGAAAAAACTACCATAGAAAATGCATGTTGGCAAGGTCAAGTGCACTTTTGCAAATATTGTCCTTTCCACATAAAAAATTAATTGCACAAATTCTTCTTCTAGCGTCAACTGATCATAACTGGTCATGACTGCCTGGTTAAGGTAAATCTTTGAAAATAAACATTTGAGGTATGCAATGACTGGTACCATTTTGAGCCTTTCTGAAAATACCCCCCAAAATAGTGGGTGGTGTCATTTTACGTAATTTTGAGGCCTTCTCAGTGGTTTGCAGCCGCTGCCACTAGGGCGAACAAAGTGTTTGAATTTATCAAGAGGAAATTCATTAATTTTAGTTAAAAGTATTTGTGTAAGATGTTTATCAGCCATTGCTAAGGCCTTATCTTGATTATGGGGTGTAGAAATGGAATTATGTTTATAAAAAGTTCAAGATTCTTTTGAATCAGGTTGAAAGGAAGGTCAAAATAAGGGCTACATGGCTTGTTTGCATGGTGCATAATTTCCAACATCATTAAAAGCTAGGTCAAGGTCAATTACTACTCTTACGTAAAGAAAGAATTGCAGTGATATGCTACAGATTTTCAAATTCCTTTCTAGTAAATGTTATTTGTTTCACTCTGAGGTTTGTGGTAATTCCTGTTTGAGGCTATAATAAGATAACAGTGAAGTGTTTCTTTAGACATGACAAGGAAAAGTTCCTTTTGTCTCATAGAGTTGTCATTGAGTGGAACAGTCTGCCTGAGTTCATTGACTTCAGTCAACAGCATCATGAAAAACACTTACAATATTTGTTGTGACTGTGACAGAATCTGATTGTGTTAGGCTTTGTTTGGCATACAATTTGGTCAATGATTTGTTTTGGGTCTGGATAAAAGGGCATCTTATGGGACTGTAAATCCATATTGTCTAGTACTGACAAACCTGGGGCTGTGAAGCCATTCCTGAGGTGAGGGGGAAATCTTCCCCTACTCTGACAAACCAGGAGTTGTATATCTAGTCCTGAGGTGAGGTGAGGAATCTTTGAAACGGTCCAATATTTCCTTTAAAATTAAGTCCCAGCTTCCATATTAAGTCAGCCCAAAATACCCAAAGCAGAAAAAGTGTCGGGTTTAAAGCCCCCAAAGTCCCCCTCCTTTGCTTAATCCCTGCAAACACATTCCAAATCCTGAATGAAACAACAAGTCACCTCTGAATTTCATGTCTATCTCCATCTGCACTAGAGATGTTTCGTCTCTGATCAAGGTTGTGTTTCTCCATCATTTTTCTCATGTCGCCTTCTTCCCTAAAGTTAACATAAATTGAAATTGGACAGGATTGTTAATGCTTGCAAATAATTGTTTGTGTTTTTGGAGAAGACAAGCTAGTATTGATGTATGTTAAAGTTCTTTTTGATATCAAAATGATAGATACCAAATGCAAACTTCACAAGACATGTTATTTCAACATATACAATTTTACTAAAGTACAAGTGTCTGTTACCTAAGGAATTGCCATATTTACATAATCCCATCCCGACGCCTAGCTCTGACCTGGTACATTGAAGCTAGGACAATTGACATTTACTACAAAGATGTTGCAAATAACAGGCATGTCTAAATCACATCTAAGGAAGTATTATCACTTTCAGGGCAAAAAATGTTTAACCCCCTGTCCCATTTTTATGCCCAAACCCTGCACTGCCTTGAATTATCCACCTTACCTTGTCACACAACTCATACACTTCAAAATGATCTACATGTAAACCTAGATGCAACACGATTCTTTTAGTGTTTATGGTAGTGTTTACATTCAGGTGCAGGACTATCGTTTCCAGCAGGTGTTCCTAAATATTCCCCACTTTTATTGTTCAAGAGAAAAATAAAGCAATGAGGGAATTTCCCTTTTCTCAATAAAACAAAAAATATTCACTACAGCGCATTTACATCTGCTCAGCTACACACAAATCTTAGGGTACACTAATGGCCTGAATAAAACAAAGCTATACAGTGACCATCCTTCTGGTTGGACCCAAAATAGACAAGAGTTGACAATTCATCCTACATTCCACAGCTGTTGTGCACCTGCCTGTATTTATGTATTTGTGTGGAAGAAAGCACTGCATAGTACAGGTCATGTGTTCCAATAAAAGAAGACTTGAGTTGAAATTAAGAAATTCCATTTCCAATTGCAGGTTACACCCTTCCCCTCCCCCCTAAAAAATAAAATAAAAAACCAATGAAGGAATTTCCCATAAATTCCACTGTGAACATTGCCTACTGTATGATGTGATATCGTACCAAAAATATATTTTTAATTCAACTATAAAGATAAGCCAATAAATTTGATTTGAACAAGTATGCACAGTCTTATTTGAATACATGTGAAATAATAGTGGCTACAATGCCCTAAATAGTCCATGACCTGCAATTATCATCCCAAGTTTTTAACATTATTCTTACATATCATGTAGATAATGATAAGATAATGTATCTAATGTAAAAGATAATGTATCTTCTTCTTTCAAAGAAAATGACAAAGGTAAACTAACTTTTTCTGTTGTTTTTCCAGCATTTTAAGTTGTTTGCTGTGAATTCTCTCCATCAAAGATTGCTTAAAGTCAGACTGAAAATTGCATTGTGTGATGCGAAGATGTTTCTCTTCCTCATAGTGCTTGCGATACAGCTCAATTAAGATATCTTCATGGTGGACTTGCTTTTTCAAAATCTGATGCAGACAAAAAATCACAAAATCATCTCAAAGCATGAGAACATTAAGCTTGATATAACTTTTAGGTTTTTTAATTCAAATGTGGTCCCTGGAAGGGAAACAAGGTTTGAAAATTTTAACATTAGTTCTCTGTATTAAATACCATATATCATACAGGCAAAAATATGTATTGCACAACTTTGGGCTACAGCCAATATATCCATTAAATATAACTATCAAACTGCAGGAACCCTTCTCCCCAGTCCTTGGGCACATCAAGTTACTGTATAAACTTTCAGCTGGTTGGACTGGGCGGTGACTTTTTGCCTGATTCCAGATCCCCAATCAGGGAATGATCTCTACCCAACTGAGGCACCAAAGTCTGCCCAATTCAGCAAGGTTTTTGCCACCTTGGGGGCTGCAGCAACAGTCATACCCACAGAAGACTCAAACTATCTTTTATTTGGAAATACTTTTACCACCACTAGGCTACTCAATCTCCTAACATTGCTTTGACTCCTAATGAAAAAGGTATCACACAGCCATACACCCTAGTAACCTAGGCAAAGGGGATTCCCCAACACTATTTTGTCCGACAGTGTTGACTTCCATCAAAAACTCAACCTTAACCCCAATTTCCTTGGAATTATGACTCATGGGTAACTTTCAGTACTGTCAAATATTTGCAATAGTCGAATTTAGGATTTACACTTTGCACCAATTCACATCTACAAATAAGTGCATTGACAACAATCCTGTTTTTTTAAAATCTTTTTTACAATTCATGAAACTAAGCCATATTGAATGTATGTAATAGGATTGCTATTGCACTATGAACATACTACGAAGATTTTTCAATATACCATCATTTGACTTAAGTCACCATGGAGAACTTCCATGAACTGTACCATTTCCTGTCACTAGAAATACAATCAAAATGACAAAAAAAAGGGACTCAATTATATTACCTCCTCTTCCTGTTCTTTCTTCATGTTTTCAAGACTACTAATGCTTTGTCTGCGAACTTTCTCAACGTCACTATAAAGAAGAGAAAAAAAAAAGTAAATGAAATATTTGTTGTATTCAGTCAAACCCCAGTTAGTAAGCACATAAAAGTTGTCACAATGCAAACACATATTCTGATAAGCTTTTGTTTTGTTGTTCCAAACTTTTGGACTGAATGCTTAAACACTTTATGTTTCAAGAACAGCAGCAGATTTTGTTGATCAATTCAAAGCGCTACCACGTGTTACGAATTTGTTAAGTTGTAATCTTAAGTGATTGAAAATAAAAAGCAGACGACAAGTGACCTTCTGTTGTCAAGCCATGTGCTACAGGATTGACTTCTCTAGCAGTACAAGGAAACATAATATGATGACCCAAATTTAAAAACAATGGCACATGGGTGAGGGGGTATCCCATAGACCCTTTTCCATATGACAATTACAAAGGATTGTGGGAGAGCATTTTAATGTGCATTGTTTTAGGCTACAGTAAAATTACATTGACAAAACAGAAGTTTATCAAAAATCTGTCCCACGTAATTGCCACTTGGAAAATAGTCTTTAGTTACCTCCATGCCCCTGTGTGACTGTAAACCTCATGCATTTAATGTAAATTTGAGAAAATGAGAAGAACAATTTCTGTTGGTCTGGCATGATGATAGGTGGAGAGTCAGCTAAGCAGTCATGGTAACCCAACTAGCCATTCCAGCTGGTAGTTTTTATGAAAACTCTCTTTATATAGGTTAAAGTATTTTTGTTAATTTGCAAGCACTTTTAAGCAGGTTCTGTGAAGTTACAAATTTGTCTTCCCCCTATTCATTCATGAGAGATATGATTGCATTTATCTATAATTTCTGAAATTTGGGAAAAAACCGACATTTTAAACTTAACTTGCACTTAAAATCTATCAACACTTTAACTGATCAAAAAGTTCATTTTCATTTTACTGTCTTTGAGGCACCTTTCCTCCTAACAAAACTATAGTCTGGACATACCAACAGACTAGATGGGGGATTAATACATTATTCATGACCTTTGTCATTTGTGGTATTTGATTTGTGTTGAAATCATGAGGTACCTAATTTTTATAACAGGTAGAAAACATGAAAAATTATCAGCAGAGACACTATAGTCTGGTTTCAAATGAGACATGAATAATGCAAATCAATTTGTCAATTTGGGAACTCTCAAAAATGTGTAACATTTTCCTTTAAGCAGGCTGGAATCTGTAAAATTTCAAAAAAAAGATCTCTCTTCATATCAAGCCACTGCTATTATGTCTGCTTTTCAAATATAGTTCAAATTCTAATTCTAAATTAATACTTTTGGACTACATACATATGCTTTAAAAAATGTCATCAGCTTTGCTTGACTTGTGCTTTTCAAAATGAGTTTATAGCTTTTCATGATAAAAAAAAAACTGTTAAAAATCTAAAACACTTTTGAAAGAAAATAATAGTTACTATGTAACTGAAGCTGCTAAAAACTTTACAAAAAAAAGGAAGGGCAGATCAAAATGACTAATACACCTAACAGATCATTTAAATTTAACTATTCGATCTGTAAAACAATGCAACTGTGGGTCCCAATCTATTGTAGCATACAGAAAATGTACAAAGTCAGATATTAAAAATGTACAGGATTTTGCATACAAGTGTTATGCCCCTGACATAAGATATGTACATTTTTTATAAATTTCAATTGCACAATAGACAGCAAATATCTCTCTCCTTGTTATAGTTATTTTAAAAACCTTCTCCATAACTACATTTCATTTACACCAAAAATATAATCCACCATCTTCTGGCCTTCAGAGATTTTATGCTCTCTTTCACACAATAGTATATTCAAGGAATGTGTGCTGACATTACAAGAAATAAAGTAAATGTTTCCAAAACAAAGAAAGTCTGTGGGTGGTAGTCTATAAATCATCCTCCTAATGAAATCCATTTATCTTGCATCTGATCAGCTTTTAAGAGAACAGTCTCTCTACATCAGGCCTTTCCTTTCTCAGAAGCAAAGACTCTTTTTAAAATTTAAACAGAATTATATTCGACTCAAAACACTGCACAGGGGTATGTTGAATAAAATAAATCTTAAAAATACTACACATAAACCAACTATAACAAATGTTTCTTCGAAATGATTTTCTCTTTTGTCTATTTGTTTGTTTTTTTTTTTTGCTTTATTTTTCTTTAAAATCTAAAAATTAAATATCCTTCTTTATATCCAGCTTAGGCATTTTCTGGCACTGTTTTTCATTACAAGGCCCCTAGCATGCTATAGTATATAAAACTGAACAATACAGGCTTTTCTTAGAAATGTTTCTCTCAAAAAACATCGACCCCTTAATGATTTCATTTAAAAATACAGCTTGATCAATCTTGTACTGACAAAACATGTCTGAATTTAATAAATAAAAAAAATAAAAAAAAACCCCTTTTTACACTGGGCCAAATGAAAATATCACAATGCAAACATCTTCAGCATAATGAAATTCCAGAGAAAATAAATGTGAGGTTCCTCTTTTTCTTTTCTTTTTCTCATATGCCAGCCCCTTGTTGTTGTAAAACTTTGTTTTATACACAGTACACAAGCACACTGGGGGTAACTGCACCTGACAACCTTAATTGTCATGTTATCTCAGTACTGCATGCAATCTCCATAGATTCACTCAAGTTATGGTACCTCTATGATCAATACGACCAACAGTACTGTCAGTCATTGCTAATGGCAGCAGTGCCCCTCAGAAGTGTCCTACAACATAACAATGGACCTAAAGCCAAATTGTTCACTTTGCTTCTGACCTTTTGAAAAGCTTACTTTCAGCCCTGATTTTAACTTTACAATACAGAGCATTAATGAAACACAGACTTCCTATATACATGGACAGAGCATGTAATGAGTATGTCCTATCCGTAGATTGTCGCCACTGACTGGAACAAAAAAGGCCCACCAAACTGGCCGCCATGAAGTTGTAATTTGTATAATTTGATGAAGGATCTGTAATATTTTCACCAAAATTTGAATGGAAAACAATATCATATTCCTGCAATGAATGCGGTGATTTTGACCTTACCTTGCATTATTTCAAAAATATTTTAACTTTCTTGCAAAAGCTGTTGATTTACTTGAGTGAGTCCAAACTTTCACACTAAACCATAGCACACAGCAATCTTGCTACATCTTTTCTCACACATACGGTAGCCACAATGTACTGTGCAGTATGCTCTGCCAATGTATAGGAATGACATGATAATAAACAGTACTTAACAAACCAATCCTAAATGTTAAAATAAGAAACCAAAGAATCATGAGAAAAAAATGGCACCTGTAAATACAACAGAACAGGAATGCTTAACATGTGTTATCTCAATGTAGCATTTCCTTACCATCCCTCATATTCATACAAATATAATAGATTACAAAATGTTCCACATGCAACATATGGAAATAGAATACCTCTAAATTTTAAGTGTTTTCCACTAAGCTGATAATTAAACATTCATATAACATACATCAGTTCTCCCAAATTGAAAATAAAAAAAATGAAATAAAATGAAAGTGGTCATGCTGTTGTCAAGTATAGGCACCTATGAGTATTTTAATATTGTAAGGCACGATTAAAAAAAAAAGAATAATGCAAAAATGCAATGAAAAAGGGGAATCCATTTCCAAATTACCTTCAGTCCTTACTCAATATCTCAGTTTTCTGAAAAAAGCACACATAATTTGATACCTTCTTTCACTAATTGAAAGTTATATTTCATTTATCATTGGTTATTCTCATACTCCTAAATAACTGAATACCCACTTGCCAATCTTCCCACAATTAAGTTTACAAAGAAATATCACTCTGTACAAAAGTGGAATTTGTTTTAAAGACACCTGTGGGGATCCTTTGTTCCCTAACCCATCTGTAGGTAATGTTTTTGAAAGCTGCATACATACACACACGGGGCTGGAAAAGCTGCTTATTGCCCAGAAATTTCCCACAATTTTTCTGTATTTTAGTGTACATGAAAGAGAAATTTCCCTCAGATTGCCTAAATTTCCTTCCAGATGTGTTGACTTCCTAGGAGGAAGCCTCTGTGAAATGATGGACACATAACCTCCCAACAAAATTCCATAACAATACAAGATCTTAAATCCTCAGGCCCACAGTTAAATTACAAGATGAGCCATTGATGAGCCATATCTGCTAAGGAAATTGCATACTGTCTTGTGTAAAATTTGATGCTCTCTAAACTTTGGGTAAAAGCTCATGTACTGAGGCTCACCTTGTAGTGTATTGAAAGCATACACTATAATCCTTGCTATTTAATGTAAAAAAATAGAAAAAACGTCACTTTAAAAACTTCTGTTGTAGAACATTTAAGGACCATTAATGCATTTTAGAATGAATTAGAATGTCAACAATCAGGGGTTAGCCATGGATAGCTATGTTTTCTCTTCTGTTCAAAGCCAAACTCCATTATTAGGCACTTTTAATGCATGTGCTGTTTTCAATGAGAAAAAAAGACCTTATTTAAGCATATTTTCACAAAAAAGCGGCATGTTAGACAACACAAAAGAAACATAACAGTAACAATGTAAGACAGATTTATTTGATAAAATTGAAATAATCAAGTTAAGCCATATATGTGTATACTTAAAGCAGTAACTTTCATCACAACACACGGGAGCTAGTAGTTAACAGCATTAATACTTTACTGAATTTGTTTCAAACTGTTACCTAAAATTAGTCTCATGTCTTTGCAGTTCTAGCAGAAAAAAAAAACAATGCAACTTTAAGCACAAAAAATTGGGAATTAACCTTTTTTCAGATTGAACAACAGTGTGTCACTAAGTTAAGTATCAATCTACCTGATTAAAAGAAAGGATATCACACATATTTGGAAGCTCTTTTGCATCTGATGTCTGGATGTCTGGAAGTATGATAGCCCTCCCCCCACCCCCACCCCTCCAAACTTGTTAAGGGCAGATAAGAAACAACTTTCAAAGTAAAATTAATGTCATAACTGTTTGCCAATGGGGAGTATTTATGACAAACCCCTTTCACCATACTTGTGCAATGTCTTCCAATAGGTAAATGAATGGACATTCTTCCACCAGTAAAGGTGAGGCATTAAACTCTATAAATCCATGATCAAAAATTTGTTTGACACAATCATGTCATTAAAATCAAGCCATAACCATTGATTACACCTGCAGTGAACTATATACTGGAACACACAACATCCCATGTTACCCTAAAAAAAGTTGAAATGTAAGCCATTAAGTGAGTGCATAATGGGTTAAACATGCAAAAATATGAAACATCCCACACACTGTGGTTTGGGGAATATTACAAACAAATGACACAAGCTGAGCAAGCATGAGCTGCTGGTATTTACCAACAAATCCCCAAAATGGTTCAAAATTATATTTGACTCACCCAGGAGAATCAGAATTGTCATCTCTTTAAGGGGTAAAAAGGGGGAAATCACTTAACATGGATGAAATAAATTGAAGAAAAGGTGTGCAAATCTTGGAAATATAAAATACAGAATGAATCCACACACTTAAATTATCTTTTTGGTAAGGTGGGTATAAATGGCATACATAGGGTGATAGGAGGTACATGAGGAGTGAAACAGACTTATCTTTTTGGTAAGGTGGTTCCATGATGCCAAAGGAACAATTAGCAAAAAACTGTGGCATTATTTTCCAGAAATATTTCCGTCGACCATATAAGACCACTCACTATGGTATGTTGCAAATGAGTGACTAATTTGACCAAGGTTTAAGAACTGTATCATTGTACAGATAGGCAGTTTTTAATGACAGGCAAATTTCACCAGACTACTGCCACAAAATGCTTTACCTTTAAACATAAAAATAGAAGCAACCTAAGTTCAGAATGAAGCTTCCTTTTTAAAACCTTATTCATGGCAGCCATTGTTTGTCATTTGTCAGAATCTATTTTTTTTGAATAAATAACCTTAGATGCCTATTTTGGAACCAAGATTTAATTTATAGCCTTTGTGAAAAACTGAAAAGTAAGGCTTTGTTACATCTTTGCTTCCTTTTTTTACAGATTTTACCAAGTCCTCATAATGACTTTTTCCATATTCTTTAATTATGTTCCTTTCTAAACCACCGTAAGGTTTCCTTCACATCAAGTTATCTAAAAGGCGGAGATGAAAAGATGAAGACAAGAGAAAGACAAGCAGACTACAAGTATTGTAAAGAGACATAAAGAGATAAGTTTCATTCACTCACCCATTCTTTTTCTTAGTCTCCTTCTTTTCTTGTGATGTATTTTTCTTTTCCAAACCTTTAACACCCTTCATGTGAACTGATTTCAATTTGTTAATTTCTTTGGTCTGCGACTTCTTCAATTTACTCTGCTTCTTTTCTTGTTTTTTTATCAGCTTCTCCAGTTGAGCAGATTGCTGATTTTTTATCTTTATATATTTCTGAAGGCAAAGATTATACACAAATATGAAGTCATTATTGCTTATGGCTCACTTCCATCCCATTCAATTTAATTCATTTCTGCACAAAGTATACAAACTACAACAAATGAATTAATATGTGAAGGATTGATCCTACACTTTTGACATGAAAACGAAAAGATAGTAAATGGTTTGTTGGGTAGACAGATGTAAGCAGAACCTTTCAAGTTTGACTCCTTTTAGAAGATAAAACAAAATTAGGCCTAGCAAATTAAAAAAAAAAGGAATAACAGAAAAGAAAAAATAAGAAACCAAGAACATTCACTAATATTATGAGACATTGACAAGCAAAGTTTTGCACAAGAAAGTATCTGGTGTATTGCAAAATCATACATCCACACTGTATTAAAAATATTTCTTCTTTACCCTTAAGAGTTTCCCAAAAATCCCTAATGTAGGAGCCCACTTCAGTCCTTGCCTAACTCCTATCACCCTATGTAGTACCATTCATACCTATACTTAACCAACTAGCGAACTAATAACACTGTTGTAACCCTACCAGCAGAGGGCAGCATACACCCTGTAACTTCCTTTTCCATTAATATGCCTCATTTGTATTAAGAAGATGATGACTGATGTTTCTGTCTCTGAATTGAAAATGACGCAATGATTGCACTTCTGACATAGAAGAGTTTATATTGATACTTTTTTGGTCATTTTCTGTTTATATTTTGCTTTTTAAGCTTAAGTCATGGAGAAACATTTCAACACGTCTTCAACCAACACAATCCCTTCAGTTCTCCTCCCATCTTACAAGTGGTATTAATACCCACACACTTGTTGTTGTACAGCAAACTAAACCACTTGATGCAACATCAGTTGATTGAAATGACTTCCAGCATTAAGCTACTGACTGTCACAGAACATCTAACACTCTGAATGATGAGCATAGGACTCTATCCCACTCTGCTGAACAATATTTAACCATTTGTAAAATAAATGATATTCAATTGAAAAAAGAATAGAAAAAAGTCCTTTTAAAAGTGTGACTGCAAATCACAATTTTCATCTGGTTAATGTAGACATAAATAACTCCCTTCCATAGACCCTTTTACAACTAGCTGTTACAAAAGCTTGTGGGATAGGATGTCAGTTATTATGTGTTGCTTTTTGCCAAGGTAAAATGCTGTTGACAAAACCAACATGCACCAAAATCCTATCCCACAATCCTTTGTAACTGCTATTTGTAAAAGGGATTATTCCTAAAATTATTTTATGTTACATGTGTTCAAATGTTTGTTCGGGCCTCACGTACTTATACCCACGGACTTATATACATGGACACAGCATTTAATGTCCTATCTGTAGATGGTCGCCACCTGCTGCGACAAAAAAGGTGCACCAAGATGGCCACCTTGAAGGTATAAATCGTCTGATTTGACGAGGACTCTGTAATATTTTAAGCAAAAGTTAAACTTAAATGGGAAACAATATCATATTCTTGCTATACGTGAAGTTATTTTGACCTTACCCTGCCAAATTTCAAAAAGATTTTAACTTTCTTGCAAAATGTGGGAATATAATTGGTAAAGTCCAAACTTCCACACAAAACCATAGCAGACAGCCATCTTGGCGCACTTTTTCCAACACGTATGGTAGCTCCAATCTACCGTGCAATGTGCTCTGTACATGTATAGAGAGTCCATGCTTATACCAGATCATTTTTTCAATGTTTTTCCTTTTTAATCTTTCTGCCGTCTTCATTAAGAAAAGTTTTACAAGGGGCAAATTGAGTAAAGTTTGCAAATACATCAAATTTTTCCAAACTTGCAAAGCGTTTTTTGCATACCTCAAAAATGCAAGAAGCTATAAAATGGTTCTCTTTGACTAACCTTGTGTTTTTCAATATCTTCCACAGTAGCTGCCTGAATTTCCTCTGTAAAATTCAACCACAAAAATCTGATTTAATACAAAATAGCATCACCTAAACACAGGTAATATTAGTGTTTGTGTATATAGGTGCTTGTGTCACATCACTTTCAGTAGCCTTTTCAAACCAAGAATTTTTTAAAAGATTAATTTGTTTTTAAAGTAACTAAAAGTATCTACTGAGACAAAAAGTGAAAAGTAAAAAGTGTAAGCCAAAACAAAAAATAAAAAAATAAAAAAAAAAACAAGTAAATTGTAAGTATTGTATTACCTGAAGGTTTAAATATGGCTATTTTTGTTAAAGCATATTGGGCAAAATTATTACACTGGCATTCTTAAGAATTACAAAATTTAAAACTTTTCCTTTGAACATAAACATTAGAAATTTTTGAAACAATGGCTTATTTGTTAAATGGATATGCTTCAACTGCTTAAACGTATACATAATGTAGCCATGGCAACGTAGCAAAATTTGTAAGTTTGTTAGCCTTGACCATGGAGCTAGCTCCTCAAAGATGGTTATGGTTAGAGCAAAATCCCAAGACATGACCTAGGGGAATCCCAAGACATGACCAGGCACAATATCGTACAGTAATTACTTTGAATTACCTCCCTACCCTCTCACCCACAAATGCTTTCCTTCTTTTGGATCATATTTACATAAATAAACATAACTCTCAAGTAACTTTCTGCCAAGAACTGTCAAAATAATAGTTCAATTAGAAAAAAAAAACTATGAAGACTTTCTCATGATCAACAGCCAATATGGACTAAAAGTTTTCAATTTTTCAATGAACTTCAAAACAAAAAATTTAGATTCAGCCACTATGACCTTCAACTGCAGTCACCACAATTTTAGATATCACATCTTCCATTTGCAATAACATGTGTTGACTTTGAATCTTGTTGCAATATTTTTCTGTTAAATAAAGTGTTCAATTTAGAATATAGACCCTTTTTCAACTGACAATTACAAAGGATTGCAGGATAGTTTTGGTGTGCACCATTTTTATCAATGACATTTAACTGTAGCAAAAAATAATGCACAGCAATAATCTAGTTCCACAATCTTTTATAATAGCTATTTGGAAAAGGATTAAAGAAAACTACTTGCATTTCCCTGGTAATACAAAAATAAATTCTATTCATAAATAAAGTGAAAGATGCCTGTAAAGTAAATAAATGGATTTTTTTTTTGTAAAGATCCAAATTTTCAAGGGAGGTTTGAGCAATCATATGATACCTGGCTCATGATCTATTATTATAAAGATCTCTGCCCAAAGTGGTTTTCAGCCAATCATTTCAAGAAAACCAAAAATCAAATTAACTGCCCATTAGCAAACAGATTGAAATGCTTGCATATACATTGTAAGTCATGCATCTTCATTGAATATTTTACAAATTTGAATTTATTCCCTTTCTTCATCTTTTTACATTCAAAAGACAAAAACTTGATGCCAGCATACCCATCCACCTAGCATACACCTTGTCACCGCTTTCTGTGCAGCAGTATAGCATCCCACCACCTTAAAATCATGCATGCTAAGATAATATACAGCTGTATCAAAATAAGCTGTTGTTACAGCAGCATTTGCATATGCGCATTTATCACAAATGCATTATTAAAATGAAAAATATTTCTACATTTCAATATTTTACCTTTGATTTGGTTCTCCAGTTCCAAACTTTTTATTCCTACCTCATTTTTATCAATCAAATGGTAGAATTTATTGCATTTAGAGGGTTAAATTTCCTGCAATTTTTACTAACTACACTATGGGAATTTTTCCAACAGTTGCCTTTTTGAATATTCATACAATATTTTCATTTTTGCACCATTTTCTTAATTGTATGTCCAACTGATGTTTTCTCACTATAACGTGTAGTATAAACCATTGTACTGAATTAAATATTCCCAATTCCTAAACTAATTTCTTTTGAATCAAAACTGTAAAATATTACCATCTAGACACACCTAACCTCTCATAGTAATACACATTTACACCCTGCAACATTTGAAGCAAACTAAGTCATAAGTGAAAATTGCTGGGCAACTTAAAACTGAGAAACAAAATAAGCATAAGTCCTTTCTAGCAAAAAAACACTCCTTACCCCAGAGAAGAATATCACACACCAAAATTAAAAATAGACAGATGGTCCATTTTCATTCACAATTAAGGGAAATGTTCTCTAGTATTCTCGATCAAGACATAAAACTGTACCTGACGGGTTGAGGTTGGGGGCGCTTACACTGCGCTTGTTGTTCGAAAAAGCCCCATTGAATACCTCAAACTGCGTGTTCCCCAAAGAAGTTGATCGCGGAAGCCCAAATGAGCTATCCCGGCCTGTGAGTAACCAATGACAGAATGAAGAGCAAATGCTGCATGTTATATAAGTATGAAACCTCTATTGTTTCAAAACCATGACTGGCATTTTTGATCCGTCCCGAGTACCATGAACTCAAGTCATGGTTTAAAAAGATAAAACCATTTTTCCAAATTAATTTGAGAAAATTGCCCAATGTAAATCAATCGATGGATAAATTCTGCGTAATACATGCATAGGAGGAGGGAATTTTCTCTTTACGGTGTACCTTCACTGTTCATGTGATACTGCATTTTGTTTCCCCAAATGAACATTTCTTTTTTTTTTTTTTTTTAAGCTTGGATTATCTGACCTTTCCACTGAAAGGTGGATGCAACATAATGCCTGTTGAAACAAAAATTTAAAACTGTCATCATCTCAAAACTACCAGTGATGATTTTGAAACAAAACGGCAAACACAAACCTCAGAAGCTGATATTCAGTTATGCCCAGCATGCATGAGAAAAATGTACCGCATCTCTATGACACTGCTACTTAAATCTCTACATGGCTACTGAGTTACCTTCATTCCCAGGAATTTTTTTCAAGTCATCTACAAGACGGTTTAAAACAGAAACATATATTTATGCCAACCACCACATAAATGAATCTAGTTACATGTGACGTCCAATGAATGGATCTATATCTTCTATATCTCTAAAATGTTATCATGCTTGATGTAACAACTGAAAAGAACTAACTACAGATTAACAATATGTTACTATTTAATTCACTGATAATTTCTCCAAATTTTTTCCTTCATCTTCTTCCTCCTCTGTAAAAAAAGAGGACAACCCGACCTGTGGGGGCTCTTTTAAAGCTTCTTTGGAAAAAAAATGTTATCCCATAAAATGCAAAGCATTCCTGTGTGTGAAAGTATTTTTCTTTAACAGCAAACACATCTGCACTCAGGAAAGTTATGCAGTGCATCCTTTTGAGCAAGCAAGAGCTAAACAGCAAAGCTACCTTTTTACCAGCTCGTAGAGGGTGAAATGTTCTTTTAAGCTAATATTACATGAAAGAAAAGTGTGATTAAGTTCCAGTTCACTTGACAAAGAGTCCACCATTTGACCTGATAAATGCTATGCTCACCAGACACAACAATGTCTGATTGTGAACTATAAAGCTTTTTACAGCTGCTTCTTGATGGGACAAAGAAAAACTTGTGAATTTGACACCAAAGTTGTTGCGCCAAGAGATCCATGCACCGCTTTGAAGTCTCTACATCTTCTTACCTGAAAACGCTTGGATAATGTTCTCTGAATGTTGGACCATGGAATGAAATAAGATAATGTATAAACACATGCAGATGTATATACCATACAGCCAGCATAACCATTTCATTTCAACAAATTGTAAGTTATTTGCAGCTTTTCAAACTCATAATATTTTTTCTTTTCGAAGAAGTGTAATAAAGCAGAATTTGGCACGGGAAAAAGAACATTAAAAAAAGAGTCTTTCACTTGTAGCCTCAATTTCAGAATGAAAAACTGCAAACTGACTCAGTCTACACATTAATACAAAAGTGTTGCAGGAAGGTTATCTCTACCAGGTGGGTAAACTAACTGCCAGGGTGCAATCACAAAGATACATTCATCCATCAGCCATATATATGGTGTTTATTAAAATACGAGAAAAATATGCAGAGTGTACCACAGCAAAATATGTAAAACTTGTGCGTGGTAAATGGAACAACACTTCATAACCATCTTATGGTACAAGTCCAATGAAAAGTATACATAATAAAACACATGTATCTTGCTGCCTATAGCTGTGGTAAGATTTACATTGTTCAAATCACTTGAATATTAAGAAGTAATTTGAAGAGGGGGAACATAAATGTTTTTGCATTGGTATTTTGTTCGGAGAAGGGCGAGTATTTGTCCATTAGAGGATTTTCTCACAACAGAGGGGATAATCAGATGGAAAAAACCTATGGATCTGGGTATATCAACTCGTTACAACTCTGAAAAGAATGAATTTTCCTCAACTGTAAGTCAATGGGGAAGTTACTAGTACCGAGAACGAGATACCCATCACAAAGCATTTATGTCGGTACAGACCATTCTCCCTTCCTGTCATTCGTCAAGTCATGATTCATTCTTTCTATTAAATCAATAACATAATAAGCCTTCCATGCAGCCAACGACAAACACTGTTGCCATTACAATATCTTTTATCTTTTCCTTTGCCAAACAAAAGTTAAGATGCGGATATGACCAGGTTATGCTAGTTTTATTCATGCACGACATGCTTTGCCTTCTTTTTGATGCAATCATGCAAAAGGCAGAGTTAATTGTCCATCTACGCAGGTTGTAAGTTCTTTTAAAAGATAACATTATCTTTGATTTGCATTTCCTTGCATCAAAAGTATACAAACCTAGTGAGATGGAGCTCTCCATACTTATCGCACTAATGGTGCTTATCTTGTTACCAAGTGGTACTTTAGAAGAGACTTTGCGAGGGGTTCCACTGCTTGCATTGTTCTCCAATGGTGTCCTTTTGGTGTAACTGGTAGGTGTAGACATTGCAGGTGTTCCAACTGCAGCCCCTTCTGTTGGTCCCACCTCTTGAGTGGCATTTTCCTCATTCATACCTTCTTCTTGCTGAGAGGGTGAGGGTTCTTCTGGCGCCGTACCATCTGTGGCCTGAAACCAACACAGAATAGAGGATGAAAACTGTAAATTGAGTGCGGTGGTTCATGAAATGCACCACATCTTTCTACACCTGAAAAGTTCCTTTCACACACAAATGACAATTGGTCAAACTTAGCCAACCCTCACATCCTTACAAACAAATAATTGTTCCACATGTTAGAAATTGAAGTGACATTATGCCTTTGACAACAGGAAAACAGAAACTATTCTTCCCAAATTTTTTGCATAATATTTAAACAGTTCATCCAAACAATGAGGACAATAAACAATCCTCAATGAGAAAATTGTTCTGAATTTTGTTCAATTTCCATAAAAATAATGGCAAACTACATAAAACTCAATAATGGAGGGTTGCAAACTTTATTCCATTTTATCCCACCCCTGAATGCTTCAGCCAATAAGAGTGGACTTAGTAATGAATACTAAATACACCAAAACCACACAACACAGATCAAGCACTGTACTAGGGTGGTAATGCTAACACCTTTTTGGTAAGTGCAGAGCTGCCATCATTGAGGTCCTGAAATCAGGAAGATTTACCTCATAAATCAGGAAGATTTCAGGGATTTGTGTGTATTTCAAAGGGGGCAATTCTGTTCCCAATCAGGAAGATTTTATACTTTGCATGTTTGGAGGTGAAATTTTCAGGAAGTCTTCTGCAGAATCAGGAAGACTTGGCAGCTCTGCACTTATGCAAAAAGATAATGAAGGAGACTAGAAGAGAAAAACAATATCTTTTTTTCAAATCTATTCCAACAATCCACAGGGCTGCCAATTGTTATAACCAGAATGCTAAAATGCATTGAGGTTTTGATGATATATAAACTTTCCATTTCAAATAATGCCATCATGCAGTATTATCTTCACAGTCAAGTGTTACACTAGCATGTTCAAAAAATAATTTTGTTATTCCAGATGACTTTTGACCTCCATTAAAGACATGCATAGATAGACAGACAAACATGCAGACAAAGAGAGACAGTCAGCTATCTTGAAAGATCACATTTAAAAAGGTTTCTGACTTTGATCCCCAGCTGACCCCAGATGACCTTTGACCTCTGCCAAAAACAATGGGGACCATCTCCTGACTATAATGCATCTACATACCCAAATATGAAATCTATCCAAGCTTCCTATCTTGGGATATCATGTTAACAAGATTTTCAGACTTTGACCCCTGGTGACCCCAGATGACCTTTGACCTCTGTCAAAAACAAGATGAAACCATCTTCTGACCATAAGGCATCCATCCACATATACCAAATATGAAGTTTATCCAAGTTTCTTAGATTGAGATATGGTGTTAACAAGATTTTCAGGCTTTGACCCTCTGTCCCAGATGACCTTTGACCTCCACCAAAAACAACAGGGACCATCTCCTGACTATAACGCATCCATATACCCAAATATGAAATCTATCCAAGCTTCCTATCTTGAGATATCGTGTTAACCAGATTTCCAGACTTTGACCCCCACTGACCCTGGATGACCTTTGACCTATGCCAAAAACGAAAGCAACCATCTCCTGACCATAACGCATCCACATACCAAATATGAAATCTATCCAAGTTTCCTACCTTGAGATATAGCGTTAACAATGTTTTCAGACTTTGACCCCTTGTGACCCCAGATGACCTTTCACTTCCACCCAAAAACAGAAGGGTTCTTCCTCTCAATATGGTGCATCTATGTACTAAGTTTAAAAACTGTCAGACATTTCTATCTTGAGATATTTGTGTTAACAAGTAATTGTGTGACAAACACACACACACCCACACCATTATGATCCCATTGGTTTCTCTTATTATCGAAACCAAAAATAAAAAAAAAAACCATTCACCACTGCACAGCTTTCCCAGTTACTAGTTAGGATATTGCGGATAAATGTATGTATAGGAATAGGTTCACAATGTACATAGGCTAGCCTAGCCTAGGCCTATGTGCTATACTTTAGGCAATGGCAAAAGTGCCAAGATATGCTGAAGAAAATTATATCGTAGAGAAAAACTTTAAGCCTTAAGCTGACAAAAGCATTGCACATTGTTGTATGAGGGACTATTACACACGCCTTGTAAATATTTTAGATGTTCTTGGCCACATGGATTTTTATTGACCCTTTTCAGTACTCGATCCTGCTTTGTGAAAGGAATGTAGGCTACTGCTGACTAGCACAAACGTATGGAGAAAGTACCAACGACGTAACATTAGCTCACTTGCTGAATCAAACCATACATTTTGGGCTTAAATTTCTCAGTTAAGGGAGCTAGACACTTTGTGTTTTCAATTTTTCCAAAAGCCAAGAACTGTACACTGTAGAATATCGTTAATTTATTTACTTTTTTCCCCTTTTAAAATGGCGAACTTTTTCCCGAGATTCCATTGTCGGAATTTGCGAGATCCTCTAGCTAAGCTGTACACACTGAGAAAGCAGTTAATGTGCCGCGAGTAGTTGTTGTGATTGCGCTTAAAATGTGATCGATCATTGGTGTATGGAACAATCACAGAACAGAACTTTCCTGTTGAAGTTCACCTTGTCTTCTTGGCAGGTGTCGAATGTGCACTTCTCCTTCGTTATTACGTAGTGCAAAATATTGAAGCAGTTGCCAAACACGTCCGCCAAGCAAGCTATATTTCAGCATGCATCTGCTCAAATCTTATGCCATCCACATGTGTTCAAACTGCTAATTTTAGCTTTAGGCTTAGTGCAAGAGAATTTTTGGCTGGGCGGCCAATGTTTTTTTTTTTTGTGCCGGGGGGGGGGCTCTTCAGATTTTATCCTGGTTGTGCACCTGTGGTCAAAAACAGCTAGTGGAGAACACTGTTACCCTAACAAGAGGGTTCTTCTTCCAACTATAATGCAACTACATACCATGTATGAACTTTATCCAAGGTTCCTAACTTAAGGTATAGCGTTAACAAAGTTTTCAGAGTTTAACCCCCTGCGACCCCCCCTGACCTTTGACTTCCACCAAAAACAACAAGGTTATCCTTCTAACCGTTACGCATTTTCATACTAAGTATGACGTTTATCCAAGCTTCCTAACTTGAGATATTGCGTTAACAAGGTTTTCAGAGTTTGACCCACTGCGACCCCCCATGACCTTTGACCTCCACCAAAAACGATAGGGTTCTTCTGCCAACCATAATGCATCAAAATACCCAGTATGAACTTCATCCAAGCTTCCTTACTTGAGATGTTGCGTTAATGAAGTTTTCAGAGTTTGACCCCTCGCAACCCCCCGTGACCTTTGACCTCCACCAAAAATGATAGGGTTCTTCTTCCAACCATAATGCATCTACATACCAAGTATGAACTTTATCCAAGGTTCCTAACTTGAGATATTGCGTTAATGAAGTTTTCAGAGTTTGACCCCCCGCGACCCCCGTGACCTTTGACCTCCACCAAAAACAATAGGGTTCTTCCTCTCAATAAGGGGCATCTGTGTACCAAGTTTGAGAACTGTCAGAGTTTTCCTTCTTGAGATATCGTGTTAACGAGCAAAGTGTCACAAACACACACACACACACGCACACACACATACACACACATACATACATACATACACACATACGCCATCATGAATGCATAGGTTTCCCTTATCATCGAAACCAAAAACGAAGTGCTACCTGAGCAAGAATACTCTCAAGGTTATAGTAACAAGTCTCAGTGTCAGTGTGGGTGCTTCAAATTCTTTACACAGGCAACAGTTTGGTTCATGAAATGCAAGACTTGAACTGTTGTTTCAACATTCAAAGTATCGTTTGCTGTGCAGACTGTAACTCATAATCTTGTGACATAACTGTTAGGAAGAGCATAGTGACAACTCTTTAGTGGGAAAGAGCACCTTCAGATACCCTAAACAATACTGCTTTTACAAGGAACTGACATGGGAATGTAAACTTGTCTTTTTTACTAGGTACCAAAATACCCGGTGTAAGCCCACATCACTGGTTTTCAACATACATGGTCTCTCATTTTCCATCCAAAAGCGGGAAAGCCCACTAACCATGAATTTGCTACCTATGAGCTAGTTAGTCAATATCCAGCATGTCTCCTACACAAAAATTGTATACACTTACTGCACTACGGAATATAGCTCATATGACATATTAAATATTCATTCGTAGTCTACTCAGACAGGCATGGTTTAAACAGCGTACAATTAGAAAGCATTTTTCTTAAAAAGCTTGTGAGCGTTTCAGTTTTGTGCAGCATTTTCTTTAATTTTAAGTAGACTTACTGTCAGGATTAACCAAATTATGAAGGATTTCAACCATGAGTAAGAAACACCCCTATGTATTCACTTTAACAATTCTATTTAAATTTTAAAAATTTGTGACAAGACACTACACACAAATTACACACAAAATTGTTATGAGCCAGGGTAAGAATAAAGTCAAAACCTTCACATCTTTTGTGGCTGATGGATGTGAAACTTGATTTGGAATGATAATTACAAGTACTGATATGTGTTAGTACCATTTAATACCATCAATATCAACTAAACACACCCTGTATACTATTAAATTAAAGCAATCTGATTTATATAGCCTATGATACTAATCATAAGCCACCAAGGGCTTCTGCAAAGCACTATATACATTTTAATCACACTCATGTCATTCCCAACTCATTCTCCACCCCCAGGAAATATACTAATCTTGCAAAACTTGAACTGCCCCTGGTTTAAATTCTGTCTCATGTATTACTATTTCTGTTCCCATCTCCTATGATGATCAACAAACAAATTGAAGGGAACAGGTTCCATCTTGAAAGTCTTCAGTATGAACCTACTGAACTTTGAACCCACCTCCCCCCCTCCCTCTGGGATGAAAGGCCAAAGGCCATCAAGTAGCATTGTTTCATAGATATCACTTGCACAATTACTGTGCAGACAATTTAATTATAATGAAGGGTAGAAATCTAAGAATACCCTCCTCTTATCCCCCTACCGAAAAGAAAGAGAGAATCTTTTCACAATTAAGAAGAAAGAACTTACAACTATATTATCTGATTCATCTGCCAGATCCTTCAACATCTTTTCTCTTCTATCCACCTCTGATATATGGGCAATGGGGTTGGACAGAGCTTCTGCAAAGTCTGCCAGTCCCATTGGAACATAATCACCAACTTTGATGTGCACGAACAGGGAAGGCAGCATCAGTACTTGATTCGACTCGTTCCTCAAGCAAATGTGGCGATAACCTGTGAATGATTTGTTTACCTTGATTTTAAAACAGTATTTGTAGGCTTTTATTCACCTCTAATGAGTCTTGTTGTCAACTAATGGGAAAATGAAAGAAACAGCGACCCCCAAACTGATAATTCCCCTGGAACTGGAAACTTTTTGGTACAATCCATCCTTAAGTTAGCTTGTGTAGCACCTCTGTGGCTGCAGACCTCTTTGGGCTGCAGCCCCTCAGAGCCTGCTGGCAATGGTCAGAAATTCCTTTCAATGGGCTCAAAAGTTGATTGTCTTAATATTCATGAGCACTCACCACAATTGGTCTTTTCCTGAGGTAGGCGGTGCTCAACGACTAAATCTTGGCAATGCTACTTTGAACACAGAGACATTTAAACTAAACAACCAGAAAGCCAAAAGGCTTAGTGATTCCTTGCCATCAAATACCTTACCTGCTTTCAAATTGACAATGCTTGATAGATTTTTCTTTACATTTTAGACACAGAATTTTCGCAATTTTACCCCTGGTGACCTCAAATGACCTTTGACCTCTACCAAAAACTACAGGCTTCTTTCTCTCAACATGACAAATCTATATACCAAATATGAAAAGTATCTGTTACTTTTATCTGGAGATATTGTGTTTACAAGCCATTTTCGAAGTTTTGGCAATTTTACCGCTGGTGACCTCAAATGACCTTTGACCTCTACCAAAAGCAATAGGCTTCTTTCTCTCAACATGAAAAATCTATACACCAAGTATGAAAATTGTCGGGCAATCCTATCTGAAGATATCATGTTTACAAGCCATTTTTGGTGTTTTCACATTTTTACCGCTGATGACCTCAAATGACCTTTGACCTCAGCCAAAAAATAGACTTCTTCCTCTCAACATGACAAACCGGTATACCAAGTATGAGAAGTGTCGGTCACTCCTATCTGAAGAAATCATGTTTAAAAGCCATTTTCAGGATTTTCCCAATTTTACCGCTGGTGACCTCAAATGAACTTTGAATTCAACCAAAAGCAATAGGCTTCTTTCTCTCGACATGACAAATTTATATACCAAATATGAAGAGTATCTGTCACTCCTTTTTGAAGATATTGTGTTTACAAGCCATTTTCAGTGTTTAGGCAATTTTACCGCTGATGACCTCAAATGACGTTCGACCTCTACCAAAAACAATAGGGTTCTTCCTCTCAACATGACAAATCTATATACCAAGTATGAAGAGTATCTGTCACTCCTTTTTGACGATATCGTGTTTACAAACCATTTTCAGTGTTTAGGCAATTTTACCGCTGATGACCTAAAATGACCTTCGACCTCTACCAAAAACAATAGGTTTCTTCCTCTCAACATGACAAATCTATATACCAAGTATGAAAGTTGTTGGGCAATCCTATCTGAAGATATCGTGTTTACAAGCCATTTTCGGCGTTTTAGCAATTTTACCACTGGTGACCTCAAATGACCTTTGACCTCTACCAAAAACAATAGAGGTCTTCTTCTCAACATGCAAATCTATATACCAAGTATGAAAAGTGTCAGTCACTCCTATCTTAAGATATTGTGTTTACAAGCCATTTTTGAAGTTTTCACAATTTTACTGCTATTGACCTCAAATGACCTTTGACCTCTACCAAAAACAATAGGCTTCTCTCTCTCAACATGACAAATCTATATACTTAATATGAAGAGTGTTGGTCTCTCCTAACTGAAGACATCATGTTTACAAGCCATTTTCAGTGTTTTCGCAATTTTACTCCTGGTGACCTCAAATAACCTTTGACCTCTACCAAAAACAATAGGGTTCTTCTTCTCAACATGACAAACCTATATACAAAGTATGAAAATTGTCGGGCAATCCTATCTGAAGATATCGTGTTTACAAGCCATTTTCAGCGTTTTCGCAATTTTACCGCTGGTGACCTCAAATGACCTTTGACCTCTACCAAAAACAATAGGCTTCTCTCTCTCAACATGACAAATCTATACATCAAGTATGAAAAGTGTCAGTCACTCCTATCTGAAGATATCGTGTTTACAAGCTATTTTTGAAATTGTCGCAATTTTACCGCTGGTGACCTCAAATGACCTTTGACCTCTACCAAAAACAACAGGGTTCTTCCTCTCAACATGATAAATCTATATACCAAATATGAAAAGTGTCGGACATTCCTATCTTAAGATATGGTGTTTACAAGCAAGTGTCACAAACACACACACACACACATACACACGCACACACACACGACATCACCATCGCATAGATTCCTTGCCTGCCTACGGCAAGGAATCAAAAACATAGGCTTATAATGTCCATTAAAGCTTTCAATTTAGATGGAAGTCTTGATCATAGACAGCCCCTTTCAAACAATCCCAACTTTCATCAAAGAGTGGATTTAAAAACAGTAATCTTTTGTCTAAAAATATAAAACTATCTTTTCCCATGGCTGTGTGATCGGTTGTTCTTAATTAACCGCTGTACTGTGTGTGTTTGTATATGCTTGCACAGTACCACACAATACCAGCGTCGAATAACATGGATCGCTGTGACTCTGTGCACAGTTGTACAATGGTACAAGTGTTTGCCTGTTAAATAAATATTAACAGCCTTGTTTCAACCAATCCACATAGAGTTATGTAAATGAAGTTTCCCTAAGTTTTCTATGCAGTTGAACAGATTTGGTGTCCCACGCCGGGGGATGTTGATTTTTTCGTAGCGATGAGCTGGACCAAAAAAATTGTCCGCCCTGCAGGCTATCCTTAAGTGCCCAGTTTTGAATCAACCAGCCCTGATAATTATCCTTTTTTCAACATTGAATTATATGTACTCTTCGTTTTGACATCGTGTTGTTTAGGTATAGTTTAGGTTCGGATAATACATGCAGAGAATGAGGAACCTGTGAACCGTATCTAAACTAGGCTTAACCAACACAAAGTAAAAAGGAAGAGCACACATGATTACACATGTAAATGGGAGGTAAGAAAGAGCACTGTTGAGTCATATATGTGTGTGTGGGGTACATGTAATTCTTAACAAAGTTTGGGCTTGATTTAATGAATGCCACAGCCAGTTTATTCAAGTTCTTCCCCCATTGGTGAACAAGAACAAACAAAAATATGAATTAAGAGACTGCTGCATTTTTAACCACAACAAAAAGTTGTAACAAAAGGTAGTAGACAAGGTTCTTTCAAGAAATCTCAGGTGGGGGAGCTTCCACAACAACAAAAACCTCCTTTTTTCAGGTTGAAACCCCAAAGGGAAAAAACAGTTTCATTAAAGATACCATGGGTAGAGTTTGAAAAAGGCAAACCTTTGCAGCAAAACTTGTAAAGCATCATATTCTTGAAAAAACACAGTGCCATTAGACAACTCCAAGGAAACCTACCTGGTCGCAATGTTTCAACAGGGAGCATTCGATGACCTATCATGCGGTTATTGCTACTCTCATAGACAGAGATTCTCAGCATAGCAAGCTTTGGCATAATAACCTGATGAAAAAAGGAAACAGAGCAAGGTCAGTAAATGGGACACAAAACCATGTTTCAAGCCAAATTGTCTCAAGTGTTCAGAAATACCAAATAAAAGTATGTTTGACAATAATATATTACATTAGATAATACAAAGTGGAAAAAATGCTATAAAATGAATCAAGAAAAAATAAGAAAAAAACAGAAGAAAATACACCTAAAGGAAAACTTGAATCAACATACAAGCAAACAAACGCTTAAAACTGTTCAAATCACTATCCTCAATATCTGTGACACTGAGTGGTCATACGATAAGCACAAATGTGTAAAGCTACTTCACCTTGGTAAACGTAAATGGTTTGTCATCATACAATGGGTTGAGTCCATTACCACTGACAACTTTTGTACGATGCTTCTTCCTAACCGTGTCATGTGGAAGGCCGTACATATCTATCTCAACATACGAACCAATCTTTTTGTCACTCAAAAACTGACCAGATATGACCTGTGAATATGATGAAACAATACAATTTGTGTACAGAGGAAAGCCAAAGCATACAGAAATGTAATGCATCAATTAGCTGACTCAATCATGATGTAACAAAAGGCTATTGCATTTCAATGCTATAGTAAATTAAAAGACTGGCAATTAGTCTGATTAGCTTTACACTGGCAATGACTAAAAATAACGTCCAATTACTAGTGTTGTAGTCGAGGCCTCGCAGTCCGAGGCAGGCGTCCAATAGGGGCTTGTAATACTACATTTGTGGAGACCTCAACTTCACTTCAGGTGGAAACCTGAGACCGATGGAGGCCTGTACTACAACACTATAATTTACTAGCTCAGACCTTTGCAGTATTGACTGTGTCAACTGCAAACACCAAGAAATTCCACAAAATACAGTCAGCTACTTTATTTCAAAGACCACAGTTGGTGTTTGCAGTTGACACAGTCCAATGAGCAAACTCTGTTTTTTGTCATTTTCATTTACATTAATCCTTCAATTTAAAGATATTTTGGAGAGACAGAAAAAGGTAGGTCAGTATAAACTTTGCAAGATGTAAGATTTGTTAACAACTAAGTTGTTACATCTTTATTTGATTGATTCTTCACACATCAATTAAATCAATCGAATACATTTGTCATAATCGTTTCTAACTTTATAGAATTGATTGGCTTCAAGCCTAAACTCAACACTAGTGAGCCTATCTGTCTTAATGGAAATTTCTTTTTCAGAAGCAGTATGACACTTTTTTGTTCCACATTTTCATTTACTTTCATTAAATGACATGACAAAGTGGACCATTTCACTTATAAGATATTGTACAGACAAGAGTTCACAAAAATGTCACTTTTAAATAATTTATTGGAAGATCTTACACAGTATTTATGTAGTTAGTGTTTTGTATATTTTGAACCATCGACATGCCAAGCATGACATCCCTCACTAATATCATCACATGACGTATTAAGACTTACACCAAACAATAAGCAAGTTCAGTAATTCCTTTTGGGGACTATGCACATGCCAACATCCTCCAAATTGTTGGGATAAACGAACCAATCTTGCACTTTCCACACATGTCCCAAAATTTGAGTTTACATGAAAAAGTTGTGACATCATTTTTTCTTAATCCATCGATAACATGAGGAGGAATCTTAAGTATGGTTTTGTGCAGTGAACTGGGTTTTAATTGTTTTGGTGTAAAAAATTGCATTTTAATTTGCTGTAAAGTAGGGCAGAGATCTCTACTTTCATTCAGATTGACTACACACTTAAATTTATGCTTAGTTTGCACGCACTTTACAGCACAAAAACAAGAAACAGTCATGTGGTATGTATTGAACCTGGTCTGTGTATCCCATGCTATGAAGATTCCATGGGTCAAGTGGTTTAGAACATCCAACTTGCAGTGCCAGGTGCGGAGGTTGACTCCTAGCCAGGCCATACAAAAGACTTTAAAAATGCAACCTACTGCCATTGTGCTCGGTGCTCAGCATAAGCAATGGTTTAGGGAGAATAAGAAAAGGAGCCATAATTGGAAAAAGTGTCCACAGCTGGATTGACTTTAATCAACTGGTTAGAAAATGAGCCCTAAAAACCTCGTCTAACAAACCCATACTGTGCCCCACAATTCCATGTGGTAACGAATCCCCCAAACTCCCTGGTTTGGGAGTCTATTTCACTCCTCACTACCTCCTATTTACCTATGTATATTGTTATTGCCCGCAATAACCATCTAGCAAAAAAATGATAAAACCATGGTAACCCCTACCTAATAAGGGAGACCGATACCCTAGCTACTTCCTAGTGCCCTCATTAGGTAAGGGTTACCATGGTGTTATTAGTTTTTATCATTATTGCCTACAATAACCATCTGGCAAAAAAATAATAATACCATGGTAACCCCTACCTAATGAGGGCATGTGATACCCTAGCTACTTCCTAGAGCCATCATTAGGTAGGGGTTACTACAGTGTTCTTAGTTTTTTCCCACATGGTTCTTGCAGGCAATAAGGATATATGTAAGTAAATAGAACTTATCAAATTCGCTCATTATCATTGCATTAATTCCTATTGCTGAGGACAAGAAGGCAATGGCAAATTAAATATAAAGTTTCTAAAATATCTTGAGAAAATAATTGTTACCTTTATTTCCAAGGTAGCTGCTACAACCCCATCCATGGTTGACTCTGCAAAGGGATCAAAGTCTCTCTCCTTTCTTCTCATAAAGTCTGGTTTTAGAAGATACCCTGAACCTCCATTCAACTCAAATATTCCTAAATTAAGTTGCATTGGAAGGTCTGCAAACAGAAAATCATATGTCTTTGCACGTGATTACTTTGAAAGAAAAGAATAAGCAAATGAGCACGATGAGAGCAAATTGCTCATATTCTAAAATATGTCAGCATCATTATGAAGGTAATTTGGAAATTATTGCTTTTAATATCATGTCTGCCTATGAAACGGCAGGTTTTCTTGTAAAGCTTTAATTACACTTTTTGAAAAGCAGAAGACAAACAATTAAACCCATGTTATTCTGTCTACATTAAGTATAGTCAAACTGCTTTATTGCATATTGCTCCCACAAAGTTCAACAAAGAGTTGTGTGCACAGGCAGTGAGTAAAAGGTGTAATGGGAACCTTTTTACAGGTGAAATGTTTAGAAAGAAATTAACAAGAAAATTACATGCATTTCACAAACTCTTCCTGTGCCAAAAATAAAGTTGTCAAGATTTGCTATCAATTCCAACTAAGTGATCATTCAGCCATTTTCCAATGGCCTTAAAGTTTGGCAATTAATGGTTGCTTATCTCAAATTAAAATGTGATGTTAATAGCCTTCCATGTACCGTTTGACCTTTTTTGTCAGCAATTATTTCAGAATTTGCTGTTAGTTGTGATGTAAGTCCTGAACAGAGGAGAGTGGCTTTTATAATAACATATAAATGCTTTACCAAGAGAGATAAGGGACTGTAGGCTACC
This sequence comes from Holothuria scabra, assembly GCA_037179385.1. Taxonomy (NCBI): domain Eukaryota; kingdom Metazoa; phylum Echinodermata; class Holothuroidea; order Aspidochirotida; family Holothuriidae; genus Holothuria; species Holothuria scabra. The sequence continues at coordinate 29,224,006 of CM074180.1, read as the reverse complement.
ATAGTGTTCTTGAACGCCTGCACCAAAATTCCTAAAATCATACAATCATATGCTATAACACATACACCATTCTCTCATTGCAGCTGTTCAACTCCTGGGTAATATCGAAGTTTTTTTGTACGTTTTGCTCAGTATGAGCAAAGGAGTAGGGAAAACAAGTTAGTGAGCCATATCTGGTAAAAAGGACATGGCGGGTCCAATTTAAATCAGTTAGAGACTGTATAAAACCTAATCTAACTAGCTAACTCATCACAGCTCTATAGTTTCCTCTATGAGAGATTGCTACCTCTTTCCTTTTGCAAGAAAAGGATAAATATTCACAACTTTCTAACCACCAGATTGCATTCTGCACCATACTTTACCTAGAGTCTGAAAATTAAGAGCCACCAGCTGGCATCCAACATTCCAAAAGATCTGAAAATAAATTATCAATATGTAAATTGCACACAAAACACTCAAAAAAATAAAAATACATCACGCATTAAACTCATTTATCAAATAAAAACAATACCACTGAAAGGTACAGGGATTTCAGATTCTTCTGGAATGTTTTCCATTTTGTAAGATCCCAGTAAGGAGACTTCATACCCAGTTTCCTTTTACAATACCCGAACTGTTTTCTCTCTCCAGGTTGAAGAGATGTTACACAACATAGAAAATGATGCATTACCTTGTTGGCATGTTTTTTCCTAAAAACGAACACTTTTGGAATCGTCTATGAGAATAACCCATACAAAGTCATTGTCCGTCACTGTAACAACACCTTTTCAGCCAAGTAGCTACTAACCAGCTTTATTTAATAGTGCCTAAGTGGTCCTGAATGGAAACTTTTCAGGATATATAATATTGCTTAAGTGGCTGCAAAGAAGACCTACAAATGATACCACTGGAACATTGAAATAACCAATACCAGTGTTTCCACTAGAGGGGTATAAGGGTTGCATTTGTCACCTCCTCCTCCAGAAGAAGGTGGGTAAAATCCCCCCCTTTTTATTTCCATAAAAATTACAAAGTTGTCAATCTCTTGGCATCTTACTTCAAAAGGAGACACTTTTGCAGCAATTTTTCAAGTTATATAAATATATGGCCTACAAAACCTCTCAAATTGCACCTTACAGAGGTCTTGAAGCAAGCTTTTGTCCCCTTAAACCCACTCATAACTTATGCCTCAGACAGCACCACTTTGGATTTCAGGTTAAGAACTAATAATTGTGTTTCTGGCAGAATCCCTGGATATGGGTTTAAGTATTTGTCAGATCCTTTGATGTACTTTGGTGCAAAAAATGTGGAAGTCTGCCACTAACTCATTTCATTCATACACATACATAGGTAAATAGGAGCTAGTGAGAGCGAAATAGACAAAACGATGCCCTATGACTGTGGTATGTGCAACAAGTTGTTGAAGTGAAATGAAATGAGCATATAAGTAAAGTTACTGATGATCCTAAATGCCCCATCCTGCTCTGGTTGCCTTCAAAGTCCTGAATCCTCTCCTAATATAGAAATATTCTGAAATTCTAATCTTCTTGACATGGCTTCTCTAAATCATAGTTGTACAATTTTCTGATTATTTTTCTTTCAGCTTTACCTGAGGCATATAGTTGCTGGAATCCACTCTAGTTCCACGGGGGTAAATTCTGGATAACTGTCTTTTGTTGTACCTGTAGATGCTAGTTAAGGACAACAACATAGCGTTTTTGAATGTTAAAATTCTGTCTTAACACATACTTTTCCAACAACCTCTCAGCTCAACAGTTGAATCCGATCAGCACTTGTTTTAAGTGACTGTGGGCAGCCATTAGTGTGGTCCATCAGCCCTAAATCGTCTTCATTTATTGTCTGTATGAATTTCAAACCCTCATATTCAGTGAAATTGAAGGAATAAAAAAAAATTCATCCATGATAGAGGTACACAAAGAATTTGAAAGATTAAGAGCTGATAGACCCCAGATATGGCAGAATGAAATCAAACCATCACTTAACTGTCTGCATTCGTCTATAGCCAATGGTCCCAGAGAGAAACCGAAAGTTCCTCTGGAATGAATATCACTTTTTCCAAAGGAGAGACAAAGTCAATCCAATTTGAAGAAGTGCAGTAGACTGTCCTGTTTCATGATTGGCTCCAAAGCATCATGTGACTATATTTTTCTCCTCAATTGGGAAATTTACAAGGAATAACTGCTTGGAAAACACTGCATATGCAATACTGAAATCCTAAAATATCATGAATGATACTTTGAAGAGAAATATGAAGAAAGTAATAAGAGACAGCTGTAGCTTCAAAATACGTTTAAGGTCCCTCTTTTTTCCTTTTGAGGAGAGACTTTCTCAAGAGACAGTAAGACTAAAGTATGACTCTCTCCTCACCAACATACTTAAATGCTGTGGGTTTTTAATGATTGGCTCCATCTCTCGACAGGCTAAAAAGAAAGAATAGATGGCACTCATGATTTTAGCCAAAAGGCCAAGAAATCAAACCAAATCTTCAAGTCTGCATCATCCGTGTTTAAAAATAACGACTTAAGACAATTAGAAACCCCATGCCTTTATAGTAATTAGTATTGCATTATTCAATGTACATCAAAAGAAAGGTTCAACACTGAATTTCAAACAAAAGAAAAGAAAAGCCTTTTAATTTGAATGCTACCATAAAATGTTATTCCTAACCTAAGACAGATTACTCTTTACCTTAAGTGTTTACCTAGAACTGGCAAAGGTGCAGTGTAACTTAAAATATATATGAAACTTATCTAGCTGCAGCACAGTATACCAAATTTCATCAAAAATAGAACCTAGTGCCATTGTGTGTGATGCTCTGCATCAGCAATGGAGTGGGGAAAACAAGCCAGTGAGCCACAACTGGAAGAAAGGCAGTGGTTGGCTAGACATGAACCAATAGGTTGGAAACTGGGCTGTAAAACTCTATATAACTAACTAAATTTCATCAAACAGTAAGACTGACAACAGCTTTTTCCCTGACTCCCTATCACATAAAGGAAACACACTTCACAGTCTCATACTTTTAATTCATTTGAGCTATATGTTTTGGATAATATGAGGTGCTGACATTAAACCAAATAAAATATTAGTAAGGATACTGAACAAATTCTGTCGGCTTCTCCTTGACCTTGTTCATAGCAGAGGTTTCTACAAAGGATGTTATTTCAAAGCTCTTGTTGTTCTCTGCCAAAGATAATTTTTACAGAAGTGTAAGAATCCATACCACAAAGGAAGCAATTGTTGTAAAACTGTAAACTACATTGTACAATAAAGAGAATGAATAAAACATAAATGGGGAAGGGGGATCAAGAAAATAAAGCACAAGAATTTGATTTTTTTTTTTACACATCAGTTACATTTCTGCATTATCATACTTTCAATGAAATTATGAGAAATGAAAAATGAGATAAACGTCATATGGACTGCTACTTCCCCCAACCCCCTCTCCTCTAACAAAATCCATGAAAACCTTTTTAGACATACTTTCTGCATATTCAAAGGAATGGAAATGTACAGGTTGAAGGTAATTGACTAGAGCAGACATCTCAGCCCCTGCTTCAGCTTCTTGGCCTGCTGTACCCTAGTGGGAAAAAAAATGAATATGGATTAATGAGCATGGTGTAATACTTCTTTACTCACAGTGTCACTATTTAATATCAGTAAAATGCTGTTACTACCATTTAGAGAAATGGAACAAGGATTATAACATACTCTCTCACACAGTGAGGGATTTTAACATGCATCTGGGTGTTTGAGACTGGACGGCAAGAATATCTGCAGGGATACCAACTTTTAAAAAAAACCTGTCTATAAGATTGTCCTGTTGACAACCACAAATTTTGAGAGTGTCAAATGTAATTTTCAGGCATTCGAAAATGAAGAATGAAGACAATCAAGATGTTAATCTGCGATTTTCAATAAATTCCAGGTGAAATCCCCACATAATTATTCTCTTCTACATTTAGAGTGACTAAGGAAAGATTTTGATATATCTGGCATTTATGAAAAACCAGAAATCCCAATGGACAATCAGTTTTCTGCTAAATGCAACAGTAAACAAAAAAAAAAACAATTAGATTAATTAACAAAAGGAAAAATGTTTGCCAAGCTGTCTATCAAAAAAAAACTCCTTTAAGGTAAAAACTCCTTTAAATAACCCAATACAGAAGAGAAAGGAAGAAGAAAACAGGTCACTAACTAGTGATGCTTCAGTTGGTCTAGGAAACAAGCTATTGAATTGAGCTCAGGTGAGAGGCCCCACCCCTTCCAGATGCTCATCTACATAAATACACCCACGTTTTTCTATCTTTTCATTCAAAACCACAAAACTGTCTCTCATACCTGTTCCTTCTTTGTTTCTCCTTGGTCATTCTCATCATCAGAATCACTCTCCTCCTCCTCCAGGGGCTCCGGTGCCTTTCGGTCGCCATTTGCTTCAGGCCTTTCTGAGTCTATAGAGGACAGCTTGGCCACTATAAAATGAAAAGCAAACTAGAACGTCTCTTCTCAAATAAGACATTCTTTCTGCAATGTGATACTATCATTTCAGTACCAACACTGACAACATATGTTGTCAACCATGTTAACATGTTGTCAGCTGTGTTTTGATCTGAGAAGCAAATTTACAAGACCGCATCACAACAAGCCTCATGTAACCCTAAGTACCCTTAGTGGTCTCTTCTATACAAGTGAGAATAAATTTAAGTAAATATTAAAATAATCAGTGTTAAAGTATGCATAAAATATGGATGACAAATTACCATGACTTTTGAGCAGATGCAGGAGGTACTAAGAAATACCATGAAATTTGTTCTTTGACTTTTTTTGATCATGTGATGAGCATTACCTCCTTAATCCCCTTAATCCCTTGTGTCCATCTTTAATGATTCAGTTTCAACAGCTGAGAGTACAATTTACAGTTGCTGCATATCATTGCTATTTATTTCCACTGACAATATAACACAAACAGGGAATAGTATGAACTTTTTAATCCATACTTTTCAAGGTTTTTAACATTCTAGAGGGGTAAAAAGGGGGGTTGAGTTGGGATATTTCTCTGAAAATGATGGAAATGCTAAATTCCTTAAAAGACTCGTAGTAAGGTTACAGACATATGAAAGAACAACTAAGCTTGTTTTCCAAATCATTTGAATACATTTTGTGAAAAGTCACTTGCATGTCAAAACTGGGATGTTACATCACTTTTCAGTAAATGATGTGAAAACATGAACATTAAGATTTTGTATATAAAACAACATAGCTAGTATTCCCAATGTTTAAGCCAAAAATTAAGAACATTTTAAGTTGAGGAAGACTTACCCATCTGAGCTGAAAGCAGACTTATTTTTTTATTATTGTGAAAAATGTCACAATGTTTAACAGCAAGCAGTTTAAAAAAAGAAAAAACAATCTGTGCATGCAAGAAGAGAGATCTTTCAAAGAAAGATTTATTTTTTTTGCATGCAAATAGAAAGTGTTTAGAGCAGAATACAAAATTCAAATAAAAAGATGCCACTTCCTTGAAATCTGTAAAAACTATTTCATATTTCTTAAAATTGTTCTATTTCAGCTACATTTCTGGGGTTTAAATCATTTGTTTTTTTCCTTCCCTTAATATCTACTTGTGATAATATCTTTGCTTCAATATGAAAAGAAAAGCTATTTTTAAAACAAAAAATTCTAGGAAATAATCTTCAAACAATTTATTAATGCAGGATAACTATTATCAGGAAATGATTCCTTTTAGTTGAGTGATGCCCACCCATTTACGAGTCATTACACGATTTTGCAATATCGGAAAAACCTTTTACAAACCACATTAAGAAATTTGCAAAACTATAAGCAGACCATATTACAAAAATATTTTAAAGAGAAGTAATGAAGCTTACACCCAGCTGAAATCAATTCAATCTTGAAAACATTCACGGAGTTAGCAGACATGAAGCTTCTTGGTAAAACACTGCCAGAGAAGATGTTATCATGCAAGGAAGGTTGTATTACGTTGTCACAATGATACCACATGCAATGACATGCAAAAGTGAGAAAAATATTAGAAAATGGAGAAACTCCAGGTTTGAATATGAATGAAAAATGTTAGTATACCATTATCAATTACATGCAGAGAACATGTGAGCTGAAATATTGATAATATATTAGTAACTTTTCCTGGATGGTGAATTATAAACAATTCCATGGTAGTTGTTTTTACATAGTACACTTGTAATCTGTGATATTAAATGCACCAAGGAAAATTTATAAGCTGTAAGCATAAAAATTGGTCATGAGAGTAATAAAAACACAGAATATGGTCAGGAATGAGTCGTCCTTGAGAAATGAGCATTCCAAGGTCAATGTATTCACCCACAGTTCCTCTACAATAGAATTCGTAAGTCCAAGAGAAAGCAAGACAATGTCTCTAACTGTTCATGTTGTCAAACCACCAGAATGTCATGTAAGATATGTATGAGTTTAAGGCCACTCAGGTGCAGATCCAGGGAAGGGGGGGGGGGCTTTAAAGGCCTCAGCCCTCCCTTTTTGGAATGTATGGATCTGTGCCTGAGGGCATAAAAAACACAATTAAGAAAAGCTTGTGTTAGTGGTAAGAACCATCAGAACTAAGACTGCTGTATCCTAAGTATTAAGTTTGAAGGGTGTCTGGGGGAGGGTGGGGTGGTGAATCCCTTTGGGGGTCATTATCCATCATTTATACTCATTTTTAAGGGCTCAACTGTGACTTGGATTCCACAATACTTTTTGCACATAAGTATTTACATGGGTTTTCAGTTCTTTGTGTGTAATGGCCAACTTTGTCCCTTCCAACTCTCCACATTTCCCACCAAAGTGAAATTTGTGTTTTCCTTCAGTTTTAAGTCAATTACATCCTTTTTCTAAAGGAAAGACTTTGGTACCCCTAACCTCTCACCCCCACCATCCACACAGTATGAAGTATCATCTGAAAACTAGATCCTTACACCTTCCAAACATTTCCAAAATCAGGCAACTGAATTAATCAAAGGAAAGTTGATAAATTATTCCAAGCGTACAACCAAGTGAGATTAAAAGGAAGCTTTTCAATGAAGTCTTTGACTGTTTGTAACCCTATTTAAGCTAGGGATAACCTCCTTCAGTAGTGACTCAACTGTACTAATGTAATGTAATTAAAGCTCTCCTGCAGTTTGGGTGATGAGCCTGGTCTTATCATACTTAATGCTGATTGGATCATCAGTTGAAGGAATATACAAGGTAAAACTAAGCAATGACAGAAAAGAAGTTCCTTGATCCTTAGCAGGTTTTCAGCTCTATCATCAAATTGCTTGTTAACCAAGATATTTCTTTTTTTATTCTTATTGCAAGCAGAAACAGATTATTTGACAGATGTGATACTGATATGAAAGCAATGAGCTAATGTAAGAAAAGTTGAGGTTAGGATAGGTTAGATTGAATATTTTGGTCCACTTGGTTTAAGTCGAGCTGGCCGAGGCCTTTTCTCCATTTGTGCTTCACTGGCTTGTTTTCCCTATTCCACTAGAAAAGTTGACGTACATTTCCTATTTGCATGATATATTTCCAATGTTAGTATGATGGGCTGACACCAGAACACTAATTTGAATTGATTTTCATATACTAACTTAACAATGCTGAAACAAAAATTTTCCCTTAAAATGTTTATGGGTGCATTTTAAGTGCTTCAGCATCAACTGTTATTGGTTTTGATAACTGAATAAAGAAAAAAATGATTTTTGTTACATCTGATATTTAGCACCCTTCTCAAACTTTTTCAGTGATAGGCAGTCCTGGCTGTTCTTTCTTAAGTAAATTGTTTCTTATCTCTTGGAAGTAAATTACCTCTTACTCCAATGTATTTTGCATACCATACTTTACTAATGACTTCTGCAATACCATTTTTCACTTCTAAGCAAAATGATTTCCACAATTTTCAATAAAATCAGACTGTTGGGACAAAAAATGCTTTGCAAGGAATGTACCATAGTACTCAAGTCTCCATACAAATAATGCTTGGTAATGTGATGAAAGTTTAGTTTAACCTTCAACAAAAGTTGCATAAAGGCTGAAGCACTATGTCAAATGAATCTCCCAAATCAATGACTTACACAATGATGAGCATGTTATCTTTGCTTTTTACTTTCAGCAATAAAAGCAACCTACTCCAGTATGGAATGAAACTGTAATGAACAATAGTGTCACCAATGAGTTTTGTTAAAGTGTACCACCAAGATGTTAGCTTCCAGAACCTTTTAAAGAACATGTTAAGTTCAAACTAAACACACAGCTTTAGGACTGGTTAATATTTTTTAAATTATCATATTCACACTAGTTTGTAAAGAAAACCAAATCAAGCAAAACCACTCAATCTTCTTTTCATCTGAGTCATGGGACTATTAAACATATTTCCTTAGTAACAAAAAGTAGATCTTGGTCCTTTTATCTCAAGCAATGTCATCTTCGAAGGTTTGTTGCAATAAAAATCAGTTTTACCTTTCTAGAGGTTAAAAAATTTTAGTGGAAAGCAAGCTAATATCGAATGAATTTCAGTGTCACAACTTTTCAAATATTCCTCCCTGTCTTGCCCAAATTAGCCTCCCCCCTCCTTCCCATAACAATTAGTTCAGGAAACTTGAACCAGCTCTGAAAATGTTGACAGAAGTATGTGACTCTATAAACTGTCATTTACTAGATGATTGAGGGCAAGCTTCTCTTGATTTGATAGATCATTTGTTACAGAGTTAATATGAAAGATAGTGCTGGCTATCCACTGCTGTTGACCATGATGTCTATGGTTATGGTCAGAGAAATGTACCCAGATGGCAAAAGAGTGCTATAATGAAGCTGACTGACAGCATGGAATTGTATAGTAAGGGGATTCCCTACCTTCTGGTGAACTAGTTTGGTTTCCAGGTACAATATCACTGCTATTAGCTGACTGAAGAGACACAGTGGAAGCCTTTTGCTTCGCAGCTACAAGGTAAAGAAATGTCACAAAACCATTAAATGTGTAAAATATTTACAGAAGGGAGACTACTGTTTGTCTCATGATTTCTTGTACTGAACAGAATTTTTTTTTTTTTTTTTAATAGAAATACCTCCAAGAGGAGAAGATCACGTATAAATCAGAATGATCCTACAGCAAATTCTGGCCAAGAATTTGCTTTTTACCAGCTTGCGTCTGCACTTCTTTTACATGAAACTCTCCACAGGTCACCAATCTGTGGACTAAATGCTAGCCTAACAAAGAAACCACCACATGCAACAAATAAAAAACCTATCTGAATAATGGTAAAAAAAATTCTGATAACATGGAATTTATCGTTAACTTTTCCCAAAGCACTAGAATTAATCATTCTTCAGGAGTAAAAAAATGCACTGGAATTATTTTCTCAAACCAAAATATGCTTTTCCATTTGTGAGATTCTGGATATAATATGAAGAGCAGTTGGAACTGACAAGAGAAAATTGTATATTTCTAACAGATTACTTGGGTATATACTCCTAACCACACACTATAATCCTGAATAAACCAACAATTAAAGCCTTAAGTATTCATATGAAGCTGTTTTACTCTATGCATTTGTCTTATAGAAGCTTCTTTGAAGCATTAACTCATAACAGCAACTAAACTCAAAGCATATCAGTTAAAAGTGAAGCAGTATATATTTAAACAGGGGGTTGCGAGTATAATATGAAAACAGTGCACAACCTTTTCTCTTATTTCCAAACTACCAGGACAGTTTTTCATGATTTTTAAGATTCCCCAAAACTTACATGGATAGGGGTTCTCCTTGATTCCTATCCTTACCTCCTAGGAATTTACATATGTATTTCCCTTACTGCCTGCAATACCATAGACAAAGACTTCTTTGCAACGAGAGTGCCCCTGTCCTATCCTGGGAGACACCCACCATCGTGTCATTCTCTCTTTGTCTTCTCGACATTCAACGCGTTTGCAAATCAATTGGTAGGTAAGAAGAGACACAAAGTAGACTGCCTGCCTAGATGCTCTTTGGACATGTTAAACCAGAATGCAAAACTGCATTGAGGTTTCGATGATACACAAATGTTCCATTTCAAATAATCCCATCATCAGATGACCTTTGACCTCCTCTAAAAAAATTGGGACCATCTTCTGACAATAACGTGTCCACATACCAAATATATGAAATCTATCCAACTTTCCTACCTTGCGAAATCCTGCTAACAATATTTTCAGCCTTTGACCCCCTGTGACCTCAGATGACCTTTGACCTCCATCAAAAACAGTAGAGACCATCTTCTGACCACAACGCATCCACATACCACACATGAAATCTATCCAAGCTTCCTATCTTGCGATATCATGCTAACAAGATTTTCAGTCTTTGACCCCTGGTGACCCCAGATGACCTTTGACCTCCATCAAAAATAATAGGGATCATCTTCTGACCATAACGCATCCACATACCAAATATGAAATCTATCCAACCTTCCTATCTTGAGATATCGTGCTAACAATATTTTCAGCCTTTGACACCTGGTGACCCCAGATGACCTTTGACCTCCATAAAAAACAATAGGGACCATCTTCCGACCATAACGCATCCACATACCAAACTTGAAATCTATCCAAGCTTCCTATCTTGAGATATGCTAACAAGATTTTCAGTCTTTGACCCCTGGTGACCCCAGATGACCTTTGACCTCTATCAAAAATAATAGAGACCATCTTCCGACCATAACGCATCCACATACCAAATATGAAATCTATCCAAGTTTCCTTTCTTGAGATATTGTGCTAACAAGATTTTCAGCCTTTGACCCCTGGTGACCCCAGATGACCTTTGACCTCCATCAAAAACAATAGAGACCATCTTCTGACCATATTGCATCCAGATACCAAATATGAAATCTATCTAAGTTTCCTAACTTGAGCTATCGTGCTAACAAAGTTTTCAGAAATTGACCCCCGGTGACCCCAGATGACCTTTGACCTCCACCAAAAACAATAGGGTTCTTCCTCTTAATATGGCGCATCCATGTACCAAGTTTGAAAACTTTCAGACATTCCTATCTTGAGATATTGTGCTAACAAGCAAAGCGTCACCAACACACACACACACACACATACATACACACGCAAGCCATCATGATTGCATAGGTTTCTCTTATCATCGAAACCAAAAAATAGACAGACCAGTGTCTCCTTTGAACCTTCACGATTCCCTCAATTTTTCCTCATTTGGCAACTTATTTTTTCAACTTTCTTGAAATTTTCAAAACGCTGGGATCATTTATTCATAATCCTGAGACTCTATATGATCACAGTCTACAGCAATACATGATATTTACCAGTGACAGTGACTTGTATTTGACCTTAAATTTATTGGAGTAGTAATTACTTCATTAAAGGTCAAGAGCAGTCACTCTAAACTTCTTTTCTTTTTTTTTTTTCTTTAAGGTAAACCAAACAGTTATTTAAACTAAATTTCACACTTGAAGAAAAAAAAATGTCACATGACTCTCAAGAGCCAATCATGAAACAGGACAGTCTACTTCACTACTTAAAGTTGGGGGGATGGCACTTACCCTTTAAGTCCGAATAATGTCCTTCCAGATCAAGTGAGATTCAGTTGACTATGTAATACAAATATCCCACAATGAAACCCAAAATATAAATTCCCATATCCCAGCTTATCTCGGCATAGAAATTGGTCTGCTTTTTTAAGCTGCATATCATACTATCACACAGCACAAAAATCTATGGTTCTGTTAATTTTTAGCTGTATTAATGCTACATTTTTCTAGTCATCATTCGATACAAGCTAGCATAGTTCCCCTGCAGATGCAATAAGCATACCGTTATCATAATATGACTACATGCTACATCCTAGACACATAACACCAAGCTTTGAAGTAGTTTTAACTGTAACAATCTTGACCAAGATATAGAATGTGCAAAATTAAATCCTTCATGACAAAAGTGCATTTATGTTCAATATCCTATCACATCTTGCCGTAAACTGCAATTACACAATCTCATTCGTTTTATTTTAACCTGGAGCAAGAACCATTGGCTGATGATGGTCTTGTGATGTAATGAGTTTGTAAATGTATAAAACACACATTTATGAGCCGGCTAATCTATCTCCTAGATTCTGCCTGGCAAATATCCTAATATCATTAAAAAATTATACATTAAAGAAGTTTACAGGCTAAACTTACCAAAGTAGTAATGCACTCTGACAAGAAATATTGGTTCTGTATCTACGAAGTACATTACAGGCTGACTCACTTTGTAAATAGGGCAGATGATATGAGAAGGCATGATATAATACTAACAGGCATTGCCCAAAAAATAACAATTACCATTCCTTCATAAAAGTACCCCAGTCTTGGAGGTTACAAGCTAATACTGTTAATGTCCTCATAACCAGGACTGGACAAGCAAGCACTCTCTGTATTAAAGTTTTTAGATATATTACCAAAATAACCCAACACCACTGCCACTTTAAATAACAAGGAGAAATATATTTGTATACATCATGAATATTGTGCGTAGGACTGGATTATAAAGGTGTGAGTGTGATATAAACTATACGTATAACATAAATCTCAAAAGTTGTCAAAACCTTGCCAACCTGCAAAGCAAGCAAGAAAGCCACACCTAGCCATGTTGCAAACAGAACAATTTTTATGCACACACACACAAGACAAAAAAAAATAAGCCATGGGACATTTACAGACAACTATGTGAAAAACTTAAAAAATTTTGTCCAATTAGACCAGATCATTGACAACGCAAACCAGACGAAAAATAGAAACCAAACCAGGAAATATAATATCCACCACACAAGGACTGAGAGACAATCCTTAATTTTCTCTCCAATGTAATAGGTATTCAAGAAATGAAAAATTTGGGAGTTCCAATTCCACAAAACTCTCAGGTATAAATGGTATAGACAGGGTGATAGGAGGTACATATCATCCCTCATAGACTTATGAATTGAGTGCTGATATATGATGTGTTCATGATTCAAATAATGTCACATGCTACCCTTTGACCAATCATGAAGTGCATGAACAAAAGACTACCTCCATGTTCTTCATAATCTGTAACAGGTTGGGGGAGGCTTGATGTTGAGTCCACGTTCCGAGAAATTTTGCGCAAGGCTATTTGAGAACAGTAATAACGAATGTTATTGTAAACTGAGAATGCAATTGTGAAATTCAAACACTTCAGCATGGTGAAATCCATGGAATCTCTTTCTTGTGGAGATCAAACAAGATGGGTTTAACATCAGTAATATGGATATATGTCTGTATGAAAACTATAATCTCAAAATATTACAAATATTCCTTGAAATTTTGTACCAAAAAGGGACAGAGGAAGGGAAGATACAGCCTACAGAAACCTTCACCATGTTACTGGGAAACATGTCACCAAGTTGCTAGGAAACATGTCACCAAGTTACTGGGAAACATGTCACCAAGTTGCTGTAAAACATGTCACCAAGTTACTGGGAAACATGTCACCAAGTTGCTGGGAAACATGTCACCAAGTTGCTGGGAAACATGCTCAATGGGAACCAATGAACTATATGGGTAGGACATGTCAAATGCATTTTATAATGTTCTCAATATAAAGTTACAATGCTCAGCTATATGGCATAATAGTTTGCACCATTGAGTATGTGTTTTTTAATGTATTAATTGCATTTGTGCAGCAATGAGAATAACTTTAGCAGACAAGAACAAAATGTTTCATGGAAGTTGAGGTCAGGGTAGTGCAGGATGGGAGGAGGGGGACAGGAGTACACAAACTCATAATTTGGAACATTTCAACTATAGTTAAGATGATCTACCCATAAATTATGCCCTGCACAGAATGGAATCTGGAATTTGGTGTATGTGTTGGAAAAGGGCTGCAGTGCTTCAGTTAAGCAAGTCATCTGAAACCCACACCTGGGCATGGGTTTGCTTGGGGTAGTATCCATTCCAATGTCACTATCAATGGGTTGGGGGGTTGTAACTGTGGGAGCAGAGGAATCTCTGCTTCAAAAGGTAAAGAGAATAAAGATTGAGCTAAATCCAAAAAAATTCCTTTATATGACAGTTGTCTCTAATCAAGAGACATTTATTGCGCTGTTATAGAACTGTGAACTGGTTATGACACCAAGTTTTGTGATATTTCTGTGTAACATGATGATAAGCTCCAAAGGTATAAGTGGTGCAAGGTACATTAAACATACAACCATTGAAAAACAGTCTACTGGATTGCTTTATGAAGACAGTTCCTTAATAAAGAGTTCCATGAGAGGAGTTTGTGAACACCCATGTAACAATGACAAATATGAGTAATTTTCTCAAAAATCAAGTCTGGATTATCTTCACACTTTCATTCTGCCATTCCCAATTCAAATACATGTGCAATCCATTTTCTCATGAGTAACTGGAGACACACCAGAATTACATGAAGGAAGGAATGAAAGGAGAAGAGGCGAATAAATGTGGTACAAAATCCACCATTTGTGAAATGTATCCCCCAACTCTAAATGCATCCCCTACCTCTAACCTCCTCTGAGATGGGTTCAAGACCAGGCAAAGAGGAGCTTGAAATTGGTTCTCCAGTCATCTTTGATGTTTTGCGAGTTACTGAGACTGACATGAGAAAGGTTGAAATACCAGAAAATGTTAGAACTACTAATGACAACTTTCTAACTCCAAACAAAAGATGCACAAATCAGGCTAAATGAAAGAAAGAAGTGAATGAAATGGCTCCAAATGTGAAAATCAGTAGAGAAATCATAATCTCAAGAGCAAAGTATTCGATAACAGGATTTCTACTACGTATTCAGCACTCTCATATTCAATGGAATGAAAACCTTTCATTTTGATACAAATCAGATCAAAATGACAGGAAAATATGAAAGCATACCCCCTGTGTTAGGAGAACACGTTTTGGGTCATCAGGGGGTATGTTAAAAAGGAATATGAGCTTCTTCAAAAGCAACTCAAAAATATTACATGGAAACAAAAAGACATGAATTTTAAGAGGTTGAGCACTTCCTTACAGTAAAATTGTATATTCAATGTCAATTTCCTATTGGCAGTCCTCACTAGACTCCAAACACAGCTTACTTTGAACCATGACAAAAGTCACCCCCTGTGGGCTGGGGTTGTAGAATATGCCCACAGTATTCCCTGCCTGTCATAAGAGGCAACTAAATGGGAGGACTTGAACAGTAGTTGAACAGTATGACACTATACGACACATATGTGTTAATGTGTCGTTAGATATTAACTAACTAACTAACTAACAAGACAAAACTCTTGTAATCTAGAAGCAGATTTGAGACTTCTCTCAAGGGTGAACCAGGAGGCAGACATTGTGATATACAAATAATAGTAATTGATTGTTTAATGGTCCACAGAATAGGAAGTAATACAAACATATTACCTTGAAAACTGCCCCTTTCCCTAATTGAACCCTACCCCCAATCCCTGCTCACATTTGTAAATTGAAAAATACCATAAACTGTTAAAACAATATCTATCAATCATATGTTCAAACTAATACACAGAAAAATAGGAAGATCACTCTTTCAACACAATATACCTTCTGCTGCCCTCTATGTTCATCAGAAGTCAGAAGGAATTCCTTTCATACTATCAGGTATACAAAAATACTTCACTTGCCATATATTAGGGTAGATGCACACTGTTTAACAAGATGTTTCTTGATTGACTGTTGCAATTGTATTGTATCAATTGTATTCTTTGTTTGGGCTAAGGATTAGGTTAGGAATTAGGGCTATCCTTAGCCAGTTAGAAAATTTCTTGTTAAACAGTGCGCACTGTCCCATTTATTACACTGTTTAAGTGGTTTCAGCATCACACATCACGGTAAGGTAAGAAATTGCTTCATCAGTAAATGATGCATAATTGCACATGTTATGCATAACTGATTAGCATAAAAACATGATTTGATTGTAAAAAAAAAAACAAAAAAAACAATTGATTCCTGTGTAGAAACAAAAAACAAATCTTGGTCTTTTGGCAGATGACAAGGTTTAGAGTCATTTTAAATTCTATGTAATGATGCTCATGCAAACTGTTAAAAAGAGCATGACATACTTTAAAATTTAAAATTTTTCAAAATTTATAGAGACTGTTATTTTTTTAAAACTCAAAAAAGAACAATGGCATGAAGTCATTTTCAACATGATAGGTTAGAAGCAATGGACCTAAGAGATGAAACATTAAAGGTGGATATTCTTCACCCCAGACTCCGACAGTTTTCATTCTCCCAACCCATACACCCACAACTGTCATATCCTAAACCTTGTCCAGCACAATACTAGTTTATTGATTCACCTATACCCTAGTTAGCCTGTCAAAACACTTTCAGTTAATCATGTGTAATATGAGCTAATATGCATTTTTTGAATTTAAAGTCAACCAAAGAGCTGTGCCAATTGAGAAATTCTGCAGTCTACAAGTAAAATTGTAACTTTGGGTGATGAATGATTGCCTTTAAGAATTTGATATTTTTGTGCTGCTTATGTGTTAATTACACAAAAAGCAGTTTCCTGCAATCAGCACAAATTTTACAAAAGTTATAGGTACATGACAGTTTTCATAAGACAACCATTTTTAGATTTTTCCTGATTTGTTTCTTTAATAATATAAATTGCTTTATCAAAGGTGAAATTTCTTTTCAATTTTTCAAACCAATTTTGTACTCCTTCTAATGATTGCTTGCTATTTAAATTACTTTCTACAAATGCAATGGACAATATTGAATTAAGGTCTAAATTTTGAGAATTGCGGGCACACACAGTTTTTTACATTCTTTTGATACCACAGAGCTGTGCTATATTATTATCATAGCTAACTTCTTAAAGAAATGACCTTTGTAACATGAATCAAATTTACACCCAAACTCGTACTGCAGAACATTCTACCCCATGTTCAATACCTACCCCAACTACAATATTGCTTTGCAGTGCCAAGGAATACTGTTAAAAATTCTTTGTTGACAGTGAAAGGACTCATAAATATGTTCAAATAGCAATTCATTTCTGATGAGTAAGTATGATGGTCGATGAACAATGGATGAGCTGGCAATCTTATTCTTTTTCATTGTTAGTTTTTCTGTAATGATTTGACCTTTTTATCACTTTTCTGCTATGTTAGTTGGCATTGTTGTTCTATAACAAAGACCAGTTGTGATACCTATCTCTTTTGTCGTCTCTGACTCATCATACTCTACATCATTTTGCCCCGCTACTTTTGTTTTCCTGCTCATTCGACGCTCCCCTGTATTAAGAGCAAATTTTAAAATATCTCGGTGAAAATAAATTAATGAGCTATACGAAAAAATCACATAAAAGCCATTGGGCATTTCTTGGCACTTTACACTTACAAAGAGCATTGAAATTAACAGTGCTGTACTGTACTTCTAATGACCTTAAAAATGTAAAGGGAATGTGATTCTACCAAGAACTTGATTATAAATAAGGACAAAAGACACAAATGACAATCTACTCAAATTTAGGAGATGCTTTTCTTCAAATAAAATTCAATGTAAATAGAAGGTAATAAGAGATTCTGCTCAATTAACATACATTTATTATTTTAGCTTTAAAAATTGGCCATTAAGAATCTAGTTGTGGAGATATTAAAAGAATCACTTTCTGTTTACTATGTTACAAAGGAACACATTCTAAGAATTCATGTCAAAGTTCCATTCATTTCCCATGTTTCCTATGAAAACTGAACTCGAAGGATGCAGGTGTGATGGATTCAAACTATTGGTCACTGTTTTATTTTGCTTTATTTTACATTACATTATTTTGAGCTTAGATTTATTAGATATGCCCTAATGATAAAGTCATGTAAGATTTTTGAAATTTCCTTGCTCAGGATGCACTAATGGCATCAATATTTCAGAGCTTTTTGCATAAAACTGGTGGCAAATTATAAAGAAAAACAAAACATTACACAACAATTTACATCCATGATATCACTCTGCTTGCTTTAGGTTCATTCTATGTAGAAAATTGTGCTTCATTAAACTGCTAATATCATGAGAACCAAGAATGAGAAATGAATATTTCACCAGAATGCTTAGAAGATGTTCCTTTAACATATCAAAAATAAATTTGGGTCTGGAATATTCCTCTAAACAATAGTTTAGTTGTGCAGCCACTAAATGATATGTGGAGCATTATCAAATCATCTGGTTTCAACAATTGTCCCTAGCAATGGATTAATCTCCTCAAAATATTATGCATTAGAAGAGTTACGGAGGTTGCATCTTTTGAAATGTTGAAAATTTGGGTGAACAAATTATTCTTGAGCAACAAACAACTGGGTTTCTATCTGAGGGAAACTTATTTCTTGAAAAGAAGGCTACCATACTGCTTCATTTTTAATTATTTTTCACTCTTTGCCAATAAATATTGGTTTTAAAAGGATCAAATTTCCTTTTAGAACAAATGCAATATTTCCCTTTGAAGGGGCAATCAGAGTTTGACGGAGAATATTTCCTTGTTCCGGCACTTTCTTTTCCCTTTTTTAACTGATTATTTATCAGAATAAACAAAAATTGTATAGGTCTTTTTGAGTGAGAAGAAATGCTACTTCTCTATTAATTACCATTGAAGTGAAATTTTGTTATACTTTTCAGTTATTAGACAACTCCACACAGGTGTAAGAATAGACAGTCCCATCCATACAGGGACCAATCACAATGTCAGACCGTGAAGATGGATCATCATTATTTGTTAATTTTACCTCCATGTATTTAATACTATGGTGCAGAGTTCATTAAGTCTCAGAAAACTGTTAGAAACAAGCGTGGATTGTCCCTTTCAAAGATGGAATATCCATTAGATCAAAGTACAAGAACAACAGATTTAATTCACTTTTTTGGAAGTTGAGTCTTCACCTGGATTTATCTCCCTCTCCAAAATAAAGATTAAAGGATGGGTGGCTGTTGATTAATAAACTGGATTAATTTTAATTTAAAAAACTGATATACATCAGAAGGAAAGACACAGGATTCTTCATAAACAAAATGAGGATTTGTCACAAATTGTGTGTTATCCATTCCTAAATTGTATGTACCCCAAACAGAAGACATGTATGACATTACTGAATATCTAAATCATTACTAAATATCTGAATCACGCACATAATAACCCTCGTATGGCATTTACAGAAAATTATCACTTTAAATTGATATTTCACTTTGTTGTACCTCCTTTGCCAGTTTTGTAAGCCTCTGACAAAGTGTCATCTACCCTGTCACCTGAAGACACAGAAAGGGAGAAATGTAGAAGAAAGAAAGAAAGAAAGTGGGGAAAACTGTCATGATTCAAGAATCATAACTCATCCAGATGAGTTGAGGATTTCTCTTTTATTCTCTGGGAACAGACAGAATCAAAGTGTCAAGTCATCAGCAAAAATGAAGGGAAGAAAAAAGTGTGATGGAATATTGGCTAATGAAATGAGTAACTGGTTTTCATGAAAAGAAACAAAATGCAACAGTCCGGATGGCTTAATGGTCATAATATACAAATCTAGCCCTAAAAAAGATTTGATGGTCAGATGTGTCAGGCTATCAGTCACAAGCAACAGTTAAAAACAACTACTTTCTCATAGATTACAGAAGATACCTGATAAAAAATGCCTTTGCATCTTTGGATTAAGTTGAAATAAAATAACCTATAGCACCATAATGGTTCTTTCAGCATTTTGTATTTTATGATTGTGTTCTAAACCCATCTTTGAGACAGAAAATGATATGATACTAAAAATACTTTTAGTGTTATTAAACACAACTGACACAGAAAAATGTCATGAATGGTATAAAATACTGTTGCCACTGGAGATTTCTTTTTTTCTTTCCTTTAAAATTCTTATAAACATCTTTTTAAGGGTGCCTAGACTGGGAATGACACTATAACGACTCAAAATTCTAAAAAAAGAAAACACAAGTCACTTCAGGTAGCAGGCAACCAACTTATGTCACAGAAGCATCTAGTCAAACCTATGCCAAGATTTACTTCACACATACTTACAATTACATAAACCAGAGACATACCGATATAGACAAGTCTGTCTGCTAAACATTACAATTTGTATTAAGAGCCACAGAACTACAAACACACCAAAGTCTTACTGTAAAAGAGTTTCTTTATTAAAATTCTATTCCTATAAAATTGCAAACAGAGGGCAACACACATTAAGTCCCTCACCATCACACAGGAATGTAACAAACACATTTCCAATAAAAGCTTCGTCCATTAAGTTTGGAGCAACTTTTCTCTAATCATATTTACTTAGATCAGAATACTGTTCAAACTATGCCAACAAGAAGAATCATAGATAAAGAAAGGCTTAAAATCAGCTTGACTTTTTGGAGGAAGTCTTCTCATCATCAAAGCTTGGCATTTTATTAGTCTCCACCTTTCACCAATGCTACACATCTAATTCTACAGCTTACTGTTGGCTTACACAGTTGGTCAGTAGTGCATTTATAATTACCAATGTCTTGGTCTTCAGCAGTTAGTCAAAATATGTACCTTACCAACACTTTGGAACTAGTTGATAATTAATACCACACATGCTTGATTAATTTTTTTCCTTCTCATCGAAAATAAATTAAAAAAAAGCAAATTTAATCGTGAAAGCACTGGCCTGTGACGTGTTTGCAGAGAGAGGCTATTTTGTGCTGCTTTTGTAAAGAAAAACCTGAAAACTTGAACACAAGATTGCACAGAGGTTTTGATAACACAATGACAAAGCCATGTCACCAAGCAGTGAGGTAATAACCATCTGAAACATTAACTCTTTCTTAATACAAATGGTGTGTTTATTGCTAAACCTGTCAGCCATCAATACTAACAGATGACTATTTTGAATGAGGTACACATAAATGAAGACTAATTCTGCACCAGTTTGAATCATTAGTGGCAAAGCTCTTGGAACAAAGTTTCAGTTTATTTTTCTTGCATTAAAATATTCTCTGCTTGATATGAATGACTTGAAGAAGAATTTTAATGATAGACAAAGAATTAGATATAGTAGAAAGAGAGCAAATAAAATTGCTGTTTGAAATTTTGTAAGTGACCTTCAGCCATATTTGATGAAGGCACTTGAATTTTACGATTGAGATCAGCAACACTTTTATAATTCTGAGAAAATGAACCATTCATTTTCGTCCACAACATCCACTGCCCTTGATATGTATGAGACAGGACTAAACATAATTTTAAACAATTCAGGTATATGGTCTTAGGTACCTTTGAGTTTTGACAACACTTTGCTTGCCATGATTTGTCATAAACACTCTGTGTCCATCTCTGGTCAAAGCTCTCTGGTCAGGTCCCAGAGAAATCACAAAGACAGGTGCTGTTCATTTTATTTGTGTGAGAAATATGGAAAAAAATTTCCTGTTCTCTTCTTTCCATCAAATGCTGGCATGGTACATATTTTTCAAGCAAGTGTTAATTCAGCATTCAGGGGTGTAGAGGCCCAATGCTTCGACTGTATTATTGCTGGTTAAAGAAGGGTTGGTAGTGTTATGTTGGGAAAGGATAGAGGCTACCTTTAAACATGGCAGAATCCAAGGAAGAAGAGAGGAGTATCACGCTGTTTTCAGTCTTGGAGTTCTCTGCCATGACAGATAAGGGTCTATTTTCACCTGGAGTCCATGTCGCGGACCATGAATTCCCTGCTTCAGGAGGAGAGCATGAATAAACATACAAACTTAACTTTTACCTTACTCACAATGATGGATAATCTTTTAAGCCCATAGCTTGGAGCTAAATGGTCAATGAGGCACATCCTTTTTCAAACAAATTTCTTTCCCCTTTCTCTAAATTCTTTTTTTTTTTAAATGGCCAATCATGGAGAGAAAAATAAGAAACTTTGAAGAATATGTTTCAGATTGTCTACCCTGTCATATGACTGGATGTCCTCTGGTCAAGCTCCATGCTATGGAAGTAGACGTAAATCTAAAATGAAATATCTTAAATCTTTTGTAAATATTATTAAAATAGCAAATAAATATTGCAGAGTCACCGGAGATATTGTACAGCAGGAATTAAGAAAATATTTCTTGCACAATATGTAAGTAAGCATGAATGCCCTTCCCACATGCCCCCAGCCCACTCTCCCTACCCATTAACCCAACTATCCCTGTTGAAGTCATTATTATGGATTATTCACTTCAAAGGTAATAAAAATCATATATCCAACAGAAAGATAATATTAAGTATTTACAGGCATTAGTGAAAAATAAGTCCTTGGTAGAAATGTGAGCATGTGACTTGGTCATGGGGAGGGTTTTGGAGCACAACATTGACGGGAAGGTCTAAGGTGAGGTAGAAAAAAAAACGAAGTATTTCAGGTCTCCAGATGCAAAATGGTGCAATGTTTGTGCCTCAAATAAAATAAAACTTAAAGTGATCACGTATTTTTTTGCAATTACTTTTTTTTTTCAAAGTTGGGTCAAGGGGGGCTTTCAAGCCCCAAAACCCTCCCCTTGGCTACGCCACTGGAGCAAACCATGTGTATGAAAAGTATAGACCAATTGGTAATTAAATCTTTCTCAAAATAGAAAGTGATGGTCAATAAGCACAAAAAATTAAGAGCAGTGAAAGGTAAATGTGTTCGCCAAAAACTCATTGAACTTACAAAATTTGACAAACACTAAAGCAAGCATTTAAAATAAGAAAAGTTTGATGAAAAAGTAAAGGAGAAATTAAAAAGCACTTTCATAATGAAGAAAAAAAAACACCCTGGATTTGCTAAGATAAATTAAAAAGGCAAGTTTTGGTTACTGTAGTGGCAAAAAAAAAAGGAAAGAATAACAAATAAAAAAACAAAAGGGAAAGAGAGAAAAATTTAACAGAAACAAAACAGAATAATAAGTTGCAAACCTAAAATGTAACAAAGAAAGAAAAATTGGTTCGAGAGTGTTATTCACGTCAGCAGGGAGAACGTTAGTGGCCCCAGTTAACCCAAGATAGGTTAGGGTTATCATGATTCCCATAGCCTTCTTGGATTACCTTTAGATGTCCGTGGTTGGTCAGCTCCACTCTTAGTAGTACTAACTTTAGCTAGAAAAAAAGAGGTCCACGTAAAAAAGAGTGGGAAAAGACACGTGTAACTATCATGAAGAAACTCAAATAACAGGGGGCTGTAAATGTAAAGAAATTACGAAAAGGTTGGGGAAGAAATTTGCTGAATGTTTTACTCACTCATTTAAGTCAGAATAAACTTTCTTGACTAGAAAGTAATGTGAACAATGGATAAAATATTTAAACTGGCTTTTAGGAGAAAAAAATTTCTGTAAATCAGAGCATGTCACTTATTCCCAAGGGTACAACTTAACATGTAATACAAATATTGAACATTCACACACACATACATCACTGATTGTCATGCCAAAATTTACATTCAGAGAATGTACAGAAGTAGAAATGTGACTACATGACTGAAAAATGTCAGGCAATGCCATCCGAAGGACATGATAAATGCAAAACAAGACAAACAGTCGTTTACACTATTGCAGACGTTTTACTTGCATCAAAAAGTTGAATGCCAACTAATAACAAGTGATATCAACAGGAAACATGCATATTCAAATACAAGACAGATAGATCATGCACATTCAAAAGCACTCTAGAATTCACTTCATAGTAACAAAACTTGTTTCATACATTAACAACTTACCTGGTCGTTTTTTGGTGTCTGTTTTTCGTTTTCTGTTTTTAATTAAGATCTTGCCTTTAAGGTCACCTGGGCTAGGCAAAGGGGTGCCACTTTCCAGCTAAAAATATGAGAGGTGTTACAAAACTTTTTAACTTATGTCAGGTACAGTAAAACAACTGAGCTTGAAAATTGAAAGAAAAAAATTAGAACCAATTTGAACTTAATATTAGCCCTAAGTTATGGAAAAGACTTTTAAGTGACACAAGCCTGTCTCGCTTTAACCTAAACTGGTACTGGCTGACATATTTCATGCCCAGGCCTGATACATATATTACAGTTGTGAATTGTAATACTTTGCGGATAAGTACATACACAAATTACAACTGGTTCTGTAATATTCATGCACCAATCTAGCTGTGCAGACAAATATTTCTTGTTTTATTTGAATACCATAGGGGTTTTTTTGTATCACTTGAAATTTTTCTGCCTCATGAAGGACACTTACCCAAAATATGGAGATGCTTTCACCTGAATTTTAGCACTCTCCATTACTTCTGTTTACCAACATATTCTACAAGTGCCATTCAGTCACCAACAGGGACCATAAATGACATGAAAACAAGAACAATACATTTTACATTGTGGGAAAATAACGTTAGAATAATAGAAAGCATTAAGCGAAAATTGCACAAAGGGGAAAATAACCCCGTCTTGCCTTAATCTCTTCACATTCCTTTATATACCTGTAGGAATGCATAACTTAATGCATAAGATGTAAGCCATATCAACCACAAAAAGTACATCCATCATCACATAAAGTTTCGTTTAAAAATAACATACCGGATATGGATCAAGTGGATCTACCAAGAGCCTGTCGCCAAAGATTGTCCTGCAATAGTGCGCCATCTTTGCTTGCATCTTTGGCCTTTAAGGAATAGCAAAACAGGAAGGAATGTGAGTTTGTTGTAACCTACGACTGCTACAGTTTTAGGTTAAATGCTACAATAACATTTCAATGCTGATGACATAAAATTCAAGTTTAATGTATAAAGAATGATATCAATTGGTTGCATTTGCATGGGCAATTTTCCAAATACAGTTGCAGTTACCGAGGATTGTGGGATAGGATGTTGGTATGTGTTGGGTTGCCAATGACATTTTACAATGCCAAAAAGAAACATACCAGTGCCCTATTCCACAAGCTTTTGTAACTGCTGTTTGGAAAATTACCCAAGCAAATGCAACCAATATTTGGAGTAGAATCTGTGATGGATTCTCACAGCAGAGAGTGATACACTCTATTAGGAAGAGCATTCCCATCAAATTTTGTCTTTGGGGCTTCCTGACTTACAGCACCACTTATTTTCACTTAGTGTCCTATTACCAGATAAGGTTATGGTAACTACAGTAAGATGACTGCCACTGCAAAGATAAGACGTATCTGCTGACAAGGGGAATAAAGATAATTCATTTCTTAGTTAGATAGGCTTTTATGCCACAACTTATAACCTTTTGGTTTTATCTAGCAGAGCCCACAGCCTTTCTCTAAGTTGTCCGTTCTTAAGATGTAAGATGAAGATTTAAATGATCTTTATTGACCATAAAATGACATGAGTACCATTTCATGTCAGTAAAACTGACAGTAAAAGAGGTATCTAAACACTTGAAACAAATACAAAATGCAAAAAACACCCAACATTATATAGAAGCAAAAAAGGATGAAATGACCAGACTTCATAAGAGCACAACTTAAGCATTGCAATAAACAAAGAATTTGTATCTCACCTCCTTGTAAAATTCTAAGAAAGTTTTTATGTGACCAGAGGCACAAAGATTTTGTATCTTCCCATCATAAATTTGATGGCAATCACTCTACCTTTATATCTGTTCAATTCAACTTTACCTTTCAAGGTTGAACAGAAGACAGACATTTATGATTAATTTTCCTATCTCTTTCTCTGTCAAGCAGCTGTTAAATTGAACTTAACACCTTGCCCTGTGAATGACACACTCTTCTAGCCTTCGCAATGTTGTCATGCCATTTGCATTAATACTCAAGTCCATCAAACTAAAAGTATAATTTTAATTGTCAGAATTTAAACTGTAAAATAAAAGTGAGGTTTAATTTCAACAAAAGCTTCCAAAAACTACCATTCACTAATTTTCTGACCACAAAAAAAAAGGAAAAGAAAATTCATTCACATGATGCTTTCATTATTTGTAATCATCAGCCAAAGGTATAGTTGAACAAATTATCTATCGCTGGTCAACATGTTTCAAAGATATACACCATTTGCAAATTTTACTTCATGGATGCCAGCCGTAAGCTTGGCTGTTTTCAAAAAAAGTCTTAAATGAAGCCTTACCCCTAAGTAAATGAAATGTAGGCAGATTATGACTGACAGAAAGACAAGAGCACTTTTGAAGGGAGAAGTGCATGGTTATCTTTGCCAAAATCCAGCTTCAAATTTCAAAACTGTCCCAATAAGACTTTTTTTTTAGCAATTTTAGGTATTCTTGGACTTGCTACAGCACAAAAGTAGTATCAGTTAAAGCCAAACTCCACTTAAATACATCACTTCATTTAATTTGAAGTGTATCACTTATGCTGGAATACTTTGCATTCTCGATGGGAAAAGGTTTGCAGTAAATATAACTAACACTTAAAAAAGCTCTGAATTTACTGAAGTAACATCTATTAAGAGAAACTGACTGCCAATTTCTACTCACTCTTGGAGTCAAGATTACACTTCAACCATTGATGCAGTTCTGCTAGGCACTACTTAGGGTAGCCTAGACAAATTTTAGCCAAATAGAGAGTATCTTGGACAACTTGTCTGAGAAATGGAAGCTTCCCAACACACACCAAGCTTAAAAGGAAATATTGCGTTTAAAATGCTCCAGAATAGCATTAAAAGAAAATTGCGCTAGTCATTATCAAAATCTGAATATTTTCCTCAAACTCATGATGTGAGGGTTTCACACACTTGTTACTACACCCGCATCACTATTCAAAAATTTAGAATGACATTTAGGTAACCAGTGATAAAGGGGTGTACTAAATCTCCAACCAACATATAACATAACACAATCAGTATTATGTAAGTATTCACATGCAAAACATTAGCAACTTCATGGCTTTGTCATATTATTTTCTCCATTTTCACTCCACTGTGGTAATAATCAAGCACTTTGAGGTTGTTTTATGTAAAGTGCTATATAAATTCTTGTATGTAAAGCACTATAAAAATCTATTGTACTTTTATTATCATCATTAAAATATGAGCTCTGCATGTATCATTAATGAAGACTTCACCTATAAAAACACAAAGAATTGTTTTCCTTCACAAACTTTGAAATAACACCTAGCAGTAGTGAATTATGTGTTTATTCTATAGAATACTCATAATGCTACGCCTTTAAAATATTCTTTCCTGATATTAAACAACATAACCATACTTATCTGCATCCTTTCTTCTCACTTACAAATTACAAAACAGTATTACATCATTCTTCAATCATAGACAGACACTACTCACGTGCAGTGGTTTTCAAACGAAAGAATAACTGGGTAGTCTGATGTTTTGAAGGCTGCCTCATTGATAGCTTCTATAACTTCCTGCAATGAAAACAAGTCAATCAAGGTTTGCAAATTTAAAAAGACCATTTTCATGACTTTTCTGTGACTTTCAAGTACCTTCATTGATATTTCCAAAACTGTGAAACCAGTCAGATCCCATAATGCCATCTTTTTTTTTTAACGAAAAAAAGTGTTGAACATCGAGAAATCTTAACAACAAGTCCACTTCCTTATAATCCCTGACTCTTCCAGGACCTTCAGAAAACTTGATCAGTTTTCCTTGACTTTCCAGGACCTGTACTAATCCTGATACTGCTAATACTTTTTTATCTCATCGCTCCATGAGGAGGATGAGATATTGTAGTCACTTTGCCTATGGGGCTAGATATGGCAATGCCAGCTGAAATCGCAATGGTTGCCATGGTAACGGTAAATATCCCCAGGTTACTAGTCTTGAGGTCTAACCCATGGTGACAGGGTTCGTAGCCCTTCATGGATTCAAAATTCAAGGACTTTTCAAGACCTCTTAAAAACTTTTCAAGTACTATATAGAGCGACTTTCACTCGGAAATTTCACTGAGATCAATCAAGCGCATGTGCATCTAAACTCGTACTTCCAGGTATCAGCTGTAATTTGCTTTGATGTTCAAACCATCAAACTGAAAATGGAAGCAGGGTCATGTACTGCATAATGCTGGGATGTCTTCAAATACTGTATGCATGAAAGAATCAACATTTACTTGAAAATAAACATATACAAAATCCATCAAAGATAACAATGCATACAGCGTGGCCAGTAGATCACCGGTTGCACGCGAAGACCAATTTGTGACAGAGCCTAAATGTTATAATGTTCCGTTTTGTTAAAATTCCCTTTGAAATATTCTGTTTGCATTTTTTCAATTACGAGTCCCTTTGATTTTTTCTCTTCAGCTAGTATGAATAATGGAAAATTCCGATTTCATAAAATGAAAATAGCCTCAGATTGTATAGCTGGTTTTTTACCAGACGTGCCGCATCGTATGTGCATGGCAAGCTGATGCAAACACAAGCCTACGAAGTAGCCTACTAGTGTGGTGTACGAGTAACATTTGCCTGCCATGCAGGGCATCTCACTAGTGTTCGACAGATTGTGCTATAATTGATAATACCCGATTATTCAATTTAACAATCAGACCTGATTCCCAGTTACAGATCACCGATTATTGGAAAGAGGGAAGTAACATGTTTGTCACTTTAGTACGTGCCCCTTGCTTCGTGCATATCGTATTATCATAACCAGTTCAGGATGGAAAATATTGGGAATATTTCTGGATATCATTTTTGTAGGCGAAATATTTTCACTTTAAAAGTGGAGATACAAATCCACCCTTAATACAGTACAATTGTTTGCAGTAGATATCACATGCCCTTTGATAATTTAGTTTCTAATGCCAACATCATGCTCTGTCTAGTTTTCCTCCCCCAATCATGTCGGAAAATTGCATTCTTTTACTGTACTGGGTTGTAGTTGCGTTAATGCACTGTAGCTACTCTCCTGTTTTAACGAACCCCATGTAAAGCAATCATGATAATCTTAGCAGTTCTGGGCACCCGTAGAACGTATCCCATGGTTCTTTTCCGATATAAATATCCCCGTATATTTTTAGCAGTTCTCGTCCAAAACTTCCGTCTTGTTTAAAAAGAATCTGCCACTGAAATGAACATAAGTCCGATCCCCGAAAAATCCACGTTCAGAGAGATTTGTGAAGCCGTGTCTAGGTGAATTTAGCACGGGGCTCGCCCGGCTTCGCCAGCCGGTATTACAAGCGCGATCGTCATAACACAAACTAAACGGGAAAATTTGTCTCGAGACCGAGTATTTTCACACACTAAATCACATAGGCGAAGGCGCAAGTTGTGATTGGCTGCCTAGAATCAACGCAATTGAACCAATCACGAAGCAGGGGCTTATTTAAATTTTGCAATGGATCTTATGCATATGATGTCACCGAGCAAAACATGATGCCTTATTTGGCGGTAAAAACGGACACGCACGTAAGTGTAGTGCATGCGTAGGCCAAGAAGCTTGCTGCAAGAGACCACGTGCAATTACTGTTTTCGTTTGCAATGACGTCGTATGACAACATTGCTTAAGTCCTACTATAAATAACATTACGGAAGGAATGCTGGGAATGACTTAATTTATGCAAGATAATAACCACCGAACTTCACAAGATTCTAGATGCGAAGTGTACAAAACGTGCACAGATATGTATGCAAAGCTTGTGGATTGGAAAACTGAAACGGCAAAACACTGCAGCTAGATAGTCTGTACTATGTATTTTTTGCTGAACAGTTGGTACCGCAACTTACGCGGTGCTTTCTGTAAGACAGGGAAAACACCTTGAATGCACTTCTAAATCGAATTCCAAGTAATACTACCAGGTTATAGCAGAAAACTTAAACATCAAACGATCATTCCCATGGCAGGGGTAAAATTTATACGTTTGTGATTATCAATGCATCCTGTTTTAGCGGGAACTTAAAGGATTGGATATTTACGGGAATTTTAACGAAATTAAGAGCAAGTTTCAAGTATATTTAGCCCCTTTTCCAGTTTGCAAATAATAGGTGGTAGTGATCGGTTGAATGGCAGAATTGCCGCTTATTTACCGATAACGGAATAATCGGCCCGATGCCAATTACTTAACCGATGATCGGTCGAACACTACATCTCACCTGGAAGTACGAGCCATGGTGTTTGAACCTAGTACCGTTTACGTACGTTCGGCCTCAGTTTTTAGTGCTCAACATACTAATCTTACGGTACCCATACCGAATACGGCGGCTAGCACTATTGGTCAAGCTTAACAAAGACACTGGAGGCCCAATATTCCAGCCGCTGGGATATAAATGTTTTCTTTTCGACTAGTTGACATGAATTTTGTTTATGTTGGGATGAGTTACAGCTCATGCAGGCATTTATCCCCCCCCCCCCAAATTAATTCAGAGTTCTACGGATTTCTTGCATCATCAAAATCAGCCAAATGTGAAAGTTGTCATATCAGTTGACATGTTATGTACGAGCACTGCGCAATACAATATTGCAGTACATGGATTACGTCCTGTCGTAATCTGCCTGCCGCAATGATACTCCTGCCACAAGCAAACGGCTAAGACTTTAGCAAACCTGATTGATCAAAATTACGGCTATTAATTATGAAATCTTGTAAGAAATAAAACATACACTGACATATTTTACACTCCAAAACTTTTTTCAAGGACATTTTCAGGACTTCATGACCTCATTTTTAAATTTAAGGACATTTCCAGGACTTTTCAAGGCTCACAAAAATTCAAGGACTTTTCAAGGTTTTCAAGGACCGCTACGAACCCTGGGTGAGGTACCCCGGGGTGACTGAAAGTCCAGGGCTGAGAGAGGGGTCAAAACCTGTCCGTGTGTGTGTGTGTTGGTGGGTGAGTGTGTGTGTGGGTGAGCCTGTAAACGATGCCTTGCCGGGTACAAGCCGCTCACGAGAGCTAAGGCCTCGCACTTCTTTCCTCGCTCAGGCGGAGCTCGTAACTGGCGTAGCTACCCGAAAATTCGGACACTGCAATGAGCTCTGTCACATGATATGCAAGAGACCGCCCTCGCTCGCGGAATTTACATGCCACGTGACATAAACAGCTAAAGGGGAATTGCAACCATTTCCTTACGGGAACAGTTCTGTGTACCCCCTAAGGCATTGAATACGGGTATGCCCTGTGTGTGTGTGTGTCCAATATTGTTTACCTAATATCTCGTAAACGGCTGGGCCAATTTTCTTCAAACTTGGTAGGATGGTACCTCAGGTGGAACAATTGCATTTTAATACACAACTGGAAGTGAAGGTCAAAGGTTACAGGTCAAAGGTCAAATTTAGTGAAATCACCTTTTCTGCTATATTTCCAAAACGAAAGGCTCTCCTGACACGAAACTTCACACATATGAAGATTGCATCTAGACCTACCAAAATATGTGGTTGCCATAGCAACAGAGGTTAAAGGTTACGTGGTAGAGTGGAACAAAAAATTTTCAAGTTATAATTTGTTCGTAAAACAACGTTTTTGTCCCTCAAACTCCTAGTGGGCTGGACCAATTCTTTTCAAAAATGGTAGGTGGGTACCCCAGGGTGGGAACTTGTGTCTCCCAGACCCTCGGAAGAAAAGGTGGAAGGTCAGAGGTCAAAGGTCACATTTTGCAAAAAAACACTTTTTTTCCTGTTTTGTACTAAAACTTCAAAAGAAAACCTTTATTTTACATTTAACTTCACAAGTATAATAGGGTAGACTAGTTCTACCAAAATATGTAGTTTCCATGGAAACCAATGCTAAAGGTCACGGGAAAGGGGGTCAAATACTTTTTTTTGTACTCACTTTAACTCTTAACGGACGCACACCACAAATCTGAAAGTTTAAGTGTAATAGCCTAGGCATGATACTGTAAGTGGTACCGATATGTGTGGTTGTTATGGCAACCAAGGACATATTTCATGTTACAGATTGTCAAAGGTTAAAGTGTGCATGACACAGCCACAAAAACTTTTGTGTATTGCAAGATTAGATACAGTATTTTACACATATCATCTCACACCCCATTAAAAACCTGTACAATTCGGCATAAATGATATTCGAAGGAAAACTGCGTTCAAAATCCAATTTCGAAAAATGCCGCAACAGCTCACCTGACTTTTATGACGCAATTGGCGGTACAAACCCCGCCCTACGGTGCGCATCTAGGTGTGGAACTAATGTAACGTTCCGTACAGTTATCTTATCTTAGCAACCTCATGAAAACGATTGCATCACAATACCAAGTCCAACATACAGAGCGAAAGGCGCAGACCATGGTGGGGATTCGGAGTAAATCATTGGCCAATATGTTCGCGTGTATATGCCCGCGGGTAAAAATATTTTTGTTTTTGTGCAAGAAAGATGCAGTTTGGTTGCTATAAAAAAAACAGCTATGAATATGTATGAAAGACCACAACAAGCGCATCCCCACTACGAGCACGTCTTTACTGTATGAGCTGTTTGATGAAGATGCTGTTGCGAATACTAAGCAGTCACCGCGTAATGCACAATTCACAATGTAGTCAGTGGCCACGCTCACTGCTATCAGAGCACCAGTGTTTGCAATTATGTATGCGCTAACACGCGTTACCATGCACATGATTCGATGATTGTGAGCTCCCTGCTACAGTGTTGCTAAGCGTGTCTCCAATGACGTCACCATTTTGAGACGTGTTCACATACGTTTTTTGCTTTCGAATTTCAAATGGGCTGAGCCTGGCCTGGCCTGTAATTGGGAATTCAAAACGTCCTATTTCGGTATTTATGGACATAATTTATTAGGGAAATCATTCACTTTATGTCAAGGTGTACCCAAAGAACAGTTACCGAGGAACTTACTTTCGCCGTGTCATGCCCACTTTAATGTTTTGTAACTACAGTAGCCTATTTTTCATCATTTTATATAAATAGGCTAGACTTCTAGGTTAGTACTTCGTAGTAGCAGTCTTGTCTTCACAACTCAAATTCTTTTTTCACTAGCTTGTATGCTGGAGTGACATTTTTAAGTTTCTGCTCGCACTTCACTTTGACCACAACAAGCGCGTCCCCACTACGATGGCGTCTTTACTGTATGAGCTGTTTGATGAAGATGCTACTGCGAATACTAAGCAGTAACCGTGCAATGCACAATTCACAATGTAGTGAGTGGCCACGCTCACTGCTATCGTAGCACCAGTGTTTGCAATTATGTATGCGCTAACACGCGTTACCATGCACATGATTCGATGATTGTGAGCTCTCTGGTACAGTGTTGCTAACCTTCCTTAGTGAACTATATGCTCACTGACCGTGCCTCCAATGATGTCACCATTTTTGAGAAGCCTTCACATACGTTTTTCGCTTTCGAATTTCAAATGGGCTGGGCCTAGCATGCAACTGGAAATTCAAAACGTGGTATTTCAGTATTTATGGACATAACTTAGTAGGGAAATCATTCACTGTAAGTCAAGGTGTACCCAAAGAACAGTTACCGAGGAACTTACTTTGGCCGTGTCACCCCCACTTTAATGTTTTGTAACTAGCATATTTTTCATCAATATAAATAAGCTGGACTCCTAGGTTCGTACTTTGTAGTAGCAGTCTCATTTTCACAACTCAAATTCTTTTTTCACTAGCTTGTATGCTGCAGTGAGATTTTTAAGTTCCTGCTCGCACTTCACTTTGATGGCCTTTATATCTAGAGTGTTCTCATATGGTCTATGCCGACAGTTCTTTTCACTCCAAAGTTGCCGTAACTGTCAGGCCTAGTAGTATGAAAGTTAAAGTCAAACCTAGGGCTAGACTTGAAATCTGAAGCTGGTTAACGGTATGTAGGCTAGGTTTGGGGCTAGGCCTACGCCATTCATAGGCTTGAGTTATAACCCAAGATATGAAACTGTGGGTGATTAACATTACGTTAGGCATAGGGCCTACCTATCTTACATATTAGTGCCTCAAAACTTGGCGGTTCTGAAGCATTGCCAAAAAAACGTATGACAATTTCCTTGCCACGGGCTAGGATTCACCACAGGCCAGCACGCAGAAAAGGTTTGTGCGTCAGCCGGAAATCTTCTTATGCCATGCATTCAACATGGCGCACACACACAGTTTCTTAATTGAGACGCACTTGATGTGCGTATCAGCTCGACACACATGAAGTTTGCCGTCGCGTCAAAATGGAGAATCCCCCTAGTTAGCGCGTGAATAATAACATTTACGCACTTGTCTAAAGTGTCTCCGAAAGCGTCTCACTTTTATAAACATTGCGTCCATATCCATATCAGTTTAGTGAGCCAACCTTTCCAATCATGTTAACTTCTAACTTACACAATTACTGAAGGATCTGTGCTTTCCTGTATCCGATACTTTTTACAGTTCTATATTCAACTTGCGCACGTTAGCGATGGGATATGCAACTACGTGGATTGCCCTCTTGTTACCATTTCAGTTCATATTGAAGATGTTTTGAGATATCATGGAACCTATACTAGGACATATGTCAACTACCAACGACTTGTATTCACATAATTAATCCTATGGATATCATTTTCAAATATCTTCTTCTTGAGACATCTGCAACTGAAACTGATCCTGATGTGAATTTCTCCCAGCTCTACACTCCTTTGTTCATTTAATGCCTCACTCTCTCATCCCAGACAATTTTAATTCTTCTAACCTAGTTACTTAAGCCCCTCCCACAACTGTCTTAAATTCATCCTCATCCAGACACAATCTCAGTTTATTTCTTTGGGATGAGTATACAAGACTCCAGTGTATAATCAAAATACTCTTAGTGTGGTACATGCTGTGTTATATGAGCTACAGTACTCTGCATTTTTTGAACTTGCTGTCAATCAAAGAGCTGTAGCAATTGATAATTTCTTTATACTATACTTAAGTTTGGGGTGAAAAGTTAACTGTCTTTACATCAATTAAGACACTGAAGTTTTCAACACGAAACATTACGACATAAGCAACATCTTCATTTAAGTATACATTCTACCCCTTGCCTGTCAAACTTCAAAAACCAAAAGCTGTGACACATCCTTGTACTCCTTTCTTCCAAGAATTTTATTAGTCACAATTTTTTAGGGATATATTTTATGCTCAAGGCATAAGCACTTAGCAAGGTAAGATTCTGTTACATGATAAGGACAGTTACTGAATGCTACCAGCATTTTGTGAAGCACTTAGATATTCATAAAATAAAAAAAATCTAAAACCTGTTGTCTTGACAACAAAATCATGAAAGAAACTACAACCTCAAGACTCAAACAGAATCAAACATACTGCTAACTTGCCAAGGGTAAGAAAGGGTAAGTAAGGTTACATAGTTTAAATAGGAGGTATGGAAAGGTGGTGTAGATTGCAACAGCCGGACCCACACAGAATCAACCAACTGGTTAAAATTTGGGCAGTAAAATACTTCATCTAAACTAAACTAAACCACACAGAATCAATCACATGATAGATACTTGGGAATGAAGTGACTTGCAAAGTACCCAACAAAAAATAAAAAAGGGTCATGTGAAGTAATACTTCTAATCTACTCCATCTCTTTAAGAAGAGCAATAGTATGGAAGACTTTGTATGACCAATGCCTACAGTTTGCTTAAGGGATTCTAAAGTATTTCTATCAAAAAAAGTACTAATAAAGACATGTAAGCCCTTATTTGCATTTAAGAATTGACCCTGAGACAAAGTTAGTTCAATTTCACAGCCATTGCCCTTTTACTTTCCCTAAGGTTTCTATAACGAGGTATCTGATTTAGACGAGACACAAGCCTGTCAGTCTAATAGCTGAAAGCAACATCAAGAGCATAGGGTTTCCATACTTTTTCATTAAATATAGCTCAAAGAGGTGCATATCCTATCTCCTGCAGTGATTTCTCCACATCATGAAACGCAGTGAAATGGTATGGTTCCGGCCATGCCTCCAAAAGAGAATGCCAGTAACCTGATCTTGGATACTCCGAATATAATTACAAACACTCAAGAGAATTCTAGAACACTTCTATCCCCATCCTACTGAAGGAGATAGAGAGCCCTTCAATCTCATCTAGAATCTCGTCTGATTCGATATCGATTATCTAGCATGCACATAGAGGTGAATGACTCAAGAGGTTGTCTACCACCTCCTGTCTCTAATGGTGAAATTGCTTCAATTATTGATTTTACCCCACTACACCGTTTGTGCAATTCAAATAACTTCTTCAGAGGCAGGTATATTCTGTAACCAAAAAAACAATTATTTTATTGAATCTGCCAATATGAACACAGATATAGAAACAACTGTCACAGATAAGTAACTCTTCATATCTCAATGAAATTAAGTATTTTGGTAACTGTTTTAAAGAGGGATGCTTAAACTTTTTTTAAAACTGACTGCACAAACTTGGTTACCTCTTTCCCAGCTTCATGAATGGAGAAATGTTTAACATTTGAATTAAACTTAAATTAACCATACTCAAGATTTGTTAATGTGAGTCAATATTTTGACTTCTTGTAAATGGGGCTACATCCACATTTACATCCTTAAACTATTTGCTACATCATCGGTGCTGTTGTGACAAATGTTTGAATGAGACTTCTCTCCCCATAGACTCCCATACCCCCCAAAAATGACAACGATGGCTTTGAAAAATTAAGTTTGTGTTTAAAAGAACATTTACAACATGTATTATGAGAACATTTACTGTAAGAGCTGGAAAAAGTACAAATGATATCTTAAGTCCACTGTTCCTCCACCACTCAACCCCCCCCCCCCACAAAAAAAAAAAAAAAAAAAAAATTAAAAAAAAAAAAAATGATAATGACTGTTGTGAAAAAACCAATTTGAGTTTGAAAGGTAGCATTAACTATTACAGCTGCAGCAAATTGCCCATAATATCCTAAGCCTCACTTTGAAGGATATTTCGGTGCACATTGTGAAACCGTGAGTGATCATTGGTTCTTCTTCTTGTCCATCCCAGCAGTCCAGCTCCACACACCGACAACCAGCCAACAGAACTTGGCGATATATCTCCACAGATGACTTGCCTGTAAACTGATGACCTGTACAGGTAACAGGGGAAAGAGAAAGATCATCTTTACTGAAAGGTGACTGCCCTTTTAACTGATGGATGTCCAATATAAAGGCAATTCATCTTTCAATTAAGTGCTACAAACTTGACTTTGAGCTACGTCCTTGATTTGATGAGAATAATTAGGGATGACCAGGTTCTCAGCCTTCATACTCCATCCTAAATTTGGAAATATTAACTGGTTTTTAAGGATTATCATGCTTTAGACATATTCGAAATAATGTACTATTCATTCACAGTAAAGCGGACAAGGGTGATAAGGAAAGAGGATTAAGTATGGTTCAGACTTAAAATAGTCTACGATTAGCAAACTAGTCATTTACTTTTACTGGCTCTTCTGAAATCCCTTCCTGTCCTTTCTAATTATGCATTTATTTCACAATTTGACAACTCTGACAGGCAACAGAGTGAAACCATGAATGCATCTACACCAGATCCCCATCTGATCAGTTGTCTGAGGTCAGACCCTCAGCTCAAGATCAAATATGTAGTGTAAACGCAGATCAGATTAGGATTTAATCACCCTTTTTTCATCCAACAAAGAAGGGAAAATCAGACCCTGTGCAGGTGATCAAAATTTGTTGTGCAAAAAATGATCAAGGGTGACTGCAAATTTGCACAATATGAAAGGCATTCTTTCAAGCTTAACAGCATCAAACAGGACACATTTCTGAAGGTACTAAGCTTGAATGGTACATTTCCGGGTTTAGAAATACATTCTTTCTAGCTTAAGAGCACAAAATCTGACAATCGTATGCATAAAGTGAGAGTGATCTGGGATCAATTATTATTCAACTGTACATCCTTTGGAGGCCACTTCTGCTGAAGCACCCATTTATGCATAGAGAAGGGTCAAAGTAGGAGACAAGTGCAAATGCAAGAGGATCAAGCCATACATGTAATTCAATCTACTAATAATACCCAGCAATCAGACCTGGATGTACTGTAAACATGTATCAACAAAGATATTGAGCACATTAGCATGAAATTTTGGTTCCTTTGTTATCACAAGTCCAAACCCCACATTACAAATGTGAGAACAAAATGGTACCGTTGAGAGACATCTTTTGCCTCACACCTGCTATTATTTGGAGTGGAGGTTTTTACTTGCCAATGAAATGTTTGAACTTGCTGAGGAAATGGTTTTGTCTAAAATATGTTCATATTCAGTTGTTTTTGCTTGCAAATGAGAGAGTTTGGCCTAAAAATTTGCTGGTAATGGGGTAAAGGGTTGATAATGATGGGCAACGAGCCACTGTTGATTCTCACCAATCACATCTCGGACTTTGTTAGTTTCCTGTGATTTACAGACACACCAACACGAATGTCTTGTATGTTGTCAACTGGAATAAAAGGTAAAGTTCAAATAGGGTTCAAGTTTAGCTCAAAGACGGTCCAAACACAGTTCAAGTTCTCCTCTTAAACCATCTGCTACGGCAGGTGGGAATATGGTGAACATATTTTATAACCCCAAGGGGGCACCTAATGGGGTTAAAAGTTGGTACTCACCAATGAGGTATGTGTTGTGAGAGGAATTGATGAAGTAGTGACATAAGGGTTGGTCCATATCTTGCCACAGAATGTATGATTCAGCAGGAATTACAGAATTTTGTTGACTCATCAGGTAATGGGCCAACCCTTCCGATGACAAATGACCTTATCACAAAATGAAAAAAAAAAAGCAATTAAATGTCAAGATTTCAACTTATGTTCAACCATTAAACAAATTGCTTTGCCCAGCTTAAAAAAAGTTAAAAAAATATAAAACACAATACTTGGATTACATCCATTTCACACAACATGTCTTCTTAGTCCATGTTTTGACTTTGCTGTTATTAGTGAAGTCTCCCTTCTTTAATTTGTTTACATCTTACGACCCCCAAATGTTAGTTTCAAAGCATCCTGGAACATAAATTTTGGGAGACTTGAAAGATAAAGCATTGATTTGTTCTGCTAATCTTTGTCTTAAAACTGGTTCTTGTCAGAGGCAGAGTAGTTTGAAATGTCAAGCAGGGAAGGGTTCTGCTAGGAGTCTAAAGTAATGAGGAAAGTAGAGCCATGGAGACGTAGAGTATCAGGGGAAATTTTGCAAAGATCACAGTGGGTAAAAGGTCAACAATACACCTTTCTCCTAAAAGAGATGTAAAAAATCTTCGAGATAAAGAATCAATTAAGATTAAAATAGAACAAGCTAAAGACATTACAATAAGGTAGCATTTTGGGCAAAAATTATTTACAAAGCTTAAATGGCATCTCAGTATGTCAAGTTCAATGTTCCCCTTGCTGATCTATACCTTGAAAAAAATGCACAGTAGCTCCGGAAAAGTGCATAGTGGCAGTGACATTTTCAGCAACAATATTATGTACTCCTAAGGTCCAAGGTTCATTCCTATACCAGTACACTTGCCAATGTTGTCATCTCAAAAAGCAGAACATATATGACATGGTGCACTGTGTGTGGCCAATGGAAAAGTGCTAACTTTAAAGGGGTTCAATGCTACAGGGCGGCAACAAACTCCTCTTCAATGCTCAAAATGTTCACGATATCTATGGAAATCTCATAGGTGTCTGGAAAAAGAATGGTGTTACTTTTGTGAAGCTGTTGCTCTGCAATTTACTGCTCAGTTTTAGTGTCACTCATTTTCAACGGCAGTCATTTGTCTCCCCAAACTACTTGAAGTCTTCAGATATTCTCAACTGACATCTTTTTTGATTGACATCAGATTAAAAAATACAGGGAGGTTCATATTACAGATCATGCAGGGAGTATCTGATTGCACATTGCCTTGCATGCTCACCAGAGGATGCTCTGAAGCAATAAGCTGGAATTGCATCTAGATGAGGATGAATTTAAAACATTTGTTAAGAGAAAGAAGAGTAAGAAGGTTGGGAGAAGTGGAGCGATGGATAACTATGTTTACAACCTTCAGTGAGTCAGAAAATAAAAGAAATTCTGATTTTTGTCATTTTTAAAGCTTAGAGAGCAGAGCAGTTCTGCATAAAAAGGAACAGTTGGCAAGGATGAACCAAGGAGAGTTAGGTAAAATTTGCACCTAAAGGACCGATAGGATGACTCCAGATGTTTTCAAATTTTGTTCAAACTTTAACCTGCAAGCCACCATTAAAATGGGGAAATATTGTAAATAGTAAGCTTCTGTACATAGGCTTCTCCCAACTACACCCCCACTCCCCATTCCTGACCAATAACTTTCAAAACATAACCACCCCACAGTTTGAGAAAAAAATAAGCTGGAAGGTACCCTTTTTGGCAAACGCTTGATTTGCTTCATATTGCTTGACCATTTTGATGGCATCCTGTTCAGTGGAGTATGGGTATAGAATCTCATTGAGACGAGGATCTCTCTGTCCATCATTCAAGAATTTAACAATTTGCTCCTTGGTGAGGTATGGCTTGTTTTTTGCACCTCTGAAAAAAGAAAGAAAGAGACTAGCGTCATCAACTGTTAAAACATTTTTATAAAGGAAAGACAGAATTACAGTGCAAAATCAGTTGCTGCAAACTTATTTCACATGACAGCTAAATCTCACAATTTTGTTCGTATGTCTCTTTGAAGCATCTCTTATATTTCAGGACTTAAATATTGCAAATTTAAAGGGAAATAATCCATTTGTTTTGCAAGAAAAATTCCTCCTCATAAAACTAATATTTATTGACAAAGGGTGACAGATAATAAAATGTAAGACAGTTTGGTAGCCTTCTTTTCAAGAAATAAGTTTCCCACAGATAGAAATTCAGGTATTTGTTGCCCAAGAATAATTTGTTCACCCAAACTTTCAGCAAACTTGTCAAATGATGCAACGTCTGTGGCTCTTTTTGCTCATAGTGTTTTGAAGAGATGTAGCCATTGCTGGAGTTTATGATGAAGACTGAAATGTTGGATAATGTCTGAACCATTTTCTTTGCACTCTTTGCGGGAGCATTTTAAACACAACATTTCCCTTTAAGGAAAAGCAAACAGTTCTTTGCAGTAAATTCACAATGGAGGACCCAAGAGAAACTATGGTCAAATCGTTCTCAGGAGCTAATTATTACATAGGATAGTCCATCACATTGAGTAAAGGTAAGGCGTCTGCATTTTCCCCATTTAGATAGAGCAAAGCATAAATACACATGGACAAAAAATGTAACTGTAATGGGGGAAAGAGGTCACCCAGAGCCACTGTGCTATTAAAAAGCTTAGGGACTTACTGTGGGTAGGTGGTGATTACAAAGTGTAAAAATAGGAGGTAAGTAGGGGCGCTATAGATTTTGCAATATATTTCCCATCTAAAAGCCCATCATTTTTTGAAACACAGATCAACTGTTAAGGGTGATTGTAATATTTTACATACCTGGTTAACTCTCAGGGATATGCACTGATGAATGACATGCCTAACTTACATGTTGACACTATTAATTACCAGGTAGCCTATATGAGTTGTAATTAAAGCTACACAGTATCACAAGTGTAAGCTTGTAATTGCTGTAATCATGTAGGGATGCCTTAAACAGGAAATTTGGGGATAGATTTTCTTGAACCTACTGGACCTCTTAAATAATCAGCTCCGTCATTTAGGAATTGCTTACCAGCAGTTCTTGTGACTATTAACATTGTTTGT
Source organism: Holothuria scabra (assembly GCA_037179385.1). Lineage (NCBI taxonomy): Eukaryota > Metazoa > Echinodermata > Holothuroidea > Aspidochirotida > Holothuriidae > Holothuria > Holothuria scabra. The sequence continues at coordinate 29,182,432 of CM074180.1, read as the reverse complement.
GATGTTTCCTTATACGAGAACTTTCCACTGTACTTAAAGTTACTTCTTAAAATTTGCACACTCCTTGTGAGCTCAATTTAGACTTTAAAAGAACAGGAAACATCAATTGTACTTGCATTCCCAATGGAACTATTGCAACATATGTTTGGAAGTTTATGTAGGAAGTTAAACTTTTATGCAGAGTACATATTCTTTCTTCAATGCGATTTCTTACAGTATCGCACCGAAGAGTTTTTCACAAGAATGTTATAAATCCACCGTAAATTTTCATCAACAAGACTGATAGAAAGTGACAATAAATATTCAAGTCTACTGGGGTGGCAGATACAGTAACAATGTTTAAGTTTATGCATCAGCTGATACACTCCATCTATCTGGCTAGAACCATCATCATAAACGTAAAACAATACACCATGGTCTACTTAATATTCCTTACATACATTTGACAGTACAAAATTTGATAACACCTAAACCAGCCAGTGTTAAAGATTTAAAAACAAATATAAAATGCTTTGTTTCATTATGTATTAAACTGAACACTTTATTTATATGATGAAAACCTGACATTTGACCCTTTTCTAATGGATGATTTCATACTTGCAAACATGGTCATCTCAAAAGACAGCGCATGTACTAGGTGATCCACTTTGCACCTGTTGGGCAAACCACAAGTGCAGCAACACCAGGAACTTCCTATACAGGGACAGAGCATGTAACACGTATATCATATGTGTAGATTGTCACCACCGACTGAGGCGAAAAGTCACACCAAGATGGCTGCTGTGAAGCTTTAAATTGTATGATTTGATGAGGACAATGAAATATTTAAACAAAAGTAAAACCTGAATGGGAACAATATATTCCCGCAATAAACAGGTATTGACTGATTTTGAGCTCACCTTGCATTATTTTCGAATATATTTCAAGTTTCTTGCAAAATCTGTTGATTTGAACTACTTGAGTAAGTCCAAACTTTCACACACACAAAACCATAGCAGACAGCCATCTTGCTAGGCATATACTCATACGTATGATGGCGATAATCTGCCGTGCAGTATGCTCTGTCCACATATAGGAAGTCGGTGAGCAAAACTCAACCTTGGTGGGGTCCAGGGGCAAAACTCTTTTACTCTCTCACTGTTCACACTGATATGTGAAAATCACTTTGGTGTATTCAAAGATCCATTTTAATTTCTCCAACCAGGTGCACCATGACATTTTTTTATCAATTTTAGTATATTTGTAATACTCAAGTCCAAAAACTGAACATTCGGATTTTCACAGGTTATAATTAACCCTCTTCTGCCCCACAGGGCACTTCTGCTACAAACAGAGACCGGGGCTGTCACACGTCTTCACTGTTTCACACATAGCTCGAAACTGCGAGGAGCTACCTGAAAATTCAACCACAACAACAAGAGAGACAATAGTTTAAGGTCACAGGGTCAATAGCCTACAAAAGCCGATGTGGGGCGTGCTATGTCCCCTTTTCCGCCGACCCCCAAGGCACGAAAATATGCCCCAACTGGAGCCAGGGGCCAATAGGTTAAAATTCAGAAAATTGAACAGTTTTACTTGAAATGGAACTGTTGGATGAATGACACTCATATTAAATTAACCATAAACTGTCACTATCAAATATTTCTTCAAATACTAAGGTTACTTGTGTATAAACATTTGTCTAATAACTACCTTAAATTGATATATGAACAGTCTACTACAATGTAAACCTGTTTTGAAGTGCTTTGACAAAGAAAACTTACAGCTCTTGGAAAACACGGTCTACATCTCTTTCATGTACTAATCTCAGATAAAAGGTGAAAAAGCTTCGAAATGTAAACTTCTTAGGATCTATACAACCATCCTGTAAAGGAAACACAAATAAAAAAAATATGAACTCTTCGACAAAGTGCCGACCGTATGTTTGGTCTAAAGGTAAGAGCATCCACCTCTCACACGGAAGGCCCGGGTTCGCTTCCCAGGTTGAGTCATACCAAAGACTCTAACCAGAATGCAAAAATGCATTGAGGTTTCGATGATACATAAATTTTTCATTTCAAATAATGCCATCATGCACCGTTAATCTTCTCGCTCAAATGTTATACTAGCATGTTCAAAAAATAATTTTGTTATTTCAGATGACCTTTGACCTCCATAAAGGACATACATAGATAGATAGACAGACCAACATACAGACACAGACAGGCAGACAAACAGGCAGCTATCTTGAAAAAAAACATTTAAAAGGGTTTACAATTTTTACCCCTGGAGACGCCAGATGACCTTTCATCTCTGCCCAAAACAAGAGGAACCATCTCCTGACCATAATGCATCCACTTTCCCAAATAGGAAATGTATCCAAGCTTCCTAAACATATGATATCACGTTAACAAGGTTTTCAGACTTTGACCATCGGTGACTCCAGATGACTTTTGACCTCCACTAAAAGAAATGGGGACGATCTCCTAACCATAACACATCCACATAACAAATAAGAACTTCATCCAACTTTCCATACTCGAGATATCACATTAAGGAGATTTTCAGACTTTGACTCCTTGTGACCTTAGATGACCTTTGACCTCCACCAAAAACAAAAGGGTTCTCCCTTACATCATAATGCATCAACATATCAACTTTGATATCAATCCAAATTTCCTACCTTGAGATATCGTGTAAACAAGGATTTCGGGGTTTGACAAAATGTGACCCCAAATGACCTTTGACCTTCACCAAAACAGATAGGGTTCTTCCTCACCTCATAATACATCAACATATCAAGTTTGAAAACAATCCATGTTTCCTACCTTGAGATGTCGTGTAAACAAGGATTTCAGGGTTTGACAAAATGTGACCCCAAATGACCTTTGACCTTCACCAAAACATATAGGGTTCTTCCTCACGTCATAACACATCAACATATCAAGTTAGAAATGAATCCATGTTTCCTGCCATGAGATGTTCTGCAAACAAGGATTTCGGGGCTTGACCCCATGTGACCCCAAATGACCTCTCACCGCCAACAAAATTTTAAGAGGGTTCTTCCTTGCATCAAAACACATCAACATGTCAAGTTTGAAATGAATCCAAGTTTTGTATCTTGAGATATCGTGTAAACAAGGATTTTGGGGTTTCACCCCATGTGACCCCAAATGACCTCTGACCTCCACCAAAATAAATAGGGTTCTTCCTCACCTCATAATGCATCAACATACCAAGTTTGAAAGGGATCCAGGTTTCCTGCCATGAGATATCATGCAAACAAGGATTTCGGGGTTTGACCCCATGTGACCCCAAATGACCCCTGACCACCAACAAAATTAATAGGGTTCTTCCTTGCATCATAACACATCAATGTATTAAGTTTGAAATGAATCCAAGTTTCCCACCATGAGATATTGTATAAACAAGGATTTCGGGGTTTGACCCCATGTGACCCCAAATGACCTCTGACCGCCAACAAAATTAATAGGGTTCTTCCTTGCATCATAACACATCAATGTATCAAGTTTGAAATGAATCCAAGTTTCCCACCATGAGATATTGTATAAACAAGGATTTCGGGGTTTGACCCCATGTGACCCCAAATGACTTCTGACCGCCAACAAAATTAATAGGGTTCTTCCTTGCATCATAACACATCAACATGTCAAGTTTGAAATTATTCCAAGTGTTGTATCTTGAGATATCGTGTAAACAAGGATTTTGGGGTTTGACCCCAAATGACCTTTGACCTCCACCAAAATCAATAGGGTTCTTCCTTACATCATAAAGCATCAACACGTCAAGTTTGAAATTAATCCAAGTTTTCTATCTTGAGATATCGTGTAAACAAAGATTTCGGGGTTTGACCCCCTGTGAAACCAGATGACCTTTGACCTCCACCAAAATCAATAGGGTTCTTCCTTACATCATAACACATCCACACATCAAGTTTGAAATTACTCCAAGTTTCCTATCTTGAGATATCGTGTAAACAAGGATTTTGGGGTTTGACCCCCTGTGACCCCAGATGACCTTTGACCTCCACCAAAATCAATAGGGTTCTTCCTCTCAGTATGGGGTATCTGTGTACCAAGTTTGAGAATTGTCAGATATTCCCTTCTCAAGATATCTTGTAAACAAGCAAAGTGTCACAAACACACACACATACACACACACACACATACACACGCACATACACACATACATACACACGCACGCCATCATGAATGCATAGGTTTCTCTTTTCATCGAAACCAAAAAAGGAACCTACTGCCGCTGGGTATAATGCTCTGCACAAGCAATGTAGTAGGGAAAACAAGCCAGTGGGCCACAACTGGAAAAAAGGTTGTGGCCCGCTTGACTTGAACGAATAGATTGGAAACTGGGCCCTAAAACTCTATAACTTAGACAAAGTACCAAGACATACAGAAGTCTATTGGGTTGATGTCAATTGCTTCGAGGAACAGGTCCAAAGGAATATCAAAGCATGAAAATGGTTCTATTGTTGGGATTATTCATGCATCACTTCTCTTAGCATTACGAACTTGTAAGCTTGCATACTTGAAGTTTGAGTTGCTTGTTCAAGAATTTGATAGACCCTTCCATTGATCTAAATGTTCATTGTTTATCAGATACTATGATAACAGCAGCTACTCCTAAGACCTAAGAAGAGCTGCTGGCCTGCCAATCAATTTCAGGATTGGATAATAATCCCTACCTTCATATTTATGAAGATATATGAACAAAAATATATATAAATAGTGAATTAATGATTTAACAGTTGGTAATTAGTACCATTCCAGTTGGAGCAGATGGGCACTGTTGAACTGTTGAATATCTTGATCAGCTGTTGCCCTTGTAGTTTGTTTTTTGTTAGGAATTAGATTTGGGATCAGCACTTTCTTTCTAAGCAAGTTAGGAAATTTCTTCTCCAACAGTGTGCATTGGCCCTATCATTTGTGTTTTAATCATGCAGAACCATTTTGACCATAAAACACCAAGATGAGAGTAAAATACAACAGGTATGACAACATGGCACAAAATTCATGAACCAACTTAAATAAACCTTCTTAAAAAGAAAACCTTGAAGAAAGATGGTAACTTATTTAGCTAGATGAGGTTTAATGACACAACTATAACGTGTTACACAGTGCCAACTAGATAGAAACATAAAGATTAAATACTGTTTCAAATATGATACAAGTTCGAGTTTGGTTTCAAATATAGATGAGCAAGTCCTTCCCTTTAAATGCCTAAAACAGAAAATACAGTGGGCATGAACTACAGCCCTGAGCCAAGGGGAGGGGGGGGGGGGGGGGAAGAGGGGAACAGGGGTTAGGGAGATGGTAAAGTACTTCCATTATACCTCTTGCTTGCATGGGTTCTACACTTGTCTTTTGGTGACCTCAGATGACCTTTAAGTCTTCAACCAGAAAACAATAATACTTTTTTTACTCTGTGCTATGCATTCATATGCCAAGAAAAAGATCCACCAATGTTATTCTTCCCAATGCTATTCTTTGAGGCACAATGTAATTATAACTGCAAGGCTCCTGTAGCTGTAAGAAAGGAATCAATTTGGGCACCTCCATATTCTAAACTGAACATATTCCTCTTATAAATTAAAGCCTTCTTATTCTCGAAATGATTATAGAATTTTCTATCATAAAACAGCTGTTGCACCTAGAATTAATACAGAAAAACAGTTTTATGGATCACACATCCATCCACAAAATATTCTCATGTCTTAGAGGTTGGGTCCATAAAGAAACACACCAGAGGTTTAATACGTAAACAACATCATTCACAACTTGTCTTAGCACCTTTGGCACAATGACACATTCAGTGTGGTTAGTACACTTAAGTTTAGAATAAATGCACTGGACTAATTACTGACAACTGCAGCATTTCTGCAGCTCAGCTGCTGGCTGATAGGACTGCCACTTACATCCACAGTAAATTGCTTACACAATGCTACATATACCAGATGGAGACACAAATGTATATTCAAATTCTGTTGTGTGTGAGAACTGTTTTCAAATCTGGCCTCTGAAAAGTAGCATGCCAGCGCCGTTTTTACAAAATAACAGAAAGATTTTTACACTCGATTAAATTTTAATTGATGCCCATCATTGATAAAGGGAGATTGTGAGGAACCGATTCTTGACTCAAATCCACACAAATTACTACATTGACTATTTTAAACTGTCTGTGACAAGCACACTAGTTCTGTGCTTAAATGCAGCAACATTAAAATTGTTTTTCTTAATTATTGAGGATTGCAGGTGTTCTGGCAGTAATGACTTTGAAATGAGCCAAAATAACACCAGTCTAGCACTCTGGATCAAACTTCTTAATATAACTAAAAATGAAATCAAACTTTTAAAATTAAAATAATGGAAACAAGATAAAGAGCTGCAATCCTTTTCCAATCATACCAATGACGTATTTCATTGCTCCAACAATTTTCACTTTTATGCTTTAAAGATTTTCTTAATCTCTCCCTTAGAACTGGACGAACAAGTAAGACTTTAGCTTGAAGGACTGTACTGATTTCCCAATAGAGTTTACCGAGAGGCCAGACATTTGTAAGCTTTCTAATAAAGTTGGGGTCCTTACAACAACATCTTACATTCATCCTCTGAGAACATTAAAGACAAATACAAAACCTTCTGCAGAAAAACAACTCCTAAGGGACGAGACTTCTGACAGTAATGCATCTCTTCCAATATTCCCAGGTACCCCAAAATTAAATTAGAAAGAGTTCGTCGGTCACGAAGGCAGAGAATGGCTTCACCTCCTTTTAAACAAAGATCAGACTTCATCTCCACCGTTCCCAGGGTTATCTCCTACACTTAAATGACTAACTTGCATGACATAGCATGCCAGAGGTATTAGTTGACAATTATCTCTGATTTGCTGGTCTGCATGAGGTAAACATCATTAAATTTAAAGTTAATTACATCTTTCAGGAAATTCAATGAAGGGTCTCAGGAGTGGGTGTTGTCTCGTTGCTATCACTGCATGGTCAACCTTACCAAGCATCACAGTACATTTAGAATTCTAAGTGGAGACACTGATGTACTTCAGTATTTAAGTGGGCAAGCAATTATATCTCACTTTCTAAACAATCCAAAACTGTTACAGAGAAGAAGCTGCGAAGAAAAATTGAAGAATCATACATTCAGCTCAAAGTCTGACAATTATTCACTTAACCTCTATGTACTATCCTTATAATCTCTCTCTCTATCATTAAAGGGCAAGAGCAGTCACCCAACCTGTGAAGTAGTTCAGTAGACTGTCCTGTTTCATGATTGGCTGTTGAGAGTCATGAGACAACAATTTTTCTCTTAAATGATAAACTAAAAATTACTCCTTGGTTTGTCTTGAAATATATGCCATATTGAAGTCATAAAATATGAAGGAGATACTTTGAAGAGAAATAAGAAGAAAATTTTGGTTTTTAGCTGTTGCTTCAAAATAACTTTGGGGGGACTGCTCTTGACCTTTAAATATATTGTCACAATATACTCTAGATTTTATCATTTCACAGTTCAAATGATCCAAACAAGACTGCATTTATTCAAGGTGAAGTTTTCATTTTACAGCTGCGATAAAGTTTGTGCCTTTAATGATTAAACCGAATTTCAATGTATATTATTCAACATTTCTTTATCAAGTCACCAAATGGAAGAAAAAACAACAATACCTACCTGGTGGTGAATATTTGATGCTTGTAAAACATCCTCAATCCTTTTCTTGTCATCACGTGAACTGGCAAGCATCTTTTTCAATCTATAAAAAGAAAGGTAATTTGAAAAGGATGTTACCATGCTCAGAGATACAAAGTACAAAGTAAAATAAAATATTCAGAGACATTTTGGGATAGCTGAAATATACCCATGAGAATATTCAATGTAAGTCTAGGGAGCTTCATGCTGCTAGAATTGAATAGGAAGTTTTAGCCAATGTTACCCAAGAAAAAGGTGTTTTCTCGGGTGGAGTTTGTCTCTCTAATTGCTGCAGTTAACCTCGTTTAACCCAACCTTGTTGCTCTATTGAGCAAACAGTCTTTGAAGGGGGCTAATGCCTTTAACTTTATTGATCTCAAAATTCCTGAACAGGAATTTCTCTGATAGATTCTGGATTATTAGTAGCCAGCTTGAGATGGCTTAAACTTGCTTTTCACTTCTAGTGTCATATTCCACGAATGGTCCAAAGGCCAAATTCAGGTAAACGTTATCATTGTCTATGTTCCTAGTCAGACTATATATGATGTCATAGTAGAGTTATTATTGTCATTAAGATGGAAAAATGCACACCATAGGTATGCATACAATTGGGTAAACTGCATATTTGATTCAGCCAATTACAGGGTATTATGATGGTTTATGTAGGTAACTCCACACAGCTTTCCTGGTTAGAGGAGGCGATGAAGGGCAGTGCAGATTTGAGTGTTTCAACCTTTCAGCACAGTGTGCTCCCTGTGTATGCTCCTGTAATGTTAGTTTTTGAAGCTCAAAGCATTATTTGTAATCAGTTTGATTCAACAAGTCACCTCAGTAACAACCACCCATTCATAGGAGCTCTTTCATCATATTCAATCCTCATTTATAGATTCAACTAAATTTTGTTTGTGATTGAAAACATAATGAACCTTCAGGGGAACAAATCCTTGTACCCTGTCTCACTTTTGGTTTTAAAGTTGAATAAAAGTTGTACTCTTTAGCCAAAAGTGCATTCTTCTTTCTCACAGTGTTGAATGAAGAGTAGAGGGGAAAACATGCTGATAATATGTGACTGGTCCAAAAAGTGTCCCAATAAATTTTGTCCAGGATTGTAGCTATACTGTTTTTTCCCCATACATGACTCTGGCATGAAATCAATGCCCAAGGTGGATAGAAGAATGAACTATGCATTACCAACAAAGGGTATTGTTAGGTTTGACGTTTCTATTGATTAAAACCTCATTCAAAAACTAATTACAATAAATTATTTTGCTACAGAACAGCTTGACCGATCCATATGTCCAACTGACCATTAATACTGAGGGTATCATATATACATGCACCTTATGGCAATGATATTGAGGGCTATTATTGTTTGTTGACAAAAGCTGTAAAGGCAATCTGTTTTGCCACTTGACTGGAAAACATACACATAACATAGAAAATGAAAATGATGCCAGCAAACCTATATGCAGCTTGAATAAAATCAAATTTCCTCCCTTTATCAAAATCTCATCAAAAATCTTTCATTCAAGGAATGGTTTAACCAAACACTTAAATAAACCATCCATACGCAATGGTGGTTCCACTCAGAAACACAATGTATTTGATATTTAATAATTATTACATCAAGAAATCAAGAGCTACCGTCTATTCATAAAAGAAAAGCATTTCCTTAACAAAATTTTTGGATACACATTCTGGAAAACAAATTTCACGCCACTAAACGGAAAGTGAAAAGAAAAGCTACTAATGAACTATCTCATCGTGATATCACTTGCATGCCATTAAGCCAGTACACAGCTGCAGAAGATATCAACCAAATTTAACAGCAGTTACTTTCATTATTATTCACAAAGAGGAACTGGCGAGACTGGAATTGCTACATATGCATAATAAGTGTGAATTTTTACATATGCTCATCTCAAACCTGCTTTCTCCAGACATTCAATTTTTCCTTTTTTCCTTAAACTCTTTCTGCCCTAATGCCCTTGAGGAAGAGCAGAGAATAAATTTTTAATTCATTTACCATTCTCGGGAAAGGGCTCAAGGCACATTAAAATACGATTAAATAGCAAGTATTCCTTCGTTCTTCACAGTTCAACAAGAGAGCATTGTGTTAACTTTTTCAATCAAGTGTGAGAGGTGAAAATGTTGTTATGTTACTCACTCCTCATTAGTATTCATTAAAATTCTACTGAAAGGAAACCCAGACATTAAGCATGTGTTTATAACTGTAATTGGAAACAAAAAAAATAAAAGAAGGAAGAAAAAAATATACAGGTCATCTCCACCCAAAAGAAGGTAGAGATAACAATTGTATGTTCATAAAGACCAGATAAACTTACGTTTTGATTGGAATTTTCCCCTCACGATTCACAAGAATAGTTAGCTTGACATACCTGTGCAGTAAATGAACAAAACGTGTCAAAAATACATTTAAAGAGAATTCAAAATGTAATTCAATTTACACACAAAAATAATTCACTTGACAAAAATAATTGGAAAAGGCTTGGCCCTTTCATGGTCTGAGGTGCCATGCTCAGAAAATTAAAATCACAATGAACAGGTGATTTTACTGAATTAGTAAAAAAGACAGAAATATTCCAGGCTCTTTTCAAGTATGGCAAGCTTTTTCTCCCTCTGCAAATATCAGATCAGGGGCAACATTTCTTGCCAGATAATAGTGTTTCTTGATGCTCCCATAAGCATAGCTGTTTCTCATCTTAGGTTACAGCTAGTATCCCAGTCTCCCAACTAAAGAAAATTATCATAATGGCATCTCTGGCAAAACACTCGGATGGAATTCTCAGTCAAGTGTATATGACGTTAATGAATAGCGACAACACAATTGAGTTTCAGCAACATTAATTATCAAGACCATCCCCATGATATATTATTTTAGTTATAAGGTAACAACAGGTTTACTTATGTTGCTTCCATAAAACTTCCCTAGCTCCTTCATGCAATAATCCAAATAACCTAAAAATATTCATAAATGATTTATATTGCACCACCATCATAAGATCCGTGTAGCAACTTTAGATTGAAAAAAGTTGAACAAAACAAGTATGATTCAATCTTTGACTTGAAAAGATGACAAATTGTTTGACTGCATCTATATGTACAGGTAGTCTGATCCACAGAGAAGGAGCACTACAAAAGCAGATGCAGACACAAATGAAACTGCCTCAAAGCAGGTTATCCACCATATGAGCAAAGAGTACATTGGACTTTGAAATGGACAACCCATCTATTCTCTACAATGTTATCCACCATAGACAAACAACCTCAATTATAGTTTTTTAGGCCCTCATCATCATTCTTACAATGCCAACAGCAGAAGCTTCACAGCCTCACCCTTGAAAGTTCAACTTTAAGTGTCCTGTGATCTCAGTGAATATTTTATATGTCCATTCATCAAACAGGATCTAATTAAGTACTTTACACCATACCACTCAATTGTTGTAGCAACTATCATTGATCAAATGACATATTTATTTTATGATGTCAATTGTATCCTATCCTCCATCAAAATTTCAATCTCTTTTCTTAGGGGTGATGCATTGCATCGTTGAGAACAAATAAAAAATTATTGAAATGGCATCCATGCACCAAACTAAGACCATCCTGTTGCTTATGAATCAAGATCTATTCCTGTTTTCTTGCTAAACACAGGACAGGAATTCTGCCCATGATGACCAGTAGATAAGCAAGCAATATAAAACTCAGATATGATAAAGTACTTGACAATGGTATTATGCTAAAGCTTATGTTTTCCATACATTCATATACACACTTCATTGACTTCTCAAGTTCTGGTGCAAACATACTACATTTTTTTTTTTTTACGAAAGGTGAATACGTGAATTAAGAGACAGAGATGAATTGTGAACATTATCTCAAACATACAAAGATTGTCTTCAACCTAAACCAAACTTTTCACGCAACGAAAGGGGATTTGGAATTAACACAAAAAAGAGAGATACTTACATTTTTTCCAGTAACTGGAATTTGGATGGCGTTTGATTGGACCTGCTGTATGCAATCCGCAGCAATTCATTTGACCAAACCTGTGTTGAAGTTATCATTGAAAAGTTCATTTAATAATGAATGAAAATAAATTGTGAAATTTTTCTCAAAGGTTGGTATCATGAATAGTAATGTACATCTTTCTGAATCAGTACCCTGGTCATAATGCAATGAGAAAGATCAAGGCAAGGCAGAACTGGTTCTCAAATGTAGAGTGAACATTAAGGGTTTGTGTTCAGCTAGTTGCTATGAAAGAGCAATTGGTGGCAGCTGTGAATGGTTAGATAGTTAGTTATCTAGATAAAGTTTTAACGCCCAGTTTCCAACCTATTTGTTCAAGTTGAGCTGGCCACAGCCTTTTTTTCCAGTTGTGGCTCACTGGCTTGTTTTCCCTTCTCCATTGCTTATGCAGAGCATCACATACAATGGCAGAAGGTTCCATTTTACAGTCTTTGGTATGACTCCAGCTAGGAATAGAACCTAGGGCCTTCCGTGTGACAGGCAGATCTTCTTACCGTTAGACCATACGCGCCGTTGGATGGTTAGATACAGATATTCATCACCCCAGGCAGTTCCACTTCTTCCAAACTTTGCCAGTAATATGCAATTTATATGCAGCAAGGGGTAAAGTATATGTCAGCGACGTGAATCTTCTAACTTCTGGTTCCTCCCACAGCTGCCTAAAACTTTTCCTTGTCCATACACAATCCTAGTTTATTTGGGTATATCCTGGTGAACACACCTGGTCCTAAGTGTGGTCAGAACACACTCTCTAAGTGCATATCGGTCAGAACACACTCTTTAAGTGCATATCGTGTAATATGAGCTACTGTGCTTTTTTACAGTTTGGTGTCAATCAAATAGGGGATTTAGGTATCCAGCACCTTGGATTGACAAGTAACAGTCTCTTTTAAGCCATTGAGAGCCTTTGAGTGACACTAACAATGGACCATACTAAAAATTGTTCCAAAGTGACATTGGTGTAAGGTACTCAGCTACAGAGGCTGAAGGAACAAATGCTGACAATGATCTCAGTCAACACTAAAGAACCCACAGACACTTTGTCAGGTCAGGTACAGAGGTCTGTGGGTATTGCCTTTGGTAAATCAGATATATGCCCACAGATGTCTGCTAATGAGTCAGTTTCTGTAAGTAGAAAAAGGATCCAGGTGTAGTTTATATTACAATTTCCACCATAGGCATTGCTAACGGTAACAGTTCAGCTTGTTAGATAAATTTGGGGATAGAAAAGGATTCATGTTTGTGTTTAATGATTTGACAATATGAAATCTCTTATTCCACTAAGGATGTCTGAGTGCCTGTGATAAGGTCAAAGCTGTCATACTACACAGTACACCCAATGTTAAGCTATGTTTTTGCATGCATAGCAGCACATTTTTAGCAAAACAAAAAATAACTGTGGTAGGATTTGAAAATGAGGTAAGCACATAAACATCTGGTTTGAAACTCTGAACTCTTCAGTCAGACATGACTGCTACTTTTCCAGTATCAAAAATTTCACCCACACATTGAATTCATGACAACATTTTATTATCATTATATTCCAATTTCCTGGGAGGGTTTACACTTTTAAGGTTCTACACATTTTCTTTACAAACTGTGGTTGACACTCATTTATGGGAGATGATCCAAAGCGTGTGGTATATGACAGGGAGAGACATGTTCCCTTTAATATTTGAAAATGTCCTGCTTGACTTCAAATGACTTTTTCACACCTTAATCTCTTGGAAAAAGAGGTTATGTTTCCACCTTCCTCCCTGATATTCAAGCCAATTGCTGCCCTTAGACTCATTATTTAAGGCTAGGGGAAAAAAAGAATTCAGCATAGCACTTTAATTCATACAAAGAACATCACATGCAAACTATGCTCTTAACATTAGTCACATTTACTTGGGATATTTAGCCTACGAGGTGTAGCAGAAGTTATCACTTCTACAGTTAACCCAAGAGCAGAGAGAAAGAGTGCACACTTTAAGGAGGCTGTATTCTTCATGATTACTGTACACATTTGTTGGACTGAAACTTTGTCATACAGATCTGTAATATCTGCATGAAGCCATTCGTGAATAATCCAAGCATCATTTACTTACTACATCATCCTAGTAAAAGAAAGGATCACCCAAATTTGCCCATTACTCAATAAAAGAGACATTCAAAAATAACCAATAATGGACAATCAAGTCTGAGAAGCTTTGGACAACATTATAGGACACATTAACATGATTCACCCTAATGCATGATAGAAGTGTGAATTTGTGAAAGCATGTTATACATTTGCATGACAATGTATGATTGTGAAGATGGGAGATTTAGAAACAAAACACTTTTCAACAGAAATGGCCTTGGAAGTAAAAGCTGTAGTGTGTCTGTGAGAAAAAAAGACTTTTTCTTTGAAAATTACAGCAAATTTCATGTGCACTAACTTGACAAACTTTGAAATGGGAAACTTTGCTCCTTTATTTTGTCTGTAATAATAGGAAAACTCTCATTCACAATGAAGCACTTTAAAGCACAAATATGCAGTCAACCCAAGCTTATATTGAAACAACAGCTACATCTCACGAATTTCTCATTATTTACCAATATCTTTCACGTTGAGTATGTTAGAGGAAAATGTATACATGTCCAAGGAAAACTAAGGAGTTGCTTCTCCAAAATTGCAAATTTCATTGGAAAAAAAAAATGCCACATGATTCTCCAGAGCCATTTCTGAAATAGTATAGACTACTACATTAACCCAAATTGGGATGACTGCTCGTGCCCTTTAAACTGTTACCTTTAAAACTTACTCTTCCAGGAAATTTCTGGACAGCAAATGAATCAGAACCCCATTACAACTCGTCTCTCCAATACAACTGAAAACAATTTCTAGCAGTCACAACACAGCTGGTGGCTATTTCTAATTTTAGATTCTCTGTCAAACTTTTTTCTATGACCTTTCTGCTTGCCTTGGGCTCTCATTTCTATTTTTAAGGTACTTGGTACAAACAGAGCACATTAAACAAGTGACAGAGAAGTCATTACATCACAATAATCTCACTGCACTGTGAAAGCACAACCTTGTTTTGACAGCTGCAATGTAACACATTGTATAACAGCAAAACATAACGCACAACACAAAACTGGATTTATTTTAATCATTAAGGAGGAACAAGTGAGGTTGTTTACTCTCTGTCCATTGACCATGAGAGAAATGCAGACAATACATAACATCAATGGTACAGTTATAGCATCTGTCAAGGCAATGGTCAATTTTTTCTACTTTGTTTTGCACTTCTTTCAGTATCAAAGGTTTCCATAATTAGTATCAGATTGTAACTCACACTAACTGAAAATTGATACTAGATGCAAAACAGGTCCACATTTGAGATGGATGAATTCCAGCCCCCCCCCCCCCTCAAAAAAGGTGATTAAAATTTTAAAACATTGCAACAAAGATAATGAATTGTACTTATGCTAGTAAGTTATTGATGTTGACATTGTGATAAGTAGAGCATGGCAGATAGCAGACAATTTTTTGACTCCTCACAATGATGCACTTCCTCAGATATCTTCTAGGAGATAAAAATGTTTTTTTACCTGAGAATAGCTGCATTTTGCAAGGAGAGTGTTTGCTCCCCTTCCTCCCACAAATACCGACCTTCAATAGTTATTGATTTAATTTGAAAAGGAGGGATTGGTTCTCTGCAGCTTCAAGATGAAACCTTTTTGTTTATGCAGGTTAAGATTTTTGTTTCACAGTCAGAGATATTAAAGTGAACCTCAAGTGAAAAAATTAAAAAATTTATATCCAGCTGCATGACAAATGATTCCTAACAGTCCCACTTGCATCTTCATAGGACTTTCTCCAGCCAAGATATTCAATGTTGAAATTTATTCACATAAAATAAATTAGTGTATTGTGCAACAATTTGTGACTTTCTTGCTGTTCTATACTCACATTACCTACTTGTTTCCCTTTAAAGTTAAAAATGTTTTTGTCCTTGGACACTTCCAGTTTGCTTTCATAGCATGTTACAGGGAGAGGGATTGATTAATTATACCACCCCATAAGAGTAAGAGTGCAATCAGACCTTGGTACAAGGGCCAGTAACTTTCAGAAAAACAAAGAAATACAAAGATTGTATTTTGAGTAGTACAACAATGACCTATACATATTATACAACATATTATTGTACAATGTACCATTTAAATTTGAATGAATAAATTTCAAAATTTTGTATCTTAGCTCAAGAATGTCCTATGAAGATGGAAGTTGGACTGTTAGAATCCATTTTTGATGTTGTTTAATATACATATATTTTTTAAGTTTTTTGACTTGAGGTAAACTTTAAACTGGCATGAGGAAACATCCTTCCTTTAACAGGAATATAAAATTTCTATGGCAATTGTGGAACCTAAAATTTTGACAACTTGAACACACTTAAAATTTTACATGCTTTTCAAAATTCACTCCATTCTCTTGAAACTTCCAACTACTATTTTACACACACTACTCAAGTCACCAATTGATTTTTCACTATTAATTTTTCTCACACTTACAACCCAACTTTTCCCCAAAATTCTCTCTATTACAAATTTGCTCCAAAGCAAACTACCTGCATACTCTCCGCATACATCTTACTTCATGCCAAATGAGTAAATTGTATCAAGCACCAAGGGGATGCATCCTTCAAGATTACAACAGATTTTACAATGAAGATGTATTGTTTTCTTTTACATTTCTGGCTATACCTTCCCCTTCTTCCCTCTTTTCATCCAAACACAGAGTTCCCAAAGAATTTGCAATACACTACATTACTTTCCCAAGAGCTGAGACAGGAAGCCAACCGACAAAGCAGCTGCCACTAAATGGCTGCGGTTGAGTGGTATGCAATGACCATGGGGCCTATCAATCCAGTTGCACAAACTGAAAACAGCTTTAAAGCATTTATGGATTACGTTGCAGCATAGATGTGTGTCTAAGCATCGTTATTACTGTAACAAGACTACCCAAGCTGGGAGAGTTGAAAAATAATTGGATCCTGGCGGAAAAAAGAGCTCTAGTGTTAAAACAGAGCCAGGCAAAGAAGCGAAAGATTCACACATCACTTGAAATCATCTAAAGAAGATGACACTACTGTGTGAAGAATAAACTAAAAAATACTTTGGAATGATCTAACAAAATAGTATAGAATAAATCTGCTAGATTTACGAGACTGTGTCGCGTGTTCTCTTTGGGGTTTCTCTATATCCTTCACTGTATGTTTTTTTTTGTTTCCTTCAAAGACAGTCATAATAGAATGATATTTTTCATGGAGGACAGAGAAAAAAAAGAGGGAGAAAAGCTTTAATACATCAGATGAGGGAAGGGGTTAGAAGGTGGCCAAAAGAGCAAGGGGGAAAAACCACAATCAAGTTTGATTTACGTGAAAATGTACATAGTCTTACATATCTCATGTAAAGGCCATAAAGTATTGAACCAAAGTTTCCCCAAACTCCTGAATTTGTTTAACTTACTGAGGGTGAGCAGGATTTATACATTTAAATAGGAGGGGTGTAGTAGATTGTAAATAAATATCCTAAGAAGGTTTATCCAGAATTTTTACTGTTTTCCCAATTCAGTTATTTCAAGACCCTCTTCTAATTCAAATGAAAGAAAAAACTTGCCTTATGCAGCTACTTATCAAACACAGAGCAGCTGGCCATGACTTTCAATTGCTCAAGGCCTTATCAATACATATCAATGTTATGTGTAACCAGATCTGGAGCCACCACAGCACAAGTCACTGTTGACCTACCAGAGTGAGCCACTGCTTGAATCAATGTTAATAGAGTGCCATCACAAACTGCAGTTAGAAATATAATAATATTCCAACATATAATTTTTAGGGTGGTGGTGGTGGAGGGGTTGGGGTGATGGAACACACCCTCTTTAAGTATGTCTCATTTTCCTTAAAGGTCAAGAGCAGACCCTCATAAAAATTATTTTTAAGAAAGAGCTAAATATGACAATTTTATAGCTATAACTCTTCAACATATTTTCCATCATATTTTTAGACTTCAATATTGCATATGCAACTTTAGCCAAGCAGTTTATTCTTGTAAATTTTACATTTGAGTAGAAAAAATGTCACATGACTCTCAACAACCAACCACAAAACTGAACAGTCTACTACACTTCTTTAAGTTGGGGTGACTGCTCTTGCCCTTTAAGGTGGCTGACTTGTAAAATCATGTGTGCTTCCCTCAGATGGTTACTGTAACCATTAGTGCTGATACATTTTTGAAACAAGTTGCACTGTAAATTATACTTGTGGTGTATTGAAAAAGAAGAAGTTGAAAAAGAAGAGGTATTTTTAGGGGAAAAGAAAAATAAACTTTAGGCTAAGAATAAAACGTTATTCTACAAAGAATTTTTTTGGGGATAAGTGGCCATTATTGAAAAGTATTTTTTGTGGAAAGGTAACATTATCACAAGATTTTATTCCAAGGGCAAAAGCAGACTTATTCGTTTGTTGTGGTTTTGTCAATGTCAGAATGTTAAGGAAACAGAGAGTCTCTTCAAATACAAGGCATTTTTAGAAAAAAACTGTTAAGAAAACTTGAGTATTGTAGATTACTATTACTGAACAGAAAAACCAGCTTTTGCAATCAGCTACTGTTAATGGCAGAAGGCAGTATTTGGTTGAATTATTTCCACACAATTGTTAAGTACATTTCACACTACACATGACTGACACCAATTGTAGTATTTTTGTTGCAGCAGAATCTTGCAACTTCCATAGTTTGTGAATCAAAATGATTCCTAGGAAGAGAAGGGATGATGTAGACTAAAATGTGTAGAAGTTATTCACGTGATGCACAACGTGATGTCAGGCTGTCTCAATTTTGGCATACTGGATGGCACGAGCAAACAACAGCACCTTAGTAGCAATTGTTGTAAAATGGATGTCTGGATGAAGAAAACAGAGAGATGTGCAACGCAGTGACGTCAGTGCACAACCTCTACAGGTGGTTATATTAACAAAATGGGGTGAAGCACACTCTGCCCATATCACTGAACCCATCCTGTCATGTGATTTTCACAAGTATGTGTACTAATGATGATAAAGTTTACTTACATTTAGCAAGCAGTATTTTTGTAGATGAAACAGAAATGCATTGAAAATCTTACCTCTGCAAGTTGAGAAGTGTGTGAAAAAAATGTCACAAAAGAAATGTTAACCATGTCTGGTCCAGTAACCACAGTAACAGCTTTGGCCTCCAAACTCTCCTCTTTGGCGCCCATGCAGCAGGTGTCACGAACCTTTCCATCCTTTAGGTCAGAAAAGAAGAAAAGCAAAAGATGTAATATACAGTTAGCGACGAGGGGCTTCAATTTTTTCCAAGAATATAAAAGCAATTTTGATTTTCTAGAGGAAGGATGAAGAAATAAACTTTTTAAGCAATGGAAATAAACCTTACACACATTCAAGTTGAAAGGTATCCACAGTACTGTAGTATACAGTTTTATTAGATTGCCACAGAGTATGTGCAGGTATAAATGGTATACACAGGGTCATAGAGGTAGTTGAGGACCAAAATAGACTGTTGCAACACAAAACAGATTTTCCATGATATTCAAAGAAGTCTACATGAATAATCTCTTGGTACACAAGAATAAAATCAGAAGAACATAAGTACAACTCTTTGTAGTAAGCTCTGAAGATAAACTTCAATGTTTTCAACATTCAACAAAGTGGCTTTTCAGCTGCAGAGGTAAATTTTTGTCTTCCCTATTTCATGAGAATGTCATACATCAGACTGAAAAAAAACTTGCCAATGCAAGTTTTCTGAAGAGGTTTTTAACCCTTGAAACTTTCCCTCACTTTGATCTCCCCAGAACCATCTTCTCTAAAGTTCAGGTCATAGAGTTTAAAAAATCTTTTCCAGTTCTGCAAAATTCTGCCATCTACTGCTGCAAGAGACAGACAGCGAAACTACAACATCAACACTTAACTCGTTTCTTCGAGCAATAAAGGGTAGGAATGTTTACATAATTAGAAGTAATGTTGTCAGTTCCCCTAAGATATGAGGTGACTGAATTCAAATCAATTCTTTGTAGAATCAACAAGAGCATTACCTACAGTACTTCTCAGCTGCATGCAAATTACCATTAATTTAAACCGAAATGTGTATCCCTTTCTTGATCAGTGTCAAGCAAAGGCTTCAAACTGAAGCCAAAATATTAATGGAAATTGGGATGTGTTTGTCAAATTATTCATAGACACTTTCAAAGACCATCTGGATATTTTCCTGTTTTGCATTTCTTTGCTCTTTAACGGCCTCTGTAACCAGTCCCCCATTACAACCTGTGATAGTACAAGAGATACAAAGACTGCATCTAGTACACTTATTACTAGCCCAATGAGACAAAGAGTTGAGTGCTGTCAATTCATCTCAGTGAAAGACTTCATGGATGAGACCCAAGCTGCCACTTTTCATTTTTGCAATTCAATGAGATTATTGAGCAGGAATTTCTCCTGGCGCATCTCCTAAAGGAACTGAAGGTGTACAGCATACTACATTTTTCTGTTAGCGTTGAAACAACTCCATGATCTGTCTTGACAGTGCAAACTGAACGTTTCACCAAGTTCATTATTCCGAACTAAAATGAAGAGGTATAACTGTACATGGGCATCCTCTTCGGATGGAGTGTTTTCCATCTTGCAGGAAAGATAGGTCAACAACTTTTATATTGAAATCAATGACATGAACATGTTCTTGCATATTTAGAGGGTCTTTTCATGAACATTATTAATAAAAGTGGCCCCAACTTCTCTCTTGGTAGTTTTTATTGAAGAGTTGAGAATCAAAAGCAGTGTTTAAACACTGCTGAAATAATGGATATTATTGTTTAAGACATACAACAATATAAGGAAAACCTCTTTACAAGCAAAGAATTATATTGTTTGCCTGATGTTTATTCCCATATGTATAAACTGACCATGTCCTAATTAAGACAATCTAACAGCTTCTTTTTCCAACCCATGCTGTCACATTGCTTCTTAAGCAACACAGACACCCCAAGTAGTCAAAGGTGGTGTGGCATCTACGTTTGTTACATGATCTGTCGTCTCAGGTAATCTATGCTTTCACTGTGTTCACACTGCTTGAAAAGCAATTAACACATACTTGACTGGCCTGTAAGCTAGCCCCAAAGATTACATAACTTTTTATGTAATTTGATATTTATCTGGTAGTGCCAATCAATTAATCAGATGTGAAACCTGACTACATCAAATGTGTTTATGTAGCGAGCCTCATTTCCTCTCTGAGGTGATGAGATGTAATCAGGCAGAGAAGGACAATCTTTCAAAAGCGGTAAGCAGGAAAGTTTCATCATACAACCAGTTCCTTCAACATGTGCCTTTTATAGTAATATATACT
The DNA here is from genome assembly GCA_037179385.1 of Holothuria scabra. Taxonomy (NCBI): domain Eukaryota; kingdom Metazoa; phylum Echinodermata; class Holothuroidea; order Aspidochirotida; family Holothuriidae; genus Holothuria; species Holothuria scabra. Next base: position 29,161,256 of record CM074180.1, on the reverse strand, counting down.
GTATGAGAAAGAAAAATCAAATGTAGAACCATGAATAACTAAATTAATATCTCCAGGTTAGTTGTCTGGCTTTAGTTTTATTCAACACAAGGGGTGAAGAGCACTTTTTCCCCAGATTTTTCCCAATGCTATCAATGCATACAATAGCCAATGGAACATTTGATATCTTTTTGGGAAACTATTTCTCCCAACTCTGTTTTACAGCGTTTTTAAAACAAATTTGGGCGAAACTCTTAGTCTTCCAAACATTTCGCAGATGTGCATAGTGCCCTTTCACCCTGACCTTTACCCTCTTCACGAAGGGTCCCCTTTAGAGTTCTTGCACTTACCTTTGGTACAACTGCATACTTGCCGTTCCTGGCATCCCGCAGATGAGCCAGTTCCAGACAGTCAACATCCTGATAAAGAAAGACAATTGACAACACCATTTCAAAAAAACTGTACAAAATGTTGAACACTATGAATGGTTTCCTTCTCCTCCCCTTTAGCAAACGGAACAAACTACCACTGTGCTCCTTGGTGCTTAGCACAAGCAATGAAGTACGAAAAAGAGGCCAGTGAACAACTGCTGGCAAAAAAAGGCTGTGGCCAGCCAAAGTTACAGCAATGGGTTAGAAACTGAGCTGTAGAAATCCATCTAACTTAACTAAACTTACTCTTCAGCAGATAAAAAGTAAGAAATAAAAAATCACAACAATATATGTGCAACAGGCCCATCTTACCCAAGGGCAAAATCATGCTCCAGCATTTTGGAAATAATTATTATATTGAAGAAAAATTATAGGAGGATCTAAAGGAAAAAATCTAACCCTACATTTCAATAGGAAAAAGTGAAGACAAAAAAAAAAATGACAAAATGGGTTCTACTTTGGAGAACAAGAATAGATAAAGAATAAATTTGACACTATAAGCCAAAACCAAAAAGGAAACATCTCAATAAAAAAAAATCAAGACTAAAGATGAATATTATAAAAGGAGATCTACATACAAAAGGAACTTTTAAAGAAAAAATTTAAAGAAGAGATGTACATTCCCTATCATGCTTCAACACTTCCAAAGCAAACACACAATTCCCAGGTATCTTTCAATTGCAGAAGATGATGTTGTATCCTTTAAATGAGACTAACAAAATAGCATGATGGCATTCTCTGAGACAAAGCAAAACACACTTTATATTTCAGGTCAGCTGCCTATCTTGTGTCGGTAACGTATGACAAACATGGGTCATTTACACTGAACATTGGGCTGAGCTGCTAATTAAAAAGACATTTGGAAACAATGTCCTGCAGGGTTGTACTATGGTTTGAGCAGCACTGAGCAGATGCACCAGACACTGCAAGCAAATATATGTCTCTGTATGGCCAGCAAAAATCTGTCTACCAGAACCAAAAACTAGTGTAGCCCCAAATTTATTCACTATAGTGACATGAGGCAAAATGAAAATTTTATAGCTGAAGATTGGAGTAGATGCTTTAAGGGATAGGGTGGGGCAGTTCTGCCACATAAGACTATTTCCTGGCACTCAAATTTGGTGAGCTACAACCCTCATGTTCTGGGAGCCTGCTTCCTACCTCAGTTGGAAAAGTTATCACAAAAGAATATTTTACATTACCTTATGGTATTACTAAAATAAAAAATTAATGTTCTTGCAACACAACATATTCTTGATAATTGCACAGACATTTTGTAATGCAAGCACATTGTTTGCTGTACTTTGACAACTGAAGAAAAGTATAACAGCTTTTTTTTTTTACTAAAAAAACAAGTTACACCACTTTTACATTAAGTCAAATCCTGGATAGTCCCAATCTGATACCAAATCCTCATATTTTGGTTTGTAAGGTGTTACATTCATGCCTAGAGACATGTTTATCGTGCCTGATACCATTTTTCAAGGATATATTAGCATTTAAGAGATTAGGTTAGAGTTGGAACATCTTGAGACTCATTATTTTACATGATATACTGTGCATATTGGGTGATCAGCTGATCTTGTTTACAATGAATATTCATAGACCCAGATGCCAAATCCACCCAGTGAAGACATTTGTAGGTGTTGGCACCCAATTTTATAACATGCATAACAGGTGACCAATTGAACCAATTGGTTGGAAACAAGGTCCTAAAAATCAATCTAACCAGAAACCTGTGACCAAATCATATCTTCCTTCTGGTTCAATGATGACTAATTGTTTTTATCTTATATATGCAAGGAACTCATCACACAGTCACATTATAGCCTCAACTCCTATGCAATTGGTCAAAACAAGCAGATCAATTAAAATTCTTTCAATTCCAAAAATAATCGGCAGCAAGAGCCATTATGTGTAATTACAGGCAAGTGTTTGTGACTAATTGTAACAGTTCAGCCAGCTGACCATGCTGAAGCAAAAACAACATTAACTCCTCTAATAAATCATGTCTACTTTAAAGTATGTGAGCTTATGATCTAAAATTTCCAATAAGGCTTAGCTTTAGAGTTATTCTTTTGTGTTTTTTTATATTGGTTTGGCTTTTGCACAAATCGTTCACTATGAAGTACACACCACCAAATTCATAATAATTTACCAATTAATGAATGAAATATTTGTAATATTTTAAAGTGGAACAGGAATTGAAATTACTGCCCTTGTACTGTAAGTGCCTGGAAGTTCCTACCACAACATGTAAGTCAAAAATATTTTTTTTTTCAAATTTCCAGACTTGTAGATGCAAAATGGCAGCTGAACGAGTCTTTCAGTTCCTTATTTCCTCACAAAATATCAAAGTGCTATTGATTGTACTAGAATATGCATGATCTTTTGAAGACAATCAGAAAAACCTATTAATCTGGTGTGGTTTCCAAAGAAAAATCCAACTTATTTATAAATCTCTGATATTTTAGACTCAAACCTGATCTAGAATGGCCTGTAGGTATCACAGACGAATTCTTTCAAGAGTAGGCATTGTATAAATTCACTGTTCTATGCTACATAATGTTAGCCTATGAATGTTATCCAGAGCAGACCTATGGAAAGCTGCATACCAATTTTTCTTTTGCGGTTTTATTCATAATGAAAACATACACTAATCTTAGCATTCTCTATCATACCTTACATTATACTTAGTCATTTACCAAAGACTATTGCAAAAGTTCTACATAATACATGTAAACTATGCATTTAACTCCTTTTTCAATAGGCTATTTATCAAACATTCAGGTCTTTTGCAATTTATTCATTTTCAAAGACCAAGGATTTAATGTAAGTGGCTATGTGAATGATTCAAATGGATGTATTTTCATGTTTGCTTGCTTTAACTTTCTGGCCTGTCTCCGATACAACCACAGCCAAGGGCCTTTACATCCATACACTAAACCTTTCCACTGCTTCATATAATATAATACTGTAGAATTTTAGAAGATTTATTTTTTGTTTCCATGACTAATACCTTAATTTATTTCAAGATTGAAAGTATTTTCGATACCACAACCACACCTCAAGTCCTTTTTTGACCTCGGCTTGAGCACATAACACCTACCAGTACATTTTGCCAAGGACCATCTAACTTGAGAGTACTGAAAGAAATTGTTTCTTTTTCGCAACACAGCATACACACCTCTATTACGAGCTCCACTGTATGTAAACAACGTAGTAACACACTGGTTAAGCTTTCAAGGACCTTGTTTTACATCTAGAAGAGGGCTTCTAAACTCTTGACATCCATACTGGTACTTGTAAAAATATTTTTTTTTTTTCAAATTTTTAATTTACAACAGGTTTCTTTTAATTACAAATTTGTAAAATTACATGACTATGGAGGGTTACCATTTATAACTGCAACTGATTCTTAAGAATAAGGCCATTTATAGGTAAAGAAGTTGTGTTCCTGTGACACAGTTTTGCATTGATGCAATGGAGACATGACTTGCTTTATCTAGAGCAAACAAACAGCTAGGTGACATTAATGAGATGTCACTCAAAAAACCAGGAAGGTCATTAATTCTTGCCAATAGGAGATTTTACATTGTGTGGCATTCCATCCTTTAAAGGGAATAAGCACTTGCTGGGACCTATTGCTGAATTTCATTATTTACTGCAACTACTTTTCTACGAACAAGAAGAATTCTAAGAATGCTAAGAATTCATAATCGACCTAAATAACCCCAAAAATAGCTGCATTCAGCAGATTCACAACTTATTGTTAACTGATTCTATAACATTTGTGTTGTGTTCTTAAATGGTTCTTGCAAATAATGGATATTTCTTGACAATATTTGGGCAATTTGAGCACAATCTGATTTATATTCATAAGCCTCTTAAATCCTACAGAGTTAAAATTCTGGCCACAAATTTGCAAAATTCTTGATTCCTCACCATTTTACAATTAATCAGTTCTTGCTTTTGGAAAAGAGTGTGTGTAACAGAAGCAGTAACCAAGTTACATTTGAAAATATTCAATTCTCTCTTCTACAAATCTTTGCCAAAAAATATGATTTAGAAACTTGGCAAGGGAAAGAGTTTCTTTTTCATGAATAAAAAAACACTGGGCACCTAAAACAGTCATTTGATTCAAAAAGCCAAATGTGAATAACAATGACAGGGTGTAAAAATTCCATTTGGGAGACTGACGAACTGTTCCCTTTAAACTGCCACTCTTGCAATGATGGAATGCTGAAGTGCAAACAATCTCTTTCTTTTGAAAGCAGAAAATAAAATGCTGAGAGTTAGCATGCACAAATAAATTACCTTGCCTAAAATATTTTGATAATGTAGAATAGTACTTCCTAAAGAATATGACCCCAGTTTTCCTATTAAACATATCACAATGAGGTATTTGTAACAAGCCTGAAAAAAAGAAGACAAAGTCTGCTTACAGTTGAGGCTACACTTCTAACAATGGCGCAACTATATGTTGGTGTAGGAGGTAAGGAGTCCAAAAATGTTACATTCTGACAAAATTCATGTCTTTATACTTTGCAATTCAGAGAAAATTTATGGCAAGCTCTGCAGGGCTGCTTATTCCCATCCCCTGCCTCCCCAAATAAAAGAGATGGAAAGCTAAAGCTGAAAAATTTACTTTCTACGCAAAATTCTTGTCTTTTTGCCTTGCAAATTAAAGAAAATTAATGGTAAGTACCTCCCACACCACTTGCAATTATTCCTGGGCAAAATGCTATAATGCCACTATTACTGCAGTAGTTAAAGTAACCGAAAAAATGGTCTCCACCATAATAATTCCACCTGTTTTTATAACAGACTACTTTCTTGTATGATCCATAAGTCACATTACTTTCACTTCAATTTTTTTTTTTTTCACAGCAAAGAGGAATGAAACACAAACAGTTCTGACTCAATTATTTATTTCCATGACGACGAGCTGAGATGTCTGAAACAGCACTTAAAGGTTAGGCTTTTAAAATGTTACACTGCAAATCAGTGGTAGCATATAAAAAACCGGAAACAAAAATTTTAATATTGCACTTAAATGAAAAGATCAGCAAAGGCTCTAGTTACAACACTCAAGGTCCCCTAGTGGTATCAACACCTTCAATTAGATTTAATTCTGACAAATTACAGAAACCATGCTGATATGCAGAATTACTGAGGAAACATGTAGATGCTAAAATTTATTACCACAAAATCAAACTAAAAAAAAAAAAACTGCAAATATACTGAGTACCCTGGATGAGATGGTATGTAGTGCTGAAAAAATTTGTTGTCTTGAATGACAATGAAATGAATCCAATGAAATGTTGTTTTTTTAAAGGGATAATAGAATAATGACAGCTTTAGTCCCCGTCTTTTCATCGACAATCAGCAGCTTCTCTGTAGATTTATGTTGTTATCTCAAAATGACACATACTAAAAAAATATAAACCTGAGGAAAGCAATTCAGTATTTGAGAGTGGATCTAATCTATTGGCTTGACACTCACAAAAGCTGTATAGAGAGCATTTCCCTCCCTCTTATCGTCTCTGGCAATTTATTCTGCCAGTGAATCGTCTTTTACACCTTAACATTTGATGAATGTCATTGCATGCAGAATCAGATAGCTGCGGCACAGTCTGCCTATGTTTGTTTGATACTTATTATACACATGCATTAGAATGCAGCTGGCACAGCAGACTTAAGACAGAATATCCACATGCTTTTTTGGTATTAAAAGAAAGTAATTCACAGTTTATCTTGTTTTTATTGAAAGATAAAGGAAAACAGCTGCAGAAGTTGAAATATGCAATTGCAACATTCATCTTATCCTTCAGTGGGAAAACTTACAGGGCAGAACCAGGGAGGCAGAGTTCCAGGGATAGCTTCCCCTCCCACAAATTTTTCAAATTGTAAATACATCATGTACTAAGTATTTTGTGGTGCAAAGGGCAGACTTTTTTAAAAGCCCCCAACTAGAAATTTCAACATCTGCTATGGCACTGTTTCTTTGCATTTTTTCTTTATTTTCAATGATTTGCCAGAAATTCATCTTCCTAGTTGCACACATGCCATCAAAACAAAGGATTTTCACATACATGTATGTCAAAAAAAATTCATTGTGAACCATTTCAGTTTTAAAAATCAGCCAAACAAACTTTTTAATACAAATGAAATAACAGGAAAATATTATTTCAAAGAAGTAATTAGCTGCAATTGATGTTTCAAACACATGGATACTTGTCTTAAAAGTTTCTCCACAGATGCACCACTCACTGTTTGAACAATTTACTTTCTCTTGGTTTGTTTCTTTTCATTCTCTTCAGCAACATATACTGTAAATAGCCATATGATAACCTTCTTCCTGAACCACCCCACCCCCGATGTCCTACCTTGGATTACTTACTAAAATGGTGAAAGTTTGTTCTAGCAAATTACCATGCAATAAGTAAACTCACTTGTCTATACAACAGCTCAAACTTTGGCAAATTGCTCTAAAATTAAATGTCAAGATTTATTCTGAGAGAGGATAGTTGTTGCTCAGGGAAGCATATGAACAAATAACATAGTGATGAAACACCACATTTGTTGCCATGGAAACTGCCATAACAAGAGTTTCAAACCCAATATCGTTTCAAAAATAAAGGGGGGGGGGGAAAAAGCTTAAAACCCTCAATCACATGAAATTTAAATGCAATCCCTATAGCACTACATACTTTTCTACGATGAAAATAAATTAACATTAAAGTGACTGCTAATGATACCCTGGAACCCTTTTTTAAGGTTTTTTGCTTAAACTTTTTACCCAGGATATACACTGCAAGGCAGATAAGCAATTTACTTTGGTTGAAAAATTTGTTATGGATAGGTACCATCAAATATGCACTTGAAAAATAAGACAAAAGTATAAACAGAGTCTAGCGGCAATATAGAGCCCGTGTAATATGTACGTTGCAAGCCCTTAAACCAGGTTATTCAAAGCATAATTTTGGTACTTCCCAAAGATAATACTGTAGGTACAGTTAGGGACTATATCGAAGTACACTTTACGCAATTATATCTTTTTTTTCTTTGCACACAACTGGTTGAGATGTTTTGTGATCATAGGCTTGTTTCAATGTTAAGTTACACATTTAGAATTGTGTTTCATCTCTAGTTATGACTGACCATATGGAATAATCAACAGGAAAAAAAAAGGTGAAAAGGTGGAAATTTCCCATTATAAGCCCCCTTTTTGGGATTTGCTGTTTTGGGCAGATATGGTTTGATTGTCTATTAAGAAAGTTTAAGTTATTTGATCACTGGATACCACTGAACAAAGTCCCGAAAATTCCCTTGTTTGCGGGTATGGTCAAGCCATGGGTCAAACCATGAACCTCTCAACCTATATTAACGTTTCATCCCTTTATTTTTATTACAGTGCTACTAACTTTCACCTACTATTACACAACACCATCTGCACAATTGAACTCACAACTGAACAATTTGTGGACACATGTATGAATTGACTAACCTGTGTCTAGAGTGTAAGTCCCCATTAGGAGATCAAGCTATTTCTTACTTGACTAAACTCAGTAAACTGTCACACCTTTCATTATTTTACCTCTTTTGTTTAGAAAAAATGACACAAACAAAAGCTTTTAAACATCTTATGAACCTTTTTTTTTTAAACTTTCAGCATGGATATTTCATTTTTTTGAAAACATGTAGTCTACCAGATTAATCATTAATTTTTGCTGAAGTCAGAGGTCTTGTCTCCTTTTGCTTTCTGTTGTTCCTCACTTAGTTCACTCATTTTAAGTTTTTCTACACAAAACTGCTAATTCTCAATGGGGGAAAAACCTTACAATGACTTGCTAAAGGATTAGCACGACTAAGTAGAGTTGCATGTAAGTAGTAGGTAAGGAGGAGCAACGATTTTCTTGTGCAAGTGGGTGATTTTCTAAGGCAAGTGGAGAATATTGCTGGAAGAAATTGGGCGATAAATTCCAAGCAGATTAATGACAATTTGTCAGAATTGGAAGAACTTCATTTCAGTATTAGTAAGGGACATTAAAACCAGTGGTGGTTCTTTCTGTCCCTTAACAAACTGTTGTAGATACAACCATGCATGCAATCTTAGATTTACTACGATTTAGTGTAGTTTTTTGATAAGCCAACAGGAATGAGATTTTCATATACTTAACATTAATATGTGACCAAATAACTCGAGACACTATTGGTATATCCCCATGTGTGTATATGCATCCAAACAATTTATCAATGCAAACACTATGTACATCATACATTTAAATTATAAACTAAAAATGCTCCTTCCGGTATTATTTGAGACATTTCAAAACAAATTTTTTGAAGTCATGTGTAATCATGCTTTATCAAATTTACTTAATAAGTAGCTTTCCATCTTCTAATGGAAGATGAAGAATAATCACTGCAGGGATTTATTGGACTGAAAGAAACATTTCATGCTAAATTTAAGTACCAACCAATCAAAACAGCACACAAATGCTTGACTTAATACTGAATTGTTACAGTAGATTGAGTGTAAAATTGACATGATGCTGACAGTTGCCACAAGCATTCTTCCTCCTCAACTCTATCCATCTGTAACCATGCATAAAAATCTATTTTGAATAACAGAGTAATATTCCTAAAAAGACCACGGTAACAGCTTAGCTAACTCAAATTTTCCACCAACAATATTAACAAGAAGCAACTGGCCTAGAGTTTTAGATTTTCAACATGTGCATACTCTTCAGGAAATAAGGAAGGGTGCTGTCTTATTAATTCTTCATAGCTTTAAATGAGTTCCCATTCTTTATTTGGGCGTGCAAAAAATTGCACTATTCACAGTGGTTTGAGGTGAGTGGTGGTGTATAACCCCACTCAATGCCTCAAAATTCAAGCCAGGTAGGAATGTTCAACCTCTTAAAAGTTTGGTAACATGAAAATGACAAAGTTGGGAATCTGACCTTGAGAGCAATAAAAACCTTACAGCAAAGCCAAAATTCCCATCAAAATCTATCAAAAATCAATCATTATTTGACATAGATCTATTTCTGATTTGCATAGCTTTAAATGAGTTCCCATTCTTTATTTGGGCATGCAAAAAATTGCACTATTCACAGTGGTTTGAGGTGAGTGGTGGTGTATAACCCCACTCAATGCCTCAAAATTCAAGCCAGGTAGGAATGTTCAACCTCTTAAAAGTTTGGTAACATGAAAATGACAAGTTGGGAATCTGACCTTGAGAGCAATAAAAACCTTACAGCAAAGCCAAAATTCCCATCAAAATCTATCAAAAATCAATCATTATTTGACATAGACCTATTTCTGATTTGCATCTAATCATGAATGAAAGTGACCTAAATATCTTGGGATGTCAAGAGAGGGACAGGCCATAAATGGCAATTTTTATCCTTTGCTGTATAACCCGAGGAATTTATTTTGAAAATTAAGATTGTGTCCATGATAAGTGTAAATTATCTGATGATTAATTAAGAAATAATTAACAAAGGTGTTTACAAAAGAAATGTCAACATTGTGAAGCACTCCACATCATAACTTTTCCATGAGCAACAAGTTACTTCAAAAAATATTCAAACTTTTAGGGGGATTATTAGTCTGAATTGTAAAAGATATTGGGCATAATTCCAACTCATTTTCCTAAGAAAACCCTGCTCCTTATATGTGTTTTTGCTGACATGCCACACTTGATTTAAAATGATTAACAATGGTTACTCAAAAATATTCTAACGTCCTTCTTTCCTAGGGATGTAAACTAAGCTATAAATTATTTCCAACTGAATTAGGCCCAGTTCTCTCAACCCAAACAGTACCAATTCTCCCAACCTTCTTTAATACTTAAGCCCCTCCCACAATTGTCTGAAATTCATCCTCATCCAGATACAATCTCAGTTTATTGCTTCCAGGTGAGTATAGAAAAACTCAATTTATATAATCAAAACACTCTCAGTAGCATTTATGATGTGTAATATAAGCTCTGGAACTCTGCATAGCTTGAAATAGCTGTCAATCAAAGAGCTGAGCCAATTGAGAATTTTGGTACTCCTCTACCAAAATTTTAGTTTGGGTGAGAGGTTTGGCCCTTTAACAAATTTTCAAAAATGACCTTCTTTACACCACTGCAATGTACAGTGTAAAGATGTGCCATGTAGGAACATCGAAACATGCCAAATCATATGCAAAGTATTTCTTCAATGGGTTCTTTGCTAGACTCCACAAAACTCACCTGGTTATTACAGGGTAAATATACTGTCTTCAATAATGAATTTGTAAGCCCCATCACACTTACTCAGGAATAGCTCCTTTCAATCATGTGACAATATGTTGGTAAAGTTTATTTCCTATTAAAATTCTGGGAGAGTACCATACCACCTTGGTTTGTTTTTTGTTTTAACAACCACTGTCTTTTTTTTGCTTTTTTTTTTTTTTCAAAAAGTAAAATATCCTCAATGTTCTTCCAAGCAAAAGGAACTTTGTAAGACATTGCTGATTTGCCGAGTAATTTTAGGCAACTAGCTTTTGCTTTTTTTAAAGGAGCGTAAGTGCTCTACTATTTATTGCACTACCTAAATTCACATCAGCCCATATTTTCCAGCTTCATTCTTCTATTTTTGCCAAATATATACAAACGGAAAAGGCATGAAGATTGTATACGCGCACTGTTGAACCACAGATTTCCACAACTAAGAGAGGGTTGATGAAAATGTCAACAATAATTCGCAAAATCATTTAACCAATACCGACCAAGAGACTGTAGTACCACATACTTCCTGCTCCATCTTAAATATCAGACGTAGATAAGGCCAATGTTACATGGTGCTTTATAAAAGGCCTGCCTAATCTTGACCAATATCCTAAAGTAAACACACTGATAGCTAAAAGCATTTAACAATGAGACTTTAGGTTATCTGGCTTATAGCCACGATGAAATATATTAAGCAGATACTGTAAACATTGCTAATTAATGGAATTCAGTTTAAATATGTACAGTATATTGGTGTCCAAATTTGGAAAAAGAAACTGATTGCTAGCTAGACAGCACAGGTCCATAAACTTTAGTTTAAACAGCACACAATAAGAGCCTACACTTCAACAATCTTTCCTGCTAAAAGGGGAAAATGCAGTCCCCCCAATTAAAGTAAAGTGCAGTAGAGTGAGTATCCTACTTCCTGAATGGCTTCTGGGAATCATGTAACTATGTTTTGTATATTCCATTGTTAAATGTGTAAGGAGTAGCTGTTTAAATTACTCTTAATGTGCAATATTGAAGTCCCAAATACATCATGAAAAATACCTACAGTAGAAAAAAAATGGGACGAAATTGTAAGACATATCTGTATTTTGGAAATTTGTCTTGAGCAACTGATTTTGTGCAAAAGCTGTTAATATAAAATTCAGGGAAAAAAATGTGGGATAATTATCTTGCCTGTCAACTGCTGTTTCAATGTCTTGGCGACTGCAACTTTATGCAATAATGTTTGAGTAAGCAACAGGAAGGACTACACAGAACAAGCAGCAAAATCAATTTAATCGAAAGTTTTTCTAGAGGTGGGGGAGGGTGAGGGGTAGAAAAAGCAGGGATGGGATGAGAGAAGGGGACAAAGGAGATATATCCTTGTACCATGGCACACTGTCGAAACATATTCATAAAACATGCACTAGTCAAACAGTGGAAGTTACATAAAAGTATGTACACTTCGAATGTAAAAACCACTGGAAGGAAGATAAGTCATTGTAAACTATCATCAAAATTAAAACTGCTTTGCCCCCTTGCACCTAAAGGCTTGGTCTCACATACCCTGTGACACTCTGTGTTGCCTTGTGTTTATAATAAGGCAACACCGCAGGTTAACCCCATGGTTTCCAGTCTGTGTTCTCACATGCCCTGAGCTTCGTTGACTGGGTAGTGCTACGATTGGGTAGCAACAAGGTCAAATATTTCTCATATCAATTAACTGTAAAATGTAAGAAAATACCTGTCATGATCAGCACTTTCAATACCTGTGACCTTGCTTGATTGGAACTAACTCAGTGTTTAAAACCACGTAACCCTGCCACCTGAGGTAGACCGAAATTTAAAACTGATCCCATGTTAACCCTCATTCCCATGTTTCACTCAAGGTAACACGGTGTTACCTCGAGCGCAGGGTGTGTAAGACCACCCTACAATATAACACACTGAGTACACTCTAGAACAGTGCTTCTTACAAGTTAATATTCCACTTGGTACAAATTCCACCACCACAAAGTTCCCAGTGTATTTATACAAAAAGGAGTGTTCCCCAAAAAATCTGAGACAGAAAGAAAGCCCTCCACATAAAAGGAGCTGAAAGTTTTCTTCACTCAAAGAGGAGTTTATTCAAAAGAAAAATTATAAAGATGATGTACAGGGTATTTAAGTATAAACAAATCAGAAACACTTTTGTAATGTTTCTAGGAAATAGGGGAAACATCAACGGAAGGAGTTGAGTTTTAAAACCAAAAAAAAAGCTCTAAAGTTGGCTACTTGAAGAACTGCAATACTAATTAATGATACCTCTTTATTCAGAAGAATTTTATTCCAGTAAACATTACTTTTACTTTTTAATTTAGCATATTTTGGTAGTTTTTCCTTTAATGAAGTTTAAAAACTACTGTAAAGGGGAATGCATGTCAACAAAAAGCCTACATTTTATGATTGGGCTTACTGAAAACAGTTCACAAAAGTAACTGAATGTCATTATTATGCCACTTCTCCAACATTTCATTCTACATTAAGTACAGGCTTAAATTATTTATGAGGTACAGAAAAATAAAGAGGAAAAACTAATAAATAAATAAATGTCTTAAAAAATGCAATATCTCTAAAACTTCAAGATGGCTTTTTAAACATACTAAGTGCTCTGTTACAGTATATCTAGATTTTGTATTAAAGCCAATGAACACTTTTGCAAAACACAAAATAAAATCATGGGCTCAATGTTGCACTCTTTGAAAATCCTACAAAATGAAGATGCATTGTAAGGAACTTATTTTAATTCCAAAAGAGTAAAGATACCACAGCAATATGAAAAATAACTAGGTTTTTAGGCATGCATGGGATTACTGGACAATGCAACTCTGTATATATGCAAAGTGATACAAACCGGTTGTTTGGTCTCTCTGGCGGTTCCATCCTGTATGGATGTTTAATTTATCCATTTATGAAAGGGTGAAGTGAGAGTGGGAAGGAAAAATGAAACATTTAAGATGACTATAATACGATATTACACACTTTACTAATAGATATTTCTTTGAGTGCAGACAAGTATGCCACTGCAAAGAAGACATTACTTGCATGTTAATGAATATGCATGATATGATTTAACCTGAAAAGCAAGAGCACATTAAGTTGATTGACACACAGATTTGCTGCTAATCAATCCTAAACATGTAACAATTAAGCTGCACATGTATGAGAGTTTAAAAGCGATGAAAACTGGAATGAAGTTGAAAGAAGACCTTCTCATAGCAGGAGAAAACTGACTTGCTGAATAAAAGAAATGTAATTTGCCTGGCAATTGTATATAATACACCTGACAAATTACAGAGCTTCACATACTGAACTGTCTATGTACAACAGGCTAATGTGCTATGTATAGTATGGTTTTCTCCAAGTTTGCCTATAATTCCCTACTGTAATAATGCTTCAGAAGTATATCATCATCCAATGTGCAGTTCAGTACTTATATATCTTCTCACAATTCCACACTCCATTGGCTCCAATCATTCTGAGATTGTACAGTATGACCATGATGAAAAGGCAATATACACCTAGTGAATGAAACTGCTATTCAGAATAAATGGCAATAAAAAGCTAATTATGTGACACATGAGAAAAGCTCTCAAGTGCAGCAGGGCAAAGGGTGCACAACAGTTGCTGATTTCTTATTTAAAGATCTTACATTTCTTCACACATTTATACTAAAAACAAATCCACATGCTGACAAACACAAAATAGACAAAATAAATTAAGTTTCCACAAAACAACTTCATTGTATCATCTTTCAGTTTTCCTAACAAACATATAAAATTTGCATATGACAATGTTGAGTTGTTGTCTCACAATGTTAACCCCTTCACTACGCATGGTTTTGCTGCCAAACCATAATTTACTATTTATACATACAATAAGATTCCTGCAAAAACCATAGCACTCAGATGCCTCCTAGAGTCACTCATTATATACCTAGGGTGTGTGATTGTGTTTTAGACCTGGAATAGGCTTGAAGAGGAAGTATTTACACATATGCATCCTCTTGGGACATAGCGGGCACAAATACAGGGGAGGGGGGGCAGCCGTACAAAAACCTAGTATTTTGCAGACCTGTATGTATACGTATAGTGTATATCTACTACAATACATAGCTCAGTACAGCAAGATGGAAAGGATTAAATATGTCTGAGACATACAGTATTCAACTATCAATCTAAACTGTAAAATTGTAGAAATTCCCACCTCAAAATTTGGCTTGACTAGCATTCTTTCCATCCATTTTGAAGGTGTTTGGTATGTTTAAAGGTGCTCAAAAGTGAATTTTGTAAAACATTTCATGACTTCACCCAGTAATTGATTCTTAGAAAGCACCCTAAAGAAGTGTAATCTGAACTTGAAATTGAAAGGAAGTAGCGTACAATCTGCCAATCCATAGGATCACTTTATAATAACACCATGCATCTCACAACAACTGTTGTCATTGGCTTCTCATTTTATTTTCACCTTTATTTGCAGGCTGCATATATGAAAGATAAGAAAGTCATACCTCCCACTCTTTTATCTATGACACACCCACAAATAACAACTGACAACTGAGAACACAATTTAACACATATCAAACACTGATTATTCTTTACAAAATAAAAGCTTGAAAAAAGACATTAACTTTCAAAAGATACTGGTATAGCAGTAAACATAAAACTTAACAAGGACCTTAGAATGAACCAAACAGGAATAACCGTAAAACTGACAATTCATTTTCTTTTGTGTCGAAGTGGAAAGAGCAGCATTGAATTTAAAACTATGAAGAACGATGTTCAGCCACTGTCACTGCTGTTCTGTCACTGGCAATTATTGACTAGGATGGAAATAAAATTGCTTTCTCCCAGCAGGCACAAAAATGATCAACTTCGGAAGAAAAAACATTACAAAAACCACACAGTATTGACTTTAATACCAAATAAAATTGTGAAAAAATTTGGGTATACCCTTTGAGAATTATGCCCACAAATCATCATGTCAATTAAATTTTGAGCATCAAGATTTGTGACACTTGAACTTTGTTACATATGCTTGAAATCATAACATACCCACATGTTTAAAATGTAGAAATAGAATCCTATCGACGAATCCGATTAGCGCTTGTTTTTAGTGACTGTAGGCTGCCATGAGTGAGGTCCATCAGCCTAAAATCATCTTTATTTATTGTTTACAAGAATTTCAAACCCTCATATTTGGTGAAATTGGAGAATTCAAGATAAAAATTAGTGTACAATCATCCATGATAGAGGTAAGCAAGGAAATCGAAAGATTTAAAGGTGACAGGCCCCAGTTATGGCCGACTGAAATCAGACCATCACTTGCTGTACGGATTTGTGTATATGGTACATACATAGGGCTATAGTGCACACACCGTAGGCATTATAGAGTGATCACACGTCACAATACCTCTCTGATAATTGAAAACTGTCAAAACTAGCCACAAATGGTACCCTTAATACTGTAGAGCCCTGTATCTTTAGAGAAAGAAGTAGTATGTGTAACACACCAAAATATCCCCACGGGCTGACTTATGTTAAGTGTTCTGATCATACCTGCCTACCACTACACCATTTTACAAAAACATTTAGAAGCCTTACAATCAACATATTGGTGAAGAAAAGGTGAAAAACAATCAACATATTGGTGAAGAAAAGGTGAAATTTGCTGCAAATCAGTTTCCCAGGGAAAACAAGGCAGAAACTCCATTAGCACAATGCAATTCCGTAGCAGAAAGTGCAAAAGAGTGCTCCTTCTCTTGCACACACAGTCAACATAATGGAGGAACTCACTGCGCCAATTGATGAGACATCGCTTATTTGCTATGATTCTTTGTCATTTTACAACAAATTTCTCCAACATCAATGCCCAGTGCTATCGGTTGCAAAGTGAATTTGAACTAAAATTTAATTTTCCATGATTTTTCAGGATTAGAAATTCAAATTTTAGTTTTCACAGACTTTTCAAGATTTAAAGGACCCATACTTGCCATATTTTTAATTCTATTAACACCTAGATCACGATCTATTAGAAAACTGAGTAACCAAACTTTGCCTCTCAGAGACATTGTTGTTCTGTATGAATTGATACTGTAAAGTTTTGAATCCAATTTTAATTGCATTGGACTGGAAATTGAAGATCCCAAAAAATTATGAACAAATATTGTGAAACCTTGTTTGCTTTAATACATAAACCTTGCATACCTACCAATCAAAGGTTCTACAAAACAAGTTGGCAGTAGTACTGTAGGCATACTGTATGAAACATGATTTATAGAACTGAGGCCGCAGATGATAACACACAGTGCCTTTCAAGAGAATAATGTCTCTGAAAGGTTCTTTCCTGGAACACATAAATTTGCAAACTTGATTGTAATGTGAACCCTGATGTTTTACCAAGAGCAGTACAAGTTTCTCTCTATGAGACACACAATACATGAGCAGCCATACACAGACACTTGGTGTGCAAAAAGTGTGTACATGTACAAACAGGTCCAAGATCTTAGTAAAAGTGTTAAACTAGCTGGCATACAACATCAAGTTTGTGATCAGATTTTGACTAGCTGTAGATTTCATTCAAGAAGTTCCATTTAAATCTGAATTTAAGTGCACTTTAAGATATTTGACTAATATTTGCAAAGACTTATTCCAGTTTCCCAAAAGTTTAAAGAAAGGCTTTCCTTTCAAATTTTTAAATTTTTCAGTCTTCCTGTAATAAATTTGGTAGTACTCTCAGCTTTTTGACAGAGGAATGCATGTTTTGGAGCTTAAGCAATGCACAAAATACAATCCATGACATGAAGTTTGTAATTTAATTTTAAATACATACAAATCTCATCCAGCACTAAGTTTATGAAGAATAAGTTTATAATCTGTAATTAAGGCACCACTTAAAAATAACCACACTGCTTCCCAGCTATACAGTAAATCCCTTCACCAAACTGCAGCAACACTGCGGCCATATTTTATGAACAATATCTTAATAATCACTCTATGTCCAGGGACTGTGTACCTAATTCTCAATTGATGGAACTAATCATCTCAGCCTATATGTTGAAGGCATCAAAGCTCCAGTTCTCACTTCAGAGCAAACCAAGTGAAATGATCATAGCAGGAAAAACGCAGGGGCTGAAGTCCTCGTTGACAGCCCTTAACCCATCTCTGTAGTTCCTGTACTACAAAAGCATGAAATTTCTTGGGTCTTGCCATTGTAATGGCTGCAATATGAGCATTTGAAAAGGAGCGCTGGCCAGCAGCAAAGTCCTGGAAGACTGCGAAATTTAAAAATCTTTTTGTAATCCTGTCATCTTATACCATATGAATTCAAAACCGTCTCAGTTGCTAGCTACATTTCAAGAGATTATATTAATGTTACACAGGAGGTGGAATCTACCGCCAAAATGAAGATTTATCTTAAACCTTTCACATGTGCATCATACCAGTGAAAGACGAGAATTTTGGTTTCAATGCCTGGAGGATAGCGTTACATAATTATGTAGTGAAACCAGGTTCAATAATGACTGTAACCATATTTGTTGGATCTGTATTGCTGTTTCAGCAGACCAAACATGTAATAATAGTTGCATTGTCTGATGATCTTTCATACCTTCCAGCTATACATTTTAGCCTTCTGTGATACAGTGATAATCGGGTTAAACATAACAAAATGCTCCTCTCTCTTTGACGGCATATTCACTAATTCCCTGCGTAAACGTTTTTGCCACAGGGAATAGTTAGCATCTTTAGGTCAAGTTCTTCCTCAAATAATCATGAACCAGACAGGTACATGTTAGTAGAGAAATGCTAGTTAATCTCTCCATTCCCCCCCCCCCCTCATTTGCCCATGTCCGCTAACATGTGCTTTATACACCTTAAAAAGAATGTAGTGAGAGCAAGAAGGCTCTAACATAGTATCTACTGACCTTCACTACTACATTTTGCAAGATTATGCTTTAACCCCTTTGCAGCTACTTATGAAATATTACGTATCCTGAAAAGTTTTGATTCACGGCCATGTATGGTGTTGGTACAGTAATGGACACTAGCTCTGAAAGGGTTAAGATGCTGCACACTAGGCCAAATAAGCTCAGCAAAATGTCTTGTGTCTGACTCACATGGTAGCAATTTTTCACATGTGCAGGCTCTTTTTGATGAGACTTTCCCGTATTATCAGACGTTTTTCATTCTTTCTGACAACAAGAGTGCCATTTTTCTAACAGTGTGCAACAGACCCGAGCACTTGGCTCAATTAAGTATTTACACTTTTCACATGTCTCCTTCTCTGCTGTGATGAGATCATCTTCAGAAGATGCCTAAGCAATAGTGTAAAGATTGAGCCACATGCTTAAGTTTGGCACACATGATGAGAAAAATGGCACTTGTGTCAAAAAGAATCAAATACATTGATATCTGAGTGTTTAATCAAGATGTCAGTCTCACTAAAAAGAACAGGCACATGTGAGAAACTACCTGCACAAAGTGACATGTGAGGCATTTTGCTGAGCTAACTTCTCCATGTGCTGCACATGTTATATAAATGTTTGTAGCGAAAAAAAATTGGTGTCTGTGATATTTAACCATGCCCCTCTCCCTTGTACTACAAGTATGGATTGATAAATATCTCTTGATTAAATGTAAAGCACAAACAAGACCTATCCAAATATGACCTCTGATATGCCAAAAAAATTGGCTCCCATACATACCAAAGACCTGCATATTTAGTACATCCTTGGAATTGTAAGACTATACAATCCTTGTTTGCTTCTTGTCGACTGTGTATGCTCCAATGTATAAAAAATTAAGAGAAGAATACCGTGAAGTTCATTTTTGCTGGTTAACAAATTTCACAAAAATATCTTGTGCTGGTGCTATTAACTACAGTATTTAATACTATTTTCAACTCAAAAATGTATTTCCTTTTAAAATAGCTTTGAATTTCTTGTAAACTTGAAAAATGAATATGAATATCTTGGCATTTACAGTATTAACATTTTTTGAGCTGCTCTGGAGAAGAATTCATGTTTTCTTAAGCAATCACATTTTACATTTGCTGACAAAATGTTCAGAATGACACAATCATTCCAGTTTGGTTCATTACAGGTCTCTTGTGCATTTTGTAAATCAAATTTCTTTCATTTCCAAGAAAATGTTGGATTGTGAAAAAGAAAGATTCTACTCATGGTTTACCTTACGCTGATCTTTCCAGTACAAGAAGTAGCCCTTGGGGTCTACTTTTAGAGTCACAGGAATAACAGATGGAGAATCCTGAAAGAAAGGAAAAACAAATTGAAAAATATTATCAACTTCAATAATGAGATGGGAGGTGTATGAAACAAGGTTTGAACATTCCATCATAAGCACGGGTTGTTTGATATTTCAGATTAAGTGCTTTGTAGAATCAAAACTGCCCTAGCTGAACAGAATTACACAGAAGGCAAAATAATGACGATGATTGTTATTCCAAAATGGCAGCCATGGGGTATGTTGCTAGAACTATTTGAATTGAGTGCGACCACAAATAATGCAAATAAGATGTAACCAGGGGTAAGTATAAATCTGCAAAGTGAATATTTCAGGCTACTAAAAGATAATTCCCTAAAATCCTTACATTTATGTTCAGCAAAAATGAATCAAATGAAAATATGAAAAAAATGAAAACTTAAGAAAAAATATTAACAAAATTGAAGCAAAATTGTATGTACAAATAATTGGAAGAAGAGATATATTTTATTTACACTACCTTTGGTCTGGACTCGTTTCTACCACATGTAGAGAGTATGTAATTTTAATGTTTTATAGTCGCATCTCAAATCTCCTTATAAGTTTCATTCCCTTCTTTTGTTGATTCTCTGCCCCCCCCCCCTCCACCACCTTTCTGGTAGGTGTATTCACAAGAGACTACACTCACACCTTGCTACATCTAAATTGCATATTTTTGGACTCTCAAAACCTTCAAAGCAGCCTAAACTAGCGCCGGCAGGGTGCTAGAACTTCTCAGAGTAGAGAGCATTGCGTGAGTAATATGGAATTAAGATGTAGCAAGGTGTGAGTATATGTCAGTGATGTGAATTTTACGTGTAATTTTCTTTAAAGATCTCTTATTGCATTTTCTTGGATTAAACCTCTCTAATACAAATCTTATTACTTCCCAGAAACAGTAGATTGCAGAAGATTACGTAATTTTAAACAAAAAAAAAAACCTGTACTGGCTGTACCAGTACCCCTTCAAGAATCCCCCCTCTTTCCTAAAAATGTCTTGTAAAAAACAAATTGTCCTCCCATACATCAGTACTCTGGAGGTATTTCACAAATGGTCCTGCACCATTTTTCTCATCAGGATCAGGGAGGATGGAGTGGTAGCCTCAGGAAGGAACTATACATGGTCCTCATGTGTGAAAAAAACAATATGCAAATAAAAGCACCATTTTCGATCTCGGCCATCTTCCCTAGAGCAAGGTTTATACAAAGACCTCCCCCAAAACAACAATCAATCTAACTTCTAACCTTATCCTCTAGCTTTTCTTGCTTGTAACAGACTAAAGGGCATATTCCTTGTTCAATCATATAGGCAAATCTGGACAAATCTGATCTTTGATGGCCATAACTGGAGTCTATCACCTTTACTCTTTCAATTTCCTTGCTTGCCTGTATCATGAATGGTTGTACACTGAAATGTCTCTTGATTTTCTCAATTTCACTGTATGTAAGGGTTTAAAATCACATTTACACAATTAATGAAGACAATTTAAGGCTAATGGACCCCAGTAATGCTGACTACAGTTACTATACACTAGTGCTAATTGGATTCCTCTAAATCCATGATCTGTAAAGCCTTAAAGGCGGACTGAACAAACCGAGGCCAAACAGGGTACCTATATTTCCCTTGATAGGAGACTGAGATATTTCCTTCAATAGGCAATCACTGTATATCAATTTAACAATGGTACAATATCTATAACAAATTATTTCAGGTAATAGGCAAGTTGTTTTGGATTTTGCTAGGCAGTTCATGCATGATAGTTTCTTTAAAAATGCTGCAGAAGCAAAGTCGACCCCAAAGCAACGAAATCAGAAATCCCCATTGACCACTATATAACAGCAGTTTTTGTACTGTAAGTAATGTATTCTAATCCATGTTTTGCACAGTTTACACTTCACCAACTTGTACATGGTGGGCGTATTCTTGAATGACGTTACACCAACTGTGTGACGAGCAATATTTCATGCACACTAAATGAATTTTAGCAAACGGTAGGCTAAGTGTATGTCTGTCATGCCAATTTGCATGGTTTCCTTGCAAGGTCAGTTTATTTACCCTAGACTCCTTATTCAGGTGTAAACCCAGTACCCAATGTGCATTAAATCACATATTCCAACTTCACTTGGAGTGTCATACGAAATATTCCACACTATAGCTTGCAAACCATGTCACATTACCATAGACATTTCACTTTCAAGATTTGCTATTTTTGTGAAGAAATACCTAATTTCAAGAAGGCCACAGAATTTTATAATGTGGGAACACTGCCTAACCTTCATTTTCTTAAACTAGTGAACATCCTGCTTGTCCTTGAAATTTGATACTGCTTAAAATATTTGAACATCTTTTCCTATAGATCTACTGTAGCATTGCCCTACACATATGAAGGGTATTGAGAACAATATGTTGTAAATATTCCCAACAGCAGCATCAAAATTGTAAACAAATGACATACAATGTCAAACTAATGTACCACAATGACATCACTGATTTCCCATAATGCGATATATCTCAAGAAAAAATTAATTCCTTTTTACGAGCGAATGCGAAGTATAGTAGCCGCTTTATGGACTTGTTACAGTGTTTTTATTCTGTGACTTGTTGGTTTTGTTACTTTGTAATGTTTGTAAATTAAAAAGCATTGACCATGAAAACAGATAATTTATTTAAGGGTGTCTCTGGTTTCACCACACGATGAGGCATATTAGTTCAGGGATATTTCAACTACACGGTTCTTGGAACGACCAGGGAGCCACTATATGGGGTTCTCAGAAGCCCTTTCTATAGTTTTTGTCAACTGCCGTTCTTTGTGACATGGTCGCTACCCTACTTTCCTTACAATTTGAAACATCTGAGCAATCTTTTGACGTGAAAGTTTGGACGTTGTTGTAAAGAAAACATTGAACGGGCGATTTCTTTTCATGCCCAAGGCAGTTACAACTGTAACAAGAGCGACAAACTTAAGTTATATTTTATTTTGTTCAAAATGGAAGACCGTCACAGAGGGTTAGGAATAGAGAACGGATAAGATAACGTAGTCTCCCGGATTCGAAAATTGCGCAATAGTTACTGCGTAGTTTTCTTCTGACCTAGACGTTTCAACTGAAACTTGAATCACCCTTACCAATATGCGCTTGCTTTGCCGGTGACCACATGATCAGCCGAATGACATGTGATACAGTTGATGATATCAAGTGCTAACGCGGCTTAAAAAAGGCCATTTCGAGAGTTTGATGTGTTTCAGTGGAAAGTCAAATATGGGCCATGGGCAGGGCTTTATTTTCTTAGCCACATCTAAATAACTTAGTTAACCTCAACCCAAGTTTTTTTTTGTTTGTTTTACATTTTGTAAATATTCTCACATTAGATTCTTTTCACTGGTGGCTGTGCTTGGCGGCATGGCATAATTAGATTTAAGAATCCTGTAAGACAAATTTAAAATGGTTCCTTTGAGCGACCATACTGTAAGGGAAAGACTTTCTAGCTGCGCACTTATCCAACCAAAGAAAGAAGAGGAAGGTGAGAAATTTTATACCGGTACTGTTTATGTTGTTGACATTTATAGTAGGAATGGGAAGAGAGATCTCTGACGAGGGAGTAGCAAAATAAAAGACTGCTTAGTTATCTCTCTCTATTCATTAGCCACTCAAGATGATTGCTAAGTTACATCTCTTCTGATCTGAAAGTATATGCTCACTATGTTGGTGATCATGCGATGCATATACATACAGGTGATCCGGTTGAACTGCCAAACCGTAATAAGCACTGCCCTCGAACAATACTGAGAACACTAAGGAAGTTTAAAAAAAAATGAAATTGTCATTCGTGAGGAAATTTTGATATTTTGAACTCCCAATAATATGTGTGAAATTCTGACAGTTTTGGCTACGGTCGGAAATTATAAATAAAACAATTCTTCGGCAATCTAAACACACCTTTTTTCTAGATCTAGTAGAAAATATCATCCACCACCTGTTTTGTTTAATCAATTTTGACATCATATATAGGTATCACTCATATGTACTTTTCTAAACGTCGAGCTTGTAGCACAAACATTTCTGTTTCCCTCACCTCACATAAATACACCTGTATAAATTTTCAATACTGATATCCTTTTCTGAAATGCGCAAACCTCCTCATCATAACAAATTCACCATCTACTACCTGTTCATATCAGGGAGTGGCTAAAATTTAGCAACTCTGTCAATATCACTAGAACCGTTAGACCTCCTCCATTCGCGAGTATGAATGCCTTGCATTCTGGTTAAAATAAGTACCTTCCAATTGTTCCATGCTATTGAGATGCATATTACACCCCCTAATAGATTTTTTTCTGCATACTTTGAAGTCAATGTATTTTGTGTCTGGAAATACCTTTTTAAAACACCATTCAGGATCTGTCAAAGGAGACTTGTTATTAAACACACTTGCAGGTTACCAAAAGGTTGCTCCTATAAAGCTTACTACTATATACACACTAGCTACAGGGTAAACACAAATGAACTATTTGTTTACACAAGTGCTGCCATATTGTGAATACTGTATTTTTAATGAAAAAAAAAGGACACTGTGCACTGACTTTTAATAGCACCAATGAACTGGCAATTTTCAGAGCTGTAAAACAGTGCCTTAAAATTACTTTCATTAAATAGTAGGAGTAATGCAATGTAATGTGTTCTGTATCAAAATTTAAGATAACAATACCACCAAACCTAATTTCACTTAAAATTCCTACATGTAAGCAATGTACTAGGATATAAAACTGAACAATATGTATAGGCGTGATAATGTAATACTGTAATTTGCTTGGCCCATAAAAATAATTCAGGGACTTAGCTGGACTTGCAGGTGAGTAAAATGCAGGATCCCAAAATTATTTTTTTAATTTCAGGTGTCACTTTTTAAATCAAAAAAAAAAAATAAATTGCCCACCCCAGTCTTTTTTGAATGTTAAACTTTTGAGTGCTTCTTCAAAATTGATGATAAAATGGCCTAAAAATTCCCCCAAACTCCCTGGTTGTGGAATATGTGAGTACCAATACCAATACCTACTATCATCTATGTATACCATTTGTACCTACAGGTTCCTATGGGGTTACCAGTGTTATTGGTTTGCCAGAGAGTAAATACAGGTAAAAATGATATACATTGGCTGACAGGAGACACAGTAGGTAAGGACTAAAATACAGTAGGCACCAGTTTCCACATATTATGTTTCTGTGAAAATGCAAGGGTGATTTCAACCAATTCGAAAAATTATTTTTGCACTCCGTCAATGCATTTTCCAGTGTTCTTTAGGGTCATGGAGCAAAAGCACACTCTGCTGCATTGTTTTGCAGACGCTGTTACAACATCCTCCCTTTACCAATGGTAAATTGAAAGAATTGATTATTAAAGGGACACTGTATACTGGTATCCTTTCTTGTTAATAATGGTATTTTACTGTGGATAACAGCAAACCACACCAAAAGTCAGTCCTGCAATACTGTGAGGGCCATTTAACTGCAAAGCAGTGGGAGCACTTGGGAGTATTGAGATGTACATGCAGTATGTGACACTACTTGGACCTTTGTGAAAGTAATTCTGTACACAAGCTTAAGAAGGTAGCAATGTAATATTCCAAAAAGAAAACAGCTTCACACTCAATGCTTACATCTCTGAGAATTTTAAATGATGAAATAACTTTGAAAGGTTGTCTATATATTACATATGTAAACAGGTAATGAGGGCAAAGCACTCTAGATTTTGTGCTTTGGTATTTTATTTTTCCATCTTACATAAGTTAATCTTCCAGTTATCAGTGATATGTACGTATGTTCGTGTGTGTACGAAGTTCAAAGAACAGCAAGTGTCGAGATAAACATTATATTCAGAGACTTAAATATCACACATCCACCAAATATTTGTGTTAACCTTTCTAAGCAAGTACAAAGAAAGATGAGATTTAGTCTTTGGCATACATCATGGTGCTATGCAATCACACACTTATCTTTGAGGGCAGATAAGGATTGTGCCATCTTTTCATTTCAATTCAGTACTTGACATTTCAGGAAGTATCTCTTGAGTCCATCTACTGTAATCCTTTCATACTCAATGAGAAAGCAATATGTGCAAGCTTTCCCATTAAATGTTAGTTTACATTTTCAAAGCTCTTTGGATGTAATGTTTGTAATTAAAGCAAGTCTTCATGGGTACACCACTGTAAGGTTTAGAAACCTTTAGGACTGGTGATCTTCTTTTAATTTATTCCTTTGAAACCACTCAAAGATGCCAAAATGTTAAGGATGTGGTTCCCTTTAATATATGACAACCATGAATTTGGTTAGTTAGATGAGATTTAGAGAAGACACGCCAACACGAATGTGTTATAGTGTCATACTGTTCAAATAATTTCAAGTCCTCCCCTTTAGTGGCCTCTTAAGACAGGCAGGGAATACCATGGGCATATTCTACAACCCCCAGCCCACAGGGGGACAACCATGAAAAAGGAATGCAATTAGCAGAATCCCCAAAATCCCCAAAATATTCTACAACCCCCAGCCCACAGGGGGACAACCATGAAAAAGGAATGCAATTAGCAGAATCCCCAAAACTTACCTGGATTGGGAGTTAATGCAGGCTAATAACTACCGTATATTTATCATGTATTTCCCTACTAATTGCCTACAATTCCATAGGCAAAGACTTCTTAGGCATAGAGGTTGTGGACCTCGGCTGTCCTATCATGGAAGACACCCACAGTATCTTGATCGTGCCATTCCTCCTTTGTCAAATCTATGTCCAAACCATGTGCTGTATGCCGAGAAGGCAAAGAGAGAATGGTGCATTCTGGATACTGTAGGTTAGTTGTTAGATAGTTTTACGGCCCAGTTTCCAACCTATTGGTTCAAGTAGAGCCGGCCACCACCTTTTTTCCAATTGTGGCTCACTGGCTTGTTTTCCCTACTCCATTGCTTATGCGGAGCATCATGCAAACAGCAGTAGGTTCCATTTTTGGAGTCTTTGGTATGACACGACCTGGGAATAGGACCCTGGTCCTCGAGGTAAGAGGCAGATGCTCTTACTGTTAGACCAAACACGCGTTTAGTCTTCTGGGATAGGACAGGGGCACCCTCTGTGTTAAGAAGCTTTCTCCTGTGAATTGCAGGCAACTAGGGAAATACGTATGTAAATAGGAGGTTAGGAGAGTAATAAAGCAGACTTTTTTACATTTTATGGATTGTTTTGTGTCTTGAAAAACAAAAGCATGAGGTGGTTGTATTACATAACCAGAATGCTAAAATGCATTGTGGTATCAATGTTAACATATTTTACTTATAATGCCATGATGACCCCCTTTTCAGTCACTAGTCAAATGTTGCCTTGCTGTGTAGAGGAAATACAGATTTGTGTTCATGTAATCTTGGAAATTGTGTGATTTTGCTCTTTCACCCCTGATGTCACCCGGATGACTTTTGACCCCAGCGAAAGAGAGCATGGCTTTCCTCTTATCATGAAACATCCATATACCAATTCTGCTGTGATAACTGGTGTTTAAAATATTTTCACAGTTTGGTAACTGCATAGTGACTTCACATGACTTCTAACCAACATATTGAAATGACTTTTCATCCGTATACTAAGTTCGAATTGTAGAGCTCAGACTGTGACAACACATAGCCAAACTTTTCATTATTCCACCCCTGGTGACCTCAAATGACCTTTGACCTTTACCAAATCCAAAAACAAACCTCATCTTCTTCAAGGCACAATGTATCTTGAGATCTATCAGTCAACAAAGTAAGAGAGGATCAAGGATCACACCAATTATGCATAGACAATTTTCCAAATAAAGCGACCACAAAGAATGGTGGGATAGACGTTTGGAGTGCGTCATTTGGTCATGAATGACATTTTAATGTGGCCAAAAACAATAAGCACAAAAAAGCTGTCCCACAATCCATTATGGTTGCTACTTGGACAATGGTCTTTGTGATCAAGGCTTGTATTGTTAATGCTCTAGGATCATCAACTACTACACGTCAACAGTGAGCTTACATCATGTAAATCCCACAAAAATAAATAGGATAAAAACACAATGCATCAAATGCAGCACTGGCAACTATTTCTTCATGGATTTCAGGAAAACTACAATGTTTAAAAAAAAAAATAAACCAGAAAGCCAAAAGGCTTAGTGATTCCTTGCTACTGAAATGTAAGGCCTTTTTTCACATTGACATTGCTTGCAATGTTTTTCAATTAACAGGGCTCCATAATGTGCCCACAAAGTAGAGATTAGTCACACTTACTTTTCTTGAGAATCCGTGGTTACAAGCAATTTCTAAGGAATTTACCTATTGACCTCTCGTGACCCCAAATGACCTTTGACCTCCACGAAAATCGATAGGGATCATCTACTCAATATGCCAACACATTCGCCAAATATGAGCACAGTCACATGTACCGTTCTTGAGATATCGTGTTTACGAAGTTTTGACCTTTTGACCTCTGGTGAACCCAAATGACCTTTGATCTCCACCAAAAACAATAGGGATCATCTACTCAATATGGCCAATGCACACACCAAATATGAGATTAGTCATACTTACTCTTCTTGAGAATCCATGTTTACAAGCAATTTCTAAGGAATTTACCTATTGACCTCTCGTGACCCCAAATGACCTTTGACCTCCACGAAACTCGATAGGGATCATCTACTCAATATGCCAACACATTCGCCAAATATGAGCACAGTCACATGTACCGTTCTTGAGATATCGTGTTTACGAAGTTTTGACCTTTTGACCTCTGGTGAACCCAAATGACCTTTGATCTCCACCAAAAACAATAGGGATCATCTACTCAATATGGCCAATGCACACACCAAATATGAGATTAGTCATACTTACTCTTCTTGAGAATCCATGTTTACAAGCAATTTCTAAGGAATTTACCTATTGACCTCTCGTGACCCCAAATGACCTTTGACCTCCACGAAAATCGATAGGAATCATCTAATCAATATACCAACCCACACACCAAATACGAGCATAGTCACATGTACCATTCTCGAGATATCGTGTTTACGAAGTTTTGACCTTTTGACCTCTGGTCACCTCAAATGACCTTTGATCTCCACGAAAATCGATAGGGATCATCTAGTCAATATGGCCAATGCACACACCAAATATGAGATTAGTCACACTTACCCTTCTTGAGATACCGTGTTTACAAGCAATTTCTAAGGAATTTACCTATTGACCTCTTGTGACCCCAAATGACCTTTGACCTCCACGAAAATCGATAGGGATCATCTACTCAATATGAACAACCCACACACCACATATGAGCATAGTCACATGTACTGTTCTCGAGTTATCGTGTTTACGAAGTTTTGACCTTTTGACCTCTCGTGACCCCAAATGACCTTTGATCTCCACCAAAAACAACAGGGATCATCTACTCAATATGACCAACCAAAACCCTAAATATGAGCATAGTCACATGTACCGTTCTCGAGATATCGTGTTTACAAAGTTTTGACCTTTTGACCTCTCCTGACCCCAAATGACCTTTGATCTCCACCAAAAACAATAGGGATCATCTACTCAATATGGCCAATGTACACACCAAATATGAGATTAGTCACACTTACCCTTCTTGAGATACCTATTTACAAGCAATTTCTAAGGAATTTACCTATTGACCTCTCGTGACCCCAAATGACCTTTGACCTCCACGAAACTCGATAGGGATCATCTACTCAATATGCCAACACATTCGCCAAATATGAGCACAGTCACATGTACCATTCTCGAGATATCGTGTTTACGAAGTTTTGACCTTTTGACCTCTGGTCACCTCAAATGACCTTTGATCTCCACGAAAATCGATAGGGATCATCTAGTCAATATGGCCAATGCACACACCAAATATGAGATTAGTCACACTTACCCTTCTTGAGATACCGTGTTTACAAGCAATTTCTAAGGAATTTACCTATTGACCTCTTGTGACCCCAAATGACCTTTGACCTCCACGAAAATCGATAGGGATCATCTACTCAATATGAACAACCCACACACCACATATGAGCATAGTCACATGTACTGTTCTCGAGTTATCGTGTTTACGAAGTTTTGACCTTTTGACCTCTCGTGACCCCAAATGACCTTTGATCTCCACCAAAAACAACAGGGATCATCTACTCAATATGACCAACCAAAACCCTAAATATGAGCATAGTCACATGTACCGTTCTCGAGATATCGTGTTTACAAAGTTTTGACCTTTTGACCTCTCCTGACCCCAAATGACCTTTGATCTCCACCAAAAACAATAGGGATCATCTACTCAATATGGCCAATGTACACACCAAATATGAGATTAGTCACACTTACCCTTCTTGAGATACCGTGTTTACAAGCAATTTCTAAGGAATTTACCTATTGACCTCTCGTGACCCCAAATGACCTTTGACCTCCACGAAAATCGATAGGGATCATCTACTCAATATGGCCAATCGACACACCAAATATGAGCATAGTCACATGTACCGTTCTCGAGATATCGCGTTTACAAGGTTTTGACCTTTTGACCTCTGGTGACCCCAAATGACCTTTGATCTCCACCAAAAACAATAGGGATCATCTACTCAATATGACCAACCTACACACCAAATACGAGGTTAGTCACACTTACCCTTCTTGAGATATGGTGTTTACAAGCCAAAGCATCACATACACACACACACACACATACACACACACACACACACATACACACGACATCACCATCGCATGGATTCCTTGCCTGCCTTTGGCAAGGAATCAAAAAAACCATTAAGCCTCATTCAGGTTTAGATCAGGTCTTAAAAGGATTCTCATTTGATAGAAAAGATATCCATCAAGTTTTTGTGATTTTCTCAGAAAAGAAGAAAAAAAAATTATGGACAAAATGCTTCCTTCTAAAGTACTTCCCTTTCAGCCCTCCAATCACTGACAGTAAAATGACATTGAACAATAAATATTCATCCATTTCACCCTCTCTTTTTTTATTCACTTAAAGCAAAGACATAAAGAACAACATTTAGAAGTGAACTATATAGGCATGGTTGTAAATTACTGGGAAAATAAATGATCAAGTGCAAGACTTTCCTTGCTATGGTCCCTATTTCCAATTAAAAGGGAGAACCTTCAAAAATCCAGTCCAGTCAAAGATTAGATAAAAACAATATAATCTCACCAAATTTCTTTTTATCCCAGACATTTTTGGAAGGTTATCACTTAAGAAAGGTAATTGTTGGGGGAGCCAGTACTGAAGGTATAGCTAGGTGAGGAAGTTTCATTGGCATGAGGGTCATGAAGGGGCACATTATCCCCCAAATTGATAAAATTCAAGTTAACTTCTTCAGTTCAGCTGGGCATACTGAAAAGTGGCCACTGAATAAATTTTGTGCTGAAAGGATTAAAACTGCTTATATTTCAGTTGACAGGCCATGTAATGGTGAGAAATCATGTGATCCACAAGAACTAAAACTCATAATCAGGATGTGACACATGATTGATTCAAGTCCAACAGTCTAAAAAGATATTGGCAAAAACAAATAAATCCAACAGTCTATGGCCCCTTTATGGCTACCAGCCCTTTAGGCTGCTGCCTGTCCAGTGGCAGCACCAGAATGTCAAAATCAGAGGAGAGGGAGGGGGCATACGTTAAGGGAAAAGGAAAATATCCCAAGATTTCGCCAAACTGAGCAAAAAGCACCCACTTGTGGAGAGGTTTGGGGTTTTAAGGGGAAATTTCCCCTGAAACTCTGAGGTTTTAGCATATCTCTGGATGAATAATTGATTCTCTGTAGTGGTACAGTATACTGTATAATTATTTATTTTAGTTAACCTTTCTCAAAAACATAACTTGCAGGAGACAAGTGGGGGTTGAGGACAAAATCTGAGAGGGAACTTGCCCCCTCTTGCCCTCTGTAAACCCACCACTGACCCCTCAAAACATGTCAGTGACAGCCAAGAATTCACTTTGCAGCAGTTCATTAATGAGTGGTAGTCTGTTGAAATGACACCTACTGTAATTAGTTAAACCAACAAAGTCTGCATCAATTGATTTTTTTTTCTTTTGTTATGCAACAAAGGATTATTTTCTTTTCACAAGCTGGAGATCCTCCCTTTGTCACTACATCCAGGCAGATAGTGCAAATTTGGGGGAGTGAGTTAAAGGGAAGTGTAGGTAATAAACTTATGCAAACTTTCAAAGGAAGTAATAAACTGCAACATTACATTAAGTGGTGACAAGATGGATTGCAAACTGTGAGGAATGCATTCTTGAGCTCTGAATTGAGGCAGGCTGAGGTAAGACAAGATTAGAATAAATTAAATCATTTGGTTGAAAACACAACTCGATACCACATGATCACACCTTGCACCACACACCTCACAGCCCCAAAAGATTATCCATTATGTCTTGTATCAAGAAGAAGAACAGACTATAATGCAAAAAAAAAGTTTAAAAATATCACACATAAAATAAACATATGAAGAGCATCTGTATGTGTGGGGTGTCCCCCTCCCCTTTTTGAAAATTTTTAAATTTTAGAAGTGTCTACACGCAAAATGGTGGCACTTATTTGGCAAATCACTCAACACAATGTCGCTTGGTTACCACCAAAATAGTTCAGTACAGTACTGAATTTTTTGCAGTAACCTAGAAAAATATTGTTTTGAGAGATTTGACAAAATAATATTATGCAGATACTCACAAATGCACATGACTTAAACCTCTCCTAGTCACAATATCCAATCGTTATTTTTGAGGTAAATTTTAGTGCGGTACCGACACAGTTCGCAAACGTCAACTCTGTATGTCACCGGCGGTCGTACCATACGTGCTGCCGGTGATTTCCAATGTTTCCGTATATCTCGCATGGCATTCTAGCCATGAAAACATAAGCCAAGAACGTCAAGAACTGTCAAGACAGTCCAGAACTTTCGGGCAACTCTGGGACAAGTCCCGCCTGTGACCCGCAAAGTGGGCAATTATTTTCCCTATTGAATGCAGCGTTGGACGACGTTATTACACTATTTTGGCAGTGACAGGAATATAGTCCATACCTGCTGCTAAGGTTAGCCGATAACAATGTTGGGACAGCAAACATAGTTCTGTACGTACCTAGGCCTATGCATTGCATAGCACTGCGAGCAGTTGAATGTGCTGTTAGATACCATTTACTGAATTTGTTGTTATTGGTAAGATGAATTATTTGCTAATTTGTGTGGTTTTCTAACTAGGAATACTTCAGGGATTTGAAATGCGGGTTTTTCAGAGGGCTTGGCAGGTCAGCGGGTTTGGGTGTCCAAATACGGGTCACTTGGGAGGTATGTATCTGCACATCCAAATGTAAAGGGCTGAACTGTGAATATATGCAGTAGTAGTTCAAGTTGAATTTATTTTATTTTTTAGCACCCAAGAGGTTTCAGAAATTCAATATGAGTGTACATTACATATATACATACATAGCATAAAAATGAAGAGCATAACAAAATGGTGGTCAAGCTGAAAATTCAGCCACAGACAACCATGACAATAGAATAGGTCTACAGTAGGTGTAAGGGTATTGAAAATAGTAAACTACATAGGCAAAAGCCACAATTACAATATCATAGATGGAGTGGATAATTGTCACTATATCACCTCTCACAGGAAGGAATTAACAGACTGCAACC
Organism: Holothuria scabra; assembly: GCA_037179385.1. Taxonomy (NCBI): domain Eukaryota; kingdom Metazoa; phylum Echinodermata; class Holothuroidea; order Aspidochirotida; family Holothuriidae; genus Holothuria; species Holothuria scabra. The sequence continues at coordinate 29,127,579 of CM074180.1, read as the reverse complement.
ATGGAAGTACAATATACCTCCGGCTCCTGCCATGAAGTCATATGATGTACTTAACGGATGTATTGCTACTTGTATGTCAGTAATAAACTAGAAAACTAGGAAACTTGATATAGGCTGGCAATAAAGCAACCCTTGCAGTGTAAATGTAACATTTTTTTTTTGATGTTTCTTAATGTAATGAAGGATGACATACCTCGAAATGCAATGTGCTTCATCACAACTCCAGTTCACTTATCACTAAAAGACTGTTAAGGGCTGTATTATTGGATATTTTAAACACAGCAGAAACTCATAGTACACAAAAGTAGATTCTCAGATGGTATTGAAATGAATCTATGAGGAATAGGAAATTTGTGCAAGCATTGAGTAACATGCAAAAATTTTCCAAATGAAAGTTTATTGAATGGTTCAATAGTGTATGCCTTTAATTGACATGTAAAAAGTGTGTCAAAGAGGGACCTTAAATGTGAGCAAGGCAAAATGAAGTAGGAAGATATAGGGTGTACAGTGCCCTCTGCTGGTAGGGTTACCCCTGTGTTATTAGTTTGGCAGACAGTACAGTAAGTATAGGTATAAAAGGTATACACAGGGTGATAGGAGGTAGGTGAGGACTGAAAAAGACTGACATTGTCGGGCTATGTATATGGTTCAACTACTGTACAGTTTTCCTGATAATTCTGACTAACACCAGAAAACACCATTCCCCCAAATAAGTCTGTGGTGTTAGCTTGCTCATGAAAGAAATCCCACTAATTCAAACTTTTTACATTGTCTGCAAAAAGCTGGTTTCCATTTCTTTTCCAGTTGCAATATAGCATACATGCACATGATTCATTACCAATACACAGATCCAATAACATGTTTTTCCCCACAAATGTAATGACTTTCTATTAGCCTTGGGCAGACAAATTGCCTCAGCCTACAAGGTTTCATTCCTAGACAGAAACTGATTAGAGACATCACCTACTTTTCATGGAGTTGTGATTGTAATACACCATTTTAAATTCTGTGAAGAACACACACTCACTCACTCACTCTTTTGTGCTGTAGGAGGCTTTCAGTTGCGATGTTTTGCAATTTTTTGCTGAATATGGGAGCAAATCCATGTTTACAAACTCTTCTTTCTCTAATTTACAACATAGTCCTTCCTGAGGTTCTACTCCCATTCTATAAACTGATAACCCATATAAAATCCAAAATGCATGCCAGCCAGTATAGGATTGGTGAAATGACCCATGGTCTAATTCAAGACTTTTTACACCTGCTCTTGTTTATGTACCAGCAGCAGTTTTTAGTGCCACTATACTCCATTTTGAGTTGTCACTTGAAAGTTCCTGAGGACAGGACCTCCAAAAATACTTAAGTTGAACAAATCTGACGGACATACATGGCACAGACCCACACAAATAGGAAAAACTCAGAAATGGCCCTGCACGCAGTGACATGTAGTGTAACAAATCAGAATGGGGTTGGTGCCTTGAAATTCATCAGTCAAAATACTTGAACATTTAATTTTCTCTATTTGGAATGAATTCAATATACGGATGCCAACGTCTTTGCAGATACACACTGTCGTAGAAATGGAAGTGTTGTATGGAGAGATAACTCTCGGAAGCTAACAAAGGACAGAGAGAATACAATTTATCTTATGCAAGGCATAACTTTCCTTATAGTTAGAATTGACTGTACTTTCTACCCATTGTAAGGTATCGCTGTTGTAGGATCAACCAATGGTTTTGTAACTTTGCTGTCTTTAATTGTAAAACTCAATCTCTTTTGCCCTTCAAAATAGTAACTAGCCAAAAAATATTCAAACTTTTGGTCTATTTTTAAGAAAACTCCCATTGGTATTAAAATAAATAGGGACAAAAGTAACTCATGACAAATAAAACTGAAGGGACTTCAGTTTTGCTAATGTAACCAGGGCAATGCTGGTTATATGTTTCTTTGTGTATTGTTTTGATGATTGCTTGTGTTTAACCCTTTTGGCCTGTTTACTTTGCTGGTATTCTTTCTTTCCTATGTTTTAGTAAACTTACGCAAGGTTGATGTTATTTTTGTCTGTATTGGCTGAGCTCATTTACCAAATTTATGGCATAGTTCAAGTGACCCTTTGTGACATCTTGTCATATTCTACCATTCTAGCCCATTTAGAGGGGAGGACCTGTTTCATTTAGTCGGTCAATGCTACTCCTGGGTCTATGTAAGAGCTGGGAAATAGAATGCAGCCAGGTACAGGGACAGTGACGAATGGCGTTAATTTAGCCACTCTGACAGTTTTCGAGGGAAGTAAGGGTTGCTGATGTGTGGAACTTTTGGTTGGAACTATGCCGGTTCATCCAAAGTTTATGGTGACTCTGCTGAATATTTAGTGTCCTTTTTTTGTGTTGATTGGTCAGTTGATAGGATGACCTACTCTGAGGCACAAAGGTTAATCCAGAGTATAGGGAGTGCCTGTGGGTCAACTGGTGGCCTATTATGGGATATCCTTAGGACTGGCCTGCAAGATCTTGCCTGCAGCTGGTAGTTACTGTGTGCAAGGTATGAGAAGCGAGGCTAGATACCAGATAGGGCGTTTTCCAACATTATGATAATTAGGAAGTTGTACTCCTGAAACAGCAGGGTGGTGCATAGATACCATCCCATAATAATTTTACACAGAGTGTTTTAGTGTAATTCTAGTTTGTTGAGGTAGAAATTTTCTAAGTAACAAAAGAGAGAGTGCTTGCAAGAAGCTTTTACTGTTCAGGCTTCGCTTCTTGTGTTAACTTGTGTCAGTCACTGTACTGTACATAGTGTAAATAGCTGGCTTTTGTGTGCTTTTGGCGTACACAATACTGCTTTTCTTTTGCTATTTTATCTGGGAAGCTGTTGAGGAAGTTTCTGGTGGTTTCCTCGAGTAAAGCTTTGGAGATAGCCGATTTTACTGGCTAGCTCTACAGTTGTCGAGTACTAGTGGGTCTAAGTTGTGCTTAGACTTGAAAAGTTGCTTGTTAAATCTCCAATTAAGTGATTGTCTGATTGAAGCCTGTTAATGGACTCTCACAAAATAAGCAAAGTTGTATTAGTTTGTTTCAATAACTGCAACAAATCTTACTGAAGTTTTGTATAGTCCTCGTCATCGTATATACAAGGAGGACTTGTGGACTGCTATAGAAAATTGTTGACTGCCCGTGTTGTTTACTTCATATATAATCTGCTAACGTCGTTGGGACTTGTCCTTTCGCAAGTTTTCACTGGAGTTGTAACACCCTGGACATTCCACTAAAGAGGACATGGAGGTTAACTAATTATCATTCACACCATTTCACTTATGCTCTCGTTGGTGATGGAGCTGAGCACTTTTTCCAGTGTCATGTAAGCTGTCCCTACGATACTTGATGATATCCGGAACTGTGAGGTGTTTTAATGCCCAACGTGTGTTTTGATACAATGTAGTCGCCCAGGTCGGACCTGACTGCCTAATTACTCTACTTCGCCGGGGATCCACTGATTGCAGCTGTGTTTAACATGCTCGTCAATTGAATCACAGTTTGGACTTCAGCATTCGTCATTATCTCGCTGGACACTTGTTTTGAGGCCTCCGCGTATAGTAGCTACAGCTGGATCGTCGACGAAATCACTTAAGTATCCCTTTATTGTTTTTAATTAAGTGTCAACTGGCCATTGACAAATTAATTGAAAGTTTTACTTGTATTTTGTGTTAAAAGTGCATGATGATCAGAGCATTTCGTAATTATACTGCTTAGCAATTAATGTCCACAACTTTTGTCGGTGGTAATTATTTTGTGTCGATGTGTGAGCCACTGAGGATACCTTTATCCCCACGATTTTACAGTGACAGATCCCCCTAGTAAAGTTGAGGTCATTTGTGTTCCTTGCCCAACTTGTTAAATTACTTTACCCAACCTGCTACCTGTCTAGTCATAGCAAGTCGGTTACACTAAGTTTTCCAAACTGCTATACATATATGTGCATAACACTTGTAAACCAATTTTCCTTGGGGCATTTTGCCACACTGACACAACATGAACCAAAGCATCAATTGTCAAGGGTTGCCAAACTTCATGCAAAGTCATGCATTATACACAGATGCGGCAAAGTATGTTACTGAGTACTGTATGTGTATGCCAAAGGTAAATCAGTCTACTGCATGCAACAAGTCTGTATTAACTGTGAGCTTGAACCAAGCAATGGTGCAAAACTGAAGGGTAACAAAATTTTGTGTATGAAATGGCACCTAACATTCAAAGACATTGAAAGGTTTTTGTTTTATGGGGATAGGGAAAGCGTGTTCACATAAAATAACAACAAGATTTATAGACTAGCTATTTTTAACTTTGTTTAAATGTTAGGCTTGATCCACAAACCAGTCACAAAGGAAATTAAAGAATAAACTGTTAAAGGAACATTTCTTTCAAAATACAGTTGGGTATCGGTTATGTGGTGCAGAGTGAGTATCAAAAACTTGCTCAGGACTTCTCATAGCAAGATCCATCTCACCTACAGTACATTACCATGTTATCTAAACTGTCTACAAACCACTGAAACCAGACCTCAAAATTTAGTTTATGTACAAAAATTACCTACTACATGATAGGGCTGCAGCAATTAATCGCTAAATGACCACACCTGCAATTAAATGTTTCATAAATGTTCCTTGAAATTAATGCCAATTGCCCTCCCTCTCAAACCCTTCCCCACTTCCTAAAAGTTTCCATGCTAGTCCATCATCTTCACTGCTGTCCTGTTTTCCGCTACAATATTAGAGGTATGCATTTAGTTATAATTAGCTGGTCAGGTACAAGTGATTCCAGGAAACACGTTTCACTCACCATGGTGAATCACATCGGTAGCAGTCATGCAGACAACCATCAATGATCAGTAGTACAAATGGCCCACTGACCATACATATATGTAAATATAACCAGGGAGTTGCGTATAACTAAGATTGAGGGACAAAGCACAAATGATGCAACAGCATACTGTATTATCAGGGCAGCTCCCTTGTATAGAGGCTTTGTAATTATGTCACGGAACCGTCATGCTGGAGGACATTCATGCCAAACACACGTGGCTTTGTGCCAAACGCACTGCAGAGAGTGCATCGTGGTAAGCAGGACTAAGCACGATGCGTACACAGTCAATGAGCAAGAGCGCCCCGTGTGGTTTACTACTTAGTTACATGTACTCCCACATGACCGCAGGAGAATATTATGACGTCATGTGAAAAGCCTCTATAATGTGCATGTGTTCTGAATGCTGCTAGTCTTGAGAGAAAGTATAATGGTTGTGCCTTGTTTTGCACAGTGGCAAGTCAACATTCAATCCTCACCTTTACCTGCAATACTGCTACAATTATAGTTTTGCAACATTTCTGGTGTTTATACCAGTATTGCAGTTATTCCTTTAAGGCAGTCACCCTCATGCACTACAGACTAAAATGTTTGTAGGCTAAGTCAACAGAAATTCTAAATTGATACAGCTCTTTGATTGAAAACAAGTGAAGAAAATGCAATGTATTGTACAGGAGGGGATCCGGAGGGGGGGGGGGGGCTAGTGCTTTTAAGCCCCCCCTTTTTTGACACACCAACAATAAAACATTAGGGAAATTAGCAGTGCAACACCCTTGCACCCCAACTTTGTCTTAAGTCAGTCCTCCCCCCTTTTTTGGAATGTTTGGATGAACCCATGCCTGTCGTAGCTCATATTACACAGCATTTATTTTGTACTGACGCTAGGTTGGATGGTGTTTTCCAGCCCAGTTTCCAACCAATTTTTAAACAGTTGTGGGGGGGGGGGGGCTTAAAGGGCCTATCCTCTCACCCCAAACTACATGTCACTTCTAGTACAGGGTAACGGAAACTCTCAATTGGCTCAGCTTTTTGATTGACTGCTAATTCATACAATGCAGAATACCAACTCTTATACTACACAGCAGGAACTGTTCTGGGAGTGATTTGATTATACACATTGAGCTTTTTTATACTCACCTTGAAGCAATAAACTGATGTGTCTGGATGAGGGTGAATTTCAGACAATTGTGGGAGGGGCTTAATTTAGATGGTTAGGAGAATTGGTACTGTTTGGGATGAGAGAACTGGGCCTTTAAGTAAGTAGGTAAGGAGAATTGGAACTGTTTCAGGTGAAAGGGTTTAGCCTTTAAAGGCCTAATCCTCTATTCCAATTTTCCCAACCAACATACTTAGAGTGTAAGCCCCTCCCACAACTGTATGAAATTCATCTTCATTCAGACACAAACTCAGTTTATTTTTCAGAGTGATTTAATTAATACAAGACCCCCATGTGTAATCAAAACACTCTCAGCACAGTACAAGCTGTGTAATATGAGTTTTGCTACTTGGCGTTGTTTGAACTTGCCATTAAATCAAAGAGCTGGAGATATTCTGTGAACTCTGTGAACTGCTACAAAAATTGTAGTTTGGGGTGAAAGGACTTAGGGCCTTCAATGATTTGCAAATACAAACAATGCGAGTAACCAAATTTGCTAACCAGTCCCAGCATACATGTAAATTATGCCCTAATTCAATGCAATGTTGTATTTTTATCTTGGATGGTTCTTCAAATGTGTAACTACAAATGGTAGGTAGGTGCTGTAGCCTAGCCAGTTTGGATGATATTCAAATTAGTTTTATTGGCATGGTAATTAATGTCATTAATTGCAAACTTGTCAAAACTTTCCAATTAAACATTTAGTGATTTTCTAACATGATAACAGTCAAAACACACTAAGGACCACCAATTGAAATACAGCATACTGTACCTGAACCTGTTGTACCTCTTCAACAACCTACTGTATGGCATTACAACAATTAGCACAAGTGTACAACAAGACCTGAATGACCCCTACCAAGTGGGCACACTATACCTCCTCTATGCTACACAGTCTCACACTAATACATAAATTTACCTTTATATTCTGCAGATGTTGGAAACTATAGCAACTCTCTGTTGACCAGGAACATATTTTTATGGACAAAATTTTCATAGTGGATCACACATTTGCCCTTCTGTACACATTCTACTGTCTAGAACTGTCAACATCACCGACTTGATTTTGAATGTGTTTTGGCATGAAAAGCTAAACCAGATGTTACTGTACATTCATTTCGGGGAACTCTCTCAGTCTAGTTCCTTAACTAGCAGTGTCCAGATTTTACAGCTCCCTACCCCAACATGACTCATGGTGAAACCACAAGTGTCGAAAGTAGGGGCTTCAGGAAAGTGCTAAATAAAATCCCCATTCAAAAGATAATATCAAATGGTTCTCATATATTCCAAAAGATTTCCAAAGGGGTTTTATCAAAATTTTCCAGCCCCTTTTCTTTGACTGAATGCTGTACTGTATTTGTTTGAAAAGATCACTTCTGAAATGATACTCAGGTACTGTATGAGATGTACAAAAAATGAAGAGAAACACTTTTGCAATCCATTAATTTTTCTTTCAGTCTTTTGTCTCCCTTTCCATTCCATTCCCCATTCTCTAACTACCATGAACCCTACTATCTCTTGATTGAATCACTATGTCCCTGACTTACAAATATTTAGAATGAACTGCAGCTCAGAGCCATGGCTTTCATTAGTGTGTGCATTACACATTGCACATATTGCAAAGGCCTAAATGGAAAAAGGAAAATTAGACATCCCTCTTTTGCAAAGTATGTCAAATACTCCACAAAACTTAGTTGGTTTCAGAGTCTATGAGCCCTGATACTCACAGGTCTCCTATTTACCAATTTAATTCCCCAACTTGCCTACAAGTCCATCTGGCATAAGACCTTTTAGCCTCAGGATAAGTAACACCCTCTTTCCTCTAGAGGGTGTCCTCTTTGTATCTCCATCTTACCTGGATTCAAACAGGACAGGTTTTTGCTCCATAGGATAGGTCTTATGCCAGATTGACTTGCAGGCAAGTTGGGGAATTACACATGTAAATAGGTGGTGAGGAGGAGGAGTGAGATAGACGCATTGCTTATTAAACTCCATGTATTTCTGTTCACAGACCATGAAAGTTGCATGTAATTCTGAGGCTGTTCTATTGCATACTTACACCATTTGTCTCTGTATGGTCTCAACTCAAAGTTCGCACAAAGGTTATTAATCATATTCATTCACACATATTACCAACATGCGTGCATGGTACGCAACCATATCGAATTAGACAGCATTTGAATATCACGTGACCAGCACTACTTGCGAGTGTCGTCCAAATCTGCAGTACTCACTATACACAAAGATAACTGACCGTAGACTAGATCTGTGTATTCTGTTTGAGGTCTTTGTATTGCAGCATCACACACTTTGCTTTGTTCACTGCTGGAAAATGTCCCCACCTTCCTGGTGAGTGTGTTCAACAGCGACTATACTTACTACACCCTAGCCCGCCACACACTGCTAGGAGAAGTTTTGACACTGAGCCCCTATTCTGCCATCTTGGAATACATGCTTGTCCTAATGCCATGGACTGGAGTGCAAGGGGTACTGTAAGTAAATGTCTGCAATGTGAATTTTAATCATTAAGCTTTGACTTTGAATACTTTTGAAAATAGTAATAAAAAAATTGTGACACTGGGATGTAAAATGATAGAAAAAAATAAAACAAGTTTTATTAATTTTTGCAGTGCAAGACTTCTGAGTTCTAAAAATATTTACAAATCAGAATATCTAGAAACGCATCTCTGAAAAGAGTATTCCTTATTAAAGGATGTTACTGTACATAAATTGACACAGACCATTGTGAGATACAGTGAAAACTGTAGGCCAAGGTATTATAGCATACTGTACCTGTGTTAATAAGTAAACAATATGTCAAATATGCTTTTGAAATAATTTTTAAACAGTCAAATTCCCTTGGTAGACTATATTATGATTGGCAGTATTTTTTTTTTTTTTTTTGGTGGGGAGGGGGGGGAGGGGGATTAATGAAAGTGATGCAGAACTGTACATATGGAATTATCAAGTTAGAAAGCAGTTAGTGAAAAGGTATTGTGCCAAATTAAGTGCATACAGCAGGTTGGCAGATGAATGTAGACACTTCAATATACTGTAAAACATGTGCAAATTTGTCATTTTTCTTTAATTATCATCAACATAAATCTACTGCATGTTTGGAAAAACCAATTGCTTCATAATAATATGCCAATCCAAGCACATTACCAGTCACCAATGCCTTACATGACAATTAAGTCTGAGCACCTTGACAAGTGAATGCACTGTACATTTACTACAGTATGACAGTACAGTATGCTTTTAACCACACTTCACTGCCTTAATATTTCACCACTTTAATCAAAAGTCCTACATTTTATTGATACTTGTAAGAGAAAAGATACATAAATTTTATGAAACACCCTGCTGACATTAAATTAAACTTTCCCTTACAGTCTGTCAATGTTTCTGTTTCACACTCAGTGCCTATTAATTGTGACAGTTAGTCACCTGCATTGAAACTCCATTCCCAAAGGATTAACAATATCAGGACTAATTTTGGATGGGAGAAGAAACATGAGCGAAATTTCATTTTTAAATCTTGAAAGAGGAAGTAAAGTACAGTAGAATGTGAGTAACAATTAGCTGGCCTGGTTGGAAACAAAATGTAGTAATCTTGTCATTAATTCAGTGTGTAACTCTATTTCCCTTGAAAAACAAATTTCTTCAGTTGAAGAAAAGTATTAAAGATCCACAACATTAATATGATATGAAACATGGTTATAATAGCAGAGTGGATAAGGGCCGGTGGCTTTAGCAGCACAGAGGTGTCTAGGAAGCTGAAGAGGGGGTTTATGGTCATCACAGCCAACAGAAACAAAGAAGTTTTGAATTTTATGAGGGTGTGGTGCATCTTGGTGCATAGATGCTCCACATGCAATACAAAAAAGACTTGAGTCGAGTCCTTGGGAAAGACACTAGAAAAAGGACTAGATTGGATGCTCTCTATTGGGTGTCAGCCGTTCTCCACAGTGCTGAATAAAGCAACCTGCAGAGGACTAACAGCAGGTAAAAAAGAATTTGGCCTACAATAAAGGAGGCAATTAGGGGTGCAATAGATTAGTGAAGTTTTTTTTGTGTGTGTGTGTATGTGTAAGAGCCTGTAAACGATACCTTGTGGGGTACAAGCCGCTCACGAGAGCTGAAGCCTCGCACGTCTTTCCTCGCTCACGAGGAGCTCGTAACTGGCGTAGCTACAGTACCCGAAAATTTGGACACTGCAATGAGCTCTCTCACGTGATGTGCAAGAGCCCGCCCTCGCTAGCGGCATTCACATGCCGCATGACTTAAACGGCTTAAGGGGAATTCCAACCATTTCCTTACAGGGAACAGTTCTGTGTACCTCGTAGGCCATTGAATACGGGTATGTCCTGTGTTTGTGAAATGTCAAGAGTAATGTTTAAGTTTTAGATTATTCCTTAAATTATTTGCACTGTGTTTCTGTTTTTTTTTTTTTCACTTTTCTCAGGTTGGTCAGGTGCAGTACTTTGAATATACTGTGACAAATCATTGGAAAGATGCCAACCTCCAGTCCCTCAGCTACAGTACTTCTGAGGAAAGCCTAAAAATGGCTCTGACCAGGAAACTAGTAAAGTTTGATAAATGACATTTTATGGCTCAGTTTTTGACCAACTGGTTTAAGCTGACTCTGTCACTGCCTTTAATCAATTGTTTTTCCATCTACGGCTTATGTTTTCCCTATCCTACTGGTTATGCTGAACACCAAGCACAATGGCAAGTTCCATTTTTTAAGTCTTTGGTATAACCAGGGATCCAACTCCAGACCTCCAGGCTGCAAGTCAGATGCTCTCACTGCTTGACCATGAAGCCTCTTTAGGACATGAGTAAATGCAAAATGAAGTGCCGTTCTCATTTTGGTACAAAAGGTACAGAACGACACATGTCAAAACAGATGCTTTGGTGAAGAGAAAACAGGGAAGTATGTTGGCTTGCAAGATGTTTAAAGATTAATCTATCCCATATGCAAAAACTTCTTGTTTTTGCAGGTAGGGGGTTAGAGAGATCTGAAAGAACATTTGTGAGATCATGACAATTGTGTACACAGTCACTTCATCTATCTGTGATCCCTGACAAGTATCTTGGTCTAGTTAAAGGCCCAATCCTCCCAACCCAAATAGTTCCAATTTTCCTATTAAAGCTACTGACATAATCCCCTCCCACAACTGTCTGAAATTCATCCACATCCAGACACAATCTCAGTTTATTACTTAAGGGTGTGTAAGACCCCAAAGTGTAGATCAAAATACTCTCAGTGCAGTACATGCTGTGCAGTATGAGCTACAGGACTCAGCATTTTTTGAACTTGCTGTCAATCAAGAGTGTGGCAATTGTAGTCTGTGGACTACTAGGAAAATTGCAGTTTGGGGTGAGAGCTGATTGCCTCTAAATGCAAACATAAATATCTGAAGGCCTAAACTGTATCTTCCATATCCCAGGGATGTAATTGTGCTACATGACCCTGATGGTCTTCACACAAGAAGGAAGCTTTCAACCACATAGTGTGCATAAATGCTTCATAGCCACTGTGTATTTGGGCAATTACACAGTAAACCAACACAGTAGCATCACATAAGGATTAATTTCCATTTTATGTTATTTTCATGTGTTTTATTACGTTCATGGCTATCTAATAGATGCATAGACATAGCCTAAAAATTTTTAGCATGCTACCTCAATCTTGAAAAAAAAAAAAACTACAGGGGAGATGGAAAATGTAAGGGGCCAACATTGACATATATCAAGAAAAATAACAGGTGTAACACATCAACATACAACATGATTAGAGCAGAAATTCTGCTGTAGCTCACACAATAACTTAAAATAGGCCCTTGTTACAATTGTCCCCTTTTTGATACAATTTATTTAACATTGTCCCCTTTTGCTGAGGTTGTAGAAAACCCCCACAGTATTTTTCCATGTTGCAGGAGGTGACCAAAGGTAATTCAAATTTGAACTTGAACCATACTGGAAAAATACATTTTATCTTTGATGTTTTATGGAGTTGACAGATTCTGTATTACACATATGTGTTGGTGTGTCATAAAATCTCATCCAACTAAATAAATATTGTGGGACCCAACTTTTCTTGCTGAGGTTTGATCAATCAATCCTCTTAGGAGAGGTATTACCAGGTAATACCTGAAAATTTGGCAAAACAGGTACTTAACATAGTAGACTTCTATCAAACATTCCCAACCTTCCTCAACATACGAGTCTCTGTGCCGTTTCATCGCCACAGAATTTTCCTACTGCTTTCTCTTCTGTTGCAGCAAGACCATTTGAAGATTTGAATAAACACTTGTAAAAAAAAAAAGGTGTTTTACATGAATTTCGTTTTAGGTTAAACCCTTTGAAAGTAGTAACCCATCGGCCTCCTGTTTACCCTTGAAATCTAACAATGCCCGCCGATTGAAATGCCAGCTCCCTTTCCTGACAAAAATTCAAGTTGCGATTGTATACAATAGGCCTATTTTGCAATGCCAACTCTTGGGACGATCCTGAATGATTTCTCAATTTTTCTTTTACTCAAACTGAAAGAAACAACTACAGTTTGTACCATTCATTGTATACAACTGTACTCATAGGACTGCTAGCAATTGGCCTGTCTGTTGTCATTGATAGCTAATGCTAATGCTTGTGTACCTTTACGATATAATGTTAGTTATCAGTAGCCACTTGTACCAGGTACAGGACTTACCTGATAAGTAGCGCTACAATCAGTATAAGACTTACCAGGTAAAGAATTTTGACCAATGTCTGAATCGGTATAGTTCTGTCACGGTACATAAAACACACAGCCCACCTGTTAGTTTTAACATTAAAAAACTCGTGAGTTTCATATGCATTGCAGCGGCCACTCTGTGAAGCACGTGTTCGAAAACAACTGCTGTTCAGTATTTGAACCCCCTATAAATAATTGATTGTTCTAAAATAAGTTTAAGTAAAAGTGACCCATTTTTCATCAAGATTGGCTAATTTGGGTTAACCAGTTTTATAGGTGAAATTTTTGTTTGTCCCTCCGTTGACCTTTTTTGCTGTAGTGCTTGTTAGGCTCTATGTGGTAGGTGTGATTTGCTTGTTGCAGTACAGTGTGGAAGCAAATGCTGGCTATGATTGTGTGCGTTGCCGTACACTGTGTCAAATCATTGTGTGAGCTAAGTGCTTGGGGACATTTGATGACGTCACTAAAAATGGCAATAGATATTTCAAGAAAATTACTTGTAATTCTACATCTGTTTGATATAGTTTAGTTTTTTAAAATAGCAAGCAAAATATCCATTTTGACTGCCAATGTAAGGACAAATGCCTGAGCAAAGTACTTGAAAAAAAGCTGAAAACATTTGCAAAAGTTGGCAACATCTGCCTGACTCTATAAGCTCACAGAGTAATGTGTGAGAGCTAAAAATGGCTATTTTTCAGAAAGTTCATGATGTAGATATAATTTTTGGTATTTTCCTAGGATGGTCTCCCAAGCCTAATATTGATCAAAAAATGCCACCAATGGGATAGTTATTAAGCATAGCTACATATAATCCTCAGAAAATGTCACAAAGTTTGAAAATAATTAACTTTCTGGAAAATAGCCATTTCTATTTTGTATGTTAATGTGATACACCTGTTATTTTTCTTGACGTGTTTCAATGTTCGCCCACTATATTTTCCATAGGACCTACAGTGCAGAGAAATATTTTTCAAAATTGCTCAAGGGAGAATGTTGAAATTTTTCAGGCTATCTTTGTACCTGTATCTAAGTATATTAGCCCAGAACATAATAAAACATATGGAACTAATTACCAAAACAAAATGCATATGTGTTGGTTTGTGTAACTGCCTGTTTTAGGAACATTATGCAGTACAAGTCCTGGAGATACTGTATGCGCCTAAGTATGTTCCCATGTTATAAATTTAACCCCAAAGCACAGTGTGAGCAACAAAAAAGCAAGGCAATCCCACAATATCAGACAAAATATACAATTTCCAACCGTCTACATTAATCACAGATCTACCCAGCCATTTATTACCTGCTAGAGCACACACGAGTAAAAATATACCTCCTACCCAGAAAACGGCTTCTATTACCACCACTCTTGTAATCACACCCACAAGCAAATGGATATTTCAAAGAAACAGGGTAGGATTGTTGTAGCATTGAGGCATTATAGTACAACTGCAGATGACATGATATTTAAACCGATAAATATAGAGATCATACAGTACACCACAGTGTAAGCCAAGTAACACATTGAGAGAAACACTGAGAGCACCAATGTGACCTTGGAGCTTTCCTCTTTTAAACAAGTTGGAGACTTTGAACTTTCCAATATTAAGGCTACTGAAATTGACTGAATTAAGAAATTCTTAACCTTATTACTTTACCCAATTTACTATCATGATGAAAACTGATCATGAAATATAGGCCAACTTTGAGAGCACATACTATCGATCTGCTGTCATCTCTAGCTGCTGGGAAAGCATTTCGTACCATTAATTTTGGCAAAAGAGGATTCAGATGTCTGTCAGTAAAAAGTGATGTATGTATGCATTGGGATACTGTAAGCTCACTTTGCACAACATACATCACTGTAACATTCTTCACATGTCCTAGTGTAGTATGCTGTTATTAGCTTCCCGTGACTGATTTGACTTTTGGGATGAACAATGGAGACTACTACACCTTTGGTGACATCTGTTTGGAGTAGGCAAAATTTTTCTGAACAAGGGCCACAGCAATTAGGTTGGTATTGAGGGCCAGAGTCATTTACCTATTAACTGGCACTTATAGCCAAGCCACTCCTGTGCCCAACTGAACATACTGCCCAGTTAGAAAAAGGCTCTCTCCTAACATCTTTGGAAAACAATGCAGGGATTCAACCAGCAACTCATAAAAGGGGGGGGGGGGGGATTCAATCCTGCCAAACCCAGCATCCAAACTTATGCTGCCCTCGGTCAAAGTTACAGGTGGGTTCAGGGGGGAAATAACTCACTAAAGGCTCAGTTCTCTCACCCCAACAGTACCAATTCTCCTAACCTTCTTACTTAAGCCCCTCCCGCAATTGTCTGAAAGTCACCCTCATCCAGATACAATCTCAGTTTATTGCTTCAAGGTGAGTATAGAAAAAACTAAACAAAACACTCCCAGTACCCTTCGTGCTGTGTAATGTAAGCTTTGGTACTCTGCATTGTTTGAATTAGCTGTCAATCAAAGAGCTGAGCCAATTGAGAATTTTGGTACCCCTGTACCAAAATTGTAGTTTGGGATGAGAGGTTTGGCCCTTTAAAGGTCCCTATAAGGTGCAATCTGAAGGTTTTAAAGTTCAAGCATTGCTGAAGAAGTGTCCTCTCCTTAAATAAGAAACCAAGATACTGACATCTTTTCATTTTTATGGACATGAAAAGGAGGGGGTAATTACCATTCTTCTTCTGTGAAGGGGAATAAATCTCCCTTACCTTCCTTGATGGAAACACTGTTAGTATCTAGCCTACTGAAATTGATACAACTCAACTGAAAAATCAAAGGATCATAGTCTGTACCATTGCATTTTTGAACTGATGCTGGTAAAGTACATTGTGCAACTGATTTCAATAGATATATCACAGTATATTATACTTCATCCTTAATGCCATTGAAATGGTTGCTGTAATCTTACAACTCTGGTTTCTACAAGTCATTTTGAGAGTCTCAACAGCGGCAATATGAATTCTGCCACATAAAACTGCTTTGCCATCTATATACATTAGTGACAGTTACCTAGCTTACATCTGTAGCCATAGAAACATGATGATGTCACTAATACTGAGCATATATATGTCAGATTGACTGGTGGTAACTTCATGCAAGAGGAGCCAGCACAAAAATACAAGCAATGCCAGTTGTTTTGAAATTCAGCTAAACATTGTTTTTGTTAGGGATAGAATCGAAGTATAAATTCAGGGTCAATTGACTGTAATTTATCGGCCACAAAATCAAGACAAGAATCGAATCATTAATTAGTATGACATTTTCAAATTGATACCCGTTGGGTCCTAAAATTCCATACGAGCAATTATTAGACTAAAGTTTTTATGCGAGTTCTTGGGAAAAGAGTGTCATGCATCCTATGTAGGTCAAATAAGGAAGGTCTTCGTGCTATGCATTTTACAGTACTTACTCAGTATATACTACAGGCATACTCATGGAAAAAATGATAGGTAAGGTTAGCAGAACTACTTTAGTAAAAACCATCTGAAGTGGAACTTTAGTTGTGTAGGTATTGATGTCACATTTTGGGGAGGGGGGAAACTCAGTCTCAAAATAAGCTCTTAACAAGGGCTCTGTATTTTCACTTCATGGGATCAGAAAGACCAAGAAGTGATGAATTTTATACTAAAGGGTATGATAGGAACCAAATTAAGGGCTGATGACAAACATGCAGTACAGCACTCTCAAAAAACAAGTTAGTTTGTTCCATGTTAAGTTCATATTAATTAACCAACTTGCTAGGGTATCCCAGTATGCGAATACTTTTCTGGTAGTAAAGTACCTTCGTGTGTGCATATTTTTCTGGAAGTGCTAACTAAAGCCAATAACAGTGTTTCCCCCCACCTTCCTGGTGGGTGTATTCACGAGCGACTATACTTACCCCTTGCTACATCTAAATTGCACAAATCCCCGCGCACCGCCCGGAATAGTTCTTGCACAGCTCCCCCATATCGCCTTGATCGACCCTTGACTTGTCCTCATGGATCTGGAGCCCAGTGAGGTCCCTAAGCAAACAGCTTACTATGTAGCAAGGGGTAAGTATATGTCTGCGATGTGAATGTACAGTTCTCTTCTTCAGAAAGCAATATACCACTTCTTTCTTGGTTTTTTTTTTTTCTTTTTTCATCCTTTGTTTCTGTTTCCAATCCTTTCTTTCATTTCTGTCTTTCTTTTTTTTTTCTTTTTTTTTATCTTTTTTTTTTAATGAGAGTGATTATCCTTGTCACAATCATGAAGTGTACCCTCCTCTGCACAAGTTAAAGAATAGGTTTACCATTCTTCTATGAATGTGAACATAACTGTCATTATCTCATCTTTTAAAGAAATTAACATTTTTATCCGAGTAAAAATGTTTCCTGTACATGGTCTGTAAATTGAACTGATCAAGGCTACACATTTTACAGTAGCTTCTACAGTACACCATAACTTAACCCTATACCCTACTCCGTGTGCTGATGTAAAGTGACCAGTCAGTGCAATCAACTATGCCAGTACCACATACTGTACATAAGTTTCCTGATCTGGATCAACTACAGGTATGTAGTAAATGCAGCAGTCAAGATTTAATTCAACTATTTTTTCTGTTTACAACAATCAACTGTGCAACTGAATACAATACTAACAAATTACAGTAAGAAAACGACCTATGGTAAATAGTGGTAAATAGCAGGTGGAAACCTTTAAGCCTATACCCACCTTATTGCTGCTATCAGACAAATCATTCAAATCAGCCATTCATTGGAGTTTATGAACTGCATGTTTGTGGACTGGGAGTGCGTTAAATCTAAGTTTAACTATTTTTTTTTTTGTCTCAAAAAGAAAAAAAAGGAAGGGGTTTCAGAGGAGTAGTCTGTTTACCCACTGGAGTAAGACGTCCAACCATATTAATAGGGGAGTAGTAGACATTAAGTAAGATTGTATGCCTCTTTTAACATACATGTATCAGAAAACCTACAACCACTGACAGGATCAACAATTTCATTGTACAGTATGCAAGCAGTTTAGGATGATAGCAGTCATCCTTGCATCTATGTTAAAGTTGCATTTCTGTTGGACTACCAAATTGCAAAATTTTGTAGGTTGTTCTATGGACAATCAAAATTATGGTACACATAGGGTGATAGGAGGTACTGTAGGTATCATCCCTCACAGACTCCCAAACCAGGGAGTTTTGTGAATTCTGCTGAATGGACCATTTCACTTTCCTTTAAGGCATTCTTCACTGTGTATCTGTCATAGACTACAAAATACATCTTGAATGATGCAAAATTCCAATAAAACCACTGACGTTGGCAATTAATGAAGGGTGATTGTCATACAATATTTACAACTGGGTTTTACCTATTGTTTTATAGATTGCAGAAAATGCTGTATCAGCTTTCTTGCCCACACAAAAGTACACAAAGAACTTGTGAACCTGGCCAGACTTTTGTTAGTTCTCTCAGCTGGTGAAGTCATTGAGCTGTGCCAAAAGGGAACCTGTACAGTACTGTACTAGAGTAAGTTTGACTACCCCACTGGCTCACCACGTTTCTATCATCCAGTACAGTACATATTTATTAAAATCAACTTCTCTGGAAAAAGAACAAACTGACCTGTTACAGTACAATTCTAGTGTGGCTTAAAACTACTAAAATTACTGAACCTTTCGTTGAGCAAATCTCAACTTGACCAGTTTGACCATTATTGTGTGTGATGACAATAAAGTGTGGGGTCTGCTATTTGTTTCATCATTTTTTGAAGGTCATGGGCTGCATTGATTTACAAGCCACTGCAGTGTCCACACAACATTTTTCAGATACTGTGAAAGGGGAAGAAGATTAAAAACTCCCTTGAAAAAAAATTAACATTATGCCTTGACTAAATACTGTAAAATGCCCAAAATTTCCAGATCCACATAATTACAGCAAACACATTCCTAAGTTCAAGTATTCCATAAACACTGACAAAGAAAACATCTAGGCAAAAGGGTTTCATTCATAGTTTAGAAAAATCTGTACTCAATATTAATAAACTGTAACAATAGAACTTGGGACTTCATTCCATGAAAATTAAACACTCGTGCAATGTATTTTTTCACATCAGATTTCTTTTACTTAAAATTAACAAACTGTAACAAAAGAACTTGGGCATTATTCCATAAAAACTAAAGAGACATATTTTATTTGATAAGATTTTATTGACTTCTTTGATCTATCACTTTGCTAAAATCAACAAAACTTACCTGTGGTTTGTGAATCTACGAACCCTACTTACCTCACCTGTTCCACAAATGGACTGTTCCATTTACCGTATATCAAACATAAACATCAAAATGGCAGGAAGAGAGAGAGAATAACCAACAACACCCAGAACCGGTCTGCCGCATGGCTAACGGAACCGAAGGGGGAAAAACGGGAGGCTAAACCAGCAAAGAGGTACGATAGGCCGGCGGCCTAACAAACTCACGCTAGGCAAGAAGCCTACGCTACGAAAAACGGCTAACAAAGTAACCAGAAAAAGGCCCCCGAAAAACCTCTAAAGGAAAGATCTTACTTAACACACTGGTCAGATGAACCAATGAAAACGATCCAGAGATGATAACGAACTTCCTGCACCCAAAAAGAAGTCCAAAGGAAAATCCAAAAAGATGAAAAAACGAGAGAGCTAATTAAATGTGACTTTAGCATTCCGCTGGCAATGAAGCAAGGGTGTGTTCAGGGATGGTTCCTATTGGGCTATAGCGCCACTTACAGAAGACATTGCCAGTTAGTATTCTGCGGTAAATGGAACAGTCCATTTGTGGAACAGGTGAGGTAAGTAGGAGTGAAGTAGATTGTACTTTCCTTTGAAAGGCTATTGATAAATCAAAATTTGGCTCCACGCAGTAATATAGTGTGCATACTGCATACACACAGATAAACAAGCAAAATACAGCTTGACCTCAGGTAGGTTTAGTGAGAACCCAGGGGCCCCATGTTAACCTGCAATTGTTCAAGATCAAGATTGTAAATGATGACAAGCAGGTACAAGTCTTCAATTCTAACATTGTTGTCCATTGGTGGATAGCTGGCATATGAAGGGCGTCCCCTTCCCTTTTTTGAAAAAAATTGAATTTCAAAGATGTCTATGTACACACATTTTGGCAAATGAGCCAAAATGAAATTCTTTAAGTTGGAACCAAAAATATTTGCACTGATACTCACTCAATTTGTGGTTTGGTTGGAATGAAAACTTCAGAAGTAATGTTTTGTTTTGTGACTATAGATCTCAGAAGGCAGCTATTTGAAAGGTTTCTCAAAAGTACAGTACAGTATGGCCTGTCAGACGTTCAAATGCTGGCCAAACCTGTCAAATGCAGGTAACTTGGGAGGTGGTGCATGTGAATCAAAAACTTCACCTCTTAAAATTTAGTCCAAATAATTGCCATGACTAACTTGTTAGGACTTGGCAAGAAGGGACATTTGAATTAGTTTACTGATACTTCACTACCCCATATCATGAGCACAATACCTACTTCTTTTATCATGTGGAAATAAATGTACACATAGGTATTACTTGTTACTTTGAATTCTGATGTAGCATAATAATCCCACCAAATACTGCCTTCCAGATGTTTATGTCATGAAACATGAAACAACACTGCATGTGAAATAGGAAATTTGTCATCTAATGAAAGTACCACTGCTGTAGCTTGAAACTGAATCCCAACTAAGGTCAGGTGACTGCTCCTTTATTTTAAAATGTCTTTGCACGGTGAGACTGAACAAAGTTCAAGCAATCAGTTCTTACAGATTTCCAGTATCGACACCCTGTCTTGCTATTTTCTTAGAAATATTTTTGTGGGCTTTTGGTACAGGTCTCCCAAAGGCAGCTTTGGAAAAACTATATTGATTAGGAGAATCAGCTGGAGGTTGTTTTGAGCTTAATTTAGAACTAAGAGGCTTATATGGGGAATTTAAGGGAATCCCACCTTGCAAACACAATTTGTCAAACATATGACACAAATGTCACTCTTGATACGAGCATAATATCACAATGGTGTACAGCCAAGGTCCCTGAACTTCCTGCACTTTCTAGGGAATCAATTTACATGACCTTTCCAATACTACCCTAGGATCACAAAAAGGAATTTCCATGACCCCATCATGTTTTACTGCATGTACTTACAATTTCAAACTACAAGAATAAACTTTGAAAAAATAATAATAATTTTTGACAGTAATTACAAGTAAATGTACGTAGGTAGGCCTACTTATATTTTGATACAGCATTTCATGTGCGAATGGAATTATATCACTTTGTGACAATTTCCAGGCCTTTCAAAGGATTTCGAATAATTCTTTCATTTCATGATTTTTCCCAGGCCTTGAAAATATTCTCCATTAACCATGCAAATTTTAATACAAAAAAAAAAGGATCAAGAAAAACCATTACCTAGGATATGTCACTTTGGTTGTTATCATATTTTCCCACTTGTTAAAATTTTCTTCTTAGAAAGGAAAATAATTTTCCTTTTATAGAACAATAGGAAGTACTTGTCATTACACTTTAATGGTCTTCTTTAAAAGATAAGTCTTATCACTGTGTTTTGCTACAACTGGTACTCCAGTACAATGGGAATGCTTGTTTAATTCTTGTGTACTGCAGTATGTCTATTTACAGTAGCTTTCAATCAATTAACAATTTATCAAACTAAGTACTAAAATGAAACACCTAAACAACCTCTCCAAACACAGAGCTACCAAACATGGTGTGAATGATTCACTTCAGATTATACAGTCCTGGCTAAATAGTGATGTAGCTAGGAACACTGTATATGACACAGGTACAAGTAATTCACAGGTACAGTACACTCTTCTACATATGGAAAAAAATTAGGGGAAAACAAACAATTCTGTAAAAAAAGTACAGTAACGACTTCATAGTGTTGTGATTGAATGAGTGACTAGATGGAATAGTGCACACAGTGATCACTAGCCATTAGCATTTTGAGGAACCAGAACAAAATTTGGTCATGCAAATACTCTCAACAGAGCCTTTCAATCCACAAATTGACATCTCAAAATCACCTTAACCAATCATACGAACATTTTACACTAGAAACAAACTGTTCAAAACAAAGGTTACTGATCGCAAAGGTGGTACTAAGGAAGCTGTGTCAAAGTCAAAGATATAACTGCTGCCCTAAACAAGGGAAACTTCTATTGATTCACTAAATAATGCACACAAAATTTGTATGGACTGTGTTGCCACTTTGTGCTTGGTTAGCATACAACTTACTCTGCCATACTTTCACTTGCCATGGTGAACTACGCTGGCTAGCAGTCATACTTGTAGACAAATGTCAATCAACTGTTATCCACATAGCCACTTACAATACCATACTGTATATGGTTTACACAAGATTGAGGGAGACAGCATGGATTGCGAACAAAACTGTATGATGCTGCATTGATTGGAACAAGCAATGCACCTTTACCTAAGTTAACATTACCGTTGACTGTTCACAAATATTCTGCAAACTACCTGTTTACAGAATTTGATATCTAGTTCTGGCACTGCCCTAAACAAGTTCATGAGGCAACAATTCAAATTTGCCATTGAAAATTCATTATGAATTTATGATGACAGAAAACTTTGTATTTAAAACACATCACAATCAGCAATCAGCTTCCCATAATTTACAGCATATAACATTAAATGCTTTTATTAAAATATTCCAGCTAAAGTGATGCAAAATTGCTACAGCCTTTTAAAATTCAAACAACATAAAACACATAAAAACCATGCTACTGTACTTTCATGATGTTTTAAACATGATATACAGTTGATAATTTTAAAAGTCTGCAATACAGACATATTGATACACTGTGTCTAACCTTTTGCAATGATCACATAATACTGAATCATAATCACAATGAATACTGTACGACCCATTATCGGTACAATCTTAAGGTACACAACAGTTACAAAGGTGTGCTCTTCTCTAGCTCTCCATATGTCTATAAAACTTGATCGTTTATTTAAGAGCACAATTCTTGCACATGATATTTAAAAAAAAAATCTTGTACAGATTATTTTTTTTCCCATCTCTCTTTAAAAGAGGAGGAAAGGTGGGACAATGGTTTGTTGTACAGCACATTTAATGTACATCAATTTCACTAACAGTAACATGAGTGCATCACCCACAGACCCTTTTATAAATCTTTCAAACAATTTAGCAGTCATGATGAGTTTTTTGTGTTTTTGCAATAAAGTAATCAGCCATTTACTGTATAAAAAAAAACATGTTACAAAGTACACAATATCCGACAGTATTCACTGTACCTTGTAGAAGTGCTATACATGTGCAAAACAGTAGATTGGTATTATAAAGAAGATAACACCATTTACCCTTCAAAATAATTTCAAAACAAAAACCAAATAAAGGAAGTACATATCACCAATCAACTATTAAAATGCAAATAGTTAAGTAGAATATGGGTGAGAAACTGACCAATTTTTAACTACATTTAAAGTGACAACAATATTCACAGTTGTAAAACCCCATTATCCCACAATGCATAATTGCATGATTGCTATTCTGCATAGCAACAAGTCAGGGACCATTTCTAAGCTATACAATGCTGTACCATTCAGCTTTTATTAGTCCCCTGCACTGTCAAAACAGTCTAACTGCAAACAATGACAGTCTGCGGGCTGAGTCTTCGGCTTAATTTTTTGCTAGAGCATGTTGAGGATAGAGTTGCTGGTAATGATGTATCAAGTTGTTTGTTAAAAGGTTTTTCTGCAGACTGTTTACAGCACTGTTTGTACACTACATTAGCTAGTTAAGCAATAGCACTAGCAGCGATTTGAAGGGAAAAATTGAAACGATCCTTTTCATATACGTACAGAATATGCATTAACAGTATTCACAAAGTGGCTGGGATAAAAAGGTTTGTTGGGTCAGTTACAGTACTGTGAGATCTCTCTTGGTACTGCACATTAAATGGTACTGCCGGTAAAGTACTTCCAACAAATACGAATGATTTAAGTTTATAAATTACATTTGAACAGCTACAGTACTAACTATACTGTATGGGTAGAGTACATAAAATGCCTTTAACATGCCAAGTGGCTCAAAATGATGCAGACTTAAAGAATAATGTAATTTTATACCAACAAAATCCTGAACTGCTCAGTATGGATAATACCCATGCAAAATCACCAGTGCCCCAATATGGCCTTTGCCAGGATTCAGGAATTGAACATTTCAAGTGTTTGAGATGCATCTTGCCAAGTAAGTCTAGCAGTCAGAGTCTAGTCAGTCTGATTTAAACAGAGTTGTCTGAGTGATTTTGAAATGGTACAAATTTTCAAGAAATATGAAAAAGTTGATGTTATTTTTTCTTCAAGCTTTTGATGTTCCTAGGTGAAGAAAGCTCCCCATTTTCCTTCCTCTTTGCACCTCCATGAATACAGCACAGTTTAATAAAACATGCTTACAGTTCATGGATACATTCATTACATTGCTTAAATAACAAAATGTTTAAACTAGCACAAACTGCAAAATCTTTACAAAGATCAAACATACAGGTTTGTCTTATTTAGCAAAGCAAATGGCAACACAAAGTCTGTTCAGTTTTGGCACATACTGTACTGTATATATGCTCTACCCAAATTCTGACCTTAGCCAGTCTAGGCATAGCATATGTACATCATTTCAATTCCATCTACTGGATTCACCCTGCACAATAAGAACATTTAAATGAAATAGGGTACCATTCAATGTACTGAAAGTGTAAACTGCGCATACATCAACTGAGAAAAATTGAGGGGGAGAGGCATTTATCTAATTGGACAGTGTGGGCAGGTGGGCAAAGGCAATAGTGACTTGGCCTTAACCACCAGTTAGATAAATGACTCAACCTAAAGTAAACACTAATGTTGTCACTTAAATTTCGGAGACCAAAATTCTCATAGGACTGTCCATGGACAGTTCACACTAAAAGCTTTTTTTTCAGAGACCCTTATGAAGGATATTTTTAAAGGGGCAAGTAGAGTTTGACATAGAATTTTAATTAAGCTTTTGTTGCAGCACCTGGTTTTCCTTTCTTAACCTATTGCTTACCAGAATAAAGCAACACTGAAGAGGTTTTTCAGGTTGAAGAAACTGTAATTTTGAATTAATTACAGTTGAATGAAAATGTGTAAATATTTTTCGGGTAACAGATTTCTACACAGATGCAAGACTCGATTGGTAGCCTCCACTACAATGTAACCAATCACAGAGTAAGGCCATGATTACATACCACTTTTTGTTTGACTCAATTAGTCAATGTTCAAATGTGGTGCAGAACTAAAGTTGTGAAAAATTGTAAAAACGAACCTCTGATGGCCATTTTAAAAGAAACAACAAAATGTTGCAGTCAAAAAGAGGAAACCCACATTAGCTACTGTAATAGGAGTAAACATAGCTGTCAATTGATAGGAAAACTGTGAAAGAAACAAAATCTGACAAAAAATGAAAACAATGATAATTCTTTTCTTTTAAGTAAGAGTAATTTAAAGTCTGCCAGTTTTTCAAATGTTTAACAAATAAATACAATAGTATAGGATGTTAAATACAGTAGTGCAAGTTTAACAGGACTCAATCAGTATTGTGAAAACTGCAAACAAGTACAACATGCAATCACTCATTGTAGATCTGTATCACAAATCACTGTACATACTGTACAGTCTGTTCAGCATGGAGTGTATCAAAGGCAGATAATTTGGTTTATGCTGGTATGCATTTTTGTGAATTTTCCAAAGTTACTGTAAAGGTGAGCTGGTTGTACTGTAGCAATATCTAAAAGCCATACTGTGCACTACCATTCTGCATGGCAAACAGAAAACTGATCAAACTTGCATTCTTTGTTTGCTATATATGTGAGCTATGAATACGGACCTTGATGAAACATACACTGTTTTTAACAATGCACTTTCAAGACTGTTAACTGTTGGTGTATCTGGTGTTTAAATGTGTTAATAAGTCCTGTACGTGCCTGTGTCATCTGTAGTGCTCATAATTTACCAATGTCAGCGAACTTTCACAAAACTTCCTTTTTGTACTGCATATAAAAATTGTTTGCCAATAATAGTTAACACCATATAAGGCTACTGTACACCCAAGCAGATAAGCCAACTTACATTATACATACAGTACAACTACTGTACTGCACAAAACTGTCTCAGATTTATGCATGTACAGTTGTACGACACAACCTCTGGCCCTCAGGCAAGGGTGAGTCAAATTCAAATATGTGTCATTTCACTCACTTTCATATGAGTTGTGATGCAGGGGCATGTCAAAGGTTTCCAAAATCCAAATGTTGCATCTAAGCAACCTAATATGTACTGCATACTGTGGTATGCATCAAAATTACAAAAATTGTGTAAACCTTCAACAACAGATAAATTTTAGGACAGGTATTTTTATGTTCAAAGCATATCATACTTTATTACCAGAAAACCTTCAAAATAACTTCGTACTATCAGTTAATGACAGATATGACACCAAACGGAAAAATAACTACAAACAAAACTGTAAGAACAAGAAAAAAGCAACATACATATCAACTGCAGGAATCAAACTTTGGAACTCATTTGATGACAGACTAAAAAAATTGTAAGACTTTGAATAGCTTTAAATATATGTACAAGCAAAACTTATTGTTTTTAAAATACTGTTTATTTATCAGGAAATGTTAGTATAATTTTAGTTCGATGCATAATGCCTATTCTGGGGTATCTTTTTGATTAAAGCTATTATCATGTAATTGCCTCCTCATGTAATGTAAGTGTTATTACTATTTCACCCCTTTTTTTTTTCCTTTTTTGTGTTAAAAGGGAAACAATTAATAAGTACAGTATGAAACTTCTGTTTTCTCCTTTTCTGACGTTTACTTTACCTGAATGATTTGTACTGTTTATGTTGGATACTTTGCTGGAAATAAATTGTTTCATTCATTCATTCATTCATACCCCAAATGTACAGAAATCAAAGTTTGTATCATGTTGGTTGGGTCAATTGCATGACGGTGGGTTGCATCCAGGCGCAAAAGACGTTTTGGGCACCTAACTTTGACTGACCTTAGGTCTTGCAACTAAATTATTGTTGGAAATGAACCATACTGATTACATCAACTACAAAGGCCTTTTTTGTACTCTAATTGTAGAGTGCATTAGCTCTCGAGTACAGTACTGCATCCTGAAGAGGTTTCTGTGTGTATTTACTGTATTCCTCTTTCACTAATACGAACAGAAACTTCACTGTGTCACCATTAATGGTTTTTTTTCTGGAGATAAAATTCATTGCCTTCAAAATATGCAGGAAAATTTCCTCTTTTAGGAGGTGAAAACTCCATCTCAATATAAAAAAATTTTGTGTTCAAAAGATACTGATTCAAAGAAATGCATTTTACTTGGGATTTACTAGATTTAGTACATTTTGGGAAATCTGTGACATCCTCCCAGCACATTAACTTAACACTGCATTCAATTTATTTATAATTTCAATGCTGTTGCATGGAATACTAAGAAACATTGTTTCTATATCCCACATATGGTACAGTGTTATGCTAGAGCCTAGATCTTTATGAAAAGTTACTTGAAAACATTCCAACAGCACCAAATTTCAAGAACAATCAGGACATTAAGTTATAAAGAAAAACAAAAGGAATCTGATACAACTTGCCCACAGCCCACATTACATACTTTTTGTGGCTTTGTTAAAAAGTGGAGGTATTTTTAAAAAAAACAACCAAATTTTAAATTGAGATATCTTGAGCTAGGAAAAGAGATTTTGCATGGAGTGTGGATCGAGGAAATGATCTGCAATATTTTTGTCCTTCTTACAAGATCTTAATGAAAAGCAACCGGATGCCTTTAAGATGCCTCCAGGTCAAAAAATATCAAACTTGCTTTCTTCAACACATCTCATTTTGAACAAAGCTAATCTAACTACTGCACTGTAGTAGAACCCTATTGTTCAGAACAGCTCGCATTTGAATGTTTAAACATAATAGCAGCCAACTCAAATCTGAAAAGCACATCAATTGACAGACACCAATGTTTCAAGGAGTAAAATATGACAGTCGTGTAAATGTTTAATTTTCAACAAATTGTGTAATATTATATTGATGCTGTGTTTTACTGTAACACTATGAGCACAACACCTGGAAATTTCAGTCTGAAGTATATCCTAACAGTTAGAAAGTGTTATAAAAGAAATGGAGCTTTATGTAATTTATGTTTTAAATGTTAACGGCTCTCTATATTGTAAAGGGTTTGACAAAGTTGACATCTCTGAATTTGTCACATCAATAATTGAGCTCATACTTTAGAAACAAATAGTGAAGTACATAGATCTGTCAAAGTCCCTGTACCAAAATAAGTGTTTGCACGGGTACCAAAAATTAGGAACAGGGTACCCGATAGCCATACCCTTCGGGTACCCGGTGTTATGGTGACTAAAAGATAGCAACATTTTGTTAGGCATACTCCATAAGGCATTCATGGTAGTATTTATAGCTGTACTGGAGAGGTAGCGATTACATTCACAAGTTCAAAAATAATTGATTTGTCACAAGGTTTTTTCACCTTATTTTGTTTTAAATTGAAAAGTGGCTAGTAAAAGAAACTTACAACAGAAAACATTCAAAGAAGAAAATTTGTACATCCCCATCCCAAGGCATATGTCAATTTGATATTGAATTTTTGGCTCTTTCCCTTCTTGAAAAGCAAGCATGCTGAGGAACTTGAAGCTTCTCCTTTTAAAACACCGATTTAAAAATATCGACCAATCAGAGCCCTGTATTAGGGTATTCTCTTGCACATCCAAAAATACCAAATGTTAAGAGATGACGTCATGCTTGTGAGACTTGCTCAGGCTAATGTACAGGCTGCAGTGTAGGTGAGCACCATTTTGGGGCAAACTAATGTAATATGTAATGGCCTGTTTCCAAAACCTTTTCGTGAATATTTACGTTGTCATTACAGTGATATCTTACAGTAGTACATTACAGATATTAAACGAAAAAGTGTTAATTTGCGTAAAAGTGACATGTTTATTGTTTAACCATTATGAAATATTCGAGGACCATACTCGAGGTGGCATACCATATTTATAAGACCGTACTGTATATGCATGCAAGGCTTTGCAAGCTGGGCGGAGTGATATGTCTGCTAGATTCTGTGTAAAACAGTACAGTGAGATTTTCAATGACTGTCAGTGTCAGGCAGATAGCTTGGGAGATAGGTGGAAGATAAATAAGTGATGTACTGTACAGTATGTGTGATATGTGAGAAGGATCACTACCTGACGATAGCATGATCGCGCCGCATGCCAATGAAAATTTCATCTCTGGGAAACAAAGTACAAACAACTTTCAAACTTATACGTAATTTCTAGGGGCTCTCTTTCAGTCTTGGAGAATGTTTACCAAATTGGCCAAATATTTTAGCCCACTACTGTGGGCAACGGCGTAAATGGGGTGATTCTTTTTGCATGCAATATGTTATTTTTAGGTGAGGGAAGAGCAGATTTGGAACCAATTAATACGAAGGAGGACGGGTACCTGGGTAACCTGTGAAAACACTATCCAAAATGCCTGCTTGTAGTGTATTGGTGAAAAAGGACCAGCACTAAAAAACCTACAAGTTTAATTAGTCAACAGTTTGCTGTTCCCTTCACACTGTTTTGTAAAATACAGTTGATGGGGGTAGATGATACCTTCAGGAGAAATTACTGTATTAGCATTCCACTTGATGTACATTTTAAAGCGCCTTTAATATTACTATTTTATAATATTATTATATTTTAGTAGTCTATGCTGCTACATTAGCTAATGCACATAAAATGAGTTAATAACATTTAGTAACATTAAGTATAGGAAAAAAATACTAGAAAATGCAAAGCAATTCAAAAACATAAAGTAACTGTAGCTGTGAAACAAGGGCGTGTTGGTAGCATGACAACAGAGGGCACTGAGACATTGCCAGGTGGTGTTCCAAAGTAAATGCCCAATGCCAATGGGACAGTCCAATTTGAGTTTTGTTACATCCGTAATTTGTTTGGTGGTACTGTACGTATGCACATCTACACATCCTCAATATCATCACGACAAACAAAACAAAATCCTGCACATGATACACAATAATGTTCTAAAATTTGAATTTACATGACAATTTGGTGATACCATTTTCCTTAAATGCAACCATAACATAAGGAAGAATAATAAGTGAGGTCATGAGCAGCACGGACTTTGTCCAAATTGTCTCTATGATGTAAAAATTTGCATTTTAATCTGCTGTAAAGTAGGGCTGACTGGCTGAGTCCCTAATTTAGTTCGCATCAGCTATTCAAATGAATCCTTACTGATATACATGTAGGCCTACTGCATTGAAACCAAGGGAATTCTGTACAGGTGCTAAGTCTAGCTTATGCATCCCATGCCGTGATCCACAACATTCCCTACGCCAAGAAATTACAGAACTAGCTTATTTCTAAATCTCTCAGATTTTCCACAGGTTTTGAAGTACTGGAAATTTTAAGTCTCTACTAAAGAGACATCAGTATAGCAAGTACAGTAAGCCTATGGTTTGCTACATACAAGGATGTTTTGGTTTGAAGATATGTTGTCTGAATACATCCTTAGAAGTGTAAACACCATGTAAACATCTGTATAAATTATCATTCTTTTAATCCATAATTTGTACAAATAGTTTGAAAAACAGTCTTACAAATGAATTGTACGCTTTACAAAATAAGGGATCCATATTTAGATGAGGGAACCTTATCCTTAGGCTTTTTTGTGACGTGGTTCAAGCCCACAGGGTAACATAATACGTACCAGGTTTGACATGGTGGGAAACCTACACCTCTTAAATAGTACAGAGCAGGTGGCAATTAGAATTTAATGTTGGGTGAGGTGGTGGTCAAAATCTGTGAGGTGGCAACCTCACAAGAAGAGTACCAGGGGAAACACTGAGGGAATAGTACTAAAAAGGTATTTTGATTTTTCTTTTTTTTTTTTCCAGTTGTTGATTTTTAATGTGAAGTCCTTAATGTGACTAAAAGAGATCATGAACTACAGTTCAGGACAGTGCACTGTACATGTATACATAGTCTGAAAGATAAATTTCATAAGAAGATTGAGAAGCATGGTGTACAGAAGGTACTTCAAAAACTACTGTGACCTAACTTTATAACCTTTTTCAAGAACCTTAGATTCACTTTGCTGAAATATTGTTTAAGTTTTAGTCAACCATCTGAAAGACAGTGGTTGAGTGTTACAAACTGTTAAATGAGAACTTGAGATCAAAACATATAATTACAAGTTGAAACAAAATACTGTGCCCCCTTTTATAGCTAACTTCCTTTCACAGCCAAGCTCATTAATGTTTTGATTGCCAAGACATTGCCATTAATGACTTTTATGTTTGACATGGAAGGAAATATTTCCCACATGATATGACTTATGAAAAGTCTTCAAATATTCATGTTGTCACCTGCTGCAGTACACCTTCACTTGACAACTTCCTGTAGTTTCATAAATTATTTTCATACTTCAAAACTTGTGCTTGACATTTAAATTAGATGTTAATTTTTTATTGATTTTGAAGTACTGTATTCATTATTTTGAAAACTGTATTTTTGAATCAGACAGTGATGGTGCATTGACTGCAGACAGGAAAGCACTGTACAGTTTTTTAGGTGAATAGAGTGGTACTGAGACCAAAAGAAAACAACGGAAAACAAAATGAACTGTCACAGTTCATGAACTTCATTAATTGATGAAAGTACTGGACCATTCACTGTTTCATCACTATAGGGACTGACTGCATGCTCAAGTGGTTAGAGCAGTGCTTCTCAATAGGGCCTCCTTTTCAACCTTTATGATCCACTTTTCCACTTGGGGAAAAAAATTTCCACCATTCACCCTTTGTACTATGTATAAAACATCAAATTACTAAAAACTAAAAACTAGAACATGCTAGTTAGGTTTTGTTTCTAACTAACATTTGAAGAACACAGGCCACAGATTTACACATAAGCGCTATAGAGATTTCAAGATCCAACTCAATTCATGCAAATTTTCCCCTATTCACAAAATTTCCCCCTTTGTGTAACTTTAATGCATCCCCAATTCCCCCATTTTCCAAATTTCACCCCCAAGCCTTTCGAATTCACCCCTGGGGGTGCACTTGGACCCCAGTTGAGAAGCACTGGGTTAGAGCATCAGACTGCAGTCATGAGGCCAGGAATCCTGGCTGGGTCATACTGAAGACTTTAAAAGGAAACCTGCCATTGTTCTTGGTGCTCAACATAATCAATGGAGTAAGGAAAACAAGCAAATGAGCCGCAACTGGAAAAAAGGATGTGCCCTGCTCGGCATTTAAACCAATAGGTTAGAAACTGTGCCAAAAAACTCTATCTAACCTACAGTGCTGTAACCATCACAAATGTATGGCTTTTAAAACCCAGGTTCAAATTGCACATTACAGGGGCTTTTCAGCAAGCTTTGTCTCCCTGAACCCACTAGTACTACAACTTTAACCTACAGTATGACCCAATCAATTTGGACTTAAGGTTCAGCAATAATCAATCACCTTTTTTTGTGTGTTTCTGGTGGAATCCCTGTTGGTGTGTGGTTAAATCTCATGTACAGTACTAACATATTCAATGAAAAGTCTTACTGTCAATACTGTATGCATACTGTAAAATTGTCCAAGTACTGTGCGGTATCTGTAATGCAACTGTTGTGGTCTTTTGGCACAAATACTGTCACAAGTATTATCTGTAAAAGGTCTGGACATTAATGATGATTTTAAATTTTTAATTCCTTTGTAGAGGACAAGTTCTTAAAATAATGAATAAATAACTACACAATGAGTCAAATGGTTTTTAAGTACTTCATATGCAAAATAAATGCTGCATGAACCAAATGGTCACAATGAAAAGAAAATGAACTATGTAACAGTATATGGGTACTTTGTTTGGGTAGCTTAGGCAAAGGAGTAGCTATTGGAATAAATTAAACTTCTTCCTTAAGGGGTGCAGATTGTAACAGATAAAAATTGGTCTATCCTGTATGGGGCCAGACAGGGCCCAAAAAAGTTTCCAATTTGATTGAATTACTTCATCTCCCATAGGTCTCCTCAAAATTCTGTGCTGAAATAATTACTGCATGAAAATATGGTTGAACATTTTAGATACATCTTCAGTTTTTAAGTCAATATAGAGCTTAAACTAATTTCAGTGCCAAATTAAGGGAGCATTTAAATGCTCAGGCTCTTTCAAAACTAGAGAAATTACAGTCCCCATTAATTGTTAACTTCACATGTTGCAAATCTCTGTTTGCATATATTGCAGCCAAAACAAACGTTTTTGAAAATGTCTATATACATGACATTCATGCATCACTCAAATTGCCACAGTAAAATTAACTCTTATCAACCTGATTTTGTCAATTGTGTGAATGAACCTCAGTGTTTACTGTGCATAGACAGCTACAGTAGAAAGCAATGTAACATGACCAAGAAAAATGCTCTATGCTGTCACTTTTACTACCATACCATAGTGTGAATACAAGGACTATTTCAAATAAAAATTAGGCCTTCTTTACTAATCATAATTTGATTTTATACCTGCTTAAACAATACTACATCATTAATTTGTGTTAAGGACCCTTAACACAAATTAATGATGTAATATAGGAACTATAAGAACTTGAAAAACAAGTACAGAAAATACAGTTTTTGTACATTCTGTTTCTGTCAGTGACATTTCTGGTCAAACTGTAATGTCAGCTAACAGCACTGTACATATTTGACTAAAATATCTTTTTTGGGGTTCATACACTAATGGTGGCAGCCTGGCACAGGTATTTTAATTTTAGTGGTCAAGCGCCTCTCTTCATTTCACATAGTTCTGAAATGTCTGGTGACATGAAATTTAAATGTAAAATGCTTTAAAAACCAAGAATATCTGGAATTCCCATCAAAATCAATCAAAATGGGACCATTTTACAGGGTAATTTTTGGTTTGCACTTAAAATAATTGTGAATATGTATGAGCTCAATATGCAAATCTTGTGATTTTGATTGTACAAGGAGGGACATCCCACATATATGGCTAATGTCAGCCTTTGTTTTGGCAATTTTCCTTTTAAGGACCTAGATGTAACATTAGTAGGCCTATTTCCTGTGGATTCTGTTTTGGAAGTTTAAATTGTTCTTGAAATTATCACTATCAATTACCAACCCATAAACTATCTGATTAATAATGAAGCAATAATTAATATTGGGTTACCAAAAGCAACATTTGCAAACACTGTGCAACTATAACTTAACATCATTATTTTAGCATAAGGTACAACTTTCTTCAGAAACATTCAAAATTTGAAGAGGTACAGTGTATCTTAAGAACCATAAAAGAAACAAGCATAATTTTGACAGATTTTTATTTAGGGAAGCTTACTTCTTAACTGCTAGGTTACAGCTTTTGGCTGACATGTCCCACTACCTTTAACGGTGTTTAAGTAGAGTTGGAAATTTTAAATGTGTGTGGTTAGCTACTGAATAATTTTGTACAAATGCTTGTCATTGGTCAGAAGCAAACAAATCATTCTGATTTCTTTCCCTGATTATTAATAATTGTATAATGTAATGTAATGTAATGTAATGCAACGTAAAAAACATAATTTAATCCAAACAGATTCAAAAAAAGTTTACTACACTCCAAGGAAAAGCTGTCTGTAATGTTTGGTAACACGTAATGTAAAACTACAGTACTCCAAAAATTGTTGAGCAAGACGTATAATGGAATACAGGGGGTATTACTAACCTGTAGAAAAATAAAGATTAGCATATTGAGATACTGTACTGATGTATACAGTGAAGTCCTGGTAGTGAAGTGGTGGCTGTGGGGACTCAAGTCTACAAGTAAAAAATCACAGTATATCTCACAAACAATTGAGCACAAGTACCATACAGTAAAGCACCAAAAGTGACTGAATCAATTTTAAACAATACAGTATACTGTATTTCACTTGGCTGGCTCAACTTGAACCAATACTGCAGGTTGGAAACTGGGCTGTAAAACTCAGATATCTAACCAGGGCAACTCCCTGATCTAACTTACTACT
Organism: Holothuria scabra; assembly: GCA_037179385.1. Taxonomy (NCBI): domain Eukaryota; kingdom Metazoa; phylum Echinodermata; class Holothuroidea; order Aspidochirotida; family Holothuriidae; genus Holothuria; species Holothuria scabra. Next base: position 29,092,656 of record CM074180.1, on the reverse strand, counting down.
GCACACTTGTGCAACAGGTGCAAAACTTAATACAGAACTGTACCACTCAACCACACGTCCACACCTGTTTCCCATAAATGTTACAGAACGAGCCACTGGAGATTTGAAACTTCATATCTTTGTTTCAGAAAACAAAGATATGAAGACACTAGGGCCCTAGAACTTGTAGAAGACACACTGGGGGAAGAGACTCACCTACATACAAGGCAAGCTCACAATAGCACCTTCTAAATGCTTCTTGCATGTGGCACCAGGATTTGCCTGGCAATAATGACTTGCTAAGAAGATAGAAGATGGGCGAGCCAGTTTTCAGCCGCAATTTTCTCTGGCTTTTCTGACTAAATAATTGAAAATTTACAATTTAAATGGATAATAAAAACCATGTGACCCCAACCTTTTGCTATGCAGTACTTTATTCTCAGTCAGGCCAATGGATAAAGAACACGTTCCTGTAGGAAAATTGTATTACACATGGAAAGACGAGCAATTTAACAGCAAAACCATGCAAAGACCACCAAGGTAGCACACCCCAAGAGCTCCCATTTAAAATTTAGCTAGGGACCCAGCTTTAATAGAATAGCCTACCCTGCCACTAACACCCAAGGTGTAGCCGGCTATAACACCTTATTCAAACAATACATTAGTTCTTCAAAGTGGAGTCTTGTAGCCATGGAGGGATGGGGGCATTGGTTGGATGTGGAATTTTTTACCCTCCCTTTTGTACTGAAAAATTGCATATCATCAAGGTGGAGCTGGTGTAGCCATTACTGTACAGGAACTTAGTTTTTTCACTCAGTTTTGGCATGTTTTAACTGTGCAATATATTATTTCTTCTTGGTGGGGCCGAGCTGGTGTAGCCTGGCCAGTGTAGCCTGGCCAACATAGCCACTATGGAGTAAGGGGGCATAGCTTGGACTTTTGACTGAATTTAGTAAAGATCAAGCACATAGATAGGTCTAATGATGAGTCGTTCTCAAAATTATTTATGAGGGGATTTGACGATGTAGCCTTTAAATTTCACAGGTAATTTTTGCATGGCAGGGTATTTTATAATTGCTCTGGATCAGTTGCTAATGGTGAAGAAGAAGCAGACAAAGAGGTCTTTAAGACTTCAGACCTGCATCAACTGAGGTTCCCACAGTATCCTATGGGACTACAAATTTTATACAATCCTTTCTTTTAGAGGATAGCACAATTTGCTGTCAGAAAGGATCCATATAATATACCATCAGAGAATGGCAACTTAATTTCTGGCAATCAAATCAAACACTATAAATAAGATGACTTTAAGCTGATTGGGACATTCCACAAAATTAAAGAGAAAATGACATGCGAATCATTATTCAAAGTTCAACATACCTGTTCCCATTTAATGAATTTTCCTCCACGTGTCAATTCATCAGGTACTGCTATGTCTTCATACCCTGCTTTCACTTTTGCAGTGTCGGCACCAGCCATTGTTTTAACAGGTTCGGCACTTCTTTAGGGTTATCTCTTTCTTTTTGAACTACCATTCCATGATGGGTCTTAGGCTATATGGTGTTCATGCATACCTGATCAACTGAGTAAGTTTGTAGTGAATGAAACCTAGCTAGGCCTAGGCCCTTTCAAATTTCAATCAGACACTGTTTATCACCTAATTGCCACGCAGGGCAAGGCTAATTAAGTGTGGTCAGACTTTTTCAAAAAGCGTCAAGTGTATTCATTTCTCTGAAAACATGCTCTTGCTGTTACACTGACTTACGCTATGGTCACGGTTGAATGCTAGGCCTAGTACAAAATTATCACACGACAGAGATAGTTAGAACATAGACAGCCTTGACCATCATGTTGTTGATCAAAACAAATTTTAACGCAAAAATAACAATTGATAACGACTTGATCACAATGCTCCTTGAAAATAATCCCTCAATTATTTCATTCAAGAAGGAGTTCCATCAACAAAAAATACGAAAGTCTTGTTCTGATTTCTTAACGGAGAAAGTGGAGGTGTGAGTTAAAACTTCCAACAGTAAATCACTGTAGCGTTGGCGTAAAACTAACTGCAAGGTGCATATATGCGCATACACTGCTGGCAATTGGCATAAAACGTAACTTGCGCCAGCTGTTCGTACGTTCCGAACCTGTCCGTGCGGTGTGTGCACAATACGAGTTGTGCACAGTAGTTTCGGCTGCTGAGGTTGCAAACGAGGAAAACACAATGTTTTGATACGTGATGTAGTGTGTGGTGGGAACATAGAGCAGGATATAGGTTCCTATTATCCTACTCTATGGGTGGGAACTGTTGCATGCGGAGCGGACGCAATCTGCTCAGGCGCGACTTTTGCAAGTACAATTTAATATCTCAACACATTTTGACTTGACTGAAAGGATTTGGCGATTAGCTACGCAGGTGAAAAGTTCGGCTGGTTCATTCAATAAATGCAATACAAACGACTGAAATACCACAACTAAGGTGTTTTGATTACGCAATACCGACCAGCCCTATTTCATTAATCGTTTGAAATGACAAGCAAACTTGTTGACATTTTTGTATTGTACCATGTAAATAATGTAGGCTAGTTGTTAGGCTCGCACAGTTTCAGATGGAAGAATGGTAATATAGCCCTGGCGTTAGGTTCACTACCCACCGTTCAGGACTTCACACTGAAAAAAACTTGTTTGCGAAGGTGGAAAAGTGAACTAGGATCGGACAAAAGCCGCAACATGCAGCATTTTGCAAAGAAAATATTCTCCCCGAGGATTGTCGTACCTCTCTCGATAACGGGAACTGTAGTGGGCTCAATCGTCCTCATAAGGTAACATCTGTAGCTACATGGCCTAGGCTATTATTGAGTAAGGTTATAAACGGATAAACGTTTTGTTTTCATTTGATCCTCCCTTGCGGGAACTCGGCAACGCCCCAATGAAGGGGTATTAGCGCCAAGCTGGCAACGCCAGTCTCGTGCAACAAACTCACAGTTTAACGTCTATGATTAAGGGATAGCAGATTAACTACCACCCAGAAAACTAGACGACAATTTTGATGTCGGAGCTGGGACTTGAACTCACGACCTCATGACTGGAAGATGCAGTTCGTTACCACTGTATCACTTGCTCCGCTAAATGTAGGCCTACAAGGCTTATATCACTACGTATATTATATACCATATCACCATTTCTAAATTTGCATTATTTTGCAGCACAAAATAATGACCTGTATTTGTGTGACTGGTATTTGTGAAGAATTTACTAAGTTCACTGAGCCTCCACTTTTAATTGGAGGAGCAGTCACAGTCACAGTGACTCTGGACTGTTTCTAAATTTGTGATGTATATTTTTTTAGCATGTGAGTGGGAGTGTGACTCGGCCTCCGGAAGCAAAATGAGGTCTTATTCTATTGGGGCCTTGGCCTTCCTTCGCCCTTCAACCTGTTATGTTACTGTATGTATTGGAGGGGTATTCTATAGTTGTACCCCAGGCTTCCTCAACCCAGGCTTTGACACACTTTGGTATCATAGCACTCTGTACTTCAATTTAAAGGTGGAAATTCACAGCTAGACCTAAATGACTGTTTTCAGCGATGAAATGGCCTTTGGCCAACAACGTCTTTACTGATGATGATGAACAAGTTACGTATACCACCTGTAACCTTTCAACTGACTGTTGCATTGGTTCTTGGCTTTACCAGAGAGTCATGGGAAGGGAAGCAAAATCTTAGGCAAGCCTCTATCTCCTTATGTTAGCTACGCTAAATAAAATAGGCCAAAGTTAGGAGGACACAATTCAGAAAACTTAATGGTTGTCCTTCAGGCGGTAACCAGTCGTTTATTGCTCCCCTTTTCCTTTCCCCCCCCCCCAAGTGGAAGTTGTTTTGCCCCCAAAGTGGGAGTCATTTCATCCCAAATATCTTATTATGTTAGACTTGCTATGATAAAGTACATCAAAACAATATTTCAATTATATCACAAGAGTATTACACTGTAAAATTATATTTGGTAAAATTCTGACAAAAACTGAAATAACTCTTCAGCAATGTTGCATTTACAATTATTGACAATATTATCAACAACCAATCATCTGTCGAGTTGACATGGCATTCTCTTGCACGTCCAGAATGAATAAGGCTAAGCTTAACCTGCTTCAGCAATTTCTTTTGCACAATTTTTTTTTGCACCATTTATTGGAAATAATTTCTAGTTCCAAAAATCATTAACAAGTTGAATGTGATTCAAGCTCTATAAAATTACAAGTACAAAGAAAGTACATGAACGATGTAGTTCAAACAAAACTCGCACAACTATATTAAAGGCAACATTCAAAACAATCAGTAGCTTATGAAGGTATGCTATTACAGTAGTACAAAGGAATATTTTGTTTTAGTTTAACCATCTAAAACCAACCTAATTCCATCCTGAAAGAGAAGCAAATGAGATATTTCAATTTATTGACATTTTTTTAGTTCTCTCACTTCTAGTATAAGTTAACTGATGATATTCATCTCTAAAGAAAGAATAAAAGTGAGGATGATTCCTTACTGCTTCAAAAAGATTTGCATAGATTAGTTCATTGAAATAGTAGAGTTGGCAAATCTTTTAATGCAACAGGAAAGAGCAAAGTCCTCCACATATACCATGAGCATTACTATTTTAAATATGACTTTTGGGAAAGAACTGGGAGCATTAATTACGTGAGATTTTAAAGCCATCTACAGTAGGAAGTGTACATCTACTGCCACTGCAAGGGCTAATAGGGTTCTTGGTTAATCAGGAGGAATTTTGCTAGTTTTAATGAAGAAATTGTGCTACACTTGTAAAAGCAGCTGGTTAGAACCCATATCAACTATGTTGCACAGGCCTGGAGTCCCTTCGGTGAAAAGGATTAATTGCTTTTAGAAAAAGTTCAGAGGAGAGCTAAGTCCTCTCATACATGAGGTTACAAATCTACCATACCACCTTAGAAAGAGGCATGCTTTGCGTTAACAAATTTTTTTCTGAAGGAAATCATTTATTAGCTAGTATTTAAATATTGAAAGGTCCAAAGTAATCCTCAGGCTCAAGGCCATTGTAGAAAGCTTGATAACCCTTTCTCTAGACTTGATATTAAAGGCCTGATTCTATCACCCCAAACAGAACCAATTCTCCTAACTTTCTACCTTAAGTCCCTCCCACAATTGTCTGAAATTCATCCTCATCCAGACACAATCTTAGTTTATTTCTTCAGGGTGAGTATAGAAAAGCTTAATGTGCATAATCAAAACACTCTCAGTACAGTTCATGCGGTGTAATGTAAGCTTTGGGATTCTGCATTGTTGGAATTAGCTGTCAGTCAAAGAACTTTTAGAGATGTAAAGTGAAATGGTCTCACCTCCATTAATGAAAAACTCTAATACCAGGGCCGCAACAAAATGGCGTCACTGTAAGGACCTCGTGCTCGGCGATGTAGTGGAACTGATATTACCGCCGCACTCAACACCTCAGTCCCCAGCAAAAATTGTCGAGCTGCCAGCTGCTGCCCGACTACACAGGACTGATGCGTTGGTAAGAGGAATAATTTCTTGTAGATATCTCCGAGATTTTGGTAGGTAATTCCAAGTGCAGTAAGTACTGTATTGTAAAAGTCGAGGACAGTCAATTTGGAACTTCGGCGGAGTTGGTGTCCACATCTTTCCTGCGTCGCTGACTTGATGCTAGTGAGGACCTCCTGACCGTTACATGCCTGCTCACCAGGAAGTTGTACGCGTGATTGGTCAGTCTGGTCCACTGCACACGTAGCTTATGCAAATTACAAGTTGCACTGGGACAACCTATGAATATGTATTATTTTGCACTTGAATGCAATTATTTGAAGTGCAAGTGCTACAAACTGATCCAATTGAGAATTTCAGTACCCCCCTCCCCCCCTACAACAACTGCAGTTTGGGGTGAGAGGAATGGCCCTTTAAGAAGTTCATTTGCTCTCATAAGGTTGGTAATGCATGGAATAGTCTGCTTGTTATTGGCTCAACTGTTTACTGCACTTTTAGTTGTCCATATGGAGTTTCAGTCGCTGTGGGATTTTCATTGTTTTGTTGCAATTGCAGTCTGTATGTACATTCTTTAAATTTAGTTGACATATGGCAAGAATGAAACCCTTGATTAAAGGCAAAATTTTATCTGACCAAAGGCAGTTCCAGTTCTCCTAATCTATACTATTCAACAATGATAATGATAAAATAGAGAGTTTCTCATGGGTCTATTTCCATTACAACATACATACATACATCTTACATAATGGATTATGTATGATTGGGTAATGTGCAACCTAGAGAATATTTCCAGAGGTGTGTTTTTGTATTTTGCCCATGAGGGTAAATGGATGAAAAAATTGACAGAGGAAAATGTGAAAAAAAGGGAAAAATGTGAAAGTCAGATGATTGTTTATTCTTGGGGCTTAGTTCCTGTGGCAGTACTAATGCTTAATTTGACAGACCGCATGTTTGGTCTAACGGCAGAGCATCTGCCTCTCATGCAGAAGGACCAGGTTCAATTCCCAGGTCCAGTCATACCAAAGACTAAAAATGGAAACCTACTGCCGTGTGATGCTCAGCATAAGCAATGGAGTAGGGAAAACAAGCCAGTGAGCCACAACTGGAAAAAAGGCTGTGGCCGGCTCAACTTGAACCAATAGGTTGGAAACTGGGCCGTAAAACTCTAACTAACTAACCAAGCTTAATTTGACCTCTTATCTAACAAAAAAGGGGACAAATTTATAGAAAACAGGGCCATTCTTGTAATCCATAGCATTCTGATGGGCAGATGCAATGTAATTGCTACTGTTCACCTTGCTTCTCAAACATTGACTAGGTATTCATTTCAGCACCTGATTACGGTGTGGTAAGCCTGCCTTGACTTTTTGTAAATAATCCCTAACCAGGGTTCTTGCCATCTTTTTTGTCAATCCTAGCAAAGATAGATTCAATGATATTGGATCACGTCCAGTACTTAGGGAAGTAGTAATTGCCTGGCAGTGTTTGGTTAAGCACCCACCTTAGGACCCTTGTGATGTCAGGGTCCCTTGAGGAGTTAAAGGGCAAGAACAGTCATTCCAAATTGAAGTAGTGTAGTTGATTGCCTAGTTTCATGATTGGCTGTTGGGAGTCATGTGACAATGTTTTTTCTTTTTAAGTGTGAAATTTACTAGAAGTAACTGCTTGCTTTACCTTGAATTTACAATAGTAAAGTCATAAAATGTGATGAAAGGTACTTTGAAGAGAAGTAAGATAAAAATTGTTTTATTTAGCTTTATCTTCAAATTAACTTTTGGTGGACTACTCTTCTTGAAGGGGCCAAACCCTGGAATGTTTAGCCATACTGAACAGTGTGTATCGAACTGTATAAAAGGAAATTACAAAGAACTGGCCACAAAAATGTTGGAAAACAGCTTGTACTTTTCATGTGACAGGTAATACTGTATATAGTTCCAATCTGGAGTAGGAAGAACAATGCCAAATGTACAGTTTGCATTTTTGTTGGGTGGGTTTTGTAGGGTAAATTTGGTTTGGTTTTGTTGTATTTTGTTTGGTGGGTTTGGTTGGTTTTTGTTGGTTGGGTTTGGTTGGGTTTTGTTGAAGTTGCACTTATTAGGGTTGCTGATTTGCCTCAACTCAAAAAATAATCTTGCCCTCAACTTTGAAATCTGCTAGAAAACTTTCAAACCTAGAACTAAAGTTTCCAAATTTAATCAGGGTGGTGTTCAGGTTAAAAATGGGCTGGCAAGACCCCTGCTTGCATCATAATTGTAACCAAATCTATTTTGTTGTGTCACTAATTCTATATTGCAAATGCCAGTAAATCTGTTGATTTTTTTCCAGAGATTATTTTGGAGGTGGATCTTGTAGGAGTAAGGCAAAGTTAGAAGGAAAAACAATCATCATCACAGGTGCAAATACAGGAATTGGAAAAGAAACAGCTCTAGATCTTGCAAAAAGAGGTATTTACTATAATTTTTATCATTGCATTGCATTGTCACCTCTCAAAATGACTCTGGAATACTTGTTTCGTGTTTTTAAGCTGTATTTAATTGCTCTTTCCTGAAACAAAGGGGATGCAAAACTAAATGATAGGCTTGTGAAGGTAATGATACTCTGGATTTTCCTGTTTTTCCATCTCTGTTATTATTTTGATAAAGAAAAAAGCTTTTATTAGGATATTATTGCCAAGAAATGGGCCCCATTTTCTATGGGACTTTTAAGAATGATTTTTCACTCTGTCAACATTGTGTACAATTCCATCAAATTTTTTTGAGGTTTCCTTAAAGGAAGGACTGTTACATTTACATCAAATTTTCTCTGCTTTGAAGGCCAGTTCACAAGAGAAAAATGTAGATTACTTTTGGATGAAAACCGCATCGCTACTTGAACCCAGCCAGAAATAAAACCCAAGGCTTCCTGGTTACCAAGCCTCATTGCTTCAAATGCCACTGCCTTTATCCACTCAGCCACAGGACATGGCAATTCAAATACTGTAACAGTTAATAGCAGGTGCTGTGGTGATGGCGTGTTAATGTATGTCATATTTTTGACTGGTTTATTTGAGTTTTGTTTTCTACTCACTATGGCCCAAACCAATATCAGCAGTAGCTGAATCACTAGGAATCTCTACATCCTGCTGTTTTGAAAGCAAACTTGCATGTGTACTTGATGAAAGAAGTGTTCATCGTTGTTTGATGCAACATTTGATACTGATGATTTGGTTTGATAGATATTGATTTTGAGGTAATAACAAAGGTGTAGTTTTGCATATGCTACAACTGTTTGGTTGAACAAATTTTTCAGTTACCTGTTCAAGGGCCAAACCTCTCACCCCAAACTACAGTTTTGGTACGGGGATACCGAAATTCTCAATTGACTCAGCTCTTTGATTGACAGCTAATTTAAATAATGCAGATCTACCAAAGCTTATGTTACACAGCATGAACGATACTGAGAGTGTTTTGATTTTATAAATTGAGTTTATCTATACTCACCTTGAAGCAATAAACTGAGATAGTATCTGGATGAAGACGAATTTCATACAATTTTGGGAGGGGCTTCTGTAAGAAGGTTAGGAGAATTGGTACTGTTTGGGATGAGAGAACTGAGCCTTTAAAAAATGGTAATTTCTCCTGAATGAGGAATTATTTGTCTAACATTGCTTTTGTGTAAGGTGCCATTGAATGTATGTTTACTTGCAATAATGAGCACCATATAAGTGTATAATAATAACAAGTGAAGGGTAGGATATTTTCCAGTTTACTTCGATTTCAGAGAACTGTATGCAATCATACCTCAACAAGGATAGGTTCAAACACAATATCTCCTTCAACTACAGGATGTATCAATACTGTCACTATCTTCAACGTAAATTTTCACCCCTTTGCTCTTGCAGGTGGAAAGATTATATTAGCTTGCAGAGATGAGAAAAAGGCAAAGGAGGCAAGGAAAGAAATCATTTTAAAAAGTGGAAACACAAATGTTCATTACCGACATTTGGATTTAGCATCACTCAAGTCAATTAGATCTTTTGCAGAGCACATAAACCAAGGTAAACCCAGAGCTGCCAACCAATCTGTTTTTGCCACAATAGTTCTGTTTTTTGCAGGAAAATATGGCAGTCTGTTTTTTCTTGTCAGTTTGTGTTTTTTTTTCTTGAAAATTCTGGCTCATTTACCATGCATAGTGATATGCATTGATAAGTTTGCAGTTTTCACTTCTAAGTTCTGTATAATAAGCCATACATGTCCTGCACATATGATATGTGTACTTCAATGCAGATGCTAGATATCTCCCACAGTACTTGCATTCTTGTACAAAGGAGTGAACTCAGTTTCCCCACACCTCATTATTGTGACCTTCACACAGATTGCACAACTTTTCAAAAAAGAAAAAAGTATGCTGTGCTGTAATTGTACAAGGTTGTAAGTTTTGTTTTGTAAGATTCTGTTTTTTGCTGGAAATTCTGTTTTTTGCCATTTGAGTTCCTTTATTTGGTTTGACTAGGTTTGCAGCTCTGTTAACCAATGATAAATGCATGTAAATATTAGCATCAGGTAAACCAAAACTCCACTCCTTTTTTTTTTTTTTTGTTCTTGATTGTCTCTACTGTATCATTTATGACTTCTGTGGTCCGAACTCTGGGATTGTGTCTGAATTCTTCTTTATCATGGCAGAAAATGTTCTAGTTCCCCCACCCCGAAACAAAACAACCAAAAATGGTCTTCCATTCTGTGCATTCTGTGTTTGCCTTTTGGCTTTGTAAAATATTGCTTGAAATGTTTTCTAAATACAGAGTAAATTACTTCTAATTTCTTGTTACAGATGAGGACATGGTACATGTTCTTATTAACAATGCAGGGGTGATGAGGTGTCCTTTTTGGAAAACAGAAGATAGTTTTGAGATGCAGTTTGGAGTCAATCATTTAGGTAAAACACAAACTCTTTAAAAAAATAATAAATTTAACAGATGTCCAGCTTAGTTGAGGTACAGTTTTGTGGCTCATCCAGTACTATATCTTTGTCAAATCATGATAGTTTTTAATATTTTTTAATTTTCATTAGGCACACTATTGTACTGTAATTTGCACTGACTATAAATTTAGCCTCCATTTGATCTTAAAGTTTTTGACTTGCTATACACACTTTTTGTATGAAGGAAATACAAAAGGTGCAGGTTTGATAGATTTTGGGTTGTATGCTCACTCAAAAAATGTTTAATGGACTGTCCAGAGAACTTTTATCTGCACTGTCCATAACTTGGTGGATAAGCAGTAGTTGTGTTCTAGTCTATGGTGGTGCAACACTTAGTATGCAGTAGCCAGGGCAACCAGTTTGTGAAGTACCATCTCTGTAAGCGTTTTGCTCGTCCAGGAGATACATCTTAGGAACACCTTTTTCTTCTCCCCTTTGGAAAATTTTTGCATTGTTAAAAGACCCTAGATGCAAAATGGTGCAAAATTTAGTGCAATGATGGTCATAAAGGTTTCATTGTGGAGGTTTTTCTATGCAATATTTTTTTTTTTTCAGTGGAAACCATTTTATAGAAAAACTAGGGGAGGAATTGCACCTTGGGACATCTTTATTTATAGTGTATTTATTTTCTATCTTATGTCCCAAGTCCTAACCAGGACTGAAAAATTTAGTATGTAGTATGTTTATGTGTTTTTCATTCAAATATGTTGTTGGACACAATGATGGTCAAACAGTTTACATCATATCACCTGTATTTAAAAAGAAAATTTCTATTAAAATTTCTTCTTTTCAGCATACTGCAACCTGATCTCCCTTTTTGTTTCTAGGTCATTTTCTTCTCACAAACTTGCTGTTAGACAAGCTCAAGTCATCAAGCCCAAGTCGGATCATAAATGTGTCTTCAATTGCTCATGAGAGGGGAAAAATTGACTTTGAAAATTTAAACAGTGAAAAGAATTATCAGACAGCTGAAGCATACTCCAATAGCAAATTAGCCAATGTTCTCTTTAACCATGAACTTAGCAAGAGACTTCAAGGTAAAAAAAAAAACATATGCAAATCTAAGGTGGAGCAGAAATGAAAGAAGGATAAAGTAAAAGCATTGTTATTGTAATTTAAGACAGAGACATTCAGGAAACATTTTTTGTAGCATTTGTTATCCATATGAGCAAATGTTTTATTAATGGAATTATTTATTTGTTATAGTATTGTAATACTATATTACATAACTGGCACATACTTATTACAAGTCATTTGATAGACATTCACTCTGCCTAAGCTTCATGCCACATTGGAGCCCCTTCCTTATTTGCCTAGTTCCATCTGGCTTTATTACGTGTTAAGTATTCTGCATTCTCATTCACTTTTTCTTTCTTCTTTTTAAATGTCTCTAGCTACAGTATAATAAACATATTGCTGTTTTTCTAGCATCCTGATCTTGTCATAGTTTTATAAATGCATCTATGTAAATGTGTTTATAAACAAAATACACGTAGCTGAACCGAATGGATATACTTTCAACAGAAATTAAAACAAAATCTTCCTCTATGTTCTTTAAAAAATTTTGTCCATTTCCTTTCAAAAAGTTTGGAGAAAGTTTTAAACTTTGTTATTTATAAAACACCTTAAACTTTTCATTAGAAAAGGAAATTTAGTCACTACAAATGAGGGGTATTTGGAGAATTAAATGAATAACAAATGTAACAATTCATTCACTTTAATTTCTGGTGAAAAACACTAAGAAATGAATTGCTATCTGGATCAAACATTTAATCCCCTACAGGTGAATTAATAGTGAATGTCCATTCACACTTGCCTCCTCAGAGGCCTATTTCACTGCTGCAATAATATTGAATCTTGATCTGATTACCATCCAAGTTTTGCAAGTTTTAGCTAAAATGTTCTCTAAAATTTGCTGATCTGTCTAAATATGCCATTTGAACCACAAGACTATGAAAATCAAATTCACACTAATTATTTTGTGACATCACGCAGACATCTTCTATCGGGGGGGAAGATCAGCAGAGTTGGTAGAAACTCTGTATCTGTGATTTTGCCTTCACACCTATCTGCTAGGCCAATAACAATGAAGGTTCTGTAGAGCATTGTATGCAGTTTGCAGTACTGTGTTGTGTGCCAATAATACTTTGTGCACAATAGTCAAGTTGCATGCTTGACTGCACTCTTTATGAGTGAAGCAGAAAAAGCCTGTGTCAATAAACTCTCGGATGACAATGGTTTGTAGGCACAAAAGATACGATGTAGACCTAAAAAAATAGGTTGTGGTCATTGTTGGTGGCAGAATTTTCTTGAAGTTTACATAAAATAGGGAAAATCTTTCTTTTGCCTCAACACACATCTTAAGTTTAACCCTCTACTACCCAGTGTTGCACTTCTGCTACAGACATAGAGCACGGCCTCCACACATATTAACTGTTTCACACGGAGCCTGAAACTGCGAGTAGCTACCTGAAAATATGGCCACAACAACGAGAGATAGAATAGTTTAAGGTCACAAGGTCAATAGCCTATGGAAGCTGATCAGGGATGTGTTATGACCGCTTATCTGCTGACCCCCGAGGCGTGCAAATATGCCTGGATTGGAGCCGGGCACTATAGGGCAAAGGCATCAAAGAAGATGTGCTTTAAGCTAAATGAAACCTCAAGGAAAGAAAGATAGCCTGGGGTTAAAAAGACAGATGAACATGAACGTATCATTTGGCCTGCTATGATGTACTATGAGTTGTCATTTTCAAAATTTCAGTTTCTGTGCTGCTTTCCTGAGGATAACTAAGATACACTAGGATACACTACATAGAAGCAATGTCTTGTTTTTCGAATACCCAGGTACTGGTGTGACAGCAAATGTTTTACACCCAGGCATTGTGAAAACAGAAATTGGACGGCATACAGGAATACATAAATCTGGTTTCTCCATGGCAATATTAGGACCAATATTCTGGTTTTTTGTTAAGACACCTGTTCAAGGAGCACAAACTACCATTCACTGTGCTGTCTCTGAAGATTTGGAGAATGTGTCTGGACTATATTTCAGGTAAAATTTACAATTTCACTTGTTTCTAATGGTATAATCCTATCACCTCAAACTACAACTTTTGGTTTTCATGATAAGATAAACCACTGCATTCATGACGGCATGTGTGTGTGTGTATGTATGTGTGTGTAGGTGTGTGCATGGGTGAGTACCTATAAACAATGCCTTAGTTGGTACACACAGGCCACTCACAAGAGCTGAAGACCTGCACGTCTTTCCTTGCTCATGCTGAGCCCGTAACTGGTGTAGCTGCTGTAAAATTTGGACACTGCAATGAGCTCTGTCAAGTAATATGCAAGAGCCTACCTTTGCTTGCAGCATTCACATGCTGCATGACGTAAATGGCTAACAGGGAATTCCGACCATTTCCTTACAGGAAACAGCTTTCTGTACCCCGTAAGGATTTGAGTGGGGGTTTGTGCTGGGTGTGTGTGTGTTTGTGACACTTTGCTCGTTAACACTATATCTCAAGATAGGAATGTCTGACAGTTTTCAAACATTGAGCATAGATGCGCCAAGTAAGAACCCTATTGTTTTTTATTGAGGTCAAAGGTCATTTGGGGTCACCAGGGGTCAAAGTCTGAAAAACTTGTTAACTCTTTAGATTAATTTGGACAGATTGTGATGGTCTGATTTTAGTCGGAAATTGCTGGGGCCCATCACCTTTAATCTTTAAATTTCCTTTCTTACCTGTTCCATGGATGGTTGTACACTGAAGTGTATCTTGATTTTCTCAACTTCACTGAAAAAGAGGATTTGGAATTCATGTAGACAATAAATGACAATTAAAGGCTGATGGACCCCACTCATGGCTGCCTATAGTCACTAAGAACAAGCGCTAATTGGATTCATCTATCTCAAGGTAGGAAATTATAATTGATTTCATATTTAGGTATGTGGGTGCGTTATAGTCAAAAGATGGTCCCTATTGTTTTTTGTGGAGGTCAAAGGTTATCTGGGGTCACCGGAGGTCAAAGTCTAAAAATCTTGTTAACGTGATATCTCAAGATAGGAAACTTGAACAGATTTCATATTTGGTATGTATATGGTTTATTGCCAGGAAATGGTCCATATTGTTTTGTGTGGAGGTCGAAGGTCATCTGGGGTCACCAGGGGTCAAAGTCTAAAAATTTTGTCACAATATTTCAAGAAAGGAAACTTGGACAGATTCCATATTTGGTATGTGGATAGCTTATAGTCAGAAAATGGTCTGAATTGTTTTGTGGGGAGGTCAGAGGTCATCTGGGGTCACTGGAGGTCCAAGTCTGAAAACCTTAATTAACATGCTACCTCAAGGTAGGAAGCTGAACATTTTGTTAATGCGCTATCTAAAGAAAACTTGAATAGATTTAATATTTGGTATGTAGATCAGTTATGGTCAAGAGATGGTCCCTATCATTTTGGGCAGAGGTCAAAGGTCATCTGGGGTCACGGGGTCAAAGTCTGAAAATCTTGTTAATGTAATATCTCAAGATAGGAAACTTGAATAGATTTCATATTTTGTATGTGGATGGGTTATAGTCAGAAGATGGTCCCTGTTGTTTTTAGCAGAGTTCAAAGGTCATCATGGTCAGGAGATGGTCAGGAAACAGACGATATTGTATTTTGTGGAGGTCAAAGGTCATCTGGGGTCACCTGGGTCAGAGTCTGAAAATATACTTAACGTGATATTTCGAGATAGGAAACTTGGATAGATTTCATATTTGGTATGTGGATGCATCATGGTCAGGAGATGGTCCATATTGTTTTTGGCAGAGGTCAAAGGTCATCTGGGGTCACCAGGGGCCAGGTCAAAGTTCGAAAATCTCATTGACTCGATATTTCAAGATAGGAAAATTTAATAGATTTTTTATTTGATATTCAGATGCATTATGGTTAGAAGATGGTCCCCATTGGTTTTTTAAGGAGTTGAAAGGTCATCTGGGATCTTTCAAGATAGCTGCCTGTCTGTATGTCTGTATGTTTGACTGTCTATATTATCTATGTTTGGCTTTTATGGAGGTCAAAAAGTCATCTGAAATAAACAAAACAATTTTTTGAACTTGCAAGTATAACATTTGAGTGAGAAGATAATGGTGCATGATGGCATTATTTGAAACAGAACATATACATGTATCATCAAAACCTCAATGCATTTTTGCATTCTGGTTGTATTATTTCACAGAAACTCTAGACTAGCACAGCTGTTTGATTGACAGCAAGTTCAAAAAAATGCAGAGTTCTGTAGGTCATATTACACAGCATGTACTGTGTGGAGTGTTTGGATTACACACTGTGGTCTTGTATACTCGCCCTGAAGAAATAAACTGAAATTGTGCCTGGATGAGGAAGAATTTTACTTAGCTGTGGGAGGGGCTTTTTGTGGAGGCGTTGGAAATAACAATAAGTTGGGTAGTCTCACCTCAGGTTGCCGTGTTCTGTGCAGCCCCGTCAATACCGTTTAAACAACATGGCCTCACAACGGAACCTCGTGTCCTCGCGAACGAATCTTGGCTGTTGCAAAAGCGGCACTATGGCTCCACTCAACACTACAGTCCCAAGTAAAGTAATAAATGTCAAGCTGCCAGCTGCTGCCCAACTCACGAGACTGTCCGTGTTGGTGGAACGAATAGGGTGCTTTTTACGTGCTTCGAAACGGACACGAGTAGTAGATGAAATTAGCTCCGAGATTTCAAGTGGTAGACTTCTAGTAAAATGGCCTAGTTGGCTATGTAATATTTCCACGAAGGTAGCTGGTTTCAGCGAAGCCGGTGGCTTACTTCAGCATCCTTATGTTGTGGTTAGCTAGAGTAGTAATCACTAGAAGTAGATGTTCCGCGTGCGAGAGCTAGAGTGGTTCTGGGGAGAGCATGCTGTCCGGCACGTGTTGGACTCTCCATTGACTCGATGCAGCTGATGGTGATTGGTCAGAAGTCCTGACGTCATGAGGCTGCTCTCGGTAGCTAATGTATATGTATGAATAAGGTGTATTGTGCACTTAGAATGTGTGTCCAAAGTGCTACAGGCTTATTAAAATTATAGGCTACTATACTTGGGGCTTTTTCCTATGATTTACAAAAATTTCTGTTCTGGCCAGATTTTCAAAAAAAAGTCTGCCCAGAACCGGAACCAGATAATTTTTCAATATCCGCCCAGATAGTCTGTCCAGATAGGATTTCGGGTACACTCCTAGTTGTATGTAAAGCACCCCAAAAAAAACCAGGAAAATCGCCACAATTCATACAAAAATCCATCAAAAATTGACCAGTTCATAAGGTTATGCCTGATTTCCACTTAAGAATGCATAAACATGAGCTCAGTATGCAAATCTTATACTCAAGAGAGACACATACTATATATGGCTAATGTTGTCCTTCATTTTTGCAATATTTATTTCAAGGACAGTTGTACATTAGTTTGGCCAGACAGTTTCATTTTGAAAGTTTAAAATGTGTCCTTAAAAATCATCGGTATTAATTACCAAACCACAAATGACATGATGAGTAATTAAGAGATAATTAATATAGAGTTACATTAACAAAAGAAATGTCAGTCATGTGCAACACTCCACATCATTATTTTTGCATAGGCAATCAATTGTTACAGAAGCAGGGCTTTTCAGTTTTGATTCAGATTAAAAGAGAAACCTATGCAGTCATGATGGCATGCATGAGCTTGTAAACGATACCTTGCCGGGTACAAGCCGCTCACGAGAGCTGAAGCTTCGCACATCTTTCCTCCCTCACGTGGAGCTCGTAACTGGCGTAGCTACCTGAAAATTCGGACACTGCAATGAGCCCTGTCACGTGCTATGAAAGAGCCCGCCCTCACTCGCCGCATTCACGTGCCGCGTGACATAAACAGCTAAAGGGGAATTCCGACCATTTCCTTACGGGGAACAGTTCTGTGTACCTGGTAAGGCATTGAATACGGGTATGCCCTGTGTGTGTGTGTGTGTGTGTGGGTATAGGTGTATGTTGTATGTGATGCTTTTGCTTGCAAACACAGCATCTCAAGAAGGGTAAGTGCAACTAACCTCACATTTGGTGTGTTGAAGTTGACCATATTGATCAGATGATCCCTGTTTTTTTTGATGGAGTTCAAAGGTCATTTTGGGGTCATGAGAGGTCAAAATGTCAAAACCTTGGAAACATGATATCTCGAAAACAATAAAGGTGGCCATGCTGATATTTGGTGTGTCAGTTTATAGTCCTATTCAGTAGATGATCCCTATCAATTCCCATGGAGGTCAAAGCTCATTTGAGGTCACCAGAGGTCAAATGGTATATACCTGGGGAATTTCTTCAAGAATCTTTGAGAATTTCTTGTAAAAACAGCATCTCAAGTGGGATTACTGTGTGGGATCTTGTGCTTAGCATGTGTGTCGGTCATACCAATAGGTGAACACTATGGTTTTTTTATGGAGGTAAAAGGTCATTTGGGGTCACCAGAGGTCAGATTGTCTAATTGTTGTAAACATGATATCTGAAGGAGGATAACTGTTAGATCTCTTACTTGGCCTGTACATTGTCGAACTAAGTAGATGGATCCTATCATTGTTGATGGAGGTCAAAGGTCATTTGCAGTTTAAAGAGGTCAAGTGGTAAATGCCTTGGGAATTTCTTGTAAACAATATCTCAAGGTGAATGATTGCAAGGGATCTCATACTTAGCATGTGCATTGGTCATA
The DNA here is from genome assembly GCA_037179385.1 of Holothuria scabra. NCBI lineage: Eukaryota > Metazoa > Echinodermata > Holothuroidea > Aspidochirotida > Holothuriidae > Holothuria > Holothuria scabra. The sequence continues at coordinate 29,074,468 of CM074180.1, read as the reverse complement.
CAAAGTAGATGAACCCTATTGTTTTTGTTTGAGGTCAAAGTTCATTTGGGGTTATAAGAGGTCAAATGGTAAAAACCTCTGGAATTGCTCTTAAACAAGATATCTCAAGTGTCATCACTGTGAGGGATCTCATGCATAGCATGTGCATTGTTGGTGCAAAGTAGATGAATGCAGTTGGTTTTGGTTGAGGTCAAATGTCATTTGGGGTCACCAAAGGTCAGAAAGTCAAAACTTTATAAGATTATATCTCAAGATGGGTAAAAGTGAGGCACACTTAGCATGCACATTTCCCATATTAAGTAGATGGAGATTGCTATCAGTTTTGGTAGACTTTAAAGGTCATTCGGACTCAAGAGAAGTCTAAAGGTTTAAAACATTGCAAGCATGATATTAAAAGAAGTGTGGCAGTGAGGGATCTTATACTTAGCAGGTGCATTGTTCATATTGAGTAGATGAATCCTTTTATTTTGGTTAAGTCATCAGAGTTTGGAACTCAATTACACCTCATGCTGCTAGAATTGAATAGGACATTTTAGCTAATGTTACCTTTTTTTAGAAAAAAGGCGTTTTCTCTGGCCTTTTTTCTCGGGTGAAGCTTGTCTCTGTACAAAATTGCGGCAGTTAACCCCGTTTAAACAACCTTCTACTGAGCAAATAGTCTTTGAAGGGGGGCAAACACCTTTAACTTCACTGATCTCAAGATACCCGAACAGGAAGTTCTCTGATAGATTCTGGATTATTAGTTGCCAGCTTGAGATGGCTAAAATTTGCTATTCTCTTTTAGTATCATGCTTGCAAACACATTACATCAATGAGGGTAACTGACTGTGATGGTTCTCATACATGTTGCAGCTTTGAAATTATACCCATATTGAGAAAGCCATCATTAATTTTTTTGAGAAACACTGTCAATCTGAAAAGAAAAAAAAATATAGACTTATATTTAGGCCGGCAGCAAGGAATCACTAAGCCTTTTAGCTCTCTGGGTTCCAGTTGCTGATCACTGGCTTGTTTTCTCTAAGGTACTCCATTGCTTTATATAGACTAAGCACCAAGCACAATGACAGTAGATTCCTTTTTTAAAATCTTGGGTATGATATACCCATATTAAGAAAGCCATCATTAATTTTTTTGAGAAACACTGTCAATCTGAAAAGAAAAAAAAATATAGACTTATATTTAGGCCGGCAGCAAGCAATCACTAAGCCTTTTAGCTCTCTGGGTTCCAGTTGCTGCTCACTGGCTTGTTTTCTCTAAGGTACTCCATTGCTTTATATAGACTAAGCACCAAGCACAATGACAGTAGATTCCTTTTTTAAAATCTTGGGTATGACCCTGTAAGCAGCATAACTTTCAGTGGTCAACACAACAGTATTTAGCAAGCAATGATTATTTCTTTTTGTTCCTCAGTGACTGTAAACCTAAAGAATGTAGCCCTCTTGGTAAAGATGATGAGGTTGCCAAAAAATTATGGGATGTTAGCACCAAGCTGGTATCTATATCAGAAACATGAAGAACTCTGCCAGAAGAGAAAAACGTGATCTAAAGGAAATGATTTTTAAACCTAAGTACTATCAAATGTTCATGCAGAGACCAACCAGTCCCATCAGGCAGGGTTCAGTTTTGGACCCTCCAAAACCTGTTTTTGCCAGGACAGTGGCAAAAACCTGGTTAAAACCCGTCTAAAAGTGTCCAAAGCGTCTAAAACTGTCCAAAACTGGCAAAAAGTGGCAAAAACCCCATAATGGTGAAATTGGGAAGTGGTAAAATTGGTGGTTTGCATAGTAATTAGGCCTGTAGGCCTGCTGTATTTCTCTCAAGGGTTCTGAACAGCAACTACTTAGCCTACAGTATTTGAAAAGACAAATAGGTGTAATACAATTTGATATGCATGGTTTCCTAATAAAAACGCAAATAAATTAGTATGCCTTCATGTTTAACTTTATTTAAACATTTTTAGGGCTGCCCGAACCTGAGGCAAAAGACTTCAAAACTTTTAACCACATTTCTCACAGATGTAGTTTATTAAGAAAAAAAAAAGAAAAAAAAAACAATTTTAGGGAAATCATAGTCACTTTCATCAGTGGCAATCAACACAAAATATGGCAAAACTAGTGACTTCAACTGGATATCTTTGTTCATAAACACATCCCCACCCCTTTCTTGTAATCCTCATAAGCAATCATGGCAGTGAAACTCATTCAATATATATATAGTAATCAACACAAATTATGGCAAAAATGGATAATACAACTTGATATTTAATGTTCATAAAGCCACAAACACCTGTTCCCCCACCACTTCCCCTCCATCCCTATAATCAAACATGACAAGAACAGTCATTACATATGTGGCAGTCAACACACAATGTACAGCTTTGGTAACTTCAACTTGACATAATATTCACAACTTTGTGATTGATAATCGAGTTTTACTTCTCTAGAAAAAAATTGTAATGTCATACCTTCACGTTTAACTTTAGTAAAAAAACAACAATATAGTGGATTTGTGCAGTTAATAATCAAAAGAGTGATCACCATTGAACCAAAGCTCTATAGCAGAACACAAGTTTGGTTTCCCCAGAACACACATGAGTTTCACTGATGTTTTCTCACTTAATCACAGAATTAGATACTGAAAGCTTACCTACTATAGCTATAATAATGATAATTTCCAGTGATGGTGAGAACATGTGCATGGGAAGGGTAGTAGTTGGGGCAACTATGCAATGGTAGAACCTTGATGTGTGCATGTGATACTAAACAACTTTATTTACATTGACACAATTTTGTTGAAGTTGGACTTAAATTTTGGTCCTAGCAAACCATTTGTCTTTCTTAAAGACCAACATAGTTGCTTTAGCTAGATTGATTTTAAAAATGTTATGTGCCACTACATGTAAGAATGCTGGGAGGGGTGAAGGTGGTGGAAAATGTTAATTAACAATGTGTAGTTCATTGGTTTACCTGTCTAGTGGCCCGTTCCACAAAGAGTTGCGAATGATCTTAAGTATGATTTACTGTTGGCTCAAGTATGGTGAATCAAACTTAAGATTGTGCGTAACTCTTTGTGGAACAGCCCCCTGGTATTTTTAAGCAAATAACAATAAAGAAACAACATTTATCCTGAGAAAATCATCTTTTAAAAATCTTTTTAAAGAGTTTTTGCCACTTATAGGTTTTGGACGTGTCCAAAACCTGTTTTTGCCAGCCGGTTTAAACCGCAGTTAAAACCATGGTTTAAACCACCAGTGTCCAAAACCTGCGAACCCTGCCATCAGGATTTGGATTCATCCAGTTTATGATGGAACTCTAGCTAATGAGACAACTTGTACTCTGTGTGAAAAAGAATTCAGAGATGGTGGCTATCAAGTTGAATACAACAAGTGAGTGTATCATAACTGGGCTATGTGAAAAGCAAAGTTCTTGCTATCATGGAATACATAAACAAGTCATGAGAATTTCAAAAAAGATTTCAAGGGCTGCATAAGTCTTGAAATTCAGCTAATTGTTTTGAAGTCATGGAAATTTTCACAAAGTGGCATTATTCAGTTATAACTTGCAAAATCAGAACATTTTTTCACTTGTTACATCAAAAATTATTCTCTCCTCACCTCAGCTTTGCTTTTTTTGTTGGAAATTTTGTGTAAGATGCATGCAAATATTTTGTTTGGTTTCGGGAAGGTCACAGAAATTAATTTCCCAGGAAATGCAGGAACATTAGAATGGTTTCCAGTTGCTATCAAGTTTGATGTGAAGCCTGTCATTGTCGTTTGTTAGTGTAGCATGTGGTCATCTTTTCCTTGTTTCAACCTCTCATTGGCACCCATGGCATCCTGAAGTTTGGAAAGAATTTGAAATGGAAGGTATTTATCAATGAGAATAATGGTCTTCCAAACTAAGAAAGATATGTTCTTGAAGTACTGGTATAATTTTCATTTGAATATTTAATACTTTAATAGACTTATCAATGTATCCAACGTACTGACAAACATCTTGTTTGTTTTGGGTATGTGTGCTGTTCCGTCAGCATTTGCAATTTGGCTTTTATTTTAACCACCTGTGAATCAGGTGCCGTACTGTATCAAAAATCTGCTTTGCATCTCATTCTGTGGTAATGGTATGAATTAAAGTGAATTCAAAAGGCTTGTGTTTTTCTTGTGATTTCAAAATTTTGTTATTCTGTCAGTTGTTGTTGGGGTTTTTTTTTTGTTTTTTGTTTTTTTATTTTTTGTGTAATTAGCTTGAGCAAACTTCTTTACTGAAACAGTAGGATGTTTTAATGACAAAGTTATGAAGGGCATCTTCTTGCCAGATATTATACAACCGTCCAGGTTTCATTTCTTCATATTAAATTATTAACTATGTTGGACGATTTTCAGTTTGACCCATCTCCAACCCCAATTGGCTGTATAGTTCTCCTGACCAATATGGGGTATGCTCATGCCAAGTGTCAGATCTGTCAAGGTAGGTAACATTGACATTTAGTGTTTATAAACTGGTACCATCATACACATCATCTCATTTTTCTCTTCAGTGAGGGATAAAAAAATTTCTGAACTGACATAGACAGGGATTAGGGGTTCCTGTCCTGCAAAAATCTGTGCAAAAAATTGTGATAGGACAAAAACTTTAAATGATGCTATCTTTTGCACCAGATTTTATCTGAGAATAACTAAACATTCCAAATTCTTACAGAGGATACAGACACCCGCCCCTCTCAGGTTCTGCAGTTGCCTAACCAAACGAAAATACTGCGTAAAGGTGTAGAAACCTTGAATTGTCAGTGTTTATGTCAAAGAATTATTTTGACCTTGTCTTGAGAGCATGTTTGATGGATAGATTTCTAATTGAAAACTGTTTTCATTGTCCTGGTAAAATTTGCTGGCAGAACTGTCCAATGGCATCTAATTAATGCGCTGGTGGACTTTATTATGTGTTGGACCAAAAAATAAAAATATGTCTCATAGGAGGTTGTTTTCTTCAAAATAAGTAGGTGTAAGTTATCATTTCCAACTTGAGAAAACTGATTGAACATTAGAAATAATGAAGTCCTTGGAGGCATATGAGAAATTGTTATTGTATGAAGGAGCAGGCATGGATTGTACAATTAAGAAAAGAATACATATTAGATCACTGACCTTCTTGGTATGCAAAGGCAGATACAAGGAAATTTGTTTGGGGGAGGGGGGCAAACTCAACTTGAGACCAAGAGGTCTCAAATAGTATCAGGGGATGTCATGCAAAAATATTGTCTTTGGGGGGGAGGGGGAGGGGCATGAGAAATGGTGACTGACTGCCCGAAAGACTATCTAAGCAGAGCGCCACCATCGGTTGGCAAGTGTGCCCCCCTCCCCCGGAGCCCCTATTGTGAGCCGCTAATGTTGGTATGGTCATGTTTTTTTTTTTTAACTTTTGTGGCAGACAGCCTGAGAGCTGCCAACCATTCTGTTTTTGCCAGAATAATTCTGTTTTTTGGAGAAAAGTATGGCATTCTGTTTTTTCTTTTCAAATTCTGTTTTGTTTTTCTTCAAAGTTCTGATTTGAAGGCTCATTTACCATACATAGTGATATGCATTGAAAAGTTTGCAGTTTGCACTTCAAAGTTCTGTTTAATAAACCATACATGTCCTGCACATACGATATGTGTACTTAACTGCAGATGCCAGATATCTCCCACAGTACTTGCATTCCTGTACAAGTGGAGTGAACTCAGTTTCCCCACACCCCATTATTGTGACCTTGACACAGATTGCACAACTTGACAAAAATAGTATGCTGTGCAGTAATTGTACAAGGTTGTAAGTTTTGTTTTGCAAGATTTGAGATTCTGTCTTTTGCTGGAAATTCTGTTTTTTGCCATTTGAGTTCTTTTTTTCGGTTTGACTAGGTGGCAGCTCTGGGCAGCGGTTGAGATTGGTTGAAGGAGATTCATTTCAAGATTTGTAATTTATCTTCATGGCACAAATGGACTGTATAAACATTCTGCCAATAATTTAGGCAGGATGAAATCCATTTTGTGAAACAAGTTACATCTTTTTTAATGCAGTTACAGGTTACAGAATACCTTTAACTGTAGTGTAATCTCATAACCCTCTATCAGTAAATTTTGTTGCCCTCTAGGCCAATTAAGCAGCTGAAATCTGTAATCAGAAATAATGAAGAATAAATTGAAAAGCTTAGATTGAAAAAGACCCAGATACCAGGATTTGGGGAGTATTATGGAAACCAGCCAATGCTTTCAAAAAAACAGATTAGTGGAAAGAAATGCCATTTTAACTAAGAAAATGTTGCCAAAATTTCAGATCAATATATATCTGCTAAAACGAAGAGACGGAAGGCTTTTTGAAAAAGTTGACATCTGCCTTTTTGTACCTCATACATTATAATGTGTGGGATTGTGTCATAAAGGGGCACAACATGAGGGAAGTGTCTAAGAATAGAGAGAAAAGAATGCTATTTTTAGGTGTTTTTTGCATTGCAAGGTTGGAGGGGGAGGGGGTTTCAATGTGACAAGAGACTCCTTTCCAAACAGTAATCACAAAGAAATATGGGATAGACTGTTGATGCACATTGTTTTTTGCTACACTAAAATAGACATTGACAAAAATGACACATACCAAAATCCTATCCCACAATGCTTTGTAATTACCATTTGGAAAAGTGGATCTGTTCTTAATAATAATAAAAATAATAATAATGGAAATTTATAGTGCACACACATATGCAAAAAGTGCTCATATACCCATAACTGTGAAGTTTTCGCAGAATGACCCCCTCCCCCCTTTGTAAATTTAAATATTATTTGCTTCAAAACAGGATGATATAGATTTTTAAGTTTAGGGTTACTGCTCATTTACTCTAAATGAAAGTTGAGTTCAGCAATAATTTACAGGTCTTCGAAAAAATAAATACTTTCAATAGGTTAATCCCAAGAATAAGCCAGGCCCTTGACTGTGCGAAACTCTTTGTGCAGGCAAGCAGGAAAGATGACGTTGTTGGGCCACTTCTATTGAAAGTCACCTGGTGTCACTGAGCTTCTAAAGAAACTTGCCAGCTATGGAATTACTGCAGGTAAGAAGGGATTACAGATGTAAATAGGAGGTAATGAGGGATACAGGGGGTACAGTAATTCCTAATTGCAACTGAAATTTTAAATCAAAGCCCCTTTTTTCAAGTATCTCTTCAAAGTGCAAGTCAAGCTACAAGTCATTTTTAGCAAATCTAAGTCAAGTCTCATATTGTAAGCCAAGCCAAGGCTTATAGTGATACCATGGAATTGGAATGTAAGTCTCTGCTTTTTTTTTTAGTTGTTTTTTTTTTTTCTGGTATTAAAATTTAGGGACAGAATGCATAGCATAGCATAGCATGAGGCCATTTTCACTAACTTTGATTCTAGTTATCTGCATCGCTAAATCCCTTCATATCTCAGGACTGGAACTTAAAGGCTTTAGGGTTCTAAGCCTCCTATTTTTGGGCAAAACAAAGCAATTTTGTCACATCTTCAAGCCCATGACCTCACATATGGCCTTTGACCATTGTACCAACTGATAGGGATTATTGACTTGTACAGTATGCAGAGTATGAGTGTCATAAAAAATTCCTGCTGTAGATCCCAAATATTACAATGTTTTAAACTTTTGAACTATGGTGATCTCAAATGACCCTTGACCTCTACCAAAAACAAAAACCATGCATCTACCCAATATGTCCTATCTGCTAGCCAAGTATGCCAGTTTAAGATTTAACGACACATCAACAGGAATGTGTTATATAGTGTCATACTGTTCAAAAAATATTCAACTCTTTCCATTCAGTCGCCTCTTACGACAGGCAGGGAATACTGTGGGCATATTCTTCAACCCCCATCCCACAGGGGGAGCCAAGTATGCCAGAGATTCATTTAAATTAGGCTACCCCTCTTGAGATACTGTGTTTGCAAGCAATTTCCATTGATTTTATTTTGTTTGACCCCTGTTGATCCCAAATAACCTTTGGCCTCCACTCAGAAGTAGGAATAGTCTTTTCAGTAGGGAGTACCTACAAGAGATCACCACAGCTTTCTCTTTTGAGATACTGTACACAAGCAAGCATACATACATACCTGTACACATGCATTTGCACACACTTATACATATACTCAAATCACCATCACATACAGTAGCCTCCTTCCCTGCCTGTGCCAAGGAATCAAAAACTGTGACTAAAGTCCAAATTGCAAGACATATTAAAGTCTGCTTCACTGATGTTCATGGTAAAAAGTCACATCTGAGATGGCTTCAAACTTCAAAGCTGAATTATAGACTTCTAGCCAGTCTCCAAAGCTGTCTTAAGTTTCTCATTGTTCAGACACAAGGCCCTGCAAGGAGTTAATCAGAACAGTCTCAGCTTTTTAGTTGCGGTGCCTGCCTTGCAGGCAACTGCAACTAATGCAGTTACTATCACGATGTCAATTTCTGACTTTTCCGGCACTTTATTTCTATCTCCTTCTAGATGCTTTGTGGTATCGAAATACGGTTTAGTGCAATTTGTAGAGATGGTACTTCTCTTTCGTGTTTTTAAGTTTTGGTGGAAATATGATTTTCGTGAGAGTGCAAAATTGGGGTTTTTTTCACGTAAAATTTGCAAACGTGTTCTATTTTTAGTAACAGTCTTGCGGAAAAACCAGGTCCGTGTGTACTCTGGGGAATAATATGTTGTTTAATTTAACACAGCGCCATCATTTTGGTTGTTTTTTTTTCAATTCATTGAGGTGTTTAGTGAATTTTGAGAATTTATATGAGGATTTCTTTGTAGAGATTTATTCTTTTCAAGTGACATGGTCGGGGTTGCTGTGGAGTAAAAAGTTTGATAGTTTAGAGGAGTTTTGTTCACTGTTTTTTCATAAAGTAAGTTTCTGTTGGAGGGAACATTGTTATTGGTAGGTAAATATTATTTGTATGAGATGGCTCGTATTAATATTTGTGTTATCAAGGTGTCTGGTTATGGTAAATTTGTTATTTTAAAGTTTAAAATTATGTGGAGAATATAACAATGCCCAAGAAGGGCCGTTCAAAGATTTTTTTTTTTTTGTAGAAAGGAAAGGTTGGCAACAAAGAAAAAGAAAGTACGGGGTGAATTTCAAGATAAGAGTTATGAAGGGGACAAAAATGATGATGTCAGAGTTGGGATCAAACAAAAAAGGCTCTAGTGGATATGAAAAGAGTCAGAGGTGTGACGATGGGGAAAGTAGGGAACATGACGATCGTGATGTATTATTTATACGTTCCGAAAGATCTACATGTACATTTTATTTTTTCGTTGTTGTGGGTGGTAACTGGTTTTTTTTTCGGAGTTTGGCATTATTGGTTACAGGGAAGATGATCATCTTTATTTAAGACAAGTCATTGTAAGTTCATTATGTACCTCTCCACATATTTACACCACGAGTTGCCATTGCTCAGAAGCTCCACTAAAGAAGAATGCTTAAAAAACCAAATTCAGAGGGAATGTTCTTGGGGATATTTATACATTTAGGGAGAAGAGCACATCATAAGATGAAGAAGTGTTAACATGACCACATAGTTTAATGTAAAGAGTTGTTACGGTAGGGTTTTAACATGTTCATTCATATCTTGTTTTATATTTGTATGTGATGAGAGCAACCTTTTTTTATTACGCTGGGCGGTGATCTGTTTAAGATATTGGGAAGAGGTCTGCATGAATGAAGGTTTTGCACAATCATTCAGGGACTGCTTTGGGTCTTCTGTTGGGGGAAAAGCCCTTGAAAACCAACTGATTTGGTCTTTTTAAAGGCCATGGATAGTTCATCTCTTGTTAAAAATGTGTTGATTTTGAAATGGTTATTTAAAATTTTGAGGGGGCCATATGACAGTTTGGCTTTCCTTTTTTACTTGAGGAAGAAAAGACATCCCTTGCCTTCTCCGGGATTTACGTCACTGTAAAACAATTAGAAATGATTGCCTTATCATTTTTTATATTTATGTTAAAGGAACGTAAACGTTAAATTTGAACCGTTTGTAGAGGGTTCAGATTGTTAGCTTACACAACGAAGTTTTGAACAGGTACAAGAAAATTCGCAATTGTAAATTTTTAGCCAGGTGGTTCATTTCGTTAACGGTAAAGTAGCAAGCCACTTATTTATAAGCTAGTTATGCTCTTTTTTGTTATGTCACTGGCTGTGGTGTTATCAGCGAAACGTTTATTTTTCATGAAGTCCGTTTTTTCTTTGAAAGTGATTTGTTGAGCTATTCCATATGAGTGGTTGGAATGATGAAATTTGTCTTTTACGGAGTTTTTTACTGGACAGTGCAGTCTTATTCATAGACCTGGCTTTCTTATTGCTTTTTGTTTTAGGTTATCGTTTGATCAGTTGCGAGTCGTGGCCATACATAAACTTGCTATATTATTATTTTTATTAGAAAAAGAAATGCATGGAAATTATTAAAACAATTTTTATATAGTGCAATGGCAACAGTTTTGTTCTGTAGTAAGAAGTCACTGTCACAAAGGCGACAACAAGTTCTTGATACAGAGTGTAGGAAGAAGTGAGACTGTTTAATGATGTGATGACAGATGAATCGCAGCTAATAGTTATAGACTAGGGACATCGATATTTTTGGTATTCGGGTTTCATGAAGGGACGTATAGATGTTGCAATTTATCGTTTATGATTTGTAAGTGGTTGATTCGGTTCTCTGATTTGTGGAGGTCAACGTCGTTCAAGTGTCTATACATTACTAAACTAAGAAGTTACTGGCGAAGGGTTAGTAGTGACGTATGCACTCTAAAAAATGTCCGGTAAAAAGTGTTGGGCAAAATACAAAATGCCCAACATGGGCAAATTATTGCACAATAAATGGGTACCCATATTGTTGGACAAATTAAGGTTGGGCAAAATCCAGGTGTTGGTATAAGGTGTTGGGCAAGTTTTGAAGTACCCAACAGTTGGGTAATATGCAATTGACCAATCAGATGATTAGTTAAAGATCAGTTAAGTTTTACAGATATTTATTGAAATATAAGTGGTTCATTGTAAGATCTCATGGTTGAATAAGGTTGTATTTGGTAAATAAAAAGGTAACGGTAGAATAGCAGTAAAAATCTGGACGAAAGTACTTAAAGAGCAATGGTCGCATAGAAAAAAGAAGTTTTCATTGCTACATAATCAATGGGAGAAGAAATACAAAGTTCACGATTGAGTTTGATAGTTTAAACTACACACTTCACTGTTTACCTATCAAGTGCACCGTGGCCGGTGCCCCTTGGCTCTTCGCCAGAGAGTCGTGGGGACTTTTAGAAAAAAAAGTCGCCGTAGCCCCCAACTACTCTTGGAGGATAAACGGTGTATGTGTTAGGGTACTTTGTAATCATAAATCAGGTTCTATTGAAATTATTGAAATCCAAACAAGCACCCAACATACTGTATACAGCAGTTGCACTGCCCAACACCTTTTGTCTAACTGTTGGGAGGACACATATATACCCAGTGTTGGTTAAAAGTTGGTCATTCAGTTTTGCCCAACTACTGGGTAATTGCATTGCCCAACACCATTTGCCCAACAGTTCGCCCAATTGTTGGGAGGACACTTATATACCCAGTATTGGTAAAAAGTTGGGCAAATATTTGCCCAATATTTTTTAGAGTGTGTGTGCGGGATTAATATAAATTGGAGAAACAGTTACAATAGGCCTAAGGCTAGAGTGAAATATCATCATATTAACATTTATGTTGAGAGAATGTAGGTGTAAGTAACGCTGACAAAGGAATTTTTACTTTGCTGTTTTATATTTTTTTTATTTTATTTCATCATTTGTAAAGATTATGGTAAATCTGAGATATCGACATCTCTTTTGATTCTCGTTAACTTGTTATTACATGTTACTTACAACAATTTTTTATTAGGAAAGCTGAGAGTAAACTTGGTGCGGAGCGTACAGAACTTTTTAAAAACCATTAATCTTTAAAAATTCTTTATGTTCAACATTGGAATTTTTTCCTTTTGTTCATTAACATAAATCCATCTTCAACCAAGTGACTACAACGTTACTGTCATGTATATACAGACTCATTATCGTTTTCAACATTACGTCATAACAGTGTACTCCACCTCTATTAAACAAATGGCATGTTTTTCCTTATTAACTGCACTGCTTAAAATACAATTTTGACTAACGTCTGTTTGGTCGAATGGTCTGTCTTGGGCCTTTGCGGCTTTACCATCTTTTATCAGAAACCCTCATGCTGTACAAGGAGTTACTAAGGAGCCGGGACATTAGGGATACCTTATATTGAATGAACAAGCAACAGCTTGTAAAGGACGTTTGAAATGTTACCTGATGTGACGTTTTGCTCTTTCTACAGTTCTAAATCAACTGCTGTATCATCTTTTCCTGATTTACTGTCAACTATGAGTTCAAAATGAGCAAACCTCATTATTCCAGCAATCGAGTATTTCTTTGGTGTGTTACACGTTCCACCTCAACCACATTTCTAAAGTGAATGAACAATGTTCCTGGATTACAAGTGTGGAACTTAACTGCTATTGGGCAAAACACAATACAAGTATTTTGGAATGGTATTTTTGTCCCCCTAAAATATAAAATCACCTTTAAAGTACAAGACGACTTGGTTTGTCGGCACCACAACTCGTCTAGACGTTCGTCTTGTTTGAATGCTACATGCAGTGTAAGCTCCTCTATCATTTATTTAACAGTCACAAGTTAATAAATTTGCTTTCTCCCAAACACAAAAATGCATTCAAGCTATTGACTGTCCATCTTTAATCTTATTAGGAGGGTTAGCTTCATTCCAATAGGCCTACCATCTACCATTGTTCTCCTTACAAAAATGACTTTTTCAATCTTGATTCCAAACAATATTGCATATTTGCAAAGAAAACTAAACAGTGTCTGCATGTGTATCAGTTCTGCCACAAAATTATGCTTGATGATGAGTTAAAGTATGGAAAGTTATATCTGATCAATCAAGATAAGGGCACATTAATTTTTTCGATGCCCTTCAAAAGAGAATGGAGTAGAGTTCAACTAAAAGTTTCTAGCCAAAATTACCTGAAGAAAGCCTTTGTGATGAGTTGATAATCAGTGATGAAGGTTGTCACTAAAATCTGTCTCATTGCAATAAAACATTCAACTTTATCTTCTCAAGGTAGTTGCATGTGATCCCAAGGCAGCTTGTGAAGGAAACTGATAAATTCTGTATTAATTATAGTGTTGAATCGGGGATGGCTAAAAGTTGGTTTATTTTTCTCGCATGGATATTTTGTCTCTCCTAGGCAGAAATATTCCCACTAAATTTCTGCCTGTTTTAAGAGGTGACTAAAGGGAAACAAACTTTGAACTTGAACCATACTGGAAAATAAATGTAGCTTTGAACTCATCAAGTTGACTGACACCATATAACACATCAGTGTTGATGTGTCGTTAAATCTCATCTACTGAGTAACTAACTAGCATAGGCAGAAATGTTTACTTTTTAAACACAACTAAGCTCAAGTCAGGCAAATAAAGGGTATGACTCCATGTTCAGTTCTGTCTGTTGGAAGCATTTGTCCCTATAAATTTTTCTCATATCTTGCAGTTTTATGAAAGTCTTCATAACTTTCCAAAATGTCAGAAATTAAAGAAATTCCGACCATTTTTACAGCTTATTTTAGCTATTTTAGACATTAACTAGAGCTAGTGACAAAAAGTGTCAAAATGTATGAAATGCAAGAATCTTGAGAACTTGAAATTGTCTGGAGTAACACCCCCTGAGAATTTGAGCAATTGGTTCAGTGAGTTCACATAAATCCTTGCTTGTTTCCAGTCTTATGGCATTGATACAAGTTTGGTTTGCTTGAAGAAAGCTGATTATATTCAATAATGGCTTAGCTTAGCAAGTATGCACATGGGATGCCTTCAAGTTCAAACTTCATTTTCATTATTTGTTACATTTTAAAGGCATCAATGCAGGGCGTAATCACGGTAATTCATCAGCTCATGAAGGTCACTGGACTGTATATTTTTGCTTATAGTGTTCTTGGGTCTAGCCTCTAATCTTGGAGATGTGTCTTGAGTATTTTGTTTTCAACTCAGTTTGTTGTGGTATGTTATTTTTCTTGATCTGAACTTTCAGTTGCTGATTACTTGATTTAAATAATTTACAAAGATTTGAGCTTATTTACCATAGAAAGTAATTTTTGCTAACATGTGATTCCATCTCAAGCAATACATATGTATAGATACCTTCCAAGATACATATATACACTGAATGCACTGCCCTGAACAAAAAAATGCATCCTCATAGCATAAAAGTGCACATACCAAATGTACTGAATCAGATTTTTGTAAAGATTTTAAACAGGTATTGGTCTGATATTGCAATACTATAGGTGTACAAATAAATTCTAGTTATGACATGTGTAGCCTAGCAGCTTTAAATTATAATACCTTAAAGGTATTCATTGTGTGACTAACTGAAAGGGGTTTTCCTTAAAAGTTTGACTCCATGAGTTTAACACCCAAACATTTTTACTGTTTTTTTTTTCTTTTTGTATTTGTTTTATGCATGCATGCCTCATCTGTCTGTCCCTCCCTCCATTCATTTATCTATTTTCTGAAGGGGCACACTTCTGAGTTTGGTTATGTTGTAGCAGTGATTAGCTCAATAGCCTGGTGATGCATTTGTGATGAGAAATGAAAAACTCATTATGCAATAGTAGAGGAAATTGAAGTAATCTGGGGTACTTTTTTCCATTTTGTTCTTTTACTGTGCAAAAAGGTATTTTCAGTAAATTATTCACTGTTCTAGTATGTTCCTTTAGTTCAAAGTCATTGTGAAGGGCCAACACAGCGAATGTTCATATGAGGTAGCTTGTACCAGTTGAGAAGGGATCCTTGAATACACCACATGTAGCATTGAAGTCAATGGAGAGGTGTACTACCTTATGAAATTTCCCTGTGGATGTGGGTTTGTAAAATATTCTGGCAGTGTCCTCTACCTGTTGTAAGAGGCAACTAAAGGGAAGGGCTTGAAACTGTTTAAGAAGTCAAAGTAACCTAAACTTGAAACATATTTGAACTTGATATTTTTATCTAACTGACATCATATGATACATTCATGTTCATGTGCCATATAATCCCATGTATTTAGGTGAGATTTAACAGTACACCGACACAAATGTCTCATATAGTGTCAGTCAATTCACAAAAAAGTTTGAATTTATTTCCAAGTGTGGTTTAAGTTCAACTTTGGTTCCTTTAGGAAAGGTGGGGAGTAACATGGACATATTCTACAACCCTGAGCCCACACAGGGCACAATACCATTTAGCTAACTAGTTTTTTCAAAAAGTTGTCTACCCTATACCTTCTATTCTGTTAGATTTCCATTTAATGCAATCTGAGAATGAACACACCATACATCAAGTTTCACTGCACTTCAAGGAAGGTTGGAAGGTTGATCACTGATCACAGGATACTTTTATGTTATTTTATGAACAGACACTTCAAATAAATCACTAACATCCCACCATATAATCTTTTACACTTGACTGTAGTTTTAAAATGACAGAAAATCTATCCCAAACAGGTAGTGTGGAATTTGAAAAGTTATTTTGTAATAATTAATAATGTGTCACTCCTATCAAAACCTGGGATCCCCAGTCCCACCTAAGATCCCCCAATTCCAACTGGGTCCCCCAAACCCCATCTAGGATCCTCACCATCACCTTGGAAGAATAAACACAAACAAAAAACACCAAACATTACATTTCTGACGACGATATATTTACATTTTCATTAGAGGTCAGGTAATATTATGGATACAAATTTTTTGCTGTTGACACAGTAATTACATGACCCTTATTAACAGCACAAAAAGTCTACCAGGAGTCTTTAAGTGATCTAATTTCACAAATTTTTTAATTTATCAATTCAATTCTTTGAACTTAATCTGCATACTTGAAAATACTGTCCAGTACTCTTAATGATAGTTTGCAGGCTATTCAGCTTTTATAAAAACACAATGCTCTGATTTTCAATTGACTGCGTAACTGCTTCATAATCTTTTACATAACATCCTTAGGTTGTACTGGGTCAGAATATGAAGAAAGGTTTTAAGGTCCCAGGTGAAACACAAATTAGCAGGATAAATTAACCAGTTTTGTACATAAATAAAATAGAAATATTAGACCTTACCATGAATCAACTGATCCTTTATGAAGCATGTTATAGCTGAATAACAACCTATCATGATTGTATACAGCGGGTCCTATACCTACCATATTACCCCATGAAATATCCCTTGTTGTTACCCTCAAATTTTATTACGTGCCCATTATTCGTAAATGTTTGAGGCACATACCTAAGAAATTCTTCAATTTAAATAACTGAATTACATTCTTCACCACTCTTAAACCAGCATAGTAAATCTTCACCTAATTTCACTTTTCAATTCTATATCTTTCATGCTCCTCACTATTTTGTAATCTAAGTGTCTGAATGTGTACCTCATATCCCTTCCACTTGTACCATCTATACAATTGATGAAGTACTGAGAAAAGTTGACTTGTGAAGTACATTCTTTTTTTTTCATTTTAAATGCACACATACATCAATAATTGATACATGATCTGTCAGTTGTTCTTCTTCCTCTTGTAAAATCTTCAATCATACCAAAACATCTGTTGATTTCATTCCCAACATTGGATATGGGTACGCATCTTTTTAGCAAGTCTTAAGAACTTTTTCTTTTCTTAATACTTTTCAGAAATAGCCTGAAGCTTTGGGTTACCAAATGCAAATTTGTAAACAGGTACTCTGACTCAGGCCTAACTTCAGTGTTGAGGAATCTCTAAAATCTGTATTTCAGCAACATTGATTTTTGTTGAACAGACTCTCCAAGCCAAAAGCCATTTTATCCCACAGCACCCACTCTAACCCTTACACACCCAAGTCAGATATTAACCAAACACCCTTCAACAAGTTTGCATGGAATATTATCAGCTGCATGAAATAAAGACACATTATTCATGCAAACTTCTTAATACTAGGAATACATCTATTATTACTTGAAGACATCAAGAGTGCCTAACTTTGTATAACAAACTCTTCGTACAGTTGGTCGAAAGAAACAAAAAAAAATCATCTCAAGAGCATGCTTCACATATGTAGTTGCAATAAGTTACCAAAATAGAACAATTGAATTTGTACAGCAGCCATAAATATACTAGCCAATTCAGCCATGTTCCAACAACTTTCAAGGTTTGAGGCATCCTCAAACAAGTCATGTGACATGCTCCTTTGAATCTCCACTTGCCCATCAAGCGTAAACATTGGATGGCACTCATAGTGTTATTCACACTGAAGACATATCCAGGGTAGACTTATTTTGTGTCAAGCAGGACTGTACTCAGTTTAAAAATCTGCTGTGGTATAAGCCAAACAGAGAACATTTCAAATAAAATTTAAATTGGTACAAATACGTGAAAATAACCCCTATATACTGTGAATAAACACAAAAGGATTTACATTTTGGATTTTTTGTACAAAAACATTACAAATTTAGGCTATAATATTGCAAACAAATTGAGTATTGGTAAGAACAAAATGAACACTTCCGAAAAAAAAAAAAATCTTCTCTTCTTTGCTTAAAGGTAAAGAGCAGTCCCCCCAAACTTATTTTGAAGAAAAAGCTAAATAACTCAATTTTCATCTTATTTCTCTTCAAAGTATCTTTAATCACATTTTATGACTTTACTATTGCATATTCATGGTAAACCAATCAGTTATTTCTGGTAAATATTACATTTGAAGAGAAAAAACATTGTCACATGACTCCCAACAGCCAATCATGAACCTGGACAGTCTGCTACACTTCTTCAATTTGGGATGACTGCTCCTGCCCTTTAAGGGGCGGGCACAAGTGAAGTTTCAACGTTAGGCTGGAAAGTAACCTGGAGTCACAAAGGTGACCTCTAGAAACCCTTTAAAGTGGACAGTACTAAAGGACAAAATACTTCTTTATTGGTTGTTGTAAAAAAATTGTGCCTCCCCAGCCATGTAATTAATTTAAAACAATTTGAAGAAGACATTACATGTTGTTATGGTTACCTACAATGTTATCAGAGTGAGACTAAGTATTTAAGATGAAAAGAAACTGTAACTCAAAATAATACTTTTCAGTTTTTCACCTCAAATAAAATTTTTCATATGTCATGTAATATCAGAAAGTGGGTTATTCCTTTTTTCAAGAATAGCTATAAAAGAATGTGCCAACCTCTAAGTGTATATACCTATGTATAATGCAAACTGAAGAAAATTAAATGGTGAAATTGATTGGCTGATACATACAACACATAATATATATAGTAAATTGCCGCTTGGATTTCTTACCCTGGCTAACCCCAATACTTTCATTCCATAGGTTTCTCTACTGCCGCATCATGGCATTTATTTTTTTCTCATTTTCATACAATTACTCCAAACAGTGATGAATTTCTTCAAAACATCCACTACTACTTTATTTTTTTGAAAATCGAACATTTTTTTTCCATCTTCAACCTGCAAATAACATATGTCATTCAACATGGTGTATAGTTACCCAAACCTTGCTAAAAGTATTAACCTCCAATCAAAATTAAATCCAGAAATGTCAGAAAATCTGCTTTTTAGACACTCTTTCCACATTTTCATGGCATACTCCAAATAACACAATTGGGAAGAAACTTTGATTTAAACAAAGCACAGATAACCAACCACTTGAGATATTTCAGTAATTTCACAATGATGTCCATACATTTTTATACCAACTGCTTTGGATAATACACCCATAGAACAAAATTCTACTGAAATTATTGAAATCTGAATTCACTGCCCACACAAGCCATGCACAGCTTGCCTATTCTTTACACTTAGCTTTTGAAGCCATTTTTCTTTTCTGTTTTTTTTTTAACCAGTCTACTTATTTTCCGCAAGAGATATGTACCACTGTAAAGATTATCAACTGTTAACACCAAATCCATATATATCGAACAGCAGCTTGCAGTTTGTGAAACAGTCTGCAGCTGCATTCAAATTTGAATGCTTACATAAGCAATGACCTGTTTTGTGAAGAGCAATCGTAACTGATCCAAAAAGAGAATCTTCTCAAATATCAGCAAATATGACAACTTGGCTCTTGATCAAAAACAATTACCACATTTCTTTCCAATATTTTCACATATTTTTCAATGATTTGTTCATGCACATTTCCAGTAAGTCTTGAATATTAATCCATGGTTTTATCTACTGCAATTTGCTTAAGACACACTATTAATGAACTTGGCTAATAGATACCCAGACAAAACCATCACCCTAAGTCATTCTAGAGCTAGCCACCTCCACTTTCCATATCTGTAATATTCGAGTCATGCATCTCAAATAGTGTAAAGATACAATTCCTTAAAACTTCTTTTGAATAATCCAAGCCGAATTCCACTGAAAACAATTCAACCACTTCTTTCTATCCACAAAGCATGTTCTTTCTTTTACCAAAAGGTATGACATCTGTGAAGACCACTTTGATTGTTATCTCCACAAATTTTCCCCTGCAATATACCTGATACATAAAATGTCACATTACAAGAAGTATGTCCTCCTTTAGAGGAAAAACAAAACAAAATCAACAAATGCAAACAGCTGATTGGTCAACTAATCAGATATGCACAAATCTTCAGCACACATGAGGAGAATTCACTGCGTTTGGCCCACGGCTCCCATATATGTTCTACATAAAGTTTAGTGATGCAACCACGTTAATTCATTGCTTTCCCTCCAAAATGTCATAGATGGCATTCCAGATGGACTTTAAAAGAAGGGTTTAAGGTCATATCAAGTTTCGATATGTTGGAAAGGTACTTATTCTAAGCATTTTGGTGAAATTTGCATTTAAAATCTGATGTGTGGTTCTCAAGATATGAGCAAGTAAAGTTGTTACATTTTCAACAAAAAGTGAACTTGAAGCAAGCATATATGACATTATATCCCCACATTAATGTACAGCCTTTTGTTTTTCTTTAAACTTTACAGCCTATTTTCTCTTCAACAATCCCATATTTTCAAAATGTGGTTGCATACATGGCAAGAGAACTTCAAAAACTTTGCATTCCCCACAGGCAGGTTGTATTCCTATTAACTCAAGGTCAACACAACAGTCTGAAAAACAAAGGGAAACAGTATTTCTTGTCAATGTGAGGCAGTGATATAACCTATGCTGCCCTCAAGCTCACTTTGGAACACAAATCTAGAAACTTCATTTAGTTATATCTTGAGAAATATTTATACGGTTTGAATGGAACTTTCACCACAGTGTGTAGATTTGGTTCCTCTTTCACATATGAAAATTGAATTTTTGCTTAAACTTCATCTTTAATTACTGTCCTTTGTACAATTTGTAGTTTCTAGGAGTGCAACTTTATCGAGATGCCATTGTAAATTTGGGGATTTGTAGTTAGGTGCTATGACAGAAGCTGCCATGAAGTCTTCCTGTAAGCTCTGTGGTATAAACTTTCTGCATACTCTAGAGATAGTGTGGTACCTTGAGTAAACATGACCCATGATGACAACACATGTACATGTGAAAGTATTTCACTTGTATATAGAACATGACATAGCCCCTCTTCTGTACTAAATGTGTATGCCACTTTATCAGGTGAAAACAAAAGGTCTATTGTTTTACTATTTGAGTGGGATTTCATGAAAGCAAAGTTTATTGCCTAACATTGAAAAAAAAAATATTACTTGTTCTTTTGATGATATCATCCTGTCCAACAGAGTGAAGCATACTAGGTTCTATGAAGGTTGCCCAACCCTGAAAAAAATAACACTTCACATCCATGGTTAAAAACCATGGGTGAACAAATTTTATTTTTCAACACCATAGAATCTCACAGTTAAGTGACAAATCTACTAAAAAAGTGGTAGCTGATAAAACAGTTTGACTGGGTACAAAGTTGGCCATTTATAAACAACACCATAAATGTACCCAACACAAGATGACACAGGTGGGATCATTCTTGACCAAGGCTCCATACTCCTCTATCTTTTAAGCACAGTTGCAGAAAACAACCTCCCTGCGTCTAACGGTGTCATGCATGGGTGTTCACACAGCAGTTGTATTTGCCAAGCACACTTCATTACCTTCTTTCGAGCCTCACCTTACCGCCAATACACAATAAGAACAACGTCCATGACTTCTGTCTGCTCTCATAAGCTTGGCATGAGAACCAAGTCTGCTGCCCTCAGTACCTCACACCATGTTTGCATGTCCAGTCAGCAAGTAAATATTACATGGCGCTGTGGGGTCATTTGTAGGATAGCTTTTAAGGACAATGAGTTTGTCAGACCCCAAAAGAGTAAACAGCTTACTATTGTCACAGATCTCTTGTGTTACCTGCAGATAAAATGATAACAAGTTACAATGATATGAGTACAATTTTAAATTTTGGATACGAGGAAGGGTTAATGTGCTCTGATCTTAGGAGAATTGGTTTTCAATTTTAACATGGAGAATTGGTTTTCAATTTTAACATATGAAATTGCTTACTAAATTGACCCTGACACCAGTCAGAAGTGAAAACATTATTGCTAGAACCATTCAGACAGGTTGACAATGATCAAGGTTGGAAGAGCCTGGCAAAGCAATCGCTGCAGACTATAAGGTGATGACCTAATTTCCATTCCTTACTCATTTAACATGGTTGATGTATGCCAACTTCTTTCCCTATTAAACAGAAGTTTAAGAGCAAATAGATCTTCCACAATAGACTCCACAACAGGCCATTTACAGACAAACCAGGGGGCATCAACCTTCATATTTCCACTCAACAAAGCAGTTTTCAAACCACCATGGGCTTCTTTTTCAAGCAAACCAATATATAACCAACACATAATCATTCAATTTTGTAACTTCGCAAAGCTTGAAATATGAAATAGATTTCTTCACTAATTCAAGTTACTGAGTTTAACTCCCCACAAAGGAG
Organism: Holothuria scabra; assembly: GCA_037179385.1. Taxonomy (NCBI): domain Eukaryota; kingdom Metazoa; phylum Echinodermata; class Holothuroidea; order Aspidochirotida; family Holothuriidae; genus Holothuria; species Holothuria scabra. The sequence continues at coordinate 29,052,449 of CM074180.1, read as the reverse complement.
TAATGGGGGCACACTGCAATAATGACCCACAGTCAAAGAAATATAAAGGGCAAGAGCAGTCACCCATAAACTTGCTTTGAGGCAACAGTTAATCTCACAATTTTCCTCTAATTTCTCTTCAAAGCAACTTTTACAATATTTTAGGACCTCAGTATAGTATATTCATGTAAACCAAGCATTTACTCCTAGTAAATTTCACATTTGAGGATAAAAAATATTGTCACATGACTCTCAAGAGCAAATCATGAAACAGGACAGTCTGCTACACTACCTCAAGTTAAAGTGACTTCTATGGCTCTTTAAAACAAAAAAAAGCCACTTGGCTTTAATTAAAAACTTGCCTCATTGCTTCGGAAACTTCTTCCCTGCATGCCATGTTTATAGAAAGCAAGAACACTGTCCTGTAGCACCACTAAACTATCTACTTTAAAATCAAAGTGTAATTCTGTTGCAAGCCTCTTGCAAGATTTTGGCCGACCATTCAAATTAACCACCTTTACATCACCTGAAAAAGAAAAAAAAAACATTTATTGATCAAGGTGTTCCTAAAGATACATGTACCACACTGGTGTGAACTAAGGACACATTAAAAATTTGGTTTATTTCAGACCATTTGACTTAAGAATTTCTCTTGAAGGTTTCAATCAAAAGAGAATGAGGGGTTGGCCTTGAAAAATAAGACTGGATGACTGCAATCCTCAACAAAAGTGATGGGACAAGGCAAGCAACGCAAGCAATGAAGAAATCACATCCCCACTCCCTCAATCAAGGCATCCTGAAACTTCAACATTGATGCAGGGAGCAGTGTTTGTCCCATGTATTTTTGTTGAGGATTGTGGGTAATGCCACATGCCAAGTGGGTTACAGCTGTTGTTCATTCAATCTTGCCGTCAAATAAAGGCCAACCTAGTATGTGCAACTAAAATTTTAGAAAAAGGCAAGACACAGAGATCCCCTGATTCATGTCTATTCTATGCATAGTGCTACACTTGGTAAGCACCCTATCCTCACAGTATATCATAGAAAAATAACAAGTCTTAAGACATTCCCCTTCTTCCTACCCTCATCTCTGAAACCACAATCTAACCTTGAGGCATAATATAAATCTCTTGAGACATGAATGTGACACCTCAGATGTCAAAATGTGAGGATTTATGTGGTGTAAGACAGAGAGAGGTCAGGCACAATGCCAGAGAATACCCAAACTCCATAGTTTTTTAATCTACAAGCCTGAATACTTACATCCTATTGACATATGAAACCATGCTTGCAGATTCCTGCCCAAGGAAAAGTTTAGGTAATTAAACTGTATTGAATCCTTCTAATAAAAGTAAGCAGGAATGGGGAGTAGTAACTATCTATCAGAGGTTGCCCACGGTGCTACTAAAGGGTGGCCAGGAACATATTGCTGGTAAGAAAGGATGACATGCACAGTAACTAGAAGGTTATGAAGGGTGAAGTAGATTGGTCTGCCCAATGGCAGTGGTGTAACAAGTCACAACTTGAGTCACTTCCTCTCAAAATGGCAGTGACTTGATAGAATGCAGGAGCAATTTCCCCATTGAAATAGTTCATTGACTCGAGTCCATGACTCCACTCGAGTCACTTAAAAGTTTGAAAACTGGTGACTCGATTCACTAATGTAGTGTAACACTGTCCAATGGTACTGTTTGTTTTGCAGCTTTTCATTGCAATTTAGTGGATATACCTACATAAACAGGAGATCAGTAGGGACACTGCACATATTTCATAAACACATGGAAGTTTAGACAATAGAAAATATTAAATTCCAGAACAAAAACCAAGGCTGATAAGAAAATATGCATTGTTATCTACTAAAAATAATCCTGCCAACTAGATATCCACATGCACCACTGGCCTCTCACGTAGGAGGCCCAGTTGGATTCCCAGGGAGAGTCATACCAAAGACTCTAAAAATGGAACCTTCTGCTATTGTGCATGATGCTCTGCATAAGCAAGGGAGGGGGAAAAACAAGTCAGTGGGCCACAAGTGGAAAAACGGCCTTGGCCGGCTCAACATGAACCATTAGGTTGGAAACTGGGCCATAAGCTTCCATCTGACTAACTAAAAACTAGATATCAGTAACTACTTCAGGCAGATGCCATATATGAGAAAGTTTGAATTAAGTAGTGTGCCATTCAGTGGAAGCTATTGGTTTAAATCAATAGCTAACATTTACCATCTTAGAAAAATTAGTAATTGAAAATTTAGCATCAGCTAAAGACAGAGATATAGTTGAATGCATTGCAAACCATGAACATGACAGTATTTGCAATTTGCATTTGAAGTCAAGATACTTTATGTAATTATCAATAGCAAATGATACAATAAAATGGACATACTAATTACCCACAAAGCCTTAACTGAGTTTCTCTGACAAAATTTAAGAAAATTAGACAAGGTATATTCACTAAAACCTAACTTTTTAATTTCATCAATTGGTAAAAGCTAACAGATGCAATGATGCTGAACTGCTGAAACTACCTTTCCCTTTCTATTTGATTTCCCAAGGGGTAGAAACTTCACAGTTTTACAGTCATGCATAAATGGTAATAGCAAAATGACAGCTGATTTATAAGTGCATTTATTAGAATAGACTGGTTCAACACTTCCATCTTGTTGCCTAACTGTCGTGCAGAAGCATGGATGGGTGGAAATTGGAATTTCTGCAATTCAAGATGAAATGTCCCTCAAAGATGAATAAATATGTTGATTAAGTCAAGTCTCTGACTCAAGTCTATTTAATATGTAATCAAATCACATTTGCATTTTACCCTTTTTACGATTCATGACACCATGCTGATCCAAACTTTGCAGCTGTCATGTTATTGCCAAATTTTACACACTCCATGTAGGTTGCAAGCAATCTTGCACACTTTACAGGAAGGCTTTCCATCTTATATATTTAAGGATTTCTGTAATGTATTCAACTACTGCAATCAAGTGGCATATTTGTGCTGCAATTAAATGAGCAAACAAGGTGACCATTACTGACCACAAGTCTTTGGAAGGACACAGTCTTGGAAACAAACCCTGTGCCTTCTGGGTAAGAATGGATGATTATTGCAAAAACAAACCCAGACACACCCTGAAGTACATACTATGCCTTAAGTTGAGACTACTGTCCCTGCAAGAGGTCACTCATTTAGAATGTTGCTGTTAATTTCTCTTTGTGTTTGGCAGCATTGATTCTTTTCCAAATCTTTATTGCAGGGGATTGTGGAAAAAATTTGTGGAATATGATGCACCATGCCACAGTAAAATACCATCAGCAAAAATAATGCATTTCAAAACTCTTTCTCACAATACTTTGTACCTGCTATTTGGAAGAGGGTTATTTTATCAAGCTGTCATTTAAATATTGGAATAAGAAACACATATTGTTCAGGAAATTACATAAACCACTGAAAGATCCATTCGCTTTTCATAACTCTTTAAATAGACCAATCCAACCTGGGTTAGCGTAGTGACTGATATCTGCCATTAATTGGGTCCATAAGCCTTAAATCATTTAAGGATTATGGCAGTTTTATTGCAGTTTTATTGCCTGCATGCTACTAGAAACCCTCCTGTTCAGTGAAATGGAGTTTAGAGGTATTCTTGTGTACAACCATCCATGATACAGGTAAGCGATGAATTTGAAAGATTAGATAAAGGCAATCGACCACAGTCACAGACTATAATCAGACCATTACTTTTTTCGGATTCGTTTATTACCTCTTTCAAATTTAAAATTGACTGATAAAACATGATAAACTCACGATCAAAGCAGACTAGGACTGTATCTCTCTCAAGCTGTGAGACTGCCACAACCTCTAGTAATTTCTCTTCTGGAGGATGTTCTACAAACCAGCTTGACGTTGAGTTGAGATTGATGAAATCAAACGAGAGATGTTTTCTATCACGTCTATCAAGAAACAAAGGAATCATTTTACTCACTGTATCAGAAAAACAGTAACTTAATGCTGCAAAAAATACTTACAATAGGTTGTATTTTGAATACTGTGAGTTATTTTTTTTTTTAATTTATGTCACCATACTTTTAATTTTTTTTTTCCAAATTTTAGGTTTTGCTAAAAGGGGCCTAATGTGACAAACTAACCCAGTGGAATAGATATACCCAAGTAGACCTACCATATCCTCCTTAAAGAAAGATATACTCAATAACTTTCTTGCTTGGCTAAGCTCAGATTCACACCTCCTATCTTCATTATGCAACCATTCTTACAGGTCTGCGGTAATACTTTGGCAAGTCTGTGTCTTAATGAGATGGATAGGAAGTCCAAAGGGTGCCACCACATTCTTTAACCTTGCCCTTCACAAGGTCTGATCAACCCATACAATTCCAATTCTCCCAACCTACTTACTTCTAGCCCCTCCAACACCGATCATAAAGTTATTCATGTCCAGACAAAATCCTTTCTAACTGCCTCAGGGCATATTGTCGTGAGAGTTTTAAGTGACTCATTGAATTGGTGCATGACTAATCATGCTAATTAAAATCATTTTTATTTGGTAACCCTTAAACACTCTATTTAAGTTATTGATATCAACTCAATGAGTCCCTTTAATCTCATCAGAAAATTCTCATTGCATACTCTGCATCTACTTTGAATTTGATCTAAATCAAAGAGATGTACAAAATTGAGAATTTTGGAACCAACAGGCATATAGTTGTAGTTTTGCCAGGGAAAGGTGATGCCTTAAAGCAATAGAAATGAGTCTTCTCTGTACCAGTAATAAATTCCCAGCTGATGAGTGCTACCAAGTGATGGGATAATATAATGGGTGGTGAGAAGTAAAAAAAACACTCACCCTCTAGCTACTCCTACACAAACTATCGGTAAATCTGCATCTGGTCTAACTAACATCTCAAATACTTTTAATTCTTCTGGCAATGTACACTCAAAGACCTGAAAGACAAGAAGATGGAAATAAAAATTTACTTGAAAGGGACATTGTCTTCATACAAAGATTTATTTTCAACACAACAACTGTGCCTGGCTTGGTAACAAAAGGGAAGAAATATATTACCTCTTTAAACCCTCATATTGAGAACAACAACACAAAAATTGCATAAGTTAATGAATGTTGCAAGGATAGTTAGTTCCATAGTCAGGTGGAGTTTTACAGCTCAGATTCTAACCAAGTAAAATTTGTGTGGCTACAGCCTTTTTTTAAGTTGTGGCTCACTGGCTTATTTTTCCCTACTTCATATTACACGGAAAAAATAAATAAAATGGTTCACGATGCAATAGAATGCAAAAAGTTACAACCCTTACTTAGTATTTATTTCAACAGTGCTGCTTTTTAAACTTTATTTCAGCTTCTTTCTTAAAGTTGTGCATCACAGCTAGGCTCGGGTAAGTTACTAAACTCTACCTTTTTCCGATGACTTTTGCCAAAAAGAAGAGAACGACCTTTACTATCATTAGGGAAACAATGCCTTGGTCATTTCAAAAGTATAATGTACCTGAATCAAAACCAGTCTGTTGTCTTAAATGTAGCCTCTATGATCTTTTCATAATTTAAAAAAGATTCATTACAAAACTGGCTTCATATGGTTATGTGCACTGCTATATAGGAATAATTTGGAACCAGGGTTAATTTTCTTGTGGAGGAGGAATATCTGTGGACTCAGTCACACACAAGTATACCAAGCACACACATCTGACTAGTGTACAAAGAGAGTAGGTGTTTTATTCCAATGATATTAATGTCACCCAAGACTGATTGAGTCAATGGGCAAAAGTGTCAGAAAGACCACATTATAAGTTGGAGTTGTTTGAACGAATCCTGGTATTTCTTGTCAACACTTAGTACCGTACACAAATAACAATATTTTTTGCAAATTGTGGCTGCAAATTTATATCTCATTTCATAAGAAAGACTTCACTTAAAAGGCAACAATATCCTCACCTTGACTTGTAAAAACTTGTTCATCGGTTCATACCACTGCAATAAAACCACACCATTGGGAACAGCTCCGCACAAGTACTTATGTGAATTGTAAGGATTTAAAACTGTGAAGAAAGAAACCAAAATACTGAACTGAAACAATGGAAAACTTGATAAACATGTCCTGAGGATGTCTCACTATCCACAAAATATTTTGTATACTCAAGCCTACCCTACATTACATACTTATCATGTAACACGAGTTGAAAAAGAGGGGTACAAGGGAGGGGAATACATAGTTTTACAAATTTAGGCAGCCATTAGGTGTGAAACATATTGTCTTGTGACAAAAACTTTGAATTGACCATAGCAACATACACTCTTTGTTTCCTTAGCTGTTTTTTTTCTAAATATTAAGATAGAGAAACAAGGGTCCCAGTCTTTTCTTGAAGTGTAAACTACAGTTGTGAGAACAATACTTTTAAGTATATTTATACTTTGTAATATCCTCATCTTCCATTGGTGCATTATGGTCAGGTGACTGTACATATTTCCGATAAACACACAGTAATGGATAAACTAATTTCAGACTATTCCATTTTACTCAGGGCTGTGATTTTTTATGGTAGTCATTTACAAATAAGATTTTACCATTCTTTCCAACTTTAATCAATACATTGTTATGTATAAATGAACAAGGGTAAACTATGAACCTGGTTGAACAAGGCTGAACCATGGACTTACGCAGTGCTACAAGATAATGGATACTCTGGGGTTAGTGTTGTGCCAACAACCCTTCGGTCCTGCATTATCCCATGCTATTACACAATCCATCATTGCCTAACCTTTAATCGAAAACACCTGTTTATACCACAAAGTGATCAAATGGGTAATTACACAAATATTTCAAAGCCCAACCTGAACAGCTTAACATCTGTTTCATATTACAGATTAATGCACTAGTTCAACATCAGAGAAGCCCCAAAACGTAATTCACCAAACATAATCATGAATAACTTCACAGGTAAAGACTCACTTACCTACGCAGCATTTTGAGCACCCTTTTGTATCAGGTACCTTGTGACTGAGGGCAAACTTCCTAGGAACCAATTTATCCGGTATCCTTTGGAGTTTCTCTCCAAACCTACTAGGCATGTGAAACCTGTGAGGATTTTTATCTATAATAGCTAGTAGATTGTGTTGATAGAGGTTACTCTTGCCTGGAAAAGATGAACAAATTATACCAAATTAGTCAACTTTTAAAGCAAAATTGCAGATAAACATCAGAATGCTTCAAAAGATACATATCAATGTTGTGCAAAATTCACACAGAACTGAATGGAAAATAGTAACACCGTTTTGTCATGTTCAGGGGAAGGGGTGACATACTGATCTGAATCCCCCCTTCTTATCGATTGCATAAATTATTTACACTGTAGTGTTGACTTCAGGGAAAAAAATACCTTCTCCTACAAAAGCAGAAGGGAGAAACAAACCCTATTTCATGTTGCAAATGTTAATGTAGTCCAATACCATCTTTGTTTTGATAACTACTTTCGTATGGACTAAAACCATGAGAGAAATGATGGCTTATAACATAAGCTAAGTTTCCAACATGATTTTTAAAGAATCCTCCTTTTGACTACAAATAAAAAAGTCCACAGAAAGGAATCAAAATAATATGTCAAAAGGGTGACTGCATTGGTTTATTTTGTGTTCCAAGAGCAATACTTTCAGTGTCATAGCTTATGTCACCTCTAACCCCCTCCCCCACCCCCCTCCTCTCACCAAGATTAAGGCTAATGTTTCTTTATTCAACTTGGTTCCATACTGCAGAACAGACTTGGTTACCCACTGATTTTATTATCTGCAACAGCAAAACCAAACTTTCTCAAAAATAGATGTTTTTTTGCATTGTGGGATTCCAGCTTAAAACTGGCCTCCAGGGAGCACCAGCTATTTTTGCTATACCAGAAGGAACAAGATGAAGGCTGTGATTAAACACAGTCAGAACATTGATGCTGGGCCAGTCTTGCCTGGTGGTCAAGGCTCAAGACCTCCATCAATGATATATGACATCACATTTTTGCCAAGAAATGAACAAATGTTTAATGACATTACCCATGAAATACATGCTGGCAATGGCTACATATATTCAGAGGATTACGACCGTCTAAAGAATTCAACACCAATACATTTGCTGGCCTTGAACAAAGTCAATATTTAATAGGTCAAAATTGACATGATATGCAGATATGTGCGGAGAAACCTGACAGAGAGCAACTTGAAATTTTTTTTTTTTTGAAAAAATATGGCATGTTAAAGCCAGAATAAAACCTAATATAACCATCAACAAATCATGAAAGCCAATCTTTTACTTTTCAATACTATACACAGAACCCAAGTGAGGTTGACAAAAGGGACAAAATTTTCTGCCCAATGGCATTTATCTTTGAAACCACAAATTCAGGAATTTTGCTTTGATATTTTATTCTGCAGTTCTCATTTTTCCACATCCCCCACTCTAAATTCCTTTCCCCCATTTTCTTGCCCCTTCTCCATTTTTCTAACCTCACATCTCAATTTTTAAATATATTTCAATTTGTAGAGAAGAGACATATCAACTCCACTCCACACTATAATGGCACTCATGTGTGCTACCTTGTTGGAGCATGGCTTAAATTATTTGAAGAGGGCAATGAATAGCTGAAGGATGCCAGCAAAAGTATTTAAACATGTTTTGAAAATGTTAAAAAAGTGGAAATACAAGATGCTGATCATGGAAAGATTGGCTAGCTCTTGACCTAATTACATACCTTGGCGATGAATGCCAGCATTGTTAATAACCTGACATTGAGATAAATGTACCACTGGCATTAAATTGATCTGTGTCTTTTATCTATGCTTGAAAGTGTAAAGAAGCATCCATTGGAATGAAAGTGCTGAGAGGAAAGCTTTAGTGAGGGGGCTATTCATATTTGACTGATGTATACACTATACACATCTCTTTCATATCTTAAACTTCATTCATTTCACATAAGTTTCACCACATAAGCTATGAAGTATTGACCCCAAGAGGGTCATGCAAAGTCATACTTTTGACTTTCAGGCAAAAACTATTGTGTATCATGTATAGCTAGCTAAAAAGCAGCTAATGAGTGATGTGATGACCATTTTCCATTTTTACCCCACAGTGGGCAAGGCTTACCAAAAAGGAAAAACCCTCCTTAAGCAATTAGGGAAGTGATATCACATAGGCATCATGTATATGACTCGATCATGTCATAACAGGCTCAAAAATTGTACCTTAACCAAAATATAATCAAGGGTACAGTTCATTCATTTATGGTACAATTTATAACTTTAAGTCAGCAGTTGCCAAACTTGGGGTCACAACCTTTTTGAGGGATGGAAAAATATTTTGAAGTGTCACAAAAAAATTCAGAGGGAAAAAACTATTGCCAGATTCATGAATTCACATGAAATATTCTATGTGCTGTTTCAGACATGAAGTGCTATTTTCAGTGATTGATTTCAGCCTGAATTTTCCATACACTTCACGTCACACTTTGATAATCTGTCCACAGGATTTTCCCCTCATTGACAAATCATTTCTGGCTTCATGCTTCCTGCTCTAACTACAAACATATGATTGAAGGCAAGCAAGAAACCAGAATAGAAAATTGAGGCCACCAAGCCAAAAAGTTGCCAATGCCTGGTTTAAGTAACTAACACAATTCACAAATGGTAAACATTAGCCTACATCTCTTATCCCAGACTGCAATAAATATACAATAGGAAAAACAAAAGTAAAATTTCCCTCAATCTATTTTCACATACTGCAGGCATGGAATTTCAAAGGAAACTATAACAACAAAAATGACTACCACCAAAACATTTTTGACCTACTATATCCATCTGTGCTATGCTACATCCCAAACTAAATTTTTCACATTACTATCACAAAACCTGGGAACCAACTAAACCAGAAACTAGAGCTTTGAATGCACTGAGTCTGCAAGCGTTGAAAATATGTCGAACCTGCCCATACTGTTTTTCTTGTATACTTGTAAGTTATGTGTACCTCAAGTCTAGAATTTTAAAAATATGTATTTTAGAGGTTGCAAAATGAATCATATTCATTCAACTCCTATTGTCATAGCTCATTAAATGTCAAAACTTTATCCACTTAAAACAAATAGGATACTGCACAATGATAAGTGAATTTCTTGTTGTGCAACTCAAATTACCTGCTTTGTTTTCCTTTGAAATTGAAATTGCTTTTATTACCTTAAATGCTTCCTGTTTGCTTGCACAGCATATTGCACAAGAGGGCTTAATTAATTGCATTACCCCTTAAAGGGAAATACTGCATTTGTTTTACAAGGCAATTTCATCCTCTTAAAGCCAATATACATTGGCAAGAATGATTAATAGTTAAAATCAAGGCAGTATGGTAGCCTTCTTTTCACAAAATAAGTTTTTCTCAGATAGTAATTCAGTTGCATGTTGCTGAAGTATAATTTGTTCACCCAAATTTTCGGCATTTCAAAAGATGCAACTTCCATATTAAATGTCTCTTGTGCATAATATTTTCAGGAGATGAAGGTATTGTTGGGGTTTATTGTTGAGACAGAATGATTTGGTAATGACTAAAGCTACTTTCTGTTAATGCTATGTTGGGGCATTTTAAACGCAATATTTCCCTTTAAGGGTAAGAGTGCTATCACATATTGATACAAAGTGAAGTAGCTTTCAGAAGTGCAGAGATTGTAATTTCAGTAGTGCAACAATGGCATCACAAATTATTGTGCAGTGTTTCATCTTAAATTGAGTGAATGAACCACCATTTTTATCTCAGCTCATTTTAAGGACTGTTTGACCTCATTTTTCATGTCTGTGGTCCTTACATTTTTGAAATTCTAGATTTGAGGTACACTTTCAACATCCTTTGTGGGAAGTATTTACCGCATTGTAACTATGTATACATATTGTTATTTGGAAACACTCATACACTTGATAGTATCCACCATTCAGTTTAGTAAAACTTGTGTCAGTCTTTGCAAATGCCGTCCGCATATATAAATGAATGTTAAACTGATTCGTGTACCAGATCATATCTGTGCATAAATATTATTTATTATCTTACTTACAAACTGTAACATGTTAATAATTTCTTTGATTTCTGCATTAACAGGGGGATGGCATACTGCAATGTAAGTAGGTGTATATATATATTACTGGGTTGTTAATTTTTGTAAACTTATCAGCATCAACCATTTCTTATAGTTGCACACTAAAATATGCCTACCCATGAATAATGTCTTGAAGTAACATATATAAACAATTGTAGTGAAACCCTCATTCTGATCACAATTAAGTGCACTGCCTTGAATTGAACAATGAACTCAATAAATGAGATGGTTCTGATGGTTCAAAAAAAAAATGAAGTGTTCACAACAGTTTTTTTTGGGTTTCCCGAAAGGGAAATCCTTTGGACTCATGCAGACTACACTTTTGCAAAACATGTGTAGGATCGTGCATTTTAGTGTTGGCTGAAGCTATGGTTTGTAAGCTCAACGATTGAGAATTATTTCTTTGTTTTGTTTTGTTTTCAGTAGAATAGTACCAAGCCAAAGACTGTCTTCATTTTGGATGATTGAGGTTGTTGTTGCAAGGGTAGATCATTTTTTAGAGGGACAACTGTGTGAATGGTATTGCTGGACACTTAATTTTACCAAATCTATATTGCAATGTTTGCCTGTTTGTTTCTTTTTGAAAAAATACTGTGACTTTCATCGGGTATATTTGTAATTTCTCATTGCATAATTGCATAAACATCAAATTTCGTCTACAAAATATGTCCACATTAGGCCGTCAGAAATATTTGTACCTTCTGTAAAATGTAGCAATCTTGAAGGAGCTGTGTTTTATTAAGTGGTTGTACATTACTTAATAGCAGGGCATAATCAAATATTTTCATGTTTTCACAAAGTGACTGACATTTATACATTACTACTTCGTCAACATTTTTGCTTAGAATTATAATTTTACTACTTGTTATGCATGGTAAAAGGTATTCCGATGCTCTCGCAAAGAATTGTGAGGTTTTTTAGTTCAAGATACAGCTCTACTCCCTATTATTTAAGTGAAAGGCATTGTACCGTCTGAAAGGTCACACGTCCGGCTGGATTTTCGACCGCAGTTACGTAATAGCATGCACAATACATGCATTCAGGTCAGTTACTGGTTGTAACCTTATATCAACAGAGAGCAAAGTAAAATATTACCGTGTTTGTTGCATGGAGGGCTAATATTTACTTTGATTTATACATCAATACTTCCACAAAATATTGTTTTAAATCATTTTTAAAGATTTGTCTCCCATTTGCAAACTTTAAAAATACCTTTGGTACAAATTGTTAGGAACTTTTTAGCCAAGATACACTCTTTACTCCCTATGATTTAAGTAGAAGACACCTGCACCTCCTAAAAGGTAACTTATCCGGTCGAACTTTCTATTCTTTATCGCTGTGACAACACATGCGTGACTTAATTCTTTGAATCATTTCGTCGTATCACTTCAATCGGATCGTAGTAGTGTATAGGTTATTACCGTGAGTCTCGCTTGCTATTTTCACAGCATGAAATTATTAGACCCAAAGAAAAATTTTGCAATTAGGCTACTGAAGGTTGTTTTGGACTGCTCACATCTAATGAAATATTTCTCCCTTCTTTCAGGAAACTTTTCATACATAGGTTTTGATTTTTTTATTTTCTGCAGTTCATAAGTCTATTCAAATTTGGTTGCTTACTAGGCATTACTAGTATTCAACATATGCTCCAGTGTTTTGAGTTCAAAACAACAAGTGATTGCACAAGTTTACAACCCAAAAATGCATGTGAAAAAAAAAAATATGTGTTGAGTGTGCATGCAGCCGAAATATGCTGAAATGGTAGCAAGCTTTGAAATATCATCTACGTGGACTTCAGTGGAATAATGACCCCCATAATTCCTTTTACTTGAAAAAATGCCTCTAAAAGGCATTTTTCTATATAATACCTAAAGAAAATGCTACTTAAATTGTGGTTGGGTTGTGTCACAATGAGAAGGCTCGTAAGGTCCTGTGGTTTTATGAACTTAAGTAATATCCAAACTAGAATCAAATTTTTCATGATCAGAGCTATCATAAAAAAAGCCAGATATTTTATAAAACACATCTTAAAAACAGGCATTCTTTCCAAGTCCTTTAAGAATGTGTCTTTTACTTTTTGTCATGATACAAACAGTGGGAAGAGGCTTGAAGTTTTCTTGACACAAATGACTGATAAAATATATAAAAGTACTTCAGACTGTTATTTCCCCATGAAAACTATCCTACAACAGGGTATTTCTTTCTGTACAACCATCAGTGTTTACCCAAATCTGCTATGACATGATTTTGATGCAATAGCTTGTCATTTTGATGCACTGCTTGTGGAAAAAAAATAAAAAGGGCTTGATTTCTTCCCACACTTGATGTGTGTTGTCACATTTTCTCCTACTAAATTGTATTGACCCAAATGCATAATATCTTAGCGGAAACAGTGTCAAACATATGTTTCACAAAGGATCCAGCTACCAGTAGCCTTAATTACTTGTGAAATTTGCAGCTAATTGTTGAGGCAGAATTTTGTCAAGATGCAAAGGTGGAGCTATTTGTGGTTGAAATGACATCAAAAGATGAAAAGCTATAAAAAATAAAATTTCCCCAAAAATGGCTTACACAAGAGAAAGGTAATACCTGGTTTAATTGTTGCAAGATTCATTAACTGGGACGGTTCTGACAGGAGAAAGAATGCAGTGTAGTTGTTGAATCACTACAGCCCTACTTACACTTGGATATTGTAGAATTCAGGTCTGAGTCAAACATCTGTCCAAATTATCTAAAACATTCAATTCATCACCTTATTACTGATTTACTATCACTTAAAATTGAAAAGGAAAACCTTTGTGCATACACACACACTTGTCTTTTCTTACACAAAGAACAGGCTCATTTTTAACAGGAAAAAATTACTATAATACACCATTTATTATTTTTAACTGTTTACAACCATTTGGGGTTGGTTTTATAATAAAGGTCTTGAATTTTGATGCATGTGAGTGCAATCGCACACCACCACTTACCTTAAATCACTGTAAGCAGTGCACTGTTTTGCACACCTACATACCGAATGGAACCCAGAAAAATGTATCAATGTTTAATAAACCAATATAAACCTATCAAGCTCTCTACTTTCCCAAGGAGTGAGATCTGCAGCATGCCTGGAAAATCCAAAATTTAAGGCCTGATACTTGCAGAACCTGATTTGTCATTTACAGTATTAATTATAATATCTGTTGTGTGTGTTTGCTACCTGGGTACCTACAAAAGACAAACTTGAAATTACAGACATTAATACCCATTTCACAGGTGTAACTTCACTGGTCAAAAATCACAAACTGACAAATTTTGCAAAAGTGCGTGGATTGGGAATCTATGAGTCCCTGATACTTACCTCCGCTCACCTATGTAATCCCTAGATACCTGCAACTAACCCTAACCAACTAATAGCACTGAGGGAAAGGGCTCCATTACTCCCCACAACGTTGCAAGGATGCCCTTGTTCTTCCTCTTCTTGCAAAGTAGAGGGACAATGCATATTTGGTATTTCCCTAAACCTACCTATTTTAATTTCAATACATTGAATCTAAAAGCATTAGCAATTACATCACATCATGAGAATTGAAACCATAAGTCATGCATCACAGCACTGATTCATCCCAATACTACTACTGTACCATATGGTTCATGCTATCTGTAACAGGTATCATTTCTACTTGCTAGTCTTAAACCACCTGACTCTGCACTTCAGTGTTTACATCATAAAAACCTCTGCCATTTCCTGGGTTTTTTTCATACAAAGAAAGTATAAAGGACTCTCGAAGCAGTGAGGACAATTGATATTTCTGTAAGATACAGTACTCTGGGTAACTGTGAATGACCCTAAAGGACAGCTTGTTCTGTGCTCGAGCAAACACATTTGCATAAAAATCATTAGACAAGTCTACTTTTAGTAAGGGGGGTGGTGCTTTATAAATGCATTAAAAGCACTACTCTCATAAGTTTGTTTCATTATGGCAGAGTGATTTACATGTTTTCATACAACTTGTGCCTCACAGCACAAACTAAAGATTTCCAGTGAAAGAAAGGAGATTTTGTGAAGACATTCAAGATGCAAGATGTATTGGCAATGATATACAAACTTGTTGTTGCTATGTGAAACATTTAGTTAAGTCTCCCTGTGGTCTAATCAGCTTTTGTAGATGTCACAAATTTACACTTTTACTGGTAATATTAAAGGGGCTGTTGCATCAACCCAAATAGGAACCAAACTCCACCCTACTGTGCTTGATGTTCCTCATTAGCAATAGGGTAGGGAAAAAAATGCAGTGTCCCAATGCTTGAAAAAAAGCTGTGGGTGCTGCTAGTTTAAACCAGAAGGTCAGAGGTTGAGGAATAAAGTAACATTCCAATAAACCAAATACATTCTTCTTATGACTGTATCTTGATTGACCATAGCTTCACTCTGACTGGTCAATAATCCATCATATGCATGATAATGCATGTGACGTAGGGTACTATAGTATAGCATAATGTAGTGGTGTCATTGCATTGGCCAGCCACAATGAAGGGCACTAACTTAAAGAATACACCCTCATGCATTACCGTCAATACCAATTTGGACTGGGGGGAAAAGAAATAAAACATGTTGAACACATGATGTGGACTTTGAACACAGTCACAGAAGAATACACAACTACCAGCTGTCTGCATTTCTTAATTAAATTTGAAGTGATATGTCGTTGCTTCCAACGGCTAGTTAGCTCACTTGATGGAGTTTTAGAGCCCAGTTTCCCATCAATTGGGTATGACCCAGCCAGGACTAAAACTCTCAACCTTGCTTCCAATGGAGGGACCCTTATCTGTACTATGATATCATATGCACAAGGCTGTTAAAGACCCAGTTCTCTCACCCCAAACAGTACCAATTCTCCTAAGCCCCTCCCACAATTGTCTGAAATTCATCCTCATCCAGATACAATCTCAGTTTATTTCTTCAAGGTGAGTATAGAAAAACTCAGTTTATATAATCAAAACACTCTCCGTATCATTCATGCTGTGTAACACTAAGCGTTGGTACTCTGCATTGTTCGAATTAGCTGTCAATCAAAGAGATGAGCCAATTGAGAATTTCAGTACTCCTGTACCAAAACTCTAGTTTGGGGTGAGAAGTTTGGCCCTTTAAGGGAGTGCACTTTTAAGACAATAGCTTTGAGTAATTCAAACTATGCAGCAACTATGGCTCTATATGGGGGGGAGTACATGTTTTCTTTGCTCAACTGGAGAAGGGTGTAAATGTAATCTTTAAAATAAAAATTTTAATTATCTGGAAGAGAGAAAGTGTTCTTTACAATAGTCCCTGCCATCAGCCTTCTCCAAGCTGTGAAAAAAATCCTGACACAAAAGGACTGTTTTGATATGACACCTAGCAATCACTGACAAAGACAATGTAATCCCACTAACCAGGACTCTCATTCTTCATAACGTTTAAGACTGTTAAGCCGCACTGGTGCAAATTTCACTACTTAATCCACTTAAATAGAGCACTCTAGACAGAATAAATGCGATGAAAATTATGCAATTTCTCAAAGTCATGTGACACTCACCTGATAATGACATCATCACATTGTTGATGACATACAACCAGGTCGTTCTCCTCTGAAAGATCTGATCCATCACACCCTCGTGGATCTGTGCTGTGTTCAGGGAGTAGATGCCTTCCTCACAGCCAAATAAAATTATTTGATCTGAATAAAAATCAAAGTTTTTGATAAGACTTCCAACTCAAAGCATTTATTCTACCAGTACTACAACTGAGAGGAATTTGAACGGAAAAGGTTGGTAGTTGGATAACCACTTCTGTAACTAACAAACATCTGTGACTTTGTTCTTGTTCCTAGGATATTTGTCACATTATATTTTTTGGATGGACATGCATTTGAAACTGATTGGCATTCTTCTCTCATCACCCTTTTCCGAAACTAGAAACAATAATTATCCATATTGCAGAGCTGCCAACCTGCCAGATTGAAAAAGAAGGACACCACTCATGTGTTTCCTAGGATAAACCTGCAGAGGTTGGGGTCCAGGACCTGCCTTAGGTCCTCTAAGGAGGGGTCCAGGTGGGTAAAGGGCTGGATTTTTGAATCGTTCAGGTATATCTGGAAGATTTTTTGTGCCCTTAATATTGCAGATTGGTATATTCCATGCCAAAATCTTCAGTGCCTACATTCAGCCTGTCAGATTTCAAAACACACCTTAATATTGAGGACCTTAGCTGTTTGTACACTCTAACAAGCACACATTTACACAACCCCTATTTTCTCACTTCTTCAAGAAACAAAAATTGAAAACATTATACACGATCATGATTCGAGTGACATTGAAAATCGGAACATGACTTTGGAAAATCCGAACAGAGCAAATTTTGATACAAAAGAGCGGAAATGTTCCTCCTAAATCAGAACAGTTGGCAGCTCTGCATACTGGATCCTTGTCCATATAAAAAAATTAAGAAATGAAATTGGACAGCACCACAGAAGATCACATTTCCCATTCAAACCTGACTTGTTTGGCCCTATCCTTTTTGCTCTGTTTTTGCCTCGACCCCCTTTACCAACAGAGATTTTCTTTAAGACTTACCTCTTGTTTCTGGATGAACCCAGCTTGCAGAGCAGTATATAATTAATGGACACTCATTGAAAACCTTTGAGAAGCCAGCCCCCATCTAGAAAACATTAAAAGGAGAGTCACTTAGTACTTCATTTAAAATATATTTGTTGTTTCTCTCAATATCCAATCATAATACACAATATGCAGGCACTTCTTTGTGCTAGAAACACACTAAACACACTATACTACTTAACTTACACACTGCCAGCATTTGCAGTTCTCTCCATTTGTGGTGGGAGGTTTGCCATTTGGTTTGGATTAAAGTGGCGGGTACTAGTTTTTTTACACACTGCCAACATTCAAGTTTCCCACCTTCTTGTCATAATGATGTACATATAGACGAATCCAGACAGATTGTGATGGTCTGATTTTAGTCTGCCATTACTGTGGTCCACCACCTTAAATCTTTAAATTTCCTGCCTTACCTGTTCCATGGATGGTTGTACACTGAAGTGTACCTTGATTTTCTCAATTTCACTGAATATGAGGATTTGAAATTCACGTAGACAATAAATGAAGATGATTTAAGGCTGATGGACCCCACTAATGGCTGCTTACGGTCACTAAAAACAAGTGCCAATCAAATTCTTCTATATATACTCCTGAACAATTCAAACATTCAAGTTTGCCACCTCCATTGCTTAATGATGTATAATTTTTCATGACAATAATTTCCCACTTCTTTCCAGTCACTAATGAAAGTAAAAAATTAACTTTCAACATTGTCACTGAATATCCAATTCCTTTAGGTTAACTTTTCCCAAATCAATATAAACATGGATCTAACAAGAACTGAATAAGGAAAATGTCTAACAGCTAAAAGCCAATCAAATTTTCTTCATGGCATTTGAGACCTTACCGTCACTTTTGGAGTAACAGGGATGCCATTTGTGGTACGCGCTGGAAGCTGATCAGAAGCCTTTGGCATGAATTCATTTCGTATCCTTCTAGGTGGTACCACAGGTGGCTGCTGGTCCTCTGGTATCTCGTTAAGGTTCTCTCCATTTGTGGTAGGAGCTCTACCATTTGGTTTGGGTTTTGGTGGGGGTATTGGTTTTTTACCAGGTGGTCTAACCGAGTTGTTAGCTTCTTGCCTCGTAGCATTTTCTGTCGACTTAGGCAGGTTGAATTGCACAGTGTTCCTTTGCTGAAGGGAAAAGTCCATTATGATACACTACTAATCAACAAAACCAGCACAATGAAACTACTACAGCTTGTAAAATAGTTGATGACGCCAACTCTTGTACGATTAGAAGATTAAACGAGCACACCAGGAAACTGTGACACTTCTGCTTTTCACAAATATTAATTTTACTCCAATTAAAAAAGCCAATTTTCTACCACAGAATAAAGCTTTCTGTAATTTCTTTGAACTGAATTTTACTTTGGTTTAATTCAGGCACTCAAAAGGTTTTTGTACCACACATCCTCAGAAGTTTTTTACTACACCAACATTAGAGTTGCACTTGAAACTATGTCATAAAATTTTAAGCCTCCACTAAACTTCAAAAAAACAAACTTTTTAAACTTAGTCCACATCTATTTCCCAATCTTTATAAAATGGATTAAAATTGTAACAAGTCAATTTGCACAGGGTACTGAAGAAAGGGAATTATTAAGGATGATGAAATAATTCAAGTATTTCTTAAAGTGACCGCTACGGCCGCCACAGGGACTGTAAGGGAGTATTAAGACATATTTGGACCTTGGCAATTATGTCACATCCATTACCAGGCCTTAAGTTTTAGATTTTCTAGGTGTGCTACAAATCACACTCCTCAGAAAATTACGGAGAGTGGTAGGTGTGCTGTTTTATTTAGCTTTCATGGATTTAAATCAGCTCCTAATCTCCTTTTTGGTGTGCAAAAAATCACACTCCTCACAGTGATTTCAGGTGAGTGATGGTGTGCAATGGTACTCACACGCAGAGACATTCCTTTACACATATCTTTAGACAATGTTACTATTTGCTTAGGCCTCCAACTATCAATGGTAGAACAAGGAATGGGGCAGGAGAAGGGCATTGGGACAGTTGGAGAGGGAAGTAGTCTAAAAGGGTGCAAGAACTGCTGCTGCAGAGTGTTTGGAAAATTTGGGGAGGCATTTCTTTCCCTTCTTCATAATAGGCTGCTTCAGAGTACATAAATAATAGGTAGAAATTCTGGTACAAGAGTATGTTCTATTTTGCACTCTAGTGTGTCTGTTCTATGTGGTACTCTGGTAGGTCTGTTCGATGTGGTACTCTGGTAGGTCTGTTTTATGTGGTACTCTGGTAGGTATGTTCTATGTGGTTCTCTAGTATTTATGTTCTATGTGGTTCTTCAGTAAGTATATAGGAAATCTGGATAATCATGCATCCTAGCAAAATGATTGCTGAAGTGTAAATAATTGAAAACCTAGGGAATTTCTTTCCTACATTCTATAAAAGACAGTTATGCCTAGTAGAGCCTAGGTCCCACATGGTAGGTTTCTAAATATATTTTTGAATTAATCTTTCCATTAAAGTACACATGAGTGGCACTTCTAACGTTCTATAATGGTAAGGAAACTAAAAGGAAGTGAAATGACAATGCAGTACAATTATTTGTTTCCAAAAACAAGTTTCTTCAAAAGTGACATTTTCTTAGATGTTAAATATTATAAAGCACTTCCTTCAATGATAATCTTACCTTTGGTGGCAATGGAGGAGGTTCTTCATTCTCTGACCCTCTGATAAAAAAAAAGAAAAGAAAAAGAGATCACAAGACATTCAAATACATCAAAGCTATCATCTAGCATTCTTTGAAACTTCTTGAAAAGGCCAGTTCTGTAAATCCTTACTTCCTGTGTTTCACAACATTACCTGCGTATATTGCATGTGTACGCATGTACGTGGTTACACACGCCTGCGTATATATTATTCCTTCGCATACATGGATGACATAAATAATACCAGTGATAAATGTATATGCATATAAGCTACATAATTCAGGCCAATTCCTAAAAAGGCAGTTATTCACTTAAACTTTGGGCCCTTCCCATGATGCATTTTTTTGTACATATTTCCCACTTCCAAATCACCCTGTCATTCTTCCTTGTGTGTGTGTGTGTGTGTGTGTGAGGAGGCAGTTGGGGGGTAGAGGTGGGGGTAATAAGGAACAATAAGGATGGAAAAATACTCCAGTTGAAACCATTCCTCTTCCCTATTCCTCTCCAAGCAAAATAGTTCTGCAGCTGACTTACCCCATTTACTCACTGTTTACACAAAAAGTGATTATAACATGCTCAGATTCACCTTAGTCTCACAGTGAAGGTATACTGGTATGTTACATGTTATCACCTCCAGAAGGAATATGCAAGAATACCTTCGGTAAGTTGTCTCACCTTTTCGTTGGATTTAAAATGTGCAACAATATGCTAAGTATGAAGAGATATTCAAGCAACTTGGTATTTACGTCATGACTTTTCTAGTCTCATTACTCACAAATAAAGGCCATACTTTGATATTTTTTGTGTGAAAGTCAGTCTATGTGTTACAACATTGTATGTTGTAAAACCCTGACTACATGATAATCTGAATTATGAAAGGTCAAACAACCAAAATGATGATAACACATTTTATTCAGTCACCAAGTTAAAAGAAGGGGTGAAGGTCACATTTATTTTGATATGTTAGAGCAGTATTTGTTCTAAACATTTCAGTGAACTTTGCGTTAAAATCCAAATGGTTCTCAAGATATGAGCAGGTAAAGTGGTCACATTCGCAATAGAGTAAACTTGGAGCAAGCACACATGATATCATGCCCTCACATTCATGGAAAGTCTTCTGTTTGTCTTTAAACTTTACAAGCAATTTTCTCCTCAACAGTCCCATATTATCAAAATGTGATTGCATAAGTGGCATGAGAACTTTCAAACTTTGCAATCCCCATGGGAGGTCATATCCCTACTAACTGTGAGGTCACCACAACAGTCTAAAAAACCAAAGGAAAAGAAAGCATTCCTTGAAAATGTGAGGAAGTGATATGACCTCTACTGCACTCAAACTCACTCTAGAACATAAATCTTGTGACTTCATTTACTGAGATCTAAAGAGGTACCTGTTCAATTTGAATGGAAGTTTAACCACACTGTGTAGATTTGGCTCCTCTTTCACATTTGAAAAAATAAACTTTCTTAAACTTCCTCTTTAAGTCACTGAATAAGTGAAAATGTAACAACCTCCAATGAGCATAACGTTCTGTAGATAGCATTTTTTCATAGAATATCTAAAATAATGGGAAGCAATAAGGAAAACAAAATTCGATATCAAGCTGAGGGTTGAGAAAACTCAAACAACAAAAAATCTTTGAGTAAAAATTTGCATAATGAAGTTTTTTGTCTACATAATTAACCAACATCTATACATCTCTGTACTTAACACATACCAACATGAATGCATAGTTTGGACCGACAGATTTCTTGTCAGACCACTTTAACCAGGCACACAGCCCAGTTTTAATTTGATTATGTCTCCAACTGTCCGGTTTGAAAGTTGTGCCGCTTTCTCCTTTTAAAATTGCATTGAAACCAGAAAGCCAAAAGGCTTCGTGATTCCTTGCCACTGAAATGTAAGGCCTTTTTTCACATTGACATTGCTTTGCAATGTTTTTCAATTAACAGGACTCCATAATGTGCCCACAAAGTACACATGAAAGGCATCCAATCTTCCTACATAGAGATCCCTCTTGCCCGTTGTGAACCCAAATAACATTTGACCTCCACCAAAAACTTCTGGGACCATGTATTCACTATGTGCTATCTACATGAAAAGTTACAGGACCCTACAAGTGACCTTTCTTGAAAGACTGTGCAGGAAAGCTTGTCAGGCTTTGAACTTGCTGACAAATGAACTTTGACCTTTGGGAAAATCAATAGGAATCATCTACTCAATATGACCAATCCACACTCTAAATATGAGCACAGTCACCTGTACCGTTCTTGAGATATTGGGTTTACGAAGTTTTGACCGTTTGACCTCTCGTGACCCCAAATGACCTTTGACCTCCACGAAAATCGATAGGGGTCATCTACTCAATACAACCAACCCACACACTCCAAATATGAGCATAGTCACATGTACCATTCTCGAGATATCGTGTTTACTAAGTTTTGACCTATTGACCTCTCGTGACCCCAAATGACCTTTAACCACCACCAAAAACAGTAGGGATCATCTACTCAATATGGCCAATGCACACACCAAATATGAGCATAGTCACACTTACTCTTCTTGAGATACCGTGTTTATAGTTAGCGTGTTCGATTACTCGCCCGAGTTAACTCGTGTCTGGCACGACTACGTTTGATTAGCTAATGACGTCAGTGTTCGAGCTTACTCGCACCAGGCCCAAGTGAGCGACCCTTCGAGTCGGTTACTTAGGTAAATATCCCATCGTGCTTTGGGAGAACATGGCAGCTAAACGAACAACATGCATTCGTGAACAATTTCTGAGCATGTAAATACAGTGGGGTAAACATGAAACTTCTGACTTGTGAAAAGTGGTTGATGTCGGAATTAAGGAAGTCACTCAAGTGTTATTTCTCGAGAATTTTCTAAATGGGCATTGTTTCGAGTCTACGTTCATCGTACAAGCGAACCGCATGTAATACGTACGTACCAGAGTTCGCTCTGCTATCCAGCTACAGGCTCTGTCATTGGCTATTGTGAACCAACTTCTCCAATAATTACCGTAAAACGTTCGTTTATTTCACCCAACTGCGCATGACCATCGCAGCCCTAGGCTCGAGTAAGTCAAGGGAAGCAAATAGGCAGCGGGCCGTACAAGAAAAAGTGCTTTCGTTTTTAACTTTCGTGACGCACATCTGGTGGTCGGCATAAAAATTACCCACGAAGGTCAATTTTAACCTTTTGAACATAATATCAATTACCACAAGCGAACGAGTTGGCCTACGAAGAGAAATTTGAGGTTAAATTGTTGGCTTTTTTTGGCCAACATTCATTGTAGATACTAGTTCCACAAATTTTCTGACACGTACAAAATCTTTACATGCCAGGTATAGTGCACAGTGCAGTGGTCAGTGAAATTGATAGGGATAAACTTTTATGGCAATTAATTGACGGGAGAGGGGAAGCAGGGGAGTAGGACGACTTTCCCCTCATCTGAGGAAAGGTTGAATAAATCAGGAACAGGAACGAGAGATGATAGCGAAGGGATAGCGAAGAAGGAAAATGAAATAGGACAAAACAAGAATAAGAATTTGGAATAGAAAAGAGGAAGAAAATAAACACACATGACATGAAAAACCAAGAAACAGAGAGAAGAGATGCGTTCAGTAAGATGATTCACATGATATTGTTTAGCCAAGTGTGGTTTGCAGTTGAGTTATGAGAGAGTAAATAACCGACGACATGGCCGTCAAGTGGTTAAAGCATCCGACTTCAGGCGCGGATTAAGGGGTGGGGGCTTACATTTGACCCTCCCTTTTTCGCCACATCAACAATAAAACATGAAAAATTAGCAGTGCAGCTCCCTCTCACCCATTTTTCTCTTAGGTCAGCCCCCCTTTTTGAATGTGCGAATCCGCGCCTGGACTAGCTTGCAGTTGGGAGGTCAGAAGTTCGAGTACTATTGGTAGGGTCATACTGAAGACTGTAAAAAAACACCTACTGCCATTGTACCTGGTGCTCAGCATAAGGCAATTGAGTAGGAAAAACAAGCCAGTTAGTCACAAGTGGAAAAGCTAGTCCGTGGCGGCTTGACATAAACCAATTGGTTAGAAACTGGCCACATGGGTCGTCAAGTAAAACTCCGTCCATCTTACTAACTTGAGAGGATAGGCCTAAATGGACAGGTTTTACGGCCAAGCAAAACTTAATTCCCATTGAGATCTTTTGTCCAAATCAACATAAGGTTTCAACGGTTTCCAAATGGTAAAGGGTTTTCAAAAGGGTTTGGTTTATAAAAAGGGTAATTTTGTAATTCCCTTTGAGTTTTGACCAATTTCCATCATCTACCAAAGGGACTGCCCAAATGCATAGGGTATTTACAAAAGGTATCACTTGAAACCCTTTGGGTTCAAAGGGTCTAACCCAAAAGGGTTCCAAATGGAATTTTCAGCTGGGCTGCGAAAAAAATTTGACTATACCTAAAGCTGTAAAGTATAACCTTTTCTAGTGAGCACGCCTGCATAATTTGAACCAGCGTCGAATCTCCATAAAGCCTTGGTCGTTCACTCCAAGTATAAGTTCAAACTATATGATCTATCATCAAAGAACCAATCTCAAATTTCCTGCGAGAAACTTAGCATCATGTAGTAGAACTGATCGCCAGCATCTCTACCAGGAAAAAAGAGAACCGGATCGTGGGCTAAAGTTTACAAAATGTGAAAATCCGACCGGGGTGAGAGCTGTATGAATATATTATCTTCTGTCAGGTGGAGAGGGGCACAAGATTCCTAGAGATATAATCACAACAACCAGTGGTTCGAACCTGCCACTCATTCATATGCTTGATATTTTGCATGTATTTTATAGGTAACCATTCCATTTGGAACCCTTTGAGCACAACTGTTTTGAAATGGTAGGCCTACCTTTCGAAAAGTAAAAAGAAAAAGACTTCTTTAAGCATAGGGGTAGGAAGCGGGGGCTGGGGAAGAAAGCCTCCCTGGCCCCCCAGTGAAAAATGAGGGGCGGAAGCAAGATTCCGCTCCCCCACTTCCCGTGTCAGAAACCCATTCAAAATCTCAAAAAACAGAGAAATTTCCGGCGCGCTTTGCTCGCCACATTATGCAGCATAAGTACACTAGTTCTCCCTAATAGACCAGTTTGGTAAACTTTCCTGAGCACTGGACATATCAAAATCGGATATTTACCAACGTGTGACACCACATCATTAAGAAACACCGGCAGCTATGTTGCTATTTTTGTGACCTGTCTTTCATAAAATTCCAATTTTTCTACAATTAAAGTTCTTGATTTTGAAATATTTTGTCTAAAAGGACAAAAAATTTGGGAAACTTTTGAAATGTCATCAGGGTCTGCGGGGTCTCGATTTTTCAAAATTTTGTATACGCTCCGCGCCAATTGAAGATAGTCTTTCGAGAAAGACTTCATATTCCAGGCAGGGAAGCTTTGGCCTACCGTAGTCAAATGTTCTCATACACACCGCATGCGGGACATCGAATCCAGAGTAGCGCTTGCAGTGACCTTCCGTATATCTTTGCCGCACCCGCACCAAGTTCAAACGAGTTTCAAGGATTGATTTGTATCTGACTATTGATGGAATCCAATTCAGTCATAATTAGATACCAAATGATCATCGGTCCAACTTTAGTAAAGTTATGCTCAACTGAGACTAAGATTAAAAATGCGGAAATAGAATTAAAATTTTTTCAAGTTGATATATTTAAAAAAAAAACATATTAGGTACCGTCATTTCAAAAAATACACAAAGGCGTACGGGAAGAGACGGATCCTGTTTGCCGCGAACTGAATATTTTTCAAGTCCTATTTTGCCCGGCCGCATGTCAACACGGCCCGCTGCAGGGGGAACTGACTAGCTACTACATACTACCCCCTTGACCTAAAATACATGTAAGTGTCACTGCCCTGAAATAAGCACTGCCCTGAAATAAGCACTTCCCCTGATCTGGGAGGAGTGCAGTCCCCCTATCCCCACCTGAAAGGTCTACGCGCCTAATAGCATGAAAGATGCCAAGGTCTGCTTGCAATTTTCTATTGAAAAACCAGCCCCTGTCTACAGTAAAGCTATCGGCCATGTCATGACACCAAGTCTCCAGGAGCAGGAATTTCTGATGAGATTTTCTGCCAGAAAGATCAAAATTTTAATACATGGCTACTTTGTCGAGTGTCGCAACAAGCATTTCATTGGGAAAGGGCTGATCGCTTTTACAAAATGTGGTCAGTGTACCATATTCAGTTTGGCACTAGTACTGAGCTCGGGGGCTGATATTGGGACCAGAAAATTTAGTACACGAATTCCGATATTTTTCGGAAGGGAAACCGTTCCCAGCCGCTAATAACAGTTCGACCACCAAATTTTAAGTCAGTTTCTAGCGGTTTAGGATTTTTAGATAGCATGTGAGTTATGGCTAAGCCGAATTAAAGCTACAACTATTCCCTAATAACTTGAGAACCAACACACCCCAGATGCCGGTTCCTATTAGAACCTATTACACGAAATACAGCTTGGTGACATTCTCGCCCGTATTCGTATTGTTAACCTTTCAGATTTCGTCGTTCCTCGATACAAAAATGATACTAGATGGGTTGAAGGGTATTATTCTTT
The DNA here is from genome assembly GCA_037179385.1 of Holothuria scabra. NCBI lineage: Eukaryota > Metazoa > Echinodermata > Holothuroidea > Aspidochirotida > Holothuriidae > Holothuria > Holothuria scabra. The sequence continues at coordinate 29,025,420 of CM074180.1, read as the reverse complement.
TTTCAGAGATCGAAGTGACGCAGATTATACAATTTGGATCGGTATCCAGCTCGAGTTACTCATTCGCAGTTAACGTTACGCGTGAAACCGACGTAGCAGGGACATATACAGCTCCTCGTTCGCGAAAAAGTGTCCTTTTTCTTTCCACATCTTTTTACCGTTTTTAATCCCACGTACCAAAAATAGCATTAAAATTTGTTTAATTTTTCAGAAATTTAACATTAAAGCCTATTTTAGATAATTAAAGTGCCTTAAGAACATGATTAGAGGCTGCAGCTGTAGTTCTAGTACTGTTTGAGGAAAAGTTTACTTAAAACGTGGAAGTTGTGTGTCTATCTCACCTTCGCCAGATTTTGAATTTAAAGGGATATGTTTACTTATTTTTTCTTGATCCATAGGCCAAACGGATCGCTTGTGGTAATTGCATGGGTTACTATTTCATCTTTTACCATCGATTCGTATTTTTTCCAATCAGACCCTCCGAAGTGCGTCACGAAGTAACACGAAAAAGCAGGACAGATTTTGGTCTAAAATCGAACACGCTAAGTGTTGAGCCTATAACAGAGATATCGGAACTTGCCGATAACAGATAACTCAAAGTTAATATCGGCCCGATACCGATACCCCCCAGAAAAAAATCTTCCATAATCACACGTTTTGTTATCTTTGAAAAATTATAATTTTATCACTACTGCACCTTAAACTTATTTTGAACTAAGTCTTCATGTTTCTGTTACTTTGTCTCCCTGAAAAATTTTCCGTTTTTCTGACGAAGTGTTTTAAGCAATCAATCACGATGTATTTGGTGTAAAACACGCGCCAGCCAAGAAACCCCGTTTGTAACAAACACATTTCGTCACCTACAGCCAGACTGTAAAGTTTTTTTTTGTGCGCCTAAACATATATGCCGTGACGCAAGTACAGTATGCCACATTTATAGGTATGTGTATGGACTGTACAGTGTAATTCCCCAAGCTTTACTACGAAAAAAAACTTGCGAGCGACATACGTATCTACATTATACCACAGGTGTTCTCAGCATATACATACACACTACAGTATAGAGAATGTGTTTGTAAATGGATACTGCTGATAATGATAAGACTCCCTTACACAGCGCTGATCGTTCGCTGGTTACGACAGTTCATAGTTTATGTCTTCATCCCGTCCGGTATGGGTTTTTTCATTTGTTTGTCTGTGTCCGTTTCTACGCGCGTAAAAAGCGGTTACGATACTTCATGAGATCGTACATTTTGTCTCAGGCATTGGTCTCTTGAGTTAGCTCTTTCAATCAAACGTTCGCGATCGTGAACATTGAGCATGCCGCTCTGCTGTACACAGTGGTGGAAATCCCCATTGAGTTACTGTTACTGCACGTGGCGAAATTCACACAGTGAAACTCCATTGAGATTTGTCGCGGGATTCGGAGGAATTTGACTTGCGTAAATGGACAACAGGTTTGTATAGGGAATTGGCTATAGATTGCACATTACGGTGCGTGCACTCTGCTATGGGTGTGTACGTTAATTGTTGAAAGAACACAACAAGCAAGCGTTGTTTGTTACGAACTGCTTCCAAAATGAAAAACATCGGGATTGCCATGGGCGTCCGCAGGTAAGGGCAAGGGGGCTTTTGCCCCCGAAAAATCAAAAATTTGAAAAAAACATATAAAAATCAAAGCAAAAACCCGAACAAAACGTTTTTTCCAAGTTTCCATGCCAAAAACAGGCTTTGGAAATGCCATTTCCGGCGATCTGGGAGGCATTTTGGGCTGAAATTTTCGCACATTTCATGTCAATTCATGATGACTGGGAGGTTTTGCCCCCCCCCCCGACTTTTTTCTGCAGACGCCCATGGGGATTGCGCTAAATATTCTATAGACTACGAACTGCCGGCTTGCGGCGTAGTTGATCTAGTTTGTGTACGTTCACTGCAATGAATTTGTTGAATATTTTATGTTCAACAAAATAATCTGTATTTTATTTAAGTGCATATCGAGAACTTTTACCTCTTTACTGTTGAAATGATGAAATACTTGTTATCGGTTGCCATTATCAGAGACAGCCTTCATTTGTGCCGATACCGATATCTTACCCATAACGCCATTATGGGCCGATACCGATAATACCTATCGGTTATCGGCTCAACACTACATGTTTACAAGCAATTTGTAAGGAATTTACCTACTGACCTCTCGTGACCCCAAATGACCTTTGACCTCCACCAAAAAACAATAGGGATCATCTACTCAATATGACCAACCCACACACCACATATGAGCATAATCACATGTACCATTCTCGAGATATCGTGTTTACAAGGTTTTGACCTTTTGAACTCTCGTGACCCCAAATGACCTTTGACCTCCACCAAAAAAAAATAGGAACATCTACTCAATATGAACAACCCACACACCACATATGAGCATAATCACATGTACCATTCTTGAGATATCGTGTTTACAAGGTTTTGACCTTTTGACCTCTCGTGACCCCAAATGACCTTTGATCTCCACCAAAAACAATAGGGATCATCTACTCAATATTACCAACCCACACACCACATATAAGCATAATCACATGTACCATTCTCGAGATATCGTGTTTACAAGGTTTTGACCTTTTGACCTCTCGTGACCCCAAATGACCTTTGATCTCCACCAAAAACAATAGGGATCATCAAATCAATATGGCCAATGCACACACCAAATATGAGATTAGTCACACTTACTCTTCTTGAGATACCCTGTTTACAAGCAATTTCTAAGGAATTTACCTATTGACCTCTCGTGACCCCAAATGACCTTTGACAACCACCAAGAACAATAGGGATCATCTACTTAATATGACCAACGCACACACCACATATGAGCATAATCACATGTACCATTCTCGAGATATCGTGTTTACAAGGTTTTGACCTATTGACCTCTCGTGACCCCAAATGACCTTTGATCTCCACCAAAAACAATAGGGATCATCTACTCAATAGGGCCAATGCACACACCAAATATGAGATTAGTCACACTTACTCTTCTTGAGATACCATGTTTACGAGCAATTTCTAAGGAATTTACCTATTGACCTCTCGTGACCCCAAATGACCTTTGATCTCCACCAAAAGCAATAGGGATCATCTACTCAATATGGCCAATGCACACACCAAATATGAGGTTAGTCACACTTACTCTTCTTGAGATACCATGTTTACAAGCAATTTCTAAGGAATTTACCTATTGACCTCTCGTGACCCCAAATGACCTTTGACCTCCACGAAAATTGATAGAGATCATCTACTTGATATGACCAACCTACACACCAAATATGAGCATAGTCACATGTACCGTTCTCAAGATATCGTGTTTACAAGGTTTTGACCTTTTGACATCTCGTGACCCCAAATGACCTTTGATCTCCACCAAAAACAATAGGGATCATCTACTCAATATGGCCAATGCACACACCAAATATGAGGATAGTCACACTTACTCTTCTTGAGATACCGTGTTTACAAGCAATTTCTAAGGAATTTACCTATTGACCTCTCGTGACCCCAAATGACCTTTGACCTAAGAGGAAATTGATAGGGATCATCTACTTAATATGACCAACCCACACACAAAATATGAGCATAGTCACATGTACCGTTCTCAAGATATTGTGTTTACAAGGGGTTGACCTTTTGACCTCTCGTGACCCCAAATGACCTTTGATCTCCACCAAAAACAATAGGGATCATCTACTTAATATGACCATCCCACACACCAAATATGAGGTTAGTCACACTTACCCTTCTTGAGATATCGTATTTACAAGCCAAAGCGTCACATACATACACACACACATACACACACACACACATACACACACACGACATCACCATCGCATAGATTCCTTGGCCTACGGCAAGGAATCAAAAACATTCCTTAAAGTGCAAGTAAAATATGTAGGCTGTACTGATCATTGCAGCTGGCTATATAAGGCCACCTATCTTTAAGCCAGTCCCAAGAATGGAGAAGACAATGTTACGTCTAAATTATCATTTGTGCAGAACGTTTGAACAACTAGGAAATAGTGCTTAAACTTCAAGTGATATGTCTGCTTAAATCATAGAGTTCCAGGGGACTTACCACCAACCCCACAAGGGGCACTATCAGGCAACAGTTTCATAGTGGCACCAATGGCTATAGGCATTGGAGACTGTAATCTTCTCCCTGGTTTTATCAAAAGCTAGCGAGAACCTTGACTAATCCTATTCACATAAGAACATAAAACATGCATACATGGAAACAAGGACCTGTGACAGTCTCAAAAGAAATAGGCAAAAAGTGGAGTATTAGGGGCTGAGGGAAGGATGAAAGTAGAATGAATCCTATCCAAAAAATATGATGGCACGGCCTAACAAGGCATTTTTTCCGCTTCCTGAAAATAATATCTGAAGTTACTGTACCTGTATTTCTAGTTTGGAACAACCTGTGATAAAAATCTTTAGCTCCCAAATTAAAATCAAGTCTGCAAAATGATTTGCAGGTATAAGCAGATTCCTATTCTTTTTCAGGATGTGGCCTTATTAGGTCACAAAATATATAGATTCTGATTGAGCACACTCTCACAACACCTTCAGCTCCACTTCAACTCCTGGTATAAACCACTGTTACATAAAATTTTCATTTTGCAACACCTCCAAATTTAAAGTAAGGTAAAGCTTTTAATTTCTTTTCCAGATGGCCTATCTGTAAAGGGGATTGATTACAGATCTTATTAAAAGTGTTTCCACCAAGAAATTGTACTTTGCAACAATAAACTAAACATGATAAAATTTGAATCACTAGAAAGTTCAGATTTATGGAACTTTGAAAATTGTGGGCACAAAATAAAATCTTCCCTTTTCGTTTTCCCCACAAATATCAGGGAATCAAACTACTAAGTTACGGAGTGACAATTTCATAATAGCAGCTTAGCCAAAACACTGCTTATTCACAAGCTACAGATTGCAGAAAATGTTGCTGTAAGTGTATTGCCTTCCACACATGATAACTAACTACTGTGACAGGTTCCTGAAAACTCACTGAAGAGGGGCGATGTAGATTCACAAATTACAGATAGCAGTTTAATATTCTTGCTCTTACATGTAGACAGTTTAATGAACAAATGATGATAAGGAATCTGACTATTTCTATTTGTAAAGACCACTAGCTACAGAGTTTGCTCACTGAAAAGTTTTACACTCCAAATCAATAGGGATATTTAAAGTCAGGTAAAAGGGGTTTTACTTTACTGCTCTGGAACTACGAAATAAATATCTGTGACATCCGTTCAATTTTACAGAATGAGTAAAAGAACAGGTTCTATTATTTCTAGATTTTTTTTTCTTTTTACAAATGTGTACAATTTTAATAGGCAAATTTTGCTGCTTCCTCTGGCATTTTATGAAATCTTTTAAAATAATGAAAATCATAAAAAAAAATTGTGATGCAGAAAATAATGCCACCATCATGAGTTATATGAGGAAATACACACAGCAGAGATTAGAAGCCATAACATATTAGCAAATGCATGAAAATGATAGCAGAGTCACTTAAATGAAACTCTTCTCCATAAACTGAAAAGAAATATTGCTGTAAAATGAAGTCTCTTTCATAAAGAAACAAAGCAAAGTACTTTTTTGCAGATACAATTTACATTTCAAGCAGCAAGTAAAACCAGGAAATTATAGCAGTTTGGTAAAGTAAAAAAGGATTTTAAACTTCATTCCAGGTTAAACACATGAGAGAGTTGTCATACACTCTCTCATATCAAATATTTGGTGTTTTTAAGGTTTTGACATGAGCAAAATTGTATTTTTGCAAATGTTATGAAAACTATGCACTTTCATTGCTAAAGCCTTCTTCCACATGTTCAATAATCCATCTAAGATTTCTACCACGGTGACACCAAGGCCAAATATACACACCATTTTAAACCATTGCCACTGGTCAAAACACTGATGCATATATGCACAGTACTGTAAACACTTCTGAAAGGGGCCCTAAGTCCTTTGCCATTCCCCCCTCCTTCCCCCCTCTGGGCCGACCCCAAGTACTGGTAAAACAAAAACACCATGCAAGTGCAGAAAGAGTAGCAATGGGCTGGTGTTACTCACCCTGCCGAAGCCTGGCTTTGTGAGGGCTGCCTGTCTGCCTCTCCAAACTTACTGGCCTCTTGACTATGGCCCCTGTGTAAAGCATGCCAAAATGAGCTAAATAAACAGGTTGCTCCAAAGAGTGCTAAGTATAGCATATTTAGCATTAGTAAAACTTATGGCAAATGTTGCTATGAAGCTTGTGTAGTGAAAAATTAACTTCAGAATTGAAAACATGAGCCATGTTCCAGCTGTTTGGTATTCAGACCTGAATTTCAAAATACACATAAAGCTTGCAATAAACGAATCTGATATTTCATCCATAGATACAATTCCACTTACAACTGACAAGCTTGACATTCCAAAAGCCTCAATTTTCAGTACTATTTTGGGGGGGTTTGATTGCAATGTTTGAAGTTTTTTCTAAATTTTCAAAATATTTATAAATCAACAAAACATGATCCAAATTACCTTTTCAATATTATTTTTCAAGTTTGACTTCAACGTTTTGATGTTCCGTTTTTAAATTTTCTCAATATATATTTGTAGTTCAACATAGCAAAATTAGGCTCAGCCAAATTGATATTTCAATGTCTTTTGAATTTGATTTCATTTTCTTTTGATTTCTTTAAATTCTCTCAATATTTTTTAATTCAAGAAATCACAATCAAGTGCAATCAATATACTAGTTTGTACCTCCATACAGTTCATCCAAACTGATCAAAGTTGATCATTTTCACATTGCTTAAGCTTCTCATAACTTTTAAGACCAGCTTGATCAATAGGTTGTCAATGTGAAACAATTTTTTTTTTTTTTTTAAATAAGAACCAAGCATAAAGAAATGTATGACAGTGATCAGTGTCCCCCTAAACGAAGTGACACCAGGCAACTTTTAAAACAGAAAAAGAAGTTTAAGAGCAACCATTATTCCCATAGCAGCAGAAAAATTAATGTCAAAATTTAATTGTTTATTTTCAAATAATACACAACAAAATTAGTACAAAAGAATGAGGTAACTCGCAGATGAGGTTATGCAAATACAACTGGTAAAAAAAAAATTCAAGTCAGCATTCTCACATACATGTTAGTTACTGATGATGCTCCGCAGAGTGGTTGGGGTGGTATACAAGGGGGACTAAAATTCATCTGCTGCAAAATATGTTTTGACTGCATTACTAAGCACTTTGCTGTTTTCACCAAAATTATATTAGTAAGTACTCATTTTAGGTACCAACTTTAAAATAAAAATTGTTAAATCAACAGGAACGAAACACTACAGCTCATTTAGTCACCTAAGCTGTGAAAAAGCTAAATGATTAAAAGCGTTAGCATCTCAAGGTACATGATTGTTTCAGGAAGACATTTCAAATACCAGGTTTGTCAGTGGCTGACGAACCAAATACAGGATGCATGAGCAATGACACATTTATGGCAAGGTTCTAAGGTTGTCTGTTATCACACATGTCTATGGATACTCAAGATAGATATTTTTCGACTCGAACATTCTACCATTTAGAGTAACCATTTGATTTGGGAAGCAGAAAACACTTATGTCCTTGTAACTATAATTGATGGACAATGATATGCAATGCAATTCCTCAAGAATTAAATTTACAGAGAGAGAGCAATTTTCTTAGCTCAGGAATATAAACTGATCAACTTAAATTTTCAAAGGAAACCATTTAACTTTTGTAACCCTTATAATGAGTAATATCTGGGCAAGGAATGCTATTGCCAGAGATTTTTGGTGAGGATTAATATTTTGATAATAAAAGCAACTATTAGCTAAATAAAACACATCCCATTACGAAATTGCTGCACGGCTGAAGTAACAGTCATTCAGCAACTACCATCCATTCCATTGATTTGGTCCATAAAAATACAAATACTAAATAAGTACCATATAAGCATGGACAGGATACTCGAACAGACATATACTCTAAGTGTCTAACAAACCTAGTAACCTTAAAGTGGCCGATTACCAATCGCAGCATCCAGAAGGGTTGGGGCAAAGAAACTGAGAGGATTGCTGAAAATACTGGCCAAAAATTCTCCTGAGTCAGATAGAAGCAAAAGCATGTCTTGAAGCGAAGCAACATGGGGACAGAAAGGTGCTAAGGGATCTTATGCCATATAGGGGAAATACATGTGTATAGGAGGTGAGGAATGAGACACACCTGTCTATCAAACCTAGCAACCTCACAAGAAAAATTTATAACTTAGTCTAATTAAGAAAATCATTGAGAGGACAGACAGAGAACAAAAGGGAGAGACACTGGCCATCAATCATATTTGTAGTGTCACAAGTATTTTCTGCTTGGCAAATCAAATGATTACCTCATTAACAAAGTGTGTTAATAGATTTGAAGTGACTTCAAATCACTAATATTAATATTTATGCAGTAATACTTTCACAGGGATAACATAAGGGATGAAAATTTGGTAGATTGAAAAACTGGCCTATGCAATAAGTTGAAGAGCATACACAACTCATTTTGCAAATTAATAAAATTGACAGAAATAGCATGGCCCAAATCAATTAATCAATCTCTACTAACAGCAACATTCTTGAGTTATATTACTTTTATATTGGAAAGGTTGACTTAAAGAAGACCAATCACAGATTTACTTTCACCTTTAATTTAGGAATACATCTCTAAAGAACAGAGGAGAGCTCAGATATGTTGAAATATCATTCAATCCTTACACCAACCTTCCTAATAGGAGATTATCAAAATGTTTAATTAAATGGGAAAAGAAGATGTCTCCTAAAAGACAGTAAAGATACAATACCAAACTCTCTGATTTCAAAGCACTTTTCATCACACATGGATGACATGGAGACATTTTACAAGGATATTTATCATGTGCAAGTGTAACCATACATGCACCATCAAGCATATCCGAGCAAAATGAATATTTACGACTTTGTGGGGCAATCATGGGATGATAGCATAAACAACCAGTCGATGAATACTGGATTAATATTTCATCCAGGAATCATTCACAGCAAAATTGTCTGGGATGATATTCAAGCTCTCATATGTAGCTTTACAGCATTGTATAACAACAGTATGTATAATACTGACAAGGCTCATTTATTTTTTTTTTTTTTTTGTTCTTTTTTGCATTTTTGGAAGCATGAAACTTTTTAAAATTTATTTTTAGCTAGGACTACAATTTGTTAAATGAATGCGATCTTAGATTGACTTTGAGTATGCCTATTTGTAACGAAAATTCAGGACCTTCCTGACTGTCTCTGCAAATGGGTATGATGGAATATTTCAGTGAAAAAAACTTCCTGTCTGAAAGGTTTTCAAATTTTTTACAACACTATACCTGGTTTAATTTTTACATTTCTTTTCAGCTAATCAATATGGGCACAACATGTTCCTGACTACACCGAAAGGTACATCCTGTGTTGATGTTGACAACTCAACAAACATGTTGAGGGTATGAGCATCATTTGACAAGTTTCACAACCGAAATCGGGTAAAAAAAAATTTGAATTTGTTTGTTCCCAGGCTTGTAACAGTTTTGAACATAATGTGGAAAAGTGTCTGGCCACAAATATTTATAAAACTGAATTAGACTGTATATTAGTTACCCACAAAACATTTACTTGTACATGAGTCATGGGAATTGCATAGATTTGACCATTTGTCATTGTACGTGAAGTAAGCTTTACACGTTCAGAAAAATTTGTTTAATTGAATTTCACAAGCCAACTTAGTGTGCCACTTTAAGCTTTCGCAGGAAATATTGGGAATTGTGTTAAGATGCAATAGTCTAATATCATACTAACACTCTTTCCCAATATATTCTTTAGTTGGTCTGGTTTAATACATACCTCACATTCATTTAGGTATCATTATAGCAGAAAAATCTGTTCCTAATTCTAAAGGTTCCCTTCTCCAGCTGCAGGGTTTGAATACTGAGAAAGATTCTTGTTTTGGGCCTTTTTAGCACAAATGTATCTTATGACTAGCTGACATGTGCCTAATCTCTGCATTCTTCTGTAATTCTTTCTTCATGATGACATAAAATGTTCTGTCCTAGGCCTGATGCTGCGTGGTTTGTTTCATGAAGCATAATTAAAAAAAAAAAAAAAAAACTGATGAGGTTTGCTATCTGGTCTTCTTAGCATATGTTTAATGATTAGCTTTATCTGTTCCAAACCTCAGCATTCTTCCACAGACATTGTTCGTGATCATATTAAAGCTCTCTCTAGCTGTCCCTGGACTTGTGCTTTGGTACATTCTGTTAATGAAAAGGCTACTTGTTTTATTATAAATTTCTAGCACTGCTATGAACATTACTGAAATCTAATTTTATCAGATTCTCTACCCATGGTTTAGCTTTAATATATCATATTCAAACCACACAGTATTTCATTACACAAATCCTAGGAAACAAGTAATGGTAAGATTTGCTGGCCATTACTGCGGGCCATCATGCCTTAGGCCACTAAAAATAGTGTCTAGTCCTTAATTTCCAAAACATTTCAGTGTGCAAGTATTTTCTTTTTTTCAAATTGGAACCTATAGCGAGGAAACTTTATTTTTCAAATAGGCAAATTGAGACCCATACTAAGAGAAAGTTACATTTTCAGATCATAAATTCCGAGTTTTCGTATAAAAAATCTCTAATCCATGCAACTGAAATAACATGCATGTGAGGAGAAGAAACAATTTTTTTTGTCTTGAGCCTAATGTTTTCATTTCTAAATTAGGCAAATTAAGGCTGATGACCCCGCAGTGATTGCCAACATTACCTGGCTATCTAGAATCATTTATATGACGAAACCTCTGTTAACCTACAGAATTCTAGCCTATGTAATTCTGCTTACTTGTTATCTACTGTCATAACCTTTTGACTATACGTACTACATTTTCTCTATGGGTTTGAACCTAAAACAAAAGACTTACGATGACTGGAGGAGGTCTGTTACAACAGTGCTTTCCATAAAATTATGCTGCCTTTATGATCCTCTGCAGCAAAAGCTGAAAGGGATCCCTACGCTCTGTTTCATGCACATACACACATCACCCCAATAAAGTTTCACTTTCAGACTGTCAAAATTTGCCATGGTTAAATATTCCCAGTGGTGAGAAACAGGAAACCAAAGCAAGTGTTTGTATGAATTGTTTGAAAGTCATCTTAAAGAGAGGTACTTCAATGTATTGTCATGCTGTCAGTGAACTATATGGCTTAATCTATAGAATGGACTGGTTAATCTGTAGTGACAGAGGTTCTTAAAAGCTACTGTACATAGGCCGAGGGAGCACTCACCTTTGGTTTCTCCTTTGGTATATTGATGGGAATATACATGAATGTGCAGTTATGATAGGTGAACTGGTGGTGGTCGGTAATATGTGTAAAGGGTTCTTATGGGCTACTGTAGCTTTGTAAAAGAAGTTTTCAATTTTGTCTTTACCATGTTGCTGTTGGCAATGGATGATGGATGAGGGAGGGTGGGGAGGAATGGATATGGTCTGTAAAACTTCATTGCATGGAGATGATACTTAGAAGCTATGAGTTCAATAAGGGAAATGCATTTTTCTGTTTTCTAAAGATTATACTAACAGTTTATGCATGTATAAAAACAGACGAAAATTGTTAAAATTTTAAAGATTTTTTTTGGAACATGGTTGTTAGGCAGAGGAAACTAAACACCTTTTATTTTAACACTGACAAAGTCAAATTATGAAAAATCTGTATTCAGTATATGAGTCGTCTTCAGCTCTTGTTTTATTTTTCACGGTGAAACATGGCAAAACCATGCAACATTAAAACAAGCAGCAGTCAATTAGACGTAGTAAGCTTTAAATTCCAACAAAAATGTGCAAAACTAAGGTGGGGGCATTTCGTGCAATTAAAAGACATTACATGACATTTTCTTCACCAAGGAGCATTTTCAATGGCTGGTTTTTTGTTTTTTTTTTCATTTCTGCACTTCACATTTTCCCCCTTCCCCTTTTATAAAAACACTTTTTCCCTTCTCCTTTCACAAAAACAACATTTTACACAAACAACAAAAACTCAAACTCATGAATGTGGTTATAATTTTTCCTATTTTACATTAATGAGAATTCCCAGCATGAAATGAGCAAAATTATCTTTTCCACACTTAAGTCTTTCAAATCAACCAAGTGAATAAATAAGGTGAATGATGAAAAGTTCCTAAAAAAATTTAGAGAAAATGTGAAGAAAAAAGGAGACATTGAGATATCCCTTCGTTTTAGAAATGTACACCTATGTAAAGCTGTTTCATAAGATTCATGACCAAGTTGATACTTATAAAATCAATGGATAGTTAACCTTTAACCACCACAAATCTCTTCACCCTACAACCCATATTTCCAAATCCAAATGAGCTAAAAGCTAAGACCAAAGGAAAATGTCATGTTTAGGGAAGCATATTAGAAAACAGCAGAAATGAAACTCAATGACAAAAATAAAGCGATGACGCCATACCGTCTCTCTAGCTCTTCAGCCACAATAGCCAAGAGACTCCTTTGCATGAAGAAGGGGAAAGTCAAAGGAGTTATTTAAACAAGCCAGTATTTAACTTGTATCCTATGAACAGTATGTGTAATCAATTGGTAACACGGTTAATGAAGGGAAATACACTTATTGATAATGACAACCATTACAGGGCATACATGCCTGATCAAATCCTTACCTTTAAGACCCACCATAAGTAACCACAATTTGTCCTGAAAGTTCTATTTATTCAGGTTATCCATTCACATAAAATAACCTTCTAGAGTTTTATTGCAAAGGATTTTGTATACTTCTGTAATTTGGACATGACCAAGTTTTGTGCAAAATAGTATCAACACAAACAATGGCTACTTAGGATTTCCTATATCATTAGAGGAGACTAGGACAAAACATGTATTGAACCCTGTTCGTCCAAATAATTTTTCCTGTTCAGAGTCCCAATAAATATTATTCCCTGAATTATCAATGGTGAAATTTATTGAAAATTTTCCACAGAAACCTTTTTTCCCTCTGACTCAAAAAATCCTCACTTTTTACTATTTTCCCTAACTTTTCTCCCAAAACTTTCACCAATGTTTTTGTACCAAGTTTAGAAAACCTTAAATTTATCTCTTCCACAACTAAAGATCAGGCAATAACAATACCAACAAATGGAGATTTGGGAGAATTTTGAAAATTCAAAGTCTCATTGTCATATGATTTTACATTCACATTAATTTTGACTTTGTGGTTTAAAAAAAAAAAAAAAAATACCACTCAATATTTTGAAGCAGGGAAACAATACTCAAACAGACATCAACAGTTAATGAAAACAAGGACTAGATATTCTCAACCAGCATATCAAATAAATAATCCTGGTTAGTCTAACAACAGTCCACTCTCAGTTCCATTCCTTCTTCACGATACAGGACACAGCAAAGATACTCTCACTTTATGGACAAAAAAGATGTAAACATGCAAAAATGGCTTTCATGCAATCTTGGGTTCTCAGAAACAATATTCCAAAATCTGCAACAGAAAATATTTTTGTTTCTTTAATTTTTCAATTTTTACTAAAATCTACATACTTTTGCTGCAATTTTGTCAACTATTTTGCAAAAAAGAATCCTACTGCAAACAACTCACTCATTATATTTGACTTTGGGAACAGGTGTTCAATTTTACGGGAAATTTACAGTTGTTTTATGGAACATATCACTTTCTCTCTCCCACTATGGGACCTGCCCTGTAGAGCTTGGATTGAGGGCGACATTTCTTTAATTTGTAATTGTAAATTGTAATTGTAAATTGTACTTTTGTTACAAATACAAGGAAACTTTTGTTTCAGTTTCACAGTGGACAAGTTTGTAACTAATTTAATTTGCAAACAAGAAATTAGGTAAGAGAGGGGTGATGAAGATTTAACTATTTATAAACCATGTTTTTCAAACCCAACCATTTACACTGCTCTCTGTCTACATGTTCACCTTTCATCAGAGCTGCTTAAAGAAGTCATAGACACACAAAAAATATCCTTAATTTCTTTAAATTTTGCGATTTATTTTTCTGTAGAGAATTTGTTTTATTTTATGAAGGAACTTCTTTAATCTCATACTAACTGATATAATTTCACTTAGTTGAAATCTGTCATGAATGTTTTTACATTGAGATGAGAGGATGTCAAAACTGGTTGTGAATTAGAGGCTATTCTGAAATTTTAATTTGCCTAATTCCCCAAAACTCCCTGGTTTGGGAGTCTGTGAGGGACGATACCTACCTCCTATCACCCTATGTATACCATTTATACCTATACTTACCGTCTGGCAACCTTTGACACCGTGGATATCCTACCAGCAGAGGGCGCATAGCACCCCATGGCTCCATACTGCATTTTGCCGACACCAAGGGTTTGGCATCAGCAACCCCAAGAGGGAGAAGTGCTCTACCTGCAGGAGAGAAGACATCTATAAGACAAACAAGACAGCCTAAGGCCTACGCAAGTGAGTTAGTCTTACCTCAACGGAGCGTAATCCTGGTCTTGGCCGGCGGACGGTGACTGCATGTACTGGTCAGAGTCCGTCCCTACATACGTGACAAGTGATGCAAATGGGTTAGAAGGCCGAGGAGATTGGAGGGGCCGGCCGAATTTACATAGTGGTCCTCTGATGGTAGGTAGAGCAGGATGGTGACTGGAAGGCGGACAACGGGAGGGATGGTGATAGGAGGTAGGTATCGCCTCACAGACTCCCAAACCAGGGAGTTTTGGGGAGTCTATTTCGCTCCTCACCTACCTCCTATCACCCTATGTATTTGACTAGCACCGCTGAGAACGAAGGGGGGGCCGGACGCCGCACGTCACCGACCCCAAGGCAGCCCTGGCGAAATGTCCATCCCTCGGAGAGACGTTGGTGAGGTAACACGATACAAAGGTAGAGGTTGTCTTCCAGGCAGCTGCCTTCATGATGTCATCCAGGCGGACCCCACGAAACCAGGCCGTCGAGGAGGCTTGGGCACGAAGGTGGTGGGCGTGCGCTGACTGGCCGTCCGAAACATGAGGGGTGATCAGGTTGACGAGCCACCTAGAAAGCGTGTCTTTAGAAGCCCTGGAATGGAGGGACTTCGGCAGGAGGAAGAGGGCGTCTGTTTCCCTAACTGGCTTGGTCCGTTCCAGGCATCATTTCAGAGACCTCACCGGGCAGACCTTTCTGTCTTCCGAAATGGAGGAGGAGGATGCTATGACAGGGAGGAACATCTCAGCCGGGATGAAGGGCACTGCCTCGTTCTTCGTGAGGAACCGAGGGTCTGGTAACAGGAAGACACCATTATTGCTGAAAGGAAGGAGGATCTTATCCACCGACAGGGCATGAACTTCGCTGCGCATCCTTGCCGAAGCAGCTGCTACCAGGAACAAAGTCTTGCAGGTAAGGAGCTCAAGTGTCGCATTGTGGATCGGTTCGTACGGGGCTAGAAGCCATTTTGGCGAGGATGTCATCCACCGACCAAGCCGGAACTAGGGTTTACGAGGAGGTCTGCAATGGAACTTTCCCTTGAGCAAACGAGTGATCGCTGCATTGGTACTCATAGTGGAGCAGTCATGGAACCCTGAATGTATGGAAGCAATAGCTGACCTGTAATTGCGGATAGTATTAAATTGTAAGAGGGTGAGCAGAAAGTCCAAAATTGTCTCTAACGAAGCCTCCAAGGGATCCACATTTCTCTCCTTTACCCACTGTCTAAAAAGCTGGAGTCTTGAACCGTAAGTGGACCTGGTGGACGGGCGTCTAGCGTCTGCTGCAATCCTTGCAGCTTCCTGTGAAAGGCCCTGATCTTCAAAGTGTCTCACGAAAGATTCCAGGCTGCTAGATGCTAGATGCGTTGGGTGAGTAAGTTGCCCTTGAGCGGAAGCTGGAAAGGTAGATCCACTAGTAACTGAAGGAGAATTGGGAACCAGGTTTGTCTCGGCCAAAGAGGGGCCACTAGAAGGACGTCCGCCCGAGATTCTCTGATCTTCAGGATCAGACACCAAGGGGGGAAAGCGTACACCTAAAGACCGTCCCACGACAGTGACAACGCGTCCGTTGCCCATGCTTGCGGGTGATAGAACCTGGTACAATAAACTGGAAGTTTGTTGTTGTTCTGAGATGCAAAGAGATCCACTGACGGGCAGCCGTACATGTCGAAGAATAGGTTGGCCCGGGCTTGAGAGAGAGACCACTCTGCCTCCCGCAGAGTGCCCCTTGACAGCGTATCTGGCATGACGTTCTTGCTCTCTGCCAGGTGGGAAGCCCTGATGGAGATGTTGAAGTTCCGACACATGTGTAGCAGTTCCCAAGTTTTCTTGCAGAGGGGAAGAGATCTGGGTCCCCTCGGTGATTGATGTACGCCACAGTAGTGGAGTTGTCGCTGAGGATCGTGACCACCAGATTCTGAAGGTCGTACTTCCACTTGTCGATGGCTAGACAGACCGCTTCCATCTCTAAGATGTTGATGTGAGGGAGGGGACTTCCTTCGGACCATAGACCCTCCGCTCTGGAAGAACGCCAGACTGCTCCCATCCCAGAAGGGAGGCATCCGTAGTGATGACCGTTGATGGCCGCTGGTCCTGGAAGGGGACACCTGAAGTCAGATTGGAGTGGATGGTCCACCAAAGCAAGTGGGTCTTGATCTCCTGATCCAGAGGGACCCTCTTCTGGGGGGGGGATCTTGCGAAGGGGCGAAAAATCGGAGGAGGTAAACCTGGATTGGCCTCATAAACAGCCGGCAGTCGGGAACCACGTCCACAAGACTTGCGAGAAGACCAAGAACCTGAAGCCAAAGTCTTACTGGAGCCACTCTGCGAGCAAGCAGGCGGTAGATTGTTCCTCTGAGGGAGTTGAGTCTGCCCTCCGTCGGAAAAGCCTTGCCTGATATGAAATCGATAGATGCTCCCAGGTAACAGACTTTCTGTGATGGGAGTAGGGAAGACTTCTCCCTGTTGATTACCCAGCCTAAGAACTCGAGGAGGGAAACCACGTAATCTGCTAAGACCGAGATCGCTTCTTTGGAGGGACCTAGGAGAAGCCAGTCTTCTAGATATGTACGCTGAGACCCTTTCGTCAGAGGAAAGCGATAACTACCCTTGTAACTCTGGTGAACACTCTTGATGCTGTGGAAAGCGAAGACTCTGTTCTTGTAGCGGAAGGCTAAAAACCTTTGGTGGTCGGTGTGAATCGGAACATGTAAAAAAACCCGTCTTTGAGGTCCAGAGAGCAGGTCCAATGACCCTGACGAAGGGTGGGAAGTATTGACTTGAGTGTTTCCATCCTGTATCTCTTGGGTCTCACGAAGAGTTTGTTGAGAGGCTTCAGATCCAAAATGGGCCTCCAGGAGTCGGGCTACTTTGGTGTGAGGAAAAAGGACGAGCGGTACAGAGGACCTTGGAGGACCGAGAAGATTGCACGTTTCTGGAGAAGGCTCCGGGTCTCTTCCACAAGGGCATGTCTTTGATCCCGGTCTCTGTGCGGGTGGAGGAGCTGAAACTCTACCCTGTACCCGAAAACAGCAGGTTCCTGACCCATGGGTCCGGATCTAGGATCTCCCAACTTTTGCAAAGTCTTGGAAGTCTCCCCCTACCGCCGGGAGGGGTGCAGAACTGGGGCCCCTCCTGGAAGTACCTCTAGTTTGGGCCTTAGAAGCTGGTCTTGGGAATCCTGACGTTTGGCGAAACTGGCGTCGAGACTGGCCTAGGGGCCTTTGGCGAAACGAAGTGGCCGTGCGAGGCCCGCAGCTCTGAGAATAAGGAGAGATCTTGAAGAGAAGTTCAAACTACCTTGTCGAGAACGCGGAGGAGAGCGTCTGGGCTTTTGGCGGTCTGCGCTCCGGGGGATGCTGAAGTTGGCTTTGTTCAGGTCCTTCCTCCTCTTGACCTCTCCGTCCCAATGCTCCTCAAACTTACCGGCGAACAAGTCCGGACCGGAGCTAGGGAGTTTGACAAATCTACGCTGAAGTAATCTGAGGGAAGGCGGATAGAGTCCAGGACAATCCCTCTTCTCTCACTTGTGGCCCTAACTGCTATTTTTGCAAACTGGTCATAGGAAAGCCCGACAACGGGGCCCAGAAGATTAATCAACGCGGCCGTGTCCTTCCTCGGAACTTAGGAGTACATTGTCTAAAGGGCTTCGCCAGGACTTCCGTCAGCAAAAGGAGAGAGGATGCGAACTTGCCCCGAGCGGGCAGCCATATCCACACCGTCCCAAGGCTTCAGCTTATTTCTTTACAGGTAACGCCTTGAAGTTCCCTTTAGAAGCCTGTTTCTTGGGAAAGGCCCTCCAGGGCTTGAGAGAAGCCTGTACATCAAAACGGCCCAGGCATTCGCATCAACCGACATGGAAACTCTGCTAGAGGAAGCTGGTTTGTTCAGAGAAAGACGAGAGCATCTAGAAGGATCAGGGGCTGGAATCGGTTCCACCAGGAACCCCAGCTGGTGTCTAACAATGTCTACAGCCTTCTCGAAAGCCTCTCTGGACAAATCTGTGCCCAGGAAAGGGGCCTCATCCTCTGAGGAGTACTGGTGCTCTGATGAGACTGGGTCTATGTCCTCCAGATCCTGACCTTGAGCTGGAAACCCATATTAAAGTCGCGTTCTTGATCTGGATCAGAGGCAGACAGAGATGAAGGAGCCTCTGCACGTGAGACCTGACCTTCCCCTATCAGCGAAACCGTCCGGGGGAGTGACGAAACTAGGGGCTGAAAATCGAAGGACCGGCGAAGGTGGACGCCTGAGAGGGTTGAGACTGTACGATATTCTGGCTATGTGCTGCTAACTGGATCACAGAAAGAGTCAGTGTTGAAACTAACTGGGCGATGGCCTCTGTCGGAAAGGCATTCCTGTGGCATCGCTTGAGTCTTCTGCGCCATCTGTGGCCTGAAGACGACGCTTCTTAGAAGAGGCTGGGGAACGATGTCCCTTGCGGCTTCTTCTCGGGGAAGCCTCGAGGGTAACGTCCGACTCTATGACAGGAGAAAACTCCTGACAGGAAGGGCGGGGTTCCTGAGGCAAGCCCGCCCACAGGAGACCAGAGCAACTATGGGCCTGAAGGCTGATAACACGGCAGCAACTATGGGCCTGAAGGGCTGACACACCAGGAACCGAAACTGACGGAACCGGCAGCTGATGAGCTGAAGCTGATAACACAGCAGCCAAGGAAACTGAGGGGCTGTGGCAGACACAACAGATGCCCCTTGGTCAGTTGTAGTGATGACTGAAGTGAGGTAGACTGGAACTGAAAATCCTGAGCCGAAGTTGAAGACGGAGCTGGAGGTAGACAGTAAGGAAGAGTCCAGAGGAGGATTTGTTTGTGGCGGAACGGTACCACAACCTCCCGGGGATTTGTATGTGGCGGAACGGTACCACATCCCCCTGGTAGCTGATCCTGAGCCAATGTTGAAGACGGAGCTGAGGTAGACAGCAAGGAAGAGTCCAGAGGAGGATTTGTTTGTGGCGGAACGGTACCACAACCTCCTGGGGGATTTGTTTGTGGCGGAACGGTACCACATCCCCCTGGTAGCTGATCAGCCTGTGACATTCCACTGACACGACCGGATCTACGGCCCGCAGACCCGGTAGATAAGTTGCGTTGGGTCCCTCACAAATATTGCATGTCCTGTCTCTAGTGCACGGTCTGCAGGCAGGACAGACCTCGTGAAAATCCCAGGCTGCAAATGGTCGATACCTCTGGCACCTGGTACACTTAGGTTTGTCTGGACAAGGAAAGAAGGAATAAAAACAACAAAAACAACACTGACCCTACCCAAAGGGTTGGGGAGGTAAAAATAACACATAAACAGGCAGAATTAAATAAATTTGCATGAAAAACATCAATACAAATGAGGCACGATAACAAATAAGCCATACACCTGTAAAGTATAGTAGTAATTCAGATGGCAATACAATAACAAATAAGCTGTATCCCTGTAATACAGAGAGTATAAAAAGGTAACACAATAACAATCAAGTTGCATCCCCATAATACAAGCTAGCATTCAAGAGGTTAGCAGTAACAAAGAAGTGAGAATGCAAGGCACGATCAGAACAATAACATTGTAAAGCTACGATCGATACCCAAACAATACATCACAGTAAGAGAGTGCAACAAGGCACAAAACAACGATGTAGGCAAGCTAACAGCAACGATACGTTGTCTACACCGTTTACCCGAAGGCGACGTAACAAAAGGCGTCGGACGGGTCGAGTGCGAGAAGGCTAAAGTAAAAGGTCTACTCGCTCGGGAAGCCGCGTAAGTGAAAATGAGCCAACATACACGGCTACCGGAGGCCGGGAAGCCTGGTTCCGCCGGGAAAACTCCCCGCGGAAACAAGAAAACCCCTGGGGTGAGGGGGGAGGGGTTCCACCCGACTAAGACCCGACGCGGGCCTACCGGCCCGACGGACAGGCGGAGGGGAAAAGGCCGCTAAACAACGGCCCCGGAACCGCAGAACGCCAGCCTACCGTAACTAAGAACGCTAGCCTAACGTGCTAACCAGGAGCCTAACCACCTAAACTCCCGAAGGAGTAGAATAAGAAAGAGGATACTCATCGTCTTCCTAGGAGGCTTGGCAGGGTTGACCACGATGTAACAAGAACTCGAAAGTAATATCCGATATTATTCCAAATAATTTCCAAGTAATAAATCCACAAGGAAAGAATCCAAGTTCAAGAAAGAATAACAAAAGTCGCCAGACATAAAACACACGTCTAAACGCGAGTTAGGCAAAATGGAGTATGAAGCCATGGGGTGCTATGCGCCCTCTGCTGGTAGGATATCCACGGTGTCAAAGGTTGCCAGACGGTAAGTATAGGTATAAATGGTATACATAGGGTGATAGGAGGTAGGTGAGGAGCGAAATAGACTCACGATGTTAACGATAGTAAAATAGACATTACATGTGGTAATTAATTTGGGTAAACTTAGGATTTACAGAATAGAAGGAGAGTATAGAACTGGAAATTAAAAAACAATGCACAACAGAAATCTGTTTTTGACTCTTTCAATAGTTTTGGGAAACATGCAGAAATTAATCCCTGTCAGTCAGTTTCTGCTTATGGGGTAGGTAGAGGAGGTTGACAGAAGGAAGGGTTAGACCAAAGCTTACTTTTTACTTGAGGAATCTTCTTGTTCCTGGGGGCTCCAGTTTCCACCTTGATAGTGTGAATTACCCATGTCGTTGTTGACTTTTGGCTGTTGAATAGGCAATGCACTCTTCACACCTTCAACTACAGAAAGAAAAAAATATGAAACAAAGTTCAAAACTTGCAAACATTTCATTAACTAAAACCTTAATTTAAAAATGTCACTTAGCATCCCAATTTGTCTTGCAATCTCATACCTTCAAAAAGAATGTAAATGTAAAACTGAGGAAGAATCATTCTTCCTTTCAAGGCAATTTGAGATATACTTCTTTTGATGTTTATAAACTATGTAAAAATGTGAAACCTTACCACCCCAAGGAAAGGTTGGTCAATGATAATTTGCAGAGTCACACATTTTTGTCCCATCGTGCATCCCTTCCTCTCACAGCTGACCAAACGTCTAACAGACTTTGACACACATGGAATATGATGCACCTACAACCCAACTGTAAGGTTGCTTTGAAGCATCATTTAGAGAAGTTTGACACACCCTTCATTACAACTCAGAAGAACCAGACATACTTTTTTCTAATCATGTGTTGCAATTGGTAAGTACATAATGTAGTCAGCACAATTTGCAAAGAACCAGTACACCAAAAAGGGTGTGAGATGGGAACTGCAATCCAATAAGGAGAAATACACATCGTAAATAAGAGGGCGGGACGGACAAAATTTAAGAGAATTCTTTTAAAGAAAGTGAAAATGCTGTTCCATTTTTGCTACTACCCATTTGTTTTAAAACTAGCACATGGCATCCATATCCCCTCCTCCCCTTCACTCATCTTAACTTCTACAAGTGTCACAAGTTGACTTTTTTACAGCATTTCAGGCCACTTGGCCTTTTGAGAGGAACAAGAAGCATATTTAAAATTATAACCCCTTATTTAAAAACCAGAAAGCCAAAAGGCTTAGTGATTCCTTGCCGCTGAAATGTGAGGCCTTTTTTCACACTGACATTGCTTGGCAATGTTTTTCAATTAACAGGGCTCCATAATGTGCCCACAAAGTACACATGCAAGGCATCCAATCTTCCTACATTGAGATCCCCCTTGCCCGTTGTGAACCCAAATGACATTTGACCTCCACCAAAAACTTCTGGGACCATGTATTCACTATGTGCCATCTACAGGACAAGTTACAGGACCCTACAAGTGACATTTCTTGAAAGACTGTGCAGGAAAGCTTGTCAGGCTTTGAACATGCTGACTCCAAATGAACTTTGACCTTTCAGAAAATCAATAGGGATCATCTACTCAATATGACCAATCCACACACTAAATATGAGCACAGTCACATGTACCGTTCTTGAGATATCGTGTTTACGAAGTTTTGACCTTTTAACCTCTCATGACCCCAAATGACCTTTGACCTCCACCAAAAACGATAGGGATCATCTACTCAATATGGCCAACACACTCGCCAAATATGAGTATAGTCACATGTACCGTTCTCGAGATATCTTGTTTACGAAGTTTTGACCTTTTGACCTCTCGTGACCCCGAATGACATTTGATCTCCACGAAAATCGACAGGGATCATCTACTCGATATGACCAACCCACACACCAAATATGAGCATAGTCACATGTACCATTCTCGAGATATCGTGTTTATGAAGTTTTGACCTTTTGACCTCTCGTGACCCCAAATGACCTTTGACCTCCACCAAAAACGATAGGGATCATCTACTCAATATGGCCAAGGCACACACCGAATATGAGATTAGTCACACTTACTCTTCTTGAGATACCGTGTTTAAAAGCAATTTTTAAGAAATTTACCTATTGACCTCTCGTGACCCCAAATGACCTTTGACCTCCACGAAAATCAATAGGGATTATTTACTCAATATGACCAACCCACACACCAAATATGAGCATAGTCACATGTACCATTCTTGAGATACCGTGTTTATGAAGTTTTGACCTTTTGACCTCTCGTGACCCCAAATGACCTTTGACCTCCACCAAAAATAAAAGGGATCATCTACTCAATATGACCAACCCACACACCAAATATGAGTATAATCACATGTACCGTTCTCGAGATATTGTGTTTACGAAGTTTTGACCTTTTGACCTCTCGTGACCCCAAATGACCTTTGACCTCCACCAAAAACAACATGGATCATCTACTCGATATGACCAACCTACAAAGCAAATATAAGTATAGTCACATGTACCGTTCTCGAGATATCGTGTTTATGAAGTTTTGACCTTTTGACCTCTCGTGACCCCAAATGACCTTTGACCTCCACCAAAAACAATATGGATCATCTACTCGATATGACCAACCTACAAAGCAAATATAAGTATAGTCACATGTACCGTTCTCGAGATATCGTGTTTACGAAGTTTTGACGTTTTGACCTCTCGTGACCCCAAATGACCTTTGACCTCCACCAAAAACAATAGGGATCATCTACTCAATATGACCAACCCACACACCAAATATGAGCATAGTCACATGTACCATTCTCGAGATATCGTGTTTATGAAGTTTTGACCTTTTGACCTCTCGTGACCCCAAATGACCTTTGACCTCCACCAAAGACAATATGGATCATCTACTCGATATGACCAACCTACACACCAAATATGAGTATGGTCACATGTACCGTTCTCCAGATATCGTGTTTACGAAGTTTTGACCTTTTGACCTCTCGTGACCCCAAATGACCTTTGACCTCCACCAAAAACGATAGGGATCATCTACTCAATATGGCCAACCTACACACCAAATATGAGTATAGTCACATGAACTGTTCTCGAGATATCGTGTTTATGAAGTTTTGACCTTTTGACCTCTCGTGACCCCAAATGACCTTTGACCTGCACCAAAAATGAAAGGGATCATCTACTCAATATGACCAACCCACACACCAAATATGAGTATAATCACATGTACCGTTCTCGAGATATCGTGTTTACGAAGTTTTGACCTTTTGACCTCTCGTGACCCCAAATGACCTTTGACCTCCACGAAAATCGACAGGGATCATCTACTCGATATGACCAATCCACACACCAAATATGAGCATAGTCACATGTACCATTCTCGAGATATCGTGTTTATGAAGTTTTGACCTTTTGACCTCTCGTGACCCCAAATGACCTTTGACCTCCACTAAAAACAATATGGATCATCTACTCAATATGACCAACCTACACACCAAATATGAGTATGGTCACATGTACCGTTCTCCAGATATCGTGATTACGAAGTTTTGACCTTTTGACCTCTCGTGACCCCAAATGACCTTTGACTTCCACCAAAAACGATAGGGATCATCTACTCAATAGGGCCAACCTACACACTAAATATGAGTATAGTCACATGTACTGTTCTCGAGATATCGTGTTTATGAAGTTTTGACCTTTTGACCTCTCGTGACCCCAAATGACCTTTGACCTCCACCAAAAACAATATGGATCATCTACATGATATGACCAACCTACAAAGCAAATATGAGTATAGTCACATGTACCGTTCTCGAGATACCGTGTTTACGAAGTTTTGACGTTTTGACCTCTCGTGACCCCAAATGACCTTTGACCTCCACCAAAAACAATAGGGATCATCTACTCAATATGACCAACCCACACACCAAATATGAGCATAGTCACATGTACCGTTCTCGAGATATCGTGTTTACGAAGTTTTGACCTTTCGACCTCTCGTGACCCCAAATGACCTTTGATCTCCACCAAAAACAATAGGGATCATCTACTCAATATGGCCAATGCACACACCAAATATGAGATTAGTCACACTTACCCTTCTTGAGATACCGTGTTTACAAGCAATTTCTAAGGAATTTACCTATTGACCTCTCGTGACCCCAAATGACCTTTGACCTCCACAAAAATCAATAGGGATCATCTACTCAATATGACCAATCCACACTCCAAATATGAGCATAGTCACATGTACCGTTCTCCAGATATCGTGTTTACGAAGTTTTGACCTTTTGACCTCTCGTGACCCCAAATGAACTTTGATCTACACCAAAAACAATAGGGATCATCTACTCAATATGGCCAATGCACACACCAAATATGAGCATAGTCACACTTACCCTTCTTGAGATACCGTGTTTACAAGCAATTTCTAAGGAATTTACCCATTGACCTCTCGTGACCCCAAATGACCTTTGACCTCCAAGAAAATCGATAGGGATCATCTACTCAATATGACCAACCCACACACCAAATATGAGCATAGTCACATGTACCGTTCTCGAGATATCGTGTTTACAAGATTTTGACCTTTTGACCTCTCGTGACCCCAAGTGACCTTTGACGTCCACCAAAAACAATAGGGATCATCTACTCAATATGGGTAATCCACATGCCAAGTATGAGATCCCTCGGACTTACCCTTCTTGAGATATCGCGTTTACAAGCCAAAGCGTCACATACGCACACACACACACACACACACACACACACACACACACACACACACACACACATACACACGACATCACCATCGCATAGATTCCTTGCCTGCCTACGGCAAGGAATCAATAATCTGAATCCAAAAGTTCTACAGAGGAAATAAAATTACAGAGTTTGTTACCAGATACAAAATATAATATAAACTTCTGTCTTTGTTGGCAATCTATACCTAAGTTCACTCTGTGCAACATAAACATCTCACAACAATCATTTCTCTTCTGTAATATATCCTTACTGTGTCCTCATTTTTGTGCTTTTTCTTTCTTTCCCCCTTTCTTTTTCTTTTACTGCAAAATGCAAAGGAAGTAGCTTGTCACATAACATTTTTAGAAGAGGCAAGCTTCTCCATTTAACAGTGAACACTACCTTACAAAAGGAATCAAGCTGCTTTCCACCACGAAGGTCACAAATCAAACTGAAAAAGTGTTGTCACTTTTTGCAACGGGGAAAAAGAAACTCATAGAAATAAACTCACGATCGATTTCTGAGGTAGGTCTGTCTTTATGTTTACTTGTGACTTTGGAAGGGATTTTCTTATCAGGAACACTCTGAAAGGAAGAAAAATGAAAAGCTCATTCGTATGGATAGAAACTGTTTGGTTGCCTTAACCATCATGGCTACATGGTGTATGTTTCACGCCACCCAACTCTTCAGAAAGACACATAATTTTCCAAACAGCAAGGAATTTCAATTGACTTTTATGTCTTCTGTCTAATCTTCCACTTCACTTTTTGTAACATTATAGAGATTTAGAAAGAAATTCCTGAAACTTTGCATAAAATCCTCCCAACTCTGAAGACAGGCAGGAAACACTGTGGGAATATTCTACAACCCCCAGCCCACAGGGGTGGGGTGGGAGAAAGGGGGAAATAGAGTGAGGAGTGAATAACTTGTGAACTGAAATCTTGGGAACTGCTCTGTACAAACTCCCAAATCAGGCCTGCAGCACAGTTTGGTGAATATTTTTATTAGCTCCATGGAGTCACTTGGCCTAATCAAAGACACTGGTTGATACCTATTATGAAATTCTAGAAAGCACTGTTTCAAGACCAATGAGTACTTCATTAAACCATTACATAAAACTATTAAAGTTAAATGTAGCACAACTCTATGCCATGTCTGTGACTGACTCAAAAAGCATGAAGTTACCACATATGGTTCATATGAGGTTAGTGTTAGTCCCTTGTCTCATTGGTACCCCCCCCCCCTTCTCATTCGGTACCCTGATTAACTTGATTTGTATCACTAGTCCCCTTTTTCATTTTTCTGCCTCACTGGTCCCTTGTCTCATCTGTCCCATCTCACTGGTCTCCCAACTTGTTGGGATTAGGGATGTGGTTAGTGCTAAGGGTAAGGGCTAGTTTAAGTTATGGGTTAGGTTTTAGGTTTAGGGTTACCTGCAACGATCTCCTGAAACCTTGTAAGGACCACTGAGATGGGGTACTGATGAGACTGGGATACTGGGATAGGGGGCTATAGATATTATCCCACTCCTATAACTTCATAGTGAATGTAAATTTGGAGGTATATATAATACTGTTTTTCACCAACCTTTGGAGTTCAGTGTGTGCTTCAAAATACCTTCTTCTAAATGACAGGGGGAAACCATTTTAAACTTCATTTTAATAATGGCATACAATCAATGGTTGTCTTACAGCATTCAATTAGTTTTATTGGTTGTACTTATGCTGATTTAAGTCATAAAATGCATGACAGTTCAGTCATGTCAGGGAAGACTACTCACAAGCTCAATGTTGTCTTCTTCATCGTCAACTGGGCGATACGAGGCAGGATTTGTATTTCGGACTTTTTCAATGAGATCTCTCATGAGTTGACTTGTCAGAGTGTGAGTATCTGCAAACAATGGATGCTGAAAATGGACAAATAAAAACCATCATTATCACGATCATCATTATCATCATCATTATTGGTGAAGAAAATTGCAGCAGGGCAAAATGGAAAGAAAAAGACGTGCTTGCACACCGCCTTCTAGCGGTGGGAGGGTACCACCCTTCTAGAAGGACTTACAAGCAAGTCAGGTAATTACACACACTAATAGATGGTGATGAGGAGCAAGATTGATGCGTCATGACTGGCTAAGAAGATTGTATCACCACTTCATGTATTCTATTTCCTGATAATTTTGAAGCAAATTTTAAGAGGAGACAAGTTTTTTCACAAGGTAAGTATAGGTATAAACGACATAAATAGGATGATAGGAGGTAGGCGAGGGCCAAAATAGACTGTCAAAGCAAATTTTTAGAAGAGGCAAGTTTTTTTACTCTCCAGATAAATGACAGATGAAACAAACATGACACTGTGAAGGGAGGAACTCTTACAAACCTAACAGGATTTTCAGGTAGAATTCTCCCTACAAAACACAAAAAGATGTCATAATTACAATAGACCGGCACATCACTCCAATTGCTCACATGAACCAATGGATCTGTCATGTTTTCCTTACTACCTATACATATTTGTCAACCACCACTAAAAGAAGATAAACAGTTTTGCAAATTATTCTTGGACAGCATGCCTCTTTTCTAGAAAAATACCCATTTTCACCTAATTCCCTTTAGAATCATGATAAAATAAGGATATCTTCCCATTGGGAAATGCCTGATTCTTTGATACACTGGCATATAAATAAAGTGACTAGTCAAGGTAAAGTAGTAGCACTATTCCAGCTACACTGATGTAACATACAAAACAAATACAGATCTTTAGCTTTCAACCTCAACTATGACCACATCAACAAAATGTCATGCATGCCAAATGGGTCTCTACAATGGATCTTTCTAGTGAGGGTAGAAACTGTTGAATATATTGCATTTGTAGCAAAATAACTTCAAAACTAACTTTGACCCCCCTTTTCCACCTTGTCTAATAGACAATTACAAAATATCTTTTACTATTTGTTCGACAAACTAAGCAGATTGACCTTCATCACACCTTAATATAACCAAAATATTCTTTGTCAAGACTGTAATTGAACAACTAGTTTCTAAACAAAAAGCTAACCAACTTTTCAAACAAGGTAAGTCCGAAGTTCATCATTTTCCTACGGTCAACACAGACAAAAACTTCAGAATGAAGTATTCTCCATTCATACTTTACAAGCAAGTATCCTTGTCCCTTTGCAATGTCACTTGACTTCCCCATTATATTTGCTGACTAAAATTTTCGTCAGCAAATCTGAGCAATTTCTTTCCTATCACCTGTCCAAAGTTGCATTTTGGTTTAAATGGCAAAACACTATTTTAAAGTAATTTTGCTTTTACCATACTTAGCAGGCCTCTACATCCATAGCCCAATAACACTTTTGACTTCCAAATTTAGACTCGTTGACCAATCTTGCTAGACTCTGAATTAACATCATCTTATACCCTATGGAGGCCTCGCAGTATTCGGCCAGAATGGCATTGATTGCAGCCATAAAATTTATCCATATAGCTAGCTAGTCATTAAATCTAGGATACATTCAGTGGCTGTGAGCTCCTCTTTCTTTGAGTAAAGGCATGCTAATGCACTGATGAACATTATAAGTTGACTTTGCACTTAACTTGAGGAGACCCTTTTTGAATTGCTGTACAACACTGAATGGTAATTTAAAATGTCAGCTTAGATTTCTGTGTACACTTGGCACGTTTTGAGTAGGGAAAATAAAATTTGTGTACATGGCATCCGACATGCTAACTTTCAAGACACTCTCGTGATACTCTCCCTACCTGCCTTTGCTGAGTGAAAGTTATCCATCAATTCACTGTCCTTGAATTGGAAGGGAGGGAGGGAGAAAATTGGGAGGGAGGATAGGCGAAAGAGATATAGTCAGAGAGAGCAAACAGAACTGTTGGAACTGTCTACACATGGAATACATACAATGCTTTCAATGCTCTGTTTGCACTCTCTCTTCATCTGACTGGGGTCACGAAAAACTACCATTTCAAGATAACACAACTATTTACATCTATGTGAAATATGAATGGCTTAGTACTAATAAAATGTAACCTGTTGATCATTTTTGTGAGGACTGTCACTTTCAATCCATCAGGATAAAACTTAAGTAGAATAATATCTCCATACAAAATGAAAGCCAATAACCTGTCATTTGTTAAAAGGACATCAGGGTCTGTCAATTTAAAGCTGACGGATTATATGCTTACATTAGGGTTACCTGATTACATTATTACATTTACCCAAAGCTACCTTCAGGAGGCGACCTGGTCTCTTTGGTTTTTAAGGCTTGCTAGG
Source organism: Holothuria scabra (assembly GCA_037179385.1). Classification (NCBI taxonomy): domain Eukaryota; kingdom Metazoa; phylum Echinodermata; class Holothuroidea; order Aspidochirotida; family Holothuriidae; genus Holothuria; species Holothuria scabra. The sequence goes on along the minus strand of CM074180.1, from coordinate 28,995,435 downwards.
GACTTACTGAGGGTAAGTTAGATTACATACAGAAATGTAAGGTAAAAAGAGCCATTTACATGCACAAGTTGACACCTATAGAATAAAGACACAAATTTAAAATATTAACTTCTATATCCCCCACATTAGTAACAAGTCAAATCAGTACCAAACATTTAAGATATCATCCTCAACCAGATCGTGAGATATTCTAGATATTTCCAATCAAGATCCTCCCTTCATATACCATTAAGCCAAGTTTCAGCATTCTCATTTAATAGTTTATTGCGCATATGTGTACTAAACATACGCAAGGACTTCAGATACATAAGACTCATTTATATCTATTGAACTACCAACATCAATTCAGCAACAAACCTCAATTCAAGAACAATAATTCAACAACAAACCACCACACCCTGGTTTGGACATCTATGAGAGATGATGCCTACCTCCTGTCACTTTATTTAAACCTACACTTACTTGTCTGGCAAACTAATAACACCATGACAACCCTACCTGCAGAGGGCGTCCTACACCCTGTATCTTCCATTTTGATAGGAGGTTAGGACTGAAATAGACTTAGTGATCTTAAGTCAGCAGAAGTGAGCAAATATCTTTGTAAACAAGGAACAGGGACAAATAACCATTATTCTTAAAGATGAAAATAAAATCCTAAAGACTCACTTCAAGAAGTTTCTGGGCAGTTGGTCTTCTCTTCGGATTCTTTGTCAGTGACATTTTTACAAAACTATGTAGGTTGGCACTCCATTTATGCTTGTCTTTTAATTTGGGAGGCACAAAGTTACTTTTTGACATGAGAAACAATGCCCTGAAAAATGAAAGAAAGTAATCAGCATTAGTTTGAGGAAGCTACAAGAGTGCACAGATGTTATTTGTGTGATATTGGAGCTCGGTACTGAGCCAATGGTACAACGCCTCTCTCCACTATCTCTTCAGCTTATTATACACAGTTGTCTTCGCAGCCAAACACTAGTTTGCAGACAAAAGAACATGTTTTTATTTGGTCTTACCACAGGCCATTTAAAAATGTCAAAGCAACATTAGCTTTACACAAAATAAGATAGAGGGCAGCATGTCTCATCAGAATAATTTCAAAGTGAGGTTCATAGGGTCTGAATAAGGGCACTTCAGGCGAGGTCTACCCAATGATCTAGGTTTTCAATGTTCCCAAGGTTCAATGTTCCATTTCACATATCTTGATAATTTGAAAATGATTAAAGGTTTGTTATTCCCAGGGATCTGTTCCCAGAAGTGCGGATATTCCCAAGATTTGAGAACATTGCACCTCGAGGACAGAGAACCTTGGGAACATTGACACAGCTCCCTTCAGTCCTGTACACAACCAATTTTGTTGAAAAGGTAACTCATTTGATGGTAAGTGAGGCCATTTGAGAGGAAGCAGGATAAAACCAACAGGCTACATATGGTAGGGGTTAGACTGAGAGGTTTTCTGGCTGTTTCTAATTAACGGCCACAGCTTTTTTTCCAGTTGTGGTTTACATGCTTGTTTTTTCTATTCTATTGCTTATGCTGAGCACCAAGCACAATGGCAACAGGTTCAACTTCTAATTTATAGTCTTTGGTATGACCGGACCCAGAGTCAAACTATAGAGCTCATGGCTGGAAGTCGGATGCTCTAACCACTTGACCATGCAGTCTGTTCATGGGTTTGGAATGCACACAATTTTTAAAGTTAAGTGTTCAAGCAGAATTTACTTTATTCCATGAACCCTTGATATGTCCTTACCCCTGAACTTCTTCCCATCCCCCTCCCCCATTCCACTTTCTGTGCATTCCCCTCAAAACTCAATAAATATAATAGCATACCAGAATGCAAACATAATAGAGGTAGAATTATCTTTCACTCCCCAAACCTCCATGGTTTGGGAATCTACAAGCCCCAATACCTACCTCCTATTTAAATACATTATCCCTACTTACACACTGTTAAGTCCCTGGCAAGCTTCTACTACCACTGTGGCACCAGGTGACCTCCAACAGAAGTCGCCTGATCACATTACCTTAGATGATGTCATCTTTTCTGCTTGCCTGCCAGAATTATATATGTAAATAGGAGGGGAAGAGGGGCCTTTGTAGATTAGCTTTCAGTACAGTCTACATTTTGAATAAATATTTCAAAATTAAAGACAACGAGATAATTAAAACTTTTACAGTATACCTTCAACTAATACGGAAACTGCTGCCACATACTTGACCTAACATGATCTTCCTACTTACCCCATCATTTTTACCTGATTTATGATCTTTACATGAAATCTTTCCAGCTGGATAACACTATTACAGCTATCTCCTTGTCTAGTGTTATAATCTTATTTTATACATAAACCATTCCCAGGTGTCATTTAATAATTATCACATTCCTTCCAACATCTTCGAGCTAATAAAATTCCTCAATTTTCTGTGATTTATATCCTCTGTTTTGATAGTAGACAGATTCTTCTGCCTGCTAAGTCTCACTCTGTAACATGAAACTTCCTCTGCAATGATTATACTGCCATCACTTGCTTCAGATTACATATCTAACTATCTCATGATTCCTAAATCTTTGGAGACATGATATTCTATCCCTCACCTTTCATCCCTTTATTGACCTTGACAAGGTCACATGATTTTATAGCAATTAATTATCACTTTTAAATGAAACTATTTTTTACCTTCCACATGCTGCAACTACTATTTAAACAAACTGATACTTCATATTTTCAGGGAACCTTGCAAGATCATTTTCAGAGTGCAAAAATGACACCTAATGATCTAGACAATTGTTTGAAAGCAAAAAGTCCCCATGTAATCAAAGAATCCTGCTGAACTTTTGATAGGAAAATTAATTGCTTACTTTCTAGTATCTGAAACTGAAATAAAAGGAAAGAGAATATCAACCCTTTCACTTCCACGCACTGTAAACCGCCCTCACTTCTCTGCCCCTGGCAAATTATAAATGTATACTATTAGCATTAGTGAACATTGTTATTTCTATACAACTCTTTCAACATATATTCTACAAAAAAGTGTTGTCCATAAAGGCTGTTCAGCAAAACAATCTTTCATGTGGAGTAACCCTGGCCTGTCTTACAAGGTCCATGGCCTAACCAGGGAACTTGCAGTAGCATGTGTCCTTGAACTAAAGGAACTTACTGTAGTCCAAAAAGTATCATGAAACTCTTGTTTGATTGTATAAATGCTCAGATTTATCTCCCAATTTGATTCTTTTACTTTGTTAGATGGAGTTTTACAGCCAAGTTTCCAACCTATTGATTCTTTTAAGTCATCATCTCCACTTTTTGACACTCCGTCATGGCTCAATTCATTTTCGAATCAAACTCTTCAGCTGGAGGCATGTGTCAGTATTGGCTTCATGTGAGTCCATTATGATGCTAATTTCAAATTGATTTTTCCACCAAATATGCAACATGAACAAGTCATCTGATATACAGCATGTTCTATTACCTCATTTTTTGCACAACAGAACACAATTTGGAAATAGAGGGGGGTATTCAAATTTGTTAAGGCTGAAATAAAAACAAGTCGCCAATTGACGACATTTGTCTGTACAGTGAGTTTGTGTTTGTAGCTTACCAGTGACAATGATAGCGATAGGGTTAAGGTAGGGAGGAGAGAGGAGAGAGTGGCAAGTCAAATTTGGTTATTTTAGTCACAAAAGCTAAGTCATAAGTCAAGTCATTGACTTGAAAAGCTGCACTACAGTACTTCAAAGTGGTAAATTTCTCCCTATTTGCAAAGTGAACCAGTTTTGAAAGGGTACGACATGGGCTGACATTTGACTGAGGCACCAGACCACTCCAGGTTTGAAAAATTATAAACATATTTTTCTTTTATAGGTATCATGTCTGGTCCATGAGTTGCTATGTTAATACAAAGTAACTTCCAAGTATTGGTTCATTCATATTTACACACACCAGAATGTAAAAATGCATGGAGGATTTGATGATACATAAATGTTCTATTTCAAATTATGCCATTAGTTACCATATCTTCTCACTTAAATGTTATACTGGCATGTTCAAAAAATAACTATGTTATCCCAGATGGCCTTTCACCTCCACCAACAAAAATAGGGACTATATTCTTACCATAATGCACATCCACAACCCACATGTGAAATCTATTTAAGTTTCCCACCTTGAGATGTGTTAGCTAAGTTTTCACATTTTGACCTCCAATGAAGACAGATTACCTTTTACCTCCTTAAAAAGCAAAAGGGATAGATAAATAGACAGATGGACTGACAGACAGACTGACAGACAGACACAGACAGATAGAGTGAGTGTAGCAGATGGCAATAGCTGAAACAGAGCTTTTTCAGCTAGTTGAAGCTAGCAATAGCGACCATCTTTTGACCATAACCCATTCGCATAATAAATATGAAATCTATTCACATTTCCTGCCTTGAGATTTTGTGTTAACAAGGTCTCTAGACTGACCCCTGGTGACCCCAGAAGACTTATAACCTCCATCAAACACAAAAGGGACTATCTTCTCACCATATCACATCAACATACAAAGTAAGCCTTTAAAATCTATCAACATTTCCTACCTTGAGATTATGACTTAACAAGGTTTTCAGCATTTGACCCCTGGTGACCTTTCATGACCTTTGACCTCCACCAAAATGATAAGGACTATCCTTTCACTGTAACATATCCACATACCAAATATGAAATCTATCCAAGTTTCCTATTTTGGGATATTGTGATCACAAAGTTTTCATAATTTTATACCTGGTGACCTCAGATGACCTTTGACCTCCACAAAAACAACATGATTCTTCCTGTTAATATGAGGCAGCTATGTACCAAGTTTTAAAACTGTCAGATTTTCCTAACCTGAGATATCTTGTTATCTAGCAAAGTGTCACAGACACACTCACATACACACAGCACACACACACACACACATACACATGCCATCATGAATGCATAGGTTTCTCTTATCATCAAAACCTAAAAGACTTCATCGAATGATACCACAGATATGCTACATACATCAATCACACTAAGTACTCCTTTATCTCCAAGCACCTCTGTAAATGCTCTCCACATTTATTGTCTCCCTTCTAGGAAATGGTGTGAAAACCACAACAAGAATAGGCAATCTGATTGCTGTACCGGAAGTGAACAATTGTGTATATGGTTCATAACAAGTATGTTAGGCAGCAGCATCACCTGATGTTTTGAGGGAAGTGTGAAGATGAAACTAGTGTTACACAGAGAACTATTACTCGGGGGAGTAAGAGAACAGGTGGGTCCTATCGAATCTCAGCAGAAGAGAGATGGTAAAATTTTAGTCAGCCATTGCTGGGGGACCACCAGCCTTATGCTCCTCTTCTTTTATCATTATCATAGTTGGTTGCAGTCCCCAAAATACCCCACTTAATCCACAGATGTGCAGTTCTGAAGTGAGGTTCTATGGCTCAGTTTCTAACGGATTAGTTTGAGTTGGGCCAGCCACACTTTTTTTCAGTTGTGGCTCACTGGCTTGTCTTCCCTCCACCATTGCTTGTATTGAGCACAAAAGCACAATGACACTGGGTTCCATTTTTAAAGTCTTTGCTATGACCCTGTCTGGAGTTGAGCTCCTGACACTGATGTGCAAGGGTTTTATAATGCTTCCATCACTCATGAGACATCCAGACAACAGAATTTTAAGAAGAGTAAGGTTCAAAGCCCCTCATTAACAATGGATGTAATTTTGAAGACTACTACTTAATTACCTCATTGGATGAAGATCAAACATTGGTGGTTGCAGCTCCGCCAGTTCGATGGCTGTAATACCCACAGCCCATATGTCACACTGTAAATATCAAGGAAAAAGAAATAGGAAAGACAAATTGTGAAAAGCTTTGAGGCATATGGATGTATTCCTGTTTAAAAGCAGCATATGAACATTTCATGGTACCACTTACTCGGATGGAAAAAGAAAATTATTTTATCACCTGTTTATTTAAATTCATATTTTTTTTTTCTTTTGATTATTTACTTGGCACAGTACAGGGTATGCATGCCATGGAGATCATTCAGAGCATGACGACTCATTTCTACCTGATAGTTGAAAAAGAAAAATCTCTCAAACAGGGGACTCAAATACCTACCCTACCTCTGTGCTGTAATTTGAACATTCCTTGAAAAATGGCACTCTCAAACCTCTAAACTGGGGAAAACAGACCTATCTATTAACTCTACTTGACCCATTCTGGAATGATACAAATGTATTGCATATAAAACTCTGGTTAAAGTCCTGCAACTTGCTTTACCATCACCTCCAGAAATCCTTGTTTTGAGAGTCTATAAGGGACAACACCTGCCTCCTCTAACCCTATGGATACCATTTATAGCTATACTTATCATCTAGCAAACTAAATGAAACCATGCCTACCCTACCAGTAGGCGGCTTCCTACATCCTTCAGCTTTCTACTCTCTACAGAGATGCCAACATTTACATCCAGAAATCAGGGGGGTTTTACACAGTACTCAGGGACTTTTTTTAGAAATACATGCAACTTAATGAGGGAAAAGCTTCCTTGAATAAGGGAGGTTGTCATATTTGCTAGTTGGAATGGACAAAAACCCTTGAATTTTCAGGGAGCCTCCCTGAGAATCAGGGAGTCTCCCTGAGAATCAGGGAGTTTTGGAACCTCTGTCTCTACTCCTGACTTGTTGGAAGCCTTCCCTTTACCATTAGTCTACCTGTTCTGGAGTTGTCACCTTCCCATGGGGTTTGTACTAAGGCTGTCACTACTGTTTACAATTATGCTTAGTTTTGGTTGTTTGTGGATTTGGGGAAAAATTTAAGAGGGCTCCTCAGATGATTTTTGCCTCACTGTTGAAGACAAATGGTGTCATTTTGCACCTCTTTCATGTTTCCAGTTCCGTTCCCACTGTTCCATAAGGGTAACATCTATTCATGATAGTGGAGTGTAAGCAACAGATACAGTAGGGAATTTTCATAGCATTATGAGGAAGGGAGATTGCTGTCCCTTACCTGGCCCCAACAAGCACAACCCAAGCTAACCATAACCAGGGACGTGCCCATGCTGGGCAGCACTGGGTGTTGACACCTGGCACTCATGCATTCTACCCTGCACTCATCCCAAAATGAAGAAAAACTTTCAGCACTGTTTTCAGTTTCCTAAACCATTATACAAATTCCTACAATTATTCAAAATCATTCAGCACTATCCACAGTAGTGTTGAGCCGACAACAGTGAATATCAAAAATTTTTCCAAAGAGGGGAGGTGCACCCTCCCCTTAGCCAAGGCCTAGACCTCTCTCTCCAATGATGCGTTCAGATTCAGAAAATCTGGCAATTAGAATCAGATAGGCACATCCCTGCATAACATCCTTAGTCCTTCATTAACAATGCCTGCCAGACTTGTTGTATCATTCTTTTCACCATAGGTAACTCCAATACAACAATCCACATAATAAGATTCCTATCATATGTTTAACAGTCCTTATTAGCTCAACATATAAACTGGTTTTCAACTTCAGCTGTGAAATGGTTTCATCATTCACATCATTACGAGACTACCGAAGGCCAAGTGCAGGTGCACATTTCCTGTGCTTTGCCATCAATGAAGCCTTCCTGCCAGGTTAAACCGCAATTGTCAGTACAGATCAAGAACACACATTTATAGATTACTCAACACTGTGAGATACATAGCAGCTCTGTAGGTGCCTTTAGTAAACCTTGCCTTTTCAACATCTTAGTAAGCTGTCAGATTAAATTTTAACCTGGAAATGGACAGCTTAATTCAGTAACATTTTAGTTTATTGATCTAGATTCATATTACAAGTGTCATTTGCTTCAAAAGGAAACTGCTAAGATTCCAAGAAGGAGTTGAAAAAATAAACAAAACATTGTCAGAGTATTGCAGCACCTGTATTTACATTACTCATGTCAGTCAAAAGAATTGCTCAAACCAAGATAAATCATTCCCCTCCTAATTTTTCTGAAGGAAATTGCAACTTTAAACACATCAATCTGGAAATACAGTTAATTTCATTTCATAACTATGACTATATTTTCAGCTATGCACAACTTTGAAGGTGGAAAAAAAAGAATGCCAATGCACCTGCTTGGGCAAGCATACCATCTTTTTGGAGAGGTTAGGTTAGGTTGGGTTAGATTAAGGTTTATGGCCCAGTTTCTAACCAACTGGTTTAAGTCAGGCCAGCCACGGCTTTTTTTCCAGTTGTGGCTCACTGGCCCTATTTTAACTAGTACTGTACTCCGTTGCTCATGCAGAGCACTAAGCAGTAGAAATACTGCCAAAAACAAATATTGATATATTTGTGACAAAATATGTATAATATATATATTATACATATTTTTGCTATAAGATTTTGGGCTAGGCCTAAACTTCATTGAAACATGACAGTATCCATGCATAGAGTATCAGTGAATGTGCTTGCCAGGATATCAGTCATGAATCGCTCAGGCTTCGATAAATTCATTTTTTATTACTTGTCCATCGGGCTAGGGATTCCCAAAGTCTACTTGTCCGCATGAATATGCACTGAGTCCATATCTAATTATCTAGTACTAGCCATTGAATTCCTATGTGAAGAAGAATATCGGGCTGCTTGCCCGGCGGGCTACAATATTGAGCAGTTCACTTGTCCGAGTCATTTTGCTTGTCCCGGACTGTCAGGCGGGGGATTTGTCGAAGCCTGGAATCACTGCTGAAGAATGTCGATATTTGTGACAATTTCGATTTTATCAATATTTTAGTTGAATCAGTAAATCACAGTTTGTAGTAGATATCGATATTTTCTATAATAAAGTGTTTTCTATATATGTATACTGTTCAGAAATGGATATCGATAATATAGCTAAAATTGAATTATACATATTATAAGTGTATGTGTAAGTGTTGAGACCCAGCCTTTAAAATCCAAGGCATACCTCTCACTGAAGAGCAACTTTTTCAATGTCCCTGTAGTTGTGAACTGAAAGTATTACTAGTATGCTTCTTCATGATAGCGCCAGTTTTGTAAACAATGCTCCTGACCAGTGATTGAGCAGTGATGCCCACTCCAGAATAACTGTTAGTGCTGTATAAAACATGTTTGGGTTTGAGTGTTATTTCTAAGGTGTTACAGGAGTTTTTCAACACAAAGTCACAAATTTGTCCAACATTGGTGGCTCTCACTCTTCAAGGGCAAGAGCAGTCACCCAACTTGAGGTAGTGTAGTAGATGGTCCTGTTTTATGATTGGCTGCTGAGAATCATGTGACATTTTCTTCTGCTCAATTTACCTTGAATTTGCAATAGTTAAGTCACAATATATAATGAAAGATACTCTGAGCAGAAATAGCAAGAAAAATTGTGAGATTTACCAGTTGCTTTTAAATAAGTTTTTGTGGACAGGTTGTAAGTTTCATTGGCTGACTGTTGAACTGATAACTATAGGAAGGCTAAATAATGACTGTGCTTACCTGATGGGATGTTTATTTTTCCTCAGTTATGTCTTCATTTTACAAGTTGCTACTCAACTCAGAATTACTTGTTAGAAGACCACTCACACAAGACGCCTAAATACTGGTGTCACCCAAGCCAAATGAGGGCAAGCTAATTGTCTGCTAGGCTGTAACAACTCAATTATAAGGTAAGTTGGCCAAAAGGGTTGGCTTCTACCATGGAAATCTCTTTTTCTTAAGTCCTCCCGACCCTCTGGCAAAGGGCCGTTCGGCAAAACCCAAACTTTCACTGCTTCCCAAAGAAGCTATTATGTCCACTGAAGGACAACATGTCAAGTACAGTATACTATACCTCAGAGGTAGTTCTTCCATGCTTCTGCTGCACAAATTACGTTGCAGGTTGTTTTCATGATTCCTGGAAAATGTACGGTGTCTTACACATGCCAGATTTAATAGCAGATTATGTACATTATAACATGCTGCTGTGTCATGTATGGTCGGACATTTATTGTGCATGCATTTCAGGCATCCATACTTTAGTCTGGCAAAGAAAATTCGAATCTTGCAATTCACGATTTTCACTGTGCATGCAGACAACTGTGTATTTACATACAAAGAACAACTAGAACTCACTAAATACTGCACAGGTTCATGTGAATGATACAGCATGCGAATGACTGAAAGTACAACACAACTAAAAATATTCCCACAGTTTTAAAGTGGCTTTGGAAGTTGTGACTTGAATAATTTTGAAAATAGAAACCTTGAGTTTTTATGTGGGACATTAACAGTCACTGCGAGATTTTACATAGAACTTGGAGAGAAATCACAGTAAGGAACAACTCCTTAAACATGGTTTGTCCATTTTCCCCGGTGATGAAGAATTCGCAACTGTGGCCCGTGGGTGCACTGCAGTGCATGCTGTATTTGGTATTGCAAGGGCTGATACATGGTGATTTTGTGGGACGGAATAGGGAATAATTTCATTTCAGTGTCTAAATGGGTATAAAATGTTTGTGTAAATACTTTATCATCCACACATTCTAACAGTTATTCTTATCGGCAAATATGAGTACCGGTAATTTTTTTAAGTACCGTCATTTTTTCAAGAACCGGTATTAGTAACACACCAAATATCTTCGGCATTTTCATTACCTGTACCTCTTGTATCGGTTTTGACGTCAGTACCAGTATAGTGCCCAACCCTATAAATTGCACATTACTTCACATTTTAAATGACACAAAGTAGACCACACAATTAAGCTAGCACAGATAAGGCTGTCCAATTGTTTTATACCAAACATGCATTAACTGACCTGGTAATCATAGCCACCTTTCCTTTCAACAGCTGCTACTTCAGGTGCCATCCAATAAGGTGTACCAATGAATGACTTCCTTTTGGAGATTGTGGCAGTAATTTGTGCAGAAACACCAAAATCAGCTATTGCAGGAGAAAATATTGCCAAGGTTAAAATTTATTTCAAGGTAATGCAAGACTTTAATGACAATCTTACAACACAACTAGATATGACTGACTGTTCCTTTTTGCAAATTCAGGAAAATTTTGCCGACGAACCAGACCCTTAACTTCTGTGACAAGAGCTTTGGCAGTTGAAGAGAATGATCAAACAGCCAAAAAGGCTGGTGTGGAGGGGTCTGTATTAGGGCCTAGTCTGTATAAAAACTTTTCTAACTTTGCAAAGTTAATTACTGTACTCAGACAGTTGCAAGTATTTAACATCACACTAATGCAGATCAGCAATAATATTATACTTCAATGATGACAAGTGAACTTGATGGGAAGCATTTTTATATATTTTTCAAAAATAAACCAATTTCACCCCTGCAATTACAAAAAATAATCAATTACATCCAATTCAATCCAACAGGAACAGATAGGTTTAACCATGTATCCAAAACTTAAAAGACAATGCACAATTCAGTATCATACTGTTCTAATAACTTAAAAGAAGGGTTTGAGGTCATATCAAGTATTGATATGTTAGAGGGGTACTTATATGTTTGGTTCCCAAGATATGAACAAGTGAAAGTTGTCACATTTTCAACAAGAAGTGAACTTGAAGCAAGCACATGTGACCTCATATCTCCACATGAATGAGCAGTCTTTTTGTTTTTCTTCAAATTCTACAGCTTATTTTCTCCTCAACAATCCCTTATTTTCAGAATGTGACTGCATAAGTGGCATGAGAACTTTACAAACTTTCCATCCCCCATTATTCCTTTTAACCCTTTACCGTTGTGCTCCGATCGGGGCACATTTGCGCACTTCGGGAGTGGGCGGAAAAGCGGACGTAGCCCGCCCCGCATCGGCTTCCGTAGGTCATTGACCCCGTGACCTTAAGCCACTGTCTGTCTCGTTGTTGTGGCTGAATTTTCGGGTAGCTACTCGCAGTTTCGAGCTCCGCGTGAAACAGTAAAGATGGGTGACAGCCGAGCTCTCCGCATGGGTCCAAAAGGACCCAAAAAACGGTAAAGGGTTAAAATAAGCCTGTGGAGTGTGTTTACTGCAAAGCTGATGCCACTGTCTCTGCGTGTGTGCACGTAACCCTTTAGCCGAGTGGTGAAGATATTTTAGATTAACCCTTTACCGTTGTGCTCCGATTGGGGCATATTTGCGCGCTTCGGGAGTGGGCGGGAAAGCGGAAGTAGCCCGCCCCGCATCGGCTTCCGTAGGTCATTGACCCCGTGACCTTAAGCCACTGTCTCTCTCGTTGTTGTGGCCGAATTTTCGGGTAGCTACTCGCAGTTTCGAGCTCCGCGTGAAACAGTAAAGATGGGTGACAGCCGAGCTCTCCGCATGGGTCCAAAAGGACCCAAACAACGGTAAAGGGTTAACTTCAAGGTCAAGACAACACTGTGAAAAAACAAAGATAAACAAAGCATTCCTTGTCCATGTAAGTGATATACTGTAAGCTCTGCTGCCCTTAAGCTCACTTTTGAACACAAATCTAGTTTTAATTTGCTGGTAATTTAAGAAATATATGTCCAATCTGAATGGAAATTTCACCTCTGAAAAGATCTGGTTCCTCTTTCACATACGAAAATTAATTTCTTGCTTAAACTTTCCCTTTGAGGAGCTCTATGTTCCCAGTTGAACTTACAAATATGCTAGAAGAGAATGTAGCAATAAGTACTGCACCATTTTGCTTACCCAAGGAACACTGTCCACAGAAAATCCATACACAGCATTCACTTTCATACTGCTTTGTTTAAGACCTCATCTGCATTCCTCTCACATCAAACAGTTTTGACTCTCCTTTACCCCTCCCACTATTTGCAACTCATCCTCATCTAAGCACAACATCAGAATCTCAGATTTTTTGCTTCAGGGTGCATATATATACAAGACCCCAATGTATAATTAAAATACTCTCAGTACAGTAGATGATGTGTATAGTAAGCTACAGTACTCTGCATTTTTGAACTAGCTGTCAATCAGAGAGCAGCTGAAGCATGCTAGCAAGCTGCTACAATGCAGCGGAGTGCATGGTACCTGGATTTTGACAACGAACAGTGCAGTGTTGCTAGTATTTGTGGAATAATATTTGAAGCACAAGATGGATCGAGTAGTTGACAGAAGTCACTTAACTGATTTGATACTGACTTTTAGTTATTGCTGACTGCAATGCCAAAACATATTTGATATTCAGAATACCAGTCAGTATTTAAGATGTCAAAGAGACTATGCAAACCAGGCCGTCTTGGTCCAAGCATTCATTAATTAATGTTGCTTGGATGAAGTGCAGTGCAAGCCTGTATAGGAATAGCTGCTATTTATTAGGCCCATATTTGCCGGCATTTTTGGTAATCCTGTGACAAATAAAGTAAAAAAGTGACTTGGGCTAAAGGATATTTTGGTTACATCCCTCCCCCAAAAAAATATATAACGCTAATTCCCACCTTAGGGGGAAATTGTTATATCTGCGCGTACATAGGGAGAAAAAATAACAATAAAATACATAAGGAAAAGTCTTCGCCCTAACGTCTAAAAATATAAACAACGTTATTTCAATGGCCAGCCATCCGTTCGTGTTAACAGCTAGGTGTCCGTAAATTTGACAACTTTGAAGTAATTGTATCTTCTTTGTAAATCTAGGAGGGCGCTCTTGTCTGTTTACGTATTCCTATAGAAACGCTAAGGCAAAACTTATATTTCGCCCCAAAAAGTTTTTCCCCCTAAGGTCGACTTTTCAACAACAACTTTCCCCCTAAGTGCCGAATTAGGGTGCTCTTGTCCGTTTACGTATTCCTATAGAAAAAGTGTGTAGAAACGCTAAGGCGAAACTTATATTTCGCCCCAAAAAGTTTTTCCCCCTAAGGTCGACTTTTCAGCAACAACTTTCCCCCTAAGTGCCGAATTAGTGAAATATATATTTCACTAATTCGGTTTTATACTGAGTGTTTCTGGTGATGTTCCTGTTTGGACTTATTGCTCTATATATATATGTATTATTCATCTTTTCTTTTTGGGAAACTCTCAATTTATTTTTGCATATCAACAAAAAATTTTGGTCTTTTGCTTGTCGGGTACATGAGGGCATAGAAATACCATTCCACACTTCATTTCTACATGCAAAAAGTGCGAGTACCTATTTTGCAAAAATTGGGACCTATATCAATATTTTATGAAGGCAGTGCCACTACACTTGGAGTTGTACGTATACGTTCAATGACAATTTCGGTGGACTACTGTAAAAATTGTTATTCAGGGTGACAGTTGTCTATCTTTAAAGGGACTCATTAAGTTGATATTGATAACTTTATGAAAGTGTTTAAGGGTACCTTCCCATGAAAATGCTTCAAAAAAGCATTAGTCAAGTTTCATATCCAATAGTTACAGAAAAAGTTAAAATTTAGAATTTTGTGGTGTCCTGACTTGTAACGGTTTGTGCATAATTTGAAAAAGTGTCTGGTCACAATTTTTCTTAAAACCAAATTGAGTCGCTAAGTACTTAATCATAAAATAGTTTAACCCTTTTAAGTAGGATATGGGGGATTGTCAAAGTTTGACCATTTCTCACTGGTACTGGAAGAAAACTTAACAACTCTGGCAAAATTTGTTGAATTTCATGAACCAACTCAATGAGATGCTCTTAAGCTTTATCAATGTTTCCAATGTATCACACTATAGTTTTAACAATCACACATCAAGGAAACTGAAACCACAAATATCCTTCAGATATTAAAATAGCACCGGCGCCACTGTTTCCTTGCTGTAAGTACTTATGTATGCTTTGTACACATGAACTATGTATATGTCTACATGTATGTACTGTGATATTTATTTCCAATCATCACGTTTTGATTTGGTTTCACAATTGAAGGAAACATTTCATTATCCTTTTTAGCTCTCATGAAATGTCAATGAACGTCATTGAAGGGGCCAAGTACATGTACATTTGAGTTATTATGTGATTGGTTTAAGTATTACAGAATGTGCACTGTATGGCTCTTCAAGGGAAAGAAAAATTAAAATTTCATGTGTAAAAGAGGAACAGTATCTACACAGTGCAGTGAAATTCCCATTCAAATTGGACAAGTGTTTCTCAAGATATCAGTTAATGATGTTACAAGATTTTAAAGTTCCTCATGCCACTTATGCAATCATATTCTGATAATATGGGATTGCTGAGGCAGAAATATGCTGTAAGGTTTAAAGAAAAACAAAGGACTGTCCATTAATGTGAGGATATGATGTCAAAACAGGCTTCCTTCAAGTTCACTTTTTGTTGAAAATGTAACAACTTTTATTTGCTCATATCTTGAGAACCACACAATGGATTTCCATGCAAATTTCCCCAAACTGCTAAGAAAAGTACCCCTCTAACATATCAAACCTTGATTATGACGATGAAACCTTTTTTTAAGATAGAAAGAACAATTTCATAAAAAGTTCGTGCTGTTACTTTCACACTAACTATCCATACACTGATGCAAATGTTTCTAACAAGAAAATGCTCTGATTTAAAATGATAATGGTAAATAAGGGGTAAATGAAGGGTGATATAAATTTAATAACACTTGCATGTTCATACTGACCTGCCCCCTTTCCCCTTCCCTCCCCCTCTTCCCTTTTTCTCCCTCCCCTCTTTCTCTCCCCTCCCTCCTCCCTCCACCTCCTCTCCTTCCACCTTCTCTCCTTCCCCCTCCTCTCCCCTCCCCTCCCCTCCCCTCTCCTCCTCCTCCTCCCCTCTCCTCCTCCTCCTCCCCTTACACAACTCAATTCTATGAATGACACTACGTATTTAACATCTTAATTTTTTTAAAATCATCAACTACAAAAAATGTTAATGTTTTTGCATCAGTTATTAAGGAGCCATGATCATTCTCAGGACACCCCCACCATACACTCACCCTTCCTGCAACAACGTCACTGAGAGTACTTACCTAACTTTACATCTCCATTGTCTGTGAGTAAAATATTTGCTCCCTGAAAAAAGAAGAAGAGAAATAGGAAAGTAAAGATATGCAACTGAAAAGTCTGAAACATTTTAATGCAGCTAAAAGCTAGAGGGTAAAATCATGGGAACAGGAAGGGGAAGATATAAATTTGACCATGTCTGAAAGCAGAACTTAACTCCCAAAATGACAAACCTCATGGGTGGAAAAAGTTGGGAAGCTGGTAGGCTCCTTCTAGGATTTTAGGAATCTGAAGGGAAATTTAATATTTGGAGGAAATTTTCCTTTTATTGTACATGAAAACGTAGAAAGAATTGTGGGAAATTCTATTCCCTTCCTGGGAAATCAGCATTTTCTCAAGCCCTGGACATACCTCATCAGATCCTTTTGTTATCATGGAAGAACAGTGTGCAATTCATGATCTCCCCAAGAATCAAACTATGTTTTTCTATAGAATTCCTTTTCCTCCCTTTTCCTTGAATTGGGAGTGCAAGATCAACCTCTGCAATCCTTCAAGCAATCATTATCAACCTTAAAAGGTTTTCATGTTGGCTCGCCTTGGATGGTCAAAGGTCGTGGGCAGTGTCAATCATTATTATGTAAATACCCATGACAGTAGAGCCACTAGGGTAGCATTTACTCAATTCAAGTATGTTAGCTATTTACAGGAACCAAACAGAGTATCTTCCACTGAGTTCAGTTCTCTCCATTACCCAGTCCCTCTAACTCAATCAGAGGTGATGAAATGATATCGCCTTATTCTCAACACAAAAATTGAGGAAGAATTCCCTATAGAAATTTATGTCTGGGACTTGAATCTTCAAAAAAATTTTCAGAGAAATGACTGCATAATTTCCACTTTTCCTGTTTAGAAATATCCTGAGATGGGCAGGCAGGCATAATATTTGCACTATGTATTAAAGATAGGAGTCTTCATGACTTCATCACAAACTAGGAGGATGACTTACAACACAAATCATCTTTGAAATGCCATGTTTTAATGGACATTATGGACAATAAAGATGGAATGACATGGTTACAGTTGAGGGCAGCAGACTGGAAGTGAAACAGTTGTATAATTAATAACTGAATTCATAGATGATGATTCATCTATTCAATATCTTACAGATGATAATGGACCACTTTTCATCAACAGAATGTGAGGAAACTTATGAGCCAGTTTTCATAAAAATTAAACCAAGTAAAGAACAAAATGTAGGACTGGTTACTCCAGACAAAGGCCAACCTTGACTGGTTTAATTATCAAGTTTAGGTATCACCACCTTTCCATTGGTGGCTAAAATAAATATATGCATTAAAAGTACTGCATGATGTAATTTTTCTGTTTTCTCTTATCTTAGACCTTATCCAAGTGGTTGGGGCATTTCCCCTTTTGTATCCTTCAATTTCAATTCAAAGTAAATTCTCCATTGTTCAATAATTGTGTCCTGCTCCTTCACACCAAAGAACAACACACCAGAGGAAAAAGAAACAAGAAAGGTTGCATGTAAACCTGTGATTGCAGACAAGTGAGGATTAAAATGGTATAGAAAGTGTGAGAGAGACAATGTAGATTATAACCCTGCCCCACTCTTGGCTTTCCTCCACTACCCAATCCCCCCTGCCATTATATGAATATATTATTGTTCTGCCCTAATTAGTCTATTTCACCAATGTTTCCTAACCTATTAATACACATTTCTATGACTCACAATGAAAGGCTACATTTTTTGAAAATAATTTTCAAACAGACTCAAACATATCACCCTACCTCTACCCTGCCCCTACCCCAACTCAAAGCTTGTAACAATCTATAAATTTGCAGCAAAAAAAACCCAGAAAGCCAAAAGGCTTAGTGATTCCTTGCCATCAAATACCTTACCTGCTTTCAAATTGACAGTGCTTGATAGATTTTTCTTTACATTTTAGGCACAGAATTTTTGGCAGTTTTACCGCTGGTGACCTCAAATGACCTTTGACCTCTACCAAAAGCAATAGGCTTCTCTCTCTCAACATGAAAAATCTATACACCAAGTATGAAAATTGTCGGGCAATCCCATCTGAAGATATCATGTTTACAAGCCATTTTTGGTGTTTTCACATTTTTACCGCTGATGACCTCAAATGACCTTTGACCTCAGCCAAAAACAATAGACTTCTTCCTCTCAACATGAAAAACCTATATACCAAGCATGAGAAGTGTCGGTCACTCCTATCTGAAGAAATCATGTTTAAAAGCCATTTTCGGGATTTTCCCAATTTTACCGCTGGCGACCTCAAATCAACTTTGAATTCTACCAAAAGCAATAGGCTTCTTTCCCTCGACATGACAAATCTATATACCAAATATGAAGAGTATCTGTCACTCCTTTTTGAAGATATCGTGTTTACAAGCCATTTTCAGTGTTTTTGCAATTTTACCGCTGATGACCTCAAATGACCTTTGACCTCTACCAAAAACAATAGGGTTCTTCCTCTCAACATGACAAATCTATATACCAAGTATGAAAAGTGTCGGTCACTCCTATCTGAAGATATCGTGTTTACAAGCTATTTTTGAAATTGTCGCAATTTTACCGCTGGTGACCTCAAATGACCTTTGACCTCTACCAAAAACAATAGGGTTCTTCCTCTCAACATGATTAATCTATATACCAAATGTGAAAAGTGTCGGACATTCCTATCTTAAGATATCGTGTTTACAAGCAAGTGTCACAAACACACACACATACACACACATACACACACACACACGACATCACCGTCGCATAGATTCCTTGCCTGTCTACGGCAAGGAATCAAAAACAATCAGCAAATTTCTATCAAAACATTCTCAGTTCTTAACATTTTTAGAAAGAGTAGAATTTAAAGACATACTTTGTCTATGACCACAATTTTTTCTAATCTACACAAAGCTCTGAAGAGTTCACAACAATGACAATTTTTTTTAATGACCCCATACAACATTTGAGACCTATGGATGCACCATCACAGCAGAAAGCAAGCCTGGAAACAAGTGGATTAATACATCAGCAAATTACTCACAACTTTGACCGAACCATACCAAACTATAATCTAACATCTATGAATATTACCAGTTGATTTCTTTGTTGTGGCAAAAAGCATGTTTGATCAAAGTGTAGTGACCTCACTGTAGAGGTTACTGTGGGAAGTGATTAAGACTGCAGCAGGAACTATGTCTTACAAGCTCATCTGATACAGTTCTTTTGTTTCATTAAACCACAGCAGTCAATTTGAACTAAAGAATATGCTAGAATGTTAACGTTACAAGGCCTAGATAAAACACAGCAGTTACATTGGTGTGTGAAACTTGCAAACTTGAAACATGAGACTATTAAATTTCTCCAAGAATGTCAAATATAAACAACAAAACTTGCATTATATACCATTTTGAAAAAACTTGTACACTGGGCAATTTTGATATGCCTATAATGGTGTTGGGGGACGTTTGCTTAGTCTTTATGAAACAAAATGTTTAAGTTCTACTATAAATATTTATTGTAATCTATATAAGACGTTCAAAGGGAAAGTCCACACAGCAGTCATTGTTTTTTTAACATAAAACACCCCTTACCCTAAAGTAAACAAAGAACTAGTTCAAGCCTTGCAACATCTCTAACAGCACTGGCTGTGTGATGATGTTCACTGTTGTACTTTCTTTACTAAAGCCTCAGTCCCACTGGGCTTGGCAATTGCTTGCAAACCATTGGCGAAGGAAAAAGTGGACAATCTCAATACTCTGAAATTGGCAGAAGGTTTGTTATGCTTCGGCTATGATCCCAAGGCATCACATGACTTCACACCCGATCACCACAGCTTCGAAAGAGCAGGAAAAATTTAAGTGCTTGCACTGAAATGTTTGTAGATGCATTTACCACGTTTTGTCACCAAAATCATGCCAAAGCATCCGCTAAGCTTCACAAAACATCGGCAAATATTTGCAAATACATCAGTGGACCATTTGTGTCAGTTTTCATCTTATAAACCTTAGCATTAAATATCGGCGACATAGCAGCAAAGTATTGCCGTACCGTCTGGTACACAACGCTGAGCGTCAGCAGCATGTTGGAGATATTTTTGTCGCTGACGTAGTGGAAATGCTAATGGGTGCAGTAGTTGATTGGTTGATTTTGCATTGTGAAATGTTGCGTGATTGGTTACATTGGGTGGTGCACATTGAACAAATTCTCTTATACTTTGAATCTCTGATCAGCTATAAAGTAAATTTTTATAACCACCAAAGAATGACCTTCTGTGGATCCAAGCCTTAGCCCAATAAGTTCAATTACATCTCCTGGCTATTTCTCTTCTCCTTTGCACCAATAACAGGAATAGGGCAGCTTCTAACTATTGGTGATCTTCCTAGTGTTCTCTCTCTGTACAAAGCTAGTGAATTTCCTTCCATTTTAAGGATGGCCAGAGAGATGTAGATGCTGCAACAGCCAGAGAGAAAATGAGCTCCCTCACAACAACTCGAGTATATATACCTCCTGTATGTTGCCAACACATCAGGAAATATTCTAAACAGTTTAGAACATTCTTCGAACTTCTTTAAACGACGCCAATACAACCCTGAATATTTTCCGATACATCAGCAACAGTTGCCAACATTTGCCAACTCTAGCAAACCAGTGGTGGACATTGTCAGCAGATACATTGCAGCTTATAGGCAAACATCACAGAACTATGGCCTAATATTTAGCAAACCTTTTCAGAACCACCGTCAGTGCAATTTTTCTTTAATGGGGCCCCTCCACTCTTTGTACAATTGTGTCACTATCTATCGCAAGGCATCGCAAACCTTTTCCACATTTTTCCACCCCAGACCATCGCTGAATCCTACATTGCCAGTGGGACTGAGGCTTAAGGCTACGAAAAAATCAGTGAGTTATATTGTGTGCTCATTAGAGCTTCCCTCTCTCACACAAAGACACAATGTATTTTTCTTACCTTAATATCTCTGTGCATTTTTCTCAAGCCATGCATATATGCCAAACCCGTTAATGTCTCCTTGCATACATAAGCTATCTGTGATTCTGTCAAAGAGCCTGTCACTGAAAAGAAGAGAAAAAATTATGAGATGACCATTAGAAAAAATTTGACTTACAAACGAAGTAAACTTTGTAAATAAAAAATTTCAAAAGAAAAAAAAAAGAACACACCTTTTACTGCACCCTTTTGCCCTGAGTCTAGTGGTACACCAATGGGGTCCTTTCCAATGGACAAACACAGAAATACTTACTGTAAGCGGTTCTCAACCTTTTGTAAAACTTTTTGGCATCAACTTACATTCCAGAGGGCCTATAACCAAAGTTTTGGTTTGTACACTACTTTCACCTCCATTGCTAATGACACTGTTTTCAATTTTAAAGTTAAGGTTTCCATCAAAAGGGGAAAAGGGGGCTTTTCCCCCTTCCCAGAAGGAGGTGGGTAAAACCTAAAATCCCCCGCCCCCTTTCTTTTCATTACAGTATAAATTAAAAATTGTTAATATCTTGGTTTCTCACTTAAAAAGAGCACACTTTTGCAGCAATGTTTGAACTTACATAAATAAATGGCCCTTAAAACCCTTCAAATTGCACCTTACAGGGCAAAGCAAATTTTTGTCCCCCTCAACCGACTTGTAACTTTAGCCTAAGACAGTATCAATTTGGACTTGGGGTTTAGCAGAAATATATCTCCCCCCCCACCCCCACCCACACCTTATTTGTGTTTCTGGGGGAATCCCTGTATGTGACATAGCATTCCCTTTTCTGTTTCTTCCATGAATCGGAAAACAAATGAAAGTAACATAAAGAGTTACTTACACATCAGTGAATAATACTTTGCTTCATGATTAAAAAGAGAGAATCAATTACTGTGGCGGTATTCATGTGCCCTTAGGCAGGTTATTAAGTAGATGAGCTTTTATGGCTCAGTTTCTGGCCAGATGGTTCAAGTCGGGCAGCCCACAGCCATTTTTACAGATGTAGCTACCCTCAGGAGTAGATTGTCTGATCAGCCAACAGTTCCCCTCACCTTCTAGCCAAAATAGCAAACACAATCTGAGACGGGGGGGGGGGGGAAGAGAGGTCAAAGCTCATCCAAAATTTGCACAATGCATGAGAATAATGCAAAGTTGATGTAGCAAGTGGGCTACATCAATGTTACCAAAGTTTGCTGTTCCCCAAGTTTGGAAACATAAGCACTTCTGGGAACATTGAACCACAGGAATAACAAACCTTGTAAACATTGACAAATCATCGAGATATCTCAAAATGGGGAACATCGAACCTAGGGTAGACCCCATAGCAAGTGGTAAGTATATGTCTGAGACATGAATTTAAACATCTCTATTTTTACTGCACCTACAGTAGACCTTACATATGTTTGCTAGAATCCATATGTAGCCTCACTCTTTTAAGCCATTTCCAAGCAACTATTCAACATAATCCATGCATCTCATTTCTACTCCATCTTGCATGCAAAACCCAAATGCAGGAAGTCTCACATTTCTTTGCTTTAATAAACCTTGTAGCAATTTAAATGCCACATTCTACAGGCAAACATACACCACGATAAAACATCTTGCTCATTTCTCCTGCATATCTACAACCCCATTTAAATGCATAGACCTTTTACACCACCCACTATGACTTTACACAACCTTCACATTGTATGATAATTAAATCATTTGCAGTTTTATCCTCTATGATTCATATCAAATTCTCCTCTTCTCGCAATGTTAATCATGTCGCTGGTAAGCTCTCAGATATTACCTACAAAAAAATCAGCCCAACAAATAAAACAGAAGCAATTCAAAGGTGACAAAGCCCTCGTGATTTGACCTTCATTCTGACTGAGTCGATCACTGTTTTTTCACAAGCTGTTTAGCAGTAATAATTACCTTTGCCACTTTTCAACACAAGACTCTAAAGTCCTAATTAATACTATCCTCATTTGGCTACAGTGTACCACACAGAGTACACATATCAATATGAGACTGTATACGTTGTACACTCCACCCTAGTCTTGCAATGGTAACTGGATGTTTGCAGCTCCACTGACTAGTTCAATCTCCCATATCCCAGACGGATCACAATACAACATCTGCCAAAGATTGGAAGGAGAAGAAATATGCACTGAGGATATGGCACAGCATCATATGTAGCATGGGATGTAATGATGTTTGTGAATTCATTTTGTACTGTTCTGTTAGTGATTAATGGCAATACTCCATACTGACTGCAGCCTGCCTCTGACTCATTGCTATACTGTAGGTTTCTTTGTTGGGCGATAACCTACTACAGTCGATACTATCGTTAAAAGGTGTATTCAACACGACAGACCTTCACTGAAAATTCACATATCCTCAGTATCCAATTTGGGTTCTCATCAACCCAAGAGGATCACTGTTCCTGAGAAGGAGGCAGGTTGTTTGCTCCTATCCTTGTATAAAAATTTACTCAATTCAGGGTCTTCTTAGCCCATTTTGTGCCTGTATTTGTATCTGGTTTTTGATTTCTCTTATGAGTCTTCGTGTAAAATAATAACCAGTGGTTGAAATTTTTTTAATGAGAGAAGGGAGAAGGAGACAGATACCCTTCATGGTTATTAACCTTTCCCAAGAACATCCTTAAAGTGCTTATTTTTTACAACAATTTCCTTCAATAGGAAATTTTAAACCCACGTAATATCACCATTTACTGCCTTGATTTGATTAATAATGACCCTAAGTTAAAGCAGCTCCAGGGTTTCCCCTACGTTTTGGAGAGAGTGAGGTGGTGTTGAAATTTGTCGCTAAGGGCGCCATGGGAATGCAAAGTGCTCTCCACCTTAGCCGGGGTCCAGGGGTCCACTGTAGGACCCCTAGTGGGCGCCAGGGATAATGCCCCTGTGAAGGTCCAGGAGGCAAGCCCATGAAGCTCTCACATTTTAGAACATTTGGACACTAGAAAGAAGCAGGTAACTAGAAATACATACTGTGGAAAAAAGAATCCCAGAGGGTACCCTCCATCTTTCTACAAGAATGTAATTATGCGTTACCTTGTTTGAGAGTTCAATTTAGGTAGAGCAAGGTTTGAATCAACCCCACAGGCATTTGGGATCAACTTTGGGACTGTAGAGTCATTTCACGCAGCATATATGGAAGAAATGAAACATTAATAATGACTTAAGAATAAGAATAAAAGTAAAACCAACAAAATTTTAAACTTCCAAACTTTTTTATCGGGCGTGGTAGTGGTGGAGGCCTGCGGGGGTGGGTTGGTTCAGCCTGAGGCTCATCTATAGTTGGTGCTGAAAGTTAGGGACTGGCAGATGAATGCAGATGGCCGGACTGTTTGGAGACCTCATTTGCCACCAACAGGCCCAAGGGGCCAACCAGCTGAGACAGCCACACAAGGTCGGACATTTCAGGTTACAACATTTTTTGGCCAGGCAAATTTTAAAAAGCTGTGAGGCTGCCCCCTCTGCAATTGAGTAGCAGGGGAAACCCTGGGCTCAATGAGTTGGTTCATGAGATTCTACAAATTTTTCCAAACCTGTAAAGTTTCTTTCACATACCAAGGACAAATGGTCAAACTTAGATAATCCCCATATCCTACGTACAAATAACTGTTTTACAAGTGAGTACTTAATGGATCAATTCAGTTTTGAAAAAATTTGTGACCAGACATTTTTCCAAATTATGCATGAAAGCATTTCAAGTCAGGACATGGACTTTTTCTCCAACTACAGTGCATTGGATACAAATTTCAATTTTCTTGTGATAGTGACCCTGTATTACTCTAAGTTATCGGTATCAACTCAATGAGCCCCTTTAACATTTTTCACAAACTCTTTGGAAATGCCTACACATCCAATTTTGTATCCACACATTAGACAAGAATATCACCCAATCTTCCACATGCTCTTGCTCGGTTGGAGCCTTTTATCAACAGAGATGGCATAATAAGATCAACAAAGTCTGCACTGTAAAATATGTCCAGCAAAGAAAAAGAAATGTATCTACCTTGAGGCATTGAACAGGGGAAACAAAGACCAACATTTCCCTTGGAAAGTGTTGTTATGAAATAGACTCTTAAACGTAGCTTGACAAGAGAGGATGTTACCCTTGGGGTACACAGTTGTAATTTGTCTAACGGCTTATGTACAATATTTTGTGAATCTGGGACAAGCTTATCTTCATTATAAGCTGGTGATTATATAAGAAGGCAAAACTTAGGCAAAGGAGATCAACATATTCAGCTAACAAATGCTTGATAATGTTCCCTAAACTAAACTTAAAATACTGTTAAGTGAGTTTTAGTTGTACAGGTAAAATGAAACTACAAGAAGCAGGTACTGCATGTCTCATGAAAGAATTATGATGTAATGAGATAAAATTAGAAAAGAAGATATGACCTACTGTGTGGGCTGTGTTATTTTTGAAACCACAGTATTGCAGTCAAATTGCAGGTAAAGTGGGCGATTTGAAAGGTAAACAGGATGTAGGAGAGGGGGATCAATATTCATTTCAAATGGTCACAGCTTTATGAACTATTTCCTCCACGCCTTTAAGGGGCCAAATCTCTCACCCCAAACTACGAATCTTGTAGGGGTTCACAGAAATTCTCAATTGGATGAGCTCTTTGATTGACAGCTAATTCAAACAACACAGAGTACCAAAGCTTATAATACACAACATGAATTGTACTGAGAGTGTTTCCATTATTCTGTACACATTGAGCTTTTCTATACTCATCCTGAAGCACCAATGAACTGAGATAGTGTCCAGATGAGGAAGAACTTCAGGCAATTGTGGGAGGGGCTCGAGCAAGAAAGTAGGAGAATTGGTACTCTTTGGGGTGAGAGAATTAGGCTTTTTTACCAGAAACCCCAAAACTCCCTGGTTTGTGGATCTACAAGCCCCGATACTAACATCTAATTTACTTACAGTGTATGCACAAATGCACTGAGGTTCTGATGATCAATAATTGTTCTGTTCCAAATAATGCCATTACATTAATGGGCAAAAACTTTTCAGTAAAGAATTGCAACACTAGATTCTGCCTGTCAAAACTAGCAGGGCTTGTCACATCAATGAAAGCACTCTTTAGCTGTGAATTATCAATCATATGGTTACAGTCAAGTATGAAAATTTGGTACAGAATAAAAGAAGGCAGTTCAGTACCTAATACTGCAGATGACACATATCTGGTCAATCATATTTGTGGACACAGTAATGGGCATGAATTCTATTCACTGCGATGAGCACCAAACTTTCTGGGTAAAATACACTCAGCCAACACTAAGTGAAACAGGTATCCTGAAACATGCTTCCAGAGACGGAATGTTTTCATACCCAAGGGCATAAGTTGAGAAGGTGGGAGGCTCTTTCCCAGGAAATTTAAGCATCTGAAGGGAAATTCTGGCAATTGATAGAAGGAAAATTCCTTTCTTGTGTACATGCAGCTGTAGGGAGGATTGTAAGAAATGTTGCTTCCTTCCTAAGAAATAACTTCTCTACATCCCTGGGAAATAACATTTTTTTCCAACCTTGGTATGAACACCTTTTTGAGTAAAATCTAAGAGGAGGTATACATACCACTTTTGAGATAGTAAATGCAGTGGGATGCTCAATTGTGCAATACATGTTTCCGTTTTTGAAAAGTTATCCTAAAAGTCATCCTAACATCACACATGCTCATTATTCTGTTTAAATCTACCACTGACCCATTGGAAGAAGAACTGGAATGCCCGGTTTGCAATTTTTTCAAATGAAAGAAAGAAAACTTAGCACCACTAGAATCTACATGCATTTCCTATACAAACTACTGTACTGTTACGTACTGTAGTTGACTGGCATGGTTACCCAGCAGCAGAAATTTCACGCACAACTTGTAATATAATTGAATAAGTTTTTCCAGTTTATCTGCTTCCACTTTCCTGTACTTATTAAATACCATGATGATGACGTGACACAGACTAGCTATCTCAAAACGTTACTACACTGACACATGTCAACAATTCTCTGCCATGTAGTATGATGGTACCTGACAATGACAGATCACTATAAACAGGATGTACACACATGGCCTTGCAGTTGAGTCTTGTTTACTGTGTCCCTGCAAACCTGTACAGTATGGCTTTCGAATTCAACACAGCTGCACTGTACAACTTGTAACAACCAGCAGATACAATGACACTGACAGGTCTGTTATAAATGCAACTTGTATGCTACAGTATTGCAAGGGAACATGTGCTTACTATCACCTTTCTGTTGATTAATTTCAAATAATTTGAGACATTTGGTCACAGATAAGTGGATTAAGGAACATGAACTGATTTCAAACCATCACGAAAACTGTAAAGGACAAGAGCAGCCCCTCCAATCTTATTTTGAAGCAAGAACTAAATCTCGCAAAAGCATTTTATTTCTCTTCAAAATATCTTACATAATAATTTACAAAGTTCAATATTGCCTATCCAAGGTAAACCAAGTAGTCACTCCTCATACATTTCACAATTAAGGAGAAAAAATACTGTCACATGATTCTCAAAAGCCAATCATGAAACAGGGCAGTCTACTATAAACTAACTCAAGTTGGGATGAGTGCATTCCCCCTTTAAACATTTAATTTAACAAGAATCTCTTCATATTCCCACACATTATTTACACCAATAATATTAATTTCCTTTTCACGGCTGTGCACTGTTTGCATGTCAGTTGATACACCTAATCACTACTGTAAAATGTACAATGCAGTCTTCATGAAGCAATGACCAAACAGTGCATTCAAGCTTCAATTTAACAATACAGAAAGCTTGACACTTTATTTCAATGACGGCAGAATATTCCACACAGAAACATTTAATGTTTCACTCCTCATAAATTTCACACAATTTACTCTCATAACCAATTCGAAAATTGAACTATAGGTAAAGTAGAAATAGTTGCTATTTCCCCTGAAAGTTTTTGAGTGGCTCTTCTATGTATGCTTGCCATAACTTTAAGGGAAATGTTGCACTGTTTAAAAGGAAACAGGAAAATTTGACATTTTTAAAACTAGTGTTACAAACACAGAGTAATTCATTCCATCAAAATATGTCATTACTGAATAAAACCTTGTTCAAAGGAATACATATTTCTCACACAGTAGATGAAACCTCATTTAATTTTGTGGCTCAAGAAAAATTTGCTCCCCCACATTATTACATTATTTAAGAAATCACCATTAACTTTTTATTTTTCACACTGTACATTTTTGAAAATGTGATGATGTCCCCTCAAATATTGTGAACAAATTACTGCCCTGGGCTTCAAAGATTCCATAATCAGCATAAAGGAAGCCTACCCATGGCCCCAGCAAGTCAGGATGAGGTACTACATAACTGCTGACATGAAACTGGCATGGCCATCAGCAGAGAAAAAAAATTGGTCGGGTGTGGGGTGGAGACCAAAAACTACTTACACTGCAATTATTCATGAAGTCAGTCAGATGGAGTTTTATGGCCCAGTTTCCAACCAATTGGTTCAAGTTAAGCCTGCCTTTTTTCCAGTTGTGGCTCACTGGCTTGTTTCCCCTACTTCCATGGGTGGAAAAAGTTGGGTAACTGAGAAGCTCCTTCCCAGAAAATTTGGCTCCTACCCGGAAAATTTGGACATCCGGGGGGAAATTTGCCTTTTCTGTACATGATAATACGGGAGAATTGTGGGAAATTTTACTCCCTTAATAAGAAATGATGCTACTCCCATCCTGGGAAATAAGCATTTTTTCCAGCCTCACCTACTCCATTGCTTGAGCAGAGCATCACACTATTATTTATGGAGCATTTAAAAGAACACACTCCAAAATATTGTTTTTTTTGCATCAACAATATTACCTTTCTCTTCTGGAGTTTTGATCCCACAGAAAAGAACACTTTGCTCTTTCAAAGACCAAAGAGACCACTCTTTCACCCCTGGCCAAAAGTTAAAGCTGTGAAGTACAGTCAGGCAATCAGCAACCCCCCCCCCCCCACCCTAGATTTGAAACCTTACCTCTAAAACGTCTTAACAACCAGCAAGCTTGTACAGTACTCAAAACTGCTTTATTTACATGAATACACAGCAAGGTGGCCAACAACCTGAAGCTGCAACAATGGTGACTGACTTCCCAATTTAGTATGGGGCTTTAAAAAGTTTTGGTTTCTATTTTCAAAATTTGAAAATTTGAAGTTTACTTGAAAAGGCTTGAAAAATCTATTTGCAGTAAAAGAAGTAGTAAGAGGCATGCCAGGATTCTACAGATTGGTCTCTCTAGCTAACTAAATCCTCCGAGAACCTAATTTCATTTTTTTCTCTCTCTCTGTGCAGATCAAGACTTGTCACATAACTGCAAGTCATTACACACCCACTTCTTCTCCATTTGCAAGATTTTTATTCCACAGTATGTATGCATGGTTCCTGTGGCTTTCTCTTCATAAATTCCTATTCAACAAGGATTCCAATTTGCAAAGCTGTAAGTAGCAAAAGTATTGGACACAGGTAATTATTTTACTTTCCTTCACTGAGAGCAAATAATCTGTCTATTCTCTTGCAGTTCCCCCTCTTTGTCAGTGGTCACAAATGGCAAACAAGGAAAGCTTCTTATCCTTATAACCCAAAGAAACAGACCTGGGAAGAAACCATGTGTGGGGACAGTTACACCATGGAAGTACTTCCATGGTTAGGTTGTACATACTGCTGGTATTGTGTATAAAGCCTGTGGTTTACTGTCAGTAAAACTACAACCTGCAAATGAGTGAAATAGACTACAGTTTCCTGATCAGTGCATGATCTCTGTTGAAATGGGTTGTAAGGTGTATTTAAGTTTGACTTTTCAACTATATTGATTTCTCCTCATTATGACCAATGTTCATGATATCAAAGATTATTGAAGATAACAGGTCACCACGATGTCAGGAAGGATCACAGAGAAGTCCAAACCAAAAAAACGAAACATTGGAGGAAATGATCCAATAATACTCAAAACAGTCGCCAGACAGCTTAAAAACAGGTCTTCACGTGAGCTAGGTCTTAACGTGAGCGGGTTGCTCTGAAGCAATAACCTGGGATTGTGTCTGGATAAGGATTCAGTTTTACACAGTTTTGAGAGGTTTGTTTAAAATATTACAGTTGTCGTCAAATCATACAAATTATAGCTTGACCGGGGCCATCTTGGTGCACCTTTTTTGCCCCAGTCGGTAGTGACAATCTACAGATAGGACATACCCTTTACATGCTCTGTCCATGTATAGGAAGTCTGTGGAAGAACCCCAATGCCTATAATAGGCCAACACTGGAAAAAGTTCTTCTAAAACTACTGCTTTACAACAGGTTTTCTAATACTATCACTATAATTTCAAATGTCACACAAAAGACTACACTCCACAAGCTCCTGTGCCAAAAATGCCCACTTCTAATTTTGAGCCATTGTAAACACCAATTCAATCTTGGTCAGCTGGCAGCAGCTATGCTACACTTTAAAGTGTCCCTGAACAAAGATCCATGATTAAAAATCAAGTTGTAATTAAGTCCAAGAGAGCTCAAACTCATTAAAAATACAGAGAAAATTACTTTGTCAATAGCAAAGCCATTCACAAAGAAATGTTTAAACATGTAGTAGCTGAAATAAGACCAACTTCAACAAGCACAATGTTGATAACCAGTTCAGGTATTGCCGTGAAACATAACACCATGTTAATTACGAAAATTAAAGGGTGAAAGCTGATATATGTGGACATACAACTAGATATACAGTGCAATCCATTTTGCTCAACAGACAGGCCAAATATGCTCAGATATTCCTGACCTTATTCATTTGGAGGAATTACTTCAAATTACTTCATAGTGTGTTGTGTAGGCTTTTGTAATAGTTGCAGATTTCATTTGATTTGATGCAGTTTGACACCTAACCTGGTATAATCTTGCCATGCTAGAGTGATAACAGCCTTTTTTCAAGTTAGGGACACAATATAGTTTTTCATAATACTCCACTGCTTATGCAAAGTATCACACGCAACAGCAGAATAGGTAGCCAGTAGCCATAGACCTCCTGGGTTAGAGTCAGAAGCTCCACCACTAGAATTAACACCCAGTAGTGATAGGAGAGATGGGGATTAGCAGAGACTAGGTAAAAGGAATTAAATCAAATCAAAATATACATCCGTCACTGTAAATGTACAGTAAATTACATCACAGCTATCTTAGAGTGAAGAATGTTTCCATGTTGATTCAAGTTTACCATATACTGTTCTCAAAATAAAAAAAGTTGTAAATTCCTACCAAATACAGAGATTTCCACTTTTTGACACTGTAGGTAATGCACAACATTTGCCAGACCTGTGCTTTTGATTTGTACAAGATTTTAGAAGCTGAATACTGTATTTAATTAATGGAATTTTAATAACTTACAACTAAAAACTAAAACCAGGTTAGCTGTTTCTATAGTTTGAGGCAAACCATTTCAGGTTAATGTGGGAGAAGGGTGGGGTGATAGGAGGTAGGTGCCCTGAATAGACTTTCATGGTTTCTCAATCATGATTAAGTTTTAATTTCTTGATTTTGGAAATTTTGCATTCTTGAATAGGCCCACAAAAATAGATTTCTTAAAAACACCCTGGTTTGGGAGTCTGGTACAAATGGTATACATAGGGTGATAGGAGGTAGGTGAGGACCAAAATAGATTCACTGGTACCTAGTCCAAATTTTTGTGACAGCATAAATTTACCTTATCGTATTAATATTACAGAGTTTAAATGCATTGACATCATGAGATGGATTTTGGAGGCAGCAGACATAACAGATACCGTATATTCTGTAATAAACGCCCCCCCTCTAATAAACGCCCCCCTCAAAATTTTTAACAACTGCGTAGGCCAAGGCCTCCTGCACTACAAGCCCAAACCACAGATTAAGCTAGTCGGTTATGCATAATCAGTATTTAATTTAACAATCGGCCCGATGCTGATTACCGATTATTAGAAAGAGGGAAGACACGTGTTTGTCCCTAAAGTACGCGCCCCTTGCTTTGTGCATACCGTTCAAGTCGGAAAATATTGGGAATGGTTCCGTTTGTTTCGCGAATGGAATATCATTTTTGTAGGCCTAATATTTTCTTTTCAAATGTGGAGATATGAACAAATTGTTAATACAGTAGGATTGTTTTGAGGTCGATGTCACATACCCTTTGATAATTTAGTTCTTAGGCAAACATCATGCTCTGTTTAGTTTTCATCCCCCAATCATGTCGGAACATTTGCAGTATTTTACTGTACTGGCCGGGTTGTAGTTGCATTTATGTACTGTAGAATTCCGCTTTAATGAGGCCATGTAGAAATACGCAATCATAATAATCTTAGCGGTTCTGGGACAGCAAAACAATTCCACCCGATTAACATATCCTATGTTTCCTTTTGGATATAAATATCGCCATAAATTTTTAGCAGTTGATGTCCAAACCTTACGTCTTGTTTGAAAATAATCTGCAATTGAAATGCACGCAAGTGCGATCCCCGAAAAATCCACGTACGCAGAGATTTGTGATGTCGTTTCTTGGTGAATTTAGCACGGGACTTGCCCGGCTGCGCTAGCCGGTTATTACAGCATAGGAAATGGGATCGCCGTAACACATAAAAACTCAATAGAAAAATTCGTCTCGAGGCCAAGTATTTTCACACACTAAATCACACAGGCGATGGCGCGAGTTGTGATTGGCTGGCTAAAATCATCGCATTTGAACCAATCACGATGCAGGGGCAATTTAAATTTTACAATGGATCATCGTATGCATATGATGTCACCGAGCAAAACATGCCTTGTTTGGCGGTAAAAACGGACACGCACGTAAGTCTACTGCATGCGTGGGTGAAGAAGTCGGCTGCACGAGACCACGTGCATTACTGTTTTCGTTCGCAATGACGTTTAACATTTCATAAGTCCTACTGTAAATAACATTACGGAAGGAATGCGAGAAATCGCTTCATTTATGCAGGATAATAACCACCGAACTTCGAAAGATTCTAGGTGCTGTGTGTACAAAACGTGCACAGATATACATGGTACACTTGGGGACTTGAAAATACTGCCAAACACTGCAGTTCGACAGTCTGTACTGTGTTTTTGTACAGAACAAATTGCACAGCAATTTACGCGGCACTTTTTTCAAGACTGCAAGAAATACAGTTCCAGGTTATAGTACATTGTTATGGGGGAAAATAACCAACGATCGCGCCTATGGCAGCGGTATAGTTTATACGTTTGTGCTGATCAATGCATTCCGTTTTGGCGGGAAGGATTGAGTACAGTATTCACAGGAATTTTAACAGAATTAAGAGTTTCAAGTTAAGTTTCAAGTATATTTGTGCCCCTTCTTCAGTTTACAAATAATCGGTGGTAATGATGGGTTGAATGGCAGAATTTTACCGATGCCGATTAGTTAATTTTTTTATTAAAATATACCCTCAAATAAACGCCCCCCTTTTCAAAAATGTAACGCCCCCAGGGCGTTTATTACAGAATATACGGTAGGCCATGCACACATAGTACGCCTACACAAATTAGTCATTTGCATTTGTACCAGTGCAATTTGCAATGATATCAGGTTGCGTCCTGGCCTTTTTATGACACATCATGCATAAGGTTCATAGGGAATACAGAAATTCAACTAAGGGTCACTGCAAATATTTACAATGTTAATGACAATCAAGACTTCAAAAATTTAACTTTGAAAGTACTTACTATGATAGATATCTTGTAATGAACCACCTCCACAATACTCCATGGCTATCCATAACTTTTCCCTTCTTAAATAACTACCAAAATATCTGACAATATTAGGATGTTTACAATCTTTCATAACAAGAATCTCCTGCTGAATGATAGAGAAGTCATCACCTGAAAAAGAACAGATAAGAAAATCATTTCATCAATATTAAATGCACTTTTGTTGAAAGCAAACTACTTGCAACCAGCTCAGATAAATAATTCAAGTAAATCCTTACAACATAAAAGAGAGTGATAAATCTTTCTGTTTAGCTAGTTACAGTAACTTGAAAGTGTAAGGTAACATGTTGCTACCTCAAGCATGCGGTACTATCTTAAACTGTATGACTTAAAACACTGGAGTTTAAATCTAAAAGAGTTGAATTAGTGACCAACTGGACATTACATTGGTCACTAATTCCATTCTTTTA
The DNA here is from genome assembly GCA_037179385.1 of Holothuria scabra. NCBI lineage: Eukaryota > Metazoa > Echinodermata > Holothuroidea > Aspidochirotida > Holothuriidae > Holothuria > Holothuria scabra. The sequence continues at coordinate 28,961,351 of CM074180.1, read as the reverse complement.
GATTTAGTTTAACTCTATCAGACTAATTTAAAATCTATTGATTTAAGAGAGTACATGAGAACACAGTAATTGAGTCGTTATAAGCATACTGGTGTATAGCAGCAAAAGGAAAATACCACAAATGGTTAATCTTCCTTCCGACTTCCTCCAAAACCAGTTTTGACCATAACACTCACCACATTTGGCAATAAAGTTAGTACCATGGCTCTGCTAGACAAACTAGTCCTTGAGAACCTTCCCCAGTGTCTGCATCTGCCTATAGACCAAACACACTGTTTCAAGTTGTAATTAAAATTAAATACCCAGGTAATTCACAAAATTCCCTTATTTGGGAGTCTGTGGGGGACAATACAAGTCCTATCACCATATGTACACCATTTACATACATAGGGTGATAGGAGGTAGGTGAGGACTGAAATAGACTGGAAAAGTTTATATTATGGAGGAAGCCATTCTATCCACTTCATCTCTGACATTTATTCTTTTTGTTTTCCTACAAGAGGAAACTAGTGGTCACTTTCACAGACATGGCAAAATATTGAAGTTGACAGCTGACTGAATAGTTTTCAACTGCTACTGTGATGTGCATGCTCCTTTCAGGGAGAAACAACAAGAAGTCAGACCAAGTACAAAGCTTTCTATGCATGTACCACCAGTCCATTTTCATATCACCAAGTTTGTGTACAGTCATAGGGTAATCGTAGGAAATGCCTCATTCCATGGGGCTTGTACAGTGGTGAAGTGGTGCATTTGCACCACTTTGCAACTTGTGAGAAACCTTCCACTGCTCCTAAATGGTGAAAAGGGATTGCTATACACTTTGGAGAGTAGCAGTTAAACATAGCCTGTACATTTGACAGTTGTATTAAACCAGACTTCAATGAACAAGCAAATCCACAATCAAAATTATTCACTTATCAATTGAAACCCACACCCCCATAAACCAGGAGATGGTAGGGCTTAGAGCGGGGTCATTACAGGGGAACGTATCTGTGAGTAAAAAAGAACAATATCAGTCACCGAAATAAGATCTTCCTCCCAGCATTTACAACTAACACAGGTTGGGTATCCTTTTTGTAGGCTGAGAAGTCAAATACAAAGATGACTTCATTCTTATAATCTTTTGCTACATGCATCATTTTGAACTCCAGTAGCTCTACAAAATGTCAAAATCCAATACCAACAACCTAGTTTTTGAGGAAATAATCCAGTTGAAATCCAAACAGTCACCTGACAGCTAGAAAACATGTTAAAACATGAGCTGGGCAAAATGGAGTAGGAATTTAAAGGGAGTACAGTGTCCTCTGCTGGTAGGGTTACCACAGTGCCATTAGTTTGCCAGACGGTAAGGATACGTATAAATGGTATATATAAGGTGATATGAGGTAGGTGAGGACACAAATAGCCTCCCATTTTAAAGGCTCAAATGAACATCCTAAAAATCTCATTTGAACAGCTTAGTTTGCCATATCTATCCCACAACATGCCCATACTGCACAATCTACCTAGTGTTGCGTTGTTTGGGCCAATCACATCGTGAAGGCTAGGGGGTAGTACGTTAAGAAAGGAGATTCAGGAAAGAAGACTCGAACAAAGCTTTAAAGTTGACCAATGTTTATTCTAAGTCAGAAAGAAATCCCTTTCTCTGATCGATCAAAGAGCTGCCAGGATAGACTTGATTAAACACTGTCACATGTTGAGTATGAATTGATTCTAATCTACATGATGAGTAACAAACTTCTACTCTAAACGGTGAGAAACGAACTTCTGTCTCAAAACTTAAGTTTCCTTCCTTTAAATGTAAAAACTGATTCCTATAAACTACTCCAAGGTTAAAGGAAAATTCGAAGAAAGTAAGAAGAGCTGGTAGAGTCCAGCAGGCTTGGCCCAGCGGCAAAGGCCGCGGAGCTGTGCGTGTTTCTTGAGTTGATCCTTTCTGTTTGGCTGTCTATTTCCAACTCTCTCCAGGAAGGGAGTTACCTAAAAGTACTAAGGTGGTTTCCAGACAGAGTTGTCTGCAAACTATATGGGATGGGGAATCCTGATTGGACTAAGACATGCACATGCCTAACAAATGACCAATGAGAAAAGTTTGCAAGAAGTAGGACGCTGACTGGCGACCTCTATTTCTGTATTTGTGGAAGACACTGGCTATGTCACTGGATGGACTTCATCGAAACTATAAGTGTCAAGAATCTGACAGGACATCGAATTTATTGTGTGGGAACGTCCACACAATGGGGCTGAGCTGTCAGAACCTGTCTGCTTGAATTCCCAAGGTAAACTCTCTGAAGTAGAATGTCAAGGAGGGTATTTAAGTGCATGGCGATTAGCCTTATTATTTGACATCCCCCTCGCAATTTCAAATTTTGAAAACATAGTTTGAAAAATTTACCTGTTGAAATAAGCAATAAGTGAAAAAACGTCAATCATGTTTCATTTAAAATATCATTATGATAACATTTCATTTATCATGCAACAAAAAAATAGTGCGCTGTGAGGCAAAAGAAAGGTGGGAGGGGTTTGGACTAGGTCAGAGACCTGTGGGGAGAAACCCAATAGAAACGAGCAAAAAAATAATAAAATAACTTGATCATAGCATGCACAAGAAAATAATGAAAATTACTTAAATCATTGAATACATGGTATAAATACGAAGTAGGTACAATTTCATGTGCTATCAGGTCATAACAGTTTAATACTGAATACGGACAACCTAGTAGGAATACACCCGGAATCGCAACATCTGGAAGGAACGGTCCAGAAGATTCCTCCTACGAATTATAAATTGAACCGAATACAGTTTACTGCAAAAATACTTTGAAAGCAATTCACGACCTTTTAAACTTTAGTAACAAACACATTCCAGTTATGTCAACATTTTGGTTTCAAAATTTTAAGTGTAATCTTCACTGTTAGGGAGTGTATACTCACTCCAACAATTTTACACAAAGTTCAACCAAAGACAATAAAACCGTATGCAACTCTCAATTCACTTTGACACATTAAGGTCACAACGAAAGTTTGCTGACCTGTGGTGACAATTAACTCCGAATCGCCCTATAATATACTGGTTATAGAACGTAAGCGTCGGCATAAAATACAAATCACTTGAATCAGAATACTTTGACCTTTACGGAAGGTTTGGCACTCGATCATTGTTTAAGTGATGAAAAGTTCAAAATAACAAAATTATAATGCAGGAAAGATGAAACAAATTCGTAAGTAATGCAACGTTTATATAAAATGAAATAGAGATATTAATCATGATATATACTTGAAAAATTTTAGATGTCACTCTCTGTTTATTATGCACCACCAATTTGACCAAATATCTATTTTTGAAACTATTACTTATCAGACTAGACCTGCATTAGATCGTGATCGAAGGGGTCGAAAAATTTGATGAATGTGCCTCAGTTGATACTTATTCTCACCAGAGAGGGGAACGTGAGCAGATACTAATGCATTGTCTCGAGAAAAAACTGCTTAAAAGGAGGGCCTTGAAAGTTGGGATAAACAAGTGATGGGAGGGCAGGCTACATTAATTAGTACAGTTGCCTGGTAAGGGAAACTGCAAAGTTTTGTTCCAAATTGGCCAAAATAAAGCACTAACCCCCTTTTTTTCAAAGCACAGCTGCGAAAGTGTGAAATACTGTTCGTTATTTTAATGGTCAGAAAAAAGTGAAACACTATTGTAAATAATCTGCGGGAAAAAGCTACACCACGAAGTATACGCTTGATCATTACGGTGGCCATTGTGATGTTAAGATTATGAATGGCTAGCTACAAGTAAGTCTAAATATTTGTTACTGAAATTTCAGAGATTATCAATGATACTGAATCATTCCTTTTCCGAACTACATTGTACGAGTTTACTAAAATTTGTCTTTAAAATGTGGAGTCACATTCACATATTCCTACAAAATTACATTTCTGTTATTCATAGTATACGTATGTATTTTATATGAAATTTGATGCAATCTCGCACGTTTATATTGCTCATATGCAAATATCGAAATTCGGAGTACTGAAGACCCAATTATATAAAAGTATATGGACGATGACGCAACTCCTTGCAGTGGCAAAACTTTGACAACCCCATTTCCACTGTGAACTCTTTGAAAACACACTCAAGAAAAAAAAACTAAATGGTTGCGCCCCCTACTACACACGGACAGGACAAACGTTAAATTAAACCAACTATGTGCTGTCTCGTACCTGCATTTCATGAGCAAGGTAGTAATTACCGAGAGCAAAATTTGGTTAACTTGTCGAGGACAGCTCCTGAAACTTTTTGGGCTGGCTAATTCCCATGAAAGTTGAAAAATACCGCAAATGCGTAAGAACTTCCTCTATATATTTGGCTACTCTTGCCACAAACGAAAAAAATATACACACATGATTGGGTCTACAATTAGTTCACATCACAATTAAGTAACTGACACGGTGAACATTTACCCATCCGTTCATTTCAGAAATTTGCATAATAAAGTGACTCTTCCTACTGGTATGTGATAACCAGCATGAAATACTTCGTACAATATATAAGACTAGAAAGTGAAATCTACAGACTTACTGCTACCGAAAGATCATTGATTTGTGTATGGCCTTCATTAACATGAACTACTGAGGTAGCGCAATTTTAGGAAAAAACTGCATGAACAATTCATACTTTTCTAGATAATGTGTGAAAGCAAAATATTGGACACTTATTAAAGTTCAAACATAACACAATTAAATTTACATTACGCAATGTAAGGGTAAAATAAAAAAACCAAGTCAGACTGAAAAAGGTGCAGCACGATTAAGTTTAATTACATGGGGGAAGGGGACCACCCGGGATAAAATATGCCTCACAACTCACCATAAATTTTATAACTCGATTGGTGACGTCTTCTTGTACTTCGGGCTGGCATCTGAAGCGCGAAGAAACTAAGGCTGGCTGGGTGGCACAAATGAGAAACGAAACATGGATGAAGATTGCTTAAGTTATATCGCGTCTACCAAGCAGGACGGTCAAAATTAAGACGAACCGAAGTTCCTCGGAAAGAGCTGGTGCTGGTTGTCGACTTTAGCGTAAACATGGCGTCAAGGCGGTTGTTGTCACTTAAAAGTAGGAGCGGTTCTAGGCCATGGAGAATGAAAAAAATACCATGTGATCGCTGCGTTGTGGTTCCAATTGAACGAGATGAACGTCGAAGTCTAAAGAGAGCCGGAGAAGAGTTGCAGTTCCAATATCACAAGAAGAACGTCTAGGTTTAAAGAAATCCAGATGAGCGTTACGGTGCCGACAGGACAAGAAGAATCTTTATGGTAAAAGAAGATCAGATGAGTATCAAATTTGGGAGGGGGGCCAAAACTGGGCAGTTAAAGGTTTCAATTGCTGCATACGCCAGGATGGTGTAGTCAAAACCATTTTGTGTTGTTGTACTGTTGCACAGTGCTGCGTTCCTCCAAAATACTGTGAATTTTTGCTCTAATTCTTACAAAAAGGTTGTGTTATTTAGTTCCGTTCCTCCAAAATATTTAGAACCATAAAGTTGCGTTGTAACTGAGTTTCCGACGTTGTTTTACAACTCAGATCCTCAAAAATATTTTGTTCACTTTCGCTCCTCCACCATGTTGCGTTGTTTGCTTCCGAGTCCGCTCCTCCACCATGTTGCGTTGTTTGGGCCAATCACATCGTGAAGGCTAGGGGGTAGTACGTTAAGAAAGGAGATTCAGGAAAGAAGACTCGAACAAAGCTTTAAAGTTGACCAATGTTTATTCTAAGTCAGAAAGAAATCCCTTTCTCTGATCGATCAAAGAGCTGCCAGGATAGACTTGATTAAACACTGTCACATGTTGAGTATGAATTGATTCTAATCTACATGATGAGTAACAAACTTCTACTCTAAACGGCGAGAAACGAACTTCTGTCTCAAAACTTAAGTTTCCTTCCTTTAAATGTAAAAACTGATTCCTATAAACTACTCCAAGGTTAAAGGAAAATTCGAAGAAAGTAAGAAGAGCTGGTAGAGTCCAGCAGGCTTGGCCCAGCGGCAAAGGCCGCGGAGCTGTGCGTGTTTCTTGAGTTGATCCTTTCTGTTTGGCTGTCTATTTCCAACTCTCTCCAGGAAGGGAGTTACCTAAAAGTACTAAGGTGGTTTCCAGACAGAGTTGTCTGCAAACTATGGGATGGGGAATCCTGATTGGACTAAGACATGCACATGCCTAACAAATGACCAATGAGAAAAGTTTGCAAGAAGTAGGACGCTGACTGGCGACCTCTATTTCTGTATTTGTGGAAGACACTGGCTATGTCACTGGATGGACTTCATCGAAACTATAAGTGTCAAGAATCTGACAGGACATCGAATTTATTGTGTGGGAACGTCCACACAATGGGGCTGAGCTGTCAGAACCTGTCTGCTTGAATTCCCAAGGTAAACTCTCTGAAGTAGAATGTCAAGGAGGGTATTTAAGTGCATGGCGATTAGCCTTATTATTTGACACTAGGGAAAGATCATCCCAGAATGTCGTTTCCTTGGGCAGTATGCTTCAACCCTAACCAATCCTCCACAACCTAAGTGACTGATAAAGGTACACATCTCAATATCTCATAATTCAGTTCTAACAACAAACACTGCTCTTCTACTCAGACAGGTTGACACAAAGGGTACAAAAAGAGAGGAAATTGTTTCCAGGGGATGGATTTTTTCAGGGGTTAAATATCTGTTAATTTAATGTACGAAGCCAATTTCAACTTGAAAATTTCTGGAAGGGGGAAGAAATATTTTTACATTTTCCCTATGGTCCTCTCCTCCCTTTGGCTACAGACGTGCTCCCACTCTGTTGCAATAGAAACTGTTCATACTGCACGCACATTAATCTATAAAGGATTACAATTTATCAATTTACTGGGCTAACCTTTCTAAAATGCATCTTATCAAGACTAACTTCTCTGTACACATTATACAACTCTAGTCACACTCACAATCTCACAATCACTGATATATAATATAACTGTACAACATCACGATCATACAGTATTTCATCCATACAAATTGTCTGACATCACCTCATTACTGGTGGGCTTCAAGATTGGCATGGTGTTACATTGCAAGAAATAAATCACTGATAAATTCAGCCAGGACTAATGGAATTGAGGTATTAATCAAAGCTCACAGGTTCTATGACCACATCTTCAAGACTAAATATTACTCTAAAGATATGGTACTGTGGTTGTACTAACTGTCAAGGCATGTATACAATATCACTCCATTCAGACTTGATGGCTACAACATGGATGTCAAAGACCACTTGGTATTTGAAAATCACCTCCAGACATAGGCTCATTTTTCAGCACCATACTGGTAGAGAGAGACTCTCAATACAATTTGCAAAAGTATCACTCCTACCCAAAACAAACGGAAGAATAGTTTTCTTTTTAGGGAAGAAAGAAGTCAAATTTGCATTATCAATCCCCAACCCAACTCTATCCCCCCCCCCCCACAAAAAAAAAAAAATTAAAAAAAGACAAAAAAAAAAGGAAATTGGTATAGTCTTGAACTAAATCAGCTGACTACATTATTGCCTTCAATGGGAAATTTATACAACTCAAACAAGCAAAAATCACTCCATATTAATTAAGGGAGTTAGCACATTAATGTGTGCGATAGTTAAGGTGAATTGTAGTCCAGGGTCCTTTAGTCCATTGGTCTAGGAAGATTATTAACAAACAGCAAATGATGAAACTATATACAACAAAATTTGGAGGCTTGACCTCTCTTTAGTTACATTGGATTTTACAACACACCAAAATGAATGTGTTATATAGTGTCATATACAAAAGCAAATGACCTTTCCAAGAAATATACAGCACAAAAATTGTTCCAAGTCTCAACATGAAACTAACTGTTTTATACTAGTCTTACATTCTATAAACTGTATTACATTTCTTCCAAGTCGAATCTTATTCAAACATACTGGTAATGCAGAACCTACAATTCACATTTACTGTCATGGGCAGAAAAAAATCAGGAATAAGAAAAAAATCTTTGTGCCAGACTGCCAGGAAATATTGGCATAAGTGGGAAAATAGAGAGTTGGAAGGGAACTTGGCTAGTTTTGTATAAACTACATACATTTACAAATTACATTACATGCCCAGAAATTAATGCATTTCAAACCCTAATGCCACCTCCCCCCCTCCCCCTCCCTCTTGTCTTCCATAAAAGTGTACTCTAGAGGTGATGCAGTGCATTGCAAACATTCCATCATCTTGTCAGACAAAAATGACACTTTCATGTTACCAACACTCCTACACCAAATGTTTGATTTCAAGTTATAACCATGGATGTATTTAATAAAAACTTCACCTCATAACTATTTCAAAAAATTTTGTTCAATTCTATTGTGCAGCTCTCAAAACAAAACCTGCTTAAGTAACCACATTTTGTGAAAAATGTCTTGAACTTCCTGAAGGGCTTCATGTTTTGTCAATTTTTTATTATTATTATTATTATTATTATTTTTCTGACTGGAACTACAACTAAAAAGGATAGGAAACAACGAATCAGAGCTTTATTTATTTATTCAAGTTTCATCATTCAATAGAAATTCTCTATTAAACATTTCAAAATAATTTTGTCTTTGGATTCTTTAAACCATAAAATGAAAACTCACCTGTCTTTGTTTCTTTTCTTCTGTCAGACACACAAATGTACCTTTTCTTCTTTTCCTTTTTTTTTTTTTTTTTGTTTGTTCTATCTGCTTGAACTATTTTAAAAGATAACTTAAATACTTAAAAAATCCCCATTTCACTTTCAAAACTTCAGTGTAAAATACTACATAACACAGGTCTTTCCTTTTGCACAGCATTCTAATGGTATTGCTGGGTTGACCAAAATTTTAAATTTAACCTGACAATATTAAATCAATAAATAGCAAGCCTCCACTAAAATGTAGGCAACTTTCATCTTATCTGCCTTTTACTTAGATTCTTGTCATATTATGCTGGTAGCCCTGAGGGAAGATTTTTACAGTGGTTTCAACTGGAACTCTGCAGACAAGTGGTCTGCCTCTCACCACATCCGTCACTGCTGGACAGAGGCAGTTTACAAACGCTTTCACACTGTCATCCCTTCAAATTAGATCCCACTGAGAGAACTGATTACTAGCAATTTTATCACAAAGAGGACTGGTGTGCATGGGCAATCTGCATCTTGTTCATTAGACAGCACCGTGCCACGATACGCATGCACTCTACACAATATGCATGTTCTATGCCTCTTGCTTGAACAAAATGAACACCGAAGTGTGATGTTGACATACGATAAGTTGATGATGCAGGACACTATCCTGAGTGAAAAAAGTTGGGAAGTTGGGAGGCATATTCTAGGGAGATTTTGGTGTTTAGAGGGAAATTTCTTTTTCTGTACATGAAAAGATATGGGAAAAATTGTGGGAAAATCTCCTTTCCTGGGAAATTACTTCACTTCCTTCCTGGGATATAAAAATTTTTGTCAGACCTGGATACTACTTTCATATACATTGTAATGAGTTCCTGTACCCTGCATGCTTGACTTCTTCCTTTCAACATGACTGAGTGCAACCTGCAAATGTATCATTCCAAATTTTATGATACAAAAAACATGAACTAAGAAGTTGGGTAGGAAAAAAGCTTCAATGATTGATCACATTTAAGATGTAAGTGAAATTGTTGCCAGATTTGCATATAACCTGTTCAAGTCAGGAGTAGGCAAACTGGGATGTAGGGAAAATGGAATTTGGAATGCAATCTCTGTTTGAGTTCATGATTGAGAATTACCCATGACTAGAACACAATTTTGCTAGTTGTTACACTTTTGTATGTATATTTGTTCAACTTAAAGGTAAGGAGCAGTCCCCCAAAACTTATTTTGAAGAAAAAGCTAAATAACTCAATATTCATCTTATTTCTCTTCAAAGTATCTTTAATAACATTTTATGATTTTACTATTGCATATTCAAGGTAAACCAATTAGTTATTCCTGGTAAATTTCACAATTGAGGGGAAAAAATATTATCACATGACTTCCAACAGCCAATCATGAAACTGGACAGTCTACTACACTTTTTCAATTTGGGATGAATGCTCCTGCCCTTTAAACAATCATCCTAAAGCTTCCTTTTTAAAAACTCTGGAACTGCATTGTGATCACAAACTTCCTTACTATCATGCCTGAGTGAACTAACATTACACTCCAGTAATAATAACTGTAACTAAGTTTCAATGTGCAGTTCTATCTTTGGGAGAAACACTCTGAACAATCAACAATGTTATACTTCCATTACCCATTACCTAAATGACCTTTTACCTCAACTTTAAAACCTCTTGTGACCCAAAATTGCACTCCCTAAATAAAGACCATAGAACAGCTAGTGTTGTGGTTCTGTGTTTGGCATATCATTTATATAAATGCCCATCATCTTAAGTGCAAACTGAAAGACCATTAACATCAAAACCCCAATGACTACATAAACAAAAGTTAACATTACTGTCATTTAGAAAATGTGCTGTCTACAGATCTGTATTTTCCTATTTTTGCAAACAGACCTACAATGACCCAAGATAATATTCTTTATTCCCAAAATAATTTATATGTCATATCCAAGTTTCATCACGTGGTAATGATTTACTTTCTTCATTCCCCACACCTTTAGGCCATATTGTTCGGGTATAAAACTCAGCATTCTGATAAGACTTTCCATTTCTTTAGTTTTGGATTAGACTGGACTACACACAAAAACTCCCAAACCATTTTTTTTATTTTGTTTGAGAAATCACACTCAATGGAAAAATTTTTAAGTTCTTCATGGTATAATAAACAGAGCAGTTTATAAAAAAGAAAAGACCAAAATAATTAAATTCCATCCAACTTGGAGACAGCAAGATCACCCCTTGGGAAGAGAAAACTACAGTATGTGCACAAATCTCAGATGTTTCTTGGGACTTACCATTCACATATCATGGTGGTATGATTTTGATTACAAATGCTTGATCAGTGAGTTGTTCACTGCACAACCCACTGCATGGTCAAGTGGTAAAAGCATCTCACTTGTAGTCAGGAGGTCAGAAGTTTGAGTCCTGGCCCTGTCATATCAAAGACTTTAAAGATGGAACATACTGCCATTGTGCTTGGTGCTCAGCATAAGCAATGGAGGAGGGAAAACAAGGCAGCAAGCAACAAAAGGTTGTGGCCAGCTTTTAAAGGGCAAGAGCAGTCGTCCCAACTTGAAGCAATGTAGTAGACTGTCTTTTTCATGATTGGCTGTTGAGAGTCATGTGACAATTTTTCTCTTCAAATGTAAAATTTTCTAGAAATTACTGAGCTCGGTTTACCTTGACTATGCAAATATAGACGTTAAAATATGATGAAAGATACTTTGAAGAGAAATTTAAGAAAATTTTGATATATTCAGCTGTTGCTTCAAAATAAGTCTGGGGAGGGACTGCTCTTGACTTTAACCAATGGGTTAGAAACTGGGCAGTAAAACTCCCATCTAATGAACTAACAGATAATGCATGTATGCAACCTCCTTTATTTCGTACACATCATTTGCCAAAATAGATTTGTTAACTTTGAAACTGTGCAGCAGACATAAACAGCATGTATTGCTTACCAGGCCTAGAATTCACAAAACTCCTTGGTTTGGGAGTCTGTGAGGGACAATACCTACCTTCCATCACCCTATGTATACCATTTACAACTATACTTACTGTCTGGCAAACTAATAACACCATGGGAACCCTACCAGCTGAGGGCGCCATACACCCTGTAACATCCTTCTGCATTTTGTAGACGCCACGAGGGACGAAATAGACATTTAAATTATCCAGGTGTGCTACAAATCACATTCACTTGAAAAATTTAGATTTAGAATTTATATTTATCTTACTACCCATCCTTTTTCTAGGTATTCAGCAAATAACCACAATCCTCACAGTGATTTGAGGCAAGTTTGTGGAGATTGAGCAATTGCCCTTGAACTCCTCCGAATCAAAGGACTGGCCTATACTTCAGATGTAGTAGTCTGTATGAACAAAATGTGAGTCTAGCTGGCTTGGCCAACTGTGTGATGCACAGAAGACAAATAAAAAATAAATATGCCAGAAATTAAATAATATTCCCATGGCTTGTGGTTCACACAAGCTGAAAGCCCTAAAATCTAGGGCACATACATGTCCAGGTATGCCTACGGCATGTAAGGAATTTGAACACACTGTAGCCTCAGAGGCACACAGTAGCTTTGCCAAATAACAGATGAACATGCTTTCTGTCTTACCACTTCAACTCCCCAAATCTCACCCAGTTGCAAAAACCCCCACAGGCAATACAGAATTTTTACTATCATCAACTGTTTTATCAACTGTGTTGAGCTTTTCACGCTAAAGAAAATGGGAACAAATGGATGATGCTGTCTGGCACGCATTCCATGTCAAGAGAATTTGAAGGGTATCCACAGTAGCAGATGGTCACTGCTCTTTGGCTCATTCCATTATTTAATAACTTTTTTTATTTTTTTTTTTCAGGTGACTGAAGGCGGATTGTAATTGTGCCAAGAGTCAAGTTGACAAGAGTGCACAACTAGAACGATAGGATAGGAATTTTTTAAATGACTACAAGTAATCTCTACAATTTTAAGTGTCTTGCTAATAGGGATAAACCCAACTGTGTTTGGTAATACATGTTTAGTGATTTACTAAAAATACTTCTTTTCAAGAAAAGAAAATTTGTCAAGCAATTTGTTACTTCCATTACATTCTCATTACACTGTTTTTTCCCCTTTATTACATCTTTAGTTTGTTTTCTGTTGTTAAAGGGCAACAGCAGTCAGTCACCCTACACTTATTTTGAAGCAGCAGCTGAATCTAAAAAGTTTCTTTTTGTCTCTAAAGTATCTTTCATACTATTTAAGAAATGCAATATTGCATATTTAAAACTGCAAAAGCAGTTTCTCCCAGTACATTTGACATATTTTGAAGAGGGAAAATGTTGTTGCATGACTCTCACGAACCAATCAAGAAAAAGTGCAGTCTACACTACTTCAAGTCAGGGTGACTGCATTTCCCCTTTTATTGGTTAACAGACAACAGAACACAGTCATCCCTTTTCTTAGGCAAAGTTCATTCAAATACTTCATTTGTGTGTAGCACTACAGTGAACTTTTATTAGAGAGATCATTACATTTCACTTCCTATTTGTTGACTGTTTGATCAGTTTCCATTTACTGCAAGGGATCCAGAACAAAACAAAAACTTCATCTTAGTCTTCATGAAAATTTCACTCCCATTTCCTCCCATTTACTGCGCTGCTTACCCCTCTTATTTTGTCCCAGACAGGAAGTTGAACTATACCAACTTAAAAGATGAAGGGGGATGACCATATGTACAGTGTTGATGAAATTGAAATTGCATCCCACAATGAGGAATGAAAGCTTAACTAATTGCTCAGGCAGTCTGGTTATGCAGTGCAAATCACTCTTGTAAATCACACATACTGTTCAGACACTTGAAAACCATGCATCAATTTAAATGTTACCTGTTTTATAAGACACTGTGTATGGCCAGGGAGCTTTAGCCATTATTGCAACAGAAAATGGCAATTTTCTAACACAATGGATACAGCAGAAGAAAGGAAGGCTTAAAATACCTTCTTTAAAAATCTCACTGGGTTTGAGCTTTTTTTATGTAGCACTGGGCACTATTGGAGTTTAATACTTGTTTCAGGGGAGTGAATACTGGACAAAACTAATATGACATTTCACAGAGTAGAGTTCAATAGACTCTCCAGTATATTTGCTGGTATATGTTTCCAATAGGTATGACCAGGTGTAGGGGTCGTCAAAACCTTCCATTCACTTCCTGTTTCTGGTCAGTACTTGAGGTGAACTGTTTGTTTCACCTTAAATAAGTGAAAGCCCTACATTTACCAGACCTGACATCCAAATCACCTCATCAAGTTAGGGTGGGGTGTGAAGAGGTAATCATAGTAGAACCTACTAAAAAGCATCTGCCTCTACTGTACTGTTGTTATATAATGGTCACATTTTTGGGTAAGTGGGGATAACAAGTCATCCACAACATGGACTTAAAGGGCCAAACCTCTCGCCCCAAACTACAGTTTTGGTACCCAGGTACCAAAATTCTCAATTGGCTCAGATCTTTGATTGACAGCTAATTCAAACAATGCAGAGTGCCAAAGCTTATATTACACAGCATGTATGATACTGAGAGTGTTTTGATTATATAAAATGAGTTTTTCTATACTCACCATGTAGCAATAAACTGAGATTGTGTCTGGATGAGGATGAAGTTCAGAAAATTGTGGAAGGGGCTTCAGTAAGAAGGATAGGAGAATTGGTACTGTTTGGGGTGAGAGAACAGGGCCTTTAAGTCTTTTACAAGTGTTTCCAGTATCCAGTTTGGAATAACAAAAAACAAATGAAACTGCTGAGTGCTGAAACACTGTCTATGTTTTGACAGCTATACCACATAAATACAATTGAAACTGCCATGTTGAAGGGCAGACTTTCAGCACAGCTTTGGGATCTCTCTCAGTCCTAGACTTTGCAAATTCTTTCTCCACAGCATCATTCCCTGACTAATTAATGTTTTTAACATTTCACACAATCCAGTAAATGTTCAGATTTAGTAACTACCTATTCTAGAAAATGTGCCCTTTCTCTGTGTCCCTAACAACTTATGTACCATCCCCCCATATTCCCCTATCGCTCTTTATCATGTCTGTTGGAAAGACTGAACACCCACAATAATTATGTACACTGATTATTCACATTTGAACAAGGTACTACATATTGGAAATCAACCAATGCGAGCATTCGAACAGTATGTGAAAAGAATGGTACATTCCACTCTAGTCTGTAGAGTAGCAACACTTCAAAATTCAACCCAACTTCACTAAACAAAACTATACAATTATAGAAAATTTTCACGTTGAAGAAAGAGAAATTACAGATCAATATCTGTCAAATTACATTACCTTACCTGCCACATAAACTTCTTGTCTGTTCCATTTTGCTAAAATGTAAACAACTTCAAATTGCACTAATGTTAGGCTACACAGCACAAAACGCATACATAGTCTTTGTACAATACTGTACATAAGCCTAGATTAGGCTCACTGCCGGAATCACATTCAAGCACACCCAATGATTGGTAGTAACTTCCACTCCAATAAAGCCCAGTTGAAAGGCAAACTAAAGGCTTGGTCTCACGTACCCTGCCACACTCGGTGTTACCTCGTGTTTACAATCAGGCAAAACCGCAGGTTAACCCTGTGTTTTCCAGTCTGTGTTCTCACGTACCCCGTGTTTTGTTGATTGGGTAGTGTTACCATAGTAACGAGGTCAAATATTTCACATACCAATTACTGTGAAATGTTAGAAAATACCTGTCATCAGCGCCACAAACACCTGTGACCTTGCTTGATTAATGCAAACACTGTCTTTTAAATCACTTAACCCTGCGATTTGAGGTGGATCAAAATTAAAACACTGACCCGGGTTAACCTGCGTTACTCGACCCCATGTTACCTCAAGCGCGAGGTACGTGACACCACAGGATAAGACCCTGTACTTATTATCCTGACCAAAATATAAACATAAGCCCCTTACTCTCCTGCTCTCAAGCATTAAGTTTCTACTCAAAGCAAAACAGCATCACAGAGAAACAATTCTGTGGCAATACTGCACTCTAAGATTCACTTTCTCAAGGGTGATGAATATTCAACCTCATTTTTGATGCACTCTTTGTGATTGGTTGCTACTGATTTCCATAGCAAAAACCAAGGGTTATAGTTAAAAGTCTTGTGCTTAATTAAAACCAGTGTCCTAAGTCTGCAAGGGTGGACACTGAATAAGGAAGAAAACATTCATGGAAGTGATTGCAGGAAGGAAATTCAATTTGATAAATATTACAGGAGCAGGCTCTGCAGAGTCCATCTTAGTCTAAGAAATAGACATACACCAACCCACAAGTCCTCCCCTTTCCCCTCCCCCTCATGTTAAAGTGTTTACAAAGTTTACTGAAGGGGCAAGAGTGAGTCCCCCAAAGCTCAAAGCAACAGATAAATGTAACAGTTTTCTTCTTATTTCTCTTGGCAGTATCTTCAACAATATAAGGCTTCAATATTGCTAATTCAAGGTACAATAAATTTAAGGGCAAAGGCAGTCGTCCCAAACTTGTCTTGAAGCAGCAACTAAATTTCACAATTTTAATCTTATTCCTCTTCAAAGTATCTGCTGTAATAATTTAGTACCTCAATATTGCATATTCTAGGTAAAGCAAGTTGTGACTCCTGGAAAATTTCACATTTGAAGAGAAAAAATATTGTCACATGACTCTCACGAGCCAATCATGAAACCGTACGGTCTACTACACTACTTTATTTTGGGGAGACTGCTCTTGCCCTTTAAGCAGTAGTACCTTCTAGCAAATTTCACAACTAGGGACAAAAATTGTTTTCAAGTGATTCTTAGGATATACAATCATGAAACAGGGCCGTCTACCATACTAACTTAATTTGGGGTGACAACATTTTCCTTTTAAATACCCTGCAAATTTTAAGCCCAGTGCCAATACGTATGCCATACGTATTGTATTTAGTGATACTAGCCTATTTCTTCCACTGTAGCATGGTTGTACAGTACCATGAGTCTAGGCCATCACTCCAAGAAAATTTCACCATAAATGAATTTAAAAGAAATATTAATATTTTATACCATGTTCTTACAAACATTCCTTTTCATAATCTTACAAATGAAGGTATACTTCTTGTACAAACATTTGAGAAATAATGAGATTCCTAACACAAGTTTTAGGTATATTTGGTTCAACAATTGTACTTTGAGTCAGTCCCACAAACTTTTCTTATGCCCAAAAGAGTGATGTTGAAATATATTGAATAAAATGGTATTGTCAAAATAGAGTAAAATAATCAAACTATGGAAGAATAATTCTCTCAGTGAACCATAGAAACATTACAAAAAATTATTTTTGCAATGATTTTGAGTCTGTCTAAAGCCTCACTGGAGTAAAACATAGGCTCCATTTTTATGTTAGACAGGTTTTACATTGTCATCATTTTTTTTCTTGAGTTTATCACATAGAATTTGTGATTTAGTGGCCAAAAAACCCCGCTGGTACTTTTTGTAAGAAGTGGCCAACCCAAGATAAAATCACTTTACATCTGGCACACAGTACATGCAGTATATTCATCTAAATATCTCACCTGGTTCTATTTTGATGACTTTCACAGCTGCTAATTCATTTGTTCTCATCATGCGAGCCTGTGACAAGGGGAAAAAAACAACACATTTCATCAAATATGACATCTGTATTATGTATAAAGCAAATGATGAACACTTACACAATTCAAGAAAACAAGGGTTTTGTACTTTAACACATTATTAGTCTGGGTTACGATATGCTGGAAGTGAGAAATAGATACAGCAAGCATGTATATTATACCTCTGTGATGTGACTACAACCTCAACACACATCTTGACAATTTGCATGGTGCACACCACTTACGTACATACTAATTAGACAACATGAATGCTTTCACAAACGTTTTCTGGTATTTTAGCAATGTTCTGAATAGCTTTAAAAGTAATTGTTTCATATGGCCCCTTGGCACTGTGCCAGAGGATTGGAGAGGGGGTGGGAGACTATGAAAAATAGTATTGCTGCCCTCTCCTCATTTGTCTAGCAAAAGGAAACATATCTACATTATATTACTCAAGATAAGATCATCTCTGTCCAGCTTATTTCCCCCTACCCATCCCTCCTTTCTTTAAATCAAAATAAACGATGCCTGACATTCCTCCTGCAATCCAGAGACAGATTTTTCCATCACAGAGCTCATTACAGTAAGGGTAATAAAAGTCTGCATATCTACCACTGACTGTAATACATTAGTCATTGTATTACAACATCAACTGATGATGACAGATGTTCATGTTTATCTGGGTTCCCACACTTTGAAGGCCAACTGGCTGCATGGTCAAGTGGTTAGAGAATCCAACTTGCAGTAGCAGGTCTAGAATTTGGAATCCTGTACGGGTCATACTGAAGACTTCAAAAATGAAACCTACTGCCAATGTGTTTGGTGCCCAACATACAGCTTAGTGTAGAGAAAACAAGCTAGTGAGCCGCAACTGGGAAAAAGGCCCTGGCTAGCTCAACTTTAATCAACTGGTTAAAAACTGGGCCGTAAAATTTCATCTAATAACCCACACTTTTATAATACTGAAATTCAAGACTCTTCCCAGACTTTCTGTAGACTAAAATGGAAATATTTAGCACTGAATTTTAAAGAATGTCATCCATGGCCTTTATTTTCATGTATAATTTACTTACCTTGAATGAATACTTAACTTGATCCCATCCATAACATTACAAATTTGGAGACCATAAGGCAGCTTCCAAATCAAGACCATTATTAAATTCCATACTTTTTCCAAACTTTTCCCTTTTGCCTTACTGTATGAAACCATGAGCAAACTTTAGGAATGAAAACATACAATTCATCAAGTCTCCTCTTGAGGTCCTATTACAAAGTGCAACTTAAAGGCAGTCTTTACCATACAATAAAGGAAAGTACAAAGATCACACAGTTTTGGCACAGATTTTTACTGAGCAACTTTTGCACACTTTCAGCAACAAGTAAAGAAGCTAACAGGGATGGATGGGTATTTTCATGGGAGTAGGGGGCAAAACATTAGTTGAGTGCTCTATTTCTACTTTTTCCCTCCTTTTCCTTCTCTTTTCACATTTCCTGGCAAATATATAGGTGGGACGGTCACCCCTCCTGCCCCACTTACGGGCCCCTGGATTCAAAGTTTGAATGATGGCTTCTCTAGGACCAGTTTCCCTGAACAAGGAAGGGCTTCTTTTCAAATAGAGTAAAAATGGAAGTATGAATCATCATACAGATACTTAGCAATGATTTAAATTGCAAAATAATGACATGTACAAATGAAAGTGCATGAAAAATGCATAGTTAGATATTTATTTTCTAAATAACTGGTGACAAATTGCTTAATTTCACTTTGGATTAAGTACATAAAAATATCAAGTAAAAAAGTCAAAGCACCATATGTGCAGACTAACTTAATTATACATTTATCTTTCCTTTTGTAAAATGTGAAAACTACAACATAAAACTATATAAATTACTCTTAGAAATACAGACTCAGCAATTATATAAAGCTATTCTGAGTGTACACTGCTTTTACATGATAAGCACTTGGTGAATGTATAATCAGTGCTTTCAAAATTAAATTGCATCTTGTGATCGACTTCCGCACCTAACAATTTGGTAATAAGATCACACTTCAAAATTTTATTGGCAAAGAAAGTTTTTAAAAGGATCAAAGAGTATCACTCAAATATTGTACTTCCTTCACTGTACAGTGAAGGGTAGGTTAGATAGAGTTTTACAGCCAAGTTTCTCACCAATTGCTTCAAGTCAAGCCAGCCACAGCCTTTTTTTTTCAGTTGCGGCTCACTGGCTTGTTTCCATACTCCATTGCTTATGCTGAGCACCAAGCACAATGAAAGTAGGAGGTGGTTCCCTTTTGAAAGTTTTTAATATGACACGGCCAGAACCCGAATTCCCAATCTGCCAATTGCAAGTTTGATGTTCTAACCACTTGGCCAAGCAGTCAAGGACAGAGCATACAATGTATGCCACAGTTTGCAAGCACTAAGCCAGCAACACATATCACCCCAAAACTACCTCACAGACTGGCCATGGCAGCTATGAAGATCTTGATTGCGAAGCTGGGTAGGCTACTACAGGCATCCTCAAGCTATATCTGAGACCCCAGGGTCCAAACCGTCTGCCACCAATGAGACTGTGCAGTCTTGCTCAGGCCCGTAGCCAGAATAATCAACTTGGGGGGGGCACATCAATATTGGAGTTTTGCTGGCCTTGGGGAGGGTTTCTAAGGGGAGGGGGTCCCCCCCTTTGAAAATTTTTGCCTATTTCAAGGACTCTAGATGCAAAATGGTGTGAAATTTTGCATACTTCTTTGATATATTTGTACTCCGAAAAAGCTGGTCTCATAACAAAACTTTACCCCTTTTTACACTAAAAGTGAAAATGAAATAGAAAAATATGGATATTATAAAAACAAGCTGCCAATGAGGTTATCAAGGCTAATTGGTGATGTCAAGTATTTTCTTGCTTAAAAGAGTTTGATACTGGTTCTTTTTTCTCTGTTAGAAAATTTCGTAACAACTTCATCTGGGTTGATCTGTATATGCCTGCTCCGTTCCCCGGACACATAAATTACTCCTAAATCAGAAAGACGTTTATTCTACTTGTATTTAAGTGCTTTATTGACCACGCATGTTTTCCCTTTGGAGGGCGTACTTGTCCATTTGGGACGTTTAGCTCCTTAAGGGAGCAGAACTCCTCTGGGAGTAATCGTTTGGTTTTCGCCTCTTGGCTCTTCGCCAGAGAGTCGAGGGGACTTTTAGAACAAAGCTTTATCGTTTTTTGCGGTAAACTGTTATTCCAGGCACTTTTTCCTAAAACTGTTCTCAAGGAATAAATTTTTAGGATAACTTCATTAAATTATTTTGTGTATGAAGTCTCTCTTTTTGCACTGCCTACAACGCCGGCACAGAAACCAGGTAAAATGTACATTACTCGCACGTAAGAACTTATATGACAGCTGAATGATACATTGACGTGCGAAATTAGGCTCGAAACAATACCTAGCGCAACCTACTCGACTGAAGGGATCTCCACACGCTATCGATTACTAATAATTGACAGTAATAGTTATGTACGTCGTTCATACGCTCCTTACCCGAGTTAAGGTGTATGTTTTGTTCGAAAGTGGGAGATATTTTGACAGAATTCAGACTAGGTATTTTGAAGTTTGTGGTGATTTAATGGGGATAAATTTTTTTCTCCTTCAGTGCAAAACCTTTTATTGAAAAATTTGGGGGAGGCATGTGCCCCCCCGGTGGCTACGTGCCTGGTTTAGCTGACCACAGTAGTATGTGGACACAACCTGCAGAACATGGTTTGAAGCTCTAGCAGCCAAGACCACTTAGTTAGTCTTCCCTGTCCAACAGAAGAAGTTGATCATTGTGTCTGAGGAGGATTGGAGGGAAGAGACTTCATGTAAGACTTCCTTAAACTGAGGTGAATAGACCACTGAAGGGGAGATGAATAGACTGAAAAGCCTGATGTGAATAGGATAATGGTTGTCTATTCACTCCAGATTGAGGCTGGCTTACATGTAGTACATACCAATTGGGGCTCCCTTTTACCCATCTCTCTGTTCCCAAGGAAACCCAGAACAAGATGCAGGTGGCAGACGTATTTGCGCCTCTGGTATGTTCCAGGAGCCACAAACAAGGAATATCTCTGAAATGTGAATAGTGTACATCACACTCACCTTCTTTTAGAAGACGAAAATTTTAATTCCTCATGTCAGTTTCTTTCCACAAAATGTGACCAATTTTTCTCACTTGTAAGAAATCTAAAATTCAAAATCTACTTGAGCTGGAATACAACCAGTTTACCTCAAGTTCTGCAATGTCTTTTATCATGAAGGAATCAGTAACGTAGCAGAAAATGGGTGTTTCACTTTAGATCAAAAGTCTGTTAGATTTTGTACTCAGTTGTCATTTGCTATTGTTCAAAGGATGGACCAGATCTTCAATTGTAGAAATACCTTTTTCATAATTCAGCTGCACAATGAGCCAGACTTGATATTATAGTACATTCCTAGTAGAGATACCTATCTTAGCAGGTAGACATCTCAACTGATCAAGATTGGATAAGACTGAGTTTTACGGCCCAGTTTCCAACCTATTGGTTCAAGTCAAGCCGGCCACTGCCTTTTTCCCAGTTGTGGATCACTGGCTTGTTTTCCCAACTCCATTGCTTATGCAGAGCATCACACACAACGGCAGTAGGTTCCTTTTTTAGAGTCTTTGATATAACTTGACTTGGGAAGTGAAGCCGAGCCTTCCGTCTGGGCTCCATTAGACCATTAGACCATTAGACCAAACATGCGGTTCCTTTCAACTGATCAAGGAGGAGAAATTATTACATATCATACACATGCAACACTTTTTTCTAAGATGCAACAAACTGTATCTTACTGTCAGTAGTGGAATAATCTCTTATAATCTCTTATATGGTAAGGAACAACTCAATGGTACAGTATATTTCAGTCACATTTCCTAATTGTGGAAACATAGGAAATGAAAAGCTTCCCTCTGCAGGGCACAAAAGTCAAGTTGTAAATTTAGGCTTGCCAAAACATTTTACAGGAAGGCATAATAATTACTCAATATTCCATGTCACGTAAGTAGTTATTACTGCTTTTACAAAACCCTTTTTTGAAAAGTCACCTTTAACTTATGACTGCAGTGTTTTGGCTCCATATCCACTTTGCGCTGCACACAGTAGAGCTATGAATGTTTGTTGGCCAGAAATTAATCCCTTCAACTTCATTAATTGATAATGCTATTAGTTCATTTAATCATGAAGTTGTTAGTTCAGTTTAAAGTATCAGTAGGTCAGACAGAAAAGAGGACTCCTACTAGTCCTACATCAATGTATGCTTTACCTGCATTTGATTTCAGAAATGAATGTTGTCAAGCAATATGATATACTGTAAATTATTACAGGATAAATTCACTGACACAGTTGAAAAGACTTTAGTTAAGTGAAAAAACATGTATAGCACATGTTATCAACCACTGTTTCTGTACAGGGGGAATTTGAAACTGGGTTTTGGCAGAAATAACCATACCCGACCTTTTGAGTCTCCCCCCCCCCCACACCTTTGGAGGTCAAAGTTTTATAACACCGGTGTAGTAAATCTTAATTAACAATGCTATTGGTGTTTGTATTTTTTGGAGCTGCAATAATGAAACTCAAGTGGCCAAATAACTACCAGACAATGTAACAATATTTAACAGTTGGTTACGTTTTCGGTAGGTTTGCTTTCTTGCACATATCACAATCTGTCAATTCCCTCGACTTCTTGGTGGGTGTTTGTGGCAATTAAGGGGGGGGGGGATCAAATCTCAAACCTCTCCCAGGTGCCAAATTTCATCACTTCAAAGGATAAGTGCTGTCAAACCTGCTCTGATTGTTGACCATTCCACTGGCAATGAAACAAGGGTGAGTTAGGATCTAGCGTTCTGCAGGAAGTGGTGAAGTGCCACTGGTTTCATCAACAGTGATCATTCCATGACAGATGGACTGTTGAATAATATACTTATAGAGAGGTTAGTAGGAGTTAAATAGGTTTCATCACTTCAAATGACAAGTGCTGTCAAAGCTGCTCTCCCACAGCACCATGACTGAAAGTACACTTGCATGGGCTACACTGCATAATTTAATGCAACAGGCAAGGTTTCATAGTTCCTAATAGCCATTTAAATGGTAGTACAGTGGGCTGAATCAGTGCGTGTTAATATGAAACACAGCACACAAAAAACCATTATCACCAAGTCATGGTGAATTACCAGAAGTTCCATTATGATAATCTACTGTGCTACATTTTGTTAAAGAAGATTTCCCAATGGGATATGCAATACAATTTGCAACTTCTATAGCTCAACACAACAAAAGGTCCAACCTTAATTTTACCTGACTTCAACTGGGGCTTCCCTTATCAACAAAGGCATGATTCATCACATTACAGCTGCCAAACATAATGTGTACACAAACACTCATACTTTTGTAATTTTTTGCTTTGGTTTGTTGATATGGAAACATCATGCATGTCCTATTAAACATTAAAATGTAAAAAAAACCTCATACAATATTGACCATTAACAAGAACTACTGTTTTTGAATGAATAAATATTCATTCATGAGGTACCTTTGCTATAAGTAACATGGAAAGAGGAGACATGAGCTAAGCTTTAACTAATCCTTCCTTTGTTCAACTTTCAGTTCCATTGACAGTTCTAACATGTTAAGTTAGAGAGCCAAGAGAAAACTCACTTAGTAAAAATTTGACCCTTGTACTTGAGAAAAAAAATAGATGTTAAAGCATTGTATTGTAAATCACTCTGTTATTCAACTAAAAAGAGTGTGGTTAAAGATCTGGACTATTTATAACAATTACACACTCAGCTGGAAGTATTGTAAACACAAATTGGAATTTGACTGAGTTAACCTCACTCTGGATAAATCATCACAATACCACAACTGATATCCAATGTACATAGTGTGAGTGGAATTTGTTTTTAACTTTCAAACCATATGCCAAATAAGATTATTCTACCACTAAAATGAATTTTATGGCCAGGACAGTCAAGTCACTTTGGCTTATAATGAAATACTGTATTAAACCTGGAGTTAATACTGCACCCTGGTGTAGAAGCTACATCACAAATTAAGTTTCCATTACATGGAACAACTTACAGCACTACATTGCAATACACTGCATAGCATTACAGACTTCACCATGTCATCCACGATACCTACATGTATGATATATATTACACATGAGGTGTGAAGAAGAGTCAAAATTATAGACTCATTTTTTTTAATTTACACTGTACTTGCACACAGAGTGAATTCCACTTGGTCAGTGAACACAATGATCAAGAGCAATACTTTTTTATGCAGGGCAGATAAGTAGACAAAATCTTGAACTATCTGTCCTGCAGAAAAAAAAGGGGGGGACTGCTTTGTGCACAGGCACAATGGAATGCCACTGTTGTAGCTATGCCAGTTGGGACTAATTGAGTAAACCTTAACTACACATTTCCTGACCAGCAGAAACTTTTATTAAGTTACAGCTTGCTGACCTAAACCAAAATCAAGTTCTGAAAACAAGTTACGTAGTGCCCCTTTTAAAATACTATTTTAATGTTTGCTTCTTTTTTTTTTTTCAAAAGAATACGACACAAAAAAATATGAGCAAAAGAGAGCCATGTGAAGCCTTGCAAATATGCTATAAAGACCTTGGGAGCTTCAGAGCTTCATCTTCCTTGATCCCATCATGACGCTGCCCTGAATGCCAAGACCCACATTCCTCTCCCCTCTCCCTGCCTCCTCCCTCCACCCTATTATCAAAAACTGTTTGCTAGCTTATTATACCATACCCCAAATTTAGAGTATGTCAGCTTGTACTCTCTCATTGCAACCCTGATTATAAGGTCCGTTCAAGACTGATAAACAATGTGATGATGAATGGATGAATGCTAGAAAATAGACATCAAGATTGACCAAAGATCAGATGAAACAGATAAACAATCACAACAGATGGAAAACTGATTGCGTTCAAATTGTTGATAAACTACACATCCTGGGTTGTTTGAAGGCTGTCAATTCTCATCCCAAACTACAATTTTGTAGTGAGTCCACAGATATTCCCTCTGAAACAGCTCTTTGATTTACAGTGATCAAATTCAAGAAAATGCAGAGAAATGCCACAAATCTTACACAGCATGTACTGTACTGGGATAGTTCTGATTTTACATTGGGGTCTTGTATATATTCACCCTGAAGCAGTAAACTGAGATCGTGTCTGAATGGTGATGAAATTTAGACAGCTGGCTTTAAATTTTGAGGCATGCGAGTGCAATTGCATGCCCATCACCCTCCCCAAATCACTGTGAGGAGTGTGATTTTCTGCACACATAGAAGAAGACGGGAAAATTTAATAAAACAGCACATCCACCACATTCCTTAATTTCCTGAGGAGTTCAATTTGTAGCACACCTGGTTAATTGGAAACTCAAAGTCTGTAGACAGTTGTGGGAGTTATGTGAAAAAAAAAATCAACTTCCCTGACCCCTCCATTTATATCACCTGTGCTACGACTAAAGCAAACGGGATCAGCGATTTCAATTGTCCCATCTTGAGTCTTCTCACGTTCAGAAACTTTTCTGGTTTTGATTTCATTCTTTCCCATTAACATCAGTGCATCAAATTGACAAGTCATTGCATCAAAATTGCATCATATCGTGGCTTTGGCAGAAACAATGATTAACACAGATCACTATGACCCAAGTAAAACTTAAGTCATTCCTTGTCCCAAATAATACTTTTTGTAGTAGTCCACAGAAACTCTAAACTGGCAAAGCTCTCTGATGGCCAGCAAGCTAAAAAATGCTGCGTACTGTAGCTCATGTCACATACATGTAGCATGCACTATACTGAGAGTGTTTGATTACACACTGGGGTCCTGTATACTCACCCTGAAGCTATAAACTGAGATTGTGTCTGAATAAGGTGATTAAAAAAAAATAAGGTGTTTAGGAGAATTGGAACTGGGGTGAGAGGATTAGCCTTTAGTGTGCAAAAGCAGTTATCCTAAATTTTTTTCAAAACTACAGCTTAAACTATTTTCTCAAGGTAAACAAAGCAGTTACATTTTGCAAATTTCACAATTTTCACAATATGAAATATTGTCCCATGATTCTCTTGGACCTTCCTGAAACTGGCTAGTCTACTACAAGCATTTCAAGTTGAAGGCACAGCATTTACCCTTTCCTCGTTACAACTTAAAATGAACATTTCTGTTAAACTTAACATACTTCACCAAATCATCCTGACTTTTGTTTCACTACTAAAACAGTAAGTGCTTACAATGTACACATTTTTTTTTTCACACTTCAAATCATAAGTAGTTAGGTTGTGTAGGAAGGCACTACAGACACAACACAGCACATATAAATATAGTTTTGTTTTCTTTGTATTTTATTCATCCCGGAAATCAGAAAGGAAACTCATTTTATAAGGATGGGTTTCATGCCTGATATTTTACATCTGACAACCACAGACAGGTAAATCATTTTATATGCCAAGTTATGCTTCACATAGATCTACAGGATAATTGTAGTTCAATGTCAATTACTCAGGAACTCAAAACAGAGAAATTTCAATGATTCACAGGAAGCATTATAAGTCAACTACTGCACCCTGTCTTGTTGCTACAGTAAGGGAATGGCAGATTTGAATTAATACACACATTGCGTATTTGCATTGATTAAGTACCCAAAATGACAAAAGGATCATTTAACTATGAGTATGAATGAAAAGGAAGAGTAACCTTAGGAGACCTTAAAAGGGAAGTATTTGCAAAAATTTAATTTTCATATGTGAAAGAGGAACCAAATCTTCACAGTGTGATGAAAGTTCCATTCAAATCAGACATGTATTTCTCAAGATATCGGTAAATGAAGTCAGTAGATTTGGGTTCCAAAGTGATGTTGAGGGCAGCAGAGCTTATATTACTTCCTCACATTGACAAGGAGTGTTTTGCTTCCCTTTGTTTTATCAGACTGTTGTGTTGACCTTGGAGTTAACTGGAATAGGACCTCCCTGTGGGGGATGCAAAGTTTGTTAAGTTCTCATGCCACTTATGCAATCACATTTTAATAATATGAGATTGTTAAAAAGAAAATCGACTCTAAGGTTTAAAGAAAAACTTGCAGTGAACTTGCTTCAAGTTCACTGTTTCTTGAAAATGTGAAAACTTTACATGCTCATATCTTGAGAACCACACATTGAATTTCAATGCAAAATTTTAAAACCAAAATGCTTAGAATAAGTACCCCTCTAACATACCAGATCCCGTTGTGACCTTACTTATTTTGAAGAAAAAGCTAAGTAACACACTTTTCAACTTTTTTCTCATCAAAGTATTTTTCATTACCTTTTATGACTTTACTATTGCATATTCAAGGTAAACCAAGCAGTTATTTTCAGTAAATTTCATATTTGAAGAGAAAAAACATTGTCACATGACTCCCAACAGCCAATCATGAAACTGGACAGTCTACTACACTTCTTCAATTTGGGAAGACTGCTCCTGCCCTTTAATAAGAAACCTCAAGGAACCCAGGTCTGGTAGGCTTCTATGCCTGCATTTTTGTCATCTATGTCATTTCCAAAAGTAGCACAAACAGGAGCAGGCCCTGAGTTTAAGAATCTTCAGGGTGTGCAAATCACATTCCTCAGAAAATTAAGGAGGGTGGTAAACAGTTTTTATAAGTGTATATGAGCTCCAATTCTTCAGCTATGTGTGCAAAAACTCAAACTCCTCACAATGATTTGAGGTGACTGATGGTGGGCAATGGCAATCGCACTCCTCAAAATTCAAGGCCTGCCGGAGGTATATAAACTGACTACTGTACTAAACCTTTGTTTAAATTCTAATGTTGCAAACAGCTTATATAATTATGCTGTTACAATGTTATCAACATACAATGTTATCAACATCATATCCATTTCTGAGGTCAGGGGCAATCATTAAACAAATGGTTAAGCCAGAAAACATAAAAAATTTTATGTGTTATTATATTGCCATTAATATACAGTACATGAGAGTTAGTATTCCCTGATGTACTCATCATGAATGTTGCATGAGGATAGCAACAATTACACTTTTAGGAAAATGATGTATGCCCATAGTGTATCTAACTCTTACTCCGGAAACTGCCAAACACCCCCATGGCTACATTAGTTGTGTCTAATAATAAATACAAAAGCATTGTGTTGAATATGATAATAAAGTGACATTTTCTAAATCCAGGCCTACAGTGAATCAGTCATGTAACACCTGACCAATCTTGCATTAGGTCTTTTAATCTGTATAATTGCTACGTGTGCTTTCACGTGAATTTGCCATGTACTTAAAAGCCACATACCAGTCAGCCACAGACACAACATGATGAAGTATGTATGTCAAACTGCAAATTCGCCATGCTGTTTCCTGCCATAACAGAATCAAACCACTGATAATGAAGTTAGTTACATTGGAGTTTTACAGCTCAGTTTCTAACCATTTGGTTAAAAAGTTGGGCTGGCCACGATCTTTTTAACAGTTGTGGATCCCTGGCTTGTTTTCTCATTGCTTATACTGAGCACCAAGCACAATGGCAGAAGATTCCATTTGAAAATTCTATGGTATGACCAGGCCAGGATTTGAACTCTCAACCTTCCTACTCCAAGTCAGATGTTCTAACAACTTGACCATGCAGACATTGATGGTGAAACATACTTAACTAACACTTAACTAAGTGCAGCATACTGTTGCTGCCTTGTATGTTCCAAAACTCTGTCCTGAAATGTAGAGATTATTCAATGTCTTTTGCAGTTTATGGTAAAATATCAAGTAACAGTGGTTGCACTGGCTAAAAGGGTCACCCGTTAAAGGAGTGAACACATACATGAATCTTAAATCAAATTAGACATCTGCTTCACCTTGTGTAGACTTGTAAAGTGATGGACAACATTCAATGAATTTCCCCTGAACAAGTTTTCTTTGTAAGGGAACTGATGTCCTCTGTGCAGGATTCTCGCATTCCTTTCGAAAATCATACACTGTAAATTTAAAACCCTGGGTTTGGGCAACTTCAATACCTTAGACAAGGCTCTATTCACAAACCCTTAAGGCAATGCTGTAACCCATTTACCTTACAATCCTGCAATCCCAGAGCTATTCTATTTGAATTTAAAAAGTTGACATTTTAGGTCAGCCTCTTTGCAAAAAACCTTGGTTTAACTTTTGTATGATAGCAATCGTTTAAGCAGAGTAAAGACAATAACAGAAATGGGTTGAGTAACACTGAACAGTGGATAAGTTAACTTGACCAATTACATGTTACTGTATACTGATGTAATACAGTATGAGTGTGCACTGTGTGCTGGGCAATGAAGCAATTAACACAATGCAAATGATGGTACGGTACTACTGTATTTTCACCCGCTCTTTCCTTAAATGTTAAACAGACATGTCTGAGTAGTCTTTTTCTTTCACACCCAATAAATATCTTCCCTTCATCTACATAATCTAACACATTGCACATATCAGCAGATTGCTAGTGAAGGCAGGGTGGGGTGGGATGCCTGGTAAAAATTTTTTTAAGTTAAATCTCTTTTCTACAGTTCAGCCACCACTACAGTACATGCAACAAGACATGAAACTTCCTTAACTGTCTTACTGAAGTACAAAACGGTAAATTGAATGAAGCAGCATTTGCTGGGAAAATGTAGTCATTTTGTAGCAGTTATTTATATAATCTGGGAGGGTTAGCACAAAAAACCCATGTTTCAATTCTGAAGATTCTGCTAGGTAGGCAGAACTGTTAAAGCAACAAAATAAATACTTCTACTGTACGACTAAACTCATAAGATGGAAAGAATAGAAGAAAATGAAACAACTTTGGTATTCACAACATTAAGCAAAACTAACTCATCCATTTATAAAAATAACCACCAAGAACAATTGAGTTAAATGCATTACTGCCAGCAAATACGGCTTAAATTGAAAATAGCACAGCTACATAAACAAAGCTTGAATTTAGGTATACAATTAAGAGCTTAAAGATATCAAATTAACTCCTACTAAACCTTCAAACTATATAAAAGGTAACTTTTAAAAAGAACTCAAACACAAACTTGTTACAAAAGAAAATTATGCAGATTGGTTTCCTGATTTATAACAACCTTCCTGGTCTTAAAAAAAACTTGAACTGACTGCACGGCCAAGTGGTTAGAGCATCCAGTTTGCAGTCGGGAGGTTGGAAGTTTGAGCCCTGGCCTGGTCATAAACAAGACTTTAAAAATGGAACCTTCTGCAATTGTACTTGGTGCTAAGCATAAACAATGGAGCAGGGAAAACAAGCCAGTGACCCACAACTGGAAAAACAGCCGTGGCCAACATCGGCTTGAACCAATTGGTTGGAAACTGGGCTGTAAGTCTCCATACTGTTAATGGTCACAGCTCACTTTCATGTACTTAGGCTTGATCAATACTTTTAACTCTAAAGTCATTAATTTAACATTTATATATGTTTATGCTGTATAATTTTGTTCACATGCAACAAATGCAATAGGCTACTGTTTCTATTGCACAAACAAACAGGCAACAACAAAAAGTCCTTCCAACTAAGAACTACAATTGGATAGTGGTTGGAAGATACTTGGATGCAGAGTCAAGGTCTGGAGCCAAGATAGAGTTTCACATCCAGGGATATAGCTAGCCAAATTTGAGTGCTGGGTAATTGTCTGATCTGAGGAAGCACCTCACCCCACCCCCACCCCATGGAATCTATCCCATTTTTCAACTATTTATTCTTCACTTTTTCACCTCATTTTACGGGTACTTTAGAGAGAGTGAATTTTGGACTTGTTTTAGTCTTTTATCTACCTAGTCAGTCAGATTCATGGTGGGTGGGGAGAGGTGTATTTTCTTGGAGTGCTGGCTGGTAATACAGTATGTAGTTTTGGGTTTCACTGCCCAGCACCACCCACTGTAGTTACGTCCCTGGTCACATCGCATCCTTGCAGTGGTTTTCAAGGGAGCCTTTACAGCACAAACGTGCACTTTCTACCCTACAGTAGATTGAGATTCTGACCCACCTCACAGCTCACACTCTCTAAAACCCAGGGGAAACCCTGCACTTATTTCTTCATGGCACTACAGCCCAGGGACATTGGCTGGACAAAAATTAATATTATTTCTTCGTAGTGGAATGGGCACCGCTGATATAGCCACTATGTACAGTACAGGGTCATCAGTTTTTCACTGAATTTAATAAAGAAATCAAGCACGAAGGGCTTACTATTGAAGAGTTGTACTCAAAATTATTGGTCAGGGGATTTGATGAAGTAATCATTAAATTTCAAGGGTAATTATTGTGTGACAGGTTATTCTTTACTTAGTCAACCAATGTAAGCTCCTACAACACTCACTGATCCTCCCACTATTTGAACTGTTGCAGTAATTGGACTGTGTAGCCTAGACTCACCCAACTCCAATTCAAATATATCTTGAAAGCTTCTGTCACTGCGGCTTTGACTCCATTACCAAAACATATCTTGATAGTTGTTTTCACAGCCACTCCAACCTTACTTTCAAATATATCTTGAAAGTGTTAGTTCTCAAACCAGTTAACTGTCTGTCACTGCCACTCTGACTAGGCTACAAATCAGTGGACTTAGAATATTTTTGAAACAAAAGAGATCACTTGGGCAATCAAGTCACACATGTTGTGTCTTTCTCACAACCAGTGGCAAGTGTATACGGACACAGGATTTCAATTGCGCCCTCACTTCCTGATACTGCGACTCCTACTCCACCATCCACATGCATCTTAAATGAGCAGTTCCAAAAGGTTTTCACCCGTGAGAATGTCACCTTACCTCCAGTTGAAGCGAACACCATACCCACCATGTCTGATATTGAGATATCCCTAGATGGTGTTGTGAAGTTGCTCAAGGAGTTGAACCCAAACAAAGCTACAGGTCCTGACGGTATACCGGCTCATGTTCTGAAACTGGCCACTGAGGAGGTTGCTCCTGCCCTCTGCTCCATTTTTCAAAAATCACTGGACACTGGTCATTTACCTCCCTCTTGGTTATGTGCCAATGTTAGTCCTATCTTTAAAAAAGGTGACCGTTCCCTAGCCTCAAACTATAGGCCGGTCTCTCTTACCTCGATTTGTTGCAAGGTCCTGGAATACATTATACATTCTCATATTATGCATCACTTTGATAACCACTCAGTTATCACGAACAGGCAGCATGGCTTCAGACAATGCCATTCTTGTGAATCTCAATTGATCTTAACAACCAATGACCTAGTGCAGTCTTCTCTAGATCTTAGATCCCAGACTGACATGATTATCATGGATTTTTCTAAGGCTTTTGATACGGTTCCTCATAACCGTCTGCTTTGTAAATTACAAAACTATGGTATTAAAGGCAACACCCTTAACTGGATTGCTAATTTTCTTAAGTCCCGGAAGCAGAGAGTCGTAGTGAGTGGTGATTTTTCTGATTGGGTGGATGTTATCTCTGGTGTTCCCCAAGGTACAGTCTTGGGTCCCCTGTTGTTTTTAGTTTATATTAATGACCTGCCCGATAATATCTCTTCTGAAGTAAGACTTTTTGCTGATGACTGTGTAATTTATAGACAGATAAAGAATAATCTTGACCAGGTTCAGCTGCAAAATGATCTAAACACCCTCTCTGAGTGGCAAAATAAATGGCAAATGCACTTAAATACCAAGAAGTGCTTTTCTATGAGGATTACTCACTCAAGGAAACCCAAGTTTTTTAATTATACTCTAGATAACGATACCCTGGAGCCTGCCGATTGCCACACTTATCTGGGAGTTGACATCTCTAATGCCCTTACCTGGAATAGACATATTAATCGTATCACTTTGTCAGCAAATAGGTCTTTGGCTTTTATTAAAAGAAATTTATACTCCTGCCCCAAGAGTGTCAAAGCTAATGCCTATCTCACACTTGTTAGGCCTTTATTGGAGTATTCATCTTCTGTTTGGGATCCCTACACCACTTCCCTATCCAATAAGGTTGAGCAAATTCAGCGTAGGGCTGCTAGGTTTGTTTATAATGACTATTCCCCCCATAGTAGTGTGACTGAAATGCTAAACGACCTAGGGTGGGATAGTCTCAAAAACAGGCGTACTGCCAACAGGCTAGCAATTCTTCACAAAGCCAGATTGGGCCTCCTAGCCTTGCCACTCAACAACCTACAACCGGCCCGGCAGCCCTCTAGGCATCACCATTCTAATAGCTTTACAAATATAGCAACAATAAGGACTGCTACAAATACAGTTTCTTTCCTCGGACCGTCAGAGACTGGAACCTACTCCCCCAGAACATTACAGATCTCGAGGACCCCAAGCAATTCAAGAGCGCAGCCTTGAGGATCCTCAGACGGGACGACTAACTACATGCGCACACTCAACCCTGCACGTTTGACTCCACCAGGAGTGTTGTGCAGTATTTTTCCAGATCCAGATCCTTCAAAAGTGTGGTATATTCTATAATTTCTTGAAGTCTCCTGGTGCTTGCTCTGAAACATTTTGCCTCAGAAAGCGCCTTAAATAGTATGTATGTATGCATATATTTGTCGGATATTAAAAAAAATAAAACTGATAACAATTGTTTCAGGATAGAGATGGTAAAATTAGTTGACAAATGAGCTGTTTATGCCGTGATCAATTTTCCTCTTGATTCCTGACATTGCAATGGGAAAGGAGGGCCCCAGACTGTAAATTTTTTTTGTGCGCGGGATACTAAGACACTAAAAAGCATACTAAAACATGTATGCTGTGCCGCAAGTACAGTATGCCACACGTACTAGTATGTGTATGGACTGTACAGTAGAATTTCCCTATCTATCCTATGAAAAGATAAACTTGCGTGGGGCATACATGCGGCACTTACGTACAGCATACCACAGGCGTTCTCAGCATAAATGTGCATACACTACACAGTATAGAATATGTGTATGTATATGGATACTACTGGGAATGCGATGGCTGTGGTAAATGCCGTACATACTGTATGTAGGCTAGAGGTCTTTTGAATTTAGTGACGGCACAATTGCCAGGAGAACAAATTAAAATCACTAAAAGCTGAGTAACAGTTTTACAAAAAACTGGCGAAGTGTGTGGATGGAAAAACAAGGCAGCTTGTTTGCGCAGGTGGAATGCACAGGCCAAACTTTACAGTCTGGAGGAGGGGCGGTGTGCACTGTTGAAGAAATTTCCTTATTGGCTAATGAAAGCTCTAATCCCTATCCTAATCCCTAACACTACCAAAGAATACAATCAATACAATACAATGGTAACCTCCAATGAAGAAACACCTTGTCAAAAAGTGCGCATCTACCCACGGCGGGGTTTGTACCCCACTGTGGCCAAGGACTCTAGTGTGGAGGAAAACGAAGTGGACGTACAAATAGAGTCCTGTTCAAGGACTAGGCTAAGCATTAGCTAGTACTGGTCTAGCCTAGGCCTTGACCTGGCCTAGGCAAGGCCTATCATGTTTATGTAGCTAACTGTAAAGTTATGCGAATAACACTGAGTGTTTCAAAGGGAAAGCTCAACGCCAGAGTAACAGAAGAGTATTCATATCGTTATAGTCTTGTAAGTCGGGGTTGCTGTTGTTAATCTAATGAGTAATGTTAGTGTCACAACCTTCATGTTGCATGCACTATGAGTATGACTATGAGTATGAGTATGGGTATGACTAACGTTATGCCTTAGCCTACACTGTCACTGTGCGACTCACTGTGTAGTCAGTACAACAATACATTCACTTCACGAACTGCCAAATTGGAAGCCTAACGTTTATAGTGTTACTCAGTTTTGGTCAGGACAGCTTTCTCTTACCTTGTAAACATCGCCATACGTACCGCTCCCTATTCTTTGAAGGAGCTCAAAGTCATCTAAAGGATTCTTCCGTGATATCTCCATCCTTACTAAAATTTTAACCTCCAAAGAGATAGGTATTCCGTTATAATCCAAGTTTACGGTGAAAATTCCATCGTTCAGTGGGAGAGATCTGTCACGGACCAACTAGCTGTAACGTATAGCCAGCTAGATATCATACGAAGTTGCTGCTGATGATGACCTTCTTTGAGCTGAGGCATTTACTTCCTGTCATGCGCAACAATGCACCTGTTTCACCAGCTGGGGCTTGCTGGCAGGGTTGAAATCAACCCGATAAGAGGCTTTATCTTTTTAAATCTTTTGATGGGCGGATCAAGGATTCAGTCAAACTAGATAAGGTTTGCCACGGTCCACCATTCGCCGATTGGTCCGTTATTTCATAAGTTCATTAATACTGCTCAGATCCCACCCGCCGATAAGGAAAGCCCGTGCGTCGCTGGGCTTCCAGATGTTAGGATCCGAGCGTCAGTGGAAAGTCCGTCCCCTTTTCAAGAAATTGTGAAAAGAGAAGGAAAAGCAAGAAAAGGAGCACTCATTCAAGCTTTGTCCCCCTATCAAAATACCCTGACGCGCCTCCTGCTCTTATACTGTTCATACTCTACCCCTCATCAGTGTAAGAGAATGAATGATATAACTATATCCACCTGTGGTGTCAGTGAAAAGCTTTTGGTCTTAAAATCAACAAGGCCATTGGACCAGATGGCATCCATCTTTGGGTTCTGAGAGAAATTGCCACCGATTTTGCACCTGTTTTAAGCCATCTCTTTCAGCAATCCCTCACAAAAGAATGCATTCCAGAGGATTGGAAGACTGCAAATGTTTGCCCTATTTTCAAAAACGGTGCCAGTTCCCTACCTTGTAATTACAGGCCTTTTCTCTTACATGTGTCTGCTGTAAATTTAATTGTTAGAACATATTATTGCTTCTAACCTTATGAACCATTTTGAAACATATAACTTGCTCTCTCCCACCCAACACGCCTTTCGTAAGTCTCATAGTTGCGAAACACAACCCGTGTCGATAATTGAATTGAGGACTGGGCTTCCTCCCTGGATGCCCATAAACAAATTGACGTGTTTATCTTGGACTTTGAGAAGGCCTTCGATACTGTTCCTCATGAACTGCAAGCTAAGACCAAGATGTATACACTTGGTGTTTCAAAACAGATTCTTCGTTGGGTTGATGACTTTCTTGGTGATCGTAGACAATCTGTTGTTGTCAATGGAACGCGGTCTCCCCCGATACAGTTTTGTCTGGAGTTCCCCGGGTCTGTCCTGGGATCGATACACTTCTTGGTACATATCAATGTGATATTGTCGATGTTGTTTCTTCCAAGGTTCGCCTTTTTGCAGATGATTGTGTCTGCTACTATATTATTGAGTCCGATGACGATTGTCGCAAACTTCAGGATGATATCGAGCAGTTTGGGCAGTGGGCTTTTACGTGGAGCATGAGATTTCAGCCCACTAAGTGTAGCGTTATTACTTTTGCTCGGAAAAAAACTCCTATATTTTTTAGGTATGTTCTTAAAAGGATTGAGCTCCCAAGGGTAGATAGTATTAAGTATCTAGGAATTACCATCACTAAAGATCTAAACTGGGATAAGCATATCCAGAATATCTGTAACAAGGGAAATAAAATTCTTGGTATTTTGTATAGAAACCTGTCTTCCTGCCCTGGTGATGTCAAGTTAATGGCTTATAAAGGAATTCTCAGGCCTGTGCTGGAGTACGCCAGTACTGTTTGGGACCCTCACCAGGTCTACCTGTGTGACAAGCTTGAGAGCGTACAAAAACGGTCAGCTGGATTCATTGCCTCTGACTATTCTAGAAAGCCAGGATCAATGATCAGTCTCCTTAAGGAACTAAACCTTTTGCCCTTAACCGAAAGACGGAGACAAAGTAGATTGATCCTTTTTTTTTTCCAAAGGTGTGTTTGGCCAGGCTCTCATACCTGTTGATTGTCTCCAGCGGCCTACTCGTAGAACCCGTTTAATGCACGACTTCCATTTCTGTCTCCCACATACTAGTTCAAACTGTTACAAATTTATTTTTCTGCCTCGAACCATAACGGATTGGAATCGTCTTCCCAGGGAGTTGCCTCTAGTGGCAACTCCCTGGTCTTCCCCTCAACTGCTCAATGAAGGTTGCCTCTATCCATAAGGACCCTGTCACTTATATTATTGTGCATATTTAGCCTTCTGTAGCCTCTCGGCGTATGCGTGGTGAAAGAATGTCCATTGGATGTGTCACCTTTTTGAAGAAGAAGAAGAGAGATCACGAGGCCAAACTCATGTCGCTTTTTGAATACGGCGACACCCCACAACCGCAGAAGCTTTAAAATAGCGACCACCCGAGACAAAACCGAAATCCCGAAGCAACTTTGTAAGGCAAAATTGAAGGTCTACAACTATTTTGGAAACTCGCCTATGTTTAATGAAAATTAAAGCCATTAGTGAACGACCATGGCAGAGTGCACAACTTTAACCAACAAACACACATTAAAGACTTGAAAACCTCTCCATGCAGAATCCACACGTAACTTTTTTTTAGAAGAATGAATAATTTCTTTTGCAAACTTTTGGAAATCCTGTCACGCATTCGAAACGATCTACCTTTGATTACGTCTTATGACAATTTATCGTGGAATACTAGCTAAGACACTTATCTTCAAATCAGAAATAGACTATGTACAGCTCCATCTGTCCATCCGCCCAGGTCTGAAGGGAAATAACATAACATAACAGGTTTAAGGGCACAGGAGGGCTGTAAAGGCCCCATAAGATGCCCTGTAATCCAACACCTAACCCAAAAACCCAAAAACAAAAGCAAACCACCAACACCTAACGAGCCCAGAAAGATTAAATTCTACCACAGTCATGGGAAAACTTGTCAATATTTATCTTAAAACGGTGCACTGATGTGGAGTTAACAAGCCAGTCAGTCAGACTATTCCACTCATTAACAACCCTTTGAAAGAAACTGAACTTCCTGAAAATGACTGATGATTATAAAACAATTACTTGATATTTAGGCCTTCATTAAGAATACTTAAAGGGACGTGATTTTAAATACTTGTGTACATAAAATTATGAATCGATTCATTATACAACTATAAATAGCCAGAGGAGGTCTATAAGAAACTTGAAATGCTCTGATATGTACCGAAACGCCTTGAAATAACTAAAAATTACTATGGAAATGAAGATATACAACATAAAGAAATCAAAGATACTTAGTGGGGGGACAAGGGCAATTTCCCCCTCCCCGGCTCTAAAAAGGGAAAATTCGGAAATTTGCTATTTGTGATAACACAAATACGGTATTTTATAGGTCTTAGATAACACTGTGTAGCCACAACGATCTTTGGTAACTGTGTAATCACAGACTTGCCTTTAAGAAATACAGATTCTTCAGTTAACTTGAACTTTTCACCTTTCCTTATACAGGGTATCCAGAATCCAAAATTTTCTCCAATACAAAGCTCCACATTTTTAAAACTTTGCTGAATAAGGCCAGAGATTTCTGCGCGCTTCGCGCGCCGCAAATCACATCCCCAGAGAAATAGCATTCACACTTAGATGAAAAAATCGGAAAATTTGGGTGCTGCTCGCCCCCTTCCCCCCTTCCCGAAAAACTTTCTACTTCAACGTGTTAATCGTCTTGTCTTTGAGTTGTTATATGTTGATAAATTAACACACCCTATACCTTAACTGTACAAAGATTCGCTTTAAACACTTAAAGTGCTGTTAAGTGTTACTTTGTATATTAAGGATTAAGGATAGATAATTCAAGTGGCGTTTTTATTAGGGTGCACATATCAAAACAGTGACAGCAAAAGACCCGTCAGATGTCTGCGAACGGGGACCGGAAATAGATACCGGTATGTGACGATGTTTTCTTTTGAAAAGTAAAGCTATTCCTTTACATTAGAAGATGATGTGCCTGATCAAACAGTCACACAATAGGTTTGATTCGGATTACCAAGAGTAAAGTACAAGGAAGAGCGAAATTTGTTTAGAGAGAAAATACATCAACTTAGACAGAATGCCAAATTTTAATTGAGATAGTTGTAACGTGATTATTCCGCGTTAACCCAGAGTCAATAATTGCTTCTAGAACAGTTGTATTATGAACCCTTTTGAGAGAATAACCATCTATTAAAATATTAAACGGAAAATTATTTAAGATGTCATTATTTAAAACAATAAAGTTGTTCTTGTGCATATTGAGAGGAAGTCTGTTGACTGAAAACTAGAAGTAGAATTTTGTAAGTTCCAGGCAAATTGTGGAATTCAACAACCCGAAGTCAGCCAGAATTGAAATATTTTCAACCCGAAGTCAGCCAGAATTGAAATATTATATTTAGGCTTTGCCTAAAGAAAACCGAAGTATGGGTGTTTTGTTAAGAAAACAACAATGAAGAACACTTTGTTCGTGCTGAGGAAAGTAAATAGGATGGGATTTTATGTACTAAGGTTAATGGTCTTCCTCATTCCAGCAATATCGATTTTCTCAACTAAGTTATTCCTAACCATGAAAATTGTCTTGATCACCGAGTCCTTGTGCAGACGCCAGCCCTATTATGTCCTGAGCTGGAATTGCATATGATAAAATGCCATAATATGCAATCAGAATGCTTTCTGACAGTCTGAAAATCTAATAGAATAATGTGACTGAATACTTAAGTTACACCTTTTGGCTTTGAGCCCCTTCCGCTATACCAGGGGAGAAGCCATTTTTTTTTTCTGGCGGCAAAATTGACTCATCGTGTCTATTTTTGACTCCCGTCCTGGAGAAGGGTTGCAAGAATAGGGGACGTCCACTTCACCTTCCCCAGTTTTTCGCTGCTTCTTTAGCCTAGATGCAAAATGGTGCTTTACTTTGCTTTTCAAGTTGTACTAGATCAATCTGTTGAAATGTCCTGGTTCATGATGCAAACATATTTTGAAGATTGTACAAATTTTTCCACGGAAGTGCCGAAAGCTTTCCTGAAACTCACTTTCACACCACACATAACATTGAAATAAAACATACATTAGAATAATGCGAATCAATAGGCGTACGGGAGCATTTCAGTTTGATGGGCAGCAGACTATTTACCCGACAGACTATCTATTAATTGGTTGGCGCGGAGCTCACAGGAAAGTTTGAAAATTCGTATCCCTCAGAGGGTCGAAAATGGCACTGTCCAGGCTTATATAAGGGGGATCTAAGTAGTCGTTATTTTGAGTTTTCAATTGCAGATTAATATTCTCTTCAAAATTCTGGTAGAAAAACTATGTAAGCGGAGCGCCCGGCAACTAGTTGTCTCAGAGCGTGAAGAAAATTTTTGAAAATCGGAACCCCCAGACAGCCGGAAATGACAAAATAGCATTGAAAGACAAATCACCCGATTTTCATAACCATTGCCCGAATTTGGCTCTGTGGGCAGGATAGATGGCAAACTATTGAGCAATTCACGTGAACACCCTCCCGTCTGTCCAATAAATTAATTTGGCAACCGAAGACTTCCATGCATTTTTTCAACCTTGGCCAGAATATTTAAACATTTCTAGTCAGGCAATTTTTCGCAAGACTGCACTTTGAAGTAGGGGATGAAGAAACCCTTTTCTTTACAAGCTACTCGAATTAGTTGCAAATGTTTGTAATCATTTTTACTTTCCATGATAAATTTACTTTCGACATAGCGTTTTCTGTATTTTGCCCATAGATTTGAAAGTATCAAAATACCCTCCCATTTCGGGCATTTTGTTAAACAAGATTTAAAAATAGGCTAAAGAATGATTATAGTTTCTTTTAAGCCACCGGCTTCCAATTTGGATATTCAACCATTTCGGTCATTGTGTTGTAAAAGACTGAAGTAAAATTCACGAATATTTTCTTTTAGCGCTGCCTGAATGTGCAGAGAATTTTTGGAATTTCGTTGATTTTTCATGAAAATTTTAACGTCATTGTGACGATATTTTTCCTTTGTTTTCTCGCATGTCTTTTTAAGATTTCGGGCACGCTTAGAAATTTTCAGAAAAACCATGCCATTTTTTTTTTAAATTTGGTTATCCGTCCAAAAGTTTTCCAAAGTCCTGTCCGAATTTTTCCCTCATTCCTGCCAACTCGCCTCGTACGCGACTGTGTAAATCATAAACACATCGATACTCCACAATTTTAATGAATAACAGCACGGTACATGATGTGCAAGATGATTAGAACTTAAAAATTCACTTTCCTGCCTTTCATATGCCTTTTTGAATACAAGTATGTTACTATACCTCTTCGAAAATACTGATTCTTGTATATTTTAATCTACTTTTTGGCAGTTTGGGGATATTTTTTTAACAAAGGTTTGGTCAGAAATACTGTTTCCAGAAGCTATGACATCATTAAAGTGTACCTCAAGTCAAAAAATTCAAAAATATATATTAAAAACCATGAAAAAAAATGAATTCTAACAATCCACCTCCCATCTTCATAGGACATTCCTGAGCTGAGACATAAAATGTTGAAGATTATTCACACAAATTAAAATGGTACATTGCGCAATAATTGGTGATGTCAATGTTGATCTACTCAAATTACAATCTTTGTATTTCTTTATTTTTCTGAACGTTACTGTCCCTTGTAGCAAGGTGTGATTGCACTCTTACTCTTACAGGGTGATGTAATTAACTTAGCCCTCTTTGTGCAACATGCTATGCAAGCAAATAGGAAGTGTTCAAGGTCATAAAACATTTCTAATTTCAAAGGAAAACAAAGCAGGTAATGTGAGTTGTACAACAAGAAAGTCACAAATTATTGTGCAATGGACCAATTTGTTTTAAGTCAATAAACTTCAAGAGTTTATATCTCAGCTCAGGAATGTAATATGAAGATGAGGGTTGGACTCATCGAATTCATTTTTCATGCTCTTTAGTATATATTTTTGAATTTTTTGACTTGAGGTACAAATTAATAGCCGAGGTTTTTATTAACTCTTCAGGGAAGTTTTGCCAATGCATCCTGCATGAAAATAAATATTCCGACCGTTCTGCCAGGGGTGGGGCCAGGATTTGCCCGACATGGGGGCCAAGCTACCCGACAGGGGCCAAAATTTCAAGGCCTCGACAGATCCACAAAGTCGATGTTATGTCCCGGTGGAACGAAACTTGGCAGAATTCTAAGGCGCGCCGAGCGCGCCGAAATTTTTGGCTTTCTTTTTTACATTTACTTTTAAAATCTGGACTTTATTTGAAGATAAAATTAAAAATTTTGAAAGAAATTTGGCTTCTTTTATGAAAAAGTTTAGGTGTTTATTGAGGAATCGGTCCTTTCGTAAGGGAAAATCAAAAACGTTATAAGGGCGAAAGCTGAAATTCTTTTGGGGTTTCACATTAAATCATACTAGACCTACGTACTAAGGCTTCAAGACGAGACCAGAAATTTGCCCGGAAAGTTTTTCCCTTCTTTTGAACGAAGATTTGAAAATTAAGAGCTTATTATTGGAGAAATTATTGGTTTTAATGAAAGAAAATTTTGCTCATTGGTAATTTCCATTAGCCTAAGTGATATGCCTTTCAAGAGCAAAATTAGGTATAGTATACCGTTTGATTAACAAAGTTGGCTTTGATTATTTATTGTACGGAGCATCCATCGAAACTGGAAAATTTTGCCACTTTGAACTGTTGAACAATCTAAAGCTGATATTGGAGAAAAATGTAATTTTTGTGACAGTTTTGGGGTTTCATGGAAGAACCTGACGTTCTCATGAGAAAAATCAAGTAGAGGTGATCTGTAGTTTTGTTGATGTTACTGAATGACATCATGCAGATTCAGGCCCTCGGACCATATTGGAACATTCTCCCGAGGAAAAAAGTTTGGCTTCGCATATATTTGAAGTTTCATATTTCATATATTGTCATAGGCGTACGGGAGCGTTTCAGTATGGAAGGGGTAGAATTGTTTTTTGTCTAAAGAAATGTAATCCTGCACGAAAGACTATCTTAGTCGAGTGCACAGAAGTTTTGAAAAATTGGTAACCTCCAGACATCAGGAAATGGCATTTCCCGGGCTCGTAACTAGAATAAAAGCCTGAAGTCATTACTTCCAGATTTCTTTCGCAATAAAATTTTCACTTCATAATACTGCCCCAAAACGAAGAATAATTTTAAGCACGCATTCTTCTAAAAAGTAATCTGTTCGACCAAAACACTATATCTATGCGGAGCGCCACCGCCAGTTGGCGCGGAGCGTACAGAAAGTTGTTAAAATTGTAGCCCCTCAGACAGCCGGAATGCCATTTCCCAGACTTGTAACTAGAAATGAGTAGTCGTAATTTTGAGCTTTCCTTTGAAATGAAAGTTTCACTTCAGTAGAAAAAACCCAACTTGCTAAATGATCAGAAAAGTACCAGATAAAAGGCACCGCCACAACTAGATGCAATGGTCTTGTCTCTTTTCGGGGGAAACTATGTAACGGACTGAACACATGCTAATACGTTTTTGAATGTATGAAGAATCTTCGTTGAATTCAATTGCAAGGTCCACAAAATAGATGGAATTTTTTACGTGACTGGCCGAACTCCAGACTATAAATGGTTTTACTTCCAACGTATTTGAAAATATGGCACGTTACAAGGTGCCTTCAAATAAATTCTCAGTCAGACTTTTGTGGGAGATATTCTCGCACCACTGTTTATCATTTGTGTAGCTGAAAACGACATTGCCGATATTCATTACTGTTGTGAGAATTCGGTTGTTCGGGCAGGCCAGATGGCAGACCATTGGATACTGCATGCACATGAACAGCCTCTGGTCCGTTTTTGCAAGGATAATTCGGAATTATGAGTTTCCTTGAAGAATATGGTCTTCATGTAAGCAAAATCAAGAAGGTCGCCCGAGTGACTGAAGTTTATCAGGCCCACATCTTTTATCGTGGGTTTGTTGATGAAGGCTCCCCGACGAAATTGGATTTTCTCAACAACAGGTGTTGGGTAGCCGTCCCCGACGGGGCGCATGGATTGAAAATGGGATGAGGGATAACAGACCTAGTAAGAAGTGACTAAAACCGATTCAGATATGCGTTAAAATAGCGTTAAAAGGAAAAAACTACTTCTTAAAGAAAAATCATGATCATCCATCTAACTTCAGTCCTTTACGTTTTTCATGTTTAGGCTCCCCGAAAATATTGCCGTCCTTCCCCGACGGGGGAAGAGATAGGACAAGATACATGGAATGAAGTATAACAGAACTAAGACGTGATTAAAATCGATTCCGATATGTATTAAAATTACAAAACAAAGAATATGTTCTAGACTGCTCATCCAGTAACTTCAGTGCTTGTAGGGTTGTTTATTATTTTTTTATTTTTAGGCCTCCCCGACGAAACCGTCGACCTTCCCTGACGGGGGGGGGGCAGTGTTCCCCGACGGGGGCCCTGGCCCCCGGTCCCCCGCTGGCGCCACCCCTAAGTTCTGCTGAGGA
This sequence comes from Holothuria scabra, assembly GCA_037179385.1. Lineage (NCBI taxonomy): Eukaryota > Metazoa > Echinodermata > Holothuroidea > Aspidochirotida > Holothuriidae > Holothuria > Holothuria scabra. The sequence continues at coordinate 28,916,628 of CM074180.1, read as the reverse complement.
TTCCATCCTCAAGCCGCATTCTCGTATACTGTGTGCAAGAGACAGGCGCATGTATATGGCCAATCGAAACCTCGAATCAGTTTCACATCTTTACGAACACTTTGTCTCAATTGTGCTGTTAATCTTCTTCGTCTTAGTTTTCAATATTGTAAAAGATCACACACACATAAAGCGAATGTTTTCCAGTTACAACACCCAATCCGGCAACTTATCTAACATCCCATCTCTGGTTGTTTTCCTTATTTTTTCATTTTTTTTTACTTTGCTCTTTATTTTTTCACCATCCATTGCGTCCCCGAAATTTCTGCGGGAGGTCACCCAGGCTGCCCCTCCCCAGCGCTGGCCACTGGCTACCCCACTGCGATATCCTGGACCCAGCATCGAGACACTTGCCGTTTCATATGAAATATTATGTTGCATCTGCGTTATGAGTTCCGAATTCCGTCATATTGAACGTTATGCAGCACCATCGTCACTAAATTTTCATGTGTTGAGCGGAACATTCGTGTTTTATATACAAAGATTGTTTTGAAACCTTCAATTGACTTTGCAGGTGTGTAACGGAATAAACGAAAAGTCATATAGAAACCTACAATGTAAACAAGTTTGGTTGATACTATTTATAATTTACCTATCGAACCACATGTCAATGTATCATACATGCAAAACCATGGACATAAATAAACGAGGAAAAAATATTACACCTGACAATTAATACGGCTTTTGTATGTGTTTCTTCAATTTAAATTCGAGTAAGGCCCTTTCATGGTTTGCCCTTTGTAGGTTGAGGGTTGTAAAAAATGCCCACGGTAATTCCCGCCTGCCATAAGGGACGACTAAAGACAAGGACGGAAAACGTCACATTGACATTAGTGTTGGTGTGTAGATAAACCTAATCTAACTAACTCAGAGTGAGTAGATAAAGTAAAAAATGAAGCAAAACATGAAACAACTAGCAGACTAGCGAGCAAAATAAAGGAACATATCCCAATTAGCAGGTGTTATAATGCGTCCGTTTGTTCTCACTGAGATAGAGTCCCTCAAAGGAGCACTTTTTGGATATGTTATGGAACGAGCTGAGGTTTTCTGTAAGTTTTTTTTTTTTTCAAATGAAGTACCACTGGTGAAAACATGGGCTTAATTGAAACAATTTTGTGGAAATTATGGGCCTTAGAAGCTGGCGGAGACGTACCGAGATTTTAGTGAAAAACCAGGCTCGGAAAAGGTGGTTTGAACTTTGAGGTGAAATATCAAAAAATGATTTTTAGTGATATTGAGGTATTCAAGAGTTGTTTAGTGAACAAACATTCACAACACAAGAAAACAAAGAATTTGTAAAGATAAAAGCTGATGGACCCCAGTTATGTCCGACTTAATCAGACCATCCCTTGACTTTTCGGATTCGTTTTTATGAAAATTATAAACACACTTGCGGTCAAAGAAAAAAAATAGCCAATGGTAGGAAAGTGCCTTCTTTTCAAATGTGCTTCTATCAGACCAGCTGTCCTTCCTGTGTATGGTAAGGATCCAATCTCTTCACTTGTAACATTCAGTATAAATTTCTATGTGAGGAACATTTGGATGAGATTAACTCGCTTAATTAGGGAATTGTCATTTAACTATTCAATTTTTAGGGGAGTCAAATACACCAATTTGATAGGGGCTGTTTGAGCGATCGCGTTAAGCCATCTGTATGCATGCTGAGACAACGCGTGAAAAACATCCACTCTTGGTATTTTGTATGTTGCAGCATGTTGTTTGCATCAGTATAGTCTACGGTTTCTGGGTTGGGGAATTGTTGAGGGGGGCGGGTTGAAAAGGAAGTAAAGTTACTGACAGAATGTAGCCAATGTAGCCAATGGACCGAAATTTGTCAAAGGGTTATCACTTTATAAGCCACCTCGTTCACGTGACTGCTCTTCCCGGATCCATCTCTACTAAAAGGCTAGTAGCCAGGAATTTTGATATAGTCGGGCACGCCGGTTTTCTTTTTAATTTGTTTTTATTCTTACCGGTAACTGTTAGTAGTGACAAACCTAGATTGCCCTATTATACCAGTATAGTACCGCTTAATCAACAGTAGGCAAAAATAAAGGCACCGGAAACTTTACGTGTGATGTGAAGAGTGTAATTGACTGTGCAATTACCTATATCGAACTTTTATAACCAATAGCAGATTTTTTTTATGTGGGTTCAGTTTATTAATTAATGTCGGATAAACATTGTACAATGTTTTGAAATTGAAGTCGACATTTGTCGTAAAGTGCCTTGCGCATGAACATGATATAATGATCCTTAAAATGATCGACTATTACGAAAATTAATTGGAGGTGTGAACGAAAGGATGAATTTATGGGCTTCTTCAATTTTTATAATATTGAAAATATTTCAAGTATAATCGATTATTACGTCTGCAGCAATAATTCTATTACACAGGATAATCATTGATGATATTACATAGACTGAAAAATCTGTGTCAACAATGCTGCCTTTGAATCAGGTATGGTTATAGACTGAGAACGTATATACCAAAAACGAAAAGGAAATAAATGCTTGGTTTGATGCCGATTGTAGGTTGGTGAAATTGAGCTATGTTAAACTGAAAAAGGAGTACAAAAGACAGAGTAATGATTCCACACGTAATAATCTTCGCAATGCGGCAAAACTGTATAAAAGACAACGAAGAAGGCAAAGCAGACTTATTGCGATAAATTGCACAAACATGTTCGTCCCTAGAACAGGGAAGTCCTGTAGTACAGAGAAATAAAAGGAGAATTGCGAGAATTAGCAGTTGCTTTAAAATGACCCTTAGGGAAGGATAAATGCATATTGTGCTTTAATTGACTACAAAAAAAGCTTTCTGTTTGGTTGACAGAATGATCAATTTAGAGTAAATTAGTGGCCAGTAATATTGTGGTAATCAGTATTAAAGGCATGTTCTGGTGGCTTTTCGCCTCCATCTTGTAAGAAAAACAAAAATATTCCACACCATGTCCTTCAAACCCTATCACAATACCATTTTCCTAACTCAAGTTATTTCACTTTAAAGACAGGTTATTTTTGTTTAAAAATACCTCTGCTTTTCAACAAAGCCACAGAAAGTTATGTAATGTGGGCACATTGCTTCAAATTCCTTTTGTTTTTCTTTACAATTGAGCATCCTGTTTGTCCTTGAAATTTGATACTGTTGGAATGTTTGAATATCTTTTCCTGTAGATCTAGCATTACCCTTTACCATATGTAGGGCACAACCAACAATGTTGCTTAATATTGCCTGCAGTAGCATCATAATTATAAATAAATTGAATGCAATGTCAAATTAATGTGCCACAATGACATCATAGATTTCCCATGATGCATCAAATCCCAAGAAAAATTTGCAATACTTTAAAAATTTGTATCTTCCGAACGCTATAAGCTATTGGAATGCAGTTTTCACCTTTTGAAAGGGGAAATTTTTCTGCTAATTTTAAAGTTAATGAATTTTGTCTCCAGAATATGCCTTTAAGCGTTATCTAATCTATGTATGTGAAATGTCAAATCATGTGTTGTTAACATAGGGGAAACATCATCCTCTTTTGACTGTAATGTTGGTGTCAGACAACGCGAAAACTTGTCTCCGGTGCTCTTTGCCATTTATTTAAATAACTTCAGTAAATTTATCAGTGACTTTGTGATTTTGAATAATTTATTTGAGGCAATGAGACTCCATCTTAGCAACGATGATATAGATTTTTTCCTTAAATTGTTCATTTTCCGTGTGCCGATGACACATTTGTTTTAGCAGAGATAGAGAATTACAACGCGACTAAAATCAGTGTGTCAAAGGTTACTTTAACACTTGGCACGTGACCGTCAATACAAGCAAAACTAAAATTATTGCCTCATAAGTTAGGGGAAAAATATAGACTGACGAATCCCGATCGGCACTGGTGTTAAGTGTCTGTAGGCAGCCATTAGTGGGCCGGGTCCATCAGCCCTAAATTATCTTCATTTGTGGTCTAAATTTAATTTCAAAGCCTCATTCACAGTGAAATTGAGGAAATCAAGAGGCATTACAGTGTACAATCATCCATGGTACCAGTGAGCAAAGAAATTGAAAGACTTCTGAAAAGTTTAAGGGTGGAGTTGTCTCTGTGGTGTGAGCGTACTGCCTTGCATGCTGAAGGTCCTCGGATCAGATCCGGGGACCACTTGGAAATTTTCCGGGGGTCTAAAAATTAGCTTGTTCATCATAGCTGTTCACAGTGATGCTGGGGGGGTTCTTGGTGAATTACAAAATTGGGTATTTGGTTCAGGAAGTGGTCCGACTCAGGAAGTTGTCCGCTTGCTCAGTTCAGCTTTTGAGCATTGGTGCAGAGCAAGTAACCTCCATGGCCCCCACACAGCCTTTGGGAAAGTACCTAAAGACTGGGGATACGCTCACGTCCGTCGGACGTGAAAAATTAAGTTGATAGGCCCAGTTATGGGCGAATAAACTCAATATGATATTATGAATAAGTTCTCGAAAGCAAAGTGTAAACGAGTGAGTCTAAAGCAAAGTAAGCTCTTTTCAGTTTACGGTAAAAGGTTTTTGTATGCAAAATGATTAAAAGAATTTTGCAAGACAAAAGAATATACAAATCGCTTTGGATTTGTCTGATTTAAAAGTTTTGAAAACATGATATTATTATAAATAATTAATATAATAATTACTATAGATGTATTGATACAAATTGGCTCAATAAAAACTGGCAAATAACTTTCATTCATTAAGCACTTTATATTGCGAAATGAGTTTTACCCTTGAAAGTTGAAATAAATGGGACTAAATAAATAAATCCTAAGTACACCACTGTTCTGGGTGATGAATGATTGCCTTTATACCGGGGTTTCTACATGAGAGCATGTCTTGTGTGTGCGTGTGTGTGTGTTTTTTTTTTCTTCTTTCTTTTTTTTCTTCTCCTTTTTCTTTAAATACCACTGAGTTAGTCTCGGTTTGACTTTCACCAATTGCCAGTTGCTTTCCTATAACATAACATAACATAACATGTTGAAGGGCAAAGGAGGGCCAAAGCCCCATAAGATGCCCTGAACTCCAGGCCCTAATCATTTAACTCTTCGAAGATCCAATGCCAGAGTGAGTGTGGATGAACACCGGCGAACTTCGCCTTCTCTTTTCGACTAGTGCTCAGATGTACGAGGCAGGCGTGTACTAATAGCCCCCAATCCTGCTCCCGGGACCGCCATTTAACGTCCCCATCCGACGGACATGAGCGTATCCCCAGTCTTTAGCCACTTTCCCAAAGACTGGAGGGGTGGAGGTTATACTTGCTCTGCACCACTGCTCAACAGCTGAACTGAGCAAGCGGACAACTTCCTGAGTCGGACAACTTCCTGAAACGGACAACTTCCTGAAAAGGACAACCAAATACCCAATTTTGCAATTCACCAATTTTAAACCCCCTCAGCATCACTGTGAACAGCTATGCTGAACAAGCTAATTTTTAATATAGTTCGCTTTCACTCACTTGAAACTAAGAAATGACTGATGATCACCATCCAAATACCTGAATGGTGCAGTAATACTTTAATGATGTAAATTGTGATCATAGTGATAAGAAAATACCAATATTGGTAGTAACAACAGTAGTCATAATCACAAGAAAGCTCAAAGACTTTACCTAAGTGAAAATGTCAAAAGTGAAATTAATCTGTTTTAACCCCACTGAGGTAATTATCTTACAGCTACGCACTTGCGCATATTTTTATTCTGAAACAAGGCCAAGGCGAGGGGCCAGTTTTTAAGCAAAGTGAGGTCGCTATTTTCAAATGATCTCTAAGATACGGTCTTCGAAGCATGAAAACGTGCACTGTGGTACAGAGCGCATACTGTACATCATGTACGTTGTATACCGTGTGCTCGATCCTCTCCTCCCGGCCCTCTGTACGTACTAGCTCTAGTTGAACTAAATACCTCAAAAGTACTGACAGCCGACCTCAACCGAGTATGGAAGGTGATATTCTCGATAGCTTAGAGGATCTTGGGTGAGTCAAAAAGTGGATCATTTTTGGTCCCAGGCCCAAGCCAGTCCTTATGATATTCTGCAGTAGTAGGCCTTATTTATCAATTGTTATTGAGTTTTCATCTCCAAGTGGAAATCACCGAAATAAATTTCGTGGAACTGGGCCTAACATAGATGGCTCATTCACTCGCGGCTGGCGAGAAGACGTCACTGCAGGGTTTGCCTGGGTTTCGTTATGGCTGGGATTCAGTTAGCCTGTGTTAGGAATAAGGTTAGGGGTTCAGTCTCTTTAGGGGTTAGGTTAAGGTGAAGTGGCCATTAGAATAGGTAATTTCTTCTTATGAACTAAAAGCAACCTTATCATACGAACATCAGTTGGGCTAGGCCTAGCCTAACCATATTTTGTGGTTTTAGACTGGGTTCATCCTTTAGCCTAGGCATAGGCTTAGGTCTGAGATTGTTCAGGGGTAAAATGCCCAGTATTTGGCTGTTTGAGGACTTTTCCCCCTTTAATTTTGTGGAAAAAGAAGCTGTGGATTCAATTGTCAATGGAAATTTTTCTTCCTGGAAAGAAGTCTCAAGTGGTGTACCACAAGGTTCTGTTCTTGGCCCACTTCTTTTCTTAATTTTCATAAATGATATTAATAGCTCTATCACTCCCAGTATAAGTAAGTTTGCTGATGATACAAAGCTCTGTAGGAAGGTTGAGGAAAAGGATGATTCCTTATTGCTTCAGAGTGATCTGGATAGGTTGTTTTCATGGTCTCAGACTTAGCAAATGTCTTTTAATGCTGATAAGTGCAAAGTCTTCCACTTTGGTTCTAAGAATCCCCACCATGATTATACTATGAATGGTACTAATTTGAGCAAAGTGACTTCTGAGAAAGACCTTGGTGTAGTTATTACGGGAGATTTAAAGCCAGTGTGGCTACTGCTGCGAGGGCAAATGGGGTTCTTGGGTTGATTAGGAGGAATTTTAGGAGTTTTAGTAGAGAAATTGTGTTAAATTTGTATAAGCAGCTGGTTAGACCTCATCTCGACTATGCTGCACAGGCCTGGAGTCCCTTCTTTGAAAAGGACAAATTGCTTTTAGAGCAAGTTCAGAAGAGAGCTACCCGACTCATACCTGAGGATAAAAATCTACCTTATCCCCAAAGGCTTAAGCTGTTGGGCTTACCACTTTGGAGCTGAGGAGGATTAGGGGAGACTAGTCACTGAACGTGACCGTTTAATCCGTTCCTTGTAGTCACTCCTTACTACGGTCACTGGCCTACATGTACAAAGGTAACGACGTTTTAAGCCAAAACAACAAACAGAGCTCTAATTACGATGGTATGGTTCATGGAACAGATTTGAGTTAACATAATGATTTTGAGCATTCTTAAATACCACTTATATCTTCTGGAATGTTTAAAAGCAGCGAATTCATAGCAAAAGGCAGGAAAAATGTGGTGCCATCCTTCGCAGTAACATCGACATCTTGACAGCTTGATCGTCTGCTACTGTGTTGCATGATGGGAAGGACTTCCGCTCGACAAGCTATCGAAGACCAATTAGTAAGCGCGGCTAGTCAATACTTGTACGTCATATAGTAAGCTCTCTGTACATTACGAAATTGTACAGTCACTGCGTAGGTTTTCCCGTTTTGTATGAGATCACATGACAAACACTGACTTCTTCTACTGAAGAATTACTCTGCACAGGCTTAACGTTACTCGCAGAATTATCCTGCCAAAATTTCCCTTTTACAGCTCTTATTTCGTTAACAGACTTGTGTGGAAGGTGAATGTGATGATAAAGATCATCTGTGGAAAGTTTGGTGAGAAAAGGTATCTTTTTGGGGACGTGAGGGATGCCTACTCATGCGTGAGTAGGCAAATGAGCTGTGTTTTTGTGTATACCGGGCAAGGGCCCAGAAATGAAGTGTATAGCATAGGAACGTAATGCTGGGTCCTGTTCAAGGGCTAGGGGAGCCATGCTCCAGGTATACAAATTTCTATCTGAAGGGAATCCTTTGTTAGCTTGCAGTCAGCCCTTTAACCTGTTATGTTATGTTATGTTATGTTATGTTATGTTATGTTATGTTATGTTATGTTATGTTATGTTATGTTATGTTATGTTATGTTATGTTATGTTATGTTATGTTATGTTATGTTATGTTATGTTATGTTATGTTATGTTATGTTATGTTATGTTATGTTATGTTATGTTATGTTATGTTATGTTATGTTATGTTATGTTATGTTATGTTATGTTATGTTATGTTATGTTATGTTATGTTATATTATGTTATGTTATGTTATGTTATGTTATGTTATGTTATGTTATGTTATGTTATGTTATGTTATGTTATGTTATGTTATGTTATGTTATGTTATGTTATGTTATGTTATGTTATGTTATGTTATGTTATGTTACGTTATGTTATGTTAAATAGATTTCCTTCAACTTGACAAACAACACTGCCATTGATGTAAAGCTAATCCAGGGTTCTCACTAACCCGAGCTCCCGAGTCCCTGACGCGCGAGTATGACTCGAGACGCTTGAAACCAAATCCTATGCCTCCCAGGAATGCACGGGATTTGCTTGCAAAACGCATTTAAAATTTTGGAAAGAAGGCATAGAAATTTTTGTGTTGAAAAGTTGCCCATTGCCTTGAAATGTTCATTGTCAATGTCACTTCACAAAGTCCATGTAGGAAGTCTGCTTTACCAAAGTTTCTTATCACTGCAGTTCGTATTCGACTCGACCAGAAAACTTTCTCCGACTAGACCAATATTAGTAATGTGGCCCATTTCTGTGATATCGCCGGTACATGCTACATCTTCCGTTGCACTGTTGTCCAGCTTTCAGAGTAACATCACTTGTCAATGCCAGACCAGTTTTATATAGGGGCGTGTTGCAAATATCATGGCAGAATATCTGAATGGAAATTGCAGAGCATCACTGATTGTTCGCGGGGAGTGATTTATGGCGCATGCAGGAAACTTTCATCCATATCCAGGCTACTGTCTTGTCTGCAATTCATGCCCTCGTAGTTGTTTTGGCAGGTGAAGTTTGGGTGTCAATGGTGCAGTCTGCACTTCTAGCATTCAGAATAAGGGCAAAACGAAGTGGGACTCTTCCAAAAATATGGGACTCTCAGAAATTTGATGGGACTCTTGGAAAAAAAAGTTGAGGGTTCAGGGACTCTTGGGTTTTGGGACCTAATGAGAACAATGTGGTCTGAAAAATAACTGATGTTGATCCAGTTTTCATTTTGTGCATCCATCACCAAGATCTTTAATGTGATGACCGACTCCTTCTGACCCAAGTGGTGGGCAAGCCGTACCTCTGGCGCGCTGGTTAATTCTTGTGTGATAAATGAACAGTATACTGTGCTAAACAGTACTTGTATTGACAAAGAATGGTATGCTCTAGGTACATGTAGCCTGTGCATAAGTATGTACTTGGCATACGGATTGCTGTTTACTTTTGTGTGTACCATATGCATTGCAAATGTACTATGACCATGTATGCATCACACATGTACATGTATACTGTATGTATGCACTCCTGCAGATTGCTATGTAGCATTGTAGTTGCATAGAAAATCCCATCATATGATCACGAAAACCTTGGCATACCTTCAGTGTGGGCTTTACTTGGAATGTACCCTGGTTGTTGATAGGCCTAAAAAGGGGTGATGCCTTAAAATTATACCACACCAACAAAAATTGTGATTTTTTGCCAATAGACTAAACCATGGCCCGTCATAAAAAATATTGTTATGTCAAGACCAGAAATTCTTTTATAAATATATATCATGACAATTTACTGCAACATTCCAACAAATTTGTAAGATTGTGCAAATGAGGGGAAATTCTCAAAAATGGTTATTTGGCAAATAATGGAGGAACTTCTAAAATGCTTTTTCAAATAGACACCAAAATAGCGACTGCATACTATGTTTTTAAAGGGATTGTTTTTAAAGGAATAATTGAGTTATTGGAACATTGGTGATGAATTACAATAGGTAGTTGTTTAACAAACATAGTGATAACTTTCACTGGTGTTTATTATGCTAATTAGTCATAAATACTCTGCTAGGGGTCAAAAATAGGAGAGCCAATTGCAAGTATTCAATCAATTTTTGACTTCCCCTTTCTTGAAGCACTGTAACTCTTTCTGGGAAAAAAGTTCTATGTAAATGTTGTAAACTGGATTATTCCTAATGAATTAGTCAAATTTTGTCATATTATCAGAATTTCTTTGATATTTATCTCCTCACAACCATGCACAAGATGTTTAAGTCCTTGTAAAAAGTTTAAATTTGAAAAAGAAAAATCAAACACAAACTTTAGTAGTGGTAACAAATTATTTTAAAGTTAATGATCTGTGGTGCTATCAATATGGCATTCTAATGAAAGAGATTGTTTAATCACAAATTAAAAGAGCCTTGATTGTTAATAAGATTTATTATGCATATTGACCAAAACAGTCAAAGGTGATAAAAAACTTGAGGACAGTTGAATACTTGGCATTTTACACCTACGGTATATTACATCAATTTCTGCAGCAGAAGTTGTGGGAGTAGTGTCATAAATCTGCCATTTTCTTGGTGGTGTGACATTACCACGGCTCAAAACTTTGGCTGTTTGGTTATTAAAATAAGTAGTTAATAGTTAATTAGCGAGTTGATTTAGTAAATAATAAATAGTAAATAAATAAGTATTTAATTTAAATAGTTAATTAAATTTGAGGTAGTGTTGCAGGGTACAATTGACATACAGTATGATTCAGTCACTTTCCCCTTTGTTAGGACCTTTTAAGAAGGTTGATATTGACAGATTATTTCTTGGACATAAGTGACGTTTACAACTCTTTTCCCTTTTTAGTGTAGTATGACATTTAATTTTGATTTGTATCTTCTATTTAGGTATGAAGGAGAATTGTTTGAAGAAGTTGAGTTCAATAAAGCATTGGAAGGTGGGCCAAGCTCTCCAATGTTTACCAGTCTTGTTGCATGGGTAGCTCAAAAACTTTGTAAGCTTGAGAACATAGAGGCCACAGTCTCACCTACAACAAGTAAGTATTGTATACATGTGTAATCCAATTATCTGTTTGTTTAGGTTAGTACTACCTCCATTTAGGTTAGTACTACTTCCAAAAATTTCAAAAGAAGAAAAATATGCATGTATTTTTAATCCTTTGTGACTTAGTGTTAAATACCCAGTCCCCAGTGTTAGTTAGTAAGGTAGATAAATGGGGATTTTACAACTCACCAAGGAGGAAATGTATCAGTTTATACAATAGCGCCAGTGAGATAAAAAGGTTCAAATATATGGTTTCATGTATTTCAACATATCTGCACTCTATTTGAACCAAACTTGTTCAAGTTTTATTGCAAATACAGTGCAGGTTGGTTCAAGCCCTTTCCTTTAGTCACCTTTTTGATAGGTAGAGAATACAGTACGATGGTAATATCCTACAATCCCCAACTCACAGAGGAAACAGCAAGACAAAGGCACTAGGCAAATATGCATGGACAGTGCCCACGGTTGGGGATATGAATTTCTTTTTTTTTTTCTTTTTATTACATGTTGCTGGGCATGTTAATTATTCAACTAAACAGAACTGAGTACTGTCCCTAAAGACGTGCTGCACAAAGCCTTTATGCTGTATGATGCTTGAGGATCACAAGCCTACTGATAAAACCAATCACTAAGGAAGAATTAAGGTCTCCTTAACCAGTGGCCACCCCATTTCTATGTAGTTTGAAGATGTTTTCTGCAACCCTTGACAAGTTGCATGGTGGAACTAGAGACGGAGAGACAGTACAAATTGAAGCACTTGACAAATTGTTTGGGGAATTTCAGAAAGTTCATGTAATCATTTAAACGTACATTCAGATACCCATTAGAACTGCATGGTTCCTGTCCCTTGTAGACAAACTCAAGCAGCTAGTGAAAGTAGCCATAATTGGGGTCCTGAAGTTGAAAGAATCAAGGGGTATTTCAGTGTACAATCATCCATGATACAATTAATCAAAGAAGTGGAAAGATTAAAGCTGACAAACTCCAGTTATGGCCAACTTGATCAGACCATCACTTGATTGTTCTGATTTATCTGCATAATTTCACTGTAAAAAGCATGAATTTAACGAACATGCAAAACTTTCATCTCCGTCATTTTTCATGTTTATATGTAGGTGCTGAAGATGCTGAAACATTTGAGCTAGAGTTGAGTGGCTTGCTGTCTGAACTTCACTGTCCTATTGACTGCCTTATGAAAGGAGAGATGGTTAACCGGTTTGGGAACAAGCGCAATCGTTTGTTACTTTTAGGTAAGTCAGTAAAGGAGGTGGATTGTAAAATGTTTCCATGAATACCTACAAAAATGGAGTCTTCTTCTGCCTTCTTGAAAGAAATCAGTGTATCACATATGTAATAAGATCATGATGCACAATTCTCTTATCAAGAGAATTAACATCTATTCATTCATTTATTCGGTTTATCTCAACCCAGAAATTTACGAGTAGCATAAACTGATAAATAACAAATGGTGGGATAGGGAGTACACTTAGAAACCATTTGGGGCTTATCGAGAAGTGTCACTCCTGAAGAGAAACAAAACACAAAGTTACTGTACATAGAAAGAAAGTAAATGCCACATTTGTATAAGCTGAACAAACTTTTACACCTAGCATAGTCAACCCCCCCTCCCAACCCCAGAACATGTCCACCCTGCCACCCCAATTTCAGGTACCCTAATGCCTAACCCAATCCTGGTAACCCATCCCTGGAAACTAAAAGAGGTGCAGCTATTCAGTGTTGGTGGTAGGAAAACATGGGAATTAATTTAACATTAATATTTGGAATTAACTTCAGTAGGTGGAAGATTTAACCGAGTGTTGATCAAAGAAGTACGTCTTTTGCCATCATGTGTTAATTAGATGTTAGTCAATCACCTTTAAAGGAATTTCTCGGAGACAAAAGTCATTGACTTTATAATGTGCAAAAAAATTTTTCTCTTTCAGGAGGTGAAAACTGCATCTCAATCGCATTACATGTGGAAGATACTTATATTCAAGTTGTGAAATTTGTTCAGAGATAAGGTGCACAATGGGAAATCTTAGATATCAATGCAGCATAGTATTTAACTTTGCATTAAATTTATTTATAATTTTGATGTTACTGGAGGAAATATTAAGAAACATTGTTTGCAATGCCCCAACATATGGGGAAGGGTAATGCTAGATATTTAGGGTTGTCAGAAGCCATTTGGGGTTACCAGAGGTCAAAAGGCATGAATTTTCTTTCAGCAAGGAATCACTGAGCCTTGTGGTCTTCTGGTTAAATGATTGAAATAGTCAAGGGAGAGAGAAAGGGGCAAAGAATGTATCAGACAATGACAATTTCCTAAGGGAAATATAGAAATTGATTTTGATTGTCAACCTTGATTTAAATAATAATTTATGACTTAAAAATAATTTTAAAATAATTTAGATGTAAATTTCAAAATTTTGTGGAGTTTGGTGTGCCTAAATTGCTTGTTTGATATACTCTGCATGTCTGCATGTAGATGATAACAGGTGTTCATTGATAAAGTGGAAAAGAAAATTGAAAATTAAGTTTAGATAGAAAATAGAGGACACAAAAATTTAGCGCAATGATATCTCTTCAAAAAAAAGGAAAATTATGAATATTCAAAAACAAATGAAGGTACAGAGTTTATTTTATGTGTTCAAGGCTGAGGAAAATAGATGTTAGACACTGGAAGGAAATAAATCATGCCTTGTATCTGTTTTGCCCACAAAATCTGAAAATAGAACACAGAATTTTATCTTTGACTTTTGAGGATATGGAAAAATTGGAACTTTGGAATTAGTCCTGTAAACATGTTAGTAAGCACTTTTAGTCTTTAGTAAGGTATGCTTGTTCCACTACATTTTTTATTTTGTTTCAAGGTGTCCATTGCTTTTGATTTTATTACGACAGTTTATCCTCTTGTTTATTTTCAAAAGACTTTTTGGTAACGGAACTGCAAGCTGCTACAATGATATCAGGGGATGATGAGAACAAGATGGAGGTGGATGAGGATGTAAGTTAAATAAAGTTTTTATTTAAAGGGTCCAAGCTTTTGTTAGGTCAAAACCATGTATTGATAGAAAATGCATGCCTACATTTTACCAATCAGAGTTCAAGGTAGCTTCGAAAAAGCTGCCGTTTGCCTGCCAGGGTGGGTTTTCCTCTTGGTACCTTTGCTAAACAGTTCACTTACTCTCACATCGCAATCACGTACTTAAAGCTGCCTCTTTGCTTTCCTGTTACGTAACTAACTATATACAGTTGCATTGGGTTGCTTAGTCTGTACATAGCAAAAGACGTTATAAAAAACTCATACAGATCATTGAGCGTGGTGTATTTGCAGAAGAGATAAATTTCTAGGCTCTTGGTGTTTGCAAAGAAGGCCCTCAAAAAAGTATATGAGTAACAATGATTTAGGAAGAAATAGAGCTTAAATTAAATGTACTACCAACGGCTAATAGCTAGAAGCTAGTCATGTACCTTTAGAAGACAACATGGTAGAACTGATAAAGTTCTGCTTCCTAAATTATTACAAGAGTAATGAACACTGCATCATTTGAAATTTTGGTGAAAGGTATTCTTTCTTGTAGTACAACAATAAGGGCCTACAGTGACCTACCTTTTTGGTAAAAACGTACAAGGCACCTACTCAAGCATTTATGCCTGTATATATCTTAAGTTTCAAGGTTTTGAAAGTGTGAAATTTTCTCCTGTTATCAATGTTTTTTCCTATTTTTAGTGGATGTGCACCAACTACAGTATAATTCAATACCTTGCAGGAAATGAAATGTTTAATAAAAATTAATGGCTACACTTCAGTCAACCTACATCAAATACGGTAGATTTGTCTTGACTTGAGCACAAAGTGGAGGGACATTCCGTTAAATTATTTCATAAGTAAAGAATCAGTTCAATATTCATATTTGGAAAGTATGTTTTTGTGGAATCCAGCTATTTATTATGTTGTATTGTGCTGTTTAAGAGGAGCCTTCTTGATGATATTGTGAAGTGGTGGTGTATACAGATGACAGATTTGCTACTTTAATACATCTACCTGAAATTGACATTTCTAAATTTTAAATTTTTTGCTCTCTACAAGTAAGAGGAAAAATAACGAAAGGTCAAACTAGCAAGGTGACATAAACTAAGACATAATTTAATAACATTTTCCCCTCAGCAACACTGGGATCTGTCCAGTAAATATTTGAAACAAGTTTGTCAGAGTCTCAAACTTTCCAAACCACCTCCAAATATAACCTCAGAGCTCCTGTTTACAAAACTTGAATCTCAACTTAGAGCAGCAATGAACAAATCAAAACATGGAATTGGAAAACCGCTTCTCCAGACAACTTTGAGTGAACAACAGTGGGTGAGTGATAAGTAATATCTCTCTTTATTGATAAAAATTGTAATTGCAACAGGTGATGAAGGTAAATCACACAAGTAGTTTGGGCATAAAATTTAAATTTGTTTTGTCTGTTGTTTCAGATAGAATGTTGGGAAACTTATTACTTTTAGCCTTGTTTGAAGCTATAACCTATACCAATGTTACATTTTGAAGAAGATGAGGATGACAGGCCTTACATATATAGCGCATCCACAACTGAAGCCATTTCCAGTTGAAGAAGTGCTGTTAGATATGTTTTTAGTTAATGAAGGAAAGAAATATTCTTGGTGTTATGCAAATGTTATGACTTATGGCTGGAATACTCGGGCTGAAGATGAACTATTTAAAGGTTCAACAACAGTGTACTGTGCATCAGCTTCGGATAATGCATGATCAAAGGTTAAGGCAATTTACAGACTGCTTTCACTGATGTCACAAGCCCCGCCCTTTTGATGGGCAAAATTTTAATGTAATACCCATTTAGTGTAGCTAGCTGAGAATCAGCTGATGACCCACATGTAACTGTTGCACTGAAACGCTGTTGATTTTTTGCCTGGTGCCTGGCGTAGCTTACCAATTATGTTGTCATGTGAAGTGGACGTGGCTTACCAATTATGTTGTGAAGTGAAGCACTCTATGACTTTTAGAGTGCATTTAGCACAGGTCCAGAGTCGTTTAACCTTGTTCATTTATACAAAGCAAGTTTTGATTAAAAAAGACCATTAATAAAAACAAAGTGTCAAAGTCTCATTTGTAAGTAACCACATTGAAACATAATCAACTCAAGTAAAATGGAGTATCCTAAGATTAGTGTGTTGATCTGTATCCTGTTATCCCAAGATAATGAACTTTTCACCTAATGACTGTGAACCACTAGAAATTGAGGATGTTACAAAGTATGAATGAATTTCTTGTTTAAGGGAATGTGTCTTGATTGAAAAATTCCAGTGATGGAGATATTTTCAAGTCATTCTCATAGAAGAATTTTGTTGTCATTTTAGGCAAAACTGGCCAAAATCAATGAAAAGATGAGAAGCGAGTATTCTCTCAGACGGAAGATGTTGCTAAAAAGGCTTGATGTTACTGTGCAGTCCTTCAAGTGGTCTGATAGAGCAAAGGTATGAAAATGTTGGTCTTGTTCAACTAAAGTAATAATTACATTTTAGACCGAGCTGCAAAAAGTGTAGAGCCATGGCGGGCGGAGTGCATAGTTGTATGCACATAGTTGTATGGCAGGGCTGAAAAAAATAATCTTGAAAAAGGACACAGCAAAAAAATTAATTTGGTTGTAGTCCTGTTATATCATAGGACATATTTTTAGGGGCACAGCATCAATTGGGAAAGATCTGACATGCATGGCTGGCTATTGGTGCAGCCACTTATTTTGGGCCCTGCTATGTTTGTAACTATTTGGTCAGTTCAGTGGAATAGAACATTCTTAAGTTTTTCTTTGGATCTTTCTTGTTCTGAATGGCGAAGAAATATCTTTGTTGTAGAGTTTAAATTAAAACAATGGTGAATGGTTTTAATGAAAATGATTCGCTACTCTTTTGGAACTTGTTAATAGAATACTACTTTTGTAACTTACTACTACTTTAGTAGGGTTGTGGACAGTTATCACACCTGCTTCCATTTACAAATGTAAGGTCTGGATATTTATAGATCTTAGACCAAGTCATTGGTTGCAGTCACTATTTTATGTCTCTCAGGAATTACTTTTAAAATCTCTGTGAGTTAGAAGATTCTAAATGGTACTAGCTTGAGTCATATCTCATTGGAGCACTGACCAACTGCATGGTCAAGTGGCCAGAGCATCAGACATGCAGTCAGGAGGTCGGGAGTTCGAGTCCTGGCTGGGTCATACCGAAGACTTTAAAACCTACTGTCATTGTGTTTGCTGCTCAGCATAAGCAATGGAGAAGGGAAAACATGCCAGTGAGCCACATCTGACCAGCTCGACTTGAACCAGTTGGTTGGAAACTGGGCCGCAAAACTCCATCATACCTAACCTCATTGGAACACTGATTATACAGCCTTGCAGGATACTAAGGTCTTTGTAGCACTACTTAAAACTGTTTTGTTGAAAATTCCTTATCACATGTAACTTTGTTTTTCTCATTCCTTGAAGGGCAAGGAGGATAAACTAGCTGCTGTGTTCCAACCTAAAAGGAAAGCATTGACAGCAGAGAGCAATGTAACATTAGCATCATTAATGGCTGCAAGAGAGGGTTTGTTTAACTTTCTAATGAATATTTATGAAGTAAATCTATCTGATGTGGTATACTTAATGGTTTATTTGAGAGATTCGCTTTCTACCTTTGATGAGGAAACTGTTTAAGGAGAGTAACTGGTCCATATATTTTAGATACTGTATGTTCTTAAAATTTTTTTTCAAGTTACATATTTGATTGACAGATGTTCGGTTCACTGCTGATTCAGTATATTTGCCAATGTCCTTAGCTGTCAATCCCTTTAGAAACCCAGCAAATCTTGAGACAACTACCACCATTATTTTGGCAGCTCTTTGAAGAAAAGCCTCTTCCTTGTAAAATTTCAAACTTCACAAAAAAATTTGCATTCAAGGTCAGTCTGCAGAATCTATAGGTTGTTGTTTTTGCTTCTAAATGTTTCATAAACTTTAAAAAAATTCCTCCAGATGAACAATGAAAGTCAAATTCATTTAACTCCCATTCACTCAGGAATTAAAGGCTGCATGCCAAACTGAAATTGTTGTGATGGTCCCAGTGTGAGGTTATTAAATTCATTCATATGCATGCTCAGTGTCTTTTTTTCTGTATTTAGCATGCTGTCAGCATTATGATCATCTAATAAATATTGCAGCGTCACCACTCAATTTCCGTATAATTGATCCAAGTATAGAAATCTTTGAAATTGTCTTTGGCACTTGAATGAAAATTCCAAACTCAAAACATTTTCTCTTGTTTTAAAACACAAGTACGGGTGTCCACAATTTTGGAAGTAAAAGTTCCTCATAGTTCTTCTTTATACTCTCCTCTGTTAGACTTTTCTGTTGGGATTCCTAGGAATGCACAGGTAATGGTGCCAGCTCTGCATGACTCTTGCCCCCAATCTACCCACCACACCCGATTGGTGTGATCTTACATGGGCAAATTCCAGATTGGCTTGCCCATGTGTAGCCCCTGCTAACAAATCCTTTCGGAAAATACCCATATTCCCTTGTAATGAGGTTTGGCTTTACTATCCTTTGGCATGTCTCTCTGTTTGGTGTGCAAAGAAACCTTCCCAAGCATCAGGATTGTTCATTAGGAAGTGTGGAGGTGGTCTTGCTCCAGAGGTTCTAATCCCTCCAAATACTGGGTGGGAGGCATACTTTTGCAGCATGTTAAACTGGTTGTATGGCCCACCAGATGTCCAAAGTCCTCTGGTGGGACAACTAAACTTGTGGGTCACTTCAGTGTGGGGAGGTAGTGATATGATATGTATACATTGTATATATTACCTGTAATTGTTGTTTATTACACACAGTCAGCATGTATTTTAACTGATAAAGAATTAGTGTATACAATGTGTTCCAAAAATGAGATTTAAAAATCTTTCACCATAACATAAGAATTTTTGTGACCAATTATGTTATTTTTCTCTCTTGGGCTTTCGTAGATCTAGCAAAACTAAAGAAGACCAGCTCTGGGGTAGCTAGGAGAAACACTCAGTGTGCCATCAATAAAGTACTTATTGGATCAGTAAGTATTGTTACTCATTTTGTCCCAGTGTTTGTGCATTTTATTTAGAGTTTGAATGTGACTTGCTTCTATTGTGGAAATATAAAAATATTCGAACATAGACTGTATAAAAGTCACCTACCTGTAATTTGATTCAAAACAATGATCTAAGGAAGCACAAAATTTAGCACCATCATTTAAACAACTGCCCAACAGGTCATCTGACCTTGTATTTTTCAGCAAGGAATAAATAAATAAAATATAAAATTATGTTTGGAAATCTCAAAGGCTGCAGTTTTGCAATTGTGTGAGCAAAAAGTCAGTAAGACCAAAGTTGTAGTTTTTTTTATTAATGATTGAATATTAATTCAGCAAGAGTGCATTATTCTGTTTTAAATTAATGCACAAGTCAAGAGTTGTTTAACCCTGTTCTTTCATACATAACAATATTTTGATAATAAAAGACAAAAAGAAAGAAAACAGAGCAATTTGAAAAAAAAAAAAAAACTAGAACATCGTGAAGTACACACAGCCTGTTTTGTCTGTTAAAAACAGGAACTCAAAGTTCAACCACATTTTATTTGTTATCTGTTTCCTAAACCTCTTTACATTGCAAAATTGAATGGAAGGAAGAAGAGAATAGTGAAGACAAAATGTTTGTGATTTTTCATGTAGATCTATAGTACATTTGATATAGTTTTATGGTAGATCTAAATATCACTGCATATTTTCTCATATCATGAAAGCCTGGACTGTGCATTCTTTTAGGATTAGGCAGTAAGATAAAATTAATACCTTATATATGGTGTACCTCTAAACTGCTCAAGTAATGCAAATAACATTTAGTCACACCTACAAATCCACAAGTAAACACTGCATGGCTCTGTACTGATCAAAATAAAACACAGAGACTCAAGAGTTTCCTACTGTACTGTGCTAATTGAACTCACACAGTTAGGTATTACTTGGCTTGGCCAATCCATGATAAATTGAACAGAGCAGAAAGAAAGATATCTCCACAATAGATAAGTTGCAACAGGGTCTGTTGTAACTCCATCCTTAGACCCTAATTCTCTCCACACTACTGTAGCTGACATCTGAGACTTATGAGACCAGGGAGGTGTTACTGAACACCTCCCTGATGAGACCACCCAGACAAGCATACAGTGACTGTAAATGCATGCTTTGTTCAACCAGCTGTATCATCAAGAACCAGGTTAAATAGCCTGCATGTATCTGCAAGATAAGAACTGAACATACAACCAATCACACTGCTTTTAGTGCAATAAAAAACAACTAACTGCTCAGCAGGCAAAATGAACTCAGCCCTAAATAAACAGTTTTAAAACACAGCTTAAAGTTCCTATATTAGAATGCAAATAGATAGGTATCAATGCTCTCCTCCAAAGCAATCATACACCAAAGCTTCAGCCTCAGATTTCCAAAAATGAGGAAGAAGGAGACTTTTGTTAAAAAGTTCCCCATTTGCCCCATTTGATAACCTACAGTACATGTGTGAGCTAAAAACGCATTGAAATCGCAGAAAAATGATCAAAATTGAGTCGCAAAAGGTGAGTACTTATCTGTGAGTTTATCATGGGATAATGCATGATCACCTGACTGTAATGGACCAATAGAAGTTAAGGATTATTAATACTGAGTATGGATGGAGTTTGTGTAATATGTGAAGACATTTTCTTCTGCAGGAACCTGACTGCAATGGACCAACAAAAGTTAAGGATTGGTATTAAATATGAATGGAGTTAAGTATGTGAAGACATTTTCTTTTGCAGGTACCTGATAGAGGGGGAAGACCATCCGAAGCAACTCCCCCTCCTCCGGAAATGCCTTCATTTAGAAAGAGAACTGAAAGTGCCAGAGGTAAGGACATCATATTACCATGAATATTCATAATAGAAAATCTAACGTGATCATGAAAATATTTTGCAAGTAAAAACATCAGTGTTGACATGAAAGCTTGTGTGAAAAATTGCACTATTACACATGATTTGGGTGTACCACCTTTTATTGTGATCTCTCAGTTGTTTTGTGGATTTGATGAATCAGAGCTGTTTTAGCTATAAACTTGGAACTGTGTTTCATTTAAATATAGGAGAAGCTTTGTCATAAATAGTAGTATCTTCAAGATGAGCAACAAAAAAAAAAAGCAAACAAACAAACAAAAATTAGAACAAAGAACAAAAACAAAAAAGAGAAAGGAAAAGAAAAGCTGGTAATGAGATTTACACAAGTGGATGGTATTTTTTAAGTAAACCTTGATGAATGCATAGTAGTTACTTTTGACAAGTATAAATTTCATTGTTATTCGTTATTGTGTAATTTCATACTGAAGGTGGGAAGATACCCAGGCCATGTTTTATGCAAAGGCCTTTTATGTAGGTAGCATTTGTTTTTTAATAAGAGTTCATTCAATGAAAGACAGTTAATTTTCACCCCAAAGTACAATTTGCAGCAGTCCACAGATATTCTCAATTGGCACAACTCTTCAGTTGACAGTAAATTAAAAAAAACATACTGTAGCTTACATTACACAGCATGTACTGAGAGTGTTATGATTACACATTGGGTCTTGTATACTCACCCTGAAGCAGTTAACTGGGATTTTCTCTAGATTAGGATGAGTTTTAAATAGTTATGGGAGGGGCTTAAGTAAGTAGGTTAGGAGAATTGGAACAGTCTCGGGTGAGAGGATTTGGCCAATATAGGGGCATATTGAGATGAATCTGATCATTCAACAAGGGTGTTTGAAGCAATATTTATTATTATTAGCATAAGAAGTCAAGTTTTACTTCCAAAAGTTAAGCAAAAACTTTTAAAATTTTGAATTTGTTTCATCCTGGTTTCAAGGATGTGTTAAATCCAAAAAATGTGTGGTAACGAACTTTTAAAATCAAATTGGAATGTTAATTACCCTTTCACTAAACATTTAGTTGTATGTGTGATATGGGGATTGTCTGTAAGTTGCAACATCTGTATGTGAGGACAACAGGTTTCAAAAAATTCGATAAATTTCACAACTGAATTGAATTTGTTCCTTTAAAGATCGAACAAGTCCCAAAAGTGAACAATAGCTCACAAGGCTATATTTCCTTGAATCAGTTGTCAGTGACTGATTCAAGACTTTTATTAGAGGGGGGGGGGGGGGGGAAGTTGGCAACACATGCTTGCATGCTGACCTCGAATCTAGAAGCATGTGAGTGCCATCACAAACCTTCACTCACCTCAAATCACTGTGAGGAGTGTAATTTTGTGCACACCTCAATAAAAGAATGGGACCTCATATTTATCCATAAGAGTTAAATAAAACAGCACACATACCACAAACCATAATATCCTGAGGAGTGTGATTTGTAGCTTACCGAGAAAATCTAAATTCCAGACCTGTTTTACAGGGGGCATTAAAAGTGTTCCTTAAAATGGTGCTCCTGTTATTTTTTCATTTTTTTTCATGAAATGTAATATTGATGGTAACTTTCCCAGGTAATCATTCAGTTCTGGTTGGTCATTGAAACTAGAGTTCTTGTAATAATAGAATTTTGTGTCTTGTAGGACGCAATCATGGAAGTTCATTCCGAGAAAATTATCTGAAGTAAGTTTCATTTCAGGGGACTGTTTAATCCCAGACCCTCAAGAATGTTAAGAAAGAAAGCAATTATCTTTAGCAGTTAAAAGAATACTTGTGCCGTTATCCAATTTGTATTCAAATGAGTGGGAATACAATAATTATGCTTTTCTGGTTCTGTCTGCATTCAACAGGCAGTTTTTGGCAACAATGCACTATTATTATTTAATCAAGCTCCGGTATCCATTTCTTGCAATGAACAGCAGCACATGCAGTGTTGGTTGTTTTATCGACCTTTATGCCTATGCTGTCACAAAGCTAAAAGTACTCCTTCATTTGTAGGAAAGTTCATGCATATCATTTCATTCCATTTCAATTTTCACATCATTGTACATGATACAAATAAACACATATTTGTAGCATATATGTACTATCTATTTATATAAATAAAAGTAGTCCTGGATGATGTGAAGGAGTGGAGCAAAACATCATCACAGGCTTGGAGAAGTGCTACTCCCTCAAGTGAAGTAGAAAAAAGTAAAGAAGCAACAAACAGAGGTGCCAACTCTCCCTGATTCTCAGGGAGGCTCCCTGAAAATTCAAGGATTTTTGTCCATTCCAAGTAGCAAATATGACAATCTCCCTGATTCAATGGAGTTTTTGCCTCATTAAGTTGCATGTCATTCTACAAAAGCTCCCTGATTCCTGTGTGAAACGTCCCTGATATCAGGATGTAAATGTTGGCATCTCTGAGCAAATACTGAACAATATGCTCTACTCCCCAACCCCCCCCCCCCCCCCCACTCTCCTTGACTCACCACCATCAGAGCTGTGTATTTAGCTTGGAGTTGCATACAGAATCATTACTATGGACTATAACAAATGGGGACAGCTCATTTGTCAAAGTATTAGATATTTGTATAATTCCACACACTTGGGGCAAAGTCTGCTAAGAGTTATTAGGTAGGGTTCTATGCCTAAACTTATAACTGATGTAGGGCACTGAATTACTTTCCCTCTTCTCTCCATTGCTTATGTGGTGCATCTCACACAAAGCAGTGGGTACCATCTTCAAGGCCTTTGGTGTGACTCCACATGGGAATCAAACCCAGAGTTAGTTAGTTGAGGTTTTATGGCTTAGTTTCTAACGAATTGGTTCAGTAGGGCTGGCCACCACCTGTAGCTCACTGACTTGTTTTCCCTGACTTCACTGCTTTTGCTGAGTACCAAGCACAATGGCAGTGGGTTCTCGTTTTCAAGCCTTTGGTATGACCTGTCCAGGAGTTGAACTCCAGACCTCCCGTCAACAAGGGAGATGTTCTTACCAATTGGTCATGCTGTCAGTCTTGAACCCAGAGAGGGTATGATGTACTTCATAGCTCCCCTCCAAAATGGCCTGGCATGATATCAGTGCATAAGGTCTAATCCTGTATTGTCTGTTTATCTATTAGTCGTATTGTACTTCACAAAAAAGAAATATACTATTTTAATCAATCTTTTTTAAAAAGGTTTCAATATAAATTGAAAGCATGATAAAATATTTGTATCTAGTTCTGTGTCATATTTATACAACAGCCAGGGAATCTCACTCATGATGCTATATCACTCTTCTTTCTTTCTACTTCTCTGTAATGTTCTCATTTCTTTTGGGTGTATATCATTTCATCATATACATGCCTCTAAGAATTCAGACAGAGATTCAGCCAAAACTACCAGGGAAAAAGCCTTTTCCCGGGTTCCAAGCAATGCCTTGATGTTTGTCATTGATGAAGTTAGTTGCTCTTCCATCTCTCTCTGCAAGATAACAACAAACCCTTTTCTGGATCTGATTGAATACTGCACAACACTCCAAGTGGAGTCAGATGTGCAGGGTTGAATGTGCGCATGTGGTTAGTCGTTCCGTCTGAGGATCCTTAAGGCTGTGTTCTTAAGCTACACCTTTTTACCTTATTAATCTCAAGGTAGGTGCTAAACAGAAAGCTCACAGATAGATTCTGGAATGATAGTAGTGAGCTATGTATGGTATTATTTTCCAGTACCAGCTACTGTTTATTGGATACCTTCACAATCTAGAGTAATTGTTGCTTAAAAGATCATGATTCTAGATGATGAAATTTACACATTTATAGAGAAGGCATTCTAAACTGCATTATGTAAACCACCTTAAGATTTAATTGTCTCAGTAATAGGCCACTTACAAAGTAATGACAAAATTTTCTTTTTCAGGAGGAGGACGAGGAGGTGGTGGTCGAGGTGGAGGAGGTCGTGGAGGAGGAAGAGTACAAGGAGGTAATGCAAGATTTAGGCAACTGCAAACTAAAATCATGGAAGTATTAAAGCTATTTTTTGGGTGGGGAAGGGGGGAGGAGGTGACTGTTTAATTCTAGAGTTGTTAAATGGGAGGGTTTCCTCCCTTTCAAAATGTTTTTGAGTACTTGATGATTCTTAGATACAATGTGTCACATTTATGACATTTTGATTGACATGGTGTCAAGGTGATGTTTTTCACAGAGGGGCAAGTAAGGGGTTTCTTATCAACATTATTTGCCGGGGAGGCTAAAGTCCCTATCCCTTCCTGCTTTTTAAACCTATGAAACAATACAAGCTTTGAATGAATGGCGCCATGTAGGAAACCTTTTTGATATCCAGCTCAATTACAGGTTCAGTGCCCAGGGCCTTATATTAATGGTTATGAGAAGATTTTGATGGCTTGAAACTGTGTGCCATCTTCTCTTTGCTCTGAACCTTTGATGAATATATCAGATAAACTGGTAAGAGTGAGAATCCTTTATCTGATATATTCCCAGACTGCATATAGATCTGCACAGGAGATTGCTGAAGTAATGGTATCTGTCATATATTTTCTTTTAGCCATATGTTGTTAAATGCTGTAAAATAGTGCCACCATTCCCAGAGCTTTTCTCTGGTGGATAGGTTTAGAGCATAGATAACATTTGCATGAAGTGCTGAGAGCTAATAAAAATCAGTTGTAATCAGGTGTTAAAGTAGGTGGTTAGTGGAATATGGAATTATTTGGACTATGTAAATGTACTTGTGTGGATGGGAAGGGGTCATGCTGTTCATTTTGCATAATTTTAGTAATTGGACAATCAACTTGAAATGTGCATAGTTGTATAGTTTGTGGCAATGCTGTAAGAATGGTGTGCATGTAACTGAATAAAAATTGTTGGAAATCACTGATTTACCAAAAAATGGTGCTGTATTTCAAAGACAAAAGTCCAAGGTTTCTTTGATACCTTCAGTGACATGGTAGCAGCTGAAAATGTAACAAACTGTTCAAGAAAGAGAGTCATGATATGATCTGTTCCTCTTACAGGCTGGTCCAACCAGGGGGACCAAAGTAGAGGCAGTTGGTCACAGAACAGAGGAGACTCATGGTCTGGAGGTCAAGGTGGTGGTGGATATCAAGGAGGGGGCAGTTATCAACAGGGAGGGGGTGGGTATCAACAAGGAGGTGGGTATCAAGAGGGAGGGTATCAACAAGGAGGTGGGTATCAACAGGGAGGGGGTGGGTATCAACAAGGAAATTATCAGCAAGGAGGAGGTTATGGAGGTAGAGGTGGTCAACAAAGAGGAGGTGGAAGAGGCAGGAGAGGCAGAGGTGGAAGAAGATGATATCACTTACAGATGTACAACTCAGGCAGGGCATTACCTCCAAGTGCATGTATTTATTATTTAAATTTTGTGAGACTCCTTCTGAATTATGGGGTTATTTAGAGTATGGAAGCTGTAAAACAACTTACATCATGACTGATGATTTATGGATAGGTTCCTTCACATGTCAAACAGGTGAAGGAGACCTAGCTCTCATCTGTGATTCAAAGATTCACTCAAACTTCAGAATTGTTGGCACATAATTTATGTTTATGTGGTATGACACTTGCTTCAAGTTGAATATTTATGAAATTATTCAAGTTGATGTTTGACGGTTTTTTTTTTTAAATCAAAGAAGTTCAGTTGAATATATTGTTTAAAGCAGATTTTTTTTTATTTAATTGCAAATATGGTACCTGGCTTAAAAGCCATTTGTCAGAGACTATTCAATGACTTTGTAAAAGGCAGAAATACGTTCTGGTTTAGAAGGTGAAAAATGCACTTCCATAACATCTAATGTTTGGAAGATGGGTATTCTCAGAAAATAATCTTTCTAGAGTTACACTTTATTGTTATAATCTGCTTATGGTGTAGTCTTTGCTGCCTTAAAATAGAGATATACTTAAACATGGTAACAGTATCTAATAGGACAAAGCAAACATTCAGCTATAATGAAAAAGGAGAAAATCCAAGGCAATGTACCCATTTTAACACTGCTTTGTGTGTCCTCAGTGAGAACTAAAAGTACTATTTGACAAAAATAATGTGAAATTTAAATAACCTTGAGTAAGGAATAGAGAACGAGTTTGAGGGACATAAATAGCAATATTTTTGTTTCTCGCACAAGACCTAGTAAGGAACATTGAAAATTTCAACAATCTTGAAATGCTTGTTTTTTTGTTGAAATTGTAGCATGCAATTTTCAGTCAGATTCTAAAGTAGAGGTTTTGTAACATGTCTCACCCGGAAAGGTATGTATATTATGAATTTGTGAAGAACATTGATCACTAAATGTTTTTTTTAAGACAGGGAAGCATTTTTTAGAAATAAACTCATTTGATCAAATAGTTTAGAGTGCCAAACAATGCTTTTTCAAGATATGTTTTACTGGACAGTATAATAATAGAATGAAACAGCAACATCTTTTATTGTCAACAAATATTTGTATAACAACAAACTTTATGGCTATATTTACAGTATTCACAAGCAGAGTATAAAAGAAAGCAACGTAAATGGCTAACTGAGAAATTATGATTTACATTTAAGAAATGGTCTTATATTAAACCTTCTGCAGAATGTGTGCTTCCTAATCTTTGACCTACATGAAATCTTCATGATAAAATTAATACATTTTATCCTTCTTTGATTACTCTCTTTTTACCACTAATAAAATGCACTTGAAATGCAAGAAACTCAGATCCAAATTACAAAATTGTGAAAGTTAGGACATAGCAAGAAAGACATTATTGATATGTGTTGAATTAAAACAGATGAACACACATTGAGAACAATTCTGGAGCCAATTCAGAATTCTTAAGGTTCACAAATAAATTCCACTGATATTCCTCAAGCTTTGACTTGTTGTAAGTCTGTTTGAACAACAAAAGTGTACCTGAAGTCTAACACTCAGAAAATTCATAATACAAATCTCGAAAAATAAACACAAATGGTCCACCTTTTTCATTTCTGAGCTGAGATTGTAAAATGGTTGAAATTAATTCACTCAATTTTAATTGTTTGTGCATTGCAGAAAAATTTGTGATGTCATTCTCATACTTCTCAAATCATACTCTTTCCAGGAAACTAAAAATTTTTAAGGCTATGTATACATTGTAATTTCAAATGAAACAGAAGCAGATATATATTTATATGGAGTACATCACAAATAATTGTGCAACCAACTATTTCAAATTGGGTGAAAAATAGCAAAATCTCAGCAACTTTAGTGGTTAGATGAGATTTAACAACACACCAACACGAAAATGATATACAGTGACAACAAGATGAAATGGTTCAAGTTCCCTTTCATATTCAACTCAAACAGGGTGTAAATCCACCCTTTAGTCCCCTCTTGTTACACAAACTTAGTATAAAGTTATAGACGATTTAAGAAGACTGATGGACTGATTATAGTTAGATATAACTGGGGTCCATTACCTTTAATCTTCCAAATTCTTTGTTTACTTGTAGCATGGATGATTTTACACTAAAATACCTCTTGATTTCCTCAATTTTATGTTATACGAGCCCTTAATATTGCATGTAGACAATAAAATTAAGTTAATTTGAGGCTGATGGCCCCACCCAATGGTTGACTCCTCTAGCTACTCAGAGTTTCATCTTTATAATTGAGAGATGGTTGAAGGTGATTTATTTTCCATCTCTGAAGTACATATACTTCACTTTAAAATCTTTTTAAGTCTCATTTGACATGGTCACGGTCGTTGTTTTAATGTCACAAATATCTAAGGCATATAACTGGTTTTAAGGTTGGAGCTGAAGTGAAATATGAACAGTAGTAATGGTAATTATGTGGTGCAACTTATTGAAAATCATTTTAGATTCAAAGTTATGATGTTGTTAGGCAACGTTTGAATTCAATTGTCAAAAGTTCTAGCTCTAAAAAATCTAAAATTAACAAGCTTATTCCAGTATTGTTATTTCAATTTTCTTAGGGAAAATGATAAAAGAGATCTCCATGCTTTATATAATAATGAACACTTCCACAGGTACAAAGTTGTGAAGCCAAGAGAGTATTAAAAGTGATACATCAATTTAGGTTTGATTTAGATAATGCAGTCATATATTTCTATGTTATTGTGCTATTACCATGCTCTTTGCCTATGTCTTATATGACACGGTCTCCATTTTCATTCTGAATTTAACAGCATTTCTGATGTATGCTTGTCTCTTTCAATAACCATACTTTTCATTTAAGAATGTCCGGCCATCTCCTTTTTGATCTGCACAAGAAATTTAAAGAAAAAGAACAGAACAGATTCAGCTGTCAGTCTAGTTATTTCATTTCAATGTTTTTCAACTTCTGCAAGAGACAGTTCCCATGCAATACATATTTTAATTTCAAAAACATTGCACAGTTGGTGTGTAGGAATGAATGCTTGCAAAAAATTGCTCACAGCTACAAGTAAACATGTACTAAGCATAATTAAATATATCTAACTGCTGCTGGTGTCATGCATCTTAATTCTTTTTTGACTTATAGCAATTTCTGCTGACTCCAGGCTCTCTCAGAGGATGCATGCATAGCACAGGATCCTTACACATCATTTCTCTAAGAGAAAAGGGGTGTTGATATCAGAATTGGGAAAATATTACAAGGCCACACAACAAAATATGTCTTTGACATTCTCAGATCACCCTCAATGACATGCTAGAGGTATGAAGCATTGAAACTAAGATTGTGAAGACTTATAGATGGGATGGTAAATCTGACCTGTTTTAAATATGAAGAGGTGGGGCAGAAAATCTCCTGAACAAAGTAGCTGCGACAGTTTCAGCCAAATAGGACTTTGTTTACCACATTTCATGACAAACCCAAGAGAATTCACTCCTGTCCCTGTTGTTTGAATAAAGTATTTTGTTGTGGATGTAGGAGGTTGGATAGTGAAACCAACTTCCTCTTTGCCTTGTCAATGGCTTGTAGAAAACAGTAATGTAATGCTATTTCACACAGACATTTCCAACAAAAATTGAAAGGGAGTACAAACTTGTATGCAGAACACTGTAAAATTATGAGACAACAAATGTTTTTGGTTGAAGGTAAACACAATTCCATTAACGATGGAATATTTTGTAAAGGCATGTGAAAAAGAATAAGAGCCCATACCATCAGGAGGAATCCAATCAGCAATATCATCATCTTTCTTTTTCTTGGCATCCGGTCCTTCAGAGGTACTCTCTTCAGTTTCATCACGGTCCAAAAACTGTTTAAACTTAATAAATGGGCCCATCTGAGGTCCAAGGACCCTCTTAGGTCTCTTTTGCTGACTGCTATGATGTTTCTGCTGCTTCTCTGGGGACTCATAACTGGTTTTCTTTTTCTGCTCTTGAAGCATCTGTGGAGAACAAGTAGCCAGCAGAATCCAAATAGAATTATCAAAACACATATCCTAGCAGGAGCAATAAAAAAAAAAATCATAGGTCTTGCCAACAAGGCATTCGTACTATTTAGGCACCTGTTTTAGATACCATACCTGTTTTAGGACCATAGTCCTTTTTCTGCGAAACATTGTTTCTAAGAACATATAAATATAAATGCCTCCTAGGTGACAAAAATGAAGTTTAGAGAGGCCCTGTTAAATTGTCTGGACTGTTGCTTTGAGCTTTTAAAATGTTGCATTTTGGGTCATCCATTCTGCTGATGCTCCTTGTCAAATGTTTAAAATGAACATATGCTGGAAACCCCTCACACAGCCATATTGTGTACATCATTCAAAAGGTTATTCTCTTGTCCATGAGTGATGTATTCATATTCACACAAAATGAAAGCAGAAAAGCAAGAATATTTCTCTTTTTTCAAATTTCAACTCAAAATATCAGAAAGCTGCATACCTCTTCTGTTTCTTTCTTCACTTTATCATGAGTACATTTGCCATTGTCTTCACCAGTTTTGTCTGAAAGAAAATAATTCACATAAAATGGAGAGAGAGAGAGAGATCTTTCTCTTACTATCCCAACCGCATGGTTAAGTGATCGGCCCATCCAATTTACAGTTGGAAGGTAGGGAGTTAAAGCCCTGGCTGGGTCATACTGAAGACTTTAAAAGTGGAATCTACTGCCATTGTGTTTTATGCTCAACATAAACAATGGAGTAGGGGAAACAAGAAAATCAGCCACAGCTGGAAACAAGAGCCCAACAGGCACTGTGGTTCCTTGCTGAATATTATAAGAATTGTATGGCCAGTAGAAAAGATGACAAATTGACCATCAAACTAGAGCTAAGCAAAAGCTCATATGCAATGTTTGTAATATCTTTACAAGGGGTATTTTAGTACTAATATTCCATGAAATCCAAGATAAAATCTAATTCACCTTGCATAATACTTGGTGATCCTTCAAAAATATGTCCTCATTTCAACATGTATTTGTAATCAAACTTGATATTATGACCAATTAAAAATATGCAATGTGGTCAGAGAGGAAAAGGACTCCTTGTACTTCTCTCATAAGTTATTTTTACCTGCTCTCAAATAAAACTTGTTATTTATACTTTGAAACAATCTGCAATTTGCCCTGTTTGCTATCTCTATACAGAAAACAGGGTTTATTCAGCAATTAAGCAGAAAACAAGTGATTAATGGGGTGTGATAATAGAATGACCATTAGGTTACATAACTGACCACAGTAAGAGACATATGATCCTTATATTGATTCCATTGGTAGAGACCAGTTTAAAGCAGGGTGACGTGTGCTCATTGAAATCTACAAAATTCAGCTATTTTGCCCTCTTATAACTTCAAATGATCTGGAATCTGTGTACAACCCGAAGGAAGCATTACTGGACAAACATAAAGGCCAAATTTCTAAGATACTTGGGTGTGTGAGCTGATTCAGTGCAAAACCAGGTGAAGTAAAAAATCTATAGAACCTATCATGATGTTGCTTTCAAGATTTTCTAAATAACATTTTCCTTGGTTGACCTCCAGTGACCTTCAAGACCTTTGACCTTAACCAAACACAAAATGATTTGAAATCTGTCCTTCCTACCTTAAAATACTATGTTACAAAGTTTTTCAGTGTTTGACCCCTGGTCACCCCAGATGACCCTTGACCTTCACCATGACATCTATCCAAGTTTCCTACCTTGAAATATTATGTTGAGAAGGTTTTTAGTTTTTGACCCCTGGTGACCCCAAATGACCTTTGACCTCCACATAACAAAGCAAGACTAATCTTTGTACCATAATACATTTATATGTAAAGTATGATGTCTATCCAAGCTTCCTACCTTGAGATGTAACTTGTTTACAAAGGTTTCAGTTTTTGCCCTCCAATGACCCCAGATGACCTTTGACTTCCCCCCCAAACTACAGGATAATTCTTTACGCAGTAATGCATCCCCATATTACATACAAGATCTATCTAAGCTTCCTATATCAAGACATCATTTATTAAAGGTTTTTAGTATTTGACCTCTGTTGACCCCAAATGACCTTTGACCTCCACAAAAAGGGATAAGGCACACCTCAGTATGGTGGATCTATACACTGAGTTTCAGTTTTGTCCAACTTTCTCTTGTTGAGTTATCACGTACCCAAGCAAGTGTCACAGACACAAGCACCTATACACACACACGCACCTTAGGTATATCGTGTTTACAAGTCATTTTCGCAATTTTACCGCAGGTGACCTCAAATGACCTTTCACCTCTACCAAAAACAATAGGGTTCTTCCTCTCAACATCACAAATCTATATACTACATCTGAAAAGTATTGGTCACTCTTATTTAAGATATCACATTTACAAGCTATTTTGGATGTTTTCGCAATTTTACCGCAGGTGACCTCAAATCACCTTTGACAATTACCAAAAACAATAGGCTTCTTCCTCTCAATATGATAAATTGATATACCAAATATGAAAAGTGTCAGACATTCCTACCTATTCCTAAGCAAGTGTCGCAAACACACACACACACACACAACATCACCGTAGCATAGATGAATCAACAAAGATTACTTTATGAAGAAACTATTACTGATTTTAAACCAAACAATGGATTAAAAGTAATTACCAGCTGCTGTATCCATCGTTTCTGACTGTGAGTCATGTCTATCTACTTCCTGTGTTATGCTCCTTGTCACAGATGAGGAGGTAACTGCTGTCTCTTCTTCTCCCTCCTCCTCCTCCTCTTCTTCTTCAACTTTTGCTTTGGAATCTTCATCTTCCCTTGCTTTATTCTCATCATGAGTTGAAGATGAGACAAAGGAGCTTGTTGCTTCTGGTTTTGCCTTTTTAAAATAAAAATCAATGATGGAAAAGACCTTATGCATGAATGTATTTGAAAAGTACTCTATTAAAGTGTACCTCATGTCAAAAAATTAAAAAATATATTTTAAACAGCATGAGAAATGAATTCTAACAGTCCAACTCTCAACTTCACAGGAAATTCTTGAGCCGAGATACAAAATATTGAAGTTTATTCACTCAAATTCAAAAGGTACATTGCACAATAATTTGTGATGTCATTGTTGTACTACTCAAATTACAATCTTTGTATTTCTTTGCTTTTCTCAGAGTTACTGCACCTTGTACCAAGGTGTGATAGCACTCCTACTCTTATGGGATGATGCAATTAATTATGCCCTATCTCTGTGCAACATGCTATTCATACAAACAGAAAGTGTTCAATGTCATAAAAACATTTTAAATTTTAAAGGGAAACAAAGCAGATAATGTGAGTTGTACAACAAGAAAGTCACAAATTATTGTGCAATGGACTATTTTTTTTTTGAAGTGCATAAATTGCAACATTTTACATCTTGGCTCAAGAATGTCCTATGAAGATAGGAGCTGGACTGTTAGAATTCACTTGACATGCTCTGTAACACATATTTTTGAATTTTTTGACTTGAGGTACACTTTTAGGATGAAGCACTTGCAATTTGGGTTTTATGAACATTTATCTTCGTGAGTGTTAAGTCTATTGCAGAACATGTTTCCAAAGGTTACAAGTTACTAGAAAAAGCAGAAAAAGTATTACTGATAAATGCTGTCAAGTAATTTTTGTTGAGAAATTAAACAAGCTGAAAGTAGACAGGTCTTTGTTGTCACGAGTGAAAGGGGAAATTTTAAAAAGGGAAAAATTTTAATCAAATTTATTTTGTAAAGGCCAGGTGTTTGTTTAAAGACACCGTATTGTTGTTCTCTTAGTAGTGCCATAGGCCGAAGATTAGGTAGGCTGCTTTCCGTTACGTAATTGTTTGAAAGTGTCCCACTCGTTTTGGAATGTCTGTCGGTATGTTGGCATGGCGTAAAAGAAAATATTATGCAAATTTAGGACAGGCTTGAAACCTGTCTTACTGTTCGGTGCAGTTTCTCCTCGTGTCCAGAAAAAGGGAATATTCATTCCATCTGCTGAGTCTGATCTGCAAACTTCTTACAGTTCATCTAAAATCAGGATAGATTGCGCGCCGGGAAAATTATACCTAGAAAGCTACCTCAAAAGTTAGCCAACACACCTCTAGGGCTATAGCTTTCGAGCAAGGGCGTCGGAGCATAGTGAGGGTAGTTGTAAGCTTAACTGTCGTGTGGAGGAGTTTTTGGTGTATTGAGAGAAGCCAGACGTGGTCCAAACCTGTTGCCTATCTCTTCAACGAAAGCCATTCTAATAGTTGAATATATGTTACTAGTAGGTTGTTGTAGACTTACGGGTCTTTCTCTTTATTTTGTGTTGGTATGACCGAAACACCCCAGTATACAAAAGGGAAGGAGTAACACATAGGGTCATAGGGTCCTCATTAACAATCGTGGGATTTCCTCTGACATTTGTAAAAAGTTACTCTGAATTCTCAAGATATGCAAAAGTTCTCAAGCTACTTCCAATAAAAGCTATGAGTACTTTATAGTATTTGGACAGCTCACTCTGTTGGAAGTTATCTTCCAAAAAACATGAAATTTCAAAGATATCACAATAACACAAAACATTTAAATTATATAATTTAATATTTTTACAAACCTGCATCTTGTGTTTTACAAGAGAGGGTTTCCTTCCTTTCATAACACCTGTCATTGGAAGTCTCTGGGAGAGGGCAGCAAACTTACTTTGTGGTTTGTCTGAGCTGAAATATTAAAGGGAAAGGATTAAAAATAAATCATTCCAAGTTTAACTATAATTGACCTTATCAATAAATTTGTGAGACTTGCTTTTAACAAAGCCCATGATGAGCCTAGAATAGATATCTTGACATTTAGTCAAACTACCTCCACTGAAGCCTAGCTAAGCTGAGCAATGGCATAAGCTACTCAAACCTGATAAAAAGACTTCCTAAAAATGACAAGTTCACTATTCATACCAAACATGCCTTACACTTCAAAAATGGAACCTACTGCCCTTGTGTTTGGTGTTCAGCATTAGCAATGGAGTAGGGAAACCAGAATGCAAAAATGCATTGAGGTTTCGATGATACATAAATGTTCTGTTTCAAAGAGTGCCATCATGCACCATTATCTTCTCATTCAAATGTTATACTAGCATGTTCAAAATATAGTTTTGTCATTCAAGATGACCTTTTGACCTCCATAAAAGCCATTCATAGCTAGAATGACAAACAACAGACTGATAAATGGACAATCAGCTATCTTGAGAGATCAAATTTAAAAAGGTTTCCAGGCTTTGACCCCTGGAGACCCCAGATGACCTTTCATCTCCGCCAAAAACTATGGGGACCATCTTCTAACCACAATGCATCCACATACCCAAATATGATATCTATCCAAGTTTCCTATCTTGAGATATTGCATAAACAGGATTTTCAGACTTGGACCAGCAGTGACCCCAGATGACCTTTGACCTCCATCAAAAACATTACATACCATTTCCTGACCATAACCCATCCACATAACAAATGTGAAATCTATCAATGCTACTTAACCTGAGATATCACATAAACAAGGTTTTCAGACTTTGATCACTGGTGACCTCAGACCTTTGACCTCTGCCAAAAGCCAAAGGGATCATTTACTGACTATGATGCATCCACATACCATATATGAAATCTATCCAAGTTTCCTACCTTGAGATATCGCATTAACAAGGTTTTCATACTTTGACACCTGATGACCCCAGATGACCTCCACCAAAAACAACAGGAACCACCTCCTGACCATAACACATCCACATACTAAATATGACATGTATTCAAGCTTTCTACCTTGAGATATTGTGTTAACAAGATTTTCAGATGTTGACCCCTGGTGACCCCAGATGACCTTTGACCTACCCCGAAAACAATAGGAACCATCTTCTAACTATAACACATTCACATACCAGATATGAAATCTATCCAAGCTTTCTATCTTGAGATATTGTGTTTAACAAGATTTTCAGACTTTGACCCCCAATGACCCCAGATGACCTTTGACCTAAGCCAAAAACAAAAGGGACCATCTACTTACTATATAACTCAAACACACACCAATTATGAAATCTATCAAAGCTTCCTATCTTGATATATCGTGTTAACGAGATTTTCGGACTTTGACCCCAGGTGACCCCAGATGACCTTTGACCTCCACCAAAAACAAAAAGGACGACCTCCTGACCATAATACATTCACATACTAAATATCAAATCTATTCAAGCTTTCTATCTTGAGATATTGTGTTAACAAGATTTTCAGACTTTTACCCCCAGTGACCCCAGATGACCTTTGACCCCCACCAAAAAAATAGGGACCATCTACTGACTATAATGTATCCATATACCAAATATGAAATCTATCCAAGTTTCCACCCTTGAGATATCCTGTTAACAAGGCTTCCATACTTCAACCAGTGGTGACCCCAGATGACCTTTGACCTCCCCTAAAAACAATAGGGACCATCTCCTGACCATAACACATCCACATACTAAATATGAAATCTATTCAAGCTTTCTACCTTGAGATATCATGTTAATGAGATTTTCAGGCGTTGACCCCTGGTGACCCCAGATGACCTTTGAACTACCCCAAAAAGAATAGGGACCATCTACTGACTATAACACGTCCACATACCAAATATGAAATCTATCCAAGCTTCCTATCTTGAGATATTGTGTTTACAAGGTTTTCAGACTTTGACCACTGGTGACCCCAGATGACCTTTGACCTCCACCAAAAACAATAGGATTCTTCCTCTCAATATGGCGCATCTATGTACCAAGTTTGAAAACTGTCGCAAATTCCTATCTTGAGATATTGTGTTAACAAGCAAAGTGTCACAAACACACACACATACACACACACGCACACACACATACATACATACACACACACGCCATCATGATTGCATTGGTTTCTCTTATCATCGAAACCAAAAATACAGTAAGCCACAACTGGAATTAAAGGCTGTAGCAGGTCAAACTTAAACCAATTAGTTAGAAACTGGGCTGTACTCAACACTAATAAATATAACTGTCTCATGCAATCTGACTGCATTTTCAAGTGGTTAGAGCAATAAACTTGCAGGGAGTTTGAATCCTGAATGGGTCATACAGGAGACTTTAAAAATGGAACTTTACTGCCATTGTGCTTGGTGTTCAGCATAAGCAATAGAGTATAGGGGAAACAAGCCAGCGACTCACTACGGGAAAAATGGTTGTATCTGGCCCAACTGAAACCAATTCGTCAAGTACTAGGCCATAAAACTTTATCTAACTCAAAACCATTGAATATAACTGTCTAAAGCAATCCATCCAATATAACATTTATTGCATGAATACATAATAATAAAATAAAACCTTGTAAGTTTCTGACACAATGACTTTCTAAACAACACCAGAATGCAAAAATGCATTGAGGTTTCGATGATACATACATGCTCTTTTCAATAAAATGCTACATTTCTTGTAACAACTGGTGACCCACAGTGACCTTTGACTCCACCTGTAAGTAAGT
Source organism: Holothuria scabra (assembly GCA_037179385.1). NCBI lineage: Eukaryota > Metazoa > Echinodermata > Holothuroidea > Aspidochirotida > Holothuriidae > Holothuria > Holothuria scabra. Next base: position 28,878,648 of record CM074180.1, on the reverse strand, counting down.
GGTTTTCCTTTTAACCAAAACATTTCTATATTCAAAAAGCCAAATTTCATACTGTGCCTTACGATATTCTGCAAACAAGGTTTTCAGAGTTTGATGCCAGGTGATACCAGATGACCATTGACCTCCACCAAAAACAACAGGTACAGTACTTTCAACTCACCATAACACATCCAAATACTAATTACAAAATCCATCCCAGTTTCCTACCTTGAGATATCCCATTTTGACAAGTTTTTCAAAGTTTGACCGATCATGACCCCAGATATCCTTTCACCTCCACAAAAAAAACCTTATACAGACCATTTTCTCACAATAATTCATCCACATATTAATTATTAAAGCCATCCACGTTTCGTACCTTGAGCTATCCTAAACAGGTTTTTCTGAGTTTGACCCCCTATGACCCCAAATGACCTTTGACCTTAACCAAAATCAATAGGGTTCAACTTCTTCCTTACATCATAACGCATCAACATATCAAGTTTGAAATCAATCCAAGCTTCCTATCTTGAGATATAGTGTAAACAAGGATTTCGGGGTTTGACCCCATGTGACCCCAAAGGACCTTTGACCTCTTCGAAAATAGAACTGGTTTTTTCTTTCATCATAATGCATCAACGTAGCAAGTTTGAAATGAATCCAAGTTTCTACCATGGGATATCATGTAAACAAGGATTTTGGGGTTTGACCTCACATGACCCCAAACAACCCTTGACTTCCACCAAAATATATAGGATTCTTCTTTACATTATAACCCATCAACATATCAAGTTTGAAATGAATCGAAGTTTCCTACCTTGAAATATAGTGTAAACAAGGATTTCAGGGTTTGACCCCATGTGACCCCAAAGGACCTTTGACCTCCACAAAAATATATCCGGTTCTTTCTTACATTATAACCCATCATCACATCAAGTTTGAAATTAATCCAAGTTTCTTACCTTGAGATATAGTGTAAATAAGGATTTGGGGGTTTGACCTCACATGACCCCAAACAACCCTTGACTTCCACCAAAATATATAGGATTCTTCTTTACATTATAACCCATCAACATATCAAGTTTGAAATGAATCGAAGTTTCCTACCTTGAAATATTGTGTAAACAAGGATTTCAGGGTTTGATCCCATGTGACCCCAAAGGACCTTTGACCTCCACAAAAATATATCCTGTTCTTTCTTACATTATAAAGCATCAACATATCAAGTTTGAAATTAATCCAAGTTTCCTACCTTGAAATATAGTGTAAATAAGGATTTCGGGGTTTGACTCTATGTGACCCCAAATGACCTTTGACCTCCACCAAAATTTATTGGGTTCTTCCTTACATCATAACGCATCAACATATCAAGTTTGAAATGAATCCAAGTTTCCTACCTTGAAAAATAGTGAAAACAAGGATTTCAGGATTTGACCCTATGTGACCCCAAATAACCTTTGACCTCCACCAAAATTAATTGGGTTGTTCCTCACATCATAACGCATCAACATATCAAGTTTGAAATGAATCCAAATTTCCTACCTTGAAAAATAGTGAATACAAGGATTTCAGGATTTCACCCTATGTGGCCCCAAATGACCTTTGACCTCCACCAAAATTAATTGGGTTGTTCCTCACATCATAACGCATCAACAATCAAGTCTGAAGTGAATCCAAGTTTCCTACCTTGAAATATAGTGAAAAGGATTTCAAGGTTTGACCCCATGTGACCCCAAATGACCTTTGACTTCCACCAAAATCAATAGGGTTCTTCCTTACATCATAACGCATCAGCATATCAAGTTTGAAATTAACCAAGTTTTCTACCATGAGATATCGTGTAAACAAGGATTTGGGGGTTTGACCCCAAGTGACCCCAAATGACCTTTGACCTCCACCAAAATCAATAGGGTTCTTCCTTACATCATAACGCATCTACATGTCAAGTTTGAAATTAATCCAAGTTTCCTTTCTTGAGATATTGTGTAAACAAGGATTTTGGTTTTTGACCCCCTGTACCCCAGATGACCTTTGACCTCACCCAAAATAAATAGGGTTCTTCCTCTCAGTATGGGGTATCTGTGTACCAAGTTTGAGAACTGTCAGATCTTCCCTTCTCAAGATATCGTGTAAACAAGCAAAGTGTCACAAACACACACACACACACATACACACACACACACACAGGGCATACCCGTATTCAATGCCTTAGGGGGTACACAGAACTGTTCCCCGTAAGGAAATGGTCGTAATTCCCCTTCAGCTGTTTATGTCACGCGGCACATGAATGCCGCAAGCAAGGGCGGGCTCTTGCATATCACGTGACAGAGCTCATTGCAGTGCCCGAATTTTCGGGTAGCTACGCCAGTTACGAGCTCCGCATAAGCGAGGAAAGACGTGTGAGGCCCCAGCTCTCGTGAGCGGCCTGTACCCGGCAAGGTATCGTTTACAGGCTCACACACACGCACACACACACATACATACACACACACGCCATCATGAATGCATAGGTTTTTCTTTTCATTGAAACCAATAAATGCATCAAGAGAAAGCTATAAACAGTAAAAATATATTCCTAAACTTCCTATCATCCAAAAAGATCCTTCAGAAGTACCAAATCTTACCCAACAGGTACAGAGGCTGGTTGCACCAATCGAATTAGCCTTTGCAATTTTGCTTGCTCTTTCCTGAGTTCTATTGCCTTCAACTTCGTTTTTGCCCTCTTCGTTTTGTCCACCACTTTGCCACTTTTCAGCTGATTAATGAAAGCATCAAGGGTGTCTTCTTCCATACCAGTTTGCTGTTCTTTATTTGAACAAATAAAGTTATTTCCCATTAAAAACATATTTCAATATCTGTTTTTCTTTTTATGCATGCAGCATTTTGAGGCATTTGTGTGTGACCTCATACCACCACCAACTTCAAGTCACTGTGGGAAGTGCAATTTTTGCATACCTAGATACAGAATGGGAATTACTCAAAATTTGTTAAACTCCAAAACTTTCTGAGTTCCTGTGATTTGCAGCGCAAAATCTAAAACTTTAAGCATGCATACAGTGATCTCAGCAAAGAATGGGCTCCTATAACTGGAGGAGTAGTGCATTATTTCTCCATATATAGCCATCTTCAAATTGCTTCATTTTGTTGCCTTAAAACACTTCATATTTCACTTAACCATCCCTCAATTTATTTGTATGCATTTACATTACTCAACACTTGAACTATGAAGCACCTGAACTATGGTGGCTGAAAGTTACAACTGCATGAGCCTCTGATATTTTATGGTCCCTCTCAGAACTTAATTATCTCTACAAGGGGCAGAAATGTTCTTAAAATACCATCCATCACTTAAGGTTAACATACTGAAGGTCAGGGGTCAGTTTTACTAACAACAGTTCAAATTATCATCCTTGATCGAATTACTCTCTATTATAGATTTTTAGCTTCATTTAACCTCTCTCTTTTCAAACATGTAAAAAAATTATAACCTTCTGGAAGACCAAGGACAATTGCTAAAATTACTGCAACCATTGACCTTGGCCCATATGTGATGTCAATAAATTGTGATATTATGAAGCAAATGAGAGGAAACAACATATGGTAAATATGACTGAAGGGAAGAAGGCAGAGAAAGGTTTCAAAGATTCAATTTGTTTATTTAAAATGTTCATAGAGCACAGACACTTTGAAACTTTAAAGGATGACATCATTTCAGTTGGTGTTTGAAGATACAAAAAATGAGTAGCCATGGTGCAACAGTCACATTTTTTTTTGTTGTCCACAAGGCAGAAAACATGATGTGCCCTTGAGAACATGTTTTAAGCATGTGTGCAATGAAGGGGAGGGGGAATTGGGGCACCCACCCTGTAGGGAGTTTGGGAAACATGCCAGTTCGGGGATGCTAGTGAAATTGCCTTACACCATTGATGGATCCAGGCAGGGAAGAGGGGGGGTGTGACAGAAAAGTGGGGGGAGGTGACAGGGGTCCTGTTGGCTGTCATTCATATGGTCAAGTAGAGGAGGAATAATGGCTACGTTTCTACTCGAATGGCTTACGTCGGGCCAGTCATAGCATTTTTCCAGGTATGGCTCACTAGCTTGGTATATGGGAATGTTACATATGTTTTCTCCCATTTCAGTCTAGGTAATCTACAGTCTGGTTCAAACCTGAAATTCTTTTGCTTTCCACTGTCCATCATAACATCATAACAGAAAAATACACTGAATGGTGCAAAAATGTAACGGTGATTCATGGCACATGACAATTTTGGTGAAAGATTTACCTTATGAGTCTACTAAGTAGTCATTACTAAATCTCATTGCTAACAACACAACTTAGCGACGAGAAATTGACTACACAAGTAAAGTGAAACTGATTGATAGATATATGGTCTAACAATGGATATCAAAATTAGCAATGATGGCTAGGTGCAAGTGAAATCAGACCCAGGTTTGTTTGCAATATCTGTATTACAAATATGCTCATCCCTTCAAACCTTGGCCTCTACTTTCCCCATACCACCATCTGTGGTGTTTGGGGACTATTCAATTATACAGCATATTCCTAAGACAACCTTTCAGAGGGGAAATTTTCTTGAATGAATTGTAAGCTACCTTACAAGAAAGTTTGGTAGCTACTAACTTTAATAGTGGGAGCATAATCTATGGCTTTAAATAATTCATACCTTGATTTAAAGTGTTCAATTCCTTCTGAGTTTCCTCCAGTTCCTTGTTGACATTATCCAATTTATGGACCTGAAAAACAAAATTGGAAGTACTATCAAAAATGATTAATTTAGATATGTTTTCTTCATACATTGTTTCTTTTCACAACAACAAATGCAGTGACAAGGGAAAAGTGTTCAAAGACCCTGAAGAGCAAAATAATAATAATAATATCTGCATTTTTAATGCGCCAATATTTAATGCATCATCACTAAAGGCATATTTACATCAAAACTCCATAATTCTCCCCCCCCCCCCCTTCAACCTTGATTAAAATTGACTTCAATGGAGGTTCTTGTCCATTGAGCTACAATATTAAGCAAAGTGCTTGCCCACATGTTTTCTTCTCACAGTGTCTGACAAGAATTGGTTAAACCCTACCCCTAAATATGGCCCTTACAAAGAAGCCATAAATTTGCAGAGAAGTTGCAATGTGGAAGTTTTTTTAAATACAGAAAGTAAAAAAAAATACTGTAGCCAAAATATGACAGCTTCTCACAACAAAGATACCATTTATACAGATATGACCTAATGCCTATATGTCCACATACTGCAATAAATAAATACAACACTTTTCTGAAAGATGGTGAGTTTCAAGTATATTTAAGAAAATGACATTCCTCAATATATTAAAAAACAAACCCTCTTACTTTCTCACTAGAGCAACAACATAAGAAATCGGTCATCAAATATCAAGAGAACAAAGCTTCCAGAATTTACTAGAAGGGTTTCAAATATTTTACAGAGTCTTTTCTGCTAGGAAACACGTAACAGCACCCATTGAAGTCCCCCCTACACCTTAAATACCATCATTTCCTCCTCTGGCTATTGAAACTGTCTCCAGGCAGATTAAGAATAAGCTAAGTAATGGTTCCCACTTTCCTCACAAATTGATAGGTTCAAGACAGGTGTGGACATACCACCACATCATCTTTAGCAGAGCACTGAATGGAACATATCCTCTGCAGTGATCACAGGCAATGCTGTTGCATCACTATGCCTGTTACTTTTATCGTGCCTAGCAAGGCAGTCCATCTCTCTGTGTTGAATTCCCCACGAACATTTACATAGTCGTTAAAAAGATGGTAGACTGAATTTCTCGCTGTATGCAGTGACTGAGCACTGATCAAATTGAGCCAGTACTCTGACAACCTTTACATAGCAGAATCAAAAAATGGCCAACTCCTCAGTAGTTTGTTGTGATGGGACTTGGTGTCTCCAGGCAGCATAGCTGGCAAGATAACTGATGTTGGCTTCTTTGAGATCACACCCACATATGTTCAATAGGATTATATACCCATTGTCCTGGACCACTGGTGGTCAATAAGAGCACATCAACATTTGCCTGGCAAACAGTAGAGGCATAAAAATCCCCACAGAGACTGACTTTGGGCTCCAGTACGGACCACCATCTATGAAAAGGACATGAATTCCCTTGGCCTAACACTGTGAGGACTTGAAAGCAAATCGTTCACATGGCTCTGGAGGTACACAAGCCTAAAGGACTCAGCTCCGTTAAATACAAACGCTGCTCTACTTTTTGGCACAGTGAAAATACCTTTCATTACCTTTGGTTTCAACTGAAAGTAGCCGCTAGGAGTGAGCTTGTAACTGCTTCTAAGTAGTGGAACATTGTGATCTGACATATTATTTTGGGGCTTCATCCAAGGTGAAAAGTTTGTTAATCAGGCAGTATCAACCTACAGCAGGTCTTCCTACATCGATTTTGTTCACACAGTCTGCTGACAAAATGATGGACTCCTTTCTAAAATTCCACGGCAACCTCAAGCTTGTACCTTGTTCTTGCACACAATTATAGATGTGGGAGCCATCATCAAAGAGTCAAGGATCAAGTGCTAGATTGACCATGAACAAACACTGGCTAGGTTTGCCTTCTCTTTTCAGTCAGTTAGTTAGATGAGGTTTTATGGCTCAGTCTCTAACCAACTGGTTTAAATTGGGCCGACCAAGACCTTTTTTCCAGTTGTGACTCACTTGCTTCCATTGCTAATGCTGAGCACCAAGCACAATGGCAGTAAGTTCCATTTTTTTTAGTTTTTGGTATGAACCGTCAAAGAATCATATTCCAGACCTCCCTAACTTCTCTTAGTACTCACAGGGTAATGGCAGTTGTGTACTAACTGCTTTTGCACTTAATCATGGAGTTGGGGAAATTCCCCCTCTCACTTTCCCTCACCATTTTATTTTACAGTATAGTAAAACTACCTTACCAGAGTATCATATGTGTCAACTTCCTGCTTGATGACCCCTGCCTTCATCATCCTCTGTGTCCTTTTCTTCTCAATCATTCCTGTCCGATCTAAATATGAGTCATCATCACTGTCATAATAGTCATCTTCTGCCCAATTCTTCTTTTTCTTCTGTTTACTCTCTGTTAGAGGAAAAATAGTAAATGCAGGTCAGGAGTTGGATTCACAAATATAATTTAAGAACAAAAGTTTTTGTCACTCTGACTTACACGATATATCTTCCTTGGTTGAAATTTACAAAGGTATTTTTTAGTACCCATAAATCTTTTGCTTAACTTTGTGCACCCTTAAGAGTTATTGTAAGTACAAAACACTGTGGCAACACATGTAAAGGGGAACTGTACACTGCACCAAGGACCCTGTTCACCGTATTGGTCTGTGTTTATTATCACAGAAAGCAGTGTCCTTTAAATGATTAGGGACAACACGATTGGCTTAAATGTAACAGCACAAGATGCAATACTGTAACTTGGGTAACTGGCATTTACAAAAACATCAGTTACTTTCACAGCCTAAATACCACTTATAGAAAGATAAAAAGCCCCCCTAACCCACAAACCAGATCTAGATCTATGCCCCTGAATACAGCAGACTATCCCATTTAAAGAATGGCTCTTTGGAAGCAGGTAAAGGTTTTTCCTCGTAAAGTGTGAAATTTGCAAAGAGTAAATGCTTGGTTTACATTGAATATTAAATACTAAAGTCCTGAAATATTTTGAAAGACACTTGGAAGAGAAATGAGAACACTGTGAGATTATGTTGTTTCAACTTTCAAAACAAGTTTAAGTTGACTACTTTTGTTCTTAATTAATCAAAGTCCCTGAGCATTTCCAGATAATAATCATGAATGGTGCTTAGGACTGATATAAACCCTTGGTATTAAGTGGCATTAACTTACCATGCACTGCTTGTCTCAATACACCATGAGCATCCAGTATCCTACATGCTTCCATTGCACATGCAGCGACAGCTTCTTTTTTCTTCCCAGAAACAGCTGCCTCTGCTATGATTGGTTCTCCCTCAGCATTATCAATAGGAAGTCTGAATTCAAGTAAAAAAAAATTTTCTCCCTTCATTTCTAATCCAATACTTTCAGGGCTTTACCTACCGTTATCCTGAAAGGACATTTTGAGATTTTGATATTTCGTCTTTTTCATGTCAAGGTTTCAACTTTTTTTTCAATACTTGGACATTTCATTTTGATATTCCAACTATATAATATCTATAATGTTGAAACATCTAAACAAAAAGTCTAATATTGAAATGGAAAAGCTGAAATATCGAAACAAAAAAGTCAAAATATCAAAACAAGAAATTTGAAACATAGAAATATCAAAACAAAAAAAATTGAAAAAAAATTTGGAAATATCCATTCGGGGCCACGGTACTTTGCCACATAACATATATATAATATCTCAATTTTGCTTCCTACTTAAAGGAGCTTATGAACATGCAAGCTTTACTAGATAGTCATTGAAATGTAGCAGACTACCCTATGTCAGTGATGAGAGACACACTTCATCAGAAATGGAACTGCATCTAGGTTTTCCTATGTTTTGCCATCTCCAAAAGTTTTTGTTCGAATTTCAGAGTTTTCCACTTTTGTGAATTATCAACACAGGGACATGATGATGTCTTAATGGGGTAAAGTCTGATATGTAGCTCACTCAATTTAAAATAAACTTAACCACAATTTTTTAGTTAATATAAACTCTGAAGGAATTTTTTTAATAAAAAACTCCAAAGTGTTAAAATAAAACTTAGTCACTAAAGACTGCAGAACTTGATTTTCCAGAATCACAATATTTCTGAGTGAGACCGTAGGAAAATAAAAGAGAACAAATCTCATGAGAAAGTAGAGGTGGTCTGAAAAATATTAAACATGTCATGTATCAGATTTCATTCCATATCAAACTTAAATATTATGACAGGGAGAAGAACAACACAAATGACTCATGCAAAGTAAAAGATCTTTTCTACCAAGTTAGTAATAGTAACAATGAATACAAAATAAAAATAACCAACATACAAATATTCTCAAATGGTCCAGGCTTTCTATGGTCCCTCCTCATACATACATGCTAGTTAAACACCACATTGCTGACCACACTGCTGACTAAATACACAAATGTACCAGTACTTACTCCACTTTACAAACATACTGTTTGTTGAATCCGGAACCCTTCTCCTCAACATTATATTCCAACTCAACACCTGCACAAAAAAAAAAAAAAAATGACTAATAGAGACAGATTTTTTTTTATAAAAAAATATCACAGCACATTGGTTGGAACAATATTTAAATATATCTTTCAGCTCTCAAATTTAGATTTACTTGTATAGAAGAGGTCAAGTTAAATTGAAAAATCATATACTTTAAGCATGAATAAATAAAGCAGAAATGCAGAGATCTTGAAATATTCTCCATTCTCCATTCATTTGTGCTTTTCCTTATGGTCACTAGCTTAGATAACAGCCTACTCTGTTCATCCAGTGCCCTTCATGTGTATACTGTCATATACTATAATTTGCACTACTGTATACTTTGTAAAACATATGAGAAAAAATTTGAAATTCTCTTGCACATATGGTAGCATGATATCAGATGATACATCAGATACAAGTATTAAGTTAAAACCCTATTTAAACAGCAAACAACAAAAGGAAAAGGAGAAATAGAGACCGTGTGACATCACCAAAAATGGCATTCAAAGGGAAATGATGGGGAGAAAAAAACTTGAAAAACCCAATGTTAAACACATGAAGGAAGCCAAAATTTCAAAAAGTGAAGAAGAAAATGACTTTATTTATTTGAACAACATAAGGGACTAAGGAGTTAAGATATGGGACAAACAGAAGATGAAAAAAATGTAAAACCAAGAAGGAGGGTTGCATTTCACCTTTGTTGACAAATGTAAATATACAGTAAAATTAGGATACTGAAAAACGGAATTTAACCAAGTTGACATTCATATATTACTTTAAGCAGTTCTTGTCTTTTCCATGCAGGAGAAACATGCAACAGATTTCCACATAATAATCACTATTAAAAAAGGTTCAGAGCACAACAAATATTCCTAAATTTTCATCACCAGATCCCTTAAACTTCATTGTTTTCCAGGGCTGGCCCAACCTGCCTCCCTTGATCCCCCCGTAATGTGAAGATCTTTCTGCACCGTGCCCTTTTTCAACTTTTTCAGTTGAGTGTGCAATATAAAGTGGACAGACCTACCAAGGAGGCACTGCTAAACTCTCAACAGACTCTAATGCAGATCTTTTTGTGTGAAGTGCTAGCACCTCAGTACAGCTCAAGAAAGAGATGTCGGTAAAACACAGGAGCTTTAGTGAATCTCCCCAGGAAGATGGTGTAAGTCCCTAACACACACATAGTGTGCCCTTCAGCTATGTTACCCCTGTCCCTTTTTCACTGAAGCAAAGGGGTCTGAGTAACTTCACTCGAAAAATACCTTCTCTTTCAAAGTATCCTCTGAGGGTTTTCTTTGGGTCCTTGACATATGTTGCATCCTTCTCAGCTTGACTCATCACATTGAATGGATTCCTATCCATATCAATCTCTTCTTCTGCATCCTCACCTGTACAGTAGATAAAGCAGTGATCACATGAACACACTCATGATGCTAGCAGCTTTCCTATCCCCCAACCACAAACCCCTTTGCAACTTTATTATTACTTTCAATCAAGTATACAAGTGTAGTATGACATAATGGAAAGTATGACATTCTACAGTATTAAGCCTGACCAGTTTCTTCATTAATAGAAAGCTTTCGCTGTTCTTCTCTGTAACAAATTTTATTTTCATTCTTTTTAATGTAAAAAAGTCTTTTCGAAATTACTCATGTTTTAATGACAACTTTTGAAGGTCTATCAAAGAAAAAAATAAATGAATAAATAAATAAGCAATTCAGCATAGAATTTTACGGTAAACTGCAACGTAATCTGCCTTTCTTTATCAACAGGACAACTTTGCATGGGGCATCCCATGAGACCAGACCTGAGGTTCACCTGAGATTGAAAATTTACATGAGAAAGGGTTTGCAAGGCCGAAATTAAGAAAAGGTTTGCAAGACCAAAAATGTGAAAGGGTTTGTGACACCAAAAGGGTGAGGAGGTGGGGCAGAACAAAAATGATCAAAATGAGAGAAGGTCTGCAAGACTGAAAATGAGAATGGGCCTGCGAGCCTGAAAATGAATACAGGTCAGTGGGTTTATAATGTCAGTCTAGCAAACCTTTTCTCATTTTTGGTCTCCCAGATCCTCTTAAGTATCTTTGGTCTTGCAAACCTTTGGTCTTGTGAACCCTTTTACAATTTCTTGAGGACCTTCAGACTCCTGGATCTTGGTTTTGAAGGCTATAATCCTTTATGCTGTCATTTGAAACATATAGTAACCTTGTGAACAGTATTGGCATACTTGAGTATAATTTTACAGTGGTTTAAAAAAGAATATCAGGCCAATTAGAGCCCTTCAAACTTTTACCTAAACCCCAACTAACTCCTTCATCTTCTTCAGTCACCTTTTCTGTCTCCATTCTCTCCTCTTCTTGTTTCTTTTTCCTTTCATCTTGTTCTGCAAGCTGCTTGCGTCTGAGCTCCTTAAGCTCTGAAACACTCAACTCTGACTCTGCCTCCTCATCTTCTGGAGGACCCTGATAGTAATGAACAGTCACATGACAGGTTAAATTATGGCAAAGGAAGGGTAAGGCCCCATAAGATGCCCTGCAGTACAAACCCAAAAAACAAGCAAATGAGCCAGTCACTTACTGACACTAGTTTACCTGTACAGTAACTCTAATCTACCACAGTCATGGAAGAACTTGTCAATATTAGCCATAAAGCAATCATGAACAGAAGAGGAATTTACTACCCACTCTGGCAGACTATTCCACTCATTGACAACTCTACGGGAGAAACTGAACTTCCCAAGTCTTACAAAACAATTGACAAGCTTTTTACTGTGCCTGTGAACCTGAGAATTACATTTAACCTTAAAATATTACTACAAGACAAAAGAAGATTTGTGACAGAAAGAAATTTGAAAACCTGAAGCATGTCATGCCTTATCCTTCTCAATTGTACCTTGGTAAGCCTGAATCACTAAGTCTAATGTAATGAGGTAGAGTCGGTTATGGTATAAGGCGTGTAGTTCTCCTTTAGGTTTGTTCTTAAAGAAACTTATCCTTTTCATAGAAAGGACTCCAATTGTGAATGCCTAGTCGAGATGGAGTCTTAACCATTACAAATTATAAAAGCCAACAAAATTTTGAATAATTTCGTTTTGCAATGCAAAATTAAGTGACAATGGCTGCTAGCTTCCCTAAGTCTACTCGTCTGAATAAACATGTACAGGTACAGTACATGTTCAATTAGAATGTGGCTTAAAGGGGTAAAGCAGTAACATCAATTTGGATTAGTGTACACTGTAATAGCCTGCAGTGTTTTGTGATTGGCTCTTTAGGGTCATGTGACAATATTTTTCTCACTACATTATGGAATTTAGGAAAGAAACTCATTGGTTTGCTTTGGTTGTTTAGTGTTTAAGTAGTGAAATATGATGACCAGGGATGTAGCTAGCCAAATTTGAGTGCTGGGTATGTCTGATCTGGTAAAAGCACCTAGCCCCACCCCACCCAATGGCATCTACCATTTTTCAGCCAATAATTTTTCATTTTTCACCTCATATTACTGTAGGGGATAGCTTTAGGTCTAATTAGGAAGACTTGTGGTAGGTGGGGAGAGATGTATTTGCATGGAGTGCTGGGTGGAAATATGGAGTGCTGGGTGTCACCATCCAGGGCCACCCACTTTAGCTACATTCCTGATGATGACAGACACTAAGAAGTGAAATTAGAAGAAACCTGTGGGATCTGGCTGTTGTTTCAAAGACAACTGATCTAACTGCCCTCTAAACTCACATGTAGAGGAGACTTCGCTGAGGTACAGTGCTAGACTGATAGGCGACAATATTGAGCAGTAGAGCAGTACACTTGCCACAAGTTAACACAGTAACTTTTTTCTAGACTCAGATTGTTGAGAGCGGAAATCATCAAAGCTGTTTGGCTGATATTTAATTTTTTCAACATACTGTACCATGTTGCCATTAAGAACATTTATAAATTTACACTTAGGCATTGATTATGGCAACATGTTGAGCAGTAATGTAATAATAGTTTACTTTATAAAAATGTTAACTTAATACCATTCAAGCATGTACAGTACAACCAATTTACATCCAATTACAATGTTGTCTCGGTTTTTGGTGCATAAATACAGTAACAGAAGTTTGATGCCTTGTTTGCCAGTACTGTATTTGTGCATAATATTTCATAATATTATAATTGTTAAGGGCAAAGCTAATGCCTTGAACTCATTTTTTTGTAGTGTCTTCACTAAGGAGGATTTGTCTTGTATCCCTTGTTTGGACTGTTATAGAGGTGATTATCCTTTGGATAATGTGGAGATTACTGTGGATGGAGTTCTAGGTAAACTCAAAAATTCAAATGTGAATAAATCTCAAGGGCCTGATCAGATCCACCTTAGAGTTCTTTTTGAAGCTTGTAATGAAATATTGGCAGCCTTGGTGATTATTTTTCAGAGAACTCTCAGTCATTAGACCTTGCCTAGTGATTGGAAATCTGCTCATGTTACCCCCCTATTTAAGAAGGGAAGCAGATCTCTGCCTGCAAATTATTGACCAGTTAGCCTCACCTCTGTGGTGTGCAAAATTTGTGATTCGTTTTTAAAAGATAGTATTATGAAGTTATTGAAGTGTATGATGAGTAATGCTTTATTGTCTGCCAATCAGTATGGATTTGTTTCAGGTAGATCTTGTGTTTCACACTTGTGGATGTATTTGATGAATGGATACGTTGGCAATTTCTGATGAATCGTAGACAGAGGGTTTGTGTGGAAGGAAATTTTTCTGACTGGGTAAATATTGTAAGTGGTATCCCTCAAGGTAGTGTGCTTGGGCCAGTTTTATTTCTCCAATCGGAGAGTGATTGTAGCGTTCTTCAGAAAAGGCCTAATATTGAGAATATCTATGAGTGGTCAAGGAAATGGCAACTTCGCTTTCATCATGATAAGTGTCATGTTCTGAGAATTGGTTGCTCCCATCCTGAGTTTTGTTAGATGGTACAGTATATGTTAGATAACGAAGGCAAGCGTCATAGCCTAGAAGTTGTGACTTCCCAGAAAGATCTTGGGGTTATTGAAGATAGTGATCTTGTATTTAGGGAGCATGTCGATCAGATTGTCACAAAAGTAAACTGTATTCTTGGTATAATTAGAAGGTCGTTTAGGTTTTTGGATAGAGCAACAATAATGCTTTTGTACAAAGCTCTAGTAAGGCATGTTTTGGACTATGGATTACCTGCCTGCAGGGTCACCATTTTACACACATAAAATAGAGGCTATTGAATCTGTGCCATGTACAGCAACTAAGTTAGTGTCTGGATTAAGTGAGTTGTCATATGAAGAGAGACTTAGAAATTTGAATTTTTTTCACTTACTCATAGGCGTCTGAGAGGTGACATGTTTTTTATACATGTATAAGTATTTTATTGGCCCAATTTCTACTGACCACATGCTGTCTGAATTAGTACCAGTATGTTCTGTTACAATCTGGAGGGCATCGATATGAGATTGTTAAATCCAGGTTTAAAACTTCATTGCGGCAACAGTTCTTTCCTCAGCATTCAATTGATCACTGGAATACCTTACCAGGTGATGTAGTAACCTCTAAAACTTTAGACATATTTTAAGATAGATTGGATACTTATTGGAAGAAATTGCCTGGCTTGTTTAATTATTTAAGTTATATTAATTTCTAAGCAGTACTCATTGTCACTATTTGGATTGGTTTTTCTTTCTTTTGGAGCGATGAATTGGCCTTTGGCCAGCAACATCAAAGTTGATGTGATGTGAATACAGAAAGACAAACAGGCTCAAATAAAGAAGAACAGACTAGCATGTTACCAAACCAAATGACAGAGCAATACTGTAGCATGGAAAATGTGTCATAAAATTATAATTTACAGTCACATTTCAGCCCAACTAAATTTTGAATTCATGCTGTATTTTTGTCCCCTCCAAGTATAAACTACAGTATTATGCACAGGTGAAAATGACTTGGAAGTGCATAAATTTATAATTACCTGCAAAATGAAACTCCTCTTGCTTCCTCCAAGTTTAAAATGGTGTCCAACTCTTATCCTGTAGTACACTCTTGGTTTAATAGAAACCTTGTTGAAAGTAGATCCATGTGTACTGCCTAAATCATACAAATAATATCCTGGATCATGATCGCTGTCTCCAGTTTTTCTATATTGTAAAACTAAGTGGTATCTTGAAATTGAAGGATGTTCCAAAACTACATCACAAACATCAAGTCTACCAAATAAATGAAAGGATCTGTCATTAAGAGTAATTGCTTCTAGGATAATGCCCCCTTTCAAAACATCTAATGAGTACTTTTTATCTGGTGTGCCACCCCAAGATGGTTCTTTGTACGGAAGAGGGGGAAGACTGAGTTTTTCTGCTGGAGAAGGCTCAAATTGTGGTCTTGGTTTCTTCCTTGCTTGGCTTTTTACATTAGAAGAGTTTGACTTTGTTTTCTTTTTATCATTTGCCACCTGCTTTGCATAACTCTCATCTGCTTCAACAATATCTTTACCATTACCACCTTCAGGAATACTACCTTTGTCTTCTGCTTCCTCACTTGCTTGTAAACCTGACTCGGTCTCTAACTCCTTGTTCTGGGCTTCATTGTTTTGTTTATGGCCTAGCTGGCTTTGTGTTCTTTTGACAGTTTTGGGCAACAAGGTGGGTAATTTAAATGGAACTACTGCAGGCTTAGCAAAGTCACCTGGAACAGTTTTTAGGATTTTACAGTCCATATCTGAAACTGTCTGCTCTTTTAACTGGGGTCCACTTTCTCCAGAGTCCCTTATTGTATTTTCACTGGCTTTATTTATTAATGCTATGTCATTGTCTTGATTTTCTGTTTTCGTAGTGTCTGTTATTGCCTTGTCAACGTTAGTAACGGGTGATGAGCGCAAATCGTCAGTAACGTTTGGACTAACGTTATTGTTAGGCCTAAGTGGTGTAGGCTGTATCGTTTCATCTTCCTCTTTTCTCAACTGCAATGAGTCTTGTTCGTTATTTAAAAATCCCTGTTCAGAGGTTTGTTCCTTACTTAACTCCTCCCTTGCTGAAACATCCTCTTCGTTTCTAGTTTGTGAAAAAGCAGTGATTTTTGTTTTGAAGGCAGTTGCGCCGTCTTGCTCTGTGGAGGCAGACATCTTGAATTGACCCTTACTTTGTTAGACGTTTAGCAGCCGTTTTAATTCGTTCCGCTGGGTAATTCGCAGAATCGAACTAACTCTCTGAATAGGCCTGTATATGTTTTATATAACACATTGGACGTTGGAATTTCAATTTACCCTCTAACTTTTCGTTTCATAAATGTTCTGAAGAAATTGTAGTGTTAAAAAATATGCGGCCGGTCTATATAGTCTCCTTTACATCGTCAGCCTACTCATCATTACGGCCATTGATCAGCATTCAGCTCAGACTGGCCAGCCAAAATTTAACTGGAAAATGCGAAACTGGAGATGCAACTCTATGTTTGGAACAAAAATCATCTGGTTATGTTGAGAACAATAGGCCTGTAGGATACAATCCCGGTAATCAAACATGCGGACGGAAAAAACTAAAGTGCGGATCCAGGATTTTTTCCAGAGGGGGTCCGACTGGACTAAAGGCACGACCGTGATCGCCGGCTTGTAGAGGAGGAGGGGGAAGTTTGCATGTTTAAAAGTCCTGGGGTCCGTTCCACAAAGAGTTACGCACGACGTTACGCACGATTGTGCGTAACTCTTTGTGGAACGGCCCCCTGAAATGCAATTTGGTGCACTGAAAGTATGAAAAGACAGAATTATTTTCTGCAATGAAATGATTGATAGGACGCGAGGAGTGTCACGGTGAACGCGAAGCGTGCACGGTGAACCCAAACCGGGGTTCATCGAAAAGTTTTGTACAAAAACGATCATTTGCTTCTACATAAAAAAAATTTAAATGTTCTCATTGAGGTAAGCTAAACCAAATATGCTTTGGAATGATATGTCAAGGTGCGACGAACTCATGAAATGCCGATTTTCATTCGAAATACATAATTTTTGACGATTTCAAAATTTTGTGACATCATAATTTGGGGAATCCCCCCCCCCCCCCCCCAAATGGACCATTTCATGCCTTTACTACACGCGTTTTACGAAAAAATACAGATGCAAATAAAACCAATTCTTCTCCTCTTTTTACCTGTGACATGCAGCTCCCAGAAAAGCGTTTAGCCGTATCAATATTCTTGTGACTAAAAGTGTTAATCCTCTAAATTATGTTAAACTGGGATGAAAACTGTTTTTAGCCCATAGACATCAAATCCCATAAATTAATGATTTACGACAAAAGCAATTGGTGTGTCCAGTCCAAAAAGCATTCACTAGATGTGCAATAGTGTGAACATCACAAATCCAGTTTAGCCAGACCTTAAAACACAACCCCAAGTACCATATAAAGCGGAAAACCTAAAGATGCAAAATGCGCCTGCACACTGTAACGCATTTGGGAGGTTTATGATCGAAACTTTTCGATATGCGGCGGGGGCAAAGCTCCGTGGGGTCCAGAGGGAAAAGACAAAGGAAGCTCTTGGGTTTTGACGTCTTAAAATTATCCGAAAGACTGTTTTAAGGCATAGCTTAAATATCAGAGGTTATGTTGAGGAAAGCCTATGAAGCGCGAGAAAATTTTGGTAGCCTAACAGTTTGAAAACAATTGTAATAGAACATGATTAGGGGCCTAAACTATAATTAAAGGCTAGTATGCAAACTTGGTCGAATACATTCCTCAGCCTTTCAATAGAGGAATTAAGCTTAAAGGCCTTTGGGAGTTTTAGGGAAATAGGAAATTAATGGGAATGCGCAGCCACTCATTATTCACCCATGCCCAACTGAGACCATCGGGAGAGTAAACTGTCAATTGCGCGCCAAGTGGGGTTTTGAGGTTTTGAATTAGCCTATTGTAATATCCATTTCCGTTGAACACTCTGCCGTTGAAATGGATTTCTATGGATTAACAGTAGAAGCAAAGACTGAACTGATCTCAGGAAAAATGGCAGATTGGAAAAAAATGTTAGAAATTGATAAAGACGTATTCGTATCAGCAATACGCACCTCAAAGAATTCCCTCAAAGGTGAATGAAGATATTTTTCCTTTAAAAATAATTGAACCTGATACAAATTGAGGAATGCGATCACGTGCGTGCCGAAATTATGTGTTAAAAACCATTCATTTCCATGAAGGACTTTTAACTTTCCTAGACATGTTGCAAGGAGAATATATGCTGCCTGTACATCTGATAGAACTTGAAATTTTATTTAAGAAGATTTAAAAAAAAAAACGAGCCTACATTTATAATTACAGGTAAAAATAAACCCTTCGTACAACTTTTGTATTTAATCTGCTGACAATGTACAAAGGATTGTTCAATTCGACCAAGGTCATAATTTTGTGGTTGGGGTGATAGGATGTTTACATCTTGCAAGGAAAGCAGACTCGGCTGCCTTATTTGTAAAACTCGTATTCTGCTTTAGCATTAATATTAACTCTACACCACATCAGACAATTCTTCACTTTTTGCTCCCAACTTGTCTATATTTCCGTTGAAGAAGAGATGAGTTGAAATTTAAAAGTGCGCAATGCCTCATATCTCAGTGACTTAATATGGGGAATAACATGAATAAAATCTTTCAAAATAATCATATTGGTATGAGTTCTAATATAAGTCTCATGAATAAAATTTTGAAATGAATATTTCCACCATATGAAGCAGGGGCGTAGCCAGGATTTTCTTGTGGGGGGGGGGGGGCAAAGTCGACTCATTGTCCCCGATTTTGACCGACAGGACTATCTAAGCGGAGCGCCACCATCAGTTGGCGCGGAGCGTGCAAGAAAATTTTTGGCTTTACAAACCCCTCAGATGGCAGGAAACGGCACTTCCCGAGTGTTTTATGCTGCATGTACCCAGCCTGAAAATATGGATCTCATTTCTGAAGTTTCTGAATTAGTGCAAAAAAATCAATCTATGAAAAATGTTAATACATGTTTCTAAGCGGAGCTCTACCATCGGTTGGCGCGGAGCGCACAAGAAAATTTTTGGCTTTACAGACCCATCAGATGGCCGGAAACGGCACTTCCCGAGTGTTCTAAGCAAGAATATGTTCAGCCCAACTTCGAAATTCTCCGGGCTTCTTAATTGGAGCACTTGACAAATATTGAGGGGCTGAACATACCCTTAGCCCCCACTTTTTCATTTTATCATCGCCGCCACTGGGGCGCGGCATTTTCTTGAGGGAGCGAAGCGCCCAAGTGTGGAGCCGAGCGACCGAACGGGGAGAGGATGTGGTTTTCTCCCATCCTACCCCAAGGAGATTTTGCAATTTTACATTAAAATTGAGCAATCTGGTGAACACATAAGCTGGAATTTTTGGACATTTTCAATCTTGTATCAATTGTTTTCCTTATTCTCTCGAGAGTTATTGTGTGTCTGTGTGAGGGTTACTGTACGAGTCAATGGGGCCCTAGGGAATTGTGTTGCACTGAAACAAAACAGCTACTCATAAGACTTACATTGGCTAAACCAGCGGAATTGACATTTTGCCCTGAAAAACGCCAAAACTCCATTTCAATAAAAAAAAATAAGAAAATTTAGGTCTGGGTAGGAGTAAGTGCGAACCCCCTGAACCCCCTGGCCACGGGCCTGTCTCCCTGGGTGTCACCCTCCCCTTTTGGAATTTTTTGCTGTCTCGAAGAGCTTAGATGCGATATGGTACTATATTTTGTTCTTTTTATACTAGATTCCAGTGTTCTCCACACGGGGTTTTAGAGGGGCGACACGCCCTCCTAGTGAAATTGGCCTCCCCTCCAAAATAGTTGCCGCTCTCCAAAAAATGCAGTTTCCATTTTTAGTTCACTGCTTCATTACGCATGATGTACAAGTCATAACTGGAAAAATGTCTCTTCCCTCCAGGCTTGGCGCCAGGATTTTCCCGACGATGGGCCACTCTACGAACGGGGGAGGGGTAGGGTGGGTAGCGACCCCAAGCCCCGACAGCCAGGATGCCGTCGATGAGTTGGTGAGGGAGATTTGAAGGAAACCTGTGCACTATACCTGCCATTGAGAGTCATATACGACATAAAATTTGTATATGCTAGAGGAAGATATTTCCTCACTGATTTAACCGTGGAAAAGCGGGCAAAATTTTTTTGGGTTAGCCTACACTACAAAGAATCTGTACTTATTTAAAGCTTATATAGATCAATTGTCCCGGCATTTGGGCCCTATCGGGCACAACTTTAGTTTAGTAAGTTTAGCGAAATGAGATGAATTCCCGACATGTACATTAATCCATTTATTCTACTTATTAATTTACTTGAAAAGATGGGAAAGGTTTGTACATATTAGCTCTAGGTAAAGGAACTGAGGAAGAGTGGGCAAAGCGTACCGAACATTTTGGGATTTATCGCAGAAATAACTCTTTTGAAAGCCAAAATAACTAAACCATGGAAAGGCGACAGATTATTCCCGACAGGGGGCGGGCCATGCCAGCGACCACAAGTTCCGACAGTCCCTATGTCGAGGGGGTGGTGAGAAGGGGATATGAAGGAGCCTAACTATCCCATGTCATTGCAGCCTGGGGCACATTTTGCACAATATCACTTAATATTTTAAAAGCCGAGTCGCGCACTGATAGTGTTCTTTTGAGTCTGAATCGTGAAATTGAAAAGCGCGCGAAGCGCGCCAAAATTTTTGGTAGGCTTACAAAAATAACATAGCCTATGTAATCATTAAGGACAAAAAGAAAAAAAAATAGAAACTGTAGGGGTTGTAGACCGCATCGGGGATAACGTACATTGTGTCGAAACCACCTGGAATACCCGATAAAATAGCCAAACTATGCTCCGTGAGTCGCTTGCCAACTGACCTATCGCATGACACTCACAAGAAAACAGCAACTAGGCTTTGTGATATGGGATGAAATTTATGACCTCTACATAACTTGTGTACTCTGCCTACCTGTTACTTGGTAAGGTTGACAGGACTTACACTCTCTAGATATGTGGAATGGAAGTATAGAAAAAACTGGAGTGAATCTACAGCGCGCGTAGGGCGCCGAAAATTTTTGGTTCTTATTAGGGAAATTGTCCCTTGAGAGCAAAAAACAGGTAAACCATAGGGGAGACTAGTCGCCGTCGGGGACTGCATACTTTATCGTAACGACTAAGAGCCCCCCCCCCCCCCCGAAAAACTATAAAAAATGCCCCCGATTTCCTCCCTCCTCTTGCCGTTTATCTTTTTTTATTTATTTATTTTTTTTTTTGTTCTCCTTCATTTTTCAACATCGCCCGTCGCGTCCCCAAAATTTCTGTGGGGGGGGGGGCACTCTGCCTCTGCCCCTGCCCCCCCCCCGCTGGCTACGCTAGTGATATGAAGGTCGAAGTATTTACAAGACAGAAATCGAGACACCAGGAGATAACAAATGGATCATCCTTAAAATCTACGACGATTCTTCTTTACCTGGATGTTGTTGTGCAGGCAAAGAATGACGCAAGCATTCTCTTACCTCCAAAGCACGACTATGGTGATGACATCTATGAAATCAGTAAGAAGGGGTTTGTAACCGTAAGTAATTTTTTAAGGGTTTAGTCTTTCTCTTTTTGAGATGCCTTCTTCATATTTTTGAACAGAGACCTATCATGCTACAAAATCATACCAGTCCTGTAAACATATTTTACAAGGGACGGCGTACACTTGACATCTCTGCCTACACTCTTAAAAGATATATTAGGAGTTAAATGTTTTTAAACACTTTTTTGCCTTACTTTGTAAATATGTTCACATGCTACCCACCCGCGACTAATTCCTAAACGTTTTAAAAGATGTTTAATCGTTAAATATTTAGCGTTTTACCATGTTTTAGAATCTAAACTTGTTTAAAATGTGGGAAAATATGTGTTTAACTACTAAACACGTTTTTAGAGTGTTGGTTCTATCGATTATGGCTTAAACAGACAGGGTTAATGTAAAACATATAAGTTCAATTGACACTTTTCGCGTCCCTCCGTTTTTACTCAGTCATTGGAGCAGAGAACAATTCCTTTTGTCGGTTTGTTGTTTCCCTTGGAAAGAGAGCCAGTATAAGATCGTGTTGATATACTAGGAATGAGTACCGTAACGGTTTCTGTTTGCCTGATATTTTTCAATTGTTTTCTTATTGCCTTTGTAAAATGTCGAAAAAACTGGCTTTTGCAGACAACTCGGTGGAACACGCCCTTCATTTCCGCTTCCTGCACAATGTTGGGAATAATAAGGTCAATTTCCACCATTTTTATTGAGACCCAAAATTGTACAGGAAAGTGCACTGTGCTTGTGAACGGAGAATGGAACAAGGGGTCCCTTAACTTTGCATGTCATTTCATATGACCAGGGAGCTGCATTGACTTAACAACGCAAGGTGGTCCAACAGTTTTGTCGAACATGGTAGGTTCTGGTAGGTTCTTTTCACTGACCCCTTCTGATCAAGGGAGATTTTAATTTGGAAGTTGGAGGACCTTCAGACAGTGATTGCCAGCATGGAGAAGTGGTTTAAGGGTACACCACCCTTTTAGAATCCTTTGGATATTTAAGACTGCTTAGATCTAATGCAAAAGTTCTCATTAATTGAAATGAGTTAGTTAGTTCGTTAGTTAATTAGTTGGAGTTTTAAGGCCCAATTTCCAACCTATTGATTCAAGTCGAGCCGTTCATGGCCGTTTTCCAGTTGTGGCTCACTGTCTTGTTTTTCCCTCCCCCTTTGTTCTTTTTTTGTAGGAAGAAATTTATTTCATCCTATACATAAAGAAATAAAAATATTATTTACAAATATTTACAGTTCAATTAAATTAACTAACATCACACTTATACTTTCAACATAATTAGTTCGACAGTACAGTAGGCCTACAACCATATTTGCTTTATCAATGGTAGGAAAATTTATTATGGAGACTTTGCTTGGAAATGGTGAATACATGCAACCAACAATAAAGGCAACACAGAAGAATTACAAGGTAAAGAACTTGATCATCACTTAATTCATAATGAGTACCAAGCACAGAAGAGGTAGATTACATTTTTTACAGTCTTCGGTATGACACGGCCAGGACTCAAACTCCCGACCTCCCGACTGCAAGTTGAATGCTCTAATCAATTGACCATGCAGTCAATTGAAATGAAACGTTTTATTAGAGGATTAACGGCTCAACATATCGACCGAATAGGCTGTCGGTCTATTCTATAGATTTTACATATACTTTTAACGACGACCTTTATCTCTCGGTTTCATTATTCCCCAACCTCTTGCGGACCCTTATTTTTTCACGGACTTTCTATATGAACTATGGTATGAACTGTGATAAAAATATCAGAGTACTCTAATTAAGAGATAGGCTTCATTACCCAGTCCTCCTACACTCTTTTGTTCTGTTATTACAATTTTTACAGACAGTTTCAGTGCTACAAAGCAGAGTTTTTATAGCAAAGTCTGCATGATTAGTAGTTGCCCGGAAATAGCAAACTTATCCCAACTGAGAACTTCCTCCCCCACAAAAAATAGTACATAAATAAACAAAAAATAAAAAACACAGAAAGTTCGTATATTTGACCCTCGTTACCTCGAAATTTTCCTTTATGGAATTACCCCCTCCCCCCAACACACACACCTTGTGAACCCCTGGATCCGTCCTGTTCAACGTTGAGGCTTTTTTTTCCTTTAAGAAAATGACCCAATTATGCATTTGCACTGAAAGTATGTATTATTGTATAGGTTAAACTTTAAAGCGATCAAACTGTTCTGAAGAGTATAAAAACCTCTCGAATTTCTTCATTTGTGAATAAAAATGCTCGTTAAAGTTTGAGGTTCAGCTTTCTATCTGTACAACTCACAGTTACAAGAAAGGTCCCTATCTATATATCTACAGCACGGCGATGAAGTAGCATCGACTAGTAATATTTAATTGGCCACTTTTGAGTTGCGAGTTTGAGTTGAGAAATGGAAATTCTCGATATGTGGGAAAGTGGAAAACGTTAGTTTGCAAGTTTTAACATTTCTTTTGACCCAACACTTTTTTTTTATTTCTTTTGGAAGCACATAGATTTATATCAGCTTTATATCAGCTGAAAAAACTGGTTATATTGACAGGAGGGAAAATACGGTATTTAAAGCAAGGGTAAACATGCTCCATTAATTTACTAGTATGAAAACCCATTGATCTGTTGTAATATGTTCTTAAAAGTACTATAAATTTCAACTGATACCGGTACTAAATTTAAAGATTTTACTTTGAGGTGAAAGTGGATTTTTTTACTCCACTGTGTTGTTGACCTTTTTCCTTTATCTCTGTTTTCTATTTCAGCCCCAACTTAATGATTTGAGAGAAGAGCGAATACACTCTGCCGTGTCCCGGTGATAATAATTAACGTCAATTATGCTTTGTATGACCGCCAGAATGATGTCTACTGCCAACGCAAAAGAATCAAGGTAGGGTGACTTACGGTTGTTAGATTTTAAAGGCTCAAAATCGTAGTTCAGTAATTAAGAAAGCCTAGTATTAATTCATTAGTTAGTTTGTGCTTTAACATTCTTTACGCTGTAAGTAGTTCAAGTAAAATGTCTAATAAATCGGGTTTATTGAGTTGGTTAGTTTTTGTGCACAATTGCTAAGCCTACCCTTTATCATTTCGTGGACACTTGATATGTTTGCAACAGTTTTCCATATTACTCATTGACATTAATATCATTTTCAAAAAGCGAATAGGGGAAGAAGAAAAATTGTATTAAATTCGTTGTTTATTTCATTTCCTCGACTAACCAAATATCACTATAAGAAGGCACAAAATATCGCTACAAAAATGACAGAAGAGATTTCTATAGTCAGGCCTGATTCGAAGGGATACACTAACAAAATATTTCCACCCGGTATTGTTTAAGAAACCAATACCCAAATTGCTTGGCCTTCCCACATGTCAACCTCTTGTGTGGTTATGGACATAACTCCATACGAAAACGGAAAATTTCCTTGTACTTAACCGGAAGGTTGCAGTCCGAATTCGGGTCATCGTTGCATCCAACAAAATC
Source organism: Holothuria scabra (assembly GCA_037179385.1). NCBI lineage: Eukaryota > Metazoa > Echinodermata > Holothuroidea > Aspidochirotida > Holothuriidae > Holothuria > Holothuria scabra. The sequence goes on along the minus strand of CM074180.1, from coordinate 28,853,427 downwards.
CAGACGGATATAAGGCATTAGCAATAATATTCACACTACAAAAGTTCCAGTTTTAACGACTTACTGGGCCTAACACTTATTTAAGGCTTTCAGTCAAATGATTTCGCAGTCGTTTTCTTCTATCAGTAAGAAATACATATCGTATGATTTTAAAGGATTCTTAAATTTCCTATAAAAGAAAGGTGAGATAATCGTTATAATGAAGTAACCATGTACAATTTGTATAACAAAGCATAATTTCATATATTTTTTATAAATATTAATTACAACTGCATTGGAGAAGTCAATAGCCTATCCAAGATCAAGATTGATGTATAAGGTTAGTGTTTAGGCCGATGATGATGACAGTCGCGTGGATGTAACTCTCGGGGAATAGACGAATCCGAACAACCAGTGATGACGCCATTAGTGGGGTCTTTCATCCATCTTTACATCGACTTAATTTAATTGTCTACATGCAAAGCCCTTACAGAGGCTTTGCAATTGCGTCACGGAACCGCCATGCTGGAGGACATTCATGCCAAATACACGTGGCTTTGTGCCGAACAAACTGCACAATATGCACTGTGATATGCACTGTGTGTACAAATTCAACGAACAAGCGCGTCCCGTATGGTTTGCTACGTAGTTACATATACTCCAACATGGCCGCCGGAGAGTATTATGACGTCATGTGAAAAGCCTCTATACTCAGTGAAATTGAGGGAATCAAAAGGTATTATAGCGTAAAAGAATCCATCATAAAGGTGGCAACGAATCTGAATGATTAAAGCTGATGATCCCCAGTTACATCTGACTAAATCAGACCATCACTCGGACTTTTCGGATCCGTCTGTAGAAACATAAATAAATCAAGATCGTAATGATGACATTCATTTTTTTATGGTTTATTTCCAGGACCAATCTCTTAAAGAATAATCAACATATGTTCAATTTTGAGGTCTGCCTCTCAACAGTGCCGAATTCTGGATGAAGTCTCAAAATAACCTTCTCTTAGCTTTGATCGCGAATCGATTCCATACACTACCGATAATGTCACCTTAGCGATAGCGTAACGAAGAAGAAATATCGACGATGCATCTAATCAGCTGGCAGTCAATGGTTAAGTTCAGACAATGGTTAGTCATAGTCAGTCAGTCAGTCAGTCAGTCAGTTACACCGATTCAGGTACGGAAGTGGTTTCTGAAATATTTGCGAATTTTTGTAGCATAGAATATACGAATTCTTCTGTTCGTGAAGACGTAGGTAATAGAATTAGCTGTCGGGTTTAGAAACGTCAATGCAAATATACCTCCCCATAATGGCAAGTAATGCAACTCTGGAAACCAGTATGTGATGTTTAAGTAGATTGAGAGAGGCAGAGTGAACACAACAGCTACAACTACCAGAGAAAAACATGAAATAAAAGGGGAGAGTTTAGATGGGACACCAAACGAACTGCGACCTCGGTCTTTTTGTCCACCGGGATCGCATGAAACGGGTGGTAAAAGGGTAGGCATTGTCAAAACTTTTTTAAAAACTGTTGTCGGAGTTGGTTCCAGATTTGTTGATACTTCATTCAATGGCGGTAAATTAGAAACACAGCTAGTATGTACATCGATACATTGATCATGTTTATCTATCGATGTTACTTCGGTTTGTCTTGCTTCAGAAGATGCGGCTGTAGTGTGGTCTCGGTTTCTGCTTCTGTTCCTAACGGGGCTGACTCTCTTGATTATTTTACGAAGTCGGCAGGCGATGATTGCGTTAGCGGTGATCAATGTCACTATAGGGATGTTGTGAATGATCGAAATTTTTACCAGCTCCTCCGGACCGGGCTTAGGCCCATCAGAGCCAAGAGCGCAACTTGCAGGAGAGAAGTCGCTTACGAGAAAATCTTCGAACTGAAACAAAAATGTGATAAACCACGTGAAGCTGAACAAACCTAGTACAATAGGTCTACTTTGAAGACGTAGAAAACTTGGGTATGGCCGAGTCAGAAGAAGAAACCTGTTAACACTTATAAGGGCGGCAAACATGTAACTCGTGAAGAAGAAGTACCTCGACAAACCCATGATACGAGACCACACCGGATGAATCGGCCACTGACCCCCGTTGACCATCAGTATGGCGGCATAGGAGGTCCAAACTATGGCTATAAGACTGTCAGAGACCATTAAGCCGAATAAGAATGGGGTATCCGTCTTTTTTCTCAACGTGGCATCATTGAAAATAGCCACCGTGGTCAAACAGTTCGTAACAATCGTAAAGAGAGCGGCACAGACAATGAAAGTCACAAAGGGTTTGACAATGATTGCGAGAAAGGTTGCTGATGATAAAGAACCATCAGACAGAGATGGGAGCAACTGTGTTGTATTTGTTTTCATTGTCATTTCCATTATTTAAACTAACTTATAGAGATAAATCAGTAAAAAGTCCAAGTTTTATCTCGCGAAAGAGTGACGTAAAAATATCTGTCATACAGAGACCGCATAAAGCATCCATTATTATTTTCAATATTGTGCAAAATAAATCCATCACTAGAAGCCGAAATCCACTTTGCTTAAACTTAAATAAAAAGTGTGTACGTTTTCTCTGCCTCGATAAAAATTTTCACCAACATAGCGGTACGTAGCAGTTGGTTGTATTCCATAGCTGCAGCACGTTGTCGCCAACCAGATTGTCATTCTTTATAAAGTGGTCACAAATTTTTGGATGGAATTAACAAAACTTGTGGAAGACTTATTCAAACAAAGTTCCATTTGTAATCATTAAAGTATCCATTTTGAAGTAGATAATGGTTCCAAATAATTGTTTTCCGCACAAAAGCGGAGACCTATGATAAGTGTTTCAATTGTAATAACTGGCTGTCAATGGGTCTGTTTAGCTCATTAAATGTCCTCTCTTTCAAGAAGTTAGTAGAGCTGCTAATGAAGATATTTGAGACGTTTATAGCACAAGTAGGCTATTGGAGACAATTAGAATGCTCTTTGTATGTTGACAATTTGGATGTAAATTTGTTTAATGTGAGCCCTTAATGAAATACCTTAGTGAATGTATCTATAAGTTCTTGCGAGAAAACTGGTTTTTAGCCTTGAAAGTTGTTTAACTTGTTCTTGTTGGCAGGGACTGCATGATCTCATTTTAATGTGTTAAATTATAATCTGAGTACGACACAGCTATACGGGGCTTAGAAATATTAGTGTGATTAGAAGTATTCAAGTTTACAGTTGAATTAACTTATTTTGACCCCCCCCCCCCCAGGAAAAAATACGGTCTAATGCACTCCAGATCCCTTTAGTGCCTTGTCTGGAAACGAGTCTGGCCGTATAGTATTACTAAAATACGGCAGCGTGCGAAGGCGTATATACGGGAATATTTAGGTTTAGGGTGCCCGAGGAAACTCGGCCCGAAAAGTCTTTTCCCGCCGAAACAGACTATGTAAGGGGACAAGGTGCCTTCTCGGTTGTCGAGAAGATCATTGTAAAATTCAGGACCCCTCAGAAAGCCATCTGTGGTATTGATAATCAAAATTATTAATAAAATTAATACTTATACGCTCCACCAACTTCTAACCATTACTAGACTGCAGGATTTGTCACAGATCGGTGGGCATCACGAAGTAGAATTCGCCCTATGAGACTACAAATTTACCTGCGTATCCAAGACATAAATTTTCACCCAGAGATAAAGCCTTTTATTTGTATTCATTTTTGGTACCTGGCCTTGTGTCCCTTGCTGAACCTAAGTTGAACCTAAGTTAATGTATTTTGTCAAAATGGACATGTCTTTTCCTGTAGATATTGTGTTATTTTCTTTCGCACGCTTGGCATGTAAAAAGCGACAGTCATTCTCCCCAAATTTATTAAGAGAAAAACTGCTAAATTTCACAACTTTCTTCTTATTTCTCTTCAAAGAATAATCATTGCATGCATAAAAATTTTAGGATAACAACCAATAAATTGCACCATTGAGAAGAAAATGTATTTGCACATGATACTCACCCGCCAATCATAAAACGGCCTAGTCTACTACACTAATTTAAGTCGATATGAGATGACACTGCCGTTTCCCTTTAAACTCTTTTATTTTTTTAAAGTAATTTAATATTTGCATAAAAAAATGATAAATTTACAAAAGCCCCATATATTTCGGTTACAGTTTTATTATCATCAATAAAAAAGAACTTTTCGCATTTTATTGGAAAATGCGCACTGTTTGACAAGGAGTTTCTTGATTGGCTGTTGCCATTGTATTGTATCGATTGTATTCTTTGTTAGGGTTAGGGATTAGTTTGGGGATTAGGCTATCGTTAGCCAGTTAGGAAATTTCTTGTTAAACAGTGCGCATCGCACCCATTTTACCATGTTGTAAGTTCACGGCACTATTGAATCATAATTTCTATAGTTTTCATTATTGCAAATTACTTGCAATGATGAGAACGAGACACTAATATTTCAAATATACGGTAGGCCTATTTTAGATATCACTGTAACTACAAATCGTTATGAGTCCTATCTCACCTTACTGCATCCTTCAATAATTGATAAGGCTATAGAACACAACAATAACACAACAAATGAACTTGCACTTCGTTTGCAATAAAATGCTCACCTCATAATATGTTCGCAAACTGCGAAGTGATCAGAGCTACTATGACCCTAGAAATGTAATTTTGCCTGAAGGACTATCTAAGTGGAGTGCCACCATTAGAAAATGAGCGCGACCCCTCAAATGACCGAAAGTTTTTGTAAAGAGAGTCTAAATGTGCAGTCTTTATATTTAGCTTCTTTTTTGCAATAAGAACAAAATCTGGAACATGATCAGAAAAAAAGCACGTAAAATGTACTACCACTAATATATTAAACAGTCTTCACTCTTTCCGGGGAAACTATACGACGGAATTGAAAATATGCTATTGCTAATGCTTCTCTATTGTGACTCTTGGCTAAATTAAAGATCCGCGGAATTTTCTGTGACTGCTCGAACTCCCATCCGTTTATATTTTACCCCTAACAGGCTTGCGTGATAAATGGCAAACTATTTCTCACCACACCTGAACACCCTCCGCTACCCTGTCCCCGGCCCGTACGTCTATGACTGTCGGGGAAGAAGTCTAAGGAATGGGCTCCTCCTATTGGAGAATGCTTGAAAAATAGAGGTAATCCGTGTCACCAGGGAAATACAGAGGCTACTTTTTTAAGTAAAATGTGGAATTTGACAAAATTGCCTAATTTTAGGAATTAAAATGGTAAAAATGGTATCACCGAGGGGCCTTGCAGAGACAATCCTTCCCCTTTGAAATTTTTTTTAGAAATTGGGTGTCCTTACATGCAATTTGGTGCCACATATGCTATCTTTTGGAGTCAAATCTGTGTTACTGAAGTATTGCTACGTATTTTTGGACCATAAAAACAAAACATTGGCATCAGTGGGGGGGCATAGCCCAAAGCCCCATCACTGATGTCAATCATCAGCAGCACCATTTTCAACATTGCTTTGCATAGTACCAAAATTGAGTCTCAGTGATATGTTAGTGCAGAGGCAGGATTATAGTTTTTAAATTTTGTCATTTTAATTGAGAAATTTCGTGAAATTTCCAGAAATGACTAGGATTAAGATAGTGTTCACATTTTCGAAACCGCACGGCACAGCTGGATACGAATGTGAATCGGTGCGAAATGGTTTCCCAGTGACTGGCGATGCAATGACAGTTGCGAAAAGTTCGGGGCGATGCCCACTGTTTAACAAGAAATTTCCTAACTGGCTAACGATAGCCCTAATCCCGGACGTTCCAGACCGACGTTCATGCAACAGAAGACAAACCGATTTTGTATGAACTGGTGAACTAAATCCATTATTGTAAGTCTTGTAGAAATTCCAAGTGAGAGAAAAGCGAGATTATCGAGTGACCGTGACAGTGAAAACTTCAGTTCAGAAGAGCAATGTCTTCCAATTGATAACAGCTCCTAGATCATCACACTCACTAACATATCCCTCAGCCTCAATTTTGGTACTACGCAAAGGGATTTTGAAAATGGTGCTGCATGGTACTAACATAATAGAACACTCACGAAAAATGTCTCCGGTATATAACATATATAGAGGCACCAAATTCTACTATCGAACTTGTACAATCCATAGAGGGGGTTCGTTTTTCAAGGGGTTCGGAAGACCCCCCCCCCCTTGCATACCTCCAAACACAATTGGGATGCGCAAGACGTTCGTGAGAATTTTGAAAAATGTTTGAAACTCCCGCCAAACTAAAAACGACTCCCTCGAATAATTGATGGAGGTTTCTAACGATAAACTATGGTTTGGCAATTTTTGCAGCATAAAAACAATTTTCGACGTTGTCATTTTCCAAATCTCACTATTAGACCAACCATATGGGCCAATGAGTTAACGTACATCCATATCGGATGCAAACCGACCAATCATTCAGCCATGGTAAAACCCTTAAAATGAAAATGATTGACCAAGTGTTAGATAATAAGTTAATCGTACGGGATCTTGAGGTGTAGCTCCAGACAAAAAAGACAGATAGTTCCAGTTGATTTTAAATGATTTTATTCGATAATTTGAGTTCCAAAAGAAGATCAAGTTTGATTAATTCGGCCTGCCTAATATGATTACTGAAATATTTACAAAGTTGACCACATGTTTCTTCTTCGAGGTCTGTTGCACGAGTGTCCAGGTCGCAGGCTCGGTCTCGGGAACCTCGTGCAAGATCCGAACACCTGCAGTCCCCTGATTGGTCAAAAGTTATGACGCACCAATGTAAATAAGTGTAATGATATCGATGACCAATGAGGAGGCTGCAAAGGGGGAAATTGGCCACACCTTAAAAATATGGGTTACAGTGTGCACGTGGAACTACGGCAATGTGATATGTCACGTCCACCGGTAACACGTGACGGGAAACAGGAAGGGCCCTGGGAATCTAGAACAAAGGAAGGGCGAGTTGCTCGTAAACAGCAAGATGGCGTCTGGTAAAGGTCACGGAGAGTGCACCATACTACATGACACAAGTATGAAACCCCTTTGACACGCCTGCTGATAAAATTGTCACTGATTTTTCGAAGTACGTCGATGAACTCTAGATTTCTCCACATGTGCCCGACTTGTCAATCTCGGGGACATTAATACAGACTACACTGCAATGTCTGGAGGTAAAACAGGCAGAATGTCACAAGAGTCTTGTTCAAACGTGTGCCAGTTTTTGACCCATTTTTGAAACGTCAAAATATGTAAGCTATCTGTTAGGATTATACCGAGATGTCGAGCGGCATGAGAGACCTGCTGGCATTGCTGCACGTCGAAGAACCAGAGATACTCGAAGCAGAGACATCGAAAGACTTTTATCAAGTATGGATATACCGAGTCTTTGTGTGTGACGTAGGTGTTTAAAATCAACTGCCGTAAGCTGTTTAAATATGCCTTTAAATTTATACACAGTTAACTATATTTTGGGTGTTCTCGATAAAAGGGCAAGAGTCGTGTTAGAGCATATTTTCTCTTCAAATGTGAAATTTACTAGAGGCAACTGCTTGGTTTACCACAAATATGCAACACTAAAGTCATAAAATATGATGAAAGATACTCTGAAGAGAAATAAGAAGAAAATTGTGATATTTAGCTGTTGCTTCAAAATAAGATTGGGTGCCTGCTCTTGACCTTCAATATCCCAGGCATTCAACCAATATTTAGTCTTTCAACTTTATTCTATACTTTAACAAGTAATTTACATGGAGGTTTGGTTTTTCCAATAGTCAAATATTTCAAAAATACCGTTATTTGATACTATAGTCTCGTTACAGAATTGAACCAATTAAAAACATTGTAGGTATATAAAAATGTTTGTCAATTTACAACATGAAACATTAAAGCTAAATGATGTTGCTATTTTTTTCATCTTTTTACTTTCAACTAGCCTTTTCACCTAGACTTATATTATTGTTCATCGTACAATTTTGCTTCAGTAGTGTTCTCAGAAATAAACTGTCTGAATAGAAGTATCGCAATAAAATGTTTATATGAACCACTGTATTGATATTTTTAGCATTTATTTCTTCAACAATGATAAATACTTATTAATTTGACTTTGTGATCAGTAACTCTCTCAACCTGGACAAAACATAATTGTAACAAACTTGTCGAGACGGCCACTTTGATGGCTTCCCATTAAAGAGTAACAAGCAATCGCTCCAGACTTATTTTGAAACGACAGCTAGATCTCACATATATCAAACATTTATTTTAAGAAGAAAGAAACACAACTAATGAACACAAACTCGAGGCCAATAATAACTGTGAACGTAAAATGTATATTTCGTTCTTCTTGAAACGCAACACACAAACGACAAACGATATTGTCAGTATTTGGAAGGACGCATGTGAAAATTCTCGACGTCTGAGGGTACGGTACATTAGGCAAGTTTGACAGAACAAGATAAAACCTCAAAACTCAGTTCGATATCTGTCAAGTAAGATGAAACCATGCAAAAAAAGAATTCGTACTATGTTAAATCTATGGTTCCTCAGCTGTTCACACAAGAAACCACACTGCAAAAAATAACGGTAGATTTACAAAACAACAAAAAAGAAATAAATAAGGATTACAGAAAAGTTCCGGAAACTTAATACCAGAACTTTCCTGTAATCTTTTTATGTCTTTATTTTTTTGTTGTGTAAATTTGCTGCGGTTTTAAAGGGCAGGAGCAGTCACCCCAAATTGAAGAAGTGTAGTAGACTGTCCAGTTTCATGAATAGTAAAGTCATAAAATGTAATGAAAGATACTTTGAAGAGAAATAAGATGAAAATTGTGTTATTTAGCTTTTTCTTCAAAATAAGTTTGGGGGACTGCTCTTTACTTTTAAGTGTGGGATCGATCACTCCGGCAAGCTTGTTTCCCTAAGGCACTCGCTACAATACGCCGAAGAAGACAATTGATTTGTCATAAATATTACACATATAGATAAATATCGGATAGTAACTGAAGACTGTGTCACCATTTCATAGTGTACTTTCATCATTTTGGGAGGGGGGGGGGGACTTAAGTGTTTTGTCTTTTTTAAGATACTTTAAAACATCCCTGTTGATACATTTTTTGCCGGACATGCGCCTGGGTTCACAAGATTCAGTTTCGTGACATTGCTCTAAAAGGAGAATGGTTTTCTAACAATGTGTTATTTCTTTTTTTTTTTCATTTTGAAATGACGGTTTTGAGAGAATTATTACTTTTCATGTAGCAACGATGATGAATCACTAAATCTCGATTTGACTATTTTCAAATTTAATTACATTAAATGAGACTGTATCGTAACAATAACGAATCATGAGTATAAACTTTGTACCGAAATACCTGGTCCATACATTTAAATACTCAATAGGTAGGATTGAAAAAGAATTAAAATATCAAAATATTCACATACATTAATATTAAAATGTACACATATTTTTCACACAGCATACCGGTTCATAATTACACAATTAATTTCAAAGAATATCAAAGAAACATCGCCATGTACTAAACAGCAGAATGTGACACATATTAATTACGTGTATGCACAATTTGGTATCTTCTGCAAGCTGACCAAATAGTGGCTTTGTCGCCCTGAATTAATTGTTAAACACAAATGGACCATGTATTTGCAAAATATAAAGCATGAATGGAATTGCAAGCTAACCACTGATGCTGAATTATCCCGTTTCAAATCACAGACATGTATTTGTAGTTGTTTAACTTTGTTCATTCATATAAAACAAGATTTTGATTAAAAATAAAAAAAGAAAAACTCTGTTTGTTATTCAACACATTTAAAACGGCACAACTGCCAGTAAAATGGAATAACCTAAGACGAGTGGGTTTATCCATTGCCGGAAAGTTATCGCGGGATAACGCACTGTCATTGGTCTTAATGGATCAATAGAAAGTGGGACTACCATTAAGTATGAATGAACAAGTAACAGTAGTCCTTCTTATTGTAGTAATATGTAGAAACTTCGGAAGACTGGTAGATTTTGTTCAAAATCTTAAAAATACATTTGGTAGACTGTGTCCACCTTTTTGGCAGTTTCATTTATACTAGTCACACAATCTGAGAGCATAATCTATTTACAAAATTGGAGGACGGCTATTTGAAGATACTTTTTTCAGGCAAAAGAGGAACTCAACCACTTACACGTTTTGCATGTGATAGGGAACTAAAGGCCTACATAGGGGCTTTCCCCAAGACGTATAATAGCCATGTTTGAGGATAATTTCCATATGTACGTACAAGCTTGTCATCAGACATTGCGGTTACTAATGCCTTTAGTTGTGACGTCACTGAAACTATCTATATTTGATACATGTTCCGTAACATTTCAATTATTCCAAATGCAATGGCAAACTTTTCAAGATAGAATAAAAATCAAATCGTTTCAAAGTGGATCGAAATATCATTTATAATAATTTATAAATTATCATCAGATTGATTCCACTTTTTGAGCCCTCAGTTCTCTTGTTGCCCATTCTTTCCGTACCTTGTAGCCACTGCACACAGGCACAAGGTGCGCAAAGGCTAACATTGTGAACGTGATAAAGTTTATGAGGCCATGGCTTCCACAAGATCCAAGATAAAGGGTAAGTCACTTCTGGGGTAACTTACATCTAAAGAGAAAAATAACTTATGACTGACGTTACTTAGAGTAATGCGCATGTGCCCGATTTTTTATTCTTTCCCTTGTTTTCAGGTGGTGGGGCGTTCGTCTTGGCTGCTGGTGGGGGATTGGCGGGCTGTGCGCTGGCGGGCTGTTCGCTGGCGGCATGTTGTTCACTCTGTTGTTTCGCAGCTTCCTCTGCTGATGGCGTGCCACTGTAATATGAAAAGTAATTTTATTGTGGAGTAGTTCCCGATAGGGTTGGTAAAATGAGGACCAATGTTTTATTTCCTTACATATGATTCGTAAGCTTTCTCAAACTACCATATTTCACTGTTTTTATCTCTTGCATTTATGTTCAAAGATAGAAAAGGCCACGTGAAGTACGTTAATTTGCTTCGCCCCTATGAAGTTTCAAGTTATCTGTGAATAGATACAATACACAATTCCCGATTTGAAAAGTCCCCTGATAGCCATCTCTCCCCCTCACCCATCCCAGTCAGTAGGTTACCTTTTCTGGCTAAGGGTCTAACCACAGCATTGCATTAGCTGCGTGGCAAAAAGATTTTAGGATTTCCGTCGCTTTTAAAGAAGTTTTGACTGTACACCCAGCCGAGTGAAGGACAACAACGAAAGTCTCTTTTTAGCTTTTAAGACTGGTGGGGAAAATGAAAAAGGGGCACTGATTAGCTAGGTGTGATAGTCAGTCTAACCTCTTCAGGCTATTAGCCATACATGTATCAAGGAACCGAGTAGCCTCAATTTAGGGGTAGTGGTGAAATATCTGTCCTTTGCAAGATATATTTAACTGCACCAAGGCATTTTCATCTTTAATTCCATTAGAGAAAGCGTTTTTCAAAGCCCCCACACTCACTTGACTGCGATGGGCAGGCCCTTGTGGTCCTTACATTTAAATTTCTATAAAATAATGTGATCGATTTAACTTCCTCCAGAGATATTGACAACACAAATGTTTGATAAATACTCACTCTGGAACCAAGTCATCGATTGATTCACCATTTTCTAGTTTTTTCTCCATTTTAATGAGTAATGTGACGCCATCAATGACGCGCTGAACTTGCTGAACTTCCGAACTTCCCAATCGATCAAGATTCGATATATCGTACACACCGCCAATACTTTCAGTGAATTCACCGCCTGTTCAAGAAATAAAGGATTCAACAATACATAAACGTACACTTACTTTACCCAAAATATTCTTATCTATCTTCGTTGCATAATTTTATAAGTAAACGAAAACTCTTTGAATAATAATGAAACCTCTCCCGAAAAGATAGGCAAGCCAGGGTATTAACTATAATTCTGCCAAAGTTCCTAGAGGGGTAAAACATAGGGGAAACACAATTGTCTAACGATATAAGGAAAGTAAATGCTGCGTGCAATCAGGGAGTTCTCTAGCAACTCCCTGGTGCAATGAAACCAGGTGAAATGTCAATAAAAATATACCCCAACCCCAAACCGTGCACGCTTCAGAGTTCATTGTGGTTTGGCAAAATGAAAAACCACTGATCATAAACACAAGTCAATGAGCAAAACTGTAGCCGTTGTTACTGTTCCGGTTCGTACCCCCTCCTCCCCCGTTAGAGGTACTTGGGCCCTTTCTAGTTTCCAGGACCGAGTCAAGGGCTCTCCCGGTCCGGTTAATGCATTAGGATAAGTAAATAATTCGATTCTAATTCCAAGTGACGCGCTATTCCGATTCAACTAGGGTCGATTTACGCGATTCTAAGTTGACACCAAGTTACAAGTCATTTTGGCCAGAGTCTTTGTAGAAATTGATCGAAGAGGAGTCTCCCAGAGTGGAATTGAGTCAGACTGTCTAGCTTTACTTCATTTGATCAGTGGGTTACGACAGGTGTTCATAGGCATAAATTACAGATAATGACAACGTCTCCTTGTGACATGAAAAATGTAATTCTTACGATACCACGAATTCGATATTGTCTCAACATTTAATAAATTCGTTCTTTAATGCTCACCTCAAAATAAAGAAATAATACTAATAACAAACTTAACGCAGTAATCAAGCATAAGTTCCAAAACTTTAGTTAAATGTTGATGAAACATAATTTAGAAATTGGGTACATTTTTCTCATCACTTTGCTACCCCTAATTTGAACAGTGTGCCAAACGTTCTAGTATTTCGTGTTTAAACCTGTGTGATTGCTGAACTCAAAAAAATTTATTTGTTAAACATGTTCAGTACTTAAATTAAATAGCTTTTGTTCCTTTCCAGGAAGAAACTTTATTCTCCATTGTTTACATATATAATATCTATCTTAACATGTTTTCAAAGTATGGACAAAATAAGTATGTTTAATCACTAAACATATTTTTGCAACATGCGATATTTATTCTACATACTTGTTCCACGTTTCTGAAGTCTGAGGGAGGTACAGATTGACTCGAATCGTGGATCCTTAGCCATGTGCGGTAGTTTAGCATGAACGCTGCATCGTACGCCAGTGCCCAGATTGGACGGGCAAGTCAGGATAAACCCAAGATGTTCGTTCCACATGAATTCTTTTCCTTTCCCCTTGATGTGTGTTTCCACCTGGAATGAGAAACAAGAAAAATGACTTGACGCCATCAAGAAGGACTAAATCTGTTTTAAGACCTTACATACTTCCAAGATGCATAGCATATTCTATTTTTTCTTTCAAAGAAAATAGGTCACAAACGAATGTGATACTGTAAAGGAAAACATGACTTATTGACCTTGGTTTATTTATTGAAATGGGCAGTTGGTATACGTCTCTAGTCTAGAGACGCTCCCAATGGTTATAACTTGTCGTCTTCTTTTATACAACAAAAAGTTCCTTTCTATCCCAGGGTGAAACAGGGACTGGATAAATTTCTACCTAACAACACCCAAACAGTTCACGTCCCAGACATTTTACAAGAGACCATGTTAATAAACTCCTAGTCAAGCCACCAGAAAATTTGGAATTGTCCTCCGTGGAAATTATCCAGAGACAATTGAAAATTGCCACGAGAAAGTCGACAGGAGAGGGGTTGTCCTGCAAAAGAACAGTAAGTTCTTTACTATGTTAGGTTAGGTTGGTTAGGTTAGGTTGGTTAATGTTAGGTTGGTTAATGTTAGGTTATCCAGTCATTTTCAGTCCTGCAATTTAACTTGCCTATAGACGAATCCCGACAGCAAGTGATGGTCTGATATCAGTCGGCTGTAACTGGGGTCTATTACCGTTTAATCTTCCAATTTCATCGCTAACCTGTATCATGGATGGTTGAAAACTGAATTGTATATAATTTCCTTGATTTCACTGAATATGAGAGTTTGAAATTCATGTAGATAATAGAAGAAGACGAGTTAAGGTTAATGAACCCCACTAATGGTTTCCTACAGTCACTTAACACATGAAGTAAGTGGGTGTGTATGTTTAGGTTTTTATGTCTTACTGAAAATACCGTACTCCTGCTGCACACGTCGCTGTGGACGCTTTTGCCCTTTTTGCCCTTCCAAGCCTAAGTGCCCAACACAAATTTCGACCTTTATATACCTCACTCAGCCCGCGACAGAATCGCTCAAAGACAGCCTTCATATCTCCACCCTGTTGCATTGAGATGATGCGAGTGTGGTCCTCCTCATTTATCCAAAGCAAGAAATTCTTGTCATCGTTATGCCTGATGGAAAAGAAAAATACAATAAACAGGATTTTAAAAGTACAAAAACCGTACCAATCTTCCTTTACATTACAATGACATTTTCCATGCTTTCGTGATACTCAACCTTATCTACTTGTCAAATAAGTTAGAAGATTAGATGGTATGCTTAAGTAGCTAACATGTCACTGCATGTCTGTAGACGAAATTTGGACAGCAAGTAATGGTCTGATTTCGGTAGGTCATAACTGGGATCTATCATCTTTTCATCATTCAGTTTCCGTCCTTACCTGTATCATGGATGGTTGTACACTAAATTGTATCTTAATTCCTTCAATTTCACTGAATATGAGGGTTTAAACATCATGTAGTCAATAAATGGAGACGATTTAAGCAGAGAGGTAACATCTCCCTGATTTAAGGCTGTTGGACCAGAAGGTGTTATTGGAAACACCTCCCTGCAGTCACTAAACACAAGCGTTTAATCGGATTCGTATAAACTCACCAGATGCCTCTACCATCCGGGAAGTCCCTGCCCATACCTCCACTCAAAAAATGCCTCGATACCGGTTTTTCAAACAGAAAGTGATCATCAATCAGTTGTTGCTGATCTTCCGGACTTAACGTCTGCAAGGAATAATACTTCCCGGCAAGATCTCCACCTAGTGATCCCAGAGCTTAAAGGAAAAGAAAAAATACACTAATTTTGTTAAGTTACTTTGCCTATATTTATCCATTATTTAACAACATTTTACCCCGACTACAGAAATTGCGGAAGATAAAATTTAGACTAATCAGTAAAAAATTTGACGAAACCTTCTCCTTCATTTTGTTATTTTTTCCAAAAGTTTCAAAACCCGCGGTCAAAAAACGGTAGCGTATAATTTTGGTTCAAGGTGCAAGAGTGGGTTAGCTGTCCGCTGACCATTTTATACAAAGTGTCATCCTGGGTGACAGACCTACCAGCTGCCCTTCAAAGTCAGGGTTCCCGGGTTTTCCCCCAGAGAATAGGAGTTACCCCATCAAAGAGGAATGGCAAATCTCTGAATATTGAGGATGTTTACTGGTGTCACTTCCACCCATCTGCACTTCAAACGAGTTACAAATTTTGGACAAAAAAGTGTTTATGTTGGTTCACAATTACGACAACCAAAAGAAAATTGCATAAGTTGAAAATCCAAGAGTTTTGTCGTTTCAATTTTATCTACTTTAAAAATAGTATTTGTCTCTCTATTGTTTCTACTTTAAAAGCATGAAAAATTTAGCTTTTCATTCCATATAAGATCCAATATAACTACGTAACTTTTCTTTCCCGAAGTTGAAAACTCTCAGGCGCGGATCCAGACATTTCGAAAGGTTTAGGGGTGAACTTAGAAAAAGCGGCTTATTAGAGCGTTAGTCGTGATTCCGTGATCGAAGTATCTAATTCTGCCCAAAGAGTATGTAGGCGGAGCGCCGACATCAGTTCTGAAAA
This sequence comes from Holothuria scabra, assembly GCA_037179385.1. Taxonomy (NCBI): domain Eukaryota; kingdom Metazoa; phylum Echinodermata; class Holothuroidea; order Aspidochirotida; family Holothuriidae; genus Holothuria; species Holothuria scabra. The sequence goes on along the minus strand of CM074180.1, from coordinate 28,837,684 downwards.
ATTTAAAAAAACGTTGCCCCTCGGAAAGCCGGAAATGGCATTTCCCGCACTGGGCAGTAGAATCTATCGTTTCAAATAAAATTATGCTTCAATAAAAGTGGTTAATTGCAAAATAATCAGAAAAATACCATATAAAATGTACCACTACTATTGGGTAAAATGGTAATGTAAAGAAATGAATAATTAAAAAATGAGCTTGTATGCGCATTCCACAAACTATTTTACTACCTTGCGACATGAGATCATGATGAGTACAACTTTTAAAATTTGTGCAACTTCAGTGACGGGCGAACATTCCTCCTCAATTTTCCTCAATAAATTTTCTCGAACTTTACAATGATCCGATGTGTTTGAGCAGCCTGATTGGCTCAGACTGAGAGGCTCACATGTCTGACGGACGTTTACGTGAGTTGCATGGTATTAATTGGGCCTCTTACATAAACCGACTAAATGTTCGCGCGTTTACCGCGCAAGGTAGTTGTAGCCTGTATGAAAAAAGTAATCATATGCAATCCAAACAAACAAAAGGGCAAATCATTTTCTAGCCAACAAGCTCCTGAGTCCATATGAACGGTTTCTGCACACTTGATCCCCACAAACCGTACGCATCAAATAGCAACATATCTTTGTGCGACGAAATAGTAACCTCGGTTGTCAGCATCAACGGCTACACGAGGGCTTCAGTTCACATCACAGCTAACACTGAGAACATGATACTTGAAAATTGTAAGATGAGTTTTGCGTTTCTCCGAGATGATTGTTTTTGATCGTTGTCCCTCTGTACCAGGCGTGTGCAAAACTGTGACGTGTAGCCTACTTCTCAGCGGACGGCGAAAAATTTTCATTTCCCCAGTAATGGTCCTCTTGCGTCTTGTATGTGATATTTTTAAACATACAAGACGCAAGAGACAACTATTTCATTTGTTAACCTTTAACTAAACAACTTTCATGGGAAAGGTAATCTGAGTCTAATTTAACATTTTTGTCGACAAGATAGAAATGTAACCACGCGTGGGCAATCAGTTGACCATGTAGCACGTGTGGTTCGGCCTATAGATGGGCATTTTGGCCAATCTAACGGTGTAAGGATGGGGGCAAGGGGTGACGAGGAGACGCCACCGAATACACCTATTTGCTTCACTGAGGTCACCCAGATGGCCACACTAACATGATGTGGCCCAAAAGTTTGTACACTCCTACTCTATACCATAATGAACCACCGTTGGAAACAGACAAGGCAGCAACGTGTCGACCGTTCGCGGCCACTACATTGCACACGTGGAGTCGCGCGTAAGCTTATTAGCGTACGTACGGCTGTGTGAACTATTAGTTCAGTCGGAAACGCTTATGAACTGATGACATATTGATCTTCAGCTATTCACATTACTAAAATCTTGTTGTTGTGGCCAGGGAGTTGCAGTTCCCTGTTAAGGCGAAGGCAAGGCGGCAGGAAAGCCCGCAGATAGCCTTTTCACCCGGAATGAATATCATACGAGGTTCGTGTGTTTGGATTTGTGTTGTGAGGAAAAGGGTAAGCCTGAAATAGCCCCTAAAGGATTCTCGAAGATAAACATTATGTATATTTTAGTGCATTTTTAGTTGTTGATGTGACGAATAGGGGAAGGCCGAGGCCGTAAAATCCCCCTTGGATCAGCGCCTGACTCTAGATGAACATGTTTTAATGTAGCCCTCGGAGCGAAGTCCTTTCGTTCAGCTCATCGCTACTCTGAGGGGCGGCTCCCAACTGGGCGGCAGAGTCACAGAAGCGCTGCGCGGGACGGTTTCAGTATAGCATTCATTGCATTCAAAGAGGAGTGTATTCTTTTGCAACATACGCATGGAAGCGTATTCAATTCCCTTTTCATAAATTCAACTCTATTGTTTTCTTACCATCTGAAACAAGGGATTCAATTTCACGTCTCTCGCCTCTTGTGACGTGAGGAGAGAGGGAAAATCCCCTGATGTTGCGACCTGTTCTAATTCTTGAACTGATGACGTAATTAGAGTCAAGCTCATCTCCCTCCAGTTTTGATGGGTCGAGATCAGTCACGTGATTATCTATTATGCAAAAAGGAGTGATATGTTAGAAATTTAATGACAAAAGGAAAGGTGTTCTTAAGAAAACAGAATTGCTATGTTGGTTCGTTATTCATTGTCAAGCTACCATCAGCAAAAGTGACGACATACAGCAGTCGGGCCTATAGGTATACATTAAGTAAGAGATTATAGCCCACGTTTGCACACTTTTGAATATAAAAGGTTCTTGGCAAGGTGTAAAAAAGAACGAATGCTAACAGATCCAAGCAATTGTAAATTCAAATAAGAAAGGTGTGACTATTACTGCATGAAACAATTTTCTCACCAGTTTTCTTAAATCCGTTGTGATACTCTTCAATTACCGGATCAAACAGGTCAGCGAAAACTTGGTAACATTCTTCGTCTCCAGCCAAGATACCAAGATGAAAATCTTTATTACAAAGAAAAAAAATGTTAACATGGACATTTTTCAAGCTATACAAATATTAAAAGAAAGGCTAGATTCCGTTTAGCCCCAAAATGATAAAAACATGAGTTTTGGCCAGAATCTTTTTGATGCAGCATGTTTACCGAATTTGTGAATTTGTGACTCTCAAGAGAGGAATACAATGTAGCCTACCTATACAGCTATACATCAGACAATGTATTGCGTTTAGGAGGGTTCAGGAAGAAAGTGTAACAGAGAAAAAAATGAGGGCATCAAAAAAGTACCTTTAGTCAATTGTATTTAAAAGTCTAATTGAGTGTGAAGGCCTAGGTCTGTATTTCTTCAAATTTATCTGTTCAGTTACAAAAATGAATGCTGAAAAAATGATTTGTTTTCCTTAAAAAAAAAAAAACTACAAAACTGTACTTAAGTGCATTATTTTATGTCTGCCGTATTTATGTAAAGACCTTACCTGAGTTATCGACACCATTTTGAATAGCTCTATCTATAGTGTATCCAGTGGAGGTAGTGACGTCACGCAATCGTGCGTACATCTCTTGTGTGAGGTACTTTGAGAGGAGGCTGTGGTGTCCGGAGAAGTCCGGATAGTCGTCCTCTGCTGGATAATTGGCTTGATATAAATTTGCCATCTTGGAAGTTTTCTACGCTGATCTGTAACAGACAACCGATAAAAATAACTTGAAAGTCATAAAGCTTGAACGATTGCTCTTTATTTTATTACCGATACGATATCATGTCTTAAACTATTATTATTGTATGAGCAATTTCCGGCCCCATATCTTAAGTTTTTAAGGTGAAATGAATTCGGGACATGGATATAAAAAATGACGAGAATGTTTTGTACCCAAGAAGTCTGAATCATGTAACATATTTCCTAAGTTGTAATATAATATAATACATCATCCTTTCTGAGAGGAAGCAAAATTGAGGACGAGGTTCAAACGTGACATTTACAGGGAGATTTCAGAAATGACCGGAGGTGAAAATTTCAGAAGAAAATAGGGGGCGAACTCAAAAGAGTCGCAACCGCTAGTACCAAGATATTGAGTAAGACTAGGATATATATTTTAATAGCATTGTTACAACTACTAGAAAAATGGTTGAAATTACGTCCCCATGTAAAGAACAGAGGTTGCGTTAAGAATTTTTATGCACCTTTCAGCCTCGGTGGTCAACACTTATCAAAAAAGACTGAGGGTTGGGTCGGTATTTGGAGAACGGAAGGGAAGGTGGATGGCACTGACCAGTAAGGGGCTAGCAATTCAACACCCCGATAGAAGGGATGAGTTGCCGGATGATGCCTAGTTTTCGCAAAATTTGGGTGAGCAAAACATGCTCAGTATTTGGAAATTTGAATAAAAAAATATCTTTTTCTGATTAGAAATGTTGAGCAATTTGGTTAAAGTGAGAAAAGTAACAAAAAATCGAAATGTTTCTGGAAGATACACTTATACCATCAAAGAGAGATGCATTCGTGGACATATTTTTCTGCCCATTATTGTTTTTTCGCAGAACTGGATTTTTTTCCACAGGGGCTATGTTGCCTCACCCAACTTGGGTTCACCAGAGCAACGAGCAAACACATTTTTCTTATCTGTAGATAGATATTTAACGAAGACACCTTGGGCAGTTGGGGAAGAGACCAGACAGCCAGAAGGAATTAAAAATTCCCACGTTTTAACTCTTTACGTTTTTACGTTGCGAAAAACAATTATGGTATAAATACTGTAAATACTGTAAAGTGTTTCATTCATATTCCATCTTTTGTCTTGTGTATACATGTGTATCTGCTCATCATTGAACTAAAGTTTTTCCTTTATGGAAAACAAAAAGGACAACGATGTATTAAAGTGCAACTTCAAATGTTGTTGTTGTTATTTATGATTGTTTTTAGCAGAGCAGTTAACTACCCTCCATTCATTTATTGGCGTAAACTTGACTTATATGGTACAATATCCCCTACAATATGTTCGTACATCAACAGGGCTAAACATGAAAATGAGTCTTTTCCAAATTGACTAGCAATATGACAAACTCCAAGCGATGCGAAGTATTTAAACAATTAATAATCGTTGATTTGTCAACGGGACGAAAGCTTGATTTTTACCCCGTATATAGCTTATCGAGGCGGAGAGGTTAACTCATAAGGACCAATCAACTTTCTCAATAAAGGGAAACCCCTCATTAAAAATGAATAGATTCAGTCTTGGTAATGCTGATACCGGATTATGAAAAAATCACGTCAAATGGGTTTATCATTTGTCACAGTAGCCCTGACAGTGATTTTTAAACAAATTTATTTATTTTTATTTTCAAACCGATCTTCCACTCGCTTCCCTTCCAAAGAAAAGTAGCCCAATCCAGAGACGTTATGAGGCATTAAAATGACTTGCCATATACTTACAACATCTTGTCTCGACTGGAATATACTAGGTGCAAATATCGATATTATTTTTATTTGTCAAATTGATTTCTTTGATAAAGAAAATTAGGATGCTTATTTGTTTTGATTTCGTTTCCTGCTGGTATCTAATCTGGCTTCAAAGTCTACCGCTGACACAAACAACCCGGTTACGTTCTTCCTCGCTATCAACATCGTATACAGATGCATTCGAAGGTAGCTTAATTCCCCTGTATAGACCCTTTTCATGCATCTAAGATTTGATTCGATTTTTTATGATTTATGTATGAGTCATTTGGGTCCTATACATTTACCTAGTTCTATATTCCCCTCTCTCATAAAAAGAGTGAACAAATAAAAACTAAATAAGTCAATATTATTCTGTAGTATACAGGATGGTAAACACCCTTGATTTCTGCTGAACTGATATAAAGGCCAATTGAACAAAATGGATTTTTATCGCAGATCCCTAAATTTGTTGCACCAGCAAGATCTATAGGGCAAACTTGAAATGCAAAATCAACGCGGACCTGTCCCCTCCATTTTGTTTCACAGTAGGAGCAGAAACAAACTTATACACCTTTGTCCTTAAACTAAGATTTCATCCTTGACGTATAGACCAGATCTTTGTCGTCCTTAATATTTTCATGATCCATTCTAGAGGGACCACTTTCATACCTAATCCAGATGTCCATATTCATGAGTCATATTGATTTAAGAATGTTCATTAAGTCTTTTCATCAAATCCTTAGGGCTGCTACGTATAGGCCTAAGCCGCATCTGTGATAACCGACTGCAAATAGTCAACTACACTAGTGCCTCATTCGATGAAATGTACAGGCTAACAACCTTTAACAGACGGTACAGGTTTGGAACGCTAGGCATGTATTAAACATCTTCATTTACTCCTGTTTTAATATGTGACAGTTATGCTATTCCTGAGTTGTAGGCAAGACCATCGTAAATGTTTAAATCATTGAAGACAGTGACTCGTTTCCCCTGGGAACGCGTGGAAGACTGCTTCCATAATGAAATTACTAAGGACGAGCGTGCATGGAGACAGAGTCGGTGCTTGCCATTGGCTATACACTTGATCTAAAGTTGAACACTTACAGCTGCCCAATTTGTGTGAAAAGTATTATGATAAAGTGGTAACTTTTCATTTTCAACTAAAATTTGAGAGTAAACAACTTTTCCCTCTCAAACCAGTTGAGTAAAATAAGCACTTCAGAGTTTAAAAGTAAAATCGTGCATACATATAGGCAAACACGCTAAAAAGAAAACTTATCGTACCCCACTTTCATTGAAAACACATTTGAATTTTAAACACTTTTAGAGATAGAACACTAAAGGTTCAAAAATATCATGGAGCAACACCTTGGTGATAAGGAAAATGTGTTTCGAAAAAACGCCGATTTTGAATGTTCCTTATAAGAATAGTCTAATTTGTATAATTGCACTAAGTTAAAAAAAAATAAAAAAAAACTTTATTCATTATGTGTAATTTTAATTTATTGCACAAAATGTGCCTATATTGAGAGTGATTTTGTACACAATTTAATCACAGATGATGTAGTTTTCATCTCAGTAAAACTATTTTCTGTGGGGGGAGGGGTAGCTATAAAAATTTGAAATGTTTGCTTTTTTGTTGGTGAATTGTCAATAAATTGTGTACTGTATCAGCATTTGTGTACGTATAATGCATAAATGAACCAGAAAGTCTTTGGAGGTCCCATTCAATTAAAGCTTCTAGAACAAGTATGTAGTAAATGTCAGAGTGTTTATGGCTGAAGTTTACATTGAAAATACATGAAGGTTATAAATCATGTAGCACGGTCAAATATCGGTCCTGATTTTTCTTAAATCCCATGGCCATAAATATTTCAACACAATTTTAGCTTGCTTCCAAAGCTACAATTACGAACTTGTTACCAATATTTCGGGTGTTATCGTTTAACTGCAAAACTATGTACCGGTAGTGTTTTAGACCTCATTTGCACGCGAGTCCGAGTACGTCGGTAGTAGAATAATTGGTATAAGAAAAGAAGACTTGCGAAAGTGTCAAGTCTTATTGCAGTAGTGAGCCGTTATATTCCAAGTTTATGGACTAACTGAGATTGAATATCGAGCAACGAAACGTTCGAAATTAAATGGACATGTTAATATTTTCCCGTAAAAACCGTCAACCCCTTAAACTGTTGTGGGTCTGTTTTCCCTCCGTTTAATACGAACCCTTAATCTACTGTTTATAATTCTTAACGAAACAATTTGACAATTAAAGGGCTACTCCTCTCGCCCAAAACTACAATTTTGGTAGTCCATGGAAATTCAATAGGCACAGTTCTTTGATTGACAGCAAGTTAAAAATGCAAAGTACTGAAGCTCGTACTACACGGCATTTATACTACCGAGAGTGTTGGGATTATACATATCGGGGTCTTATACTCTTTCTGAAAACAATAAACTGAGATTATATCTGGATGAGGCTGAATTTTATACAGTTGTGGGAGGGGCTTAAGTAAGTAGGTAGTAGGAGAATTGGAAATGTTTGGGGCGGGAAGATTAAACCTTTAATCGAAAATTGGAACTGAATTTTAAAAGATAACAAAACAAAATACAATACCCTGATATAGGGGGATCAAAACCTTTTAGTATATATCAATCCCGTTGAACGGGATTGATATATTCTAAAAGGTTTGATCGCGTTTGATCGCGTTCTATATGTGTCTATCATAACAAAACATCCCAATCAAAAAGAATGATCCCTTTGTGTGCTGGGGTTGTAGAATATGCCCATGACAGTGGCGTAGCCATGGGGGGGGGGGGGCTGGAGGTTAGAACCCCATGACCCAACCTTGCAATGCAAAAAACACCTAAAATAGCGGTCTTTTGTTTTTCTCTCTCTCCTTACATTTTCCCTCATGTCGTTCCCCAACCCCCATGACACCAAACCCCCTATGACACATCCTGGCTACGCGCCTGGCCCATGACGTATACCGCTTGTTCTAAGAAGCGGTTAAAGGGAACAACTTGAACCGTATTTGAAACCTCCTTAAAACTTAAGTCTTCCCTTCTTTATTTAGTTCACACCATGCAATACATTCGTGTGTCGTTAAACCTCATCTAATTTAAGCCAATTAAATGTGTGAGTGCATGTCACAACACTATATATATGTTACCTACAACGACGAAATGTAACACACAAATCTTAAAATTATAATACAAACCCTTTCTGGTGATGAGCCTGGGAACTGGTCCAATATTTTTACGGCGGCCTTTAAAAATACAATTCTTAAAGCTAAAGCGCCATACGAATCACCACAAAGTTGGAAGTTAAATAGGCCTACTACGCTGGGTACTAGTAGCAAACGAGTCGTATCTCCCCATGTAAGAGACATGAGTACACACGTGTAAGTGTATCATGCATGTGATAACGCGTATGGTGATTGAATGTTCTAACACATACGGTAATTAAAGAGGGACCCTCATTTAGCTGGTTGTATAGTCTTAGATGTTATATGATTTTACTAAACATGGTTTTGATCTTGATACTTCATATTAAAGTAATTCCATGCGACCCATTTAACATAATTAATCATTTCGAAAACTCTTCAAAAGATGCGGACGTCACCGGCCGGCGACAGAGAATTCTTTCGTTAATTGATGATTCGGTCGTTACATCTACTACTATGGCAACATAAGGATACACGAGCGCGATGGACTACTTACATATAAAATTAGAGTACTTAAACATTAATAGCACATGAAATCTTGCAGCTGTCTCAAAAGCAAAATCACTTCGCTTCGTTCATTCGAATGCAGAAGGCCTATGCAAAGGCATTTTTTAAGATTATGTGTTAGACTTAGCAGCCTGTAGTAGAACACAACATTAGAGTGCCTTCACTTACGTCACAAGACCCGCCATTTATGACGGGCAAAAATTTGTGTAGTACGCTGGCTAAGAAGAAGCTGGCGACTCACGTGTGACTGTTGCATTGAAACACTGTTATTTCTTGCCGGCAGTGGGCATGGCTTCTACTTACCAATTGGGAAAGCACTCTATAGAGTGTTTCCACGTGACGTCAAAACTTGGTTAACCACGCCCACTAAAGGGGAAAATCAGCAGTCGTCATGCACGTCGCTCGTCGATCGTCTGCTACCTCTCAGCTAGTTATACATACTTCACTCCAATTTTGATCGGTTTTTAAGAGAAAAGGCGGGGCACGTGACGTCAGTGAAGACACGCTATATGTTCCTTCAAATTTTAGCCAGTTGACATAGGCGGCGGAAGATGTTTTTTTATTGGGGGGGGGGGGACACAAGTTTTTCGGCAGCCGACATAATGGTGTAAGGCGTCCGGTTTTGCGCGAAGCACAAAACTCCATCAGCGTGGGATCCAGGGGCCGCTTAAGTGCCCCTGGTGGGGTTCAGGGGTAAAGCACTGGTAGGGGTCCAGGACGGTGACATAGGTAGGATTTTTGTGGGGCTTATGGGGGGCTGGCTACTTTAGTAGGGGGTTGGCTGGAGTTTACTATCTAAGCGTAGCGCCACGATCAGTTGGCGCGGAGCGTACAAAGAAAGTTTTGGACTTTAAAACCTCCCAGATGGCTGGAAATGGCATTTGCCAGGTGTAATTGTCTTCAATTCTGTGAGAAAAATGTGTGATTTTTCTAAGATTAAAATACACTTTTGAGATATTGATTAGCTCAGTTCATTACTCCTCTGGACTATGTATCCTTGCATTGCAAATCCGGAATCCTGCTGAATGTGGCAAGCAGCTGTTCCAGTGCACGCCTGAGTAAGGTATTTCCATAGGCGTAGGGGAGCATTTCAGTTTGGAGGCAGAAGATTTTTGCCCGAAAAAAGTAATTCTGCCCGTAAGACAGTCAAAGCGGAGCGCCACCACTGGTTGGCGAGGAGCGTCCAGAAAATTTGAAAATTCGTACCTCTCAGACAGTCGAAGATGGCATTTCCCAGGCTTGTAAAGGGGATCCAAGCAGTCGTCCTTTTTGAGTTTCAATTGCAGATAAACGTACGTTCGTTCCAAACTGAAATTCAGCCAGAAAGACTAAGCCGAGAGCCACCATTAGTTGGCGCGAAGTGTACAAAACATTTTTAAATATCCGACCCCTCCGACAGTTGAAAATGGCATTTCCCGGACTCATGAGGGGTCGCTATTTTGAGTTTCATTTTTAAATGTTCACTTCAAACTTAAATTCTGCTATGAAGCGGTCTAAGTGGAGCATCGCTGTAAGTTGGGGCGAAACGTACAGGAAATTTTTGAAAAATCTGACGCTTCAAACAGTCAAAAATTTTATTTCCTATGCTTATAGGTGGTCTTAGAAGTCGCTAATTCGAGGTTCTGTTTGCACGAAAAATGTTCACTTGAAACTAAAACTAAGACTATCTGCGCGGAGCTTCACCACTGGTTGGCGCGAAGTGAACAGAAAATTTTGAAATATCGGACTCGTGAGACAGTCAAAAATGACATTTCCCAAGCTTACAGGGGGATCTGAGCAGTCGCTATTCGATCAAAAAATTACCAGATCAAATGTATCACTACCAATCGATGAAATGGCCCCGCATTTGTTCGAGGGAAACTACAAAACGGAATTGAAAACATTCTAATGAATTTTACGCTATTGCGACTCTTTGCTAAATTCAATATATATTGAAAAAATTGTGTGCCCGAACTTCCGACTATATATATGATTTTACTTTTGAAAGAAGAAGGACTATGGGGATCTTAGCAGCCGCTACTTTGATCAGACGAATCAGATGAAATGTACCACTACTACCATTGGATGAAATGAAGTAGATGATTTTTCTTCTATTAGTAACGCTTATTGACAGATTTGTCACGTCACAAGGTGTGTCGAAATGAATTTTCAAGCAGACTTAGGGGAAGACATTCTCGCCCTGCATCATAAAAGTATCGAAAAACAAATTACCGTACCCGATTTTCATACCCATTGCCCATATTTGGCTCTAGAGCAGGATAAATGGCAAACTTTTGGGCACCTGAACACCCTCCTGTCTATCCGTTGAATTAATTTGGTAATTGAAAACATCCCAGCATTTTTTAACCTTTGCCCGAATATTTGACCATTTCGGGCAAATTTTTTGCAAGACTGCAGTGTGAAGTTGGGATGATGAAAGCCTTTTTTCACATTCTACCCAAATGTGTCACAGATCTTTTTTATTTTCCATGAAATTGTACTTTAAACATAGCGTCTTCTGTTTTTTGGCAAAGATTTGAAACTATTAAAATAATCGGCCTTTTCGGGTAGGCTATTGTGTTACCCAAGATTTGAAAAGTCTCAAGAATAATTCTTTCTTTTAAGCCACAGGCTTCCCAAAAGTGTCGCGATTTTTTTTATCTCTTTAATGTTTCGTAACTATGTTACCCTTACTATGATACTTTTCCATTTTCGGGCAAATGCTTGAAAGAATTTGGATATTCCACAATTTCGGGCATTGTGTTGTGATTTTCTGTGAAGAAACGGTCACCAATAATAGCTTTTTGAGCTGCCCGGAGGTGTAGCGACTTTTTGGAATCTTTGTTTTTCATGAAAATTTTTATTGCGACTAAATGACGTCTTTCCTTTTCCCCGATATATCTTTTTGAGATTTCGGCCACATTAAGGAATTTTCTGAAAAACCATCCCATTTTTTCCCCAAAATTACAGGGCTGTCCGAATTTTTCCCAAATTCCTGCCCGAATTTAGATTTTGCGGAAATTTTGAGCAGTCTTCCTCTGCCCGGTCTCGTACGCCACAAGGTATGTCCACTTCAGGTAATAGTGGTAACTTAAGGCAGTAAGGTTGCGAACCTTTAGACTGCATTGACCCAACATGGGTTTGGTGGTTGCACTGGACAATGACTGGCAGCAATTGCCCTGCCAATTCCTTCCAACCGTTATAGACCTAAATATTCTACCAACCACACCAAGTATGATTTTGGAACGATTTTGTGCATCCCAAAGGAATTGAAAAAAATCCCTACAGGAGGTAGAAACATGTCAGATGCTAGTAGCACACTTTAATCTACACCAAGGTAGCCAGTTTTAGCCACTCCAAATCTGTTAGAAAATTATCCATCCAGAAACCCGACGAGTAAAAATTCCAGAAATTCCGAGGATATGAAGCTTGTCACAGTCTTCCTGAATTTATTCCGAAATTCAGAGAAGGGCACATTTGCAGAATACCCTGCAACTTTTGAGGGGCGAAAATAAATTCTTACAGGTTATCGTTAATGTGGGGGTCCAGGGGGCGACCCCCCCCCGGAAGCTTTGTAACTTTTGCACTCTGGAAAGTTATATTTGAGCCAAAGAATAGCCAAAATGTAATAAAAGCAACTTTACTTTAATTACTTTTGAAAAATTATTTTGCGACTTTCGGTTATTGGGGGGAATCTCATAAAAAGAATTATTGGGGGGGGGGGCAGGCCCCCCGCTTCCGCCGCCTATGGTTGAGAGTGGGGTCACACATGACAGATCCACATGGCCGCACCGGACTTTCTATCTCAAGGGCCGGCACTTTTTGGCCCGACCCGAGATCTCACCATAGAGCATAATCTCTGTTCAACTGAAGCACCGAAGTCTGCCCGATTCAGCAAAATTTTGACCATTGGAGGAGGGTCTGCAGCCCTCACGCCCCGTACGGTCATGTAGATCCACGGTGTGAAGATCTAAAAGTCAAGAGGTTGGTCAATTGTGTCCTTCCGTGGACGCATTGCTCCTTGGAGTAGCAAAACTAATTCGAGAGTTACCTTTAGTTCCATCCTTCCAGTGAGTTAAAAAGACTTACGAAAAGTATAGGTTAACAAAGGTTTTTCTCAGGTATCATTATGCACTATGAAGAGCATAAGAGGGTTTGGGATGTTCACTCAAAAAAGGGATATTGAGCAATTACTCCTAGTAAGAGAGGATTTCACCCGGAATGAAATGAAATATTTCACACACATGCTCCGCTCGGAGTGAAATTCACTCTTAAGGATTAATCTGCTCATCACAAACTACATTTTTTGTAGTAGTCCACAGAAATCCTCAATTGGCTCAGTTTTTTAATTTACAGTCAGTCAAAGAATGCAGAGTATCAAAGCTCATATTACACAGGAGCTGAGTATGTTAGATTACAGATTTGGTTCTTGCATATACTCGTCCTGAAACAATAAACTGAGGTTGTGTGGATGAGGATAAATTTTACAGAGTTCGATGGGAGGGGCCATTTGGGGGTGAGAGACCTTCAATTTAGACTGGTCTGGAACACTGTTTTTGGAGTAACTTTCTTTTTTTTAGATTGTAGGTCAAATAAAAATTAATTTCGGCTATACTTCAAGCAGACCACAAAGGTTAAAAATGGCCACTGTATTGTCACTAAAAATTGATCCACAGAAGACCAATTTTTCTCCCCCTGTTCCCAATAACATGCAGCTCACATAAATACGTTTAACCGTGTCAATATATTTGTGGATACAAATGCTTTTCCTCTAAATTTTGGATAAGTGAAAGCATTTGCCAATGCATCAAACCCATAAATTGATGATTTATCTATGACAAAACATAGCGGTGTACCCAATCAAAAAGTATTCGACGTGTGCTGTGATATGAGCGTAACAAAACGTCACAGCTTTTTTCACATAAAAAACACCGAACAGATTGTTGAAACCCTGGAATACACAATGCGTCTACAGTGTAACCTATTTGTTACATCATAAGGCGACGGATAACAATGAAATAATACGTTCGAAAAGGTAACTGTGACTAAATAATAGCAAATAAAATAATTTAGTTGAATAAAACATCATATCTAACTTACAGCGTATGTAATGAAGAACATGAAATGAAAACCAATAGGGTAACCATACACCTAAACATAGAGTCAGAAAATAAAAACATTATAACCTTTGTTAAAGGCACGAAAGGAAATTTGTTGCGTAGCCTACATACAAGTATAAATGTGTTCAAACTTTTCTGAGAAGTTCGCTCCGTCACAGGATTACCGGTACCAGGCAACCAGCCGTGAGGCAAACTCATCCAAACACACCGTATATCGCTCCAGTGAAATTGTTTGAATCGTGGATGTCTATGCAGCGCAGAGTTCAAAGTTCAAGATTGTTTTATAGGCACAAGCCGTAGACATTGGAATAGAATGAATTACCTGCGGGTTACCCCCGCGGAATTCATCACTCACTAACAAGTCCATCACTCACTAGGCTGACAAAGAAAACGTGTGACGACGTACACATTCGTTTATTTGCAGATGCACATTATAACATGTGGAATCATAACAATGATTCACTAAATATTGTATCATGTCCATGAGTTTGCGTTCATATGCATTCCCATGGGTACTACACCAGACTTTCTCGATTGAAGTAGGCCTATATCGGGTTTCCACACACCTATATGCTCAGATCGGAAATATTTCCAGTTTAAAAGGTCAAGAGCAGTCCCCCAAAACTTACTTTGAAGCAACAGCTCACTAATCACAATTTTCTTCTTATTTCTCTTCAATGTATCTTTCATATTCCTTTCAAAAGTATATTTTCATCATATTTTATGACTTACCTAATGCATATTCAAAGTGATCCAGGAAATTATTTCTGGTAAATTTTGCATTTGAGAAGAAAAAATGTCTCATGACTCTCAACAGCCAATCATGGAACAGGACAGTCTACTACACTAATACAAGTTGGGGTGACTGCTCTTGCCCTTTAAAAAGTTCCATGCGTCAAGATGCATCTTGGATTCTTGTCAACAAATAGCGGCGGAGCAGTTTCTCTAATTCAGTCATCCACAGACTGCTCTCAATTGGAACTTCTAAACATACCGCGAGGCAAATCGAATATATCCGCCGTTTTAAACTATAGGCTATATCCAGTGACGTAGCTAGGATTTTTCTCGTGGGGGTAAATGGGGGAGGATACTTTTGTTAGGGGTTTGGTGTTCACTATCTAAGCTTAGCGCCACCACCAACTGGCATGGAACCTACAAAGAAAATTTTGGATTTTAACACCTCAAATGTCATTCTGCCCGAAAGCCAATCAAAGCTGAGAGCCACCACTAGTTGGCGCGGAGCATCTAGAAAATTTGAAATTCGCACCTCTCAGACAGTCAAAAATGACATTTCACAGGCTTAAAAAAGGGATCTAAGCAGTCACTATTTTATGTTCTCAATTGCAAATAAACTAAGACTAAGCGGAGCGCCACCATTTTTTGGCCCGAAGCGTACAGAAAATGTTGAAATATCGGATCCCTTAGACAGTCGAAAAATAGCATCCTCCAGGCTTAAAGAGGGATCTAAGCGGTTGCTATTTTGATCAAAATATTACCAGATAAAATGTGCCACTACCAATGGATGAAATTGTATTGCATATTTTCGGAGGAAAACTATGAAGGGGAATTGAAAACATGCTAATAAATTTAACTCTATTGCAACTTTTGGGTAAATTCAATATGTATAAATGGAATTGTGTGATTGCCCGAACTCCCGTCTATAAATGATTTTACTTTTGAAAAAACTTTCACATTACAAGATGTGTTTGAATGATTTTCAGGCAGACATTCACACTACATCATTAAAGTATCCATTTGAAAACAAATTACCTGGTTTTCATAAACATTGCCCACATTTGGCTCTCGGGGCAGGATAGATGGCAAACTTTTAGGCACTGCAACTGAACACTCTTCTGTGTCTGTTGAATTAATTTGGCTATTGAACAGAATTATTTAAACCTTCGCCCGAATATTTAACCATATTTTTCTAGACTACAGTATGAAGTAGGGATGATTAAAATCATTTTTTCACATGCTACCCAAATGTGTAGCAGATCTTTGTTATTTTCCATGAAAAGTCTTCTTTAAATATAGCGTTTTCTGTTTTTCGGGCAAAGATTTGAAGCTATTAAAAAAATAGGCCATTTGGGCCATTGTGTTACAGAAGGTTTAAAAAAGGCCCAAGAATGATTGCGGTGTCCATGTCTTTTAAGCCACAGGCTTCCCAGACGTGTCGCAATTTTTTTTATCTGTTTGATTTTTCTTAACTATGCTTCTCCTTACTATGATACTTTTCTATTTTAGGGCAAATGCTCAAAGGAATTTGGATATTCAACCATTTTGGACATTGTATTGTGATAATCTGTGAAGTAAAGTCACAAATAATAGTTTTTTGCCCTGCCCAAAAGTATAGCTAATTTTTGGAATTTTGTTCATTTTTCATCAAAATTTTACTGTGTCTATATGACGTTTCTTTCCTTTTTTGGGCAGTTTTAAGATTTCGGCCACATTAATAAATTTTCTAAAAAATAATGCCAATATTCTCAAAATTGAGGGGCTTCCCGAATTTGTTCCAAATTCCGGCCCAAATTTCTCCCAAATTCCTGTCCAATTCAAGATTTTGCGGATATTTGGGGACAGTCTTCCCCTTGCCCCGTCTCTTACGTCACTGGGTTTGTCCACTCCACCCAAAAACAAAGTGAGGTCATGTGAGGTTACAGTGGGTAGATTGTGACCCTTGAGACTGCATTGACCCAACATGGGTTTGGTTCAAGTTGCAGTGGCCAATGACTGGCGGCACTGGCTGCGCAAAGTGCAAATTCCTTCCAACCAAATTTGACTCAAATATTCTACCCACCACACCAAGTATTGTTTTGGAACAAATTTGTGCATTCCCACGAGTTGAAAAAATCCCCACAGGAGATAAAAACAGGCCAGATCATAGGAACCATGCTAGTGGCACCCTTTTGAACGACTGTAATCCACACCAAGGTAGCCAATTTCGGCCACTCAAAATCGGCTAGAAAATTATCCATCCAGAAACCCGACGAGTAAATTCAAGAGATTCTGAAGATATGAATCTTGTGACCAGGGTGACATTCTACCTGAATCTATTCCGACATTCAGAGTGGGTCTCTCCCAAGTGTATCTATGTCATGCCCTAGGTCATCAGTGGGGGCTGCTGGGGGCAGGGCTGAAGCCCCCAAGCCCCCCCCCCCGGGTAGCTTTGTATATGTCAAGATGTATCTTGTGAGCAAATCAATCATTAATTTCTTCAAAGACTCGTGACTTGTGAAATACTCACACTTTACTCCTTCCTTCAGTGACTAGTCTTCACTGAAAAAAGTCCGAGCTTGCTCTACTGAAACCAAGAAACCGAGCAGTAAAACCTCATCATCTGACTACCTCTTTATGCGATTGGTCCTTGTCACAATGGTGTAGTGGCACTACTTCTTTAAATTGTTATTCACAGTTACCTTTAAAAACCTAAGCCTTGTGCTATTGTTCCCGGTTTCCCATATTGTTTAAACCTCATGAGGTACTTTGAACCAGGGTTGTAGGTAAACACGAATATATAGTTAGCTTGGGGTCCAAACGAAGTGAGGGATGAGAACTAGGTAGTCTACTGTGGCATTTGCCTCATTATGTGACGAGTATTGGTATGATCATTCTTGGTTGCTTAAAGGGCAGGAACAGTCATCCCAAATCGAAGAAGTGTAGTAGACTGTCCAGTTTCATGATTGGCTGTTGGGAGTCATGTGACAATGTTTTTTCTCTTCAAATGTGAAATTTACCAGAAATACTGCTTGGTTTACCTTGAATGTGCAATAGTTAAGTCATAAAATGTAATTAAAGATACTTTGAAGAGAAATAAGATGAAAATAGTTATTTAGCTTTTTCTTCAAAATAAGTTTGGGGGACTACGCTTTACCTTTAACATTAGAGAAAGACGGTCCCCCAAACTGAAATATATAGTTAAGCAGTAGCCTATGCTATTGTTGTTTCAAATTTTGGATTAACTGCTTTTGCCCTTAGAATTCCTCACAATTTAAGTTTCCCAACATTCCTTGATATATGTTACGTTATTGGCTCAATCTTTGATCAAAGTTATGTCGTGTGTTGTGTGTTGAAGTATGCTAGACGTTATGTAAATTTACCTCCCACAACTAATTGAGTTTGTTTTAAGGAAAAGGGCTCTCTAACCTAACTAATTAGAATTACTGGTGTCTAGCAACAAAACGGTACAGTACTCGATTTACGACAAGCAATAAAGAATGGACCCACACAATACTAAAATCCTGTCGAAGAGGAAGATCAATACCAGCCAACAGTGTGACAATAGCTACCAAGTTTACATGGATGCGTACAGCCGATGGGCCTTAAAGCCATACTAAATAGGCCTAGTTGTTGTGCTCTGCTTACTTTATCGCGAAGGAAACAGAACAATAGAATGTAAACAGCTTTAAGAATAACAAAGGAATTAGGGTTAAAAGAGTTTTTAACTGGTTTGATGCTTGTAGGTTACGTGAAGTAGCTCAATGGTTAGAATTCTAAGATGTTAGTAACCTTGTGGTCAGACTCTAACCGTAAAACCGTTAGGTTGACTTACCTGACAAGTAAGCTGACTAGCTTAGCAAGAGCGTAACCAAGGTGAGTATGGGGGGTTTACTAGCATTACTGTCTATGAATATTGCTGGTTTTATATTAAACCAAGTAAAAAGTGCCGCGTTTTTATTTCAGAGAAATCTATCTTCATTCCAACATGATCATATTACATATTAAACTGGCCAAAGTCTGAGTCAGAGTCACGGTCACTCTCACACACTCTGACACTCAGGTCTATGGGTAGAAAATATACCGTACCGTACCGAAGGAGGGGGACGATTAACTTTGAACAGGGAGTCTATCTGGTTTGTGGATCGGGAGGAAAGACTACTTTCCAACAATGAATCCCTGGATCGTGTCCCGGACCAACTCTTCTGTTAGCAATCCACCCACACAAACGAACGCGAGCGCACACACATACGCACACAAACAACCGAAGTACCGAACACGCATGCACACTCACACTGACACGTATATACACAAGATATAGAAAGATGGCACATAATAAATGAGTTTTAGTACTTTAAAAGGCCTCAAATAGACGGCGTTTCTTGAAGCCCTTACTTTGAGATTTTAAGTTATCAAACGGTTCACCACAACAATGAATTTTGCTTTGGTGCTTTTTAATTAATCTGCCTGAAGTATTGGGGACCGCAAAACGATATTTTTGCCCCAATATTTTCACACTGGTGTTGCAGTTGTCCTCCTGCCTTAGAATAGACTCCCCTGGCTTTTAGGGTTGGAAAATTATTTTGGAGATGTCAAAATATGCTAAAAATGAATTGAGACAATACTAATATTTGCTATTGCTAGGGGTGACAGTTTTCCTGCAGGGGACGGGCTAGCGCGCGGACAGTTCCGTATTATGAAAGTCCGTGCAGCACTGGATAGCCGACAGCTTAATTCCCTTATTGAACAACCAACCCAGATAACAGGAAAACTGGCCGATTTGTGTCATTGTTTGAAGGTGCTAGGGTATGAGGCTCCAAGAGAGAAGTATATATTCAACACCTGCTATGAAGATAAAATATGAGAGGTCAATTTAATTCCTGGTAAAGAGTAGAGATTGTAATGTTTAAAGGTCGGAGCAGTCACTCAATATTTATTATGAAGCAACAGTTAGATCTCGCAATTTTCTTCTTATTTCCCTTCGAAGTGTCTTTCATAATCAAAGGCAAACTAAGCACTAACTCCAAGTAAATTTCACAATTGCTAGAAGAAGAAACCATTGTCACATGATCACCACGAGCCAATTATGAAACAGGACTGTCTACTATACTAATTTAAATTGGTGTGGTAGAATTTTCCACGAATTTCCACGAAATAAATGTTATCAATATTTCTGCCTGTTGAACTTGTTTAACCAGGATATGGTTGGATAACTGGGTCCGCGAGAACCTTGATGGATGCAAGACTGATGAGTGTAGCACTAAGGGTGAGCAGGATGGTGAAATTACTATTCTAGAGTCAAATAAATCGTACTTAAATGGGGGCAAACTAAGGACAAAGGATAATGTTAGGGGGCAAAATTTTCGGGTGCAACGCGAAACCGAGCCCAAAGTGCGACCGTTCCTAGGATGGTTCAGGATGGTTCAGGGTCGAAGCCCCAGAAGTTCTGAGGTTTAGCATATCTCTCAATGAAAAATTATATAGGTAAATTATTTTTCGATTAAACCAAATCCTAACTTAATTAACTAAGGGAGGGGCAAGGACAAAATCTGGGGGATGCCCGCCCGTGCCCCGTAGCGACGCCACGGCCCGTAAATGGAAGATTTTTAAATCGTAGGAGCATACTTTTGACATGCTGGAATAGAAGGAGGGGAATTTCCCACTTTCATCCCATCACCTGGGTCCCAAAGCCGCTCTATAGGCTTTGATTCTCAGTTGCCAGGAAATATCACATTTTGAAGTTGTCCCATAAGACCACACTTATCAAGTGTGTGGCAATTTGACACACGTACGAGTTTTCCTGTTCCTTCTATGGGAGAAAACATCCTGAATCGTAACCACCCTTATCTTAGCCAGACGGGCCAAGCTTTTCGTTCAGGGCATTCATGCACGACAAAACAAAAACCTGAGGACTGGAGGAGAGGCAACTTTAGAGGGAGGCAGCTGCAGAGACGCTACGCAAGCCTTTCTCTTCTTGGCTTTCGAAAATCGATAAAAAATATGAATAGCAGTGTATATGATAACTTGACGAATCGCTAAAAGAGCAAGGACGTCGTGTTCCTTTGGGCCCTAGAAGTTATAGCCCCCTCCCTCCTCTCCCCCCAAAACAAAGTGTCATAAAAGTTTTTTTTTTTTAAATGCAATTGGAAGCACTTCAGGTTTAAAAAATTGGTAAAATAATCATCGATAAACAGTTAAAATACAATTACAACAACCATCATGATTGCAATATCGCCCGGGAAAAAAATCAGTTCGTTATTGCACATACTTAAGTTTTTGCCTCCCCAAGCTGGGTCCCCCGGAAAAATATTTTTGCACAATGCTCCTATAAAAGATGTAGCACGGTCGTTTGATATTCTTCCCACCCTCTCTCTTCCCCTCTCTTCTGTAGAAGGATTCATTCTACTGTATGTAACACAGTAACTGGCAAAATTTTCTCACACAATAGAAGGCCCCTGCCTGCTGATACCTGGACACTTTCTGACCCAAAGTATAGAAACTCAGAGAAGAATAATAAATGTTTATGTGATTGTAGGGGAGGGTAATCAAGAATTTTTCACAGTGTTCCACATGGACACGCACTGTAAAATATGACGTAAATGTGTAAAATAGAAAATACAGAAATGTATAAAGATATACAGAAAAAGTGGTGGCAACACAAGTTCCAAAGGTTTCTAGCACTTTTTCTGTAATCTCTTTGTGTTTCATTCTTTTTTATTCTGAATTTTCAGACTTTTTTTTTATAAAAAAATACGGTCCTGAGAGGGATAAAACACTTCTTTATGACAAAACGGACATGTGAACGTGAGTATTCTCTTACCGTTGTCGATTGATTGCACAGAAAAGGGTGGCAAGTCGGGAACACTGGCTTTTGAGCCAGAGTTGCAAAATAAGTCATGGTATTATAATCAGATAATTGTAAGAGAACATTAAGACCACTGGGGCCTGCGGTTTCCCACCAAGGGTGGATCAAGACCCATGGTCAAGGCGGCCATGGGGAAAACTTTTGCTCGTAAAAAATTGAAAATGATATTGTCATTCACAGTTTTAGCATCTCTCTCTCTCCTTAGCAATATCAAGATGGAGTCGAGAAGTGTCGATTCCTATAAAAACAGATGTAATCATATCTTTTTGTTTGGATCACATGTGTTCTGTTCCATTTTTGTCGACTAATAGGCCATTAAAACTATTTCCTTATGAGTTGCCGGACTTATAGAGCGCGGCACGGTATATTTTTATCGTTTAACCAGGCAAATGTAACGGAACTCCCTTGTAAGCGTCTTACATTGATGCTAGGTTACGAGATGAAACAGAAGTAATCGAGGCAAGCAGTGAATCAGATCTAGTTATAGTTTCAATTCAACTTCAAAACTGCTAGAATTGTCAGATTCAATTTAACTTTGGTCACATATAAAATTGGTTCTGCTCAGCTATTTGCAAACATCGTTACTTATTGACAGTTTTGCCGTTCTGTCTTCCAGCATCCTTCGCATAATACCTTTTTCCGACGTCTCTTTTCTGTCAAACGTATTTGCACAGAATTTGAATTATATCAGACTTGTATATAACTTCCATTCTTACCAGATATGATTATAGTTATCCCTGTCACATTCTACCACATAGCCCTATACTGTATATATCATTACATACAATGCGTAGTCACATTATATGAGTATATAGCAGCAAGTGTTTGTGCCATAGGGTGACATTTTGACATTTATTCTGAAGCTGTTTAAGCAAACCCAAGAGGCAAGACAGCCCTCTGATTTGCAAGTAATATTTCTAAATCGAATTGGTGTAGTTGCGATCTCTTCATTGTGTGTTTAACTTGGAGCAAACCAGTATGTAACCATTACATTAGGATCTTAGTATATGGGCCTGACATTGAGCAAAGCAGTAAGATAAACAGAAATCTTTCCAGAAACGAAGGAGGCCTTAATGTAAAATGTTAATATGGGAGAAACTACCTAGACTTCCTTACCTCAAAGTAAATAAGTAGCTATTTCCAAGCACAGTGGTAAAAGATGGAGAAAATTCCGGCAAGGTAGGACCTGGATGGAGGGGAACTGAAAGTAGCGCGACTGCTGGTCTCGAAGGGCAAAGGTCGTTGTTAGGGAAGCGTAAATTCGATTCTTCCGTATCGATTACTTGAAGACCCCCTCCGTCTAGTGAAGAGCAAGCGTTGCCTGGACGGAGCACAATGGACACAGTTTAAGGTGTCACGTATTGCAGCGACAGTGAAGCAAACAAATGCCAAGTAAAGGCGTGAAACGGCACAGAAGAAACCTTCCAGTTATATATGGATGACATTTGAGAGTATGACATGATCGTAACCAAAACACCATAAATTACCACTCAATTAGACTATGATTAGTTCACTCAGAGGCTGAGCTTTAAAACCTTTACTTGACTTTCTGTAGGCTACAATATACAGATAAAAGAGTAAAATATATTCTTCACACACCATTAACTGTATTCATATTAAAGAGCGACGAATATCGAAGACCAGACCTGCCAACCTGCAAACTAGCAAACCTTGAGATTTACATGAAGAAACGGGGAGATTTTTTAAACGTTTTTCCGCACCTGCCGAATTCGTGAGACTGAGCAATTTGCACGCACATACCAGGGTTGCAAATTCAGGGATGGGGCTAACTTAAGGTTTGCACAACAGGTGGGTCAGGGGGCCGTGCAATGAGTTGGCAAAAGGACGAAGGGGCACACTGCGATTTTTGCCTTTATAACAAATATTTTCCATAAGTGTACTTCGATAAAATCGTTTTTGCATGTTTACTGGCTGGGTGGAGTACGCATCATGGGGTGGGGGCTGGGTCATGCATTCTCCTCATCAATTCCAATTTTTGGACTCTAACAATACGTAATTTAGTAACACAAATTTTACTTCAAAGGTAGCATATGTGACACCAAATAGCATGGAGGGACAACTGGTTTCTCAAAAATTTTCAAACGAAAGGGATTGTCTCCCAAAAGCTCCTTCACTGAAGTCATTGTTTAGGTCCAAAAAATACACAGACATTTTGGACTACTCCAATTTTTACTTGAAAGGGAGCATATGTAGCACCAGATTGCATTTAAGGACACCCAATTTTTCAAATGATTTCAAAGCGGAGGAACACTTTTCCTTAGATCCTCTCTCCCAGGCCAAGCATTACTCAGCATACTGACGGTATACCCAAATCAGTCCTGTGTACGGTACTGTTAAGTGATATGGAAATTTTGAAGTTGAGGTGTTTATTGAAGAATCTGTCCTTTCTTTTAAATTAAGTACATTGACGGAAAAACTGGACTGGGACTCGGATCGTAGGGGTTAGACCTGCACATTTTAACTTAAAAAATCTGATAAGTTGCTGCACATTTCAGACAAAGATTTCGAAATCAAGGGCTACATTGTGGTTGGAGATTTTTGAAACATTTTTTTTTTTTTGGAGGAGAAGTGAAGCGTTTTATTGAAGAATCTCACATTCCAGAGCAAGTGTAACTAGAGTGTTGAGGCGGCTGAAGTTTGTTTGGGGCTGGCCTATTTTATCTTACTTCAAAATTTAAATTTTTTTCGAATTGGTTTGGCCCTTTTGGCTTCGATGAA
This sequence comes from Holothuria scabra, assembly GCA_037179385.1. Taxonomy (NCBI): domain Eukaryota; kingdom Metazoa; phylum Echinodermata; class Holothuroidea; order Aspidochirotida; family Holothuriidae; genus Holothuria; species Holothuria scabra. The sequence continues at coordinate 28,813,641 of CM074180.1, read as the reverse complement.
AGAGAAACCTATGCATTCATGATATATGTATATGGGTGTGTGCGCGCGTGTGTGTGGGGGGGGGGGGCGGTGATGCACGTGTGTGTGTGTTTGTGACACTTTGCTCGTTAACACGATATCTCAAGAAAAGAAAGTACGAATGTTCTCAAACTTGTTACATATATGCCCATAATGAGAGGAAACCCCTATTGTTTTTTGTAGGGGTCAAATGTCATATGGAGTCACCAGGGGTTAAACTCTAGAAACCTCAGTAACACGACATCTTGAGATAGGAAACTTGGATGAATTTCATACTTAGTATGTAGATGTATTATGTTCAGAGAAAGACACGTATTTTTTGGTGGGGTCAAAGGTCATTATAGGGTCACCAGAGGTAAAACCCAGAAGACCCCATTACTACGATATCTTGAGATAGGAAACTTTGAGGAATGTCATAGTAAGTATGTAGATGCATTATTGTCAAGGGAAGAAGCCTTTTGGTTTTGGTGTTGGTCGAAGGTCATGTGGGATCACCAGGGTCAAACCCCGACGACCTTGTTGACAAGATATGTTGAGATAGGAATCTTGGATGAATGTCATACTTAGTATGTAGATGCATTACTGTCAAGGAACGTACCCTATTGTTTTTGATGGGGGCCAAGGTCACGTGAGGTAAAACCTGGAATATCTCGTTGGCACTATCTTGAGATAGAAAACTTGGATGATCATACTGAGTATGTACAGTAGATGCATTACATTCATAGTTAGAACGCTATTGTGCTTGGTGGAGATCAAAGGTCATATGGGGTCACTCAGAAAACTTGCTCAGGCAATATTTTGAAGGAGGAAGAGTGGATGAGTGTCATACATGTAGATGCATAATGGCTTTCCATCATCAAATGCGAAAAATAACTGTATTTTGCCAATACATTAAGATATCAATTGACTGAATGACAGAAAATAATACAGAAAGATGAGATAGAGCATGTCGTTATTAGAATCATCGAAACCTCAGTTTGCATTCTGGTTGTAGAAAATATTTGTTCATCTGTGGCTATTATATTTAAGAGCAACTGATAGAACTTTATGACAGACCTTTTGAAACGCGCAGGCTTCCTTGAGATAAGAATTGTGTAAGTTGAAGTCATATTAGAAAATCCGAAGCTGACCGTATTTTGAAAAAATAATAGTAATTGGAAATTTCATGCAAGGGAAATTGCAAAATGTGACATTTTGTTTGAAGAATCTGCCTTTCTTGTGAGATTATCAAGAGGATCGTCTGTATACATGAATCCGATTAGCGCTGGTTTTTAGTGACTGTAGACAGCCATTAGTGGGGTCCATCAGCCTTTAATCGTCTTCATTTATTGTCTACGTGAATTTCAAATCCTCATATTCAGTAAGGTTGAAAAAATTAAGATACACTTTAGTGTACAGTCATCCATGTACGGTGGCCGAGAGGGGCCAAGCAAAAAAAAAAATGTGGAATTTTTTTTTTTGATTCGCATTTAAATTATCTCGGAATTCTGACTTAGTAACTCAGAATTCCGAGATAGTATCTCGGAATTCTGACTTAGTATCTCGAAATTCCGAGATATTATCTCGGAATTCTGACTTATTATCTCAGAATTCTGACTTATTATCTCAGAATTCTGACTTAGTATCTCGGAATTCTGAGATACGTTAGACAACGCGTACGTGCGCGAGCATGCAGCTTGAATACAGATGACAGATTACAGTTAAGTTGTGGTTCGTGAAAAGTGAAGCCTGTGTCAGACTCGAATTCGGGTATAACGTTAGAACTAAAAGTTGTTTTCTCCATTCTATGAGCAATAGAAAAGTAAATAAATTGTCCTCGAGGAGAGGGCTGTTGTCACACTACCCTTTGCTTAGCACTTGATCCTTGTCACCGTACCAAAACTTGTACTTTTCATGCCTTAAAACTGGTATCTTCAATTATATTTATAAAATTTCTGAATTAACACCGATCGATGATGAAAAAAATTTGGTCTGAAATTTCTTGGGACCGGTAACTTTCCCCCTTTTACTGTTGTGTTTTATTAGAAATTTGGGATCAATGTTGGGGTTGGGGTTACTTGCATTTGGATACGTCGTTCTAAGGGTCAAATTAGGGATAAGGGTTATTGATCCTAACATCTGCGGCATCTTCACCCCCAGTAGACTATCATGCACGACAAAATTCATGTGATCTAGGGGGGAGGGGTGGCAAATGGGACGGTGAGTCAACCAATTGAAATTGCCAGGGACAAGTACCGGGATACCGACAATTTTCCCCATCAAACTGACTAACTCCAAATTATGTCTCGTAATGCCACCAATGGGAAGGTACAAGATGATGTAACCATCGAAGTACTACTTCCGTGATGTAACTGAGTGAGTAAGGGGTATGTCAGGAAGTCATTGGCTGGTTGTTTGTATTTAGACCTTCAATTGAAAAAAGACTGAAGTTACTGACAGAATGTTGGCAATGTTTTGGCTTAGTTGCTATCCTGAATGAGGCCCCTTTGGAAAATGTTTGATTTATAGGTGCATGAGATGAAAAATGGTCCTTTTTGAAAACATGTGGAAGCATATGGAAACACGCTTAACGGATTATCATTTGTGGGTTTTAGCTCCTACTGCTCGGTCAGACTACTACTGTCTCCCATGGGATTTCGCCGACTTGCTGATTTTCCCCGTCTAGGCCCACATCCAGAAGTGCATGCGGGCATGCGGCCCATATGCCCCGGCCAACGACTACTGCTCCACAGCACCTCAATGATGATGATGACCTCTTCATTTTATCCTGTTGGCTTGCCTCTTGTGCAATCACAGGGGTCTGCTCGGGGTTAGGATAAGGGTTGTTAGTTATGTTATTGAATTAGGGTCAATTCTATGAGTTAGGGTAAGGGGCACAGTCCCGTGAAAACCTTGGGTCGGACCAATGAGATGGGCACCAATGAGAAAAGGGGGACTCGAGATGGGACTATAGATTACTACCTCGTATCTGGCACACATCAGAATTCAATGCACATTTTACATTTCAAGATGCTTGGAATAATCAAGTACGGAAAGTACCCCTCTACCATATCAAAACTTATTTGTACAAACCCAACTGGCTCAATCAAACCAGCCATATCTGAGTCTTCAACGAAGACCGATCCCACAATTCAAGGGTGACGAGCTTCGATATGTACTTGTCAGTGGCGTACCGACTCAGTACAGTAAAACCCCGTTTATCCGAACAGGTGGGGACCAAACATTGTTCGGATAACTGAAAAATTCGGATAAACGGGGTTTTACGTATATCGTTAATTTGCTTCCCCGTGTGAAGCGTGTACTTGTTAATAAAGGGAAATTACCCATCCATGTGTTGTCTCCGTGTCATTTCTTTAATTTCATAGTGAAAAATAAATATTTGTTGAAGATTCAAACTCGTTCGTGTGTTTTTTTTTACGGAACTTCAAAGGAGGATATTTTTGGGATGGCGATACTTATTAGGCCTACAGTAATTTCTCAGCGTTAGGATAACACATAGCCTACACATAGAACCCTAACGTTACGAACCAAAAAGCAACAGCGCCTTCCAAAAAAAATTTAAAAAATTGTTGTGATAAAATACCGAACCCGCGGTTAAAATTTTATCTCTAAAACGGGATATACGCTCAGACCTCAGGGAAAAGGGACACTGAAAATGGGAAGCTACGCCACTTTACAATCCACCAGCTTAACCGCCAGTATCGCTACCTACGAATTTAGAGGGCACTAAATACGACAGGACGAGCAAAGCGACCTGCCTTTTACTGTTTGGAGCCTGAGCTTATCGAAATTGAATCCCGGTAATGGAAAGGTTAGGTGCGTTGCGCAGTTTCCCAAACTGAGATTTAAATCAAATGGAGATCGAAATCAAATGTGACAAGGGAAAATTAGCCCCACATATTTATTCTCCTACAGTTGTTTTGAATTTTTAGAGATGTTTGAAGTCTGGGAAACATTTTAGAAAAATAAATTGCATTGTGGCGAGGGAAAATTTAGCCCCATCCCCTATTCACTCCTTTTAATATCTGAAAATCTAGACAAAAAAAAAAGGAAAAAAAATGGGCAGACATTTAGCGTTACCCAGGACTCGGCACGAGGAGCCAGTCTGCTATGAGTCCCAAAAAGATTTAGTCCCGAAAAGGACTGTTTTAGTCCTGAAAAGTATTTCTCTTAAGGGGGGGGGGGGGGTGCAATATGTTGAGTGATCGCCTGCCTGGGGAGGGATCTAAGGGGAGGAGGAGGGGGATCCCCCTTCACCTTTGGCAATTTTTGGCTTTTTCAAGGAACCTAGATGCAAACTGGTGCAAGATTGTCGACTTTGACAGGAACAGAGTTTAAAGTTGAATTGTGGTGGTTCATCATCGAGGATAAAATTGAAACTTATGTGTCTTCACATGCAGTCTTGTGCCACTTACGCTACCTTTCGAAGTAAAACTTGTCATTAAATTTGAATACTTTTAGGAGTCAAAATAAATCGATCAGTATAGGCGAGCGGGAGCATTTTAATTTGCGGTTTTTCTTGGCCACAAAACATTGTTCTGCCTTAAAGATTATCTAAGCGGAGCGCCACCATTAGTTGGCGCGGAGTGAAGCAAAACTTTCGAAAAATCAGACCAATCAGATAAACGGAAATAGCATTATTGAGACTTATACGACGAATTTTACGAGTTGCTATCTTCTTGTGTCGTTTGCAATAAAATGATCACTTCAAAATATGTTTGCAAAGTGATCAGAGAGTTATTGAGAGCTACTTTGACCCCCAAAATGTAATTTTTCCCAAAAGACTGAGCCAAGCGCCACCATTGGTTGGCGCGGAGCGTAGAGAAATTTTCGAAAAATTAGACCACTGCCGAAAAATGCGTTTATGCTGGTAAAGAGAATCTTAACATGTAGTCTTAATGTTTAGCTTTCGTTTGCAATGAAAAAAAGTATGGAACATGCTCAGTGATCAGAAAATTACCACGTAAAATGTTCTACCACTATTAGGTCTATATTGAATGGTCTTGATTCTTTTCGGGGAAACTATACAACGGAATTGAAAATATGCTAATGCTTCTCTATTGTGACTCATGGTTAAAATAAAGATACATCGAATTGATGAAATTGTCTGTGACTGCTCGAAATCCAGTCTGGTAATGCTTTTACCCCTAACAAATCTCTTGCGTGATAAATGTCCAACTACGGTACTTCTCGCCGAACCTGAACACACTCCGCTTCCCTTAGTCCCCGTCTCCTACGTCTATGCAGGCCGGGGAAGGAGTCTAAGGCGTGGGCCCCTCCCTTTTGAAAATTCTTAAAAAGTAGTTGTCCTTAAAGCGATCGGTACTACCAGGGAGATACAGAGGCTACCTTTTTAAGTAAAATTTGGAATTTGACAGAATTCGACATCACTGAGGCGCCTTGCAGAGACAATCCTTTGAAAATTTTTGAGAAATTGGGTGTCCTTACATGCAGTCTGGCGCCATATATGCTATATTTTGAAGTAAAATCTGTGTGGGGGGAGAAAGGTTTTTCTCAAAAAATTGGACAGAATGACCGTCTATTCTGTCTATTTTTATATTATTATTTTTGTTATTTTTTCCCAAAACAAAAATCGAGAAGAGGACGGCTTCTAAGGCCATTCTTGCCCCCCCCCCCCGTACAGTTTAAAAAGCATGTAAATTTTCTTTAAGGTTATTGCAAATTTAAGACTTAAGTTGCCATTGTTAATTTCCTGAGAATGATGGTAATTTGCTCGGCAAGTGAAGAGTGAGAGGTGTAGCAAGGGCTTTGAAGAAAGGCTTTTACTCAATTTGTCCTACAGGGATCGGAAAATAACAAGATTATTCCTCCAAAGTCTTCCTATTCAGAAGATCTTTCTAAGTGAGGCATCGATTTATATAAGCCTCATGCAAGGCACGAAAAATCTTTTAATTGCGTTTCCCTTTAGGTGGGACTTTGTAACCAATGAGCATGGTGCATTTAATGTGAAACATTACTATGCTGACCTATTTCAGAGCTTCGATAGTGTGGTATATATGAGGGAAGAAATTCTACGGAGCCAGACAAAACTTTCGATTGGATGATTAAGTTCTCTCTATGCTTGCAGCTTCAAGTTATTATGTCGAGCGGGGTTGAAATCTTTGGATGGGTGTATCAATTCGACAAGTCTACAATTTTACTCATTTAAAGAACGAGAAAAATATAGAAAAGCCAAATCGACCAGCATCACAATTTCTTTAGTTTTCTGTAGTCTGATATTATTGATGGATATCAAAAATGACAGACTTTTTGTAACATTGTTTGTCTTGTAAGTTGCAAACCTGAAAAATTGATGAGGCAATCCATATCATTTCTCCTTAAGAAAGGAAGTAATAAGAAGAACAAATTAATACCAACTTGAATGTGATCCAGTAATAAGCTTATGAGTAGGATGGGAAATTGGTGAGTTTGGAACACGCGCAGGCCTTTGCAGGTCATTCCGCGTGGAAATTTAGAAACAAATGTTTTTATTACAATGAATCTAATCAACTAAAAATCTTGATTGTAAGTTAAATCTCGAAACCTAAGCTTTTTTTTATTATTTAAACTTCATCAGTCAATCATTCAGTTGACCGTTGAGTAGCATTCGACTGCAGAATGAGGCACAGACGTCTGTTTCACACAGACCCCACATAAAGCTCATTAGCGTAAAGATAGTAAGCCCAACTGCCTCAGTTATATTCTAAATCCCCTGTCTTCCTACAAATATCGTACAGTTATTCAAAAAAGGTGGATTTTGATAGTAAGCCAAGAAGAATATCTGCAAGAAAAACCTGCACATGCATCGTTGAATCAGTCTGAAAGTCAGACTGTTTGATGAGATCAAAAAAAAAAAAAAATACCCCTGCGTACAACAACCTTCATTGTGTACAAACGACTTTTTATGGCCCTCTCTATTTATTTCGTTGTATCTGTATGGCACGTTGCCTGCGTAGCAGACTGTAGGGCGTATTTCTTGTTCAGTCATATCCCCAAGCCTTAAAGGGCAAGAGCAGTCTCCCCAAACTTACTTTGAAGCAACAGCTAAATATCACAATTTCCTTCTCACTCCTCTTCCAAGTATCTTTATAATATTTTAGGACTTCAATATTGCACATTCAATGTAAACCAAGCAGTAACTCCTAGTAAATTCCACATTTGAGGACAAAAAATATTGTCACATGACTCTCAAGAGCCAATTATGAAACAGGATAGTCTTCTACACTACTTCAAGTTGGGGAGACTGCTCTTTACCTTTAAAGGGGGAGTGAACAAACCGAGTCCGCTCCCCGGGGTATATTGAACTTAGCCTACTATGAGGCAACATAAGCCGGACTTGGATAAGTCTTATTTTCGTAAGGCGGTGGTAGGACTGCACGGTAACGCTGGTGGGTGATGGAAGATCGTCAAATCTGTGCATACATGTATACTGGTCTTGTTTGGCCGTGGCTTTAAATGTATTTTGTTGATGTGTGCAGGTAGTTGTCGCATCTCAGTCATGTGAGTAAGTGGAGTGAACGGATAGTTATCTCCCAAAACTTCCAAATTACGGTAACCTCTAGCTTGAAACAGAAATATTACGCTTATGGGCCTCGGACCCAGAATGTTCAGTTTCTTAAAAATCTGATTCTTTAGTAATGCCCATCATTGCCGCCATGGGGCCGAGGGGCCGGGAGACTGATGTCTTCCCAAAAGTCAGAAACGTGACAAACCTGAGCAGTTATCTTGTCTCAGTCGGCCGCAAAATAAATTGGGCAGGTCTGAAGCAGTGGCGGCACAATGGGGGCATCCTCTGAAGCAAAATATACCTGTCCTGAGACTTGATTTTCCCACCAAGAGGGATCCTTAAACCTCATGGCTTCGGGGACTTTGCCCCCTGAACCCCAAACAGAGCTTTGTCCTAAGGAACCCACTAGGCGCACGTTGTCGGCCTCTGTAACCCATCCACTGAATCAAAGTAAACCTACCATGGGAATTCACTTCACCTAAAGATATGCTTATACTATGCAGCTTCCAGGGATTACCCAGCCAACATGCCCAGCTGGGCCCCAACTGGGTTTCAGCTGGGCTACTTGCTGGGCCCCAGCTGGGCCCATCCGTGTTTGTCATGTGTTCCCACGTGGGGCCCAGCTGGGCTAGCCTTTCCCACCTGAAGCCCAGCTGTGCCCCGCTTCAATAACTGAAGCCTAACTGGGCTTTAGCTGGGCTTGAGCTGGGAAAGGCTAGCCTAGTTGGGCCCCACGTGGAAACACCTGACAAACACGGATGGGCCCAGCTGGGGCCCAGCAAGTAGCCCAGCTGAAACCCAGTTGGGGCCCAGCTGGACATGTTGGCTGGGTAGCCCCCTTGACACCCACTAGGGCCTGGTCCCATGGAATCCACTAAGGGCCCTTTGCCGGCCCTTGAACCATCTACTAATTTAAAAATGTAAGCAGTTATACGCTAAAACCTCAGGACTTCCCGAGTCGGAGGAGGCCCGACCTTTTCTTTTGCTCTTATTTGACCCCCCCTCCCCCGAAATACTCGTGCCGCGACTGGTCTGGAGTCGGGCAGAAAATCATCATGCTGCTGAAAGAGACAGTCTGATACGGCCATTGTGATCATAGCCTACCATTTGATAGAGAGCTCAAAGTAATTGTGCCGGCGAGAGGTAAAGCTTTTACAGGAAGAGGTTAACTATTTTCTAGCACCCGGCGTGGGATTTGTTGGGCCAAACTTCCAAAGTTTTTAATAATGCAATTGTAATAGCTCCTTTAAAGGGTAATAATTTTAAAAAGTAAAGCTAATTGGCATGGTTCAATACTTTGGTATTTGGCGATAACTATATTTTGCCAGTTATAACAACAAAACGCAATGTTCACCCTTGAAATTACAACTAGTTTAAAGAAGTGAAAAGGTAAAACTATGGAACAAAGGTTTCCGTGTATTACAGTATCTCACAAGTACAAGACATGCAGGGATTAATCTGAAAATTCATTAAAAATTTTCATAAATCTTAATTATGCCAGGCCAAATGCTGCCAGAAGAACATATACTGGTGAGCATGAGCCATTCAATTTAACTAGGGATCGATCGTTGCATTTTCATGTTTGTATACAAGCATTATCTTACAATCCAGCTGACTTTGTATCCGATCAGAAATAACTTCAAGGTAAAATTACAGTTCCAGTAGATTTCTTACTTCATTGCGTAAATTGATGTACAGGTCGGTTGCCTGATATAGATCCTCCGGTGCAGCAACGTTGTTTTCCTCCATTACTATGCAACATAGTTCAAAAAGTGCCTGGTCACAAGGGTAGAAGTTTTGATCGGTTTCCTCTTCCTTGCAAAATAGGACCTCGTTTTGTGGAATGGGGTGAATAAAATCTCTTGTTCCATAAAGATCAGGAACATTATACATAACAAGCGGACGACCAAAAGGACCATTGGCGTTTCGAGATGACCGTATAGGATGAGCATTCCACTCCTCTGTAATTCGGTCTAACTCGTTCTGTAGACGTAAATGTAAAAAGTAAACATTTATAAATTCGGCAGCTGCAAAAATAAAAACAGGTATGTGCAAGAAAATCCGAGGTCATCAGGTACATGCTTGCATTCGTACAAAATATCCCGCCCGCGGTAGGTCGTGGATGAATTCATCTAGTACACCCTCTTAGTCGGTAGTTAAAATTGGACTGACTGTATGTCATATTTAACTCTATATCAGTCGGGAGGTTGAGAGTTTGAGTCCTGGCCGAGTCATACCGAAGACTTTTGAAGCGGAACCTACTGCTAATGTGTTTGAAGCTCATCAATAGTTTAGTAGGAAAAACAAGCCAGTGAACCACAACTGGAAGAAAAGAGGGCGTGGCCGGCTCGACTTGAACCCAATGCCAAGGTGGAAACTGGGCCGTAACTCCATCTAACTATATCAGCCACTGATTTGCCATAGGCCTTACGCATTAACGTCACACTGACTTCAGTCTTCAGTTCCCAACTCCAAAAGGCTAAGAGAGCCATCACAGAGTGCATGTTTACAACGAAACGTCATGTTTGAGAGAGAATGAAACGTGTGAGCACACGCCATAAGTGTGTATCAGACAACACGCGAATTCGATCGGTTGACATGTCAGCTATCTGTATTTGTTAGTGTGCGGCCACGTTTCAATGTTTTCCTCCAAACGTGACGTTAGAGTGACGTAATGCCTATTAATTAGGTTGTATCAGCCTCGATTACGTCAGGTGAATAAAAGCTCGTTGTAAAAGTGTGGGGATGACTTAATTGAATGATGCATTTCTTGGCTCTTGGTGACGTTTTGAAACATATGTTGCTTTCATCTTGATATGACTTATATCTCGCCCTTCTTGAAATATGTTAAGCCAGAGCTACCTTACGCGTTCTGTTTGTGCTAACTTGTAACAGCTTCAGGCTATATTTATGTAATTATAAGGTAGAAAGTTACTAACACACTGATTGAAAGTAGACTCTTACCTGAATTAGCCTGGTGAAACAGAACTGGACCATGCTTTTGTCAAGCTGAATTCCATCGAAGTAGCCGTCTTGATATAGTTTGGCAAAGTGTTCCATCCAAAACTGTGTCCAATGTTTTCGAAGGAACGCCCACCAGCTCTCTATCCTCTCATTATGATGACTTGCGCCATGACGGAAACTCCTATCTGCCGCACACTGGTCATCTCCGATTCTTCGAAGAAATGTTTGAATAATCTCAATCCCACTGTTTTCTGTCCCTCTGTCAGCCCAGATAAGAGAGGGGCATCCGCCAATAGAATCCACTTTTCTCATAAAATATCCTGATATTATTCTAGGATTATTGTTAGTAGAGTTGGCTTTCAGCCACAGAATTGTCCTGGAAAACCCATCGATGCACCCATTAATAGCAATGCCACACCGCTTTAACTTGTCGTATGAATCTACGTGCCATACAAAATTTGGACCTGGTTAAATGTACCTTCGTCTAACTAGTATTCTTCTTCGTCTGAGACGAACTCCTTCTGGATCAAGGGCAGCTAAAATATCACTTACCATGTCTCTTCTAACAGTAATGTCAGCTTGTATGCATCTTCTTTGCATCTTCTATACATCCATCGATAACCGTGCATTTGCCCATGACCACGAAGTTCGCCCTCAATGATACTATCACCTCTTCTACATTGGTAAAGTCCTTTTGTCTCGAGAGCCCGAGTGGGCGTAACTTTCCCTTCAAGCTCCTTTCGCTAAATCTTATTCCATGAGTACTAGCCATTACGGCTACTATCTCCCTATAGCTCAGACCAAGACGAAAGTAAAACCTCACTATACGATCAACTTCCATTTTACCCTTCACCTCCGTTCAATTGACCCTTAAGACTGTGTGTTGGTATGCAAGGTATGATTTCACTTAAGTCAGAATTCCGAGATACTTAAATGATGCAAATAAAAAAAAAAAATCCATTTTTTTTTTTTTTTGCTTGTCCCCTCTCGGCCACCGTATCCATGGAACAGATTAGGAAGAAAATTTAAAGATTAAAGGTGATGGACCCCAGTAATGGCTGACTAAAATCAGACCATCACAATCTGTCCGGATTCGTCCATATTGACTGTTTCGATCGAGGTTGGGTCTTTTCAATCGAACCCGTTTTAGTTAAGGTTATAATTTTCCAGAGAAATAAGTTCTGGCCAAGTCACGATTCTTTTACTTCGTTAACAATGGCGGGGGTCACAATCGCGTTTTACGAGTATTTACGAGTGCAAGTGGAAGCTAAGTAGGGTTATTTATTTGTGTTAGGCCTGATTTCTGGCTTCGGTCGAACGAAAGGACTGAATTGACGACTTTCGGGCCGCGATATTTTACGACATTTAGCATAGTGTGTCGTAAAAATGACAAGTATGTGTAGGACAGTGGCATTAACAATGGGAAAAGAAGATACCAAATGTCTTTCCTTCCCCTCCCTTAATGCCCCTCTCCCTTCCAATAAAAATTTCCATTTGATTTCCTCTCCCTCCCTCCCTGGCTCACTCCTCTGTGAAATTTGTAAGCAAAAAAGAAGTACTGGAAGAAACTTAAGTACACCATCCACTTGAAGTTTAAAGACTGATTAGAAATGCTGATTTGTGTACATTCAAATTGACATTATTCCAAATTCTAACATGTCATGTATGACCAAAGGTCATATACCCACAACCACTCCAGTTTGACCGGGAAACTTTGATGATGAGCAAAATGGCACTTCCATGGATGAACAGTGACCCCACAATATGTAAGTGTCCTCACACAGCAAGGAGAGATCTGTGTAACAGTAGTTCCCTGATAGAAGATACTAAAATTAATGAAGGATTAGTAATTAGCTGACTCGGAACTCATGGTGTGTACCCAGTGAACAAGGACAGTTACACGATTTAGGCCTTTATGCTAACAACGCCTCCACTCGGATTTTGCTTCATACAAACTTTTGCCTTGAGGCAAAAAATGATCAAAATGGCCAAAAATTACCACTTTTCTTTGATTTTTCATGTAGCTAGGTAAAAAATGTGAAATGTGTTGCACTCATAATATGACACCTGTACAACAAATTTTAAATAATCCCAATGGCAATTACTGAGGCTGAAACCTTTTGAAAAGTGAGACAGACAGTTTCAGCGAGACAGACATTTTGTCCCTCTGCAGTACAGCATAAGCTCTACCCACATCTTGTGGGTTGAGCTAATAATGGTTCGATAACAGGAAGGGGCAGTGACACCAAATTTTAGGAGATTGGACCAATGTCAAATGTTACATCATGGCTAAGGAGATTAACAGTTTAGCCCGTAACATGGTCTTAGTTTATTATTTATTCTTTAATACTGCTACAAGCCAACAAATGAAAAATACAAAGAATTATTGGTATCTATTCCTTAATTTATATTTCTTTTTTTTTTCAAAAAACTATACACGAAGATTACAGTAACTGTACAAGATACTTTTTACACCTTGTCTGAAATATACTGAGCATGTATTAAGGAAGTATTGCAAGATCTTTACAACTTATCACAGCATCAAGACTTTCTTCTAGAATTCCAATACACAATGCACACCATTTGCACATGAACTCGATCTACCATTGACACGGAAAATTTCACTGATGAAGAGGTCATCAATACAATTAAACAAAAGCACATACCAAATCAAACAAGAATGTGATAATGAGTAATTATGCTTATAGCCCAAGGATTAGAGATTCAATATTCTTTTTAATATCACTGAATGAATGTGGGTTTGCACTAGATCTAGATTTGGGTAAGATGAAATTTGTGGTGTAAAGACAGATTAATCCAGATCTGGTTGCCTGATTTTGATCCCAATAACAGAGGAGGATTAGACTCCATGCACACCATCACACCTTGTTAATGCTCTACAGCAACTCAAAATCAATGGCAATTCATTTACAGGTCACTTCTGCTAAATAGTTCACTCCTGAACAGAAGGTAGACAGAGAGCTAGACACATCTAATGAAATAATTGGGCGATCAGATTCTGAACTAGTGTATATGGACCTTTAATAACCTCTCATTCCAGAGGTGTTGAATAATAACCTGTAGGACAAGCTGTCATCAGGTGTCACTACTGACCAATTTAAAAACTAGCTAAAAATTGTACTCTTGCATTGCATAAACAGCAATAAAATCAGTTACAACCATCTCCTCAAGTCTTCCATTTGTAAGCAATTCCAAATTGAGGTAAAACTTTTATCTTCTGACAAAATCGGAAATGGAGTCCATAAATTTTTTCATAGTTTGAAGTGTGTAATACCCTTTTCTTCATTCTTAGACAATACTGAACTAAAATTAAAACTGTCACAGGGATAAAATGGCTTTCCAAAAGAGATTTCCTGTGTATGATGTCAATTTCAATTTCAAGTTGAGGATCTTTAAGCTGAGTTTTTTTCCTAAAACTCAAATTCGATCCACAATTTACAGATGGAGGAGGTAAATTCTTAATTCTTGTTGGCTCAATTAAGCTATAATATGCATCTGTGATTAGATGAAATGTGTCACATACAGCTCTTTCACACCTCTGTATCTTGTTTTCATTTCTGCCGAAAATGAAACTTCTGTCTTCACAGCAAACCAATCGGTATGCCCTTATTACTTTACTTCAATTATATTTTCATTGAAATATATGCATTAAGCTTAAGTACAACTAACCCTTGCTGAGCAAAATTCTCACAGACCAGCAAGGAATGCAACATGCAAATCATGTAAGACTCAATGTGTGAAACAATAAAATATTGTGATGACTGGAAAATTGTCATGAATTTTCTACCTCCAAATTTCCAGCCTATGCCACAAGGATATACTATAGTACCATGTTCACCTGACACAGAAGCTGATTTCTGACAGATTTTTACCATTTTCCTCGTTTTGACCAATCTTTAGGAGTCCAGTGGAGACATTTTGGATCAATTCTAATCTTCCTTTTTGCCATAGATTTCTTGTGACTCTCAACTACATCCTCTGCTAATGTTATAATGTATTGTCCTTTGTAATAGTTTATCAGGTTCATGTTACATAGTGTGTAGATGACATCCTCCCGACGTATACTGGTAGCTTCACAAATTTCACTGGAAGAAAAGAAGTTCCAAAAAGTATAAATCAGAAGGTCTAATTTAATGATGCCATCAAGATCATGTGACACTGTCATGACAATTTTAATCAATGACTTAAATTGACAAGTAAGCAGGACCCATCTGTCAGGGTTCTTACACATTCAAAATAGCAAAATAAATGACTTTTCCCATGACTTTGAGGGACCTTGATTAATATTTCCAAGACTTTTAAAAATTGTCAGATGACATTTAACCATCCCTTTTCCATAGAATAATGCATTTCAACATTGCAAAATCAGAACGTTTAGTCTGCTTCTTTAAGATTCCCTTTCTATTCCATGGCTTATTTGAAAAATTGCTTGTTTTCCTTAACTTTCCAGACCCAGAAATTCAAATTTCATTTTCCCTGACTTTCCAGGATTTTCAGGACCTGTATAACACTGTCTTATTACATCATTTTAGAAGGCTGAATATGTCCACTGGATTTAAGAACAAAGTTTAAATATAGGTTATCTACTCAATAAATAAAAAATGTTTCTAAATAATTTACAGCCACTTTCCCTTTTCTAATAAACAACACTTAAGATCTTGACCCAAAGGAAGGTTATGTGAAATATTTTTGGAAAGTCAAAACATTAAGAAAATCACAAAAATTTCTGTGAATTTCTTTATCTTATCTATAAAAAAAAAAAACATTCTTGTTTTACAGACCACAGTTTGATCATGTTGGCTGAGCAGATTAACACTCACCTTTACACCACTAGCCCCCCAGTAATGACCTACAAACCTTACTATTACTTGCTACTTGGATTCGTTTAAAGGGACTTAGTTACTATTAATTTATGAGTTCACCAAGATCATTTAACGGAACACGTTGTTTCCAATATCTCTCTCTTTTCCCTCACACAACTGGGTATTACCACAACCAAAATTTGCAAAGTACACAATTTTTGGAGCATAATTATACTTACTTGATAGTTATCTGCGGCCTGTCACCATCTGCTGTTTTGGGAAATTTCAAAATAAATTCTAGAATGGCTTGACACCAGTAACTGCGGTAGGACAGCAACCCTAAGTCAGACAATGGTTTTTCTGGAGACCCTGTTTTGCCTTCAAACTGTGAAAGGACATAACCTGCATAAAAAGAATAAATAAAATTAATTGGCACAGACCGCAATGTATGTTAATTGCTAAGGTAAAAAGAATGGCCGACGCGGGTGCAGCATTAACTTATCATTTAAAGAATTGATTCAACTCTACTTGTCTCTGTTCCCTAGGCCACCTCCACATTTCTTTTTTTTCCACACCCTCAACTGGATGGACTATGGTCTGGACAAAAACTCTACTGAACAGTTCAAGCACTGCCTTCACAGACCACCATTATCATTTACAATTTAGAAACCTCAGAGGTGAGGGGTGGCAGCTCAATCTGAGCTATCCCTGAGGTTCGTGTCTGCCTCCGTGACACTGGACAGTGGACACTTATTTGGCTTCTGTGCAAATGCATATTCAAATCCCTAAATCCCTATGTTGATCTTAAAAGAATCTATGCCATTCGCAGAGGAAATAACTAATAGCAAAATTTACAGTAATGTCATTACTTTCAGCTGTTGTCTGGAGAGTGTGATAACTATATCTCACTCTATGTAACTACCAGAAGACATTCTGCATAACTAATTGAAGCATCCAAGTTTGCAATGAGGCCGATGGATGAAGAACAATTGAACAAGGAAATTTTGACAGCAGAAGTTGAACTCTTCAAGCAGATTGAATGTAATCTTCTGGAAAGAAAGTTGAATTTGTATAAAACTTCTTCACTTCCTTTGGCTTAAATATTAGACTAAGGAGATTGTTATGGACTGTAGAAGTTACACTTGTGATTGAATAAATACACAAATATTGCACACCTAAGCATATCAACTTCTCTCAGAAAATTTCTTTGACACACTGAACGTTTATAAATTTATTTCTTTACTTGAAAATATTTTGTATTTTTGGTATGAATGAGTTGCACTCTAACTTCTATTACTATAGATTAACACTGAACAACAAAAACATACTGAATTCTATCAGCAGTTTTCCAAACCCTTTTCGTTGAAATGGAGGTAGTGTCAGGATACAAGCCACATTGTAGTCTTCTGTAGATTCTTTTTCCTGATAATAAAAATACAAAAAAAAAAATATCCAAAGTAAAAAAATGTCAATTACTTGCAAAGAAGAATAAGGCAAGGAAATCATTTCTCTACTTTAAAAATTTTCTTGACTAAAATATAGGGATGAACTTTGGGACTAAAAGTAAAAGAACCTGCCAACACATTTATGCAATTTCTTACCAAAACACCCTTGGCTTAAGTTACATCTATCATGACATTCCTACTTTTACCATCACTTTCAATATAGACATTTACAAGAGGCCACTTGAGGCAGAACGTTTTTGGAAATGACAGAGGACAACATGATTACTCAATATGAGGACTGTAAATTTATCGTTTTAGACAAGTGAAACAAAGGGAGAATGCCCCCCCCCAACTTGGCCCTTCTGTTGAAGAGGGCAAATTGGAGGTTACCATGGAAACTGGGAATAAAAATTCACCAATGAATTTTATCATGTCACCAGCTGGCCCAATTTATAAATAATTGAATGTAAGGAACTCTTTCTAATTCCTTGCATTTATGAAATGAACTTCAATTCCCCCTTTAACTGTTTGATCTGGTGATCCTAACAAGCAGGGAGAAAAAATGTCACATATTATGTTTTCTTCTGCAATAAAGCCTTCTCTCTTCTTCATGTGAATAGTTAAGGGAACCAGAATGCAAAAATGCATTGAGGTTTCGATGATACATAAATGTTCCGTTTCAAAGAATGCCATTATGCACCATTTTCTTCTCATTCAAATGTTATACTAGCATGTTCAAAAAATAATTGTCATTCCTGATGACCTTTTGACCTCAATAAAAGCCATACATAGCTAGACAGGCAAACAACAGACAGACAGACAGATGGACAAACAACTATCTCCAAAGATCATATTTAAAAAGGTTCCTAGAATTTGACCCATGGAGACCCCAGATAACCTTTCATTTCTGCCAAACACAATGGGGCTAAATCGAGGGTAGAAAATCGCATTTATTCCGCCTAAATAGGGATACTTGGCATATCTGCCTTTGACCTCCACCAAAAACAACATGGACCATTTCCGGACCATAACCTATCCACATACCAAATATGAATTCTATTCAAGTTTCCTACCTTGAGATATCACATTAAAAAATTTCAAACTTTGACCCCGAGATGACCTTTGACCTCTGCCACAAAAAACAGGAGCATCTCCTGACCATAACGTATCTACATATTAAATATGAAATCTATCCAAGCTTCCCATCTTGAGATTTCATGTTAACAAGATTTTTAGACTTTGACCCCTGGTGACCCCAGGAGACCTTCGCCAAAATTAAATAGGACCATCTATTGTTTAAAATGCATCCACATACCAAATATGAATTCTATTCAAAGTTTTCTACCTTGAGATATCGCGTTAACAAGGTTTTCAGACTTTGACCCCTGGTGACCCCAGGTGACCTTTCACCTCCCCTAAAAATATTACAGACCACCTCCTGACCATAACACATCTACATACCAATTATGAAATCTATCCAAGCTTCCTATCTTGAGATATCATGTTAAGAAGATTTTTAGACTTTGACCCCTGTTGACCCCAGGAGACCTTCCATCTCCGCCAAAATTAAACAGGACCATCTATTGACTAAAACGCATTAGGGCTGTGTTTTTTTCGGTTAATTGACTACCTGTTTAACCGATTTTATTAACCGGCGGTTAACCGTTGAACTGAAAATGACGTAATGTTCACACAACAACAAAAAGTCAACATTTCCAAAGAGCGCCATCACTTTTGTACAGGAAAGTACAAGTCTAAAAATTGCGTCATAAGTCATGTTTGCCGATGAAAGCATGTGGCAAAAATATTGTTATTTTGTGCTGGGTTTATATCATCTTTTCTCAGTAAAAGCCCATCCCGCATTTACTGAAGCTTTCTTCAGACCATGTGCACTTTTTAACATTACACCAACTTTTGTGTTTTCCCGCCTAGTCCTATGTAATATCGCCAGTTACTTCATGAAACACTCTAACACCGCTGCTTTGATGCCGCTTGCTTGCGATGCAGTGTTCAATACATGTACAGCGCTCACATGTTTGTCGTAGTAGCGACCTGTACAACTGCACTTTAAACGGCCCACCAGCCGCAAACATCACAACCAAGCTCTATTACCCTGCATAAATTAAGGAATTCCCAGCATTCCTACCATGAAGTTGTTTACAGTAGGACTTAAGGAATGTTATCATATAATGTCATTACGAACGAAAACAATGATGCATGTGGTCCCATGCATGCAGTAGACTTGCGTGCATATCCGTTTTTACCACTAAACAAGGGACCATGTTTTGCTCGGTGACATCATATGCATACAATCTATTGCAAAATTTGAATTGCCTCTGCATTGTGATTGGATCAAATTCGTTGATTCTGAGCCAGCCAATCACAACTCGCGCCATCGCGTATGGGATTTAGTGTGTGAAAATACCAGACCTCCGAACGAATTTACCCATTGAGTTTGCATTATGAAGATCACACTTCCGAGGCTTACATAGCTGGCCTGTGCAGCCGGCCAAGCCCCATGCTAAATTCATGGAGAAACAGCATCACGAATCTCTGCATGCGTGAATTTTTCGGGGATCCGACTACAGTGCATTTCAGTTGCTGATTACTTTTACACAAGACGTAAGGTTTGGACAAGAAGTGCCAAAACTACGGGGATATTTATATCGGAAAGGAACCATAACATACGTTAATCGAGTCCCATTTTTTTTGCTGTCCAGAACCGCTAAAAATTAGATAGTTGCATATTTTTACATGCATCGTAGGGTGGACTTCTACAGTACAGTTCATTATCGCAACTATACAACCCAGGCGGTTCAACGAACTGCGCATGCTTATTCATAAATATCAACATGGAATGCTCCATTTTATATGATATTGGGCAAACAAAAAAATGGCAGGAATTATCTGGTGCTAACAATCGTATTTTACAGGTTAAATTTTTTCCCAAATACTGCTACTGACAATGAAAAATAATGAAATTTACAGAGGTGCAGCATGATAAAACATTTTGATTAGCTACAAGTGGGGAGATTTATTCAAATATACTTGTGCCCTAATCATGGTCTTAACTAGAAATGAAAACTCTACAAGCAAGCAAAGTTGGCTAGTTAACTGGTCCACCCGAAGGTGCTTCAGTCTGGCGCGCAACCGACTTCCTCGGCTGGGCAACCGATTTTCGTGAATTTTTGGACTTTGACCCCTAGTGACCCCAGGTGACCTTTGACCTCCCCTAAAAATATTGCAGACCATCTCCTGACCATAACGCATCTACATACCAAATATGAAATCTATCCAAGCTTCCCATCTTGAGATATCATGTTAAGAATATTTTTTTACTTTGACCCCTGGTGACCCCAGGAGACCCTCTATCTCCGCCAAAATTACATATAACCATCTATTGACTAAAACGCATCCACATACCAAATATGAATTCTATTCAAAGTTTCCTACCTTGAGATATTGTGTTAACAAGGTTTTTAGACTTTGACCCCTGGTGACCCCACATGACCTTTGACCTCCACCAAAAACAATAGGGTTCTTCCTCTCAATATGGCGCATCTATGTACCAAGTTTGAAAACCGTCGGACATTCCTATCTTGAGATATTGTGTTAACGAGGTTTTCAGACTTTGACCCCTGGTGACCCCAGATGAAGTTTGACCTCCAACAAAAACAAAAGGTACCATCTTCTGACCATAATGCATCTACATACTAAATATGAAATCTATCCAAGTTTCCTACCTTGAGATATCACGTTTACAAGGTTTTTAGACTTTGACCCCTGGTGACCCCAGATGACCTTTAACCTCCACCAAAAACAGGAGGAACTATCTCCTGACCATAACGCATCCACATACCAAATATCAAATATATCTAAGCTTCCTTCCTTGAGATATTGTGTGAATGAGATTTTCAGACTTTGACCCCAGGTGACCCAAGATGACCTTTGACCTCTGCCAAAAACAATAGGGACCATCTCCTGACTATAACACATCCACATAATAAATATGAAATCTATCCAAGTTTCCTACCTCGAGATATCGTGTTAACAAGGTTTTTAGACTTTGACCCCTGGTGACCCCACATGACCTTTGACCTCCACCACAAAAATAGGGTTCTTTCTCTCAATATGGCGCATCTATGTACCAAGTTTGAAAACCATCGGACATTCCTATCTTGAGATATTGTGTTAACGAGGTTTTCAGACTTTGACCCCTGGTGACCCCAGATGAAGTTTGACCTCCAACAAAAACAAAAGGTACCATCTTCTGACCATAATGCATCTACATACTAAATATGAAATCTATCCAAGTTTCCTACCTTGAGATATCACGTTTACAAGGTTTTTAGACTTTGACCCCTGGTGACCCCAGATGACCTTTGACCTCCACCAAAAACAGGAGGAACTATCTCCTGACCATAACGCATCCACATACCAAATATCAAATATATCTAAGCTTCCTTCCTTGAGATATTGTGTGAATGAGATTTTCAGACTTTGACCCCAGGTGACCCAAGATGACCTTTGACCTCTGCCAAAAACAATAGGGACCATCTCCTGACTATAACACATCCACATAATAAATATGAAATCTATCCAAGTTTCCTACCTCGAGATATCGTGTTAACAAGGTTTTTAGACTTTGACCCCTGGTGACCCCACATGACCTTTGACCTCCACCAAAAACAATAGGGTTCCTTCTCTCAATATGGCGCATCTATGTACCAAGTTTGAAAACCGTCGGACATTCCTATCTTGAGATATCGTGTTAACGCGGTTTTTAGACTTTGACCCCTGGTGACCCCACATGACCTTTGACCTCCACCAAAAACAATAGGGTTCTTCCTCTCAATATGGCGCATCTATGTACCAAGTTTGAAAACTGTGGAACATTCCTATCTTGAGATATCGTGTTAACAACAAAGTGTCACACACACACACACACACGCACATACACACATACATACACACACACACACCATCATGAATGCATTGGTTTCTCTTATCATCGAAACCAAAAATGAAGATAGATCTTTTCCCAATATCTCTTTTGAATAGCAACACAAAATAACCACCATGTTGGGGAAAAAGGAAGTACAGATGCTCGTAGGCGTGCAAATGTACTAAAAGTGACCAATCACTCCTGGCTAGACAGTTGTGCCAATGAAGTTTCTGAAACATATTGTGATGATGTGCAATCATAGGGTTGCAATTGACATACAGGGCACAGTCTAAGTCAACCAGCTAACCCTAATGGATTTATCCACTACCATGATGTCATCTCAGGATAATGGACCAATAAAAGTTGAGCATTATAACTAAGTATGAATGAATCAGGCAATTATGCTCCCTGATGCAACCACTGCTGACCTTCATGCATTTATCCCCTACCATGATTTCATCACAGGATAATGGACAAGTAGAAGTTGAGCATTATAACTAAGTATGAGTGAATCAGGCAATTATGCTCCCTGATGCAACCACTGCTGACCTTCATGCATTTATCCACTATCATGATTTCATCACAGGATAATGGAACCAATAGAAGTTGAGCATTATATTTAAGTATGAATGAATCAGGCAATAATGCTCCCTGATGCAAACACCCAGAATAGTAATTTTTACAAAGTACCTTACCTTTGAAAAATAACCAACAATATGAAAGCCTCTGCTGTCAAATTCTGTCATGACATAAAACAGGAATGGATCTGTGTCATAGTACAATGTTTTGTGGTCTAAAAAAAGTTTGGCTAGTAGACAAAGGTTTTGGGAATATATCTGCAATGTAAAAACAAAACACATCATTTAATAACTACCTCTATATAATTATATGCCAAATTCCGTAGGAACATGTTTTTAAGTTTGCCCTCATTTACATACCTTACTGTTCTCTATGGTTTTTGAAAACTTGAGATACAAAGATACATCAAGATAACCAAGCCTGGACAGTGACAACTTACTGTACAAAGTCAATACAGACAAACAAGTAGAGGAGTACCACTGAGAGCAAAAAATACTTTTCTATCAGCATTCTGAAATCCATCATAAACCAATACTGCAACAAATGTGGACATTCACAGACATGAAAGGAAGTCAAAAATCTGTTACAACATTTCACTACTTGATGAACTCCTGGAGTAACTGACAACTGTATATTGTCCTACTCAGAACAAAAAATGTTAAACATCCTTTTCTCTTTTAAGGAAGAGGAATTTTGAAGTAGAATTTGCTGATCTCTAGCATTTATTTAAAGCACTACTGAGAACTGACTGAATAAACCTTCAGTGACAATTTAAATTCAAAGTAAAACACATCACTGAAAGGAATTTTAATCATTTCAAAACATATTTTGTCAAACAGAGAGGCACCTTCCATATTACCCTTTTTTACCATTACAACGAGAGTTTTTTCTATTTGCTTTTTCATACTTTGGAGGAAAAGACAGGCTTTGACTAATCCCCAGCCCAACAATCCAGGAAAAGTAAAAAATGACTCAGACAAGTGAACTGCTCATGTATTGTAGCCTGCCAGGCAAGCAGTACAGAAGTCTTCTTTGCATAGAAAATCAATGGCTAGTACTAGATAATTACATATGGACTCAGTGCATATTCATGCAGACAAGTAGACTTTGGGAATCCCTAGCCCAATGGACAAGTAATAAAAAAGGAATTTATGGAAGCCTGGGAAAAGGCTAAGCTATTTTATGACACTTTGATGGCAAAACAATGCCATTACTCAGACAACCTTGCAACTTACTTTGTTTTTTCTGCCATCAATTTCAAAGAAGGATATTGTTCCTTTTCTGTATATTTCATTTCCAGGAGGGTGTCTCAGGTTACACTTTGCCTGATGAGAAACAACATTCAATCACAATATTTTATATCAATTCTTTTTTGTAACTTAAAATGGAATAAAAAAAAAAGTGTCTTATTAGAGGCTTCTGAAAAACAGTGAAGAATGACCACTTAAAAAAGCATCTCCCAAAAAGTAAACATAGCTTCTGGCAATAGAGGGACCCTTTTTATAGTAGAGTTGAGGCACATTTATGGATTTCAAGAGGTTTTATGGCCAAGGCCATGAAGGCAGCTAGATTTTACCAAAAGGTTAAGCACTGTCCACACTATGCCACTCAATGCAACACAACTCATTGCAACAAGATTGTTCAGACTCGTTGCAAAGTGTGGAATGCTTCGCAACTTGTTGCAAACAGAGGTGCAACCCAGTTTCAAGCAACAGAATATGTTCGGTCGTATGAAACTACACCATGCAACTGACAACAACGACGCACTTATGGAATGAAGCCCAGGAAGTTCTGTTAATCCAAATGGACAGACCATATTCTTGTTTTTTCAACATTACAAATAAAGACTATGTAAATCGTTAGAATTTTGCGTGAATTACTTCATGGTCCTTCAACTTGTTGCATAATGTAGACACTGTGCTCTTAAAACTAGTTTTGGTTGTCAGTTGCTCAACACAACAAGACAGTCTTGTTGCAGAAAGTCCCGTCCCATAGTGTGGAAATGGCTTTATATAAGTTGAAGAATAAGCAACTCCAATAAAACAAATCATGGTCAAACATAAACTTTGTTATAAGACCTATGCTTAGTATTTTTCAGTGGAAAAGGCACCTAGCCTAGAGTGGTCATGAAAAGTATCCACTTTTATGGCAGAAAGGTTATTGCCAAAAGCTCCATGGCCATACCTTTCTACAGGCAAGCAGACAATACTGGAAAACATTATCTGGGACAAATCCCCTGCACCCCATCTCAATGTTGGTTTCGAGGGTGAATAAAAGTTGCATGCTTTCGCAAAACACACACTCTCCTTTTCTCAACATTGAATAAAGGGTGGAGGGAAAGCATGCTGATAATTTGTGACAGGTCAGGTAGTTTCCCAATATTTTTATCCAGGATTGTAGCCATGTGAATCTATTGTGTAATGATCCAAAAAGGCATGCTGAAATGCAACCAAGCACCAAGAAAGACCACAACTGCAAAATCTTTAAGCAACTGATGTCTTGCAGGTAAAGAAACCTTGCTTTCATATGCAGCATAAAAATTCTTCTTTTCAACTGTGGGTGTTGTAACTACAATTTCTCCATTAAGTTATCATCTTTTCTGTATCCCTTTCCTGGGGAAATAAAATGGTTACCGCTTCCAAAAAGGCAAAAGATTTGTTTCAAATTTTCAATTAAGAAATAGGTGTACACCCATCTTCCCCCACCCTCCCCCCAAAACACTTTACCCTCCCCCCTGCCACCCCAAAAAAACAAAGAATGACCAGATTAGAAAATTACCCACCTTGTGTCTCACAAGGCAGTTTCGACTCTTCATGTATTTGAGACAAAATTCACAGAGGAAAATGATGGATTCATTTAAGGTGAGTTCATATGGATATGGTGCAAAATACCAGGGTTTGATACGGTGTCTGCCAAGTTCCACCATATGAATATTCTTGATGCGAGTGACCAGGTCATCATTGTTTTTATCAGCCACCATGCTGCCTGTTTGCCTTGGAACTACAGGTGTAACTAGACTCTGAAGAGGTTCATTGACATCAGGCTTCATGGAAAAAGAAAATTCAGACATGACCATTTTTAATTTATTTCCGTAAAACTGGTAGAGCTATTAAAGGTAGGAGTAAATTAGAACAAATGCTGCTTAAATTAAATACCAACTTATGAAGAAAGTTGCCTACCTTCATGACTGAGGGCTGTTTACACATTTATGTTTGTTTCTTATATTTTGAGCTTTTTATTTGAAACAAGTATTTGCCAGAGTTTACTTAGTTCAAGCTTAGAAAAACATGGTCCTAATTTGGAAATACAACTTGATATTCATTACATGAATAACATGGCATGTTGTACTACTCAAGTGATAATTTTTGTATTTCTTTGTTTTTCTTAAAGTTACTGCACCTTGTACCAAGGTTAGATAGCACTCTTATGGGATGATGTGATGAATTAAGCCCTCTCCATGCAACATGCTATGCAAGCAAACAACAAGTGTTCAAGGTCACGAAAACATTTTTAATTTTAAAGGGAAATAAAGCAGGTAATCTGAGTTGTACAACAAGAAGGATGCAAATTATTGCCGAATTGACTAAATTTTTTTATGAGAATAAATTTCAACATTTTATAACTTGGCTCAAGAACGTCTTATGTAGGTCTATGAAGAAGTGAGTTGGACTGTTAGAATTCATTTTTCATGCTTTTTAATACATATTTTTGAACATTTTTACATGAGGTACACTTGTGGAGGAAAGGCTATATTTAACATAGTAATGACAATTTGTGGCAGTCTGGCAATGAGATAAGCCAGTCTTTAAAATTCATCCATAGAGGTCACTTACCAAACTAATGAGTGGTTGACTGGGCTGCTTAACTGGTTGCACCACATCTACCTCTACTGTTGGGCTTGCAAACTAAATAAAGAAACATGCAAAAGATTATTAAAAGCAAAGACTTAATGCAGTCACATGTAAAAATTTACTTGAAAAACACTATCCAACAAGATAGCTGGAAAAATATCATATATTAAGTATGATTAAAAATATTAAACAAATATTGTGTGATGGTATTGCATGATTGCCTCCTCTGAAACCATACATTCACATACACTGGTTTCTATTCTGCTGCCATCAATAAGTGACAAGTCAAAAAATTTTTGCATTAAAGACAGTAATTATTTAACAACTTATATTTGCCAAACTCTGATTTCCATTGCTTTATAAATTCGCATAGAATTTGTTTTGTTACTACTGACTAGGCCATTTCTCAAGTTAAATTCTCTTAAGTAATACCAGTTATATGTGTTAGTAATTATCATTTGTAACAAAACATAAAGATCATGGGTTATTTTAAGTAATTTTTAATTATAAAGGGTTTAATATCAAGCCTCAGATCACCACTGAAAATAATGAAATGACACTATACTTAACTCCACAAAGATGAAAAATTACTGAGGTTACTGTACATTTCATTTTTTCCTGCTTTTGTCAGGAGACTTTTTACACATTCATATTTTTCACATTATCCAAATTTTCCACAAACCTATAATTTACTGTCTCCAGGCATCCATCCCAGAAACTTCACTAGATTCAATCATGTCACTCAGAATATATAATCACTATTTTAAGAATTATAATTAAGATTACTGTCCATTTTAATACAGTCACATGGACAATCTTCACATTAACACATTTGAATCAATATCTTGGATT
Source organism: Holothuria scabra (assembly GCA_037179385.1). NCBI lineage: Eukaryota > Metazoa > Echinodermata > Holothuroidea > Aspidochirotida > Holothuriidae > Holothuria > Holothuria scabra. Next base: position 28,786,657 of record CM074180.1, on the reverse strand, counting down.
ATTTCCTTACCTCCCCATCCAGTTTTCTCTTCCTTCCTCCCTTTGTTTTGGGTACACCTCCATTTACCTTGAAACACAATTAAAGATTTATACATGTGTATCATAATTGGTATTAGGAACCAACTTGTGCAGCTCAGTACAATTAAGTTTTACATACAAAAAATTTATTCTACTTCTGTGAGAGTTAGGAATCAAACATTAAAATTAGGTATAAATCAATATGTATAAATTGTAAAACAGAAAATAGACATTACAACATTGATATTGAAATGAACATTGCCTAAAGTCATAAACTTTAAAAAAAAAAAAATTGAAATAACCACTCACTATGCTTATATGTTTGAAAGTTGTCTTCAAGAATGTCATAAATATTATCACAAACACCACACAACAAAAATATATTGTTATTGTTTTCCGGCTATCACACATTATGCATAGAGAGAGAACTAACCTGGTCTCTTTCAGGACTTGCGGCTCTTGAACCACTTGAAGGTTTCTTCAGTTCCTTCAGTGGTGTTTTAGCATCTTTGTTGGGAGGTTGTAATTTTGTTAGGTCCAACCTGTCGATTGTGACCCACTCGTCTAGGCGTTTGTTATCTGCAATAAAGAATAATACAGCAATTTGAAAGATACTACAAACACTAATTAAATCTACCAGAGTGCACAAATTAAAAGGTTACATGTACAATAGATTGATATTGTTTGCTAGAAATGATGCAATATTAAGAGTTGTAATGTGATGATACTTTCTTGTAAAAAATATGACACAAATATGCTCTTTATTTTTTCTTTCTTCTTTTTTTATTTTCTCATTTGTAAATTTCTCCTTTCACCTTACACTAATCTAACAGTAGTATAAGCTGTATTCTGCCACCAATTTTGTGCACACTTAAACATCACACTTGAGTTCCCTCTTCTCATTGTCCACTAAAGGAAACTTGCATGAAACTTGTTTCAGGAAAATTGTCATCAAATTATTGAATTATCAATCTATTTTTTTAACTGATTATGGTAACCATAACATGTGAATATCACCCATCACTATCACCACCCCATTTAAGCTTTTCTTACCTAAAACAGGATATAGCAAATTTGAGAACAAAACTTAAAAAATTAACTTACATAATTTCACAGAGTATGCAACTGAAAGTTGTCTTAAACCAGAATGCAAAAATGCATTGAGGTTTCGATGATACATACATGCTCTTTTCAATGAAATGCTACATTTCTTGTAAGAACTGGTGACCCGAAGTGACCTTTGACTCCACATGTTAGTAACTGGTTTTTTTCTTTTAACCCAAACAATTCTACAAATTTCATACTGTGCCTTAAGATATTTCGCAAACAATCAGCTTACATCATACACATCAACATATCAAGTTTGAAATGAATCCCAAGTTTCCTACCTTAAGATATTGTGTTAAAGAGTTTTTCAGGATTTGTCCCCTTCTGACCCCAAATGACCTTTGACCTCTACCAAAATAAAAAGGATTCTTCTTTACATCATAATACATCAACATATCAAGTCTGAAATGAATCCAACTTTCCTATCATGATGTATCATGTAAACAAGGATTTCAGTGTTTGGACCCCATGTGACCCCAAATGACCTATGACCTCCACCAAAATTCTTGGGTTTTTCCTTACATCATTACGCATCAACATATCAAGTTTGAAATGGATCAAAGTTTCCTACCTTGAGGTATAGTGTAAACCAGGATTTCCGGGGTTTGACCCCACGTGACCCAAAATGACCTTTGACCTCCACCAAAATATATCCAGTTCTTCCTCACATTATAACGCATCAACATATCAAGTTTGAAATGAATCCAAGTTTTCTATCTTGAGATATTGTGTAAACAAAGATTTTGGTCTTTGACCCCCTGTGACCCCAAATGACCTTTGACCTCCACCCAAAATATATCCCGTTCTTTCCTACATCTTAACGCATCAACATATCAAGTTTGAAATTAATCCAAGTTTCCTACCATGAGATATCGTGTAAATAAGGATTTCGGGGTTTGACCCCACATGACCCCAAATGACCTTTGACCTCCACCAAAATCAATAGGGTTCTTCATAACATCATAACGCATCTACATATCAAGTTTGAAATTAATCCAAGTTTTCTATCTTGAGATATTGTGTAAACAAAGATTTTGGTCTTTGACCCCCTGTGACCCCAAATGACCTTTGACCTCCACCAAAATATATCCCGTTCTTTCCTACATCTTAACGCATCAACATATCAAGTTTGAAATAAATCCAAGTTTCCTACCATGAGATATCATGTAAAAAAGGATTTCGGGGTTTGACCCCATGTGACCCCAAATGACCTTTGACCTCCACCAAAATCAATAGGGTTCTTCCTTACATCATAACGCATCAACATATCAAGTTTGAAATTAATCCAAGTTTTCTACCATGAGATATCGTGTAAACAAGGATTTTGGGGTCACAAACACACACATACACACACACACACATACACACACACACACATACACACGCACATACACACATACATACACACACACGCCATCATGAATGCATAGGTTTCTCTTTTCATCGAAACCAAAAATCAACCTAGATTGTTTTTACTTGTACTTACAGTCGATGAAATGGACATAAAAATGTTGCACATCTTTCTCTTCTTTTATGCTAACAATTTCTGCTAGAGCTGGAAAGTAAAATAAAAAAATTAAACTGTGACATGTATTTTTTTACAAATTGTAGCATTCTATTATTCCAATTCAACACATCTACAGAATCAATGATTATTTTAAGACTTCCATGCCAGTGTGAATGCATACAGGCCAACTGTAACATGCAAACCTTTGGTCTCAGACATATTTTAGTGCAGGCTAGGCCTAGCCTGTGAACAGGAAGGCCCAGCATTACATTCATATATAGTGAGTGACTGATCTTGAGTCTGTCACTGCATACAAAATGTATGACACATACACAATGTACCACATCTGTTAACTGATTGACTCACAGTAACACAATACTTTAGATCTGGACACTTTCCTACAACATCCAAAATTTAAATAATTGCTGACTTACCCATGATCATCATCCCTTATAAAATTTACCTTTTTCCATCAAAGTTTCCATTGATTATCTCTGGTATCCTTTCCACCTGCCACATAAATGTCTCTTGTGAAACTAAGATTTTACTAAATTAAGAAAATAATGGCAGGATCTATTGTGCAGTGTGGCCAAGGATTCAAGTGCAGAGTAAAACAAAGTAGATGTAGCACAGAGTCCTGTTCAAGGAATAGGCCTATAGAATAGTCTAGGCTAACATTTATGCCAGATTGTATTTAGTCTAGGCTATTTTACAATTAGTGTTTGCATGGGTACTAAAAAGTAGGACCCGGGCACCTGATTGCCATAACCGTCGCGTACCTGGGTTACCCAGTGTTCCGGTGACTAAAAGACAGCATTTTGTAAGGCTTACTCCATAAAACATGCATGGTAACATTTACAGCTGTATTGGTGACGTATAGTGATCACATTCCCAAGTTCAAAAATATTTGATTTGTCAGTTTTATCGTCTCGTTTTGTTTGAAATCAAAATGAAAAGTAAAAGAAACGTAACAGAAAACAGTCAAATAAGAAAATTAGTACTTCCCAAGGCCAATATCATTTGTGAACTTCCCTCACACTACCAGGAAATAATTAAGTGTTCAAAATTTGCATAGCAATTTTGAGCTTTTGGGGCTTCTCTTCCACAAAGTCATTAAAATCCCTAGTGCTGTGTGTACCAAATCTGCAATACAATTTTGTATTTGGGTAGCAATTTGTCCATTTTGTGTAGCAAATTGCAATGTGATACCAGATAAATTATTCCCTGACTACTGTACAATGTGCCTTGGAATTATCACTAATGGGGTGTGCACGCTCTTACGTAGCTAGCCTCGTGTTGACATCCAGGCATGGTAACATAGCTTTCACACATAAACTTCATAGTATGCGCTAGTGCCATTTTGGGACAAAATAACTTAATATGAAGCTTTTCGCTTGAATGTTTACGGTGTTATTACATTGATGTCGTTTTACTTTACAGATAGCGGCAAAGTGTTGATTTGACGTTATGAAATATTCCAAAATTATACTCGAGGTGGCAAAGGCCTACCGTAGTAATTATAAGATAGTTTTAAATGCAAGGCTCAGTTTAGCTGGCATGCCGAATGTTACAGGCAAACAGGCAAGTGTCTTTGCAAGCTAGGCAGGGGTGATACAGTATGTCTGCTATGTCTGCGTGAAACAGTAAGATGTGATTTTGAATCGGCCGTCAGATAGCTTGATTGTGTGCAAGATTATAAGTGATATACATGCGATGTGTGAGAAGAAACTCACAATGTGACGATAGCGCGATCGGGCTGCACACTGAATAAAATTTCAACTTCGGAAACGAAGTACAAACAACTTTCAAACTCACACATAATTTCTAGGGTCTCTCTTCATTCTCAGTCTCGGAGAATGTTTACCAAATTGGCGAAATATTTAAGTCCATTACTGTGGGCAATGGCGTGAATGGGGTGATCCTTTTTGCATGCATTTTTTTTAAGGTTGGGGTAGTAGATTTGGAACCACGAAATACGACTGCGGATGGGTACCCGAGTAACCTGTGCAAACACTAATAACAATTCACATGGCAAACACACTATGGAGAAAAGGAACAGGTGGCTTGATTGCCAGCCAAGGGCTAACTTAGCATAGGCTACCTATACAATCTGACTTTAACTGCAATGCTACGCATCAGGAAATGAATCATTGGTACAATTACAGAATACCCCTCCTCTCAGAAGGTCTGTTTTTCAAGTGGAGTACGAGTCACAGTTCAGCATGTTTAAAGTATTAGAGAGCCCAAGCCAACTTCCACCGTGACTCTGACTTAACCTTCAAAAATATCTTGACAGTTCCAGACGATCTGTTTATCAAGTGGACTCAGTAAGTCTGAGTCGCAGTCAGGCATGGTCAAAGTATTAGCGGGTGCAAACCAACTTCCACCACAACTCTGACTCTACTTTCAATCTATAGAGTACAGAACATGGGATTTCAATTGTGCCTTCACTTCCTGTGACCGTGACTCCACAACATCTTGATAGTTGTTGTCACTGTGACTCCAAGAACACTCTCAAATATATCTTGAAATATCCTGTCACTGTGCCACTAACTCCAGTCAGTAGCATGTTTAAAAGGAGGGGGCTGGGGCCACAGGCCCCCCCAATCACCGAAGTCGCAGGGATTTACGCCACTGACTCCACTTCCAAACATATCTTGAAATCTTTAGTCCATAAACCAGTGTACTGAGCTGCTAACTGGTTCCTTGTGTTAACAAAGGAACCTATGTAGTCAAGTTGGCGTATGTATGTGTGTGTGTGTGTATGTGTGTATGTGACACACTGGAATGGGAGGTATGTGACACGATAACTCAATAACCGAGTACACAATTTTTCTCAAACTTGGTGTGTACATGTATCGTATTCAGGAGATGTGCCCTATTGTTTTTGGTGCCCATATCTTGCATATTAATGAGTATACAGGGCTTAATGTGTACATTGGAATGCGAGGTATGTGACACGATAACTCTATAACCGAGGGCTCAATTTTCATCAAACTTGGTTGGTACATGTATTTTATTGAGTAGATGTGCCCTATTATTTTTGGTGGTCATATCTTGCATATTAATGAGTGGGCGGGGCTTAATGTAAAAATTCTAAAAATGACATTATCCTGCCACTGAAACATTTTAGAGGGGTTGTGTAATGGAGATTTGTGTTCTTCTAAGTGAAGTAAATGTGATGACCCAGATTGACCTCACTTGACCTCATTTGACCTTGTGACTTTTGTAAATTTTTTTTTTGATGCCTGGATTCGTCTTGATCAGACAAACCAAAAAGGCAATTACACTACCCTCCTAGGATGTTCCTAACTTGAGTTATTGACAGTTAAGTGACAAGAAAGTTAGTGTGTAGGTCATATACAAGGTATGGAGTGCAATAACTGAATAACCAAGTGACATAGGGGGGTGGCTTAATGGAAAGTTGTGTTCATCTGAGGAAAGTGCATATGTTGACCTACTTTGTGACCTCTTTTGACCTTTTGACCTTTGCGACTTTTTGTGATGCCTGGATTTGTGTTGTTGGGACAAACAACAAAGGCCCTTATACTACTCTCCTATGATGTTGCTAACTTGAGTTATTGTCATTTCAGTGAAAAGTTAGTGGTGTGTGTGTATGTTTGTGCATTAAATGCCTTGGAGTGCAAGGCATTAAGTGTGATAATTCAATAACCAAATCATAAAGGGAGGTCACACAAGCAGGGATGATCCTTTAGCAAATATATCTGGTTGTCCAGAGGACAGACAACCTGCATTGGAAATAGGTTGTCCTTCCCAAAACTTGGTTTTATCCCCCATGACAAATGCAAAATATGTTTGCAAGCTATAACAGTATTTTTTAGTAATACAAAAGAAAAATAAAAAGCTCTGCTGTAAGCTATGGAACTATAGCAACTTAAAATTAAAGAGAAAAAGCAGAAATTGCTGATCTGGATGCTTTCATACCTTATGGCACACATGTCCCTTAGACTTTTTGGGTGATATGTCTTTGTTTGATTGGTATAACATCCAACTGAAGTTTAATGCCTTTTGACTAATGCAATGTATGAAAGAAAAGAAGAATTATAACCCCCTCTCAGTCTAAAAGCAGTTTAGTTAGCAATGATGCCAGTAATGCAATTTTTATTTTCAAAAAAACCTTTTCCTCATACACAGTATTAAAGTTATTAACAATGCAAGTTTTGACTCCACTTTTTATAATATATATCACAATACTAAAATATAAAAGCAGTTTGTCTTCTTTACCTCTGCTTTCACACTGCTGGGACTACTATGCCTCTTTGAACACCCTCTTCAGGTTGACACTTGACAGGTCAAGTTGAAAGTAATTTATTAGATAAAATTACAAAGCTATGTTTGTTTCTTGTTCTCTGGTGAAATTGTGAAATAGAAATTGTAGCAGACTTTCGGGCCTTTGCTTATTTTTCCTTTTAAGGCAAACGCATAGGTAGTCCAGATGGCAACCATGGCATAATTTCTAGTTCTCCATCATAAGTTTTGGTTGTCAGGGATGACCAGATGACTGTTACATTTCTTCCTTGCACAAGGGACAGTTGTGTTTGTAAAATGCAGTGTTGACCTACTTTGACTATATTTGACCTTTGTGACTTCTTCGTAAGGTCTGGATTTGATTTATTGAGATGGACTAAAAGGGCAATGCCAATTAACTACCCTCATGTACTGCCCCAAACTCAAGTAAATGACAATTTAGTGAAGGTGATGTGTGTATGTATTTGTCACATGGAAATAGGAAGTATGCAGTGTGATAACTTGAAAAATCCAAACTTGTAAAATTTCTCTCAAACTGCAAGTGTTTGATTTGAAATTTAATGTGCCCATATGTTTTGGGGTGAAGGCCAAAAGTCATTGTGGCTAAAGGTGCCAATTATGCCTTACCTTGCAACTCCCTAAATAGAAAAAAAAATCATCATAAATGCAAGGAACCATACACTGTAGTGCCCTTGGGCTCTTGTTTCAACCTGTTGCTAAATCCAAACACTTAGTCAATATTTAATATTAACTGAAAATCAGAAAAAGGATTTAACAAACGTGAAGTACTTATTGGAGGAGTTTATAATACCTACTGTCCTGTCATAGTTTCTAATTCATCTTAATTTCTTCTTTGTAATTAGCAAATATTCCAATGAATAAACCTGCTGTCTGTAAAGTTCACCCAAACAAGGGCTTTTACCAAATTCCATAAGAATAGGCTACCAAATGTTGTTTTAAGCCCTTTGCTTGAAGTACCAATATAATAGCAGACTTTCAATGGTATTTCTCTAATGAGAATTACCAGTTTAGGTCATTTTTTTCTCAAAACCCATATAAAAAATGTTCCATTAATCTTCTGAGGGAGTGGCCGTAATTACCAACAGGTAGTTGGAATGTGTTGCTAATTATGACTGCACTAATTAATATGCAGTACTAATTTGCATATTCATGCAGCAAAAAAATATGTTGGTGTTGGTAAAATTTCTACATGCACCAAACAATATGAAAATTTAAAAAGGAGCCTACGAGAAAAACACCTTTGCTATAGGACTAGGCAGGGTCTAAAAGCACTTTGCACTTTTTCTATTTTGGAGTGAAAAAAAATTGTGCACATTTCTACTGGCCCCTTTTCTTATGTGGTATGTTCCACCAGCCCTGGATGTTCTTTTCTATATTTCTCCACATTGGAGAGTATACTACTTTTACGATGGGGATTTTTGTATTAATATTCCGTCTTGCCTAATCCTTAACCACGGAACTTGGAAAAGACAAAAAGCAAAACTGATCTCTGAAGCTTGGATTTCATGAACAATATCAATGGACCTTAAGTATGTGTTTTTGTCAGCTTCAAGGGCAAAATTTTATTACCTTACTGTGTGAAAGGATCGTAGGAGCCAGGGTAAGTGCCAGCTCAAAAATATCAGGGGGGGGGAATTCCCCCCTTGATCTAAAATTTTGAGGGGGATCTGAGAATCTTGGGGTGAGACTCAAGCCAAGTCAAATTTAAGGAAAAATGACACTTGCCTTCCAGGGCACAAACCAAAAGTGTTGTAACCCATGCATACACCCACCCCTCCCCACCTCTTCCTCTTAAATGTACAATTCAAAGTTAGCCAGTTTGACCTTTTGACCATTTACTAGTAATCCTCACAACCAGACCTTGCCTATCAGCACTGATTCTTAAGGAAAGTTCATGTTTTCTGCATAGACTGTATTTAGCAGAGCTACTTGATGATTCATATTGGGCAGACACAAGGCATCAAGTGAGCTTATCTCAAATAAGCCTACCGTATTTACTCTATTAAACGCCCCGGGGGCGTGAAATTTTCGTTAAGGGGGGCGTTTATTAGAGTCAAATTTATGTGACTTCTGATAAACTGCTACATATGGCATACTGTATTTGTCCATTTGGTTGTCAGCTTCACAATCAGCTGTGAGCTCCTCCCCAATGATCGGTAACCAAACTTCCCTATAAATATGGTAGCCACGAACAGCACTCTGAACTTTGCAAGTGTGATCAACTTTCGCCGACATCTTGATATGTAACGTTACACACCGAAGTGACTTTTTTACGTGCCCGCGGCATATGCATGCATGCATGCTGTGCACAGTATACAGCCAGGCCTCACGGTACTACACTGACCGGCCGGCTATACGCACGTACATACGGTAATTGCATAATAGTTACAGTGAGTAGCACCATTAGCAGTACATACGCGTTTATAGCATTTCACTGGTAAACAGTTTTCCTGTGTTGAATTTGGATTTTTATGTTAGGCTGTATGGATAGGCTAGCGAATATTTGTATACCTACTGTATGTGCAGTACCACTTTTGAACCGCAAACGAAGCAGTATAGGTTCGCGGTATGTGATAGCGTGATGGATATCAACAGAAATTAGTTGCAGAAACATGCCTTTTACTTCAGGATACAGTATGGGACTTTAGGAGATTTCGTGGCTTCAAGGCAGGACTATTTCATTTTCCTTTTACCATATTATCTTTGGAATTAACAATTTCACTTTATGCAATGTGACGAAAAAGTTGGGAGGGGGGCGTTAATTAGAGAGGGGGCGTTTAATAGAGTAAATACGGTAGGCTACATACTGTACTTGAGGTCCCAAGCCTAGTGTTTGCATCTACTATCGCCAAATAGACCTAATCCTTTATATAAGCTACAGCTGAAAATTTTACCCAATCTTCAAGTTATTCAACTCTTTTTAGGTCCATTATAAGGTTTCGCCAGTTTAACATGCATCTAAAATTCTTACATTGTTGCCCAAAAAGGTCAAGTCTCTGATCATCCAAAACCTTTCACGTTTCAATGCAACTGTGGTACACATTTGTGTAAGGCTGCAGTCCTATGAGCAAACCACATTGTGAAATTTACAGGGGTCCAAAATTATGTAGTTGGCATTTATTTCTCAAAACAAGTGTGAGGCATGTGTAAAATACTTAAACTTAGCCCTTACCAACATTTTCAAAACTTTTACTTCGCTACTTTTGAAGTATGATACTTTTTATTTAGAGCTGCTGGCACCACCTAACATGCCATCCTAATGAATACATGGAAAGCCTAGTCTGTAACATTAAAAGTCACCTTGAAAGCAGCCACATGCACACTGTACACAGAGTTTATGTCATACCGCCAGTGCAAAGCTCTCTCAGCACAACTACTGTTTAAACTAACTAGTCAATGCATGCAAGAAGTGTTCATGGGATTTACGTACAGAACGTACATCCATTAATAAGTGCATTGCTGCACTGACTTAGTGTGAGCAATTGGTGAGCTTGACTATTCTGAATATTCTTTGTGCGGAAACTGGGTCCTGACAACCTTTTTGCGGGTTACCACAGATAAGGCGAACCCTGGTAGTAGCGGTAAATGTGTGGAGTGATGATCGTTGACACTGATGTTGCGGTACAAAAGGAGACACGCTCAATTTTTTTGGTGAAATGTCTGCTTGTCTAACTGACAGTATGCAAGAAATAATGATGAAAAGAACAATTGGGACTGCTATGTTAGTATTATTTTGTACTGCAACTTGAACATGCATGAATTTGGCCATGAAGTTTTATAGGCTAGGTCTGGAGTCTACATGCACGAAGTGCATGTAAGCCTCCACAGTTACATGCATGTAGGAAGTTCTACGTGCACGTGTGCACTCGGTTTAATCAAACCCTGGTCTTAGTGAGTTGGAATGCAAGGAATCCATTTTGAGGTGGATTCCTAGTCCTAGTCGAGGATTCCTGGATGAGCAGTGGGAGTTTAACTGCAACTAAGTTATGAATCCTGGATGAGCGGTGGAAATAGTTGCTCGGTATTCTATAGATGTAACGACTTAAAATATTTTCTTTCTCGGCCATCAAGCCACACATGTTGAGTAATTCTCAAAATAAGATTCAAGTGCAAGCCGAACACAGGCAGATGGTGAAGTGGGAATCAAGCATCTGCTCTATTTTGATTCTTTTGGCTGTCCTTAGACTAAGAGTTGTGTGTATAGGGGATGCTCAGAGAGTGATGTTTTCAGGAAAATATGGCATGTTACAAGAGTCAAAAGGACTACAGTGTCCTACAATAAACATAGGCCAATCCCAAGACCATTATTAGGCCTACCATGTTTGTGTTGCTTTGGCGTCGTCGGTGATAATCCAGGAGAACCAGCTACTGCTACGATAGGCCTAACGTTACAGCTCTTACTCTTAGGCTAATTGACTTGGGCAGTCACACCAACTTGAAGCTGTGTAGTAGACTACCCAGTTTCATAATTGGCTGTTGAGGGTCATGCGACAACATTTTTACCCCTTAAATGTGAAATTTACTGAAAGTTACTGCTTGGTTTACCTTTCACATGTTATACTGAATTAGGCCTAGGTCTAATAAAATATTATGGAAGATTCTTTGCACAGAAATGAGACGACAATTGTGATATTTAGCTGTTGCTTCAAAATAAGTTTGGGGGACTGCTTTTGACCTTTGGCTTTAGCCTAAATTGTGCCCAAACTTCCTGCTACTGCCACTCCAACTTCACCATCTAGAAGTGGGGTATTCTATAATTACTTGGTATCATTAATAAAATTAAGAAAACAATCCGCAAATGAACTGCGTGAGGCCTAGGCCTTGGCTAGATCTATGCCAAGGCTAGGGCCTAATCGGATCCTTTTCTGCAATAATTTGGGCCTAGCCTAATGTTAGTATCGTCCATATGTTTTACATGTTAGGTAATGACTTACGCCATTCGTCATTTTGCAGCATTCTAACCGGCATGCGACATCCTTCCATCAAGTTGTCATCCTGGTGTGAAACAAAAGGAAGATATGTTTTTGCGTATGTTCACTAGCATCAAACACCAAAAAACGAATTCATGATACAGAACTTACATGTTTTATGTCATTCTCTTTTTCGTTTGTTTTGTCCTCCATTTTGGAAATTGTCATGATTTGAAGTTAGCAGCGCATGCAATCATATCGAGATATCACGTATTGTACGACTCCGTCAAGTTTTACTGTGAAAGCTTGAAGCTATATAATGTACCGTGCCTCTATTCAATCGTCGTCATCGTCGTCGCCGCTGTCATCCGTACCAACTGAGAAAATTGATAGACAATTACATGTTTTATGTATAAACTCCTCAATATCAGCTACGAGAGGTCCCGTGGGACCAGAATCTCACTAATACTCCAGACGGCAAGACGGACCGAGGATAAAACCTACCAATTTTCGTGTCAAAGTCTTCCTATTTTCAATCAAACTACCCCAGGAGATCCTGGACATCTTCAGTCAGTGGCATAGCAAGACATTTTTCAAGCGGGGAGGGGGGATCGGGAGGGGAGAGCACCTAAATTTTCCAATTTTTTTTTTTTTTTTAAAGTATGAACACCACTCTACCAGAGACGTAAATTTCAAATTGTATTGCAAAAAATTTTGGATTCTGATTTTCCTGCAAAGTGTAAACTAGAATAACAGATGATTTGCGAAGAATCTGCATTTCCTATGGCAAATCTGAGATTGCATGGCAGCCGGGATCATTGTTGCTACATAGGCCTAATGTTATCCAAAAACGCCTACCAAATGACGGAGGCTCCCCGACTACATTTTAAAAGTCAAGAGTTAACATTGAAGAAAATTTCTTCTTTATGGAAGAAAATTAACTGAAAACAGAAGTTTATTTGCCGGTGTCACTTGATGACTTGGTATCACATATTGCAAACTTTCGTTTTCCCTTGGGAAACCATGTAGTTAATTGGTCTCACAAATTTCAATTTCCCTAAGTTTTCATTTTCAGAGCCAGGGGGATAACTGTAGCTACGCACGCCACTGTCCTCTAGTGTATTGCTGATCCCGGGCCCTCTATCTCTTACTCCGTTGCGTTTGTGCTCGGCTCGGGACACTACCTGCAACGTACTGCCATGATGATTACCAGATTACGATCGATGAAGTGTCACAGTGGTCAGGTCGTCCATGATCTAATGTTGGGGGAGAGGGCACATTGCTATATATCCATCGTATATAGGACATATACTATCTCCAATGTCACACTAGGCGTGGTGTTTGTTTTACAGGGCCCTATGATCCAGTGGCGAAGCTAGAGGGATTTTATTCAGGAGCAAGAAAAATCTGCATGATGTTAGAAACCTGAAAAAATCACCGGACAAGTAATTTTGGTCCGTCAGCCTGGGGCTGGTTGTTAAGGCCATTGGTCTGATCTCCAGTCTGGGGAAGGGTCCCCCGTCTTTTGAGAATTTTTTGAACATTTAAATTTAAAAGGGCAAAAGTAGCTGCACCAGACTTATTTTGAAGCAGTTTTACTTTTCATTTTTCTCCTAGAATAATACTTTGCTAACTTTGGTGAATATTTTAATGCGATGTGTCGAGGGGAGGGGGGGGGGGGGATGCGGGATCTAGGGCCGAGAAAGCCATCACCGAATGCGTGTCGGTTATATGGGCAATACACTCAGGTGTACTTTTGAAAATTCGTTTTGGAGACGTTGCCCATGGCTAGCTTAGGGTACCATATTTATTTTTCTGGAAAAAAATAAAACTGCAGCCTTAAGTTTCTGGGTAGTCTTGGCAAAGACGTTATACAGTCCCTCCTTATGTCCAGGTCCGGGCATGAAAAGGTTCCGTTTTTAAAGAAGACTTAAAAAACGGAACCTACTGCCATTGTGCTTAGTGCTCAGCATAAGCAATGCAGTAGAGAAAGCAAGCCAAGGAGCCACAACTGGAAAAAGGCCGCTGATGGCTTGAGTTGAACCAATTGGTTGGAAACTGGACCGTAAAACTCTTTCCAATATCACCCAATCCTCCTTATGAATCAAAATCGAGGGCGGGCTTTAAAACCGACAGTTTTGCAATTTCGTGGAGTGAATTTTGACGACAGAGTGACGGATAGAGAGGGTCAAAACCATGCTCATTGCAAGATATTTTAGCAGGTAAGTATTCTTTGGGAGATATCTCGCTTTTTGCATACATACACTTCGCTTCTCGGCCTTTTGACTGAGATCATGTGGAGAATCTATTCTTTTCATCCAGGTAAGAATGGATCTACACGCGACAGACCAATGATGTTAATGGTATGAGGGTCGTAAGGTTGGTCAAGTGTTGTCCTTCGGTAGATGAAAAGCTTCTTTGGGAAGCACTTAAAGTTTGGTTTCGTTGAACGGCTCTTTGCCAGGGAGTCGGGAGAACTTAATAAAAAGTATTCTTTGGCAGTAAGTCATTTGACCTGTCGTTTATACTCACTTTGAACTTAAGGACCTACCCTCTCAACCAGGTTTGACTGAAGTGGCCTGGTCTGTCAAGTAAGAATAACATTCATACAGTTCTTCCCCGTTTTCTTATTGTTCAGATGTTTTTATTCTTCCCCTTTTATATTACCCTACTTCGTTTCCCTTCTTTCCCCCTCCTTTATTTTTCATTTCATAATTCATCTTCTTATTTTTATTCTCGATTTTTCAGGGGCCCACACTGCCATCTGCAGTCTCTGGTTTGGCCTCTGATCCCTCAGAAACTTACAGAACTGTATTTTAAATGAAATAGACAGAGGTAGAACCATCACCCTACACCTTCGATTTAGGTTAACATAACTTTTACCAGGATACCCATATTCGAAATCTATATGGATTTTGCTGGTTTGATGAAATTTAATGACACACCAATACGATTTTGTAATAGAGTGTTAACTGGGCCAAGTTCAGTTTCAAATACATTTTAAATACAGTGTGAGAAGTCGCTTCTTACGACAGACGGGAAATGTCGTGAGCATATTCTACAACCACCCCCTCCCGTCCACAGGGGAGAAAATCAATATGAAAGGTGTGGGGATGTCATTTGAAATACCAGTCGGGTAAACTTTCAAGAGCTTCTTTTGGACAAGAAGAGTACCAAAATAAGTTTTTGCCAGTATAAGGTATCTGAAAACAAGAACTGCTTTATAAGAACCCTAATCACAGTGTCCGAAATTCTAAACTAATTATTGTAGTGCGCCGCACTACAATATTGGCATTTACTGGCCGACTGACAATTTCTTTTGTGAAGCCTGTTATGGCCCACAACTCATTTCCCTGCGCGTACCGTTACTTAGTTCGTACAAATACCCATGCTCTACCCTTTAACAGTAGCAGTAAGTGCAATCTGTGGCCGTCTTTAAACAAAAATCAACTTCAGGAAAGCAAATACTACACTTACAAGGCTGATTTAAGGAGTTAGCTTCATGAAAGAGCATTGCGGATAAATTTCCAGAAAACGCGATGTAATGTGGTTCGGCCTTTTCACACTGAAGTGATAAGCCTGGAGAATCAATCGCTGCTTCCAAATTGGTATACGTAACACGGCGCCATTGCGTCCACTATCGTTGAACAGTATCAAGACGTTATTGTACAGTATCTTCATCTAGCTACTACGGAGCAGGGTATTGCCAGTTCCCTGTACGGAACGAATTGGCTTTACTGCATTGGATTAAGCGACTTGTGCTGTAGTTCTATTATCATGCTTTATTTCAGTGGTAAAAGCAGAAGCTATTTTGACAGCAGTCTGACCGAAACGTTTTGACAACATGCATGTAGCATGCATTGCGAATTAACGAAACACGGATGTTAAAACACACAGCGTCAACAGTTATTCGGCCTTCCACGAGACAGTTGTCATATGCATGCAGCGGTGCAGTCAGAGAGCTTGAGAGGGCGTCATTATTTAACATAAAGAACGGTGAAAGAGGAGTCGAGAACCGATAAAACCATTTCAGGCAGGAGTAAACAACACAACAGAGCATAACGTATGGCTAAGTAGGCTACTCAGCGCGAGTCCTTGAACGGGACTATGCTTCGTCCACTTCATTTTACTCCACACTAGACTGTATACGGAGTAGGTCCTACCGTTAAGCGCAGTACACGGTCTTGTTCCAGGACTACTCAGCACTTGCTTCATTGTTGGCAAATATGCTTCAAAATAAAGCTAGTGACTGACTATTAGCATAGAAGGTCCGGATTTACTCCATCATTGGTTACTCTTCTATGATTTCTTTATGCGTCCAGCCAAGGAGCTGGGAGACAAGTGGTCCATCTTTGTACTATCAAGAAATAGGGTTGAGAGGAGCAGTACTTCCATGAGAGGAGTGGCCAGAAAGAAACAACAACCCCTCTTCCCGCCATGAACAAATCCTAAAGTTCAAATAAAAACTGGGCTACTGTACTAACTGAAAAGACATCTCTAACACGCACTACAATTCTGCGTATTTGCAAGCAAATGCAGTTCTAGTTCTATTATTGCTGCTTATAGAGGAAGCACGCCCTCATTTTGTAGCGCTTGCATTACCAACAAGCACTGCCTTTTGTTTCAACTTTCAAAACATTGCTTGTTACGCAATAGACAACATTCGAATATCTTAGTGGTTAATTCTTCATGTTTAAAATGGAAATTTTAGTTCGCCATTGTAAGTCAGGCGCCGATCCAAAGGGTGGGGGCTTTTACGGCCTCAGCCCAACTTTTTTGCCACATCAAGAATAAAACAAACCGGAGATTAGCAGTGCAACTCCCTCTCACCTCTGCTTTCACTTACTCTCTGAGTCAGCCCCCCCTTTTTGGAATTTTTGGATCCGCGCCTGTAAGTGGCAGGGTTAACCGCATGAAAAGTTGGTACAGTCCTCTTAACCTGAATTGGAGCAGTACCTAACCGTAGTCATGGCATCCTACTTCATGAATGGCTCTTTAATCATGTGACAATATTTTCCTCACTCCATGATAGTGAGCAATATTTAAGTCCTTATATAATCAAAACTGATTATTGTAAAACGTTTCCCGAATGGATAATTAAATAACGGCCTGACCCACTCTATGGTCAATTGGTTAGAACATCCGACTTGTATCCGGAGGGTATGCGGCCATATAGTTCTGAAATTCGAATCCTAGGCCGGGTCATACCGAAGACTTTAAATGGAACAAAGTCCTTGTTCTTGGCGATCAGCATAAGCGATGGAGTAGGAAAACAAACCAGTTAGACATTACTGAAAAAGGGTCGTAACCGGTCCAATACAATAGACCATCAAATTTAATTTTCTAAACTCTCCCATTATGGTACAAGAGGCATTGCCCTTGACTGGATTAAAAGTTATCTTTCGCATAGAGTCCAATTTACATCTTTCAGCAATACAAACTCAGATCTCCTGAATGTAGTGTGTGGTGTCCCTCAAGGATCCATTTTAGGACCACTCCTTTTTGTAATTTATGTCAATGATATTTATCAAGTTTCTGAGAAGTGTTCTACCACATTGTTTGCTGATGACACATATTTTCTTCACTGGTCGTAATGCCAATTTACTAAAGGACATCATCTGTCAAGAACTTAAAGAATTTTACACATGGTTCTCAGCCAATAAACTTTCTCTCAATATCAGCAAGACCAACTTTATTGTTTTTGATAAAATTAAAGGCATTGTAAACAACTTACCGTTTGACATTTCAATAGATGGGAATTATCTTAAAAGGGTTCATAGTACAACTTTTCTTGGGGTAATTATTGACTCTGGGTTAACATGGAATGATCACGTTAAAGCTATATCAACTAAAATCTCCCGAAGTGTTGGAATTCTTTCTAATATAAAGCATTTTCTACCTAAACAAGTTCTGCGTTCTTTATACTTTACTCTTATTCATCCCCACCTAACCTATTGTGTGACTGTATGGTGAGGTACCTCATCCTCTAATGTTAAGAAACTTTTTACCCTCCAAAAGAAAGCAGTCCGTCACATCTGTTTCGCTTCTTTTCATGATCACACCAGTAAGCTCTTTGCTTCTCTCAATATTCTAAAATTCCCTGATCTAATTCATGTTCACATTGCTATGTTTGCGTACTGTTCTGTTAATAGTTACAACCCTCCTGTTTTTAATAATTATTTTACACCCAATAAGGACGTTCATAATTATAATACTAGGCAAGCCTGTGATATGCCTAAATCTCGACCCCGTACAAATATTTTCAAACAGTGCTTACGTTACCGAGCTAATACTATTTGGAATTCTCTGTCAAATGCTATAAAACATCATCCTTCACCTTATTCATTTAAACACCATCTTAGTAATCATTGTTTTAAGAGCTATTGTTAAAGATGCTTAGGTATGTTTTAAATAGTTGCACAATGTTGTTTCGCTATTTACTTGTATTCTTTGAATGACATTTCTTTTCTTCATTTTTTCTTTTTTTTCATTTCTTAATTATTGCTTTGCTTTTTGGGGAGTGGATCTTCTCGTTAAGCCTTTAGGCTTTTTAGACTACTTCCTTTCTCTTTTGTAAATTGTAAAGAATCTAAGTTTGTTCTATTTTGTATTTTTTATGGAAAAGAGAAAAAACAAATAAACGAAACGAAACGAAACTTTAAACAATGGTCAGAAATTGAGCCATTAAACCTCATCTGACTCCCCAAACGGTAATACGTTATGCCTTTTTCCTTGGTTATTAAAGGTAGTGTGCCACCAAAAGGACAAATTGGGCATTTGAGGTAAAAAGCATTAAAAACCAAGAAAATTGCCGCAATTTCCATCAAAATCAGTTAAAATGGCTAATGTTATCCTTTGTAGTTTGCAATCTTAATTTCAAGGGCAGTTGTAAGATTAGTATTTCCTGAAAAGTTTATTTTCAAAGATTAAATCGTGTCCTTGAAAATCATCAGTATCAATCACCAAACCATAAACAATCTGATGAGTAATTAAGAGATAATTAATAAAGGGTTAACAAAAGAAATGTCAACACTGTGCAACACGGGGCATCACTATTTTTGAAAAACCAACAAGTTGCTTCAGAAACATTACAACTTTGAAGAGATATATCTTGAGAACGGTAAAAGATATTGACATAATTCCAACTGATTCTTCCTTAGAAGACCTTGCTCCTTAACTACCAAGTAAATTCAGGGCTTTTAGTTGACATGTCACACTACCGTTAAGCCTTATCTCAGCGTCGGTACGTTCTTAATCCCCTTGAAACTCGTTAGACTTTTTCTAAAGTCCCCCGACCCTTTGGTAAAAGGGCCGTTCGGCGAAACAAAACTTTCACTGCTTGCCGAAGAGCTATTACGTCCACTGCAGGACAATACGTGACCAACCTCACGGCCCCTTGAAACTCGTTGATATCTATTACGTCATTCAATGCTCGATGAAGAGTTACAGATACATTTCGAAAAAGGTGAAATTATTTCTCTCGTCAAAAGTTACCCTTCCCCAAAGTTTCAAATATACAGTAAACATCAAGTTACGTAAAATGCATTGTAAAACAAATAGAAAAAATACTTTTGGCGTCTTTTAACCCCAAACAATACTATTTTTTGTAGAAGTAGAAGGCACAGTTGTCCACGAAAAAATGATTTCGCCTGGCGTGAGTCATAAAAAAGTCAATGAAGCAGGTAGTGAAAAAATAGATCTATGTAGTCCTTCAGTAAATTAGGAGTACCTGAGAAACGTTGAGGAAGTCAGCGAACTGATGCACGATCCTACACTATAGTTTTGAAAAGGTTACGTCTGCACGACTCAAGAGGTATTCCCTTTCGGGGAAACCAAAAACCGTAACCATGCTATTTCAATGTATCGGGCAACTACGACAACAGACTTTCATGTGTGACTTTTACACATGACGGTCACTTTGCACCGTATATGCTTATATTAACCCTTTACCGTTGTTTGGGTCCTTTTGGACCCATGCGGAGAGCTCGGCTGTCACACATCTTTACTGTTTCACGCGGAGCTCGAAACTGCGAGTAGCTACCCGAAAATTCGGCCACAATAGCGAGAGAGACAATAGTTTAAGGTCACGGGGTCAATGGCCCACGGAAGCCGATGCGGGGCGGGCTACGCCCGCTTTTCCGCCCACTCCCGAGGCGCGCAAGTGTGCCCCGATCGGAGCACAACGGTAAAGGGTTAACCGTTATTGTGTCGAAGTTCGCTATCTTTCCTTTCAAGTTTGGCTGGGGCTTTATTCTATTTACGGTTTTACCTTTAAAGGCCTGATCTTCTCACTCCTAAAAGTTCCAGTTCTCATAACCTCTTAACTTAAGCTCCCCTCCCTCCCCCACGACTGTCTATAAACTCATCCAGACACAATCTCAGTTAATTGTGTCGGGTTGCGTATACAAGGCCCTAATGTGTAATCAGAACACTCTCAGTGGAGTAGGTGATGTGCAATATGAGCTTTTGTGCTCTGCATTTTTGAACTAGCTGTCGGTCAAAGATTTGTGCCAATTGAGAATTTCTGTGCACCATGCCCTACAAAAATTGTTCTTTGGGATGAGAGCATTAGCCCTTAAATGTCTTTATTTAATCGTCAGTAAATTAGCGTAGGTTACTTTATTTGTTTTCATGTTTTTACTTTTGAACAGCTCTCTCAGACCATGCAGATTACGCTATAGGATAGGCAATTATTATGAGTATTATCTACAGGTTTGCCATACGTGCATGATTCGTGCACGTTTTCGGCAGGCTGCACAGTAGAGACACATGAATAATCGTATAGATGAATTTTGCCCTCCTTTTTGGCCGGATCACTGAAAAAATATTTGTATTGCCTACGTACCTATTCCGCATTTTGAGGGTGCTGATTCAGACGTTTATACTGTCACGGAATTGCCTACCTATATCCGTCTTTGATATGCCGCGTGACTATTTCGTAATGAGAAAACACAATTTGGCGAGATTTGCTTGGGACCATTAACAAATGTTAACTTAAACTAAATGAATTGATAACAAATTACTAGTCTTTAGCTTCATGCATTTGAAATCCTTAATCTGTAAGAAAGTCATAGCGAATTGAAATAACTATTTGCTTTCCGATTGGAGAAAAATCAAATATGAAGTATGATGCAAATATAAACGACTCATTACGATTGCATCAAAACTGATTATTGACGAGTTAATGCCAAATTAGTGGCAAACATTAGCGGTTTTGGTGCGTCACTATATAGTGAAGGAAATATGTTTATTCATTGATATATCCAAGTGACCACTTCAGTTTGTTACTGAGACACAGCCATAAAACCTCATCTAGATTGTTATTTTGCGGACTCATGTAATGGAATTCTTAATTTGTTACAACTACTTGGTCACCAAGTTTTAATTATTACCGAATAAATTACATGGTTACTAACAAAGACGAAAATCTTTCAAAAAGATGACCGGGAATGAAACCTTTTCGGCACTTGAAACCTTCTGGGATTTGTTCTGTGAAAACTTGAAAATTTTAAGAAGTTTGTTTAAATTTTCTGCACAGAAAATAAAAGTGGGTCACTTCTGAGTCAATGTGTCTCTATTGTGACTCACTTATTTAAAGTGAGTCGCCACAGAGGAAAATTGAAACAGGTTTATTACAATGACTCCCTTTTCACTTTTTGTGTGTAGAGGGAAATCTGAAAACTGGGTTTTTAAAGGAAATTATGGGTTCTTATAGAATAACCTGTTCTTCCTATGAGCAAAATCAAGCACATCGTTTGAGAGACTGAGAAGGTTGTAGTAAAAATAATAATTATTACGAATCAAGGCTCTCCGGCGACTTCGGGGCAGTCTTTCCTAGCTCTGCCTTCTCTGATGCGACCGGTGTTGTTAATCATCAAACAAAGACAAAGAGTACCAATATTTCTCGACATCTTATTTTTGCGTCTTGGTCAGTTGTTAGTGTTCCGAAATAACTTGTCGAGGTTCATAAAATCTTTCAGTAGCAAAATCCTTCTTCATATGACAAGGAGACACGGATTCTCTCATATCCGGGTGTGAGTAAACATAATAAACAACGTCAATTTAAAGTGGGTCAATTTTTTAAAGTTGTTGTGTAGAATAATCTTTTTGGGTGCGTGGAGTCATTAAGCAGATAAGTCTACTGTCAATTCAGAGTAAATTCGTAATAGCTTACATATACCTACAATCTTCGGAGAAAATGAAACATAACGCGCGAAATAGGAAAGTAATATTCATTAGCAACAAACGTCGCGGCGGGCTTCAGAAAGAACTATGCAAAGCACTTAATATTATACGCGTATGTTATTGGCCTTGTCAAAAGAGCCTTAGAAAGTCATTCGTGATTCACAAATCCATGATAGACGTAGTTCCATCAAGATTTTTTTACAAACTCAGTAAATCTTTTTTTTTAATCTTTGAACGTTTTACAAACTGGGGCAACAATGAGACAAACAACCTCCGTGTGCCACCGTGAGAGGGCAATAATAAGGCTATCATGATAACTATAGATTCTAGTCTAAGTTATAATACATAGGCCTACATGTTGGACGACTGTAACTCAGTAACATAGTAAAGGTTATCGGTGTTTGAGGTGTTCCAGTTGAAAGCCTTAAAAGGTCATCTACAAATAAGGTAATGAAAAACCTACCGACAGCGTGTGATGCATGATCAAATACATGCAGTTGTTACGCGATGGTTTAGTAATACCGGAAGAAGTAATCCCTTCATCATTTCTCTTATTTTAGGCATACATGTGTGACGTCAGCTGACCTAATTCGAACTCTGCCTAATCTAGAAAGCCTGGATATTGTAATCAGTTAGGCAGCGACTTTGTACTTTAAATTGTTGCACATATTTTGTTTCCTTTTGAAGTAGTTAGCTCACGGCAGAAATGACAGCCAATATTACCGTAGGCCAGTGGAGCATCTGAAGTCACTTGTCGCAGGGGCAAATGACCATATTTACCACGTGAAAATTCCCCCTCCTCTTCCCCCATTCGCAAAGATTTTACATATTATTCAGAGACCGAGGTTTGTTGAAGTTTTTATAAGAAACCTACGTAAAGCTATGCCATAGGCGTATAGGAGCATTTCAGTTTGGGAGCGGGAGGTTTTTCTGCCAAATATATCATCCTGACCTAGAGGAGCGACACCATCAGTTGGCACGGAGAGTGCAGAAAATTTTGAAAATTGGTTGTTAGTAAGTAAACGGGTAACTTCAGTGTAATATATCCTACGAAACCGTGAGAAGTTCAAACGTAGGGAGGATGGTACCACATTCCCCCCCCCCCCCCCCAAAAAAAAATCAGTTTTTTAATAATCACTTACCTTTGGAACTTGTTTTAGTTTGTCTCAGTCTTTCACCTCAAAGTTAGATTTGATTTAATGACAAACCAACACGAGTGAATTATGTAGTGTCAATTAAATAAATAGCAAGTTCAAATACGAATGTAAAATGCATGGTTTCAGATAAGGCTCACATTTAGTTTCAAATACGATTCAAATTTGTTTCAAGTCCTCCCCTTTAGCTGCTTAGAAGAAACTAACTACAGTCAAGAAATGCTGCGAGCAGCCCACAAGGGGTCTCAAACTAAGCAAAGGGCAGGATCAGATGTGGGATATAGCCTACATGATTGTTTTGGTAATGAGTACTGCTATCCAGAATGAGCGTCATGTTATCAATTGTCCCGCATATAATCAGAATGAAAGTTTTACTCCACCGTATTACTCCTGTACACAATTTTGGACAATGAGGAGGGGTGAGGCCTGTCATTTGGGCGGCGGGCATTACTGTCATTATTGGCCTCAGTCTCCCGTCCCAACCAACATGCCCAGCTGGGTACCAACTGGGCTTCAACTGGGCTACTTGCTGGGCCCCAGCTGGGCAACATTCTTGTTTGTCAGGGGTTCCCACGTGGGGCCCAACTGGGCCTTTCCCAGCTGAAGCCCAGCTAGGCTTCAGTTATTGAAGCGGGCCCAGCTGGGCTTCATCTGGGCATCAGCTGGGAAAGACTAGGACAGTTGGGCACCACGTGGGAACACCTGACAAACACGAATGGGTCCCAGCTGGGGCCCAGCAAGCAGCCCAGCTGAAACCCAGTTGGGGCCCAGCTGGGCATGTTGGCTGGGGTATATAGCCTATTTGAACTTAGGCCTACGTCTTATCTTTACATCTTTACATCTAAACCCGTCAGACCGAACTAATATAATTATCCCATGGTATTATAGCATCAGTAAGAGAGTTAAAGCTTAAAAGAATTCAAAATGGACTGGGAACCAAGCGTACGGTATATCATTAGGAGAGTTCTGAGAGATAGGCATGGGCGTCCGCAGGTAAGGGGAAGGGAGGGCACTTGCCCCCCCCCCTCTGGAAAATAAAAAAATTGAAAAAAAAACGTATAAAAATCGAAGCAAAACCCCGAAAAAAACGTGTCTTCCAAGTTTCTATGCCAAAATAGGCTTTAGAAATGCCATTTCCGGCGATCTGGGAGGCATTTTGGGCTGAAATTTTCGCACGTTTCATGTCAATTCATGGTGACTTGGAGGTTTTGCCCCGTCAGAAATTTTGCCCCCCTGACTTTTTTCTGCGTACGCCCATGGAGATAGGCCGCTAACTTGCTGTCCTTCATTTACTCAAACTCCATCAGCGTGAGTCTACCCTTCCCATATAACCACGGTCAAATATATCTTTGAAGATGTTCATGCTCAATTAATGGCTAGGGTATTTTAGAAAGAACAGATCCACCGTGATTTTACACACAATCCCGCCACGTGTTTATTTAAGTGCGTAAGAACTAAGCTTGGCATTTGCATTATTTTTTTCTAACTAGACACGTTGAAAAGTTGACAGTGCGGAAACATGGAGAGCCTCATGATCCCCCCCCCCCCAAAAAAAAAACACTGCCCCTAAAGTGGAGGGGGCGAAAATTTCCAAATTGATTAACCTGTACAAAGCCTAGTATAATTCTGTTTTGTTTTTCTCTTTTTGCTGTGCACTTTCTTTTCCGCCGTTTACATCGTTTTATTTCATTTGCTTGTGTGGAGGAAAAAAGAAATAAAATCAGTTGAATGAAATAAAGAAATTAAGTGAATGAACTAAAAACATAAAATAAATGAACAATTACCTGTAAACTGTCCTGGAAGACCATCACTGAACTTTTTGCTGCATGCGGGGTACTTTGTGTCACAATGTAATATAGATAACGGGCACAACGTAAAACGATTAAATAAAGGTAAAAAACACAACTGCCCACCACCTGATTTGTTCTCGCCAACGCCCCCTCTTTCAACTCAAGTTGACATTGTCCATAGTTTTTGCCCAGTTCATTGTACTGTGCCCGTAGGTTGCTGATTGACTGGACTATTGCCATGACGTCACTACTTCACTTTGTAATACTGTGTTTAGGAAACGACACCACTACGATATAGCGTGTTTTGTTGTGTTCCGTAGCATTGTGTTGTAGTCAATGCGACTGATTACTAGTACGATCTCTTCGCAGTATGTTGTTATAGTAGGCCTTGCAAAAGCCCGTAACATCTTTGTGTACAGCAGTCGCAATACTTAGCCTAGATGGAACGAAGTTGGACAACGATTTTGAACGGTTTCGGTCCTACGTTTTCTCTCTTCAGTTGAAAAGGTTTGATCAATTTCTTCAATGTTTAATAGAAAACTTACCAAGAGAAGTGAGTGTAGCCTACGCTAAATTGCAACCGTTCTCTTAACTCCATTATATTTATAATGATAACAGTAACGTAACGTTAGACCGCTTAGGCTAGGCTAGTTAGCAGCACTAACAGTAACACTTAGGCTAGGCTAGGTTACACTTACAGTAACACATGTATACAAAAAGTTCATAACGTTAGGCCTAACGTTATTCATATCCTGACTAGGGTAGCCTATGTATGTTTCATTATAGCATATCCTAAGCCAAATAATAAATACTCTGGTGTGTTGTTTTGAAATGAAATTGAAAATATTGTAAAGCCCAGCATATACAATTACAACTACAAGAGCATAGGCCTACCGTATTTACTCTATTAAACGCCCCGGGGGCGTGAAATTTTCGTTAAGGGGGGCGTTTATTAGAGTCAAATTTATGTGACTCTTCTCTAGGCAAGTGCCCCACAACTTGTTTCTTATCTGAGCCCTTCTGATAAACTGCTATGGCGTATTTGACCATTTGGTTGTCAGCTTCACAATCAGCTGTGAGCTCCTCCCCAATGATCGGTAACCAATATGGTAGCCAAGAACAGCACTCTGAACTTTGCAAGTGTGATCAACTTTCGCCGACATCTTGATATGTAACGTTACACACAGAAGTGACTTTTTTACGTGCCCGCGGCATGCATGCATGCATGCTGTGCACAGTATACGGCCAGGTCTCACGGTACTATACTGACCGGCCGGCTATGCGCACGTACATACGGTAATTGCATAATAGTTACCGTGAGTAGCACCATGCACGTATGTATTAGCAGTACATAAGCGTTCACAGCATTTCACTGTTTAACAGTTTTCCTGTGTTGAATTTGGATTTTCATGTTAGGCTGTTCGGATAGGCTAACGAATATTTGTATACCTACGGTATGTACAGTACCACTTTCGAACCGCAAACCAAGCAGTACAGGTTCGCGGTACGTGATAGCGTGATTGATATTAACAGAAATTAGTTGCAGAAACATGCCTTTTACTTCAGGATATGGGACTTTATAGGAGATTTCATGGCTTCTAGGTAGGACTATTTCATTTTCCTTTTACCATATTGTCTTTGGAATTAACAATTTCACTTTATGCAATGTGACGAAAAAGTTGGGGGGCGTTTATTAGAGAGGGGGCGTTTAATAGAGTAAATACGGTATGTTTGGGGCTGTTGTCTCGGGTGGTCTGTGTCATTCCGCCATTGACACTTTCTGCCATAGAAAGTGTGCTCATTCCACCATAGAAAAAGTGTCATTCCGCCATGGCGGAAAAGCCCTTTTTCAATGGCGGATTGAGCACATTATTCTGTGGAAGGTAGGATAGGTTGGAACTTACCAGATTGCAGGAACAGGGCTGAATGGAGTCTAGAAATTTGTTGGAAGCATTATTGATTGAACAGTGGTCAGTGTCAATGAACACTTACGTCTCTATTGAGTACAATAACATAACAGGTTAAAGGGCAAAGGAGGGCTGTAAAGGCCCCATAAGATGCCCTGAAATAAAAAAAAAACCCAAAACAAAAGCAAACCACCAACACCTAACGAGCCCAGAAAGATTAGATTCTCCCACAGTCATGGAAAAACTTGTCAATATTTACCTTAAAATGGGGCACTGATGTGGAGTTAACAACCCACTCAGACAGGCTATTCCACTCACTATGATTCAATGATTGAAATCCCCTATACTTGTAATCCTCTATACATGTACACACATGCGAACGTGTGATTAAGTTGATATCTTTGTACTGTTCATACATTGAAAAGGATGAAAGGATTCCTTCTGTAACTTCCATTCAATCTATTTAACGAACTCTGTTTCTATAGCCTGGCCTACAGTATGACTTTACTGGTTGTCTGACGTGGACTTCTGAAAATGTTTCAGTAGTTGCAATGACAACTATTCCTCTGTTTTCTTAGACTTATAGAAATTGCCTTTCTGCCATAGGCTTTGCACCTTTCATGGTGGAGAGGTGCAAAACCTATGGCGGAATTTTATTGCCGAATGTACCGATGGCTGAATGACACTGTATTCTTGTCCCAGTTTGGTGGTTTGACTTTTGATTAGGGTTTGGACTTCAGGGCATCTTATGGGGCCTTGGCCCTCCTTTGCCCTTCAACCTGTTATGTTATGTTATAACTGTAACTCACCGGAGCCCATTGGCAGTAACTGCCAATGGGGTCATAAAAACTGGGGCAGACAGCTGTTTTTGGCTTAAATGTAGAGCCCCAGTCTTTTCTGTAGAATGGGATCGATTACGTTTTTGAATCCATTGACTGTCGTAGCAGTTACAGCTTCCTGTGGCAAACTATTCCA
Source organism: Holothuria scabra (assembly GCA_037179385.1). NCBI lineage: Eukaryota > Metazoa > Echinodermata > Holothuroidea > Aspidochirotida > Holothuriidae > Holothuria > Holothuria scabra. Next base: position 28,758,814 of record CM074180.1, on the reverse strand, counting down.
TTCCATAATGATTCTCTGACTAAAAAAATACTTCCTAATATCCAGTCGACAATAGTGTTTGTGAAATTTTAGCTATGTCCTCTGGTTCTACTACTTTCTGACAGATTGAAAAAGATTGACTGATCCACATGTTTCTAGTCCCTTAACAATTTTCAAAACTTCAATCAAATCTGCTCAAAGAGGTTAAATATCTACCTCATCCCCAAAGGCTGAAGTGGCTTGGGCTGAGAAGGATTAGGGGAGACATGCTCTAGGTTTGCAAATTTTTTTCTGAAGGCAAGTGTCTTTTAAGTACCCTGTGCGCCATTGTGCACTTCGCAGTAATAGTTCAATTTCAACAGCCACTTGTCAATTCGCTACTGGCGTACGTCTCCCAAAATTTCAACTTGAAATCGACAAATTTCAAAATATTACAAGTTCAGCTTTCTAACCATGTTATTCCTGTCCTTGTATCACGTAGCAGTGTTTGTAAGTCATGAACTGAAAAACGTTTCAAAAAAGTTTCGATTGCTGTTTATCAAGACCAACAGGGTTCATAGCAGCAGTTGCACACAGCAGCAGTCGGCTGAAAATCGTTTATACGCCGCTGCTTCGTGCTAAACATGGAATGAACTTTTGTTATGAAGAATCGTACTCACCGATTGGCTGCTTGCATTTATGAATGAAGTGGCTTCTTTAAAAATTTGGGGATTTCCTGCTTCTAACGTAATTATCAAGGGAGGGTGTCATGTTATTGCCAATTGAGCCAATCTGAGGGCTTTTAACGATAGTGTATATTACACTGTGCATGTAGCTATAATTAATACGGTATGCCACCTTGAGTATAATCCTTGAATATTCCATAACGATTATACGTATCAGTTTTTATGCAAATAAACACTTTGCAGCTATCTGTAAAGTAAAATGACATCAATGTAGTAACACCTTAAAATTCACGAAAAAAGTTTTTGAAGCAGGCCATTAGATATTACATTGATGATGGCGCTTGCGCAGACTGCAAAGTTTATGTGTGAAAGCTATGTTACCATGCCTGGATATGAACTCAAGGCTAGCTACATAAGAACGTACATACCCCATTAGTGATAATTCCAACATACATTCTACAATAGTGTGAGGGAAGTTTACAAACATGACATCGTTTGTTTACAATTGGTAATTTTGGACGTGCAAGAGAATACCATAATACAGGGCTCTGATTGGTTGATATTTTTAAATCAGTGGTTTAAAAGGAGAAGCTTCAAGCTCTTAGTAGGCTTGCTTTTCGAGAAGGAAAGCGTCCAAAAATTGAACATGAAATTGATATGGGCCTTGGGGAGAACATTTTTTTTATTTGACTGTTTTCTGTTACGTTTCTTTTACTTGTCATTTTGATTTAAAACAAAACGAGAGGACAAAACCTTCTGACAAATCAAATGTTTTAGAACTTGGGAATGTGATCCCTATACCTCTCTTATACAGCTTTAAATATTACCAGGCATGTGTTATGGAGTATGCCTTACAAAATGCTGGTATCTTTTAGTCACCATAACACTGGGTAACCCAGGTACCCGACAGGTATGGCCATGGGGTATACGGGTCCTATTTTTTAGTACCTGTGCAAACACATGTGATAAATGACTTTTATACCTGTGAACATGAAAATGCAAAAAATTCAAGGAAATTTTGAAATTTGCCCCAGGAAGGGAAACTTCAAAATGTGGAAATGCTACTGAGCATAATATCGTCAAGTTCTCTTGTTTACCATGGCCCAGGACTCTAATGTGGAGTAAAACAAAGTAGAGGTAGCATAGAGTCCTGTTCAAGGACACAGAAATCTATGTTTTGAGATAGCAGAAGGAAAAATCATGGGCCATCTCTACTCTTCGTCTGGCAAACTAATCCAATTGTAGGAACATTGAAGTTCTAATTTCACGATAACAAATGTTAGTGAGTAGCTTAAGATAAAAGTTGCATACTGTACTTAGGCTTATTTAATATCAAAAACTAACATGTGCCAATTTGCAGTTGACTTACAGAAACTTTTTTTCGTTCAGGTGTGCATTGACATCTGCTTTATACAAACAGTAAACATGCATATGTATTTGAGTGTGCTGTTATGCATATCACAAGGTATAAACAGTAAACCTTAGATTGTAACAGTGCTTTTCTTTATTTTGTAATTATCTCCTTGAAAGCATTTTAAGCCATTGTCTTATTGTTACAGAGAATAACAAACTTCTTGTTGCTCTGTTTAGCAGCAATTTCTTATCATTTAGTAACTATTATTTGTAAATCTGTTTTAAGTTGGTAGGGTAAACTTGTATCTTGTTCCTCAAATAGAATGCCTTGCAATTCTTTTCTTACTTTTGAATTTACACACTTATATTATTTGTAAGCTAGTGTTGTTATTTTGAAGATTTATGAAGCCACACCTATTTAATGTTTGCTATTTTGATCACTTCAGTTCTCTTTAAAGGAGAGCTACCAGAGTAATTCAAAGAATATTTCAGAATGATACTTTCTTTTAAGGGCAGGCTGAAGCATTTTAGTAGGTTAATATTATCACTGGTCAAGCATAGCCTTACTTCACAGAGACTTGTTCTTGGTCATAAGGTTGTTCATGGTGCCCATTGGTCTCCTGAATTTATGTAGTTTATTAAACAAAGTAGTAAGTAGAAGGAAAAGAATGCAAGAATGCAAGACTGCAAGACTGCAAGAATGCAAGACTGCAAGAATGCAAGAATGCAAGACTGCAAGAATGCAAGAATGCAAGACTGCAAGAATGCAAGACTGCAAGAATGAAAACGTTCTTTAAAGGGGCAAACAGAGTTTTTCAGAGAAGATTATCCTGTGTACCTGCACCCCATTTTCCCTGCTGAGTTAATTGTTAACCAGAGTTTACATAGAAACATTGAAGAGGTCTTTCAGGTTAGAAGGGATGTTTATTTTGCATAAATTATGGTTGAATGAAAATATCTTAATTTTTGTCAGGTTGAAAGTTCCACTTGAACACTCTTCAAAGCCAATCACAATGTAAGAATGTGGTCACAGATCAGTTTTCTTTAATATAAGTCAATGTACAAATGTTTTGCCGAATTAATTTGAATTAATGTGAAAAATTGTAAAAACAAACTCAAATTTCCCCTTTAATTCCCCATTCATTTTACAAGACTTTGGAATGCTCTCCCTTTGAATTTGTGGGACATTCTGTCTGTAGGTTTTTGCAATAAGACTATCTGATCATTATCTGCATAGTCTATTTAAGTAATGTACAGTATTTTAATAATAATAAAGAGGTTAAAATTGTAGTAGTGATAATTTAAAAGTAATTGCTCTTTCAATTCATCGACTGTGGGATAGTCCAGCTCAAGTATTATTCCTGTGTTTTGTACCCATTTCAAGTTTATGCATTTTTTCAGGGCTCTTTATTAAGTATTGAAATGCTTGGGTCTGTGCAGCTCCCAGTTAATAGTGGACATGAAGGATAACATTTACAATATCCGTAATGTCTCGAAGGCTTGTAAGAAGCAGTTGACCCATACAAATTTATGATTTTTGCCAGGGACAACCAATATTTCCTAGAACTTTGTCCATGGAACAACTACTTACAACTATGCTTGTTTACACAATTCATTTTAGCCTATTTCATGTTAAAACTTACATTTGGAAACAAAATTCTGCACAGCAGGATTTAATGAAAATGTACATTTATTAGTATGAAGATGTACATTCATACAACCCCCTTGGTGACTTTTCAGTACAACTAGACTTGGTTTGCACAATTTGTGATGATATGTTACAGTGGGCCTATATAAATAGGTGGGGCAACCTAAAGTAAAGAGGAACAACCAAATTTTTTTTAACCATTTGTCCCTGGGACAACAGATTTTTACCCTACTGTAATTGCAAGGTCTGGTCTCTTCTGCTCTCTCTCTCTATGTTTGGAACAATAGGTAATTCATGAATACAAAAGGGATTTGTGACTTGTCCTCTGCTACTGAACATCTTCAGTAGGCCAAGTCTGAAGTTTTCTGCTTCTGCCATGTACTGTGGCATTACCAGTCACTAGAAAATGAAAGAGTATTGCCTCTACAGTCATTTTGCAGATCATAGTGTACTCTAATGGTTATCTTTAATAATGCTGTATGAACAAGATGCATTTTGGGAACTCATTGAATTGTTATGATAAAGTTTGTATTCCTGTCTCTGTAGCTAATTTGCATAATTTGTTCTGTATGAAGAGACAAACCCCATAGTCTTATAGCACTGCATTTCTAAACTGGTAGTCTTAACCAGGAATGTAGCTAGCCAAATTTGAGTGCCAGGTAATTGTCTGATCTGGGAAAAGCACCTCACCACACGTCATGGCATCTACCCCTTTTTTAGCCATTAATTTTTCATTTTTTACCTCATTTTACTTTAGAGAGTGAATTTGGGGTTAGTTTAAGGTCTCACTAGTATGCTGGGTATCTCCACTCAGCACTGCCCACTGTAGCTACATCCCTGGTCTTTACATACTGTACTACCTACCCACTATCATACAGTACAGTATATTGGCTTAGAACTCAAGAATATTGTGCAAAGTGCTGCATACAGTAGAATCTTATTTTCTGTGTATCAACTTTGTTATTGAAAAGCTGAATTATACACTAGCAATTGTTCTCTACCCCTGAAATATGTCTTTCCAAATCATGGGGGAATTGCCAAAGGATTTGTTCATACAGTGCCCAAAAGTCTCAGAAAGGATTAAAATTTGATTGTAAGAAAAGACATATACATGAATGCATAAAAATATAAACTGTACCCTGAATTTTGGATTCATGTGAAAACATGGTCATGAGAATGAATCTCGTTTACATGTAGATCAAATAATATGTAAATCCAATAGGTAAATTTTAGTGATCAAATATGCAAAGTTGTTCAGTTTGGGAGGAGTGTGAGTGAAGTGTTCTCATCCCTAAAAAGACTTTATTTCTGGTGAGATGAACTCAAAGTATAAGCTTCCACATGAGAGCCAAATTACATTTCTCTGAATAGGTAATTTTTTTAGTTTGACTTGCTCCCATGTTTCAAAATGCAAAAGTGAAATGTCAGAAAGTTGTGCAAAGTGTGAGTGGGTTGTAATGAAATGGAATTGTTAAAAAAGAAGCTATTTTTATGGTGACTGAAGAATCATCATCATCTGGATTGAAAGAAAACCTTGACAAGTTGTTCTGTATTCTGTATGCTCTATGGTCCTACTTTTAGTCCTTGTGTGTTTTTCTACTTCTCCATGGTTGGTTTGCGGTTCTGGCCTAACGGTTTTATTGTGTTGTTTCTTAGAATGTCCTAAGATAAATTTTGAGTGGGTGACCTAAGAATTTATATACTCACCTCATGGGTATGTGTCTGAAAGAAAGCTGAAAGGCAGAAACAGAAATGTCAGTGTGAGACCAGCTGGTAAAATTGTTTTGCAATAGATCAAGTGAATCAAAAGCCAAACTTGTGCTCTGTTGGGAAAAGGATGAAGAGGGAGAAAGAGAAGGAGAAGTACTGCTCAGAAATATCACACAAGCCTTTGAATCAATTCTATGTTGCTATGTGAGACAATATTAAATTATTTTGCATAGTACATGACATGTTTTTCTTGCATAATACATGTTTGTCAATTTTTACATTGCTCCTTTCCTAGTGTTTCCAGTGGAATAGTTCAGCAGGGTAAATGCTGTGATTGTGAGGTTTTTTTTTCCAGTGCAAAATATGTAGCTGGAAAACAGATTTTTTTCAGCTCAGCCAGCTGTATTACAAAGAATTAGCTGTTTTACTTGTCACTATGGTTTAAAAGATTGCACAAATTTGTACATGTTGCTGTTGGCATTGCTATTCTGTGGTTGCTTACAACTGAATATATTGCAAAGCAAAAAGTATGCCTTTAGTTTTAGGAAAAGGCATATCACTGCAATTTATATTCAGCAAAGCAGTCAATTTTCATAATTTACAACATACGTGAGATAGAGTGTACAGTATTGCATGTAGCTGCATGCATCGTTTTCCACCAAAATGGTGTCGGCATGACGTCAATACGTAAGGTCCATTGCACTGCTACATAAACTTTGTTTGTGTTTGTTCCACCCACAGTGCAGTAGTAAGCTTTCTATTGTCAGTTTTTCTAATGATATACAAATATCTATTGAGGTAATCAGTAACTGACGACCAGGAACTTTGTCTTTTTTTTAACCAGTATGTCATCATTGTCTCTTCCTTTATTTGTTTGAATCCTACAGTTTCACCTACGAATAATGTTCAATGTGCTAAGTATTGTTCTGAGTGGCACAGGATGTGTAGCAAATATGGTAATGAAAGCAAGCCTGAATCATTTCCTTTAGATCTTAAAAAATTGCCATGTGTACTGTTTAAGTTTGCATGTTCATCAATGACTGAGGTAAATAACACATTGACACACATAGATATTACATTAGGAGGCAGATAATGAAAAGGAAATTGACTTATCAGAGTACCATGGCTTGAAATATGTAACAGTTTATTACTAATAGTGCACACTTGTATAAACTTAAATTCCACTGTCCAGAAGAGCATGAGCCTGAGATCAAACCTCAAAATGCTCATTGAGCAGTTAGTAAACTAAGATCCAGATTTATGTAATATTGGTCACTAGCCCAGGGAGGGGGGGGGGAGGGTTCTAAACAAGTCCCTGGCTTGTTGACTTATATTTTTTTAAATCTTGAAGAAGTTGTAATGTCCATTTTTTCATAAATTTTTCTCATGCTGTAGGGAGGGGGGGTCTAAACTAGTCCCTGGCTTGTTGACTTACATTTTTGGAGTCTAGTTAAAGTTGTAATGTCCATTTTGTCACTATTTTTTCTAATGCTGTACATTTCGCTGAAATTGAAAGCCTTTTTTGACCCTTTGGGGGCATATTGAATTAAATACATTCAAAGTGTACATGAACTGTATGTCAACTTCTCAAATGTAACTAGATGGGCCAATGCCATGCTGATATTTTGGCTAGTGATTTGCTCACTTCAGTCAGTTGTCACCAAGCAACCAAACCAAACCAAGCAACATTTTTGGAGGATAGCAAAATTCTCAATTGGTTCTGTTTTTTGTTATTCTTTTATTGACAATAAATTGTCACAAAAGTGTTGAGGATGTAGAGAAAGTGTTCTGATTAAACAATTAGGAAGAGCTTGTGTGCTGAGTGCTCATCAGGAAACCTTTAAGAAGAAAACACCCAATGGGCTAGGGGTTTTATAGAACATGTTTGTGGTATTTGCTGCCTGTTATGGGAAGTGACTAAAGGAAGGAATTGCACAAACAAAATAAGCAGAAAAGTGCCTGCACAATTTTGGAACCCAGGTACCAAAATTCTCAATTGGCTCAGCTCTTTGACTGACAGGTAATTCAAACAATGTAGAGTACCAAAGCTTATATTACACAGCATGAATGGTACTGAGAGTGTTTTGATTATATAAATTGAGTTTTTCTATACTCACATAGAAGCAATAAACTGAGATTGTATCTGGATGAGGATGAATTTCAGACAGTTGTGGGAGGGGCTTAAGTAAGGTTAGGAGAATTACTGTTTGGGGTGAGAGAACTGGGCCTTTAATGATCCAACACACATGAGTTTTGAAAAATAAGGATTAATGCAGATCATAAATATTCAACAAAAAACCATTACCATTCCATGTGACTACTCAATTAAGAAGGAAACTCTACAGTGTTTAAGTGAGAATACTTGCAAAACACTTTGAATATTGAAACTATGAAATCATCAGTTAAGAAATAACTCCATATGAGGCCCATGAATGTATTAAATGAAATTATCCCCTGGTGTTTACACCAGAGAGGTGTATATATGTTACTCCTGTCTGGAAGGTTACATATCTGACATACTACACTCAGCTTTAGTTTATATGCTGATCCAACCATGTCAGGAAATGATTCATGATACATTGAGGTAAATAATCTGTCAATCACTTTTTAATATTTGTTTTGATTGTTTATATACATTGTTTAATTACGATAGAAAAAACATGAGTTTGTGAAGTACTGATCTATATTTTGACAACAACAGAACTCATTTTTAGATAAGTTTATATGTCAGAATTCTAAAAGGACTATCCATCCTCAGAAATACAGTTGACAAGCTGAGGCCATAGAGACCTGCTTACAGTATAAGTTGCAGTGGGATACTATTATGTTTGTAATATATGCATATTGTGTGACTAACTATTCAGATATGTCTCATCCATTCAAAATCTTTGACCTTGTCTTGCATGAAAAAATTTATAAAGTAATTTTACAAAGGGCAACTTACGCAAGTGAAGTTGTTCGTGACATAGCAATGACACAAAAAAGTCAAGAGTGCAAAACGGTTTCAGAAACCGCTTTATGAGTTTTCCTTTTAGGCTTGAAGTCAAGGATAATAAGGACAAACAGTTCAAGAGATTGTATTAATAGTACAGCACTTAGTTTTTTGTGGTTCAAGTAGTGCTTATCTAGATTGGGAAGTTGAATGCATATTCCTGTAAATGCACTTTGCCACAGAAACTTGTTTTGTGACTGTGTGTTTTGATGGATGCAACAGCTGATCATGGCATTTTGAAATTATTATAGTTAATTTGAAATCCCCTACAGCCAACTTCTACATAGTGTTCATGGGAGGTTCTGTTTTAAAAACCCTATATTACAATTTGTCAATTTTGCAAACTAGCAAAATTATTTCATGGCATTTCACAGTGAAAATGATGACCTTCTGATATCAGATATGTGTGTAAATTCATATGCATATAAGTTGTGAGTGCTTACTGTTATTTATGGTTCAGAATGATAGTAACTTTATTGAAAGGTACTAAGTATGTCACGATTTCCATTAGTTAATCAGTCAGATGACTTATTATGGCTCACTTTCTAACCCATTGTTTTTGAGACAGGCTTGCCACATCCTTCTCTCCAGGTGTAGCCCACTGGGTTTTCGCTTCTACATCATTGCCTATGCCAAGCACAAAACACAATGCAGGGTAACTAGGCAGTTGGGAAAAGGGAAAATACTGGGAAAAAGTTTGGAATTTTTTTATGGTCGGAAAAGTCTTAAAAATTGTGTGTTTGGTCGTGAAAATTGCTGTTTTGGTATGGAAAATTTAACAGTCTGTAATTTTACATCCTTGTATTGAGCTTACGAAGCATGAATTCCCAGCGTCTCATTTTTTCTGTAGGGAAGCATGGCCAAAGTTGTTATTATCAGTACTGCAGAGGAAAGAATCTGCCGTGAATGCCCAACTTCATCAGCTCAACAGAATTTGGCCTTACACTCAGTACGTAACTTCAAGTTATGTATCAATGTCCATAGTACACAGCTCTGCTGCACCTTCAAAGCCCTATTTTGACCAGAACTGTCCCAACTGGCCCTCAGTGTTTTACTTTGAATCACAAGATTAGGCTAGGTTTGATACATCTCCATACGTATATGTACAAGTTTGTTAGGGTAGGATAGGAGCCTTGCAACTTACACTGAAGAAAAAAGTATTATACAGAGAAATTATGCAAGAAAATTTTTCCAAACCATTAAACAGGGATTAGTTTTAAAGTATTTTACACATGTGTTAAAACTATATTATGTCATTCACATAATTTTGGAGGCATTCACATTTAAATTTGATCAAAGCTACCTTGAGACTGAAACATCTACACAGCATAGTGAGTAAGCCCACAGGTATTGTTGAATTAAACTTTTAAAGGACTCAAAGGGATTGTAGACACAGATTTTGGACAACATTCTGAGGGTTGACCCTTGTTCAGTCAGAGTTAAGCAGTTGACCACCTGTCATAATGATATTGATTAGTGACCTAATTATTTGTTCTGGAAGTTTGAGGCCAAAGTCCCATATATGGGTGGTCTAAGGCCCATTGTATGAAATCCACATTGTAGCTTTCTAAGAACAACAGAATAACAAGTGGAGATGACAAAACAGATTGTCATACATAGTCAAAACATCATTTTAATTGGTTTGGGGTTATTTTATTTGGCCTACCTAGATATAATTTTGATGAGATTTAGCAACACACCATGATGATGTGTTATATAGCCCAGTTTCAGTCACTAACTCAGCAAAAAGTTCAAATCTCAAATTGACCTCCAAGCGTGGCCCATGTCCAAGCATGTTTTCCCTTTTGTCGCCTCTTACGCAATGCAGGAAATACTGTGAGCATTTTCTACAACACTCAGCAAACAGGGGGCCAACCATGAAGGAACTTGCTAGGTTTTGTAGCGCCGCCGACCTGCCAGTGGTAGGGCAGGTCATAACGGTTTTTCATGTGCATATTATGGATGATTAAGTGTGGGACAGACTACTCACCACACATGACCAAGTCATGAGACCGAAGTTATTCACGTGGGACAGTATATAAATTTAGGCCTACGTGTAGAATATGGTTACAAGGCCTATATGCCCCATTGTGGGTGTGCATATTTGTTAACTTCAGTATGGACCATAGATGATAATTTTAATTTGGAAAAACTATGGAAAAAGTCATGAAAAAGTCTTTAATTTCATTCACCAAAAAGTGTAGAAACCCTGACAATGGCATGTAAGGTGTTCTTCTGTATGACCTGACCAGTAGTTGCACTCCAGGAATCTGGAAGACTGCTTGTCTTTCCACTTTCTCTGAAATCATTATTCTTTTGTAGCTTGTGTACATGTACAAAACTTATATTTTGTAATACAATGTTGCAGAAGTTTTCATGAAGGGTTATAATACTTTGGTTTCTTCTATGTTATTATGAATTCTTCCTTCAGTTGGTCAAGGTGATTCTAAGATGTCAGATACTGCATTTGCCTCACCATCCATGGCACCACACTCTAAGAAGGTGCTAAAGCAGATGTGTAGGAACTGGGTAGTGTCTGTTTGATGTGTGAGCATTTAAACATGAAAAACAGACATTTTGGTTTCTCAAACAGAAATGTATGTCCTTGTTTATAGATCTGAACTGGCAAAATAAATGAAGGATTGTGTATTTTAGTGTTGGCTTAAACTATGGTTTGTCCACTTCACTTTATTATCATGGTACCAAAGAACTATGTATCACTTTACTGAAGAACCTGTACAAACAGTACTGTTCACTGTTTGAAGCCAGTACTTTGTTTCACTGAAATTGGTTTTGATGACTCGGAGCAAAGCAAGATCATTTCCAACATGGACAACTGTTCATTCTACTTCTACAAGAATAATGACTTTCTGGATATAAAAAAGATCTTCAAGGGGTTTAAGACTTTGAAGATGGTATCTTTGACTAAAGAAACATTTTTACCCTCTGTTGGTATGTTTCTATAAAGCTTCTTGGAACATAGATGTAAAGGTATCAACCAAGTTTCAAAGGAGTCTCAGAAAGTACACAAGAAGAGTAAAAGTTTACAGAAGAAAGGGGTACTCGTAGTATTAGCAGTTTGAAAAAGAGGATGAACTCATTAGGAAGCATTGTGCAGTTCATTTTTGATTGATAGTGCAGTTGCTTAGAATGCATTACCTCAATCAGCATTTGATTTATATGCATTATATTTCCTTTACAAAGCACAGGATTTGTAAAATTTTCTAAGGTTACCATGGTTAATCAATAGTGAATGCAAAATTCCAAATAGCAGAATAAATAATCTAAACACTTTAGTAAGTTTTCACGAAAAGCATGTTTTTAGGCCTCAGCCCATTTGTTACATGTGCACAATGAAAGTCTGCCTATAGTGTGTATGAATGACATTGAATTTACCCTGACCAAGGATTTTTGAGTCTCATTGTACACTAAATTATTCAGGGTTCAGAGGGTGTGCTTTGCAAAGCCATTTTTATCAGGTCAGTTGCTTTTCAAATATTTCATCAGTTCAAGTCATTTTGATTCCATCCATTCCTAAAGGTAATATTTCAGATTTAAATAAAACCCTTGGATACCCTGGGTGAAATGATCTCCACCTTTATTTTGTCAAGTCATCATTCTTCTTTTAAAAAAAGTACCCAGTCCTTTGTACTTATGCGAATTACTTACCTGGTTTGAAGTGAACCTGTTTACATAATGCATTGATGGAATGTACTCTCCAAGAATTAAGGTTTAGACGACTGAATTCTTGACTGTGCCTTATTTAATGCTCACCTCGTTTTTGGTGCTTAATATTTGTTGAATGCACGATATTTTTGGGTTATATTTTTAGCTCAAAAAGTAGTAGAAAGTCTCCTGGCCTACTTTGTTGAATTGGCCATACCATAAATGGAATCTAATAGATCTCAAACTGTTACATCCTGTTAAAAGTGCTGTATATGCCAACCTTTTTTTCTGGGTCTCCTTTCAAAATATACAAAGAGTAATGTGCTAATTAAAGGGCACCTCAAGTCAAAAAATTACAAAATATATATGTAACAGCATGAAAAAATGAATTCTAACGGTCCAACACCAATCATCATGGAACATTCTTTGGCAGAGATATAAAATCTTGCAGTTTATTCACTCAAATTAAAATGGTACAATGCACAATAATTTGTGATATCGTTGTACTACTCAAACTAAAATATTTGTAATTCTTTGTTTTTCTGAAAGTTACTGTACCTTGTACCAAAGTGTAATAGCACCCTTACTCTTATGGGGTGATATAATTAATTTAGCTCCCTCTGTGCAACATGCGATGCAAGCAAACAGGAAAGTGTTCAAGGTCTTAATAACATCTTTAAATTTGAAGGGAAACAAGGCAGGTGATGCGAGTTGTACAACAAGAAAGTCACAAATTCCTGTGCAATGGAGTAATTCATTTTAAGTGAATAAATTTCAACATTTTATAACTCAGCTTAGGAATGTCATATGAAAATGGGTGTTAAACTGTTAAAATTCATTTTCCATGCTTTTTAATATATATTTTTGAATTTTTTTTACTTGAGGTACACTTTAACAACATTTTTAAATGGCAAAACTGGCACAAGTATCCAAATATGGTCATTGCAGAAGCACCATGTAGCATGATAGTGTCTATACATTTATCATGAGTTTTAAATGTCTATGTCTGTCCAATACAAATCTCAGATAAACCCTGCTGTATAATTTGTAGGGTTTGTCATAACTTGGTGCTGAGATATTTTTAATATCCTTTTCTTGTATTAAGGATTAAAATGTTGTAGATTTTTGAATTGTAAGGATAGTAATGTCACTCACATTATAACATGAGCTTCTCTATAGCATGCAAAATATTTTCAGTTAAAGAGAATTTATCAATCCCAGAAAAGCTGAGAAGCTGACACATGTCATTGTGAACAGTCCAAATTTGAAGAACCCAATAGAAAATAAAAATGATAGTAGTATTAATTAAAGTATTAGTTAATTTATTGTCACATAGTAAGATGATAAGACATGAAATTGTTTAAATACTTCTTCAGCTAATGTACATGACATCTGCTGATGTCATATTAGGGGGTGGGGTTGTGGATAAGGGAAAAGCCTCCTGGCTTCCAAACTTTTTCTAGCTGTGGTAAGATAAGTTTAATAGAGATGACAGTGTAACTCTCTTTTGAAACAAAGATTTGTCTTTGACAAGGGAGGACTTTCCCACCAATCTTCCAGTCCCTTTTCATGTAAATTGCAACTGTTTTTATATGCTAATGTGAAAAATAAAGTAAAACTTTAACCAATGGTGTACAATATTTTACTACTTCATATCTTCATGTTTTACTGTAAGTGTGTGGGTATTTATTTCTGATACCCTCCCTATTTTTAGGTTCCTATGCATTTGCATATAACCTATTAAATGTAAAATTTCTCTGTATTCTTTTTAGGTCAATACACTGCAACTTTTATTCACAACCTATTGTGCTACAATTAGGGTTGGCTGAATAAACATCAATCAGTTAATCAATCAACCAATCAAATTGTTTTGAGGTTTCCTTCAGTGTTTTAGGTTGAAATAGTAGAAGCAAGAGTTGTATCCTGTAGGATGAAAATCATGCCATAGTTGTGTGAGTGAACAAATAAATGAGTTGGTTTTCAATATTCAAGAAAATTACTAAAAGGTCCTGTAGAATGGCCTCAGTTTCCCTTTTATGCCCATAAATGCTTCAACTTTTTAGAAAGAAAACTTAAAAACTTGTCCCATGCAAAATTATTAACTGAAAAGGGTACCTCAAGACTGGAATTTCAGAAATATATATTCGTCCAGCTGCCGTTTGTCATAGCCTTTACCATTGGTGTGATATTAAATGTTGAAATTAATTCGTGTAAATATTCCATGTGCAGTAATTTGTGATTTCCTTGTTGTTGTACAACTCATCATACCTCTGAAGTGAAAAATGTTTTTATGACCTTCAACATTTTCTGTTGCTTGCATAGCAGGTTGTACAGCTAGAGGACTTAGTTAAAATGAATGACATCACTCTATAAGGGTGAGAGTGCTATCACACACTGATGCAAGGTACAGTAACTTTCAGAAAAACAAAGAAATACCAAGACTGTAATTTGAGTGCTACAACAATGACATAACAAATTAGTGAATTTTGAGGTGTGCAAATGGGGTGGCACGTCATCACATGCCTGAAATCACTGTGAGGAGAGTGATTTTTACACTCTTTGATGAAGAATGTCAACCCATAAATCTATTAAAGTATTATAAAATAGCAATATACCATTTGAAATTGAGTGAATGAACTTCAAACTACATCTCAGCTCAAGAATGTCATATGAAGATGGGAGTTTCACTGTTTGAATTGATATTTCATGCTCTTCATTTATAATTTTTAAATTTAGACTTGAGGTACACTTAATCAAATGCACCCATAACAAATGGCTGTTCCTGACCTTGTTTTACTTTCACATAAATTACAGTGTTTCATTCCCTCTCATTATACGTTTGTACCATACATTTTCTAAGCAATCCCTTCCGTTGCCTTCAGATATCTTTTTAAGACCTCGTTTCCCCTGACATTTCAGGTTCACCTGAATTTGAGTCAGCAGCTTAACAAGCTGCCTCCGCAGTGCTTTTATACAGGACCACTGGAGCATAAACTGTGAACCATTGTTAGTCCTGTTGTGTCTTGAAATAAACTCTTGTATTCAGATAAAGCTTGGACCAAGCATGGTTGTAAAGGTTTTCATTTCTTTCAAAGTTCATTGCTTTGGAAACATGGTTTTAGTATCAGACTGGCTTTAATAGAGGGATGGATTAAAAGACAAGCCTTGGAATATCCACAAGTCTACAGGAGGGAATTTACCCAGTGCTCTACTCGCTTACATTCTGAAAGAAATTGGAAATTGATATAGTACTCAGTACTACAGTTCCACATCTATCATATACATAAGTACATGCATACATAAGTGAAGAGCTATTTTAAATGTTGGACTTCCCTTTATTGTTTCAGAAAAAGTATTCATTGTAAGTATAACATGGGTTTGTTTACATATAACCTGGGATTTGTGTGTTTTGTTAGGATGTTTATATATGTTGTTCATGAGTATATATGTAGTGTGTATGTATATTGCTATGAATAAAACATTTACTTGCTTTCTCAATATGCTGTTGAAGAACTCGGTTCATTTTTATCGAACCTTAGTATTGTACATAGTGAAATAACCATGTAGGCAGCCAAAGGTTTGGTTTGTCTCTTCTCATCTAAAATTCAGCAAATTAAATATGGTTTGCTCACTTCCAGATTACAAACGTTCTGTCCAGTGGTATTTCATAAATTTTTGCTGATATTGCCTGTTGTAGACTTCATTATTTTGTTTTGTTTTGTGAATTTTCATTTTTATAACACTTAAAACCTGTATTTTATGGCAGATATTTTTTAATTTGGTTTACAAATACTGCATATTGATGTATGAAAACTCAGTTCCTAGATACAAATAAGATTTGTATTTTGTGTGCTTTTTCATCTTCATTTGGATTTTTTTTGGAATTCTGGGTTTTTAATGATTATATTAATGATGTGTCTGTATTACAGACACTTCTGTCTGCCTGTTTGTCTTCTTAATATTTGAAATCCATGCATTGTACAGGAGTGGAAACATGCTGGAAGACCTTTTGTTTTAAAAGAGCATGCCCAGTCACTTTGGTGAAATGATGGTTGCAAATATTCCTTAACCCTTTACCGTTGTTTGGGTCCTTTTGGACCCATGCGGAGAGCTCGGCTGTCACACATCTTTACTGTTTCACGTGGAACTCGAAAGTGCGAGTAGCTACCCGAAAATTCGGCCACAAGAGCGAGAGAGACAATAGTTTAAGGTCACAGGGTCAGTGGCCTACGGAAGCCGATGCGGGGCGGGCTATGTCCGCTTTTCCGCCCAATCCCGAGGCGCGCAAATATGCCCCGATCGGAGCACAACGGTTAAGGGTTAAGCTAAAATATCTGCATTACTCGGCCAAAGGTTTACGTGCACACACGCAGAGACAGTGGCATCAGCTTTGCAGCAAACACACTCCACAGGTCTAGTTTAACCCTTTAACGTTGTTTGGGTCCTTTTGGACCCATGCGGAGAGCTCGGCTGTCACACATCTTTACTGTTTCAGGCGGAGCTGGAAACTGCGAGTAGCTACCCGAAAATTCGGCCACAAGAGCGAGAGAGACAATAGTTTAAGGTCACGGGGTCAATGGCCTACGGAAGCCGATGCGGGGCGGGCTACGTCCGCTTTTCCGCCCAATCCCGAGGCGCGCAAATATGCCCCGATCGGAGCACAACGGTAAAGGGTTAACTTTTTTAAGTACACCCCTTTTTCATTTGTGTGTATTTTAAGTCTACTGGCACATTTTTAAATTGTGCAGTACTTGAACTTTTTCACTGTGAAAATTGTGTTCTAGTTAAGAAATTCCCTGGTGCAAAGTATGTTCTCATTACATTTATATGCATATTGCAGTTGTACACAATACTGTACACCACATACATCGTTGCAAGTGATCATTATAACACAAAGTGAGAAATATGCTGGTCTTATGATTGTATGCACTGTCAGCAAAATGTACCCTGTATCAACGTATTACATGTAGAATTGAATACACTCCATTAAGATTCTTGCAGGTTATAGTATATTCCATGCATGACACATGTCTGCCTCGCAAGGCCATTGTCTCAAAGACAATTTTGCTGGAATAAAAAATGCAGGCAAGTTAGGTTGTGTTTATACCTGACATACATTTATAATGGCAACACTCTGCAGTATACTTCCATACAGAACATAATTCTGTAGACCAAATTACTGGAAGAAAGATGAAAAAATATTTGTTGTTTCTTTGGCTTAATAGTACAAAGTCATAGGTTAATAATTTTGAATTCATTATGTATAAACATAAAATTTGTTATCCTGCTTTTCTTCTTCAGATTCACAAAATTTGTTGGCACCAGTTAAGTTGGGAGAAAACTGAAATCAAAAGCACCATAACAATGGAACCATGAAAAAAACAGAAAACTTTTACAAGTAATAACCTTTGAGAGCAGGAGAGATTTTAGTTGTGACGGCCACAGGCAAAATGAAGAAGATGAATTTCCGGGATCAGATCAACCTTCTGACGTCCTGGTTCAAGGATTGGAGTGAATGCGAGCAAACAGTTGCTCTCTACACGTTACTTAAAAGAGTGAATGCCAGTCAGGCCAGGTTTTTAGATCTTGTACTGGAGCAGACATTGGCAGAATCAGAAGAGTACATTCAACTGGAAAGAGAAGCTAATAATCCAGGTAGGCTATTTTTAGAAATCAATTCATCATACAGAGGTTTTCACTAGGACTGGAGGGTATTGGTACCATACTGTGCCAAATCAAAATTTTGATCTTTATTTTATGTTCTGCTGAAAGGATACAGTGACAAAGAGTACACTCATGTGCATACCAAGACAAAAAAAGAAAAAAAAAACATAATAAAAAATGTAAACATTAATAATGCTTTAGGCAATGCTTGATTTGTTGTTTTTAATACTGCAAATACATCATAAGTCTGCTTCCTTCATATCAAGCAGAGGAAACACACACTTATTGTATTTTTACACAGAATGCCATTAAATTTTCATGCTATCGGCCACTAGCCAAGTGTTGTGGAAGAAGGTATGTAAAAAGGAAGTTTTGAAGTATTAAAATGTCATATCACTTGTAAATGAGGCAGTCTTCAAAGAAATGTCATACATCCTGATGTTATCTGCAAATTATGTTGAAAACAGAATGAAAAGCCCTATGCGTTTTCTTCTCCTTAGTAATTAAAATAGAGTGTGCAAAGTATGTTACTGATGCTGTGCTTCTTGTGACCCTAATGAACAGGAAGATTGTTTTCAGAATGAGTGATGCAGTATCATTTAAATCTGAAGAGCTTTTTTTCTTTAAATGTTTCCTTGACTTTCACAAGTCAATGTGAGTATTACCTTTCCTATCCATACATCCTGGCGCAAGTCAACAAAGTTGTAAATTTTTCGTAATTTACAATCTGTGACACAACCTTGTATGCTGTAGTACTGTCTTCTAGGCAATTATTCTCTTCCATGACCACCAATCATGGAATTAAGAAAGGGTTCAGGTTGATTAGCCCCTGAAGCATGGAGAAATAACAAAATAGCCTTCAAAATGGATTCACAAGGGTTAAATATCCCATGTAAGCCTATGTAGTGATGGGCAATGTGATGCCTGCCTACCAGCATGACCAACAGTTGCCAGACTACTGGCGGGCACAAAATTCAATGATAAATCATAGAAATTATCTGAAAAATTGTGAAAATAAACACATCTTGTTGAATTATAAAATAACCCAAATTTTCATTTGGTGCAAAATGGGAAATTCATCTAACCAATAATGCTCTTTACAAAAATTTTTTGTGGGGGGAACAAGGGACACTAACGACTGACCCTGTTTTTTGTACACACACTTTTACAACAAACAAAAGCAATACAAAGCAATACAGCCACCACTCTGAATCCTCTGGCTAAACCTTGAGTGACACCTGTTGAGTGCCTCTGGTCTGTGGGATATGAGCAAAAATGACTTTTCTTGGCAGCCATTTTGAATTTCAAAATGGCTGCCACAGCAGAATGATTCAGTTTGATGGATTCCTTGACCTTTAAAACAGGGGAAAGTTAGTTATTACACTATATGTGCCTTTGCAAAAAGTGAAAGGTGACCATTTTGGAAAATGGTGGAAATGCAAGGTTCATCCCAATATTTTCCACTAACATATAGAGCATATTGTTTAGAAGGGTCACTGAATTAAATGATCCCACTCATAGTATCTAGGGGGATGCATGGTGGGTGATCCTCAGTCCACAGGTCTAAAAGGTCTGTCTGGATCTTAATTGTATAATTGTATAATTATATAGGCATGTTGTGTGACAAACTTTATACCTTGTGGGGACTTTTATTGACAGCACTGATAGACTCATAGTTGTAGGAAGTGTTCATTGTGAAGCTGCCTGTACATAAACAATGTCCTGACTTGCTGTATAGAACTTCCTTTTGAAAGAACTTAGCAGGACAGTATTTATGTGAAGCCAAGTGTTATTCACTGCATGTAAAACTTAAGTACACAATATACTTGTACACTAGTATATATTGGCTAAGGGATTTCCCATTGTCATACATGATGTCATGACTTTACTGTTACAGTAGATGCACTTTGTCAAATTGCACTTTCGACACAAATAAAACGTTGTCTATGAAAGGAATAATGCTTTGCAACAGTAGAAGGTTTAATACACTTTCACTTCTGCCATAAAAGCTTTAATGAGAATATGCCTTGTATAAAGGTAACGCATTCCATTACACATGACCTTCCTTTATTTTGAACACTAAGTGAGAAATTGATGAAGCTTGATTCTAACCTGGGTTATTTCAAATACAGGTCATGAAGAGAACTATATTTCTTATCTATCATATTATGGTACAGTATGAAATCAGATTTGCCTTAGCTCTTTATATAGTTCAAAGCTTAAAACAATCTACCATAGCGAAGTTAGTAGGATGGAATTTAAAAAAACACTAACATGAATGCATAGTGTCAGCTACTGTAGATGACAAGTAGTGTTTGCACGGGTACTAAAAATTAGGACCCGGGTACCCGATCGCCATGCCCGTCCAGTACCCGGGTTACCCGGTGTTACATACGGTGACTAAAAGATATGAGCATTTTGTAAGGCATACTCCATAAGACATGCATGGTAACATTAACATCTGTATTGGATAGGTATAGCGATCACAGTTCCCAAGTTCAAAAACATTTGATTTGTTAGAAGGTTTAATCGTCTCGTTTTGTTTTAGATCAAAATGACAAGTAAAAAAAAAACGTAGCAGAAAACAGTCAAATAAGAAAATTATACTTCCCAAGGCCTATATTAATTTGATATTGAATTTTGGGACGCTTTCCTACTCGAAAAGCCAGCATAGTAAGAGCTCGAAGCTTCTCCTTTTAAACCACTGAGCCCTGTATTATGGTATTCTCTTGCACGTCAAAAATTACTGATTGTAAACAAACGACGTCATCTTTGTGAACTTCCCTCATACTACTTTGCAATGTGCGTTGGAATTATCGCTAATGGGGTATGTACGTTCTTACGTAGCTAGCCTCGTGTCGACATCCAGGCACGGTAACATAACTTTCACACATAAACTTCGTAGTCTGCTCAAGCGCCATTTTGGGGCAAAATAACGTAATATATACTGGCCTATTTTAAAAAAAAATTTTGTGAATGTTTACGGTGTTATTACATTGATGTCGTTTTACTTTGCAGATAGCGGCAAGGTGTTGATTTGCGTAAAACTGACACCTTTAACCATTAAGAAATATTCGAGGATTATACTCGAGGTGGCATACCGTATTGATAATAAGATCGTATATACATGCAAGGCTCAGTTTACCTAGCATGCTGAACGTTACGGACACTGTCTTTGCGACCTGGGGGGGGGGGTGATACAGTATGTCTTGCTATGTCTGCGTGAAACAGTACGATGTGATTTTGAATCGGCCGTCAGATAGCTTGCTTGTGAGTAAGTTTATAAGCGATATACATGTGATATGTGAGAAGTTACCCACTACATGACGATAGCGAGAAGTTACCCACTACATGACGACGCTGATAAAAATTTCAACTTCAGAAAGGAAGTACAGACAACTATCAAACTTACACATAATTTCTAGGGGCTCTCTTCATTCTCAGTCTCGGAGAATGTTTACCAAATTGGCAAAATAGTTTAGTCTATTACCGTGGGCAATGGCGTAAATGGGATGATCCTTTTGCATGCATTTTTTTTTAAGATTCGGGTAGTAGATTTGGAACCGGGTAATACGATGGCGGGGGGGTACCCGGGTTACCTGTGCAAACACTAATGACAAGGCAGGGTTCAAACATGAAATATGGTTCAAGTTCACATTTGGTTTCTAGTGTGTTGCAAAAACCTTCAAGTCTTATCCTTTTGTGACCCTTTTCCCGGGAAGGGGGGGCATATTCTGCTAGAAGCAACCCACAGGGGGAATGGTATGGCAAAGGCACCAGTCAAATTGCAAGTAGACAGCTTGAAAGGGTGCCATTAGAGGTAGTGGTAAACCAGGACCTCTATAGTAAGTGAAATAAAATGGGAGCATGACAGTGCTTTTTGGTGTATGAAAGGATGAAAGGTAAGGTTCAGCTCTGATATTTTCCCCAAACACACACCATAAAAAAAAAAAAAAAAAAAAAAAAGAAAAAAGAAAAGAAAGATTCTACCATTAGCCACTTTTATTCTGTAAGTGGTACCACCTTATTAAAGGGACATATTGAGTAGGTAACTCCACAAGAACTTTGGAGGGAGTTCCTACTGTATGACAATGCAAGTATTAATTAGAATAATAAGTCAAGTTTTACTATCTACAGTTCAGCAAAAAGTTAAACTTTTGAGCTTGTGTGTATCCTGGCTTTTAAACATTTTACATCTTGATTTAAAAAAGTGTCTGTGCGGTAGTGACCGTACTGTTCTGGTCAACTGGTAACAAAACATTTGAGCTCTGCCCCAGCTGTGCAACATAAAGTTATGTGTGTTAACATACCTCTATTAGCTGAAACATGTACTGTAAATGTTACCCATTGACCGTTCTCCTATTGCTAATTAAGTAAAACTCCTTGAAGAACCTTTGAAGTGGTCTATTGTCACAAAACTGCTTTACAGTGTGCATGTACTTTAATATGCATGTTTAAAACATTATAGAGAGATTCTTCAAAATGAAAAAGGCATTTATCTGTACATTCCAACAAAAATTTGCATTTACATGGGATGCTGAAAATTTTGCATAACTGGTGTGAAAAGAGGATTTTACTTTGTACAATTTTTAATTCAAAGCCATCCCAGTAGTAATCATAGCAATTTAAAGTGTTATGCATCTTCTAAGGTCAAGAAGTAAAGGTTATGTATAAGTTTAGTACACTTTAAGCCTAGTAGTTGTCAGAGGCCACTTAACATTAACAAGAAAACCACTTATATGCATATAATCATTTAAAGGCCTAGTTCCCTCACCCTAAACAGTACCAATTCTCCTGACCTTCTTACTTAAGCCCCTCCCACAATTATCTGAAATTCATCCTCATTCAGACACAATCTCAGTTTATTGCTTCAGGGCTAGTATAGAAAAACTCAATTTATATAATCAAAACACTCTCAGTATTGTTTATACTGTGCAGTAAAAGCTTTGGCACTCTGCATTGTTTGAATTAGCTGTCAATCAAAGAGCTGAGCCAATTGAGAATTTCGGTACCCAGATCCCAAAATTGTAGTTTGGGGTGAGAGGTTTGGTCTTTTAAGTGGAATCGTGTGCTAAATGCTTGTGAACTTTACAGTAGTTAACTTCATAGGGCCAAAATACAGGGAGGTTACAGCAATTAGTGCAACTAATTTGCAAAAGCTTGAGGAGTTGTTTTGGTACCAGGAATCAGGGTTTCCATCAAGCAAATGTGAGGGTAGGGAGATTTACCCCCACTTCCAAAAGAAGGACTGTTACATTTCCCCTTCCTATTTCCATAAACATAAAAAAAATGTCAGTATCTTGGTTTCTCATGAAAGAAGAAGGCACCTTCACAGCAATGACTGAAATTAATAGCCTTTGAAACCCTTAAAAGTGGGGTTTAAGGTCACAAAAGGATTTGGTACAGTATGTTAGAGGGGTACTTCTTTTGAGTATTTTGGTGAAATTTGAATTGAAATCCGATGTGTAGTTCTCAAGATATGAACACGTTAAGTTTCCATGTTTTTAACAAAAAGTGAACTTTTAGCAATCACATATGACATCATATCCCGACATTAGTGTACTGTGTTTTGTTTTTGTTTAAATTTAAGAGTTGATTTTCTCCTCAACAATCCCATATTGTTAAAATGTGATTGCATGTGGCATGAGAACTTTATTAGAAAATTTGTGCCATGAAAAATCAGCACTCAAACTGGGCGATAGAGTTTCAAACTGGGTAATTCTTTGACGACATCCGACCGCAAGAAACTAAATGACCTTGGCTGGTGTAACGTCGTAAACCCTAGTAGAAGCAGACTGGGAGTCCACTGAACACCACAATCGGTCTGAAAACATTACATCTTAGTCATTTACATGCAAAAATGTGAAATCTCTGGAATTCGTAGTACCATTTTGATCAGTTACCTGTCTTGATTCGTACAAAAATGACAAAATGAGGAATTAAAAAGAATAAATCTCATCGAGGTCTGTTGGCTTGCAAAATCTGGCATATTTGCTTTGAAATGTGATCATTATTTTCACTAAATGTTAACTGATTTTTTCGTTTCAAGGTTTAAATTTAGTGTCAACTTGTTACGAGATTTTCGTTTTAATGATTAAAAATGCAAAAATTAAGAAAATTTAGGTCAACTCTATCAAGCGCAGTAACGTACTCTCCGACCATGTAAACCACAAGAGTTCACCAAGGTCAGGCATTCATG
This sequence comes from Holothuria scabra, assembly GCA_037179385.1. Lineage (NCBI taxonomy): Eukaryota > Metazoa > Echinodermata > Holothuroidea > Aspidochirotida > Holothuriidae > Holothuria > Holothuria scabra. The sequence goes on along the minus strand of CM074180.1, from coordinate 28,734,938 downwards.
TCCATCTCTGAACAAAGGGGTTTGTCCAAATTTCATGCCAGTGTTATTTCTAATGTTGCAAACTTTGCATCTGCCACAGGGAGGTGCTGTTAAACTTCAAGGTGAACACAACAGTTTGATAAACAAAGGGAAGCAAAGCATTTCTTGTCAATGTGAGAAAGTGATACAAGCTCCTGTGTCCTCAAACTCACTTTGACACACAAATTGACGGACTCCATTTACTGATATCTCAAGAAATACTTATCTTATTTGAATGGAAATTTCACCACAATGTGTAAATTTGGTTCCTCATTTGCATATGAAAATTAAATTGTTGCTTACACTTCCCTTTAAAGCTTGCATGTTAAAGGGGTCATGAAAGCAAGTTTTTTTCCATGAACCCACCAGTAACTAAGGCCAAGGGTAGCATCAAGTTGGATTTGGGGTTTAGCAATAGGCTTATTAATTCCCCCTCACCCTTTTTGAGTCTCTAAAATCCCTGCCACAGATGTCCTCTGTCATGCACTGACATGGAAAGTAAAAAGAAGGTAGACCATATTATTGTGTTTGCAACAAAAAAGATGTCCTCTCCAGTTTGCCCTATCTTGGTGGTAACAACTCTAATGCAATGCCATTATCACTCCACAAACAAACACACACACACAAAAAAAAAATTTAAAGGGACTTAAACTTTTGTAGTAGCATGTAACTGGAGCCTATTTAAAATGTCATTGACTTTTATCGGTAGGTCTGGTTTATATGGCCTTGACTGTAGTACCAGTAGATATAGCCAACTAGACTAATGCATGAACTCAATTCTGAAAGGGGTCAAGTGTACTACTGTATTCTATGTTACCCTCTGGGAACAATGGGATTAAAAGAGCTTGGAAACATGATTTGAGATGTCTACAGCTGTTGAAAATTGAGTTATTTATTAGATCTGAATTAAATATTGTCTTAAATATTCTCCCAAAAAAGGGGTAAATGACATTTAAGTTTTATGTTTGTTTGACACTGAAAGGTATACATTGTACATGTATATCGTTTTTTTGGTGCAAACAAAATGGATCTACAGGTATTTTGGTAGCATCATAGAAATGTATAGTTAAAATCTTTCATTCACTGAATTTGCATATAACCGGTGCAGACTATGCGTTACCTAGGGGAGTCTTGACACTGTTCCCCTATGTTGTCTGCCAGTTTGATTCTAAAGTAACTTGTCCTCACTAATCTTTAGGTGCAGAGCTATTGTTATGGACTCGTAAAGGGTTACATGTTACCTTTTCCCATACCCCCCTTTCCAGGACATAAGTACACTTTAAAGGATATGGATTAGGATGATTTATGTGTAGATCAATGATTTCTTTTACAATAAGGGAGCCTGCACAATACATCTTTATCCCTTGTGATCTAGGGTATGTTTTTCTTTTTATTTGTGAAAGTGATGGGAAATTCATGGTTGATTCATGAAGGAAGTTTAAAATAAAAGTGGTGACCCAATACCTTTGTTTTGTCCTTGTTAAGTTTTAGTAGCATTACAGTTTTTAACCCACACATTGTAAAAATGGATTTCAATTTGCCCATTTAAGTTTGGTGTACCTTGACAGTACTTACAGCTCTTCTCTTTTTATTTGATGCAATGGAGTTCAGTTCACTGTATCTACTGTATCAGCCCTCCTTACAGTACCTCCTGTTATATGTAACCCTTTCTTACCCCTGGTAATCCTTTGGCAAGTCTGCAGTGTGAAGGGATGGACATAAGGAGAGAGCCTGAAAGGTGGCCCCTCATCCTATGTTAACAATGAAAAGGTTTTGGGAGAGTTTGGGGAAAATGAGCAATCTGAGAATTTAATTCTCAGAACGATAGACCTTATTTACAATTTTTAGCTCAACCCACTAACAGTGTGTAGAGCTTATGTTATACTGTAAATGGGGTCAAAATGTCTGTCTCCCACTTTAAAAAGTTTCACTGCCTTCAAATCTGGTCAGATTTGTCTGATATTTTCAGTGGAGGATTGGCATAAGCATGGCAACATGGCAAAAAAAAAAACACTGATAACATAAGAAAGGTTGTGCATCAGTAGCTTTGCTACTCTGGTACATTTATGGCTTTTGTATCTGAAGTTCTGAGTTGACTGTGTACTAATTATCAAAATCCAAATTTGGTTTTAATATCAAGTGAATTGGACATCACCCAGCCTAAACAGGGAGTTGATATGAATTTGTCATTATTTGTCAAACTGCTGGGGCTTGAATCCAAAGTATTGCTATTCAAGGTCTGATCAACATAATTGTAGGACTTACCCAGCTTACTAAGCTTATTTTGTGGGTGTCTGCTATTGAATATGAATGGTTATTTTTCCAGAAACTTGTTATTTGATTTAATACCTTACTTTCTACTCTCATCAATTGTATTCCTTTTTCTCAGGATTATAGTTACACAAGAAGTTACCAGGGATGAGCCTTTTCCAGGAGTTGTGGATCTATTTTTGTTTGTTTGTTTTTCTTTTTTGTTTTTTATAGCAGAGAATTAGAATAGCCTTGAATGAAAAATTTCTCCTCATATTATTTTGTACACATCTTAGCTTAACAATGCACTGAATATAGCCATATGTTTCGTTGTCATTCTTTTTACTGTATCAAGGGGGAGGGGGAAGGGGACTGGGACATAGAGCTTTAGTGCCTCATTTTTTTCCCATTCTATTACTCTTCCTACTCTTTTAATGAATAATGAATTAATTCAGTTTGCAATTTCCTGTAAAGGACCCCACCCAGTTTCCCAACTTTTTCCACCCATTTGCATACAGTAGTAGCTAGATTTGGAGGTATCCACTAAATTTGCTGAGGGCTGAAAAATATTTTGTGATACTAAAGTAAGCATGAAGCATTGGTTTGGTTAATGATAATTGCCTGAGTTGCAAAAGTTTGTCAGTTTTTCCTGTGGATCATGTTGACAATCTGATCAAATATAATCTAGTCCATTAAAGAGGATGGAATGCAACAAGTGATAAAATTTAATCTCACTACAAATATATCACCAGCCAGAGAGATAACAATCAACCATAGAAGCCATCCTTCAGTACTGAACCTATGTGCTCAAAAGTTCATTTGAATTCAGGTCATTAAGTTCAGCACAGTACTTTCCCTGATCAGTGCAGTTTGTAGCATACAGTAACACTGATACTGTTTGGTTTTGATGGGTTTGATTGATTGCAAGTGCAGCAGTCATGCAGCATGTCCAGGTATTCAACTGTACAGTTAGTTCAGAGCTCTGTTTTTAGCACAGTGCATTTGATTTTCTTAAAGAAAAAAGGAGTACTTTTTAAACAAATTATGAAAAAACGCATCATCACTGACCATACCCTTGAGGCAGAATGTGAACAAAACCTGGTCTATGCTCATTCTTTGAATGATGATGTGATATTATGATCCATCTTTGTCACTTTTTCCAACAAATCATTAACCAATATATGTACAGTACTCTCTGCACTCTCCATGTGTGTTCTGCTTTGCTGCTTAGTTTTATAAATATTTAAGTCTGGCCTGCACAAGAACTGATGGCTTCCATGATACAAAAATATCACCACTCTCTCTGTATATCATTCTGATAAACCCAGTAGCGTGCCATAAGACGCAGTGCATATTAATAATTCATACTGAACTATTGGTGACGTCTGAGTTAAAATTGTCAATGCAGACTTTGCAGCATAAATCAAATATGGTCTGTGAGATGGTGAAACTTATTGGAGGCTCTGAGGAGCATATCATCGACACAGTATCTAAACGTGAAGTGATTTCACAGATTTTTTTTTTTATTTTTTTCTAAATTCTAAAGAAAAAAAGAATAAACAAATTAAAAATCTTTTCAAGCATTTTGTATTGTTGCTGTTCTCAGAGAACATTACAGGACCTTGAAAAGGTGTATTGTGACTTTTGTTAACTTGGTTTTGATATTGCATATCATGTTCAGTGTATTTCAACTGACTCATTACTGTATATGTGCAGTTTAGTCAGTATAGTATGAACAATTACTGTACTACTTCAGCACATATTAACAGTGTATGGTATTCCATTCAATGTGCAATAATACTGTTTGCCATTGTCCTTATCTCTGTTGAATTTTTTTGTTTTGTGTTTTCTTTGAGAGGGGCATGGCCCAGAACTGCTGGGCACATTCAATACTATATAAGGCAGTCTATGTACCTTCCTGTTTTAACTATTTAATTATTTCAAACAAGAATTAGGTGTACCCTTCATGGAAATGTACTTTGCTGAAATTTTGCAGCTTCAGTGATACAATTTAGCCTCTTGAACCAACATAGCAGATTTAAAAAATTCTGTGACAGTACTGTGATTATCAAAGCTGTAATTTTAGTGCATACAACCTTTGTCTTATAGATGTAATTACCATTTTGAATTTCGTCACAAAACTTAACATCATAAAATGCCATTATCTTTAACTTTGTCAGAGAGATAGATTGGAAGCTGTGTGGTAACATCATTAAATTTCATGCTTGTGGGTTTGCTCTGTATTGAAAAGTAATAAAAAGCCATTCATGGGACACTTCATCTGTATACCTTCTAGCTGTGAGTGAAAAATAAGAAAAAAAAAATTGTACAGTATGCTGAAGTGGTTGTGAAATGGAATAAAATTTTCATAGATTGAAGACTTGAAAATGATCATCCCCATCTAAAGAGTGTTTTCACTGGTGTCATAAGCCCCGTTCCTTTCTTGAGTACTTGGCAAAAACTATGATATGGCAATGGCACCTATGCTGTACTCTAGCTGCAGTAGTTGAGAAGCAGCTGGTTACAGATGTAATGTCCCTTGATTTGTTGCCTGGCAGTGGGCGTGACAAACTACTGTAACTATAATATCATGTGAAAATGAAATTTTTGTAAGGCATGGATAAAGTACTATATTGTTAAAGTGTTTTTCCATTCTGCTTAAAGTTTTTTCTTATCTTTTTTGCTTACTTTTTGTCATATTTTCTTATGTTTTTGCTACTTATATGTTTTGTTCTGCTTTCTTGAGGGGCCAGACTTAGTAAAAGCATCTCTTCTTCCCTCTGACTCCTTTCACCTTTAATGATAGTATTTATCTTTACATGTTGTATTGTGCAGTATATAATGTTATTTTCTAGCAATTTGATGTGAAAAATAAACTTGAAACTTGAAAGTATAGATCTGTGGACTCAATCATCAAAGAAAAGAAATCCTTTAGCCAAGTTGATGTCTATACAGATGTGTTCAACTAGATAACATAGTCTAAGGGACTAAGTAGAAGTTGCTGGATTTGTATCACAATTATTGAATCCCCAAATCTCAGTTGCTAATCCATTTTTAAGTAGTTTGGTGCCTGTGACATGATCTACAAGCCTTTATACTCACTAAGTACAAAGTGTTGTAAAATTGCCAACGTGGCAAGGATGTGCAACTTTTCCTCTTTCATATAACCGTGGGTGCAAGGAGATGACTGAAGATTACTGAAAATCAAAGCAGTGAATACATTTAACTTAAATTCATACTCTAGTACACAGGTGTTGGACATGCCTTCCTTGTGGCACAATTAATAATGAATCTTGTAGTGAATATCAATTGAAATTGGTCGTTATAATGACCTTGAAGTTAATGGATGGTGTGGTTTGGTTTAATTAAACATGTTTCCATAATTTAATTTAATTCTTGCTTGGAGTTCATCTACAGTAACAGTTATATTTTTATTCTTTTCTGCAGCTTTCATTGGAAGTCTACAGACTGATGATATGGCATTACCTAAGCTTCTAGCACACCTGCCATTGTTACAACCAGGAAGCATTCATGCTAAAGCTGAATATATGAAAATGATTCCTAAAATATTGACATTAACAACAAGTGAAGGACTCCATTATGAAGAGAGCAAACAGTTACTCTCATATTTCATGATACACCCAGCCATTACACGTGAGGAGCGGGACTCCTTAAGTAAATGGTTCATACAATTGGAAGAGCGCTCTACCTCTCAAGGACATTTATCGCCAGATAACTCTTCTCCACCATCGCCAAGTCCGACACCAGATGCAGGCCGTCATGTCAGTAAAGCTAATGGATGGCACTCCTCCAGGGACTCTGGAATCGCTGATACGTCTAGCTCCACTGACCCATCACGGTTGCATAACCCAGTAGAAAACACTGTGTCGGCCCCACCTGCTGTCAATGTACATGGTCCACATAATGAGACTATTGGTAGGTATCCTTTAAACCTCCTTTCAGCTGGATTTCCTGCAGTCATGGAAAACTTGGGGAAAAGTCATGAAAATTTGAAAAAGTATTAATGCTTATACTGTAATAGTCTTGAAATTCAGGAAAATTGTGGGAGGTCGTGGGAGAGTCACGGTGGAATTTGTTTTGCAAAGTGGCAAAGTGGTAAAGTCTGTTCTCGCTCATAATATCATAGTCCATTTCACTCCTCATCTTCTTCTATCACCCTAATTTATCATTGTCTTCAACTTGTATTTCATGCAAATTTATGTAAAATATGAAGAGGAAGGTTAAAGAAATTCTTGATTTGGGTTGTCGAAAGGGTCTGTGATAGTCCAGGAAATCAGTTCCCAAGAAAGTTTGGGAGCATTTCAGGGGGATTCTATTTGACACTGCTTCTTTGCTGGCATGGATTGTAATGATACCTTGCGAGTTTTTTTTTTCAGAGGAAGTTTGTTCTACATCATTAATTTTTTCCTTTTTTGTTGTCATAGTATGTATAGACAAATCTGTATCACCTGTTTCACATCTGGTGACCCTATTTACTGTGGTAAGGAATCTGGCAATATCTTCAGTATGTGGTGCTATACCTCATTGGACCCTGTCCCAAGACACATCCTTGTTTAATTGTCAGCTGAATGCTCAAGTTACATATTGAAATTGCTCTTGTTTTTTCCCAACTTTTGGATTCTTTTTTTTACTTTCTCTCCCATTGGGACTTTCTGTGACATTCTGAGGGAGAGAGGGTGTGTGGGGGGGGGGGGGGGCTTGTTTAAATGAAACACAGGACAAAAGAAAAGCATGTGTTAGCCGTATTCAGAAGTACTTATTTTGCATCTACTAGGAGGTGGGAAATGGGTACAGTTTATTTTATTAAAAGCTGGTGTTCTGGACAAATATCACGTAATAAAGCTATTGACTTGGTATGCTGAGCAAGAGATAAAAAGCCCACACTTACTGTCTGGCAAACTAATAACACTGTGGAGACTTTACCAGCAAAGGGCCCATACACACTGCAACTTTCTTGTCTGTTTTGCCTAGCTCACATTTGAACATGTTTTCTAGCTGTCTGGCTACTATTTGGTTTATGTCTTTACTACTATATTTCACACAGAACTTTTTATCATTTGAGAGCCACCGTTGACTTTCTTGTTTCTTAACAGAAAGCAGTCCAGGAGGCTTTCATCCTTCCCCGCAGCAAGGATACCAAGGAAGGCGTAGTCTACCCATTACCCCTAATACCCTAACCAGTCATGGATGGTGCTCTCAAGATGATTACTTACATCCTCCAGGTGACCATGCTCCATTGTCTCCAACCTCATCTGGGAGCAGCACAGAGGCTCATAGTGAGGATGGTCACCTCCCTCTGCAGAAGAAAAATAGTTTCTTGGAAGAAAATAGTGGCATGAGAGGTAAACTTACAAAGTTATTTGACACTATGTATAGTTAGTGCTATGAAAGTTGCATATGAACTATGTGGTACAGACAGCATCACAGCCCTTCCCTGGGTATCGCATACTTGGGAGCTGAGGGCAGTTCTTTCCACCTGTGGTCTAAAAGTACCCTCAAAATAGTGGTTAGAAAGTCAAATGCTGCAAAACTATCTCCTCCTTGCCTACATAATTATCAGCAAATAGTAAGATAAGCACTACTCCTGTTTATCCCTGAAAAAACAGTCATATAATATGTTGTGGCATTTAAAGAAACCCTCTGTTACAGTTAAAAAAAAAATAATTGTGCCTTATCTTGTCCTCCTTTTGGTTATGGTGCCATATGGACAAAAGTATTGAAAGAAGTATTACTTTGTGAGCGTAATTTTCTTTGTCTAAACATTTAAAGGGGGGTGGAACAGTTACTGTTTAATGTGGATCCTGTAAGCATTCGTGCCATAAAACAGCATCGTGACGTCTGTCCGACGTCTGTGGAAATGTTATAGCAACACTCAATTGACCATTCATCTATTTTTAACATGTCAGTACTGGGAGACTTATTGATCCCTTCTTCAGATTACCCTTGTCAATCTTGTTTTGATTTGCTTTTGCCCACGTGCAACTTACAGGAGCAGCTAGTCATATCCTCCGCATGACTTGTGGAGGGTATTTTTGTTTTAAAAGTTGTAGTCACACTGAATGTTTGTCAAGGTGTCATGATATCCTGTTTCCTTTCAGAGGTGCCTGGTTGGTTAAAGAGGCTAAGACTGCACAAGTACAATTCAGTGTTTCAACAGCTGTCATATGATGAGATGATGGAACTGAATGAGGAGAAGCTGAAAGCCATGGTAAGGATTTAGTGGTCAACTGTCTCTTCCTCTTCAGTTTTGGAAGGGGTTTGGGGTTGAGGAAGATTGAAGGAGGGAGGGATGTAGCATGAGGGAGGATAGACTGCTGTCGTAGGGATTGAGAGAAAGAGAGAGAGAGGTGGTTTATGAGGAGGCACAATCCAGTGTTTTAGCAGGTATGTAACAAAGATATGATCAGATTTAATGGTGATGAGTCCCAGGAGGAAATTTTTAATGTGCCTTTTCTGAACTTGAGATGACAGAGGAAGGGGGGGAGGCTTTAGGTTTACTTGCAAGGCGCAAGGGAGGTAAGCATTGCAGAAGTCCTTGCAAAGGATTTGTAAAAAGACTTTTGATGATGGGGGGGGGGGATTCAAACTCAGATGATGGGGGAGGGAGAGATGGGGGATCTGAACTTGAGGTTCATATGCAGTGTGGTTCAGCATTGCAGCAGTCAATTCCTGATAAGGGAATTGGTTGAGGATAAGCATACTACTACGGTAACAAGTTGATGAAAGGCTCTTGTCTTATAGCCTGGGGCATTGGGAGATAAGTAAATAAACTTATGGCTAGGGAAAAGATGTGGTGTAAGGTTTTGTCTCAGCTTTTACAAGTTTGGAGCTGGGAGTAAAGTTGGTGGTTATTAGTTTAGGAAAAAGTAAGTTGAAGCAGTTGCTTAGTGGGAGGAGAGAGAGAGTGTGGGGCAAGGAATCTTAAATGTTACATTTTGCTCATAAGGATGGGTTGTGCAAGTTGGTTGAAGAAGGTCAAAATTTTTGAGATGAAAGCAGCAGTTTAGATTTTTATTTTCATTATTTGCAAAAAACTTAAACACAACACCACTTAGTACCACCTTTCTCTTCATATAAATCTTGCATCTGCATAAGGGCAGACACCAAGACTTACCAGATATAACTGATTGTCGGGTGGGGGGGGTATTTACCCAAGAAAGTGCATTGAATGAAATTTCATTGAAATTCATAGATTTATTCTAAACTGATTTTATCTCAAAAGAAGTTGCTCTTGTCTGGATATTGTTTTAAGTTCACAGTAACTGGTAATTAGATCTCGTATGCACTGTGTGTGGTAACCTACAACAGAAAGACTGCTCATAAAATAGCCATGGAAGCAGTTTCGGGAAAATCCCGACAATGATGTGATTACTATCTGGACGGTATTTTTATTGAAGCTTTTTCGAACAGATATGGTAATTTGTAAGAATGTCATATATTGGTTGCAGCATTTCAGAAATGCTGTAAAACAAAACAGCAGGATTCTGAAGTAATGAATTACTTGAAAAGTACCTTGTCGAATGTTGTTTACTACGTTCAGGAAATGAAATCAGCGTATGAGGGCCAGAAATGGTATCATTTTTAAATGATTCTTTTTTTCGTATTTGATGCAGGGAATCACAGAAGGTGCCCGGAATAAAATCCTACGAAAAGTTACCAAGCTGAGAGAAAGACAAAAGCTGCTTCAGGAACTGGAAAAGGTACAATGAGACTCTTCTAATGATTGTAATTCTACTTAAGTGTCATTACTTCCGTCATGGTGCTCTATTACATGAAATGATTTATTGTATCTCATTGTTGAAATGTCAAATTTGATGAACTGCTATGTCGTTGATATGTACACTGTTTTGTGATTGTAGTTAATGATAAACCAAATTGCCAGTTAATACTAGGGAACAAAGTCTAGGTAACTGTAAATAGTGCTGTAAGTTATTTTCCTACCATAAAACCTCCTTTTTTTCCACAAGAATGCCTTTGATGGAGATCATATAATAGTGTGTGCACATTGTTGATAGTGTAGCAGTTATACTGGGACTCATTTTGAAATTGTGGAAGCGATGCTGTCCTTGCTTACTCAATAACATCACAGGGAAGTTCCCTCATCATCACTGAAACAGGAAAAAATTAATTTTGTTGATGAAGTACTAGGAAACTGAGGAATGAAATGAAAGGTTGAAACCTCTGAGAGTAGTAGCTAGAAGTATACAGCTCTTGAAGGAGAGAGCGAGTGTGCAGGATTGGGACTTTTTCCTGTTTTGTCAGAAACAGGAGGATTGTAGCAATTAAGAACTCAGATGCATGTGATAGCATGGGCAGGGTATTGATAAACACATGACAGTGTAAGTGGTCATGAATCAGCCACATGGCAGCTCTGAGAGCAATTAGTGGATGCTAGAGGGTTGACTTAAGGGCAGATATGGGAAAACCATTTCTTTGCTTGTCATGCTTGAAGTGTGACTACTCACAAACGTTGGGATCAACCATTATAAATGGAGAGCTCTAAAGAAGGCTTGGTTAGGATGTACATGACTCTTAAATGTCAAGAAGACCTTGCAAATGGAACCTTACTCTCATTGTGATTGGTTCTCAGCATAAGCAACGGAGTTAGTTTGTTATTTAGTAAGATGGAGCTCTATAGCCCAGTTTCTTACCACATGGTTTAATTGGAATTGACCACGGCCTTTTTTTTGAGTTTTGGCTCACTGGCTTTTCTGTTGAGCACCAAGCACAATGGCACTAGGTTCTGTTTGCAGCAGTCGTAGGTATGGCCCATAAGCAATGGAGAAGGGAAAACAAGCCCATGAGCCACAACTGGAAGAAAGACTGTTGAGGGCCAACTTAAACCAAGAAATTAGAAACTAAGCAGTAAAACACCATCTAACTAACTGATTCAAGAAAAACAATGAAAGAAGACCTTGCCTCAAATGTGTAGACAGATCCAATGGTCAAGTAATGGTGAGAAATTGCTAGGATTCATCAGTCCTAATGTTAGTACTTATGTTGACTACAAATTTCCCAGATGGCTACAAACAACTCTGTACTCCATAATTCAGGATAAGGTTTTGAATTGAATATAACTGTCTATGGTACAGGTTGACGAAAGAAGGAGATGGACCCTGCAAATGTCCAACAAATCAAAGGATCACTTTGATAACAGGATTTGTGTACTTTAGATCTATGTACACGTGTATCTGATTGGTTGTCCAATCATGTGTCAGCATTTTTTTGGTGTAACCTGTAATAATATTTAGTTTTCTTCCAACTGAGGGAGTGCCTTTGCTTTGTGACATTTTATGCATTAGGTATGTTGAATGTTTGATCTGAATTGCCCCTCATTAACCCCTAATGACACCAGTAATCCTGTCTACCTGCAACTAGACCCTGGTAGGCTAATGTCTCAGTGGATATGGAGACAACCTCACCTGGAGTGCTGCCTCCTTATGTCCTCTTTCTGCATCCTCTTAGTGGAGGGAGAGGTTATTATGGACAGGGGCTAGAAAGAGATTTCCCCAGTAAGTGACATAAAATATACCCAGGACAATATTGGCTTGAAACTTTGATATACCCTTGTACTGGTGGAAGAAACATGGCTGTTATATGTGAGTGTAACAGCATATCTTCACAAATATAAATAATAACTCAAAAGTATTGCACTGTGTAGGAATTTTTTAAACCTTATCCATTGTTTCAAAACAGTCCTCTCGTCAGATTTGGCTACAGTATTTCAACTGATATTGGTCATGACAGGTAACACTATCACATTTATGTGCCAGTGGATTGTTTGAACCATGCACCTCAATTATTAATCTTATATTAATCTTCCTACAGAGTATAATGGATGACAACCCTAACAGTATCAGAGCAGCACTAGCAAAGGTCAGAGAGGAAATTGAGGGGACACCACTAAAGAGGTATGAACCACCAACCCCAGATGCAGATACAGTACCTCAGGGAGACTTACCCGGTCAGTTGACAAGATTTCTTGGAAAAGGTGAGTAATTTTCAGTAGGGTACCAAATGGAAAACTACGTAGAACCCCTTACCTAGGTCCCCTTAGCATGAAGAACTATGGATCTCCTCCCCCCCCCCAAAAAAAAAAAAAAAATGTGCATGACTTTTTTTATACCTCCAATGACATCATTCCCCCTTGGGGTTGTAAAATATGTCCACAGTATTTCCCACCTTTGGTAATAGGTGACTTGAAGGGAAGGACTTGGGCACATTTGAACCGTATTTGAAACTAAACTTGAATGAACTTGAACCATATTTAATACTGTATACAAACTGTTCTTTTTTGTTACCAAGTGGTCAGTATAAAACTTATTCTGGTTGGCATGTCATTCAATCTCATTTTAGTAACTAACCCCAATGACATGATGAAGCTCCTCTCCTCCCCTCATGCATCTCAAGATATTTTGCTCTGCTATGAGTGATACAATTGGGAGTGATCTGCCTCACAAGTCTACAAAGGCTTTTTGGACCACTTTCATTCGTAGCATGTAATAACTACACAATATCAGTCAGTTCACTTGTAACTATTGTGTATGTAATTATTGCATCATGCTGCAAAGAAACAAATAAAGTGAAATGAAATGATGTAATTCATTCTTGTTTGGAAATCATACCGATTTATTTTTTAGTGGAGAAGAGATTCCCAAAAACAGGATAAATGGGCAATTGTTAATCTTGTATGTATGACCTGTGTTGAGTGACAGTTCGTTAGACAAAACATTTGTGAGTGTCATAAAATTAGGAGACCTATTAGGCACCTACTTACCTTCCCTTTTACTACTATTAAACAGAGGAGATTTGGCCTTTTTGCAGATAAAAATCATCACAATGACATAAAGAAATGCTGAATTGAATCTGTTGTTTACTTAAATTCCTTACCAGATCTTAAAATCTCTGACTTCAAAACAGGTTTTTCAGTAGGAAATCTCAGCCATATTTACTTTATGTTGAAATGACTTACTGCAAGTGATATGACCCTTTCTTTGTTTAAAATGAGTTTTAAAGTCTATTTTGGTCCTCACCTATTCCCTGCGACCTTCATACCTTTTTTCCCTATACTTTCTTATTGTGCAAATTATTGACACTGTGGTTTCCCTATCAGCAGAGGTCCTACATCCTGTAACTTACGAAATAGATGCATCAAGAATCTCACATTTGACTAGGAACTTTTTGGTACTGTTATAAGCTCATCAGATGTCCCAGTTTTTATGTTTGCCTGTACAAAAAAACTGTAGGGAGAAAGTTTCTTTTGCATATTAAGATTTCCACTTAGAAGTTTCCTGTAGTCCTAGCTTCTCCCTTTTGATGATATAAAATCAGAATGCATTAATTTTTTGCTTTTTGTTTGCAGTGTGTTCCAAATTCTTGGTAGATGCAAGGCGCCCTGATGAAGAAAGCATTGCAACATATATTGAAATTTTAAAGAAGTATATTGACCATGAGGCATTTACAGACGTTCAGAAGAAAAGACTAATGTTGTGGAGAGACACTTGCCAAAACTTCACACGCAATGTGTATCCTAGAAAGCAATCTCATGATAGAGCCGGAAGAACGTAAGTGACCACCAGGGTAGTGGAGTCAAATTTGTTGTAGTGACAAATTTTTGAATGGGAAGAGTGACTACCTTAATATTTCTCATTTAGTGCTTAATTTTTTTTTTCATTCATTTTTTTTTTTTAAATTTTCTTTGAAAAATAGTTTTAATGTAGAGTTGAAGTGAGGAAATGTAAAGGAAAATGTTGTCATCTCACATCAAACTGCTCAGTAGTTGATTGAGCGAGTCATAACTAATGCATGGTTAACAGAAGACCCACCAAACTTTACATCAGTCACCTTGTAGTTTATGCATTAGTAATTTTTTTGGAGGGGGAGGGGGGGGTGGGTGGGATTGGTGCATGTTAGTAGAGGAATAATGTTTTTGTCCTCTAGTTTACACTTCTTAAAGGAACATCAGTCTCAATATTCATTTACTGTATTCTGTTTTTAGATGGAGTCATCATGGATCATCATATCCTAATGAATATGCATTAACCAGAAGTGCATCCACTGGACGGCAACCACTAAGCCGGAGTAGGCCAGCAGCTTTCCAGGCTACCCATCCCACAAGTCATATGCAACATAAGATGCTTTCAGTGAGTGGTGCTGGTGGAGTTTACCGGGCGACTCAAAGTGGATCAGTCTATGTTCAACCAAGACAGGTAAGGTTTTGCAGGTCTTGAGGCCTGGAAGGTGGCAGGTACCATCTTGGACAATGTTTTGATTTTTTCATGTTAACTATTCAGATGTGCACAGCATGTTTTAGATTTTGTTTAACCTACTCAAAACTACTGTCATTGTTTAGACAAAATTTTTTAAACAGGGCCATAACCCTAGGTAAAACCCTTGGGAGCAGACCAACCACTGCCTATGTTAAGCACCACCATCATTTAGCACTTGGTATGTACCATGTGGAAATCTCTGGGAAAATACCTCCCCCCCCCCCTTCATCTTTTTTACACAGGCAAAGGTCCTGTCAATTGTGGTCCTAGCAGTAGTAGTACTTTTGAAAGTACACTGTTACTGGATGAAAAATTGGGGGTATTTGAATTTCTTCATTTGAAATCTTCACATTTATAACCCAAAGATGAAATTATGGCAAATGCAGCCAACCCAAATTTAATTACTATAGTAGACGGTCTTGTTTGATGATTGGCTCTTTAGCATCGTGGGACAATATTTTTTCTTCTCAAATTTGAATTTTACTAGACATACCTGCTTACCTTTAATATGCAACATTGTTCTTAAATATTACAAAAGATACTTCAAATAGAATTGAGAATACAATAGGAACTTTGCTGTTGCTTTAAAATGAGCTTGGAGTTCGGGACGAATGCTTTGCCCCTTCAAAACAAAGTACATGACATCGTTACCTAGCATTAGTTAACTTTGGTTGAATTTTGTAACCTTCAACTTCGATTTCTACCCCATAGTTACATATTTTTGTAATGTGCGTTCATAAGAGGCTTCAGAATTGAATTTGTAAGCTCCTTGGCAAGTAGTTTCAAGTAGTTAGCAAAAGAAAGCATTTATTAAGAAGGCAGTACAGTAATTCGCTTTGGTGGCTATGCACATGCGCACATCCGCCAAATCATCAGGGTAAACACACCAGTTCTGCTTCTACAAATGGTGTTCCAAAATTTTAAGTTTGCATGAAAATTTGGTGACATCATTCTTTCTCAATCCTAGCATGACATAAGGAAGAGTTATAAGTGTGGTTCTGTGCAGTGGACTTAGTCTAAATTGTCTTTTTGGTGTAAAAAATAGGCATTTTGATCTGATTGTAGTAGGGCAGAGTCCCTATTTTAATTCCGATTGGCTGTTCAGATTTATGCTTAGTGTTGCATTCACATACTGCATGAAAACGAGAAGGCAGTACACTATCAGAGCTGCCAACTGTTCCGATTTAAAAATAAAAATTTGCTCTGTTCTGATTTTCCAACGTCATGTTCCGATTTTCAGTATCACTTGAATCATGATCAGGTACAATATTAATGGTAAGGTCGGTTTTGAAACCTGACAGGCTGAACGTAGTAGGCATTGTACACTTTGGCATGGAATTAACCAATCTGTTATTCAGGGCTCAAAAAGTCTTTCAGACAAACACTGAACATCTCAAAATCCAGTGCTTTGCCCACTGGACCCCTCCAGTGGTCCTGAGACAGGTCCGCCACCCCGCCTCTGGAGGTTTATCCTACAGTAGCATACTCACGGGTGGCGTTCCTCTTTTACAGTATGGCATGTTGGCAGCTCTGCACTATATGCTGAGCTTGGTTTTTGTATCCCACACTGTGCCCCACAATTCCATGTGTCAACAAATTACTGGACTAGCTTATTTTGGAAATGTCATCTGCCCTGCTCGCTTTAAGTTCACTGCAGGTTACAAAATGTAGTTAACTGCAGCTGCCTAATACATTGAGACCCACACATGGAAACTGAATAAAGGTTTTTCACAATGCCCACATACAGGACCTCTTTATTAAAATCCAGCAGGTAGACTATATCTATTTGCTGGAACACCCCCTTTAATTATGACCGCCTACTCACCGTAACACAACACTCCAGGTTTTGCTGTCTGGACACAATTACAAATGGTAAAGGCCTCTTGCAATCAGGAAATTGCTTTGTACAGTGGAATTGTTTCCTATCTACCTTATGTGCCTACACATACTTTATGGCACTTGCCAAACTGCAGGAATTAAACAGATTTATGTTTTGTTCGACTTTTACTTTCATTGTTACTTTCATTACTTGAGTCAGGGGTAAGGTTTATGAAATGTATGTTAACTTTGATGTTGTAAACAAAATCTTCTTCCTCATTTAGGGTGGACCGCCACGTAATCCAGTGTCCCGAACACAGTCTGTTCCCCCACATGCTTTGCAACATGGCTCAGCTAACCTGTTTTCTGGGAAACACCCACCACTCACAAGAGTTGAAACATCCATTCACAGTGCCAGACAATCAGACCTCAACAATAGACAAGTGGAGAACCAATTAGAGAAAATTTGTCTTAGTGTTACCCAGCATGCTTTAGAAGGTGAGTGTGATTCAAAGATATGTCAGCCCTGCAGGGCCAGACCCAGGATTATGGAAAGGGTGTCGGAGTAATGAACTGCAGTGATTGCACACATGGGAGTGAAATACCAGTAGAGAAACACATTTTTCTATTTCAAAAATGGGAGAAGGAGCTGGGGTTGGTTGGGGAAGATGATGATGATTAGGAGGTAGGGGTGGACAGGAGACATGTCTCTTAAGGATCCAGCCCTTATTGAGAGTGAAATGCCAGAACAAAATTACATTGCCCTGTTACAAAAATGGGGGCCCTGTTGAAAAGTAAAATACCATTACAAAATACCATTACAAAATACCATTACAAAATACATTGCTCTGCTACAAAACTGTGGGATGTGGAGGTGAGGCAGTAGATGGGAGATAGGGGTGGGCTGGAGGCATTTCCCTTCAAGACCCAGCTCTTCACTAAAATAGACAACTTTTTTTCTGGATGATGGTTTCCTTGAGAGATATAATATTTGGAATTTTACTCTTTGTTCATTAATGTGAGAAGGTGTGTTTGTTTGTATTTTCCTCTGTTAATTTGAGATTTGTCACAAAACTACAAATTTGAAGAGTTTTCTTTCTGTTTTTGCCTGACAGATGGTCCTAATGACCAAGACCAACCCAGTAACCAGTGAAATGAAGGGCAGTATCAGCTACAAAAACAAGTGCCAAAGGAGAGGACTTTGAAAGCTTGGAAGCAACCAGCATTCATGTGTGTGGTGTTTGAAACTGTGACCACTGACTGTTAAGACCATGCAACAACTTAACACGGCTCCAATCCATTTTGTACAACAGCCACATACAGTCTCATACAAACTGCTCATTTTTGTACCAGTTAGATATGATGGAGTTTGTAACTTTGATCTTTTGAAAAGGTCCAAATAGGGAAGTTGATATTCCAGACTTGGGATTCATGCGGGGAACTTTTGCTGCTACCCTGTGGTTTATTTTGTTTTTTTTTTTCCCCCAAATTATTCCATTGGCTGGTTGCTTTCTTCCTGCAAAATGACCACTTAAAGCCTTGCCAGTTCAGGTATGGGGAATGTACTTTAAAGATACTCTTCTCTTCACCTTGAAGTTTATTTTGTACATCATACTGTGGGCTAAATGTGGAAGTTACAGGCCCTGTTCCTGGTGCAGGAAAAGTCCAGTATTTCCCAGCATGCTTTGGAATATGGAAGTGTTGAATTCTGTCACAGCGTAAGATTCTGCCTTGGTGTGCAATTGATACTTCTGTAGTATGAGAGTAGTTTGCAGAGTTTTGAAAGGAAATTTTTACATAGATATCAAGTTTGTGTTGGAATGTAAAAGCAGTGCCATTTGGGACATGTCTATCTGCTTCTTAGAAACAACGCACACGGACAGAGAGAGATAATACCGCAAATAAAAAAAATTTCCTTGTTTCACTGAGGCTGACTTGTATGCTGGATGTCCTGTTGTGCAAAAGCTGGGACTAAGATGTTATGGAAAATGACTGAAAAATATAGAAACAAACTGAAATATGGTGTGAAACATCCCTTGACCTTGATGGTCCTTGCGTGAAACTTCATTTACAGACAGTACCACTATACCTAAAACAGAAAATTTCATCTGGTGTTGGAGGATATCAGAGAGCTATGATCTTCATTGTCACCAGTTTTGTTTAGTAAGGGCAGAGAGTGAAGACTTGTGTTTATATATCACCTGAAAGTAGGATCTTATTGTGTCTTTGGCAGACGCAGTTTGGCTGAATAAAGGAGTCACACTACAATGAATATGGATCGGATGCAGATCCAATTTGGGGGGATTTTTGTGGAAATCTCCTCCATATGTGGTCGGAAAGAGCCAAAAATTTGTCACCCAGTCAGTGTAAATATGTGAATTGCACCTGGTGTCTGTGAAAATAAAATGCCAACTGACTGTTTGGTGATGTCACACTGACATACATTTTTTAACGGACAGCTTTGTCCGATAAAATCTGTCTATTGATTTGACGTCACAAAATAATTAGCGTAAATTTAATTTTTACAGTCCTGAGGTTCAACTCATGTATTTACACAGGTTAGCAAATTTTATCGTTGCTTTAACCAAGCTATGGTTAATATAAGGGCAGAGTTTTAGAACTTTCCAGGTCTGTCATCAAAGTTTCTGCTTGCTGGAAGAAAAACAAAAAAATAAATGCAACACTTTCGTCTTTCCTGTCTGAGAGTCAATACCCACAGGACAGAACATTAATGCAACCATAGCCACTTTCTTCCTGATGTTCTCACAAAAGAACACCGGTTGTGTTTATTGTCATGCCTGATGTGTATCTATAACTGTGGAATCCATGTTTTTGTAGCCTTAAATATTTTATTCTGTGTAAATGGAAATTCAGTTTGTTGTAAATAGGACTTCTCATTTATTTTGTATTGTATAGGTGTTGTGCCGGTCACTCCAAATGGTTTTTGTGTCATAGATATATTTAAAAGAGACCTTTTTGCCGGGGGTTCCCCTGTGTACCATAAATGATTCTTTATGTTGTATGTTTGTGTCAGGCTGTGCCTCATTGTGTCTCATACGTTAATGATTTACATGATTTGTTAACAGGGTACGTTATCAATTGTGTTGGTGGTCAGTAGTGTATTTGTCCCATAGTGGGAATAGCCTGTGTTTTGCTGCATTTTCAAAGGTGTTTGTGTGTTGTCATTTAAATTTCAGTTGAACATAATGGGCTTAGTTCTCGTGAAAACAATATGTACTTGTTTAATTGGATTAAATGGTAATTAAGAGTATTTTAAGAAAGTCTCATGCTGGGAGATCTTTCTTTTCATCATGTCCCTAAATTTCCGAGCAACATGTCACTGCAATTGTGAGGTGCAGAGGTACTTAATTGTGATTCATAAGAAACTTTTTCACTGACCTCTGTCCTCAAATTGGATGTAGTGATGTAGAATTAATGTGCACCCCATTTCCATTCCCAGACAATAACCATCATTCTAATAATGTTTAAAGAAGGAATTTGTTTCAGAATGGAATGTGTCAGGTTTAGTTTTGAAAATCAAACCTTTTTAATGGTGTAGCAAATTTTCTCTTATATCTGATGGTCTTTTTCATCTAATGCATAAATTTTTTATGTGGTTGGTGTTTTAGTGTTTCAAATTCCAGTTCATATTTCTTTGGGGTGGAAATGTAATTTGCAATGTTTTCTTAAGGTCATTTTTCCTTGTAAAAGTAACATTTTATTTTGGTGAAAGGCAGGTTTCCTTTGACCTTCCCTATATGAAATAATCCCAAACAAATTAATTTCTCTGTTTTTCAAAAAGGGTAAACATGCTTTGATAGCAGTGAATTTTGTACATAAATCCATGCTTCACATGGAGTCAAGCATATCGTATTTCTTGAACCCAGGCTGGTTCCACTTTTTTGATGGTTTATGATTTCTCTTATGAATGTTTTGTGTCATAAATATTTCATGTTCCTTGATGATTTCTCCTCATGTTATCTTTCTTGTAATCTACATCTTTCTCAAATGTCATTCTTTCTAAGGAATTCTTAAAAAAAATTGTAAATAAAAAGCTTTGTGTTTAAGGCTTTGCACTGTCATCAAGGTGTGAAGAAAAGCCACAATTTTGGCAGTTAGCATGTAACTGCTTTTTGTTAGCTCTCTTTGTGGGTGGACTGTTTCAGTCTGTTTTTCAATTAACTTTTCGGTTACTCAGCCAAATTTTATTTAACTTTTGTTCCATCTCTTCTTCTTTATAATTTTCAAATTAATATTTGTTAGCAGGCACCTATTTTTTATCTCGTGGCAAATTTGTCCATATTTTGGTGTGCCAGAGGCTGTCTGTACATGCTGTATGTAGAATTCATATCAAAAGAATAAATTTTCAACAGTTTGGATGGCATCCAAGTTTAATCATTCTCAGAGTACATTTTAATTTGGCTAACTTTGAGAAAGCTTGGGTGATAGGTAGAAGGGGTGTGGGATAGGGGGCATATATGTTTAGAGGTTGTCTTAAGGGTCCAAAACTCCAAACGGTGCTGCAGCAATATGTATACACGTTTTGGCTTTCACCAGCTTCTTTGTCAGACAGCAGGGCTGTCTTATACTCTGCTTGGAGTATCTTGTGATGTTATAAAAATCCGTTGCGTAGTTAACTGAGATTAGATTTATGCATTGGTGGTTTAAATGATCAGTAATACTTATGCTTTTAAAAGCCATATTTGATCTTTTACTATTGGGAACTCTGGGATTGTTATGAACAGGCTTTGAAGGTCTGTATATTCAGTTAGATTAGCAGAGAATAACCATTTAAATTTAAATGAAGGTATTTAGCCTAAAAAGTAAGTCCTACTCAAAGGGTTAATTAGTTTTCCACTTGTTCCTGATGTGATTGATAGAAAAAGATAAGGAATGTTTGTTTGGGGACTTCCTCCTGGAAGCAACAGAACTTCCTCTCATGGCAGTCACTAGAAAATTTTTTGTTAATATTTTCAACTGATGTTGAGAATTGACTCACCTGTCCTTTTCACTTGTTTAGTTTCCAGTGTTTCTTAGATTTGTCTAATGTATCTCACATAGAACCTGGTGTGTCATTCTGGTCAAATGTTAGGCACCATTTATTGAGAGCTGTTTACCTTGGAGGGTTTGGATCAGTTTCTGATTTGAAGAGTATTTTGTTGGAAAAAAGAGTTAAAACATGTGGTACTAGACCTTTGTTGATTTATATTAAAAAAGAAATGAAAAACCATTGTTCAAAAAAAAAAAACTGACAGTGAATTGTTTAACATGGTGGAGAGCCAATAGGTTTAAATTAAAGTAGGAAATATCTTCTACGATTTATGGTTTTCAGTTTTCATTACAAGGAGAATTCCTTCTACTTCCAAGTTGATCTTTGAGGAGTAAATACATGTTTGATACATGAGGGCACCATATAGAATTGGCTGAGAGTCTGTGACTCTTGAAGTCTTTTTTTTCATACAAACATGAATGTGGAACATTCAATTTACATTAAAAATCTATTCCATGGCAAGAAAATAAAAAGCTATATGAAAAGCAAGGTTTGTGTTTTTTCATGTTTGAGGAACTTTCTTTTTTTCTTGTATACTGCATTGCCTCCTGCCAAAAACAGAAAAATATACTAGATTACAATCCCCAGCCAGTAATGACCCCTAGATGACCTTTGACCTGAACTTTTTAACACAATGTTCAATGACTAATTCGTCGAATTTCATTACGATTCTGCAACAAATGTGCTCCTGAGAGCATTAAAAGCAACTGTGAACAAACATGACAGATAGAGAGATAGAAAGAGTGATGGTGGCAGATCACAATAACTCAAACAGCTTTTTGAGATGGTTTAAGCCAATAAAAGAGAATGTTAAGTGGTGTTGGTATTGCTGTAAAAGCTGTTTTTTGGATGAAATGGATCATGTCAGATGAGAATGTGAAAGGTTGATATGACAATGACACTTTTAGTGTATTCAGTAAGTATTAAACACCAGGGGCTGATTTCACTAACATTTAGCTGTCATCGGTATGCTGCAATCCATCACCAGATCTTAAATCCATCGCAATTGAGCAACCAATTTTTCAAACTGATTTTCACTAAACTTTAGCACGTCAATTTTTTATCGATTAGTTGAGTTGTTTGCAATGAGTTTTAGCAATGACTGTTTAGTAAATGCAAAGGTTGAAATCCACTGTCGCTTCAGTGAAACCCAAATGTCAGCTGCTATCACAATAAAAGAAGACTTGTCATTAGCAACCAACTTTGGGATGATCACTAAAATTGATGTCAGTGAAATCAGCCCCAGAACAAGGACTGAAAACTTAACAGTTTTGGTCTTGGTGTTGGAATGTTCCCATCTCTATCTCTCCTCCAGTCTCTCTCATGAACAATATATAAAATATTTAACTCCCTACATCCAAGTTCAACAGTTTTTAGAAAATGTTACAGTTCATTACATTCTTTTATAATCAACATCCATGGATACACAAAGCCGTTGGGTCCACGTCTCTACGCAAATACCAGCTGGTGGTTTTCCTTCCAGTTAAAGGTACATTAGAACAGTATCTCAAATTTGCATAAAAATAGATGGCATTTAGTTTCTCTTATGGCTGTTTTCTCCTTCATTTGCCTCTCTTGAATGTCTTTTTTTATCCTTTTAAGGAGATTAAAACCTACTGAAGACATCTGAAATACTTCCTTCCTTTCGGATCCACACAAATATGAAGAAGCCTTGTCCATACTACTTCCATTAATTATGTAACTACACAACAAAATGTTATACCGACCATTTCAATAAATCCCAAACTTCACAGGTTTTAAATTATTACTTTTTTTTATTTTTCAACTATATATTTCCATATTGGATTTTATATAAGTGTTTTCACTTTTTACATGATGATATAGCCTACATATAACTACAACACATTAATTGCTTTTGGTGTAAAGCATGAAGTTCATTTAACAACAACATCAACATGAGTTTGGAGTAATAGTTATGTAGGGTTTGGTTGATGCTCGTTTTAACTGTAGCAACATAAAAATTAAAAGATAGTAGAAACTAAGTCATAACCTTTTGCTATATTCCAGGCAAAACATAGAAAATAAAGAATGTCCTGACAAATAGGTATGCAATTAATTAAACTGAAACCAAAACACAATTAATTTTTAAACCAATTGTATTGAAGACAATGCTCTCTCACCCCACTCTACTTTGACCAACAAGGTTGGTTGATGCTCACAAGTTTAACTGTAGCAACATAAAAATCCAAAGATAGTAGAAATGTCCCAACAAATATTGACCAACAAGGTTGGTCAATATTGATTAGGAGGGTGAAGCATTTTTGTGCATTGGTGTACCCTTTCATCAAGCAATTGACATAACATTTCATGCCCTATGATGCAGTTCTGTAAATATGATGCACTTATTACGCTGCTTTACTCATTATTTCCAGGACTTTGACACACCTCTGCACCACATCTTGTACAAACAGGACTCACAGTTGACCCACCACTGTCAACATGACTCACACTTGACCCACCACTGCCAAGTGTAGTGTTAAAACTCACAATGGAAGGATTTTAAATGCTATTTGTGCTGGTGCTATTTTGAGAGATTTTTATGCTAAAACAGTGCATCGATGACAAATTGAGGTTCTTCTGTGCACATTGTCCATGTGAGAGACTGCATGAGGGATTTACACTAAAGAAGTGAACAGATTACCCTAAATATCAGACCAAAAGCAAAGTTTGGTTTGGATGGTTTTGGAAATCTCTAACTTGCCAAGATCATGTGTAGTATGTTCTTTTAATCCAGTCTAGAATGGAGCCATACATGACAGACTAATGATGTAAATGGTCTGAGGGCTGAGAGGTTGGTCAAGTATTGTAATTCAGTGGACATAATAGTTTGATTTTGCCGAATGGCCCTTTGCCAGAGGATCAGGAGGACATTAGAAAATGTTCTCTGACTAACTTGTGGGTGGTGAGCTTGTCTTGAACTAAACATTATGTAGAATTTGGGGGGTTTGTCTGTTTTAAGCCCCCTCCCCCCCCCCCCGCCCCCCCAAAAAAAAAAAAAAAAAAGGTAAAGAAACAAAACACTATACACTTTTTTATTGCTGTATACAATTTGAACAACTGAACAATAATGCCTTCACCATGTAGGTCACTATTTATTGAGGTACAGGCTTTTTGGTGTCCTTGTAAATTCCCAATTATTTCCCAGTACTATTTGAACTGTTCTTATTTGCATAGTGCATTTGAGGCACAAGGTCATCATATCAACTATAAGCCCCATTCTTTTTCCATGTAAGCTTGATTCAGGTTGGTCCAGCATGTCCTAGAGTTAGTGTTACCTTGGAAGGTGAAGCTTACCCAAAACTGATGACGGTTCAGTCATGGCTGTGCTGTGCATAACAATTTTCTGGTTTCATGTGGTCCTGATTGAGTTCAAACTGATGATTGGAACATTTGGACTTCAAACCCCAGGTTGATACACTTTTAAACATACATGGTACAGTATATAACCAACAAGTGATGAAAACTACCAAAAATAATTCATAAAGACAGATTTTTCCCAAAACACACTTTTCTCTAAGGTGCCATCAACTCTGGCAAAGAGCTCAGTGAAGGATGAAACTATTTAATACTCCTGAAGGAATTCTGCTCCCCAAAGGAACTATATTCCTGAAAGAAAACAAGATTTATCATGACAGACGAACATGAACCTTTCATTATTTCAGTGTTTTAACCATTGCACCGAAGTCATAACATAAACTTATTCAAATTGTCATGTAACAGATAGGTACAGGAAAGTGAATAGCATTTTAAAGTAATCACTTAGCTAGAGGTAACCATGGAAATAGCAATGTCCAAGGTATGCTTGGTATGGTGTAATGGGAGTTTACTGTGCGTATCATCATCCATGTCACTTTTGCAATTCCTCTTGAAACTGATGCCAGTCTACCCGACAGACACAAGAGGTGGGCCAAGATGAGGAGCATTGTACAAGCTGAAATGCTTCATTCCTTTGAGTATTGAAAATAAGGCAGTCAATCTGAAAGATGTCATGGCCTATTTACAGAAGTTTGGAAATAACTCAGCACCAAGCCAACTGGCATGTACAAAACAGACCACTCCATTTTTATTGTGAGCACTTGCCTCATGCTTTAGACTTAGTGTTTAATCATCAGAGCCAGGAGACTGGAATGCACTGTTTAAGGAGAAGACTTGAACCTGTCTGGCCTATTTTTTGAAAGCAGACCTGAACTCTAATTTCAAACAGTATTTGAACTTTAACTATTTAACTAGCTGACACTGAACAACAAACTTGTGTCAGTGTGTTGTTAAATCCTCTCTAATGCATCCTCAACTCCGTTAATAATTAGGAGACCAGAAACTGCATCATTGTGACGAGTGAAATAGTTTTTCCTGCATCTGACCGTAACACCTCATGAATACAAACAAAGTAAACCATGCTGGCTGGCTCAACTGCAGCAATACAATGCTTGCCAACCAGCATAAAGGGAAAATCAAAAGATCCCTGGTTGACACAAAATACAGTGAACTTTTTATGGAAAATATTTTAAAATTCATGTAAATATATATTATTGCAATATACAATGACCCATAATTTCTTCTGGTCATTTCATCACAAGGAGGTATTTGTCAATCCTCAACACAAATGTTACAAGCAAAACTTTTTGAAAGGCTGTAGCTACAAGACACAAAATTTAGTGAAATTATATTTACATGGAAACAGTCTGATAACTTGTGAGAAGAATATTGCATTATACAATGACCACAATTTCATATGGTCACTTGATCAAAGCAAGGTATTCCTCAATCACAAACCACGACTGATACTGCGAGCAAATTTCTTTGAAATGCCCTGCAACTGTGGTAGCCAAAAGGGTTGTGAGGGACCGTAAATACCACACTGGCTTTTGCACAACACAATGACAAAACAACCCAGTTGTCACTCAGAATCCTCTAGCTTAGAACCCTACAAGCAGAACACTCAATCCAAAAAAAAAACCTTCACCCTACTATCTTTGTTTGGTGGTTTTCAAAATACATTTTATCTTTGGTATGGGATAAAATATTGTAGTTTCTGGACTGTAAACTTCAAAGACAAAACAAAATTCACACATAAACACAGTAAACATGATGAAAATGATAGAAGGATTAGTGTCTTGTGACTTTTTGACATTAACCTTGATTGAAATTGAAGGGAACATATACCACTCCTTCAGAATGAAGGTTAATCGCTATTCAAACAATCAGCATGGAGTTGCACTACAATTTCATCAACTATCCTAAGGTTATTTTTTAAAACAACCAAATACAGCAATTAAAAATTTTTAATGACTTTGTTTAAAATTCCAAATTGTGGACAAGTTTTTTAGTCTTTCCTTACCTCAATGTCTTTATCTCAACTCCAGAAAATTAGAAATATTACCTTTTCTGTCATGCACGATATTTTTGCTGTAATCCATATTCAAAACTTACTGATCCAATGCACCTTTAGCTAAAACTGTTCAGAAAACAAATCTTGAGCTCAAAACCTGTTTCTTATCAGTTCAAAATTTTTGAGACGCTAAAAACTGGTTTATACTGAGGGAAAAATGATCAATAGAGGATCATGATTTGGGGAACATGTCAAACTTAATTTCATTCAGGTATTTTGGCACTTTTTTGCATATTAAATTTCTACTTATCACTGGTGTTGTGATAGATTTGTTGACAGCATCTTCATAAAACTTGAGACAAAAACTTACTTCAAAGTCATTTAAATAATTTGCAGATGGCACAGCAGCCATTCCATAAGACATATGTATTGTCTATGACATTGGGCCTTGCCGAATTTGTTGTGTGAAAAAAAAAGAAAAAAAAACTAAACTAGCAACTAGGAGAAAAAACTATAATCATACTTATGTACAACATACATATGCAAGTCAAAAAACAGCAAACCTTTATGAGCACATGAGCATGTTATGCAACCGTCTGAGTAGAGTAAGAGAGGACCAGTTTTAGTTTAAAGTGCAGTTTTCATTTCCACCAAAACCAGTTTCCAATTTTTTACTAACCACCTAAGTCCTAATTACAGCTTCAAAAACAATAATTGTGACACTGTACATAAATGGTCATATTTGCCAGGCATATATGGACTTACAAACGTAAGAATGGGCTTTCAAAGTCTTGTCAATAACCAGTAATGGCTTCTTCAGTGATGAAACCTTTTATGGCAAAAAAAATTTCTAACTCAAGATATCCTGAATGAAGTTTGATTTGAAGCCACTTGCAAGATGCAGTAAAACTGTAATGGTACACCACAAACCATCTGATGAAGTGATTTGCATAGGTGATGTCTTTTCTGTATTGAATTCCAATGCTCCACTTTTTGAACAATGAACCTCCAAAAAGCTGCACACAGGCCTTGAAGTGATTTCCGTAAGATATTTTTTTTAAATGTCCAGGGAAATTAGGTGTTGCATTTTTGAAAGGGGGGAATTAATGCAATGCTATTTTTTCACAAACAAATACATAATGGTTAACAGATTAACCTCACACTTAAGTTAAACTAAACTGTTCCCTTTCTTGGACACTTTTTTCAATACGACTGGTTTTCATGATAACACTTGTATTAAGTATTTTGGGAATTTAACATGGATCAAGCTGGAAACATAATGCAAAAGGATTTCTCTGGCAAATAGTTCTAAACTGCAAAATTAAGAGATCATGCCTAATGATGGAAACATTACTACAAGACTATGTGAATCCCAGGCTCCTATTTAACCTATCATTCAATCGTTGGAAATAACCGAACCAGGAGTCATCATTCACAGATTCTTCAATATCACCAGGATCTGGTTTGTTGGGATAGAGGGAAAAATGGGATGTAACTGGCCCACGACACATGGGGCATTTTGAGACAAGATGTAAGCAATCTTCGCAGATGCAGACATGACGACAAGGTAAAATCACCCTGGATATTGGATTGTTTTGACAGACTGTGCAATCATGCTGGCCATCCAAAAGGGTATCACCAACATCCTCTTTTAACATTCTAGTCCTTGATTTTTGAGAAAAGTTAAAACTGCTTTCGGTTGCATTTTCTTTTTGACTAGTATTTGTCCTTGTCACAACTTGTGATTGAGAGATGCCATGACTGTTCTGCAATAGATCAGAGGTAGTATCACTAGTGACATCAGATTGATCAGTAACAACATCATAATTACTCTGAGATGATTGACTACTATCATTGTCATCTGTATAATTTGAAGTTTGAGTAAAACCATCTCCAGAATTGTTTTGTGCCTGGCTGGAGGAGGTCACTTCAGCTGTGTTTGGTGAAGGATTGTTATTAGCTGTGCTGACTGTGTCAGCTGACATATACATCTTCTGTAAGTTATGTACAAGACCATGGTTGGTTATCACAAGATTAGATATAATGTGTCCTGGTGTGTTGAATGACGAATCTGGAAGATGAAGTATCCATACACCACCAACCTGCATGAAAATGGGAAATAAGAGTGGTGTGGGAAGAACCATTAATATGGGTCGCTGTACCTACACCCAAAGTGGCGCCATAAACTACTATACTATAATCACTAACCAATACACATTTCAATGTGACCTCTGACCTACCCAATGGCCACATATTCATACCCCTATAAAATGGAGTTGCGCCTTTATAAATTCATGTCATCATACTTTGACAGTAACACCTACTGATTAATACTTACTAGTCAAGTGGTTTAGACCATCACAGCCAAGAAGTCTGGAGTTTGACTCTTGGCCAGGTCAAACCAAAGACTTTAAAATTGGATCTTAATAAAACTGTGCTTTGTGTTCAGCAAAAGCGATGGAGTAGAGAAAACAAGTCAGTGAGACACAACTTGAAAAGAGGCTGTGACCAGCCCACTTAAGTCAATCGGTTAGAAACTGAAATGTAGAACCTCATCTCTAACTCACTAACCCATACCCACAGTGGTGCCATATACAAATAATAACTGGGCAATACACATTATCCACTGATATACCCATGTCACATACACACCGGTATCGAACATCCTTAGCCAACAGTCGGGTAACTTTACACGTTTACCAAATTTCATGTCATCACAGTTCAACAGTACCACCTATTGATTGGACTACCAAACAACAGCTTAATACAAGAGGAACAATTTTCCAAATCTGGTAAGTTAATTAACAGATCATTCTAGGGACCCTGGAAAAATAGCCCTTTTTGTTTTAAACACTTCTTTCATTGGAGATCCATGTCATCTACCAAAAAATAAATTTGACAAGAAGAACAGTACTTACAATGGTGTTTTGATTGTCTGAATCGTTGTATTCTGAGCATCTTAACATTATGACAACTGGATATTTACTTCTGGGGGGAGGACCAAAATTAAAATCATCTTCTGAAGATTCTGGAACTAAATGAAATGACTGTTGTTCCCCACAGCAAACTGTCATACTGCAACCAAAAGTAAAAGCCATTTTTTATTAAAATTGAATCCTAAGCAAAGACTTTATTTTCAGATGGGAAGAGGAACTACATCTACACAGCTTGGTGAAACTTCCATTCAAAGACATGTATTTCCTAAGATATCAGCAAATGATGATACAGCTAGATTTGTGTTCCTTAGAGAGGCTGAGGACAATAGGAAGGCCAATAGATAGGCTTATTGATAAATGGTCTAGTTAGCATGATGGGGATGCAGCTTGTGTAAATGGAGTATTATAGTAAGCTGGAAAGAAAATGTACCTTTACACACACACCCCCTCCCCCCACAAAAGAAAAACAAAAACCAAAAAAGAAAACATGCAAGCAAAATGACAACAGTTTTTGCTAGGTTTGGAGGTGATGGCATATTTATTGAAACTTGAGACTTGAGTAGTAAAGCTACTGTCACTCAACCCTTCTGATGTTACCAGTTCAGTTTTTAGTACATCTTGAACAAAATCATGGCGTACACTGTACACTTAACACATACCTAAACAACTCCAGTTGGACTGACAAGCATGTAAACACTGTTCACCTTGCACTTGAACTGTATCAGGGATAAATCTCTATAGCTAGTTCTTCCTTAATTAAAAGAAGGGTTTAAGGTCATATCAAGTTTTGGTATGTTAGAGGGGTACTTATTCTATGCATTTGGTGAAATTTGCATTGAAATCCAGTATGTGGTTCTCAAAATATGAGCAAGTAAAGCTGTCACATTTTCAACAAACACTGAACTTGAAGCAAGCACATATGACATCATATCCCACTTTAAGGGACAGTCTTTTGTTTTCCTTTAATTTTTACAGCCTGTTTTCTCCTCAACAGTCCCACATTATCATAATGTGATTGCATAAGTGGCATGAGAACTTTTCAAACTTTCCAATCCCCATGGGGAGGTCCTATTCCAAAACACGTCAGGGTCAACACAACAGTCTGAAAAAAAAGGGGAAGAAAACATTCCTTGTCAATGTGAGGAAGTGATTTAATCTCTGCTGCCCTCAATCCCACATTGTAACAAAAATCTAGTAATTTCATTGGCTGATATCTTGAGAAATACATGTCCGATTTGAATGGAAATTTCACCACACTGTGTAGATTTAGTTTCTCTTTCATATGTGAAAATTAATAACCTTTCTGTTAAGGGTGTACCTCAAGTTAAATTACTCAAAAATATATATGAAAGAGCATGAAAAGTGAATGCTAACAGTCCAACTACCATCTGCATATGACATTCTTGAGCTGAGATATAAAATGTTAAATGATAAATAAATTAGTCTCTTGCACAATTTTTTGTGACTTCCTGGTTCTACAACTCACATAAGATGTTTTGTTTCCTTTTCAAGTTTTTATAACCTTGAACACTGCTGCCTGCTTCCATAGCATGTTGCACAAAGAGGTCTTAATTATTTCACTTTAATTTATTTTCTATGTGTTTTAATATATATATCTTTGAATTTTTTGACTTGAGGTACACTGTAAGATAATGCTGCCTACGAGGAAAGGAATCAGAAACTTATGTCATAGTACAAAAGACCAGTTTGTGTTGGACAGTGGCATAAGCAATCAGGAAAGAGAAGATACCAAAAGTCATTCCTTCCCACCTCCCTTATTCCCTCTCTCCCCTCCCATCATTTCCATCTGTTTTCTTCTCTCTCCCTCCCCAGCTCACTTCTCTGTGAAACTTGTAAGCAAAAAATGAAGTTCTGATATAAACTTCAATTCACCATCCATTTGAAGGCTGATAGGAAATGCTGATTTGTGTAAATTAAATTGATATTATTCCAAATTGTAACATGTAACAAAGATCATATATCCACCACTACTCGAGCTTGACCAGGGAAACAAATGTGGTGATGAGCCAAACAGCACTACAGTGACCCCAAAGTATGGAAGAGTCCTCACACAGCAAGGAGAAATCTATGTAATGGTAGCTCCATGGTAATAGATACTAAAATTACTGAAGGAAAAGTAAAAGCTGACCAGGAACTCCTGTACACTGTGAACACAGACAGTTACAAGAATAGACCTATATGCTATTACAATGCTTCCACTGTGATTGTGTTTCATGACATTTTGCCTTGAGGCAAAAAATGATTAAAATAGCCAAAAATTATCACTTTTCCTTGGTTTATCATGTAGCTATGAAGGAGATGTGTTGCCCCCCCCCCTCCCCTAATATGACACCTGTACAGCAAATTTTAGAAAAATCCAATGGGAATTACAGAGGCTGAAACCTTTTGAAAAGTGAGAAAGACATTTTCAGTGAGACAGACATTTTATCCCACTACAGTATAACATAAGCTCTACCCTCACTTTGTGGGTTGAGCTAATAAAGACATGCAAAATAGCTGTTTTTTATGTCATTGGTGGCACATCTGTGTCTAAAAACACTTTTCGCTTATTGCAGTCAATTTTCCTAAAGTTAAATAATTTGTTCAGTTGGACCGGAAATAGAATACTGGGTAGGTTACAGAGGTTTACAAGGTTACTGTTTCTTACACCATTTCTTAAAACTTTACTTTGACAGGCAATATGCAGCTAGGGAACAGTATTGCAACTTGAGCGCACAAATCAGAAAAACATTAAGAGCAGTGACAGTTTTCATTACATCTGTACTGGCTATGAGGTTGACTGATAGGCTGGTCACCTGATCACTGTTTGTTAAAACCTTAACCCTAAAAGTCTCATTGTTCAGTGTCATAATTGTATTATAAATTAAGTTCTGGGCTGATAATCGACAACAATTGCTTATCTTCTCATCTAAACTGATAAAAAGATCAATGAGAGCTTCAGCAGTGTCCCTCACAGCATGTGTATGAAGGCAACATGTACGCAACTTTGTCTTTCCAATCAACCAGCTGTGCAAAGCAGCCTGATCATGCAGCAAAGTTCAACGAGGCACTAAGTGACTGTCCAGTGATTGTTGACTGATTTGTCAATATTCACATGCTAATGTTTAATTGTTTAAACTAGACCCACAAAATATGATAATATTACATGGGGAAATAAATGCATGCACAGTAAGTGCAATTTTGCCTTTAATTCCAAGGTCTGCAATAGAGTTTCCACTAAGCAGAAATAGCTTCATTAGGAAGCAACTTTCATTCATGAACATTTTCACCACTCATCTCTTTGCCAAAGACTTACTTTAGAGCCTACAAATGTACCAATCTAATAGTGTTCGTTACCTATTTCTATACCATCCACACACAAGGCTTATGGCGTAGCAAATTGTAGCTTAAAACACACTGGGTCTGGTTTCTTATTCCTTTGGTTATGTTTGTTATAAATCAAATGTGATAAAGATAATCTGCAAGGTGCAGTCAGGCCTATCAAAAACAACCATTCTATTATCATTGAAAGGTTGCAAAAATGGGGAGGGATTAGATGTTGCTACTCCATATATTGACATTTTCAGCATTTTTACACAAGAAAACATTTGACTGAAAGTTACTGGGGCTTTGATTCACAAAGTCCTACATTAAAGTAGAGGTCAGTCAGTATTTTGATTTAGAATTATTTGAGTGTGACATTCTGATACCTGCTACTGTATGCACAATTAATGGTCAGGAATCCAAAAAGTCAAGTGATCATCTGATTGATTTCGACATAACTGGGGTCATCAGCTTTAATCATTTAAATTCTTTGCCTACAGTTTCTGTATCATGTATTGTTGTACACTAAAATACCTCTTGATTCCCTTAATTTCACTGAATATGAAGGTAAGAATTGCACATGTACTGTAGAAATAAAGTTGAGACAATTTCACAATAATGGACCCCAATAATGGCTGATATCACTACCAGCTCGGATTCATCTAGAGCAAAGTGTTTCTGTTGTGTGTTTCACACAGAACGAACCTTTGGCCATAACTGTGCAAACTGACCTCTAGCAGGAGATAAGCTTTTTGTCACTTTCAACCTGTAGGAGACCTAAGCAGACTTGTGTGTATGACAGGGTGAATTTGTGATAAAATGAAGCATGCCACTCACCCCCATGGCAACCAATATTGGCAGAGCTAGCCTTGGTAGCAAAATATCAAAAGACAAGCAGAATCTTTCAACCCTAAAGACGTCATTCTTAAATCTTATGACAGCTCACCCAACTCCACATAAGAGACAGCATTTACTCAATGAAATTTTCAACCAATATTTAAGTCTACTAAATTTAATTGCTACAGGAAACTGCTTCAAATGTACAAATTATAATTTTCAAAGTGATTGAAATCATGGAGGATGTAGTGGTTTGTAAGCATGCAAAAATTACATACTACTGAACTATGTTCCTTAATCACAGGAATTCTTTTCTTATATTCAAATACACAAATTTAACATTGGCAGCACTGTCAGATTTTTCAAAGTTGGGGAAACTAGAATGCACAATGTTCAGTAAAAAGTTAAACCCATGTGAAGGTCTAAGCAGTGATTGTAGGAGAAGTATCCTGGGAATGTGAAGCACTCTTTCTTGTGTAATGAAGGTTAAAGGGTGTGTTGGAGGACTTCTGTGGGGTCCAAGGCTCTGAGATATTTACAAAAATTTGGCTCCTAAAGTGAAGCGTGATTTCCTCTCTTCGTAGAACAGTGAATGCACACCAAAACAGAAACACACATCCCCAATGTAACCATCATTTGTTGTTCTGAAGTCCTCCCAACCCTCTGCCAAAGGGCCTTTCGGCGAAATCAAACTTCAAACTGCTTTAAACTGCTTGTAACCCTTACAGGCAGATTAGTTTGGTAAAACCTTACAATCAAGAATAAATGCAGTTACTCCTTATAAAGACATCACCACTTTAAAGTATCTAGTGTGGTGGTGAGCATTGCTTTAACTCGCTTTGGGCTTAGGATGACAATGTTCCCATGGCAAGTTTTTGAGCACCAGCATTTATAGTTAATGGAAACTAGTACACGAAACAGAGCTAGTGTATTTAAGTACCACATCTTGATAAGTTACTTGAAAAGTGTTAAGAGGGCAACAGGATTATAAGTCAACAGTTTTGACTATTCATTTATCACGGTCTTTAATACTCATCATATTTTCACATTGTAACAGTCAGGTGTGGTATTTTGTGTACGATAAGCTAAGTAGACCACTTGGCAAACTCATTTAATTGCATTTGAGCTAATTAAAGTGGAACCCCATTTGTTGACAGTTTTTTCTAGTACTAATATTAAGTCTTCAGGGCTCAAAATAAGGGTGAAAAATCAGCTGTCAGAGGGTCAAGTGGTTACAAAAATTTCGGTGATCCTCCAAACTTAAGGTTGCCCCAACAAAAAGTAATCTGGATCCGTCATAAATATAGTGGTCTACCACTGAAGCTTTTGAGGAAACTTGTACAATTGTACAATCTTGGAGGTGATAAAGTACTGTCAGTAAGTTGCAGACATGTACGTTTTCACAGAGCCCTGCCGAGGGTAATTTCCCTTCCAAAGATAAAGGTTAAAAGCAAGCTTACATGAAGTGTGTAAACAGGTACTGTACAGTATGAGTGTTTTTATTACAGACAATAAATGCAAAATATAAGTTGTCCCAGGCAAAAATCAATTACCCGTGGCAAGGAGACAACAACTCATTTCAAGCCCTGGTCTCCCATCTTTTAAATGCAAACAGAAAATTAATTTGGTTCATGTACAGTATTGAATGGAGAGGGTGCAGTTTGGTTTGGTTTGTTCAATTGTTGAGTTGTTTGAGTTTTAACATCTCAACTTCTAAAGCTTTTGGCTTCATCTACAGTGATGCCCAGTGTTTCTTCAAAACTTTGCACTTTAAGAAGTCTCAAACTGCTTGAAAATAAATGTAGAAACAATAACTCTGTTCATCTTTCCCTAACAAAGCTATGCATGAAATGAACTGCAGAATATACTTTTCAAAACTTTCCCTTATCCACTCTGTCATTCTGGTGTGTATCACTTGATTGCCTGATGAAGGCAATCCAGGAACCAATGGGTCAACGAACAGACAAGAGTTAATGAAGGTGATAAGTTTTGACTAAATGAACGATTCCTTGAGAGCATGGTGGCAAACAAGCATGAACACAGAAGAGTTGCATCCTGTGAAGTATAATCAGGGGCAAACTTATTTTGAAACAACAGCCAGATTCTACAGATTACTTCATATTTTGCTTAAAAGTATCTTTCATAAAATTGCAAGACTTATTTTACTGCATATTCCAGGTAAACCAGTGAGTTAATCTCCTAAATTACATTATTCATAGAGAAAAACAATGTCACATGACTCTCAATAGCCAATCATGAAACATGGCAGAAGACTACAATTATCCACATCGAAGTGACTGCATTTTCCCTTCAGTTAATAAACAGGATGATTGCACCATGGAGCTACCAACACAGTGATGGTAGCTTCATGGTTGCACTGATAATTTAAACAAGAGCCCAAGGGCACTATGGTTCCTTGCATTTAAGATGATATTGTATTAAGGTAGTCGCTGCGTAAGGGAAAATTTGCACCTTTAACCCCAATGACTTTTGGCCATCACACAAAAATATAGGGGCACATTAAATTTCAAAATCATACAAGCACTTGCAGTTTGAGAGAAATGGAACACTTAACTTTCCAAATTATCACACTGCACATCCCCAATTCCATGTGACAAATACACACACTCATCACCGTTCACTAAAATGTCATTTCCTTGAGTTTGGGGTAGTATAGGAGGGTGGTTAATTGCCTTTTGGGTCAATCTCAACAATTCAAATCCAGACCTTACAAAGAAGTCACAAAGGTCAAACACAGCCAATGTAGGTCAAAAGTTCGTTTAGCACCAAAGAAACTTAACAGTCATCTGGTCATTCCTGACCACCAAAATTTATGATGGATGACTAGAAATTATGTCATGGTTGTCCTTAAGACTACCTAATGGTTTGCCTCAAAAGCAAAAATAAGGAAAAGTTCACAGGTCTGCTACCAATGGCAGCCTGAGAGTGATTTATTACCACCAATTTCTACTTCACAATTTGGCTAGAAGACCAAGAAACAAACATAGCTCTGTAAAATGACTTTCAACTTGACTTTTTAACCTAAAGGTGTTAGAAATGCCATTGTAGTCCCTAGGGTAAAAGCAGAGGTAAAGAAGAGAAACTGCTTTCGTATTTTACTATTGTGATATGTATACACAATATTATAAAAATTGGAGTCACAGCTTGCATTGCAAATAGCTTGATTAAATACTGTATATGAGGAAAAGGTGTTTTTTAATAAAAATTGCATTACTGGCATGATTGTTAACTAAACTGCTTTTAGACTGAGAGGGGGTTATAATTCTTCCTTTCTTTTATACATTGCATTTTTCTAAAGGCATTAAACTCCAGCTGAACTTTCAAACCAATTGAAAAGACATATCACCCAAATAGTCTTCACGTGCACTTCACTTAGACGAACACAACTTTCCATTATGCCATCCCCCTATGTTACTTGGTTATTGAGCTTGCACCACATACCTCTCATTCCAATTCGTCACATACACACACACACACACATACATACGCCAAGGTGACTGCATAGGTTCCTTTGTTACACAAGGAACCAAAAAGTATTTCAGAAATCAGTCCATTGAAAAGTATCACACATCACCTTGCTTTGATAAAAATTGTTTGTACCATGTGCCATATTTATTGGGTTAACAACATTTCACAGGAGTACTATCAAAAGGTACAGTACATAGCTGAACACTCCTTTGTGGAGTAATTTAGTACAACAATAACAACGAGAGCAGCTAAGTTGCAAAATCTCAACACTTCAGTAAAGGTATGATCAATGGTAATTTTGAAGCAGCAGATGCATTTTTATTTTTTTTTTTATATGATGCAATAGAAGAGAAAACAGAATTTTTGTGACCAGGTACAGTATCATGCATAAAAATGAAATATGGGAAAACTTCCCATATCATGAAATAAGTCTTTGATACAGTACAGGTAGGTTCAGCTTCAATATTGTAGTGTGGTCATTCAAATATTTAAAGCAGAGATTTATAACTAGGGCTGTCAGTTTCCGTTTAATTGCCTAAACGTTTAAACGGTCAAAATAAACGTTCGTTTACCGTTTAAACGATGTCCAAATATAACCGCCCTTGATTTCCCTTAGAATCTACCGTAAACGCGATGATATGTACTAGTACTGGCTTTGAGACAATATTTTTGGCATGCCGCCCTCTATTATCACAAAACATCCGGGACATGCGTTGCTGGCTCTTTGGGTACCTGCGTACCCGATATGTATTATGTATGTAGTACAGGAAATGCATGTCTGAACACGGCGGCTTTGCCGTCCACGGGCAGCTAACTGCTGCCGCGCAGGCTTCTTCACTAAACAGACTACATACCTGCCCGAGCTAAACTGAGCTCGCGCAACGTTAAGTGATCGATATCATGGTATTAAAATTATACATACTCTAACGGGCATATTATTACCGAAAGTTCGGTGTTGTAATTGTAGACTCAAGGATTTAGTTTTAATGAAGATTGAAAGTAAAATCAACGTCGCAGATTCGACTTGTAGGCCTAGGCCTATGCATGTAGTTAGGCATTAGGCCTAACGTTAGTTATTGTGCAGTGTGCTACACTGACTAGTCACACTAATGTTATAGTGTTAGCTCGAAGAAGTTTGGGAGCAAACTTCGTTCATATCGTTTAAACGTTTGGGCTATGAAAGCGCCGTTTAAACGGCCGATCGTTCGTTTATACGTTTAAACGTGACAGCCCTATTTATAACATTCCAATACCGTACATTCTATGCTCACAAATTTAAATGGTTATTAAATAAGCCTATTAAAAACAACAAATTCAATTATGCTACTTCTACACTACGTGATAAATATCACTTAGTGTAAAGTTAGAGTTTTAAAGCCCAGTTTCCAACCTATTGGTTCAAGTTGAGCCGGCCACGGCATTTTTTCCAGTTGTGGCTCACTGGCTTGTTTTCCCTTCTCAATTGCTTATATGGAGCATCACACACAACAGCAGTAGGTTCCTTTTTTTGGGTCTTTGGTATGACTCAACCTTGGAATTGAACCCGGGCCTTATATGTGAGAGGTGGATGCTCTTACCGTTAGACCAAACACACGGTCTCTTAGTGTAAAAGAATATTGTAATATTGTAAAGAATACTCAAACTGCATTATAATAACAAAAACTGTTTTCAAATCTGCCATTTTGATTCCTTTCCAAGTTATAATACACAAACCTTCTGCTCTCAACTTGATCCAAGTATTCAACGTCATAGAGTAAGTAAAATGGATCACTGTTTAATGCATGAATAAAGAGCTGACAGGAAGCACCCCAGTAACAGGACAACTCCACAGGCTCTGTAGCAGTAATCTTTATATGGACACCACCTGTCAACAAGAACAAAGATAAGCAAACATTAATCAAAAGAATGAATTAAATCACCAAGTGCATGGAAGCTAAACTGAACTCTCTTCTTTCACAATGAAAATGCATTAAGGTAGGAGTTAGTTTTCTGCTCTCAATGGTTTGAAATGAAAGGAAAGGTTAGTGAGCTGCATGTCCCCTTAAAAAGAAAATGGTGCAATGTTGGGGTAAAGTAACTTAAAAAAAACTCAAAGATAGGGTAAAAGTCTATTAAAATATCAAGAAAAATGCAGGAGCCATGTCAACAAATTTTCAAACAGTTTATTTTCCTTGAGAAAGTGCAAAATAAGAGAAGGATTTGTCTGCTCAAATAGAGTGTTCAGGTTTGGCACAACATATACTTAATGTACATGTACTTCTGGGGAATAGAGGAGAATCATATCTGTCAATGACAATGTGACTAATGGTGAGAGCACAATTACAGGGTATACAATGTGGTCTCTCATCCACCTCAAGGCATGAGTAAGGAAAAAGAAAATTGATTGAAATTCCAAATTACAGTCAGCATGCTTCAACGGATGGTATATTAATACAACAATTTAAAATGCAGCAAGAATTAGATGTCAGCAGGAGGACAAAGGAAATACATAAGCAACTTGGCCATAAATGTCAGTTAGATAAATGACTCTTCCCTTAAAAGTCAGATTCATCAAGTAATTGCTAATCAGATGTTACCCTCTATGATCAGTCCCTGTAAGGCTTGGTCTCAACCAGAACTAAAAAGAATGTTTTTTCCCAGCAAGTAAGTGGATTATTCCACAATTGTTACATGATGTTCTGTATCATAGAAAAAGCCAAATTTTCCTCCAAATGACTTTGTTTCCCTCCAAATACTATAATGTTCCTTACAGTGAGTTTCCCAAATTGCTGATTTTTGCACCCAAGGGAGGTATCATCTAACAAAACCATGCGAAACTTTGATACTATTATCTGCATACTTACATATGTGCAGGATATTTGTCATGACAACACATGAATGCAAAACTACAGGTGTTTTCTTTGTCATGGTTCTCACACTTTACTCCATCTACTGTACACTTCTTTGACTGTTCATGCTTTACAACTGATCATTCCTTGACATTCCATGTTTTATATAAAAAAAAGCATTCCATGACTTTCCCAAGGGCCTGGTGGCCAACCCAGACTAAAAAGGTACCTTCTAATATTTGATAACAAAATTTGCAACTTTCTCTAGGTAGATGAAGGTAAGACATTTTTCAAAAATCAAGCAGTATCATAATTTTTCATGACTTTTAGAGAAACTTGAAAGTTTTCCATGACTTTCAAGGCGTGGAAAATACAAATCGTGTGCAATATCCCACATGCAAATTTCTAGATTCCCATGACCAGTGGGATTTTGGTATATTTACCATTTACTGTTTATGATACCTCAATGATATTTAAGTTCAATAATATGATTGTAGGAAGTATGCACAATGCAATCACCATACAGTGCAGCTGCACACTGCTTAAACTTAAAAGAAAGGTTTAAGGTCATATCAGATTTTGATATGTTGGAGAGATACAGTACTTATTCTATGCATTTTGGTGAAATTTGCATTAAAATCTGATGTGTGGTTCTCAAGATATAAGCAAGTAAAGTTGTCACATTTTTAACATGCTGGGAAAAGCCCCTAAGCTACTTTTCAAATTTGGTACCCGCCATAGCAGGCACATGGCAGGAAAGATGGATTAAGTCAATTTCCATGGAGTATTGTGTGTGTGCATTGATCCATGAAGCTACACAGGAAATGTCCAGTGACCAGCACAAGAGAGGCATTGTGATTGTATTCTTCTGTGACACTGAACACAAAAACAGTGACGGCTCTCATGATTTATCTTTTCTTCTGCTTGGGTACTTCAAATTTTTCAAATGAGCTAAGGGGAGTTTCCTCTCATGCATGAACAAAAAGTGAACTTGAAGCAAGCCTACATGTCACTGTATCCCCACATTAATGTAC
Organism: Holothuria scabra; assembly: GCA_037179385.1. Taxonomy (NCBI): domain Eukaryota; kingdom Metazoa; phylum Echinodermata; class Holothuroidea; order Aspidochirotida; family Holothuriidae; genus Holothuria; species Holothuria scabra. The sequence goes on along the minus strand of CM074180.1, from coordinate 28,693,714 downwards.
AGCCTTTTGTTTTTCTTTAAAATTTAGAGCCCATTTTCTCCTCAACAATCCCATATTTTCAAAATGTGATTGCATAAGTGGCATGAGAACTTCACTTCACTTTGCATTCCCCACAGGGAGGTCATATTTCTACTAACTCCAAGGTCCACACAACATTCTGAAAAACAAAGGGGAACAAAGCATTCCTTGTCAATGTGAGGAAGTGATATAACCTCTGCTGCCCTCAAGCTCACTTTGGAAGACAAATCTAGTAACTTCATTTAGTAATATCTCTAGAAATGTTTGTCCTATTTGAATGGAAATTTCATCACAGTGTGTAGATTTGGTTCTTCTTTCACATATGAAAATTGAATTTTTGCTTAAACTTCCCCTTTAAAGAACAAGAGCAGTCGCTCAAAACTTATTCTGAACCAACAGCTAAATCTCATAATTTTCTCTTTATTGCCCTTAACAGTATCTTCATAAAATTCTAAGACTTCAATATTGCATATTCTCAAGGTAAACTAAGAAGTAATTCCTAGTACTTTCTACCTTTGAGGAGAAGAAATATTGTCACATGACTTTCAAGGGCCAATCATGGAACAGGACAGTGTGCTACACTACTTCAAGTTGGGGTGACTGCATTTCCTATTTAGTACAATAATATGCAAATAAAATCCCTGATCAAAATTTTAAAGGTATCTAAAGACCTCATTTACCTGTAATTGTGGCCTTATCTAAATGTTGAAAATCTACTTGAAATGGCAGTTTGGCTATAACCATTGGTAGCTCTCGTACCGGTTCCTGAATACTAGCAGATGTCTCTATGAATATCCTGTAAAAATTAAAATGAAGAACAAACATTTCGTCTATGACCAGTATTATTCTGAAATTTCGCTTTTTCAACATGACAACAAATAGAAGCAATTTCAGACAGTCTTGACACACACAGATCAGGTCTTCCTGGCTTTAATTGATAAATTAGCATTAAAACTGGTGTAACTTGCAAAAGAGCAATTGAACATGGTTACATATAGTGAGATGGCATCAATTAACAACACACCAACATTAATGTGTTAAAGCAGGTAAGTTGCCAGCCAAATTTGAAAGCCAGTTTATCGTTTGGACTGGCAAAAAAGCCTCACTCTACCGCCAATTGAATCTACCCCACTTGAGCCAATCAAATTTTCTACAATTTTTTTCTGCCAGTAAAAGAAGGTTGTGTCCAATTATTCAGTCTCCTGGTAATGTTGGCAAATGCCTGGTACTGTAACTCTATCTTTAGCTGGGAACAATTTGACTGGTTACTGCCAAAGCTGTCATATCTACTGGCTGTGTACTTAACTTCATTTCCTTCATTTGCTACATGTACTACCACCCGCATGTCAAGATTCATTTTCAACAGATAATCCAAAGAACACCAATAGACTGTATATTGTACAGCACAATGAGGAAGACACATGACAAAATTTTACAGCTAACTTTGCAAAGTTTTATTGATGTTTATAAATGTTGAACTTTTATGGCATCAATGTTTGTTACGTGACAGACTCATGGTTAGCTGAGCATGTGACATGGATGAGCAGAATTTTGTGCACACAACTTTAACCAGAATGCAAAAATACATTGAAATTTTAACGATACATACATTTACTATTTCAAATACTGCCGCATTTATTCCCTAGTGACCCAAGATGAACTTTGACCCCACCAAAAACTAAGCGGTTGTCCTAGAGTACTAACCATAACACATCTACATTCAAAAAGCTAAATCAATCCAAGTTTCATGCAGTGCCTTAGAATATTCTTCAAACAAGGTATAAGAGTTTAACCCCCTGTTACCCCTGATGACTTTCACCCTTGACCAAAAACAATAGGGTTCTTCCTGTCAGTATGAGGCTTACATGTACTATGTTTGAGAACTGTCAGATCTTCCCTTCCAAACATATCATGTAAACAAGCAAAATGCCACAACAACTCACACACATAGGAACACACATACATGCATACACCTGCACACCATCATGAATGTGTAGGTTTCTCTTTTCATTGAAACCAAAAATTAGAAATATATTCTACAACTGAACTGAAACGTCCCTTACAGCTACTGTATGCTGAATCAATAACCGGTCGAACTGTAACTTGAATTGTTGAAAATTAAATTAGATCTCTTCAAACTTTTGTGAATCATGTTGATTGAGCAAAAGTTACTGTTAGTTGTTAATCTGAGAAATTGCATATACAGTACTGTACTGTAGGTTGAGTTTGTAAGCAATCAAAGCTATGCTGCAATTTGTATGATGCCTTACTATATTTTATGGAATCTCACAATGTCGGCTGATAATTTGGCAATCTCCTGCTAACAACAACTGAGATACTTGGAGAAAATAATTTGATTTCCACTGACCTAATTCAAGAATAAACTGTAAGCCACAGCCTAGTGAGGCATAATTACTTAAAACTAATTTGGGTAAAGAAAAAGCCAATTGATCTGTTTGGGTTCCAGTGTGGACAAAAACAATGGCTTGTTTGATTTGGTAGATCTTATTGTTCAACAGTGTAAGATGGTGCTTTGCTACAGTCAGAAATGAAAGAATTTTCAACAGTGCACCAAATTCGGTAAACACGATATCCAGTGAACTATAGTGTGTACTGTAGGGTATGCATTTATAAGGCTTTGAATGCCTGTGGATCCTTACTGGTCCATACTTAATGAAATTCGACTTGATACTTTGCTATGTCTATGAAAAAAAAACACCCACCCAACTACATTCTAGGCCTAATTCATTTGTGCTATTGACAGAAGCATTTTAACCACAGGCATCGACAGGATTTTTATTTGGGGGTGGCCACCTGCAGAACCCAATTGCAGAACTAGGAAAGGGATACTGAAATGCATACCTTATCACTGTGTCATTCTTTTCACACTACATCATACATTTTCAGGAAATAAAACATTCACATGAACAGTTTTGTATCCCAAAGGGAGGGGGGAGGGGCTCCTTTTGAGATGATTATGTTAAAATATGGTGTCCTAGTCTTCTGAATGCCAAACAGTGCCACCCTTGGAAAAATTTTGAACTGCAGTACTTCAAATTATGGAGTAGAGACCATGACGGATGCACACAGAGTACACAGAAATTTTATGTTGCATATAATTTCTGGAGCAAACATGCACTGAAAGAAATTTAATGAAATGGATAGAACATGATCAAAATTGACCCATGAAGTGGTTGAATACACACCTCACCTTACTCCCAAAGGAATAAAGCTCAAAAACTTTTGGATGAGTTTATGGGGGCATGTGTCCCGATTTTCCCATAATGGTGTCACTAAGATACACAATAGAGTGTAAACCATGGCAACTGTCAGGTCATGAAGCATGCCCAAATTTCTCAATAGAACTGTGATGGCCCACCATATTGTTCAACAATCTGGATATGATTATATGATATTCATTACAGACTAAAACAATAGGCAAGTACATACAAGTGTTTCTAATTTTTTAAGATAAGTGTCTTGCCAGAAAACTTCCATGTAATTTTAATTCCCAATTTAATACATAACTATCACAAATTAAAATGTGTGAATCTTGACAATTCAAAGCCCAAAGGACATGTCATAATGTTGCATTAGAAATCATTCATTGTAATCTCAAACCTTACATGCACCAAGGTATCTTCTGTTTCCTTGAAAGGGTTTGCCACAGGGTTGTTTGATTTAAATCACCCTGACTAAAATCACTAATTTAAATAGCACATATTTTAGTAATACTGTACCACAGTGTGGTGTAAGGTGCTCATTTTGGGGTGATTCAAAGACAGGATGCTTATGAAATTGTTACTCTATGAACCAGACATGGAACTATTTTTGCATTTTACCAACCCTCATATTAGGACCCCTACCATGTCCAATGAGATCTTACCAAGTCCAAGTACTAGAAATATTGAGAATTGATAGATGGATTGTTTAATTAATAAATATACTGTGTACATTATTACATTCCATACACCATTAAGTTTTACATGGTGTAATCAATTGCCCGTTCATCTGCTACTAAACCAATGTGCAATGAGTTCAGTAACAATGAGTACTGACCTGTTCCCTGTTTCAACCAGGAATTGTTTCGACTGAGCTCCCTAGCTAGTTCAACATACTGTAGCTATATACTGTATGCCTACTGTATAGCCTGCTTAATACGTACTATTCCCAAAGGATTGTTGGTGTGTATTGTTCAATTAGCGTTTTCTTTTGGGGATTTATTTTCTCAAAATTTTCTTCATTTGAAATCACTGTCTTTGTATGCAAAACATTTTCATACAGCACAATACTTTGGTCATGTGTCCCATATTATTACAAACCAAGGGTTGTCTTATGTGTTTCATGTATACACTGCTACAGTGGGATGTATTTATTTCCATTTTTCCATACTTATTTTTTTGTTTTTGTTTTGTAAATGATAGCCCTAGAAGCTGAAAACTTCATCTTTGTACGTTATGGAGTAAACACCAGCATCCAGGAAATTTTGTGACAGCATGCCTTTTAGACATTAAAAAAAATCTGAATAATGATTAAATCATTAAAATCTGTTTTTTTTTTCTATTTTTTAAAAAAAATCAACAACCCTGGTTTGCCAAATACAGGGGGAACCTGTTGGAACTTGCTCATTTGATTAAGCTTGCAAATATCATTTAAAATGACAACTTTATAGGAAGGCAGAAATACTCTCCTTCTTTGCCCTCTTAAACTGCGCTCTGCCAAAACTTCCACTTAAAATTAGCCTAGGCCTATGCACATGAACAATCAACCAAACCAGGCCAATAAATAGCATAAACTCATTTGAGTCACTGTGAAAAATACATCACACAGACTAAAAGGGTGCAGAGAGCTTAACAAACAAAATTAAAATCAGAATTTGATGGGTGGGGGGGTCACAGGATTCCTGCCCTCACCCCACCCCCCTAACTGCATCCATATTGTTGAACAATACGGTGGGCCATAACAGTTCCAAAGAAAAATTTGGCATGCTCCACAGCCTGACAACTGCCATGGTTGATGGGAGAGAGGCAATGGTATTCCTGCCCTCACCCCTCCCCCTTTCCACCATGGATAGGTAGGCACAATTGCAGAACAGGCGAACCCCACAACTGCTAGTTTGAGCTTAGAGTCCACTCTGAGCTTCACGGTTATAGTCTCCCAAGTGATCTAATCGATAGTACCCACGGTCATAAAGACCTCGTAAATCTTATTACCAGTTTTGTTAGGGCTTAGGGGGGCCACCTCTAGAGTATGTCCGACTGTGCGAATGTGTCACCATTTCTGAAAGAAGAAGAAGAAGACAGTCTGCTGCTTCTGCCTCCTCACTTTGACATCATATCCCCAGAGTTACTCCAAGGTAGGCTAGGCTAGACAAGTTGGACTTAAAATATTTTTGCCCCAGCCTACTCATATATTCTGCGGTGGTTGGGTAGTTGGCCGATGACACTGAAGTCATACAGGTTAAGGGGTTTAGGCCAGGTATAGGCCTAGCTTGGGAGTTGCGGGTATTCTGCAATTACTCCGACAGGTATGAACGTGCCCTGCCGCATGCGATCTTATACTGTACAAATATTTACTAACATTAGGCCTATTCAAAACAACTCTGCGTCCTGGAAATATTGTGTACACTAGTTCTGCGAATTGTAAGAGAGACAAGGGAAAACTTTGTCAATTCTGAAATTTCTGTTCTTTGAAATGCACTAACAAAAGAGACTGTTCAACTTACTTATCAGAAAACATGATGAGAAATATTACAAACACCATAAAACAAAATATAGCTGTGAAAATAACAGTTGGCTCATCGAGTTGTCTCAGGTCTTGTGCGCCCTTCGCAGAAAATTGCGAGTGAGTTTCTTCGTACATTGACAATTCCATGCTATCTGCGGCAGCTTTTTCTATCTTCATACTATCATCAGACCAACAGGATGGATGAGCCTGAATTCACCTCAAATTAGTGAACATAGGCCAAGCCTAGGCCTAAACTAATTTCACATCTTTGGCTAAGGCCCTGGCCTCACTACGAAGAGTAATGATAAATCAATGCGGATGCTCAGCACGAAGTAGTTAACGTTCCTGCAGTTCACGAGGCCTGGGTGTCACGAGCGCTAGCCACGGCACTGTGTACATAATACAATTTACAACATGCGACAACATAACATAACATAACATAACACTATTAACAGGTTGAAGGGCAAAGAAGGGCCAAAGGGTGCATATCCCAATTAGCAGGTGTATTAATGCGTCCGTTTGTTCGCCCTCAGACAGAGTCCCTAAAAGGAGCACTTTTTTGATACGTTATGGAATGAGCTGGGGTTTTATGTAAGTTTCTTTTGAAAGTATATCAAATGAAGTAGTATTGGTGAAAATGGGCTTAATTGAAGCAATTTTGTGGAAATTATGGGCCTTAGAAGCTGGCGGAGTCATACCGAGATTTTAGTGAAAGACAAGGCTCGGAAAAGGTGGTGTAAACTTTGAGGTGAAATAGCAACAAATCTTCACGGTCATGATACGGTAAATTGAAAGTGCCATGAATGGCCAACTTGTCAGCTTTCATATGAGGGGTAGCTTGACCCTGGCGAAAACTTCGACAAGCTTTTAGAGGCCCGTTTACTTTTTGGATTTAGTGTGTAAGTCAATGGAGGAATTAATTGTGGTATGCTCCCCAAAGCCCCATAAGATGCCATGAAGTCAAGACCCTGTGAACTTGGCCATTATGTAGGGCACCCGCTTACGAATGACGAGGGCGGCCCGCCCGGCGCCATAGACTAATCTGAACTCTGGACCCAATATACGGCTATGGAGTCTGTGACTATTGACTATAAGTCTTGACAGAGCCGTGTAATACTAAACCCCTGTCCACACTTTGCGACCCAATTTAGCCTGCGTAGCGCCTCTGTGTCAGTCAACCCCTTAGGCTGCCTCCCCTTGATTTTTCGTAGAAATGAGTTAGACGAAAAAATTTCGTCCGACCCGCGGGCTACGCAATTTATTGCAACAGTCTTTCGTCCTGGTGAGAGACTGTCGACTAAAAGTATGGTTCTGGACTATGATAAGACTAGTTTTTATGAACCCGTATTTACTATGATACAGTGGCGTAGCCACGGGGGGCCTTTGGGGCCTAGGCCCCCAGATTTTCCCCAGGCTCCCCAGATTTTTGGCGTCCTGATAAAGTAATTGAAAAAATAAAATGTTCGAACGGAAATAAACTTTGAAGTATTTCCTTCAAAACGGTAAATAAATAAAATGTGTAAAAAATAAAAAAAAACGTGGATGAATGTGTGTAAAACACATTTTGTGCGCACGTATGAAATCCAAACCCTCCAAATGCCTACTTTCACTAAATTAGATGCCGTTTGTGATCTGCACTGTCGTTTATTGCATTTCACTTCGAAGATGAAACGAAAGTCTCGACGACAAACTTTAATGTGACTTTGTTAGGTTAAGGCCCTTTCTGCCTTTCGGATGTCTGATTGATTTACTGAAAATAAGGCAATCGTACACTGGAGACCACTCTTACCCGACCATTCTTACACTTTATATACACAAAATATGCTGTTAGCAGGTAAGGGTAAGGTACTGCCTTCGGATAATTCTTCCCTTCCACCCTTAACAAGTAGGCCTAGGCCTATGTCGTGCCTCACTCCTGCCAATGACAAGTGCCACTGTAGGACGATTTTTTGGACAAATCCTCTTTTTACTAGTTGAAACTGGCGTCCGGGGGATTTATAAAATGTCCACAAGGTCCTGATTTCATGTTTTTCCCACATGATCCATACTTCTGCTTTGCGGTTCAATCATTTTGAGAGATTTGTTCGTATATAGTATTTTAATTTTGAGTACGTAATGTTCCGATGAACAAATACTGCACCATTTTGCACATTGTTTCTTTGGCAGTATGTATGTCTCTTGTAAAATCTCTACAAAAACTAATAAAACTGATATTTTTCATGCTCCCCAAAAAGGGAAAATCCTAAAACTTAGGCCTATAATCAGCTCAAAGTTTTGCCAAACATAGCACCATTTTGCATTCAGGGAATCTAACGCAAAGAAAGTTTCTCAGAGGGGGACACAACTACTTTTGGTTTTCCTGTTAAAGGGTAAGGTACTGTCTTAGGTAAGCTGAAATCCATTCAAATATTGCCGCATTTGCGGCTGGGTACATCCAGTTTAAAACACGTGGTAAGTGACGTTTCCGGCCATGTGTAGGGGTTTTAAAGCCAATAATTTTCTTGTACGCTCCGCGCCAACTGATAGTGGCGCTCCGCTTGGATGCAAATATTGCCGCATTTGCGATCTACGTCATTCTGAAGTTAACAATTTTTCTCACGGGAAAGGGAGATACCGGCTCCCTTTAGTCTCACCCCAGGCCACAGATCAGAAGTGCCCAGTTTGGGGGTTCCAAAAAAGTGTATGTATTACCATTTTTCATAGACTGATTTTTATTCTCATTATTTGAGAAGTCGCAGACATGAGATTCGTATTTCAAAGGTGGGTACATCCAGCTTACAACACATGGGAAGTGCCGTTTCCGGCCATCTGGAGGGTTTTAAAGCCCAAAATTTTCTTGTACGCTCCGCTCCAACTGATTGTGGCGCTCCGGTAGATGGTCTTGCGGTGCCTGACCCTCGGAGGTACCAGGCCCCCCCCCCCACTTGTTACCTAGGCCTCCCCTAAAATCCCATCCTGGCTACGCCACTGCTATGATAGCGACCCTATAGGGACTATTTGACTTTCAAAGTGGGTGGAAGGGGGGGGGGGCTTCTGGCCTAATTTTTCTCCTGGTAAGTACAGTGGCGTATCTCAGTAGACATTTTTGTGGAAAGGGGTGGACAAGCATCCAAATTTTACCATCTTTTCAAGCGTGAACACCGCGTACTGTACTAGGGAAGTAAATTGCGGGGTGCGACTTTTTGCCCCTTTCAGATATTTGTAAATCATGGAGCTTGTATTGCAGAAAAGTTTGGATTCTGGGTACTGCATTTCCTGTTGGCAAATCTGGGATTGAAGGGCAACCAAAGATCATTGTTGCTACATCGCTTAATTTACGTTTTCCAACACCTACCAAATGAAGCTCTCCGAAATTTTTGAGTCAAGAGCCGTAGAAAATTTGGAATTTTATGAAAGAAAAAATTATGAAAATAGGCCTAGTTACCGGTTTCACTTGATGTTCTGGTGTCACAAGTAGCAAATTTCCCATTTTTTCACTTCCAGAGCTCGGAAATATTTACCAAACTGCGAGCACTTCTGCTCCACATCAGTGCACTGCTTTAAGGTAAACACTGACAAGTTTTCCATGACCGTGGTAGAATTTGATTTTACTAGGCTCGTTTTTAGGTGTTGGTGGTTTGCTTTTTGTTTTCTGGGGGGTTTGGGATTGCAGTGCATCTTATGGGGCCTTTATAGCCCCATAATTTCATTAGTGTCAAAACCACACAGCAGACTGGTTTCACAAATGGCAAGTTTCCAAATTCTTTATTTTTCAAAGCCTAGCTCCTGCCCCATGAAGTTGCTACGCCACCGGGTGTCTAAGAGACGGGGGCCCATAGTGCAAAATGGTGCTAAATGTTTCAATATCGGAGCTACTAGGAAAACTCCAAAGTTTTCAAAGTATGGTCTTGAAAGTGTGGGTAATTACTTCAACGGACTACACTTAATGTGAATTTTAATACCGGATATACTCTAAAAGTAATAAGAATAAAAAATCTCAAAATTTTCATACTTTGCGAAGGATTTATGCAAAAGTTCTTATAAGCTAGTTGGAACCATTTGTAATGAAAATGGTAAAATAAATCCATGAATTGAGCAAAAGCAAACTTCGCACACTTTTAGTTTGGGGCAGAAGATTTTTCGTCCGAACAATGCGGGCCTAATTATGCCTCGTAATTTTGAAAATTCGTACTTCTCAAACAGTCGAAATAGCATTACAAGTCCTAGGCTTATAAGGTGAATCTAAGCAGTCGCTATTTTGAGTTTTCGTTTGCAATTTTCATCTGAAACTAAAATTCTGATAGGGAAACTACCTGACGGAGCGCCACCAGTAGTTGGCGCGTTGCGTACAGAAAAATCGGATCCCCTCAGACAGTCGAAAATGACATTTCCCAGACTCATCATTTAAGCAGTCGCTACTTTAAGTTTTCGTTTGCAAATCATTTTCAATTGAATGGCATTTTCCAGACATAGAAGGAGGATCTAAGCAGTCTCTATTTTTTCAGAAAATTACCAGATAAAATGTACCACTACCATTGGGTGAAATGGTCTTGTATATTTTCGGGGGAAAGACAATAAAACGCAATTGAAAACATTCGAATTTATTTAACTCTACTGTGGACAATAAAACGCAATTGAAAACATTCGAATTTATTTAACTCTAATGTGACTCCTGGCTAAATTCAATACATATTCAATTGATGATACTGGCTGACTACCCGAACTTCCGACTTTAAATGGTATTACTTCTGTTAGTAAATCTTTTTGAAAAATTTTGCGTTACAAGGTGCGTTGAAATGAATTTTCAGGCACCTTTATGGGAAGACAATTTCACATTGCATCATCATCGTATCGAAAAACAAATAACCCGGTTTTCATAACCATTGCCTGATTTTGGCTCTATGGTCAGGACAGATGGCAAACTATCGGGCAATGTACATGAACACCCTCCCGTCTGTCCATTAAATTTATTTGGCAATTGAAAACGCCCCAGCATTTGTCAATTTTTATCTCTTTGATTTTTCGTGAATATATTAACCTGGCTATGATGCTTTTCTGTTTTCGGCAAATGCTTGAAAGACATCGGATTTTTAACCATGTAGGGTATTGTGGTGTAAAAGGCTGAAAACTCACGAATAGTGCGGTAGCTTTTTTGCGCTGCCTGAATGTGTGGAGAATTTTTGGAATCTTGTCAATATTTCATGAAAATTTTACAGCGACCGTGAGGTTTCTTTCCTTTTTCGGGCTCATCCTTTTTACAGTTAAAGATTTCGGGCTTGCGTAGGAATTTTCTAAAAAACATGCCTTTTTTCCAAAGTTTCTCAAATTCCTGCCCGAATTTTAGATTTTGCGGTAACTTGGGACGGAGCAGTCTTCCCCCACCCCTGACCCCGCCTTGTACGCTACTGCTCAATGGTAAACTTCTGTCTCTACGAGGAGTGGATCGCCCTTGAACCCTTGGCTACGGGTCTGATCAACTAAGGACGACGGACATATTCTACAACCCCAGCCCACATGGGGCCCAGAATGTAGGCCTATACGGATTTTACGTATATCTATATGGTTTGACAGATTTTTTACCTGATCTTGCCTTAAACATTGCATCATTAGCATCTGGACAGAAAAAGGACTGTTTATTGGGAACCTGTCCTGGCTTCTCGTAAGCAAAATTGAAGCGTATTGGCAGGTCAACTGAATGCTGTTTGTCTGATTCGATCATATGATCTTATGGATCAAGACTCCCGGTTAATAAAACTCAGGGAAATGTCCCGCGACTGGGGAGGGGGGTGGCGCAACCTGATAATAAAGGGCCAAAATACAGCAGTCCATAATTTTTTTTACCTGACTGTGACTCATTAGGGATCATAATTCTGGCCGCTGCCGCATAATGATGTGGGTATTCAAAAAAATATGGGTAGGTGGATAACAACCCCCATGAGTTTGGTTTTTCACACTGGTGTACACATGGGGGGCATGGACCCATGTCCCTTCACGGAACCGGTTTTTAGACCCTAAAATGATTAATAAAAAGTAGCGTATGTGGCACCAGATTGCATGTAAGGACACCCAATTTCTAAAAAAATTTTAAAGGGGAGGGTTTGTCGCCCCAAGCCCCCCTCGGTGACACTGATTTTCTTAACTCCTAAAAATACGCAATTTTTTAAAATACCAATTTTTACTTCAAAAGGTATTCCTGGCACCAGTTTGCATGTAAAGACACCCTTTTAAAAATTTCTTATCATTCAGTAAGTTGCTTTTTCATAGACTAAAGTTTATTTAGATTCTCTTTACAATTAAAAACGTGAAAACACCATTTTCAGCCAACTGAAGGGTCGCGTTTTCTAAAAATTTTCTGTATTCGCCGCATCTACAAGTGGTGACACTTTACTTAGATAGTCTTTCGAGCAAAATTACGTTTTTCGGGGAGAAGAAATTGTTAACATCTTTCTGGTCATTTTGCAGTTTGTGAACTTATTTTGAAGTGAGCATTTTATTGCAAACGACAAAGAAAGACACAACGACTGCTTAGATGCTACGTATAAGCTTGGAAAATGGCATTTCCGGTCAAAAGGGGCCGATTTTTCGAGATTTTCTGTACGCTACAACAGACGGTGGCGCTCCGTTTACTTGAAGTCTATATGGCAGGATTACGTTTTTTTGGGCAAGAAAACCCCAAACTGAAATGCTCCCGGACGTCGTTGCCGATCACTGATGAGTCTTTTATCTTGACCCCTAAAAGCGAGGATGCCCCCCCCCCCTTCAGAGACAACCTGCGTACGCCACCGTGACTGGTTTGTCCAATATTTCAAGGAAAGGAGCAGGGAAATGGAAAATCCATAAATTTTTGCATATTTTATCTAGAGAATGGTTGGGGATTTGTTCATGCAAAGATTTCCTCTCAATAAAATGGACGGATAATAAAAGAAAAAAACACACTGTTTGACTGCAAACTTAGTAGCAATGTATCCAGCTCATACATCAAAAAAGCTTAACGTCATCTAACTTCGGTTGGACCTGTTTCTCTGTATGTGTGGCATAACCGTGCCTAAAACCATTTTAATGTTTGTGGATACTTCAAAAAGTCACCAAAGTGCTCATTTTAGTGGAGATTTGGAGCTCTGCCCGAAGGGGACACCTGCTGATTGTAGGCCTGCATGGTGTACTAATTTACCCTTGACCCATGTGTTTTATCAGCTCACAGCTTCCAAAAACACATGAGTAAGGGATATGACTGACCAAGGAACAGGACGTACAGCCTGCTAATTAGCAGGTAACCTTTGACCAGTCCTCCGGCAAGAAAAAAATGTACGCGTACTTAATGCTAGCTACTTATATTTGATGGTTTATTGGATGCACTGTTAACGTCCGTGATAGGCATTCTGAATTTTAGATTTCGTACCGGTATAAGGCATTGCAATGACAAACGGATTATCAACAGTGCCATGCACCAATATCAGGATTTAATGCTTATAATGTGGATTCTTATTTTAATTCAAATTTTCATACCATAACTAAGATATGAGAAAGAAGGTTCATTGTCAGGTGCAACATCTTTGCATTCTTGCATGACCAGACTCAAAGACAGTACTTCACGGGGTAGTGTAGGCTATTAGACCATATAGGCTCCCTCAATAACTAGACTTGAAAATGGAACAAAATGCTGGGTCAAATTTGCCCTACAGTTTTAGTCTTTGCTTCAAATTATTTTATGTACCACACATAAACTGCATCATATTGCAGAAGTAACACAGCCAGAGGCAATGGCAGATCCTGGCGGACGTAATAGGGACCCCCACACACACACACTGAAGGGTCTCAACCGCGCAACAGGTGAGCGTCGCCTCTTTTGTCGGTCAAACATGTTTAAATACGCCTACAAATGTGTAAAATATATCCGTTCGCCTTCAAAGATTGCGATCATAACCATATCTGGCGTCAATATTGAAACTCCCTGCGTTATGGGAATTAGTCTTGGTCAAGACCGTAACACTAGTTATACTAAAACATCTGCTACTTTTTGAGTACGCCCTCTAATGCTTCAGAAATTCTCAGCTCTGTATTACGTTATTTCTGAAGATAACGTATGAGGCGCCGTATGTGACAAAATTATGTGCCAAAATTATGTGCCAAATATATTGATTATACTTCTAAATATATATAGGTTGTACCCAGATATATATAATTTACTCTCAAACTTCATATAAATAGGTTTTGCATAATCTATATAATAGTCATACACCATATATATCCCAACAAGCTATATATATTTGTCATGGTAAACATTGTATTAATAGACAATGTCCTGTATAGTTTTCCGTAATTTTGTCACTCTTTTTGTCACATCGGGGAGAGAAGATATACATAGATTACTAGCATGCGAACAGCACGCGAGTGGGAGGTGCTTGTTGAACATATATCACAACGGACAGAGCTCAGCGCACATCCATTGCTGTCAGTAACTTGGCTTGTCAGAGAATTGCCAAGGACAATTTCTATAGGCAACAGAGTAAGGAATGTAAGATGACCCTCTGGCTACTCTTTTATTAGGTCCCCGTTTGTGTTAATTGTACTGGTCTTTGTGTTATTACTGCACACTGGATCTGAAGGTTGCATCGCACAAAATACCTGACGAGCAAAGAGAACGTATTATTGAAAGGCGGATAAGAAATGCCATAAATCTTGTATTGTACAGGTTACGACTGACGTACTGCGGGGAGCACAAACACGAGAGATCGGAGAGCAGACTGAAAAGTGCAATCTTAGACACCTCAGCCTTGGGGAGCTGGATCTCCCACTGAATCGCCCAGCCCCTCCCCACACACACACACACACTGGCGACCTAGGCAAAAAAATATGTTCATGCTGGCCCGCCGATGATAATATTCAATCCGGGCTACCCGGCTACTATGACATAGATACACTTGCGATAGATCCATGCACGCAGTTGCAGGGTATTCTGCAATTGTGCTGCACTCTGAATTTCAGAATTGTTGGATGGATGGATGGATGGACGGACGAACGGACGGACGGACGGACGGACGGACGGACGGATGGATGGATATTTTTCTAGCAGATTTAGAGTGGCTGAAATTGCCTACCTTGATGTGGTTTAAGGTCCGCCTCTAGCATCTGGCCTGTTTCTATCTCCTATAGGGATTTTTTCAATTCCTGGGGATGCACAAATTTGTTCCATAATCATACTTGGTGTGGTGGGTAGAATATTTGAGTCAAATATGGTTGGAAGGAATTTGCGCTTTGCACGGCCATGGCTGCCAGTTATTGGCCAGTGCAACAACCAAGCCCATGTTGGATCAATGCAATCTCAAGGATCGCAACCTAGTACTATTACCTCACAGGACCTCACTTAGCTCTTGGGTGGAGTGGACATTCTCAGTGGCGTACGAGGCGGGGCAGGGGGAAGACTGCCCCAAATTTCCGCAAAATCTAAATTCGGCAGGAATTTGGGGAAAATTCGGGCAGGATTCTGGAAAAAATTCGGACAACCCTTGAATTTTGAAAAAATGGGGTGGCTTTTCAGAAAATTCCTGTATGTGGCTGAAATCTTAAAAAAGATATGCCCGAAAAAAGGAAAGCAACAGCATATAGTCGAAATAAATTTTTAATGAAAAACTAAGTCAAGGTTCTAAGGCTACACCTTCGGGCAGCGTAAAAAGGTATTATTCGTGACCTTAACTTCACAAATAATCACAACACAATGCCCGATATTGTCGAATATACAAATTCTTCCAAGCATTTGCCCGAAAATGCAAAAGTATCATAGTAAGTAAGTGTAACAAAACTTACGAAAAATCATTAAAAACCGCGACACATTTGGGAAAAAGGAACATTGGCTTAAAAGAAACATTCTTGAGCCTGATTTAAAATCTTGTGTAACACATTACCCGAAATAGCCGATTATTTTAATAGCTTCAATTGTTCAAATCTTTGCCGAAAAACAGAAAACGCTATATAAGAAGTATAATTTTCATGGAAAACAACAAAGATCTGCGGACCATTTGAGTAAAAGGGGAAGAAAGGTTTTCATCATCCTCACATTTTTACTGTAGTCTTGCAAAAATTGCCCGAAATGGTCAAATATTCGGGCAAAAGTTAAAAAAATGCTGGGACGTTTTCAACTGCCAAATTAATTCCACGGACAGACAGGAGGGTGTTCAGGTGCCCAAAAGTTTGCCATCTGTCCTGCTCTAGAGCCAAATGCAGACAATGGTTATGAAAATCGGGTTATTTGCTTTTCGATACTCTAATGATGTAGTGAGAGAATGTCTTCCAATAAGTATGCTTCCAAAAAGTCTGCTTCATTTAAACACACCTTGTAATGTTCATTTTTTCAAAAAGTAAAACCATATACAGTCGGAAGTTCAGGCAGTCACACAATTTTATCAATATATTGAACTTAGACAAGATTCACAATAGGGTAAAATTCCTTAGCATGTTTTCAGTTCTGTTTTATAGTTTTCACCCGAAAACATGAGGGACAATTTCATCGATTGGTAGTGATACATTTTATATATCTCGTAGTTTTTTTTTACCAAATAGTGACTGCTTAGAACCCCCTATAAGCCTGGGAAATGTCAGTTTCAACTGTCTCAGGGGTCCCATTTTTCAAAATTTTCTGTTCGCTCCGCGCCAGCCAATGGTGGCGCTCCGTGTAGAAAGTCTTTCCTGAAGAATTTTTGTTTCAAGTGAACAGTTTTTTGAAAACGGAACCTCGAAATAGCGACTGCTTAGACCCTCTATAAACATAAGAAATGACATTTTTGACTGTCTGAAGGGTCAGATTTTTCAAACTTTTCTGTACGTTTCGTCCCAATTGGTGACGCACCACTTACCACTTCATAGCAGAATTGAAGTTTTAAGTAAACTCTTTTTGCAAGAGGAAACTTAAAATAGTGACTGCTTAGATTCCCCTATTATCCCGGGAAATGCCACTTTCAACTGTCTGAGGGGTCGGATATTTCAAAATTTTCTGCACTGTTCGCACCAACTAATGGTGGCGCTCCGCTTAGACTTTCTGACTGAATTTTAGTTTTGAGTGAACGTTTATCTGCAATTGGAGCTTAAACTAGCGACTGCTTATATCCACTTTACAAGCCTTGGAAATGTCATTTTCGACTGTCTGAGAGGTATGAATTGTCAAATTTTCTCAAAGCTCCGCGCCAACCAGTGGTGGCGCTCCGCTTTGACTGTCTTGTGGGCAGAATTACGTATTTCGGGCAAAATTCTTCTGCTTCCAAACTGAAATGTTCCCCTACGCCTATGGATATACCTTAATTAGGCGTGCATTGGGACAGCTGCTTGCAACATACAGCAGAATTCCGGATTCGAAATCCTAGGATCTGAGCTAATCAGTTTCTTAAAAGTGTGTTCGAATCTTAGAAAAATCACAAATTTTTCTTACCAGAATTAAGGACAATTAAACCTGGCAAATGCCATTTCCAGCCATCTGGGAGGTTCCAAAAATCCAAAATTTTCTTTGTACGCTCCGCGTCAACTGATGGAGGGGCTACACTTAGATATTAAACTCCAGCCCTGTACAAACGTGCCCAGCCCCCCCCCCCCCCATAGCCCCCTCGAAAAAATCCTAGCTACGCCACTGTCTCAGCAGCTTCCTTTTTATTCCTTATCTATATAAACGACTTGCCGACAATTGTCAGGCTATTTGCCCATGATTGTATTTTGTATTGTTAAATTAAACCCCTCCCCCATTATATGATTGTAAATTCTTTCCCTTTTTTGTTGATCAACGCGATTAAAGTATCCATCATGGAACCATGCTGATTTGTCTCGGGGTTGCCCTTTGTGCCTGAAGGTCTTCTTGAATTACGATTTTCGTGCCCTTCAGCTTTCGTCGGTTCTTAATGTACAGCTCTCTGGCCTTGTAGTTTTGAAAATTAGCAATAATGCCTTTTGGCTTGCCCTGATCCTTCTTGCCAACTCGATGGGGCCGATCGATCTCCTACGGGTCTAGATTAATACCAGGTACGTGGAGGAGAGACTGGTAATGGCGGCATCGGTATTAACATTAAAAAGTTCGTCGACTCCAAAAGGCAATTTCTGCGTGAGTACTGTGCAAGGTGATTTACTTGGATTGAAGCAGAACAGCACTTATCCTCCCGTGAGGTGGATCTCTCTTGAACGGTTCTCATTTCCGTTTAAACTCTGCCAGTTTCAACTTTCAATTCATGTATCTGTCCCGATTGGATTTCAATTTGCTTCAAGAATTCGTCCATTTTTTCCAATGCTCTGTCAAAACATGCTTGCAGCTTGATTTCAAAGTCTTTTCCTGAGAACTCTGCCAGTTTCAGCTTTCAATTCATGTATCTGTCCCGATTGGATTTCAATTTGCTTCAAGAATTCGTCCATTTTTTCCAATGCTCTGTCAAAACATGCTTGCAGCTTGATTTCAAAGTCTTTTCCTGAGAAGACTTGAGCAATTACCATGGCAACCATCTCGGCCATCTCCTTTTCTTTTTTGAGATCTATGTGAATCTGTCAGTATCCACGGGAATAGTTAAATCCAACAGCAGAAGTATGTACAAGTCGCTGGTATTAAAGGGCCAATCCACTCACCCCAAACTACAATTTTATAGGGGGTTACTGAAATTCGCAATTGGCTGAACTCTTATATTGACAGTTAATTCAAACAATACAGGGTACCAAAGCTGATATTACACAGCATGGACTGTACTGAAAGTGTTTTGATTTTACACATTGACCTTTTTTATACTCACCCTGAAGCATTAAACTGAGATTGTGTCTGAATGAGGATGAATTTCAAACAATTGCGGGAGGGGCTTAAGTAAGAAGGCTAGGAGAATTGGTACTGTTTGGGGTGAGCTAACTGGGCCTTTTAATTTACCCACTGAAAGTACACTGTTATCTCCATAAGAAAGCTTGGGCTTGATAGGATGTAACTCACAGGGCGTCTGTCTTCAAGGTGTTCTTTAAAAGTTGAACTTAAAAGTGTTTTTTTCTTCTACAAAAAAGCCAGTGTTATGTAGTTAGATCTTCCAATGGTGTATAAGTGGTGTTTAACTTTTCACTTCATACTGGATGGCCTTAAGGAGAGGTGACAAAATTTAAATTATGTCCCAGTACAAACCTTGCCCCTGATGGCGCTTCTTGGCCATATAAGATTCATTTAGGTGTAGAACTCTCTTCAAACATGTGCTGAAAAGGCCACATTAATACAATAGCAGCTAAAGCAAATCTGACTTTGGGCATACTGAGAAGAAATCTTACTTATTGCGACAAGTCAACCAAAGAAACGGCCTAATTTGCTCTTCAGTGTCCGGTCTATTCTAGATTACTGTAATGTTGTTTGGTACCCTTACACCCAATCTGATAGGGAGATACTCATGAAAAACAGCCAGATTTAACTTTAACAACTAGATTGTACAGTCCAGCATATCTGACATGATCAAAAATCTATATGGGATAGTCTTGAAACTCGACGACTGAGGGGACGTCTCCTAATAATTTATAAAAAAAAAAAAAAACTACGGTAACAGCAACTCCATAGTAACAGCACGGGATACCCTTCCAACCGTTTGTCCTGCAACTGAAAGAAGAAGAATCATCTTCTTGCATCATTGCCAAATGCACATGCACAGATACCAGAAATTGAAGACGTTCAGGATGGCCACCCCTACCGTCTCGAGTGGCCATGGGAGTTTCCAAAACTCCTGGTAGGCCAAAAAAGAGCAAAGAGTCGTCAGAGTTTAGAGTACTGACCAGTGGCGTTACCCTGGCCACGAAAAATGAAAAATTTGGAAAATTGCCACTTGTGACACCTGTTAGTCACAGTTTGCAAACTATGTCCCTTGTATAGTGTTGTTAACACTTGAAAATCGAAAAGGGTGCCTTTTGTCCCCCTCCCCAGAAAAAAGGTCTAGATACGCCGCTGGTTCTGACCTTACCAAAAGTCCAAAATGATGGGCATGGCAAAGGGTGTGCATTTGGGAGACTGGTTGGGGCATGATACTTTGTAACCATGGACCAGGGCGCCATGCACATAACCAGGAACTTTTCAATGGGGCGAAGTGAAAGTTTTGGCGAGGGAGCATCATGACAGACCGCAGTTGCGCGAGAGAGGTGTGAGAGGCCGTGCCCTTCTCATATTGTGAATCATTTTTGTTTTTTAATGGTGAAATATATACATGTGAAGTTGGTGCATTGGCATACGAGGCATGGCGTGTAGGGGCTGCAGCCTTCACAGAGCAGGGAAAATGCTTAATTTCAGGACACTGACAGTTGTATTTTTCAGGGTAACAGGGCAAGAGGACAGTGCGGCGGAAAGCAGCGCTTGCCAACATGGTAAAATCCTTATTAGTTGAACAACTCATATTGTTGAATATGAAATAGAAGTCATACGGTTAGAGAAATGCTCATCGCACACAATTGGACCCAAACCAGCTTCTGCTTCACCTTGTTCTTTCGTCGTTTTAACTTGTGGTTTAAATGTCTTTCTCCATAGTTTCTGTTGGGGAGGACTCATTCATACGGCCTGGGTGCTATCGTGGTAAAAAGGGAAAATCAGTTCAATTTGCAAAATTTTCAGAGCAAGCACACTCTGCCCACTTGTGAAATGTCTTCCGTACGCCTGTGATTTGTGGTGCATAAACTTTTCGGCATTTTAGAGAGATAAAGGTCAATTATTATTAATCTAATGTACTACCATAGGGGTAACAAGCGGGATCTATGGAGGCAGACTGCCCTCCCCCAAATATTCGCAAGAACAAAAATTCGAGCAGGAACGTGGAAAAAAATGCGGGCAGAAATTTGGGAAAAATTCCGACAGCCAATTGATAAACAAAAATTGGCATGGGTTTTTTTTTTTTTAAATAAAAAAAAAACCCAAGCGTGAGCCACAACTGGAAAAGAAGCCGTGGCCGGGGCGACTTGAACCAAATCCTTAGAAACTGGGCAGTAAAATTCCATCTAACCCAACCTATCCTAACCCAATTGTGCCCAAATTTTAAGAGAATGTGCCCGAAAAACAAAAAAGCATCACAGTCGTGGTAATTTTTTCATAAAAATCAACAAGATTACGAAAGTTCGTTGCTACACATTCGGGCAGCGCAAAGAGCCATTACTCGTGAGCTTTACTTCACAGTCTTTCACAACACGATGTCCGAAATGGTCGAATATCCGAATTGTTCCAAACATTTGTCCGAAAAACAGAAAAGGATTCCAGTCATGGTACCATATGTACGAAAAAAATTGAAGAGATAAATTGTCGCGACAGACTTGAGATGCATTTCTTTTAAAAGAAGCAATCATCATCTTCAACCTGTTTTAAATCTTGTGCAACACAATACCCGAATAGCGAATTATTTGAATACATTCAAATTTTTTCCAGAAACAACAGAAAAAGCTATATTAAAAGTAAAATTTTCAAGGAAAGTGAAAACGATAACAACGATTTGAGAAAAGTTTTCCCGAGCTCCATTCCATACAGTAGGCCTACCGGTCAGGGGTGGCGCCAGGATTTGCCCGACAGGGGGGCCAGAATTTCAAGGCCTGACAAAGGCGATGTTATGTCCCGGTGGAACGTGACTTGGCAGAATTTGAGGCGCGCGGAGCGCGCCGAAATTTTGGGCTTTCTTTTAAACAAATACTTAAAAATCTGGAGTTTATTTGAAGTAAAAATTAAAATTTTTGAAAGAAATTTGGCTTTTGTTGGTACTATAAAAATTTTGGGGTGTTTATTGAAGAACCCGTCCTTTATAAGGGAAAATCAAAAACGTTATATGGGCCACAGCTGAAATTCTTTTGGGCTTACGCATTGAATCGCACAAGACCTACGAACTAAGGCTTCGAGACGAGACTAAAAGTTTGCCCGGATAGTTTTCCCTTTTTTAAACGAATCTTTGAAAATTAAGAGCTTATTATAATGGAGAAACTTTGGACTTTAATAAAAGAAAATTTGTTTTTTGGTAAGGTTATTATGAAAAGTTTGGTTTCTTTTATTAAGTGATATGTCTTTCAGGAGCAAAATTAGGTAGTATGCCGGGTGATTAACACAGTTGGCTTTGGTTATTTATTGTACGGAGTATCAATCGAAATTGGAAAATTTTGTCACTTTTAACAATCTAAGGCTAATATTGGAGAAAAATTGTAATTTTATGACAGTTTGGGGGTTTATGGAGGAATCTGACGTTCTCATGAGGAAAATCAAGTAGGGGTGACCTGTAGTTTTGTTGAGGCTACTGAATATCATCATGCAGATTTATGCCCTCGGACCATATTGGAGCATTCGCCAGAGGAAAAAAATTGGCCTCGCATATATTTGAAGTTTTATATTTTACTTATTGTCATAGGCGTACGGGAGCGTGTCAGTTTGGGAGGGGGCAGAATTCTTTTTTGTCCGGAAAAATGTCATCCTACCCGAAAGATTATCTAAGTCGAGCGCACAGAATATTTTTAAAAATTGAGAACACCCGGGCAGCAGAAAATGGCATTTCCTGGGCTCGTAACTAGAACTAAAGAAGTCCCTTTTTTCAGACTTCTTTCGCAATAAAATTATTTTCACTTCATAATACTGCCCCAAAACAAAGAATAATTTACAAAAACGCGTTGCTCTGTTCAGTTATCTGTTCGACTAAAACACTATCTATGCGGAGAGCCACCATCAAGAAGCGCGGAGAAAATTGTTAAAAAAACCTAACCCCTAAGATAGCCGGAATGGCATTTCCCAGACTTGTAACTAGAAATGAAGTCGTTATTTTGAGCTTTCCTTCAAAATGAAAGTTTCACTTTAATAGAGAAAGAACCCCAACTCGCTAATGATCAGAAAAGTACCAGATAAAAGTTACTGCTACAGTTAGATGTAATGCTCTGGTTTCTTTTCGGGGGGGGGGGGGACTATGCAACGGCATTGAGAACATACCATAATGTTTTTGACTGTATTAACAATCTTCGTTGAATTCAATTGCAAGGTCAACTAAATAGATGAATTTTTTAACGTGACTGCCTGAACTCCAGACTATGAATGCTTTTACTCCCAACTTATTTGAAAATATGTCACGTTACAAGGTGCCTTCAAATAAATTCTCAGTCAGACTTACGAGGAGATTTTCTCACACCACTGTTAATCATTATGTGTAGCTGAAAACGGCATGGCCGATATTCATTACCTTCGTGAGAATTCTCCTGTCCGGGCAGGCCAGATGGCAGACCATTGGGTAGTGCACGCACATGAAGTACCTCTCGTCCGTTTTTGTGAGGAGAATTCGGAATTGTGAGTTTCCTTGAAGAATATGGTCTTCTAGAAAACAAGATCAAGATGGTCGTCCGAGTGACTTCAGACCCACATCTTTTATCGTAGGTCTGTAGATGAAGGTTCCCCGACGAAATTGTATTTTCTCAACAACAGGGGGTGGGTAGCCCGTCCCGACGGAGGCATGAACTTGAGCGCACGGATTGAAGATGGGATGAGGGATAGAAGAGCTAGTAAGAAGTGATTAAAACCGATTCAGATATGCATTAAAATAACGTTACAAAAGAAAAAATAGTTCAAAAAGAAAAAAAAATCATGGTCATCCATCGAGTTACTTCAGTCTTTTACGTTTTTCATGTTTAGCCCCCCCCCCCTCCCGCAAAAGAGATAGGACAAGGTACATAGAATGAGGTTTAACCGAGTTAAGAAGTGATTTTAAATCGATTCCGATATGTATTAAAATAGCGTTACAAAACAAAAAATATGTTCTAGGTCGCGCATCCAGTAAATCCAGTCATTGTGGGTTTTTTTTTATTATTTTATTTTTAATTTTTTGGCCTCCCCGACGAAATCGCCGACCTTCCCCGACGGGGTGGCCAGTGTTCCCCGACGCTAACGCTAACGCTCCACACCAACTGATGATGGCGCCCCATATACATAAACTTACAGACTCCTGGCAAAGATTTTATTTCAAGTGACGTCACATTTACAAACAGCTTTTGTCGGACTACGCGTCGTATCAGATAAATGTTGTCTGCGGATGTGACGTCACGGCGTAATTGTTATAACTTAAATTTTCGTAGTTCTGCGATACAGATCATATTACCCAGGGTTGCAAATATGGGGGAGATGTAAGTAAAACTCACAAAAATCGGAGCAAAATCTGATCCGATATTGCTGTAGAGTGACCGGGGCTTAAGCCATGAGAAATGCCATTTTCGGCGGTCTGAGAGTCTGATTTTTCAAAATTTTCCTTGGGCTTGGAAGGGTTTCCAAGCCCTTTGGACTGGAGTGTTCTCCCGAGCGGAGACAATGCTCATGAAGGTTTTGAGATGCGAAGAAGGCGCGTCCCAGAACAACAGAAGAAACCAGAGAAAGCCGAAAAACTGGCAACAGGGAGGACATTGCCAAATTTCCTGACGGGGAGGATAGAGGAGGGAGAAAGTACGGCATTCACCCCTTTAAAAATTAGGGGAGCTGCTTAAAAAGCAGAAACAAAAGGTTTTAAAAACCTAACAGAGCAGTACTTCGAAGTATCTGCGGTTTTTAATCCCACTCCACAGCACAAAGATGCTTTGTCTAATTACCGGTACAAGATATCCGTTAAGAACGCATAAAAATTCAAAATTGAAACAAGGGACTGCATATAGGTAGTATCAGATCATAAGATGTTTTCTATTGGGGGCCGTTTTCGGCAGCCGACCGGTTTTGGGCGAGCGCAAAACTCCAGGGTCCCGCTCAAGGACCCCTGGTGGAGTCCAGGGCCTAAGCCCCAGTAGAGGTTAAGGGGGCGAAGCACCCGGAAGCTCAGCGAAAGGCTCCAAAATGGTCGAAAACCATATTAAAATTAAGAATTCTAAACTATAAATTTTATTCAGGAGTGGGGTGAGCTAAGGGACGAGAATGGAATCGGGAAGTACTATGGAATTTGATTAAGGAGAAACATACTTAACAATAATTTTAGGGGGCAAGGCCAAAATTTTGGAGCTATTCAAATGTGAACATGTGATTGATAATTTGAGACAGGGCATTTTAAGAGATCCAAAGTGTTTCGGGGCATTTTGTCAACAGGGAGTTATTTTTAAAATCCCGCAACAGGGCCCGGAAGCTCTGGCATATAAGGCTTTTTAGGGAACTTAATGGAAGCAACTAATAATCCTAAAAGGGGCATTATCACTGGGGCAAATGTTTGTCATTGGGTCCAATAAGGGGACTGGTGACATGCCCCTCGTTCAGTATGTTTGAAAAGCCCTGATTTGAGAAGAAGAAAGATAATTTGTAATAGATAGCTTGAAAAAGGTTTTGTTTTAACAGTTTGAAGGTCGAAAGTAAACCCTCCTACATGTTATCGTGAATGTGGGGGTCGGGGGGGGGGGCAAGCTCTCGGAAGCTTTGCAACTTTTGCATTCTGAAGAGTAAATAATTGAGCCAATGAATAGCCGAAATGTAATAAAAGCAACTTAAATTTTAATTACTTTGTTGTACTGTATGCATCTCTTTCTTTGAGTCAGCATATTCATTTCCCGGGTGTCCCGGGTTTGCCAATTTGCAGACAGACCACCTTGGTTTCCCGAAGAGCAAAATTATTGCGGTAGGGGTGACACCCCCACAGCCCCCCGGTCAGTACGTCTCTGGAGTTCGACCTATTAACGTAAGTTCCAGACTAACGTTAAGATTTTTTAACTTTAGAAAAGGAAACGTTATTGCACACCTACTTAAACTTTGCAAAAATGTAAATCTACACCTTTCTTTTTAACGATATAATCCAAAATTGAGCTATTGCTACGTTTCGACATCTGGAAACTTAACGTTAGAGTTTGTCAGCTGTAGGTGTACAGGTACCTACACGAGATGGATGTACATGTGTTTTATGAAACACGACCCAAAATATACGTACTTTCCTTTGGATGGTCTGTATATGCGGCAAGTGCAAAATTGGACATATTAGACTCACTTAATCATGAGAGAATGTGGTCGAAATCTTGCTAACACAAAATGATTCTTAACTTTAAACGTGTTAATTCCCAGATAGATCTACAGCGTTTTTGAAAAATTTATTTTTGAGACATTCAGTTTTTTTTTTTTTTTTTTTGGGGGGGGGGCATTCCCCAAAATCTCATAGAAACTATTTGGGGGCCAGCCTCCACTGCCCCCGGTGGCTTCCCCCGCCTATGCAGATAATGCCACCGCCTATTTTCATTCAAGCAACGGTGACTTGGTAACATTTAATGAAGTTTACAATGATAAATACCTCTATGCTCTAATCGATGCTCTCTAATACATCGGTTCTGCTTGATTAAGACCGGGACAACTTAAAAAGTCCAACTACCTATATGAGGCTCAAAATTAAAAACAAGAGCAGAAACATGTCTAGTCAAAGGTTTACCAACCTAATGAAGTACTGAAAGTATCTGCTGTCCCTCAACTGTACCAAAAAGCTAAAAGGTGATATTTGCCTCTTCAAAAGAGACTATCCGTTTCAGATATAAAACGCTTTTCCTTCCTAGCTTAACATCAAGGTAACTGGTTTCGTAGTATAAGATAATACAACCTCCGTATTTTTATGTACCTGACAACGGAACTGATCAAATTAGTGGTGATAAATCTTATCAAGGTCTCAAGGTCTCAATGTGTCCATGTAGAAAGGAACACTTTTGGGTGGTCCTCCCTCGTATACAGTATGTAACTAAGCACCTCCTACTCGCGTGCTGTTCGCGTGTTAGTAATCTATATATATCTACTCTCCCCGATGTGACAAAAGGAGTGACAAAAAGAGTGACAAAATTACGGAAAACTATACAGGACATTGTCTATTAATACAATGTTTACCGTGACACATATATATAGCTTGTTAGGATATATATGGTGTACGACTATTATATATATATTATGCAAAACCTATTTATATGAAGTTTGAGAGTAAGTTATATATATCTGGGTATAACCTATATATATTTAGATGTATAATCAATATATTTGGCACATAATTTTGTCACATACGGCGCCTCATAATAACGTATCTGCAAAACAGTCAATTTAAAGCCCGCCCTCCATATGAGTTCTGGTAGGAAAGGTGTAATAACGTCTTAACCAAGACTATATGCGAATGTGAGGTCGAATCCTCTGTCATAGAGCTTCAGAATGTGAGGACGAATCGTGAGCTAGCTTCAAATCTCTACATTTAGACTCACATTTACAATCCGAATGTGAGACTGAATTTGAGGCCCAGTATGTCTGGAGTGCTTTAGAATGGTGAATTCTGGGCTGACGAAATGGACTAAAATTAAGTACATGTATGTATGAATGATTGGTGGGTGCATGACGATAAAAAACATTTATTAAACACCTTTTGCTAGAATGTCACCTTGAATTGTGTCATAAAGCTGTGAAACAGTCTTGCGACACACTGAGCGTTTTCCGTTAGTTCCCATACCACGGTCTCGGTGTCCCCTCATGAGGGGTGGGGTTGAAGAATATGCCTACGGTATTTATCGCATGTCGCAAAAGACGACAAAAGGGGGGAGGGCTTGCACCGTGTCTGAATTGTACTTGAAAACGCGAACGTATACTTGCATCGTCTTCAAAACGGTGTTCAACCTAAACACTAGCTGACACTTTGTAACACATTCGTGTTGGTGTGTCGTTAAACCTCATGTAACAAACGCGGTGTGTTGTTCTTCGACAGCGCCCTGCCTTGTCAATTCATGTTTACACTGATTTCTATCATTCTTATCATCTTACTTTGTTTAAACATTCCACATTTTTAAATCCAATTGGATCAATTTTGTTAGAAGCAACATTTTCATGTATTTAGTTCCAGAAATCATTGCAGTAGCATTCGAGGTTGGCCCAGAAGGAAAGGTCCCAGAATCGGACTTTGATTCTATGTGAATCGACTCTACCAATGAAGATGGTCATGTGTAAAGTCTTATGTAAAAATTGGGGTCGACGGAAGCGGGAAAGCCTAGTTCATATTGAGATACTGCAATTGAATCGGCCCGGGATCGTGGTTACTGAAATAAGAATTGAATCAGAATTGGGTTGGACAGTTGCAGAACCCGGACAAAACTGTATCACATGAACAGAGCAAGCACATTTTTAATCATTCACTTAAATATTTTATTTTCTGAATACATTGTGTTTGATCATTTTAAGTTACAAAATAATAGTATGCCTTTTTTGTTATAAAATTAAATTCAAGCAGTAACTCATATATTCTAAATACATATTCTCTTTAAACCACAAAATGAAGAAAAAGTGAAGGAAAGCAGAATGAAGACGTCAATAGTGTACGAATAACTTCATAACCTTAGATAAATATTGTCATGAACAAAACCTACATATAGCGACACGTACTACGATTTTTCCCCCATCTTTACTGCAAAGTCGAAAAGAAGCAGAATCTACAACGTTCATCGGACAACCAACAAATTTTACTGTTACCTACGGAGGAAAGTACTTCTACATAATAAAGTATTTATATTAAGATGCCTCCACTCAAATGAAAACAGTCCATGTCATGTAATGAAAACAATCCATGTTGTGTTCGTTTTTCCTTCTGTTTTTTTTTATCTTGTAAGTTTTGGTTTTTATCAAAATCCAGGTATTCCTGGCTAGGCCCTTGAAAAGAAACTCAGTTATGCGATGTGATAGGATAATAAGTAACATGAGCTTTTACGGGACATGCTTGTTGTAGTGACACGTGATACGTTGTGTGGTTTGCACACCGCAACTTAATACGAATCTGGTTACCAAGTGATGGTGAAAGAGGTGTGTGGGGTCCAACTTCTCTTTTACTTATTCTACCTGTACCATGAATTGTTGTATTTTTAAACTTGAAATTAATCTGCTTATTATGGCCTTGGTGATCAAAACAATTACTAAAATTAAGGTTAACGGACTGCAGCAAATTCTTATCATTATGTACATGTTGAATTCGTCTACATATGCAGGTTTGGTAGCCAACAACTTGTTTGCGCACCAGTAGCATGACTCCCTGCAGTCACTTTATGTGCGCGTTATATATCCATTATGCACGTGACATTCGCGCAATCCACTGGATGGAAAAGATTAAAGGTAGTCGTCACTCAGGTACGGTTGTAGTGTTACCGAAACGCGCTCACAACAACACCTTAGTAACAATTGTTGTAAAACGGACGCCTGGATGGAAAAACACAGAGATGCGCAACGCAGTGACATAGGTGCATAAGCCCTATACACGGACAGAGCATGTAACGCTTACGTCGTATGCGTAGATTGTCTCCTCCGCCTCGTGCAAAAAAGGCGCACCAAGATGGCCGCCGTGAAGCTATAATTTGTATGATTTGACCACGACTCTGTAATATTTTAAACAAAGGTTAAACTTGAATGGGGAACAATATCATATTCCTGAAAATGTGTAGGGATTTTGACCATCCTTGCATTATTACGAAAATGCTTCAAGTTTCTTGCAAAATCTGTTGATTTGAACTACTTGAGCAAGTCAAACTTACACCCACACTCACAACCACAACTGACAGTCATCTTCCTACGCCTATACTTATACATTATGGTAGCGACAATCTACCGTGCAGTAGGCTCTGTCCATGTACAGACGAATCCGATTAGCGCTTGTTTCTAGTGACTGTAGGCAGCCATTAGTGGGGTGCATCGGCCTTTAATCATCTTCATTTATTGTCTTCGTGAATTTCAAATCCTCATATTCAGTGAAGTTGAGAAAATAAAGATACACTTTAGAGTACAACCATCAATGGAACAGGTAAGAGAGGAAATTTAAAGATTAAAGGTGATGGACCCCAGTAATGGCCTACTAAAATCAGACCATCACAATCTGTCTGGATTCGTCTATACACGAATCCGATTAGAGCTTGGTTTTAGTGACTGTAGGCCGCCATTAGTGGGGTCCATCAACCTAAAACCGTTTTTATTTATTGTTTACATGAATTTCAAACCCTTATATTTAGTGAACTTGGAGAACTTAAGATACAAATTAGTGTACAACCATCCATGATAGAGGTAAGCAAGGAAATCGAAAGATTTAAAGGTGATGGACCCCACTTATGGCTGACTGAAATCAGACCATCACTTGCTGTCCGGATTCGTGTATAGGAAGTACGTGATCCTGTTCCTTTTGTGCCATATAGAGTGCTTTCGCGTGACTTCACAATTGGTTAATCACGCCCACTTCCCGGCAAAAATCAACGCTGTTTTAGTGCACCGGTCAAAAGTGGGTCGTCAGCTGCTTCCCATAGCTAGCTACACTACACAAAATTTTGCCTGTCAAAAAGGGGGGTGGGGGTCTGTAACGTCAGTGAAAGCACTCCACAGGACAGATATAGCAAACTTTCACCATTGTCAAATATCACAAGTATCTACGGGAACTGGGAAAATAGTTCATCATTATGACGTCGCAACTCTATTGTTTATATTCTTAGTTCACATAATTCTTAACACTATTAAACTGTCTGCTAATGTGCTTTGGATTTCTCAGGCTGTAAGGAGCGTGACATAAGGCAACGTCAAATGAGTCCCGTGTAAATTATTGCTTCAAAGTTTATATATCAATGCAAATCAGACCATGGAAGTACTACCTCGGATTAGACCGAACGAAAAACTCGAGATATTTCCTTTGAAGGACATAAGCAGTTGTCTCAGAATTATTTCGAAACGACTGCTAAATCTCACAAATTCTCTCTCATTATTCTTCTAAGTATCTTTTGTTACATTTCAGGACTTAAATATTGCAATCCACGGTAGATCAAGCAGTGACTATCTCTTAAATAGTCACAATTGAGAGAGAAAAATAGTCACATGACTCCCAAGGACCGTTCATAAAATAGGATAGTCTACTGCACTAACCCAATTTGGTGTGTCTGCATTTTCCATTAAACGTTCTTGCATGCCTCCTTACGAGCTCTTCTACCCTGCTATGCGGAACAGACTCTATTTTGTCAGCTCCTCAGTTTCCAACACCATCGGGGATATGACTGAACAAGGAATATGCCGTACAGCCTGCTACGCAGGCAAGAGATCTAGTTCATTTCAATCAGACTGATAGTGGTTTATCACACACAAGAAATACAAATTAATTTAAGAATGAATTATTTTGTGATGTACGTGTAAATGCATAGAACTATACATGAGAGTGCGAATGGTTTGGTCAAGGAGGTCCTTGTAGAACACCCTTGGTTTGGTCGGATTAGAAGAGGGTTTGGCACTCTTGAAATTCGTGTCACATATGTCAGACTAAACTTGTCAAAGTTCGATTAATAAACTCTCATGTGACTGTGATCAGACTAAAAAAATAGTATCCTACATCCCTAAAAGCTGCACGTGATGGCTCTCTAAATCGTGAAACGGATGTTGACTTGCATACTGTACTAACCTACGACGAAACACTCTGAAAAAAAATCTCTAAAAAGGTTTTCACTTTCATTCCAACATCGTCTCCTCAATCTTGCTTGGAAATCGTAATGAGCTAAATGTCACAAATACCCAGCTATTCCCCCTAAAACGTTTCTAACAACGTTTTACATAATAAACATTGCATAGACTATAAAAGATAAACCGTGGAACTGTTTTGCAGGAATTAAATAATCAATGAACAGATTTTGTTACGGTTGAAAAGCATCATATCAGGGAGGCTTGTTCAAGTATGGATTGCCACTTTGGCCTCTGACGACTTGAAGATTGAAAATATACCGCACAAATCGACAGAAAGAACAAGACAGCCACATTAGGTTAACTACTCGTAAAAAGGGTGAAATTTAGGCATCCTATATCGGTTTAACTCTCGTACCGAGAGCAGACAAATCAGAAAACTCAAAGAGAAAGCGTCTTGGCCCAATTAAGTAAATTGAGTTCGGAGGCAACATCTAACAAAACAGATATCCACATATCACAGCACATTATAAAATAACTGAACAACAACCTTAAATTTACACAATGAATCCACACCTCTTAATTTCTTATATATATTTTGTTTAAAAATATCGACATAAAAGCCCAGGTGAAACATTTTAGAAAGAGGAAAGGTTCAGCAAGCTAAGGTGTTCTCTTAAGGTGATGCATATTTTGTACAAGATCGAAAGACTCAGGTTTATCGAAAACAAAACATTGGTAATGCACGAGGAAAAAGTTACTTTTAGCTTGGACGTCTGCTGTGTAATGAAAACAGATCCAACCATATAGACGAATCCGATCAGCGCTTGGGTTTATTTACTGTGGTCAGCCATTAGTGGAATCCATCGGCCTTAAATCGTCTTCATTTATTGTCTACATGAATTTCAAACTCTCATATTCAGTGAAATTGAGAGAAAGTTAAAATTTGGCGTTTAACCATCCATAGCACAGGTAAGCAAGGACACTGAAAGATTAAAAGGTGATAGACCTCAGTTAGAGCCGACTAAAATCAAACCATCACTTGCTGTCCGGATTCGTCTATAGGCTTTCAATTTTATTTCTGTCAAAGTTAATTTGTTTGAAATCTGTTGACTACAATGGATCGGCGTTTTAATTTGAGGTAATCGCAATTATATGATTCATACGATATTAATAACACCTCCCTAATACAATAATGATGTGTGAATAGAAATCGTAAATGCCTTTATGAAGGTTTTACTTTTAACCATCGAAAACACACTGTTTTATAATAAGCACTTCGTTTATTGTATTTTCTGATGAAGAAAATACAGCCATTATTTTATGCAAGTTGTATCAGTTTTTGGAAGGGCCGAGACAGAAGTGGTGTGACCAGCCACCCGTGGGCGTGGAGGCACATCCTTGACTCAAGTTCTTTACATATTTACCATTCATCAAGCGGTCGGCTGTGAATGCAATCGCCACATCATCAAAATAGCCTGCCTAATCGTCAGGACCGTTTATGTAAATTGAAAAATGGAGAATTAGAAATGAAGTGTGATCTGCCACTAACTAACATTAGGATGAGGCATTCCTTCAGTACAACTGCTAATTCAATAAATAAATTTATTTGAAGGGGTTTGGTTGAAAGGAAAGCATTTTCGTAATACACAAATATAAAATAAGCGGCAATGAAGCAACATCGAGAAGGGGAAGGTAGCCAGAATATTATCTTAAGGGAGCGGATGAAATGCAATTGACCGGTGTAAGGAAGGGGTATAAGGAGGGGGTTCTCCTTTTCTTAAAATTTGTGGCTTACGGAGGGTGGACTAGATTTGGAATGATACTTCATTCGAGGCTAGTCTTGAGTTCGCTGCCCCTTCCTCTTTCCTCTTCTTTCACCCCTTATGAGGTTTTTTTCTTCTTAATCTTCTCGCTCTTTTTGGGGGAAGGACGCTCTTTTTTTTTGGGGGGGGGGGTGATGCCACCCTCAACTCCCTGTAGTTACGCCGCTGACACCGAGTCCTTCCTAGAGTTTTCCACCTGCATGAAGTTCACTGATTACAGCACACGCAAACAAGTTCCAAGTAACTGACCATAGAATAGGCCTATTATTGACAACACAACCAACACTTTTATCATCCTTAACAATTAGGCATACGAAAGCGTGGAAGCGCTTGAAACGCTTCCAGGGACCGGGAAGTAGAATCACCTCCCAGCAGAAAAGCAAAAGTACAGGCCCAAGTTATTGTAGACTTTTAAGTACGCCTACGTAAATAACTCTTCCTGACAATCTTCAAGTTAAGAAATCCAGCATTTTTTACATAGGCCTGTATTCATGAAAACTGGAAAATATCTTCCATAATTATATAACCATAATTTCAAAACGTATTTTAACAAATGTTATTACTCATGCGAAGCACATGATTAAACTTCATTCATCAATATTTCAGAGTTAAGACCAGTGAAAGTATCCGTTGGAGCTTCAAGACTTATATTTCTCAATGCTGCAGTGGCATGTCCACGTTTTTGTCATCTCGTAAGGGATGCAAATTAGACGCAAATTAGAAGTTGTAAGTTCTGACAGCATTAGAGGGCTGAAGGACGGCACACACAGGAAATATCCAAAGAACAAGGGTTTTAAGTGACTTCGTCAAGGAATGGGCCCTTCTTGTTCCTCTTCTTGGCATGTTTTATTCTGCGGAGAAGTGAAAGAGAAAATATGCCGTTGTACCCTATGTTTCATTCAAACCATCAAAATGTCTTACCGAAGCATAGTTTATTTCAATGAACTTTTGTTTTAATACTGACCAGGTCACATCCGCATGGACGGCTGGGAATGTAATCATCCTTTAAAGGAACATGTAGAAACCCCAGTTTGGATAAGTTTAGAAGTGGAGTAAAATATTCTATATCATGAATAACTTTTGAGAATCATGTGACAATATTTTATCTTACTAAATTGTTAAATTTACGGCGAGACAGAGTTGTAAACGAGTCATGACTATAGAGTCATTAATTTTCAAAAGGAAAATAACTTGAGGAATTGTATTGCAACTTTCCTCAAAGAAATAATGCAATGGCTCAAGTCACTGACTCGACTCGAATCACATTAAAACTTATACAAGTGACTGGACTCGACTGAAAAATTGAGTGACTCGTTAGAATTCTGTAAGGAATTGCTGATTTATCTAACCTCAATATGTACCATATATCATGAAAAATACTTGGAAGAGAAGTAGAAGGGAATTCGTCAGAATGAGAAGTTGTTTTGAAAGCATTCTGGAACGACTCATTCTGCCCTTTAATACGTGAGCATTCCCGGGCTCAATCGATCCATAGAACTTGTTAAAGAGAGGTGTTATGTTCAATGCTCTTCACCTGCTGTGAAGATTTACACGATTTTCTTTGGTTGCTCAAAAATCTTTAATGAAGCAAGCAGTTGGTACTCCGTACTTATTGTGTAAGCCTTACTTTGGTTTCAAGTAAATACGCTATTTCACTTAAGGCATGGCTTTGATGATATAATATATATGTAAATGTCGAGGGTCAAAAGGTAAAAACATGAAAAACACTGCATGTAGTGCACAAGTTTTTTCTAGTTCACTGCTTATCCAGCTAACATGAAATTTCACAGATATTCCAACCATATAGAACAATATCTAAACCAAAGAGAAGTGAATTGGTTCAACTTTCAAGGATTTCTGAAGGTAATTTGAGCGGAAACCACAGCATTCACTCTGTGACGAATATCTCGTTTATACCCCCACACGATATCCCCTTGAACATACGCAAATGTAAGCTTATGACTTCACCTTCAATTTTGCTCGTCATGCTTGACTGCCTGAGCACCAACAGTATTTTACTTGTAAACTAAGATTCCCCTTAGAAGAAAAAAAAATTAATTAGCCAATATCTTCTCCGTAAATGTAAAACACTGAATGCAATTAAATAGTGGCAACATGATCTGCCTAGAGGCGAGACCACCCATCTGTAATTCAATGTAGAACCTATCAAAACTCTTTGTCGGCCCGACTGAAATCGATTAAATTTCAAACATTATAGGTAGTTGCATTCGCGTTCGCCTATACTCCTGCCACATCACAACCACAAATGAAGTCTATAGCATAGGCGTATGAGGCGGGGGGAGTCGCCCTCCCAATTCGGGCAAAAGCAGTTGGTCCATTCGGGCAAAACATGATAAACGGTGACATTATTCAGTTATTCGAGCGAAAAATGTTCCTGCCCCCTCAAAGAAAATTACCCCGTACGCCTATGAAGTCCGGTTGCCCCCAGGCACATAGTCATGGGGGAGGGCTTCGGGCATTGGCTCAGCCTGTTCTCCATGGCCCAAGCTTGAAAAACAAAGAAATGGCAAAAACCGATCACTATAAACTTGATTACGTTTGAGGCACAAACTTTGCACCATTTCGCACAAGGAGACCACCACCGACAATCCCCTGTATCACACGTTGACAACCCCTCCCATAACACAATCCTGATCCCAGAAACATAACCTACAAGTGTTTCAGAATATAGTGTAAAATTTAAAAGAATACTGATAATTTTTGTAAACCATCAAGCCTGGGTTCGTTCTTTTGAGTTCACGGACAGCATAAGGCAAACACTAACGTTATAATCTTTCCAAGTTTATCTTTGACAATGTTCCAAACAGAAGCTTATGTGAAGGGTCTAGCCAGAAATGACTTCAACGAGACATCAAAATGGAAGATAGCATGAACACATTTCTTGGAAGTGCTTCAAACAAACGATTAAAGTCCTTTTAAATCACGGAAACTGAAACAAGGAAACCAAGTTGGAAACATAGAAGTGCGGTCAATTTACAAAGATCAACAAGAAATATTTGCAAGAAAGTGAAAATAGAGCAGCAATGTTTATGTAGCCTGACAACCCTTTTATGTTAAGTCTTCAATTTATTGAAAGAGGTGTGCAACAAATCTTAACTTAATACGGTATTCAATGTGAGTTCCGTTTTCGATTTACGCAAGATATTAAATTTACCAAACGCCAGCAAGATTAAGAAAGGGATACAAGAAAATGCAAATACGAAACTAAAATTGCAACAAAAATGAATTTATGCAATTTTTATGGTAACGTGAAAACTTCGATTCCCTTCAACTGGTATACATTAAGTATGGATACGGAACCGGAACTGGAATTGGAACTTAGTAGCAGACACTCACAGTGTATTCTGAACTGAAAATGTTTTGCGTCACACTCGCTACAAACTATAAGGATATTTATCGTTCACGCTGTATTTAGCATGGCTAGTCATCCCATCAATTGACAAATGGTGTGGAGTATAGGACTTGTCTTACGGCCCTTGATGGGAGTAAGGGGAGAAAGCCCGGTGGGGTACATGGGTGAACCTCCCGGAAACTTTTGGGGTATGTACGAGATTGTAGAGATTAACTGATACATTTAAGCTTCGGGTTCAAAAGAAGATCCTTTCGAGTTAAATTGACACCAATATGAAACCAAAATCACAAGTTGATTTGTTTTCCAGGAACATTCTTACTCCGTGAGACTACCAGACGACGGGTGATTGAAAATGAAGAAAGTGTGAGTGAGGAGGTGAGGATAGATCATTCTTCATTGGAGTTTCCCAAGAATTTGGAAGGATACTGCTTATAGTGGGTGCAGGCGAAAAATTTCAGGTTTAGAATTTTTATAAGGTAATGAGTAATGAAATAACTAAGAATATAAATGCAAGAAACTATCATGTGGATGATGCACTTCCCCATTCCCCAAGGGGTCGTTTCATCATTCAGTTGCGACGATTTCGGCAATGGCAGTTCCCGCCCCCCCCCCCCCCAAAAAAAACTTGAATCTAAACAAACCTTACTTTACGTAAAATGTAATAAAATTTTGTTTTGACCCTTCTGGGATAGCGTCGAAATGTCACCTCTAAGACCATGGGGTGTAAGGGGTTATGATGGAATTATTTGCTTGAAGCAAGAGGTTTTACCGGGAGTAATTCCAAGTCCCCAAACAATTTCCAAAATGGTGCACGCGAAGCACGTGAAAGAAAAAGTGCATGTTGCTCGAGTCATTTTATTGTGACCCCAGGCACTCTCGAATCATGCAGTGTAATATGAGCTTCCCTGCATTTTTTTAATTTGATGTCCTTTCAATCAAGGAGCCGTGCCAATTAGGAATTTTGGTAGACTCTTGGTGAAATGGTAGTTTGTGGGGACAAATGACCGCCTGACCGCCTATAACAATCAAATTCTGGATTGTGCGTTTCTCACATCTTCTTTCCCTACATGAACGTGTATGTCATAGATCTCGTGCATGTCGGGTATAGAAACCTCTCG
Organism: Holothuria scabra; assembly: GCA_037179385.1. Classification (NCBI taxonomy): domain Eukaryota; kingdom Metazoa; phylum Echinodermata; class Holothuroidea; order Aspidochirotida; family Holothuriidae; genus Holothuria; species Holothuria scabra. The sequence continues at coordinate 28,656,331 of CM074180.1, read as the reverse complement.
AATATCCCTCTCGAATGTGAGTTTTTTCTTCAATGATTTATTTTTATCGATGTTCTGGAAGAAGTGCCCTCATTTGTTTTTCATTACACTGTGTAAAAAGGGCAGTATCGATACTTAAGACTGGAAAGAATGTGACACTTCAAAAGGCCACTTAACTGATGTTTTATTACACGACCATGGTAATGAGCGTCGAGAGTTAAAGCGCAAGGAGAGTTATTTTCATTTGAGGCTATTCACATCTTGGAAAGTTGGTGCTGGCGAAGTCCCTAAACGCCAGTGTAGAGGACGCTGAAGATTGGCTGGAGACTACGCGTCCTCCTCGAATAAAAGTGTCCATCATTTGACAGATTCTGGATCACTTCCAGAAAAGTCCTGCTTGACCAGATATGAGGAATGCTAATAAAATATTTCTTCTTATAGCAATTACAAATTAAGATGGCAACCCTCGGTCCATTTGATAAAGACGGTGACATTTCATATTAGCGAAAGTCGACAGCCTGAGAGAGAGTTATCGAGGTTTTTAAAAATAGCAACACTCAATCTTTTTTACGGGAAGTATTAACGAGGCAATTTTCACCAAAATTTTCGAACTGACTGCAGTACAAATTATACATCAGTACATGTAAGGGTCATGAGAAATACACTGAACAAATTTTTCCAGATATGCCAATCTCCCTGCATCACGATTTTCCGTTCAAATTGCAAGGACCTTGGTCTACACATTCATTGATACACAGGAGCAATTTTAATATCTTAACTTTAAGAGTTCCGTGTAAAAATAGTGCGGCGCCCAATAGACACTTATGTTTTTTATTTTTCTTATTTTTTTACAATTTCTCAACTGTACTTGTTAGTGTTGCTCTGAGAATGTGCGCGAAAGCACGATGGGAAAAGTCTGCCTAGATATTTATGGTGTTTGAACATAATAGCGATGTTTGCTTTCATTCAGTATTGAATAATTGACCATAATGGCCCATTATAGAATATATTGTAATTCCTCTCGCCAGCTCGCTTCCTTTCACTCATATTTGTTTTATTTTTTAAATATGTATTTTACAAGGCTTTGGAAATAAGGATCCATCCGCAATTCTCCCTAAGACCACACAGGTATCTATTGTTGCATGGGTATTGAAAACAAGGGACCAAAACTGGGGTAAAGTTAGTTAGTTAGATGGAGTTTCCAACTTACTGGTTCAAGTCGAGGCGGTCCCGGCCTTTTTTCAGTTGTGGCTCACTGGCTTGTTTTCCCTACTCCTTTGCTTATGCGGAGCATCACGCACAACGGCAGTCGGCTCCATTTTTAGGGTCTTTGGTATGACTCGACCTGGCAATCGAGCCCGGGCCTTCCGTGTGAGAGGCGGATACTCTACCGTAGACCAAACACGAGGTGCGGTGAATGCAAAAATTGTTTGTGTATTTTGAGTCTTACTAAATAGAGGTTACTTGAATCACTTGTCCTTCAGGGGCTAAAGTGTTGAGAAACATGTTTCAGTCTAAAACAGGTAACTAGAGTTTATTTTGCAAGTTTTTATTACTTTGTGTTCGCCGTATTTGTACACTGACTTAACCCCAACGAAAAAAAACGATCAGTGGTCACGGTCACAGCAACGTGATTGGTTACGGTGCAGTAGAGACTGCTCAGTCTAGCATCTGTATGGGAATTTTCTACCCGATAACTATTCAGAAAGTTTCATTCAACTATAATTGACACGAAATTAAAGTTTAGAACTTCTGATCTGAAAGACCTCTTCAATGTAACTATATTCTGGCTAACAATCAATTCAAAAGGTAAACGAAGTTCTGTAACAAAAGGTTCACATTTTCGGTCAGACTCTGATCACCCCTTTTAAAACGCCACTTGAGAGTGCACCCAATCATAACCAAACAAAACTTGTAGTGCCAGAGGTTAACGTAGCTTGTACACAAAGGTGATGTACACAAAGGTGATGACGTCATGAAAATGATTTCAATTCCACAAATAGAATATAAGTTATTTGAATGAAGCGTGTAATTTGAATGAAGCGTGTAATAAACACAATTCATAGTTTGTTTTGTTATTATACTGAGAAGTTCAATCAATTCAAATTCATATCATAGACGAGAATGCTGGCACAGACTAGTGTAGGTCCATTCAGTGTTAAGGTACAGTGTTAAGGAGTTCTTACACGCAATGTTACTAGATCCTATGACCCGTTTCAGTTGTGGGTGTAACAATTGTCAGATTGTATTGTATATGCATTGCAACAGTACGAGAACAACGGCAGAACTTGTACCAAGGATAAATTTTTAAGAGGGGAAATCCCTCTTGAGAGGAAAGAACAATCACCTGGATGTGGTTTCAACTGTTTTGAAACACAATATAAAGAAGGTAAAAGACGTTGGTTTAGGTGTATGCTAAAATGACGGGACGACTTTAAAGGAACTTTTTTAAAAAGCAATACAGCCGCCCTTCTTCAATTAGTTAGCCCAGCCTTCTCAGTCATAATTGGCCACATTCAATCATGTGACGATATTTTAATCATTTAAATGTCCCATTTTCCAGACATGTCCACATAAGGTACTAAAGGGACGCACATTTTTTTCCAAGGGATTTTTTTTAACAGAACCAAATGTGTAAAAATGTATTAATACAATGAAAAATTTCAAACTTTCAGGGGGATAAAAATTCATGGGGTTTTGTACCCCTCCCCTATCCCCATGAACACGGGCCTAATCAAATGTACTACCATCTCCATCAATTATGCTAAAATTTCTTAGACGTTCTGCATTATTAAATATGCACGTGATCCTACTGGCTTTTTGCGCAGGCAGTACATTCTGCGGGGGACAGTATGGAAAGTACACTTCATCCATATTGCAAGCTGATGGGCTGTATTTTCTTTCAAAATTACTTTGCATCGACTGATGTACAAACTATTACTTGAAATTTCACCGCCACCACCACAATTTTAGTGGCTTCTCATAAAGGTTAATGAAGCTTTGCAAAGCTTCTATGCACGCTAAACTATCATTTCATTCAGGCACCATGAGTTTTCTGCACCCTCATTAATATTTTATAAAATGTACTCTGTCATCAATGTTTATTTCATTACATGGACTGAGGCGTACAACTAAAAAGCATTCATAGGAACTAGTTTGACATGCTTTAATTTTTAAACATCACAACAGCAGATCCATCATTTTGTAGGAGATCACGTACAAGTTCTTGCTGAGGTGTAAAACATAGACGCTCAGATGTAGGATTATTGTAACTTGAACGAAAAGCTAGTCCAGACAAACGTGAAATAAAGTGTGTATGCTCAAAAACAACATCAGGTTGAAAAACTGAGTACTACCATCTTGAGGTAAATTTTGTATGAAAGTTTTTGATGGAGTTAAAGGTTACATCATTGTTACAATTAAGAAACAATAAACACAACGCAAAACTCGTTAATGCATTTTGTTTCCCAGCTTCATCATGGTCTTTGTAAAAGTTTTAAAGCCGCCAATAAGTTCCCGACAAAATTTGAGGGTTAGACAGGTGCGTTTACTCTGCAAACGTGGAAAATTTTGGGAATGATCTATACCGAGAGAGAGAGGTGGAAGAGCACTTGCCTGACTGACACTACCAGATAGGTATCACTAGGTGATGAGAGGAAATACATGTGTAAATCCTAACGTTTTGTTTGTAAGATGTCACATTCGTGTCTCAAGACTTGTACGTCATTGATAATAGCATAACACGAGGTAAGACTAAGGTTGGAGAGATGTGGTGTGGGAAACTTTACAAGTCTCGAAATATATTGTAAAACATGATATCATAATACGCATTAGGAAGAGGAGCCATACCGACATCTGAATCTATTAAGCCACCCTGTAAGGTGGCTATGAATTTCCTATGCAAGTGGAATGTAAATCCACATGTTAACACCACCTGTAAATTCGTAGTACGCAAAACTCCGAAAGGTAAAAACGTCTCCCATAATAGAGGTACTATATAATCCCTCCAACTACGTACTCTTCTAAGCTCACAGTCTCACATCATACTTGATAGTAACACTTACCGTTGAATTTGGTTTTGACTGGCATTTTATGGAATAAAATGCAATCATGACAAAAATAATGGCGATCACTTGTAACGCAACACTGACGCCGTTGAAGGAGTAGCGTAGTTTGACCACGTCGTAGATAAGACAGTTTCCCGTCTCACCGCACGAAGTCTGAAAAAGGAGACATGCCGTGTCTATAATGGCCCCAAAGTAAATAGGCCCTGGAATGTATCCTGAAACCAAATGACCAAAAATTGAATGTCATTGAAATGATGCAACACACATTTTCATTGTGTTTCTTATTAATGCTCTCTTTGACAATACGACGTAGGGAAAGGTGGGTGGGGTGAGAAAACCGTGACCAGAACTTAATAACGAGCTTGCTTATAAAGAAAACCTGCACGTAGGAGCAAGGGTCCTGTTTGGGAGCTTTCATAATATTGGGTTTAAAATGATCCTTAGTGTAAAGCAGGGAGGCATTGCACCAGGATTTGATTCCTTCAAAATGGCTTCTACTGTATACGCTGAGTTTTGTCGAATAATTACATTTTAGGCGGTAGAATCGTAACATCTTTTTCCGTTTGACACTAGGAAAGTTTTAAACGAAAAATCATTTTTAAACGTGTAAAAGAATTTTTCTGGCCTTCCCGATTTTCGCAGAATTCAAAGCCACAAATAATTTAGGAAATGTTCATGTCTGGCAACAACTGTCCTCAAAACCAATTTTCAATAGAACAGTGAAGCAGGGAACAATTAATACGTGCAAAGTCGTCAAAGCAGTTACGTAGCATCGAGGTCTAGCAATGAGCAAAGTATAGACGAATCCGATAAGCGCTTGTGTTTAGTGACTGTAGGCAGCCATTCGTGGGGTCCATCAACCTTAAATCATTTTCATTCATTGTCTACATGGATTTCAAGCCCTCATGTTCAGTAAAATTGAAGGAATCAAGATACAATTTAGTGTACATGAATCCATCATACGGGTAAGCAAAGAAATTGAAAGATTAAAAGGTGATAGACCCCAATTATGGTCGATTGAAATCACACCATCACTTGCTGTCCGGATTCGTCTTTATGACGACACTAAGGATAACCAGTTTAATCATGTATTCGGATGGTTAAATGAGAAAAAAGTTCGTTGCATATCCTCTACAAGACAAAGCAATGCTGTAACACAAACACATGACACGTCCACGAACCATAACATACGTCAACAGTAAAATGCAAGAATCCACATTTGTTTTGCCAGGTCACTTCTGCACAACTATATATAGAGGGTTAACGTCAGAAGAGGAAAAGGGGTTTTCCCTCTCCTTTCCAGAGGAAGGTGGCTAAGATACATCCATTCCATTTCCATAAAATGTAGAGAAATATCATAATTTTGGTTTCTTACTTAAAAAGACACTTTTGCAGCAATATTTGAACTTACATTGATGAATGGTGTTAAAAACCCTTCAAATTGTACCCTACAGGGCTTTGAGGCAAGTTTTTGCCCCCTGGACCAGTGGACCCACTTGGAACTTAAGCCTAGGACAGCATCAATTTAGACTTGGGTTTAGCAGTAATAACCCTCCCCCCCCCCCCCCCCATTCTGAATATGTCGAAAATATCTATTCAGGAAATCAAAAGGTGGAGGGGGAGAATTAATGATATATTTACCCCGAACACTAACGGAGGGATCATAGTCGTCAGGCTGTCAGGTAGGTATAGTTTAACGACACATCAACATGTCCCGTCGGCTTAATCCCAAGCCACTTCCGGTTCCGCTCGGTTTGAGCAGGACAACATATCTGTTGATGTCCATTGGTTAGGTGAAAATATAGTATTAAATTTTTTGGAAGTAAATTTTTGACTTACCGAAGAGTTTGCCTAGAAAGTTCCCAACAGCTATGGTCATTGATCGATCTCTTTGCTCAACAGATCTGAAAAAAGACGGAATTGTTTGTGTGAATTCATACTGAGATTGACACCATTAATAATCTCAAAAAATAGAAGCGTTTGCCAGGAATTCTTTCCAGAAATCATACTTTTTTAATAATTTCCATTAAAATGCACATAAAAGCCACACTATCATACTTAATAAACACCGTTTGTACAAAGGCGAATCAGTTTTTGTAGAAGGTAGCCCCCCCCCCCCCCCCGTCCAGGAAAAGGAAACTGTCGATCCTCGGGCAAAAAGTGATGTCTTTCAAACATTTTTTGTAAAAGGCTGTCGGAAAATTTGGATAAAATTTACATTATGAGAACAAGTTTACTGATTTATCGTTTCATTGTTAGACAGAACATTTTTTTTTGCCACGGGGTGAGCAAAGTTACCACTGAGAGGAAACGATATGTAAAAAGCAACTCTAAAATATCTATACCTTATCTCGAGTAGTATAATAGGATTGCCACACATAATTCCAGCTGTAAGAAGAGTGACATAGACCACCGCAAAAGGAATGAAATACCAACAAATTGGGTTGCACTCCCCTTCAACGGCTTCGTATGATGAAATATGGACTTCGGTTACATTCTCCCCTTCTTTCTTATGATTTGTGAGGGTACAGGCACAGTTTGAGTAAACCTAAAGATTATGGAAAGAAAGACATGCTCAAGGTAAGGCTTACACTGATTGATTCATGTAAGTGAAACAGTACTGGCATTGTTGATACAACATAAAGCATGGGTAATTTACGAAAATTTGTGACTAGTAGCAGGCTGAGGAAACGACTGGATAAAAATTTATTGGTAGACTGAGGTGATGTCTTAATCTTCCCAAGTCTTTATTATAAATAATTATGTGTGGTTGGAGAAGTAAGTTGGTCTAATGACAGAATTGCATGCGAGGATAGGAATTCTATGTTATGTCGCACACCAGAGCGGAACGAGCTGATGCACATTGTATTGAGGACTTAGACATTTCTGCTCAAACGAATATAAAGCTGGATCGAGGCGCTCACTATGGAAGAGTGACAGGTTTATATAATTCTTAACATAAGAATTTGTTTTGTTTTAGGATACAGGGGTGTGACTACCTGAATACGAATGCAATATTATTACTTCTGTCTCAGGACAACCCACAATTTGATCTTCACAGCAGCTCATAAACTTGCCAAAATAAATTGGAAATAAATCATTTGTTTGAAATAAGATGTGGTCGCCTGACGTCTGTGTAATGCGTGCAGCAGTAAATATGTCAGTTAAGACTTTTTAGGAAGTCATGAATATGTCTTGTTACCGGACGAGCGTTTTTATGGATTCTAGTTACCGTCGTAATGTCAATTAAGGAGCAAGATTGTCCGAGGGTCGCAGGCTGTTTGGGGAAAACTGACTTCCGTGATCAACAGTTGTCTTCTTTGAGTTCTGATTACTGAAGTGTCGACACTAATTGGGTTATGGGTAGATTACTACAAACGTTAGTAACAAGCACACACTATCTCTTGATATTTGCTGTTACAAGTGGGAAGCCATATTTTTACCCAAAGTGACACTGAGTTGCACACAGCGCTGGATTCACCATTGGACGAGAACCCGGGGCCTGAGGATGTTCCAAATTTTGGAATAAAGAAGGGTAAGGGAAGAAATGGAAATCGAGAAACAACAAACGCAATCAAATAAAACGTCATAAAATTGTGAAATATAACTTTCCTGATAACTGTCTTCACTCCCCTAACATCTTCATGTAAATTCGTTAAAATAATTCTTTTCTTTCACTTCCAGTGCAACCTCTAATGGACATCAATTCTTCCATTCCTAAGCCACCTGTATGACAATATCGTTCGAGTTAGCAGGCGTTGTAAAAAAGCTAAAACCATGGTTTTCCTTGGTTGCTAATTGAACAAGGAATTCCATTTAGAGAAAACAGGTAGGTAAATGTTCTCTATTACCCACAAGTTACACAGAGCTAACGGTGATTGCATTTCTAGTTTTCTATTGCATATAGTTGGTTTCGGAGCCTTAGACGAGGTCCTCCACTTTAAAATGTCGGCATAGTCAAACTTGAATAGAAATCATTAAAAAGGGCACGAACCAGAACCTGGTCAAAACTGACTAAATTCGGCGCATAAATTAAACGAACAGTTTCATTTTGAACCAATTCTAGTCAATTTCAAAATAAATCTTGTTGAATATTGGACAAGATTCCCGTTCCTGCTCCAAGTGACGAGATGTTTATTTGAGTGTGGACGGCAGGTCCTCTCCCTGCGTCTTGAAGACCTTCGGTTGATTCCAGTTTGTATTGTCCTCCTTTCACACACGTGTACCTTCTTCTAAAGCATGAGCCCGTCCATGTACAGATGTGAAGGAAAGTCTGGGCAAATCAATATTTCAATATTTCATGATTTCTAATACGTTCAAAGAACCTTTTACAGTTATAGAAGTGCGCTTTTTATCGATCCATCATTTGGAAGGGCTGCTCTCATCGGATACATAAGTGGACGTGTGTTCCACATACAAACTTGGCCGTAATCCCTATTAGATCTATGGCAGTTACTTTTTTTATTAAAGAACCGTGAACATTGCACATTTAATTATATTACCAGCTTACCGTTCTGTTAAATCCGTTGAAGTTTTCAGTATATGCATCTGTACAGCCTGCGTGACAAGGGGTTGGATACGTTATACCGTCAGCGCCACAGACTGGGTCATATTGCACGGAGCATCCGCAATGTTCGTTGCACTGAGATGTTAAGTCGGGGTTATAAGATGATGGTTTGCTACCGTCGCTAAAATATTTGAAAAGAAAAGTGAACGAAAAAGGTTTAATCCTGTTCTCCTGAAAGTATCAAAATTAAATATTCAACAATGATTCTTTTTCATTTGATGAATTAATAGATGATTATTTCGAACATCATGCGAATGACAATGTTCTTAAAGCTAAATAATCCACATTTTTAGCAGAAATACTAAACGATTTGAAGTTGATTTTAACACCAACTTCCATATACAGACATTACAATTCTGAGGTCATTTTGCGACCATAAGAAAAGGGAGTCCATTAACCTTTATGGACCAATACGATTCTCCTTTATATTTACAAGTATATTTTAGTTTAGAACTTGTTTTCCATCAGTGCCTAAGTTCTGCGATGCGCCCGTTGGGTCCTCGGCACATTCGAAGTCCCTTCTTCTGGCATGAAGTTACGGCAAATGAAACCGAAAGGGATTTTGAGAAACAAAATTAAACACAAAGTATAGGTCAGGAAAAGTGACATAGGCTACGTAAAACTTCCGCTGCTTTCGAACACCAAGGAGTTGCGATACCGACGGTTGTCACAGCAGGGGTGGCAGACATACGGAAGCCGAGAACGACGTGGTAGGGAAAAACGCAGATCGATTTCTCTGTACCATGAATTCCAACCAAATTGAAGAGGGCGTACTTCAAGATCGTTTTGTTATAGCAGGGAGGTGTTAGGGCACCTGGCTCTAACACCTCCCTGGTTATAGCATGTAAAGTACTGAGTATACTCAACATAAAAGGACGAGCCTCCATGCTACTAGAATACAGAGCCTTTTAGACAATAGTAAAGTTATTGGTACCGTTTATTTCAACCGTGTATAGAACAAACAAGAAAATCATAAGAAATACAGGGAGAAAAAGTAATTATGTATTTAGTGCGAAGAGTACGGGACACGAACGTTTATAAAAAAAACTATTTCCAGGTAACGAAAACGGGATTATTGGTTATTTCAGGGATCAATTTCGAGATTGTCGGGGCATGCGCTCTCCTGGGCGAGAAAGGAAAGGAAAAAAGAATGAAAATAAACTCTATCACAGAAGGAAAATCATGTACTCCAATCATAAGAGCGCTAATTTTCCAATAACGTGACCAAATTATTATCATTCCTTTGACCTAATCGGAGCATATTTTAAAAGGATTCCATATTCGTTTAGAGGATGAAGTTGTAAGCTTTGTTTGGAAATAATTTTCAAACAAATGAGAGATGTATATAGGTTAATTGTGTTAGGTACAACCTTACTATCATTATGGCTGACAAGTAATGCAAATATAAACAAGCGTGTGTCCGTGGCGTCAAAATCCCAGCCCCTACCTCGAAGAAAAATAAAAAAGGAAAACAAGAAAGGAAACAAAGAAAAGACTGAGGAAGATTTAGAAAAAAGGAAACAAAAACATGTAACCAACCATTTCCTAGTTAAAATTACAGAGGAAGACTGGTTAAAATTTACCATAAAAACTTGATTGGACCACAGTATAAAATAATTATCAATTTTACCCAATGTAATGTTGATTTTGACTCTCATTCCCTGGTTATTTTAACCAGAGAAAGGTATGCTAATCGGTGGCCACCATATTGGTTAAACCTAATCAATGTGTTTTTAGAGTTAACCGACAGACAGTTTTTGTCAGACTACGAGTGTCTTATAAAAGCTTTCTGACGGTGTGACGTCACAAATTAGTTAGCATTTCATTTTCGCAGTCCTCTGATACAAATCATATATTACAAAATTTCTCAAATTTTTAAGTTCTTTCCTTTCAAAGATTGAGCAGATAAAAAAATCGGATCGTAATCCGACCCGAGTTCGTCGTTGTAGTGAGGCCGAGGCTTTATCCTTTTAATTTTCTTTTTCCTTTCCATCTTCCTGGTTATGCTTTCCTAATCGCCTCTTCTTATTTTTCTTCTTTCGTCCTCCTCCCCTTTCTCTTCAAATTTCTTTCAGTTTTTTCTTTTTTTTTTTGCACTCATTCACCACCCCTCCCAACAGCTCTCCGTTCTGGATACCCGCCTTTTAATTTTTGATTTTAGAAACTTAACAGGGCAGTACTTTCAAGGCCCAGTTCTCTCACCCCAAACACCCTCCCACAATTGTTTGAAATTCATCCTCATCCAAATACAATCTCAGTCTATTGCTTCAAGGTGATTAAAGAAAAACTCAATATATATAATAAAAACACTTTCAGTACTGTTCATGCTGTGTAATAAAAGCTTTGGCACTCTGCATTGTTTGAATTAGCTGTCAATCAAAGAGCTGAGCCAATTGAGAATTTCAGTACTCCCGTACCAAAATGGGAGTTTGGGTGAGAGGTTTGGCCCTTTAAATTATCTACGCCGGTAATCCTATCCCATTTAACAAATTTGCTGCCGATCTAATTACAAGACAAAAAACCCGTTAAGAACGAAGTAAAATTCAAAACTTGAAATAAGGGACGGCATACGTAGTATCAGATTATTCTACCGCCCACCTATTTCATTAGTTATACACTGAGTACACACACTAGTTGAAACACAACTGTACTCTACTGTAAATCTTACCGTCTTTCGTCAGAAACTTGCCTTAGACAAGTTGCAAAAAATACACAGTTCAAATACAAAGATCCCAGAAGGACACAATGAACAGAAAATGTCATACTACCAGATAGTTATTGTTAGCAGATAACCCTCGAAAAAAAAAGTAAATGAGCAAAAAGGTGGTTTAGGTGATACTTCGCATGTTTTCATTACATGCTATAATTTTTTGAACCTTTCAGACTTGGTGTTCTCGTAATTAGTTACCAATACCAAAAAACATACTCCTTTATTTTCATGTTGTTGTTGACAAAAACGGGTAGGAATGCACTGTTCTTGTCTAAACGTCTCTGAATTCTAGTAGCACTGAGACTCGTCCATTTATTTCGAGGATACTCAGTACTTTAAATGCTATAACAAAACGGTCTTGAGGTACGCTCTCTTCTATTTTGTTGGAATTCATGGTGCAGAAAAATCGATCTGCGTTTTCTCCCTACCGCGCCATTCTCGGCTTCCGTACAGACAGACAGATTGGAGTTTAGGAGGTGACATGCATGGTACCTTGAGGACTTTCGAAGAGACATAAATCATTTTTTTTTTTTCGGGGGGGGGGTTAACGTAAATACAGGCTCAGGCGATCTTTAAAATTGTGTCATTTATACTGCTTACGTAAGAAGAACTCGAAAGAGTTTCGTTTAAAGTTTTCGACGTGTATCAAACCGGGGAAATGTTCAAATGATGATGACAGATGAACGTGACAAATCCTGCTAGTAAAATTGTACAATGATTCAGAGTACGTAGGCGGAACGGCAGAGTTTTCTTTGGCTGCTCAAAATCAAAACTACAATGTTTTCCCTTAAGCGTTTTCATTTTGATACCAATCACATTTAATGGGAGTCGGTTCTTATCAAAATTCGCTCCGCTTTTCGCAATGATATCTTTTAAAGGCACCCTTAGGGCAACGTACGCGCAGATAAAACAGTGAGTGTTGAGGCAATCGAACTTTTACCCAGTATCTGTACCCGCGACAGAAGTTGATGATGTGGAAGAGCTGATGTATTCAGTTCACATGTGGAGCGAAAATCTACCAATTAATGTACGTGTTTTATGTCACTCCCGATGGACACCACGTTTATTATGACCTACCAAAAAGACATGTACAGGCTCAAAGTTAATTCGTAATCAGCAACAGGCCTATGGGTCTGGCTGGGGTATTTATCTTCCACCACCGAAGAGCAACCGTATTTTGAGTGGTATGTACAGGGATCAGGAAACCTCAGGCTATCTTTATTTTGTGGAACTATTACTTAGTCAATGATCTCTGATGGAAGCGTTGTATCTATCGAAAACTGAGGCGTGCATCGAGTTGTCTTGTGTGGTAAAATTAATTTTGGCTTCATCATGATCCGAAAGTACACAAAGTGCGGGTTAAAAACAATTATGAAAATCTTTAGGTTTGTACGCAAAGATTGGTTCACTTTCACAGTAGATATAAGCATGCCCAGTATACCGGGATGGGGTATACTATTGTTATAATATTTGGGTGTAAGTCGAGGAGGACAACACGTTTGTAAGGCAGACAGTTGTATTTTGGGGGGGTGGGGTGGGGGGGGGATCGATATCGCTTTAGTTACAGATCCCTGTCACAGTGTCAGGCATTGAAGCGATGTCACCCAACCAATCTTAGTATACCGGTATCGCTTTCAGCTTGCCGGTCTTGTATCTGAATAAAAGATGTTTTTCTGAGATATATTTCTTTTTGCTTCATTCATGTTGTCCACGAGAAACAAGGGGTTGAAGATCACGATCTAAACTTTTGATGTGTATGCTATACCTTACTGTTATAGGCCCACAGAAATCTTTAACTTGAGTCTAGTATTGCTTACGTGTTAAAACAGATAAGGCTTAACTGCACTCCTCCTCTCTTCAGATTTACACATAAATAATCGATAAGAATAAACGTGATGTCATTCCCAAGTTCATTTAACGACTGATTTCATACAGAGACGGAAGTAATGAAGCAGAGATGTAATATAAAACAAACTGCGTGCATGCATGGGTTCACCTGTGCGAATCATTCCCCCGGCAAAGGAATAGTTTGTTTATAGGGCAGAGCTTACATTCAGCTTTACGAATTGTGAGGTCACATTTCAGCAGTAACATAATGCATGTTCGCATCGCATCTGAATTCATGTGACAGAAGACTCGAGAGGACCGAGAATCCCGATGTGACTGACTCCCAATGGGGAACTCTTTTTCTCCAAAAATGTACGCGACAGTTTTTTTCTTTTTTGGCATACATACTTCTGAAAAAATTCTACCTTGCACCACGTAGGCCTAGTCTTACAGCTTTTCATTTCATTTAGACCAAAATTGGCAAAGCAATAAATGACATTTCGGTTCTGTCATTTTACGTCGTCACATAGGTTAACGCTTATCACGGATATTTAGTTATTTCACCTTTTCGTTACACTTCGTTATATTTTAGAATAATGCAGAGTCATGCAATTTCAAAATGTTTGGACAACTGCGTTTAGCAAGACACAATTCCATTCTTTCTGAAGGGAATGCCGGCTTTAGGCTTTACCTATCCAACCTTCACACCAGGCTGGGAACACACATTTTTAAAGAAAATTACATTGTCGCCTACGTTGAATGGCAGCCACATCGTACACAACCAGCACTTAATAATGGCACTCACCCCAAACTATTTGTAGTATTCCACACTGAGAAATTCTCAAATAGCACAACTCTTCGGTTGACGACAGATTCAAAGAATGCAGAGTACTGTAACTCATATTACCAAGGTCGTAGTTACCGGGGGGGGGGGGGGGCGTGGGCAAGTTTCTTGTTCGGAGGAAGTACATCCCTGTAAGTAATGTAAATGTGTATGTACATAGAGATCTGTGAAAAATAAACTGAAAATAGTCAATGCCGTCAAACGGGGTGTTAATTTAATCTGTGGAGAAAGAAACGAAACCAACGGGTCGTTTATAAGTACTTACATGGATAAACCACTGATGTTGGATTCGACTGGTATAGTCAATCCCGCAATTGCATTATTATGACATCCAAACAAAAGTGTAGTGGGATTTAGGACAAGACACACCATCGAACAGATTAGGATCATCTTGGCTAAGCCATGACGGCCGTGTGCGTAACGTTTGACGATGTATCCACCTATTATATTACCGAATATTCCAGCTGGTACAAGTAGAAGACCTATGAGAGAGGGGGAGAAAAGGAGAGAAAAATGAAAATCTGAATGTAACGTTACCAAAGACGATCACGTTTAGTTTATCGGGTTTTTTGAGGGAGGGGAAGTGAAACGTGGATGGGGGAAAGCACGCGAGAAAGCAAAGACTTATGAAAGAGGAAATGTCTCTTTTCATTCAAGAATATCAATGTTTGTTAAAGAATAACATAACCATTTGAAAGAATGGTATGGATTTAACATGATTTCATGGCTTCGAAAGAGACTGGTTTAATTGTAAAAACGTCCACGAAATTGACGTGTCATAACCTTTGTCCACATTCCCAGGTAAAACGCATTTCATACAAATGGAGGTTGATTACAGTTGGAGAAGATTGGTCAATCAGTATAACTCTATCACTGGGACCTATCATATGTTTGAACATGAAACTTCTTTGCATATGGACAAATAAAAATGCGGGACAAAAATGACCACTTTCAAGTTTTACCATTCTCCCATTTCAAAGCAGTTTCGGTCAGGGTATCAGATGTTTATGTTAAACCATGCCACTCACATTCCCTGGCTACTCAAGTGGCTGAATCAAACTGATTAGGTCAACACAATGAAGATCCCTTTTAAATGGAGTAGTCAGGGGAATGGGGGAGGCCACCCCTCCAACCCACCTCCAAAGAAAAAGAAAAATTGAAAAAAGGAGGAAGAACGGGAGAGTGATTGGGGCAGTGGTAGCATCTTTTGCACTAAATATAGAAGCATTTCGCATCTAGCCCACCATCCTCAAGCCAAAACTTTCCAAATAGAAGAGACCCCACTTATGCCGCGCTGATGACTGATCCAGGACAGTTATCAGTCATTGTTTCATTCGCTCCTAAGATGAAATCCTGGCAACGCCCTAGCGAAGTCCATGTTTTCGGGGGTAAACATTCACGGTGGTCCCGGGCGGCAGCCCTGGAAGGTGTAATGTATAGCATATAGGTCAGACCAACTACTCCCTGACATATTGCAGTTGGTGCCTTGTGCAACAGAAATTGAGGTATTCATTACAACAATAAATAGCAGAACATTTCATTTATATGAAAAGGATTTCTTAGATTTCGCTTTGTTTTCTTTCTTATACGCCATCTATACAATGCTTTCTCCATGGACTGAAGGGGCGTAGCAGTCTGTAGAAAGTACATGAAACAGAGGAGGCGTGATTTCCGGTAAACCTATGGTTACAAAAATCATTGCTATGCCGAATATGGGGTGTATGCGTCTCTAACACCCTACTACTTAAGTTACACGACTAATTCTTCAATGATAAACCTTATTGGCGTGTCTTATTTGAAGTAAAGACGTCTTTTAAATGAAAGGCTGTGGAGTAGCGAATCATTCGGTGACACAAATGTCCTGCATGTATTGTATGACATACTTTTATCATTACCAGCGTTCCTCCTGGAAAATTGAACGCAGGCCTATTTTGTTTAGGTTCAATTGCAAGCCTAAATATTACTGTTACATCTTCAATATAAGATGCGTCGGTGCTCCTTCTGATAAATATAGAATGTGCAGGGCTCCTTGTGATAACAGAAAAATGTTCATTGCAGTTTTGAGAAGATCATTTTCGATGGTGATAGTGAGGGACGTGGTAAGTTTAGGACGGATTTTTCCAAGAATTGGGTAATGGATATATATTTTGCTTAGAGACATGTGTTGCAAAGTTCATTCTGAGGCCTATGTTTTTTCAGGAGGTATACACCGTTAGGTTATACATAAAGGGTTTTATTAACAGTGAATCCAAGTGGATAAATTTAACTAGTTTATTTATGGTAAGAGACTGCTTGACCCCATGCAGTAGTCTTTTCACGTAAATAATCTGTTCGATGTTCCATGAGGCCCTTGAAATGGGGGAGGGTGAGTTAATTCGCTGCATGGGTTTTTACATGCTTTGCTCTAGAATTAAGTTTGAAAACTACATCAGAGACTGAGGTGGCCTAATTCCCTTTTACGTATCATCAACTCGAGCGACAATTTCTTATCCTACATAATGACACACGAAAATATGAAAAACAAAACGAGTTAACGCCATAATACCACACACATATCCTAACATAATGAAATGACTTAAATCGGCAGAACATTACCATAGTCTTCCCCAAAATGGCGTCATAGATATTGACTTGTCAACGTAACCTATATACATTCTTCGGTGGCTCTAAATAGTAGTAAGAGAGGGCTTTTTTCGAAGACCACACCAACGACAGTAATATTTGGATAAGAAAGTAACACAATCTGGAAAGTTTCAAACATATATAATCTTCCGTCCATTGAGTAGTTAGGATTTCATTTTGTGGGAAGGGGCGGTTGAAATGATGACTGATCGCGTCGTCCTGTGCTGAGGGGTATAAGTGAAAAGTGGTTCTCGTGGAAATTTTGGGATTACAAAGGGTGCAGGCTACATGCAAAATGGTGCCACATTTGATGGTAGATTTGCCCCTCTCTCTTCCTTCTTATTTCTCATTTTCCTCTTTCCCCCCTTTTTCCCTCTTTCTCTTTCCTTTTATTTTTAGGGGGGAGAGGTGAGACCGCTCCAGCGCCCCTCAGTTACGCCGTTACCTTTCCATTTCAATGTTTTGCCTGATAGGAGAGAAAAACTGTGGTTGGCCTATACATACTCTAGAAAATAATTCCGAACAAAGTGTATTTTTAGTCCATTTCCACTCGATACAGCCGCTCGTAACTCTTCTCCATGAAGATATTTATTTTGGTAGACTATATATGCAGGATGTTATCTTTTTAAAAGGCAAGAGCAGTCTCCCCAACTTGAAGTAGTGTACACTGTCCTGTTTCATGATTCACTCTTAAGGGTCATGTGACAATATTTGTCCTTCTCAAATATATTTTTATTGGGATGCACTGCTTGGTTTACCTTGAATATGCAATAGGCAATATTGAAGTCCTGAAATATTATAAAAGATACGTTGCAGAGAAGTGAGAGAAAAATTGTGAGATTTCGCTGTTGCTTCAAAATAAGTTTGGAACGACTGCTCTTGTCCTTTAAGAAAAAAAAAAAAAAAAACAGTCGGATATTTTTTTTTTTCTAAAAACGTCCCCTTCATCTTCCTATGTCCTCTCATTTCATTCAAGGGCATAAGTAGTCTTCCCTAACTTTTGAACCAACAGCTAAATTACACGAATTTTTTCTCATTTCTCTTCAAATATCGTCTATTGTCACATGATTCTCAAGAGCCGTTTATGAACTATGACAGTCTTTAACTGCAATCCATAATGAACTGACTGCATTTCATCTTTGACAAATATATTGCATAATTATTGACTTAAACGAACAACGAACTTCATTTAAAATGTAAACTAACAAAGCTACATTCATTAACTAAATAAGTCGAAGACACGGAAAAGTTACATTACTTAAATAAAGTCATTGACTGATTGATGAATAAGGATGCAGAGGTAAACTTATTCCGAAAGAGTGATTGCTTTCATTTAAACTATGCATGTAGCAGTGAGCCAATTAACATGTACTTTACTCACAGAGCTTTGATACTAGTTCTCATGACTTTACAAAACAAGGCTGAGCTCTTGTATCTTATAATTTTCAAACGGATCCAGGCGCTCTGTTAAGTACTTTTCTGTTAAATACCAGGATATTTTTACAGCAAATTTCCATATTAATGCTCTGATAATGCCTTATCAGCAGCTGCTAATCGATTTGGCCTGAGACCACTCAATTAATGTGACGGCTCTGATTGTCTGATAAGCTATTCCAAATAGCTAATTAAGGGACTTTAGTCCAGATTTAAATTGACTGTTAGCAGTCCAGTAGCAAAACAAGGTACCTAAAGAGGCGAAAAATTTTCAGGAGCCATTTTTGCCAGGGGTATATGTTTATTACTGTTATAAAACAAGTAGGGAGAGTTGGGCCATTATGTGGTATGATGAGGGAGGACGGGTGGGATGAGGGAAGAGGAAATTCCTCTTTACATTGCTTTCAATGTGTATGGAAAAGTGTCAAAATTACATTCCCACGTTTTTTTTTTCTTTTGCATTTTAACGAGAGAGATAAATTTGTATATTACGGAACGGTGTGCAACTGTGTTACCTCATTTATAAAGTTACAATATGCAAAACAGTTGGCACCATGCTACTACACATCACGACCTCAACTCGGTTTCAATTCGATAACATCCTTACCAGCTTACATTGGCTCCAAATTTCCTTGTAACGTGGCAGGTATAAGGAACATAGGGAAAATTTAATTCATGTAGTAGCGTGGTAAGTTTATTAAAATCATTTTACTCATGGTCCCAAACTTTCTGATTTGTCCTTTTATTTCAATTTTTAAGTTCATCCATTTCATTAGAGCGGAATTTTGAGCAAAAATTTAATCTTTACATGTGAAAGAGGAACCAGATCTACAGTGTGGTAAAAGTCCCATTCAAATCGGACATGAATTTCTCGAGATGTCAGTAAATGAAGTCAGTAGATTTGTGTTCCAAAGAAGTTTGAGGACAGCAGAGCTTGTATCACTTCCTCACATTGACAAGGAATGTTTTTCCCGACCCCCTTTGTTTTATCAGACTGTTGTGCAACTTTTGTGTTCACCTTGAAGTTTATAGAAATAGGACCTCCCTGTGGGGGATGCAAAGTTTGAAAAGTTCTCATGCCACTTATGAAATTACATTTTAATATTATCAGATTGTTGATGAGAAAATCGACTCTAAAGTTAAAAGAAAAACAAAAGACTGTGCACATATGTAGGAATATGATGTCATATCTGCTTGCTTCAAGTTTCCTTTTTGTTGAAAATGCGAAAAGTTTACGTACCCATATCTTGAGAACCACACATCGGATTTCAATGCAAATTTCACCAAAATGATTAGAATGAATACCTCTCCAATATACCAAAGCCTGTTGTGACCTTACACCCTTCTATTTATTTATCTTTTCAGCTAACATTCACAAGTTCATCTTCAAACGATTCCGCCTCCATTGTAGAATTCCTTATCATCTACAAAGAAAGTCTATTCCACTGCACTGCAGAGCTCACCCTATAAATACACAAGTTTAGATGTACAATACGTGACAGCGGTTATAGCGACAGCAAAAGGTTAATTCATTTGAATGTCACCTAAACAAAAAGTAGGCTAAAAGTTTTCTAGTCTGTCACACCATCCACCCACCTGTTAATCATGAATTCTCCCAAATACTTGTTCAAAATACAAAACATTGATCGATGATTTCTCTTACCCCTTGTATCTTACATTCCCCTTTTCAACATTTATTACAAAACATTTTATCCCTTTCGCGCCGGATTGTATTTCGAATGAATCCACGTATGCACAGCAGTCTGCTGGCGGGGTTACTCTTGTGAGGTTTGCAATCTTGGGGCATGTACGTTGGTATGTTAGAGAAGAAAAGTTTTCTGACGCCGCAACTTTGACCCTCAAAACAATTTAATGACATGCCTACACTTGAGAAAATAAAGCCTTGAAACTACTTGAATTCAGTCAAATACGACTGTGTATATTCCACTAGCACCGAGCCAAATTCATGATAGGTTTACTTTTAGTAAACTGAACTTTTATGAATCGGCTGTAGCCTAATAGCCATTCAGTACTAGTAGGCCTACATAAAATTATAACAAAACGCAGCACGCTAAACAAACCTTGGCAGTGTGCCATCACACTTCACCCAACTTTTTAAATTGTTTCACACCTAAAATAGGGTCACAATGCCTACACATATCGTCAATATAGTCAGATTGGTTACCGTATACAAATAGATTTTACCAAATACTGTAGTTCTGTCTATAAATACAGATCGGAAATGGAAAAAACAGGTACTCAACTTGTCAATATCTAGATATTGGTGGAAAATAGCAAAATACCTCAGATATTATACCGCGAATCATCTGAGCCATTTTCCTGGATCTTAAAGTTAAGGAGCAGTCCCCCAAACTTATATTGAAGCAACAGCTAAATGTCACAATTTTCTTCTTATTTCTCTTCAAACTATCTTTCATAACCTTTTTTAGACTTCAGTAAATGTTGTCACGTGACTCTCAACAGCCAATCATGAAATAGGAAGGTCTACTGCACTACTTTAAGTTGGAGTGACCGACTGCTCCTGCCCTTTAATTGAAGCTCACGGACCTAACGGGTGAGAGATGGGTGCTCTAGACACCCGGTCCAGCGTTTGGGCTGAAAGGAACTTTAGTCAAGGTCAAATCCTCCCTCCATTTTTCGGAATCTGTTCCATTGCTTTCGTGACTGTCACTAAAGGTCGCAGCAGCACAAGAGTTGCTACTATGGGTGTTACGGATTATGTTGCTCTATATATATACATTAAGTGTAACCCTTTCTTTCCCTTTATCTTCCCAAGATACCTTTTGCAGTAAAAATTCGGGGACTATCCAAATATCAGAGAAGTAACGGCTAAATTTTAACAAAGGTTCATTTCATTGACATCTTTACATGTGGAAGACATCAGTGAATTTTCAAAGTAAAGATGAGATGTATGTTTGCATGGAGCTTGTAAAAATCGTAGTGTGTAAATATACCAAAACGTTGGCAAAATATCAACTCGCATAAAGTTTATTTGTTCGACTTCTGTTTAGACAAAGAGTTTTCTACTTCTCGGGAAAAGAATTTCAAGTCGACAGGAGTTTTCCTTCAAGAAATTGGAGAGACTGGGGAGGGGCTCTAACCCATAATACAGCAAAATTCCAAAATATTGGAACATCGTTTGTTCCAACAAATTGATCTAAATAGACCCATAACGAATTGTGTGAAGTGTACATCCATTCTTCATGACACTTGTGGACAAAATGTGGGCGTTAATGTTACCTTTGTTCTCCTAGCCTGTGTAGCGCCTCTGTGGCTGTAGCTTCCTTTAGGTTGATTATTTCGTAGCGATGAGCTGGACGAAAAAATTCGTGAGCCCCGCGAGCTATTGCTCTCCATGCCAAGTTTCCTGTAAGAGTGACACCTCAATATCTAACATATTGTCACCTGGAACACCACAATAGTTCTCCAGCGACTCAATTCAGAGTAGTAGGACGGGGACGGTGACTGTCCTACACGCCGACACCACTATGTTTCTACAAAGGACATCTCCATATTCATCTAAGATCGAGTTGTCGGAACATAGGGGTGTCGGGACAAGGCCTGTGATGGAACGAAATGCACCTGTAAGCAATGCCTTATCGGGTGCGGGCCGCTCGATGAGGCTCGGACTTCGCACGTCTTTCCTCGGCCATGCTGGGCTCGTAACTGATGACGTAGCTACCCAAAAACTCGGAAGCTGTTATGGCACCACGATAAGAGGTTGTTAACCGTAAATCTCAGTTTCAGTTTCATGTGTGATACCCGAGAGCCCAACCTGGCTCAAGGCATTCACGTGCGGCATGACTTAACCGGCAAATGGGAATCCCGATGATTTCCTTCCGGGGAACTGTTCTCTGCACCCCGTAGGGCTTTTAGTACGGGTAGGCCTATGTGTGGATTTGTCGGAAAATAGGGGTGTTGGAATTTAGGGGTGTCGGAATAAAGGGCTGTAACGGCACCAAAGTAGTACTTTCATGCTTTCGAACTGGATTGGTACTGCTAAATGTAAGAGTTACCCCTTCCGACGTAGTTCCAGTATGGAGGGAATGTCATATCTAAGGTGAGCTGCATCGCTTCGATCACATCAGTGAGAAGTATCTTTCCACCAATGATGCAAAGGTACTATTTAAATGGTCAGTCGCCCATCTTGCTTCCACAAAAGAGGAACAACTACAGGCAAAGGTAGTTGACCTGTGGATCTAACGAGTCTAAAAGTATCGAGAACGTAAATACTGCTCCTGTTTCACATGAAATTACACATATGAAATAACCATGGGCGTCCGCAGAAAAAAGTCAGGGGGGGGGGCAAAATTTCTAGAAGGGGGCAAAACCTCCAAGTCACCATGAATTGACACAAAGCATGCGAAAATTTCAGCCCAAAATGCGTCCCAGATCGCCGGAAATGGCATATCTACAGCCTATTTTTCGCATAGAAACATGGAAAACACGTTTTGTTCAGGGTTTTGCTTTGATTTTTATATGTTTTTTCAATTTTTCGATTTTCCAGGGGTCAGGGCAAGTGCCCCCTTGCCCATATCTGCGGACGCCCATGGAAATAACAGGTATATAAAGTATACTTATACGATGATCGATGATATATTTCAAAGTGATTTTATAGACCACAACATGCAGCATTTATATCAAATACTAGAGCTGGCTGGGTTTACTGTCTTCCTTTGTCCTTCAAAACAACATCACGGCCTTTCATGAAGCTTTCAGTATTCTTCTTTTGTATCCATCTGACCTGTATGTACATAGCAGGAAAGTGCTGTGTTGTACAAAACACCATGAGTCGCTTCAGCCTTATGTTGACAAATAAATTGCATTAATAAATCTAACACGCTCTCCTTTTAGCCCACACAGCGCTTTAATACCCCCATTTGTGCAATTGTATCAGTCTTTTACAAACGTATTGAAGTGTAAAACAAAACAGGGTTCATTTGAAATCGCACTAGCAAACACTAAATAAAGCATTAATTTCAAATCCAAATTTTATTTGACCATATGGGATTTTCCCCGTGATGTCCGTGTCACTGAGAATAACGTAACACCTAAAATACAATCAATAGCACTTGGTTTCGACTGCGTTTGGATTTTACAACAATTATTTGCTGCGCCAGTTTCACACAACAGATCAGTCAGCAACGAGAACCACATACCCAGCAAATTCTTTTTTTAATATATGTATTGTATGTGTCGTCATGGTAACAAGCTAGTGACGAGGCACCTGTTGTACTTTGACGATCCGAGAGAGTTTTGCGAAAGCGTTTGTGTACTTATGTGCAGCATGGTATTAAACACACGACTATGTTTGTCAGTTATGTCAAGAAAATGAAATGATTTACAGTCAGAAGGAGTACATAACCCCGATCCCCCGAAATGGCGTCTCAGTTTTCTTCCTATAAAACCAGTTTAGAGGTTCTCTCTTGAGAATTAAAACAGAAAAAGAACCAGTCAGATGTAATGTCACTCTATAATCCTCTTAAACAGTTTGCCTGTGACATTGTTGCTGTGCTCTTTAATTAAATTCCTGAGCTGGGTAGAGATTTGTCCTTTAAAATTGCTCATTGAGCTGATATCATTGACTTAATGAAAGGGTTTAAGGGTAGCACGATTAGTCAAGTTTCATATCCAATAGCTACGAAAAAAGTTAACATCTTGAATTTTGTCGTGTCCTGACTTGTAACGGTTTTGTGCATAATTTTAAAAGTGTCTGGTCACGAAGTTTTGAAAACCGAATTGACCCATTAGGTACTCCCTTACAAAACAGTTATTTGTAGGCCTATTTAGGATGTTGGAATTGTCTAATTTTGACCATTTGTCATTGAAATGTGGAGAAAACTTAATTTGGAAAACTTGTTAAATTTCAGGAACCAACTCAATGTGCCGCTTTAAGAAAAACGTGGTGAGGAGAGTCGACTTCCGTATGATCGAAGCCTGGGTTCAACACACATTTTAAAGGAAGTCTTGTGATATACCGTACGTCAGTCTTACATCAGCGCCTGATCCAAGAGGATTCGTAAAAGGACGTTCACCAAGGAAGTCGTGAGGGGTGTGCGCCCCTACTTTTGGCAAAGCAATGATTTTACCAACCAGAATTTCAACATCTCCAGTCCCATAAAAGGTTTTTCCAAGAAAAAAACTTTGCAACCTTTCTTTATATTCCTAGACTCTGTCCTGAACATGACTCAGATTGCCATTAGTATCGGATACCTTGCCGGACTTTTAACGGTCTCTCGGATAACACCAATTAGTCCAGTGGTGTAGCTACAGGGGCAGGGGCGATTTTCCCCTCCCCTCCGCTCTGAAAAGTAAAAAATTCTGACTTAGTTTGCCATTTGTGACGTCAGTCAACTACAGTGTGGTTTTCCAAACTCTTCTTTCATGAAATTCCTTATTTTCCCCAATAAAACCTGTATTTTTGTAATTATTTGTTTCAACCAGAGAGATGCATTGAGTTTGCGATGATACATAAATGTTCCATTTCAAAAAGTGGCATCGTGTACCATACTTTAGCACTCAAATGTTACAGTAAAATAGCATGTTTAAAGGATAATTTAGTTATACCAGATGACCTTTGAAATCCTCCATCAAGAGTAGGGACCATTCTCTCACCATAATGTACATCCACATACCTCATATTTAAGTTTCTAACATAAGGATGCTTTTAACACCCAACAAGATTTTGATTCACATTTGCCCTCCAGTTACCCCAGATAAGCTTTGATTTTCATAAAAGCATAGATAGATAGGCAGACAGACAGGCACACAACTAGCTTGAGGTATGGCGTTAACAAGAGTTTCAGACTTTGACCCCCGGTGACCCCGGATGACCTTCAACCTCCACTAAAACGATAGGGTCCATCTTCTGACTATAACGCATCCACGTACCCACATGAAATCTGTTCAAGTTTCCAACCTTGGGATATTGCATTAAAAATATTTTCAGACTTTGACCCCCGGTGACCCCAGATGATATTTGACCTTCACCACAAACTATAGGGTCAATCTTTTGACCATAACGCATCGACATACCAAATATGAAATCTATCGAAATTTTATATCTAGAGATATGGTGTTAACAAGAAGTTCAGACTTTGACAACGGGTGACACCAGAAGACTTTAGACTTCCACTTAAAACGACAGGGACCATCCTCTCACCATCACGCATCCACAAAGCAAATATGGATTCTCTCCAAGTTTCTTATCTTGAGATTTCGTGTTTAGGATATTTTTACAGACTTTGACCCCTTATGACCCCAGATGACTTTTGACCTCCACCCAAAAATTAAAGGGAACCCATATCCTGACCATTACATATCCACATATCAACTATAAAATCTACCCAAGTTTCCTAACTTCAGATATCGTGTTAAGGAGATTTTCAGACTTTGACCCCGGTGACCCCAGATGACCTTTGATTTCCACCAAAAACGATAGGATCTTTCTTTTGACCATAACTCATCCACTTTAACTACGTTAAAATATTTCCAAGTTTCCGATCTTGAGACATTGCGTTAAGAAGATTTTCAGACCTTGACCCATGGTGACCTCAGATGACCTTTGACTCTACTAAAAATTTGCAGTTTCTAAGGGTGTAGTGTCCGGTCATAAATTAGTTGGGTTAACGTTTCCGGACTGTGCACATTACAAAATCGCCAGATCATTAAAGAGCCCATGACATGACTTAGTAACAATGATTTGGGGTCATTTTCTGACACTATCTATCAACAAAAATAGCATTTATTTTAAAAAATCCCACCCCACGAAAGAGAAATGTTCAAGTGAAATGGCATCGGTCCAGCACAACACCTGAGACCTGAAAAATGTAAAAGTGCGTTGAACCAAGAATGACAACTTCACAGTGTATGTAATATAGTGCACTTGGAGTATACCCTGCTCTGTTGATGTTACAGAATCTTGCATGTATAGATGGCCTTAAATGATTGATATAATCAACAAATTATCATTGCAAAACGTAACCATGATGTTTGCTTCACAAAACTAGTGAAAAGGGGGGTTTCAACACCTAGGAATACCCCTGTTTAACAGATGGAGTTTTGTGACTTCTCAATATTTCTTGAGCCAACTAGCAGGGAAAATTGTTTGGTATACATCATACAAGTGTTTGGAAGTTCCCTGGTACTATTAACATACTTCCATGGAAGTCACTATTATTATTTTTTATTGGGGAGGGAGCAGTGATTCTCCCATTACACAGGCCCGTATGCAATACTGTATACCGTTCTGTACAGTGGCTTAAATACTACCAACAGTCCTGTGTTGTTTTGGATGCCATGTGCTAATACTGCAATTTGACTTGGTTCAAAGAAAAGGAACAGTGATTGTAGTGGGAAAGGAGACTAGCTGATATTTTGGTTATTGAAGGAAATATTCTGTATTTTTATCAAAAGTTGGCACGAAGTTACTATTTCAACTTCATGCATTTTGAAGTCTATGCTAGTGCAAGATCCACTGTGTGGTTTCCACATTAATGTTTGTGACAAATTTACTTGGAAGGGATGTCTTTCAAAGGAATCTGGGTGAGATATCAGTCTTCTTATTCAACAATCTGATTGAATGTGAGTTGAAATATTTTCTTTTTCTGGTTGAAAGAATTGTTGTCTAGTCATAGGTCGACTAGATTACTGGAACCAAAAATTCAAACTGATAGGCCTAACATGAATGGAACAGCTTGAGTAAATAATGACAAAATTTCCTCTTTTGAGGAATTGGGAGTGAGAATTTCAAATTTTGATTGATATATTTTTGGCTTTATACACATCTGAAGTGCTATTTTGATAGTACTTTCTGGGTGCTGAATTTTATTAGCGCCAAAAGCGCTGTTTCAGCACTTTTATAGTACTTATTATACAGCACTTTCATAGTACTGCAATAAAAGAAAAGTGGGCGGAACTGATTTAGATGGAAAAATGTTCAAAAACACTAAATTCCTAGCAGAATTTCTGTATCTTCGCTTTTGACTTTTATCAGGCATTTGTCAACTAACATAACACAGTGCTAACACGTATTCATAATTATTTGAATTGGTTTATTTCAATGTTTTTACGCTGTAAACAAATATTACAGTATATTCCAAAATAAGAGTTTCGCAAATAAAGCTTTCTAGGTCATTTTGCATGTTATTACTCTCAGAGATTTAAAAACAGCACTGTAAGATTTCTGGACAGCTCTTGCAAGTGTTGTTTACTGCTGCACTTCCGAGG
The DNA here is from genome assembly GCA_037179385.1 of Holothuria scabra. NCBI lineage: Eukaryota > Metazoa > Echinodermata > Holothuroidea > Aspidochirotida > Holothuriidae > Holothuria > Holothuria scabra. Next base: position 28,629,032 of record CM074180.1, on the reverse strand, counting down.
TGCTGTCTCTAATGCACCCAAAGAAGCGCTACTGTAGCACCAACGGTGCAGTCCCTATTAGGTCTCTTTAAGTGCTAAGAAAACTTCTTTAGCACGTGACCGCCTATTAGTGCTGTCTGGTAGCACTTATGGTGCAGTTAAAAGTAGCTCTTGCAAGTGCTTTAATCCTGCACCTCACAAGTGTTAAAGAATTTCAGCACCTTAAGATGGCTGCCGTTTGCACCACTGGTGAAGTTAAAGTGCAGAAAAACTGCTCTTTAAGCGATGTTTTAGCACTTCTTTTTTATAGTGTACTGGGACATTGTTCAAATATAATTCAGACATTATTTGGCCAGTACCGGTCTCATGCTACGCATTCTGTGAGCAAAATGTTACCTAAACAGAGCATTATAATACACACACTGTGAAGTTGGGTTCCTGTGATGATGTCATTCTCGGTTCAATGCACTTTTACATCTTTTACATTTTTCAGCTGTTGTGCTGAAAGGGGTACCATTTTACTTTAGCATTGCTCTTTTGTGGGGCAGAATTTTTTAAAGTAAATGCTTTTTTCTTGATGGATAGTGTCAGAGAATGACTCCAAATCGTTGTCATTGAGTCATTTCATGGGCTCTTTAAAGTGATGTCGGAAACTACAGTGGTATTTTCATGAATTTTCTGTAATTAAGATTCATATTTTCTCCAGTTTAAGCTCTTGACTCTTAAAGTGTCGTCGGAGAGCCCTCATTTTGAAGTCCCCAGACAACATTGTGAAGCAACAACGAAGTTTGGTGGCCGTGCAAAATCAGACTTGTCTATGAGAAGTACAGATTCTTCAGTAATTCCCGAACTTTTCACATTTCCTGATGTAGGAAACCCAGGATCAAAAATTTTCTCCAATACAAGCTCCATATTTTCAAACATTTCGGCACTCTTCCCGAAAGAAATGATGTTCACACTTTAAAAAATCGGAAAATGTGGGTGCCCCCCCCTCCTCCCAGAAAAAGTTCTAGCTGCGCCACTGAATAAGTGTACCTTTCTTAGCTTAGTCTACCTTTCTTAGCAAGTCCTTTGTGAATAACTGTATGTAGACAATATGTGGAGTTTATTTTAGTGGCTACATGCCACCTGGTTATTTAAAGGGCAGGAGCAGTCACCCCAAATTGAGGAAGTGTAGTAGACTGTCCAGTTTCATGATTGGCTGTTGGGAGTCATGTGACAATGTTTTCTCTCTTCAAATGTGAAATATACGAGAATTAACTGCTTGGTTTACCTTGAATATGCAATAGTAAAGTCATAAAATGTAATGAAAGATACTTTGAAGAGAAATAAGATGAAAATTTTGTTATTTAGCTTTTTCTTCAAAATAAATTTGGGGGGACTGCTCTTTACCTTTAATGTCATCTTCTGGCAGTTGCAGTGGAGAGAATTTTGAAGCGGGACTAATCACCAAAGCGGCCCAATATGTTCAACAATATAATAGCAATTTAAGGCGGTAAAAATATCTACCGCAGAGAAGTGGGAGAGGGCTAAAGCCGTCGAGCCACCGTCTCAGCGGTCTCTCGCGGTGTAGTCACCTGCTAGTTGGGAGTGAACGGAGGGTAAAGGTCGTGCATGATGATACAGCTGACTTCGTTGTAACTTCACCTTTAAGATACCGTACGTTGTGGATACCAGGGAGTTGGTTTAGCTTTCGTACTTCACAAACCTTGGTTCCATACTAACTGAATATATCGAAATATAGAAGTCACAAAAGTTTACATATTGTAGCTAATGAAGTTCTAGTTTTGAGGCTAATGTGTTCAAGACTCGTTCATAAAGAATTCACTCACTTCACTAATCTATCCGTTATTCTACACAGTTTGGACTGCTCCTGAAACTTGGAACATTGAAAGATTACCGGAGTTTATGGTTGGCTTGATGGTTGCACTTTTTTACTTTAAATGCCTTTCAGAACAAATAAGACATTTTGTAGACCGAATGCTACCCACAATTATATCAAGTTTGGTAGGTTTTACGTCCCTTGCCCATTTGTGTTCATGGATTTTATACAATAGTGTGTAGAATATTACTCTTCTATTTGAAACAACGTAATAAAACGAAACTAACATTGCATCTTAATGGTTAAAAACACATTACAATGAAACAAGACTTCATTGCCAGAAGCAATTAAAGACGCCGCAGGAAGACATTTGACGGTAATAATTGTATTCATTAAAATCGGATTGTGAGTGAGAAACTGTTATCACTAACAGCCTTATTCATTCTACGACCACACAGTAGATTTACATAGTGCTCTGCAATAAAAGGCAGTTGTAACTCAGTTGCAGAGGAAGATTTTAACGTGAAATAGTTTATGATGTTTGAAACGTAAAGAACAGTGTTAAACCACATAGAGCTTGCTATTATGCTAGTCTGTTGATTTAGATAATGCAGCTCTATGATTAATCTTTCCATGGAACATTCTCCAAATAGCCCAGCAATTGCAAAGGACTAATGGAATAAAGTTTTGACCCATGTCGTTTTTTTTTTTTTTTTTTTGGTCAAAGTTGTTCTACTGTGTCCAAAAACGAAACCAAAACTCCATACCTTCTGATATTTGGCAAAGAATCTATCGGATGATGCTGCAATCCAATCCTATTTACATATATTTGCAATACTGCGATATGAAAACCTATGTTTTGGTATCAATAATTCATTGGTTAAAATAGGGGTCAAAGGCGTTGTCAATTTGCGTTTTTCGTCTAACGGTAGAGCATCCACCGGAAGGCCCGGGTTCGTTCCCCGGGTCGAGTCATACCAAAGACTGAACAACTGCCGTTTTGCGTGATGTTCCTCATAAGCAATGGAGTATAGGGAAAAAAGCCAGTGAACCACAACTGGTAAAAAGGCCGTGGCCGGCTCGACTTGAACCAATAGGTTAGAAACTGGGCCGTAAAACTCTAACTAACTATCTTCTTTCCTTCATTTTGTATCAGTCAATTTGGTTTTTTGTTTTTCCCAAAAGCAGTGATATATTTGGACTGCTGGGTTCATCAAGTTTGAGGTCAACAAGTTTTGCCGGTACTACTGTACTACTATAGGCACGATATGTTCCACCCACTCATTGATTTACACAAGATAATTAGCAAATTAGAAAAATCATACTAAAGATCTATATTTTACTTATGCTTCAGTATAGCTCTCTAAAGATATTAAATTTAAACATAGCATAGATATGAGCTATATACATGCTTGGTCCAGAAGGGTGATAAATGCAATATATATGGTTCTTACGGAATAAAGGACGGGGGAAATTTGAAATCATAATTCTACCTTTAAGAGTTATTTTACCGAGTTCTACTTACGAGATTCCGTAATTCCCCTATCTCAAAATGGCGGTTGTATAATCGCTTCCAACAGTCAAAGAGATTAAACTTAAAAATATAAACCTATAGACGATCCCGGACCGTCAAGTAATGGTCTGATTTTAGTCGGACATATCTGGGGTCCATTACCTTTATTCTTTCAAGTTCTTTGTTCACCTTTATCATGGATGGTTTTACACTAAATTGTAGCTTGATCTCCTCAATTCTACTGAATATGAGGGTTTGAAATTAATGTAGACAATTCATGAAGACGATTTAAGGCTGATGGACCCCACTAATGGCTGCCTATAGTCTCTACACACAAGCACCGATCAGTTTCGTCTACAGTTTAAAGTATGGGGGAAGATACCAAGCCAAGCCACGACTGCAATTATTTACAATACTTCAACTGCACTTAAAAAATTTTATACAACTTGAACGTTAAATTACCGTAAAAATATTTTAAAATTATTTGTTTTCATACGGTGAGTCAAAAGTAAGGATCAGATGATTTGTTTACGTATGCGTTTTATCACGAAAACATAAGAAAATGAATTTATTTTCTTTTGTAATAAAGGTGGAAGAAAGTACAGTGACTTTTAGGAAGATTCAGACTGTGGTACATTACATAAAAGCTGGTAAATGCAAACTTAAAAATGGCCTAACAGTGTGTTTCATTTGTGCGTGAGGAAAACTCATTATGTTTCATACAAGAGTAAGAGCGGCACCAACATAATTGAATTCAACTCTGCGTTTGCAAACTATTTCAATATAAATCTTTAAAGTTCACAAGATAATTAAGCTGAGTGGCAGTTTCTTGACTATCCCTGGGCAGGGGCTGCTCCAGAATGCCAAAATTGTGTGTGTGTGTGTGTAGGTGCGTGGGGGGAGGGGTTGATGGGGAAAAGGATAATGTTTAGGCCAAACATTTTCGCGCGCAGTGCGAAACCGAGTATGGTCCTGAGGGCGAGGTCAAGGAAGCGAAGCCCCTGGAAGCTCGGAGGCTTTAGCATACTTCTGAATAAAAAAAGGAAGTCTCCAAAGAGGTTTATCATTTTTTTGGTTTACCCAACTTCTACAATTGACCTTTCTTGGAGGGGAAGGGAGGGGTGGACAAGGACAAAGGAGGAAATACCATCTTGCCCCCCCCCCCCCCCCCCGGCAGAGGATTTTGTTTTGAATGTGCTTTGCACGTTGTACCGTGTGTTAAATTTCAATCAAACAAATCATACAAATTAACATACAACTGTTAAAGGTAAACTTATGGGGGAAATGTGTAAATGTGTTATCCTATTACAATTCCTATGATAGATATAGATTCGTATGGAATCCAACCCAATTACGCCAGCAACGTTCTCGCCCAGTTCTCACGAACGTAGCTTATACTTTGAAACGTCAAGTGTATACTTTCGCAATTTCCTAGAAATGCATCATCGTCCTAAAATGAAAAAAAAAAGAACTTCAATTTTGAGAGATGATTACAGTCTACTGATGTATCATGATAAGCAAACTCCATCTGCTGGATGTTTCTGCTTTATAAAAATGTCATTGGGCTTGGATTTTGTCATGCATATTGCGATTTTCGAATTTTTTTCATACGATTAACTTCCGCCTTGTCGATGACTCAATGCACAATGAATTGACGTCAGAAAGACTGATAAAAACTGGCTCTAGGTTTAATTTATTGCACGGATTCGTCTTACTGCGATCGAGGTTTACAATATAGATATGTAATCTATAAGGGTAGGAAATAACATGTTAATCTCCCCCTTCTTATTAATTACACGGTGTAATTAACGTAATTACCTTCTGCATAGAACTGTTTATATATTTTTCCAATACTAATCATAGAGCCTCAATATCGTACCTCGATCCACGAAGGCTGTCAAAAGTGGTTATTTATTGGTATGATCGAAATGACTTTAGTGTATTTAGATGGGCGTAAAGGGTAAATACGGTGGATGTCGCAATTCAGACACAGAGATAACGGCTCGTCCACTTAAGTTTTGTAAACCACTTTCACAAAACAACTGTCCAGTATGCGTACATGTTTCTTGAAACCAGCACAACGACACAAGGTACACATGGGAAATGTATAACGCAGGACCGGGGTGGGCGTCACATAGATCGTAAAGCCCATTTTTCTGATAAGGTAACTTTGAGCCGCCTTGAAGTGGGACAGTGTGGGGTGTATTTACTTAATTGGGTGGCTACAATGGTTCCCCCTCCTTATCTACACACATCCCAGGATCAACACCGCGTAATTTCAGACTATATGGATAGAGTCAGCTATTTGGTGTGTAAGACAATTGACACATTCTGCTAAGCTGAATCCACACCACTCCTCAGAAAGGTGTATTTTCTGCAGGTTTAAAACACGTTCACTTTTATCATAAATCACAAAATAAACATGCAGGGTAAAATTATTGGTTGTCTGACATAACACTGCATAGAATAATGAATGCACGATTGTGCCAGACTCAGAGAGGTCATTAGCGTGCATTGAAAAAGCCAATATACAGTAGTCAGGTCGTAAGGTCTCTTCATGAAAAAAACGTTCTACAGCCTACGTATACACAAGAAACAGTACCTGGAGGTCCAGTAGTGGCATTACGGCTTGTGGCTGATGGCTTGGCACAAAAGTACGTTATGGGTGGCCAATTTTAAACCAACCAGCATGTATGCCTATCAGTGGACCGCCAGCAGACGGACCTCTTATACCATCGGGTGCGCTGTAAGACGAAAATGCGCAAGTAGGTGGGGATAACAACATTTGTGAAATTCATTACGATCATTTCTTACTGATGTGAATGTAAGGTATTGTCAAAGTTCGAAGTAACGTAACCGCAATGGATTCGCTTCTTAGAACAGTCCACTTCATGCTCGGATCCGGGGGGGGGGGGGCTTTCACGGCCTCAGCCCTCCCCCTTTTCGCCACATCAGCAATAAAACATACGGGAAACTAGCAGTGAAACTCCCTCACACCCTTACTTTCCCTTAAATCAGCCTCCTTGGAATGTCTGGAGCGGCGTCTTCGATATGCGCGACTCCGTCGCGCAAAATTCCATAGTTGCGGAAGTTAGAAAATTTGTTCTTGAAATTTACTCACCGAAAAGAATGGAAGCAAAATCTGGCTCAAATGAAAATTGATACTGAATGTACTTGGCACCAAACAGTTGGAACCCTGCGATGAAACCAGAGAGAGTTGTTGTACAAAGAAGAAGACATATTACAGTTAAATTGGTGATGATCCTCCAGACAGAAGCAACCAAACCTACGAAATAAAAAGAAGCAAGGTCAGCTCATCTGAAGGCAAAAACTTCAGCGACTCATTAATTACTCAAAAAGGGATACATTTTATTTTTTTTAATAAATATCCTCAATTCTAGAGCGAATGCAACGGTTCATATAGGGACAGAAATAAAGGGGTTATATAATGGTACCAGTGGGGTTAACAGTCGTGACGAGATCCAAATGCAATCTGTACATTTACAGAGGTAATAAATCATAAATAATTCAATACTATGGTTGGTCATTGTTTTAAAATGACGTTTATTTTACGAGCGCATTAACAAAAGATGCAGTTTTTCGGGCACCCGAAGTGTCTGCTCACCCTATTTATTCTTGCGCCCTGGCACCTTAATCCAAAGTCACCATCCATGTTGTAGCACAGAGTCATTTACATACCAATCATCACACCAAGTGAACATTAACGAACGGAAACGATAAATTACCACTTTTCGTACTTTACCTTTCAGGAAGCCTGTCGATTCTCCTCCTTCTCCGACGGTCTTGATGCCGTGCGTCACGGCGCCGATGTAATCATCTGAGTCGGTCGACTCCGTATCTGACTCGACACCGATTGGTTTCGGAAGATGACGAGGAAAAAACAGAAGTGGAATGCTTGTGAAGAAGATGAAAATACCCGTTATGATGAAACCCAGCCACCAATTTCCAAGCCACCTTGGGTCGTCCGGAGTTGTTGGAAGACCGTAGTCTGTTTTGGTCAAAAAATTTGGTAAATGAAGGCACAGCGTGGCGAGGCCGTAACCAATGGATGACCCAATAGCAATTGTGGAGAAAAGAGCACCTGTAAAGAGCAAAAATGAAGAGACGTAAACTCTGAAGCATTCATTGGATCACTGATACGGGGGAGGATCTTTGTTGGAACTGAGCTCAAATTATCAAGAAACGTCAGGTAATTGAAGTACCAAGGAAGGTCTGGTTTACTTGATTCCTATGCTATTTTCTTCCGCCAATATAGGCTCAGCGGTAGTGGCGCAGCCACGGGGTGGTTTTGGGGGTTAGAAATCCCCCCTCCCATGCCCCAACCTTGCAATGCAAAAAATAACTAAAAAGCGGCTTTCTCTCTCTATCTCTTAGACTTTTCCCTCATTTCGTGCCCCCCCCCCATGACACCAAAACCCCCACCCCACCCCCATGACATCAAAACTCTCCTCATGACACAATCCTGGCTACGCGCCTGCTCAGCGATATACGATAGCCCACTGGTCTGACTGATCACACACTTTTCCAAAATTTAATCAAATACTGAGTTGATGTATATACAGGGTGATGTTAACAAACCGTTTAAGAAGTATTTTGGTTTGTTTGTTTGATCTAAGATTTAAGGACACACCAACACGAATGTCCTATATAGAATCACACAGTTCAAATACGGCGCAAGTCCTCCCGTTTAGACTGTCGTCTCTTATGACAGACGGGAAATATCGTGGACCCAAAGGGGACTTTACCCAAATGAGAAAAAGAATCTAAGCATGCATGCATATATTTACAATGAGAACATTTCACGCTTATTAATCTGCTAAAGGTGAAACTGCTAAAAGGTAAAACTGCTAAATCGGTTTGTATACCTACACGTTATATTCTACAAAAGCTGACTGGGTTGCCCACGTAGCAGGCTGAATAAGGCATATTACTTGTTTTTGAAGCTGAGGAGATGAGAAAACAGAGTCCGCTCCAAGGGGTAGCTCATTCCAGCCACGAAATCAGGGTTTGACGTGGTGTAGAGGTTAATAAGACCACTCTAATCCCATGACACCAGATGCGTTGTCCGACCGAAATGGCCTCCGGATGCTTTGAATATGGGACCCGTCTCATGGAGCTTGGAGTTCCAATGAGGATTGCAGGACAGGGGGCAACAACTCAAATCGGAGTGTGAAAAAGTAGATTCGAGACCTTATTTTCCACACTTGAGAGAAGTTTCTGAAGAGTTAAATATCCCGACCAAGAGCCGGAAGACTCGAACAAGTCTTTGCCTCTTCTAACATAGTATTTACAACTGTGCCCGAGGTCCAAGTAAATGGGCGCAGATCTTGGAATGAGCACAGTGAGGTAGTGTTTCGGTTAGACATAAAATGTTGGAGTCTCGTAAGCGAGCGGAAGAATAGTGTTGAATATATTTGTCAGTTAACCAAAAAGTCTAAAACAGATGGCAACCATTGGCAGTTTGGTACGAATAGAGTACCAATAGGGCAACAGTCGTAATAAGGCAGCTGAGTCAGTGACAGAGTATCTACCAGCAGCAGAGCATGATCCCGCCTTTTGGTCGTTAATCCAGGGTTTTGATTTTTTAAAGTCACACAAACCAGTCAAAATTTTGTAAAAAGCGATTGATTTTAAAACAAGAGAATATTTCTCTGCCGTACAAGTGCAAAGATTTATCAACTCAAAAAAAAAAATCTGATGAGAATTTAACAAAATGGGAATGAAACAACTGATTTTCGAGACTTCCATCTCCAATTGTCTACGTAGCAGGCTGTGAGGCAAATTGCTCGATCAGTCATATCACTTACTCAATTGAAGATTGCTGAGTATACAGAGCCGTCGCTGTGCAGACGGACGTGACGGATGTACTACAATAGTTACTCTTTCCAGTTTCTTTTCAGTAAGGATAATAGCAATTCGTGAAGCTAGCAGTGACTGAGTATTTTATGACCGAAACATGATCCCCAAGGCAAAGGGTGTGGCTAACTTCCGTGTGGGAGCCACTTCGCCTACTTGACCTTACAGGTTTATGGGCTGCAAATGATCCTCAGACCTTAGTAATTTTGTGTTATCACACTGTGGACTATGTCGGATTATGTAAAGAATGATGGTTTCAAGCACAATCTTTGGTTTTGGTCAAATGTTACCGCTGACTGCCATAATAAGGCATAGTGATATATGAACACAATGCAGGTACACTGTATTACACTGAAGAATCATACTGCAGAAAGAATGGCTTTTTCTTCTAGTGTAGCTGAGCCTGTTCGTCTTATATATGACACCAAACTGCCAAAATGAAAAAAAAAAACATTCGAAAGTAGTATTTTATTCCCAAGTATTGTTTGAAATGATGCGTAGAGGAATTTAACTCAGATACTCTGGCTAAAGTTTACCCAATTCTGGTATGCTGGTTTGGAAAGCTTTCAAGAAACTTCAAAATATTGATTAAAGTATTGCTTTGTGTTTTTGTCAACCTATTTTTTGAGCTTGGGAGGAATAAATTTCACAGTTGTTTATATCTAGAGGTTCTATACATGTTACAGATGTCCATTTCCTACCTTGTATCCAACTAAGTTAGATAAAGTTTGACGGCTCCGTTTCTAACCAATTGACTTAAGTCGGGCCGACCACGCCCTTTTTGTCCAGTTGTGGCTAATTGCTCAGGCTTGTTTGGACCTTCGCCATTGCTTAGCACCAAGCACATGCAATGGCAGCATGTTTAAGTCTTCGGTTTTCTCGTATAAGCTCATGCCACGCTTAGTTGAATTTTGTGGGGGCGGAGTGATTTGGAAGTCAAGGAATAAATCAAAGGCTACGTCAACACCCTGGTGAGGTTTTACAGCCATATGGTAAAAAAGATCAAAATGGTATATCAAGGGCTACTTACCTAAATATACACCCATTGAGCGTTGATGCACACAGTCATCTAGGTACGTAATGAAGAGAGGATATACACATGTGCCGCAGCTGCATAGGGCCTGGCCCACTATTATCCACATGGCTTCATTCCAAAGGGGACCTGACTGAGATAACTCATCTTCACTGCAGTTATTTTCAGACGATACATCGCGATCTTTTAGACACAACTGCCCGAAATCTGCAGCACCTGATTTATTGTATAGTTCGTTGTTTGGCACTTTTAACGAATCAGGGAGTTCATATAAAAAATGTGGAACTGAGTGTAAAAAATATCCTAACGCTACAATCATGTATAAAACCGCGATAATTCTCGGCCGGTGTCTCGGTTGTCCAAAGTGAATAATGAACAACATGGTCACGAGACCGAAGCAGTCATTTACCACCGGAAATAATCCTGACTCGGAACTCTTCAGCTGAAGCCTCTTTTCGATTGTGCTCACCGTCCCTCCGAGATAGCTGATACCGGTTAACCATAGGGCGGATGCCGCCATCCCCAATGCGGCGAATACCACCGGGCTCGTAAAGAAGGACCCTTTGCGATATTTTACATCGCCTTCGGCTTCGAGTTCTTTGGCTTCCTTCTTGGCATCGTCTATCTCCAGTCTCTCGCTTAAGGAGACAGGTCTGTAGGTTCCTTCGACCGAAGCACTCATTTTGACTATGTCAACTGAGGTGTATGACAGTCATGGGGCAAACGGAACTCACGGCCAAAGAGTCTAAGATAAGAGAAAAGAAAGGCAAATAAAGGTCAGAAGGCATCGAATAACATTTTTTGAAAGGCGACGAGGAAACATTTGCAAAGTGGCGCATATTTCTCAAAACGGGCGAAAAAAGGGTGAGACGGTCAGTGGTGCTGGGGGAAGGGGTATACTGCAACTATTCTGTGGTTTTTAATTAAATTGTACATAACAAAGACGTTGAGTTAAGGACTAAAAAGAGCTGTGGTGAAGAGGTAGGGAACGGTCTCTTTGCCATAAGGGTTCGATGATAGAAAGGAGAACAAAAAGACAGACGGACGCACGGTCATATGGGTTGATAGATAGATAGATAGATATATAAATACAATTAATTTGCTAAAATAACAATTTCAAGAACAAAATAGAATCTAGGGCCTCAGCATGTTTGGCAGTAACAAAACGAACAATGTAATTTTGGCTATTCAACCACATAAAGTAAAACCAAAGGAAACACGGGTAAAGTTAAAACTCACATACTTAGTAAAAAGTAAAACCAAGTACCATAAGGAGCGAATTAAAAAAGGTTGAAACAGAAAACCACGGAAATATAAGGATTTTTCAAACTGAAATATTTGTACCAACATTTTTGGCTGCTCAGATCGTTTAATTTAAAACAGATTCATTTTTGCAATCTAGCACTTTGCTATCTGGCTTCAGTCGTTCTTCATACAGTAATAACGCGGTCGGACTGTTTTCCCATTTACTGCAGTACGTTGCACATATCAAGTCAAAAGCAGAGAAATATTATTAAACATGACTTCACCTTAATTGAACAACTGGGACAACCTTTTACGAATTTGATATTTATAAGGAGTGTCCACAATTAAGGTTCTTCGAGAAAATCACAATCATGACAACTTACAAGTCTAACTGACGCGGCATTTTCAATCACTGAATTTTAACAGTCTTGGCAAATACCACGTTTGATGATGTTTGAACAAAATTGTGCTTTTGTCATTTCTTCACTTAATGCTTTAGGTTGGTACTTTTTATGTAAATTGCAATCAAGTCTAGTCAGGCTGTAATAGGAAGTTACTAGACTACGGTACCGGTATTGGAGGATCATTAACGACAAGATTTCAAGGAGGAGAGAATTTTTTTGCAATGGGCAAGACTTAGCTGGAGACTGTTGAAAAGTGAAAGGTTGAAATATTACTGAGAAGCTTCTACACCTGTATACGAAGCGACACACGACACAATGGAATTGAGTTCAAAAATTTTAAATTTTAATATCTATGTCGCTGAGCAACGTTTCATGGAATTGTCAGATGGAAATGTCAGTTGTTATATCACATGGCTTATCTAGTATTGTAATATCGTTGTCTATGATGATGCTATTTGTAGTGGGATATCAGGCTGGGTATTTTGCTCACGTCGTATGTGTTACGGAAAAGTTTTAAATGGGCAAAAAGACATAACAGGCAGGTACCGAACTACTTGAAAACATATTGAAACCTTTTCATATCAATACATTTTCATATTTACTTTGTTGCGTATAAGGTTGATATCGTAATTTCATTGCTAAACCAGAATGCAAAACTGCATTGAGGTTTCGATGATACACAATGTTCCATTTCAAATAATCCCATCATCAGATGACCTTTGACCTCTGTCAAAAACAACAGGGACCATCTTCTGACCATAATGCATCCACATACCAAATATGAAATCTATCCAAGTTTCCTATCTTGAGATATTGTGCTAACAAGATTTTCAGCCTTTGATCCCCAGTGACCCCAGATGACCTTTGACCTCCGTCAAAAACAATAGGGACCATCTCCTGACCATAACGCATCCACATACCAAATATGAAATCTATCCAAGTTTCCTATCTTGAGATATCGTGCTAACGATATTTACAGCCATTGACCCCGGGTGACCCCAGATGACCTTTGGCCTCCATCAAAAACAGTAGGCTCCATCTTCTGACCATAACACACCCACACGCCAAATATGAAATATATCCAACTTTCCTATCTTGAGATGTCGTGCTAACAAGATTTTCAGACTTTGACCCTTGGTGACCTCAGATGACCTTTGACCTCCATCAAAAACAACAAGGACCATCTTCTGACAATAACGAATCCACATACCAAATATGAAATCTATCCAAGTTTCCTATCTTGAGATGTCGTGCTAACAATATTTTCAGACTTTGACCCCCGGTGACCCCAGATGACCTTTGACCTCCATCAAAAACAGTAGTCACCATCTTCTGACCATAACGCATCCACATACCAAATATGAAATTTATCCAAGTTTCCTATCTTGAGATATCGTGCTAACAAGATTTTCAGCCTTTGACCCTTGGTGACCCCAGATGGACTTTGACCTCCATTAAAAACTACAGGGACCATCTTCTGACCATAACGAATCCACATACCCAATATGAAATCTACCCAAGTTTCCTAACTTGAGATATCGTGCTAACAAGATTTTCAGCCTTTGACCCTTGGTGACCCCAGATGAACTTTGACCTCCTTTAAAACGTATAGGGACCATCTTCTGACCATAACGCATCCACATACCCAATATGAAATCTACCCAAGTTTCCTAACTTGAGATATCGTGCTAACAAAGTTTTCAGAAATTGACCCCCGGTGACCCCAGATGACCTTTGACCTCCACCAAAAACAATAGGGTTCTTCCTCTAAATATGGCGCATCCACGTACCAAGTTTGAAAACTGTCAGACATTCCTATCTTGACATATCGTGCTAACAAGCAAAATATTTTTGAAGTATGGCAAGGTAAGGTCAAAATCACTTCACAGATTACAGGAATATGATATTGTTTCTCATTCAAGATTAACTTCTGTCTAAAATATAACAGAGTCGTCGTCGTCAAACCAGACGATTTATAGATTCACAGCGGCATCTTGATGAGTTTTTTTGTCCCAGTCGGTGGTGACCATCTACGGACAGGACGTACACGTTACATGCTCTGTCCATGTATGTAAGTCCGTAGGGCAAACAACACAACTTCGGGATGAAAAATTGATCGCTAAAGTTTAGTTAAATAATTTTAAAAATCGGTCGCTAAAGTGCGATCGATTTAAGATTTAGCGATTGATTTCGGAGTAAGCGATGATCGCTGAACGTTAGTGAAATCGGCCCTTGGAGCGAATGCTGATGCAGTTCGAGAAGGAAGGTGTGCCTTGTTATGCCGTACTTTCTTTCTAAAATCCCGACCGAGAGCGAAAATCACCCGGCTTTTCACCCATTTACAGTGAATATATTATGTCTAACATTTAAATCCAATTTCGCCAAATAAAGCTTTTAAGGGGGAAGTTTAAGCCAAAATTAAGTTTTCATATGTGAAACAGGAATCGAATGCACACAGTGTGGTTTAAGTTCCATTTCAAATTGGACTTGCATTTCTCGAAAAAATAAAAAAAAAGAAGTCAGTAGATTTGTGGTCCAGAGTCAGTTTGAGGGCAGCAGGGCTCATATCACTTCCTCACATTGGCAAGGAATGCTTTGTTTCCCTTTGTTTTATCAGACTGCTGTGCTGACCTTGAAGTTAATAGGAATAGGACTTCCCTGAGGGGGATGCAAAGTTTTTAAGATTCTCATGCCAGTTGTGCATTCACATTTTGATAATATGGAACTGCTGAGAAGAAAATCAACTCTGAACTTTAAGAAAAATGTGCACTAATGTGGGGATATGAGGTGATATTATATGTGCTTGAGTAAAGTTTACTTTTCGCTGAAAATGTGAATGTGAAAGTACTCTTAACCCACAAATGTATGTGGGACTCTATTGTATTATATTCCCTTCACCAGTGGCGAAGCCAGGATGCGATTTTTTTGGGGGGGGGGGGGGGCCTAGGTAACAAGTGGGGGGGCCTGGTACCTCCGAGGGTCAGACACGGCAAGACTATCTAAGCGGAGCGCCACCATCGGTTGGCGCGGAGCGTACAAGAAAATTTTGGACTTTAAAACCCCTCAAGATGGCCGGAAACGGCACTTCCCAGGTGTTTTAAGCTGGATGTATCCAGCCTTGAAATACGCAACTCATGTCTGCGACTACTCAAATAATTAGAATAAAAAATCAATCTATGAAAAATGGTAATACATACACTTTTTAGGGCCCCCGAAACTGGGCACTTCTGATCTGTGGCCTGGGGGATGAGACTAAAAGGAACCGGTATCTCCCTTTCCCTTGGGAAAAATTGAAAATATCAGAAGGACGTAGATCGCAAATGCGGCAATATTTGAATCTAAGCGGAGCGCCACCATCAGTTGGCGCGGACCGTAAAAGTAAATTTTGGGCTTTAAAACCCCTCCAGATGGCCGGAAACGGCACTTCCCACGTGTTTTAAACTGGATGTACCCAGCCGCAAATGCGCCAATATTTGAATGGATTTCAGCTTACCTCAGGCAGTACCTTACCCTTTAAAAGGAAAACCAAAAGTAGTTGTGTCCCCCTCCGAGAAACTTTCTTTCTAGATGCAAAATGGTGCTATGTTTGGCAAAACTTTGAACTGAGTACAGGCCTAAGTTTTAGGATTGTCCCTTTTTGGGAAGCATGAAAAATATCAAAATATTTTTAGTTTTTGTAGAGATTTTACAAGAGACATACATACAACAAACAATTTGCAAAATGGTGCAGTATTTGTTCATCGGTACATTACATAGTCAAAATTAAAATACTACGAATAAATCTCTCAGAATAATTGAACCGCAAACAGAAGTACGGATCATGTGGGAAACACATGAACCATACGGACCTTGTGGACATTTTTCAAATCCCCCGGACGCCAGTGCCAACTAATGAAAAGAGGACTTGTCGAAAAAATCGTCCTACAGTGGCACTTGTCATGGGCAGGAGTGAGGCACGACGTAGGCCTACTTGTTAAGGATGGAAGGGAAGAATTATCCGAAGGCAGTACCTTACCTCACCTGCTTACGGCATATTTTGGGTATGATAAAGTATAGGAATGGTCGTGTAAGAATGGTCTCCAGTGTATGATTGCCTTATTTTCAGTAAATCAATCAGCAATCCCAAAGGCAGAAAGGGTCTTAACCTAACAAAGTCACATTAAAGTTTGTCGCCGAGACTTTCGTTTCATCTTCGAATTAAGTGAAATGCAATAAACGACAGTGCAGATCACAAACGGTATCCAATTTAGTGAAAGTAGGCATTTTGAAGTTATTACTTGATTTCATACGTGCGCACAAAATGTGTTTTACATACATTCATCCATGTTTTTTTTAATTTTTACACATTTTATTTATTTACTGTTTTGAAGGATATACTTCAAAGTTTATTTCCGTTCAAACATTTTATTTTTTTTAATTACTTCATCAGTACGCAAAAAATCTGGGGGGGGGGGGCTGAAGAAAATCTGGGGGGCCTAGCCCCCCCCCGTGGCTATGCCACTGCCCTTCACCCATGCAATCTGATGTTATACTGAACGTGTCAATATTTGATTCTAGGTGAATTCTGACTATCAGTCTATGCTAAACATGCAATTGAAATGAATATTTCTCACTCATCTTACATGTTAGTGAGTCTCATTACAGTTGACTAAAGTATGGTGCACAAGTTGCTGATGAAATGTTAATTGCCTAAATTTGATTCTTTTCAGACCGATATCAATGTACCGTATTCCCACCCAAATAACCTATAGGCCTATCCCTGTGAGTAGTCACAGTACGATTACTCTCGAATATGCTCAGCTGGAAATTGGAACTCTGTCTCCTGCGGGCGGTGTACGTTCATTTTCAACTCTTTTTAAAATACTTTTTTAAATATAATGCATAAGTATCGTACCTTCATACCCATTGTACACACAATGCAATTCTCATGTAACAACAATGTTTGTATTTATTTTTCCTTCCCGTCCTGTCTTTCTAATGTTACAGCATTTTATTTCAATTGCTTTTTAAATATTTATTTAAAAATTCTCATTCGGTTTGAATTGTACGTATATATAAGCGCTGACTCTCAAGTGCTGCATGTTTTACTATACGCTTATCTATACGCTTAGCCTCGCTTAGGCTTTCCATTTTACTAAGTGTTTTATTTTAGTTTCCGATGCTGTTCTGGTAAAAGTATGATTTTCGGTAGGAGTTCAACATTGGTATGCATTATTTACGAGTA
Organism: Holothuria scabra; assembly: GCA_037179385.1. Lineage (NCBI taxonomy): Eukaryota > Metazoa > Echinodermata > Holothuroidea > Aspidochirotida > Holothuriidae > Holothuria > Holothuria scabra. Next base: position 28,611,935 of record CM074180.1, on the reverse strand, counting down.
CCGCAACATATAGTTATGATCTACGGTATGTCACTAGTTTTTTAAACTACGGTATATTGCGAGTAAACGCATGGTCATGTGGCCTGCTATACATCCTGTTACAAACTGTCTTGTAAAACATTTTTTTTTGGACAGATCATCATCAAAAGAAAAAAGGATAATTTTTATCAGCCCACAGAAAACGGCGGCAAACTCTTGTTATCAACATGGGTGAAAATTCTACCTTTAAAGGGTCAAACCTCTCACCCCAAATTACAAATTTGGTACGGGGTACCAAAATTCTCAATTGGCTCAGCTCTTTGATTGACAGCTAATTCAAACAATGCAGGGTGCCAAAGCTTATATTACACAGTATGTACGGTACTGAGAGTGTTTTCATTATAGAAATTGAGTTTTTCTATACTCACCCTGAAGCAATAAACTAAGATTGTATCTGGATGAGGATGAATTTCAGACAATTGTGGGAGGGGCTTCAGTAAGAAGATTAGGAGAATTGGTACTGTTTGGGGTGAGAGAACTGGGCCTTTAAAGGGACATACCAACGTCATTCGTAGCTTCTCAAAAGTCCGTGGCCGACTTGACATAAACCAATTGTTTGGAAACGGTGCCGTAAAACTTTGATCATCTAACTCAAAATTCTATGTGAGTGTGGGTAGGATGTACATGACCCGCCCTTTAAGGGTCAATAGCAAAACCTGAAAGCGAGGTATACGGAGTCGCACGTGAGTCCTGAAAATTGGGGGGTAGGCTTACAATTGAGTAGATCGTCCGTATAAAAATATGTGAGTTTTCCAAGCATGGTAAATGAATTTAAACGACCCTACTATTTACTTCATGGGACAATTCTGAGGTGAGATGGCCTATAAAATGTTAAATTGCCTAATAATTTGTGATGTCATCATTGTGCTACAAAAATTACAACGATATTTTAATTAGTTTGTTTTTCCAGAAGAATACATTGCGTCAAAATGTGACCGCACGTTGTTGCTGCTATGGGCTGACTTTAGAAAAAGCTCTGAGCAACAATTGTTTTACAAGAAAACAGGAAGTCACGGCCTCTCACAAATAATTTGAATTAGTTTAAAAGAAAATAAAGCATAATTCTGGGTATTACAACAACGATGTCACAAATTGTTGCGCATGCCATAAACTGCATTTATGAATTCAAGGGAATAAATTTTAATATTAATACCTCAGCAATGGAACAAGCTATGAAAACGGGAGGTGAATGAAAAACATTCATTTTGCAACCTCTAAAATATATATTTCTGATTAGTTTTACTTGAGGTTCAGTTTAAATTATGTCACAACGGGTTGATTTATTCGAACAGTTGTTCGATATTCTTTTAAATTTAACCAGCTCGGAGCTTGTTTATTTGTTTATTCTTTAACCTGTTAACGGCGCAAATCAACCAACCCTTTTTGGTCACAGTATACTGAGTAGATCTTTATGAAAATAGTATCCCTTCTTTTTGGACCATTGTCCGACTGAAAATATGCAATAGACACAGGTAGTCATACTGTAGGCTAAGTTCCAACCCCTTTTCAATTACCGTATTTAATTTCCTCCATCGTCAACCAAAAATATCAATAGACTTGACTGGGTGTTAAAAGTTGTAAGGCTTGTAGTTAAAATGTAACAAAAATAGTTCAAAAAAGATGCGGGGCCATTCACACCCTAAGACAAATAACGTACAGCTTGCAACAGCCTTAAACTTGTATCGTGTTAAGTGGTCTAGTTGGTCTGTTTAATGTATAATATAAGTATATTGTGTCCTTGTCGAGGAATTTCGTACCGGTATGCCATAAGGACTAACAGAGCAACGAGCTTTTAACAGAGTGTTGCCAGCGGCACTCTTCGGTTTAACCAGGGAGTCGCAACTCCGTAGTACCGTAGAACAATTTGAAGCTATGCATTAAACAGCTTCACCAAATTTTCTTCTTTGAAAACAAGTACACGGTGCCACCGCGGGGCGAACTCTTTTTTTTTTCTCACTGCTTCCAAAATCACAGGGATATGCCTGAACAAGGAATGGGCCTATGCCACACAGCCTGCTACGTAAGCAACTGTACGGTACACAAACGAAAATTCCTTGAATTTTGCATTGCTTCGGTCATGTCCAAGGTTATATCAATAACAACATCTGGGCTGAACGATGCTCAACAGAACGGCCTCTGCTTGCTACCATCCATATTATGTCATCGTAAATCACATGTGCATATACAGTACATAGTTATACATAGTACCGTACTGTCTACTATGTAGGCTATGAAATTAATAGGAGGCCCACGAATACCGATTGAGATTTCCATACCGTAGCGTGACTGTAATATCAACATAAGCTTTTTGTTGCCGCGAGAGATGCATAAGCTACGGGGAATATGTAAGTTAAAGGTCTATTCACATGGCAATTTAAAAGTTCGTTAACCCGCATATACCTGTACATGCGGGCGACGTGTCGTTAGCATGCCACTTGTAGTCCAGACTGAAATGTAACAATTCTGCGGCTTGCATTTTTTAGCTGTACGACAATTTGACAAGATTAGGCCGAGTTCGGCGCCAGCGTACTTTATTTTTATAGGGAAAAAAGCCTGGTTTGACAGCTCCTAATTTTGTCCTTTTTTCCTTCTCTTTTGGCCGCCCTCTGCCTGCCCTAACCCCTCCCTCCCAACCCCACCCACCCACCAAACGCCACCCCAACCACCCACCCAACGCCTCTCCACCCCCCAACGCCGCCCGCACAGCCCAGACAAGGTAAAAATAAAACAAAAAACATTTGTACGTTTCATGGGGGAGAGGCATACAGAAATGCAATGGATTTTTTCATGAAGGAGAGAACCCCCTCTCTCAGGCTAAAGGGGTGTGGTTAAACATGTAAGAATCAGAGAGTGTGCGCCCCATTCTCCTGTCACCATGTGAGAAGAGTAAGCCGGAAAGTTTTAAAATTCAAACGGCTTGAAAGAATGGATGATCCAGAACGTCAAAATTATTTTCGATAAACTGTTAAAGCACTGATGTAGAATTTGTATGACGGTAATTTCCCATATTCGGTTCTAGATATTAGCAATTAAATGTAACAAATTTTGTACATTAACTTGAAGCAAACAGGCTTGATGTCATTGATTCACACATTGTTAGCCGAATGTATTTTCTTTATATAATGTACCGTACCACCATGTTCATGCAACTCTGTTCTTACTGTATTTATGCCTGAATGCAAGGGTGGTGATCTGTGTCAGACATTTGGGGGCATTTTCCCGAACGACAGGTGGGTAATAAGTTAGTAAGGAAAACTGGAATTGTGTGGTATGATCAATATATCAATATCAAGAGCCAAATATTTCCAGTATTCTTTAAGCAAAACCCAAAAATTTTTCGCCGTGCTTCGCGCGTCCAAACTATTTCGTTCCCGACCTGCCGACATTGTTTTGAGAAAACCGTCACTTGTGGCACAGCTTAGGGTTGTTGGACCCGCAAAGTGACAGAACTGTCCCTTGTTGTGTATATCCTTTCATGTTCCATTTACTATATGGCAAATAACAAGTTTTTTATTTTTATTTTGCAAAATGTCGGCATTCGTTCCGTGCAGGCCTCAGTGTGAAAGTTGAACCAGATATATTCTTCATTAACATCACAATATGGCAGTAAACTTTTCCAGTCACAGCTATGGAAACGCTCAAAGTTAGTTCGCGTCCATCACCACTTGAAGGGTTCATGTGACAGCCTTATCAAGTACTAGACCAACATGCTTAACGTGCTAAGTGGAATACTTGATTTTTTACTCCTACCTTTCAGGGGCGGAACCGGGGGGGGGGGGCATGGGGGAAATGCCCCCAGTCAGAGCCTTTCCCCCTCCCCCAGTTTCCCCCCACTCAGCTCCTGAAGTAGAGTGTACTTTCAGGAGTTTTCAAGGCAAAATAATTCACAAATAATTTTTCTCCTGTTTGAATCATTCCCAAACTTTTCAAAGTAAAACCAGCCTGAGAGCTCTCTGTAAAACTATGCAAGTCACAAACTTTAACTTCCTGTCACTGAAACTTTTCACTGCAGAGCAAGCTCTCACTTTTAAGAAAAGTGTAAAAAGTGTCAAGAGATTGCTAATAAGTAGCTTTTAAACATATTGTCACTTTCCAACTTTTCATGTGGTCAGCTAAGGAGAGTAATAGCCAAATAAGCCTAGCTTGCATTAAAATCATTTGGAATCTTTGCTTTGGATGATGCATTATGGACCAAAATACACCTATCCTGAGACTTAATTTTTTACCAGGAGATTTGCTAAAACCTCAGAGCTTCCGGGGGTTTCTCCCCCTGGACCCCACCAGGGACCCTAAGGCCGGCCCCTGGACCCCAACCGATGAGACTCGCGCTTCGCGGGAAAATTTTTTGCCCCCCAACATTTTCTTTTGCCCTCCATATGCTCCCCACTTTTCAAATCCTGGTGCCGCCACTGGTACCATTTAAATTTACCTATTCTCTTTATCATGAAGAAATCGTTCCAAGTAAAAACACCATAACCAGAATGAAAAATGCTTTGAGACTTCGATGACCAATTGATATGTTTTATTCCAGATAATGCCATGATGTCCAAGATCTCCGTGTCAAATGTTTAACTTACATGATGGAAAAATAATCATTGTGTTACCCAAGATGACCTTTTACCTCCACCGACAAAGAACAGGATCATGTTGGTACAGTAACATATCAACATAACCAAATACAACATGAAATCTATCTAAGTTTCCTATCGTGGAAATATTGTTTTAACAAGGTTTTTAGACTTTGACCCCTGGTAACCCCAGATGACCCTTGACGTCCACCAAAAACAATAGGGTTCTTTTCCTTCATATGGGGGCATTTGTGTACTAAGTTTGAAAACTGGCAGACGTTTCTATTTTGAGATGTCGTGTAAACGAGTGAAGTGTTAGAAATGCACACACATACAAACGCCATCATGAAAGCACATGTTTCTCTTATCATCGAAACAAATAACCATCATCTGTATTGAAGACTGACTCTGCCATTCATTGCCCTGCTCAAAGCTCCATGCTGCATTGCAAAACGAGGTGGAAATTCTCACAAGAGAAGAATTTTTGCGCGCTTCGTGCGCAGGTAGGTGTACTTCTTGAGCCGAACCCACAATGCTTGGATATCCATGGCAGGCTTTAGATATCTCGTGATTCTCTCAAACAGTGGTTACCACATGGTGTTACTACTGAATACAAACATAGCCCTCTACCTGTGCTCATCTCCTATAACAGAATTTCTATAACTATACCCACCTGCCGTTCCTGAAAATGTTCCACCCGACGTAACCCAATTCACTACCCTGAAGTTATCAATGAGGCACTTAATATTTTCTACACAATATGATGTAGTGTGAAAGTATTGTGTCTGATTAAACGATCTTCCAAACAACAGCAAAGAGAAAACTTATCGATTTAATTCAGTGTTTTGGTAGAATAAAACCTGCGCGAAGTATCGTGCCAATAGGTTTTTAGTTAAAACTATAAAGATGGAAGATGTTCCCTTTTAGCATATCAAAAGTGACTTTGGCTCCGAACTACGTTTTAGGAGGACCAGTTAATAATAATTTAGTCTTAAAACCCAAATTAGTGAGCATGCATTCTCTGTTCATTTGCATAACGTTAGCGAGGAAATTTTCGTACAACTAAGTTGGAAGCTAAAGGTCCCTACCTGCAAAACGAATAGAACGACAGACCTCATGCAGAGCAGAAGTGGAACCTCCAATGTAGGAAAGCGCATATCACTGCAACTTCCACAGATAAATATCAGAAACCTAGGGAATCATGGGAAGGTTTTACAACAACGGAGTGATGACTTGAGCTCTTTTTAATTCTTCCAGTTACTTCGATTCTTTGGGTGCATTAACCATGATTTATGCTTCCGCTGACTTGTGCATCGGTGGAAACGCGCTTTCTTCTATGTGCCCGTGTGAAGTCTACGTCCTGTGTTCAGTGCTTCACCAATTTGCCACCAAATAAGCCAGTTCAGAGAAACCGTAATTTCCCATAAAATTTCAAAAGAAGTAATAGGGTATGCGTTCTTCCAATGAGCAAAGTTCAGCAAACCCTGATATACAGTAACACGTGACCAGTCTTTTCAGGTCATATTTAAACATGACGCAATCATAGCACATGCGCAGTAGCAAATCGAAGGTGGCTTATTGACGTCGCGTTACTTCAATGCATAATGTCCATTGCAGTTTAAGAGTATAGCTACGACAAGCAACGTTTTGTGAGCTTGGAGCCAGTGAATAACTGCTATCACGGCCTGATTTTTTAAATGAATATTGGGAGGACCAGCTCGGAGTACCAAGAAATTTGTTAGTTTCCCTTTATACAGATCTCAACACTGATTTTCCTTCTCTGAACTTGAATAATGGAAAGTGTGCATATTGGCATTAAAATTTGACCGTACAGTTACATATATACGATAGTCTACCAATAAGCTAGTTCGGTAATTCGTTGGCGCATGGAAATGTGGGGCACAGCGTGGGATATGCAAACCGAACTCAGCACGTATCGTACAGGGTGCCCTTGTTTTCGTCAGTGCATACAACACTATCTAAGTGTCTAGCCAAGTCGAACGAAAATAGGGGTTTTGGTGAATGATTTAACCTAATATTCAAGTAAACTCAAATTTTGGAATACGTGATGTAGGTGCGGGATTGGTTTGTTTATCCCGACGATTTGGATGGTGTGCACATGTGCCGGTAGACACCAAAACGAATAATCGAACTGACTTTTTGAGACTCTTGTTATTCCGGGGATTTTGTTCTTTAAATTTCCCATGGTTTCTGTAACCATCGAAACTAGGAACCTAACGGAAAGTTTGACAAGAACTTCCACGTTTTTAGACGAACCGCTGCACTACAGTTCGGTCGTCTTGTCCTGTGCGTTTGTAAAACCTAAACTGTACTGTACAGACCTATTGTCAGATTGTTGTCTGGTTATTCACAAGGCCAAAACAACCCACTCATTATCTGTATACATGTACAATCAAAATAACTTTTCTTTATATACTCAGTATTTTTTTTTAAATAAAAACTCTGCGGTTTTCATTTTCCTTCTTTTTCAAATAACCAAACTAAAAAGAAATGTTAATTACGAAAAGTTAATGGAGCGTTTATCCATTGTGTAATTCCGATGCGCCTTTTTTGCAAGATATATTTAGGCAGCCAGTCTGCACAGCCACCAAAAGTCGCTTCTTTTCTAATTTGAGTATGCATGACGTCACAGCCTTTGCATATATAATTAGCAAAAACTTACTGTTTTCAAATCCAAATTTCGACATGAAAAACACAAAATCTTACAAAATCATCATTAAACTTAATAGAGAACACATTTTCCGATAGTTTTGCAACATTTTTGAAGTATTTTATACACAAAGCAATGAATTTGAGACGATTTTTCGAACTCGTAAAAACAGTTTTCATTCTGTTCGGAAAATTTGGTTTTTTCTCGAAAACAAGTTTTTTGGCACGGTATGCCAGAAAGAGGGTACATCAGAAATTTCCTTATACACCTAAAAAATCTAACATTACCATGAAATATTTCTGAATACGGTCAGGTATTCGCAAAGTTTAGAGCAGGTATTGACACTGCCTTGCACCGTATGTAAAAAGCCCAATTTCCCGTACTGAGGTGTTTGCATTAGTTGCGCGAAAATGGAACTACACCAAGCGAGAAAATATCCTCCACATAAGTATTTATCATGTTAACCTCGTCGAGTCTTCCTTTACGTTTGACTTACATATATATGGCAGGAAAATTACATTGAGAGTCAATTTTTGAAAACCTTGTAACGATTAAGTGGCTACCGATGCAAGGGTTATAGTGATTGTATCTTAAGTACGTCAGTACCTTGAGTCGATCACCACAGTGTTATACAAGGTACGGCACGATGTACAACACCTATTAATTGACCGACTCATGGTAACCTTTTGACATACATGGCCATAGACTTTGCACGTTACCACATTATACAATCAGTAAATCACAGTTATTGTACTAGACTCATAAATTATTGCAAACAATAACATGACAGAAAAATTGTGGCATTAAACTAGACAATAAAGAGGTAAAATGGAGGGATATTGGAATGTATAGTTCTCTTTGTAAGGCTTGTTAGTGAACTCTGGGGTAATAAACGCTATACAGTCAGTTGATCCTTATCCTTAGGTGGTGAGGTCGAAGAAATGACTAAGCCTCTGATCAGAAACACTTTGTTTAGTAATATAAGTTATGAACAGCATGTGGAACTGGGTGGGTCTTAAGTTTTTTTAGGGAACTGGGTACTCAGTACACAACCCCCACCCCCATGCACAACTGGAGACATATCAACTGAGAGTAAGGTAATAACAGGCCATCAAGTTAATTCAAGTTAGTGACAAAAATTTTGACTGTAATATGCCATTACTATGTGATGGGCAATTGTTACATTATTCATCTCTCCTCTGCTCAGTTAGTGGTGTAAAATGACAACAGTTTATACTTCAAATGAGAAGGCAGTCTCAGAAGAACATATGAGATTTCATCCATCAGAATAAACAGCTGATGATACAGGACACAAGTGTACAACCAAAATTCTTTAGTCAGTAAATTGGCATTTTGCTTGTGTAGAGAAAAATTGTCCTCTAGGATACACTGACTCAGAATCCCATTTGTGCCATTATACAAGAAAAGGGTACATAGCAATGCTGCCTCTAATCTTGACCTTAACCCCCAAATGGGCCTAGAGCACTAGTAGGTGTAGGCTATAACTAGCAATTAAATTTCAACAGGAACAGGCTAAGAACTAAGGCACAATTAATTCATTTGTGTAGAAATATGATTCAGCACAACAGTACAAAAATAGGGTAAGTAAGAAAACTGAGAACAATGGCCCAGGCAAAATAATAAACAAAAAATCCTGAAACTGATGGAGCTCTTATGGTGCACATTCCATTATACTTTAGGTATATTCCTCAAGTCATTTCCCTTTGAAAATTCTTGACTTTGTCTGGTAAACCATGTGAAAGAACCGACAGGCTGGTAAAGTGTGTGTGTAAATAAATGGCTATAGGGCCTATATCAATTGTTTCATGTAGCCTGCAATACCTGTAAATGTAACACTTATTTGCTTATTTTGGTTCTTCAGCTTCATCGTTGATACTGCGGTACATTGCTCCAATTCACAAGGTGCATATGACACAATAATTTTGTGCTACAGGCCTCTTAAAATTTTTTACAAGCTTTTTTCTAAAATGAAAACTCACTCATACAGCAAGCAAGGACTAGTAAAGTAGTATCTGTATGATGATCACAGATCATCAGGACACATACATTCACTATGTACCACAGTGTGCAGTCTTAGCATGCATAGGCCAAGGCCTAGTATAGACTAGGCCTGTCTGTAAAATTTTTATGTTATTTGTTAGTGGTTTAAAACCTTAAAAGGGCCTGTCAGTCGTATTAAGATTCACTTTATTACTTGACATAAGGACTAAAATAGTATCCTAGTTAGCAGCCTAGAATCAAAACACATAACAATAGCTTACCATATGTTACCATATGTTAACCATAACGTTACCGCCTTGTGCGATGCTCTACGTGGCCAAAAAGTGCAAAATTCCAACTTGCAAAAACGTTCATTGCGACTACTTTGTTGTTTTGCTCGTAGTGTAATAGGTATCAGTAGTTAGCTTTATGTCTCAAACACTCGATTTTGGAAGTTTTACACCCCAATGATCCTGAATACGGTCAGGTATTCGCAAAATTTGAGGCCAGTCAAAAAACACCACCAAAAGTTGACCTGTTTTTGATGGAAAATTTCCCTGTGAAATTGCGAAAGAAACAATACCTCACGATATTTTTAGTAAAGAAAAGACTTTCAAATTTCAAATGACCAAGGATACAGCAACAAGGAACGCCTTTTAATGCATTATTCAGAAGCTTGAAGTTCCCCCAGCATGTTAGGTACCTATTCTGCGAAACTCATGATTTTCTCTTGTGGGCGGAGTTTCCATTTTAGAGGATGACGTCACAAGCCTCATTAACGCTTACAGCGAGGCTTGACTGTAGGTTGATCATTGAGGCGAATGTTTTAAGTGAAAAGGTCACTGAGCTTTAGTGTCGTTGTGGAAAATTGGTATGATAATATTTCTCTCAAACGAAAACGTTACCAAACGTTGGCATCTTGACAGAAAACGAATTGGGGGGGGGGGGGGGGGTCGAGGATTATGCTACAATATAAACCGATACACCTGAAAGTGGTTTCTATTAAACCAAATACCTACAACAATTACCTGTTTCGGATAAACTTCAAAAACGTGAATAATTTTAGAAGTAGGTTTTGTCTCGATACAGTTGACAGAAAACTTCCACCTTTCTTCTTACTCCATGTTTTTCTAAAATAAATTTCCACCTTGCATAATTTATTCGCTCCAATAACGCCAAAAGTATTTCGGTAACTGTAACTCCATTTGACGGAGGCTCGTATAGTCTAACAAGGAACCAGAAGGCTGAGGGAGAGTACTGTAGCTCCCAGTATATATAAGTTAAGATCAGGGGTGAAACAATGCAATGCATAAAGACATGCAAAGCGACTGACGACCCCACCCTGGGCTACGATATACGTAGATAGGCTATTCCATTCAAAACCGGTGCTGAAATTTTGTTCAAACCCGCGAACACAGGCTGTATACTGTATACTGTATGTATTGTGGTGATCTCTTCAAAAGCAGCATTCGATAATGAAATACGTACTGTATTTTTTTACTGTGTTTGAATTTGTGTGAAACATAGGCTGTGGTTACAATACCTATGTGAGTCCCTTGAGCGGAGTCGGTCGTACATACGACATGGATATTTGGCCTAAATACGTGTTTCGAACAAACTTTAAGGCGAATGTTATCTTAAAACTTAACGAAAGATTCCAACTGTGCTAGAACCGACCTTTAACCTGTTAACCCACAGACATTTCGGTGTTAGAAAAGTCTACTGGCAGTTAAATTTTTTTAATAGCCCCTAAATCTAAAATAACAGAGTCGACATCGATTCGACAGGAGTTGGGAGTTCGATTGAAAACAGTGCATTGAATTTCAAGGTGTGATATACTCACGGTCACCATTAAAATTATATGACCAGGCAATGTAAACATGTCACGTGCTTACCTTATAAATTTTAAGGCAACAGCTAGTGAACATTGGAAAATGGTGGTACACAATAATGAAAGGTGAACTCTCGTTTTCTTGGATTTATAGCCTTTCTCTTGAAAATTGCAGGGCAAAACGAAACGGATTCGTTTTAGACTTCAGTCGTTACTGGTTAATGACGCAAGCGTGGAAACGTCTTTGCATAGTATGGCGAAAGTGCGACATTACATGTTTCTACATACAACCTGTATAGTACCTACAAGATTGTGTAGGACCAGCCCCCTGGTAGGACTACCTTACTGTACCATTATGATCACACTTTAACTGTATCTTTATGGGAGTATCGGTATCTCCTGAATTAGCTGTAAAGTGAAAGCAATCAAATCCACTTTGTCATCCGAGAAAATATTGCACTGGAACTATCCAATCCCCCCAATCTGCAAATTTCAGTGTATAAGGGCCCATAATTTGACGAAACAGCTCTTGCACGAAATTTCTGAAAAACGATAGTGTATGGGTTACATCTACATAATACTGTATAAAAGACATCTTAGGAATTACCTAATGTTTGCAAATTCTTAGTCCATTAAAATGTTTACAGTACTCTGTCTGTGACATTTTTCTTTTCGCTTGTTGTGCATGTTGACATTTTGGCCAAGTACTCATTTTCTTATCTTAAATGTGCAGGTTTGCGTATTTTTCAAAATCACGTAACATAACTGTAAATTAAGACAGGAAATAAAATCGAGACCCCCCTCCTTTCAACCGCATAGCCATACCTTTCTGGCCAGACAACGTAACAGAACTGGCAACACCTGAAGTTGGATATATTTGTAGGTAAGGCAAGGTGTGGTTCACTAAAATGGGATAAAGCAGTATTAATTACTCTCTTAAGTCGTAAGATTTAAAATATTGAAGTTAAAAGGGGCTCATTAAGTTGATATTGATAACTTCATGAAAGTGCTTTAGGGTAATACCAGATGACAATGCTTACAGTTAGCATAATGAGTCAAATTTCATTTCCAGTAGTCTTGAAAAAAGTGACAATTTCGAATTTTGTGGCGTCCTAATTTATAACGGTTTTATGTGTAAAGTTGAAAAAATGTCTGGTCACGAATTTTTGAAAACGAATTGAACTGTTCAGTACTCACTCATGAACAGTTACTTGTATGTAGGATATGGGGATTGCCTAAGTTTGACCATTTGTCATTGGTATGAGAAGGAAACATCACAGGTTTGGGAAAAAACTGTTGAATTTCATGGATCAACTCAACTGCTCAATGAGCCGCTTTAAATCTAAAAGAGTGGAATTAGTGACCAATCGGACGTTCGATTGGTCATTAATTCCATTCTTTTAGATTTATTTTTACTTTATTAGACTAATTTTAGATCTGTTGATTTAAGAGAGTATATATAATTTTCAAATGGGGGTATTTTTGAAGGGAATCCCTACCGTCTGTGTTGCTACAAGCTCTACAAAAAAAAAAAAAGAACCAGGGCAAGCGCCATAAAAAGGGAACTCCTTTTTCAATCTGAAAGTGAAGTACAGTAGTCCTTAGAAATCTTAGTTATGTCAGTTCGAGGATCATAGACAAGTTTCGCTAGTTGCGAAAATTGCATTGCGTTAGCCTACAGAGCCCATTTACTTTCCTACTTCTTTTATGAAAACTGGTGTTAATATTTTGGTCACAAGAAAGTTAATTTCGTTATTGCGTTAAGCATTTAAGCTTTTTTTTTTTTTTTTTTGCTGTTTTTCTTACGCTCTTAAGACATCTAGGCAATTGGGGCAAGATCCGGAACCGTGTGAAATATTTGACAAGAATTGTTTCAAAATTTCCTAGAAAAAGCTCAAAAATAAAAAACTATTCGTTTCATGTATCAGTCGGATCAAGTTCTCAAAGTTTTGACAACAAAACGGTTCGTACCTCTATTGATTAAATTCTCTTCAATCTTGACTAGGAAACTTTTTATGCCGTGTAATCTATATTCATATAAATGTTACTATCAGAGGGGATTGGTACAAACACATCGTGGAACGGTTGTAATAAAAATCACATAACCTTTAAAATTTGCGGTCACCGAATAAACAAAGTAAGTTATTGTTACATTTTATTTTCAAATCACCTTTACCAACAGGAAACTCTACTTGTTTGTTTACAAAAAACAAACTTTTCAAATAATTAAAAGTGTTCACAGTTTACATCGGTTCATTGAGTTGGTTCTTGAAATTCAACAAATTTTTCCAATCCCTCTAAGTATTCTGCATATACCAATGACAAATGGTCAAACTAAGACAATCCCCATATCCTTCATTCAAATAGCTGTCTTATGAGTGAGTATTTAACAGTTCAATTCGGTTTTCAAAAATTCGTGACCAGACATTTTTTTCAAATCATACACAAAGCCGTTACAAGTCAGGACATCACAAAATTCAAAATTTTAACTTTTTCCACAACTATTGGGTATGAAATTTGACTTATCATGCTAATTATAACCATTGTCATGTTGTAGTGACCCTTTAGCACTCTCATTAAGTTATCAATAGCAACTCTATGAGCCCCTTTAAGCCAAAATTACTAGTTGACTCCGTTACATAACACACTGGTCCTGGGTAGGACTTTTAAAACCAAACTTGAACTTACCAAATCTCACAATTTTCCTCTTATTTCTCTGCAAAATACCTTTCATAAAATTGTAGGACTTCATTATTCCATAAACAGTTACTCCTTGTGAGTTTCACATTTGAGGAGAAAAAAAATTGTCGCTTGACTTTCAACGGCCAATCATAGATTTATTCATTATTCAAAATGATACAGCACGATGTAGCTCTTTTAAGAAAAAAAGTTTTTCACAGATAAAAATTCTGATGTTTGTTGGCAATAACTCTAATAATTTTTTGTTAACCGAAACTTTCAAAACGTCGAATGATGCAACTTCCGTAACTCTTCTGTTGAGTTTTTTTATTGTTATAGCTGATGTTTATTTATGAGAATGAATGACAGGTGGATATTGGTAGACAATTCCAATTCCCCCAACATAAACTTTCAGCCCCTCCCACAACTGTCTAAAATTCATCCTTATTCAGTCAAAATCATATAGTTTATTGCTTCAGGGCATAAAGTATCCCGATGAGCATAAAAGTCACTAACATCAGTGTAACCAGAACACCCTCAGTGCATGCTGGGTATTTGGGTGATACGAACTACACTGTATTTTGAATTTGAAATAACTGCCTAAAAATAATGATGTCAACTGTTTCCTTTGTACGCTATACTGTATGTTGGTACACTTTAAACAAAATTAGCCTTCTGCACGTTACCTTATATTTTGGAGCAATTTCCCTAGCAGTTATTCTTTAAAGGACACACGTTATTAAACAGGAAAAAAATGTTATTTTCAATAAACTTGACTGCAGGGTGTGATATGATCCGTTAGAAACGAACGTATTGTAAGATTTCTGAATCTATCGGAAGCAGGAAGCTATTACTTGACAAATAGCATGCCTCTGATCGAAGGCGATTTATATTTAATTTTCTTTTACACCACTATCAAGAGAATTTGCATAATCTGACCTCGATACACACATCTAAAAGCGAAGGTACAATTATTGTTTTTTATCTAGACGTAACTTTTGCATGGTTAAATTCTACACCTTAACTCATGCAAAGCCTTGAAAATATTCTGCCAAAACGAGGCATGTATAAAACGACAGGGTTAGGCACAGATTTTTTTTGGAGGGGCATTTCCACTTTTTTGAATTAGAACCATTGACTTACGTTTTTTACACAGTATTTTTTACGGGAAGTGGTCATGTTCCCCCACTTTTACAAAGTACAGATAGATGCCCATGACGCTAGGGTTGGTACCTATATATAGGACAGCGACAGTCATCTAAAAGCCCCGATGTGGATCCGGGGTATTTGCACGAAGAAATACCGTTCCCTGATTCCATGACATACAGAACATAAATTTTACACTTGGAGAGTAAGGTCGCTTAGTAACTCAGTTGTTTCCGACTTAAAAATTTGAAAGGCGGGAAGAACACAGTATTTTTGGTTAAAGGACTTCACCGAAAAAAATCTGATGACATTTTGAGCAAATGTTGGTCAATTATAGGAGAATAAGGGTTAACATTCATCGTACCGTCCCAATGCCGGATGAAAACACCTACATCATCTCCGAAAAACGCTAGAAAGCATTACAGACACTCAGGTCAGAATGATATTCATGGATACCTCACAGGACAGCATGATGGTATTCTTTTCAAGAAATATGTTTCATACAGAACGAGATTCAATCATCTATTTCTCAAGCATTACTTATTCAGCAATATACTATTGAAAAAATCAGATGATTTTAGACTAGTTCTGATACTCTTCTAAAGCATAATGATTTGAGGAAGGATGATGCTATAAAGGAACAATCAGAATTTATTTTCAAGAGTTTACCGCGACTTTAATTCTGCACCATAATTATACATTGAGTTATGACTAACAAAACTTATCTGTCATCATGGTCTGGTATTGTAAATTTGTAACTGGTCAACGTATGAATGAGGCAGTGAGTCTTGCATATGTGTGGATTTCTTTACCCCCCCCCCCCCCCAAAAAAAAAAATGTTTCAAAATTCCAATTCCACAATAACTAACAAAGAATTTACGATTATACAGTATTCCATGACTTAAAGGGCAAGAGCAGTCGTCCCAAACTTATTTGAAAGCAACAACTACATCTTGTTCTTCTCATCTCTTTTCAAGGTACAGTATACTTCATAATATTTTATGACTTCAATGTTGCATATATTCAGGTTAAACAAACAGAAAATCCTAGTAAATTTCACATGTGAGGAAAAACATACTGTTATATGATTGCCAAGATCCAATCAGGAAACAGAACACTGTACTTCACTAATGTACTTCAAGTTTGTGGACTGCTCTTGCCCTTTAAAGACGTGAAGCAGTACCAGGATGAGAACTCAGTTCTTTCTGGCTTTACCCGCCTGCTCAAACTAATGTATATAGCCTTAGTGCTGCAGTCGAGTCCGAGTCCGTGTCACGAGTCCGGCGATCAGATTCATCAGCTTTCAAGTCCGGACTCGGATTCAAGTCACTGTACTTTATCAATGGAGAAAAAACATTTTTCTGAGGGGGTAAGAGCAATTTTGGCCCAAATAATGGCACCATTTATCACTCTTTTGCTCATGTTTTGCCCAAATGGACCAGCTGTTTTTGCCCGAGTTGGGAGGGAGAGTGCCCCCTGCACCCCTGCTTCGTATGTCTGGAGTTATCTTCCAAATTATATTTAACTTTCTACATCTTATGGAACTTTGCGTATGAAACTATTCTAACGCACTTCTTCTGTTCAAAGGAAGTGCGCAAAATTAGAGCGATATTTCGAACAAAATGTGCATTTTTGGAATAAGACGAAGGGAGTTGGTGAGTGAAAGTAACATACCTTCCTAATGTTGCTCACCGACGGGTAAACTTTATTACATTTTACACGTTCAGTGGGCTTAATCGCACCGCAATTTAGAAAAGTGTCATCAGTGCCACAGTTGCAATGTAAAATGAAGACCACTTTTACCTGGCCTTGAATTCCTTATTGTGATACGCCGGTGTTGAAATTAACACTGACATATCGCAGCTGCAAAACTAGGGAGTTGTTATTATCTAATACGAGCTCCCTCGCAAAACTGAGGTATTACGAGCAGTGTGTAAGTAAACTCACATAATTGTCAAAACACTAAATTAAAAAAATAAATAAATATATAACACAGAATTAAGCTGGTACATTCAAATTTGCAATTCATTCATTCGTCTACATAAGTTTGTTCTTCTTAGTACGCGGCGCTTACGTATAACTGGATTATTGCATATAATATATGTAAAGGTATAAGTTTAGCATACTAAACTACTCACCGTAAATTCTCTCACACTGTATCCAAGTATCAAACCATGTTGAATCGCCAGGTTATATTCCTCCCGACGTTTACTTGCAAGTTTGTAATTTCCATAGAACTCCTCGAATCACAATAATGACACTACGAGTTTACGGCTCTGCCATTCAGTGTGGCAATTGTTCCGGGAACGCAGAACTGGCAGCTCAAACCAGGGAGTTGCAACTCCCTGCTCAAACTTTACGCGAGGGGAACTAAAACATATTATTGTACCTCCACAGTACTCAGAAATCCCCAGTGCGTGACTGAATCGATACGAAAATACCAATGTGGAAATATTCCTTACAAATAAAGACTTTTCTGTATTGTGACGTAAAGTAAACGCCGCAGTAATGATTTTGATCACGTCCCACAACAAGCAATTGTAATTTTTCCGTTCTTTATATGTGCAGAACCATAGCTGCTCGAAGCTGGACTATTGTGGCCTACATATGGGAGACCAGTTCAATTCACCTTCAACAAACAGTAAGTTTGCTCGGTTTGTTTGCTGTAGCCGTCTCTGATCCAGCTGTTGCCAAAGCATAGCGACCAAATGAAGTGCGTATGGAACGAAATCTAAACAACACGGACAATTAGTGCTGGTTGTGACACCGGGAAAGAGATATTATTGGAGGACTGGCAGATCTAGATAGATGCAGGGAGCCGGTAGATGTGAGGGTCATGCTCATCGAAACTGAATTAAAGAAAGTCGATAAGGACTTAGTATGTGACGAAATGGTTTAAAAGAATACGAAGAGATAATCTTTTTGCCAAGTGCAAAAATGCAGCACTTGAAACCAGTGTTGTAGTGCTCGAGACCGG
Organism: Holothuria scabra; assembly: GCA_037179385.1. Taxonomy (NCBI): domain Eukaryota; kingdom Metazoa; phylum Echinodermata; class Holothuroidea; order Aspidochirotida; family Holothuriidae; genus Holothuria; species Holothuria scabra. The sequence continues at coordinate 28,594,023 of CM074180.1, read as the reverse complement.
TCTCGGTCTCGACATCCGCTGGTGTCGGTCTCGGTCTCGAACCCTTCGGGTCTAGGAAGTTGTCCTGGTCTCGCTTCGAGGCCGGCCAAAAATTTGTTTTATTTTTTGTTTAAATAAGATAAATAATGTCAAAAAAAAAACAAAAAATTGAAGTGTCACTTACATTGTAAGATGCATAGGTAACCTTCTAATATATTTATCCATTTTTAAAGGAGTGCTTTTGTCCATTGTTATTTTATGATGGACATCAATAAATTTTATCTTACCCCACTACTGAAGTACAGATGGAGGGGCATTTGGTCCTGCCACCCACTCTTTTCCTTATAGAAGGAAGCAAATACGGAACCAGATTGCATGTAAAGACACCAACTTTTACAAAAAAAAAAGTCAAAGGGGGGAAGGGGCCATCATACGGTAAGCTCGTTCCGCAACCGGTGAATAAGTATGATAAATGTGCAGGGGAGTGGAGGATGTTCAGGTGCGGTAAGCAATAGTTTTACATTTGTCATAAAACAGGTGTTAGGAGTAGAACCTTTTATAGTCGGAACTCGGACAGTAACATACTCAATTGCATCAATTCAGCGGATCTTGAATGTAGCCAAGAGTTGCAATAGGGGAACATTAGCTTATTTTTAATTCCGTTCAAGTTTCCGCCTGAAGATTAAATACCATTTCATCTAATGATATGGTACATTTTGTGCTAAATTTTTTATCTCTAGCAAGTTGCTGGTTTTTTATTTCTGCAAAGGAAAGCTAAAAATAAAGTCCATCTAGATACACTTTTAAAAGCATGATAACACAATTTTCTGCCATCTGAGGAGTAGAGATTTTTCAAAATTTTCTTTTTTCTCTTTACACCAACTGACGGTGGCGCTTAACTTAGATAGTATTGTATATTTGGTAGAATTACTTTTTCGTGCATAAAATAAAAAAAACTGACATACTCCCATGCCCTTAAGCCCATCACTGATGCCCTTTTATTTGGACTTCTAAAAGTATGCAAATTTTAAAAAAAAATTACCTTGAAAAGGCAAGGTAGTGTACATGGTATCTGGTTGCATGTAAGAAAATAAAACGTCAGTTTTACCCCATTAAACACCACAATTCAACTTCAACTCAGGACTATTCCTGTTACATCAAAAGTCTTGCACCATTTTGCATTTAAGCTCCTTGAAAAGGACAAGAATTTTCAAAGGGGAACGGGAAACCCCCTCCCTTAGACCCCTCTCTCTACCGGCAATCACTCAACATACTGCATGCCCCCCCCCCCCTTCAGAGAAAATTGCTTACTTCACTGAACCTCACCTTGACCTTTCCTTTATAAACTCTTAGGACTGAGTTTACTTTTCAAAAACGCCAATTGCTCTGAAAAACAGGCTAATCATTGAGGAAAGAAGTATTCATGTAATGAGTCCACACACTCCATCTGTGAGGGCATGCAGTCCCAAATCTCTCACCAATTCTCCTAAACTTCTTATTTATGCCCCTCCCACAATTGTCTAAAGTTCATCCTCTTCCAGTCGCATTCTCAGTTCAATGCTTCAGGGTGACTATAAAAGAGCAATGTGTGTAAATCAAAACACTCACAGTACAGTTCATGCTGTGTATTATAAGCTTTAATAATCTGCATTGCTTGGACTAGCTGCCAATCAAAGAACTTAGCCAAGAGGTAATTTTTGTAGACTACTACGATAATTAGAGTTTGGGGCGAGAGGACATGCCCTTTTATATAGATTAGACTTAATATAGCGCACGATGTGACTAGTCATTCACGTGCACTTTACATGAAAAATCCTTTATCTTTATTCTGTGAGTTAAGACCTGTAACACTCAATGGTTCTGATTTGATGAGCAGGACCACCTGAACCGTATACTGGATGGGGGAGGGGTAGTGGGCTTCCACCCCACAAATGGCCATTACCTTCCCGAATCGGGTGGACTTTGGTCCCTCAGTGGGGCAGAGGTTATGCTCTGGTTTGGCACCTGGAGTTCTGTACGGCAATGATGACAACATAAGAAAAAAAACTTGGAATAGTTTTTGAAAGTTATTTATTCTAAGTATGGTTAGGCAACTGAGAGCTCCCTGTTTTGGCATATGACCATAACCATCAGGGACTCTTTTTATCAAGGGCGGTGGCCTTTTGCACTTTTCCAGATCCCCAACAAGGGCATAATTTCTGCCCCACTGAGGCACTGAAGTCTGCCCGATTCAGCAAGCAAAGTCTTGGCTAATTGGGGGTCACGGCCACCGTCCTCCCGTCGCATACAGTCATGCATATGATAAAACATGCAAAAAAAAAAATCAATGATGATGCACTTTTGGTGTTACGTGTCATTCTAGAGCATAAAGTAACCAAGGTTACAGTAGGTAAAAAGGTAGGCCTATTCAAAATTTTGAACAATTTATTTTCCTATGCAATATGTACATTCGGCCTCGGTCTCGACACCCTCTGGTCTCGGTCTTGGTCTCAGTCTCGAATATGCCGGTCTCGACCACAACACTGCTTGAAACTCCACTGGCAAGCCATTACCGTATACAAATGAGCATACATATGAGCTGGTCAATTCAGAGCCATTAGTTTATGAATTAAAACTAGGTAAATATAACGAGCAGAACCTGAAACTCAATGGTACTTTACAAAAAAAAAGGAAGAGACTCATAAAGGGTCCATTGGGGACTTCGATCGCCAGCTTAAAGGTAAAGAGCAGCTCTAAACGTATTTTGAATAAAAAGGCACAATTTTCATCTTATTTAAAGGTAAACCAAGCAGTAACTTCTGGTAAATTTCGCATTTGAAGTGAAAAAACATTGTCACATGACTCCAAACAGCCAATCATGAGACTGGACAGTCTACTACACTTCTTAAGTTTGGGATGAATGTTCTTGCCCTTTAACTTGAGAAGAAATGATGAGATCGGGACATTGTTGGGACATTTAGTTTGGAAAATCGGTTGCGCCATGCCGGATTTTTCTTTGCATGTAGAAATTTAGATCACACTAAAAAAACACAGCACTTCATTGGTAATGAAAAACCCTACTGGTTCTTCGAGAATTATTTGCAGGCTCAGCTGGGCCCTTTAACACCTTTTCCCCCTGTGACGAACCTTTGAGCCTCTTTTTTAGACTGTACCATATGGCGTTGCATGGGGCTGACTTTGGGCTCTCTCGAAAAGCTGATGGTAAAAATTTACCCGCTTCTCTCAGTGGAGGGGATAACTTTTGTGACCAGCTGGGTTTCTCCATTGTTGGACTCTCTCTCGCCGAAAGGTTAATGAAAGGGAAGAGTAACAATAACATGATTCCAGTTTTCCTCCCAAATTCCCCAAATTTTTCAGCACACAATGATACCAGGAAAAGAGTCGGCATGGCTTTCATACTTACCCCGCAGCACGGAGCGAACGAGCTTTTTCGTTCTAATCGCAAAGAAAGACCATCTGAGGGGCGGCAGCCTAAGAGCGCGGAAACTGGCACAGAGGCGCCACACAAACAAATACCTACGTCCCTCTGTGTGTGAGGTTAACTAAGATGGAGTTTTACGGGACAATTGGTTCAAGTCGAGCTGGCCACGGCCTTTTTCTAGCTGTGGACCACTGGTTTGTTTTCCCTACTCCATTGCTTTGCTTATGCTGATCACCAAGCACAATGAAAGTAAGTTCCGTATTAAGGTCTTTGATATGGCACGGTCAGGACTCATCTCCCGACCCCCCGCGACTGAGAGTCTGATACTGTAACCACCCTTGACTCTTGACCACGCAGACCAACGGTCTGTGATGAGAGCATGTGATCTGCATTGCGGTCCATGTATCGTACGGAACTGTTGAAAAGAGTATATCGATCTTGACTAAGTAACTGCGACAAGGGCATTGTGGATGGATGCAGTAATTCTAAAGTAATAGCACCAGCAACGACTATAGGCCTATATTCCTGGCAGAAAGGACAGTGATATATTTCTAGATATCGGTCATGACCAAGCATTTTTGCCATACAGTATCGTCCACTGTATTAGGCTACAGCTGAATGTCCTAGCTAAGTTGCGTCAAACGATTTAAGAAAGCATAACAAAAGGCCCATCGACTAGTTCAATCGATTTTGCTTCATTGTTGTTATATCATACAACAAGCACTTTTGATTGTCAGGGTAACGGCTGGTCATTTGTCCACATACCAGCCTACTTGTGCACATCATAAGAGATGTACACTTGCAACCTCAGATGATGACGTAATACGTTGTCACAGTTCATTAACTGTCATAAATCCGAATCTGACCAGTACTGTTTAGGCTGGTTCGGCGGGCGAAAATAGCGATTTGTACAGTCCTACATCAAGACTAATTAGGACCCTAATGCAAAGCCCAGAAAGTTGTGAATGTGTCAGAGCGTGGAAATAGGAAGCTCTTCCTGAGTGATCGCCAATACTCGGTACATGCTTGCTAACTTAGGTCACTATATGCATTTCATTCCTTCTCAAACACTTTAGGGACCTCGAAGTAGGCAGAAAATTAGGTATTTAGGCTATGGGCCTCGGGGACTATATGCAATAGATGGATTGACCGGAACATTAAAGGCAGTCATTCGTCACCCCAAACTACAGTTTCAGTATACATATATCAAAACTCTCAATTGGTACAGCTCTTTGATTGGCATCACATTCAAACAATGCATCAAAGCTAAATTACACAGCATGGGCACTGAGAGTGTCTTGATTACACATTATGGACTTGTATGGCCACTGGGACAAGCCATGAAGCAATAAACTGGGATTGTGTCTGGATAAAGATGAGTTTTAGATAAATGTGGGAGGGGCTAGAAGTAAGTAGGTTGGGAGAATTGGAACTGTTTGGGATGATGAAAATATGCCTTTAAGTTACATTTAGAAATCTGTATCTTCAGAACAAAAATTCTCTCTCTTGAATGTTGAAATAGAGGTGCGCGCAACTGGGGGAGGAAGCCTTTTGTTTTAGATGATCATTTCTCACAACGACACTCTTTATACGGTATGCTATTTTTTTTTCTACAATAATATCGAAGCGAAAGCGACAAATTACTTCCAACCCAGCTTCCCCTGCAATTTATAACAATGTTTGTTCACAAAAGGAATACTAGCCAGTAGCCTGTATTATGAATCTCAGTTAGGTCAATATAACGGAAAGGAGATGTAAAAAGTATGAAAACCTTGAACATAAAGTCACCTTGGTCTACCGGTCGGTGGGCAGAAAGTCAAAGCAATAAGCCGTGAAGCTGATGATAGAAAAAAAAACTTTAGTAAAGGTCGGGAGGGCGCAAGTCTGTGAAAGTTTCGCTCTTTAAAACGTTTTGAAAAAACCTTCCCCTTCCCTCCTCCAAATACCTACGATCTAACTCAAAGCAATTTTATAGAATAAGACCTTCAACTTATGTTCGAACGGTTTGTAAAATAGAGGACGCACTTTCAATATCCTCAAATTGAGTTCCATATTGATAGAGGCGTGTTAACATGGAAATTACATAGATAGGCTTATTTGCTATTAAAATCTATCGTATATGATTCTTCGGAAAGCAGTTTAAAGTTTGGTTTCGCCGAACTGCCAGAAGGTCGGGAGGACTTTACAAAACCTATCTTATATAATTCCAGTAATTCCAGCTATTCCCTTTTTGAGTAGACGTGAGCTAAATATGCCTACTTTAATGTTGAAAGATGAACCCTTCAAGTACTGCTCATGCCGTCTTTTGTTTTTTACCCTTTATTTGAAGAACACTGCAACGTGTTTCGGCACGGCGTGTCCCCAATAGTTGGTTAAGTGTCCTCATATATCCTCAAATATAGGATTTGTATGAAAAAGTATACGTAACTTGACAAACCAGTAATACGAACTTGAGTGAAACCGTCAATCATGTGACTAAAATAAAGTTGCGGTGCGCTTCCCATGCATCAAGTTTATGAACCGTGTAAACCAGTGGTTCTCAAAGTGGTCTCTACCGCCCCTGGAGGGGGGGGGCGTTGAAAAGTTTCAAGCGGGCGCTGGAGGATTTTGTAAGCAATAGGGGGCGTTGACATTGACTAGGGGTCCATGGAGGTTTTCATACATTCGCAATAGAGGAACCTAGGAAGTTGCAGAGTGGTTGACACAGACTGTCTTCTCTGAAAGGTTTAGCAACTAATGACAAAAATTTACCCAATATAAAACTTATCTGGGTCATTTTGGTGCTGGAAATTGAAAGTCGAAAGTTCAAAGTTAAAGATTTATATAAATATGATGGCATGTTGCGTGGGGGGGGGGGGGGCGTTAGATCAGTCATGGATGCCTTATGGGGGTGGTATTTTGAAAAAGTTTGAGAACCACTGCTGCAAACTGTCTAAATAGGGAGTTTGGCACACACAGCTATTGATAGTTGATACCCATGTAGCTATTAAAAGAAAAGAATAGACCAAAGCCAGATTATTTTTGATATGTTAGAGGCTTCATTTTCCATCTCAAGATATCAGAGGCTGAATATGCAAATTTTCTAAATAGAATGAACTTAAAGCGAGCGGGTGTGATGTCATGGATTCACATTTTTAGCCAATGTTTTGTTTTTATTTATAACTTTTTGGACCCTCTCTACGATCAAGTGGTGAGAGCACCAGTCTTGCAGTCGGGAGATGGAGAGTTCGAGTCCTGGCCAGGTCACACCGAAGACTATAAAAACGGAATCTACCGTCCATTATGTTTGGTGCTCAGCATAAACAATGGAGTAGGAAAAGCTAGCCAGTGAGCAACAACTGGAAAAAAGGCCGTTGCCGGAACTAATTGATTGGAAACTGGGCGGTAAAACTCCCTCTAACCTAACCTTTATTTATAATATACCAGCGATTTCATGCAACTAAACTCTGATATATTGATAGCACATGTGCATCCTGAACTTCAATGAAATTAAAAAAAAAAAAGATAGCATTCCTTATCAATTCAAGGTCAAACTAATAGGGTTAAAAATAAATGTGAATCAAAATCAAAACAATGTGAATCCATGACATCACACCTGCTTGCTTCAAGTTCAGCCTTTATAGAAAATGTGTCAAATCCAATTGTCAATATCTCGTAAACCGAACATGGATGGAAGAGAAGGAAACTTTCACAAGAATGAGTGGAACGTAACCAATAGTCTGATAGTTGAAGGGCAAGAAACGTACGGTTTGGTCGTAAATACCTTCCAGATCCATAGGCCTACCAAATATACATAGATAAATGTTGGGAATAAACAGATTCTTTTAAAAGTACTTAAAATGTCCTTATGGCGGCGGCTTGCCCTTTCTTACTCTGGCGTCAAGTCTGAGGCAATGGCTTTCCAGACATTTACCTCAGAGTATTTTGTTCAAGTCAGACATAATTAACATAAAATCCGTGCTTGATTTACAGTGTTGGGAAGCCAAACAAAAAGCCTCGTCCCAACAAAGTGAAATAACACTTGGAAGTGTAAATTTTTGACCACAAAATAGCGGTCTAAAGTTGCCAAAATGTATTCTGGTAGCTAGGAGTGAAAAATAGGCTGCCTCTTTTCTGTTTTTATTTAACCTAATTTTTGCCTACTTATCAGCCAAAATTTGACCAAAAGATGGGAAAGCAAGGCCACAAAACGACAATGGCATAAAAAAAATTGGCAACAGCTAGAATGGCAATATCTAAATGCATGCTTTACGTATTAAAAGAAAAACCTAGCGACCCTTTTCTGGGGACGGGTCGAGTATTTTTAACCCCCTCCATCACACTTTGAGTCGCTTCTGGTTTCCACATTCGAAACAAAATGTTCTGACAAAAGGAACTTTTGAGAGGGGGGGGCGGATAATATGCTGACTGGAGGTCATGTATGGGAGTGGGGGTATGGTTACACAGTATGTATATTAAAAGGCTCTTTTTCTCATTTAAAGTACGTGTCTCAATCCCTTTCATAGGCCTACATCACCCTGGTATACTCCGGGTAATATATCTAATACGAAATCCAATGACATTAATGCTACCCTTTGGAGTTTTGAGTGAAACTTGTACTGAACTTTTTAAGGTATTTTTAAAAACTAAGAACACAAAAAATTGATGTCTGTCAGGAGTTCATGAATCAATAGCCTCCCTGGGTATCCATGCCTCTGCCGTTGGTGCACTGTTGTGACTCACCAGTGACCATGCCCCAAAGTTGCTACCGATGACAAGTATAGACTGGTAGAAACAAGAGCAAACATTAGGAAGTTGTGCCATACCATATAATAAAATCTTTTGTTCTAAACAACATATAACATGGTGTCGTTCCTCTTCAAATATGGAAATACAAAGTTATGTGTTCAAACCTTCATGGCTTCACCAGGCTCACTTAGTTGTGTTACTTTTACGTTATTTACATTTTTATAAAAGTTAAAGACTGAAGCGATACAGAAGTATAGAAAAGTACAAAATAGAAAAGTTTATGATAAGGTATATGATAAGTTACTGGAAACCCGTATGAGTAACGAGACGGTGGTTACCATTATCTGCCTGTCTGCTTAGGTAAAATTATGTGCTTGAAGGCAGAAACGAGTCAACTCAAACTAAATTTTCGTTAGGGGAGAGCAAACTTCTCAGTTGGCACTAGCGCTTGATAAACATCGAATTCCAGAGGTGCAGAGTAGCTTATATTATACACAGCATGTTCAAAGAGTGTTTTGATTCCTTTTATATTGAAAACTTGTAGGCTTGTAGCCTATGCTTACCAGGATATAACATATTCAAACCTTAAAAATTACTAAGATTGTGTCTGTGTAAGTGAAACGCTGTTCCTTAGACAACTACATGAAAGGTAAGACGTTGGCTAAATAAAGCTGGATTTCGGAATTGTTTTGAGAACATTAGCAGTATGTGCTTTTTAAGTAGGACTTCCACCAATCTAGAGAGTTTGGAGTGCAAAATTTTCTCCTTCTTTTCGTGACTCATGCAAACAAAAATACTAGAGTTTCAAAGACAATTTTCTTTTGGTTTCTTCCTGGAGCCTGCAATTTCTTGCATTCTACAGGGAAGTTAGAAGAACACATTTTCTCGCTATAACTAGGAATGAAATAGAGCAGCGATGCTTCAGCCTCTCAGTACTTAGTGGATTTTAAGGTGACAAAGTTTCCATATTGTTGCTGATGATATCTGATGAAGGCCTAAATACAGTCCTCTTGGGGTTTTGCATAAAAAGATTATCCGTCCATTGTTAACATCCTAATGCATTTAGTGCTCAAAAATGATCAAATGCATAGAGAATTAACAATTTTTTCAATTATACTGTAACACTAAGTGAGGTCACAACATCGTGTACCATACTGAAACTTAGTAAAGCAGAAATAACCAGCTGGATGGAGATCAGTGACATCTAATAAATCCAACAGTCCAATGACAGCTGTTTCCTTCTGCATTCCACATTATTTTTCTAAAATCATGTTCACTAAGGCTATTTTAACAGTCTCATTCAAATATTTTGGTATTTAACAACTTCTGAAGGAGTGAGAGCTATTTCTCTGCTGATATCCTGGGTGTCTGCATTGTTACACTGTATGACAAGTGTGTAGAAAAAAAACACCCATTCAATACAGCTCTGTTACAGATCCTCAAATGCACTTCAATCAACTCTGGAGGGTTTTTTTTTTCATCACAACTTAGGGTGCTTTTACACTTGATCCGGATCTGATCGCCCGATGTTATCAGCGTATCGAATAACGTGTATGGCTTGATCCTGGTGCATTTACACTTGTCTCGTACTCTGATCCTCTGTGCTTAAGCGGAAGTCGCTCCAAATGAATTACGAAATGCAGGCACACGCGCATGCGCACCAAAGTGAAGACAAAAAACATACCCTGTGCATGTACCATGCACACTGTACCTTGATCCGGCGAGCATTTACACTACAGATTTGATCGCCTGCCTGGGGTCTGATCCTTCCCCCACCCCTTACTAGGATCAAAATCGGGCGATCAGATCCGGATCTGATCTGCATTTACACTTCAAATTTGATATCTAGCAGCGAATCATACCCCGTGCAGGCGATCAGATTCGGATTAAGTGTAAAAGCACACTTTGAGACACTTTAATAATGCCTCCCAGACACATTTTGTGCATGCACTACACTGTAACTCCTTACATTGTAATAAGCTGGTAGAGCCAAGACACAAAACAAAGACTACTGAAGTCTTCTGTTGCTTGTATCCAACTCTCATGATAACTTCTTGGGAAATATCTGCTCACAGAGCCCTTTTTTTTATGGTCAGACTTAGCAAGAATATCTTAGAAAATATTCCAGAAAAACTAATTCGGTTTTGTACGTCATCTCAGTTCACTACATACACTCTAAAACATCCTGGTTAAATTTAACAGGATCGGGGGCAATAATTTTCCATACGTTTCCTGGTTAAAATAACTCGAGAATCCTGATCAAAATTGACATTTTCCTTGTTAAATTAACTACTGGTTAGAAATCCTGATAAGAATTTAACATTTTCCTGGTTAAATTTCTTTTTTCTTTTTAACCATGAAATGTATGGTTAATTATTGACCCCGTTCTGGTTAAATTAACCAGGATTTAACCAGGATGTTTTTAGAGTTTTTAGTTTTTAGAGAGACCTTCCGGCTGCAATTCAGACGTTCTAGCCACTTGATAATGCAGCTGGTTACTTTTAGCGATGAGATTAGCTTAGATTAAATGGAGCAGGGAGGTGTATCTTAATAACGCCTCCCTGAATGGAGTTTTACAGCTCGTTTCTAACCGATCGGTTAAAGTTGGGCCCATAATGAAAACTATTTGTCTTGATGGATAATACAGGCTTCGGTACGAAGATTGATGTCCTAACTTTGAAAACTTTACACCGACCTAAACCGTTTTTAGATTTGGCGCCTGTTTCGCTTCTTTTATGCACCTATCTTTGCAAAACCATCGAACTACATATTGGTGAACCCAAGCTTACTTGTATGTCAACAATTTTATCCGAGACACAGAATTGGAACAACACCTCCCTGATTGGAATACATGCTGCCCACCTGCCCCAAATTAATAGTTATGAATCCTTTCGCATTGCGTTCTATGCTGGTTCGAGAGTCTAGTAAGTAAATAAAATGCATATTACACTAAAAAACAGTTGTTTTTACTTTTCCGTTTAACTTTTTCATGTGAAAATACCGAATCAACTTCCTGGTGTCTTCGGTGCAAATGAAATTTAATCAATTCTCATAAAACTTGCCCCATGTGTCGTGCGACCAAATAGTTAATGCTCTTTAAAAGAAAAGTCGTTCAAACGAACAATCTTTCAAAAACCAGGAATTGATAATTGCTATAGATATAATACTTCATAAGTTAAGAATGGGATCGAAAACGGGTTTGGTAAAAATGAGACTGCACTCGAATTGAGTAAAGAAAGTAACATTATTTTAAAAAACACCCGTTTCATTACAAGATATTTGTTTTGCACTTTGAATTCTGCTGTTAAATGCCGGCTGACTAAGGACGAGATATGGTTATAGGCCTATTAGGTTTAAAATTTGTACAGTTGCATGTGTTGTACAAGCTGTATATCCAACACAATTACAACAGCTAAAAGCGTAATCTCCCAGCTCTTAAAATATTCTGGAATTGTTGCCTTAGGAAGCGGGCATTTTATGCTACATTGCCACATCGTTCCCTCACAATGGAGGTATGGGTTCGAAATCCAGGTCTTGCCACACCATAGACTTTAATGATGGAACCTTAGGTCGTTGGGTGATGTTCCGCAAAGACAATGGCGTATTTTGAGGGAAAACAATCCATCGATCCACAACTAGAGACAAGCCGTGGCTGCCACCAGATTAGACCAGAAATTTACAAGTTGAGGCGTAAAACAAATCAAAAGTATGCTGCATTGTCACTAAAAAGCACCATCTGAGTTTCATCTCCCCTTGTTATGTCCCCCTACAGGGGTAGCATATAACTGTTGTTTGTCCACCCCAAATGTTCAGGCTACATTCTGAAATTTGTGATTTGAACCTATAGACCGTTCAACTGATACCAAAACGTAAATCTGAATTAACCGCATTCGGGATACCCACGGACTTGTATACATGGACCGCCAGCGATTGGGACAAAAACGACGCACCAAGATGGCCGCCGTGAAGCTATAAATTTGACTCGACTCTGTTATATTTTAAACAAAAGTTAAGCTTGAATGAGGAACAATATCATATTCCTGCAATACGGGAAGTGGTTGTGACATTACCTTGCCATATTTAAAAATTATTTCAACTTTTTCGCAAAATCATCTATCTGACTTGAGCAAGTCCAAACTTTCACACAAAATCATAGCCACTGATCATAGCAGGTGCCCTTTTTCTCACACGTACGGTAGCGACAATCTACCGTGGAGTATCTTCTGTCCGTGTATAGGAATTCCGTGGGGATACCCCACTGTAAGCAATTTTTGAAGATTTCTCATCCCCCTGCCTACTTCTGGGATATAAATACCCTTCTAGGAACACATAAGTTCAGTGAGGTGCACATGTGCATTTACTTTTAAAATATAATATCGACCATTTTTCCTCGGTAACTTAGTCTGGGTACCTCTTGAGTGGGACTGGTTCAGTAATCTGTAAGAAAACAAAAAACAGATTTATACGACATGGACTCTCACATATATGAAATAGACAGAAAAGTTACACACGGATAAATGTAGTTGTCTATCGGACACAATAACAACAAAGTCAATGTTTGTACCCTAAATAAGTATTACATTCGTCCGCACAAAAGTGCGTTATCTCTTAGAGTGCACGTTCATTTTCAATCACGGCGTATTTTTTTTCTTTTTTTGGTAATTATTCTCAAGCGCTTTACAAAAGAAAGAAGGGTTGCTAGATTTGAGACATCTATTCTTCACCTCAGACAGCTCCAATTCTCCCATCCTACTTACTGACTTATTTCTAGACGATCTCACAACTGTCTCAATTTCATCCTAATTCAGATACAACCCTAGTTAGCTGCTTCATGGCCAACCTTGTGAGTATACAAGGCCCTACTGTGCAATCGGAACACTCTCGGCACGTGCTGTATCATAAATGTTAAAATGTTACAGTTTTTGAATTTGATGTCAATCAAAGAGCAAATTGAAAATTTCTGTTCGACTCCTGGTAAAATTGTAGGTTGGCGTGGCGAACAACTGCCGTTGCGAACCACGGAACAGCTGAATTTGAAGATTACATCATGTTTTTTTTTGGATATAATGTTATGACTTGATTTCTGCAAGGTCGTACAGGAATCGCAGAATGAATAATTTTTATTGTGACAGTCGATGGAGAAATAAGAAGTGGTGAGTTAGCCTATCTCTAGCACATTGGCATTTATCACTACAAATCAAGTTGAAGACCTTTTGCAACAGATTTTGAACGCTCAAACCTAGCTTCCACGTTGTACAATCACAAGTACATAATTACAATAACTAGTGTCGTAACTACACGGGTGCAGGGGACATAACCGCCACCCGGCTCAGAAAAGTGAAAATTCGGAAATTTGAATACCAGAATCCAAAATTTTCCCCAATACAAGCTCCACATTTTCCAAAATCTGTTAAAAAGTTTCGACGCAATTCGCGAGTCGAATATTACGTTCCCAGAGGAATGGTGTTCACACTTTAAATAAATTCGGAAAATTTAGGTGTTTGCGCCAATCCCCTGGAAAATGTCTAGCTACGCCACTGGCAATAACCAGATAATGCCTTAGACGTAAAACGAACGCACAGACGCCACCTTCAATGGTAATTGGCTGAACAAGTGTCAAATGTTTGAATATATCATACATGTGTAATTTTGAACACTTCCCTCATGTTTAACGTTTGACACTATTAATGTTAAATGTTAAACTCAATCAAATAATTGTTCAACTAAAATTCCAGTCACTTTGAAACTTGTCTTCTACCATTTAGTAACGCTACATCGATTTAAAATCTTTTTAATTGGGTGGGTTACACTACAGCAGTTTCTAATCCGAAATTCGATGCAAAGTTTCCTAAATCGGACAAATAATTTTTTAATCAGAATTTAGTTTGAGGCAGGGTCACGCTACTTCGATCTGTTTCGATAAACAATCTTGTTAAGATAACTGTTCTTGTATCATGTACCGTTATAACTTTTATCGCCAAACAGAATATTTCTTCGGAAAAAACAATTTTTGCATGAGCACGGGATGAACTCTTTCTGTCGATGTAAGTGAAGTCACGAAATAAGTTTCCATTTCATTGTCGTAGTCCTCTGACACAAGTTACATATATATTGATAATCACAGGTTGACAGCTTTTGGGTTTTTTTTTTCTTTCCGGGCTTTTCCGGGATTTTGAAATTGTTCTGTAATCCTATTCTATATCTCTGTTGTGTGACTGGCGCTTTATTCTGCGCTGCCGCACGCTTGTGTGGACTGACTATATGATTGAAACTTACTAATAGAGGGTGGAGGGACGAAAGAAAAAATTTGTATTCTAATTACCTGTTTCGAATCCTTTTCACCAAAACGGACGGTGAGAAAACAAGCGATGACACAGAGTGTTGCAAGAATTTGTAAAGTCAAGGTAATGCCGTTGAATACGTAACGGAACTTTTCAATATCATAGACTAAACAGTTTCCAGTTTTACCACATGATGATTGGAACAAAAGACAAGCTGTATCAATGGCAGCACCATAGTAAATCGGCCCCGGTATGAACCCTGTTAGAGAAAAGAAATTGTTTACATTTTGGAGTTCATTACATTGGCGTAGCTATAGAGAAGGGTATGGGAACAGGAGGCGATAGCCCCTGACTCTGAAAAATGAAAAATTAGGAAATTTGCCTTATGTGACACCAGATCAACAAGTTACACCGATCAGTCCGGTTTTCCCAATTTTCCTTTGATAAACTTTCGAATTATCTATATTTAAAGCCCCATATTTGAAATTAATTGTTTAAAAAGTACAATTTTCCGCGCAATCAAAGGCATTTGGATGCATCAGACGCGGTGATTTTCTTTAAATTTATTAATAACTGACGCACTTCGTCGTTCAAGAAGCATAATATATAATAACGCAGTGATGTAGCCATTGGGCATTGAGCAATTCTATTCACTGATACCAATTTTTCTAGCTTCTCAGACAATACAAAAATATTTCATCACAAAGATGACATATGTGACAACAGATTGCATATAAGTTTACACAATAGACGAATCCGGACAGCAAGTGATGGTCTTTTTTCAGTCAGCCATAAGTGGGGTCTATCACCTTTTAATTTTTTCAATTTCTTTGCTTACCTGTATTATGGATCGTTATATGTTAAATTAAATCTTGATTCCCTCAATTTCACTGAATGTGAGGGTTTGAAATTCTTGTAGACAGTAAATAAAGACAATTTAAGGCTGATGGACCCCAGTAATGGCTGCCTACAGTCACTAAACAAAAGCGCTGATCGGATTTGTCTATAAAGCAAATTTTCAAAGAGGAGACGGGAACCCTTATCCCTTACTTCCACTCGACTCAAGTTAGATCCTTCCACCAGGACGGCGCGATCACAGAACAAACTGCATGGTTGGGTAGTGGCGCTCATTCTATTTTATTTTCGATCAAACGGCACCTCTACTGGTAGCGGGCCACTAACTCCAATACTCATGTCCAGGAAAATGTTAACTGGCATACATACAAAGCGCCCATAAAAAATTTATGGGATGTTGCTTGTGACTGTGTTACTTACAAAATATGATCATTTTTGCATTTGGATTTTGTAGAAAATGAGTTGAAATACATACTGTGCAAAATTCAAGGCAATCTGACCAATTTTAGTGCAATTTTTTTATTGTATTACTCCGCTCTGTGAAATGCCGTTTTTGAGTAGCTATTATGGCGGGAAACACATCCCTATCATTCAAGGCTCCCAAGCTCAAAATTTCAATGGTCATGGTATGGAAATTTGAAAGTGCTATGAAAGTCGAGATTGTGGGCTTCGATCAGAGGGGTAGCATGTCCTGGTTGAAAACTTCTACTGGAGCTAGGGAGCACGGAAGTAGCCTAATTTAGTATGTAAGTCAATGGGACTTATAATTAGTGGCCCGCTACCTGCTATGTATTGAAAAGTCTGGTAAGTGCAATTTTCGAAGAGCGCCCCCTTTTCGTCTTTTTTTTGTTTGTCTGTTTATCTTTAGAATAAAAGTTTTGTTGCATACTTTGAAAGTTGATATAAGTTTTCATATCCACGGATAGTTCATTTACCCAAGTCTGATATATTTTGCTTTGACACGGAGATTTTGGATGGAATTTGGCATACAGAGGAAAAATTGTGATACCCTTAGCAAAGCTTTGAAGTGATAATAATTATGTTAAAAAATTGTCATTATTTATTATTTTTGAAAACCTTATAATTGCTTTAGTTTGTTAAATTTATTCCTATTTTGTATTTGGCTTGAGCACTAGCACTAGCACTGGGATGAGCTGTCTGGTTCCCAGACAGCTCATCCCAGTGCTAGTGAGCGTTATCAACAATAAACAAACATTTTGTGGCTGTAATCATGACAAAGGCTTAGCAAGCCGATTTAAATAAATGGTCGTATTGGAACTGTGGAACCTGGAACTGTGGAATAGCCTTTTGAGTTACAGGGTGGTGCATTGGAAACGTTAAAAAATTACTCACCAAATAGCTTTCCCGTTATATCAGATACTGAAATGGACATTGATCGATCAGACTTGCTCACTGATCTAAATAATAGAAAGAAATTATTACTCGCAAAGAAAAAGAAAATACGGAATAACTAAAAAAGTAATTGTATCTCATAAATTATAAAAACTGCGTTTCTTTCTCATAAAAAGCCTTTACTTAACTAAAATATTTCTTATATGTTTCAGTCCAGGGTAGCACACCTATGCAATAACGAAAGCTCAATTTTTCTCTTCATGTCAGAATACTCCACAATTAGCAGAAGTGAACAGCATAGGTTCTTGATGCTCAGGGACAAGAATGGATTGGAAGATCCCCTAATCATTGCCAGCAAAGTATCATTGTGGGCGCCGAACCTTCAGAGTGCCCCTACAAGTCTGGGTGCCCGGCGATTAGTACCGTCAGAGCCCTTAGGAGTTACGCAATTGAGAATGGTTAAAAGCGATAAGGAATGAACTCAAAATGGCTTCACTTAGCTGATACTATTTCAAAATAAGAACTTAACTTATGACAGAAAGTAACTGTCGTCACAATGTTTAGTAGATTATTTACCTCTGTTCTCAGTTAAAAAAAGTATAAAGACCGAAAAACAGGCTCTTTCAATTTTCTTTAATGTCTAAGATCGGGTGGGTAGTCAAACGAAGTTTTCTGTTTTATACGATCAAACTTCCCCTCCCTTTTCCATCACTGTTTCTTTTAAGACAGTTGCAAACAATTGCTATCTAGTTACAAAAATTCTTCATATTAATTCTTCTGTTAAAACTTATGGAGTAACACATAGTATTGAATATTTTCAATTATCCACACACCCCTTCCTCCCTCCTCTTCGTACAGTTGACGTTAGCAGCTCCAAATGTGCCCTCACGGAATAAGTCAGCCCTTTTCAAATCAAAGACTCGCGCTCAAAGACTGTTTAAATTAAACTAATCACACAAAAGCTTAAACTTAATGCACTATGGGCGAAAAGGGCTTCTCCGGACTTCCCCCTTACCCCATTCGAATTCCCTTGGCTGCGGACTGATAATTAGTATAGACAAATCCGATCAATACTTCTGTTTAGTGACTGTAGGTAGCCATTGGTGGGGTCCATCAGCCTTAAATGGTCTTCATTTATCGTCTACATAAACCCTCATATTCAGTAAAATTGAGAAAATCAAGATGTGTTTCATCGTACAACCATTCATGATACAGGTAAGCAAAGAAATTGAAAGATTAAAAGGTGATATACGCCA
This sequence comes from Holothuria scabra, assembly GCA_037179385.1. Taxonomy (NCBI): domain Eukaryota; kingdom Metazoa; phylum Echinodermata; class Holothuroidea; order Aspidochirotida; family Holothuriidae; genus Holothuria; species Holothuria scabra. The sequence continues at coordinate 28,576,150 of CM074180.1, read as the reverse complement.
GCTGTGGTCGACTGAAATCAGACCATCACTTGCTGTCCGGATACATTTTAGTAACTTACCTGATTTTAAGGAGGGTTGCTGGGTTGGCACACATCGGACCAAGAAAAAGAATAACGAAGTATGCAATGACGTAGGGAATGAACATATTGCACGGTTTTTCACATTCACCTTCTAGGGCGGAAACATCATCCCCAATATCTGAGTATCCGTCGTCATTTTTGTACCGAGCACGAATACATTTACAGTCCACGAATGCCTTTAAATGAAAAAAAAAAAGTAACGTAACATTATCTCATTACCTGATTACGAAAAGGGTTTAAGAATGAATGATCTTCTGTCCAAAGTTTTAGGTGATGATATGCAGTTTTGCCCGTCAGACTCCAACAGGATTTACTACTAAAAATAATACGCTGAATGCAATCACAATCGATATTTTTACTTTTGTTGATAACACTCTCACCTATTTATTGTGGATTTATGTGTAGAGTCTGGTCTGAAGTGGATGTAGTTTCCGCTGTTAATATTTGGAGATTAAACGTGATAGTTAAACACATTTTAAATCTTTGAACAGGTTGTAACTTGTTAATTTAATGCAACTTCAAGTTAAGTTTAAGTGGGGCTACATCGGTTACAATTATTTCATAACATAATGTTTTTAGTCCCCACCCAACTTGTTCCTAATGATGCAAGACACTGTCAAGCAGCTGGTCAGACGTTTAAAGAGCGTCAGGGAGATTTAAGCCGTCCAGAGGGTGAAATATCGTTATTTTAAAAACTTTTGCCCCCACTTTGTAAACACGTACAGATGAAAAACATACTGTGTCTAGACTAAATCCTAAACATGTCGCTCTTAAAAAAGTTTATCTGCTAAATATTTAGTGTTTAATAGCTAAACAGTTTTAGAATTTAAATGTATTTTCAAAAAGGGTTAAATAAGTGTTTAATCGCTAAACGCATTTTTGAGATTGTGGTGTGTACCATGGAGGTGTTATTAACACCTCTCTGGTGAGTGCCGTAGATGAAATGACGCCATAAACACTTAGCACTTGATCACTGACAGCAGTATTTGGGGGAAATAGTTCCAGACCCTCCACTGTATTTTATGCCATCACGATGCTTATCACAGGTATGGTTTTAATTGGAAGTTGTTATAATAGGTTATGCATTCCATCACCTTGATAAAAATCCACAGAGAGGGAAAACAATTACCCTGCTCTATGTATTAACCCTGAATCTCAGTAACAGTAACAACTTGCCATTCGTTACCTGCGAAAGACATTTGGTCACCTTTATATAAATTCATAAAACAGAATAATAATCATCCTATTCTACTGTGTTAATCCACAATCGAATCACCGTTACCGTCACACAGTAACGACTTGTCATCCGTTACCTTGACACTACGGAAGACAAGTGAAGAAGTTCAGCATGTTATAGATTACAGAAAGCGCACTGCGATTACTCTGTACTCCAATCAAACCATGATGAGGAGAGAGACCCAAACCAGTAAAGGGGTTACTTCAAGAACGTTTGATTGTAGAGGCATTGTACATTTAAAAGTCTTGTAACTTAAAAAGTAAGAGCAGTCATCTGAACTTAGAGAAGTGTAATAGGGGTGGTGATACGATATGAGGGAAAAGTCTAAGGATACAGAGAAAAATCCGCTTCTTTATGTGTTTTTTGCATTGCAAGGTTGGGTCATGGGTAGGGGGGAGTTCTAACCCCCAAACCCTCCCCGTGGCTACGCCACTGCTCCTCAGTAATGAAATATTTCTAGTATTAAACGCTTGGTTAACGTTGAATATGCAATACTGGAGTCTTGAAATATTTTGAAAGATACTTTGAAGAAACGTAAAAAGAACATTGTGAGAATTAGCTGTTGCTTCAAAATAATTTTGGGACGACCACTCTTGTAGCCTACACAAAAGAGCTCTCTTACGACATTTTTTACATCTTAGGGCTTCTCTACACAAAAATATCCATAATTTAAGCAACCCGATTGAATTGTACATTTCTAAAGATTACATATCAAGTTCAAGCTTACGCACTGTGTAATTACGCCCGTTGATTTCGACTTCTTTAGAACCAAAACAACCTGCGTGGCATGCACTCGAATAGGTGATATCATCTGCACCACAAATTGGACTGTACAAAACGGGACAATCACAGTCTTCATTGCAGGGAGAATCAACGCCATCGGGTTGCCTGAGGAGACACATCAGAAAATGTTGAGGAAAACGCCATTTTTTCTTTACAATGAAACGTAAGCGGAAGACACATAGACGTAAATACTTAAGTTCTTAGATGAAAAAGTTGAGTAACTATTGATTACGATGTGATGTGAGAAGATAACGTTGTCCCAGGAATCTTTCAAATTTATTTGCTGATCAAGAGGGCGGTGGGGAAATAAGGGGCTCTTGATTTTATTTCGTCCTCAACCTAGGGATTTATTAGCCTTTTACGTACAGTATACAGGTACATGATTCACTGCAATGTTGCTGTGAAACTGCATTGGCGCTGCTGCTATGTAATGTTACACCATATTTAACAGTTTAATATTTGGTGACAGCGACTCTGCGATGATGCTGTGAGAGTGCACTGTTGTGGCAATGTAACGTCACAGTGACAATGCATTGCTGCTGTGAAAATGCAGTGTTGCTGTGACAGTGTAATAATGTATTGTTGCCATGACAATGCTATGTGCGGTAACGGTAATGATCCAAAACTCTACTATTCGATACTTCCAAATGCATCTCATATCGCTCTTCAATATTGAACGAAGAATGCACGAGAATTATGTGCTGCGTAGTTTACAAACACCCATAACCGATCCTCATTAAAGGGGAAGTTAAAGAAAAAATGATTTTCATATGTGAAAGAGGAACCAAATAGAAACAGTTTGGTGAAATTTCCATTCAAATCGGACACATGTTTCTTGGGATATCAGTAAATGAAGTTACAAGATTTATATTCGAAAGTGAGCTTAAGGCAGCAGAGGTTGTATCACTTCCTCACATTGCAAAAGGAGACCGACTGTACGGTCCAGTGGTAAGAGCATCAGACTTGTAGTGGGGAGGTTGGGAATTCTAGTAATGCCGAAGACAAAACAACCATTGCTTCTCACAAGGTAATACCCAAGACTAAATTTATTTTTTCACAGTACCTTTTCGGCCTTTATAGGCTGTTGTGCTCACTCAGGGAGCCCATTTGGCGAAGTTACGTTTCGCCATTCAACTCTTCGCCAGAGTCGAGAGGCGACGTTACGTTTCGCTATTCAACTCTTCGCCAGACGCCAGAGTCAAGAGAACTTTGGGAGAAATAGGACAAACGTTTTTATGATCTGATTCTAACAAAACTGAGAACTTACCCCAAATCTGTGCGGGTGCCGTTAAGAGTCTCTAGTGGGTAATGAACTGTCAACCCGGCGATGTCTTTATTAGAACAACCAAATATTAATGTTAGAGGATCAACCATGGCCACAATGCAGCTGATGACGACAAAAATGGTAGCCAATTGAAGACGTGTACGCGCGAAGCGTTTAATGACGAAGCCGCCCACAATATTACCGATGACTCCCGCAGGTAATAGTATTGCACCTTTATATGTAACAAAAAGATAGTGACTTGTTAGAAGATATGGCGACTGGGATCATCATTGTCATTCCCTAAGCCTGTGCAGCACAATAGCGGTGGCCTAAACACAGGACAGGATGTAAACATGCGCCAGTACAAATATACATTATATTTCTATTAAAACAATACGATACATATCACTTTACAAGCACTGTGATGGCGCAATTAATGATTCTAGGTGGAATTTGTGGGGATCGTTTAACATTCGTTTTGTAGGCTTACATGCCAGCATATGCTACGTGAGGAGAAAATCATATCAGTTCATTTCAAGGAAGGGGGGGGGGGAGAGGGGTGGTGAAGGTGATCACAACCTTTTCCCCTTTTTCAAGATTGCAGTCTTATGCAAAGTTATAATGGAAGGGGCTACGTTCTTTTGTTTCAACCCACCCCGGGTAAATCCGGCCCTACCATATACACATTAACGTTACATTACAGTAGCAACTCAAAACCTACCCGTTTTAAGGCCAAAGCTAAATTGTGAGACATATTCTATCAAAATGAGTCAGTGTAAGGAGAGATTTCCTCTTGGAATCTTTTTCAAAATTTGAAAAATATTGCCTTCGTGTCTTCTGCAATATTTTGTGGAGAAACTGTTGGATCTGTGTCAGAAATCCTGATATTTCTTGATCACACAACATAGCTTTTATGCAGGTTTCCTTACTTCTCTACTTCACTACTACTTTGCATGCATAAAAATAACTGAAAAACAGCTGTATTGTTAGTGTAGTATGTTTTAGAAATTTTGAACCTCTTAAATAGAATGGCTTATGCATGTTGCCTTTTTATAAATTATTTAGAAACCCTTGTTTAATTTTTTTAATTGATTCAACCACTTGGATGGAATTTCATGGAGAAGATGAGTTTTCGATGATATTAACTAAAACACCGCCAAACTGCAAAATTCCATCTTATCAGGGGGTTGCTGACAGCCCCGTGATGTATACCATGTCATTTAAAGGCGATGTGACATGTCAGCAAAATTACCTGACTTCGCTTGGCAGTTATGGAATGAACTTTTCTAAGAAAAATCCGTGAGAATTATTTCAATATCTTTTACGGTTCTCCAGATATATCTCTTCAAAGTTTTGAATGTTTCTGAAGAAACTTAATGCTTCTGCAAAAAAATGATGATGTGGAGTGTTGCGTAGTGTTGATATTTCTTTCCGTTACCCTGCATTAATTATCTCTTAAATACTCATCAGATAGTATACGGTTTGGTAAGTGATACTGATGATTTTCAAGGACACCATTTAAGCTTCCAAAACAGAACCGTTAGAACAAACTAGTGTTACAACTGTTCATTAAAATGAAGATTGTAAAAACAAAGGATGACATTAGGCATATATGACATGTCCCTCTCATCATAACATCACAAGATTTGCATTATTCAGCTCATATTTATAAATGATTACAGATTAATTGCAAATCAGAAATCCTACTGTAAAATGGTCAGTTTTTGACGGATTTTGATGGAAATTGTGGCCATCTTCTTAGTTTTTATTGCTTTTTTGTCATGTCACACTACTTTTAAAGATATAAGCCTCTCACACCAAGCAGTTACAATTCTCCTACCCTACTTAATTAAGCCCCACTACAGTAACTGTCGAAAACTCATCCTCATCCGGACACAATCTCAGTTTATTGCTTCAGGGTGAGTATTATGTGGAATTAAAATATTCTCAGTACAGTGCAAGCTGAGTAATATGACTCGCGGTAATCTGCATTTTTTAACTTGCTGACAATCAAAGAGGTGTGCCAATTGAAAATTTCTGTAGACTACTACAAAAATTGTCGTTTGGGGTGAGAGTTGACTGTCTTCAAGTTTGGGAGTGCTTTTGGTTTTTAGTCAAAAAGGCTTTTTAAGCGTACTTTTATTAGATGTTTTACAAACTTCATTAATTGTACACGAGGTTGGTCACGTTTTGTCCTTCAGTGGACGTAATAGCTTCCTCGGGAAGCAGTTAAAATTCGGTTTCGCCGAAAAGCCCCTTGCCAGAGGGTCGGGAGGACTTAAGAAAAAGTGTAAATACCTATCAAAATGATTATTTACTGTCCTGATAAAAATAAATGAAATGAAATGAAATTACAGACCCGTAGCTAAGGGGGGGGGGGATCGGAGCGTTCGAACGACCCACCCCAACTTGAGGGAGGTTCATTTTTCCAGCCCTGTGTTTGAAGGGTCTGCTATGAAATATTTTTTATCTTGACATATACCAGATTATGTGTGATTTTTTTTCAAAAAATGGTGTACTGTGTGGAATTCCTTGGGAAAATGACTTCTGTTGTGTTCAAAAGTCCTCTCAAATGTTCCAGATTGCAGGATATCTGCAGATTTCAAACTTTTCCGGGGAAACATTCTCCCCGGACCTCTAGCTATTGCATGCTTACGGCACGCGTCGTATTTGGAGAAAGGTCCACATCTTGGAAAAAAGACCCACCCTCCGCATAAGTATTGGCCTGAATTAAGTCTTATAATTCATGTTTTTAGCAAGATAATATAAACAGAGGAAGGCGGCTCAATTCAATGGAACATTCGAATGATGAATTGATTAAGTCCTGCTGGACAGCTGAAGCCGTTGAGGGGATATATATGAGGGGCTCTTTTTTCTGAAGCGTAATCTTTTTTAACGCCCGTAACATTCGCATGCAGTCTTCAATGTGAATTCTACCCATGTCACTAGACTATGATATGTTATAATTTTCATTCATGCATTCAGGCTAATAATTGTTCTAACATATGTTGCAGGCCCGTAACTAGGAAAGAAGCTTCTGAAGAAGGCTACGAGGGTATGGCGAAACATAGCTTACTTACATACATTAACGCAATCATACTTTTTATTTTCTAAGGGGAGATAATTTTTCCGACAGAAGAGTTCCCATTCCTCCCCGTCTTGGATACAAGCCTGACTAAGTTCCACAGATTTTTATTTGAGATGTAATGTTCCACTTCACACAGTACCGCTGAGGAAATGAAGTTGTTAATTTCAACAACAACTTGATAGTACGATTGTATACATATATGTATTAATTTTAAGCGCACACTGCTTTATACACAACAGCAGTATCACTCCTTACCCTAACTTTACCACACCCCAGACCTTGCAGTCGGAAGGTCTGGGGTTTGACTCCTTACCGGGTCAAACTGAAGACAAGTATATGACCTACTACCATCGATCTGTTTGGTGTTCAGCATAAGCAATGTAATCAGAAAAGCAAGTCGGTGAACCACAACTGGAAAAGAGGCGCCAGACTTAAAGGGTAAATCCTCTCACCCCAAACTACACTTCTTGTATAGAATAACAGATACTCTCAATTGGCTCAGCTTTTTAGATGACTGCTAATTCAAACATGATGCATAGTACCAAAGCTTATATTACACAGCATGAATTGTACTGATAGTGTTTTGATTATACACATTGAGCTTTCCTACACTCACCCTGAAGCAATATAACCCGAGATGGTCTGAATAAGCGGGGAATTTCAGAAAATTGTGGGAGGAGCTTAACTAAGAAATTTAGGAGAATTGGTGCTGTTTGAGGTGAGAGAACTGGGCCTTTAAACCAAATTGCCAGAAACTGAGCCGTAAAATCTCATCTTAAATCTAAATCCTTACCAAATAATACGGATGCATATTGTGGCCGTATTCCAAACTGAAACTGGATGTACTTGGCTCCGAACAAAGGAAAAGAAGAGATGAAACCAGACAGGAAAATGAAACATAGAATCAGGAAGAAAACCACTGGATTGGTGACCACTCGCCATACTGACTTCAGCAAACCTGTCGAGTACAACGTAAAAAGATTGGTGCAAAATATTAAAGACATATATTCATCACTCCAGACAATAAGCCAGTTCGGTAATTCGCTTTGATGGCTTTGCTCACGGGGACATCTTCCAAATCGTCGGGATAAACAAACCAGTCCCGCACCTACAACACGTATTCTAAAATTAGAGTTTGCATGAAGATTTGGTGAAATCATTCTTTCTTAATCCATCCATAACATAAGGAGGGATCTCAAGTGCGGTTTTGTGCAGTGGATTGTGTCTAAATTGTCTTTTTGATGTCAAAAATGCATTTTAATCTGCCGTTAAGTAGCACAGAGAGCCCTATTTTCGTTCGAGTTGGCTAGACACTTAGTGTTGTGTGCACGTACTGACGAAAACAAGAAAACTCTATACACTACGTGTTGAGCTCCGTTTGTATATCCCATGTTGCGCCCCACAATTCCATGCGGCAACGGATTACCGAAATCGCTTATTCCGATTCTTCCAGTCACCTTGCCTCTAGTCCCTCCCACAGCTATCTAAAACTCAGACTAACCTATCCTTATTGAAGCACAATACTGGTTTATTCCTTCAGGGAGTACCCTTCATTCCCTGGTGCATGTGTGGTGTGCACAATAGCATTAATGTGTAACTGAAACACTCTTGGTGCATGCTGTGTATTAGCTACGGTAGTCTGAACTTATAAAATTTTACGTTGATTGAGGATTTTGGTAGACTCCGAGTAAAATTGCAGTCTGAGGTGACGAATGACTGGCTTTAAGGGAAAAAAATTGACATAAGTGATAGATTAAGCTATACTTTATAAGTTTTTATTGGGTATTTGACCTACATCATTTGGAAGCTTTGGCTTTGGCGGACATAGTCGAAAGACCGGGGATGAACTTCATGTGTAGGTTATTTTCCTTTAAGACTTCCCCATATATTTAATTTCCATGATTTTCCCTCACGGTCTCTTTAGAAGTCGGAAACTGACGCCATTCCACCACCACTAGACGACAAAAATGAGCAAATTAATCCTTTTAAATATATGGTACACGCAGGACCAACCACGTTCTCATGTGGTATAAATTTTGAGGAATAGATTTGGGGGATTGTATTACAAAAGTTGAAAAAGAAGTCAATGTTAAGTTCCATGTGATGGGTAGAAGTTACACTTCTACCTATCATACTTCTTTCAGTGTAAATGTGACCGTTTGTGACCTGCACAGACTGACAGAATCCTTTTCGCCAGCCAAGACTTTCTCCATAAATCAAGTTTTCAATTAAGTTACATCATGAAGCTATGTCTAATGTTTGATTCGTTATATAGACAGATAGAGTTGAACGTTCATAAGAAACCTCAAATTTTTATGATCACAGAATCAAGTTAGGCAATACGTTAAGAACGTGATCTCTAGTAATATAAATGAGACATCGTCAGCGTCTATTCAGCTGTAAATAGACGAACTCGATCTGATCATATGGTATAAATCAAAGACATATTTAGCTGTTTAAGGAAGATCGGTTGTTATAGTTTAGAAACGAAACCTAAGGTTATCGAAAACACGACTAATGTTTGAAAAGTTACACGAGAAAGATATGTCAGAGAAATTTTACGGGGAAAGATAAGCATACACATACATCGTCTGCTGCGTAACGAACAAATGCATTTAATTTGAGTGAACTGAATTCCTCAGGCTGTAACCAATACGATGTGCAGTGATTTCTGTGACATATCATACCGTCATAACCCAACCCCTAGTTCAGTGTTGTAGAAAATAGAACCATTTTGTTGATAAACATGGGATAATTCGATCATTTCTTGATAAAAAATATCACTTACAGAAAAACAAGTCGTTTGGAGGATTATTACGAAATAGTTTTCTAATGACAGGATGCCGGCTCCTGATATAGTATGTATATGCTACAGTTATAAAGTAAGAATAAGACCTTGGTTTGTTTAGGCCTATTCGAGTAGGGAAAGAAAATCAATCTCTGTAAGATTAAATCCTTGAATAAATTTTGGCAAGGTAAGAACTTTTAAGACAAATACTGACTAAAATTGGTTATTAAAAATACATGCACTATTTAAAGTCGCCAATTTTTCTATTTTGCTAAAGGCACCGGGTGGATGTTTATATGCTGATAACCAGCTAGAGCATATATTCAAAGGTTACAGATTATATATACAGTTGAAAAAATACATCATTGTTAGTTTTTCCCATTCCGAAATGTGGTATTTTACCTTTCATAAAGCCCATAATTCCATTCTCCTCTTGTTGTATGTGGAGTTCATCGGTTGCAGTTGCCAAATATTCGTTCTCTTCGTCTTCATCTTCACTCTGCCCTTTCTTTTTCCTTTCTGGTAAATATTTTGGGAAGAAAAAGAGGGGAATCGCCAGGAAAAGTTGAATGACGCCAAGGATGAGAAATCCCAGCCACCAGGCTCCAATCCATCTGGGATCGTAGCTATCTTTGACAGAATTGACGTAATCCGCATTACCGATGTAGGCTGGTATTGACAGACAGATGGTGGACAAAGCGAACCCAGTTGCTCCACCAACGGCAAATGTAGAGAAATAGAAACCTGTTGGGAGGGAGAGGAGAGGTTAAATTAATTTCAATATTTCACTTTATTCACCTGAAACAATGAAAGGCGTATCCAGGAAGTTTAAAAAGAGGGCAGACGTTTTGTTTGACCACTGCCCTTAGGAGAAGAGGTCTTTAGGAACATGGCACATGGAACTAACCCTTACTGTCACCCACACCGTCACTCGCCCCTTTCGACATGCCGTCTTGGTGCCTATGATCAACAATGTCAGTATACTCGCATAGTCTGCTAATCTATCTGTCTCACGGTCAACTGTCTCTTGGGGATGAAGGTATAACATTCAGACTAAACTTGAAAGTCGGATTTATTTGATTCATGCAAGCTTACCTTACAACTCATGTTAAGATGCACAGTTACATCAAGTCAAGCGCATCCAAATTGTACGACTTACAGTTTTCACACGGGTAACAAGAAGAACTAGCTATTTAGTAACGCAAAATAGTTTTATTTGTTAGCACAAAACCCAAAGAAGTGTTTGAGTTCAAAGAACGAATCCCATCAACTGTGAAATTGACAAGTGGAAGTCAATGAATGGTAGAAAACACCAGGTACGCAGGTGACAAATAAACAAGTGTAACTGCAATGAGACCATGCATACAGATATAAATCGTCTCTTTGACTTAATATTTGAAAAACAACCTCTTTGCTTAGACCTGTACTTAATTTTACCAGATACTTATTCAAAAACTTTAGAAACTTTAAATTTGTGTTTCAAAGGGACTTGAGGGCTGCAGAAGTTATATCAGTTTCTCACATTAACAAGAAATGCTTGTTGTTCACTTTTTCCAGTCTGTTGTGTTGACCTTGAAGTTAATAGAGATAGGTCCAAAAGACCCCTCTGTGGGGATATCGGAATTAACTGAAAGTCACCAGATCACCATAATGCTCAGAATAAGTACCTCCTAACATATCAAAACTTAATTTGACCTTGAACCCTTCCTTTAAATGGAAGCTCCTTCCCTTGTGTGTGAAGCTCTTTTCAAACAAATGAGAAGGGAAACTATTTAGTGACATACGGCTGAAAAAGCCTTGGGACCAAAAGATCGGGAAGTTAAGGCATTAAAAATCCAACAAACCAAACCAAACCTTTGGAAATATTTTGAGCCTTTGAGGGTGCATAGATATTACTTAATGCTACATGTTGTCATACGTTGTGGTTCTGCCGAAATATAAAAAAGTAATAAATTCCCTGGAAAATGTATGAACATTTTCATAACAAATAATAGGCTTTTGTCCTTGAAAGTTGGGTGAAAGCTTTTCTTTTCACCCGAGGCAGTTCCAATTCTACTTATTTAAGCCCCTCCCACAACTGTGTAAAACTCATGATCCTCATCCAGACACAATCTCAGTTCATCGCTTCAGGGAATATATATACAAGACCCAATGTGAAATGAGAACACTCTCAGCAAAGCACATGTTGTATTATTTGAGCTTAAAGGCATATTTTCACCATCCCAAACAGTTCCAATTCTCCCAACCTAAGCTTACTTCTAGCCCCTCCCGCATTTATCTAAAACTCATCTTTATCCAGACACAATCCTAGTTTATTGATTCATGGCTTGTCTCAGTGGGCATACAAGTCCATAATGTGTAATCAAGACACGCTCAGTGCCCATGCTGTGTAATTTAGCTATGATGCATTGTTTGAATTTGATGCCAATCAAAGAGCTGTACCAATTGAGACTTTTGATGTACGCATACTGAAACTGTAGTTTGGGGTGACGAATGACTGCCTTTAAGTACTATCCACCTTTTCATTTACTATCAATCAAAGATCTGTGCCGATTAAGAATTTCTGTAGACCATTAAAATTTGTAGTGTGGGATGAGAGTTAACAGTCGTAAGCGTCCCTCACACAAGCGCATGTACTTTTTAACAATTTGCATTTAGTTCCTAGAGGCCCGGACATTTTGCCCCACGTATATATACAACCTAAGTCAACATAAAATCATTGGAATGCTTGAGAGCGAAGTGTGTATAAAGTGTAAGGAAGATCCCACAATTGTGACAGGTTTGTCATCATCCTATCCTCATACAAAGATAAAAAGTATTTTTACGAATATCAACATAGTTTAGTGTATACCTCGAAACCTAACCTCCCAAGGGAGAGAACACCGGCGATATCGTCTAGAATCCCATCCAGGCCCCTTAGATGAAGTCAGGTTCATAAGTTATTGCATATACGTGACGTGATAAAACAAAGGAAAAGCGGGGACATCAAATTCTATTGCTCGCTTCAGGTTTAATTGAAAACATGTTCATTCATATTGGGTAAGGTGGTAATAATCCTCGATTTCTTTTGGTCCATAGGGCAGTAGAAGTCAGGTGACAGAGTATTTTCCCGGCATAAACTCACTCTTCGGCTGTTCCATTCTAGTCAGGGTTGCATTATTTTCATGTGGTTATTAACAAACGTCATTGAATTCCCTCAGTCTCAAAGCAACATATTATTGTGTATGAGTATACAAGGTTTAACGATTACGGTCGTATACATTAGAACAAGATTGCTCTATCAGGAGTTTATGCATCGCTTGATGCACTGGGAGTGCGCCCTCGTTCGTGCATCACTTTCAATGACCCACCGATCGTGCATCATCCTCCACTAATACACATTCCATCGTTGTTTAACCTCTAAATGACATTAAAGCTTCTGCAAATGTCTTTCTATTTGATTTGTTGAATTTTTGTTGTTTTATATCTCAGGCTTAAAACATTCTGGTTTACTCTCAGATCTCTCCCCTCATTTATGAGGCTCTGGATTGTGAACTCTATTGCTAATTGGAAAACTTGGCGGTTCAACTGCATCCAACCTACCCTAACCAACCATTGCTAATGCGAAGCATCGTTAACAACAGCAGTAGGTTCCATTTCCCATTTTTGAGTCTTTGGTATGACTTCATGTGGGGGGTCCAACCTGAATCTCCCGGGTGAGAGTTGTATGTTTTCTTGAAATACATGCAGAACTGTAGAATCTTCTTACCGTTAGTTTTCACGGAAACTTAAGTTTTCTTCTTTCACGCAACAGTACTTCTGAGAATTGCCAAATTAGAAGAAATCCCCAGTGTATGCTACGTTATTTGTCGATTTTGTTTTATTTGCTGTTTTGTGACTTATTTATTATTGCGTAATGAGCCGAATGAATTTGACGTCAAAGTTCCATAAAAATCGAAATGCTCAGTGGTGCTCAAAGGAAACACACTTAGGCTATAAAACTTTGTAAAATCTAACAGGGCAACACGTCCTCTAAAAAAGAACAGTTTTTAACTTTAAGAGTGACGTCTATTCATGATGGTCTAAAACTTTTTATGTAGTTGTAAAACTTTCTTCGTATTGTTGATGTCATCAAAAAAGAAAAAAAAAATGATGAAAGAAAAAGAAGAAGAAGAAGAAGAAGAAGAAGAAGAAGAAGAAGAAGAAGAAGAAAAAAACAGCCACTCATTCTGTACAGTCGTTGTTCAAAAGATACAATTATTTGTTGCCAAAACTTGATACAAATTGATTCAGGTTGTAGATGTCTTAGCCTAATTGACGTACTGGTTGCGTATGATCTCAGCAGAATGACATCATATTACTTACCCATGTAGACAGCGAGTGTTTTCTTATTCACTCCGTCATCCAAGTAAGTAAGAAACAGCGGATATATACAGCTGTAGCAACTAGAGAGAGCTTGTCCAATGTATAACCAAACCGCTTGATTGAGCAATGAGCCAGATTCTTCTGCTTCGCTCTGTGAGCATCCTTTTGTTGCATTCGAAGACTGGCAGTACCCTAGGACGTAGTTCTCTTCCGATTTTTCGATATCTTTTCCGAGAGCGGTCGGTATACTGTATACTAAATGAGGAATTATGTGACAAAGGGAACCTAGAGCCACGGTAATATTGAGAAAGCCAATTATTCTCGGTCTGTGTCTCGATTTACCGTAGTGAGTCACAAATAAGAGGATAATAAGGCCGATGACGTCATTCACGGCTACAATAGTCCCTGATTGAGAACTTTTAAGTTGAAAGCGTTTTTCGATGGTACTTATGCATGCTCCAAAATAGGCCATTGCTGCCACGCCGAGAGCTGCCTCGACCATTGATATAGCTGCGAAGAATACTGGGCTATGAAAAATGCCCTTGCGAGGGGATGTTGTGACTTCATAACCTTCCTGTGAGCCAACGGGTTTGTAAATGGTATTATTTGATTTAGACATCTTGTCCGGATGATACTGACGAATAAAAGAAGAGATATATATATTCAAATGATGAATCATTGAATGCATTTGACGCGACACTTCGATCATAGTTGTCCCAATTCATGTTGAGTCAAATATATGTAGGGAGACATAGTTTGGGGACTCTAGAGAGGGCGCATTTCTGTTTTAAGGTGACACCCGGTAAACCCGAATTAACCAGTTAGTAACCAACCTTTCTGTCCACCATTTCTGATCAGGGGCCGCAGCGAAATTATTCATTCTCTTTTTTGGAAGGGGGGGAGGGGCAATGAAGGATTTTCGTCGGCCTGGTGGATGGGTTTATTTTGCTTCTGTTTTTTTTTTCAAACAACCTTACATCAAAATAGTGTATCATTTAGAATTTGACCCAATTAGTTCTGAAGGTCAAGTTGCTGAGATTTAGATGAGTACTACTTTTTGGTCTTTAGGGCGAGATCTCCTCATCGGTGATGCCCCTTTGTGGCCTTTCTTATTGCTACATGTATTAAATTGGGCAACGTGTTGAAATTGCGGTTTGAAAACAAGCTACAAACTGCTCATAAAAAGTCCCGACGAACGAAAAGATCAGGGAACAGATTCCCCTGCTTAGATTAAGGTCTTTGTATTAATTACCCTGCATCGTCCGTTGCACGGTAACCTTGACTTTGACATTGATATTGGTATAGTATAAAATTCATGGGAGTTACGTTGTACGGTTCCAGCTTGCGTGGCCAGCACGTTGAGTTGTGGCGATGACCAATTGCGGCCTGGGGGAGGAGGTCTAAGAGTCCCATTGCCTTTGAATTTTTTGTATATTTAGGTTCAAACATTCAGCATCATTTTAATTTGATTTGCCTTTGTTCCATTGCGAAATATGTTTTCAAAATTCGACTGGGACGTAACCCTTACCCCTTTGGGACCATACAGGTGTCAATAGTGGTTCCTTTGTTCATATTTTATCAGAGAGTCGCCCAGCCAGAAAGAATCTTTCTGCTCTGAAACTTCTCCACCTTCTCGACTGTCATATCATATTTGTTTAACTATAAACTGTAAATATCACTTGTAATGTAAAGTTATAAAACCAAATATCTAAGTTACATCAATTCTGTGGACGAATGCGATTAGTCAAGCGATGGTCTGATGATGTAGGCCGTAACTGGGGTCCGCCAGCTTTAATATTTCCAAATCTTTGCTTAAATGTATCATGGATGATTGCACACTAAAATACTTCTTGATTCCATTAATTTCACTAAATTTGAGGGTTTAGCATTGCATGTAGACAAAAAAATTAAAACGATATGAGTTTGAAGGACCCCATTAATGACCGACTTCACCAACTGTTCGGATTCGTCTAAAAATACATGTCAAATGGAAGCACGGTTATATGTACAATCGGGTTTTACCTTTTTAAAGGCGTGTTAGTAGGATGGAGTGAGTCGTTTTTTTCTATTTCTTTTTTAAACTATAAAATTTTTGTTTCTATTGTCATGTAGTATGGTGCACTCTCCATGACCTTTACCAGACGCCATCTTGTTGTTTACGAGCAACGCTCCCTTCCCTTTGTTCTAGATTTCCAGGGCCCTTCCTGTTTCCCGTCACGTGTTACCAGTGGACGTGACATATCACATTACCGTAGCTTCACGTGCACGCTGTAACCCATATTTTCGAGGTGTGGCCAATTTCCCCCTTTGTAGCCTCCTCATTGGTCATTTATATCATAATAATTATTTATATGGGTGCGTCATAACTTTTGACCAATCAGGGGACTGCATGTGTTCAGAGCTCGCACGATTCACAAGACCGAGCCTGCGAGCTGGACACTCGTGCCGTAGACGCAGAGGGATACACATATCTTAGGAATCGTATTAGGCTGGCAGAATAATTAATTCAACTTAATCATCTTTTGTGGAACTAAAATCATCAAATAAATATTTTAAAATCAACTGAACTCTCCTATCTTTTTTCCGCCTGGAACTCGATCCCGTACCACTCAATATCCAACACTATTTCCAATGAGTTACACCAGGGAGCTGTTACGCGCAGAAGCTTACGCTTCTGGTATATAAACTTTTTGAAAATTGCCACTGACGGACTGAAATGTGCACATGTTATTCCTGAAAGGTCGCGTAACAAGTTACATGCTGATTGTAACAAAACTGATTGAAGGTAAACTTTCGTCAACATCTTCATATGACTTGATTCTTCTTTTACGTCATTATAATAGAAATTGTTCCACACCCCCAGACCGATTATGTTAATTTCTCTGAAATCCGATTATCCTTCATTTTACTTCCATTTCATTTTTAACATTTTTTTGTTCTTGCCCGTTGAACGTATAGTAGAAGATTGAACAATGATTTTCTAACAATGAGTAGACTATAAGCTATTAATGGAAGAAAGGGAACGGAGAAAGTTTGCACAACCTAAATCAAAACTTTCAACATGTGTATAAATTTATACTGCAACAAACACTCACGAAATAGAACACAAAAGAACATTATTTGATCTCCTTAAATAGCATAGGTTATGTTTTGTTTTGCTTTGTTTTTTTTTTTGTTTGTTTTTTGTTTTTGTTTTTTTGCAGCTCCCTGGTTTGTCAGCTTATAAAGTTTGTTGAATTCATCCTTTTTTTCAATTTACAACCACAGCAATTTACACCCTTAATTGGGATACAGTTTAAGATGATAAAATTTAGCATTTGTAATAGCAGGCTGGGTCAAAAGACCATTTCAGCTAAAATGTGTTCAATCACACAACTCTGTTTTGGCGATCTCACTGAACTCTTTAAAGCATTTTCACCATTTCAAGAATAACCCAGTGTCAAATTTATTTTTTTTATGTTAAGAGGGAATGTATTCTAAGCAACTTCTAAGTTGTAAGTACTCTAAGTTAACTTTTTATTCAAATCCCACCTTCGGTCCTCGAGATATAAACAATTGAACGTGGCAAATTTTCTAAATGGAATTAACTTCAAAGAAAGCAGGCGTAATGTAATAGATTCAAATTGATGCCCAATGTTATGCTTTATAATTTATCACCAGTTTTATACAACTAAATTCTGATATATTTATACCATAGGTGCATCCTGAGAAATGATATTTATTCCTTAGGTGCAAGATAGCAGCCCTAATCAATTCAAGGTCAAACTTTACGACGAAAAGTAAGGAAAACAAAACATTGACCAATCCTTTACATCACACCTGCTTGCTAACGTAGCCCCTCAACTTGAATTATAGTAGACTGTCCTGTTTCATGATTGGCTCTTGAGAATCATGTGACAACATTGTTTCTCCTCAGTATGATAGTGAAATGCTAGGAGTAACTGCTGTGGTTACCTTGAATATGCATTATTAAAGTCTTACAATATTATGGAAGATACTTTGAAAGAAATGTGATCTGTTGCTTTTAGATAAGCTTGAAGCAGACGTTCGTCAATCTAAATTGCAGTTTTGATAGTCTGGTAGCTTAATTCTCAATTGGTACTGCTCTTATTTAGTTGACATCAAATTCAACTTGAAGATGGAGAACAGCTCTTGGTACAAAATACGTACATACGCTGTATGTGAAGTTGGTTTTTGAGGGAGATCTTAGCTAATTTCATAGATTGCTTAACATTAACTAGTGAAACTAAAACGCGACTGTGCAGCTTTGTCGCATAAAGGAAACAAATATTTACCAACCGGGATTTTTTGATAATTACTGATTACAGTTTACCGCGAAAGGGTACCTCATAGAAATATGTAAACATAGACCCTGTACCAACGATCTAAGTCTCGAAGTATAATGTTATAAAATATGATGATACTGTACTTTACCAATTGCTTACAGTTGTGCTTGGTAACCAAGATTTATTGGAATAACTGGACGGCGAACACTTGACAAAGCACGTGCTGATATTTCAAACAAGTTCCAAGTCTAAAGCGAACCGTAAATTATGATGCACATGTGTAGTATGGTCGTCTTCGTTCCATCTTACTTAACGTATTCTACGGCTTACTGTTTGGGTACAGTCGAAAGGTGTAGTTGTGTAACTTTTCCAGCAGCGAAGAAGTACAGACCAGCTGATTGCTTTAACACAAAGAATAGCGTGCAGGGATTGGAACAAACAGTACAAAGTTCACAATAGTCCAGCATCTGCACGACAATCTGCGCATCTGCAGGAAATAGTCTTTTACCCCGTCGTCTTTCTTTTTATTCAAAGTCATCAAGGCTCGACTGTTTTGCGGCACCGCATTGTAGTTGTTATCACGCCAATTCTCGAAAGAAATTATTTTGTCCCCAAAACAGTAGATTAGGCTGACCCAAGTGTTTGTTGTAGGTCAATACAAACATTGAAATTATATCGACAAAAATATCACCTTACCTTCTTCGCCGTTGTGACAGGTGAACAGGTCTTCTGATCTACTGTGCTCATGCAGTCTTCCTTCATGCGGTAGGGAACATTTTCATGTAAGATATTTGACCTTTGTTGACCTGCAGCTATCCAGATTTCTTTTGTAACTACGATATGTTTATTTCAATAGTTTTCAACTACGTCAGACACAATTTGCATTTCCACATTAATGTTTGTTGAAAGCCACCAGGTGGCTGGTGAGGTACGGTAGGCAAGTTACACCGGGTACCGTCACGGTCTGAGGCTAACGTTTTCATTTCATTCCCTGAATGGCGTCCATAAATTATGCGTCAGCCTCTATGTGTCATCATGACTTCCGTTGGAAACTTCGTGGAACTACAAACGATCAGGCAGTCAATTCACAACCCGAACTACGATTTTTGTAGTTAGTCTAGAGCAACTCTAAATTGGCCGCACAGTTCCTTGATTGAAAGAAAATTTAAAAAAAGTAGACTATTATAGCTTTTATTTCCCAGCATGTACTGAGAGTGTTCTGATTGCAAACTGGGTCTCGTGTACTCACCATGAAAATGTAAACTAAGATTGTGTCTGGATTACGATGAGGTTTAGTAGACAGTTGTGGGAGGGGCTTAAGTACCGGTAAGTAGGTTAGAGAATTGAAACTGTCTGTGTGAGATATTTTGGCCTTCAATGCCTAACTGGTTTATCACCATTACATCAAATTTAAAAGCTACCGATAGAGTGCCCAGAAGTTGGTCAACTTAAAGATAAACTGATCTCGTAACCGTTTGACCAGTCGTTAACTAAAAACATTGATAAGTTCCAAACTGTTAACGGTTAAGCTAGCAATTTCGCAAGAGTAGGCATACACAACAACAAATATACGCATAGGCCTACGACTCCGACTCATATCCGCTTAAAGGGATTGGTCGGATAGGAATACTATAAAGTCGAAAGTACCCAAGAAAGTTACGAGTGTGCGCAAAGCGCACCGAAACACTCTTGTTTTTTAAGACAATTCCGCGGTAAATGCAGAGGTTAATAAATTGCCTTCTCAGTTGTTTCAATGCAAACCATTGCTAGAGGTTAAGTTGGTGAGGGGTGATGGGGAGTAAAAGAAATGGACTCGGGGAGCCGTTTTAGAAGCTCTGTTACTGATTATATATAGCAAATTAAACATGTCCTACGTTTGAATTGTCAGTAACACATCTGCGCATTAGCGCCGCCCTGGAAGACAAATGGGAAAGCGCATACTTAATAGCGAAAAATTTGAGTTCAATCTGTAAGTAAATCTTCTGACAAGTGAGAATTGCCATCACGAAGTACATTAAATGATCTGGGTCCGAAACCGGGTGCTAAAGGTTTCGGATGCTTGCTGCCGATATGATTACTTGAATAAAAAAGTGCACCAAAAATATTGCGTACAAAAGAGCTCTTACATATCAAACCATTCCGAGTCCAAACCATTCCGAGTCCTAATTTAATAGCTTCATCACCTTCGAAACAACCAGCCTGAATAACCTCTCATTTTGTGTCAAAAACACCACATTAGAGTATTTATGTTGTTAACGACGCCCTCCTCCAAAAAACTGATTCCCACATAGCACCATAAAAGTATTATCTTTCGGCGCAAGCTTTATAAAAAAATCCTACTTTGTCATATTTACCACGGAGTCACACATATTTTGGAAATCGATGTGATGAAATTTTCTTTAAAAATTCTGAGGAGGTGGAGGGGATGCCGCCTGGTATTGTCATCCCCTGGAAGAAAACTTCGCTGAATTTAGAGCAAAATATTCATTCCAGAACAAAACTTGGAATATTGTTTTGAAGTGAGTACTGAGGAATCTGTCAGGAAAAAGGTTTCTGCTCTTTGTGAAATATCTTCCCAAAACAACATTGCAGATCAGGAATATTTCCACCACAAGCTCCATGGAGTGAATGCCATGCTGAAAAATCCCAGAGAAGACAAGTCAAGTCTTCAAGTCTTTCTTGGGGAATCGATTCTTCGCTTTCTGTCTCAGGGTTGGTGAAAAATAGTATCTGCTTCACTTTTGCATAGCTTCTGATGTATGTTTAAATGGTTGAATACCGCTATCATAGTGATATATGCATAACATCCCAAGGGTTCTCCTTACTTGCTTTACCAGACCTGTACGATTTTTGCTTATTCTCCGTTTGCTTTCTTCTTTCAATTTTAAAAGAAAGAAACAACATTGAATCATTGAACTCACACTGTCAGCAATTTTGTCAATCATGCTGTACATATGGAAACTTACAAACGTGGCACCAGTAGGAAATGAGATTTGGCCAAGTTTTATCAGGTGACCGCCGTACAAAACCAGCCAAGGAACGTTCGCTACGGGTGTTGCTATGATTACGGTTCCCACACCCGTCTTCTCGGGACAAGGTTTTTGTGGACTAAAGAAATGAGGTGATGTTTACCAAAACCGCAAAACGGACAGACATGAGCGACTATGTAGCTCATATTGATGATCTCTATGTATCACAAATTCACCACGACTAACTTCCTGCTAGCGTCACTGACGTAAGCATGAGGGGCCACGGGGGTCATCACCCCAAACTCGAATTCTGAAAAATATTGTTGTGTCTTCAAATGACGCTAAATGTTACAACAGATCGCGTCCTGCAAATTTCCGATTTTGACATTTCCAAAGCTCTGAAAATTTTACCAAACTGATTTATGAGCAAGCACTACCGTTCTGAAGGAGAAAGTGCACATTGAGGTGCTCGAAGAGCCCTAAAATTTCTCATTTTTGAAACAAGTTATTACAAATATGGGGTTTTCATTAGAGAAAATTCGTAATTTCTTGAAAAAAGAGCTGTGAAAACCACACTCTATTTAACAAGTGTCTCCAATGGCAATTTTTCGAATTTTTCATCTCTCAGAGCCAGGGAACAATCGCCCCTGCTCCCTGTAGCTAAGCCACTGAAAGTGAGCAACGTCTCAAGCTGTCAAGAGGAAATAGAGTTAACTCCTATTTGGATTAGGCCTATAGTTTATGCAGTGTTTCTTGATTAACTTTTCCCATTTAAATGAAATTGAGGAGAGACTCGAGTGACTCATTGATACCTTCCTAGACTTCTATGAAAGTCTTAAACCCTTATGAAGGATACTTTGAAGCGAAATAAGAAATCTGTAAGATTTGATATTGTTTCAGATTAAGTTTTGGGCGACTGCCGTGCTTGAACCCTTCAACGACTGAAAAATCTCAAGACCATTAGCCTGCGTAGCGCCTCTGTGGTTGCAGCCCCCTATTGATTTTTTGTAGCAATGGGCTGAAAGCCTGAAAAGACTTCGTCCGCTATGAGACCATTTACATCGTTGGTCTTTCATGTATGGCTCCATCCTAGACCAGTAGACTGGATGAAAAGAATAGATACTACGAATGATCTTAGCCAAAAGGCCTTATCAGATCTCTGTCGGTGTAACAATCTTCTTAACGGTTTATTGTGTAATGTTACTGGAAGTTATCTGCCTGGCTTCTTATACCTGTAAATCCAGGCCTTTTAAAGTTTTCACAGACCATCAGGTACATTCTTTCCAGTGACTGATTTATGATGAATGTTCCTTAAAGCTCGGTAACAATGCAGCCTAGCCTTGAAATGCATTGTTGTCCTTCGACATTTTCAACTTTTTAAAACAAGTTTCAGATAATGTCAGATCAGCAGGTAGGTTAGTTAGTTAGTTAGATGGAGTTTCACGGCCCAGTTCCCAACCAATTGGATCAAGTCGAGCCGGCCCACGGTCTTTTTACTGTTGTGGCGCACTGGTGTGTTTTCTTACTAAATTGCTATACTGAGCACCAGCACAATGTCACAATGGCAGTTTAAAGTCTTCGGTATGACCCGGTCAGTACTCTGACTCCCAGTCTCCCGACTGCAAGTCAGTCTGATGCTCTAACCACTTGAACATTCATGCAGTCGATCAGCAGGTAGGAACAATAATGAAACCTTTATGTGGGTGCGTTTTTTGAAAAGGTGGAACTCAATTCCAAAGAGGCCCGCACAAGCGGAAGTAAGGGGCCGAAGAACAAGGTCACCTCAATTAATCCCGAGGTCTGCGTTATACCTTCCTATGCGTCATAGGGTTTCAAGTTACAGGAGTGGGATCCTTATTTTGTCACTACGTAAATGTGCCGTCCCGGGGAATGTCCCCTTCCCCCTTTGAGTTTTCTTTTTTTTTTTTTGGTTAATTTAACTGTTTAAGGTTACTTAGATGCAAAATGGTGCAACTTTGGTATTTTTTTACTGATCATATATGGCGGAAAATGTGAATTCTAATTTTGGCTAAGTGGAAGGGGAGAGCATTTTATCTATGAAAATGATTCTTTGTGAACAAAGCTTCTGAATGCCGCCTAACCCCAACTGCCTTAAAATGGTCATGTGGCGGAGCGTATAAGTCGTGAGAAAGGCGCCGAAATGAGTTCATTAAAGAAGATTTCCTTGACAAAACGTACAATCAAGTTCTGCATCTTGACACTTTCAATTGCCCAACAAACCTACATGCCTGCATTCAAACAGGGAGTTGCTTAGAGCAACTCCCTGATTCAAAGAGCCAGTCTTTTGCCTGGTAGTTCGTAAACAGCTTTCAATATTTGCGGTAATGTGCTTCTCCGAAAGTTTCTACCGGAAGGTATTGATACGAGTTAGAGTTAGATGAAGTTTTACGGTCCAGCTTCTACCCAATTGGTTTAAGTCGAGCCAGTCACGGCTTTTCCCCCATATTTGGCTCACTGGCCTGTTTTCTCCACTGCGCTTATTCTTATCACCAAGTTCAATGGCAATAGCTTTCATTTTTCAGTCTTCGGTAATTATGGAACAATGCCGAAGGAAGGTTTGAAATGCGCGGGCGCGCGAAAATTTTGATAGTTAAGAGCAATTTGTGATTGAAACTGAATGCAATAGATGCAACACTCGGTCGAAAACACACCTCACCCTACCACCTACAGAAATCTTCATCTTAAACGTCTTTTTGAGATCATTTAAAAAAATCCGATTATTTTTTAAAAATCGATAGGGGTACTCCCCTGTGCCCCCAAGTATTGCCGCTACTGATTGACATTATGATTGTTTTTGTCCTCAAATTGAATTTCGACACTGGAGAAGTTCCCTCAAACGTTTGTTTCTAGATCGTAAAAAACTAAAAGCAAACAACTTGCAAGAAGTCTCCAATATGCCATAATTATTAGGCCTATTTAATATAGGCTATAACGTAAAGAGAAAAATTCTCGTTACAAAATTCTCACTGCCAAATTTGAACGTAAGAATATAAGCAACTATTCCAAGAAAATTCTGGCGATGCCATTTTACAGTTTTAAGAAGTTGTTTGCGAAGCCTAAAAGAAAGGGCGATTTCCGAATATCTATGGGGTATTTTTTCAGGCGCTTTTTACGTTCTCTTCGTGCAAACTGTTGATGGCGATTCGTTTCGATAGTCGTCCCAAAGCTCTCAACCCTCCTTTCTAGCTAAACATCCTCGGTGCGGTTCTGTATATGACATCAGATAGTGCACCACCTAACCTTATAATTTACTTTGTTCATATGGATATTTGCCAGTAATTCCCAGAAAGCTGCAGAAACGTCGCAGCCGAAGGGTGCATAATTCTTACAAGCAGGTCCCAATGCATCGATATTCCTCCTTTATACATTATCGCCTATTCACTCCTAATATAAGTGTAACCTGGCGTATACGAAAGCTGTCAGATAAATTGATATATGTGTCCTCTTATAGGCACAAGACTGATGTGTTGCGTATAGACGGCGGTCAGTTAGTAACACGGTTGTCTTGTTGAGCTTCTTTTTTGGCCTATTTTTTGTCTCATTTTAAGCGGGACTCAACATGGTGCGGGTAGGTGCGTCCGCAGCCTACGCCATGAGGTGACGTTCTTAACCCAAATAAAAGTACGAGATATTCGGAAGTATCGATGAAATCCGACATGGCCTATTATGTACAATTTCATCTCAGACATACAGGAAAATGTTCATATGTACAATTTTACCTCACATCTTACACAAAGTTGTCCAATCAGAACTCTGAAATAGAACTGCTGACGTTATAAAGCCAGTCAGATTGCCATACCCAGGCGCAGATACAAGGGGGGGGGGTGGGGGTTACGGCCTCAGCACTCCCTTTTTTCGCCACATCAACAATAAAACGTACTGGAAATTTGCAGTGCAACTCCCTCACACCCTTGTTTTCTCTTAGACACCCCCCTTTTTTGGAATGTTTGGATCCGCGTCTAATACCCGACATATGTCGATTAAATTCGACATGTCAATTTCAAGAAATGTCTTGGTATGACGGGAGGGCGCTGGGCGCACCGTTCATGTACATGTGCTACCATGCATATTTTTCTTTAGTAGAATGGTGAAGGGAATGGATTTTGGGGAAATCATTTGTACAGCTAAGAAGTCACAGTTTCATATTTAAGCTTTAACTAGTACCCTATTGGGGTTTTTTTGTTTTCTTTTAATAATTAAAAAAAAGGAAAGCAAAAAAGTTCTTCCGCTAATCGATAAGCTTTTAAGAAAGCTACATGTATTGTTGTGATATACAGTTGCGAGTTTCTGCATACTTTAAATATCTGTAAAATATTTTTACCTTTATATTTTGCTTTGCTTGTAATAATATGATATGAATTATGTTCTTCCGTTAAGGAAGGAAAAAAGAATGGTGAAGGGAAAATAAATGTTTTCATAAACTTTTAAACTTGCTTTAAAATCATGGTTAGGAACATAAGGTAAGCGTTTCGCAGGTTGGCCAAATATTTGACCTGTTTATCCATAAATCGGTTTTAGAATTACAAAACAGAGGGCCTGATCGTTTTGAAATTAAGGGTGTTGCCGATTAGAAAGAAGCTAGTTCCAGGGGCGTAGATTATGGGGAGAGAGGCACTGAGGTGCACAGAAGACTTGAGATCAATTTGAGCCTGTCTTGAAGTATTACTACAATTATAATGGGCTATCTATCTGAGTTTTTTGTATATAAGTGTCAACGTGAGCGTGCATGCGTGTTTGTTTGTGTGTGTATAGATGTGTGCTTGCGTTTGTGTGGGTGGAATTCTTATAGACGAGTTCGGTCACGGACGAGATCTGAGGTTCCAGCTGTTGTAAAAGGTTTGACTTCCAGTCCAGAAACCAGATCTACGTCTCTGGTTAAGTCGTCCTTTCACATGAAATCTTGCCAAAAGAATAAACCGAGAGATGGGTTTCACCAAATCACGTTTGCATTTTGTCACAGTCGCGCGCTTAATTTTTGATTCCTGCAAAGTTTATTGGCAAACCATTTTTTAAAAGTGAAAACTAATAGTTAAGCCTAGTTTCCAACCAATTTGATCAATTCCAGCCGGCCACGGCCTTTTTCCTCCAGTTGAGTTGTAGCTCACTGGTTTGTTTTCCCTACTCCATTGCTTTTGCTGAACATCAAGCACAATTTCAGTGGGCTCCGTTTTTGAAGTCTTCGGTAATGAAACTCACAAGATATTTGTGTTGTTATATGTAACTGGTTCACTGTCACAATCAACATATTTCACCCAAATCTCTCTCCCCGAAAATTTAATAGAATTTCCATCTACAGTATCAACAATGGTATACACTGTTCACCTAGCACTTGGATTGTACAGGGGTAAACCTTTACAGCTACATGTAGTTTATCCCTGATGTACGGGCAACTAGGGATCAGAAACTACTCAGCCAACACGCCCAGTTGGGCCCCGACTGGGCTTCAGCTGGGCTACTTTCTGGGCCCCAGCTGGGGCCCCGTCGTGTTTGTTAGGTGTTCCCACATGGGGCCCAACTGGGCTAGCTTTTCCCAGCTGAAGCCCAGATGCAGCCCAGCTAGGCTTCAGTTGTTGAAGCTGGGCCCAGCTGGGCTTCAACTGGGCAACGAGGATTTAAACATTTTGCAAATTTCACAAAATGGGAGCATCTTTGGTCATTGACCCCAAATTTCTGAAGAGCTTAAATGCACCACTAATAAAGTATCCTTATGACACAACCATCACAATTGTACAAAGAACGTGTAGAAGTAACATTTAGGATAACTGTATTAAACGGGCCATAGGGCTCACATGGGACCATGGGCCAAAAAAATCCTGCCCACCTCACATTGCCCACTACCCAAGGGACACTGTGTACAACTTTCAAACAAATCCATGAAAACATGCGTGAATGAAAGCCTTTTGATAAGTGAGACGAACATTGTCTGTGAAGGCGGAAATTTTCTCCTCCCAAAGCGAACCATAAGTTTACCCACAATTCACAGGTTGAGCTAATTAATTTTGCTATATGTTATTGAGATGCAGTTTTCGCACTCTAGCTCCACGAGAGAAAATATTTCGGCCCATTTTGCAGTCCTCTGCCAAATCCTTTTAAATATATGGGGCAAAATCCGGAGATGCTGCAAATCGAAATAGTCCTACACCTTGTGCACCGGCAATTGGGTCAAAGGAAATTTCTAGTGCTGGGATATTTTACCACACCACGGATTCCGTAATCTGGTCGTATTTTGAACCTTTCAAATACGTAGTGATGGAAAAACAAGCTGCTTATGTTTTGCTATTTGATTTTTCGTAAAAACGAGAGCAATTCCATTTTTACGAGAGTAATTCCAAATCCAATTTTCAAACAGAAAATGATCGAGTGCTCTACGGAAATATCAAGTTATATATATTGTTGGATTTCGCTTCTGTTAGCAGATTTCACATGCCCAAAAGTAAAATCAAGAGGATATTCAGTGTTTAGTTCTTGCTATATTTTGTTATTTTTACATCTTCATATTACAGAAACTAGTAGAAAACACGAGCTACAAGAATACAAATACTCAGACAGGCATTTTCTTGCTCTCTGCTCACCCCTCCCCTTCCCAAACACTATAAAGAATCTTGAATGAGATAGATAAAAGATAGACATCTTGTGCACTTTTGTCAGATGGCTGCTCCTTCCTCCGTTTTCGTGCATGATTATAAAACATAAGAAGCACAGTTTATACAGTGATGACATCAACATTTCTAACCCTTGATATCTCGCCGAAGAGCCAAGGGCCAAAAACAAATCATTACTCCATTAGGAGCTAGGCTCCAAAAGTAAGCTACGTCCCTTTAAAGGCAACAACCTTTCCTGACCAGTCTCTAGACTCTCTGAGCCCTATTAAGTGAAGACGTCATCCACTGATTCTCAATTGTATTTCAGTGACTGTTCTGTCCAACATGGCGACTGAGGTAATCATGGCCTTATAGAAATTCAATACAAATTGGTCATTGCTGAAATTGTCACTGTAATATAGGAGGAAAGGCACGTTGATGTCCTGAGGTTTGTCTATTCTTATTAGACCATCCCACCCCCACTGTAACTGAAACCTAAAACACAGACAGTTTCCACAGAACTTAACTGTAAACCTTGCTAAAGAAGTGCTCTGACATGGGCATTTTGCAACTTATTTTAGGGGACTAGAGTTCATTAAGACCAATGCAGTGGTTACTAACCGGGTCTATAGGACTGGTGGACAGGAAGGGTTGTCCTTATGTTTCATAGAGGTCAGATCCAGGCTATCTAAGAGGAGAGAGTAGATCATGGTACAGTAACAAATAAAGTCGCACATTTTAATATCAGAACATTGTTGATTTAAGTGACCCTGAAAGATGTGGTCTGACCCCCTTAGGATTTACCAGCTTTAAATCTTAGTAATATTGAATGCAAGCGGTGCAGATAAAATTTCTCAAACAATATATCTGTGACAATCTGCCCCTCAATGCTTTCCAGCAAAACCAGAATTAAATCTGTCACAAACTTACAAATTCACTAATGCTACCAGTCTTCCCTGTAAACTTTGCTGGACAATAAAGCAGTTTTTACATGAGAAGCACTGAAGTTAAGAGGGAGGTTCCACACTAGACCCTAGCCCATTCTAGTCCTAGGTTCCTAATTTTGTGAGTTTTTACAAGAAATATGTATCACAAGGTTATCGACGACAATAATGGAATACATGGGTAAATAGGAGGTAAGAAGGTGTGACAATATCAATCCAGACCCCAATTTCTATGCTGCCCAAACTTGAACCTACCTATGATTCTAGAGAGAAATTATACATCAAAAAAGGAAGGGGAGGGGTTGTATGTAATGTATGTAACAGATGGCCATCATCACATCAGAAGGAAACACCAATGTCCTAAATTTCTTGTTCACATAACAGTATCAGATAGAACTAATACAAACAAAAAAATCTTTCGCACTGGAGTCAACATTGCCCCTTCATGCCATGCAAATAAAATTTAAGTTTGCATACCTTTCACAATGACTTAATGGGCTACATTCGATCAATGTAAACTCTGCCCTGTAAATAATTGTATGACACAGCCTTTCATTAATGGGAATTCTGCCATCAATTATGAGGAGGGATTAAGAGACTCCCTCTCCCATACAAAAAAATTATTTCATAAGCATGATAAATTACACCATTCACACCATAACACTATTTATTTACAAATGGTTCACGCATATCAACCACTCTACCCACTGACCTCATCAAACAATACAGAATGACTTCTCTGACATTAAAAGGCCCGGGTACAGCTTACTAAGAGACAGCTAATGACCAACATGATGACAGTTGGTGTTTGTCCAGTGTGCACTGTTAACCAGTTATGTCATGTGAAAACACTCTAAAATTATTCTAATTTCAGATGTTTAAAAAATAGGTTGTGCAAATTACTCAGTTGCCTATCAGTGATTGACCTTGGCTTTAAAATCAACTAATTATGTTAGCAAAAACTCATCTAATACTAAAACTACTCCTGTGATATATATGGTGCTTTGAAGAGCTAGTAGAAACCTTTAATAGGCTAAAAGGAGAAACAGGTGGGCTTATAATGAAATGATGGGCCTATATCACAGGAAGAACCTACATAAAATCCACTTTCATCATTTCAGGGGCCTTGACACTGACAGCATCCACTTTAGGAAAACACACATGCAGCCTTGCGTTAATCTGCACATGAGATTGCTGAAAATGTAGTAGGCAGAAGCTTCAAATTTGCCTCGAAAAATAAACAAACTCTTACAATTCCTCGTATTGCCTTTCAAGTACTATGTAAAGATGTTTTTCAACATAATGAATAATAGAACAGAGAGTGAAAGAAGCCAATCCTGAATTAGTATATGGGGTATGATAGCTGAGAACTGGAGATCAAATTTTTCTCTTTAATATGCCTAATTTTCCACCATTCTTTCTCACTGCTTTTAAAAACACCACTTCTAGAAGTAATGCCACATGTACAAAATTTGAAAGGAATGTCATTTTCTTTTTATGTGGCAAGGTGTTGGTTTAAAAAAATTACAGACATGAGGTTAAATTGAGATTGAACACACTAAAAATGTCACTTACAAAATAACTGAGATAGATGGAAAAAGGAAACCAAAAAAAGATTACATACTGTACAGTTTTTAAATTGATGACAATATCTGAATGGATAAACTTCATCAGCAAACTGACATATCAAAGTTTGATAATGATGTGTAACATCTATATGCATTGCAACCACATTGCAATCTTGCTTAAAGAAGACACTACATTTTTCTACAACCTGAAAAAAGTTTGTTTCAAGGCAGATAACAGCATTGAAACAAAGGGGCTAACAATTCCACACAATGAAAGGTCTTCCCTGCCATGTCCTTGCATTGAAAATATTGTGGAAATACTAATTAGCCCTGTCAACAGAAAAGGTTACATTCCATCCACACTCTGTTATCACAGTAAATATAACTTGATAAAAAAGCCAAGCAATGTGATCACTTTAAGCCAATGAATTTGAAATTTTCATCACATATTGTTTTGTACCAGACAAATTTGAAAGAAAAAAAAAAAACATCAAGAAGCAGGAGGACCCCATTTTCATCAGCAACAACTAAGTAGTAACTACATCACCCTTAAAGACACAAATGATATTGAGCTCATATCACATCCTAACTAGAGTGGTGAAATATACTATCACATGACAATAATAATAATTAACAAACTAAGTCAACTTTCACATCCAAAAGTTATCCAAGAAGTTTAAGTTGTGAATTTATTTGTACCCCAGCTTGTAATGGATTTGTGAAAAATTTGAAAAAGTGTCTGGTTACAAATTTTGGAAAACCAAAAAGAGTCATGACTCTATTACACATGATATAGTTATTTCTATGTACAATGTAAGGCTTGTTAGCCTCTGACCATCTGTCACTAGTATTGAAGGAAACTTTACAGGTTTGGAAAAATTTGATGATTTCTAGGGACCACCTCAAATGTGCAACTTTAAAAATATGATACTAAGAAATTACAGAAATTAACAATGCATTTATGAGGTTGTGTGCAGAGATCATCTCTACACACAACAAAAATCCTCTTCCACAA
This sequence comes from Holothuria scabra, assembly GCA_037179385.1. NCBI lineage: Eukaryota > Metazoa > Echinodermata > Holothuroidea > Aspidochirotida > Holothuriidae > Holothuria > Holothuria scabra. Next base: position 28,545,182 of record CM074180.1, on the reverse strand, counting down.
AGGCAACCAACAAAATATTGGTTAATAAAGAAAAAGAAGTTTGTACAACTAGCCTACTGTTTTTTGTCAAGTTTTAATGAACCAACAAATATTTTTCCTGATCTGTCATGTTCAAGACATAATCCCTACGACGAGCTTAAAAAGCAGAGGGAACAGTAAAGATGATTCTGAACTCATATTGCTTAAAATCATTTAAAGGTTACAAATTTCATCTTTTTACTTTCCACGAACATGAGATTTTCAGCATTTCAGTTGAGAACAGCAATATGCTGCCATGCCAGCCCTTTACTCTTTCTGCCACATAGGTGAACTTATATACATTCATGCATTGATGTTGCTACAGTTGCTACGAGGTGTGATGGTTGTAAACCGTGACTAAAGGGATGCACTGGAACCGTTTTATTTAGATTTCATTATGTAACACATTCATGTTGGTGTGTCAATAAATCTCATCCAACCAACTAACTGATGAGGTGAGGCATCTGAGCGGCCGACTTAATAAATTCTAAAGATGTGTGACTCTGCAATCTCTTACTGACCATATAAATTTTATTTTGAAATAATCACCTTCTACAGAAGGTAGACACATGCTAATATTATCTTTGGCAATGCAATGCAAACTCTACCCTACATTGAGTTCAGGCATGCAGGACCTATGCTACAAGTATGCTGCCCTCTACAAGAATTAATCACACGGAAAGTCAACTAAGGTGTTGTGATTAATAGGAGAAATTTTAAACCATGAAACTTTTAAAAACCAATAATCATTTTCTTTCTAGGCAGAATAAAGGCTACTAATTGACAGCGATTCTTGTTGAATCTTTGGCTGTACTCCGTTTGGTTTGTTGGAGTTGTATGCCCCAACATGAAGCCTTCTGGTTTAATTAGAAGTACCCACAGGCTTTATCCAGTTGTGGAGCACTGAATTAGTTCCCTTCTTTGCTGCTTATGTAAAGCATTTCTCACAATGGTGGAAGGTTCCATTTTTTACGTCTTTGGTATGAATAGATCTGCGAATCAAACCTGCACATTCCAGGTGAGATAAGAATGCTCCACATTAAGCAATATACTGCCCTGCTCTTTTGACTCTGGAACCAGTTTCACTAACAATATTTTAGCGATCATCGCTAAGTCACTCGATAACTAGAAATTATCTCTAAACCTTTGGCAAAAAACAACTTGGAGGAAAATGTATCGCTAAAGTTTAGTGAAATCTTTTTCAAAAATCGGTTGCTAAATTGCAATCAATTTAAGATGTAGCAATGGATCTCAGCATTAGGAAAGATAGCTAAATGTTAATGAACCTGGACCCTTTCCTAAACACTTCTTTTTTAAGTCCATCATCATGCTTTTGTGCCTCTCTTTCACAAGCAATGTTCAGGAGTGAGTAAGCAACTGATAACTGGGACAGCTATGTATTGTGCTTCATTCCTCTGAATAAACAGTCACTAGCTTTGTTAGATAGTTTGTATGCTCTTAGTACTATAGGCAATGTGCTTCACCTTGCATGAATGAGTTCCTTTAGAAGCTCTTCGTTTGCAAAGTAACCAGGCATACATCTTACAAAAACACAAAGTAATGATGACCTTTCAGGAGCCATCCTTTTTGCTCAGAACCTGTGGTGTTGGTAATGTGGGCCAGAAAACCTACATTTAGAGAAATGAAGCCTAGCAACTCTTCTTAAATCACAAAACATCCCATCTTCACAAAGTATTCCTGAGCTGTGATTTAAATGTTGAAATTTATCCACTCAATTTAAAACATATTATTGCACACTTATTTTGTGATGCCATTCTTGTACAATGTTTATTACAGTCTTTGTTTTTCTTTGTTCTTCTAAATGCCATTGTACAGTACCTTGCACCAACACGTCATCTTTTTTTTTGTTTCAGGTGCAACTTGAATATTAATTGCATTGGTGTGCTTTGTATGAAAATGTGGATATTTTCAAGGTCAAATTTTCAATTTCAAAAGGAACCAAAAGAAAGCAATGTGATTTGTACAAGAATTGTCCAGCAATGAGCAATAGGCTATAACATCAACAAATTTCAACATTAAATTTATAAACAACCAAACAAGCCATGGTGATATAAGAGTTGAATGAAACAACTCCCTGAAACTTGATGGTTTGTGAATCTACATGTCCTGATACCCACCCCCTAACCACCTTTTTAACCCTAACTTATGCGTATTAAGGTAATAGCAAGTCTTGGTCTCTGATAGAGAGTGAACTCATGATGGACAGGAGGTAAGTAGAGGGGCCATGTAGATTTCATTTTTTATGCTGTAAAATTTATACTCTCTTGTAATTCTACTCTTTACAGTAGGTACACTAAATGCTAATTTGTACAATAAATTAGATAGATGTGGACATTTTCAAATCAAAATATCTACTGAGGATGAGCGTATGAAAATTTAAATATGATATTGCAAACCAATCAGTGACTCTTCTTGCCTTGAAGTCAATAACATCACTATGTGAATGACCTTTGCAGTTGTGGAAGGAGTAGGCAAATTCAAAGATATATTTAAAGCCAATTTTGAATGCTTTAAGCCACGCTTACACAATCATACATTTGTTCAGGATCACCACCATCATACAAATCTTTGAACATGCTGGGAAGATGAAACATGCAGCTAAATTTTTGAACACCTCCAAACATATTGGATGTAGTTCAAATTTGTTGGTGAATCAGTCAGTACAATCACAGGTTTGTCTGTTGTCACTGTAATACAAATGTAAAATGATGCTTTCAACCAAACCTTTGAGTAGATGGAGCTTTAGTCTGCAAATAAAATATAACAAGAAGTGCAAATAATACTTGAGAAACACAACAGTCTCACAACCTCTAGCCCTCTTACACACCCCAATCTCATCCCCAAATGATGTAATTAAATAAATACGGATGGATTTCTCTGAGCTATTGCCAAAAACTCTAACCTGCTTTCCAATTACTGTGGTGGCTGTCTTACATTATAAATGGTTCCATCTGTTTGCACTGTCTTCACAAACATACAGAATTCTTTCACATTTAAAACTAAAACATAGAAACACACACACACACAAAGAAAGGTAAAAGGAGAGACACATTTCTATACATCTCATGTGACTGACATTTGGTAGAAAATTTTGGAGGTTTCCATCAATTTTTCATTTTCAAATACAAATAAGAAACCTTCAGATACTATTAGTTGTCTTCTGCAGATACTATTTATCCCCTAATGAATCTTTCTGGCCTGCAAGTTTTATCCCCTGGTCAGCTTTCAATACATTTCCTGCTAAAATTGTGTTTGGATGGTCTGGTGGGTCTGTCTTGAGCCTTTTTGTCTCGGGTCCATCTGATGAGTCGGATTCTGAGTCAGATCCTCCATCAAATGCAGAAACTGTTGAGCCTTTGGGATTTTTGACAAGTTGTGCACTGTCTAAGTCATTGCTGCCAGGAACTGTTGCTGTTTTTTCTAAAAGTCGGACTGAAGGAAATGAAAGGAATGAAAAAGGACAATTAATTTAGGGAGAGCATTGTTTCAAGGCTCTAAGAAATACTACTGATCTTGATTCAATGTAGCCTACAAAAGTCTGAGGCTAGACCAGGAACTAAGCGGGGTGAAATAGCTTTGGGTGATATCTATGAAAAACGAGATATACTAAAATACATTAAATCTAATGAAATGGGCTGGTAATTTTTGGTATTCTGGGGTGGGGAATTTTTACAGGTGAAGAGCCTGCCTGCTCCCTCTTCTCCCCCCCCCCCCCGGACTGGAGGTAAGTCAACCCCAGAATCATAGACCTATAGAACTCACCTGCTGGATTGCCTAATTATAATGAATTGAAGCATACTTCTGATGCAGGCACATTGCAGTTTTACAGGATTCCTTGCTCTCTAGGAATCAACTTGATTTCATTTCATTTATTTATTTTTGGTTTATCACAACACAAGATAAAAACAAGTGTCACAAAGTAAATAAGTAACAGAGAGTGTGAAAGGAAGTGCACTTAGAAACCCTTTAGAGCTTGTCGGGAAGTGACACTCCCTAGGAAAAAAACCAGAATGCAAAAACGCATTGAGGTTTCGATGATACATACATGCTCTTTTTAATGATATGCTACATTTCTTGTAACAACTGGTGACCCAAAGTGACCTTTGACTCCACCTGTTAGGCTGTTAGTAACTGGTTTTCCTTTAACCAAAACATTTCTATATTCAAAAAGCCAAATTTCATACTGTGCCTTAAGATATTCTGCAAACAAGCTGCTTACATCATACTGCATCAACATTTCAATTTTGAAATGAATCCAAGTTTCCTACCTTGAGATACAGTGTTAACAAGGTTTTCTGAGTTTGACCTCCTATAACCCCAAATGACCTTTGACCTTCACCAAAATCAAAAGGGTTTTTCCTTACATCATAACCCATCAACATATTAAGTTTGAAATCAATCCAAGCTTCCTACCTTGAGATATTGTGTTAAAAAGTTTCTCAGGATTTATACCCTTCTGACCCCAAATGATATTTGACCTCCACCAAAATTGATTGGGTTTTTCCTTACATCATAAAGCATCAACATATCAAGTTTGAAATGAATCAAAGTTTCCTACCTTGAGATACAGTGTAAACAACGATTTAGGGGTTTGACCCCACGTGACCCTTGACCTCCACCAAAATAAATAGGATTCTTCTTTACATCATATAGCATCAACATATCAAGGTTGAAATGAATCCAACTTTCCTACCATGATGTATCATGTAAACAAGGATTTCAGGGTTTGACCCCATGTGACCCCAAATGCCCTTGAACCTCCACCAAAATAATTGGGTTCTTCCTCACATCATAACACATCCACATATAAAGTTTGAAATGAATCCAAGTTTCCCACCATGAGATATTGTGAAAACAAGGATTTGGGGGTTTGACCCCACTTGACCTCAAATGAACTTGAACCTCCACCAAAATCAATAGGGTTCTTTCTTACATCATAACGCATCAACATATCAAGTTTGAAATTAATGCAACTTTCCTATCTTGAGATATTGTGTAAACAAGGATTTCGGTTTTTGACCCCCTGTGATCCCAGATGAGCTTTGACCTCAACCAAAATATGTAGGGTTCTTCCTCTCAGTATGGGGTATCTGTGTACCAAGTTTGAGAACTGTCAGATCAAATCCAAGTTTCCTACCTTGAGATGTAGCGTGAACAAGGATTTCGGGGTTTGACCCCACATGACCCCAAATGATCTTTGACTTCCACCAAAGTCAATAGGGTTCTTTCTTACATCCTAACGCATCAACATATCAAGTTTGAAATTAATCCAAGTCTCCTACCATGATGTATCATGTAAACAAGGATTTCAGGGTTTGACCCCATGTGACCCCAAATGCCCTTGAACCTCCACCAAAATAATTGGGTTCTTCCTCACATCATAACACATCCACATATAAAGTTTGAAATGAATCCAAGTTTCCCACCATGAGATATTGTGAAAACAAGGATTTGGGGGTTTGACCCCACTTGACCTCAAATGAACTTGAACCTCCACCAAAATCAATAGGGTTCTTTCTTACATCATAACGCATCAACATATCAAGTTTGAAATTAATGCAACTTTCCTATCTTGAGATATTGTGTAAACAAGGATTTCGGTTTTTGACCCCCTGTGATCCCAGATGAGCTTTGACCTCAAGCAAAATATATAGGGTTCTTCCTCTCAGTATGGGGTATCTGTGTACCAAGTTTGAGAACTGTCAGATCAAATCCAAGTTTCCTACCTTGAGATATAGCGTGAACAAGGATTTCGGGGTTTGACCCCACATGACCCCAAATGATCTTTGACTTCCACCAAAATCAATAGGGTTCTTTCTTACATCCTAACGCATCAACATATCAAGTTTGAAATTAATCCAAGTCTCCTACCATGATGTATCGTGTAAACAAGGATTTCGGGGTTGGACCCCAGGTGACCCCAAATAACCTTTGACCTCCATAAAAACCAATAGGGTTCTTCCTTACATCATAACACATCAACATATCAAGTTTGAAATTAATGCAACTTTCCTATCTTGAGATATTGTGTAAACAAGGATTTTGGTTTTTGACCCCCTGTGATCCCAGATGAGCTTTGACCTCAACCAAAATATATAGGGTTCTTCCTCTCAGTATGGGGTATCGTGTAAACAAGGATTTCGGGGTTGGACCCCAGGTGACCCCAAATAACCTTTGACCTCCATAAAAACCAATAGGGTCCTTCCTTACATCAAAACGCATCAACATATCTACTTTCAAATTGAATTGATTGAATAGGGTTCTTCCTTACATCATAACACATCAACATATTAAGTTTGAAATTAATGCAACTTTCCTATCTTGAGATATTGTGTAAACAAGGATTTTGGTTTTTGACCCCCTGTGACCCCAGATGACCTTTGACCTTAACCAAAATATATAGGGTTCTTCCTCTCAGTATGGGGTACCTGTGTACCAAGTTTGAGAATTGTCAGATCTTTCCTTCTCAAGATATCGTGTAAACAAGCAAAGTGTCACAAATACACACACACATACACACAAACACATACACACATACATACACACGCACATACAAACACACACACGCCATCATGAATGCATAGGTTTCTCTTTTCATCGAAACCAAAAATTATGAAGAAAAAACACGAAGATGGATGATAAGACACTGAAAAACAAAAGAAAATTAATTTCCACAGGTTTCCCTAGGATCATATTCATCGAGAATTTCCATGATCTTCTTCTTCTTCATCTTTTACATAAAATGTTCAAAAAATTTGAGCTGATGATAACACATTTTGTTATTTCCAGTGAGAACACATTTTAATATTTCAATTGATGACAGAACAATGTCACTTTTGGAAAATGTAGATAACTTTTCCATGACTTCACAAAATCTCCATAAATTTCAAGAGTTTTCCAAACCTACAGTAGAAATATGTTTTTTTGCCAGACTTTTCCCCGTCTTCTAATGTGACCATTTCAATGAAGGAACCCGGGTTTTACACCCAACTTCAAAATCATGCATCCCACTACTCAATTAAGGGACACAAAAAAATAAATCTCATCCAATGCCTCAAAGCTGGAAATCAAAAGCACTGCTATGTGTTTTTCAAAAGGACACTTGCCAGAAATTACCTTGGCCCTTCAAAAAGTGGAAGGATAAAAAATCTGTGGGTAGATAATGACAAGTGATAAGTAATTAATGAAATATAGAGGTTTTGTGATTATGTCATGGGTCTGCTATGCTGGTGAACACTCATTCCAAGTACATACAATATGTCTATGTGCTGAATACACCACACAGTGTGCACTGTGGTTCACTTGGCATGTACACAATGATTCAGCAAGCATGGCAAGTGTGGGTCTACTGTGTAGTAGCACGTACTCAAGCATGGCTGCTTGGAAGTTTTATGACATCATATGAAAAGCCTCTATGGACAAATCCAGGCAGCAAGTTATGGTCTGATTTCAGTCGGCCATTACTGGGGTCCATTACCTTTTAATCTTTCGATTTCCTTGCTTACCTGTAGCATGGATGGTTTTACACTAAACTGTATCTTGATTCCTTCGATTTCACTGAGTATGAGCATTTGAAATTCATGAAGACGATATATAAAGACAATTTAAGGCTGATGCAGCCCACTAATGGCTGTCCACAGTCACTAAAAATAAGTGCTGATCAGTTTTGTCTATCGGTATGTGTTCCCTCATAAAGACCAGGATCCAAAACCAGAAAGCCAAAAGGCTTCGTGATTCCTTGCGGAAAAGGGGTGCTTTGTTGTCCTCATAAACCACTGAAAATGGTGACCTCAAATGACCTTTCACCTCTACCAAAAACAATAGGGTTCTTCTTCTCAATGTGGCAAATCTATATACCAAATATGACAAGTGTCGGTCATTCCTATCTCAAGATATCCCAATTACAAGGTTTTGGTCTTTGATTTCTGGTGACCTCAAATGACCTTTTACCTCCACCAAAAACTAAAGGGTTCTTCCCCTCAACATGGCAAATCTATATACCAAATATGGAAAGGGTCGGTCATTCCTAACTCAAGATATCGCGATTATGAGGTTTCGGACCCTCTTTGATCTCTGGTGACCTCAAATGATCTTTGACCTGCACTAAAAAAAATAGGATCCTTCCTCTCTACATGGCAAATCTATATACCAAATTTGAAAAGTGTCGCACATTCTAATCTCAAGATATCGCAAATACAAGGTTTTCGGTCTTTGACCTCTGGTGACCTTAAATGACCTTTGACCTCCACCAAAAGCAATAGGGTTCTTCCTCTCACCATGGCAAATCTATATACCAAATATGAAAAGGGTCGGTCATTCCTAACTCAAGATATCGCGATTATGAGGTTTCGGACCCTCTTTGATCTCTGGTGACCTCAAATGATCTTTGACCTGCACTAAAAAAAATAGGATCCTTCCTCTCTACATGGCAAATCTATATACCAAATTTGAAAAGTGTCGCACATTCTTATCTCAAGATATCGCAATTACAAGGTTTTCGGTCTTTGACCTCTGGTGACCTTAAATGACCTTTGACCTCCACCAAAAGCAATAGGGTTCTTCCTCTCACCATGGCAAATCTATATACCAAATATGAAGTCGGTCATTCCTATCTCAAGATATCGCGATTAAAAGGAGTGTCACAAACACACATACACACACACACTCACACACACACACATACAAACAACATCACCATCGCATAGATTCCTTGCCTGCCTTTGGCAAGGAATCAAAAAGGCCTCCAGGAAATGTTTAGAGGATCTGAGTTGGAGTCTTTTTTATACAACACAGCCTTTAGACTTTCCAACAACCACTTGATTTGTATTAGTTTTGCACACAAGTGGGGATTTGTCTCCTCCCTTCTAAAAGAAGGTGGGTAAAATCTCCACCCCCCTTTTTTTATTTCCATAAAAATTAAAACCGTCAATAGTTTGGTTTCTTTTTAAAAAAGAGACACTTTTTCAGTGATGTTAGAACTTTGCACTTTACAGGGATTTAGAAGTTAGCTTTTGTCCCTCTGAACTCACTTGTAACTTAAGCCTAGGAGAGAATCCATTTGGACTTGGGGTTTAGCAGTAATTAAACCCCTTCTTTCCTGTGTTTCTGGCAGAATTCCTGGTATGCCAAGCACAGGAATTAACTTTTTACGCAGGAAATGATATACTGTAGAAATATGAAACCGGTCCAATGAATATATTTTCCTACTGTAAGGTGGGAAAGGCATTTCTTTACATAATGCATGTATAGAACTACTAGCCATGTGATGACACCAAACAATTGATGAGACAAATGGTCTACTGTATTTGAATCTTTTTGTGTGTCTCTAACAATAATGTAAAAAACAAGGGAGGTGGTAAGTCATTCAAATTGTTAGCTACTGATTGTCAATATTAACTTTGCAACCTTCAGTCGGTTCCTATCAAGTTTTTGCAAGGTGGGGGAGTGTTACTCTAATACTTTTTCCCTTTTGGGAAACCAAAAAGTCTTTGACACCATAAAAATACAATTTGCTTTCAGGACTGCTTACTTTGTTGATCCAGGACATGATTCTGTCTCTTCAAATCATCTATATCTGACTGGTGGGAATTATTCTTCTTCCTCATATGTTCAATATATTCTGTGGCTTTGTTTAAAATCTGGGCACGAGAAGCCTGCCAGATAAAAAGAAGAGTAAAGTATGTCATTGCATGGCAACCAAAGTTTGCTATTACACAAAATATGGTGACAAATCCATTCCCACACTGTGATTTCACAGAATTGGGTGTAGTCAGACTTTGCATGTGCTATTGATGAGAACGACATATACCAGAATTCTATTCTTTAACCTCTGGGAAAGGATTTATTGTTAATTTACGATTGTTGTGGTAGAGCATGTTCAGCCAAAGAGTTACTGGTCTCAGAATAACATCATCATTTTAATTACTTTTCATGTAAAAGTTGATTCATGGAGACTCTTTACAGTATCACCCACACATACATTTTTTCGTTTCTTGTCATTTTAATACCTATATTTGTATATGTTTTGCATTATGCTTTCATTCTGTAAAGCGCTGTGTTCATTGTTACGGCGCTATATAAATGCTTTTTGGTATTGGTATTGGTATTGTGTCACATGCAATTCATATTTCTCACACACTCACATGTTTTAAACACATAACAGCCTCAAATGAATTTGCTAACTCAAAATGGCCGAAATCAAGATGTACTTTATAATCCTACAGTAAGTTGTAAGGTGAGAACATACATGTGACAACACCTACTGTACAGAAAGTGCACCAAATGACAGATGAGTTGTGGTAAATGATACTCACGGTAAAATTAAGCATGCTTCGTTTTTTTACTGAAATATATCATAATTAATATGAAAACTAATGTGAAAATTGAAAAATCATGAAAACATGATCATCTTCGATGATTGAAAAATGTCACACTATTTTGCACCTTATTGCACTTACTATCTCAAAGAGTTTTCAAAGGGGGAGAAAACCCCTTCCTCTACTGTAGGCTCTCATATATAGTAGACCCTGAGATGGTGTTCACACACCTAAAATTTCTAATATGTTGAAAGGTTTGAACATAATAAATGCTGTATTAAAAGTGCTGATCATACAAAACTGATTACATGTAGAAGCATGCTTATAAAATGTGAAAAAACTATCACAAGTGCTATTGAAATACTTACTGGGCAAAATAATTTTGTACAAAATTTTTTGACAGGTAACAAAGGCTATTTTCCAAATATTTGTTGTTTTTTTTTCATTTTGATTTCATTGGTAATTTTTCATATTCTGGAAAGTTTGACAATTTTCTTCTTCAAAAACATCAACATCACATACAAGATAAGCTGGCAAACAACCGAAAAAGCCCAAAGGCCTAGTGATTCCTTGCCGAAAAGAATATTTGGGGAATGGAAAACTTGGGAAATTTTGCCTTTTGACCTCTTCTTGGGAAGTCCTACTTTTTGATGGTTTAGGACCCCAGGTTCTTTCTGATCTTCCAAATCAATAAGGGTCCTCTTCTTAACCATGAACTGCACCCACGTAACAAACATGAAAAAAATTCTTAACACTTCCCCATTTAAGGTATCTTGTTTAGTGAAGTTCTAAACCTCTGGTGATCTAAGTTTACATTTGACCTCTGGTGACCTAGCATGACCTCTTATCTCCACTACAAACAAAGTTCTTCCTCTCATCACATTAAACAAGGTTTTGGCAGTTTTACATCATGTAACCTGAAATGGCTTATCTGGAGGTATCATGTTGATGAGCTATTTCTGAGGGTTTTGCAGTTTTACAGGGCTCCGCTGACCTCAAATGACCTTTAAGGAGTCAATAAATATTCAAATACAGATTATCACCTCTAGAATATGGTAAAAGATATCTTAAAACAGGTAGTTCCTGCCCAGCCTTCATTAGTGAAGGAAAAATGCCATAAATTTGACTTGAACTTAAAAAAAATAACCCCAACAACTTTAGAAGGGGGTGGGTAAGAATGCATGGAGCTATGATGCAGTAACCACTCTAGGGTTTGCTGTTCCTAGGGTTCAAAATGTTCCCAGGTTTGGAACATTAGAGTAAGCCTTGTGGACATATGTGGTAAAGTAACATTGATCCCTGGAAATGTACCTAGGTGTGCAGCCAGGATTTTGTCATAGGGAGGGTTTTGGTGTCATGGTTGGGAGAGAGGGGGGGTTGGGGCACGATATGAGGGAAGGGTCTTCGGATAGAGAGAAAAAACCCTTATTTTAGGTGTTTTCTGTATTGCAAGGTTGGGTCATGGGGTCCCAAACCCTCCCCGTGTTTATGCCACTGACTGTGCCTAAATCTGTAACCACTGAAATAATATGACCGTGGGGAACATGAAATGCTAGGAATATTGATCAAAAAGAACACCAGGTAGACCCAGGAAAATATAGCACTCCAATTTGATTTTTTAAAGCAAACTGGGAGTTCTGGCCAATTATGTGACCATGATTTTACATATTTCCATACCTTTTCATTTTCTAGGTTTGGTATTGCATCTCTAAGCATGTTGAAACTATCTTTGATGTGATCTCTGCGTTTTCTCTCCAATGCATTGTGGTGGGCTCTTTTGTCAGCCTGAAAATAGACAAAGGGTTTGTTTGGGTAATAACACAAAAGTTATGATATAAACCATCAATCAAAGGTTGCAATAACTATGTTCTACTTAAAATTTGCATCAGCGAAATACATAAGCTCCAGCTATTTAAACACTTATAATATGCTGCTCAAAATAGTGCCAAACCTCTTGGAATGAAAGTTCACAAGAGCATCACTGGCCAAAGGAGACCTCGGCTCATGCCAAAGAGTAACCAGCCTGTTAGACTTTGGTCATGTACCGTAACTCTCTATATTGAATTTATTTACAACCATTCAATATGCCTTGTACTTCTATTCATGGGACTCTTGAAAAAAAAATTGTGAGACCCTTCAACTTTGAGTCTTGACAAAAACATATTCAGGTTGATATTATGTGTAACACCACTATGGTCATAATAATTACCCAATAAATACTTTATACCTTAACATGGAAAGGTATATAGTATACTAGGTTTCTCACATTGCATACCCAGTCTATAGTTTAGCTAAGTATCCACATTGTTTGGATCTGAAAGTGTACCTCAAGTAAAAAAGTCAAAATATATTAAAGAGCACAAATATTGAGTTCTTACTGTACAGTCCAACTCTCCTCTTCATAGGACATTCCTGAGCTGAGATATGTTGAAGTTTTTTCACTCAACTTTAAATGGTACATTGTGCAACAATGTGATGTCATTGTTGTACTACTCAAATTACAATCTTTGTATTTCTTTGTTTTTCTGAAAAGTTACTGCACCTTGTACCAAGGTGTGACAGCACCAATACTCTTATGTATTGATGTAATTAATAGAGCCCTCTCTGTGCAATATGGTAAGCAAGCAACCAGGAAGTGTTCAAAGTCATAAAAACATTTTTAATTATAAAGGGAAACAAAGCAGATACAGTACAGTAATGTCAGATGTACATCAAGAAAGTCACTTTATTTGCAATGGACTACCTGCAATTTGTTTTAAGGTAAATAAATTAAACATTTAATTTCTCAACAATGGAATGAGCAACAGTGTGGCAATGGAAGTTGGATGAATAAGATTCATTTTACAACTTACAAAATATATTTTTGTTAAATTCTAGACTTGAGGTACACTTCAATGGTATATAAATAGAACAGGAATGTTCTTGTCTGAGGGAATTGCTGGTTTAAAATAGAAGCTCAAAAAGGCACTGATCAAATAAAGCTGACAAACTGAAAAGGCTCTAACTGCACTTGAACTCAAAATAAAAAAATTGCAAAAGCTGATTGACTTGACCAACTCAATTGAAGAAAACAGAATGGGAGATAGCCACATACAGTAGTAGGATTTTATATGCCAATTTCCTTTTTGTAAGCCACACTGACCACAGAGTGGCTTCAAACTGTAGAGGCCACTTGATGAACAAAGAGGTACATAGATGGGGTTGTGAATTTCAAACAGTCTGTATACCCAAATTACTGTACCAACACACAATCAAACACACTGCTTCACTAGCTTTCAAGTTCACTGGATTTACTGTAATGGACAGGCACAGTGAACTTAGCGCTACAGCAGCTTCAACACAACTCAGTTAAAGACAGTCAATCTTCAGCCAAAAGTACAATTTAACCCACATTCTACAGAATTTCTGCATTGGCACAGCTCTTTGACTGAAACAATTCTAAAACTGCTGAGCAGCTTATATTTCACAGCATGCACTGCATGTTCTGATTAAATATTTGGGCCTTCTAGGCACAGTTTGCTCATGGGATATAACCTGAAGCAATAAGCTAGGGTTGCATCTGGACAAGTTTCATACAACTGTAGGAGCTTAGAAGTACTGTACTGTACAGTTAAGGCTTGGTCTTACATGCCCTGCAACACTCAGTGCTCCCTCATGTTTACAATAAAGCAAAATCGCAGGTTAACTCCGTGTTTTCCCGTCTGTGTTCTTACATACCTGTGTTACGTTGATTGGGTAGTGCCACCATAGTAACGAGGTCAAATACTTAACCTTCCAATTACTGTAAAATGTTAGAAAATACCTGTCATCAGCACCATAAACACCTGTGACCTTGCTTGATTAAAACAAACACAGTGTTTAAAACAGCATAACCATGGATTTGGGGTGGATCAGAATTTAAAAAACACCGACACCCACCTCAACCTGCATTCCCACGTTACTCGAGCGCAAAGTAACACAGTGTTACTTTGAGCATGAGGTACGTGAGACCACAGTCAAAGAAGGTTGGCAGAATTGGAAATCTCTGGGTAAAGAATGATAACAAGCAGCTTATAACATATTGTTTCTATTCTTTCTAACATTATGTTACATGGTAGAAACACAACCCTAGGCAAACTATATTAAAAGCTTACAAAGCTATAATACATGATTTGTAACAGCATTTACATATATCCTGGGAATATTTCAAGGCACCTCAGACTATAAGAGGGCACTGGGGTGAGCATCCAGGGTACTACATGTAGTATGTGGTGTGTCTGTAGGTGATCAGTTCCACAATTCTAAGGAAGTCTAACCATGGAGCTACTGTACCATGGTCTAACAAACAGAATGCCTACAAGAGGGACTCTTGTCTTGTTACTGTACTTTGCTTTACTTCAGAAAATAAACAAGCCTCACCTTGAGCTTTAAAGGCTCAATCCTCTCACCTCAAACAGTACCAATTCTCCTAAACTTCTTGCTTAAGCCCCACCCACAACTGTCTGAAATTCATCCTCATCCAGACACAATCTCAGTTTATTGCTTCAGGGTGAGTATAGAAAAGCTCAATGTGTACAGTATAATCAAAACACTCTCAGTAACCTATGTTTCATGTTGTACGTATAATATAAGCTTTGGTACTCTGGATTGTTTGAATAAGCTGTCACTCAAAGAGCTGAGTCAATTGAGAATTTCTGTAAGCCCCAACAAAAATTGTAGTTGGGGGTGAAAGGACTGGGGCTTGAAGTATGTTCAGAGTACAAACTGGAGATTTCTTCACATGTAATAACCTTTGCAGCAGGTGTAAAGTTCCAAGACTGTTAATTAGTTCTGATATCGATATTGCTGCTCAGACAAGGCTCTGAAGGCTGTATCATATCATTTTTCAATAACTTCTTCAGTTGTGCACAGTAAGTCAGTGGGATATTTTCACTGGGTGAATCTGAAGTAAGGGAAATCACACATAGAACATGTACTGTACCGTAGATAATGTAACTACTGTACTGTACAATCCTACACAAAAGTACATGGGACAAACCCCGCTCCCCGTATCAATGTTGAAGGCAGGACGCCTTGGGCTGCCGCAACATTGAATGGGGGAGTGGGGGGATGGTGTTCCATACATTGCTGGTTTTGCTTGTTTTGTCCCATCATTTTTGTCGAGGATTGTCGGATGCCTGTACAAATGTATATGAAGAAGTTTTTGGTCATGGGCAACGTAATGACAGTTGGTGAATAAAGGTTGTGTACTCTGAAAGGAGTGATTAGAAGACAAATGTCACGGTGTTAGCATTATGAAGAACAATTGCTGCATGACAAGACAATAAAAGCAGCTTTTAAATATTTCATGGGGAAGAAATGTAACTTATCACACATTACGGACTTCTGTCCATATTCGGTTTTTCTAATTAGGACCGGGAAGTGATCAAAATAAGGTACCCATGGCTGGTTTAACGTCGTTTATTTTGTCATTAACCTATTCAGAAGACCCGTTGCCGCAGGGTACCGAAGGGAGATGGGACGGGTCGCTTTTGAGCCAGAAATATTTCTCAGGGAGGGGGGAAGATCAAAACAACCTTGAGGGGAGGGGGAACAGATATTGCAGATAAAATACAGAACAAACGTGGCGTTTTAAATTTTTGAAACCGAACTGCTACAGAAAGCTCCGAAAGTAGGCTTCATAACGCTTAATTTATTCGTTATCCCTATGTAGAACTCGTCACTGCTCCCCATTACTATTTCCTATACCTTTGTACAGGCTTCTGACAATCCTAAACAAAAGTACATGGGACAAACCACGCTTCCCATATCAATGTTGAAGTTTCAGGACGCCTTGGGCTGCCGCAACATTGAATGGGGGAGTGGGGGGATGGTGTTCCATACATTGCTGGTTTTGCTTGTTTTGTCCCATCATTTTTGTCGAGGATTGTAGACAGAAATGATATGGGCCAATTCTACACAAATGTAGCAACACCCCATCACCACCCCACCCCCCCCCCCAACCCCGCTGAATGATGTCCCAACAACTCAAAATTCAAAGTATTACAAAATTGAGCGGGTGTAATCTTTATTTATTGAGTGTCCTAATGGTCTTGAAATTTGATACTGTTAGAATGTTTGAAGTGTACCTCAAGTCAAAAAATTCAAAAATATATTACAGAGCATGCAAAATGAATTATAACAGTCCAACTCACATCTTCGTTCTGTACTGTAGGACACATATTCCTGAGCTGAGCTCAATACAGTAAATGCCATGTAATATGAGCTACAGTATGGCTTTTTTTTCAAGCCAGTGAGCCACAACTGGAACCAGAAAGCCGAAAGGCTTCGTGATTCCTTGCCGCTGAAATGTAAGGCCTTTTTTCACATTGACATTGCTTTGCAATGTTTTTCAATTGACAGGGCTCCATAATGTGCCCACAAAGTACACATGCAAGGCATCCAATCTTCCTACATTGAGATCCCTCTTGCCCGTTGTGAACCCAAATAACATTTGACCTCCACCAAAAACTTCTGGGACCATGTATTCACTATGTGCTATCTACATGAAAAGTAACAGGACCCTACAAGTGACCTTTCTTGAAAGACTGTGCAGGAAAGCTTGTCAGGCCTTGAACATGCTGACAAATGAACTTTGACCTTTGGGAAAATCAATAGGGATCATCTACTCAATATGACCAATCCACACTCTAAATATGAGCACAGTCACCTGTACCGTTCTTGAGATATTGGGTTTACGAAGTTTTGACCTTTTGACCTCTCGTGACCCCAAATGACCTTTGACCTCCATGAAAATCGATAGGAATCATCTACTCAATACAACCAACCCACACACCAAATATGAGCATAGTCACATGTACCGTTCTCGAGATATCGTGTTTACTAAGTTTTGACCTTTTGACCTCTCGTGACCCCAAATGACCTTTAACCTCCACCAAAAACAATAGGGATCATCTAATCAATATGACCGACCCACATACCAAATATGAGCATAGTTACATGTACTGTTCAGGAGATACCGTGTTTATGAGGTTTTAACCTTTTGACCTCTCGTGACCCCAAATGACCTTAGATCTCCACCAAAAACAATAGGGATCATCTACTCAATATGGCCAACCCACAAACCAAATATGACATTAGTCACACTTACTCGTCTTGAGATACTGTGTTTACAAGCAATTTCTAAGGAATTTACCTATTGACCTCTCATGATCCCAAATGCCCTTTGACCTCCATGAAAATCAATAGGGATCATCTACTCAATACGACCAACACACACACTAAATATGAGCATAGTTACATGTACTGTTTTGCCGATATCGTGTTTAAGAGGTTTTGATCTTTTGACCTCTCGTGACCCCAAATGACCTTTGACCTCCACCACAATCAATAGGGATCATCTACTCAATATGACCAATCCACACTCTAAATATGAGCACAGTCACCTGTACCGTTCTTGAGATATTGGGTTTACGAAGTTTTGACCTTTTGACCTCTCGTGACCCCAAATGACCTTTGACCTCCATGAAAATCGATAGGAATCATCTACTCAATACAACCAACCCACACACCAAATATGAGCATAGTCACATGTACCGTTCTCGAGATATCGTGTTTACTAAGTTTTGACCTTTTGACCTCTCGTGACCCCAAATGACCTTTAACCTCCACCAAAAACAATAGGGATCATCTAATCAATATGACCGACCCACATACCAAATATGAGCATAGTTACATGTACTGTTCAGGAGATACCGTGTTTATGAGGTTTTGATCTTTTGACCTCTCGTGACCCCAAATGACCTTTGACCTCCACCACAAACAATAGGGATCATCTACTCAATATGCCCGACCCACATACCAAATATGAGCATAGTTACATGTACTGTTCTTGAGATATCCTGTTTAGAAGGTTTTGACCTATTGACCTCTCGTGACCCCAAATGACCTTTGATCTCCACCAAAAAACAATAGGGATCATCTACTCAATATGACCAACCCACACACCACATATAAGCATAACCACACGTACCATTCTAGAGATATCGTGTTTACATGGTTTTGACCTTTTGACCTCTCGTGACCCCAAATGACCTTTAATCTCCACCAAAAACAATAGGGATCATCTATTCAATATGGCCAATGCACACACCAAATATCAGATTAGTCACACTAACTCTTCTTGAGATACCATGTTTACAAGCAATTTCTAAGGAATTTACCTATTGACCTCTCGTGACCCCAAATGACCTTTGACCTCCACGAAAATTGATAGGGATCATCTACTCAATATGACCAACCCGCACACCAAATATGACCATAGTCACATGTACCGTTCTCAAGATATCGTGTTTACAAGGTTTTGACCTTTTGACCTCTTGTGACCCCAAATGACCTTTGATCTCCACCAAAAACAATAAGGATCATCTACTCAATATGACCAACCCACACACCAAATATGAGGTTAGTCACACTTACCCTTCTTGAGATATCGTGTTTACAAGCAAAGCGTCACATACACACACACACACACACACACACACACACACACACATACACACGCACGACATCACCATCGCATAGATTCCTTGGCCTACGGCAAGGAATCAAAAAAGGATGTAGTCGGCTCGACTTGAACCAATAGGTTGGAAACTAGGCTGTAAAACTCTGACTAACTAATTTATTGAAGGTCAAGGAGCAGTGACAACTGAGAATTTCTGTAGACAACTACTGTACAAAAATTGTAGTTTAGGGTGAGGATTGACTGTGGTGCCTTTAAATTTGCCCCACACTGAGTGGGCAAGACTTTTATGTTGGGATGGAAGTCACTGTTGACCAACCAGAGTGAAGCTGTATTATTTGAATGAATTTCACTCAAAGAAAATGCAGTCATCAACTATTTCCTGCAAAACTCTGGGGCTACTGTATTCCCAAATATGACTGGACAGTGAGTTGTTATTTCTACTCCTTATTTAGTGAATGTCATATCATATCACCTCTTCATTAGCTCCTATATCATTCTCACAGCATTGTAAATCCTTAAATGAAGTCTTTCATCATCCTGGTTGCAGGGTAGCTCATATTACATATTCTGATTGAATATTAAGCGCCTGGAAAAATACTGAGGTTTGCCCTGAAGTAATACATTAGGCCTGCATCTGAATAAAGATAAATTTTAGACAGATCTGGGAGGGGCTAGAAGTACAGTAAGTAGGTTGGGAGAATTGGAGCTGTTAGGGTTGATAAATAGCTACTGTAGCTTAAAGTTAACGCAACGTCAGTATGGAGTCCCTTTTGTATGGTACACAATGTACTTATATTTGTTCCAATGTATCTGTACTGTGCACTTTCATTTCATAAAATAGTATTGTATTGTAAGGACTCTAATAAAGGGATTTTGTACCTCTGTTGTATAACCTTTCCTGTACAATCTCTTTGGAACCTATACTATATATAGCACATATATTTGAACACATTTCTATTTATAGTACACCAGGGCATGTTATTTGTAAAACCTTTCCATAATACTTCTTTCTCTGATGAAATGAATTCTTTGACTACTGTACAGCATCTGTAAATGCTTTTGTTAGATTTAAAGACAGACACTCATCAGCCCATGGTAATTTTTCCTTTGCGGTAAACAAAATTCTGCATTAGTAACTGCTTTTTAGAATTCACATAGAATGTACAAAGCATTCTGAAACAGTAGGGACTTGCATACTCCCCAAGATATGCAAATCAGCAAGAAAATGTCTGTAGTTACCAAAGACAGCCATGGGAGGAGGTTAGAAGTAATTTGATAGAGTTGGAACTGTGCAGGATGGGCAGGTTTGCACAGCAAAAAAGTATCTGTCATGAATCCAAACACAAAAGAGTTGTTTGGGTACTCCTCAAAACTTTGGTTTAACTACAAATTGTATTAGGTGATGGCCATTAATATCTGATCTTCCCAGCATTCTACAACATTATGAAGACTTTTTTGTTTAAGGGGGGCTTAAAGGAAGATGCCCAAGATGGAATGTGATGCTTGGTATGAAAGTTTACCTAATTGTATGGATACTGGGAATGGTAAGTTTGGTGTTAGTGCAGACAGCAGACCTACTGTACTGTAGCACACAGAAGTATCAGTGAACAGTGAAATGCACCATTCATTTAATATCAATTACTAATTTTAGAATGATCATGACTATACCTCCGTTTTTCCTTTCCTTCTGCCCTAGTAAATCCCATACCAGGTAACTCTTGTGGACAATTTTGCCTAAACAATTCCTGCCCAATGCAATTGCAAACTTTTCCAATACTGAAGATGTAATTTTCTTGAGGATACTGTCATTTACTCTACCTATCATAGGGGAACTTCTAAGGAAGAAATGGTTTTAATAGGGTAGAAACTTTCCTGACTGTCAGTGGTGGCACTACAAAGGCAGGGGGAGAGGAAGGGAAAATTGCCCTTCCCAAGATTTTGTCCTCCTTCCACTTGCCCACCCCCCCCCCCCCCCCAAGTTAAGTCAGTTAGAAGTTGGGTAAACCAAAATAAATGAATAATATACCTCTCCTGAGACTTAAATTTTTCATCCAGAGATATACTAAAACCCCTAACCCAGGAACTGGGGCTTTAGGTTCTCTTTCACCCTGTGCTTGAAAATTTTTGACCTTCCACATTACCCTTTGCCCTTAGTTTTCCCCATCCCCCCATTTTGACATTCTGACACTACCACTGCTGACTGTCAGGATTAAGTTGCCCAGAGTGGATTACCAGATTGGGTCATTTAAAGAAATTAATTCATTTCGTCAATGGAATGTTGATATATACAGTACAGTGCTCTTGAGTAGACTGCACCTTTGAAACACTAGTTTCCTTAAGAAGCCAATGTCATGTCAGCCATACTCAATATGCATAATGGCATCAGTTTTTGTACAGATACAGTACAAAAAGATTGTAACAATGATGACCAAATTGTTCAACCAGCATTTTGACAGCACTGTAACAATTGGTATTGTTTGCATTGTGCTACCCATTGTATGTTATTGTGGTTTGCCTTGCTTAACATGACCTCTTGCATGAAATTCTGATTTTAGTGGAACTATTATTTCTAAGACACCAGACAAGATCTAGGCCTATACAGTACCTAGCATTGACAAACTTCTGATAAGCAAACTTATCTTTGCTCAAAGCAGTGATGCTACAGTACAGATATTGGGCAAGTCATGGAAGTACAGTATCTAAAATTTGAAATGTTTCATATTTAATCACGTGAGTGACTGTTTATGGTTGCAGTATATTATTTTTGTAAAGTAATTGAACACTTTAAGTTGAACCATTGTTATACCTGTGATATGCCAAATTAATTGTAAAACAGTGACAAAATTATTGCAATGAGGAAATGTTTACAAGTTCATAGGTCATGTTAAGTTTTGTTCCTTTGGGTGGCTAATTTTTCCTTCTTATTTCAAAACCACAAATCAGGAAGTATATATTTTTTCCTACACTTTAGACTGGAGGGATTACACTTTTTTACAGCAAGATTCCCCCTTCCATCCTCTAACCTGAAAGACAATGTTCCTATATTCTGGTCACAGACTTCCTATAGACGAATCCGGACAGATTGTGATGGTCTGATTTTAGTCGGCCATTACTGGGGTCCATCACCTTTAAATCTTTCAATTTCCTTGCTTACCTCTATCATGGAGGGTTGTACACTAATTTGTACCTTAAATTCTCCAAGTTCACTGAATATGAGGGTTTGAAATTCATGTAAACAGTAAATAAAGATGGTTTTAGGCTGATGGACCCCACTAATGGCGGCGGCATACAGTCACTAAAAACAAGCACTAATCGGATTCGTCTATACAGGACATGAACAGAGCATACTATGAGTAGATTGTCCCTACTGTAGTGTTGGTACGTGTGGGAATAAGCATAGCAAGATGGTTGTGTGCTACGGTTTTGTGTGTGAAAGTTTTGACTTGCTCAAAAACTTCAAAACAATAGATTTTGTGAGAAAGTTGAAATATTTTCGAAAAAATGCTAGGTTAGGTCAAAATCACTGCACATATTGCAGGGATATACAGTAATATTGCTTCCCATTCGAGTTTAAATTTTGTTTAAAATATTACAGAATTGCCATCATATACAAATTTAGCTTCACGGCAGTCGTCTTGGTGTGCCTTTTTTGTTCCAGTTGGTGGCAACAGTCTTCGCACGGGACGTACACAATATATGCTCTGTCCAATGTCCATGTATATAGGAAGTCTGTGATTATGGTAAACAATCAGTTAAGAGGGGAAAATGAGGTGCTATATCCCATGTTTGGACTAAAGGTAAGAGCATCCACCTCTCACGCGGAAGGTCCAGGTTCAGTTCTCAGGTCGAGTCTCGGCATAAGCAATACAGTAGGGAAAACAAGCCAGTGAGCCACAACTGGAAAAAGGCCATGGTCGACCCGATTGAACCAATAGGTTGGAAACTGGGCTGTAAAACTACATCTAACTAACTACTGTACAGTAACTCGCCTTTTAACATCCAACCAGTTTATAAGGACAGTAATGGCTTCAAGAAATCTTATACACAATGTTCACATAAAGTTCCCACAGTGAAAGAAAAACAAAATTTAAACTCATGTACAATAAAAGATGACAACGGTAAAATATAATCAGTACCCCTGGATATGACCTAGAACTGGCTTTAACATGGTAGATGTTTTTCTTCCACTTTTTGAAAACCTAAAGTACATGGCATATGAACTGTTATGTTATCATGGTCATGAAATTAAATCAGCAAAGACATGGATAAGCAGAGACAGATTGGGGAAGTCTGCCAAAAATCGATTTATTTTGGTGCAATGCCAAAGAGTGGTCTTTGCATCAAGGAGAAAAATATCCAAACAATATATACTGTTGGGATAAAATCTTTCTTTCTACTAGGGCAGTGAAATCTACTGTACATGTCATGAGTTAAACCACAATTCATCTGACTGCATGCTTTGTTGTCAAGTACAACTGCACACTGCATAGGACCTAATGTGCCAAAAGTTCTGATTTCTTGTGGGCTTTTAAAGACCATACAGTAATATTAGACAAGGCTTTCTAAAATGACGGCTGTTCATTATATATATAGCCCATCCAAGAATGGATCAGCCCATGACAGACAGAGGCCTACATTTGGGGAGGGAGAAAATCCCCCTGGAAATTTGTTCACCCCCTGTGGAAAGGTTGTAAATTACCATGCTTTGATGACTTTAAGTATTTCTCTCCAATCCCCCCTGCCCCCAAGTTTCTATCCCATCATGAGGCAAGTAATAGATTTTGTAAAATGCTATATACTCTGATACACATACCCTGTACAGTACATCAAAGCTGTTACTTACTGTATAAAATGTGTTTGTCCAGTACATACTGTAGGTCTATTCAGACATTAAACACCTACACGTAAATCCTCTCACTCCAAGTTCCAATTCTCCTACTGTGACCTACTGTTCCTGTGCTTAATTGAGTCCCTCCTACACTGTCTAAAACTCAAAAACTCAAAATTTCAAGAGAAAGTTGTACAGATGGGCAATAAGGAAGTGAAAGGAATTTGGGGGATTTTTGTTTGCTATTCAGGGCCTGGCTTCCAATGGAGACCCCATCCAGGAGTAAAAGGGCATGCCTCTGGACCCCAGTTTTTTATTGCTTTGTGTTTGCATTGTGATGTAGATTGTAGGTTTCTCAACTGTAACAACTTAAACTCCCAAAATTTAAATCAAAGATTAAGGCCCTCTTAGTTTGCTCTCCCATTCTGTCAAACTTCTTCCATATGTGCCCCTCACCCCCCCCCCTCGCCCATACAGTGCTTACCCTGGCTTCTTGCCTGCACATAAGAGTGCAACCAAGACTTAACAGCATATGTACCACATGAAGTATAGAAGAATCTGAACAGTCAAGTAATAGTCTGATTTTAGTCGGGCATAACTGAGGTCCATCAGCTTTAATCTTTCAAATTCCTTGCTTCCTGTACCTGTATCATGGATGAAAATACCCCTTGATTCCCTTAGTTTCACTGAATACAATGTAAGGGTTTAGGAATTGCATACGTGTAGACAATAAAATTATGACAATTTAAGGCTTATAGACCCCACCAATGGGTGCCATCACTGGCTACTTGGATTTGTCTATTCTGTACAACTGAATGCCATAGCAGTTTCAGCCCTAAAATAAATCAGATTGTCACTTACATACCAAAAGTAATTCCACTTTATTCTCAACCATTTTTTGTGTTCACATACACTGTTCACACTGTAATGTATGATCCATAATCTATTTTGAACTTTGTCACATAACAGTATCTCTATCCATACACTAGAAGTACTGTATACTGGTATATAATCTTCAAGAAAATTTGTACACCCACTATGTTATTCATTGTGAAAACTTCAAGTACACTCCCATATGAAACCATCATTTTAATTGTATTCCCAGAATGATGTACATTTAAATGTGCCTGCAATTTAAACTCAAATGCCTCCAATTAACATTACAGTGTGTCACGTACAGTACCATCAGTACTGTACAGGTACTGTTTGTGCAACAAAAATCGTAGCCTCCTTCAAGCAGATCAAAATGCTTTTGGAGTCATTGTTATTGGGCTAGTAACATATCATCAATTGATAAATATTTCAGGTATTTAGTTCTGCTTTTTATTCAGTAGTGTTTCCTGTTACATTCTTCAATTAATATCCATACAGTATTTACAGTTCATACAGTACATGGTAGAGGAAAAACTGTGTAACAGCAAAATTTCAAGAATATTAATACTTGACCTTACGTGATTTAAATATGTAACTACGTTACTTCCCAAATACAAAAGAGCTGGTGCTTACATGCTGTACAGCTTTTCCTTTCCCCTCAAAATTATGAAATTTTGTACAGGCTAGCAGTGGCAAAATATGCAGTGTTCAAAAGTACTTTTTATCCAATTTCAGTCCCCAAATCAGGTCCATAAAACCTTTTTTTTTTTTTTTTGGGGGGGGGGGATGGGGTGGATAGAACCAATATAGAAATTTTGTTGGCCTGGGGGAGAGGTGACCTCCTTCTCTTTGGCAAATTCTTGCCTTTTTCATGTAGTGCAAGACCCTCTACTTTGACAGGATTACAAAGGTTTTAGTGGTGTGTCTGTGTGATAAATTTTCTTATCCTTCTCTGACCTTCAGTGCAAACATTTTTGTTGGATTTTTTATTTTTTTGGGGGGGGGGGGTGGGAGACTCATGCCCAAAACCACCCTCACCCCGCATTTAATTGGTTAGCAGACTTGACTGTTAAGGTATTATGTATATTTTTTGCACCATCAGTGGAATCACCAGAGTTCCTCTTCCATAGTCATAACTAATTGGGGCATAGATGGGTACCATGTACAGAGACTCTAAAAAGGCTGTGCATTGCTCCAGGCAAATATAGCTGTAAACCTAATGAACTGTTCTTTACACACATACACAGTGTATCCAGTCTAAGTCAGCAGAAGTTTAATAGCCAAAACAAAACTTAGGTGAAAACACCTTCAAGTTTAATCTTGGCAGGATCTCTCTCATACTGTAGCTGTTCCCTACCAGCTTTTGGCTGTTGGTTTCACCTTCACCTTTTTGAAATCAACAATGCAATGTAAATAATCTTCATCACAAACAGCCAAATGCAATGCACTTTTGGTCACCTCATAGGAAAAGAGAAAGAAATTTTCCCAACAACTTATTAGATGGTGCTGTAAGCTTTTCCTTCCTTTTTTATTTTTTGGTTTCCCAATATTGAGTCGTGCAGACGTAACCTTTGCAAAACTACAGTAGTGTAGAATCTTGCATTTTAGTGATGACTTATACTATGTTTTTTTGACTTCCTTAATGTTGGCATTGATACCCAGGTACTATACTTCTCATATGGAAGGACTTGTTCACTTTCTGAAGCCAATACAGTGTTTCACTGAAATTGTTTTCATGACTCACACCAGGTGAGATCATTTTTAATGTGGACACGTGTGCCTTCTACTTCTACAAAAATTGTCTAATTTGGAATCAAAGCAAGCTGAAATTATTTCTTTCTTTTTATTATACAATATATTTTATGTAAACTGGATGTTTACTGCATACCTGAAACTTTGAGGAAGGGTTTCTTTGAAATGTATCTTACCTTAACCATCAATCAATAAATGTTTCAGATACTGTAGGTGTATTCAGCAACTGTTGTATATTCAGTAGTGTTGGCAGGTCTGTTACAGCATAGCAATGAAAGGGGGAAGGGGCTTCCAGGTTGAGCTTGTGGGCTTATGAGTGCACTTTATTACTGTCGCACTAATTTTATTTCATTTGTTTTGTCAAGGTTTGTAGCTGGTAGACCTTATCAATGATGCATTACTATAAGAAATGTGCTGGTCAAAGAAAGCATGTCAAACCCTCTACAGGCAAGAGCAGTCACCCCAAACTTTTTGTTTTAAAATTGAAGTACAGCTAAATTTGAAATTTGACAAATTTTTTCTTACAGTATCTTTTACACATCATACTATTGTATCTTAGGACTTTCATATAAACCAAACAGTTTCTTACAATACAGTCAATTTAATGATTGTGGAGAAAAAAGTAAGTACTGTCACATGATTCTCAAGAGCCAATCACAAAATAGGACTGTTTACTCCATACTAATTCAAGTTGAGCGACTAATCTTGTGTAAGTTTTGTCTAGAAATTACAGTTGCCAACCCAAAAACACAATTTTACAGGAAATTTTAGTCATGGTTTTGTACATCACACCCATAATGGCCCAAATGAAATGACATTCAAGAAGAGGGAAATTATGCGTAACTTATGAACATTTTTATAAATTAGAAATCTCAGAAATGGGAAAACAAATTATTATACCCATGAAAATTTTCAAGCATGTTATAATGGAAATACACTAAAACATAATACTTCCATAAGCAAAAACAAAGGGACAAAATATTGTGACTACGTATATGGCTTCTCCATACAAAAGGTTAATAAGCCAGGGCTCTATCTTCCTGTTCTATGCATGAATTATGCTCTCCAATATTATAAAGTCTGCTACCCACAGCCAGGCTTTTAGTCACAGTTAGATTGATTTTGGGAGTCTCAATTGTTACAGATGATAAACTGAAATGATCTATACCACAGTAAAAGAGTGGAGGCCCTTAAAGCATGGGGATCAGTACCAAGTCCATACAGTACCAAATGCAAAATCATGCCTATAGAAAGAACAGTATTATGTAGCCTATATTTTGTAGAATTTGTGTCACACTAGCCTGCAGTGTACTGTACATTCTGTACCCTATGTTACTTATGCCTACTGACAGTAATTTCTAACAACTTGGTATTTTCTGATGAAATTGCTTTTTTTAAATTGTACTGCCATTTCTGAGGCTGTTCCATATAATTTTGGTCATCTACATAACATTTTGGCCCTGTCAAACTTCAAAGAGGGCAAGATATCAGGGAATAGTTTATCCAGTATCGCATCGCAATTTGCTACACAAACAGGCCAAGTTGCTACACAAATGAAAAATTGTGTAGCAATTTTTTGTGTGCATAACCCTTGCACTTTCACAAACAATGTGTGAGAGACCTCAAAAATTTTTGAAACTGCTACGCAAAATTTGAATGCTAAATTATTCCCTGGCCATTGGCCAAAGACTGTCCCACATTCCCCACTACTAGAATCATGAGTCCAAAGGAGTCCACTCCTACAGTATGGTGAATGCTATCTACAGTATGAAGAATAATATACTTGATTAAAACTCTCAGTAGCCATTAGCTGTCAACTAGAAGCCCACCAATGTATACTAGTAAAACAGAAGACTTGCACTACAGACAATAAGTGAGGTCAGTAATTCCTTGCAACTTGGAACTGTGGGGCACAGTGTGGGATACTGTGTACCAAACAAGCTCAGCAAGTAATGTGTGAGCCTTTTCCTTGCTTTCATCAGTACATGCATACAACACTACTGTATCTACATGTATGTAATTGTCTAGGGGGAAATATTGTACTGGCTATTAAAGGCATATTTTCATCATCCCAAACAGTTCCAATTCTCCCAACCTACTTACTTCTAGCCCCTCCCACATTTATCTAAAACTCATCTTTTTCCAGACACAATCCTAGTTTATTGCTTCATGGCTTGTCCCAGTGGCCATACAAGTCCATAATGTGTAATCAAGACACTCTCAGTGCCCATGCTGTTAATTTAGCTATGATGCATTGTTTGAATGTGATGCCAATCAAAGAGCTGTACCAATTGAGAGTTTTGATATATGTATACTGAAACTGTAGTCTGGGGTGACGAATGACTGCCTTTAAATAATGGAAGCGACAAGGTACTGGCTATTAAATAATGGAAGCGACAAGGGTATGCACACAGAAAATATTCTTTATCCCATTTACAGTGAGTCACAAATTTTAGGTACACTGAAGCCGTTCCCCCAAAACTTCCTTGTTTGGGGATCTACAAGCCCCTTTAACTACAGTACTTTATCTCCAATTTAGATCAAATCTCTACTTAACCTTATTAAGAAGTCCCTGGCAAGCTTCTAATGTGAAAAAGACCCTGGGAATACAATAGAGGTTGTCTAACAATGTTCTCTTAAAAAAATTGGAACTATGGAATGAGGAAGGCTCATATCACTGATAGCATCATATCATTTACTTCTTTTATGTAGTAAATTTTAATACCCCTGTTTGTCATTTAATTTTTTGAAAACTAATGCCTCCTTTTGACAAGTTCAGTCGGGTCATTGTCTATAAACTACTTTAAAGTACACCTACTGTACAGTACAGTTGGCTACACTGCAAATGGCTAGCAGGACATCAAGCTGTGTATTAAAGTGGCAAAGAATGTTTCTACAATTCAGTTTAAGACAGAATAGAGACTAACATGTTCTGAAACTCGTAATTTTTGGTGGTTGCAAGTATGAAAGCAGGTAACATGTAATTTCCAGAAATGGGACCACAAAATTTGAGCTATGATCTCACATTGGGAATCAGATATCAAAGTATGGACATAGGCAGGCCTAAAAAAAGGAAACGAAAGGAATAATTTATCAGGAAGGGAATTATATTCCCCACAATTCTCCCTACTTTTTCATACCTTAGGATGCAGTACCTTACAGTACCCCCAAACCAAATATTAGCATACAGTATTCACACTACTGTAATTACCTTTCTTGAGATAAAATGGTTAAAAGCAATTTCAATTTGACCTCATGTGACCCCAAATGACCTTTAATCTCCACAAAAATCGATAGGGATCATCTACAGTACTCAATATAACCAAACCACACACCAAATAAGAGCAAAGTCACATGTACCATTCCCGAGATATCTTGTTTACAAGGTTTTGACCTTTTCACCTCTTGTGACCCCAAATGACTTTTCAATTCCACAAAAACAAAAGGGATCATCTGCTTGATATGGCAAACCCACACACCAAATTTGAGATTAGTCCACAGACTTATATACATGGACACAGCATGTAATGTGTACGTCCTATCCATAGCTGGTCGCCACCAACTGGCACAAAAAAGGCGCACCAAGATGGCCGCTGTGAACCTATAAATCATCTGATTTGACGACAACTCTCTAATATTATAAGCAAAAGTTAAACTTAAATGGGGAAAAACATCATATATTCCTGCAATAAGTGGAGGGATTTCGACCTTACCTAGCCATATTTTAAATATATTTCAACTTTCTTGCAAAATATGGTGATATACTTGAGCAAGTCCAAACTTTCAGGCAAAAACACAGCAGACGGCCATCTTGGTGCGCTTTTTCTCACACATACAGTAGCGACAATAGACCATGCAGTGTGCTCTGTCCAAGTATAGGAAGTCCGTGGATAAGTCACACTTACCTTCCTTGAGATAATGTGTGTAAAAGCAATTTCTAAGGAATTTAGCATTTGACCTCTCATGACTCCAAATAACCTTTGACCTCCACAAAAATTGATAAGGATCATCTACTCAGTCAATATCACCAACCTACCACTAAATAAGAGCGTAGTGACATATGTGCTATTCTTGAGATATCGTGTTTACAAGGTTTTGACCATTTGACCTCTCATGACCCCAAAATATTCTTTGATCTGAACCAAAATCAATAGGGATCATCTATCGTGTTTACAAGGTTTTGACCATTTGACCTATCAGGACCCTAAATGACCTTTGACCTCCACTAAAAACAATAGGGATCATCTACTTACTGTAGCGTACATACCAAGTATGGACTCTATCTAAGAATCTTCACTTGAAATATGGTGTGAACAAGGTTTTGATACTTTGACTCCCAGTGACCCCAGAGGGCCATTGACCTCCACCAAAAATGATAGGTTTCTTTCTCTCACACCATAACGCATCCACATACCAACTATGAAATCTATCCAAGCTCCCGAACTTGAGATATCTTGTAAACAAATTTTCCAGACTTTGACCCTCCATGACACCAGATGACCTTTGACCTCCACCAAAAATGATAGGGATCATCTTCTCATTGTGGATCAGCCACATGCAAACTGTTACGGCCCCAGGGTAACCACTTTGGAAAGACAGTGTTTACAAGCAGCTTTAAAGGTTTTTGCTCTTTGACCTCTTGTGACCTCAAATGACCTTTGATTTACACCAAAAACGATATGGACCATTTTCTCAGTATGCAACATCCACATGCCAAATATGAGATTCACCACACTTTCGCTTCTTGAGATATCATATTTACAAGCAGGAGTCACATACACACATACTTACACAGACACACACATCCACACGACATCACCATCGCATAGATTCCTTGCCTGCCTTCGGCAAGGAATCAATAATGATTTAATAAAAAAAAACAAGGTCTGTATTTCTCAGTTTTCACATCTATTGTTAAAATTTTTTGCGTATTGGACACAAAACCAAAGCTAATTAGTGCTGGTCATCTTTTTGAAAGTCTAATGCACTTCCCCCAAACAATTCCAGTTCTCCTAAACTACAATAATATGTAAGTTTCAAGCCCCTCCCAAAACTGCCTCAAACTTACCCTCATCCAAACACAATCTCAGCAAAATTCAGGGTGAATATAAGGCCCCCAATGTGCAATCAAACACTCTCAGCACAGTGCCATACAGTATAAGCACCAGTACTCTGCATTTATTGAACTTGCTGTCAGTCAAAGAGCTGTGCCAATTGAGAATTTCTGCGGACTCACTTTGAAAATTGTAGTTTAAGGTAAGTGATAACTGCCTTTAAATGGATATGCAGTTGCTCAGCAAGCAGTTTCTAATTGCCAATCTTTTGAGTAGATGTGCAGCGGAAGATGACATAAACATAAAACTGAAACATTTCATAATGAAATAGCAAGGCATATGGCAGGTAAGTTTATGCACTTTGAGAAAACTCATTGTTATCCATTTCTTAATACAACTACAGTATACCAACAATATTCTGGACTTGGATGTGCAGATGCCCCAGCTTGGAGGCAGAGTTAAAGATTCCAACCAGTTAAGAGTGGATGTACAGGCCAGTCAGTTTAACTAGTGTTGTGAGCAAAATTATGGAATTCCTTAATCAAGAACTGTTTGCTCAAGCATCTTTTAGATAATGGGTTACTCAATCTGACTCAGCATGGTTTCCTACCCAGTAGGTCTTGTTTTACAAATTTGCTTAGCTTTCTTGGAGACGTTTTTTAGTCTCTCGATTCTGGTTCCAGTGTTGATGTCATTTACCTTGACTTCCAAAAAGCGTTTTACAAAGTACCTCTAGGTAGACTCTAAAATTGCATAGGTTAGGCATCAAAGGCAAGTGTGCTCAGTGGATCAATTCATGACTCAATGGTAGCTCTCACAGAGTTGTTGTCAATGGCAATTTTTCTTCTTGGAAAGAAGTGTTAAGTGGAGTACCACAAGGTTCAGTTCCCATCCCACTTCTTTTAAGTGGAGTACCACAAGGTTCAGTTCCTAGCCCACTTCCTTTCTTAATTTTCACAGATGATATGGATACATTAGCTCTATCACTTGCAGTATAAGTACTGTAAGTTTGCTGATGATACTAAGCTCTATAGGAAGGTTGGGGATAAGGATGATTCCTTATTGCCTGACAATGACTTGGATAGGTTATTTTCATGGTCTCAGACTTGGAAAATGTCTTTTAATGCTATCAAGTGCAAAGTCCTCCACTTTGGTTCTAAGAATCCCCACTTTGGTTATGCTATGAATGGTACAAATTTCATTTTCATTTCATTTCATTTATTTATTTCGTCCGTACAAATATAAACTGAAATACATGAAAATTTGAATCAAGTGACTTCAGAGAAAAAAACTACAGTACTGTAGGTGTAGTTATTACAGGTGATTTAAAGCCATCTAGGCAGTGTGCAGCTATTGTTGCAAGGGCAAATAGGGTGCTTGGGTTGATCACGAGGAATTTCAAGAGTTTTAGTTTTGAAAATGTGCCTAATTTGTATAAGCAGCTAGTCAGACCCCATCGTGACTATGGTGCACAGGCCTGGGGCCCTTGTTTGTAAAGGACAAATTACTTTTAGAGCAAGTTCAGAAGGGCTACAGTACTCAACTCATACCAGGGCTTAGAAATTTACCTTATCCCTAAAGGCTTAAGCAGCTTGGACTAGCCACTCTAGAGCTGAGAAGGATTAGAGGAGATATGCTCCAGGTTTACAAATTTCTTTCTGAAGGGAATCCTTTGTTAGCTTGTGGTTATTTTAAGGTCCAAAGTAATGCTTGCATTAGTTGCCATTCTAAAAAGCTTGATAAGTCTTGTGCTAGACTTGACATTAAGAAGTTCAGTTTCTCTCATAGGGTTGTTTATGAGTGGAATATTAGCCTGCCTGAGTGGGTTGTTCACTCAACATCAGTGCACCACTTTAAGGTAAACATTGACAAGTTTTTCCATGACTGTGGTAGTTCAATCTAATCTTTCTGGGCTTGTTACATGTAGGTGTTAGTAGTTTGCTTCTAGTTTTATGGGGGGTTTTGAATTACAGGGCACCTTATACAGTAGGGTCTCTATAGCCGTCCTTTGCCCTTTCACCTGCTATGTTATGTTATGCTATGTTATGTTATGTTATGTTATCGTATGTTATGTTATGTTACGTTACGTTATGTTACGTTACGTTATAGGTTAGGTTAGGTTAGGTTAGGTCATGTGATACAGTACACACTGCTCAGATGCAATGCCAAATTTGGGGCCCCATGTCAATGAGAGTGCTATGGCAATGTTAACACAGTTCACCTTGAATATTACCAAAGCATGGGGAGTTGGGAACATTGACATTTCTGGAAACATAGAACCCAACTGAACCTTTTAACAACTGGCAGCCATTGAAATACTATACAAAAACAGGGAACATCAAACCTTGGGAACAATGAACTCTGGGAAATTTGAGTGGACCCCAAACTTTGGACAGTGCATGATTAACAGTGTCCAGTTGCATACAGATGCTCCATAGAGTTCAAGAATGACCTGCAGGGCTGAACTATAATTTTTACAAACATGTGTCCCAATTCACCTAAGTAAATTTTTCAAAGCATGTAGGGTACATTTTTGTAGGTTTTGTTATTTTTATGAATTATGTCTATTTCCACAGATATTTTAGGTGGTTGCACATGTTACCCTGAATACACCTTTTACTGTTCCAGAAGACGTTTGTTTCCACTATATAAAACGTCCTTATTTACAGAAAATTTTGAAATTTAGTAATACATGTGCATTTAAAAAATTGTGGGAAGTATTCTAAAACATTTTTATTAATATAATTGGTGAAATTTGCATCTTTCTTTTTGAGTTTTGGAAATTATAGACAATAGAATTTATGATATTTATTGAAGGAATTCCACTGATGTTACTTGTCCTCTGATATGGAAATACTGTACATGTAGCACCATCATTTCTTAAAACAGCAAAATGGCTGCTGCTCAAAAACCTCTCCTGGTACAGTAAATGAACTGTAACATTTTGCCTCTGAAAGTAACCTAAAATTGTATGAATGTATGCATCTTGTTAGCTATAAATAAACATAAAAGAGCAGTCCTCCCAAACTTATTTTGAAGAAAAAGCTAAATCGCACAATTTTCATTTCATTTCTCTTCAAAGTATCTTTCATTACATTTTATGACTTTACTATTGCATATTCAAGGTAAATCAAGCAGTTATTTCTGGTAAATTTCACATCTGAAGAAAAAAACATTGTTACAAGACGATCCTAACAGCCATTCATGAAACTGGACAGTTTGCTACACTTCTTCACTTTGGGATGACTGTTCTTGTCCTTTAAGGATAGCAATGGTAAAATTAGCTAAAGAATGAGATATTTATGCCATGACCAATTTTCCTCTTAAGTCTTAATATTGAAACGGCTGGGTTTGTAGCAAACAAAGTGGACTCACTGTAACATAGAGTCTTGTTGAAGGATTAGGCCTATGTGAGAACCAGTCATGGTTGTAAATCCATTCCTCAGTTGTGAGTGGATTCACAGATGCTTGGATGTGGAGCCAGTGAAAAATTATGCATCACTTCCCATCTGTATATTGGGATAACAGTCAACTAGCTGTGCGGGCCCACGGAGTGCGCATCTGCAATGACAGTGCCCCTTCCTCAGTACACGAATAGTGTTCACGAGTGGCCCTGCTTACTATATTAGTACAAAGAAAACAACTGATAATCCACACATACACAGTTTCCTGGCTCATTCATTCCAGCCTTGTTACTGTTCATGCAAAGGTCTGATAGTGATACAGAGGCCCGCATAGTTGACAAACAACCTTTTCTACATCATTACATTACCGGATCTAGTGCCAAGTAGGCTATGAAATGTTATTGCATAAACGTTAGGTATTAATTTCTCGATGGAAGCCTTTTGTTCCTGCTAGTGCCTAATATTATTTGAAAGGGACGGAAATAAGATCACGATTTACTAAGTTACACACAGTGCATACATTGAATAACCAGTATGTCTAAAAAGCACACGGTATTCCAGTGACAGGCTGCTGTGTTGCACCGTCTATTGCACACTGTGAGACATTAACGTTATGCACTACAGGCATAGTATCCACCTTACATATTGGACAATGCTACAGTACAGGATGTGCGGCAAGAAGACTACTGACTGTTAAGAAAGTTGGAAAATCCTAACACAATTGAGTTATTATACTCACTGTAGTCTCAACGTCAATATCTCTATCATCATCACTCATTGTTTAAAAGGGATTACTATCTCTAATCGTTGAAAAAGCCAGTAAAGTCGCCTATTGTTTACGTTCTCAGCTGATCCAAATATGGCGTTGGGGATCGTGCGAATTCGTGTGGTTACCTGCATTCGGCTCATGTACACAAAAATATTGCCACGCGCAGATCACCGCACGTGTTTTTCAGGGGCGGGGCTACTTTTTCAAAACAAAAACTTTGTCTTTTCTTGTTACACTTTTCATCCTTAAATTTGCTTGTTTTCCGCTCACAAAATGTAATTTTTCCTATTTTCGAAGGAACTTAAATGATTTTCTAACTTCGAGGTTCAGTCTCAACCTAAGTGAATCGTCGTTTAAGAGAACATTTGCGATTAATTCGGAGATGGAAATTGTAAACAAATGATAAACAGAACATGCATGCGTATTTGTAGTTAACCTCTGAACTCGACCAAAAGCCATTGTTATCTCCACTGGTCTATTGACAAATCCGAATAGCGCTTGTTCTAATAGTGACTGTAGGCAGCCATTGGTAAGGTCCATCATTTTCACTTATTGACTGTTTACATGAAAACTGAAAGAATCAAGATACATCCATCCGCGATACAGGAAAGCAAGGAAACGGAAAGAATTGAAGGTGATAGACCATAACTTGCTGTCCGGATTCGTCTCAGTGTTATCTCCGGGCCGTAGCTAGCCTGCGTAGCGCCTCTGTGCCTGCAGCCCCTTTAAGTTGCCGCATCTCAGTTGATTATTTCGTAGCGATGAGCTGGACGAAAAAATTCGTTCGCTCCGCGAGCTAGACCGAAGCAGGTCATGCAAAATTCTCCATATGTTCAAGACGAGTGAACAGATAGTCAGCTCCGCGGAGTTGAGTTGGTGATTTCGGAAGTGGAGGGACGAAAACAGTCCGACCTCTCCAATGAGCGGGGAGCAATATGGTGCATGCCGGAAGAGTGAGATCTTGTACCTCGTCCGAGTACTTCCATGCTTTGTCGAATCCGGGTTCAAGGGATGGTCCTATGATCATGGAAGTACTTCCATGGTATGATTTAGACGGGCATAACTGTTCCTCAATGGCAGTTTAAATCTTTTCGAATTCTGCATGGTTTCTCTGTATCATGGATGGTGAACATTACATGAGCTATTATATTTAAAGGAACAGTTCCCTCCCTCAAAACAGTACCAATTCTCCTAGTAACCTTCTTACTTACGCCCCTCCCACAATTGTCAAAAATTTATCCACATCCAGACACAATCACAGTTAACTGCAGGCTTCAGGATGGGTATAGAAAAGCGAGTCAATGATCAAAACACTGCTCTCTCAGAACAGATCATGCTGCGTAATATAACATAGGCGACGGAAGCGGGGTCAGGGGCGCCTACCCCCCCCCCCAATAATTTTTTATGAGATTTCGAGGGCATGGCCTCCAATAACTGAATGTGGCAAAAATTAATTTTTCAAAAGTGATCAAACAAATTTAAGTTGCTTTTAGCACATTTCGGCTATATTTTGGCTCAATTATTACTTTTCAGAGCGCAGAAGTTGCACAACTTCTGGGGTTTTCGCCCCTGGACCCCACATTAACGTTAACCTGTAGGAAAGTTTATTTTCGCCCTTCAAACAGTTAATACAAAACCTTTTGCAAGCTATCTTTCTTTTTCAAATAATCTCCCTTCTTCTCCAATCAGGACCTTTAAACATACTGAGCGAGGGGCATTCCTCAGTCCCCTTACTGGCCCCAATGACACACATTGGCCCCAGCAATAATGTCCTTTTTAGGATTATAAGCAATACCTAGGCAAATTACCTTTGGCTTCCATTAAGTCCAATAGGTTGGAAACTGGGCCGGAAGACTCCATCTAACTAACTTCATTAAGTCCCCTAAAATGTCAGAGCTTCTGGGCCCTGTTGCGGGCCCCTGGACCCCACGCATATTGCCTAGGGTTTTTAAATAGAACTCCCTATTGATAAAATGCCCCCAAACACTTTGGATCTCTTAAAATGCCCCGCTGTCTCAAATTATCAATCACATGTTCAAATTTGAGTAGCCTCAACATTTTGGCTTTAACCCTTAAAATTACTGTAAAGTATGTTTCTTCTTAATCAAATGCCATAGTACTTGCCAATTCCATTCTCGTCCATTATCTCACCCCACTCTAGTCTTGATAAGCAGCCTGGATAGAGGGCGCAGTGCTAAGTAGGCATAATACGGCTCTGTACGCTTCCAAGCCGATGTGTGGTGGACGAAAATTAACCAGTCTTGAAGCAAGACTAACCCCACTCTTGAATTAAATCCATAGTTTAGAGTCCATCATAATTTGAATATGATTTTCGACCATTTTGGAGCCTCTCAAATCACTAAAATCGGGCCCTTGACCCCACGCCGATGGGTTTTTGCGCTCAAAACCGGTTGTCGGCTGCCGAAAACTTGTGTCCCCATAAGTAAAATCTTCCGTCGCCTATGTATAAGCCATGGTACTCTGCATTGTCTGAATTAGCTGTCAATCAAAGAGCTGAGTAAATTGAGAATTTCTGTACACCCCTACCTTAATTGTAGTTTGGGGTGAGAGGGTTGGCCATTTAACTTGACCGACTGCACATGCAGGCCTATTTTAGTTGAATTAACTTTGATCTTAGAAAATAACTGGCAGCCAAGTTGAAAATACGAAGTGCTGCCACGTGACGTCACATGATGGTCTATGATTTTGTCTAAAATGTTACGTTTGTACGGATACAAGCAACAGTTTATGCAACATAAACCAAGATACAGATTAAACAACAAGCAACCGGCCATTGCTCCCACTGGACAATTGTCAGTCGAGCTCATAACCACTGAAAAAGGCCCTTACTCAGGTTACCAAATTCCGGGCTTGTGTCATAAAATACACAACTGTCCTAAAATAGTGCCCTTATCTGCTGGCTATAATTACAAGTGGTTAACTGGCGATTTCGAAAGTGGTTACAGAATTTTTCAGTTCGGTGTTCGGTGAGCATTGCAAAAGTGGTGATCTCAAAAATTACAAAGGTTGGCCGTAAGTAAAGTGATGACCTTCATTACAAAAGTGGTGACCTATACAAAAGTGATTAGGGTATTACTACAAACTTGAGTGGTTGCTACACCGTCCTCAAAGCAATTCAATAACTTACAAATGTACTTCTGTATCACCACTAGGTGTGGTTTGTATGTATACCTACACTCCCGGTTCAACATGAACTTAAAGAAATCAATAAATGTTGTCAGCGACTAGCATACGGTGTCGTACGAGACGCAGCCTCTACGACCTACTCCATATCTCAACTGCATCCCTCGGCAACCTTTTGACCTCATCCAAACCGTTACAGTCCTGTATATTCTGGCACCCCTTTATATTTCGACAAATCCATTTCGTTCCAACACAGGTTTTGTTCCGACACCCCTATTTTCCGACAACTCAATCAAAGATGAATATAGAGATTGTCGGAACAAAGGGCAGTCACCATCCAAATATAAAATTGTTTTGATTTTAACGGTTAATTTGATCTTCAAAAATTTTTTTGCGCCATTTGAAGCCAAGCCTTGCCCGAAATTTGCGACATTTTTACATACAAACTCTGAGGAAAAAACATAAAACCGACTGATCCTAGATTAATTCGTTGGTTTCGCTATCGTGACGAAATTTCTTTGTTTTTCCATCTCGGCACTCTCCGCACTGGTTAATTAAATGAATAAAATTCATGACACAATTACATATTTACTACGCAGGCGCCCTTTGAATCAGTTACATATTTAGACCTCACTCGGTGGCGTCCCTACGGGGCATGAGGGGGCATTTCGCAGATTTTGGCCTTCCCCCAGTTTTGGCCTTAGCCCCTCCCACTTGCCCCCCCCCCCATTAGGTCAGTTTGGAGTTGGGTTAACCAAACTTATAAATAATATACCTCTCCAGGGACTTAATTTTTCATTCAAAGGTATATAAAAATCTCCGAGCTTCCTGGGGTTTCTTCCCCTGGATCCCCACTAGCATGAACGATATCGTTGGCTCTTACTTTGCCCCAAGAATTTGACATTCTGGCGCCGCCAATGACCTCCATACATATTCAAAGAGCAATAACTTTAAAATTAAAAGGCGGCTGGACACCAAAGTCTATACAAAGCCAAGAGGAAAGTTAACTATTAATTAAGGACTATCGCCTCAACTCTCCACATGTAAAAGCTTAATTAAAGACAAGGGTGGCCCCAACGGGGAAGGGTGGTCGTGGCCATGCCCCCGTCGGGGAAAAGATCACATTTTGCCCGGGAGCCCTAATCTATACGATAAAAAATTTAAGCCCGAATAATTTCAGTCTCGCCCACTGATCTACATACTTGGATAAAAGGGTGTGGCAAAAGCGTCGTGCAACAGCGCTACTCACCACACAGTTGGATAGGCAATTTGATAAGATGGCTTGATAATTTGACATTTTGGCTTGAAATAAGGCCAAATTTGTTGTGGAATGTGCTCATTTCCAACAGAAATGTCAATTACTTTGAAAACTGAACAAGATAATGTTACACTGTTTTGACTTTTGATTAGGGTTTGGACTTCAGGGCATCATATTGGGCCATGGCCCTCCTTTGCCCTTCAACCTGTTTTGTTATGTTATGTTTAAACTTTCACTTGGTGCAGGTTGCCAGACTGAGTGGCTATGGCATCTCGATCAGTCCTCTTTCACAGTGACAACTAAGTGCAAGTTCAATGAACGATTGGGGGTGGGGGTGGGAGTGGGAGTGGGGTGGGGAGTTTTCGAGTCTCACCCTATAAATTCGAACTCACAAAGTCACTCACACAAAAACGCCCCTAACAAAGTCTCCCCTGATAACTCTACCCCTCAGTTCATAATACCATGCGACTTCAAATATTCCTTTTATGAATGAAAAGTCCAAGTGAAGAGACTACATTCAGTTAAAAGTACTAGCCCCAGTTCAGACGCAAAGCCAGGTTTGTACGTCATGGGGGGGGGGGGGAGGTTGGGGGCACAAAATGAGGGGAAAATCTAAGAATACAGAGAAAAACTGCTGGTTTTTCCATTGCGAGGTTGGGTAATTGACGGGTTGTACCCCAACCCCCTCCCTCCCCCGTGGCTTCGCCACTGCCCCAATGCCGATGTTTCATTGTGCTCAATAAACCGTACATGGCACATACTTGAAGTCGCATGCTTGGCCAACAAAGCGGCCCACAATTTAATTAAGTTAGTTGTCGCTTACAAAATCGCCTCCGGACAAAGTCGAAGTTAATTATGGGTTATAGGTCCCTGTGCCACGGGGCTGTGGGTTGTAGAATATGCCGACGGTATTCCCTGCCTGTCGTAAGAGGCGACTTAATATACGGGAGGACTTGTACCGCATTTGACGAATATGACACCATATACTTTTTTGGATTTGGATTTATTACGAAGGGGCCGTCCATGGGTCTCTTATCATAATCCCGAGTGCACAACCAAATAGGCCCTTAAGGGTTATGAAATGGGTCCCGTAATATTCCCTATATGTTACCGGTCAAATGGTTATTTTTTATTGGGGGGGGGGGGGGAGTCCTTGACTCTTTGGGAGGCATAGAACAGTATAATCTTGTTGGAGGCGACGGACTTAGTAAGTCTTGAGGAAATAAACCAGGCTAATTGTCCGGCAGGGAATGTTTTTTTCACGCAAGGTCAGACTTTGTTAGGAGGTGAATTTGTCAGGATTAACTTACTGGGTGTCTTAATTTGTTACTAGGGAGACTATGTAGAGAGGACTTCAGCTGTAGGAGACTTTGCTTGGGTGCCTTCATCTTAATTGTAAAAGCATGAACTTGAAGTACTCCCATTATTTATTATATGCACTATGCATGAAACCAGCACAGGTGTCAATGTTTTTAACTTCATATACTTTCAATATCTTGCTGCATAATTGAAACAAAA
The DNA here is from genome assembly GCA_037179385.1 of Holothuria scabra. Classification (NCBI taxonomy): domain Eukaryota; kingdom Metazoa; phylum Echinodermata; class Holothuroidea; order Aspidochirotida; family Holothuriidae; genus Holothuria; species Holothuria scabra. The sequence continues at coordinate 28,503,724 of CM074180.1, read as the reverse complement.
AGCAGCACATGATCTCGTCATTTCTGTTGTCTTCAATACAGGTTGCATACAATCTACATGTTTCAGTCAGTAATAAAAAAAAATTAGCTGGGTTAAAAGTTTTGTCAGTTGTCACTCAGTGCACATACGGTTATATGAATCAGTGAAGTTTGTGCCGCAGGTGAATGTTTTGCCACCTGCAAAATGGCCACCGCAAGACTTCGGTTGCTTCAAGTTGTCAATAGGCTGTTACGTGCACGCCTTTTATCTAGATATTTAGATCAGTGGTCTCGTCGACGATCTTCTTGATTTTGCTTATATTACTGTAAACACAAATTAGTCACACAGTGCCTGAATCGACCAACCACGTAAGACAACAATATTGACTAATATTTGACCCACTTGAATTAGTCTCTTACAAATATTAAGCATCCTTGACTACGTTTTGACTGATATTCTTAAGTCCACTTCTTCGAAATTAGTCAGATATCATCACAAATTAGTAAAATATCAGTCACTCATTGGGGTTAGTCAATTCAGACACCACTTGACTAGTTTGTGTTTACAGTGTAATACAAGACCATCTTCTTATAGGAAACTCTCACAATTACAATTCCCAGCTCCAGATTTTCAAACATTCTGAAAAGAAAGCCAAATTGTTTCCCCATGTTCACCGTACGGCAAAACAACCTCAACCAACTTGACGGTCTTGGTTTCAGGCAGATTGATCTTCAATACCGAAGACTCCCAATTTTTCAGTTCTCCTCTTCAAAATATGAAACCATTTGTTTTTCAAATTATCTGCCATAAAACTCCTTCTTGGCGAACGAGACGGGGCAGATTGCCCCCGTATTTTAACTCTACCAGAAAAATACACTTCCTTCAAAAAAATTTGAAATTTCAATTTTTTTCCTCAAAAATTTAAAACGAATAAAAAGATTTGCGACACATTCGGGTGGTTTATGGAAATACCTTTTCTCAGCCCCACTTCATAGAGTAGTCTTGCAAAGACTTTGCCCGAAATGGTAAAATATTCGGGCGAAGGCTAAAAAATGGGTTCTGGGATTTCACTAGACTTGGCCAAGTCTCTCGTGAGTGTTCCGCGGGGAGCTGACAACTTTCTCTTCAAAATCCCCCTACTGCAGAGAATATCGTATTTTCCTTTTGTCTAATACGCCCTCTATCCGTCTATTAGTTCTATACCTTTACGCTATCGGTCTATTAATTCTATACCTTTATAAACCGATAGAGGGCGTATTAGAAAAATAGGCAAATGCGGTATGCTGTACTGTGCTGCAGTACTGGATTGTAGAAGTAGTGTAGTCAGCTCCCCGGGGAACACTCACGAGAGACTTGGCCAAGTCTAGGATTTCACCGACGGTCGGAAGGTTGCTCAAGTACATATGTCATGCCCCGACAGCTGAAATCGAGCAACGGTAATAAAAATCGGGCAGGCTATATTTCACTTATAATCACAATGAAAAATAGTAGTATAAAAATGTTTCCCAATACGTCTAACTGAAAACTCATTTGTAATCACCTTGTAACTCGACATATTTTTAAAAACGTTGGAAGTAAAATCATTTATAGTCGGGAGTTCGGGCAGTGGCATTGAATATTTCAAGTGGACATTGCAATTGAACACGACCACGAGTCACAATAGGGTCAAACCAATAAGCATTTTTTCAATTCCGTTTGATAGTTTTTCAAAGAAGAGAAAAACAATACCATTTTATCTGGTGGTAGTTTTACGCCTTTTATCTGGTGATTTTCTGATCCCTTGAGCAAGTTAGTTATTTAGATGCAGTTTTACGGCCCACCTTCCAACCACTTGGTTCAATTCGAGCCGGCCACGGCCTTTTTCTCCCAGTTGTGGATCACTGCACTTGTAAGACGTTTTTTTTATTGAAAATAGTTTTATTCAAAGGAAAGCTCAAAATAGCGATGTTTCATTTTTAGTTACAAATCTGAGAAATGCCACTTGCAGCTGTTGGAGGAGTTCGATTTAAAAAAATCTGAACGTTCCGCGCCAACAATGGTGACGCTCTACTTAGGCAGTTTTTGGTCGAACAAATGACTTCATACAAAAATGCATGCTAGGAAGCCATTTGGACAATATTAGGAACAGGGGTTGCGCAAGCGGGGGGGGGGGGGGCATGGCCCCCGTCGGGGAAGGTCGGTGGTTTAGTCGGGGCGGCCTAAAAAATAAAAATAAAAAAATTATAAAAAAATCCGCAGGGACTGAAATTACTGGATGGGTGACCTTGAACATATTTTTCCTTTCATAACACTATTTTAATACACACAGGAATCGATTTTCAATTGCTTCTCATAGCTCATAGTTCATAGCTCTGTTTAAACTCATTACATGTACCTTGTCCTACTTTAAATCCGTGCGCGCAAGGTCACCCCGTAACCAAGACTTGTGTTAAGGACCCTGAAATTTCACGTGTAGACGTAACCAAGGGTCGCACCAGCGGGAAACCAGGGGCTTTGCCCCCGTCGGGGAAGGCTGTCCTTCCCCTGTCGTTAAGAAGATCCAGTTTCGTCGGGGATCCTTCATCTATAGGCCCGCGGTAAGCCCTTGATTTTGCTTTACTAGTTATCCTTACAAAACGGACGAGAAGTTGTTCAGGTGCATGCAGTGCCCAAATGGTTTGCCATCTGCCCTGCCCCGACAACCGAATTCGAGCAACGGTACTAATGACAATCGACCATTCCGTTTTCAGTTATATGTAATGATGAACAGAAGTGTGAGAATGTCTCCTACTTAGTCTGACTGAAAATTCATTTGAAGCCACCTTGTTGTTACGTGACATATTTTAAAAGACGTCGGCGGGAAGTAAAATCATTTATTGTCGGGAGTTCGGATAGTCACATAGAAAATAACAAATTAAGTGGACCTCGCAATTGAATGCAACGAGGAGTCTCAAAAGAGTAAAAAAATGGTATATTTTTAATTCGGTTACATAGTTTTCCCTAGAGAAAAGGACGACCATTTTATTTAAGTGTAGCGGTACCTTTTATCTGGTTATTTTCTGATCAAGTAGCAAGTTGGGTGTTTTTTCTATTGAAGTAGCACTTTTATAAATAACGACTGCTTCCTTCTAGTTACAAGTCTGAAAAATGCCATTTCCGGCTCTCTGAGGGTAAGATATTTCTTAAATTTTCTCTATGCTCTGGGGAAAGTTATGGTGGCGCTCCGCTCTTATAGTGTTTTGGTCGAACAGATTACTCATCAGAACAATGCATGCTTGCACATTGTTCTTCGTTTGAGGGAAATATGAAGTGAAAACTTTAAAGCGGTAAAATCTGAAAATAAAGACTGCTTTGTTTCTGGTTACGAGCTAGGAAATGCCATTTCCGACTGTCTGGGGTTTTCAAATTTTTCAAAAATTTCTGTCCACTTCTAGTTAGTTTTTCGGGCAGGATTACATTTTTCAGACAAAATAGACTATTATTCTGCCTCCTACCAAACTGAAACACTCCCGTACACATATGTCAATTTACAAAATATAAAACTTGAAATATATGGGAAGCAAACTTTTTCCGCGAGGAAAATTCAGAGGGCCTTAGTTTCCATGGTATGTAATTCAGAAACCCCAACAAAACTACAAATCACCCCCTTCTTGATATTTCTCATATGAGGGTCAGATTCTTCCATAAACCCTCAAAATTTGTTATAAAATTACAGTTCTATCAATATAACCCTCACATTCTCTAATATTCGTTAAAAATGATAAACTTTTTCATTTTCGATGGATACCGGTACTCCATACAATTAAGCACCCAATTTAATGCTCTTAATCACTCTGACAATTGCTCTTGACGGGAATATCATTGAATAAAAAGCCCAAAAGTTTCATTGTAATCTTACCCAAAAAGCAAATTTTTGCATAAAATTCTAAAATTTCTCCAATATGATAAGCTGTTAATTTTCAAATCTTCGTTCTAAACAAACTCCAGATTTTTAAATATTTGTTGAAAAAGCCAAAAATTTCGGCGCGCTACGCGCGCCTCATATTCTACCAACTCACGTCCCTCTGGACTTACTCATCGCCTTTGTCGGGGACTCAAAATGCTGCCCCCCCTGTCGGGCAAATCATGGCGCCACCCCTGATTAGGAATTTTTAGATAGCTTCAAAATCTATGAAGGTAGTGCATTTTACATGGTAATTTTCTATCACTTATCACCTTGATGTGTTTACTATTGAAATTAAAATTTAATTGCAAACGAAAGCCCAAAATAACGACTGCTTGGTTTCCAATGATAAGCCTGTGAAATGCCACATCCGACTTTCAGATATTCTTTCGGGCAGGGTTACATTTTTTAGACAAAAAAATTTCTGCCTCCCCAAAACTGAAACTCTCTCGTTTACCTTTGTCAAAAGGGTAGTGGTATTTGGAATAAAAATTGTCTGCACTATAAGACTTCAAAAAGCCCATCAGACTGTCAGAGGTAGCTAAACTTTTTAAGCTAATTTTCCAGTATCGTCCTCGGGCCGCTCAGTCTGCATGACGATGATCACTGGTAACTTGATCCCCACAAACTTCAAATCGTCCGGCGACTACTTCATTTTTCACATAAGAAAGACACATTCTTAAATAGTATCCCCCAAATCTGTCTTGAAATTGAAATTTTCTCAAATATAAGCTTTAAAATTATTTCAGTTATTTGTTCAGAGTGGCAAAAAATTAGAGGAAAATTTTTCAATTACTATGGATACCTCTTACAACGAAAACCCAAGCCAACTTTTGTCTACCCCGACATTCTATAGTTTTAATTAATTTTGAAATCCAGATCACTTAATGAAAACCCAAATTTTTCAATACCATCTTACAAAAAAAAGAACAGAAAGAAAAAACAAATCAGAATTTTACAGTACCAGCTCTTCCAATCTTTTTTAAAAAAGGTAAAAAGTTTCCCAACTAATTTTCAGTTTGGTCTGGGAGTCTTTGTATACGTAGGCCTAAAGTGAAATACGTAACCCCAAACCAATTCCTTTTTTGAGTTTGCTCATATGAAAAGCAGGTTCTTTAACAAAAATTCCTATTTTTTTAATGGTCCTTACAAAAAGTCACATTACTTTTTAAATTATCTTCAAAACAAGCTCCGAACTTTAAAATACCAGTATTTGTAAAAATGAAGAAAACAAATTTCGGCACGCTACTCGCCCCTCAAATTCTTCCAAGAGGACATCCCACTGGACTAATTCCTCCCTATATCGGGGCTACGAACTGCTGCCCCTGGCTTGACCTCCCTGTCGGGCATGTCCTATAGAACCACCCCTGATTAAAGGAGAGGTTCCAACTAAGATATGCGAGATTATGAGATAAAAAAACGGTTTCGTTTCTGAAAAGGACTTCAAAGAAAAATTGCTTGCTTGCACGTAACTATACGGCCAAGAATTCGATCGCACCATTGAAGGTTTGTAAGTTTTTCGAAAGGATGGGCTACCAGACTAATTGGCACCAGTTGGCCGTATTATTATTAAAACTTTTGTCCTGTTTCATCTCTTGTTTTTCTTTTTCAGGTTTTGCCAAATCCACGGCACCACTTCTAAAGAGAGTTAGAAAGATATGATTTATTGGGGGAGGTAATCCTGACATGGTTGTTCCCCTATTATTAATGCAATTAGCGACGGGGGTTTGAAGTTACATATGTACCATCTTTTATTAACAGTTTAAAATGCACCTAGATCAAATTTATTGCAATGAGAGCATGGAAATGGAAAATGGTTTTTGATCTGAATTGATGACCATCTTGCAACTGTTTCAAATTCTAATGTTCAAGAGTACTAAGAATTTTTCAACCGACAAGTGATGGGAGCATGGAGTGAGGGATTGTTTATAAGACCGGTTGATAAATTTGCTAAGCAAATAATTTAGAATAACTACTTTTTTCGCATAATTATAATATTGTTACGTATAAAAATCTATTTGCTAAAAATGCCATGTGTGTTTTTGAAGTTTGATCAGGAAAATGTACTTTTAACCTATGAGTAATTAAAAAATGCATTCGCCGGGGATTGAGTATGATTGGTGCAGGATTTGACGATGTCTCGTCCCACTGTTTCAGAGTTCAAACTTGGATGTTTTCAATTTGAATATTTAAATACGATTATTGCTCAAAATAAACTACTAAGTCAAGAAAAACATTGGTTCAGATTTGTGTTCATTCTGTGGTACGACAGTGGAGACCGTCGAACACCCCATTTGGAAGTGTATGGTAATTCTACGGCTTCGTACATTTTATAAGTTGAAACTTGTGCAGTGGCGTAGCCAGGATGGGATTTTTTTTTTTTTTGGGGGGGGGGGGGCTAGGTAACAAGTGGGGGGCCTGGTACCTCCGAAGGCCAGGCACGGCAAGACTATCTAAGTGGAGCGCCAACATCGGTTGGCGCGGAGCGTACAAGAAAATTTTGGGCTTTAAAACCCCTCCAGATGGCTGGAAACGGCACCTTTCCACGTGTTTTAAACTGGATGTACCCAGTCGCAAATGCGGCAATATTTGAATCTAAGCGGAGCGCCACCATCAGTTGGCGCGGAGCGTAGAAGAAAAATTTGGGCTTTAAAACCCCTCCAGATGGCCGGAAACGGCACTTCCCACGTGTTTTAAACTGGATGTACCCAGCCGCAAATGCGGCAATATTTGAATGGATTTCAGCTTATCTAAGGCAGTACCTTACCCTTTAACAGGAAAACCAAAAGTAGTTGTGTCCCCCTCTGAGAAACTTTCTTTGCGTTAGATTTCCTAGATGCAAAATGGTGCTATGTTTGGCAAAACTTTAAACTGATTATAGGCCTAAGTTTTAGGATTTTTCCTTTTGGGGAGCATGAAAAATATCTTTAGTTTTTGCAGAGATTTTACAAGAGACATACATACTACCAAAGAAACAATGTGGAAAATGGTGCAGTATTTGTCCATCTGTACATTACGTAGTCAAAATTAAAATACTACGAAAAAATCTCTCAAAATAATTGAACCGCAAAGCAGAAGTATGGATCATGTGGGAAACACATGAAATCAGGACCTTGTGGACATTTTACAAATCCCCCGGACGCCAGTGCCAACTAGTAAAAAGAGGACTTGTCGAAAAAAATTGTCCTACAGTGGCACTTGTCATGGGCAGGAGTGAGGCACGACATAGGCCTAGGCCTACTTGTTAAGGATGGAAGGGAAGAATTATCCGAAGGCAGTACCTTACCCTTACCTGCTTACGGCATATTTTGTGTATGATAAAGTATAGGAATGGTCGTGTAAGAGTGGTCTCCAGTGTACAATTGCCTTATTTTCAGTAAATCAATCAGCCATCCGAAAGGCAGAAAGGGTCTTAACCTAACAAAGTCACATTAAAGTTTGTCGTCGAGACTTTCGTTTCATCTTCTAAGTGAAATGCAATAAACGACAGTGCAGATCACAAACGGTATCTAATTTAGTGAAAGTAGGCATATTGAAGTTATTGCTTGATTTCATACGATTGTCATACGATGATTTTTTTAATTTTTACACATTTTATTTATTTACTGTTTTGAAGGATATACTTCAAGGTTATGTCCGTTCAAACACTTTATTTTTTTCAATTACTTTATCAGGACGCAAAAAATCTGGGGGGGGGGGGGGGGCTGAGGAAAATCTGGGGGGGCCTACGCCCCCAGGCCCCCAGTGGCTACGCCACTGAACATGTGTACTTTAAAACCAGTTTTGCTTCCCTAAAAGGAATATCTTTTTAGGCTTCAGCGTAAGACATTGCCATCCCTTTCATCCTCATGATTTTCTAATTCTCCACATGAAATATTACATCAAGAGACATGAGCGGAAATCCACAGTTGGAGAATAAGCCATTTCGGTGATTCGCTTTGATGGCTATGCACATGCGCACATCCTCTGAATAGTCGGGATAAACTAACCAATTCAGCACCTACAAGAAGTATTCCAAAATTTGAGTTTACATGAAAATTCGGTGAAAAAATTTTTTCTTAACCCATACATAAAGTAAGGAGGGATCTCAAGTGTGGTTTTGTCTTTTTGGTGTACAAATTTGCAGTAAATTAGCACTGAGACCCCTCTTTTTGTTCGACTTGACTAGACACATAGATGGTGTCGTGTGCACGTACTGACAAAAAACAAGGGAAGGCTGTACGCTACGTTCTTAGCTCGCTTTGTATATCCCACTTGCATACTGCGTCCCACAATTCCATGCAGCAACGGATTATTAAACCCTCTTATATATTTTAAGTTTAAATTTGTCTATAAGTATCGTTACTGATATACCGGGATTCTTCCTAATAGGAAAACAAGGATAGTAACAGTGATCTCTACACTGTAAACATCTGTAAAATTTACAACAAATTCATGTAAAATTTACAGCATAATTTCTGTTTACACAAAAACTTGTTTTTCAATTATGCAAATTAGAAGGCCCTAGCTTGTTTAAAGGTTACACTGTAACACTCTGCAGAATATAGGTCATTAGAGATATCACAATAAAGCACTGTGTAACCTTCAGATTAGTTCGAACTGACCTAAACTTCTTTTAGCTACTTAACTGGGCGTGGCCAAATTTTGACATAAAAATTGTACAGCATACCGTATTTTCCTTTCATCTAATACGCCCTCTATCGGTCTATTAATTATATCGTTTCTCATCTCGTTGAGAAGCGATACCTTTATAGACCTATAGAGGGCGTATTAGAAAAAATCAAATACGGTATGCTGTACTGTGCTGAAGCACTGGATTTACGTAGAGTTGGTGTTGTCAGCTCCCCGGGGAACACTCACGAGAGACTTGGCCAAGTCTACCTTGAACACAGATTTTACAAGAGCTCGAAATGGAGATATTATGGAATTTAATGAAACAAAATGTGACTTTTTTGGTATCGTGGTATTGAATTTTTGGGGTTTTTTTTTAAGTGAACTGCCTTTTAAGAGCCCTAAACTAAGGAGAATATGTCGGGGTGCTTGAAGTTGGCTTGGATTTTGCACCGTGAGGAGTATCCATTGAATTTGTAAACTTTTACGAAACTTAGTATATCTTGCCATTTTTAACAAATATTTTAAAACCTGAAGCTTATACTGGAGATAGAATTGCAAGGTTATGATAAATTTTGGGGCTTTCTGACCTTCTCATCAGAACGATCAAGAAGGACACCGGACAACTTTTAGTGTGTCGGGGTTACAGAATATCATCATGCAGGTAAAGCTCTCGGACGATACTGACACAGCACCATCGATGTCATCATTGGTTGGATGGCCCAAAATTTTTAAAAATAACTTCCCCTCAGATAACCGGAATTGGCGTTTCACAGACTTGTAAGTAGGATCCAAGCAGACGCTCTCATGAGCTTTTGTTTGCAGTAAAATTTTTAACCAAATAACGTCGCAAAGTAATCAGAAGAAATTGTTAATATTGATACAAAACGGAATGCCATATCAAGTCTTCAATGTTATGCCCAGTAAACTGTTTGATTGAAAGACTGCCGTACCTAAACGGAGCGTCACCATTGGTTGGCGTGGAGCGTACAGAAAAAAATGAAAAATTGGACCATTCGGATAGCTGGAAATGGCATTTCTCAGGCTTGTTACTAGGAACGAACCAGTAGTTATTTTATTATTTTTTAATTGTTTGCAATAAAATTCCAATTAAAAAAATAGCACCTTGTTAAGTGATCAGAAAATTATCAGATAAAATGTACCACTTCCATTGAACGAAATGATCTTCTTCTTTCGGGGAACAACAACGGAATTGACAACATGATGATTATTTTTTCTCCATTGCGGCTCTTGGCTAAATCCAGGATCTACAGGTACTATATCGATGAAGTTGTCAGCCTGATTATACAGTATATGACCACCCGAACCCGATCTCGACTATGATTTTTCGTCTAACGTCTTTTGAAAAAAAAAAATGAAGTCCCCAGTCCCCGCCTCTTACGCCTATAGCAGAAATTTGAAAAAAAAAAATGGTTTTATTTGAAGAGAAGAATTGGAAAATTGAAGTCTTTACTGAAGATCAATCTGGCCAATTAAATATTAGTAAAATCAACGCCGAAATTGGTTGAGGTTTTGTTTTGTCGTACGGTGAAAATGGTAAACCTTTTTACTTTCTGCTCAGAATGCTTGAAAATTTGGAAATTTATTGAAAAAGGAGTTTTTGTAAGAAAATTTTGAAGTTTTGAGAGTAACCTTGAAGAATTTGACCTTGTAAGCAAGATCAAGGAAATGGTGATGGTGGGGAGAGGGGGGGGGGGGGGTGAGACTGAAGTTTATTGGGCTTATTATATTTTATCGAATGGATGAAGGCCCAAAAAGGAAATTGATTCTTCCCCACAACGGGCGCCAACCCTGTTTTGTACCATCTTCAATGTGAAAAAATCAGGAGCTGGCATGGTCCTAGAAATTTTGGCAGGAAATATATTCAATCCCCACATTGACTGGGGTTGTACTAACACCTACTCCCCAAATCTGTAGCAAAGAAGGACCAGCGCCCCCAATTTTTGACAATTCATATTTATATATTTGGTGCTGGGAAATTTTTCACCCTCCTTGAAGTTTTTTGTCCCCACTTTCAGTACTTTGTCTCGCTCTAGTCCTGCTCCCCCTACCTATATCTCAACTTTCCCTAATCACAACTGAACCAAGCTACAAAAGCTTGTCAGAAAATCTATCAGCAGATAACAGAAATGTTTGAGACACCATTCAGCTAGGGAGAATCCCTCTCCCGGAACCCAACATTTTGTATGCTCCCCTAAAAAGTTTAAGTCGCTGCCATTAAGCATGACTGCTTCATATACTGACTCTGATCTACCTAAAATAATTTTTTTGAAAATATTTTTTTCTTTGAGTAGGGGGGGGGGGAGGAGACTGCATGTAAGCTTGACAAAAGAGAGAAAACACAAACAGGAGAGAGAAGAGAGAGAGCGTAATAAAACACAAATTGATCATTTTCATTTTTGTTTCACGAATTTTCATGCACAACATGACTTAAAAGATTTAAAGCATCTATAGTAATGGATCCTCTCATGGTACCAGCCATACTGAAAATGATCGCACAAGTTCGATCAAAATTTAAAAATCACAACTTATTAAGCACAACATACCCCTGACTCAGTCAGAAACGATGCATAGATAGTGTAATATGCACAAACGTTGATTCTAGCCGAGTACTACAAGGCAAGATTATTCCAATAAACCGTGTGCACAGATTTGCCTGAAGTCAGGTTCTTACTTCTTGCGACGATGGGAGAAAACTTTCTTATAAGAAGTGGGTTTGGAAGGGAGGGCAAGGTGACCCACACTTTGAAAACTGAAATGGGGTAGGAACTGAGGGTAGGGTTGTGCGCATGCACAGTGTGCACGGCGGGCTCGAAGTGGGAAATGTGAAGCTAACAGCTTGTGGAATCCAGGGGTTCACCCTACGGATGTATAATATGGGGGGCAAGATAAGTGAACCACATATGGGACCCTCTTTTACGAGACGCCTGATAACCCTGAAAGAGGGCACACCGGGAGGAGTCCTTTCACAGACGCTTTGAGTGTCACTTTAAAACTAACATCTGTACAATGAATCATAAGTTTGAATTCCAAAAAAATCTGGTTGACTTCAGATAGAGTCCCGTTAGGAAAACAGAAAGAATGAAGACATTCATTTTCCATATTACTCTAGTACATCTTTTAGAAAATGAATGTTTTCATCCTTTTTTTCGTATAAGCAGTTGTCTTCTCTGAAACTGGAATGTCAGCCCCTTGCTCTTTTATACATGTCACTTTCCAGAACACTCGTGACATTGACGCATTTCAGTTTTAATTGAAAAAAAGTTATCCCCTTTCTCATAATATTCATCTTCCTAACCTGCACATACCCACGGACTAACGTCACATATGCTGACTGAGGCAGACACAGCACCGCAGCATACTTTTAACGCATGTTTACACATTTATCTAAACAACAACAAATTGTAAACCTCTCATGTAAATCAACAACTCCTACCTAATGCGATAGGGTAATGAAGATTTTCTCTACCACAGAAAAGGAAGACTGTTACATGTCTGAAGATGTCGGCCAAATGATGACACAAAAGATATCAATTGAACGAAAATTTACAAAATGTTTAACTTTGGATGAAACTAAAACCTGTGAAGAATTTGACGCTTTGTAAAGAGTACAGCCAATGCTGATGCTCTCAGACATGGGTGGCAATTCTGAGGGAACAAGGGAACACTCCCTTCAATATTTAAAAAAAAAATGCAGATTGACATAAATTTTGCACATAATGGTTTTTGAAAATGAGGTTATGTCCCCATGCGGACCTCTCACAAACGCATACAGTTATATTTATTCTGGTCCAGTAAACACGTGAATATATGGGCAAATGGAGGGCTACCTCTGGCACTAAGTGTGTATAACCACATATTTTAGATAAGCTTCATTGATTTTTATCATTACTGTAGTTTGTAGTTGGTTAGATGAGGTTTTTGGGCTCAATTTTCAAATGGTTTATTTTTCTGTCTGGCCACAAACACAGCCTTATCTAAAGCTGTGGCTGACTGGCTTGTTTTCCCTACTGCATTGCTAATGCTGAGCAACAAGAACAATGGCAGAAGGTTCCATAGTAAAGTCTATGGTATGACCTGACCAGGAGTCAAACTCCAGACTTCCCAGCTGGAAATGGGCATGCAGTTCATTGGTTTGGAATGCACAAAGTCTATAGTCCTGAAATGGTCATTAGCACGAATGGGCCCAAAGGAAAAATGCAGTCAAACATTTTGGATTAGAATAGTAAACTATCCTATTTCATGAATGGCTCTCCCCCTGTAGGGTGAAGGTTGTAGAATATGCCCAAAGTATTTCCTGCCTGTCATAAGGGGCGACTAAAGGGAAATAAAATATGAATTTGAACCATTATTGAAAACAAACTTAACCTTTGAATTTTTTTCGAGTTGACTGACACTATATAAAACATTCGTGTTGGTGTGTCGTCAAATCTCATCTAACTCACTAATTCATGAACGGCTCTTTAGGATCCTGTCACAATGTTTTTTTTCACTCAATTGTGAAATCTGTCAATTCACAGCTTCATCTACCCTAATTATGCCAAATATATGCCAAGACATAAGGTGAGACTTGAAGAAAGTAAAGGAAATTTGAAAAGAGCCTTTTGGCAAAACCAAACTTTAAACTGCTTTTCAAAGAAGCTATGAAATTTGCAAGACTTATAAGTTGTTTTGAAATAAACCTGTAGGGACTGCTTTTGCCCTAAAGAGCTGTATAAAAGTGACAAAATACAGAAGTAATCAAGCATTACTTGAATTTAAATTATCATTAAACATGAAACAGCATCAAATCACTACCACTAGAAAATTTGACACAGAAAAAAGTCCTTTCTCAAATTATAATAGCAAATTAATACGCTATGGGGAAAGAAGAGGCAAATTACAACAGGAGAAGCAAGAAAATGTAATACTGAATGTTAAGGAGGAATGGATGATGACAGTCTTTGTTCTTAAAACTGCTTCAAGGTTGAAGGAAAATAGCTTTGGTACATTTCCCTATTCCCTTGTGATAATGGTCAAAACAAAAGTATTGTGATATACGTTATGTCCTCAGTAAACATTTTTGTGGCTGACAGTACAGACGAATCCTATAAACGCTTGTGTGTAGTGACTGTAGGCAGCCCTTAGTGGGGTCCATCAGCCTTAAATCATCTTCATTTATTGTCTACATGAATTTTAAACCCTCATATTCAGTGAACTTGAAGGAATCAAGATATACCTTAGTGCAAAACAACCACAATAAATGTAAGGAAATTGACAGGTTAAAGTGTACCTCAAGTCAAAAAATTCAAAAATAGATAATTAAGAGCATGAAAAATGAATTCTAACAGTCCAACTCCCATCTTCATAGGACATTCTTGAGCTGAGATATAAAATGTTGAAGTTTATTCACTTGAAACAAATTGGTACATTGCGCAAAAATTTGTGACTCTCTTGTTGTACAACTCACAGAACCTGCATTGTTTTGCTTTAAAATTAAAAATATTTTTATGACCTTAAACACTTCCTCTTTGTTTGCACAGCATGTTGCAGAGAGGGGGCTTAATTAATTACATCACCCCATTACACTAAGAGTGCTATCACACTTTGGTACAAGGTGCAGTAATTTTCAGAAGAAACAAAGGAATACAAAGATTGTAATTTGAGTTGTACAACAATGACATCACAAATTATTGCACAATAAACCATTTTAAGTTGAGTGAACAAACTTCAACATTTTATATCTCAGCTCAGGAATGTCCCAAGAAGATGGGAGTTAGATTGTTTGAATTAATTTTTCATTCCCTTTAATATATATTTTTGAATTTTTTGACTTCAGGTATATTTTCAAAGGTGATAGTCCCCAGTTATGGCCCACTGAAAACAGACCATCACTTGCTGTTCGTATTCTTCTATACTGCACACATTATCTTAAATTTATTCCATTCATTCCAAACTAAATGATTACCACTGGCCTTGCATGACAACAGGTTTGATATGTGACACATATTTAAAATTAAAAAATAAGCTTAAGAAATTAAACTTCAGTTCTCACATGCATTCTACTTTTGTTTGCTGTACTAGTATGTAAGTATCTGTGAGTTATACATACAAGGACTTTTCTCTAGTCTAGCATTGTACATCAGTTTTCATTAGATTCATTAAACCTTGTTAACACAAAAATGGACATATATTTATTTCATTATTTTCACAAGTATACAACACACTCCACAGTTCCTTAAGTATGGTGACTTTTTATTTGTTCAAATATCTGAGTACATGAGAGGAACCTGCTCTTAGCTAATTCGAAACATTTGAAGTACCCAAGCAGAAAAAAAAAGAGATAAATCGTGACAGCCATTGCTGCTTTTGTGTTCAGTGTCACAGAAGAATACAATCACAATGTTTCTTTTGTGCTGGTCACTAGACATTTCCTGAGTAGCTGCATAGATGAATGCACACACAAAATACTCCAATGAACTTGACTTAATCCAAGGTTCCTACCATGTGTCCATGACAGGTACCAAATTCAAAAGCTAAGGGGCTTTTCCCAGCATGTAGACCTCCTGGCCTAGTACTAGCCCAACCTTTAGGCATGACAGAAGTTCATGATAGATATTAGTCAATTTTTCTAGACAATTTCAACAAGTGTTCAAATGAATCAACAGCCCATTCTTAAATGTCTGCATCTCCTTCGATGCATGAGATAGAATTAACATTAATTTCAGTTTTTTTTTTAATTCTTAATGATTCAAATGACCTTTGACCCTTACTGAAAACAAAAGGGTTCTACCTTTCAAAATCACAAATATCTATTACCATTAACCTTTTACCGATGTGCTCCGATCGGGGCATATTTGTGCGCCTCAGGAGTGGGCGGAAAAGCGGACGCAGCCCGCCCCGCATCGGCTTCCGTAGGCCATTGACCCCGTGACCTTAAACTATTGTCTCTCTCGTTGTTGTGGCCGAATTTTCGGGTAGCTACTCTCAGTTTCGAGCTCCGCGTGAAACGGTACAGATGGGTGACAGCCGAGCTCTCCGCATGGGTCCAAAAGGACCCAAACAACGGTAAAGGGTTAACTAAGTATATAGGAGCCATCACTCCTGTATTGCAGGACTATGTTTACAGCAAACATTTTATGAATAAACTTATGCACACAGACATACATATGCACGCCAATGGGGTTCCAAGGTATCTTTCTCTCCTTCAGGAAATCTGACAGTAGATACTTCTTAGTCACAGGGCTTCAATTCCTTTCACATTAAAAAAAAAAAAAAAACTCTTTCAAGTACAGTTCAACTTTCTTATATTCTAACCTGGAAATTTTCAAGCTTTGTTCTTGTAAACAATGTTCACTGCATTTCAATAACTCTCTCTGTCACTGTCATTAATTCTGACCAGTTGCATGGTCAAGTCATGACAAGCAATGCCCCTTAAAGATTTTGACAGAAAAAGTGCAACCTTGCATAGAATGTTACTTCCTAAATCTTCTGACGAGTCACTCTCATTTCCCGTCGATACATCATACCTCTCTAAGCTGATTATCATTTCCAGGGAGTCTAAACAGTGATCATGCATCATGCCATTCAGCTTGTGTACACATGCTTGATGAGTATCTCTGCTGTGTGTTGGAGGTGCTAATTCTTGAATAAATGTTCTGCTGAAAACCCACACGATCTACGGCTTGTAGATTGGGATTTTAGAAGTGCACATTTCTGTAACAGACCTCTTCATGGCATGGTGGATAGAGCATCAAACTTGGCCTGATGATGGGTCATAGTGAAAACTTTACAAATGGAACCCTTCTTGCTATTGTGCTTGGTGCTCAGCATTAGCAATGAAGTATGGAAAACAAGCCAGTGAGACAGCCTTGACAACTCATCTAAGTAACACATTCATTAATTCTGGTATGCGATGAAATAATAAATGTTGGATGGAGTAAAAGTGTAAGAGAATGAAACCTTCAAGACAAATAAAAGGGAGATTGGGTGACAGTAAACCTTCTCAGTTAGTTACCTAAATGAAGTTTTAATGCTCACTTTCTAACCAATTGGTAACAGCTGGGTCAGCCAAGGCCCTTTTTTGAGTTAAGGGTGACTGTTTTATTTTTCCTACTCAGAAGCTCACTGCTTATGCTGAGCACCAAGCACAAACCCTGTAGGTTCCATTTTTAAGTCTTTGGTATGACTTGACAAGGAATCAAACTCCAAACCTCCTGGCTGCAAGTCAGATGCTCCAACCTTGTGCTATGACCATGCACTATGTAGTATGCAACAAAGTAGGATAAGTATGCCAGAAGTAACTTAAGACCCTTTATATTGTACCCTGCCTATCAAAAAAAAAAAAAAATTTACATATGATGCTTTCACTTTGGTCCCAGCACTGCAACCACAAACCCTAGCCATAAGCCACTTTGATATTAGTCTCATTATACAACCGTATAAAAAATTTCAAGCAAACCAGTAACCCTTGCGTAATATTTCAGTGTTTGTGACGATTAGTCTGGAGGAAATAACAGCATGAATACAAAAAGAGTTAAGCTCTTAAGAGAAATGCACCAAAATTTGTGACATTATGAAAGAAATCACTTCTAAAAAAATGATGGGGATTTCTTGGCAGTATCATTTTTGTCGAACAGAGTGAAGAGAGAATAAAACAGGAAAAACCATTACATACAGCTGAAAAATATTCCACATTAAATCATGGTACTGAAATACTCAATGCAGAAGCTCATTCAATGCATTTAGATGTTAAGCCTCAAATCAGTCTCACATATTTTATATCAGTTTTTTTGTTCAATTTTGAAGCATCCATGACAACAACGACAACAAAATGACACACCCATCACTAAATTTTTGAAGGCAATAAATATTACTTGGTATGTTCTTAAAATATTTTTGTCTTTAGAATTATTTCTATATTTAACACTGCAACTGTTGACGACTTACATTTAGTAACTCCACATCTTTTCAAAAATTCTACATTACAACAAAGACCTTGTTATCTTGAAACTGAACAGACAATTCCTATCAGCCACTTTATCACCAAGATACATTTGTAAGTTTTGATTTCCATTTTCTACAAGCCTAAAAGCTACATGATCAATGCATTCATCCATGAAACAGGTTCATGCAAATTTTTAACATGGTCTCACAATTAAACAAATAAATGATGAAGTAAATGGGGCTTAACAAATGCACCAGTGGCACCGTAACATGACTCATTTCACTAGATTACTTTGTAAATTAACCACAATTTTGCACCTGAAAAAATTTTTTATTTTCTTTCCATCACTACCTCCTGTTACAACACAAATCCAAGTTACTTCAACCAGAGTCAAATTCATCTCCGTTTTTTTCAAATGAAGTAAACTTTGTTCAGTCAAATCTGTCACAACTTTGATCGAACACAAGTAAAATTAACTTTGAGCAGAGTCAAATCCATCACTGTCTGGTAAAAATACAAGAAAACAATCATCGCATCACCAAAATCACAATGCAACTGCTGAATCTACACTTTATCTGTGCTTGTGATTTATGCAAAATCCAGCTCATTGCAAAATGGCTCTTTGCATTTTCACCTGTTAAAGGCAACTTCATTCTTTCTGCTCAACTTGTTAAAAGATCTGTTCTTTCACATTGGAACATACTTTCAACTTAGAATTCACAACTGATTTGGCAATGGAATGCATCAAAAATAAATTATTGGACTATACCAAGCCAGGATAACTGCATATCACCAAACAGTTGACCAAACAGTTGATTACTTGTAGATGCAGTAATACAAGTTGCAGCTGCATACCGCCAAACAGTTGATTACTTGTAGATGCAATTACAAGTTTGTAGCTCAGTTGAGGAATGAGAGATCACCTGCTGTTTGGTAATGGAAGCTTGCTAAAGAATTCAAGGGCATCCTCTGCACATTGCAGACCGATGTTAAAAATTGGATGTGTCATTTGCTACAAAACAAACAAAAAGATGAAAAAAGCAAAATTTGACAGACCACAACAAAGAAACTGACAGTACACTTACATTTCTTATATTCCAAAGCTTTTTTGCTGAGAAATTTAAGACTGTCAATCCTCATGCACCTAGAAAATTATCAAAAGCATTTAACTGTTCAAAGGTCAAGTGGCACAGTTTCTAACAATTAACCCTTTACCGTTGTGCTCCGATCTGGGCATATTTGTGCGCCTCAGGAGTGGGCGGAAAAGCGGACATAGGCCACCCCGCATCGGCTTCCGTAGGCCGTTGACCCCGTGACCTTAAACTATTGTCTCTCTCGCTGTTGTGGTCGAATTTTCGGGTAGCTACTCTCAGTTTCGAGCTCCACGTGAAACAGTAAAGATGTGTGACAGCCGAGCTCTCTGCATGGGTCCAAAAGGACCCAAACAATGGTAAAGGATTAAAACAAGCCTGTGGAGTGTGTTTACTGCAAAGCTGATGCCACTGTCTCTGCGTGTGTGCACGTAAACCTTTAGCCGAGTGGTGCAGATATTTAAGATTAACCCTTTACCGTTGTGCTCCGATCAGGGCATATTTGCGCGCCTCAGGAGTGGGCGGAAAAGCGGACGTAGCCCACCCCGCATCGGCTTCCGTAGGCCGTTGACCCTGTGACCTTAAACTATTGTCTCTCTAGCTGTTGTGGCCAAATTTTCGGGTAGCTACTCCCAGTTTCGAGCTCTGCGTGAAACAGTAAAGATGTGTGACAGCCGAGCTCTCTGCATGGGTCCAAAAGGACCCAAACAATGGTAAAGGATTAAAACAAGCCTGTGGAGTGTGTTTACTGCAAAGCTGATGCCACTGTCTCTGCGCGTGTGCACGTAAACCTTTAGCCGAGTGGTGCAGATATTTAAGATTAACCTTTTACCGTTGTGCTCCGATCAGGGCATATTTGCGCGCCTCAGGAGTGGGCGGAAAAGCGGACGTAGCCCACCCCGCATCGGCTTCCGTAGGCCGTTGACCCTGTGACCTTAAACTATTGTCTCTCTAGCTGTTGTGGCCGAATTTTCGGGTAGCTACTCCCAGTTTCAAGCTCTGCGTGAAACAGTAAAGATGTGTGACAGCCGAGCTCTCCGCATGGGTCCAAAAGGACCCAAACAACGGGTAAGGGTTAAATCAAATACTATGTCAGACATATTCCTTAAACTCAGGTCTACAAAATGAAGATGCAGCCCCCCATTTGAATTATTGTAGTAGACAATCCATGACTGGCTCTTTAGAGTCATACAAAAATGATTTTCTCCCTCAATTGTAAAATAAACAAAGTGTCCTGATTGAAATATCCAAAATATGCAATATTTATGTCCCAAAATATCATAAAAGAAAGTTGAAAGAGAAATAGGAGTAAATTTGTGAGATAGTTGTTGGCCTGAAAAAAGTCTGGGGGACTACCTTTTAGTACAGGTATTGATTTTAAAGGGGTTATTGGAGATGGACACAGAATTAGTGGTGGAGCAGTTACTGGAAATGATCTGAGTCAAGGTCATGTTTCCTACAGAAATCCAGGGTTCAAAGGTATAAAACATGGAATTTGAGCTAAGAGAGTTTGGTGTCAGAGAGCGTGAAGCCTTCCACTTGTTAAATGGCTACAATGAAGCAGTGATGGCACTAGGTCATGAGATATTGAGTGAGGGGATTTCCATTTCTCAAAAAGAGTTTGCAGAGGGAAGGGAAAAGGGGCTTGGATAATTTGTAAACCAATAAAGTCAATTCTTTTTCAAACAGAAGCAGAAAATCTCAAAAGCAATATTTCAAATTTGTGGGTCTGCAAAGGAGGTAGCAGGATTGTGTAATCCTGCCACCAAATAAGAACACTGTGGGTAACTGACACAGCTACACTTCAGTTGAAAGTAATTCCTCAGAAAAGTACTGCGATACTTCTAGTACTATGATAATACAAATGGGGGCTTTAATTCCATATTCAGAGTTCTCTCAGCTATAATGTGGCTGAGGGGTGGCAGTTTGGCAACTGAAGCAAGGCCAGTGCCCTCACTCTGCCTATGATGGACTTACCAGTTCATTCTCTTGTCCTCCCATGACGTATTTTACATTCATGGTGTCAGTCAGGAAATGCTGAGCCAATGACAGACCACTCAAACAGTAGCAGGTATGGTAATAGTCTCTAGGTCTGGAAGAGAAAATACAAGTTTAATGATTTCTACTTGAAAGTTAGTTTGCTACTTAGCTTGCTACTTAAAGAATTTACATATGACATAATCCAGAAAAGAAATTCAGACCTTGGCATAGGAGTGAAATCACACATGACTTACCTAAAATCACTGTGAGGCTGTGATTTTTTGCACATCTAGATGAGGAATGGGAGTTTATTTAAATCAATTTGAGTTAAATAAAACAGCAAACCTATCACACTTCCTACATTTTCAAAGGCATATGATTTGGAGCACCCTTAGAAAATCTAAAACTCAAGGCCTGCAGAAAATATGCTGTTAACTTTTAATAGCTTGTCTGGAAAAGAATAAATTTTGTAAACCATGCACATCTCATAAATGTGACTAACAGCAGAAAATATGCTGTTAACTTTTAATAGCTTGTCTGGAAAAGAATAAATTTTGTAAACCATGCACATCTCATAAATGTGACTAACAGTACCTTTTTCTTTTGTTTAAGTCTATACAACAGTGCATAGTCATCAAGCTCATTCATGCTGTTCATTTTAGAGCCAAATCAATTGGTGTCCTTTTCTACATATCCTATCTATCTGTCACGTTCCATTCCTTAATGCCATCATGTTTTGTTTACAGTGATTTCCTTCTTTCATTTTCAAACTACAGTTGGGAAGCTGACCTTAGGGTCACCAAAATATATTATTGTTCTAATGATTTCACACAATTTTGCAGTTTAGCTGCTTATAGAAATGTACACTTGGATAAGTTAGTTAGGTAGAGTTTTACGACCCAGTTTCCAACCTATTGGTTCAAGTCGAGCCAGCCACAGCCTTTTTTCCAGTTGTGGCTCACTGGTTGGCTTTCTCTACTCCATTGCTTATGGGGAGCATCACGCACAACGGCAGTAGGTTTCCATTTTTAGAGTCTTTGGTATGATTTAACCCGGAATCGAACCCAGGCCTTCTGCGTGAGAGGTGGATACTCTACTGTTAGACCAAACATGCTGTCCAAATGTACACTTGGAAAAAAGAATGGCTATTTTATTCTGTATAATTGCATTTACAATCAAGAAAAGTACTATGATACTTTACAGACTAAATTTGCAAGTTATCATACAACCAATTTCAGGGGAAATTATGGGACAAAAGGCAAAAGAATCACCAGGTGATTTTAGGTCACCCATGATGCTGGGCAAATGGTCACAAATTTGTCCTGAAATCATCCATGAAGTTCATAACAAACCCAAAATGCTGACATTTTTTAGGAAATATACTTACCCACGTAGGTTTGTTGATGAATTATTACAATTTTCCTGAAAACAGTCAATCCTGCTTTGTTTATGATACAAATATGTTTGCAGTACACCTCTTAAGCATTCAGCCATCTTGAAATGCAATCCATGATGGTACCTGATGGTACCTTGTATATTGGGGCACTACAATACAAAATTCAACACAATGCCATGCATCTGGTGTGCACATATGCAAGTGATGGGAATGTATGTACATGTAATGAATAGATAAACAGAACAACTGCAAGGTCTGCTTCCCAACTGGCTAGATATGTATATATTATCACACTCATCCTGTAGCATGTTTATTCTTATTGATAATCCTAAGTATTACTTTCTTTTTGCAATGCAGTCATAGACAAAACAATTAGCATTAATTAATACTTATCAAATTTGTGTGTTGTAGCCTACGGAGGCATGACCTCATACCAACAACCAATCAGCCTCAGTCTATTAGCAAATACTCCAAACCAGGTATCTGTTCTCACTACCCGAATCTTTAATGGCTACTGGAAGCTTGAGACCAAGTTTGAACATCACACAAAAACAAAATTTTCCATGTGACAGATGATTGTGTTTTGATGTATGGGAGGTTTGTCCTAGGTCAATGCCGTATACCTGTTATGCTATTTGCTTTACAGACAAGTACCTGTTTTGATTACATGAACATTTGCTTTGTTAGATGAGGTTTTACATCTCAGTTTCTGACCAATTGGTTTAATTCAGGTCAGACAAAGTCTATTTTCCAGTTGTGAATCCCTGGCTTGTTGTCCCTACTCCATTGCTTATGCTGAGCACCAAGCAAACTGGCAGCAAGTCTTCAGTATGGCCGGGCCAGGAGTCATGCCCCAGGCCTCAGGGCTGCAAATCAGAAGCTCTATCCACTTGACCAAGCAGTTGAATACTTGATGCAGTCCTAATGAACACATATTAGTCCAACATGAAATAAAAAATCCTAACTACAAACTTATCTCTTGTCAAAAAGAATGAACAGGACAAACAAAAACCATCACATTCAACAAGTTATGTAACTAATTTTCATTACGGTACTCACTTTCCTGGTTTATCCAGCAATCCACCATTAAGATTTTGACAACAAACTAAAATATATTCTTGTAATGCATCTGTGATTTAAAAAAGAAAACATTAAAAAAATTACCAAAAAAAAAAGGAACTTCTTGATTTCAACATATTTAAATCGTATTGATAATGCACACAGTAGGAACAGTTCTACCATGCAACATGGAGCTTGGTTGAGTAACATCTTAAGGGGAAACTGGAGTTCAAACCAGAATGCAAAACTGCATTGAGGTTTCGATGATACACAAAGGTTCCATTTCAGATAATCCCATCGTGTACCATTATCTTCCCATTCAAATGTTATTCTAATATGTTCAAAAAATAATTAAGATGTGTTTACACAACACAACATAAACTTCTCAGTTTAGGAAACTAGACACTTTGAGTTTTCAATTCTTCCCAATGTCAAGAATTGTCACGGTAGAATACCATCAATTTATATACTTTCCACCCATATACAAATCATATGGTGAACTTTTTTACGCTGTTCCATTGTTTTTAACTTTTCACAATTTTGAGTGTTCAACAAAGGTTCTTAATGTGTGAAAAGAGAAATTTTTGGAGGATTTTTGTAATTGCAGATTAGAGAGTGGAAATGGTAATTACTCTATCTAAATGTGGATATTTGGCATCTTTATAGGGACCATCTCCAGACTTTCACCCATCCACAAACCAAATATGACATGTATTCGAGTCCCCTACCTTGAGATATTGTGTTAACCGGATTTTCAGACTTTGAACACTGTGACCCCAGATGACCTTTGACCTCCACCAAAAACAATAGGTACCATCTTCTGACCATAACGCATCCACACACCAAATATGAAATCTATCCAAGTTTCCTATCCTGACATATCGTGCTAACAAGATTTTCAGCCTTTGAGCCCGTGACCCCAGATGACCTTTGACCTCCATCAAAAACAATAGGGACTATCTTCTGACCTTTACACATCCACATAAAAAATATGAAATTTATCCAAGTTTCCTATCTTGAGATATCGTGCTTACAAAATTTTCAGCCTTTGACGCCTGGTGACCCCAAATGACCTTTGACCTCTGCCAAAAACAATAGGGTTCTTCCTCGCAATATGGCGCATCTATGTGCCACTTTTTAAAACTGTCAGACATTCCTATCTTGAGATATCATGTTAACGAGCAAAGCGTCACGAACACACACAGAAAACACATACACATGACATACCCGTATTCAATGCCTTACGGGGTACGCAGAACTGTTCCCCGTAAGGAAATGGTCGGAATTCCCCTTTACCTGTTTATGTCACGCGGGACATGAATGCCACGAGCGAGGGCGGGCTCTTGCATATCACGTAAAAGAGCTCATTGTCCAAGTTTTCAGGAAGCTACGCCAGTTACGAGCTCCGCGTGAGCGAGGAAAGATGTGTGAGGCCTTAGCTCTAGTGAGCGGCTTGTACCCGGCAAGGTATCGTTTACAGGCTCACACACATACACACATACATACACACACATGTCATCATGAATGCATAGGTTTCTCTTATCAACGAAACCAATAAGATTGGTAACAGGGGGACTGAATCTGTCATTGTTGGGTGAAGCAGCTGTTTGGATACATGTCCAGAGATCTTTAAAACCTTACCTTCATTAAACATCCAAGATGATGTATCTAATGCATTATCATGTTGTTTACTAAGGATGCCATGCACAACAGGGAAAGCACCTGCTTGCCAAAATGAGTAGCAACCATCCACTAACTTATTGGTTCTTCCTTGAAAACCTCCTTCAAACCTCATTTGTCTTTGTGATAGCCACCTCTGAAAATAATTACAACAGTACATCCGATTCAGTTCTAGCTATGTTTATGGTTTCATTGAATTAGTTACAGTAGATGGGATTTAACAACACACCAACACAAATGTGTTATACAGTGTCACCAAGAAAGAAAATGAAAGTTGGGGTCAAATTACCTGAAGGTAGTACAAAAAGGGATCAATTTACACAGAAATGGTTAGGCAAAAGCTGGAGTTGTGTCAGAAATTTCTATAAAGTCTGCTCTCCTTGAGATAGCCAAGAATAAGGGAAGAATCTGTTTGTCAAATATCATTTTATTGAAGAAGGCAAGAACATGAAAATTAAAAAGACAGCAGAGCTATCATATTTCAGTTTCATTGTTGTTGGTACAATAACCCATTATTGTACCAACAACAATGAAACTGAAACTAGTGAACTGAATGGTAAAAGTAAAAAAAAAAAACAGCAGTTAAGATGATGACTCTGTTCCCTATAAATTCTTTTCCACAACATTAGAAAAGTGCACCTATACCTAGTTGACAGCTCTTAATAACTAAAGTATACCAATACCTACAATTTTGGACAAAACTTGTTGGTACACCCCAATCCCCCTTCCAATGTTGACCACTGCTATGCTGTTCACCACACAGAGTCATTCTTCTCGACACAACATTGAGAGGGGGAATGGGGGTTTCATGTTAGCCCTCTAACTGAGATTTAGGAATAATATGAAACAGTGTCTCAACAGTTTTGTCCAAGGTTGTAGTTGATCACTATTCCTAAAGAATTTATCACTGAGCTTCCTTCATTAACAGCTACTTTGAGATCAATAGATTCATGTGGGTATGCTGTCATATTGCAGTGAGACAGAGATGTTGGTGACAAACTTCATCAATGAATAACAACTCTTGGCTTGGAACTTGGAAAAAGGCCTTTTTGTAGGGTATGTTGGGTAAAATCTCCTACAGAATTCTAGCACCATGTGCCTCATGCCACAATCTGTTTCACATATCAATAACAGTAATAACAGTAAACAAATAACAGTCCAAGAGGGTATCAAATATATCAAGTCAGCATTGTAAAATGATAAGATTTTAATTCTGTTACCCCCTTCAAATACAACAATATGCCAACAAAACTTAGGACAGTCCTACAGCCCAGCATTCCTAAAGACCATTTTCATATGAAGACTTGTCAACCCTCCTGGTTTTACAGGGAGACGCACAATTTTTATCCAGATCTCCTGGCCTCGCTGTTTCATTGTGACATTTTGAAAATAATGAGCAGTTAATACAAAGCTTGTAGGCCTATTAGGAAAGTGGACCATAAATTAACACATTTCAACAATTTTTTACGTTTTAACCAATGCATGGTACTTAAGTTAGCACTTAACCATCTTTATGATGATATATACTCTGAAGGGAAACCTATTATGCTTACCATGTATGGCAACGAACATGGAAATACCCAAACAAGAGCAACTTCCACAGTGCAAAGTATCATATTATCTGGTCCAAGCCTAGGTAGGCTTTAGCCTAAAGTGCCAGCATGTGTATCACTTTAGCCAAAAAACTCACAACCTCCTAGTTTTTCTACCTATCTCCCTATTTTTGGCTATGAAAAAAAAGATATCTCCTGAAATTGAAATTTTACAGGTTGGCAGGTCTGTATGTGACATCACACAACAGAAAGAGCAATATCCAATAAAGGCATGTAAATCTCTGCAATGTGCACCAACAATGCAGATACCTGATTTAAGCACTAATTCTACATGCATGTGACAAATCTATGTGATGTGTGTAACATGCATGCTTCATTGTTTTGCACAAAATAACTTTGTGTAAGATCTTTCATAGTGTATTATTTGACAAATTTACAGAAAAGCATCAATTTGCCATATAAAGTAGAACCAATCCTTCATTTTTCATCCAATTCTCACCAGTAAAGCTTGCATATCACACAGTCTTTCGTGACCAAGAAGTACTAAAGCTGCTATACTACAGAATGTGTAACCTCCATGTGCTTCCATACCACACTGTCCTGCAAAACCTCCTTCATAACTTTGGCAGCTAAATAAAACAACAAAACAAAAACAATCGTTAAAAGAAACAAACATCCCTTTACGTAGCACTTCATCTGTCTGCAACCTGTTACTGAATGCTTAACCATTGTAGGAGTGTAGTATGACCAGGGAGGTGTTAGGAAGGAGACACAACGTTCTATTGACTCTTTGAGGCAATGTTTGTTGCCGACGATAATCTTCCTTTTGTTCCCAAATATTTTATCTCAATACCTAGACCAATTAGGATCAGTGATACATTGTCCAAATTCCAGTGAGAGGGCACGCCCTTACGTTGTATCTCATGAACTGTTCGTTGCCAGGCGTCATGAAAAAACATCAAATTTTACACTTTCGTCTGTATACGTCCTAATAAATGTAAATTCTGTTTATTTCTTTGGAGAATTTTAACGCTATATATATTTTGAGTGTGTTATATATATTTTGAGTGTATTTTGAGTGTATATATATTTTGAGTGTGTTGAGGAGTTATGTGGAAAGTTGCAAAAATTGGGTAAAATGATTTAGTCTTTAACAATACCTATAGCAGATGACCAATCGAATTCGTTGCAAAACAAAGGAAGTAAACTATTTTAACTTTCATTGACAGTCCTTTAGCTAAAACTTTTGATTAGAGTTTGAAACCTGTCGGAAACAAACCTCATTTCAAAGCATCTTTTAACAAAGACAATTGTTTCAGGTTTACTTGGGTGTGAAAGAGGCAAATCCTCTTAAGCATGGGACAGGTCAACAAGGCTTAACAATAGGAACAAAGAGAACTGTCAATCAAAGTTTGATGCTTGAATGGGAATTACTATTTTTGAAGTACCTATTGTGTGACAGATAGGGCTGTTGTGTCTCCTTCCTAACATCACCCTGGTAAAAGTAAGTTCAGTTGCCTGCCTTTGTATGGAATACATCTTTCTTTCTTTCATCTTAGAGGTCTTGCATTTCAACAGACTTTTCTAAGATGTTATAGTAACCATTTCTGAAATGTCACTTACATAATGACATGCATGTTAATGTAATCATTTCTGAAATGTCACTTACATAATGACATGTATGTGGATGTAATCATTTCTGAAATGTCACTTACATAATGACATGTACGTGGGTGTAACCATTTCTGGATTGTCACTGAGGAAATAACATGTATGTGGGTGTAATCCTCTCTGAAATGTCACTTTCATAATGACATGTATGTGTTTCTTGATACTAGTCAGTGCCAATGGCAAAAGGCCATTTAACAGACCCCTTGCTGGTTGTACAGACACACAAGGAGGGAAAACTGATACCATTTTAAAGGCCCAATTCTCTCATCCCAAACAGTTCTAATTCTCCTTATCTTCTTACTTAAGCCCCTCCCACAATTGTCTGAAATTCATCCTAATCCAGACAAAATCCCAGTTCATTGCTTCAGGGTGAGTATAGAAAAGCTCAAGGTGTATAATCGAAACTCTCTCAGTACAGTTCATGCCCTGTAATAAAAGCTTTGGTACTCTGCATTGTTTGAATTAGCTGTTACAGGTAATCAAAGAGCTGAGCCAATTGAGAATTTTTGTAAACCCCTACAACTGTAGATTGAGGTAGGAGGATTGGCCCTTTAACTTTTTAAGCAATTTGAACCCCATATCTTTGTTGAGATGCAAGAGTGGATAGGTATTAGTAAGTGTTAGTTTTCTTTGGAAATAAATGCTGCATGTCTGCCCTCTATTTATCAATGAAAGATTAACTTCAGACACTTCTAACTCTCCCAACCCACTCACTTCTAGCCCCACCCATATTTGTCTAAAATGTTTAAAGTTTCGAGGATCAGGATCAGGAGAGTGCCAGTGTCCTGATCTGACACATCCTCATACAGACACAATCCCAGTCTATTACTTCAGGGTATACCCTGGTAAGAATACAAGGCCCTTATGTGTAATCAGAACACTTGCAGTGCATGCTGTTGAATATGAGCTACTCTTCCTTTTCTTTTTTCTTTTTTGAATTTGATGATAATAAAGGAGCTATGCCAATAGTCCAATACAGAATTTTGATATTCCTGTATATAACTGTAGTTTGGCATGACAAACAATTGTCTTTAAATCATACTACTAGTGTGACTTTTCATGGAACTTTCAACAGGAAAAAGAATGTTATATACAATCAACCTTTTTTACTATTGTGTCAGTCCTGCCTTATCTTATATTTACTATTCTACCAAGAACACAATGAGATGAGGGACTAAAATACTCTTCCTACATTTGACATAAGGAAACAATAACCTAGATATATTAAGTAACCTTACAAAGTGAACGGTTTCAATTATAACAAGAAGAAAATTTGGGCATGTTTAATAGTTCACTTCTTTATTTGGTTTTGTTTTCAGTGAAGAGAAATTGGAACTTGAAAAATTATATGACTTGTGGATACCACAATTCCTGTTCTTTTTTCCCCCGTTTTGTCTTTTTGGTATCAGTATTCTCAGTAATATCTTTATGCTAGGGAATGTGAGGACAATTCCTGTTCATTACTAGGCAAATGTGAATTCAAATCCTGTACTGGATTAAGAGTCCCACATTCAGCCTCACATTTGGTCTTACATTCCAAATCCTCAGGTGATGACCAATCATCTTCAGAATGTTAAAACACATTGAGGTTAACTTAAAAAATCCTGTGCCTGTGCTTCAGTCTGGTAGTTGAATGGTTATTAATCAATTAATTATATTTTGAACATTTTCAATCAACATTTATAAAATTACTTAACCATTAAAACCAACAGAAATTCAGTAGTAGGTAATAATTGTCTACCAAGTTGTGGCTCACTGGCTTGTTTTCTCACTCCACTGCTCATGCCAAGCACCAAGGCAATAGGTTCCATTATTAAAGTCTTCAGTTTGACCCAGCCTGGTGTCAAACTCCAGAACCCAAACTTTCTACCTCTAGACTGTCTTAAACCTGACCTCTGAAAGTTAGGACGTTATTTGATGTCTGCACTCACTGTTTATACCAGTCAAATGTTTATCAAGTTTCATCATGTTTTCTGTTAGTTTTACAAAATTGCAAGCATTGGACTGGCTACAAAATGTAGCTAGGTGTTAAGTAACTCCAGTGTGAAAGATTTTACACAATGAAATTTCCACATATGGCTTTTATAAACCGTGAAATGACAAGCTAACATTAGTATACATGTAGACAACAGGCTGAAGGCCTTTTAAAATATTTACATTTAGTGCATGCCATTAGTTCTTCCCACTAAAAGTACTTTCTAGTTCTGATTTGAAGTTGCTTGCTCAATCAATTATATTCCAGGCTAAATCTATTTCTAGACACCTTAATAGGTGACTGATGAAGTAAAAACCACAAAACTGTGTACTTTTTATTGACACAATAGACCCTTTGAGATGGTCAGCTCACTGCCGCCATCACTGGGTATATGAAGGGAGATGAACCAAGACTGCATGAAATGCAAGAATTAACAGACTTATGAGTCAAATATTCCTGTTTAGCAGTACACAAAGCAGGATACACACTTATAAGGAACTTTGCAGGTGTAAAGACAGGTGATCTATTGGGAGATTTTAACGAAATGTGTACTGACCTTGCAATCCATTCAGCTGTGCCTTCAAACATTTCAGGTTGGTAGACATTGGTTAATCTTGCAGCTACAACAGCACAATAAGCACCTCTAATAAAAAAGAAATCATGATTTTGATGTAAATAAAAGAAAGGAAGAATTACTGCTTCCATAAAAGTAAAACCATTACACTGCAGACAAAAGAAGTAAACATTGTCGAAGGAAGATTTTATTCTATGAAAAGTATTCTATGATAATTTCTCTGCCATGGAATTGTGAGACACAACAACAACAAAAAAACTGAGCAAAGTCCACAGTAAACTTCCTTTTCATATTTTGCTGTATCCCCAATTTGTGTGCAATTTTATATCCATACCACAGAGTCAGCATCTATTTGCAGTTAGTCCTAACTACTTGAAAATAGTAGGCACCTACATCTTTACTTCGAGGTAGATTGCAATAAAACTTTAACATCAAAATAAGCAGTTTATATGCATACCAGGACATAAGTACCATAAGTAAGATCCAGATTTTGCACTAGGAAATCAAATAGGAAGGGGGGGGGGAGGGGGTTAAGATAAACAAGGGGATTTTCTTAATAAAATTCTATTCCCTGCACAACAGTTACCTAGATGGAGCTTAACAACACACCAACGCTAATGTGTTATATAGTGTCACCAAGTTAGACTAAGTTACAACTGGGGTAAAACTACCTTAAAAAGGAAAGGTGAAAGAAAAAAAGGTAAAACGGTGGGTCAATTTCTACTAAAGAAATAGCAAGGCGGGGATCATGTCAGAAATTTCTATAAAGTTTACTTTCCCTAACCCTAACCCTCACTTCAAGTGAGGTTGAGGCAAAAGTGGTATGTTGCAAGAACCAAACCACAGTTATGGCCTTCACTCAACCACCAGGACCCTCTCCTCCATCGAAAAGGGTTGGGACTCACCGCAAACAAGTTGTCCTTGTTTTCTTTTAACATACACAGAAAAAGGCATGGAGAAACAAAACTAGAACCGAAACCGGACTGGACAAAAATACAACCGCAAACCATGTTGTCCTTGTTAGTCGCCTCCTATGACATGCTGGGAAAACAGCCGGCACATTCTACATCACCATACCAGCAGGGGGGCCCTGCACAACAGACATGTAGTGTGGGTCTACAACTACTAGGCATGGGTTGCAACTCCAATTGCAAACAGATAATCTGTTCATGCTTAAATTGCTTGCACTGAAAATACTTTCGGAAAAGTAGTTTATCACTGTTACTCCACTTTAGATATTCTTTTTGTCCTACAATGTAAATATTGATCACAATGACTGCACTGGTTCAAGATAATCAGGGGAGGTCAGAGAATCAGGGAAACTAAAATGAACCAGGATGAATGTGTTATTGTTTGCTGATATCAGTTAGTATTCAGTACATAAATATTTTAATAGGGTAGGTCATTTACAGTGTGAGCATGTCACACAGACTTGTGTGTCTAACTTTCCTTGCTTTAACACCCAGTTGCCCTTTGCTTCCTTCCCCCCTTAGCCATCAAATGCAACTGGTCAATGTGACAACTTTTACGAATCAACCGGCCACATTTCCCTGTAACACAATTTGTGTAGACGTGGTAAAGTTCATTTTTACAGCCTCTTTGAAGATCACCACATTAATGTTTGTCTTTGCGTGTGAACCAAACATTGACCAATAAGGGCACTCCACTTAGTTTCCCAAAGTTTAACATTGCCACAAGGTTGCAAACACTAAAGGTTGCAAGTTCCCATACTCATGCAATAGACTTCAAGGCTGAAGCATGTTGTGCTAAATTGGAATGCATCCAATTAATTCCATCTTTTTGACTTGTCATTATTAATCAACTTAAATTACAGCTTTTGAAATGGAAACTCAAATAATTTATCCACCTTGCAAATCAACCAAAACTCTTATCATACTTTGAATTAAATTTTGGACTGGATATATTGCAATGTCTTGGCTAGATACTCTACCTTGGCCTCTGCAGGAGGGATTGCCTTGACATAAAACACTGATAATATCAGGGAGTCGCTCTTTGCCAAATAGCAATTCTCTTGTAACATAATCGCTTGATAATATCAAAATATTAAATCAGACTCCAAGCCTTAAAACACCCACCCAAATTTTACAGAATGCCATTATTTCCACTACAAAGAGATAATTACTTGAATAAAACCTACCACAAGCACAGTGTTCTATTTGTTTCCCATCAGTGTTTCTTATCTATAAATTTTACTTATTTTTTAATCACTTGGATCAAGCTAAACATGACAGAAGTCTCCATATGCTATACATATAAACATATTCATTACCTCACATCAATTTCACCTCCCTTGTGCATTGTAAAAGCCCCGGTAGAGCTCCTCATACTGCTAAGAAAGGTACGTAATGTGTCTCTGTGAAAATGAACAAAAGATAAAATGCTTCACTTGCTATTTTTCTGAAAAAAATTATGAAAAACAAAATAAGAAAAATTTGAGTTATTTTCTCACTTTTTGCATTTAGCCTAGAACTGTGAGCAATTAGCAATTAATTGACCACTAATGGATCAAATAGTTGTTATTAGTGGAAGGCCACTCTCCATTTATCGCATGTCACAAGTCATACACATTCTATCACTGCACTGTGTCAATCAAGTTAAATTTTCCTTTATTCAAGAGGGTTGGTATCTCCAAGTCATAAACCAGTTTTAAGATTGAAATAAAAGATCAAAATACTGTAGGAATCAACTGTTTAATTCCTCCTATACAGCAGAGTATCTCTTACAGATTTAGATTAAAAGCTCATTTCTCTCAAGATAATTACTGGGCAAATATTTGCTTAAAGAGTCTTCAGTTAAGCGCACGCTAGGCAAGATTATCTTTCAGTTGCTTCTTGCTTGATATTGCAAAGGTGTGAAACCAAGCCTATGGGGTCTGAAGTTGAACCAAGCAGGTCCTTCCTTTGTAGAACCTCCTAGGTTTACTGTAACAATGTAAACATTCTCAGTCAGTAGGTATCTGCGCCTAGCAATCAAAGTGCTGCGTGCAAAGAAATGACAACTTCCTCGAAGCTACTTTGACAACTGAAGAGTTTTGCCCTGAAATTGGTCAAAATAACTTGGCACCACTTAGCAACCATCACTTTTTTAATATTAAAAAAATTTCTTCTTCCCCCAATTCAAAAAGCATGCACTCAAATTCTCAATGAAATTGGCCACTGATCAAAGCACATTCTGTTGCTTTAAAGATATTTTAACCACTGGCTAGTGTGACAATATCTCAATACATGCATTGAGATGATGAAATGGAAGTCTTATTTATTACACTAGCCTTCCAAAAGAATGAGGCTGAGCTATCCAGCTATTTCCATACCTATTAATGATTCTGTATGCTTCCTCTGTTCCTAATGTACAAAGAGTCAATACCGCAGCATAGGTGGGAGCCAGGTGGGCTTGTTGGTTGGGACTTCCTAAAGTGGTACAATTAAGATGGTAAAAAGAAACAAGTTAAAAAATGTTGGCATTTTAATAATAAAAGACCTAACTTGCATTCATATAAAATATAGACCTTATCACCTGTGTCATTGCAGACTCATAGACCTTTTACTAAGAAGAAATTACACAGGATTGTGGGATGAATTGTGATTGTGGGTACTTGGTATACACGAATCCGGACAGCAAGTGATGGTCTAATTTCAGTCGGTGGTAACTGGGGTCCATCACCTTTAAATCTTTCGATTTCCTTGCTTACCTCTATCACAGATGGTTTTACACTAATTTGTATCTTAAATTCACCAATTTCACTAAATATGATCGTTTAAAATTCATGTAAATAATAAATAAACAAGATTTTAGGCTGATGGACCCCACTAATGATGGCCTACAGTCACTAAAAACAAGGGCTAATCGGATTCGCCTATAGAAGAATGCACGGCCAATGAGCATCTACACCAAAATTTTATCTCACTATCTTTATTTGGAAATTGTTATTTGAAAAAGGAAGGCATATGCATGACAGTTCCCTCAGGTTCAATGCCATTCATTGAGTTGTCCCTGAATCTTAAATTTAGCATCACATAAACAAAGGATTAAGCTAGTACTTGGCCCTGTCAGAAGGAACAATTAATTGTACAAAAGATGTTATATTAAAGAAAGACCACTTCAAAATTTTTTTAAATGATGGCGAGAAACCTAAAATAATTGCACCAGGACAACACTTTTATACTCACTACCAAGTTTACACACCACAAATAAAGTCTGAATGTGTGTTACCTGACTACAGTTGTACTGCATAGTTCATTAACTCACAAAGTATTATGGTTTGCACTAAATGATGCCCAAAATAAAATTGAATGAAAACTTTTTCTTTACATTTTAGAGATTAAAGGCAGATGGTTTCTCGGCCTTTTGGCTAAGATCATGTGTAGTATCTGTTCTTTTCAGCCAGTCTAAGATGGAGACATACATTACAGACCAACAATATAAATGGTTTGAGGGCAGTGAGGTTGGTCACGAATTGTCCCTTAGTGGACATAATAGCTTCTTCAGGTAGCAGTGAAAGTTTTGGTTTTGCCAAACGGCCCTTTGCCAGAGGGTTGGGAGGACTTTATAACCAGAATGCAAAACTTCATTGAGGTTTCGATGATACACAAAAGTTCAGTTTCAAATAATCCCATCATGTACCATTATCTTCTCATTCAAATGTTATACTAACATGTTCAAAAAATAATTTTGTTTTCCCACATGACCTTTGTCCCCCCATCAAAAATAGGGATCATCTTCTTACCATAAGCATTCACAAACCACACGTGAAATCTATTTAAGTCTCCCACTTTAAGATGTGTTCACACCTATTAAACAAGGTTGTCATTCACATTTTGACCACCAGTGACCCTACAAAACCTTTAACCTCTACTCATTGCAATTTCAAAAGGCTTCCAGCTAACTTCAAGAAATGAAAAATAGGAATCATGCAAACCTTCTTTAAAAGTGGACCCCCCTCATGCTAGGGCAACCCTAAAAAACCATGGTACAATTAAGAAATGACATAATGATGGTTTTGATGGTTTTGTATAATTACCTGCAAAAAGTCTTGAGAGTTCACAACACTGTAAACTAAGGACCCTCTCCCCATCCTTTCCAGCTGAAAGGTTTAATAATACTTTTAAGACTTTGATGAGGGTTAGATTTCAGTGCAAAGGTTTGAACCAACCCCATAAATACTGCAGAGTCGAGACATTATTTTTCAATGACACTTCGTAACACTATATGGGAGGACTTTTGAACAGCTTCTCATAACACTAATATATATGGGAGAATTCGTAAGTTTTCCCCTGCTGCAGATACCACCCTGCTACCAAAATATGCTGCTGCATGCTTTATATCATGTTATAGAACAAATAAAATATTGGTAGGAAAGCTAAATTTCCCACTAGGCTAGCCTAAGGATATTACACAGAAACATACATGTGTAGAATAGGTTCCAAATGTACAGTAGATATATGCTATACATTAGGCAATGGCAAAAGTGTCAAGACATTAGTCATGATGAAGAAAATTACATCGCAGGGAAAAACTTAACACCTAAAGCTCACAAAAGTACTGCAGATTGTTGTATAAGGGTTTTTTACCAATGCCTTTTAAATATTTGTGATGTTCTTGGCCAAGTGGATTTTTGTTGATCCTCTTCAGTACTCGATTCTGCTTTGTGAAAGATGTAGCATCGGCTAGGCCTAACTTATTCCTATGTAAGCCTAGGCAGAAAGTACTAGCCCACTTGCTCATTTGAACCATACAATTTTGGCCTAAACTTTTCAGTTTAGGGAGCTAGACACTTTGAGATTTCAACAAAGATCCTTAACATGTGAAAAGAGCAATTTTTGGAGGATATTCGTAATTGCGGAATCGAGGGTGAAAATGGTAATTATTCCACCTAAATCAAGATACTTGGCATCTCTGTAGGGACCATCTCCTAACTTTAACCCATTCACATTCCAAATATGAAATCTATCCAAGTTCCCTACCTTGTGATATTGTTGTCCCCCCAGAGACACCAGATGACCTTTGACCTTTACCAAAACCAATAGGGACCATCCTCTGACTATAATGCATCCATAAACCAAATATGAAATCTATCCAAGTTTCCTCCCTTGAGATATTGTGTTGACAAGATTTTCAGACTTTGACCCCCGGTGACCCCAGATGACCTTAAACCTCCACCAAAAACAATAGGGACCATCTTCTGACCATAACGCATCCACATACCAAATATGAAATCTATCCAGGTTTCCTATCTTGAGATATTGTGCTAACAAGATTTTCAGACTTTGACCTCCGGTGACCCCAGATGACCTTTGACCTCCGTCAAAAACTATACGGACCATCTTCTGACCATAACACACCCACATACCAAATATGAAATCTATCCATGTTCCCTATCTTGAAATATCGTGCTAATAAGATTTTCACACTTTGACCCCTGGTGACCCCAGATGACCTTTGACCTCCACCAAAAACAATAGGGACCATCTTCTGACCAAAACATATCCACTAACTAAATATGAAATCTATCCAAGTTTCCTCCCTTCAGATATTGTGTTGACAAGATTTTCAGACTTTGACCCCCAGTGACCCCAGATTACCTTTGACCTCCACCGAAAACAATATGAACAATCTTCTGACCATAACACATCAACATACCAAATATGAAATCTATCCAAGTTCCCTATCTTGAGATATCGTGCTAATAAGATTTTCAGACTTTGACCCCTGGTGACCCCAGATGACCTTTGACCTCCACAAAAAACATTAGGGACCATCTCCTGACCATAACGCATCCACATACCAAATATGAAATCTATACAAGTTTCCTATCTTGAGATATCGTGCTAACAAAGTTTTCAGAAATTGACCCCTGGTGACCCCAGATGACCTTTGACCTCCACAAAAAACATTAGGGACCATCTTCTGACCATAACGCATCCACAAACCAAATATGAAATCTATCCAAGTTTCCTATCTTGAGATATTGTGCTAACAAGATTTTCAGACTTTGACCCCCAGTGACCTCAGATGACCTTTGACCTCCACCGAAAACAATATGAACAATCTTCTGACCATAACACATCCACATACCAAATATGAAATCTATCCAAGTTCCCTATCTTGAAATATCATGCTAATAAGATTTTCAGACTTTGACCCCTGGTGACCCCAGATGACCTTTGACCTCCACCAAAAACAATAGGGACCATCTTCTGACCATAACGCATCCACATACCAAATATCAAATCTATCCAAGTTTCCTATCTTGAAATATCGTGCTAATAAAATTTTCAGACTTTGACCCCCGGTGACCCCAGATGACCTTTGACCTCCACCAAAAACAATAGGGACCATCTTCTGACCATAATGCATCCACATACCAAATATGAAATCTATCCAAGTTTCCTATCTTGAGATATTGTGCTAACGAGATTTTCAGACTTTGACCCCCGGTGACCCCAGATGACCTTTGACCTCCGTCAAAAACAATAGGGACCATCTTCTGACCATAACGCATCCACATACCAAATATGAAATCTATACAAGTTTCCCATCTTGAGATATCGTGCTAACAAAGTTTTCAGAAATTGACCCCTGCTGACCCCAGATGACCTTTGACCTCCGTCAAAAACAATAGGGTCCATCTTCTGACCATAACGCATCCACATACCAAATATGAAATCTATCCAAGTTTCCTATCTTGAGATATTGTGCTAACAAGATTTTCAGACTTTGACCCCCAGTGACCCCAGATGACCTTTGACCTCCACCAAAAACAATAGGGACCATCTTCTGACCATAACGCATCCACATACCAAATATGAAATCTATACAAGTTTCCTATTTTGAGATATTGTGCTAACAAAGTTTTCAGAAATTGACCCCTGCTGACCCCAGATGACCTTTGACCTCCGCCAAAAACAATAGGGTTCTTCCTCTCAATATGGGGCATCCATGTATCAAGTTTGAAAATTGTCAGACATTTCTATCTTGAGATATCGTGCTAACAAGCAAAGTGTCACAAACACACACACACACACACACACACATACACACACACACACACACACACACATACATACACACGCCATCATGATTGCATAGGTTTCTCTTATCATCGCCACCAAAAAGTTATTCATTGCTCCAGACAATTCCACTTCCAGGCCCTAAAACAGCTGTCTAAGTCTCATCCATATCAATACACAATCCTACTTTATTGCTTAAGAACATACAAGGCCCTAATGTGTAATCAGAACACTCTCAGTGCATGCTTTGTAATATGAACTATTCTGCATCTTTGGATTTTGATGTTAATCAAAGAGCTGTGCCAATTAAATAATTTTAGTGAATTCCAGGCAAAATTTTAGTTTGGGGTTACAAATGGCTGTCTTTATATACTGCACATAGAATAATATAAAATTAAAATACAGACAATAAAAGCACAAAATAAGAACACTCACCCGCAAATCCTCCATCAGGACACTGACATTTGCCAATAAACTGAGCTATCCTAGAATCAAGAGAAAAATTCTTTTTTATCTTCAAAGCAATTTTACCAGTGGGCGTTCCAACTGCTTTTGTCTACATTGTTTTAGAAACTCAGAAGTTGGTAAAGTAATAAAAGTCATGGGTGTTGTATGTGTAGTCCATGAGGTGAAGGATGGAAACAGAGTTTTTCAACTACTGCTTATCTGTCTATAGTACTTTAACAGGAAGTAAGCTTCAGACAAGACAACCAGGGTTTTCACAGGGTCTCTTACTTTCTGTGAAGCAAGGTTTGGGCAATTTTGGGAACCTCAAATGACCTTTGACCTCCACCAAAATCAAATAGGCTTCTTTCTCTCAACATGACAAATCTACATACTAAATATGAAAAGTGTTTATCATTGCCATCTTTAGATATTGTGTTAACAATCCCTTTATAGTCCATTTATGAGGTTTTTACACATTAAGCTCATATGAACTCAAATGACCTTTGACCCCGAACAGAAGAAATAGGAACCTTACTCTCAACATGACAATTCTATACACCAGATATGAAAATGTCAGTTATTGCTGTCTCGAGATATCAAGTTTACAAGCAACTTTCAAGTTTTGCATAGTTTTACTGTAACCTAGAATGACCTTTGAACTCCATCAAAAACTATAGGGTTCTTTCTCTCAACATGACAAAAATATATGTCAAATATGAAAAGTTTTGGTCATGCCTGCTTTGAGATATCATATTTAGGACCTCAAATGAACTTCGACCCCCACCAAAAACAAAAGGGCAATCATTCTCTTAACATGCTAAAGCTATGGACCACACTTGAAAAGTGTCATTCAGTCCTTTGCTTACAAGCAAAGTGTCACAAACACACATGCACACACACACACAACACCACCATCACAAAGAAAAATGGCTGTGGCTGGCTTGACTTGAACCAAATACTTTGGAAACTGGGCCATAAGACTCCACCTAACTAACTAACCTTGCCTGTCTTTGACAAGGAATCAAAAGGGAATACAGTCAACCTTGAGATATGTTAAATTTGCCAGTCTAACAAGAGAGCTAACAAAACTTCTGAAATTCCTTTCATAATTATCTTTCATATTGCCACATGGATCACATATGTGACACAAAACATTTACCTAGCAAAACTTAAACCATTCATGAACAAAAAAATGTGACATGATTGAAAGTGCACATGACAATTAAGAATCCCTGAGGTGGAAATTTCAAATCGGGTTGATAGTAATTGACCTGATAAAAAATACAGCTTAGTTCTATCATATCTAATGCAGTCTACAGCAAATCATATCATAATGAAGTGTGTTGCAAATTGGAAACGACTGTGAGAAATGGGACTTCAGCTTTAAAAGGTCATACTTTAGGTTTTGCTCCTGGTTGGCATAACTGCAGCAAGACATTTCATTCAAAAATTACCTTGCCAAACTTGGTTGCTGAAAATCTTTCCAAAGAGACAGGATTTGAAAAAGCAAAGTAGCTCCAAATTCAATAAGAGTGTATTGCCACTTTTGTCATGAAAAAGATCTGTATAGGTCTACATAATGACAATCACTGAAGGCTTGTCAAAATGTTATAAAACACAATTGTACCAAACCAACCAAACATGGGACTGTTTTCTAATTTTGAAGTCTCTTTGGTCTTGTTCCTATTTAAAGGAGAGCAATGAATCATAGTTTAAGTGCCTCACGGCTGTTTATTAACTTGATCTAGGGCTGTGTCCACATTCGAGTATGTTATATGAGCATAATGAACAAGGGTGAAAAGGTCACCATTGTTTACAAGCCAGCTTGTTATTTCATTACCCACTGTACCTATTGAACTATTTTATGAACACTGGGGATCTACGGTTACTTCATCTATCACACTGCGAAATTTTATCCAGAGTGATCAATCTGCTCTACCTAGTACAGTAGGTCTAGTAATCTTGAGTAAGTGTTTATACATGTTGCCACCAGAGTTTGATATTGCAACGTTAGAGCATGACCCAGTGTGCTCACTTTATGGGGGAGACATCTTTTGATATTCTGAAAGGATACATTCGTTTTGTTCTGTTTCGCTTATTGTTTTTTCACTTTACATATATAAAACAAATGGAATCTAACTAGATAAGAATTAACACAATCAACAGAAAGAACACAGAAAACCCCCAAGGACTTGAGAAACGTGCACTCCCTGTAAACAAGACAAAAAAATTGTAGAAATGTATCCTTCAACTGACCCTCACATTTACTTGTAAAAAAGAGATCATGGAACAACAAGACATCAGAACAGAGAAGTGTAACCAGACAACTCTAATGTATGATGAGTGACTATTGATCAGACACTGTCATCAGTTTCATGTGGTGTTATACCCATATGTTGTTCATTGACAGAGAGTGTGTAGCACTGATTTAATAATGGAACTTACATTCTTTTGCACGGTACACAATTTCACAAGGAATCTGTTATTTGGATTTTTAGGGATGAGAAATGTTGATTTACACTTAAACTTTAAGACCCTCTTGTTCTAGTAAAGTAAGCAGTGCAGTAGTTGGATCAAATGTGTAGTTGGATCGATTTTTTTCCTTTATTCCACTGCTCCAGATCAGTATTATTCATGAAATGTTATTATTCATGTCAACTTATCTTAACAAGTGGCTCTCTCAGATCAACACTTCCATACCTAGGTTTGTACTGCCAATACTTGAAAAACAGGTGTTACACAACTTGAAACTGTTTCACTGTTACAGTATAAGTCAATAAATAAAGTCCCTTCCATAACATGAGATAGATTGCAAATGAGGTAAAGAAAAAAGTCTAATTAAAAAAGATAAGAAGTTTTGGGATGTTTCCTGACATAGCTACATCTATATCCTGGCATGCAACCTAAATGAATATTCTCCTCACAACTCTGCTAATAATAATTCCCATCCCAAAAATTTTTAAAAATTCTGGTAGCGAGAGTTATCTGAAAAGTAATTGTCATGGATGGAGATTGTCAAGAGTGAGATGTGTGCACTATGGGAGGGATATTGTCAAGTTACTTAGATAAGGTTTTATTGCTTAGTTTCTACACAGTTGGTTTAAGTTAGCTCTGCCATAGAATTTTTCCAGTTGTGGCCCACTTGCTTGTTTTTCATACTCCATCATTCATACTTAGCACCAAGCACATTGGTAGGAGGTTGCATTTTTAATATCTTTGGTACAGCCTCACCAGCAATCAAACTCCAGACATGCCAGTCACAAATCACATGCGCTAACCACTGGACCATACAGCCAGTTATATGACAAGGGTAGAAAGGGGTACGATAGTCATTCAGTCACAGATAGTAGCCTCACCTTGAGCTTTGCTCTTCAGGAATTTTTTCTCCCAGTAAGTAGAGAGAATGAAGGATCCAATAACAGATCCATGGTCTACTGGCATCTAAACACTCATAGCCTTCAGGAAGGTGATGTAAACCTTTGTGTAGGTAATGAAGATGTTTCTCTTTATTTAGAGGTGGCCTGGAGAGAGAGAGAGAAGAAAATATGGTCCCAAGAACAGACTAAAGCAACTTATACATTTTATGCAAAACAACATTACACAATATGATAGGATAAAAATATCACCAGCCCATTGATAATAATTTTTAAAATGTAAAATCTGGATACATTTGTTCATACAGCTTCCTTCTATCAGATTTCTGCACGATTCTATATTGTATCTTGATGCCCCTGATTCTTCTGCAGCAACAGTTTGGTCAAGAGGTTAACAGTACTGTTCATTCAGCTCTTCAGATTTTATAAACTGAGGGTGCTGCTTTCCAATTCGATTGTACCTACTCAATGTTTCCCTCAGTACAAACATAGTATCGACAGAAATTTGGGGCGACAGGTAGAAGGCATGACTTAGTCGGTACAAATGTTGTGTACTGACATCTAATACTAAGTCTTGGGCAAGACTATTACAGCAGTTGTCTGTGATGTTAGACATCTATTTTCACTAATCTTAAAGGCAGTTATTCATGACTCCAGACAGTTCTTATTCTTAAAACCAACTAATAATTTGAGCTCCTCCCACAAATGTCTCAAATTTATCCTTACTAGTCACAATCCTAGTTTATTGGTTCAGGGAATGCCCTGGTAAGCATACACTGTCCTGAATGAGTAAGCAGAACATTCATAGTATATAATGTGAAATATGAGCTACTTGGCATTTTTTTTTTAATTTGATGTCACTTTAAGAGCTTTGCCAATTGAGAGTTCCTGTAGACTACCTAAAAAATTATAGTTTGGGGTATCAAATGACTGTCTCCAACAAAATTGCAGCTGTACAGTAGTGTGAGTCCCCTGAAAGAAAAAAGACATAGGGCCTATACAAATAAATGAGGCAAACACAATGGGCAAACATCTAATGCAGAGTATATTCATGGTGGTGCACTGCTTTTATAGGGATTGATTTTTAAAAATGAATAATGTAATCTTCAGTGGCATACACAGGGTGTATCTGAAGGGGGGGGGGGGGGGAGGGGGAGAATGCAATATGAT
Source organism: Holothuria scabra (assembly GCA_037179385.1). Classification (NCBI taxonomy): domain Eukaryota; kingdom Metazoa; phylum Echinodermata; class Holothuroidea; order Aspidochirotida; family Holothuriidae; genus Holothuria; species Holothuria scabra. The sequence continues at coordinate 28,460,268 of CM074180.1, read as the reverse complement.
GAATGATTGCCAGGCTGGGGGGGGGGGGAGGTCTAGTGTCCTCCTCCCTTTTGAAAACTTTTGAAAAATTGGGTGTCTTTACATGAAATCTGGTGCTACCTAAGCCATTTCTTGAATTGAAATTTGTTACAAAATTTTTGTAGGCTATTTTAGGAACTAAAATAAAAGGCTATCAGTGATTGCCAGCCTGGAGGTGGTGTTTCAGGGGAGAGGGTGTCCCCCTTTCCACTTTGAAAATTTTTGAGAAATAAGATGTCTTTTCAAGGAATCTGGTGCCACTAATGCCACCTTTTGAAGTAAAATTTGAGTTACTAAATAACAAACTTTTAGGATCTAAAGAAAAACAGTGTCCATGAGAGGTGGAGCCATGGCCTAGTGCCATCCCACATATGCCAATGAGAATTGCAAACTGTAGCAATGTAAACTCAATACTTGGCAACATCAGAATTTCAATAATTTCAACTTGCAATTGTTTCTACTATTTCCTTAAAAGTTATCAATAGGTCCAATTAGGCTTAAGTCATTAATGAAAGTCCAGCCTTCAATATTTTGGACAATTCCTCACAAGCACTGGTGTAAAGTAGGGGTGTGTGTTTCCCATATGACACAAGTAATTAGACCTGATTCAGTACTATCTTACCCTAAATTTTAGGAGAAAACCCAAAATGCTACGTCACCAGTTGCAGAAGCTACAGGTCTCTTGAGCAAGCCAGATTTCTGCTTGTTGACATGTGCACAGTGAATAAACAGGAATCTGCTACCCACGATTGTTACAATGACTCAGTGTAGAAACGTTGGAAGCAGTAAGTGTGAGACTTGTTAGCTGACATTACCCGTCGAGGTGTGTTGGTTGATGCATAGAGTAGTGCATAGCACAGTGTGTATTGGCATTATCAAGAGTCGATGTGAAAAGAGGAGAATGTGAGAAGCTGGTTTGTCTGCAGCAGTGCATTGAGAGGTCAAAGGGGTAACACTTATAGAAGGAATAGTGACAGAGGAGAATCCTAACAGCTGAGAGGGAACATCTCGAGAGACTTGGAGCAAGTCTAACTGAAACTGCAAAGCATAAACAGTTGAAACTCAGCTAAGTGGATATTAGTCTTACAAACTGGTTTCCAAATGATTCCAACAAAACTAATTTTCCAAAGTAATGCCTTTCACTCCCTTTGTTCAACACCACTCTCCCTAATCTCTTGTAATCTCATTGAAACCTGTTGGTGAAGAACACAACTTTTGAAGTTTGACGGCTAACATCATATTAAGAAACTCAATCAACTGTAAATGAACTTCTCCATCACAAGACAACCACTAGGCAAACATCTTGGTCAGACCAGACAAGATCCTCTAACAGTTACTGTACCTCAAGCTTGATTTAGCAGAGGTAAGAAGCTTATGACAAAATAGCAGGCTGAATACACACGGCATTGCATAATGGGAAAAAAAGAGTGCACAATCAATGAGAAGCAATGACTCTGTTTTCTTTTGCACAACTGTTTGACCACTGTTCAGACAAAATATAATGGTGCAGGCGCCACTTGTGGCGTGTGACGTGGTTTGAAGTGGCGCAAAAAATTAACGGGAGAATGAATATTGAAATATTTAACTTTTTTGACAAGAATTGTTCAGTCTCAAAAACAAGTGCTGTAATTAAATCTTATACTTCCAACAGACTGACGTAACATACCAACATGGATATAGTAACATCCTATTTCTCACAAGAAAGTAAAATCACTGTCACTGTTTACATTCAATAGGGTCAGTGCTTACCGGTGAATTGACAAAACCTGTTAAGTTTTTGAAAAATTGTGACATGGATAATTGAACAAATTTTGCACCATTTTGCATGTAAGGCCCCTTCTGAAATGCAAAAATATTCAAAAGGGGGAGGGAGTTCAAAAGGGGATGGGGACCCCCACTCCCCAGGACAGCGATCAGTGGCACATTCTATCAGTAACATTTAGCAATGTGGTGCTTCAGAGAATTTAATTGAGGCAGCCTGGGCTAGTGTGACAACATCTTTAGACATGTTTAATATGGATTGATATAAAAAGGTTATTATTATAGCTGAATCTTTTAAAGGCTTATTCTGGTGGCTTTTCACCTGTATTTTGGAAGGAAAACAAAAATATTTGCACTATGTCCTTCAAACCCTTTTCCTAACTCAAGATACAGTACTCTTTCTTTACAGATTGGTTACTTTTGTTTTAAATACCTCTGCTTTTCATCAAAACCACAGAAAGTCATGTAATGTGGGCACAATGTGTAAGACTCTTTTATTTCTCTTTATAATTGAATATCCTGTCTGTGCTTCACTCTATTGGAATGTTTGAATATCTTTTCCTATGGATCTACTGTAGCATAACCCTTCCCCATAGGTAGAGTACAACCAACAATGTTGCTTAAAGACTCAGTTCTCTCACCCCAAACAGTTCCAATTCTCCTAATCTTCTTGTTGAAGCCCCTCCCACAATTGCCTAAAATTCATCCTCATCCAGACACAATCTCAGTTTATTACTTCAGGGTGAGAATAGAAAAACTCAATTTATATTATCAAAGCACTCTCAGTACTGTTCATGCTGTGTAATATAAGCTTTGGCACTCTGCATTGTTTGAATTAGCTGTCAATCAAAGAGCTGAGCCAATTGGGAATTTTGGTACCCTACCCAGGTACCAAAATTGTAGTTTGGGGTGAGAGGTTTGGCCCTTTAATGTTGCCTGCATCTTCAGCAAAATTATTATAAATGAATACAACAGGTGCGTCAATTTAGTGGCTCGAGGCGGCACAACTGACACAACCAGTTTCTTGATTGGATGAAATCTGACATAAAATACGTCACACAGCTCAACTAGACCACCTCAGAAGGCTGGTCATTTTGGCCTGCTAAAGTTGTGACATATTGATGACATTAAGATAACTTTCAAGAGAGATTGATCTCTGGCTGAGCCAACTGAGCCAGCTTGAGCTGCTAAATCAAACACAACTAATGTCAAATTCATGTGCTGGGATGAGATAACAGATTTCCCATGATGCACCAAATCTCAAAAATAAGATTGTTTGTACTTTAAAAATTTGTATTTATTGAGATCAGTTTTCACTTCCTGGAAGAGAAAATTTTTCTGCATATTTTGAAGTTAAAAGAATTTTGTCTCTGGAATATGCGTTTAAATCATGATATACATCTTAATTACCATTTGAAATCTTCACCCTCTCTCTCTGCCCACTGATGAAACAGACTGAACTTCTGTCCTACTGATTCTTCAACACTTTCCTGCAAATCATAGAAGATAAAGTACTTTAATTTGGCTGTAAATAAAACATATATGAAAATGAGACATAGTCAAGAAATCTTTTGGGAGAAAGATCATTTTAAATGACAAATATATCATCAAATATATCAAACAAAATAATATGACAGTACATTAAACATATCAGCGCCACAATGGAGCACGCTACGCAACCAAAAGGAGGCCTTACACAAGATTGCAAAAGCCGGGAGGTCTAAGATTCATTGTGGCTATTGCTCTCTCTAAACTTGACGAAAAGCATACAAGTAGGTTGTGTGTGCACCATTTTAAGGCAAACTAACATAAGTTACAATGATATGTTATATAAATTTTGAATTTCTTTGTCAATATAAATTTACGAAATCATATCTTAGCACTTAACAAATAGCTTCAAGGTGTTTCTTTGCATAATAGTGACACATTACAGCAAACCATTATATTGGCCAATTCAAGGTTGAGTTTTCTTTTCGGTATACTCGAGGTAGCGTGTCGTATTGAGTTGAAGAGGCAACTTTGTATAGTAAATCCTTAGTACCATGCAGAGGCCGCTTGGTTGAAGCAGAGTTGCTACTGAGCTTGCAGAACATTAGGACACACTGGACCTCATGTCTGCAAGCTTCTACGTAAAATTTAATCTTGCAGTGTTGCCGTGCCCAGTGCTGCTACAGTGTGAATCACAGTAGCCTGCATGCAAGGTGAGCTCATAGGCAGTGTTGTTGCATACACCAATCTGAGAAGCAACACTACACTGGTGAAAATTTCAACTTAATTCAAAAAGAGATGTAACCAACATTCAAACTTAATTTCAGGTGATCTCTTCATTTTCAATCTCAGTCTCAGTTAAATTAATACAAATTGGCAAACAATTTGAGATTTTTAGAGAGGACTAGGGAAAATATAATAGGAATAAATGCATTGGGCAATGTATGCAACATAGACACATTGCTCAAAGGTATAAAAGACAGAAATAGTAGGAAATGGCAAAAAGTTACAACACATAGATCTGGCCAGGTAGCAAAAATATCAGACTGGACATTGGCCAATGTTGGGGAAAACATCGGATGCCAGATCAGCAGTGAAAAACTATATCGATTGAGCCCTAGGCTACAAAGGAGGTCATACTTCTTGCTCTGTTACATCATAAGCATAGGGTCTATACTAGCTCTCGCTAAAGGGCTGTGGTCATTCGCTATACTCACTATACACAATCCTTACTCCAACTGTTTTAACAAACGGGATGATTGGTGGAAGTTATAAACAGGAATTAACTTTCTTCTGACAGCAAATTTTTCACCTAAAACACTCATTTAATGCCATAACTATTCTTCTATAAGCCTTACAGGCACATCCAAACCCTTTTTGATCACTGAAATCTTCTGGAAAGGGTCAAAACTTTGGAATGAAATCATCAACTTTTTTGCACGGTAGAATTTCCTTACTTTACTAAGTATGTGATTTTGGAACTTTGTTTACAAAAGCATGCTAATGAGTAATAATTAAGTGCAACCGTTGAGTCAATGAGGGCAACTTGCACGGTGGACTTACCATTGGGAGTCACTGATGCTAAAAGGTAAACATCTAACATTCTTAGTGATGTCACAATAATATGCATAAGTGTTCTGTAAACAAATATTTCGAACGCTACAGTAATTTTTCGAAGTTGCAAAGTTAATGATTTTATTTCAAATTTTTGGACCTTTTTAGAGGTTTCAAGTCATCAAAAATAGTTGCAATAGTTGAACAGGATTTGGAAAAGGTAATTTATGATAGCAAATTTACATTTTAGGTCCTACCTTGGTACTAATTTAGAATCAGTGCCCGGAAGTGAGGTGAGTCTTCATAAAATCGGGATTTGGGCTGAATTTCACCCTAAACTTAACCCTAACCCTTAAAATAAGCAATGGTTTTGGGATACTTATTCTACTGTACATTACAGGCCAGCCTAATGGCTTTTCAAACCCAAATTTGGTTAATTCTCACCACAAACTTAACCCTAATCTTCAGCACTAACCTTGACTTGCGGGCACTGATTCTAAATTAGAGCCCGTACCTTTGCTGCCAAATCACAGGAGTAAGGACCAGGCTATGTATAGGGTGCAATTATGCGACCGTCCATACATAGTCCTTTACTGAGGACTAGGTCTAAACCTCTTTTACTTCGTAATGGAGCCGGACGCGTCCGGGTCAATGGCAACGACCAAAGTTCTGTTTACAATCATTTCGCAAAATGCATACTAACAATACTGTTCGAGACAATAGGTAAAGCCTGAAACTGAAAGGCAAGGAAATAGTTAACGTTAGGCCTAACTTAGCCTAGCCATAACATTTGTCAGTTACACTTTATTCTTTAAGTGAGATAGCCCCGGAAACGTGAGGGAAACATAACTCAATAGATTTGACTGAAAGTAAATACGACTTGTTCATCAACCTGTTCTTGAGAGGAAAGACTACTAATGCCATCATCAGCAAATTTCTGATTTTCGAGGGCACCGAAATTCTCAACACATCTGGGAGCTGCCATTTTTGGAGGGCAGTATCAATAATTAGTTATACTGCCGAGTTCATTTAAATTTTAATGCAGTGGTTCTCAAACTTTTTTCAAAATACCGCCCCATAAGGCATTCATGACTAATCCACCCCCCCCCCCCCACTCACCCAACATGCCATCATATTTATATAAGTCTTTGACTTTGAGCTTTCGACTGTCAATTTCCAGAACCAAAATGACTCTGATAAGTACTGGGTAAATTTTTGTCAGTAGGCCTATTTGCTAAACCTTTCGGAGAAAACAGTCTGTGTCAACCACTATGCAACCTCCTAGGCCTAGGTTCCTTGATTGCACAAATGTATGAGAACCTCCAGAGACCCCCTAGTCAATGCCAACGCACCCTATTGCTTGCAAACTCCTCAGCGCCCCCTTGAAGCTTTTCAACGCCCTCCAGAGGACGGTAGGGACCACTCTGAGAACCAATGATTTAATGTGTGTTTGCGTGCAACAATATTTCTCCAGTCGAGCCTCACTGACATAACTTCGTTTTGCCATGATCAGTTTAATCAGTTTTGATAGTTTTTTCACCTTGACATTCATTGTTTAGGTGGCAGTTACACAACTGATACTATATTTGATGGGTCACATAACATAACATAACAGGTTAAAGGGCAAAGGAGGGCTGCAAAGGCCCCATAAGATGTCCTGTAATCCAAAAACCCCCCAAAACAAAGCAAACCACCAACACCTAAAGAGCCCAGAAAGATTAGATTCTACCACAGTCATGGAAAAACTTGTCAATATTAACCTTAAAACGGTGCACTGATGTGGAGTTAACAACCCACTCAGGCAGGCTATTCCACTCACTAACAACCCTATGAGAGAAACTGAACTTCCTAATGTCAAGTCTAGCAAAAGACTTTTCAAGCTTTTTGCAATGGCCTCTAACCCGAGGATTACTCAGGACCTTTAAATAACTGCAAGCTAACAAAGGATTCCCTTCAGATAGAAATTTGTATACCTGGAGCATGTCCCCCCTAATCCTTCTCAGCTCCAAAGTGGTAAGCCCAAGCAGCTTAAGCCTTTGGGAATAAGGAAGATTTTTAACCTCAGGTACGAGTCGGGTAGCTCTCTTCTGAACTTGCTCTAAAAGCAATTTGTCCTTATCAAAGAAGGGACTCCAGGCCTGTGCAGCATAGTCGAGATGGGGTCGAACCAGCTGCTTATACAAATTTAGAACAATTTCTTTACTAAAACTCTTAAAATTCCTCCTGATCAACCCAAGCACCCTATTTGCCCTTGCAGCAGTAGCTGCACACTGCCTAGATGACTTTAAATCTCTTGTAATAACTACACCAAGGTCTTTCTCAGAAGTCACTTTGTTCAAATTAGTACCATCCATAGTATAATCATGGTGGGGATTCTTAGAACCAAAGTGGAGGACTTTGCACTTATCAGCATTAAAAGGCATTTGCCAAGTCTGAGACCATGAAAATAACCTATCCAGATCTTTCTGAAGCAATAAAGAATCATCCTTTCCTCCAACCTTCCTATAGAGCGTTGTATCATCAGCAAACTTACTTATACTGGAAGTGATAGAGCTATCAATATCATTTATGAAAATTAAGAAAAGAAGTGGGCCAAGAACAGAACCTTGTGGTACACCACTTGAGACTTCTTTCCAGGAAGAAAAATTTCCATTGACAACAACTCTCTGAGACCTACCATTGAGCCACGAATTGATCCACTGAGCGCCAGGCGCGTAGCCAAGGAGGGGGCGAAGGGGGAGACCGCCCCCCCCCCTTGGGCAAGTCGGGCTTCGCTAGAAAAACCCACTCTCCTTTTCCCCGCAATATTGCTAAATAGAAATTCCCTCATTTTCTGCAATGTTTTTATAGATGCGCACAAGAAATACATAACTGCATAGCGCCACTATTTTAAAATAGCAGCAGCAGGATGGCAGGAATGAAATGCGTTTTTTGGTCTTTGCACCCACCGCGATTTTTTTCATACAATGTATATAAGGACTTTTCCCATGGGATAAATACGTTAGATTAGATCATAGATTATTACACTCTATGGATTAGATACGGTATGCTGAAGTTGAATTAGGATAGGCCCACTTCTTTCAAAAAGTACTGTCCGTGAATTGTTCGTATTATATGAGCTGACCGTGGTTTTCTATCGGATTTCTGAATTCATGAGAATTCAAATATCCCTTATGCACCATAGAAAAAATATTATTATATTATTATTGTTTGTGGTGTCTCATAAAGTGATCTAGAGGCATTTGTTTATAAATTTTCGGCTCATTTTTATTGGATGCTCTCCGCCAAGCCAATGGTGGTGCAATGCTCAAGTGATGTTGCCACAGCAGGGGTGGGGTGCAGGGTTGGGAGCATGTAGGCTATGTGAGCTAAGCATGTAAAACATCAAGAAAAGGCTGCTTTCTACAATCTGAGTGATTTGTAGAGTTAAAAGTTTCTAAAGCTCATCGGGGCATTGCATCATTTTTCACAGACTACTTGTAATTTTCAGTAATTGAGAAATTGTATACATGAGATCTATATTTCAAGGCTAGATTCTTGCAGCTAAAATGACTCAGGAAGGGCTGTTTCCGGCCATCTGGGGGGGTTGTAAAACTAAAAATTTTCTTGTACGCTCCGCGCCAACCAATGGTGGCGCTCCGCTTAGATAGTCTCCACGAGTTTGCACCCCCTTGGCAAATTTCTGGCTACGCCCCTGCTGAGCGCACTTGCCTATGATGCCTAACCTATGCAATTTTACCATGAGTCTACCTAGAGGTACTTTGTCAAAAGCTTTTGGGAAGTCAAGGTAAATGACGTCCACACTGGAACCTGAATCGAGAGACAAAGAAACATCCTCAAGAAAGCTTAGCAAATTTGTAACACAAGATCTACTGGGTAGGAAACCATGCTGAGTTAGATTGAGTAACCCATTATCTAAGAGATGCTTTAGCAAACAGTCCTTGATTAAGGATTCCGTAATTTTGCACACAACACTAGTTAAACTGACTGGCCTGTAATTACAAGGTGAACTCCGATCCCCCTTTTTAAAAATTGGAGTGACATTAACAACCCGCCAGTTGGTAGGAACAAAATTTGAGTCAAGACATTTCTGAAAAATAATTGATAGTGGAACTGATAAAACCTCAGAGCATTCATGAAGGATGGCGGGATGGATCCCATCTGGCCCAGGAGCCTTACTTGCCTTCAAACTCTTTAATTTTTTCAGAACCAGCCCCTCAGAGAACACAATGCCACTCATTGAAGAAGGGATATCAGAACCCCTACAAATCCCCATGACAGATGACTCCTTGGTAAAAAAAAAGATACAAAATAATCATTTAACAAATTAGCCATATCCTGATGATCACTAACTAATGAACCATTCACATCATGAAGTGGCCCAACCCCCTCCTTAACATGCTGCTTAGACCTAACATAGGCATCCTATGTCTAGTGGTAATATTTAGCAGTTAAGAGGCATCCCCCACACACAAAATCTGAGATAAATCGGGAAGAATGAAAATGTATGAGAAATAAGAAAAAAAAAGCAAAATTGCATTGAGGTTTTAATGATATACAGATAGGGCCCACGTTCTATTTCGAAGATTCGCCGGGACCCGTACCCAGACAAGGGGAAATTTTTACCGTGACTCCACCTCCTTGGCTACGGACCTGCAAAGAATGTCATATGCAGGGGCGGATTTACGGGACCCGGGCCCTCCTTTCCAAGTGGGGAAATTTTTCCAACGTCTGAAAAAAAGAAAAAAAAAATAAGGAGAAGAAAAACCAAAACATTGACAATTAAGGCCCTATTTCATTTTAATATGACTAATGTGACTTGTTACAGTCAGTGAATTTATTTCAACATTTTTCATCTTAATAAAAATGTAATTCTAGACTTTAGGTCCGCTTTATGCCATGGTGATTGGTGAGATGGCGCTAGTAGAGGTTTTCACTTGGCAGTTAAAGAATAAAATACCCCCAAAAGATCAGTAGGGATTGCTTTAATATATTTTATCCTTCTCTTTATACCTCCCCACACTGATATTTTCTGAAATATTTCATCTTCTTCTTCTTTCGGAAATGGTGACACATCCGCACAATCGGACATTCCCTAGCAAAACTGGTAATAAGATTTACAAATGACAGTGGGTACTAGCTATGAGATCAGCTGCAGGGGTGGCGCCAGCGGGGGCCGGGGCCATGCCCCTCCCCCCGTCGGGGAACACTGCCCCCCCCCCCGTCGGGGAAGGTCGCCTAAAAGGCCTAAAAATAAAAAATAATAATAAAAAAACCTACAAGGACTGAAGTTACTGGATGGAAGGTATCGAATCGATTTTCAATCACTTCTTTGTAACTCTGTTGTACCTAATTCCATGTACCTTGTGCTATCTCCTCCGTCGGGGAAGAACGACATTTTTTTTCGGGGAGGCATAAAAATGAAAAACGTAAAGGCCTGAAGTTACTGAATTTTTTTTTTCTTCTTCTTCTTCTTTGAGATTTGTTTTCTTCTTTATAAACTTTTTTCTTTTGTAACGCTATTTTAAATTGGTATCTGAATCGGTGTTAATCACTTCTTACTAGCTCTGCTATGAAGAAGTGATTAACACAGCCTCATCCCATCTTTAATCCGAGCGCTCAAGGTCATGCCCCCGTCGGCGAAGGCTGCCCTCCCCTGTTGATGAGAAAATTCAGTTTCGTCGGAGAGCCTTCATCTACAGGCCCACGATAAAAGATGAAGGCCTGATAAACTTAGTTACCCGGACGATCTTCTTTATTTTGCTTTCTAGAAGACCAGATTCTTCTTGGAAACTCACAATTCCGTCTGAATTTTCCCTAAAAAATCGGACGAGAGGTTGTTCATGTGCATGCAGTGCCCAAGGGTCTGCCATCTGGCCTGCCTCCATGGGCGTCCGCAAGGGGGGGCACTTGCCCCCCCCCCCCGGAAAATCAAACTTGTGAAAAAAATAATTAAAAATTAAAATAAAAAAAAATAAAAATAAATCATCAAAATACCTTCACTCACAGCGTCAGTTTTTACTCGTGAAATATGCGGACATTTGACGAGGAATAGCAAAAGAGAAGATGGTGCAGTATGCTGAATAGTGAAATCGTAATTTGGGGACCATCATTCGTGATATCTATTGGAAATTTGTAATTGTAAAAACTATGTACTAGCCTAGTTGTCAGGTATGTAGTGTGCATATGGCATCCGACCATTGATGAATGCGTTGGTCTTGGGGGTGGGTGAGGGGGTGTATGCATGGTTCATAATTAGGTAACGGACATAGGCCTATATAGGCTGTTTGACAGTTGTAAGTTTTATCGTGCATAGGCGTGCGAGGCCGTTACCGAGAGGCAGATTTCCCTTCATTAATTTTTTGCATTGAAAATTCTAAAAATCTAAAAATTACAGACATGAAGTTCCTGTTTCAGGGCTGGGTACATGCAGCTTATAACACTCGCCAAGTGTCGTTTCCGGCCATCTGGAGGGTTAGTAAGGTCCAAAATTTTCTTGTACGCTCCGCGCCAACCGATGATGGCGCTCCGCTTGGATAGTGTACACAATTCAATCATCCATGATTTTCCCTTCAACAATTTTTTACATTGAAAATTCTAAACATCTAAAAATTACAGACATGAAATTCCTGTTTCAGGGCTGGGTACATGCAGCATAGAACACTCGCCAAGTGTCATTTCCGGCCATCTGGAGAGTTTGTAAGGCCCAAAATTTTCTTGTACGCTCCGCGCCAACTGATGGTGGCGCTCCGCTTAGATAGTGTACACAATTCAATCATCCATGAATGATCTTGCCCCCCCCCCCTTTATAAAAAATTCTGCGGACGCCCATGCCTGCCTCGACAGCCGAATTCTAGCAACGGTAATAAAAATCGTGTTTTCAGCTACACATAATGATAAACAGTAGTTTGAGAACGTCTCTCGACAAGTCTGACTGAAAATTCATTTGAAGCCACCTTGTAAAGTTGCAATTGAATACAACGAATTAGATTCTTAACAGAGTCAAAAACAAAATGTTTTCAATTTTGTTGCATAGATCCCCGGAGAGAGGCAAGACCATTACATCTAATTGTAGCAGTAACTTTCATGTGGTAATTTTCTGATCACTTAGAAAGTTTCGTTTTTTTCTTTTGAAGTGCAACTTTCATTTCAACGGAAAGCTCAAAATTACGACTGCTTCATTTCTAGTTACAAGTCTGGGAAATGCCGATTTTGTCTCTCTTATGAGGGGTCAGATTTGTTACAAATTTTCTGTGCGCTCCGCGCCAACTGCTGGTGGCGCTCCGCTTAGAAAGTGTTTCGGTCGAACAGATTATTGAACAGAACAATGCATGCCTGAACAGTTATTCTTCGTTTTGGGGCAGTATTATGAAGTGAAAATTTTATTGCGAAAGAAAACTCAAAATAATGACTGCTTTGCTTCTAGTTACGAGCCCGTGAAATGCCATTTCGTGCTGTATATAGCTGTATATAGCTGTATAAGCTTCAGATTGTTAAAAGTGGCAAAATTTTCCAATTTCGATGGATAGTCCGTACAAGTAACCAAAACTATCTCTGTTTATTACCCCAACATTCCACCTAATTTTGCTCTTGAATGGCATATCACTTAACAAAGAACTCAATTTTTTCAATTTAATCTTACCAAATTTTCTTTCATTAAATACAAAAATTTCTCCAATAAAATAAGCTCTTAATTTTCAAACATTCATTCATAGAAGGGAAAAACTTCCCGAGCAAACTATGAGTCTCGTCTTGAAGCATTAGTACGTGTAGGCCTAGTACGATTAAATCAGTAACCCCAAAAGAATTTCAGCTGTTGCCTTTTGCCCATATGAAGGACAGACTCTTCAATAAACACCCCAACTTTTTAATGGTTTTTACAAAGGCCAAATTTCTTTCTAAAATTTTAAACTTTGTCTTCAAAATAAAATCCAGATTTTTAAGTATTTGTTAAAAAGTAAGCCAAAAATTTCGCCGCGCTACGCGCACCTCAAATTCTGCCAAGTGACGTCCCACCGGGACTAACTCATGTCTTTTGTCGGGGCTTTGAAAAGCTGGACCCCCTATCGGGCAAATCCTGGCGCCGCCCCTGCGTAAGAGTAAAAAATCACTTTGATTGGGCAATCGTTCCAGTCGGACAGTGCATGTAAAGAGAAGCGAGTTTCAACAAGGCCTACCGTTTGCAGGTCCTTGACGGTGTTACTCATTGTATCCCGGCTCGCCCGTACTGCCTAAATGTAGCCCGTCTACACAATGTACTGGTACGTATTCTCAAATAGAGGGTACTAAGGATTTACCGCTTCAGAGCCGTGTATTTATTGTGCCAACACCGTCATGCTAGGATGTGACAGTGGTAGCCTGAGTGTCGCAATGGATCGAGGTTCTAGTTACCCTGCACTGACATTTTTGTACATTTGTCCATTTCAGGAAGAATGAAGCTGATGTGTAATCGCAGGCATTGTAGTCAGGATTACCAAAATGTGTAGAAAATTACACTCGACTAAAATGATGATCCCAGCACAGACGACGCTGATCACCAGGTGGCAATATCAATTTCATATAATGGGCAACCAATTAGGCCGGGAAATGACCCAAGTTATCGGAAAGAGCACCAAACCATGTATCTCAGTAATATCAAAATTTAAGTTCCTCTCTGAATCCAGTGCATTATTGCACATAGTAATAACGTTATCAGTGGGCTATAAAAACATCAAGCGGCGGAGGATCGGCAATTGCTTGGATACGATCGAACTTGATCCATGTCAGTGACGTAGCTAAGGGGTAGTGGTAAGAGACGTCTCTGTTTAATTTTAGGATACCATATACCTTTGTATTAGTCGAGCAGTCATTTAAAGTGGTTACCAAATTGATCATTTCTGAATATTGTGACATAAAGTGAATCACTAGCCTTATAAATGTAATGACTTCAACAATGTTGTTGGCGGACTTCGCTCACCCACGGATCATTCTTCTCCGTCTACAGACCTTGACGATCATCCTTGGGGCAAAACAATGGAACACGTGGCTGTACGCATTCAGAAGCCGCCCTGCACGTGTAGCATACTTTGCCCGTATCAGACTGGTTGACAAATCAGTTGTCTGCATTTGTCGATGCTGGTTTGTTTTTCCCCCAAAGGAGGGCATACGTTTTGCTCTGAGACATATGCATAAGTCTGTTATATTTTAGCTTAAACTCCATTATTTTTCCAACGTACATACAACTCCAAATAACCCCTATCCAATTGTACCACCACCGGTAATGTGGTTGACGGCCAGTGGCCGGCTTGACTGCAGTGGCGCAGCCAGGATTTTTCACCAGGAGGGCACTGGGGACACAGACTTTTTATAGGGGGCACAACATATAACCCAGGGATAACTAAGGTGAGACTATCAGAACTACATTTTGTTGAGTCTGACTGACAGCCAGTGGCGGCTCGTGGTCTAAATACATGGCAAATTGGTATTGGTGGAAATAAACCAACGGCGCCGAAGGCGCCGTGGCAGCGCAAAGCGCTCCCACCTACGGCGTGGGGTCCAGGGGTCCGCCTTAGGGTCCCTGGTGGGGTCCAGGGGAAGCTCAGCGATATTTACAAAATTGGGGTTAAAACGAAGCATTTCTCGGCCTTCACATGGCATTTGATGAGCATTCAACTGACTGCAAACTTCACCATTATTTCATTGAATTTAGTCTTACAACTGGCTCGAGGTTCCCGTGGCTACAAGGGCGGATATTAGGATTTTTTTGGGGGGATGTCGTGCAAATTTTTTTTGGGGGGGGGCATGAGAGGTGGTGACTGACTGCCTGAAAGACTATATAAGCGGAGCGCCACAATCGGTTGGCGCGAAGCCAACCGATTGTTTGAAAAATCGCGACCTCTCAGATAGCCGGAGATTGCATTTGCCAGGCTTGTAAGTTGAATTTAAGCAGTCGCTATTTTGAGCTTTCGTTTGCAATAAAATCTTCATTTTAATAAACAGAAAATCAAATTGCAAAATAATCAGAAAATTACCAGATAAAATGTACTGGCTCCTTTACAGGACGATGTGACATTTTATCATTTTCTTTGTCGCAAAGTAAAATCTCCATTAAAAAGAGTAGACCAGAACCAAATTATTTTAGCTTAATATGTTAAAGACGAACATATTCTTAGCACTCTGGTGAAGTTTTCATTCATTTCTCATGTTCGGTTCTCGAGATATTAGCAACTGAAAATTGACACATTTTCTACAAAAGGTAAAATTGAACCAAGCAGGTGCTATGTCATGTATTCATATTGATGGTCAATGTTTTGTTTCGTTTTTAATTTATTTTTGATCCTGCTGTTTGATATTGAATTGATTAGGGATGCTATCTTGCCCTTAAGGCAAATTAAGTTTTTAAACTTCCACTGTTCGGGATGCACTTATGGTAACAACATATCACAGTTAAATTGTATAAATATGGTGTTAAATTTTAGAGAAGAACAATAAACATTTCTATCAATGTGAATACATGACATCACGTCTACTTGTTGCAAGTTCACTCTTTGTAGAAAATATGTCAACTTCAATTCTAATATCTCGAGAAGCAAACATGGGAAATGAGTAAAAATTTCCCCAGTAAGCTATGCCTAAAATATGTTCCTCTTCAAAATATCAAACATAAATTTGTTCTGGCCTTTTTTGTTTCAAGTAGTTGCACACCGTTGGAAATTAATTGAAATCATAACTTTTCGAATCATATTAACTCATACGCCAATGGTGAAATGAGCCTGTAAAACTGAACCGGACACATAGAAGCATTGGTAGCTCTACCAGCACCAATATCAATACTGATTCAGTACTGCTATTGGTGCTGGTAGCGCTATCAACGCTTCTGGGCGGCCGGTACTGGGCTAAAATTTTGATACAATTACGAACTATATCCTTGACAATTACGCATTAGTTAATACTTTATAAATAATATATGACATTTGCATGAGAGAGAGAGAGAGCTGGGATAGTTTGCCCAGATTAAGAAAAAAGCTACTGTTTATTCATGTCATATCGAATAACGTTATTTTTGGAAAATTGAAGACCATGCTTTGGAAATGTTTGGGGGGGGGGGGGCGGGGCAAGTGCGCCCGTGCCCCTATGGCGAGCTGCTAATGCGTGGCTATGACAATGCATTCGTCTTTCTATGAGATGAGCAAACACTTCAATTTCACGTTGATTAAAAGCTGAGTTTTCTCTTATCAAGTTCTTTTCAATTGATAGCATAGCTAAAGCGTTTAACCTATCATCATCATTCGTACTTTGTGTACCAGCTGGGTGAAAACCTACGCCAAGACGATATGAAAACCTACGCGAAGACAGTATGTGGGGCCTATGAGGGCCTAATCGTTTGATTTCCAATTTTTTTCAGGACTTCTCTTTAAAAAATGGACAAGTTTGTAAACTTTTGAGAGTATTCATGTTGCATTCATGTCTCACATTGAGAGGGTTTTGGGAGCTACATGAGACGAAACACACGAAGGGCCCCGAGCATGAGAGCATGAGTGCACATGTATACCCAAACTGCAATAAGCATTTCGACCTGACTCACCGTGATTTTGTGAGACCGCAGCATAGTTTTCTACCGGTTCTTAGTTACCGGTGTATGCATACAGTGCCACGAAGCGAGACCAGGGAGGGCAAGTGAAAGGCTGCCCGTAGTTCGAAGAAATTGGCCACTCACCTTTCATTATTTCAGCAGATAAAATGTAAGTGCGCATGCTCACAACATGTTGAGGGGGTAGATTGCAATGGGATGGGGGGGGCACCTGGGAGCACAACTTTGCTGTGGGGGAGGGGGGCACGTGCCCCTCGTGCCCAGTTCTCACGGGGGGTGGCTTTCACGACTCCAGGTGCTTCCATGGAAAGCATAAAGGCGCCCTCCCCGGCTTTCTTTAATGAGATTCTTTATCTTCTAGCAGTCATCGCAACGCATCAGCAATTTTTGTTTAGTATATACATTAGAAATAAATGTTATCTGGCTTGTAAAAAGAGTAAAGGGATGGGCAAGATGTTACCTCCCTTCTTTGATTATTCAGATGATTTTCACAATACTTACAGATGAGAGGAAAAGTGCACGGATGTCTGCAGAACAGTTGGTTGTTTGGACGGTTTAGTCCAAATTACCTCACAGATTGACTGGTTGTTTTGTCAGGGAACAGTTCCTTTAATAAAACAAAGACATGCGTCACAAGCTGGGCGTCAAAGCTTAAAGTTATAATCTTTGCAGCCCTTTATTTTTTTCTGCCAAGTTACTAGAATCACAAATCTACTGGTTTTATTTTTAGAGAATTTGTCCCTCAAGTTGCTAAAATAGCAACTTATAGACAAACTTTAAGAATTTGTTTACTCAAAATACCTAAATTCATTACTTGAATATTCGTCAAAGTTCGCACAACTTCATCGGTTATCCCGCGAAGACCATTCCGTAAAAGAGCCTAAAATATCTTTCGGTTACTGTGTTGAAATTATTACCGCTAAAATAATTGAGTATCTTGAGTTCTGCCAATAGACTTTATGAGTTTACGTCACATTGACATCATATTTAAGAAAACAATCAGCACGTGCAGACGTGGCAGAACGCATTTCGTTCTGACAAGTCAGCTCATCTCTTGGAGTACACTCCATGCTCAGCTGCACGTCTACATTTGTTGCTATAAGTTGTAGAATACGAGGTCTTCAGTGGTACTCCCGAGGGAGCAGGAACATCAGTAAAATGTCTTGCCCACCCTTGCTTGCCCAGTCCATGGCCAAATAAAGTTCGAAGTTAAAAAAAATATTGGACGGCTCCACAAATATTCCCTGAAAGTATACAGGAATTGTTACCAGGCTACTGTAAAAAATAGTGAAGAGACCAAAATTGAAGAGTAAAGTACAAATTGTGAAATTTAGCTGTTGCTTCAAAATAAGTTTGGGGACTGTTTCTTGCCCTTTGCCCAGTGCAGGAGCAATATGTTCAACGCAGTAAAAGCTGACCCTCAAATTGTGCAATAAACAGCCTGAGAACATGGAACGCAGTGATACAATGACGGCTGTTACAACTCCGTGGTGAAACTAGGAAGTCAACACTAGATGCGGGAGTACTGGTTGCAACAAATTCTTTGCCGTCAATAAGGAGTTGAGAGTAATCTCCTGATTGTGGGTGATTCATGTGTCTTCAGTAGTCTTGAAAGGTGTCAACCACATCGTAAAAGAGGAAAGGCATTCTTTAGGTGCGTTCCCACGAACCCACTGTTGCCTCGAGTTGCCCGGGTAACTCATTAAATAGCAAGGTCAACTCACCGTTTTCCTGTGTGAACGGGGCTAGGGCAAACTCGAGGCAAGTTTGCCCCGCGAAGGGAGGTGGGTTGAGATGAGCTTGCTCGAGGCAAACCTTCCAGAGTAAATAAACATTTGGCCTCAGGCGGTCAGGTGTTGACCGATTGATGAGTTCCCGGTACATATCAGTCTCGTGCAATGTACACATTGGCGTTGTCTATTCTACAAGCTATGCGTGTTCTAGTGTGTCCAAAGTAGCATTGACTTTATTCTAGTCGTGTTCATAACACTTTTCAAAGATTGGCAATAGGTTGAAAAAAGATTGGAGCTATACATGGAAGAAGCAAACATCGAAAGGAATGTTCGGGAGGGGAGAAAAGTACTTTTGGAGCGAGAACGCATCCCTCATTAGAATGGATTATGCTAGGAACTCTTATATACTCGAAGATGGCAGAGAGAATACCGCGAATCAATTCTTATATACAATGAACAACTTAAAAAAGGATTACCCTAAGTTCGAAGAACGTATTTCCTCAGGCTTGAGCGCTGGTAATTGTACGATTGCTGTCACTGGTCTGTTGGTAAGTAACATACGAGTCAAGCTGTTTTTTTCTATGGACCACTGCTAGAAGATGCATGCCATTAGACCGTACCAATTAACTTCTTGGAAAAGGCCAAAATTTCTTGTGGGCGCCCGTCAGTGCCACAGGACCAGCATGTGTTAAGGAGTATATAGCCAAAGGAGGATCCAGCCTCTAGCTCATGTACGGCATAGTTTGAAAAGGAACATTTTTGGACTGGACAGAAAATCATTTATTCTGTCCGAAAGACTATCTAAGCGGAGTGCCACCATAAGTTGGCACGGAAATTACAGAAAATTCTGAAAATCGCAACCCTCAGACAGCCGGAAATTGCATTTCCCAATCTTGAAAGTAGAATACAATCAATCATAAGTTTCAGCCTTTGTTTGCAAATATGTTCACTTCAGTAAAACATGAAAAGAAACTGTTTTGCCGAAATGCCTAATTAAAAACATGAAAGAGATCGGACTGAACTTGCGTGCGATGTGGAATAACTGAAAACCCAATGAAATTGTCCTGCCCCCCCCCCCATGACCTCACATATGACATTAAAAATACAAATATAAATAATATTATGAAATGTAATATATATGACGTCAGTTACTAAATTTATAATCTTATTGTCAGGGGTGGCGCAAGGATTTTGCCCGACAGGGGGCCAAGCTCCCCTACAGGGGGGGGCAGCATCTCAAAGCCCCGACAAAGTTTGTTGAGTTACTCCCGGTGGGACGTGATTTGGCAGAATTTGAGGGGAAATTTGGGGCTTTCTTTTTAACCCGGAGTTTATTTTGAAGAAAAAATCTTAAATTTTTGTAATAAATTTGGGTTTTGTAAAGACCATTAAAAATTGGCGTGTTTATGGAAGAAAATCTGTCCTTCATATGGGCAAAGTCAAAAACGTCTTATAAGCGACAGAATTCTGTTGGGGTTATATATTTAATCGTTCTATGCCCACGTTCTTAGGTATGAAGACGTGACGAGAAGTTTGCCCGAAATATGTGTCCCTTTTTTGAACGAAGATTTGAAAATTAAGAGCTTATTACATTGTAGAAGTTTTGAACTTTAATATTAGAAAATTTTAAGTTTTTTGGTAAGGTTAGAATGACAAAATTGGGTCCCAGACTTGTAACTAGAAATGAAGTATTCCTTTTTTGATCTTTCCTTTAAAATGAAAGTTTTACTTTAATAGAGAAAAATAACATAGTAAGTGATCAGAAAATTACCAGATAAAAGGGAATGCTACGTTTAGATGTAATGGTCTTGTCTCTTTTCGGGCTGTCGGGGGAAACTATGCAACGGAATTGAAAACATACAAACATTTTGACTCTACCAGGAATCTTCGTTGTAATTAATTACAAGATCCACTAAATGGATGAATTGTTTTTATTGACTGCCCGAACTCTAGGCTGGAAATGATTTTACTTCCAAAGTATTTGAAAATATGTCACGTTACAAAGTGACTTCAAATAAATTTTCAGTCAGACTCATGGAGAAACATTCTCACGCTACTGTATATCATTATTTGTGGCCCGAAACGACATCATGGCCGATTTTCATTACCGTTGCTAGAATTTGGCTGTCGGGGCAGGTCAGATGGCAGACCATTGGGCACTATATGCACATGAACAGCCACTCGTCTGTTCATGTAAGGAAAATTCGGAATTGTGAGTTTCCATGAAGAATATGGTCTTCGAGTAAGCAAAATCAAGAAAATTGTCAGGGCAGGGAGCTGTGCTCCCTGGCCCGGGTGAGTGAAGATATCATATCTTTTACTGTGGGTCTGTAGATAAAGCCGTCCCGACGAAAGTCTCTAACCCTACCTCTCCTCACTGTCTCTAACGTTAACCTAACCTCATCAGGTTTATCAGGTGTGATACACCGCATATCTCGAGAGACGATGCAAAACCGTACAAAACAGAACGTGAGGATTTTGCGTCCAAAACGAATCCTATGAATAATGAACCTTGTTGTTACCACTGACCCTTGTAAATAAAAAAAAAACTTATGAATATCGGGTAGCCTCCCCAAAATTTTGCTCGTATCAGTTACAGTCAGTGGCGTAGCCAGGATGGAATTTTTGGGGGGCCTAGGTAACAAGTGGGGGGGGGGGCTGTTACCTCCGAGGGTCAGGCACGGCAAGACTATCTAAGCGGACCGCCACCATCGGTTGGCGCGGAGCGTACAAGAAAATTTTGGGCTTTAAAACCCCTCCAGATGGCCGGAAACGGTACTTCCCACGTGTTTTAAACTGGATGTACCCAGCCGCAAATGCGGCAATATTTGAATGGATTTCAGTTTACCTAAGGCAGTACCTTACCCTTTAACAGGAAAACCAAAAGTAGTTGTGTCCCCCTCTGAGAAACTTTCTTTGCGTTAGATTTCCTAGATGCAAAATGGTGCTTCGTTTGGCAAAACTTTTTGGGTAGCATGAAAAATATCAAAATATTTTTAGTTTTTGTAGAGATTTTACAAGAGACATACATACTACCAAAGAAACAATGTGCAAAATGGTGCAGTATTTGTACATCGGTACATTACGAAGTCAAGATTAAAATACTACGAATAAATCTCTCAAAATAATTGAACCGCAAAGCAGAAGTATGGATCATGTGGGAAACACATGAACCATACGGACCTTGTGGACAGTTTACAAATTCCCTTGGACGCCAGTGCCAACTAGTAAAAAGAGGACTTGTCGAAAAAAATCGTCCTACAGTGGCACTTGTCATGGGCAGGAGTGAGGCACGACATAGGCCTACTTGTGAAGGATGGAAGTGAAGAGAATTATCCGAAGGCAGTACCTTACCCTTACCTGCTTACGGCATATTTTGTGTATGATAAAGTATAGGAATGGTCGTGTAAGAGTGGCCGCCAGTGTACGATTGCCTTATTTTTAGTAAATCAATCAGCCATCCGACCGAAAGGCAGAAAGGGTCTTAACCTAACAAAGTCACATTAAAGTTTGTCGTCGAGACTTTCGTTTCGTCTTCGAAGTGAAATGCAATAAACGACAGTTCAGATCACAAACGGTATCTAATTTAGTGAAAGTAGGCATTTTGAAGTTATTACTTGATTTCATACATGATTTCAGCCATGTTTTTTTTTTAATTTTTACACATTTTATTTATTTACTGTTTTGAAGGAAATACTTCAAAGTTGATTTCCGTTCAAACAATTTATTTTTTTCAATTATTTTATCAGGACGCAAAAAATCTGGGGGGCCTGAAGAAAATCTGGGGGGCCTAGGTCCCCCAGGCCCCCCCCCCTCCCGTGGCTACGCCACTGGTTACAGTGATATTGCTTTGTTGTCCGCTTTGCTTTCTTTCTGCCCAAAGGAGCTATGTACGTGGGTACGGTGTAGACTACATGTTCGTTATGTGGGAAATACCCCACAAGTTTTCAACACAAATTTTGTATAGCACAGCACTCAACGGGCATGCTTGCTTGCATTTTATTGGTGCACAGCCTATGCTGGCTTTTATTTCATTGGTGGTTTACTTCATCGCTTGCGTGCAGCACGGCTATGCCGCTCTGGGTTAACCCTGGTTCAACTCGTAGGGACACGGATCAAAAACACCGAGCTTATTTGCGGTTGAATCGTAAACTCAAGGACGATGCAACACCGGACATCGGTGGGTTCGTGGGAACGCCGTATTTCTTGCTTATAGAGTACCATCAAATATGATGCATTTCTGGTCTGGACCGTCTGGTACGACTTGAAGATGTCATTGTGTGATTTCACTGTTCCCATGACATTATCAGCCACTTATGTCCCCCGAAGCAGGCCAAGTCGTCCCCAAACCAACTCGTCCCCAACCAACTCGTCCCCAAGCCAAGTCGTCCCCAAACCAAGTCGTCCCCAAGCCAACTCGTCCCCAAACCAACTCGTCCCCAATATGAAAAATGTGATTTTTATGGCGCCAGAAAGGGGGAATATATTACCAACCAAACATAATCAAAACTGAAATATTTATGTGACAAAACACGAAATTTATTTAGTAGCTTCAAACATTAGGCCTATATTTGTGAAACAAATTTGTAATAGAAATACAATTATAGAAAGAGTATGTTCTTAATAAGATATATATTTGCAATTAAATATATTCCAAACAAAAATATATGTTTTAGTGCTCTAAAATATATATTTAGAAGAATATTTTTTTCCAACACTTGAAATATATTCGTAAAGAAAAATTATGTTTACACCAAAATATACTTGCAAGAAAATATATCTTTCTTGAAAAAGTTACCATGTTCGCCTCAAAATTATATTTGCAACAAAAATATTCTTCCAACCAGAATATATTTTCAAGAAAAAGAAATAAGTTTGCAATATAAATGTATCTGCAAGAAACATTACTTTTGCCAAAACATTTATTTGCAAGACTTATTATATTTGCCAAACTAAAAATATGTCCCCATCAGTTGTGTTTAAAATATATGTTATCAAACTCCAAAAATATATATGTTATTGAATCTGATGGGTAGACAAATTGCGACAATAAAGTTATCATGCTCCAGTATTTTAAACCACTTGTCATTCTCTATATATGCATAAATCACGGCTTCAAAAATTAAAAAAATGTATGTCTCACGAAATCTCCCTTTTAACTAGCAAAAGGGAGGAAAAAATAATGAACAAACCAAAAACAAATGCAAAGTCGGTGTTAACTGGTCTCTTGAAATGAGATCATTTTATTTTCCACTAATTTTTCACTAATTTCTCATATTGGGACCGACTTGGCTTGGGGACGACTTGGCTTGGGGACGAGTTGGCTTGGGGACGAGTTGGCGTGGGGAAGAGTTGGCTTGGGGACGAGTTGGTTGGGGACGAGTTGGTTTGGGGACGACTTGGCCCGAAAGCATGTCCCCAATATACTTAGTTTGGACGTATCCGGTTTCTAGTAAAATTTGGTAAGTTTGAATCTATTTTACATGTTTTACATGTGCGCGCTTTCTTCAACTTGAAAAAGGGTGCAAAAAGTTGCCAATGTCTATCACCAACAGTGTAGTATTGAAAACAGTTTGCTAATTTGCATATAGTTGTGACGCTAGCTTATTGCTGGCGTATCATCAACAGTTGGTGACAGTCGTTTGGAGTTTTAACGGTGGTGGGTCATGCTTTAGTTATAGTGGTCTTCTCAAAGGTTGAAAGTCTCACTTTTAACTACAGAATTTAAAGAATTATTTTAAAATTCACCAACATGCCATACAAAAAAGATGCAAAAGCGGCCATTATTAAACAGTGCAATCTCATCAATTAACTTTAAACACAAATTAGTCAAGTGGTGTCTGAATTGACTAACCAAGTTGGTCACTCATATCTGACTTATTTGTGATAGTATCTGACTAACTTCGTAGTAATGGTCTAAAGAATATCAGTCAAAACTTAGTCAAGGAGGCTTAATGGTTGTAAGAATCTTATTCAACTGGGTCAAATATTTGTCAAATTTAGCCATTTTTGTTGACTAACCTGATAGTCAATTGAGACACTGCCTGCCTAATTTGTATTCACAGCGAATTAACAGGAACAAAAGATTCATCTCCTCCAATTACCATAATTTAAAAAAGTAGGGAAGTTGATTCATTTGAACTTTTGAAAGTTTGAGTGAACAAATTGTTCTTGAGAGACATAAAATGGTATTTCTGCCTGTGGGGTTTCTCGATTAAAGTTTACCGACTGCTTTATTTTGAATAATGGATCACTCTCTGAATGTAAACATTGGCCTTGATTTTTGGAAAAACAAATGAACCGTTTCCAGGCTTTTAAAACACCCGGTCTGTGTGTGGAGATAAAGATGTGGTCGGACATGAAAAGTATCTCCCAAGATGTCGTTAAAAGTAAAGGGCTCCCCCTTTAACAGAAACATCTAAAGGTGTAATCTATTTAGAATTAAGATTTTTGTCTGCAATTGGAAGGGAAAACTTTTTCCAGAGCTCTTCTCGTGCACCCATTGAAAATCTTTGTCTTGTGACTGTAGTCCTACTTTATGTAAATAGATTTGTTAATAATGATACTATCGTTGAAACGTCACTTGAAAGCCCCTTTTCGCCTCATTTCCATTCGCAATCTGCATCATCACTTTCGGCATCCGTTACTTCAACGGAATTAACATTAAAACGTTATACCTATAAATCTAATCAGGGCCGCGCTGATCTAACAAACTTCCTCTCCATTCACTTGTAAACATCTTCGTTGCTTCTGAACCTAATCACTGGATAAAAAAGTTACTTCATTCATTTCTGCAGTAATGGTCAACGTTTTACCAACTTGGTCTGATCGAGGGAAATCTATCAGATTGGTCAATTTATGAACACCAAAGAAATTCGCCTTCAAATTTTCGCAAGTGCTCAAATAATTACGAGTCGGATGCTCACTGAATCTGTCGTAATCCTGTTAAATGGAACTTCTGTTTTATGTACCCTCTTCATCTGATGGACTAAGTGTTTATCAGTCTTTGGCCACTTTCCCCCAAAAAGTTGGGCGTGTAGAGAATTCGAGTTCTGTACCTTTGCCAGCCATTTTATTTCAAGATTTTCTGCCTACAGCGGGTCACCTGGAGTTAGGAGGAATGGTTCGTCACTGCTGTTGTGAAGCAGTAAGCTTTACAATGGCATGGGTTCAAGCCAGCTCGAGGTAGGTGGATTTTTTCGAAATTAAAGGGTATTAAAGGGAAGAGCGTAGAGGTTTTTCAAGTGACGTCAGTGACGAGTCATGGTCGCCATGCATTCATGCGCAGCAGGTCATCTTACGGAAGTACCATAGTAGTAATTGTTGTGTAACGGACGCTTGACCGTCAAATGGAAGAGCCGCGTGCAACGCATATGACTTCGAGGAAAAGCTCTTAACGGGTTTTCTCCGACTTTGACAATAAGCGAGTTCGATGATTCGTTTTGGTGGCTGTGCACATGCGTACATCCTGAATCGTCAGGATAAACAAACCAATCCTGCACCTGCAAGGCGTGTTCTAAAAGTTGAGTTTCCATGGAAATTTGGTGACATCATTCTTTCTTAATCCTAACATAACATAAGGAAGAGTTGTAAGTGTGGTTCTGTGCAGTGGACTTAGTCTAAATTGTCTTTTTGGTGTAAAAAATATGCATTTTAATCTGCTGTAATGTACCGTAGGGCTGAGTCCCTACAGTATTTTTGTTTGTGTTGGCTATTCAGAGTACGCTGTATGCAAACACTGTACTAAAACAAAGGAACTCCTTGAGCTATGTGCTCAGCTCGGTTTGTGCCCCACAATTCCATGTGCCCATGCAACGAATTACCGGAACTAGCTTATGAGGCTTGCATCCATTAAAATCGGTTGCTTATTTGCATACAGAGACCGAAATAGATAAAATCGGAATTTAATTGTTCTCAGACCCAACTAAGTACTAGTAAGTTTGCAACTGTGACCTCTTCTAAATACCTGCACAACAATGCGGTAAGTTATTTCATTTTTTTGTATCATTCAGTTCCCCATGTTTTTTTTTTTTAAGTCCCCCGATCCTTCATGGAGAAGAGAAAAACTAGCGTCACACCAAACGTTGCTCCAGAAGAAGTTCTGCTCACATATAAACATAAAATAACCGGGAATATTTTATTTCCAGTAACCAACTAACCGCTAAACACTCCCCTTCTTACGTTTTGTAAATGCATGTATAACAGTGGTTGTCGGTTCAAACCTTATTTCAGGGGCAGCGTATATAGGCTGACGGGTACCATATTGGCACATTGTGTTTGAGCAGAACCCCACAGGCACACCACTCAGTGGCGAAGCTATGGTCAGTGAGCCACAGTGCCCTTACGTACCAAAATCGCATACTGCGACCCTAAAGATTCTTTTATGGCCCCCCAACCCTGCAGCGACTCTCAACCAAAATCACTAACTCCTCCATAAATATCACTGTGTGGGAATTTTTTAATATGCCATGCAAAACTAGGCAGTTTTGGAGCACCAGCACAAGAAGCATGGGGACATTTCTACCCAGTCTGAATCTTTCTCCCAGATGCCCTCAGTCCTGAACCCAAATATGTCTATCCTGAGATGTAAACTTTCACTCAGAGATATAATGACACTCTAGAGCTTTCGGGAGCTTTACCTTCATGGACCTGCACGGGGGCTTCTCCCAACTGAATCCAACAGGACACATTGACAGGCCCTGGACCATATCTGCTAAAGTAAAATGTACCTCCCGAGTCTAAGTTTCACTAGATATGTGCTAAAATCTAAGACCTCCATGAAGATTCGCTGCCTTGGAGAACCTGTCCTCTAAACACTAAACTTCAATTATTGTAGCGGCCTACAGATTTTCTCTATTGGTTTAGCTCTTTAATTGGCAGCTAGTTCAAACAATGCAAAGTATCAAAGCTTATATTGCACACCATGAACTGTACTGAAAGTTACACACATTGCTCTTTTAAAGTCACACCGAAGCAATAAACTTAGGTTGCATCCTTAACAGGATGAATTTTAGACAACTGTGGGAACCAGTTAGAAGAAATGGAACTGTTCGGGGTTCTTTGAGCCCCATCAAGGCTTTTCCGCCTAGGACGGAATCCAGCATTTTATTCTTAACAAGTCCTGGACTCCACCTGCTTAGCAAAATATATCTATCTTTAATCTGACTTTTTCAACCAGTGATATGGTAATACTCCCCACAGCTAGTTTAAGGTGAGTTCTCTCACCGAACGGGGGTTCTGGGCGACCCCTGGACCCCACCTTCACAACCCCCACTTCGCGCTAGGTTTTGTCTCATGAACGAAAATTACATCCCCAACATTTTCCTTTGTCTTCCATTCCCCCTCCCCACTTTTGACGTCCTGGTGACGTCACTGGAATTTGGAAAATCAATTGCGGCTTCTTTCGTCCTATATAGATGGAAGTTACACCTTGTATTCCATATCCTCCTATTAGTTGAACAACTCATGTGGCAATAATTTGTTACTGAATTGAAAAAATACTATTTAGGCCACTTTATTTCTTTCAGAAGTTTATGCAAATAGGTGTTCTGAAATATCATCGTAGGTTCTTTCAGGGTTATTGAAAAAAATCAATCCAATTAATTTCTCATGTCTTCAAAACAAAATATCTACAAAATTGAAGGTGATGCCTGCTTAGTATTTTAAATTATAACTTAGCTCACGATGTTTTTAGCTGATGTGTCCAAAGTTGGGCAGGACCTATTCCCTGTAAAATTGAAGGAGTGGGCGGGGTTCAGGTGTGGGTTATTTAGTTTGTTAGATGGAGTTTTACGGCGCAGTTTCCAACCTATTGGTTCAAGTCGAGCCGGCCAAGGGTTTTTCTCCAGTTGTGGCTAACTGGCTTGTTTCCCCTTCTCCATTGTTATGCTGAGCATCACGCACAACGGCAGTAGGTTCTGTTTACAACGGCAGTAGGTTCCATTTTTAGAGTCTTTGGTATGACTCGACCTGGGAATAGAACCAGGGCCTTCCTCGTGAGAGGCCAATGCCTTACCGTTGCACCATACACGAGGTCGTTTAGGGTGTGGGGCGTAGTTTAAGTCAACTTACTTAAAAAAGTAGAGTTGGTCGAGAGGAGGAAATGCCCACCGTCACGTTTCATACATAGAGGATGAGACTAGGCTTTCTATTGTTTCCAGGGCCCTTACTAAGCAAACGTCTGTACGTGTTCTATTCCACAGCTTACAATATAGAGGATTCAATGAAGCGACCAACGTCCAAAATGATGTCAGCCCTAAATATCTTTCGTTCAGCTCATCCATGTGAAAACAGTTTAGGGGGCGGCAACCACAGAGGCGCCAAGCAGGTCACGGGGTTAAATTTGAGGGGAAGTACCTAGTATGAATTGCTCAAGGTGGTGGCACCACTATAACTGTTGAGAGAGATGCTAACACTGTTGGGGGATCTCTAAACTCGGCTACTCAAGGACAGTCCTAGAAGGACGATTCATTTTTGATGGAAAATATAGTGATACTTAGGATTAGTTTGGTAAGATGGAGTTTTACGGCTAAGTTTCCAACCAATTGGTTCAAGTCAAGTCAAGTGGCCGCCTTATTTCCAGTTGCGGCTCACTGACCACTTAGGGAGAATGGAAACCTAAGTTGCCTTCGATCACAATTTAGTAGCGTGTGGGAAAGATTTCCCTATTTATTGTACTTCTTAAAGATGTTTCCTAAATTGATATTATAATTATAATTTAAATTATATAAACATCATGAATGTATTTGTGCAAATTTTTTGGAATTCTCTAAATTTTTGGAATGCTCTAAACTGGACACAGCCAACGTTTAGGAGACATCATATTCATAAGGTCTATATGTGAAACCTATAAACGAATCCGGCCAGTCAAGTGATGGTTTGAATATAGCCGGACATAAGTGGGGTCCATTACCTTTAGTCTTTTAGTTTCCTTGCTTACCTGTAAAATGTATCTTGATTTCCCTAATCGCACTAAATATGAGGTTTTGAAATTCATGTAGACAATTAATGTAGAAGATTTAGGGCTGGTGGACCCCACTAAGGGTGCATACAGTCACTAAACACAAGCGCTGATCATGGATTTATCTATAGATTTAAAGTGGTAAAACTCCAACAAACCAAATATCATTTCTCCCGTGGGCGTGGATCACGGGGGACGGAGGGTAACGCGTCCCTGTAACTTTTTTAAAAGCGAGGACATCTCCATGTTCCCTCACTTTAAAAAAAAATGATGAAATTGAGAACTGTGATAATCGGAGTTTAACGTAAAATACAAAATATTGAACACGCTTCTCGACTTCAAATGTCGACATTGGAAAATTTATTTTACTGTCAATTCCCAATAAAAACACAAAGTACAGTACTTGTCTGCTTGCAGAATAATAACAATGATTCGGGTAGAGTAGACCATGGGACAGAGTCCACAAAGGCTTTAAATATTGACTGTCCCAGCAACATCATGGGGCAATACACAAAATTGTGACCCACTGGGAGAAACTGATCAAAGTAAGCGAACAGAGTGATTCCCAAGTTCAAAACTTGCACATTAAATGGCCGACACATCCCCATATACTTGTGTACAAAGCTACACAGTTTCTGTTGTTTTTCAAAGTAGACTAAAAGAAACTGGATTTTGTAGGTACGTGATCATCAAAATAGTGTAGCTTATAAGTTATATCACTTGCATATATTTTCTCCCAACAGAGATTATCTTGGGCAAGGGGATAAATTTATAATAGAAATAGAGAAATTAAAGGTAAAGATCAGTCCCCCAAACTTATTTTGAAGAAAAGGCTAAATAACTCAATTTTCTTCTTATTTTTCTTCAAAGTATATATCTTTAATTACATTTTATGACTTTATTATTGCATATTCAAGGTTAACCGAGAAGTTATTTCTGGTAAATTTCATATTTGAAGAGAAAAAACATTGTCACATGACTCCCAACAGCCAATCATGAAACTGGACAGTCTACTACACTGCTTCAATTTGAGATGACTGATCCTGCCCTTTAAGGAATTTTGGACTCCGTCTCATGAACCTAGAACGACTTGATAGGAGTGCAAAGGAGGGAGAAAAACGAAAAGGGAATACATCGTGACATTTTGGTGCACGGGTCATTCTATATCAAATATTTTTAAATGTTCTAATTATGCCTTTACTACACACGTTTTACGACAAAAATATAGATCCAAATAGAACCAATTCTTCTCCCCCTGCTACCTGTGACATGCAGCTCCCAGAAACGCGTTTAGCTGTGTCAATATATTTGTGGCTAGAAGTGTTAATCCTCTAAATTATATAAAATTGGGATGAAAAACGTTTTTAGGTCATAGACATCAAATCTCATAAATTAATGATTTACATTGATATAAAGTAAGGGGTGTGTCCAGTCAAAAGAGCATTCACTAGATGTGGGCTACAATAGTATGAACATCACAAATCCAGTTTAGCCAGACCTTAAGACACAACCCCGAATACTACGTAAAGCGAAAAACCTTAAAATGCAAAATGCGTCCGCACACTGTAACGCATTTGGGAGGTAACTTTATGATCGAAACTTTTCGATATGGCCCACACGCGCCAAACCGTAAAAAGAAGAGGAAGTAGTTGAATAAATTGACGAGTCATAAATAGGCCTAAATACCAAAGGAACTTTGATCCTTCAATAGTTGTTCCAATGACACTGATTCAATTCATACGCTGCCAATGTCCCCACACATGACCATTATTTTGCCGTTGATGGAAAAAAATGTTCACAATACAAACACTGAGTACAATAATTGACTTTTGTACTACCGGAAGACTGATTCTGCTTTTCAATATTTTGCTCAAAGCTCCTTGTTGTTTTGCAAATGG
The DNA here is from genome assembly GCA_037179385.1 of Holothuria scabra. Lineage (NCBI taxonomy): Eukaryota > Metazoa > Echinodermata > Holothuroidea > Aspidochirotida > Holothuriidae > Holothuria > Holothuria scabra. The sequence goes on along the minus strand of CM074180.1, from coordinate 28,429,287 downwards.
GGGTGGATCAAAATACTCCCAGGAGCGTAAAAATGTCACTCCATTCGTGCACATGGCCACGACGATCATGAGCCGCATCGGCCGCTTCGCAGGCTAAACGTGTAGCATGTAATTCACGCAAATAGCGGTTACCACATGGGGTCGCTACTGAACAGTTCAACATATTCGCCCTTCACCGGAGCCTCTTTCCCAAATCAGAGTTCAGGTGCGTACTGGGCCGGCCAGGATTGTGTCATGTGGGGGCTGGGGGTTGAGGCACGAGATTAGGGCCGTAGCCTGAGCAAGATATCTAGGGGGGCAGTTCAATCACTGCCTATGTAGAGCGCCATCATCAGTTAGCACGTGGTGTATGTATGATTTGGGAATCTCAAGGGGGCAGCCCCCCCCCCCTCTTATCCCTCGCAGGCTACGGCCCTGGAAATGAGGGAAAAATCTAAAGATATAGAGAAAAAAAACCTCTATTTCTGGTGTTTTTGCAATGCAAGGTTGGGTCATGGGGGGTTCTGACCCCCTCCCCGGCGACGCCACTGTCAGAATTCCTTGTCTGTCGTTCCAAAAAATATCTCAAAGCAGGTCGCCGTTCTTTCAAAACTATTGAAATTTCAACAGGTCTCCGAGAGGAATTTTCTCCTTGGACAAGAGTGAAAAATCCCCCTAGTTCCCACTCACTGACTCACAAAGGCATACTTTTGAAGATAGGTCCACACCCTTCGCCTTTGAAATCTTTACCATGCCCCTGCGTTACCTTGTCCGAGTCCCATCCGTATTCCACCTGCCTTTGCACGTAGCCATTCAACATAACTTAAGCCACGTGACTGAGAAACTATTAATATTAAAAGAATCTTCATGATGCAAATCCTACATGCTCCGCCAATGTTTGTTTCAGTTTGAGTTTATTTTTATTTGTACGAGCTCATACGTCATTGTCGACCGTTTGTTCTGAATCGAAGATAGTGATCAGAGTGAAAGCTACCGCAGCCGAAGGTAAAATCTCACGTGTACGTACACATGCTCAATGTTTAGCAGTAAAATATGAATCGGTCACGTTGCAAAGCATGTCGTTTTAAAACTGTGGGCAACAAACGTGACTTCGCTCATTACATGTAGTATCGTACGTACCATTGTAATTGTATACCTCACATATAGGCCTATCCATACACCTGATTACTTATCTATGTCTATACTGTTTGGAACAAGTTCACGAGTCTGACTGGGTTGTTAACTAAATATTCAAGTTATTGGATGTAGCCTATTTTCCTTTCCTAATGAGGTTTAGGTCCACTTATATCTGAGAAGATTTCGGCAAGCATCAGTTGCACTTTGTGGAATTATGTGACAAAAAATCTAAAAGCTGACAAGGAACAGTTTTGGTATGTGTTTACACTGGAGCGAGAGCGAGAGAAACAAATACTAGTCTAAACAAGTTACAGTACTAATTAGGCTGAGCGTAACGTTATGGACTCTAACACAATATAGCCTCAGGCTACAATTGGAAGTGCCATTTTCAGCTGCAACTTTGAGCAAGCTGTTTATTTGTTGCAATTACGGTTCACCAAAAAGAAGTCTCATTGTGGCCGATATCATGCTGTTCTGACTTTTGCCTCAAATGATGGCACGCCAGAAAGACTTCACCCTACGACTAACTTACAAGGAACTTTAGAAACAGCTGACAGCACCTTAGAAACATAGCCTAGCTGTAGATTCACAGAAGAGGGATTATTCGGGGGCTTGCAAAGGCCAGTGATTTGTGAGTATTGTGTGACCCTTACTTATCAAAGTTAGACCAATCTTTTGTTTAGGCCTGTATGCATAACTTTTAAGTTTAGTTATAGAAGTCTAGCTATGGTACATAGCCTATCCTGGTAGCCGCAGTCATTTCAACCCCTAGCTAGCCAGTTCGCGTCCAACCAGTTTGCCCCCTAAATACCAGTTCGCCCCCAAGCGTTAACAAGTTCGCCCTCTAAGGTCTGCCAATTAGCCCCCTAATCTGTCTGAAGCAGGTACCTTTCCAATGAAGAAATATTTTAGAAAAAACGATTTCCATGAAGTGAAGTTCTTATTTAGGCTAATTCTCTTTCAGGATGAGATTGGGTTGAATAGTATGTGCTTCTTTATGTTAACATCCACACATCATAACTTATGGTTGTTTTGTTTGGTTCTAGGCCTATTTCTTACTTCCGATAACTGGTGCAAAAATTGAAAATGGTATAGAAAAATGCTTAACTTGCATCTATGTCAAACTGAATTTATTCTAGACATCCAAGAGAATTACCAGGTCAACCTGACATGATTGGTTGGTTTTTGTCACATTCTTCCCAACAGTCGTAACTTGTGAAAGTTACTCTTATGACAACTACACAACTACATTTTAGGTCAGTTTATTCCATGTCAAACTCATAAGTATTTGGGGCAAAAGGACCTCCCATTTTTTGCACACCTAGCTTAGATAAAGAATGAAGACACATTCAGATCTATTAAAGTTCAATAAAAACAGCATGCCAACCACACTGCTTTATATCACGAGAAGTGTGCAAGCCATTGAATTTCAAAAATCACAGGAACCAATTAATGGGTTCCATAATTTTTCACCATGGTTACCAATGGGAACCCTACAGGGGTTTGGGTTCTGTTACAAAATGCATTGGTGGTAACTGATAAGTGGTAATCAGTTTTGGGGTTCTGCGATTTAACATCACAGGACCACCACCTGATAGGGAACAATCGTTCCTGTGAAATCTGACGGCCTGGTGTGATTTGTAGCAAGCCTAGGAAATTTGAAACTCAAGGCCTGACTAGCCCAACTGCAACAAGACCAAGTAAGAATTGGCTGCCATAAGTGAGCCTTCGTAACCTTTGTACAGAACTTTATCCCATGTTTCAGTTGGGGCCATTAGTTTCTGCCCTCTGAAGTTTCCCCCATTACTTTCCCCCCCTAAAATTCAGGGAGTGAAAAGTAATGTTTGAACTTACAGGTGTTAAAAATAACTTGACATTTTTAATTTCAAATCTAAGTACAAGACAACAATGAAATTTCTAGGCCTAAAACTTTTTCAGCATCCTCATGGAACAGAATGAATTCTATGGTCTTCTTATTATAAACATCAAGTGTAGTCACAGACTTCTGTTTTTTACCTTTAAGTAGTCTGTGTGTGTGTCTTATAGGCAGGCTTATGCTGAATGTGTTTCAAACAATTGTCACTGCATTTCGTATACCTGTTTACACATAAGTACATAAACCTAAGTCTACAGTCTTAATTCTACACAGTGTTGCTTAAAAAGGTGTCAGCTTGGGAGTAAAGAGTGTTGCACTGAATAGGAAAAGACATTGATGATATTTGAAACTTAGAGAAAAAGATGTTGAAATCTTCATTTGACACAAGTAAAAAGGGACAGTAAAAAAGGGGTGAAAAACACCTTTTTTGATGGGGGAAAGTCAAAAGGGCAGAAACTAAGGTAATCTGTTTCAGTCAGGTCATAGGCAATGATTGCTGTACATTGAACCCGATGTAAAATCAGAATTAAATGGTGGGAAAACTGGTGGAAAACACAATGAAGCGGTCTGACAAAACAATAGGTACAGCTATCTTGTTGGTTGTTACAGTATGACTAAAGTTTTGGGTTGAATGGGGAAGAAACAACCGCTGCCAACTACTGTACAGTAAGATGTGGTTGAAACACATTTTCTACAACCAGTTTGTCTCCAAACCAGCTCTCCTTGTTTTTTTGTTTTTTGTTTGTTCATTTATACAAATATAGGACTGTGGTGACTGGTTCTAAGGGTGAACATACTGTTCCCATAAAATTAAAAACAATGATGTAGGCCTAGGCCTATTTACCAGTCACACAAAAGTGACTGCTGATTTGACCATGGTTTCATGTTAGGCCTGTAAGTGGATGCTCAAAATATTTTCCGATAAAGGAACTTTCAACATAAGGGAACTTGAATTCTGCAGGTTTGGAAGACCCTACCACCCTGCTCAACCATGAACCTACTGGACCACTACCATTCAAGCACTTGTCATTCGGCCATTTGCACTGTAGGTAATGTCGTAGCATTCTGCCATAGATTGTGCACTTTTTGGTCCTACTGTAGCAGAAAGCTGCAAAACCTAGTTGTTTGGCAGAAAGGCACTTTCTTAAAATTATATAAACATTACTGCTAGTGCTACCACAGTAGAATGAAAAATTTTGGAAATCTAGACCTCATAAGTCAGACTATAGCAAAAAAGGGGAAAAATGAAATTCTTGAAAGTGAAAAATATTCATTAAATGACCAAATGTAAGGCCTAGTTTCTCTAACTGTTGAACGTACCAAACTAAACTAAGCTACCTAACTAAGTTTATTTCAGTAGCTTCATTATCAGTTTTAATTTATTACTTTTATATACCTCTGCTGAATAGATTGAATCATGTGATGATTGATTTAACAGAATCACTGAATCATGTTGTTCACAAAGAAATTCCTTTCAATCCAGTCTGTTTTATTCATTCAACTGTGAAGCACCAATCATCGATGTATCCAGCAAACATTTAAAAATGCCATTTAGTTCTATTCATGAGATTGATTAGTCAGGTAAGTTCCCACCTATCACCCTATTGGATGAATTTGCATACATGTCCATTCCACCATGGCAGTAGTAAACTTGCCTTATTGCCATGGTGGAAAGGCATGATTTCTATGGCAGAATGAAAACACTTCCTATTATGGAATAATTGCATTTTCCATGGCAGAAAGTACTGACCTCTATGGTGGAATGGCACAGTGCCCAAGATAAAGTTCGTACCAAATGCCTCAGTTATCTTAAAGCAACAATCAGAGTTTCTTTTTATAACTTTCCCCAACTTTTAGATACTGTACCTTACCACATTTGTACATTGGCTTTAAACCCCCCAAACTAAATCACGATCACAGTCTAACAACGTTGTTGTGGAGGATGGCTAGTCTTGCATCTGTGTGGAATTTTTTTTTCCAGACAAGTAAGTGTTTAGAAATATTCTTTCAACAGTACTAAAGTAATGTTTCTGACAACCTGACAGACCTCTTTAATGTTTCTATATATTCTGGTAAGCAACCAGTTCAGAAAGAGAAAACAATCTGGTGCCAGAACAAAAGGTTAATATTTTCTGTCAAACTCTGATTGCCCCTTTAAGCCTTCTTGCTTATTATATGCAAATGCATGTTTATTTTCAACTGCACAGTAGTTTGAATGTTCAAATTGCTTATTGATTGGTAATATGGTCTACATAAGATGTAACAGAAACACATCGTCACCAGGGGAGAAAAATGCCGAAATGGGAGAGAAGTTGTGCAAATTTTGAACATTTTTCATTTAAAAATAATTTTAAATCATCAAAGAAATCCTTAAACAGTCATTTAGCATTTGGGGAAAAAAAAGCAAAAAAAAACAGAAAATTTTGGTAGGGTCATGACTAGGGTTGGACGGTACCATGAAAATATTGGTACCAATTTGTAAGACACACAGAACCGGTATTGAGGCAGTACCGGTTCTCAACTCTCAGGTAGGGTAGGGAAGTCGGGTGGGAAGAAACCTTAGCCACGCAGGTCCCCCATGTTATCCTTTTTTTCTGTCAGCCAATATAATGAGTACCGCTAATATTTTCAAATACCGGTACGTTTTTCAAGTACCAGTATTAGTAGCACACCAAATATCTTCAGTATTTCCTTTACCTGTACCTCTAGTACCAGTATTGAAGTCAGAGCCGGTACACCGCCCAACTCTAGTCATGACATTCATTCATTTTTATACTTGGTTGAGATCCTCTGAGCTAACAAAGTCTCCTGTGTGGTGCTGTAGGTCAGGGCTAAACAATTTGGGAATTCAAGAGGCTTAGTCTTGCGTACAGTACCCTGTGAGACACTCGATGTTATCACGACACGTTTACAATGAGGAAAAACCGCAAGTTAACCCCACGGTTTTCATCTGTGTTTTCACATACCCTGAGTCAGGTTGATTAGGTAGTGCTACCATAGTAAGGAGGCCAAATATTTTACATATCAATTACTGTACTGCAAAATGTTAGAAAATACAGGTTATCAGCCCCATGAACACCCATTACCATGATTGATTACCTCACAAAACCCTAAAATCTGAGGTGGATCCAAATTTAAACACCAACCCTGAGTAAACCTGCATTTCTTCTCATGCTACTCAACTTGAGGAAACACGCTGTTACCTCGGTCACAAGGTATGAGAGACTTCATGAAGGTAGAGCCTTTCTATATGTACAGTCAATTTTTAAAGTTGCCTGAATTTTGAATCAATGGGCAGAAGACCAAGGCAAACCAGTGTAGGAAAACCAAAGAGGAATTTATTCAATTTCTATAAGTGAAAGAGAAACCAAATCTACACAGTATGGAGAAACTTCCATTCAAACCTTATCTGAAGGTATCAGGAAATGAAATTACTGTATTTGTTTTCCAAAGTGAGCTTCATGGCAGCAAAGGCTTTATCACTTTCACATATTGACAAGGAATGCTTGTTTGCCTTATTATCAGACTTGTTTTGATCTTTAATTGAATAGGGATATGATATCTAGGGCTGTGAACTTGTAGCGATCAATTGCTAAATGATCGCTTGTGGAATAAATGTTTAGTACGAAGCTACAAGCAACTAATCGCAAAACCTGTTTTTGACAGTTTTTTATCCATTTTTATACTCTGATGGTCCCTGGTTTTTGTTAAAAGGACAATTATGGGCATATTTGAACCTTATAGGCTTCACAGTTTCAGAATAATTTTATTTTACCATGCAAGATACCAGCTATTATTTTTTCTGCATTACACTTAGTATCAATCATGACATAGTGAAATTTTTTTTTTGCATTAAAGTTATCGCGATTATTCGCTAAACAATTGCAAATTTTCGAGGTTAAAAGTTAATTATTTTGCTAAACATTCACAGCCCTAATGATATCCCTGTGGGGAATACAAATTTTGCAAAGTTCCTGTGCCACTTGTGGGATCACATTGTGGTAATATGGGATTGTCAAGGGGAAAAAAATGGTTGTTTAGTTTAGAGGAAAACAAAAGACTGTCCATTAATGTGAGGAAATGATGTCATATGATTTGCTTGTTTCAAGTTCACTTTTTGTTGAAAATGTGACAACTTTACCTGTCCATACAGTATCTTCAGAACCACACATTGGATGTCAAGGCAAATTTTACCAAAATGCATAGAATAAGCCTCTAACACACCAAACTTGGTGTGACCTCAAACACATCTTTTAAAAGTTCTACGGTTTAAGGTCATACAGCTGTACAGTATCTAGTGTTGGAGGAGTACTCATTCAAAGCATTTTGGTGAAATTTGCATTGATCACTACATAATTCTGTTACTTATGTTTCCCTGTGCACAGTAGTGAGCTCAGACTAATGCAGTCTATAAGAAAACTATTTCAGTATTTCATGTTTTCTTTATTTTTTTCAAAACTCTTGCAAATATTTGAACAGTAATGGTAAAAATGTGATTCTGTAAATTTTCATGTGAATTGGTGAATGGCCAAGTTTGTTAGCTAAGTCAGAAACTTTGCTACATTAGGAGATGACTGGATTGACAGGTCTTCTCCTGTCTTTAAGGCATATTTCAGTCAAACAAACTTCATTGGCTTCATCAAAATGTACAGAAAATTCTTATCTTCCAGGGAGTGAAAACTGCATCTTAATATAAAGTGTTCAGAAGATGCTTATTTTCAAAGAATTGCAATTTCTTCTTCAGACACTGTAATGTGCAATGTGGAAAATCTGTGACTTCATTGTGGACCATCGCACATTAATTTGACATTGCATTCAATTTCTTTATGATATTGATGCTGGTGTTTGGCATATGTAGCCAGATTGGTGGCTATATCCCACTTATGTTATAGTGTTATGTTTGATCTACAGGAAAAGATATCCCAACATTCCAACAGTATCAAATTTCAAGGACAAACAGGACTTTCAATTATAAAGAACAGCAAAAGGAATCTGAGGCAATGTGCCCACTTTCATAACCTTTTTGGGACATGGATTCACTTTTTTATCAAACCTAACTAATCTCTAAAATGAGATATCACCAGTTAGATACTTTAGAAGGTACAGTATTGCTACAGTGTTTGGAGGATGTGGCCTGGAGTACTGTATTTCCTTTCTTTCATACAAGACCCCAACCAAAAACTATTGTACAATAATATGCCTATAATAGTGACATTACAGCATTGAGTTTCATGAACAGTGAGTAGAGCCAGTACAGTAGATGTTCTGAGTACTTACTGATCAGTGATTCAGTGTACAGTAGACCTGAAGTATTCCAGAAGTTTGTTCCTTGAAGTAAGTTAATCTTCAAGTGGAGTTTTGTAGCTCAGTTTCTAACCAATTGGTGTAAGTTGATAGAACTTGCTTTATAATATTTAAGTGTACCTCAAGTCAAAAAAATTCAAAAATATATACTGAAAAGCATGAAAAAATGAATTCAAACAGTCCAACTCCCATCTTTATAGGACATTCCTGAGCTGAGACATAAAATGTTGAAGAATATTTATTAAAATTAAAATGGTATTTTGCTCAATAATTTGTGATGTCATTGTTGTACTACTCAAATTACAATCTTTGTATTGTGTTTTTTCTGAATGTTACTGCACCTTGTACCAAGGTGTGATATCACTCTTACTCTTATGAGGTGATGTGTAATAAATTAAGGCCTCTCTGTGAAACATGCTTTGCAATCAAACAAGAAATGTTCAGGGTTATCAAAACATTTTTAATTTTAAAGGGAAACAAGGCAGGTTATGTGAGTTGTACAACAAGGAAGTCACAAATTATTGTGCAATGGACCAATTGTTTTAAGTGAATAAACTTTAAGCTATGAAGATGGGAGCTGGACTGTTAGAATTCATTTTTCATGCTCTTCAATATGTATTTTTTTTTTTTTTATTTTTTTTGACTTGAGGTACACTTTAAAATTCTTCAGATCACTGTGACATACAACAGACTTGGTTTCTTCAGTACATTCATGAATTTTCAATGAAATAAAATAATAATGAAATTTTGAATGAAGTAAAATAATAATAAAATTTAAAAGTTCACAAGAGTCATTACATATTCTACTGTGAGAGTGATTTCCAATACATACTGTACCTGTACCTTTTGGTGCTCAGAGTCAGCAGAGGCCTCAAAAGGTTAGGGTGTCTTTTCTTTCAAAATTACAGAACTGGATTACTGTAGGGTTAAAAGATGTCTTGATTTACCTGAATAGGTCTGTCTTCTTTTCTTGGTTTATGGTGCCATTCAAGTGGATTTTAAAAGTTGGGCAGTATTTCTCACCCGATGTGTTGACAGTCTTTTAGGGTGTTGACAGTCTTTTCCTAATTGGGCATGAAATATTGTACCACTCTGCATCTACATGTATAGGCCCCTGAAAACTGAAAAAAATTCCAGTGGGTAGAGGGACACCTCCTCTAAAGGAGAAAAAGACTATTGGCAATTGTAATTCACAGAAAGTTACAGGTCTGATCAGGCTATGCCCTTTTGCATAAATCAGCGTGCACTAAACTGACATTTGTAGGGATTTTCTGGCTGGATGATACTGTAGTGCACTCACATTTCTTAACACTACTTAAATAAGCCTAGGATTTATGGGTTGGTCATGTGTAATATTGTAAAACTCAAATTTGTATTGTCCATACAGCCAATATGCCCATTCCTGGCAAAAAAATTGTCAATAGATGGTTGTTGCTCTAATAGAAGCTACTGTATTTTGGGCCAAAAAAAGGCTCTTGCATCCGTGGTCTGCTTTTTGGGGGTTGAAGAGGTAAGTCTGTTACTAACCTAGCAGTAGCTGTATTTAGCATCTCAGTTTGGAGAGATTAGTCAGTTACCATTTTCAAGGGCTTTTTCCAACTGTGTTTGCATTTGGAATTTACTGTTTGCAGGATGGCATTACGGTTTACTAGAATCTTAGCCAGGATTGTTGGTGCTACTGTTAAACAACTCCGAGATTCAGACTTGGTCAGATTGCAGAACCTGCCTTCATTTACCTAAGGATATTCCATGGTAGTATTGTACACTTTTCTTTGGAATGTGAAATTCCGTTCAGGTAACGCTATCAATTAAACTACTTGTTCGTGGTGTGCCTTTTCTGCTGTATATATTCTCCTATGGTTTTTTTTTCATATCTTTTACCATAAACATCATCCTAGCCAATGAAGGAAGCAGGATTTTGTTCAAATCTCAGAAAAGTACCAAATTTAGAAGAACAATGTGCTTTTCACTATCTTTTTAAAAAATGTGGAAAACTACCAAAAAAAAAAAGGAAAGAAAGTTCCCCACCCACTCCTCTGTTTGATACGACATCCTTAATTTTCATGTTGCTCCATGATACTGTATGGAATAGATGAGAAGAAGATTAAAAGAACTAGACTAGAGGAAACCAAAAAAAACAGGTCAGTCAGTCCAAGAGAATCTCACACACACACACACACACACACAACATCCTAAAAATGGGAAAGAAACCAAAAAAGATAAAAAAAAAAAAACAGGATAAAAAACAAGAGGAACACATCAGAAAGTAAAAGTGTATCTCATTTTATATCAAATGATGTTTGGTTATCAGAGAAAAACAAAGAGAAGGAGATGCAGATAACAATTCAAAGAAACTTAACACCAGACCTAGTTAAGGGGCAATCAGAGTTTGACATAGAATAGTAACCTTTTGTTCCTGTGCCTTGCTCTCTCTCCTGGAATGATTGTTTAGTAGAATTTAGAAACATTGAAGAGGTCCTTCAGGTTAGGAGAAATGTTACTTTTTTGGTTCTTACTGTGAAATAAAAATTTCTGAATGTTTGTCAGGTTGTAAATATTTTTTTACAGATGCAAGACTACAGTATGCAGCCTCCACGACACTTTAATCAATGAGAATATTACATCATGATCACATTCATCATTTTTTGTTAATTTTAAGTCAATGATATGTCAAGTGTAAGTGTAAAGTTAAAGTTTTGAAAAAAAAAATTGTAAACAAACTCTGATTGCCTCTTTACAGTAACACTTGATGTACAGTATGAAAAACATGCAGAATATGGTATTGTGTTTGTTTTAAGGTAAGAAAGTATTTATGTTTTTTTTCTTCTTGCTTTACTTCCAGAAGTCAGTTCCTCTCCACTTTCATGATGTCTTCTGAGAGCCCAAAGAGTTTAGACACACCTCTTAGCAGGTTTCAAGAACGAAGCCCTTCACCGAGTCCCTCACCCCCTGCTAGTGGATCCTTAAGTAAGCATTCAAATATTTACCTGTTTATTGATGTTCTTCTGTTTTGTGGAAGGTACAGATTTTAGAAGCAGTACATTGCACTGTCTTGTGAAGTAGGGTGGTGACAATGAAAGGGCAGGGGCAAGAGAAGTATTGGTTGTAGGAAGGATAAGACCTTAATTTAAGATTCATACAGAGAGCCTGAGAGAAATACAGTACTGTATATTGTTTATTCTAAGGTCTTATGGTGTGTACAATTTAAAGTGTACCTCAGAACAAAAAAATCCAAAGATATGTATTAAATAACATCAAAACAGAATTCTAACAGTCCAACTCCCATCTTCAAGTACATTCTTGAGCAGAGACATGAAATGTTGAAAAGTATCCACTTACAACAGATTTGTCTATTGCACAGTTTTTGTGCAATTTAAAACAATATCTTGAAGAATGAATGACCAATTGACAAATCTATTGCACTTTGTGTGGGTGGCTCCAGTATTTTGTTAGTACATACATTAAAGTACATTGAATTTAAAAACCAAGAATCCAAATATATCACTGGAGGTCAAAGATTGCCTTAGAAGTAAACATAGTTCTTGAACAGTTTGCAGCGCATCAGATCATCTGCTGTGAATATCCATCTTCAAATTCACCTTTTCTCTTTTGCATCTGGGAAAACTTTTTCCTCTTTTTACTTCTTTATCATCTCCATCATATTCTCCAGAGAATGCATCATCAGATTGTGAGGAATCTTCATCATTTTCAACATCCAGTCAAGGAAATACATCTACCGTAAGTTGCTTCCATTTTAATATGTGGAGTTTGAAAGATTTAAACTTGTAAAAAATGTTCCTCAGCCTGTGAAGTTTTAGTGGATGTCTTACTTCACAATTTCATATTTTTTTGATCCATATCAAATTCATAGTCTGACCCATTGTTTCAAGTGAAGGCCAAAAGATATTTGGGATCATGGGTTGTGAAAAGGTAAAAACCTTGTAAAAACATGGTATCTCATGTAAGGAAACTCAGGATGCCATACTGGACATGTCATTCATCCACAATGCACAGATAATCTGTGACATGTTGGTGATGTACATCTGCTGAGGTCAAAAGTCATTGGGTTGTCCAGTAGTCAAAAGAGTTAGAGCTATATTGTGCATAGAAAGTAAGTGATTCCTTTTGTTTTGAATGCAAATTATGGTCACTTGGAGGTTGTTGCAGGTTTGTTTGTTTGATGCACCCCTTAGCTCACATGCATTCTTTGCCTAAAGTTTCAAGGTTTTCCATGAATCATCATCAGTTAGAAAACAATAGACCCAGTCAATGCTCTGTGTTGCAAGTTTTTTACAAAGATATTTGAATGCTTAATTTTTCTGACCTTCTTATTACCTTATTTTTCTGACCCATTACAGACCTTGAGAGACAGCAACTCCAATTGCTCCAATGGGGGGATGAACTCCTCTAGAGGTCAAAGCAGTGACCAGGATTTAGAGAAGCAAAATCAAGTACACAAAGCTGTATTTGATAAAGTTGTTTTAGATGCTGTTCAGAGGAATCATATAAGAACTAAGCATATTCGTAACCAGGAGGATGACACAGGATCAGATTCTAGTTCAGGAACTCAAGACTGTCCTTTACCCCTGAATCCAGAGGTCATTGCTAGGGCTGAAGAGAAAAGAATTCCAGCAGTGGGTCCAAAAAATTCAAGTAGTGACACTGGTATATCATCAGGACAAGGTGAACAATCATTTGGTGCATTTCTTGGGAAATCCAGTTGGAACTCATCAGACCCAACGGTCAAGTCTTTGAAATATGGTGCTAGACCTCATGCTAATTTAAAAAGGACGTTCAGTAGAACTCAAGAAAAGCATAGAAACCTTGATCTTTCAAGCAGTAGCTCTGGAAGTGATGAGGATAAAGAAAGAAAAAGAAAACGTTTTTTTAGAACTTTTACTGCCCTACGTGAGTGTGGCTTGATGGAAATAACAATGCAGACTGCTTCCTTAATGGAAAAGAATCGACAATTGCAAAAGCAAATAGCATCTCTCCGCAGAGAAACAGCTATTACATATAACCAGATGCTTAAAGTATCCAAAGGAAATCCAGCCTTCCGTGATCAACCTCAAACAGCGCAGGTAATGCAAAACTTGCAAGAAATATTGTCTTGGATAAAGCAACCAAACACTTCCCCATCTGGTTCAACAGCTGAAACTTTAGAGGTAGTTGAATAAGGTTTCACAGAAAATAAGGATGTTTCGCCTAACATAGGACTAGAATTTTTGGCATCGATCTTTTTGTGGATTGGGCGGGGGGGGGGGGGGGAATATTTTCCACCAACAGGACAAACCCTGGATCATGCCCTGGAGGTGAATTGTCTGTAAGCAATCCACCATGCAAATGTGAGTGCACTCAAACGAACATGCATACACACTCATATTGACAGGCACACACTCAAATTGACTTTCTGTCAAAGCCTTGAAGTTATCTGTGTACCAAAAAGTGATATGCTCTTTACTCTGCCTGTGAGTTTTGATCTGCTTGAATTATTGGTCAGGGAGGGGGGAGGGGAGGGAAATTGAATTATTGGTTGGGGAGGGGGGAGGGGAGGGGAGGGAAAACGATATTTTCTCCTAATATTTCCATTTGGGTAGCAATTGCTCCCTACCCTCCTCCCAGTATCATTGCGCCGCTAGGATTCAGTGTTGGGAATTTATTACATCTTTGATTTAAATACAAAGCATTTATTTAGTGTTGTTTGCAAAATATGTGTGCTTTTTGTTATGATACATGCATTTACATTAGACTAGTGAAAATGCAGTAAGCTCTTCCATCTATGTACCCTACTGGGCACATCCCCTTTCCTAGCTCTTTCATGAGCTTGCAGTCAGCTACCTGTTTTGAATATCATTTTGTTTTCTACTATTTTTCTTCTTTTTTATTCTTAAGCAGAGAATGCTTTGCCTCATCTTCAAACTTTGAAAAGCCATTCACCATCAACCTCCCCCCCCCCACCCCATCTTTTATCTTTGCTCATGATACTTTCTCTCAAGTATGAATGTTTTGCCAAGGTCATATAGTGTCTACCATACTTTACTGGTTCTTGTTAAATCAATCCAAAGCTGGCAGTTTCTTGTATTTCTGTTCTCTGGTAAATGAAATCATTTTTTAAAGTCCTATTGTCAGTGAGTCTTAGGTAAGTTACATCAGTTAAAGATATACATGGGCTAAGTTCACAGAGGGGCTTAGGTTGGCAAAATTCTTTAGTAATGTTTTGGGAAGAGAAATAACATTATGAACAAGTTTACATATTCCAACTACCAGAAAGTATCCCCCCTTTTCCAAAGAAGTTATTTCACCCATAACTTGCATTTACCTTGATGCAAGATATCTCACAATTATTCAAATCTTACCAAGTTTACTCTCTCAGCAAGTAGTGCACAGGTACTTTGCTCTTCTTGTAACACAGCAGACCCAAAATTTGAGTGCAGTTACTGTCCATCCTATAAAAAGGTTTGTGATATTTAATTGTGTGCCCTTTGTAAATTTTGTTTCCCAACCCTTCCATGCATTCTAAAGAAAATCAATAGTTCGTGGTACTAATGGTTAAGAGCAGTTATTTCATGACAATGTAATTGTGCATTTCCAATACATGAATAAGGGAGTCATTTACATTTTTCTTTATTCCCCCCAGTGGTCAAGGTTAGGGAAAGATGACTTTCTGTGTAAAAGACCACTCTTTATTTAGATAGGGTGGAGGGGGAAGGGATGGGGATGTTTGGAGTCATCTTGTTTCTTTTCTTGTGCAATTATCAGATGGATATTGAAATACTTTTGAGACTGAAGTGTGACCTGATCTTTTTCTTCTGCCATGTAAGCCATAACCATCATCACTATCAGTCATTTACATTAAATATCAACATTGTCAGTTTACATTCCAGGTGAAGGGATTTTGGCAACTTAATCAACCATATGCATTTATCAATTGTAAGGTGCATCCTCCAACCTCCAAACAAGGTCGGTCAACATTTGTTTTGAGCCTCAAATACCTTTGCCCATTGACATACCCTGGACGAACATGCCAGACATGTTACTCACCATCAATGCTGAGGGGTCAGAGGGTGGTATCTCTTGCAGTTAAAACGTGTTTTACTGACTCTTACTCAGGGTAGTTCCAAGGCCCTAATATTCTGTATGTCCATTCAAATTGAGTCCCAGCCAAAGCAATGGAGGAGGGAAAACAATCCAGTGAGCCACAACTGGTAAAAAGGCAGTGGCCGGCTTGACTATAACCCAATTGGTTAGACCGTGCCAAAAAACTCAATCTAATTATTTATTAAACAAAGTCCCAAATTCTATGAATTAAGAGATTTTGAGCAGATCTTCAGGAATATTGGAATGATGAATGTTAGGTTATGCATGTTTAGCCATCATCATTAGGCCAATAATTGTGAGTTACACACAGCTATTGGATTATGTATCAGTAATGTAACTTTACTATAAAAGAAAGTAATGTCAATGTGAAAGTAGAATGGGTGTCAGAGTGATTATATTACTGGGTCTCTCAAGGTAAAGAGAGGGAGGAGGGAAGTAGATCACTCTTAAACCCCCCCCCCCAGCTTTTCATTTTGGTTGTGGTATTCACTACAAGCCCATTTTTTAGTGGGACTTATTTTATGACTTTTTTTACAGGCACAGTTACATAGAACGTTACTATGTGACAGGTGGGCAATACATTTGTTTGTCATCTCGTGTCTGAGGAGAAATAAGTTAGAATATATCCTCAGTGTAGAGATGTAAACATCAATCTTTTTTGTCGTTTCTTATAGGTAACATACCTTTTGTTATGTGTAGTAACAGAAGATTATTCTCATTCATGGACTTTTGAAGAAGGGGGCCAAACAGTGGTGCTAACCCTGTTCAGCTCTTTAATGAGGGTAAAGAATTCCCCTAATTTGGTCAATGAAAAGTTATGCCCTCGAATTATTTCTGCAGATGCCCATTTTCGTTTGTGGGTTAATAGAGTTTCAATTTTGGGCCAGGATTAACCTTCGTCCGTTTCCTAACTTCAGAAAAAGGAAGAAGGGGAAAGAAATTATGCAAAATACGCCTGTGAAAAGCAATGGATTTGGGGCCTCCTGACCAGATGACGTACACGTGATGCAGCAACAATACTATTACTATAGTTCTTCTCCCCCATTTCAAAATGTCAGCTGGATTTTTTTTTTACCCGTCTTACTTGAAGTTGCGCTGGAGGTTATTTTTAGATCAGTGTTAAGTCAATAGAATTATCCTTAAATAACGACTTTGCTACATCAAAACAAATGGTGACGCCACTTGTTCTATATTAAAACTTCTCAAGTTGTCCCACATCGAGCATGCCTCTGTTCAAGCGTTCTTTCAACACTCATGTTCTTCAACCGCAATGAAGGCATTCTGTGAGGATGCAAGTAGTCCATATTGATGTTTGGTCCAACGGAAAACTTGACAGTAACTGTAAGAGTTCTGCAACTAATTTTTCTATGAGTTGGAAAAAATCACGTTTATGCATCAATCCTCATCAAATTCACAACTCTAAACACTTATTGCACTGACCGACTCCAATTTGATAAATAGGGTCACCTTGGTCGTACGAGAGGGAACTGGGTAGGGGGGATGCCACCCGCAAATTGCCATTACCTTGCTGAATCGGGCAGACTTCAGTGACTCAGTCAGGCAGAGATTATGCTCTGGTTGGGCATCTGGATTCAGGCAAAAGTCACCATCTCCGGAGAGAAAGAGTCCCTTATGGCCATGTGGGCCACGTGAGGAACATACCAGGATTAGGTTAAGTCATTAATTCTCTGTTTGGCATATGGTCATGGCCATATGGGACTTTTTTCTCAGGGGTGACTTTTTGCCCGATTCCAGGTCCCCAATCACGGTATAATCTCTGCCCGAATGAGGAACAGAAGTCTGCCCGATTCAGCAAGTTGTTTTTTTCAACGGGACGAGGGGCTGCAGGTCTCATACGGCCAAAATAAAATATGTACAAATGAATGAAAATGCACTAATGCTACATGTCATTTTCAGAGCATAAGGTAATAAAGAAAGGTAAAAATGTGCTCAAAATTTTGGACATTTTATTTTCCTATGCAATATGAACATCCAGTCTCGGTCTCGAATTCTGCCCCTGGTCTCGGTCTTGGTCTCGACACCTTCTGGTCTCGGTCTCGGGTATACTGGTCTCGACTACAACTTTGAATGATAGTAGTAAAACATTTTTTCTAGCAATTTTCTGATCAAGTTGCTGATTTTCTTTTATTGGGGTGAAAACTTAAAATAACGACTGCTTCGTTTCTAGTTACAAGGCTGGGAAATGCCATTCTGGCTCTTTGAGTGATTGGACTTTTCAAAACTTTATGCACAGTCCCTGAAAACTTATGGTGGTACTCGGCTTACTCAGTGTTTCGTTGGCCCACATTACTGAACAGAAGATTGCAGGCTTTCACATCATATTTCGTTTTTGTCTTGTATTAATCGATAGCATGAAAAATCCTGGCATTGACCGACCATGGATCAAGTTGAAAAAGAATCAAAATAGTCATTTTGCACTGACCCGAGAGACAGCAAACATTGTATACCCCTTACCCGGACGGCGGTCAAGAATGGGGACGGGTCAAACTTTTTTCCCTCCCCATAGGAAAAAAATGATTGCGCCCGATTTGTGCTAGCAACTTTCTGTCACTTTGCTAATTTATCTGAAGACATTTAAACAATTTATTGCGACTGCTTCTTAGATTCTACTTAGAGCTTGGAAACTGCCATTTTTGGCTATCTGACGAGTCGCAGTTTTTAAAATTTTCCTACGCTCGGCGCTAACCAATAGTAGCCCTTCGCTTAGATAGTCTTTTGAGCATAAGGGAGGGTATAAAAAGGGGATTCTCTTCCCTTTAATAATTTTGTTCTTTTGAAAGAAGGCTGATATGCAAATGGGTGCTAGAATTTGAAACCGATTTTACTTTTTTATTGGGAACAAATTTGCGACCCACCAGATATTTCCGATTTTGCTTTCGCAGGTTGCCTGGCTACAACCTTGTGCCCGAGCTTGAAAAAACAAGTGGCCCTTTATAATTGAGTTAAAAATACAAATCCGTAGAAAAGCGGAAAATTCTGTTGTTAATGATTGCATTTACAGAGGAGGAGCGTGTTTAAGAATGCTTCAAAATGCAAAACTTTGTCACAGGTAGACTGGCTTGGGACCTTGGGTCATATGGGGACGCACTCCTTCACTTTTATGGAAAGAACCTTTGCCAAATGCCCCCCCCCCCCAATTTAAAAAAATGTGAAATAAATAGTTAAAGTGCAGAATATTAAACACAGTTCTTGTCTTGAAACGTCGACATCCTCAATTATACTTTGAAATCAAATTTCCAAAAGTAAAACAACTACAACAGTACAGTATGATTTGATAGTGCCTGCCAAAAAGTGGAAAGAAAATTAAATGTGACTTCTTTGGACACCCCTTACCACTTGGAGATAATGATCTCGCCATTCAATATTTTCAAACACGCTTTGATAGTACCTACAACTTTTTATTCTTCTTTCGTTCACGGTGACACATATAACAGTCATTACTACACAGGAGATGCGTCAGAGGTGCTTTCGACCCTATTAAAATTTTAATACACTGAACGGGGTCTTTATGGCCATCTGAACCAGCAGTACAAGTGGCTGGTAGATTATTCCAATCCTTCAGAGTACTGGGGAAGAAACTAAACAATTAGACCGAAAGTAGTGTTGTAAAAAATATAGGTTATTCATCCCGCGAGTCTTCCGGTTTGGGTGTCTGAGTCTTTCCAATACCAGCCTTTCCAAAAGCTTTTCGCAAAGAGTCTGTTTTGCTTGCGACGCTCCGCTAGGAGGGGGGGGGGGGTGTGTCAAGGTCCTTCAAGATAGATTTCATCGACCCAGGCTCACGAGAAAATTTAGAATTTTATGAAGTAATTGAGCACACATGAAGGATGTTGTGGTATTTAATAGTTAGAAAACCGCTAAATATGGTTTTATCGGGCTTTTCACATATATACCTCTTGACAATACTAACGGACCATGGTTTCCCAATCTTGGAGTCGCGGCCGCAATTGTGATGGCAAAGTTACTTTCATGTCTTCGTGAAGTTTTTGGAAAGTATTAGCAAATTTGTTAAACCCTAATCAACAATTAAATATCACTCATCCACCAATTCAGTTATGCAGGAAAGGCAGATTAACTAAATTATGAACTGAACACATACAAGTTACTAAAGCGCCTAATTCACTATACACATCCGTGTAACTCTCTAAATCATACTAGACACAGTTATAGCGACGGTGAATTTGTGATTTATTTTTTTTTGGGGGGGGGGGGGGGGAGGTTGGTTGGGGAGGGGTGGGGAATATGAACTGGGGTCAGGGTTCAATGCTGTTTCCTGAATGGTTTCGCCTCCAGAAATAATCGGGGATTTCTGTTATGTAACATCAGCCAATCCAATCTCTGATTTTGTATTGGAAAAATTTTTCTAATGTGGGTAATCACTAAATAAGGTAGTCATCATTCAGGGTTTTTGGTGGGGGAGGGGTTGGAGGGGGGGTCTCAAATAGTAGCCTATAGAATGCCCTGATTTTTGTTGAGAAACATGAAGAAAATCTACCACAGTTGTTTGAGAAAACAAACAATTTGGGGGTCAAACGTACCACCATTTTCTTCTTATGACGAAAACGCCTTCAGTATTTACGAAATTGTGGGCATTAAAATGGTGCATTTTATCTTCAACTTTAAAATATCACAATTTGACTTTTTTCAATTATATCCTTGCTCCGTATGATTAAAGTCAGCTGGAATCGATAATGCAGAGGGAGGGAGAATGGATTACTTAAAATTGAGGTTTAGGGGCTCCCTCCTTGGTGCCCCAGATCTTCTTTTCAGAAAGCTAGGGGGCTTTTCATGTGATGTGAATTCAGCCCTTGTCTAAGGTGGGGCGCGCGAAGCGCGCCGAAAAAAATTTACATTTAAAACACCTTAGTAATGAAACTGAATGAAAATTAGAGAAAGAATGGGCCACTTTTAACCTTAGCTGAATAACGGTGAAGACATTTCCACTGAAGAAAAACCTTCTCTGGTTTCCTATATAGTCTTTTTCAGGTAACTTTCACAGAGCCGTTACCTGTAAAGGTGCGGGCGGAGTGCGCAGAAAAAATGAATTTTTACTTCATCTCAATAGTGAAATTGAAATGAAATTAGACAAAGAGTTGTCCCTTTTCACTACAGATGAATAAGGGTGACACTTGAAGATATTTGTACTAAGGAAAAACGTACCGTTGGTTTCCCTACAGAGTCCTTTTTATGAGATTTTTATAGAGTCCTTATCTGTGACGGGACACGCCAAACACGCCGAAAAATGGACTTTTGAGACATCTCAATAGAGAAATTAATGAAAATTAGAGAAAGACTGGGGCCTTTTTCACTTCAGCCGAAAAAGAGTGGAGCTCCAGATTAGGGTCAAATAAGATCATCGTCCTTTCTGAAAGCTTGGGGGCACTTGGTAAGAGAAGGGGACCAGAAGGCGACCGCCTCCCTGTCTCCCCCTTTCACTGGTTACGGTAGACCTTCAGTTGTGAACGGCCCGGGCACTGATGATAAGTTTCAGTGACAATAGAAGAGGTGTTCTACAAGAAGTAACCCCGAATCCTGAAATATTTAAAACAGGTGCGTGTAGAAAAAAAACAGCGTTGAGACATTTATTGGGAGAATTTTGTTTTTATTTAGTTTTCAGTGCAGTATATGACATGTTAAAACATTATACAACTTGGTTAAGTATCACTCGCGTAGCTCTGTCAGTTCACGTTTGTATTTTTGTAGAAAAAGTAACCAGACTAAGGCGTAAAAAGCTAAGTGCCCCCCCCCCTTTCCCCCCGTAATCCCGCCTATGATCGTTGGATTGACAGCCAGGTGACCGATCTTAAATAAACTGTTTTTGTTTTTTTATCAGGTCCCCTATATATTCTTATATTTTTGCTATATAAATATTTTCGAGCAGGTTTAACCTTGTCAAGTATTTGATCTGTTTTATGAAGTCATAGCAACTCTGCTGTGTTATTAGAAGTAACTACTGCTGCTTTTTATTGTTCAAAATATCAGTTGCTAAGTATCCTTTGTTTTTTCTTTGTTTACTTATCGATTTAGTTGTTGTCAGTTTATTTCTCGTAATTAACCGAAAGACTTTTTAAGCTAATAACAGTAGCACTGGAATTAATCAATTAAATGAAATGAAAGCAAAATGCCCCGGGATAGTCAGCAGGAAGCTTTCTCCGAGAAAACTCAATACAACTTGCAAATTAGACGTGTCGATTGAAAGAAATTCGGAGCACACGTCGAAACACGTGACTCAAAAACACGTTACTTACAACGATGGTTTTTCAAGAGTATCAACTGATCAATGTAACTGAAACGCTGGAATTGGAGACCTTTATTGTAACACACGTCAGCGTACGACTTATAAGCAATTTGCATATTCTCTGTAGGAAGGAAGTATTCAGTGCCAATTTAATAAACTAACAGGTCTACGGTAGCTTTTTCATGTTACAACTCTTAAAATGGCTAGGAAAAGTGATGGCAGAATTTCTGTAAGATAATTGCCTTAGCTGAAGTATTGGCGGCTTATGGACCAGGAACAAAAAGGTTTTCCCTATAGTCGATTTGTGGGGGCAGCAATGCCATAGTCTTCGGGCAGAACAGAAGACGTCATTGCAAACGAAACTAAAAACCTCGAAATAACGACTACTTGCATGTCACTTTACAGGGACGGATCTAGGAATTCCCGGCGGAAATTTTGTGTTCGCCGGCCTGGGGACGGACCCAGAAAATGTTGGCAATTTCAAAGGTCCTTTAAAGGAATTTGATGCACTCTAGCATATAAAAAGACAGAAATTTCTGCAATGAAAATAAATGAGAATTGAGCAAAATTTAGCCCTGAAATAAAAAAGTGATCTGTTACCTCTACGGGACTAAAAGATACTTCAGACCCCATAATTTTCACTGGGGCTGGTTTCACAACAACCCTACAGGCCAAAGGCTGTTAGTTAAACGTCCCAACCGAAGGTGCCTCAGTGCAACCTACCTCGAGGGCATGGCAACCCATTTTAGTGGTCAAGTGGGAGGAAAGCCAAACTATATACACGGATAAAAAACCCACATAAATCGACCGGGACTTGAACCCATGCAAATTTGAATCAAATTGGTCCACAACAGGTTAAATAGACCTCTCTGCTACTCCACGACCTAAACCCTTTGGGACTTGGTTGGTTGCCAGACCTTCTAAGTGGAATTTTGTACATTTAGGCAATCTCGGTCAAGGGTGCCCGTAACCAGCGACGATCAGGGGTTGAAGCTACTCACCGTGCAGCGTCGTTACATGTAAACAATGTAACTTAATTCATACTTGAAAATCAGGATTTATAGACACTTTTGAAGTAGCTTACGCGCTACATTTCATTTGGTTCACTGGTTGGATAAAAAGACACGCTTGATTTGTAAGGATAACCCTTCCAATTTGAAATAGTTTGCCTTTTCAGGGAGCATAGATGGAAAATGGTGAAAGATTTTCAGCTTTAACAGGAGTAGTCTTGAAATTTGAAATGTTGTGATTAATGGGGATAGAACTGGAAGTTTTATGTCTTTACATGCAATTTCATGCCATGCACCCTACCTTTTTGAAGTACAATTTGTTTCTAAATTTGCGTACTTTTAGGAGACAAAATGAAAAAGCATTAGTGATCGGCATAGCCTCGAATGGGGTCCTTGAGGTTTTGGTTTTTCTTGCCCGAAAAACTCAGTAATTTTTCCACAGACTTTCTAAGAGGAGCGCCACCATCAATTGGCGCGAAGCATACAGAAAATTGCGAAAATTTGGAGCCTAATTTCGATGGCCGGATGTGGCATTTCCCACACTTATAGAAATCTATAGCTCCACATTTGCACATCTAGAACTCTAAATTTTTATTCTTCATTTACTTTCACGCATAATATCGGAAACAGAAGCTTGGTCATTTAAGAAAATCTCTGTTAGAAAATCTCTCTCATAGAAAAATGGGAAGAGATGAAAAGAAAAGAAACGAAAAGAAAGAAAGGAAAAGGAATAGGAGAGAAAAAGAGGGAGGGGATTAGAAACGAAACAACAAACGGATGAATTGGGTTTTCACTGGGTGGTTAATCAAAAATATTGTAATGGCAAAGAATAAATGTCCACGGCCGTCCACTGGTTGGAACTTAAAAAGTTCATAGAAAATGGATTTCGTTCCGACAGTCGGACTTAAATTTCCCAGTGATTATTAGCCCAACCCACAATGTGTGGGTAAAGGTTGTGTTAT
The DNA here is from genome assembly GCA_037179385.1 of Holothuria scabra. Classification (NCBI taxonomy): domain Eukaryota; kingdom Metazoa; phylum Echinodermata; class Holothuroidea; order Aspidochirotida; family Holothuriidae; genus Holothuria; species Holothuria scabra. The sequence goes on along the minus strand of CM074180.1, from coordinate 28,405,662 downwards.
ACGGTAGAGGGGCAAAATGTCTGTCTCTCTTTTCAAAAGTTTGAGTTTTTGTAATTGCCAGTGGATTTTTCTAAAATTTGCTGTACAGGTGTCATATATTAGCAGAACAATACATTTACTTCTTAACAACTTGCTTAACCAAAGAAAAGTGGTAATCTTTGGTCATTTAATTATGTTTTGCCTCAAGGCAAAGGTGTACATAAAAAAGATCCCAGTGGAAGAATTTTTAGCATATCTGCATATAGGCATATTTTTTGCAATTGCCTGTGTCCACTGTGTACACACCATGAGTTCCCATTCATTTTTTCCTTAAGTTGGGCTTAGATAACAGGTTTTTTCTGTTTTCTAGTGTCCTTCATATGTTTGCTTTCATATATGTTCGTTCCAACTTGTTATTTTTGTAAATTATATGAAAAATAAATTTGAATTGAATTGAATAATTACTTATCCTTCAGTAACTTCAGTAGGCCCTACTGTAAGATAGATGCGCACTGTTTAACAAGGTTTTTCTGGATTCGCTGTTGCCATTGTATTGCATCGATTGTATCCTTTGTTAGGGTTAGGGATAAGGCCATCGTTAGCCAGTTAGGAAATTTCTTCTTAAACAGTGCGCATCGCATCCTACTGTATCTATTACAGAAATCTACGGAAGCCAAGAACGACGCGGTAAGGAGAAAACGCAAATCGATTTCTCTGTACCGTCAGTACAAAAAAATTAGTGAGGGCGTACGTCAAGAACGTCTTGTTACAACATGTAATGTTCTGTAATGTTCTGCATACATCTTCAATATTAACCCTTTACCGTTGTTTGGGTCCTTTTGGACCCATGCGGAGAGCTCGGCTGTCACCCATCTTTACTGTTTCACGCGGAGCTCGAAACTGCGAGTACCTACCCGAAAATTCGGCCACAACAACGAGAGAGACAATAGTTTAAGGTCACGGGGTCAATGGCCTACGGAAGCCGATGCGGGGCGGGCTACGTCCGCTTTTCCGCCCACTCCCGAGGCGCGCAAATATGCCCCGATCGGAGCACAACGGTAAAGGGTTAATGGACGAGTCTCAATGCTTTTAGAAAACAGAGCCGTTTAGACAAGAATAGTGCATTCCTACCCGTTTTTGTCTGCAACAACATGAAAATAAAGGAGTGTTTCGGTATTGGTAACTAAATGCGAGAACACCAAGTCTCAAAGTCTCAAAATATATAGCAAGTAATGAAAACATGCGAGGTATGACCTAAACCACTTCTTTTTTGCTCGTTTACTTTTTCAAGGGACATCTGCGTACATTTACTATCTGGTATACTGACAAATTTCTGTGTATGGTGTCATTTTAAGACCTTTGTATTTGATCTGTGTATTTTCGAAACTTGTCTTAGGCAAGCTTCTGACGAAAGACGGTAAGACCTACAGTCGAGCACAACTATATTTCAATTACCGTGTGCATTCATTATATAGGTTTAGGCGGTAGCATCCTCTGATAGAACGTATGCAGTCCCTTTTCCAAGTTTTGAATTTTAATTCGTTCTTAAGAGTGATTGCGTCTTTTAATTAGAAAGGTATAGCTTCTTTGTGCTATGGGGTAGGATAAAAGTACTGCCCTGCTTGGTTTCTAAAATCAAAAACTAAAAGGCGGGTATCCAGGAGAGAACTGTCGGGAGGGTGGCAAATGAGAGCGAGAGAAAAAAGTGGAAGAGATGGGAAGAGAAGGGTAAGAAGGAGGAAAGAAGAAAATAAGATGAGGCGATGAGGAAAGCAGAACAAGAAGAATGGGAAGGAAAAAGAAAAACTTAAAGGGTAAAGCCGCGACCACACTTGAATCGGCTTAAGATCCGATTTTTTCGGCTTTTAGCAGATATCTTCTCAATCTCTGGTCGGAACTAAAATTTGAGAAATTGTGTAATAGCCTATATGAATTGATGCTAAATAATTAATTTGTGACGTCACACCGACAGAAAGCTTTAATCGGACACTCGTGATCTGATAAAAGCTGTCTGTCGTTGCACTCCAAAAACACATTGGTTAGATTTAACCAATGCGGTGGTCACAGATTAACCTACTTCTTTCTGGTAAAAATAACCTGGTTGCACAGGTCAAAATTTACATTACATTGGTAAAATCGATGAATTATTTTGAATTGTGGTCCAATTTTATAATTTTTATGTTAAATTTTAACCAGTCTTTCTCAGTGACTTATACCAGGAAATGGTTGTTTACATGTTTTTGTTTCTTTTTTTTTTCCAAAATTGTCTTTTGCCTTTCTATTTGTTTCCCTTCTTGTTTTCTTTTTTATTTTTCCTCGAGGTGGGGGGGGGGTCGGACTTTGCGAGACTACGTGTTTGGTCTAAGAGTAAGAGCATCCGCCTCTCACGCGGAAGGCCCGGGTTCTATTCCCAGGTCGAGCCATACCAAATACTCTTAAAATAGAGCCTACTGCTGTTGTGAGTGATGCTCCGCATAAGCAATGAAGTAGGGAAAACAAGCAGGTGAGCCACAACTGGAAAAAAAGACCGTGGCCGGCTCGACTTAAACAATAGGTTGGAAACTGGACCGTAACTAAACTCCATCTAACAAAATAATTCATCCTCTGCTAACGAATATAGAACCCTTTCAAAATATGCCCCGATTAGTTCAAATGTAAAATAATTACCGGTCACGTTATTAGCAAATTAGAACTCTTATGATTGAGGTACATGATTCTCCTTCTGTAACAGAGTTTTTCATTTTCTTCCTTTATTTATTTTCATTCTTTTTTTTTCCTTTCCTTTTTCAACCAGGAGAGCGCTTGCCCCAACAATCTCCAAAATAATCTCTAAAATAATTAATTTGTCCTAAGTACAGAAAACTTTCAGGCCTTGGTTATCTTTAGTTGGTTAGTAAGTTAGTTATATTGGAATTGAAGGGGGTATTACGGTGACAATTTTTAAAAAGCTTCAGAAAAATTGTGGCACTTTTATTCTCTGAAGAAAATTCGTTCTCAATAGTATGTTGCGTTCGTAAGTAATGCCTTTTAAAAGAAAATATTCAAACCACAGTAAAACACCAACACAAATGTCTTATATAGTTTTCAACTCGATAAAAAAATTCCAAAGTTTAAGTTTATTCTTCAGTTTGGTTCAAATTCAACCTGGTTTCCTTTAGCCGTCTCTTACGACAGGCGCGAAATACCGTGGTCATATTCTACAACCCCAGTCCACAGGGGCGCCAAGTCTATAGGGTAAACAGATAGTCTCGCTAAGGCTATTCTAAACTTATGAAACTTTAGATCCTTTTGCAAGGAATAGACTGCCATTAGCATGATGGGTCTAGCAAAATGAGTACCGTACTGCAATAAGGCTGGCTTAAACCTTTTTTTCGAGTACATTGCTCGTTTTCCTTACCTGGAATATTTTTAATAAATATTGGAGTCCCATGCTCTTGGCACTAAATACATAAAAAGGTTTTTCCCCTGTATTTCTCATGGTTTTCTTTTTTGTTCTATAAACGGTAGAATAAACAGGAACCAATAAAGGTATTCTTGTCTGAAAGGCTCTGTTTTCTCAGTGGTAACATTGAGGCTCGTCCAATTATTTTGAGGATACTTAATTCTTTACATGCTATAAAAAACAATCTTGAAGTACGCCCTCTTTATTTTTTTGGAATGCATAGTACAGAGAAATCATCTTTGCGTTTTCTCCGCACCGCGCAGTTCTCGGCTTCCGAACAGAGCTCTCCTTGCTGTGTAAGGAGACTTGCATACTGTGGGTTTCTTGGAGCAGAATTACCGTCAAAGCAGTGCCTTTGGAAATAAAAATTTGGTGCCTTCGTTTGGCTGATTGTCTAATGCCCCTGACATGTCTAAAGTCACTAACATTGCTCGAACAAACTTTAAGGTTGGCCATAATTACAGTAAGAATCAAGCTGCATGAAGTCACTTAAAGGTACACTACAACGAAGAATGAACATCACATTGAAAGGGCAATAAAAACTGAACAACAAACCACAAAACAAAGAAAACAGTAAATCAAGAATAACTTTGGCCCGGAATTTACAAAAGAGGTGGGCAAGTCCGGACAAATCTTCTTGAAGAAGTCCAATGCGGAGACAAAAAAGATCCATTTTGATGAAGGTTATGGGTGCTGGTCAAACCAAACTGTCCAATAAAGTAGCACACGCTAGAAGAAAGACAAGAAATCAAAAGTAATAAACCTAAGTTGAAAGCATCAAATTTAAGGTTTCAATGGGGTCAAAACTTGAAAGGTTCGTTACGGTCAAATCGGTATGGCCTACCACTTCTTCCTCGTCACAAACCACCGGAAAACTTCAGTTTAAGGCCAACTCTGAACATTCCCCGCACCTATGGTCCCAGTTTTTTCTTCTCCTTCAAATCCACAGCAGTCAGATCTTCAATGATGAGTCCTTAGAGGCTAAGGCTTGCCTTGCGTTTGACAAAATTGAAAATTTATCTTGATAGAAAGATAGTTTTACCAAAAGATATCTACCCCTGCCATTCACAATTCTGCCGTCTAGGTGTGTTCTTTCAATTCAGGGGTGGCGCTTGCGAGGGGGTCGGGGCCATGCCCCCCCCCCCCCGTTGGAGAAGGTCGGCGATTTCGTCGGGGCGACCCCAAAATAAAAGGAATAGTAAAAATCCCTACAAAGACTGAATTTACTGGATGGGCGATCTAGAACATGTTTTTTGGTTTTGTAATACTATACATTTTGGAATCACTTCTTAGCTCTGTTATACCTCATTCCATGTACTTTGTTCTATCTCCCTCCCGGTCGGGGAAGGACGGCAATTTTTTGTGGAGGTCTAAGATAAGTTACTGGATATATGATCATAATTTTTTCCTTATGAATATTTTTTCTCTTTTGTACATCTATCTGTAGCAGTACCGTTTTTGGTACTTTTCTGATCATTTAGCAAGTTGGATTTTTTTCTATTGAAGTGAAACTTTCATTTCAAAGGAAATCTCAGAATAACGGCCGCTTGATTTAGTTACAAGTGTGGAAAATGCCATTCCTGTTTTCTGAGGGATTAGCTTTTTTAACGATTTCCTATACGCTCCGCGCCAACTGATGGTGGCGCTTCGCATAAATAGTGTCTTGGTCGAACAGCTTACTTAACAAAACAACGCATGATTGAAAATTATTCTTCGTTTTGGGGAGGTATTATGAAGTGAAAATTTTATTGCGAAAGAAAGCTCAAAGTAATAACTGCTTTAATTCTAGTACGGCCAGCGCAGGAAATGCCATCCTGTTATCTGGGGGTTCTCGTTCTCAATTTTTCTGTGCGATGAGTGACTGCGCTTGACTTAAATAGCCTTTCGGGAAGGATTACACTTTTTCGAACAAAAAAACAATTCTTCCCCCTCCCAGATTGAAACGCACCCGTACGCCGATGACAATATAAAAATACAAAACTTCAAATATAAGCGAAACCAAACTTTTTCCTCGGGAGAATTTCCATAATGGTCCGAGCGCCTAGATCTGCATGATAATATTTAGTAACCCAAACAAAACTTCAGATCACCGCCTACTTGACTTTTCTTGTAAGAAGGTCAGATTTCTCCATGGACCCCCCCCCCCCCCCAAAAAAAAACCTAACATAAAATTCCACCTTTTCTCCAATGTAAGCTTCAGATTGTTAAAAGTGACAAAATTTTCCAATTTTGAAGAATACTCCGTATAATAAATAACCAAAGTCAAAGGTATACTACCCGATTTTTCTCTTGAAAGGCGTGTCACCTAATAAAAAAAGCAATTTTTTTTAATCTTACCAAAAAACTAAATTTTCTTTCATGAAATTCCAAAATTTCTCCAATGCAATTGGCTCTTAATTTTCATGTCTTCGTTCCAAAGCGAAAAACTTCCGGGCAAACCTCTAGTCTCGTCTTGAAGCCTTAGGACGTAGGCCTAATACAATTAAATGTGTAACTACAAAAGAATTTCTGCTGCCACCTGTATAACGCTTTTGACTTTTCCCATATGAAGGACAGATATTTCAATGAACACCCAAACTTTTTTATGGTTTTAAAAAGCCAAATTTCTTTCAGTTTGTTCTGCAAATAAACTCCAGATTTTTAAGTATTTGTTCAAAAGAAAGCCTAAAATTTCGGCGCCTCGAATTTTGCCAAATCACGTCCCACCGGGGCATATCGGGGCCTTTGTCGGGGCCTTGAAATGTTGCCCCCCCCTGTCGGGCAAATCCTGGCGGCACCCTTGCTTCAATTTTAACAGAAGGAAACCCAACTTCCTCAAAAACTTATAGGGACAGTGTCGATGCAGTCCTCTTTGTCTTTAGTTGGAAACCCGACAATCCGCACATTGTTTCTCCTTGATAATCGTTCTTGTTTATCAATTAGGGCAGTGGCGTAGCCACGATGGAATTTTTCGGGGGCCTAGGAAACAAATGGGAGCCTGGTACCTCCGAGGGTCAGTCGCCGCAAGACGATCTACGTGGAGCGCAACCATCAGTTTGCGCGGAGCGAGCAAGAAAATTTTGGGCTTTACAAACCCCCCAGATGGCCGAAAACGGTACTTCCCACGTATTTTAAGCGGCATGTAACAGCCTGGAAATACGAATCTCATGTCTGCCATTTCTCAAATAATGAGAATAAAAATCAATCTATGAAAAATGGTAATACATACACTTTTTAGGGACCCCCAAAACTGGGCACTTCTGATCTGTGGTCTGGGGGATGAGACTAAAGGGAGCCGGTATCTCCCTTTCCCTTTGGAAAAATCGTAAACTTCAGGAGGACGTACACTCTAAAAGTAAAAGAGTGAACTTAGGCACTCTTTGATAGAGTGAAAAGTGTAAATTCACTCTATTAGAGTGATAATTCCCTCCAAGAGGAGTGAAACTTACTCCAAAAAGAGTAAAATTCACCACAGGAAGAGGGAAAATTCACTCTTCCACGAGTGCCTGCAATAATCACTCTTTTTAAAGAGTGATCAATGTCGGCACTCCATCTAGAGTGAAACTTCGCTCGTTTTAATCGATTTTCTCTTTTTTGGAGTGAATTTCAATCTTCTTGGAGTGAATTATTACTCCAATAGAGCGAATTCACACTTTTCACTCTATCAAAAAGTGACTAAGTTCACTTTTTTATTTTAGAGTGTAGATCGCAAATGCGGCAATGTTTGAATGGATTTCAGCTTTCGTAGGAAAACCAAAAGTAGTTGTGTCCCCCTCTGAGAAACTTTCTTTGGGTTAGATTTCCTAGATGCAAAATGGTGCTAAGTTTGGCAAAACTTTGAACTAATTATAGGCCTACATTTTAGGATTTTCCTTTTTGGGGAGCATGAAAAATTTCAAAATATTTATTTTTAGTATTTGTGGAGATTTTACAAGTGACATGCATACTACAAAAGAAATAGTTTTTCCGGTGGTCAGTGGTGTCTAAATGCAAAATGGTGCAGTATTTATTCATTCATCGGTACATTATTTATTCAAAATTAAAATACTACGAGTAAATCTCTCAAAATATTTGAAACGCAAAGCAGAAGTAGGGATCATGTGGGAAACACAGGAAATCTGGACCTTGTGGACATTTTAAAAATCCTCCCGGACGCCAGTGCCAACTAGTAACTAGAAAGCCAACAGGCTTAGTGATTCCTTGCCATATGATATATCATAGCAAACATGGAAACAAACGTGACATGCATGAGATCCCATACAATTATCCTACTTAATTGAGATATAATACTAGTAGGGTCAAAACTTTTTGACCTCATGTGACCCAAAATGACCTTTCGACCCCTTAAAAACAATACTGATCACCTTACCAACACGTCCATCAACATGAGTAATTCAAAATTAAGCTTAGTACAGAATGAGTATGGAAGTACTACCACCAGGGTATGAGATCCCTCACGGTTATCCCCCTAAAAATATTATGTCTACAAAGTTTGATCTAACTGTCACCTCAAACCTTTGATCTCCACACACAAGAGGAATTTCTCACACAGCTTTAATATTCCAGAAAACTGTCTCATTACTTGATAAAGCGGTATTTTGAAACCATTTTTATCAAAAGTTTGGTCAATGGGGACAGCTCTCCATTCTGAAGTCTCTATGTTCCGATGCCTCTATGTTTCGAAAAGTCTGCATTGAGGTTAGTGTTTAAACAAGCCCTCATCTGCACACTCTCCTACAAGCATTGGATCAAATACTGTGTTCTCACATACCCCGCGCTCGAGGTAACACTGTATTACCTCACGCTCAGTAACGTGGGAACGCGGGTTAACGCGGGGTCGGTGTTTAAATTTCGATCCACCTCAAATCACAGGGTTAAGCAGTTTTAAACATCATGTTTGTTTTAATCAAGCAAGGTCACAGGTATTTATCGCACTGATGACAGGTATTTTCTTACATTTTGCTGTAATCGGTGCGTGAAATATTTGGTCTCGTTACTATGGTAACACTATCCAATCAACGAAACACTGGGTACATGAGAACACAGACTGGAAAACACGGGGTTAGCCTGTAGTTTTGTCTGATTGTAAACATGATTTAACACTGGGTGTTGCGGGGTATGTGAGACCAAGCTTAAAGAGACATCTGAACAGAGATGTGTAACCTTGGCTATTACTGACGGCAATTTTTGCTTTATGGGGGAAATGCCCCACCCATTGTCTATGGTATCCTTTGCAAATTAACAAAAGCAGATATCCCTATTAATCCATAATTTAACAAGACTTTTAATTTGCCTTTTGTCTACTTATACTGTACAGTAGGTACAGCATAACATACAGTACAAGTTTTCCTTGTTTGATACACAGTATACAACATTGTGCTTGTTCTTATTACCTGAACTACTTTTAAATGAAAGCAGCAATGCAAAATAAAATCTTAATACTTTTGAAAAGTGTCATAAAGGGTAATCTTGAAGCAATGGTTCTATGCATTAAGCTTTATGGTACACTTTTTTGGGGGGGGATAGTGACATGGATAAAAATGAAATGTGAGACAAGAATTCCCACTCGATGATGATATTTGACATAGCTATATAATCCTTCACACAGGGGTTACATTTTTGGTGCGGTTATCCAGATATAAGCAGAGATGAGGCAAGTAGTATGCTGATACATTTTATGCTATCAAAAATTTAAAACAAATTCTAGAATGAAACTAAGTGACAAATAATCACTGTAGAGCATATTGAAACTGTAAAGCAGAAACACCAATCTAGACAGACACCAATGTTTAAAGTTTTGTTCAACAAAATTCCTTATACAAACACACTATTTGTTCAATTCCACCAGCTTCTATGTAAAGGACACTAATTTCTGAAGGGTGTCAATCTACAGTATTTCTAAGATGACTTTCAGTTTAGAAACTTGATCAATGTACATGAACTTCTCCATCTCCAGACAATGGCTTGGCAAACAACTTTTACTTGTGGTCAGATGAGACAAGATAATGTGGACAGTTATTTTATGCTGGATTTAGCAGAGGTGTGACTTTCATGGAGGTCTGACATTTTGACCACAAAAAGAGTACTGAATGCCTGCAGGGAATGGCAGGAAATAGGAGTATATACAAACAATGGGCTGTCATGGTTATGTACTGAGATAAAAATAAGCTTTCTTCAGAGGGTTTATAAGAGTCAATTAACACCACTTATACAGTAAAAAGCTTAAGTCAATTGAGCTGTATGTTTGTATGAGGTAGTCCTTCAGGACACTGTGGGGATAACTGGCAGTCAACTGTGAAAAATTGGGCGAGATAAGTGTGACCAAATGGCAAAGAATGGGTCAGTCACAATTTGATTCACTCTATTAGGCAATGACAGTTCATGTGCGCTGAAGGGTATTTGATACCAAATGATCAGTGTAAATTAGGTTCTTTTTGTAAAACTAACTAACTGTGGTATATCTAATTAATCAATTCCCACTTCCAATTAATGCATGCTTGCATGCACGTCCTCATGAGGACAGTTGGCACAAGGTTTGTCAAATATTAGCACTTTTTGCCATTAAATTTAATGTTTTCTTCAGGTTTTCTTTAAGGTTATTGAAAAAGCAATGTAAGTATGTTATAAAAGAGATTCTTGTGCATCACACAGAGTACTCTCTGTTCAAAGTTTATACTTATGAAGTTCCATATCAGTCATCTACTTAGTGTGCAGAGAAGCATCTTCTAATATTTTCAGACTATGACCCTTATACAGACTGTTTAAACTTACATGTTCCACATCAGTTTCATGAAAATCTATTTACTTGTGGCTGCAAAATCAGCATACCCATGAGCATTGAAGCATGTATGCCAGCCTGATGAACAGATTTTGCCTTTTAAGATTTTATATTTTGCTCTGCCCACTTTTTCATGTATTAAAATACTTGGAACTTAATGTAATAACAGGGCACAATTTCATGCCAGAATCAACATACTGTGCAGTAAATACCATGTGATGTGCCTTTTTGTGCACCTTAGACCTTTTTCCTATGAGTTTGCTTCAGTACTTTACAAATGCATTTTCAAAATTACCTCACTAAAGAATTTACATAGTGAAGTTAATAAACTGTTCCAAAATAATTATATACCCTATGCCTATTACATTACACATGCCAAATTATTCTTACCCTTTCACCCTAACTGCTCATGGATATTAACTTCAACAGTTATATACTCTTTTGAGATATACTGTTTGCAAGGTTTAGATGTTTTGAACTCTGATGACCCCAAATGACCTTTGACATCCAATAAAAACAATAGGGGTCATCTCCTCAATATGGACAATCCACTTAGTAAATATGAGATTCCTGGCAGTTACCTTTCTTGACATATGGTGTTTACAAGTTTTTGAGCTTTTCATCTCTGATGACCCCAAATGACCTTTGACCTCCACCAAAAATAATTGTGATCATCTACTTAATATGGGCAATCCACCTGCTATGTATGAGATCCCTCACATTTACCCTTCTTGAGATACAGTGTTTACAAGGTTTTGACCTTTTTCCCTCTGGTGACCCCAAATGACCTTTGACCTCCATCAAAAACAATAGGGACCATCTACTCAATATGGACAATCAGCAAGGTAAGTATGAGATGGCTCACATTTTTCCTTCTGGAGATATCGTGTTTACAAGCAATTTCCAAGGTATTTACGTTTTGACCTCTGGTGACCCCAAATGACATTTGACCTCTACCAAAAAAAATAGGGACCATCTACTCAATGTGGACAATCTACATGCCAAGTTTGAGATTCCTGGGGGTTACCGTTCTTGAGATATCGTGTTTACAAGCAGGCGTCACACACACACATACACACACACACACACACACACACACATACACACACACGACATCACCATCGCATAGATTCCTTGCCTGCCTTCGGCAAGGAATCAAAAAGAGGACTTGTCGACAAATCGTTCTACAGTGACACTTGTCATGGGAAGGACGGAGGCACGACACAGGCCGACTTGTAACGATGGAAGGAACGAATTATTCGAAAGTATCTTACCTTACAGCATATTTTGTGTATGATAAAGTATAGGAATGATCGTGTAAGGATGGTCTGTAGTGTATGATTGCCTTGTTTTCAATTAATCAACCAGCCATCCGAAAGGCGGAAAGGGTCTTAACCTAATAAAGTTACATTCGAGTTTGTCGTCAAGACATTCGTTTCATCTTCAAAGTGAAACGCAATAAACGACAGTGCAGATTATACGGTATCTAATTTAGTGAATGTAGGCATTTGAAGTTATTACTTGATTTCAAACGTGCGCAAAAAATGTGTTTTACACACATTCATGCACGTTTTCTTAATTGTTATACATTTTAATTATTTACTCTCTTTGAAGGAAATACTTCAAAGTTTATTTCCGTTCAAACATATTATTTTTTCTCAATTACTTTATCAGGACGCAAAAAAATCTGTGTGCGTGTGTGTGTGTTTGTGGGGGGGGGGGAAGGAAATACTTCAAAATTTATTTCCGTTCAAACATATTATTTTTTCTCAATTACTTTATCAGGACGCAAAAAAATCTGTAAAAGATATTGACATAATTTCAAAGGATCCTTCCTTAGGAGACCTTGATCCTTAACTACCAAGTAAGTTCAGTGCTTTTTGCTGACATGTCACACTACCTTTAACGAACTGTGGCTTACGACGAAATGGCCTTTGGCTCCAACAACGTCCGATATTGATTATGATGATGATGATGATGATGACGATGACGATGACAATAACGATGAAGATGACGGTGACTGTGAAGACGACGATGATGATGATACAGGTATGCAAATAATTTGATGTGATGAACCAGATATGGCCGACGAAATCAGACCAAGGAAGTTCGTCTTTGCAAAAAGTTGCATACAGTACGGAAGCGTAGAACTCTTAGAAGGGAGATGCGTTTGGCAAACTCATTTAGGTCCTGCTGAAGCTTGGAAATTTTTCAGCAGTACTGTTTCTGATGTTACGAAGTTACCACTCAAGAAGGCTCGGGTGAAAAGTAGGCCTATTTGGATTTCTAGGGAGGTACTCAGGGCAACTAGGAAGAAACGTAAGTGTTGGCGACGTTATAAGGCCAGCAAGGAGTCTGATGACTTAAGTGCCTACAAGAATCAATAGATCTTAGTTAAAAATTTGGTTAAGGACACTAAAGCTAGGTTTGAAAAAAGTTGGCCAGTGAGGTTAAGATTAACCCCAAATCTTTCCATGCCTATGTCAGGTCTAAGCAGCATGTTAAGGAGGGGGTTGGGCCACTTCATGATGTGAATGGTTCATTAGTTAGTGATCATCAGGATATGGCTAATTTGTTAAATGATTATTTTGTATGTTTTTACCAAGGATCTGCATAGGCGTACGGGAGCATTTCAGCTCGGGGTGGGAGGGCAGAGGGTTCTCTGCCCGAAAAATGTAATTCTGCCCGAAAGACTGTCTAAGCGGAGCGCCACCATCAGTTGGCGCGGAGCGTACAGAAAATTTTGAAAAATCGCAACCCCTCAGACAGGCGGAAATGAACTTTCCCAGGCTTGTAAGCAGAATCAAAGCCGTCGATATTTTGAACTTTCGTTTGCAATAAAATTTTCACCAAAAATGAGCAAATCTACACAAAGGTCAGAAAACTCCCAGATGAAATGTATCACTACCATTGGATGACTACATTAAGCTATAATAAGTAATTAGTGCTTAGTAAAGAACAGTTTACTTTGATCTAACGGTACTGCTAGGGAGGACTAGCCGTATGTTAGGCTATACGTACACCAGCACAGCGGTATATTGCGCAATTAGGGAGTTTTGTAATAATCCTCTTAACATTTCTTTTTACGTTTGGGCGAATTGACTTCGTATATCAGAATAACAATTCAAATATACCACATAAGCCAACCTACTTATAAAAATCAAGGGGAAAGGGCGTTGACAAGGCACTACTCATATATTCTTCCCCGATCCAGCAATCGGTAACTGAGGTTCGTCCTGAAAAACATTTGAGATGTGAAAAAATCATAATATAATGATATACCGCACCTGTGAATGTATAAAACATTACCTGGTCTTGAATCTTTCCGGGGAAAACTAAGAGCGGAATTAAAAACATGAGCACAGGGGGGATCTGATCTCTGAAAGTGTGTGTGTGTGTGGGGGAGGGGGGGAATTCGGGCAGACTAGCAAACGGCGCCGAATGCGCCGCGGGAGCGCTCCCTGCAACGGCGTGGGGTCCAGGGGGCTCGCCTCAGGGTCCCTGGTGGGGTCCAGGGGCAAAGCCCCGGTGGGGGACCAGGGGCAAAGCCCCCAGAAGCTCCTGGGTATTTACAAAATTGCAGGCGTTAAAATGATGCATTTTATCTTCAACTTTAAAATGCATAAGATGGGCACTTAACAAGAACACAAATATCACAATTTGACTTTCTTCAATTATATCCTTACTCCGTATGATTAAAGTCGACAGGAATCGACATTGTAGAGGGTGCGGGGAGGGAGAATGGATTAATTAAAATTGAGGTTTTGCTGGGGCTCCCTCCTTAGTGCCCCAGATCTTCTTTTCAGAAAGTTAGGGGGCTTTTCATGTGATGTGAATTCAGCCGTTGTCTATGATAGGGCGCTCAAAGCACGCCGAAAAATTTACCGCTTAAGACATCTCAATAATGAAACTGAATGAAAATTAAAAATTAGAGAAAGGATGGGCCACTTTTAACCTTAGCTGAATAACGGTGCCTTCCTAAAACATTCTTACTGAAGCACAGATATACTCTAGTTTCCTATATAGTCTTTTCAGGTGACTTTCACAGAGCCATTACCTGTAAAGGGGCGCGCGGAGCGCCCCGAAAAATTGAATTTTTACTTCATCTCAATAGTGAAATTGAAATAAAATTAGACAAAGAGTGGTCCCTTTTCACTACACCTGAATATGGGTGTCCCCTGAGGATATTTGTACTAAGCAAAAACGCACCGTTGGTTTCCTGTGGAGTCCTTTTCGTTAGATTTTTATAGAGTCCTTATCTGTGATGGGATGCGCAGAACACGCCAAAAAAGGACTAGTTTTGAGACATCTCAAAAGAGAAATTAGGGGAAATTAGAGAAAGGATGGGCCCCTTTTTACCTCAGCCGAAAAAGGGTGGAGCTTCAGATTAGGGTCAAATAAGAGCATCGTCCTTTCAGAAAGCTCGGGGTACTTGGACAGATATAGGGACCAGAAGATGAACGCCTCCTGCTCCCCTTTTCACTAGCTACGGTAGAGCTTCAGCTGCCATATACGGCCCGGGCACTGGTGATAAGTCTCAGTGACAATGGAAGAGTTCCTCTACAACTTTCAATCGTGAAATATTTTAAACGGGTGCACACGAAGCGTGTCGAAAAAGGAGCGTTGAGACATTTATTGAAAGGATATTGTTTTTGTTTAGTTTTCAATGCAGTAAATGACATGTTCAAACATTATACAACATAATTAAGTATCACTCGCGTAGCTCCGTCAGTTCCAGTTTGTATTTTTGTAGCAAAAGCAACCAAAGACGTAAAAAAAACTAAGTTCTGGAAAAAAGTGGGGGAGGGGCAAGTTCCAACCTTTGCCCCCCGTAATCCCGCCTGTGCATGAGTACCGTATGTCTGTGACTCTGTTGCGACTCTTGCCCGAATTCCAGTTCCACTGAATTGATACAACTGTCTATATGACTCGGCCCGCAATCCCGACTGTATATAAATGATTTTTCTGCCAATGCCGTTTGAGAAAACCTCGGCTTGTCACGTTGATAGAAGTTTTACATGAATTTGTGGGCAGACTTACTTGCAGATTTGTTCACACTAAATTCGTATGAGTGAGCAAACAAGCTACGCTGGTTTGTTTACCATTGCCCGAATTTCGGTTCAACAGCACTGCAGGTTAGAAAGTTTCGCACAATTTTAAGAGGATCATTTTGAAAAGTGCAAAATTGTCATCTCATTCATATGTTGCCCAAATACCTCTCGACCAAGTACGTTTCAGCCTTCTGGTGACTATTGGTGATTCATTTAGTAATATGGTGTGTCACAAGATAGCTTTTGATTGATTTGTTCGGGCAAAAATTTGGGGACTGTATACATCCTCTCTCCCCTTGTAATCTGGCAATTAAAAATACCCCAGAACTTTTTTGCAACTTTTGCCCAAATATTGTGTCATTTCGGGCAAAGGTTTGCGCAAGAATCTGAAGTGAGACTGACGATAAATTTTTTTTTTCATAAGCTGCCCGAATGTGTCGCGAATTTTGGTATCTTTTAGAGTTTTCATGAAAATTGTACAGTGGCTATGATGCTCTTTTATTATTTTTTCGGCCAAGTGTTTGAAGGAATTCGGGCGCGCCTAGGAGTTTTCTGTGTAAGTAAAAATAAACCAGGTTTCAAGACTCAAACGGCTGCCCGAATTTTTCCAGATCCCTGCCCGATTTTTAGGTCTTGAGAAGTTTTTTTTTTTTTGGGGGGGGGGGGGGGAGCAGTCTGCCCCCTACCCCCGCCTCGTACGCCTATGAGGATCTGTCATGGGGATTTGTAGGGGTTCTGATATTTCTTCTTCAATAAGTGACATTGTGTTCTCTGAGGAACTGGTTCTGAAAAAGTTAAAGAGTTTAAAGACGAGTAAGGCTCCTGGGCCATATGGGATCCATCCCGCCATCCTTCATGAATGCTCCGAGGTTTTATCAGTTCCACTATCAATTATTTTCCAGAAATGTCTTGACTCAAATTTTGTTCCTACTGACTGGCGGGTTGCTAATGTCACTCCAATTTTTGAAAAGGGGGATCGGAGTTCACCTTGGTCAGTCAATTTAACTAGTGTTGTGGGCAAAATTATGGAATCCTTAATCAAGGACTGTTTGCTAAAGCATCTTTTAGATAATGGGTTACTCAGCTAAATCAGCATGGTTTCCTACCCGGTAGGTCTTGTGTTACAAATTTGCTAAGCTTTCTTGAGGATGTTTCTTTGTCTCTCGATTCAGGTTCCAGGGTTGATGTCATTTACCTTGACTTCCAAAAAGCTTTTGACAAAGTACCTCTAGGTAGACTCATGGTAAAATTGCATAGGTTAGACATCATAGGCAAGTGCGCTCAGTGGATCAATTCGTGGCTCAATGGTCGGTAGGTTTCAGAGAGTTGTTGTCAATGGAAATTTTTCTTCCTGGAAAGAAGCCTCAAGTGGTGTACCACAAGGTTATGTTCTTGACCCACTTCTTTTCTTAATTGTCATAAATGATATTGATAGCTCTATCACTTCCAGTATAAGTAGGCCTAAGTTTGCTGATGATACAAAGCTGTATAGGAAGGTTGGGGAAAAGGATGATTCCTTGTTGCTTCAGAATGATGACCTGGGGCCCGTTCCACAAAGAGTTACGCACGATCTTAAGTTTGATTTACTGTTGACTTAAGTATGGGGAATCAAACTTTAGATTGTGCGTAACTCTTTGTGGAATGGGCCCCTGGATAGGTTATTTTCATGGTCTCAGACTTGGCAAATGTAGTTTTAATGCTGATAAGTGCAAAGTCCTCCACTTTGGTTCTAAGAATCCCCACCATGATTATACTATGAATGGTACTAATTTCAACAAAGTGGCTTCTGAGAAAGACCTTGGTGTAGTTATTACGAGAGATTTAAAGCCATCTAGGCAGTGTGCAGCTACTGCTGAGAGGGCAAATAGGGTGCTTGGGTTGATTTGGAGGAATTTTAAGAGTTTTAGTAAAGAAATTGTGCTAAATTTGTATAAGCAGCTGGTTATAGACCCCATCATAGGCGTACGAGGCGGGAGGGGGGGGGGGGGGCAGGAGGGGCAGACTGCCCCCCCCCCCCAAATTTTCTCAAGACCTAAAATTCGGGCAGGGATCTGGAAAAATTCGGGCAGCCGTTTGAGTCATAAAACCTGGTTAGTTTCTACCTGCACAGAAAACTCCTAGACGCGCCCGAATTCCTTCAAACACTTGGCCGAAAAAACAATAAAAAACATCATAGTCACTGTACGATTTTCATGAAAACTCTAAAAACTCTAAAAGATACCAAAATTCGCGACACATTCGGGCAGCTTATGAAAAAACAATTTATCGTCAATCTCACTTCAGATTCTTGTGCTAACCTTTGCCCGAAATGACACAATATTTGGGCAAAAGTTGCAAAAAAGTTCTAGGATATTTCTAATTGCCAGATTTCAAGGGGAGAGAGGATGTATACAGTCCCCAAATTTTTGCCCGAACAAATCAATCAAAAGCTATCTTGTGACACACCATATTACTAAATGAATCACCAATAGTCACCAGAAGGCTGAAACGTACTTGGTCGAGAGGTATTTGGGCAACATATGAATGAGATGACGATTTTGCACTTTTCAAAATGATCCTCTTAAAATTGTGCGAAACTTTCTAACCTGCAGTGCTGTTGAACCGAAATTCGGGCAATGGTAAACAAACCAGCGTAGCTTGTTTGCTCACTCATACGAATTTAGTGTGAACAAATCTGCAAGTAAGTCTGCCCACAAATTCATGTAAAAATATCTAGCAACGTGACAAGCCGAGGTTTTCTCAAACGGCATTGGCAGAAAAATCATTTATATACAGTCGGGATTGCGGGCCGAGTCATATAGACAGTTGTATCAATTCAGTGGAACTGGAATTCGGGCAAGAGTCGCAACAGAGTCACAGACATACGGTACTCATGCATAGGCGGTATTACGGGGGGGGGGTGGCAAGGGGGGCACCCCCCACTTTTTTCCAGAACTTAGTTTTTTTACACCTTTGGTTGCTTTTGCTACAAAAATACAAACTGGAACTGACAGAGCTACGCGAGTGATACCATGAGGCTAGAATTCAATAGGAGGTTTTAGCCACCAGGCGACATAAGACATCTATATATTTCACCCGAGAAAATGGCCTTTTCCCGGGGAAGCTTGGCTAAACGACCCTATTGAATTCTAGCGGCATGTTAATTAAGTTATATAATGTTTGAACATGTCATTTACTGCATTAAAAACTCAAACAAAATCAATATCCTTCCAATAACATAACATAACATAACATAACATAACATAACATAACAGGTTGAAGGGCAAAGGAGGGCCAAGGCCCCATAAGATGCCCTGAAGACCAAGCCCTAATCAAAAGTCAAACCACCAAAGCTTGACTACAGCCCCAAACAATCAGATTCTACCACAGCCATGGAAAAACCTGTCAATGTTAACCTTAAAGCAGTGAACTGAGGGGGAGTTAACTACCCAATCTGGTAGACAATTCCACTCTTTGACAACTCTATGGGAGAAACTAAACTTCCTAATGTCAAGCCTTGCAAAAGGCTTTTCAAGCTTTTTACAATGCCCACGCACCCGAGAATTACCTTGAACCCTTAAATAACTACAAGTCAGCAGGGGATTTCTTTCACAAAGGAACTTGAAAACCTGGAGCATGTCTCCCCTAATCCTTCTCAGCTCCAAGGTGGTAAGCCCAAGATGTTTAAGCCTAGCATGATAGGGCAAATTTCTCACCTCAGGAATGAGGCGAGTGGCTCTCCTCTGAACCTGCTCTAAAAGAAACTTGTCCTTTTCATAGAAGGGACTCCAAGCCTGAGCTGCATAGTCAAGATGGGGTCTTACCAACTGCTTATACAAATTAAGTACAATATCTGTACTAAAATTGATGAAATTCCTCTTGATCAATCCAAGCACTCTATTAGCCTTTACAGCAGTGGCTGCACACTGCTTTGATGACTTTAAGTCCCCAGTAATTACAACACCCAGATCTTTCTCAGAGGTGACATTACTTAAAACACAACCATTCATGTTATAATCATAGCTAAAACTTTTGGGACCAAAATGAAGGACCTTACACTTATCTGCATTAAAAGACATTTGCCAGGTCTGAGACCAAGAAAATAACCTATCCAGATCTTTCTGCAGCAGTAAGGCATCATCCAAAATGCTAATTTTCCTATAAAGCTTAGTATCATCTGCAAACTTACTTATACGAGATGTAAGAGAACTATCAATATCATTGATGAAAATTAAGAAAAGAAGTGGGCCAAGGACAGAACCCTATGGTACTCCACTTGTGACTTCTTTCCAAGAGGAGAAGTTACCATTGACAACAACTCTCTGAGATCTACCATGAAGCCACGAATTTATCCAATCAGCACAATTGCCCTGAACCCCTAACCTATGCAGCTTAACCATTAGCCTACCTAATGGAACTTTATCAAAAGCCTTTGAAAAGTCAAGGTAAATGACATCAATGCCATACCCAGAATCAAGAGATGAAGAGACATCTTCAAGAAAGCTCAGTAAGTTAGTAACACAAGATCTGCTTGGCAGGAAACCATGCTGTGACAGATTAAGTAACTCATTATCTAAAAGATACTTAAGTAAACTATCCTTAATCAAAGATTCCATAACTTTGCACACAACACTGGTTAAACTGACAGGCCTGTAATTGCAAGGATTACTTCGATCCCCCCTTCTTAAAAATTGGAGTAACATTTGCTACCCTGCCAGTCAGTAGGAACAAAACTCGAATCCAGACACTTCTGAAAAATGATGGAAAGAGGAACTGACAAAATCTCGGAGCATTCACGTAAAATGGCTGGGTGGACCCCATCTGGCCCAGGGGCCTTACTAGCTTTCAAACTCTTTAACTTTTTACGAACTTGTTCCTCTCAGAAAATGACATAACTGATTGAAGTAGAGACATCAGAACCATTACACGTCCCCAACAAAGATGATTCCTCGGTAAAAACAGATACAAAATAGTCATTTAACAAATTAGCCATGTCCTGATGGTTACTAACCAAAGAATTATCATCACCTTTGAGAGGCCCCACCCTCCTTAAGCTTCTGCTTAGACCTCACGTAGGCATGAAAAGTTTTGGGGTTTATCTTAACCTCCTTGGCCAACTGCTTTTCAAACCTAGTTTTAGTTCCAATTACCAAATTTTTAACTAAGAATTCCTGCTTCTTGTAAGCTGCTAAGTTTTCTGGACTTTTACTGGCCCTATAGCGACGCCAACACTTACGTTTCTTCCTAGTTGCTCTAAGAACTTCTCTAGAAATCCAAATTGGCCTATTTTTAACCACAGCTTTCTTAAGTGGGATGCACAACTTTGTCGTGTCAGAAACAACATCCCGGAAAACACTCCATGACTCAGCAGGACCCAAGTGAGACAAACGGGCCGCCCAATCTATGGTTAAAAGCTCCTTAGCACGAGTAAAGTTAGCCTTGCTGAAATCAAGAATTCTTTTGTCACTACTAGCATGATTGCTGAAACAATGTAACTCAAAACAAATAAGGTCATGGTCACTGGACCCTATCTTACCACCATTAGCTACATTTCTAACCATGTTCTCATCTGTACTTAACACCAAATCAAGACAATTATCCTCACGAGTGGGAAACAGAACATGCTGGGTAAAGAAACCATCAGTCACAACCTCAAGAAAATCCCTCCCATGTAACCCACTAGTACAGGAATGCCAATCGATATCTGGAAAGTTAAAATCCCCAAACACAACAGCCTTTTTGGAAGAAATTTTTCTAAAAATTTGGAACAAACTCTGATTATTCTCAGCGCAAGAATTTGGTGAACGGTAAACAATACCGACAAGCAAGGGGGTGCCATAATCATTGCTACAGCTAAGTTCACACCACAAGCAGTTAGAGAACCCACAGGAAAACTTGGTTGTGACTTCAACACAATTTAAACTATCCTTGACAAACAATAAAACCCCTCCACCCCTACCACCCACAGTATCAATCCTATCTTGCCTGAAAATTTTGTACCCGGGAACCTGAATTTCAGAGTTGCTTACCTCACTATGGAGCCATGATTCAGTACCTCCAACAATGTCTGGATTGTCAATGGAAATCTGTGCAAGGAATTCATCGAACTTGTTAAGAATGCTACATTAGCAAACACAACTTTGATCCCAGAAACTGCCCTGTCAGTTGAGATATGGTTAAAACCTCTGTGAGCTTGAATAGGACCCTCAACACAACCAACATCAGAGATACTCCTAGCACCATAACCCCTCGCCCCTGAAACTAGTTTGACAACTGGGATTCCACAGCCCTAGTAACCATCCTTCCCAATTCATTGGCCCCAACGCCTGACAAATGCAGCCCGTCTCTAGCGAATAGATCCCGTCTATTATGAAATTTGGCCCATGTATCAACAAATTTGAAACCCCCCTGAGAACACTCGTTTTGCAACCACTTGTTCAAACTCGCAATTTTACCCGAAGAAACCTTTCTGTCAAACCTAGGGAGAATACCACAAATAACCCCCTTACTGCGTGTGGACTTAAGTTTACTGATCAGTTCTTTAAATTTTGACCTGAGTAAAAATTGACTATCCCTACAGAGATTGTTGGTACCAACCTGAACTGCAACGACTTCCTCGTTCCCCACAATTTGATTGACCCTAGCTGAAATATCCTCAATTTGAGCACCTGGCAAGCAAACTCTAACCCTTTTACCTTTTACCTTTGTCTTTCTTACAATAAATGTCTCAACGCTCCTTTTTTCGACACGCTTCGTGTGCACCCGTTTTAAATATTTCAGGATTGAAAGTTGTAGAGCAACTCTTCCATTGTCACTGAGACTTATCACCAGTGCCCTGGCCGTAGCTGAAGCTCTACCGTAACTAGTGAAAAGGGGAGCAGGAGGCGGTCATCTTCTGGTCCCTTATCTGACCAAGTACCCCAAGCTTTCTGAAAGGACGATGATCTTATTTGACCCTAATCTGGAACTTCATCCTTTTTCGGCTGAGGTGAAAAGGGGCCCACCCTTTCTCTAATTTCCACTAATTTCTCTTTTGAGATGTCTCAAAACTAGTCCTTTAATTTTGGCGTGTTCTGCGCATCCCATCACAGATTAGGACTCTATAAAAATCTAACGAAAAGGACTCTACAGGAAACCAACGGTACGTTTTTGCTTAGTACAAATATCCTCAGGGACACCCTTATTCAGGTGTAGTGAAAGAGGACCACTCTTTGTCTAATTTTATTTCAATTTCACTATTGAGATGAAGTAAAAATTCAATTTTTCGGGGCGCTCCGCGCGCCCCTTTACAGGTAACGGCTCTGTGAAAGTCACCTGAAAGGACTATATAGGAAACTAGAGTATGTCTGTGCTTCAGTAAGAATGTTTTAGGAAGGTACCGTTATTCAGCTAAGGTTAAAAGTGGCCCATCCTTTCTCTAATTTTTAATTTTCATTCAGTTTCATTATGGAGATGTCTTAAGCGGTAAATTTTTCGTCGCGCTTCGCGCGCCCTATCATATGGCTGAACTCACATCGCATGAAAATCCCCTAACTTTCTGAAAAGAAGATGTGGGGCACCAAGGAGGGAGCCCCAGAAAAACCTCAATTTTAATTAATCCATTCTCCCTCCCCGCACCCTCTACATTGTCGATTCCGGTGGACTTTAATCATATGGAGTAAGGATATAACTGAAGAAAGTCAAATTGTGATATTTGTGTGCCCATCTTATGTATTTTAAAGGCAGTCATTTGTCATCCCAAACTACAGTTTCAGTACACATATATCAAAACTCTCAATTGGTTAAGCTCTTTGATTGGCATCACATTCAAACAATGCATCATAGCTAAATTACACAGCATAGGCACTGAGACTGTCTTGATTACACAATATGGACTTGTATGGCCACTGGGACAAGCCATGAAGCAATAAACAAGGATTGTGTCTGGATAAAGATGAGTTTTAGATAAATGTGGGAGGGGCTAGAAGTAAGTAGGTTGGGAGAATTGGAACTGTTTGGGATGATGAAAATATGCCTTTAAAGTTGAAGATAAAATGCATCATTTTAATGCCTGCAATTTCGTAAATACCCAGGAGCTTCGGGGGCTTTGGCCCCTGGACCCCACCAGGGGCCCTGAGGCGGGCCCCTGGACCCCACGCCGTTGCAGGGAGCGCACAGCGCTCCCGAGGCGCATTCTTCGCCGTTTGCTAGTCTGCCCGAATTTGCCCCCCACTTTCAGAGATCAAATCCCGCCCCTGTACTCATGTTTTTAATTCCGTTTTACAGTTTTCCCCCGGAAAGATACAAGACCAGGGGGCCGTTCCACAAAGAGTTACGCACAATCTTAAGTTTGATTCACCATACTTAAGCCAACAGTAAATCATACTTAAGATCGTGTGTAACTCTTGTGGAACAGGCCCCAGGTAATAGAATTAATTGACCTGTAGAGGGCGTATTGGATAGAAGGGAAATATGATATTCTGTACTATGCTGCAGTAGGGGGATTTTGAAGAGAAAGTTGTCAACTCCCCGCGGAACACTCCCGAGAGACTTGGCCAAGTCTAGTCAATGTCGGGACCCGTCATCATGTCGTTCCATTTATGTCCTTTGCACGAGAGGAGGGATTTAACCGATGAATGTATACGGATTATCAATAACGAATGGCCGAGAAGTAAAGCTGTGAGGTTGGTTCTTGGGATTAGGTTCCTAAATAAAACGCTTGTAGGCTGTAGACCTAAAATTAAGCTGAATAAGTCGTACTACTATTTTGGCCAATTGAATTACTACATGGTCGTGTTCCGCCAAAATATTTCAGTCCAACTGCATAGCCTAACCTTACGTTAGGCCTACTGTAGACAAGCAGTGTTAAATCTTGGTGGTGGGGTGAGTCTTAAAGTTCAAAACAGGGTTGCCAGATTTTCCAAAGTCACAAACCGCCAAATCTGGCGTCAAATGGACTGAAAAAACGCCAGATTCGAAAAATCCCTCAGCGTTGGTAACACATGTCAGGATCAACAAATTTATCACTAGTCTAAAGAAGGGCATGAGAAGTTGTGTGCATACTTCATTGTATTTTTTCACAGTGTATGGTACACTGTAAATTTTTGCCGTGTAACTGCATATTTGGCCCAAACTATGTATTCTGAGTGTCTCAACAGTTGTAATTTGTCTATTTTCTCCTTGAAATCTAGTAAAAATGGAAGAAATGTTGTTGTAAGAGGCTACTTTAAAAAAAAAAACGCCAGAAAAATGCCAAATCCTGTTTGGCGTCCCTTTTAAAAATCTTCACGCCAAACATTTCCAAAAAACGCCAGATTATCCGTTTTTGGCGTGTAAAATGTCAAACTGGCAACGCTAGTTCAAAACAGTGGAAAAACGAATGAGGTTTTTCTTCCAAATATGTTATTGGATGGATGTTATCGTACTTTGATTGGTAGGTTGTGATACCTTTTGTGTCAGTCATCAATGTATAAACATTTAGCCCTCCAAATTAGGGCTGTGTGTTTCATGGCCCACAAGCACTTGGTAGCATGGAAGCTCCTATTTTCGTGCAACAAAACTGGAAAATTTGTCATTGTCTTCTTCCCTTTCTTCATCACTAGTTTCTCTTTGTTTGTTGTTGTCACTGTTAATGTTATTGTTGGTACTTGTCACTTAACCTGAGACTGTGGAGGTTGAAGGGGAGTGAAGCTGCTGAGAGGTGTACACCTGTAGGATAGTGTTGTTGGCTCTTCATTTTGTCATCCTGACTGGATTCTCCTTTATCATTGACCTTTGAGATCTGCAAGTCATAAATTTGTCTTACTGTATATTTAAGAGAATCTTTTCCTTTGACATGGCAACACCTCCAGGTCGCTATTTGACCTTTTGTTTAGGCTTTGTTGTAACAGGAGGTGAAGAATGGGGTCTTTGCTCGAACAGGAATGATGATAGTGAGGACACACCTCCTTTGCTGTTTGACTGAGATGAATTGTGGGTAGTGTGGTTGGTTTGCGGGATTTTAAGAGTCTCAGCTGATGTGAAATTTTCGGATCTGTCAGCAGTTTGTTAAGTGGAAAATGCCAGTTTTCCTGAATGATAATGTTAAGTTCTCAGGAGTCAGCGATTTCATATGCAGTGGAAATAAGTCTTATGGTATGATAACAGCTGATTTCTTCTCCTGGACGCTTCCTCATAACTTTGTGGCAATCATTATGGAAATGAGTTAAGAAGTTTGAATACTGCTACAGTACATCTAATGGCTGGAGAATATTACTGGTGTGTGGTGGTAAAACAAACAGGACTATTTTGTTCTTCAGAACAAATTCTATGAGAGGTACTGTACACTAATGTGGGAATTGTGGCCATCATATAAAAGCAAAATGTGCATGCAATTGCGACTTGGCAAGAACTTTATTAGATGATTTTGTACATAGTCCTTAAACACCTCACCATTACTCCAGCCCCTCTCAGTCAAAGTAAAGCTGCTTCCTGGTAACATAACATAACATAACAGGTTGAAGGGCAAAGGAGGGCCAAGGCCCCATAAGATGCCCTCAAGTCCAAGCCCTAATCAAAAGTCAAACCACCAAAGCTTGACAACAGCCCCAAACAATCAGATTCTACCACAGCCATGGAAAAACCTGTCAATGTTAACCTTAAAGCAGTGAACTGAGGGGGAGTTAACTACCCAATCTGGTAGACAATTCCACTCGTTGACAACTCTATGGGAGAAATTAACTTCCTAATGTCAAGCCTTGCAAAAGGCTTTTCAAGCTTTTTACAATGCCCATGCACCCGAGAATTACCTTGAACCCTTAAATAACTACAAGTCAGAAGGGGATTCCTTTCACAAAGGAACTTGAAAACCTGGAGCATGTCTCCCCTAATCCTTCTCAGCTCCAAGGTGGTAAGCCCAAGATGTTTAAGCCTAGCATGATAAGGCAAATTTCTCACCTCAGGAATGAGGCGAGTGGCTCTCCTCTGAACCTGCTCTAAAAGAAACTTGTCCTTTTCATAGAAGGGACTCCAAGCCTGAGCTGCATAGTCAAGATGGGGTCTTACCAACTGCTTATACAAATTAAGCACAATATCTGTACTAAAATTGATGAAATTCCTCTTGATCAATCCAAGCACTCTATTAGCCTTTACAGCAGTGGCTGCACACTGCCTTGATGACTTTAAATCCCCAGTAATTACAACACCCAGATCTTTCTCAGAGGTGACATTACTTAAAACACAACCATTCATGTTATAATCATAGCTAAAACTTTTGGGACCAAAATGAAGGACCTTACACTTATTTGCATTAAAAGACATTTGCCAGATCTGTGACCAAGAAAATAACCTATCCAGATCTTTCTGCAGCAGTAAGGCATCATCCAAAATGCTAATCTTCCTATAAAGCTTAGTATCATCTGCAAACTTACTTATACGAGATGTAAGAGAACTATCAATATCATTGATGAAAATTAAGAAAAGAAGTGGGCCAAGGACAGAACCCTGCGGTACTCCACTTGTGACTTCTTTCCAAGAGGAGAAGTTACCATTGACAACAACTCGCTGAGATCTACCATGAAGCCAGGAATTTATCCAATCAGCACAATTGCCCCAATTGCCCGGAACCCCTAACCTATGCAGTTTAACCATTAGCCTACCTAATGGAACTTTGTCAAAAGCCTTTGAAAAGTCAAGGTAAATGACATCAATGCCATACCCAGAATCAAGAGATGAAGAGACATCTTCAAGAAAGCTCAGTAAGTTAGTAACACAAGATCTGCTTGGCAGGAAACCATGCTGTGACAGATTAAGTAACTCATTATCTAAAAGATACTTAAGTAAACTATCCTTAATCAAAGATTCCATAACTTTGCACACAACACTGGTTAAACTGACAGGCCTGTAATTGCAAGGATTACTTCGATCCCCCTTCTTAAAAATTGGAGTAACATTTGCTACCCGCCAGTTAGTAGGAACAAAACTCGACTCCAGACACTTCTGAAAAATGATGGAAAGAGGAACTGACAAAATCTCAGAGCATTCATGTAAAATGGCTGGGTGGACCCCATCTTGCCCAGGGGCCTTACTAGCTTTCAAACTCTTTTTAACTTTTACAAACTTGTTCCTCTGAGAAAATGACATAACTGATTGAAGAAGAGACATCAGAACCCTTACAAGTCCCCAACAAAGATGATTCCTCAGTAAAAACAGATACAAAATAGTCATTTAACAAATTAGCCATATCCTGATGGTCACTAACCAAAGTACTATCATCACCTTTGAGAGGCCCCACACCCTCCTTAAGCTTCTGCTTAGACCTCACGTAGGCATGAAAAGTTTTGGGGTTTATCTTAACCTCCTTGGCCAACTGCTTTTCAAACCTAGTTTTAGTTCCAATTACCAAATTTTTAACTAAGAATTCCTGCTTCTTGTAAGCTGCTAAGTTTTCTGGACTTTTACTGGCCCTATAGCGACGCCAACACTTACGTTTCTTCCTAGTTGCTCTAAGAACTTCTCTAGAAATCCAAATTGGCCTATTTTTAACCACAGCTTTCTTAAGTGGGATGCACAACTTTGTCGTGTCAGAAACAACATCCCGGAAAACACTCCATGACTCAGCAGGACCCAAGTGAGACAAACGGGCCGCCCAATCTATGGTTAAAAGCTCCTTAGCACGAGTAAAGTTAGCCTTGCTGAAATCAAGAATTCTTTTGTCACTACTAGCATGATTGCTGAAACAATGTAACTCAAAACAAATAAGGTCATGGTCACTGGACCCTATCTTACCACCATTAGCTACATTTCTAACCATGTTCTCATCTGTACTTAACACCAAATCAAGACAATTATCCTCACGAGTGGGAAACAGAACATGCTGGGTAAAGAAACCATCAGTCACAACCTCAAGAAAATCCCTCCCATGTAACCCACTAGTACAGGAATGCCAATCGATATCTGGAAAGTTAAAATCCCCAAACACAACAGCCTTTTTGGAAGAAATTTTTCTAAAAATTTGGAACAAACTCTGATTATTCTCAGCGCAAGAATTTGGTGAACGGTAAACAATACCGACAAGCAGCAAGGGTGCCATAATCATTGCTACAGCTAAGTTCACACCACAAGCAGTTAGAGAACCCACAGGAAAACTTGGTTGTGACTTCAACACAATTTAAACTATCCTTGACAAACAATAAAACCCCTCCACCCCTACCACCCACAGTATCAATCCTATCTTGCCTGAAAATTTTGTACCCGGGAACCTGAATTTCAGAGTTGCTTACCTCACTATGGAGCCATGATTCAGTACCTCCAACAATGTCTGGATTGTCAATGGAAATCTGTGCAAGGAATTCATCGAACTTGTTAAGAATGCTACATTAGCAAACACAACTTTGATCCCAGAAACTGCCCTGTCAGTTGAGATATGGTTAAAACCTCTGTGAGCTTGAATAGGACCCTCAACACAACCAACATCAGAGATACTCCTAGCACCATAACCCTCGCCCTGAAACTAGTTTGACAACTGGGATTCCACAGCCCTAGTAACCATCCTTCCCAATTCATTGGCCCCTAACGCCTGACAAATGCAGCCCGTCTCTAGCGAATAGATCCCGTCTATTATGAAATTTGGCCCATGTATCAACAAATTTGAAACCCCCTGAGAACACTCGTTTTGCAACCACTTGTTCAAACTCGCAATTTTACCCGAAGAAACCTTTCTGTCAAACCTAGGGAGAATACCACAAATAACCCCCTTACTGCGTGTGGACTTAAGTTTACTGATCAGTTCTTTAAATTTTGACCTGAGTAAAAATTGACTATCCCTACAGAGATTGTTGGTACCAACCTGAACTGCAACGACTTCCTCGTTCCCCACAATTTGATTGACCCTAGCTGAAATATCCTCAATTTGAGCACCTGGCAAGCAAACTCTAACCCTTTTACCTTTTACCTTTGTCTTTCTTACAATAAATGTCTCAACGCTCCTTTTTTCGACACGCTTCGTGTGCACCCGTTTTAAATATTTCAGGATTGAAAGTTGTAGAGCAACTCTTCCATTGTCACTGAGACTTATCACCAGTGCCCTGGCCGTAGCTGAAGCTCTACCGTAACTAGTGAAAAGGGGAGCAGGAGGCGGTCATCTTCTGGTCCCTTATCTGACCAAGTACCCCAAGCTTTCTGAAAGGACGATGATCTTATTTGACCCTAATCTGGAACTTCATCCTTTTTCGGCTGAGGTGAAAAGGGGCCCACCCTTTCTCTAATTTCCACTAATTTCTCTTTGAGATGTCTCAAAACTAGTCCTTTAATTTTGGCGTGTTCTGCGATCCCATCACAGATTAGGACTCTATAAAAATCTAACGAAAAGGACTCTACAGGAAACCAACGGTACGTTTTGCTTAGTACAAATATCCTCAGGGACACCTCTTATTCAGGTGTAGTGAAAGAGGACCACTCTTTGTCTAATTTTATTTCAATTTCACTATTGAGATGAAGTAAAAATTCAATTTTTTCGACAGCCCGCGCTCTCTTTACAGGTAACGGCTCTGTGAAAGTCACCTGAAAGGACTATATAGGAAACTAGAGTATGTCTGTGCTTCAGTAAGAATGTTTTAGGAAGGTACCGTTATTCAGCTAAGGTTAAAAGTGGCCCATCCTTTCTCTAATTTTTAATTTTCATTCAGTTTCATTATGGAGATGTCTTAAGCGGTAATTTTTCTCAAGCGCTTCGCGCGCCCTATCATATGGCTGAACTCACATCGCATGAAAATCCCCTAACTTTCTGAAAAGAAGATGTGGGGCACCAAGGAGGGAGCCCCAGAAAAACCTCAATTTTAATTAATCCATCTCCATCCCCGCACCCTCTATATTGTCGATTCTGGTCGACTTTAATCATACGGAGTAAGGATATAACTGAAGAAAGTCAAATTGTGATATTTGTGTTCTGCTAAGTGCCCATCTTATGTATTTTAAAGTTGAAGATAAAATGCATCATTTTAATGCCTGCAATTTCGTAAATACCCAGGAGCTTCGGGGGCTTTTCCCCCTGGACCCCACCAGGGACCCTGAGGCGGGCCCCTGGACCCCACGCCGTTGCAGGGAGCGTTCAGCGCTCCCGAGGCGCATTCGGCGCCGTTTGCTAGTCTGCCCGAATTTGCCCCCACTTTCAGAGATCAAATCCCGCCCCTGTACTCATGTTTTTAATTCCGTTTTACAGTTTTCCCCCGGAAAGATACAAGACCAGGGGGCCGTTCCACAAAGAGTTACGCACAATCTTAAGTTTGATTCACCATACTTAAGCCAACAGTAAATCATACTTAAGATCGTGTGTAACTCTTGTGGAACAGGCCCCAGGTAATAGAATTAATTGACCTGTAGAGGGCGTATTGGATAGAAGGGAAATATGATATTCTGTACTATGCTGCAGTAGGGGGATTTTGAAGAGAAAGTTGTCAACTCCCCGCGGAACACTCCCGAGAGACTTGGCCAAGTCTAGTCAATGTCGGGACCCGTCATCATGTCGTTCCATTTATGTCCTTTGCACGAGAGGAGGGATTTAACCGATGAATGTATACGGATTATCAATAACGAATGGCCGAGAAGTAAAGCTGTGAGGTTGGTTCTTGGGATTAGGTTCCTAAATAAAACGCTTGTAGGCTGTAGACCTAAAATTAAGCTGAATAAGTCGTACTACTATTTTGGCCAATTGAATTACTACATGGTCGTGTTCCGCCAAAATATTTCAGTCCAACTGCATAGCCTAACCTTACGTTAGGCCTACTGTAGGCAAGCAGTGTTAAATCTTGGTGGTGGGGTGAGTCTTAAAGTTCAAAACAGGGTTGCCAGATTTTCTAAAGTCACAAACCGCCAAATCTGGCGTCAAATGGACTGAAAAAACGCC
This sequence comes from Holothuria scabra, assembly GCA_037179385.1. Taxonomy (NCBI): domain Eukaryota; kingdom Metazoa; phylum Echinodermata; class Holothuroidea; order Aspidochirotida; family Holothuriidae; genus Holothuria; species Holothuria scabra. The sequence goes on along the minus strand of CM074180.1, from coordinate 28,374,595 downwards.
AGATTCGAAAAATCCCTCAGCATTGGTAACACATGTCAGGATCAACAAATTTATCACTAAAGAAGGGCATGAGAAGTTGTGCACATACTTCATTGTATTTTTTCACAGTATATGGTACACTGTAAATTTTTGCCGTGTAACTGCATATTTGGCCCAAACTATGTATTCTGAGCATCACAACAGTTGTAATTTGTCTATTTTCTCCTTGAAATCTAGTAAAAATGGAAGAAATGTTGTTGTAATAGGCTACTTTAAAAAAAAACGCCAGAAAAACGCCAAATCCTGTTTGGCGTCCCTTTTAAAAATCTTCGCGCCAAACATTTCCAAAAAACGCCAAATCATCCGTTTTTGGCGTGTAAAACGCCAAACTGGCAACGCTAGTTCAAAACAGTGGAAAAACGAATGAGGTTTTTCTTCCAAATATGTTATTGGATGGATGTTATCGTACTTTGATTGGTAGGTTGTGATACCTTTTTTATCAGTCATCAATGTATTAACATTTAGCCCTCCAAATTAGGGGTGTGTGTTTCATGGCCCACAAGCACTCGGTAGCATGGAAGCTCCTATTTTCGTGCAGCAAAATTGGAAAATTTGTCATTGTCTTCTTCCCTTTCTTCATCACTAATTTCTCTTTGTTTGTTGTTGTCACTGTTAATGTTATTGTTGGTACTTGTCACTTAACCTGAGACTGTGGAGGTTGAAGGGGAGTGAAGCTGCTGAGAGGTGTACACCTGTAGGATAGTGTTGTTGGCTCTTCATTTTGTCATCCTGACTGGATTCTCCTTTCTCATTGACCTTTGAGATCTGCAAGTCATAAATTTTTCTTACTGTATATTAAAGAGAATCTTTTCCTTTGATATGGCAACACCTCCAGGTCGCTATTTGACCTTTTGTTTAGGCTTTGTTGTAACAGGAGGTGAAGAATGGGGTCTTTGCTCGAACAGGAATGATGATAGTGAGGACACACCTCCTTTGCTGTTTGACTGAGATGAATTGTGGGTAGTGTGGTTGGTTTGCAGGATTTTAAGAATCTCAGCTGATATGAAATTTTCCGATCTGACAGCAGTTTGTTAAGTGGAAAATGCCAGTTTTCCTGAATGATAATGTTAAGTTCTCAGGAGTCAGCGATTTCATATGCAGTGGAAATAAGTCTTATGGTATGATAACAGGTGATTTCTTCTCCTGGACGCTTCCTCATAAGTTTGTGGTAATCGTTATGGAAATGAGTCTTAAGAAGTTTGAATACTGCTACAGTACATCTAATGGCTGGAGAATATTACTGGTGTGTGGTGGTAAAACAAACAGGAGACTATATTTTGTTCTTCAGAACAAATTCTATGAGAGGTACTGTACACTAATGTGGGAATTGTGGCCATCATATAAAAGCAAAACGTGCATGCATTGCGACTTGGCAAGAACTTTATTAGATGATTTTGTACATAGTCCTTAAACACCTCACCATTACTCCAGCCCCTCTCAGTCAAAGTAAAGCTGCTTCCTGGTAACATAACATAACATAACAGGTTGAAGGGCAAAGGAGGGCCAAGGCCCCATAAGATGCCCTCAAGTCCAAGCCCTAATCAAAAGTCAAACCACCAAAGCTTGACAACAGCCCCAAACAATCAGATTCTACCACAGCCATGGAAAAACCTGTCAATGTTAACCTTAAAGCAGTGAACTGAGGGGGAGTTAACTACCCAATCTGGTAGACAATTCCACTCGTTGACAACTCTATGGGAGAAATTAACTTCCTAATGTCAAGCCTTGCAAAAGGCTTTTCAAGCTTTTTACAATGCCCATGCACCCGAGAATTACCTTGAACCCTTAAATAACTACAAGTCAGAAGGGGATTCCTTTCACAAAGGAACTTGAAAACCTGGAGCATGTCTCCCCTAATCCTTCTCAGCTCCAAGGTGGTAAGCCCAAGATGTTTAAGCCTAGCATGATAAGGCAAATTTCTCACCTCAGGAATGAGGCGAGTGGCTCTCCTCTGAACCTGCTCTAAAAGAAACTTGTCCTTTTCATAGAAGGGACTCCAAGCCTGAGCTGCATAGTCAAGATGGGGTCTTACCAACTGCTTATACAAATTAAGCACAATATCTGTACTAAAATTGATGAAATTCCTCTTGATCAATCCAAGCACTCTATTAGCCTTTACAGCAGTGGCTGCACACTGCCTTGATGACTTTAAATCCCCAGTAATTACAACACCCAGATCTTTCTCAGAGGTGACATTACTTAAAACACAACCATTCATGTTATAATCATAGCTAAAACTTTTGGGACCAAATGAAGGACCTTACACTTATTTGCATTAAAAGACATTTGCCAGATCTGTGACCAAGAAAATAACCTATCCAGATCTTTCTGCAGCAGTAAGGCATCATCCAAAATGCTAATCTTCCTATAAAGCTTAGTATCATCTGCAAACTTACTTATACGAGATGTAAGAGAACTATCAATATCATTGATGAAAATTAAGAAAAGAAGTGGGCCAAGGACAGAACCCTGCGGTACTCCACTTGTGACTTCTTTCCAAGAGGAGAAGTTACCATTGACAACAACTCGCTGAGATCTACCATGAAGCCAGGAATTTATCCAATCAGCACAATTGCCCCAATTGCCCGTCTTGAACCCCTAACCTATGCAGTTTAACCATTAGCCTACCTAATGGAACTTTGTCAAAAGCCTTTGAAAAGTCAAGGTAAATGACATCAATGCCATACCCAGAATCAAGAGATGAAGAGACATCTTCAAGAAAGCTCAGTAAGTTAGTAACACAAGATCTGCTTGGCAGGAAACCATGCTGTGACAGATTAAGTAACTCATTATCTAAAAGATACTTAAGTAAACTATCCTTAATCAAAGATTCCATAACTTTGCACACAACACTGGTTAAACTGACAGGCCTGTAATTGCAAGGATTACTTCGATCCCCCTTCTTAAAAATTGGAGTAACATTTGCTACCCGCCAGTTAGTAGGAACAAAACTCGACTCCAGACACTTCTGAAAAATGATGGAAAGAGGAACTGACAAAATCTCAGAGCATTCATGTAAAATGGCTGGGTGGACCCCATCTTGCCCAGGGGCCTTACTAGCTTTCAAACTCTTTTAACTTTTTACAAACTTGTTCCTCTGAGAAAATGACATAACTGATTGAAGAAGAGACATCAGAACCCTTACAAGTCCCCAACAAAGATGATTCCTCAGTAAAAACAGATACAAAATAGTCATTTAACAAATTAGCCATATCCTGATGGTCACTAACCAAAGTACTATCATCACCTTTGAGAGGCCCCACACCCTCCTTAAGCTTCTGCTTAGACCTCACATAGGCATGAAAAGTTTTGGGGTTTATCTTAACCTCCTTGGCCAACTGCTTTTCAAACCTAGTTTTAGTTCCATTTACCAAATTTTTAACTAAGAATTCCTGCTTCTTGTAAGCTGCTAAGTTTTCTGGACTTTCACTGGCCCTATAGCAACGCCAACACTTACGTTTCTTCCTAGTTACTCTAAGAACTTCTCTAGAAATCCAAATTGGCCTATTTTTAACCGCAGCTTTCTTAAGTGGGATACACAACTTTGTTGTGTCAGAAACAGCATCCCGGAAAACACTCCATGCCTCAGCAGGGCCCAAGTGAGACAAACGGGCCGCCCAATCTATGGTTAAAAGCTCCTTAGCACGAGTAAAGTTAGCCTTGCTGAAATCTAGAATTCTTTTGTCACTACTAGCATGATTGCTGAAACAATGTAACTCAAAACAAATAAGGTCATGGTCACTGGACCCTATCTTACCACCATTAGCTACATTTCTAACCATGTTCTCATCTGTACTTGACACTAAATCAAGGCAATTATCCTCACGAGTGGGAAACAGAACATGCTGGGTAAAGAAACCATCAGTCACAACCTCAAGAAAATCCCTCCTATGTAACCCACTAGTACAGGAATGCCAATCAATATCTGGAAAGTTAAAATCCCCAAACACAACAGCCTTTTTGGAAGAAATTTTTCTAAAAATTTGGAACAAACTCTGATTATTCTCAACACAAGAATTTGGTGAACGGTGAACAATACCGACAAGCAAGGGGGTGCCATAATCATTGCTACAGCTAAGTTCACACCACAAGCAGTTAGAGAACCCACAGGAAAACTTGGTTGTGACTTCAACACAATTTAAACTATCCTTGACAAACAATAAAACCCCTCCACCCCTACCGCCGACAGTATCAATCCTATCTTAATGCCTGAAAATTTTGTACCCGGGAACTATCCTATCTTGCCTGAAAATTTTGTACCCGGGAACCTGAATTTCAGAGTTGCTTACCTCACTATGGAGCCATGATTCGGTAACTCCAACAATGTCTGGATTGTCAATGGAAATCTGTGCAAGAAATTCATCGAACTTGTTAAGAATGCTCCCTACATTAGCAAACACAACTTTGATCCCAGTAAAGCTCCATCCTTCAGACTTTCAAAAATTTTCTTCCCCTTGAAAATAAAACATGGGGATATGGCATTACCAAGGGCATTTCCTGCAGCTATGACTGTGGTGATGGCCCCTTTATCTGTAGCAATGCTGTTTAGTTTTGACTTTGATTGGCCTATGCACTTTGGTCGAGAAAGCTCCACTTGGAAACCTGTCTGGTCAATGTTGAAGATAAGCTGAGGTTTTCCATGCAGGTTATACTTTGTAATGATAGAATCAAGCTCTGTAAAGTAATTATTAACTATTTCTTCAGATGATGCCCTTGCTCTTTTGAGAGAAAGTTTTTGAGGCTTTCCAATCTTAAGTTCAGGCCACCTTTTTAAAAATCCTTCAAACCATCTTTTCCTCACTTTCTTATCAGGGCCAGATTAGTGTTGTGTGGGGCCCCAAGCACTTTCTACTGTATAGCTGGGCCCCTGTTACAAGTTCAACCTCCTCCCCCCCTCGCCCACCCGCTTACAAAAAATCAATGACATGCAGTAGATTAAAATTTAGCATTTAAATGGTTACAAATAATAGTTGTTTATACATATTATACAGTGATACATGACAGTTATTATACATTACATGCCAGATAGTGTTAAGGCATAGCAAAAGAGCACGCACATTGAAGCGTAAGCCCGGCATTGCCCGAAAATCTTAAAATACAGCAAGATAAAGCCTAAGACACCAACCAGTACTTACCTACGAGTTAGAGAGATGCCTGTCTGAACTTTTTTCTGGTAAATGGTCAGTTATTGTGATGAACTGGACTGCTTAAGTGGGAAACTTTGGTCAGAACATGATGCCATGTCCTACCTTTCCGTGATTTTCTATATGTCTACTGTAGTGTTGGCCAGCCTATGCTGTACTACAGTACTAGTACCAAGTGCCTGTGCATGGCCCTGGTCCCTTGTGCAGATAACGTTTATAAATAACGTTTATAAATGTACCCACTAGCCAGGAGGCCTGTGGACCGTCATCTCTTGCATTCTCAAATAACAAAATATTCTCACCCAATTTCACACAGATGATCTCAAGCACTGTATTCAACTTTCCACAAAAGATGTTCACAAAGTTTCATCAAAGAAGGGCTGAATTTTCACTGTTAATTGTGACTGTGACAGTAGGTCAATTTGACATGTTTTCAAGTTCTCGAAAACTGTTCTTAGTAGAGGTCAAAGGTCACAATGCAAAAACTTGTCAAAACTTGACACTTCACCTGCTTAGAAGTCTTCTTAATACCATCTTTGATTCAGTAGCAATAAGAAGTGAGTATTACCCTAACGCCACCCAGACACAAGTGCTTCTGTCACTTAGCAACTAAACTCCCTTCCCATCATACACCAAAAGAAAATGGCCTCTACTGATGCATATGACAACAGGATACAATGCTAGATTTTGCTTTATTATTTTGGTGAGATCAACAATAACACATTTTGCCTTCGTCAAAGACCCAGTTCTCTCACCCCAAACAGTACCAATTCTCCTAACCTTCTTACTGAAGCCCCTCCCACAATTGTCTGAAATTCATCCTCATTCAGACACAATCTCAGTTTATTGCTTCAGGATGACAACTGCTCTTAGCAGAGGTCAAAGGTCAAAATGCAAAAACTTGTCAAAACTTGACACTTCACCTGCTTAGAAGTCTTCGTAATACCATCTTTGATTCAGTAGCAATAAGAAGTGAGTATTATCGTAATGCTACCCAGACGCAAGTGCTTCTGTCACTTAGCAACTAAACTCCCTTCCCATCATACACCAAAAGAAAATGGCCGCTACTGATGCATATGACAACAGGATACAATGCTAGATTTTGCTTTATATCTTGTTCCAATTGATCCTTTTTGTATTTATTTTGGTGAGATCTCAACAATAACACATTTTGCCTTCATTAAAGACCCAGTTCTCTCACCCCAAACAGTACCAATTCTCCTAATCTTCTTACTGAAGCCCCTCCCGCAATTGTCTGAAATTCATCCCCATCCAGACACAATCTCAGTTTATTGCTTCAGGATGAGTATAGAAAAACTCGATTTATATAATCAAAACACTCTCAGTACTGTTCATGTTGTGTTATGTAAGCTTTGGCACTCTGCATTGTTTGAAATAGGTGTCAATCAAAGAGCTGAGCCAATTGAGAATTTTGATACCCGGGTACCAAAATTGTAGTTTGGGGTGAGAGGTTTGGCCCTTTAAAAGGTAGTTAAAGTTGTAAAAGTATCAAACTAGGTCAGTTATTTCATTTTTTGTGCGTCCTGGCAAGTGGTTACCTTTATCAATGTTATCTGTGCAAGGGCTGTGTTGTGAGAGAAATGGCTTCAGTAAAAAACTCAAAAAAGCCTAAAGGGAGCCATCATGGAGGAATGAGCCTAGGCTATGTAATGAACACTTAGCCCTGTTCAAGGACTACATAACATTCAATAGGCCTTGAATTTTGAGGCGTGCAAGTGCCATTGCACACCATCACTCACCTCAAGCTTTTTCTAGAAGTGTGATCTTTCCTACACCGAACAGAAGAATTTTATCTCCTATAAATCAATTTAATTTGAATAAAAACAACACTCCTACCACACTCCTTAATTTCCTGAGGAATGTGATTTGTAGCACACATCAAAATTCTAAAACTCAAGGCCTGATTCAAGCCTGGCTATTGGCATTAGAAAACATATGATATGGCAAATAAATGTTGTGTTCTTTCCACCACCTTTAAAACAAAACCCCTTAAATTTTACCTATCCACTGGCAGGACATAATCTTGAGTCTGTTAAATCATCCTGTTACCTTGGAGTTACCTTGGACTCCAAACTTTCATGGATCCCTCGTATTAATAATGTAGTTGCTAAAGCACCTACAATCTTGGACAAAACTGTTGGGACACTTTGCCATAATATTCTTGAATTTCAGTTCAAAGGCTTACATGAATTCCCCTCCCCCGCTCCCCCTTTCAATGTTGTGCTGAAAGAGTGACTGTATGCCGTGAATGGGCTAACTGTGGTCAACATTGCGAAGGGGAGCGGGGTGTCCCAAGGAGTTTTGTCCAAGATTGTCTGAGCTCCACGCGTATTATTTACGAGAACAAATTCAATAGATAATGCTTCATTTTTCGAGCCGACTTTTTGGGAAAAGCTTTTTCGGAGGCTTATAGGTCTGAGGATTTTAGCATAAAGAGTTAGTAGCATAAAGTGTTGTTATAATGTGTTGTTTGGTTCATTTGTATACATTTATTTAGAGTCGGGACGAAAATAAAGAATAGACTGTTGCAGGTATTCTTGGGGAATTTGCATCTCATAAGCCATGGGCAGAGGTACGGGCGGAACGCCTACCAATTCCTCCTCGTAATACAGATGCAAAACCAGTTAAAACATGTTTAAACTTGGAGGAGGCAATTTTAGAGCCAATAATTTAATATTTGAAATATGGAAAGAGACTTTTGAATATTTTTCAGGCCCGGGAAATTGCCAGGATATGTTCTGTTCCGATAGAGAGTATATACATACATATAACTAAAACAATTTCTTGGATAGAAAACTCTGACTCCTATTGCAAACTGGTGTTAAGGAGACGAGATTTTAACTGAAAGAGCGCCACGATCTACCATGAAATGTTAAAGGCACATCTGAGATCCAAGCTTTTAAAATATAACGATGGTAGATCGTTAGTTAAGGCTGGTTTTTGGCATATTTTGAAGCAAATTGCACCCCTGTGACTCCATTTTTCACGTTACATGAAACTGGTTATGCATGCTTTTTTCCCTCTTTAAACCGAAGCAATTTCATTGCGTTTTGCTTCCAAATTTGCTTTCAAAATAAATGGTAGACCGTTGGGTTAAACTTATCTTTCACTGCCGGTCTCGTCAAGTTCGCATGTACGGCATATTTTTTTCTTGACAAAACACGGTAAATTACTTTAAAATGAAGTAATAGGCAGGATGCATCAGTGCCTCTGTTCTCCAAAATGCACTTGTCAGGTAACACGTCACTGTTTTGAACAAATTTAAAATACATAAACACGAACATTTTTTCAATATTCTTTTTTATTTTAAGACAGTGTAAACCAAAAACAAGTCACTGTTGAGAACAGCTACATAAACGATCGGGCGCTTTAACTTATTCCCTTTTGCAAATCAACCCATCAAGACAAAATGACACTTTCTACTGTGTGACGCGAGTAGTTCTAACTTCCCGAAATTCTCAGACAATCTTGGACAAAACTGTTGGGACACTTTGCCATAATATTCTTGAATTTCAGTTCAAAGGCTTACATGAATTCCCCTCCCCCGCTCCCCCTTTCAATGTTGCGCTGAAAGAGTGACTGTATGCCGTGAATAGGCTAACTGTGGTCAACATTGCGAAGGGGAGCGGGGTGTCCCAAGGAGTTTTGTCCAAGATTGTAGGTCTTAAACTTTCTATCCTGTAACTTGTATGGCTGTCCTTCCCATATTTAAGAAAAGGCCTACTTCATTTATGTGGGTCCTCAACTTGAGTACACCTCCCAAGTTTGGTCTCCTCAAACTACCACAGGGAAAAAGAAACTCGAAAAACAAGAGTACTGAAAGTATCACTCATATCATGTCTTCTCTAAATTGGCCCACTCTTGAATGTATACATGATATTACTGACCTCTCCACTTGTCACAAGATTTTACCTAACAAACTGGACATCCCTGCTCAGAATATTTTTGTCCTCCATTCCAGTCACACTAGGACAAATTCACAGTCTTATAAGAATATTCCCTGTAGTGTTGGTGCATTTGGCAATTCATACTTTCCTAGAACCATATCCAGTACGACCAAGCTGCCCCAGGACATAGCCCAACTGGAAAATGAGACCACCTTCAAGAGGGCAATAAACAACTGGTTTCAACATCAATAAACCTGCCATGTACACCAACTCTCTAAAACAATAATTTCAGAGTCCTTGGATTTACTGAAACATGGTTCACGGACAATTTTTCTTCACTTATTCAAATGGACCGTTATTCTTTAGTTGAGAGTCACCATAAAGGAAAACGGGGAGGTGGGTGGGGTATGTGCATTTATCAAAAATAATCTTGAATATGTATTAAGAAATGATATTTCTCAAATTAGCAATGATATCGAATGCTTATCGATATAAATGTCCCATGCACAAATAGGATAATAGTAGTGGGGGTTATCTGTCGTCCACCTCAAGGAAATGTTACTAATTTTAATGATATATTTTATGAAATCCTAAGCAATGAATCTTGTACGGGGAGGCTGTGTTTTGTTATTGGGGACTTTAATCTTGACATTAGCCAAACCAATGGCACTTCTTTCTTAGACCTTGGACCGAACCTAGCAGATAAAATATCGATTAGTGCCACTCAAAAAACTTTCCAAATAATAAAAATGCTAGCACTTTTTTCATAACACCAGTCAGTGAGAGTGATTTACTAAAGACAGTGCTTGAGTGCTTCAAGCCTAACAAAGCCGCTGGCCACGATGGTTTCCTACCTTCTATAGTTGGAAAAGTAATTTGTTTTATTTATGAACCCCTAACCTACATATGAAATTTATCTCTCTCCCAAGGTATCTTTCCTGGTAAACTCAAAGTTGCTAAAGTTATTCCTATTTTTAAAAATGGTGATTTGCACACCTTTGCCAACTATCGTCCGATTTCAATTCTTTCTTGCTTTTCAAAGATCATTGAAAGGATAATGTCCAATAAAATCCAGGCATTTCTTAGTAAACCTAACATTCTCTCTGATAACCAATATGGTTTCCGCCCTGGACGCTCAACTGAACTTGTGTCATTGACGTAATGAACAAACTAGACAGGGCACACGAGGATAATCTAATATCTTTGGCAGTCTTCCTCGATTTATCAAAAGCATTTGACACCATTAATCATGATATATTGTTAGAAAAATTACAATCCTATGGCTTCTGTGGCACAGCTTACAACTGGATTAAAAGTTACTTAACAAACAGATCGCAGATTACTTTTTTTAGAAATATTGCATCTAATATGAACATAATAAATTGTGGAGTCCCTCAAGGCTCCATCCTTGGACCTCTTTTGTTTATAATTTACGTAAATGATATAAGCCAGATTTCTTCGAACTCATCAATGGTACTATTTGCTGATGATACAAATATTTTTTTTACCTCCAATGACCCACATAAGCTAGAAGAAACTTTCTGCAGTGAATTATGTTTGCATTCAGACTGGTTTGCCTCTAATAAACTCTCCCTTAATGTAAGAAAGACGAAATACATGGTTTTCAATCTCAAGAGGAATAACTTCAATTTCAATATACACATTAATAACCAACCACTTGAAATTGCCAGTAAAAAAAAATTTTTTTTTTTTTTTTTGACCCACTCCTTACATGGGAGCACCATATTTCCCACCTGTGTTCTAAGGTAACTAAGGGTGTCGCCATTCTTGGCCGACTCAAACATATTCTTCCTCAGAATGTCCTACGTACGATCTATCTTTCTCTAATTTATCCGCATCTCACATATTGTTGTACTATCTGGTCTAGTTCTACCCCCTCCCAAATTAAAACATCGGTCATTCTTCAGAAAAGAGCTGTTCGCGACATTACCTTCTCAAAGCCTCGTGATCACACCAGTAATTTGTTCAAAACCACAAACCTCCCAAAGTTACACGATGTTATAAATTTAAATACTGTCACGTTCGTATACAAATTAACTCATAATTTGCTTCCTAAACTATTTTCCAATTTTTATACTCACAATTTTCATGTACATGGCCACAACACACGCCAGTCGGGTAATTTACATATTCCCACTACGTCCTCATCTTACAGCAAAAACTCTTTAAGGTATCATGCGGTCAGACTCTGGAATACCATTCCTAATTATTTGAAAGGCAAACCAACCCTCACTTCATTCCGTAGTAATTATACTAGGTATATTAACAATGATTATTGATGCTTTATTCCCCTTTGTTCTTCCCCTCGGGCAGGGTGGGGTTTCGGCATATGCTGTTGTGGGTAGGGATTGTCTGCTCATGGGATGGTTTATGTATTTTTTGTTTGTTATTGGTTAGTTAAGTTTTCTTTCCTTTTTCCTTGTTTTCCTTTTAGGGAGTGCACTCTCGACAAGCCTTTGGCTTTTAGTTACACTTCCTTCCACTCTCATTTTATCTTCTGTAATTTTGTTGAACTATGTATTTGTATTTACGTGAGTGGTGAAACAAATATATGAAATGAAATGAAATGAAATGAACTATCCTCCATTGAATGCCTTATCTGGGGGCATTGGGAGTACCAGAAAGAAAAAGAAGAAGAAGAAGGCACATGATGTAGCCTATACCCTTAGCCGCCTACTTACACACTGTACTACATAGGCCTAGGCTTTGCCTAGCTACGTGCACTAACTAGGCCTACCTGACAATATGTGTGCTACAGACCACAGAGATGTGGCTATAATTAGTTCTGTGCCTGGAAGTGAAATCAAGTGAATGAGCATAATAATAATAATAATACTTCAACAGATTTATATAGCACCTTAAATAAAAACAATCACAAAACACAGTTTGTGTACACATGCTTGGAAAAGCTCCTTTAGCCTAGCTATTTTTCAGATTTGGTACCCACCATAGCAGGCATGTGGCAGGGACCTTGGATTTAGTCTAGTTAAAAAAAATAAAGTATCTGTGCATTGATCTATGAAACTACATTCAGGAAGTGTCCAGTGACCAGCCTGTGAACAATAGAGGCACTTGTATTTGTGATATTCTTCTATGAAGTTGAACACAAAAGCATCAATGACTGTCAAGATTTATCATTTTTCTGCTTGGGTACTTCAAATTTTTCTAATGAGCTAAGGATAGGTTCCTCTCATGCAGGCATACGCATATCGGGCATACGCATATCGGTTTAAAGAGTCAGGATTAGACTTACAAATTATAGCCTAAAGATATAAACAGTACTGTATGTAGGATCCTGTAAATGTGCTGCATAAAGCAGGGCCATAGCTAGGGGGGGCATTTGGGGGGCACAATGGATTAATGATTGCCTTCCTGAAGGAGAGGGTGTCCCTTTCCCCTCTGGAAACTTTTTGCCTATCTAAGAGGGCTAAAATGCAAAATGGTGGACTTTCTAACATAAATTCACTGTTACAGATGACACAGTGGCATGATAAGATATTTGCAGTACTGATAGGTTGCTCAAGTTGTTTGTGTGTTTGTTCCATTTTTCCATAGCAATAAAATTTCAACCCATACTTTGAAATTTGGGGGAACCTTTCCCCCTCCCCGTGTGTGGCTACTTGCCTGATATGTAGGTATATAGTATTAATGGTAATCATGAGAGGAGCGATAGCATGAGTCGATTACTGCCTTCTAAATGCCAGTGCAGCATGTAAGTGCATGTGATTGTAATGTTAGAATAACATGTGTTACAAATTCTTCAAAAAGCATCATAACCAATGTCTTTGTCATCATTCTTCTAGTGTTTAGAGCAAAAATGGTGATCATGGCCAGATTTTCATGTTTCAGCAAAAGTATGAACCAGAAGATTGCAAAAATTATCCAAAATGTTGATGAGAATGTTTCTCATGAAGTTTTTAGTAAGAATTCCAATTGCAAAGAGATTATTATGTATGATTACAGTATATTTTAAAACTTGCCTTACATGTGGTGATTTATAGGATTTTATTTGATTGTTTTATGTGGGTCTAGTGATTAGCTCAAGATTACTTCATAAGCATTGCTACTCGTACTGCCACCTTCATTTCAAGATTATTTTCTGCAGATTACTCAGTCCAAACAACACCAGATCATAGCACATTGAGAAAGACATTACAAAATGTAACTGCCAAATTTCATTTTTTTTTTTTTATAGATGTTTTCACATTTTTATGGTTGCGGATTTTGATCAGGGATCAACTCATGATTAGCTCAGGATACTGTACATACTGTATGTATGATGCGTATATGCTACACAGTATATACTGTATCTAATAAGAGAGAGTGCTTTCGAAATGTGTCTGGGCTATATTATTTACAGTATACAGTACTGTAACTTCATTTGCCTCTAAAGTTATTTGTGGCATGTTGCATTTTCTCACTGCTTTCTTAATGCTAGCACTAGTGTACTGAGTTTGAATCCCTCTACTGCTAAGTTGCTAACACTTTTCTGCAGTGGCGGCAGAAGCATAAAAATTAAGGGGGGAGACAATCAGTGAACAAGATGGAATGGTTGGACTCGTGCGTGGAGTCCCACTGGCGTGGGCCCAGGGCCCGCCTTGGGGCCCTGGAAGTGGAAGCTCTGAGATTCTACAAGCTCTCTCATGCAATCTAAGCCGTTTTTGGAACATTTTATGGTGAATTCAATGAACAAAAATGTGTGAAATATTTGCGTTCACAGATAGCCTATAGGCTATTTCCTGGCCGACGCAGATTTTAACGTAGGCCTACGTGTAGGCTAGGCCAAATAATGTCCGAGTTCACCTAGCCTAACCTGATTGTCACAGAACGAGTTATAACGCAACGACATAAGCCTAAGCATGTGTCATCAATTATGCAACATTACATTTGATGAAAAATGTAGTGGAAATAGCCTACTGTAATGAATGACTCACCTATGATGAGTGCATAGGCGTACGGGAGCATTTCAGTTGGGGGGGGGCAGAGGATTCTCTGCCCAAAAAATGTAATTCTGGCCGAAAGACTATCTAAGCGGAGCGCCACCATCAGTTGGCACAGAGCGTACAGAAAATTTTGAAAAATTGCAACCCCTCAGACAGCCGGAAATGGCCTTTCCCAGGCTTATAAGCAGAATCAAAGCCGTCAATATTTTGAACTTTCGTTTGCAATAAAATTTTCACCAAAAATGAGCAAATCTACAAAAAGGTCAGAAAACTCCTAGATGAAATGTACCACTAACCATTGGATGACTACATTAAGCTATAATCATTGGAAAATGAGTTTGCTTGCACGTTCTACAAACTATTTTATGTCATGCAGCATGAGATTATCATCAATATAATTTTGAAAATTGAAAAACTTCAGAAACCCTCGAAAATCCCAAGGCTTCATAATATAATGATATACCGCACCTGGGAATGTATAAAACATTGTCTGGTCTTGTATCTTTCTGTGGGAAACTGTAGAACGGAATTAAAAACATGAGTACCGTATGTCTGTGCAAAATCGTCATCTCATTCATATGCTGCCCAAATACCTCTCGACCAAGTACGTTTCATCCTTATGGTGACTATTGGTGATTGTCATTTAGTAATATGGTGTGTCACAAGATAGCTTTTGATTGATTTGTTCGAGCAAAATTTTGGGAACTCTGTACATCCTCTCTCCCCTTGTAATCTGGCAATTAAAAATATCCCAGAACTTTTTTGCAACTTTTGCCCGAATATTGTGTCATTTCCGGCAAAGGTTTACACAAGAATATGAAGTGAGGCTGATGAAAAATTGTTTTTTCATGAGCTGTCCGAATGTGTTGCAAATTTTGGTATCTTTTAGAGTTTCCATGAAAATTGTACCGTGACTATTATGCTTTTTTATTATTTTTTCGGTGAAGTGTTTGAAGGAATTCTGGCATGCCTAGGAGTTTTCTGTGTAAGTAGACACAAACCAGGTTTTAAGACTCAAACAGCTGCCCGAATTTTTCCAGATCCCTGCCCGAATTTTAGGTCTTGAGAAAATTTGGGGGGCAGTCTCCCCCCCTGCCCCCCTACCTCGTACGCCTATGGATGAGTGAATACTGGGCAACTGTTCGTTCACGTGATGACAATGGCAGTGCTTCACTTCTCGCGGAGGGAAAATAGTACAGTAAAGGTTCGGTTTCACTGGACAAGTGATATACTACATACACCTGGTTTGCGGACCGGGCGAGGTTGCCAGACTCTTGTAATGATTTGCAGCCAAAAACTAGGTCACAGGCATAGAGCATGGTCTCAGGGGACCGTGACAAGAATCAGCCAAACAATGGCAGAACATAGGCTAAGTCAATTTCGGCTGCTCTGTTCGGTGGTGGGTTAACTATTGTCTCAACTTTGAATTGGTTCAAGGCTCCCAAGTTCCTTTTACTTCTCTGATTTTTTTGGGGAAGTCCCCTCGCTAAGAATTTAAGGGGGGACGTCCCCTCGCTAAGAAATTTAGGGGGGACTTGTCCCCCCGTTCTTCCCCCCCCCCCTGCTTCCGCGGCTAGTGCTTTTCTCTTCTTTCTTCCACAGCATTTAACCATGTTGATCTGCATGAGTGCATCATATTACATCGGGGGCGCAAATCTCTGTTCGAGAGTGGGGGGGCAAAAATGCTTATGATGTGCCCATGAATATTAAACTGTGCACGCGTGGCAGGCACCGCGAGTGCGAAGCCCTGAAGGGTTCCTGGTGGGATCCAGGGCAAAGCCCCTGTGGGGTCCAGAGGGCGAAGCCCCCCTAAGCTCTTGTTTTCTAGCATTTCCAAAGCTTCAGAAAAACTGTTTCGAACGAAAAAAAAACGAAAAAAGGTGACCATATTTTTAGGTCTACTCAAATTTTTTGGGAGCCAAATTACTATTTGGCCCCCCCACTTTTTCACTTGAGGGGGCCAAGGTTCCCCTTGCCCCCTCTCCCCCTGGGATTTTCAAACCTGTATTACATGATAATTGAGCAAATTATGGGGCTCATAACTTAAGTATGATCAGTGAGCACCCTCTGAGTTGTTAAAAATGTTATCACTTCTGGACCTAGATTTTAAATTAGTACCACCTTTTTAAGAATGGTCTGCATGGCACGTGAAGAGAATGACTTCAAATGAATTAAAACTGTGCAGATGTAACTGAAAAAAGGAAGAGGGTTGCAGAAGGGAAATGAACAATTTTTCCCCACAGGGAACTGTGCTAGCCAAGCTATACAATTCAGTGCTATACTCTGATCAAGTAAACATTCAACTCTGTGGTTCACATGAAATTAAAGTAACTACCATAAAATGCAGTGTAAAAAAAATCAAGCAAACTACTGTAATAAATGCATTGCAACCTTTAAATAATGAGTACTAAGGTTACGTCCAGCTGAATTTTTTTCTTTTCTTTTTTTTTTTGTTTTTTGTTAGTATTGTACAATACTCTTTTCAGCTGTCCTGGTATTAAATTGAAACATTTGCAGTTCTGTTGAAGAAAATTTGAAAATATTTGGCTTGTTTAAAGAAAATTTAGAAAACTTATATTCTGTGGAAAAATGTTTCCCCCTCATCAGGCAATATTTCAGTTTTTAATTTTTTGTAACTTAGTTATTTGAAGCCCCTTCCCAAAATTGTCTTGAAGTCCCCTTTGTGGAGACACAAACCCAATCACATATGTTGAGAGGTTATATTAGGCCATAATATGTACTCAAAACACTGCCTGTGCATATATTGTATCTAGCTTAATGTGAGCTACATTGCATTTTTATAGCTTTCATGTCAAAGCCAAATTCAAAAAAGTTGCGAAGAGGGATATGCCCCAATATTAACTATAACCTGGACTCAGCATTAAGACACTTGAACATTTCTTAGAAAATATGATGTTGCATCTTATTTTTTAATGGCCAAGTAGGCCTTCTAAACAAAAAGAGAGCAGAACTTCCAAAATCGATTCAATGTCATGTTTCTTAGAATCAAGCCCATATGAATAGGCATGTAAAACTGTCAGCTTTATACGATGAACATACCTGAAAGGGGATTGTTTACTGGCTCAAAGACATACTGCAATCCCCTCACCCAAAATAGTTCCAGTAACTTCTAACCTACTTAATTAAGCCCGTTGCACAACTATCTGAAACTTATCCTCATCCAGACACAATCTCACGTACAGTAATTGCTTCATGAGTGGAAGAGCGTACTGTGTAATCAATACACTCAAGTACAGTGCATGCTGTGGAAAATTTACTACAGTACTCTACATTTTGTGAAGTTGCTGTCAATCAAAGAGCTGTGCTGCCAATCAAGAGTTTCTGTGGCTTCTGCTAAAAGTGAAGTTTGGGGTTAGAGTTGACTGACTTTAAGGAAAATGCAAGTGAAGATGAAGGCCTGCAGAGGGGATGAAACCAAAGCAATATTGTAAATTTGTATAATTTTATGCATGATTATGAAGGGTAGGTAGTGTATCCTGCCATCTATACAGATAAAAGTTAACAGTTATTTCCTGCAGTCACATAAACTGTATGGTCTGATAAATGGAGTTAGTTATATGAGGTTAATGGCTCAACTGGTTTAAGTCTTGCCGGTGATGGACGTTTTTCCAAATTTGTATCTCACTGGCCTGTTTTCTCTACTCCATTGCTTATGCTGAGCACCAAGCTTAAAGAGGCTCATTGAGTTGATATTGAGAACTTAATGAGAGTCTGAAAGGATGACTATCACATAAGAATGCTTATAGTTGGCATAACAAGCCAAGTTCCAAGTACAAAAATCACAGAAAACATTATAATTTTGAATTTTCTTGTGTCCTGACTTGTAATGGTTCTGTACATAATTTAAAAAAGTGTCTGGTCACAAATATTTGAAAACCGACTTGAATCGTCAAGTACTACCTCATAAAACAGTTATTTACATGTAGGGTATGGGGATTGTTTAAGATTGACCATTTGTAATTGCTTTGCGAAGAAAACTTAACAACAGGTTTGGAAAAATTTGTTGAATTTCATGAACCAACTCAATGAGCCGCTTTAATGTCTTTGAGATGTCCCATCTAGGAGTGGAACTCTAGACCTTGCACCTGCCAGTCAGGTTCTCTAACCACTTGACCATGTTTAGTCAGTTGTCTGATATTGAAGAATACAGACTACAGAATGTCTTACAAGTTCCTCATTATGTATTGCTTTATCTTTCAGACTTCGAAGCCTGGAAAAATCCTGTTCTACTTTGCCATATTCTTTGATCATGACTGAAATCACCCAAGATGCTGAAAAGAAGGAACGTGTTGTTGGTTACTGCAGGTTTGCAAAAGTAATAAGTCAGAAGAATAGTGTTCTCATTGAAACAGGCAAGAATTTTAATTTGTTTGGTTATGCTTTCAAGCTAAACACACCAGCAGATGGAAATGTAAAGTTTTTTTCCTTTCATTTCATTTCATTTATTTTCCACAAAAATCATAAATAACAGGAGCAAATATAAAATAACAGAACATGGTGGAGGAAGCCTGAAATAGAATATTTAAAAAAAAAGACAAGAAAAGATTGAGGACATAAATATTTCCTCCAATGTAGGTCACATGACATAAGGCCAGTTTATACCAGCAGTCACAAATGTCAAATTTGCACCTTGCCAAAAAAACTAGCAATACCTTTGAATCGAATGCAGTTAAAGGGCTAGAGTAGTCGCCCAAACTTTTTTGAAGCAACAGATAAATGCCACAATTTTCATATAAGGCTTAGGCTTCAAAATTTTGCCCTCAAATACTGTACTACAGTATTAACCAACATTCCTTTGCCCCATTATACAGAAGTATGCAAGGTTTGGTGTTTGCTCTGGTCTGATGATAAAGCTTTCTCCTTTAACCCAGATCTGGGTTCAATACCCAGGTCGAATTATACCATAGACTTTAAAAATGGTACCTATTACTATTGCAAGGTCCACTGTATAGTCTCCCTCTCATTTGTTCCCCAAACAGCTTAATTCATATCATCAGTCTAACTGTATCATCAGTCCCCACCCCACCCCTTTCCTTTTCATTATTCCATCTCATTAGTCCTATGTATCATTCATTCCGTGTCTGATTGTTCCTCTTACTCATCTGGATTAAGGTTAGGAATTAGAGTTGTTGGTTAGTGTTACGGGGTCTGCTCTGTAGTCCCCTGTCTCATTGGTCCCCCGTCTCATTGATCTCCCATCTCATTGGTCCCCCATTCAGCATAATTCGTCTGATTGGCCCCCCGTCTCATAAGTCCCCTCGTCTCATTAGTCCCCTGTCTCATTTGTCCTGGCTAGGATTTAGCGTTAGGCTTTAGGGTTAGGGTTAAGGTTTAGGGGTTAGGGTTAGGGCTAGGGGACCAATGAGACGAGGGACTATTGAGATGGGAGACTATACACATCATCCCAGTGTTACTTGCATTGGTTAGTGTAAGGACATAGGGTTGGGTGTAAGGGGTAAGGGTTAGGTGACACAATTTCCTTAAAACCTGGTGGGACTTATGAAGTGGGGGTAAGTGTGATGGTAGGCCAAGAGATGGGGTGCTATGGAGATGGGACTACAGACATTATCCTGCCCTTGCAGTGAGGGTAAGCAATGGAGTAGGGAAAAAAATCCAGTGACCCAAAACTGGAAAAAGGGCAGTGGGGATGGATATCTGCAATCACTGCCAAAACAAATGAAACAAAATCCCTCTGTACCAGATGTTACATTGCCTTTTATCGATCTCACATGTTAGCTGCTCTCCCTTTTTCCCCCACTTCATTGTTGGTTGGGAAAAACTGACCAGTCCTGAGTGTAACAACATTGAAACAGGGGAAAGGGGTATGTTTCATTTACTTTTATCGTTGATTTTAGATTGAACCTGACCGTACAAATTACTAAGGTACAAAACTACAACAAACCAAACCAAACCAAACCTTAATATTATGCAGGTTTGAGGTTTCTAGTTTCTTTTCTATAGTCCCATCATAGTTTCATACAACACATGATTTGGTAAAATTCTGTCTAACATATGAAACTCTTCAGATTTAATTGTTTTAAAAATTCCCTTTCCTTTCATGTAGTCGTAGTTGACAAGGAAAGGAGAGGCCAGGGATTGGGTAGAAAACTGATTGAACTAACAGAGAACTATGCAAGGAATACTGGGTATGAAGCTATTTACCTCAATACGTTCAAGAGGATGAAGTTTAATGAGCATCTTGGATATCAATACTGTGAACCAGTTTACACAATTGGTGCCCAGGTGAGTCATCTTCACTTCTTTTTCAACTGTTTTAACCATTCACTCAGTTAGATAGATGAGGTGTTACAGCTCAGTTTCTAATCAAATGGTATAAATCAGGCTGGTCACAGCCTTTTTACGAGTCGAAACTCACTTTCAAACAGTGTTTACTGTAAAAGTTGTGTGATTCTTCCCACGTCTCAAAAAAACTTGCAAGATAAGTACAATATTTTAATAGTTTTAGGAACTTCCTATTTCTGTGTAGGCTGATTGCCTACTGTAGATCAGATTAAATAACTGCAGGCGAACAGTGTTCAAAAAATTTGGAGAAGGTTGGATAAGCAGGAGTAACCCTACATTTACCCTTCTGTTTTGACTTGCCTTACTAAAAATAGTACAAAGGAAAAGGTAAGACTTGTACATGGAGTAATTACTCAATTTAGTGCTTTATTGTCTGTTATAGAGCATTTTAACACATTGTCTGGCTTAATGTACCGTAGCTATATATTAGTTTGGTCCATGAGTTGAAGAACACACCAACAGATATGTGTTTATAGTGTCATCTAGTCTAGGTAGGTAGGTAGGTAGGTAGTAGGTAGGTAGGTAGGTAGGTAGGTATGCACGTATCAAATTTCCCTGCCATTAAAAAATCTGTCCACACCTTTTTGCTTCAGTAAATGAAGGTCAACAAAAACCAGATAAGAAGTTGCCCCATTGCTTGTCTTTTACACCTTGCAAACAGTGTCACATCTCACCGGTATTATTCCACTTTTGTTTGACATCTTCTGCTAGTTGTCTCTTATCTAGCTTGTGGTTTCCTGGAGTGTGCCTAAATGAGTTAAGCAGGAAGTTGAGTAAAATTTCATTACCCCACCAAAGGTTGCTTTTGATGGGGACTTGGTGAATTATCTTTTAGGGTATGAAATTTGTCATGCAGGTACACAGATAGGCAGGTAGGTAGGTAGGTGTAGAATAATTAATGTGCCTTTCAAGTTCAAATATGGTTCAAGTCTTCTCCTTTATTCACCTCTTATGACAGTCAAGGGAATATTGTGAACATATTCTACATCTTGTAGCCCACAAGGGGCTGCTGGGGCTCATGTATAGGAGCTGTGATTAGTCATGTGATTAATTGTCTCATCTGGAAATTTTCTCTATTGTGATCTGCCATCATCACTCTGTCTATTTGTCTATCATGTCTGCTCACAATTGCCTTTAACGCTCTCAGGTGCACATTTGTAGACGAATTGTAACAAAACTTGAACACATTGGTTATTGCACGTAGGGCTTCATATTGTGTTCAACAAGTTGAGGTCAAAGGTCATCTAGGGGCCATTAGTGGCTGTTTTGTGAAAATTTTTGAAATGTCTTTTCTCCCACAAATAGTGCTCAGTGTCCTTGAAAGTTGGCCATAATATTCTCATAGCTCCCAAGTTCTGAGGGGCTAGATGTGGGTCAACTCTGATCTGTCCTTTAGTGGATCTCAGGCCTGGAGGAGGGGTATTTTGAATTTAAGAAGTGTCTACATGCAAAACGGTGGCACTTTTTCGTTAAATCAGTCAACACAATTTCGCCAGGTTACCGCCAAAAAATCATGAATTACGGTACTGAAATTTTTGGCGGTAACCTAGAAAAATTGTTGGAGTTTACATATTTGCCAAAATAAAAACAGGTACTCACAAATGGGCAATAACTAAAACCTCTCCTAATCACAATATTCAATCGTTACTGTTGCCATAAATTTCGGCGCCGCACCGGTACAGTTTGTGAGAGGCCGGCACTCTGTTTTTTGTGAAGTTCAACGTCAACTTGATATGTCACCGACGGTCGGACCATTTCGCAAGTGATTTCCAGTATAGATCTTCATACATCTCACATGGTGTTGTAGCCATGAAAGCACGGTCAAGAACGTCAATAACTGTCAAGACAGTCTAGAACGTTCCGTTTGTTGGGAAACTGAGAGAAGGCCTGCCTCTAACCGGCAAAAAGGGCGTTCATTTTACTATTGAATGGGGCGTTGCACAACCTTTCTTACACTGTTTACGCAATGACAGGAATACATTCCATACCTGCTGTGAAGGTTAGAAATAGCCATGGGGATGTTGCGACAGCAAACTTAAGTCTGTATGTGCCTAGGCCTATGCATTGTGTAGTAGTGCGAGCAGAATTAAATGTGCTGTCAGATATATGATTTACTGAATTGTACAGTTAATAGTAAGCTGTTTTTGTATATTTGCATGGTTCTCTAACTAAGGATGTAACAGAGATTTTTGGGGTGCAGGTTTTTCAGAAGGATGGACGGGTCAGCGGGTTTGGGTGTACAAATGCGGGTCACTTGTGAGGTGTGTATTCTTCAGGTGGTTGTTTTTTAATCATGTACATTTAATTCTTTATACGAGGTTATTCAAAGTCATTGAGGTCATAGGTGTAAATATTTTGAAATGCTATTTTCTCCTAGGTGCATTGCAAACTTGTCCTAAAAATTGTTCAGATGGGTGGCTGGCATGTGCCGATTAAACATTTTTTTTCTGTTTTTGGATAAATAATTATTTTGACACCTTTCTGACCAGTTTTGTGCCTCCCCTCAGTTTCTACCACTCTCACAAATTCAGTGTTTCCCATGGAGCTGATCTCCCTTTAAAACTGTCTGGGTGCAAGATTGACGATCATGTGAGGTTGATAAGGTTTGTTTAAACAGATCTTGTTCGATGAGAACAGTAGTTTTATTGCGACTGCATGCAGGGGCTTTGTAGACATACTCAACTTCAGGAGGATGAATTATAGTACTCACTAAGTAAGCATAGAGTCACCGTACACTGTTTCTAAAGTAGACTTGTTTGAAGAGATGAAGAGAGTCAATTTTTTTTTCTTGTGTTCAGAGAGGAAGCTCTTGCTTATCCCAGTTCATTAAACTTGCTAACCAGAGTTCCTGATTTCTGTAAAAATAGAAAGCAAGGCAACAGAGGCTTCTCACTTAGGCTTCACCTTAGAGGAAGTTAATCATTCTTAAAAGTACTAAGTTCCTTGTCATTTTAATTGAGAGAAATTAAAACATTCTAAATTGTGGGTACATCTGTTAAAGAAATAATAATAATGTGTGACAAGTATAGTACCTGTACAGTACATAGTGATTAGAATATCCATTGCTTAGGTAGTTATTTTCTTGACATTGGAAGTCAGCACTGTGCATTAATTCTACAGGTCTGAGCCATCAGCACCTATGGTGCTCTAGTTTAAACTTTTCTCTTCACCCCACGTCAACAGATTGTGGTACAATGCTGGTAATCTGCATAGATAGTTATTCAGACAGAGTATCTTCTCCCTCCACAACCAACTGAAATACTGGCATTATGGTATGCCGTTTTTTATTGCTAACAATTGTTTTTACTCTTCATGCAAAGTGTTTTTTTTTTTTTTTTTTGCAAATGTGATTGTTCAAAAATCAAAACCTTCAATAAAGTGAAGGCTCGTGTACTGCAACTGTCTGAGACAAAGTTATCAAGTAGAACAACAGCAACTATAAATGAAAAGATGGCTAAGATTTACCCTCAAATTATTTTGGTGTCATGAAAAACATTTGTCTACATTTTCAAGCTTAACTCTGCTCAAATATTGCATCATTTGCATTTTAACGTCCTTCTGAAAAATGTATATATGTCACACTCCCCCCCCATATAAAATCACGGCTGGCAAAACATTGTTAGCACTGATGGCAGGTATTGATGAAAACTACTCCTGTAAGCATACATAAATCCTACTTTCATCCTACCATCGATTTTCAGGTTTCTGATTTTTGGTTTCAATGATAAAAGAAACCAATGCATTCATGATGGCGTGCATGTGTATGTATGTATGTGTGTGTGTGTGTGACACTTTGATCGTTAACACGATATCTCAAGGTTGGAACGCATGACAGTTTTCAAACTCGGTACATAGATGCGCCATATTGAGAGGTAAAATCCTATTGTTTTTGGTGGGGGTCAAAGGTCATTTGGGGTCACCAGGGGTCAAAGTCTGAAAAGCTTGTTAACACGATATCTCAAGATAGGAAGCTTGGATGGATTTGATATTTGGGTATGTGGATGCCTTATAGTCAGTAGATGGTCCCTATTGTTTTTGGCGGGGGTCAAAGGTCATCTGGGGTCACCGCGGGTCAAAGTCTGAAAATCTCATTAACACGATTTCTCAATATAGGAAGCTTGGATTGATTTCATATGTGGTACATGGATGCGTTATAGTCAGTAGATGGTCCCTATTGTTTTTGGCGTAGGTCAACGGCCATCTGGGGTCACGGGGGTCATAGTCTGAATCTCATTCACATGGTCAGGAGATGGTCCGCATTGTTTTTGGCAGAGATGAAAGGTGATCTGGGGCTCCAGGGGTCAAAGCCTGGAAACCTTTTTAAATATGATCTCTCAATTGATTGCTGTTTGTCCATTTGTCCGTCTGTTGTTTGTCAGTCTAGCTATGTTTGGCTTTTATGGAGGTCAAAAGGTCATTGGGAATGACAAAATTATTTTTTGAGCATGCTAGTATAACATTTAAATGAGAAGATAATGGTGCATGATGGCACTCTTTGAAACGAAACATTTATGTATCATCAAAACCTCAATGCATTTTTGCATTCTGGTTTTTATTTTATTGAGAAACTTTTACCTACTTTTATCCATCTTTTTAAGTTGCATTAATCACCTAGAAGCATGCAATACTGTGATAAAAGAATTAAAGAAATAGGAAAAATGCCAATAGGTTAATAAATCCTCTCATCCCCTTAGCACCACTTCATGGAAGAAAAACAACTCTTGAAGAAAATTGAGCTGTAAATGACCTTTTTGTAGTGCACACTATGCTGTTGATTTTTGTTCCTTTAGCAGGTTGTAAATTTGATCAGGACTAGAGTGTTTTGACTAGCTAGCAAGTACAGTAAATTCTGAGTGTGGATAATTTGGCTCATTTAATTGTATTTTTCTGGGGAAAGATTTAATACAGTGAGTGATTCTCACTAGACAGAAAGTTCGTGAGATGAAAGGTTTTCTTGACCAAAGATTTTGGAAATAGGGGGTCATAAGAGTGAAAAATTACTCCATTAAAGGTTTATCAGACCAACGATTTTGACAATGGAGGTGGTTCACTAAATCAAAGGTTTGCAAGGTCAAAAATTCCCTTCAAATTTGGTTGCACATTTTATAAGCAAACCTTCAGTCTAGCAAATGTTTGATCCAGTTAATCTTTGATTCATTAAACATTCAATCCAAAAATTTTCCTAGTTTTGGCTTTTGTTTAAGTGAACCTTAAAACTATTAACATTTAACCTATTAAACCTGCAGCCAAGTAAATCCTTGATCTAGCAAAACTTCTCAGTACAGCATTGCTCACCTCCCTGTGAACAATGCAAAGTTTGTAAAAGTCTCATGCCACCTATGCAATCAAATTTTAATAATATGGGATCGTTGAGGAGAATATCCAGTCTAAAGTTTAAAGCAAAAGAAAAGACTGCCCATTAATGTCGGGATGTGATGCCATATGTGCACGCAAAGTTTTCACTTTTTGTTGAAAATGTGAAAACTTTGCGTGCTCATATCTTGAGAACCACACGTCAGATTTCAATGCAAATTTCATCAAAATGCTCAGAATAAGTACTCCTCTAACATACTAAATCCTGTTGTGACCTTAAACCATTCTTTAAATGAGAGTTCCATCAGAACTTGTAAGATGTAAGAGATCATGGTTAGTACAGGTCCTGGAAATCCTGGAAAGTCAGGGAAAATTCAAATTTGAATTTTCAGGCCCATAAAGTCAGTGAAAATGAGCAATTTTTCAAAAACTTGTGGAAAAAGGTTGGGAATTTTACTAAGTAGACTTATTGCTCTGATTTTCTTTATGTTCAGGTACATGATTTTGTGGTAAAAAGACACAAATATGGGAACAAACTGACTTTAAAGGTCCTGAAAATTTCAGTCAAGGTCCATTGAAGTCATAGATAAGTTACGCCATTTTATCATTTTGAATGTGTACAAACCCTAGAGACCAGCACTGGTGAGAATGACACTCAAATGCAATCAAATTTAAAAATCTGTAAGTGATCATATAAGAGTAATCATTACCTTATAACTTCATTAACAGATGCTGGAAAATGCTGCTGTTTCATTTCATACAAACACACCACTACCATTTGAGGACCAAGATAACACATCTGATGTGAAGCATGAAAAATCTTCTCCTCCTTCACCCTCATCAGCAGCAGATGTTCCTCCTGATCATGAAGTGGTTTGGATGATGAAGCAGCTGTAGATACCGTATATTCCCAAATAAGCTCCCCCCTCTAATAAGGGCCCCCCCAAAATTTTTAACAACTACATAGGCCAAGGCCTCCTCGCGTTGCAGGCCCAAACCACAGATGAAGCCTGGCGTTAACTTTACAACAGAGCCCAATGTTGAAAATATTTTAGGTTTTCACATTTAAATCCACGCACATCATGTCAAAGTTTTGGAAACACAAAATTGAAAATCCTCATGGTACATGTCAATAAAATAGCCCTAGCGATGGTGTCATGAATTGTGATGATTTACGCACACACATAGCACACACATACTTAACTTTTACTTCCAATACAATAGCTAGGGCTATTGTATTGACACATACCATGAAGTAGCGAGTATAATTAGTGTAGTTTCTAGCGGTAAATTAATTTTTTATTAAAATCTACCCTCGGATAAACACCCTCCTTTTCAAAAATGTAATGCCCCAGGGAGCTTTCATTAAGGAACATACGGTATGTAGATTTTATGAAGCAAGATCTAATTAAAATGTTGAAGCAGTGAGATGCTAATCATTTTCCAGGAAGACAGCAATATGTCCCACAATTTCTCCTAAATTTTTATTTACAGAAGAGGTGAAATTAACTGCCAATTGCCAAAATTTTCCTCTATACATTTTCCTGGGAAGGATCCTTCCTGCTTCCAAACTTTTTCCACCCATGATTAGAGGGAAATTTACTTCAATTGTCAAAATTTCCCTCCACTTCAATTGTCAAAATTCCCCTCCAGATACCCCAGTGTCTTGGGAAGGAGCCTTCCTGCTTCCCAAATTTTTTTGTTTTTAGTAGCATGACGGTTGGACACATAATGAACAATTGTCATGCTGTGTTCTTGCCAAGAATCAAACATACGCAAAGCTGCAAACTTTTTGCGCTTCAAAAAGCCACAAACTAAGGTAAGAATTCCTCAAATTCCTCGTCTGCACATCTGTTGAAAAGCTCATAGTATGTTCAAGTTAGTAAATTGCTGAAGGGGATAATTATTATTAAGGAGAAGCAGGAGATAAGTCCTTCGGTGTGTACACCTAATGGAGGTAGAGAAGGGATGGGGGACAAAGAGATTTTATAAAAACAAAAATTTTGGGGGAAAAAAAGTATCATAAATGCTATCATCTACAAAATGTTGGGACACATATTCCTCCCTTTCCCACAGAACTCTCTGAATTATTGCATATGTATGGTGTTTTGCCAAGTGAATTACCAAAATCTATAAGAGGCTGAAATATCCATTTAATTGACATCAAATATTAGCATGTTATCTGAATTTGTAAATTGCCAGTTTCCTTTTTTTTTTCTTTTGTGCAGTAATTCATTGTATTAATCCCAAATACCGTGTTCCCTTTGCCTGTTGCATCATTTGTTCTTTATTATTGAGTGAAGTGTAATTTATTCCAGTTGTCACAGTTAAAGCAATAGAGTGCACATTATTTCCAATTATGTATTTACTGGTACCATGTAATCATTAATAACCCTTAGCTTCACCTCTAATGTTAACAAATGACAACCGTTTTAGGGTGTTCACCTTCAGGTCACTGGTTGGCATTGATTGGCATAGAGCAAGTGCAATCACACATGGGGTGTATGTTATTGGTTGCTCATGTTGCTTGTAGGGCTGCATGCAGAATGCAGACCAATTGGAATCTCCTTTACATTGCGACAACTGTGTTATATTAGCATGCCTTACCAACTCTTTTAATGTACACCTGTGACGGTATTTCGTTTTGTAAACACTGAATGAGTCTATACTGTACTACACCTACTAAACAATGCTACAACAGTAGCGTGCTTTGAGATAACATTACTCAAAGTTACCATACATGCATACCAACGTAGGATTGGGGGGGCACCTGTGGACTGGGGGTTGTAGAATATGTCCATGGTATTTCCCACCTGTCGTAAGAGTAGACTAAAGGGAACCAAATTAAAACTTGAATCTTACTGGAAAATAAATTTAAACTTTGAACTCTTTATCAAGTTGTCTGACTGTATACAACACATTTGTGTTGATGTATCGTTTAATCATATCTAACTAACTTAATATCTAACTAAGGACTGTGTGGTTTGTCAGTTAGATGAGGTTTTATATCTCAGTTTTAACCCATTTCTTTAAGCCAGTTGCGTTACAGCCTTTTATTTCTAGTTCAGTCTTGATTTCCCTAGTTTACTTTTGTT
Organism: Holothuria scabra; assembly: GCA_037179385.1. Lineage (NCBI taxonomy): Eukaryota > Metazoa > Echinodermata > Holothuroidea > Aspidochirotida > Holothuriidae > Holothuria > Holothuria scabra. The sequence continues at coordinate 28,345,808 of CM074180.1, read as the reverse complement.
CCTGATTTAGCGCTTTATGAGTTCAATGTACTAGTATTATTATTACTGCTAGTGCTGAGCAACAAGCCTAATGGCAGTATGTTCTATGTTTAAGTTATCCAGAAGTCAAAATCTAGCTAGACCTCCTGGCTGCAAGTCAGTTGTTCTAAACCACTTGATCATGCAATTGGTTGGCTTTGTGTGAGAAAATGGAAGCCAGTTATCTACCAGTTATCATTGCCTCACCAGAGTGGAGGTTCTGTTTGAAAGGGTGTCAGTCGAAACCTGTCCCCAACTTATTTAGAATAAACTGGGTGAGGCCTAAATATTTCTGGGAATGAATGCACTAACTGCTTGAGTAGAACTATTGTGCTTGGATATGTGTGCTCCTGCCCTTCCAACACTGGGTCAATATCATTCTTCTTTCATGAGAAAGAATGTAAGGATAGTTAGTCTAAAATTAATAGCAAATAGTACTTAAATTTTATTAATATTAAATCTTAATACTTGCAGAATATATGCAAAAATGAAAACTGAATGGCAAGTTTTGTGTAAATAACGAAAACTGATCTGTGGAAAGATTTAAAAATATTCTGTTATAATTGGTTGGACATGTTTTTTTTCAGTGGCTGTTCTGGCCCCTATCAAATCAGTATGATGGTATCAAATTTGACATGACTTCATTCTGCTCCTGTGTTATATAATTCATAGTTCATACACTTATATATAATCATTATAATTTAGTATCAGTTATGAATTATAATATTGTTTGAATGTTATTATTCTATACATTATTTTTACCATTGTCTTTTCGTTATATGTCATGTGTTTCAAGTTGATGGAAATAAATTGTGTCAATCAATCAATCAATATTGTCTAATCTTAAGGTAATATAATTTTGATTTTAATATTATTATTAAAATGAAAATATTATATATTAAATGTAATATAATTTTTAAATTATATGTTTTTGTTATCTGGTTAAAACTCTATAGTATGTGATTCCAACAATACCAGTATTAATAATGCATTTATTCCCAAAAGTGTTTATTCAAGGACCATGTTAAGTATTGATTTTACTTCACCAGTTCTTAAAGTGCAGTTGATCTTGCCTTGATATGTAATGCAAATAAAATTATGAATGTTCATAATTTGAAAATATATATATTCAATGACAAAGAAGACCTATTTTATAGTCAGACATTCTCTCTTTGAAATTTGTCCATGTTTTCAAGTTTTATCCTGAATAATAAGATTGTTTCCATGAGAAGAGGTGGAATGCCCAAGAAATTAACTATAGCTCCTGGCCTTAGCCAGGATTTTAATTTTTGGCATCTCCCTTGCTTCTGATGAGAAGCTATTGATTCAAATCACATTGCAAGTGCAACACCATATTAGCTAAGCCAGGTCCAGCCTTGTGGCCTGTTGTGAATTGCCCTGGCAATCCAAACCCTGTATAGCATATAAAATGAAAAATCATGCCTTCATCTAATACATTTTGTACGAAGCTCTGACTTGTATTGATTGCTTGCATGTGACCTGAGCCCTTTTCATTTATTGCCTGTCTTTTTGATTCCTTGCCGAAGGCAGGCAAGGAATCTATGCGATGGTGATGTCGTGTGTGTGTATGTGTGTGTGTGTGTGTGTGTGTGTGTGTGTATGTGTGTGTGTGACGCCTGCTTGTAAACACGATATCTCAAGAACGGTAACCCCCAGGAATCTCAAACTTGGCATGTAGATTGTCCACATTGAGTAGATGGTCCCTATTTTTTTTGGTAGAGGTCAAATGTCATTTGGGGTCACCAGAGGTCAAAATGTAAATACCTTGGAAATTGCTTGTAAACACGATATCTCCAGAAGGAAAAATGTGAGCAATCTCATACTTACCTTGCTGATTGTCCATATTGAGTAGATGGTCCCTATTGTTTTTGATGGAGGTCAAAGGTCATTTGGGGTCACCAGAGGGAAAAAGGTCAAAACCTTGTAAACACTGTATCTCAAGAAGGGTAAATGTGAGGGATCTCATACATAGCAGGTGGATTGCCCATATTAAGTAGATGATCACAAATATTTTTGGTGGAGGTCAAAGGTCATTTGGGGTCATCAGAGATGAAAAGCTCAAAAACTTGTAAACACCATATGTCAAGAAAGGTAACTGCCAGGAATCTCATATTTACTAAGTGGATTGTCCATATTGAGTAGATGACCCCTATTGTTTTTATTGGATGTCAAAGGTCATTTGGGGTCATCAGAGTTCAAAACATCTAAACCTTGCAAACAGTATATCTCAAAAGAGTATATAACTGTTGAAGTTAATATCCATGAGCAGTTAGGGTGAAAGGGTAAGAATAATTTGGCATGTGTAATGTAATAGGCATAGGGTATATAATTTTTTTGGAACAGTTTATTAACTTCACTATGTAAATTCTTTAGTGAGGGAATTTTGAAAATGCATTTGTAAAGTACTGAAGCAAACTCATAGGAAGAAGGTCTAAGGTGCACAAAAAGGCACATCACATGGTAGTTACTGCACAGTATGTTGATTCTGGCATGAAATTGTGCCCCTGTTATTACATTAAGTTCCAAGTATTAATACATGAAAAAGTGGGCAGAGCAAAATATAAAATCTTAAAAGGCAAAATCTGTTCATCAGACTGGCATACATGCTTCAATGCTCATGGGTATGCTGATTTTGCAGCCACAAGTAAATAGATTTTCATGAAACTGATGTGGAACATGTGAGTTTAAACAGTCTGTATAAGGGTCATTTAGGGACATAGTCTGAAAATATAAGAAGATGCTTCTGTGCACACTAAGTAGATGACTGATATGGAACTTCATAAGTATAAACTTTGAACGGAGAGTACTCTGTGTGATGCACAAGAATCTCTTTTATAACATACCTACATTGCTTTTTCAATAACCTTAAAGAAAACCTGAAGAAAACATTAAATTTAATGGCAAAAAGTGCTAATATTTGACAAACCTTGTGCCAACTGTCCTCATGAGGACATGTGCATGCAAGCATGCATTAACTGGAAGTGGGAATTGATTAATTAGATATACCACAGTTAGTTAGTTTTACAAAAAAGAACCTAATTTACACTGATCATTTGGTATCAAATACCCTTCAGCGCACATGAACTGTCATTGCCTAATAGAGTGAATCAAATTGTGACTGACCCATTCTTTGCCATTTGGTCACACTTATCTCGCCCAATTTTTCACAGTTGACTGCCAGTTATCCCCACAGTGTCCTGAAGGATTACCTCATACAAACATACAGCTCAATTGACTTAAGCTTTTTACTGTATAAGTGGTGTTAATTGACTCTTATAAACCCTCTGAAGAAAGCTTATTTTTATCTCAGTACATAACCATGACAGCCCATTGTTTGTATATACTCCTATTTCCTGTCATTCCCTGCAGGCATTCAGTACTCTTTTTGTGGTCAAAATGTCAGACCTCCATGAAAGTCACACCTCTGCTTAATCCAGCATAAAATAACTGTCCACATTATCTTGTCTCATCTGACCACAAATAAAAGTTGTTTGCCCAGCCATTGTCTGGAGATGGAGAAGTTCATGTACATTGATCAAGTTTCTACACTGAAAGTCATCTTAGAAATACTGTAGATTGACACCCTTCAGAAATTAGTGTCCTTTACATAGAAGCTGGTGGAATTGAACAAATAGTGTGTTTGTATAAGGAATTTTGTTGAACAAAACTTTAAACATTGGTGTCTGTCTAGATTGGTGTTTCTGCTTTACAGTTTCAATATGCTCTACAGTGATTATTTGTCACTTAGTTTCATTCTAGAATTTGTTTTAAATTTTTGATAGCATAAAATGTATCAGCATACTACTTGCCTCATCTCTGCTTATATCTGGATAACCGCACCAAAAAAGTAACCCCTGTGTGAAGGATTATATAGCTATGTCAAATATCATCATCGAGTGGGAATTCTTGTGTCACATTTCATTTTTATCCATGTCACTATCCCCCCCCCCCAAAAAAAGTGTACCATTGCTTTAATGCATAGAACCATTGCTTCAAGATTACCCTTTATGACACTTTTCAAAAGTATTAAGATTTTATTTTGCATTGCTGCTGTCATTTAAAAGTAGTTCAGGTAATAAGAACAAGCATAATGTTGTATACTGTGTATCAAACAAGGAAAACTTGTACTGTATGTTATGCTGTACCTACTGTACAGTATAAGTAGACAAAAGGCGAATTAAAAGTCTTGTTAAATTATGGATTAATAGGGATATCTGCTTTTGTTAATTTGCAAAGGATACCATAGACAATGGGTGGGGCATTTCCCCCATAAAGCAGAAATTGCCGTCAGTAATAGCCAAGGTTACACATCTCTGTTCAGATGTCTCTTTAGGCTTGGTCTCACATACCCTGCAACACCCAGTGTTAAATCGTGTTTACAATCAGACAAAACTACAGGCTAACCCCGTGTTTTCCAGTCTGTGTTCTCACGTACCCAGTGTTTCGTTGATTGGATAGTGTTACCATAGTAACGAGACCAAATATTTCACGCACCGATTACAGCAAAATGTAAGAAAATACCTGTCATCAGTGCGATAAATACCAGACCTTGCTTGATTAAAACAAACACGATGTTTAAAACTGCTTAACCCTGCGATTTGAGGTGGATCGAAATTTAAACACCGACCCGCGTTAACCCGCGTTCCCAGGTTACTCGAGCGTGAGGTAATACAGTGTTACCGAGCGCGGGGTATGTGAGAACACAGTATTTGATCCAATGCTTGTAGGAGAGTGTGCAGATGAGGGCTTGTTTAAACACTAACCTCAATGCAGACTTTTCAAACATAGAGGCATCGGAACATAGAGACTTCAGAATGGAGAGCTGTCCCCATTGACCAAACTTTTGATAAAAATGGTTTCAAAATACCGCTTTATCAAGTAATGAGACAGTTTTCTGGAATATTAAAGCTGTGTGAGAAATTCCTCTTGTGTGTGGAGATCAAAGGTTTGAGGTGACAGTTAGATCAAACTTTGTAGACATAATATTTTTAGGGGGATAACCGTGAGGGATCTCATACCCTGGTGGTAGTACTTCCATACTCATTCTGTACTAAGCTGAATTTTGAATTACTCATGTTGATGGACGTGTTGGTAAGGTGATCACTATTGTTTTTAAGGGGTCGAAAGGTCATTTTGGGTCATATGAGGTCAAAAAGTTTTGACCCTACTAGTATTATATCTCAATTAAGTAGGATAATTGTATGGGATCTCATGCATGTCATGTTTGTTTCCATGTTTGCTATGATATATCATACAGCAAGGAATCACTAAGCCTGTTGGCTTTCTAGTTAACCATTGCTATTTTATTGCCTGTCCTTGAAGTTATCCCTTGTGATTTTGACATATGTTTTAGTTGTCTCAAAAAGGGTGAGGAGCATCACTGGCTAAAGGTCTGTGCATAGCACTCACATATCAGTTTGGTAATTTTGGGGTCTAAAGAATAAAATCGACTTTGGCTATCATTTTTCTGGCTAAAACACTCTCTTCTTGTAATGATTGTTTTAGTAGCATGCTGTGCCTTTGCCGATACTTAAATATGGCGATGGCCGATTACTTAAAAAAATTGGCGGCTGTATTTTGGCACTTCAAAAAGCAATAACTGCGATAAAAATTCCTCAAATTTCTACTCTGAAAATCTTGTTCAAACAAATGCATTTGTTGTAAGGCCCAAAGTATGTTCAAGTAAGTAGAATGCTGACCAGGCAGGATTATCTCTCAAATAACTTATACTTTATCAAGGAAAAGCAGGGAATAAGCCCTTCAGCCAGTACACCTCATGGTAACAACTCCAATTTTGAATTAGACTTAAGATTTCTCTCTTAATTTATATTCAGGTACTTGGGAATTCAAAACTCTTATAGCTTTGGGGTCTAAAGAAACATTTGTCATGCAAGAATTATGGTACATTTTTGACAGGTATATCTAATTACCTAATCATACCTGACCTAGTAAAAGGATCAGACCACCTTACTGGTTTGTGGGAGAGCCTCCCATTGGCCCACCACATTTTCCAGTTTATAATGCATGGGTACTTTCAACAATACAAGTTTTCAGGAGTCAAAATGAAATTCATAACTGCCTGGAATTTGAGCTGCAGAGAGTAAACAGGCTCAGTTGTTGTTGGAAATTTTCTTGTAAGTTCTGGCTAATGAGCATTTCTCATCCAACAATGCAAATTAATTTTCAAGTATGATGGTGGCTCCGAACAAGAAAAGAGCCAAGAGAGAAAGACCATATTTCCTAACTAACAAGGGTTAAAGCAAGTACTTTTGAATGAGTGAAGAGAACTGCTGTAGCAATGTAAAAATTAACCTGCCCCTAACTTACACATGACATGTATTCCCCATTACCGAATTTACCCAATCTGCCAATGGCAACTCGAGTAAAAGGATAGGAACACCTATTGGTTCAGCACACCTTTTCAGTGTGGCATCAAATGGGTGACTTTCAACATGAATACAACTTTTCAGAAGTCGAGCTGAAATTCATGACTGTCTGGAAGTAGTGAGCTGCAAGGAGTTAAGAGGATCAGTTGTGATTGGAGTTTTTCTAAATTTTAGCTAATGGGCATTTCCTCTTATGACAAATTTCTTTTATTGAGTCTGTGTTGACAGAAACCATTCTTGTACCCAAGATCAGCTCAAGGAAAACATTCTCGCCTTACTTACTTGCTGCTATAGCTTTAGAATATTTCTCATGTATATGAAGTTTCATTTAATTGTTCAAGTTTCCTCCTTGGTGCTTACAAGCAATTTCCTTTTTTTGCAGTTGTTGTTGACAAAGACAGAAGAGGTCAGGGATTGGGCAGAAAGTTAATGGAACTTGCTGAAAGCCAGGCTCTTAAGTCAGGCTATGATACGATGTACCTCTGCACATATGATAAGCAAGGGTTCTATGAACACCTTGGATATCAGTATTGCAAACCGGTCAATACTCTTGGTGCTCAGGTGGGTATATTGTCTTCACTGATAGTATAGTACATTGTATACTTTTTTGTACTTACAAATGTTGCAGAAAATTCTTTAGCATTGATACTGAGAAGGCTTAAGTCTAGTTTTGGTTCCTATCAACTAACCCTTTGTTTATCAACAGCTGATTGCATTAAGTGAGGCCTGGTCCCTACTTGCCTTTGTGCTTTTATCCTAAGTTTTCTTCTCCCTGACAGAAAATATTAACACCCAAATTTTAAAGTGTGATCTGAATTCCAGCATGACTGGTAGGCTATTGTATTCTTCTTGTAGCCGGAATAAACAGTTTAATTCTACAAAAAAGAATGAGTTGATGTGAGATGATATCCATAAAGGGGCAATCAGAAGTTTACAGGTATATAAACCTTTTGTTTCAATACCTTGTTTTAACATTTTGAACTGATCGTTTACCAGAAAATAGAAAACTGGCTAGAAGACACATTTATACTGTTGAATGAAAATTTGTGAATATACAGTACTTGTATTTGGTAAAAAATATCCACATAGGTGGAAGACTAGACAACTTCCACTTCACTGTAACCATTATGATGTAGGACCATGATCATGGATCCTTTTGTTGTTAGCTTTAAGTCCATTTACAAATGTGGAACAGAATTAAAGTTGTGAAAAAATGTAAAAATGTTGAAGCACAAGATAGGTCAACTTAACACTATCGTTTCCCCATTCTCTCAGATGTTGGAGAGTTGCTCGTGTTCAAGTGGGGATACAAACACACCCCTGCCATGTGGGGATCAGGAAGAAAAATGTGAGGGGTCAAAAGAAGGATGTCCACCAAACAATGACTCTGAGAATCAAACTCCAGAACCTACTTTTTCTGTTCCTCCTCCACCACCCCCTCCTCCTCCACCGCCCCCTCCTCCTCCACCACCAACTACTCCTGTTCCAGTTGTTTACTGGTTGACCAAATCACTGAAGGTCATGTGATGATTTCCTACAAGTGAATTGAGCAATTACTATCAAATTGTGGAATATTTTATGCTCACGTATTGATCCCAAGCAATGAAAATATAACTGTATTTGATATAGATGAAGACCTAAAGACAGTCTGAAATAATGCTTTTAAGTATTCATTAGAAAACTTTGTGTTTATCTGATTTGCAAACACATTTTAAACCTGGAATTGATTATGCATGGTGCTGTGGCTGATGTTGCATAATCTTACAGCAATTCTTATGTACATTTGTCAGAGTATGGATGAAAAATGGAATTTGTTTTATCTCAGCTATGGAGCTGATAAATATGATCCAATTGCTATTTCTTAAATTTACAACCCCACACCCCTGATAGTTATGGCTGAAGGTATTCATCTAACTATAAACTAAGGTACAGTGTATATTACTTGAAAATGATTTGCTGTTTTCTAGGCCTGCAGATGTAATGAATCTAAATTTTCAACTTAAAAATGTCATATTACAGATTCCTTCCGTGTAAACCGTATTATAGATGAAATGCAGTCCCCCCTGACATGAAGCTGAGTGCAGTAGACTGTTCTGTTTCATGATCAATTGGCTCTTTAGAGTCTTGTGACAATATGTTTTCTCTTCAAATGTGAAATTTACCAGGAGTAACTGCTTGGTTTACCTTGAATTTGCAATACCAAAGTCCTAAAATATTATCAGTAAAGGTAATTTGAAAAGAAGAGAATATTCTGAGATTTAGCTGTTTCTTCAAAATAATTTTGGGACAACTGCATTTGCCCTTTATATTAAAGGCCCATTTCTCTCACCCAAAACGGTACCAATTCTCCTAGCCTTCTTACTGGAAGCCCCTCCCACAATTGTCTGAAATTCATCCTCATCCAGACACAATCTCAGTTTATTGCTTCAGGGTGAGTGTAGAAATACTCAATTTATATTATCAAAACACTCTTAGTACCAGCCATGCTGTGTAATATAAGCTTTGGCACTCTGCATTGTTTGAATTAGCTGTCAATCAAAGAGCTGAGCCAATTGAGAATTTCGGTACCCAGATACCAAAATTGTAGTTTGGGGTGAGAGGTTTGGCCCTTTAAGCCTCTAGAATATTATACTGACATGTTGTCCTTAAAACATTTGCTGCTTGAACTGGAAAGATGTGATTGGTTTCACACAAGTGGATTGACTCTGCAACTCACTTTAAAAGCAGTCTTTTTGGCACAGCTGTTTGATTGACATCAAATTCAAAATTTTCAGTTTATTCCAGATTACACAGTATATACTGATAGTGGTCCTATTACTTTTTAGGGCTTAGCTTGTATAGACGAATCCGATTAGGGCTTGTGTTTAGTGACTGTAGGCGGCCATTTGTGGGGTCCATCAGCCTTAAATTGTCTTCCTTTATTGTCTACATGAATACCAAACCCTCATATTCAGTGAAATTGAAGAATTGAAGATACAAATTAGTGTACAACCATCCATGATACAGGTAAGCAAAGAAATTGAAAGAATAAAGGTGATGGACCCCAGTTATGGCCGACTGAAATCAGACCATTACTCACTGTCTGGATTCATGTATACCTGCCATTGTATTGTGTGCCCTGAAGCAATGAACTGGGATTGTGTCAAGATGAGGATGAGTTTTAGACAATTGTGGGAGGGGCTAGAAGTAAGTCCGTTGGGAGAATTGGAACTGCCAAGGTGATGATGAATAAACTGTGAGTAAATTTAAAGTCTGTAACCAGGGGGAACTCTGTAGGGAACAGCTAGTTACAACATCTGGTGGAATTAACTATGATAATTAGGTTGGACCTTCTCTTTTGTCAACCCCCCTGAGAGGGGTGTCTAAGAGGCATCATTTAATGAGAGGATATGACAATTGTTGAACCTCATTTTACAAACTGGTCCTGTCTTTTGACTAGGCTTACAAATTGATACTACCAAATTTGACATTGTGTAATTTTTTTTTTCATTTGTGGGGTGTTGATTTGGCACCATAAGGCCTGGGAGACACATCTACCCTTTGACAAATATTTGGGACCAATTTACAACAACTACTCTCTTTAGAAAAGCTTTAAACTGACTACATATTAAGAAATTTCACTTTTCAATGCACATAGATTTGTTATCTTTCTGCCTCCCTCCCAACTTCTTGATTCATCTTATGTCCTACCTCTCTACTAGTTACAGGTATGTCGCAATCATATATATGTATCTTTGGCAACTTAATCACACTTATGTTCATGTGTTTTCAAGAAACTGTAGGCAAAGCATAGACATAATTTAACTTCATTTTGGCTCTCTTGATCACTTGGGCAGGGCTAATGTGCCAATAATTTTGTATCAATTTTGTGAGATTTCATTTCATTGATTTGTTTTTCACATCATCATCATGTAAATAAACATGAATATATTTTATGTCAATAAAGGTAGTGCATAATGATGTAAAGTGAGTAGAACAAAAAACCCTCACAGGCTTGGCAAAGTGTTCCACTCCCTCACATGAAACAGAAGAGGTAAGAAAACAAAAAACTTAACGGGAAACTTCACTTTACCCCTCCCCCTTCAAACCTGCCCCCCTTCCCACACACACATCACCATCAAATCTATATAATATGATGGGAGTTTCTGTACAAGCCTGCTCTCACACAATTATACAATATTAATAACACTAAAAATGGTATCAAGTTCATTTGTAGGTGTAATAAATTCAGAGTGAAAAAGATTTCATATTTAGAGGAAACATCTGTCATGTTTAAGTAATTTCGAGATAGGTTTGCAGCAGTGTTTCACAAAGGCTGGTGATAGACTTGCAGTCCAAGGTGTTGCTGGTACCTGCAGGATGTCTTGCTACTATTGAGAGGAATTGCTTTTAAATATTTGTAATTTATTGAAATCTCTGCAAAGGACAACCATTGTTCATGGGTATTACTTGGAAAAGTGCTTTGAAACATTTGCAATGAAATCTACGTGTATATAAGAAGCAATATCTAAGCACAGTACTTAAAATAATTATGCCATCCATAATGTTGTCCTTGCCATGATTAGCTTACTAATGAATTATGAAATAGAAAATGTTTTCCATTCTGTATTGCTTTAGTGTTTACCTGCTCCACATTTACTATCACTGTTTTCTCTTAACAACTTCCATCAATAATCCTGTGGCATATTTGAAACTAAATACAAACTATAATGAAATCTACAGATTGGGAAAGACCCAAAAGAAAAGAACATGTGATCAACGTTTAGTTAAGATGTGCTTTATTTGCAGAAAACATGATAAAAATACTGTAGTTTATTTAATTTAATTATTCAAAACTTTGTTCTATAGACCTTGTGCATTGACTACCTTGTGCATTGACTACCATTGACGTCATCCTTTGCGCAGAACAATAGAACATGTGGCCACATGCACAAGCATTCCGGCAATTCACCCTGCACCTGAAGGAGACTATGTATGCATGTATTCGACTGGTTGACAAATCAGCTGTCTGCATTTTTTGTGTTGGTTTGTTTTGCTCCCAAAAGAAGGCAGAACTTTCTGCTCTGTGATATCATATATGCACATGGTCTATATGGACTTTCCTCTTGATTTCATCACACTGTCATGTCATACAAGCTACAGTTACTGTAAGTTCTGGTTCCCCAAAGAGGGGAAAGAGCACCTTAAATATTTACTTTTTGGTACTTCCAATCCAACACAGCAAGATAAAAAAGTATTCTTCTGGTCAAAATTTGACTGGGGCATGTCCCATTGCAACCCCTTCCCCCAAGCAACATGGATTAATTGGTAATCCTTTTCCTTGTAGTATTATTTCCATTAGGTTCTTCCAATTTGCCTGGTGACCCTAAGCAGTATTTAGCAGTAAACAGTGTCTTTTACATTTCCATGAACACTTTTTGTACCTCAGATAAAGGGCATTTTAGGTCAGATACGGCAGACAAATTAACTTATGCAAGGAACATGTTAACTTGACCTCAAAATTTGACCTTTTGAAACTGACCCAAAGGCATGTTTGACAACAACGTGCACATAAAACAACAGAGTTCTGCCATTCAAAAATGTGTGACAAGCAAGTTCCCATCCGGCTGCATTAAGTTTTCCATCTTGACATCCAACAACATGCCGAAGGGTTTTAAATTTGTGACCTCAAAAGAAGGGTTTAAGAACACAGCAGGACTTGGTATGTTAGAGAGGTTCACAAGATATGAGCACATAAAGTTTTCACATTTTCAACAAAAAGGGAACTTGTAGCAAGCACATAGGACATCATATCCCCACATTAATGGGCAGTCTTTTGTTTTTCTTTAAACTTTGGAATTGATTTTCGCCCAAACAATCCCATACTGATAGAAAGTGATTGCGTAAATGGCATGAGAACATGGCACAAACTTTGCATCCCGCACAGGGAGGTCATACTCCTATTAACTTTATGGTCAACACAACAGTCTGATAAAACAAAGGGAACGAAAGCATTCCTTGTCAAAAAGTGAGAAAGTGATATAAGCTCTGCTGCCCTCGGGACTCACTTCTAAACACAAACCTACCGACTTCATTTACTGATATCTTGAGAAATGCATGTACCATTTCAATGGAACTTTCCCCATACTGGGTAGATTTGGTTACTCTTTCACTGCTGAAAGTCAAATATTTGCCTAAACTCCCCCTTCAGAGGACCTCAATATACCTTTGATGAACATCAAAAGCATGACAGAATTCAAAACCAAATGCAGAGTAAAGGGTCCATCAAAATGGTTCAACCTTGATATTCAGAGATTTTCAGCCAGGCTGTTAGACCGGAGATAGCTAAATAAATCTTGAATTACTGCAGGGGGACAGATCTTATGGAAGGGTGCCCCACTTTTTGCCTCCATAAAGTGTCCCAAATTTTTTGTTCCACTTTTCAATTTTGATCCATATTCCTAAATGATAATGGTGCAATATTTGCCCCTAATTGATTGTGTTAATGAGGTAATAGGTACAGCTTGTGGAGATAGATTCTTAAAAACTCAATCAAAGAAGTTTCTTTGAAATATACCTCTCTTCAGGAAGTGCTTGTTAATTTTGTTTTGTGCAAAATTTTAGTATATACTTCATGTAACCCATTTTCAAACTGAAGTGAATAGACACCTACTCATCCTATTCACTCCAGGCTTTTCAGTCTATTCATCTACCTTTAGTTGTGTATTCACCAGTTTGAGGTAGCCTTACATGAAGTATCTACCAAAATTTCTGTTAAGCTGGCTGGCTAAATTACTGTTTACAGCATTAGACCTCAAAGGACCTCAAAATAAGCTATGATCTTTACTGGATACTAGTGGTCTTTCACTCAACCGAGGGCAATCAGAGTGATGTATTTTCTCTTTTGAGATTTCTTCATGTAACAGGCTAAGCATCAAATACACCTGGGGCCTGTTCCACAAAGACGCATGATCTTAAGTATGATTTACTGTTGGCTTAAGTATGGTGAATCAAACTTAAGATTGTGCGTAACTCTTTGTGGAACGGACCCCAGGTCTTTTCTTACTGTATAAACAAATCTGAGCAGACCAGTAAGGTGAGCCATTAGTGTAGTCCACCAGCCTTTATACATCATTGTAATTTGTTGTCTACATTATTCCAAACCCTTGTATTCAGATTTAGTTCAGAGGGATATGCAGTGTACAACCAACTATGAAACAAGTGAAAGATTTTGAAAGAACAAGCTGATGGACTCCAGTTATGGCCATCATTTACCTGTTTGAACTCATCAATAAAGGATCTCATGAATGTGAGTTTTTTCATTGAAACCAAAAAAGAAAACAGAAGATAAAACATCACCTTCATACCACTCTTTATTTTCCTTTTAAAATTTGCAGCTTCATTTGTTGCATTAAGGTAAAGATACCATGATTTACTGCCATTGCACCATCTTTCCACATAAAATATCATTTCACGCATCTCACTGACATTATACACTGTCAACATTCCTACAGTAAAATGAACCGTTCATACATCTCTCTCTATAGTCTAATTGGCAGATTGATTCTTTACATTTTTACGTAAATATACAAATTGAAACTTTGAACCATTAAACCTCATATATACAGTATCTGTGACTTCTAGAGGTTGGCTGTTTCTGAATACATATACATATAAGTATTATGGTGCTGCTATAATCTTTTACACAACTTTGCTTGCAACTTTGAAAAATTTAATATTGTGTCATTTCAAAGTCCAATAGTTAAAGGCAGTAAATGGTGCACTCAATTATAACAAAACATCTACTTCAATGGAATTTTATACAGGTTTTTGAACTAATAAGGAACTCAGTATTATTTTGCCAGCAATAATACATTTCAAAGTGACATATTTGCAGACATATATACCTGGTCTCACACTTTTTAGCATGAGAGACCTGTCTCAAACTTTGGAAATAACTTGCTCTCAAGAACTAGCCCAATCACATGACTGCTATATTTGGACAGAAACGTTAAGAGGATTCAATTTATCCTCAAATTCCCGAAGTGATTTCCCAAGTTAGGTCTCAGCATGCATTGAAGGCTTGCACCATGGAAGTACTACCTCGAAGGTAGTACTTCCGTGCTTGCACTGTGCTAAATATTCATAATGGCAGTATACTGGTACGATAATAACTATAGGCCTACATTTTTACACATAACGTGGGCTGCATATACCTATTCACATGCATAAATGGTTGCATAAATCAATCTCTCATCACAGCATATAAATCTCTCCTGATTAGCCACTCATCATGCGTGACTTTCCATTATATCACACCCAGTCACTCACCATGGCATTCTATATTTGCATCTGCATAATAATACTCCCGATTTACGTGGGGGGTGCACAGATCTCAATTATGAACGTGACTACCGGTATGTGGCAGGAGGCTATATGCATTACATGGTTCTTTCCCTTCCACTTAATAAACCTAAATGTTACTGTTAAAGGCCAGCACTGACCATCAAGCTGGTGGAAAATATATTCATACATAGCTGAACTATATTTGATATGTTCAGGACCCTCAAGAAGCACAATGCTTTGCTTCAAGCATTAAAGCAAACACTGATTTATGTTTTTGAAAAGATCTACACATGAACAAACAGTCACAGCAAGTTCTACCTGAAATTTGACACAAGCAAAACAGAGACTAACAAACCATTAAATAGAGCAGTTAATAAATCAAATACATCCTATTGGCGCCTCTCATTATAAAGTGAGCAATAAATAATGTCAGGTGTCAATGAAATGTAGGTATCAGAGAAAAGGGGACTAGATTATAAACCTTGCATCATTACACTTTAATGTCACTAGCTGTCAATCAACCAGGTACACACAGAAGGACGGCCTTATTTAATTGGACTGATAAAAGACAAATGCAGAGAGTGGTTACGCAAACAGGTTCTGCATTTCTTTAAAGCAGGCGAGTTGTACCTAATATTTCCGCACATTATGGAGAAACTTTTCTTGCTTTGCCTTTGTGATAAACAATTCTAAAAGATGAAACGTACCATACTCCTAAAGTCAAGAAATATGGAAATCAAAAAACATTGGTTGAGACAGTACATGAGTCATGTATAATTAAAGAACACATAACTTCTCTTCAAGAATTTATCCATAATCTGTTTATATTTAAATATTTACAGAAGTGTTAATCTAAACACTTATCACAAACTTTGTATTATTCCCTCTACTTATTGGTTCAAACCTTTTTTAAGACACCTTAAAAATATGTTGGTTTCTGACATCTGAGTCAGATGTTCATACAAGATGGTGCTTTCAAAAATACATGCAATGTATCATACATCACGTATACCCAGTTTAAGCCATTCCTAAGAATTTGTCAATGAGCTTTCTGTACAGCTGTATCAAGATCAATAAAATTAGAAGGGTTTGCTGTTGTAATGCAGTGACATGCTATGTTCTTGCCGATACTCAAATCCATAGACAGGCAGACTTTGCACACTTCAAAAACAATAAACTAGAATAAGATTTCCTCAAATTCCTACTCTGTACATCTTGTTCAAACAAATGAACCTGCTGCAAGACCCTTAGTATGGTCACACGAGTAGATTGCTGACCAGGTGGGACTATCTGACAAATAGTTTACACTTTATTATTAAGGAGAAGCCGGAGATACCCCCTTAGGCCTGTACACCTCATGAGATACAGATGATAAACTACATCACTGAACGACAGTCTTTACAAAGGTATGGTTTGAAACCAGGGAAAAGGCCTTTCTGTCATGCAGTTTTGGCTGAAATACTTTATAGAATTCTCGCAGCATGCACACATGAAATTAATACACAATTTATGATCATCTGCAGTTACAAATTCCCAATGAAATTGAGCATTTTCAAGGTTTTCAAAAGACTGCATCAAAAACATTGTGCCACTAGAAAATCACCAAGATGAACACAAAAACAACCTAACTGAATGCCAGTATGCTGGTTAAAAAGTCTTGTGGCCAAGGGACAAGAAATATGACTAGCAAATTTCTAGAATAAACAGCAAATATTAAGTACAACTTATTGCTGATTTTTCTCACAACAAAACTTCCCTTAAAGTTTAATGGAAAGTATATGGAAAGCCAAAAGCTGATGCTTATAGATACAGAATTATATAGTTATTCCGCTTCTCAACAAAACTAGACCCTATGTACTTGCCACATCAGATAAGAGCATTTAATTTAGTCAAATTTCTCCATTAACAAGAAAACCAGAAAAAACACTTATGCATTGGACGGAAAATGAGAATAGCTGGTCAATTTTGATAAAGGCTGATGATGTTATTACACAATCCTTACAGGGAATTAAGCCTGTGTAACCATGTTCCTAATCTACGGGTTATTGGCACCAGGTGGGATGTGTTAGACACTGACATAGGTAGGCAACTTTCCATGCTTTGAAGCAAGTTTATGAAAAGTTTTTGCATGTGGTGCAAACTTTTAAGACATATTATATACAGTGTGAAATAAGATTTTGGAGCAAGTGTGACATGAAACCAAAAATGAAATGTGCAACAACCCACATCAACCTAGGTTTAACAAACTGGTATCAGCAGAGTTCAAATACACAGGACCTGCATATTATTGTTTGTGATATGATTGCAACTCAACGGATGATAACATACACTCAAGGAAAATGTCATGACTAACTATTGCCCCTACTAATCATTCAATTTGTGGTAATAGAGATGTTTCCAGCTGTTTGCAAAAGTCAAAGCTTTGCAATTGCTACAGATTTATGTTGCATTTCCCTGAAACACACCACAAAATCAGTAATATCATACACCATAATCCACTGATTCTAGGATGTAACAATGACACATGTGAGGGGAAAAAATTCACAGTCAGCTACAACATGGACAGAAAATCCCCTGAACTTGCCAGGGGCTGACTGAAGGAAAGAAGGGTTTTCGTGAGTAAACATGAGGTTATTTGGGAAGAAGTAGATTGACAATCCTCACGGAAGCATAGCCAAGGAAACGAGGCAAAGGAGGGATTCCCTCAAGCATATTTCCAACATTTTTAATGCTCATTTTAGAAACATTGCTAGTGCATGTTTCCCCTAGTAATATGCAATAAAGTAGGCCTGGGAAGGGTCATTTCCAGCAACCTAGAAGACATTTTGGGCTAAAATATTTGTGCCCTCTGTGCCATCCCATGGTATCGCGGATCACTGAGAGTCTGTCAAATAGTTTCACACTCTCCTGGACAAACTCCTTGGTTTGCCTCTGAATTTTCTAAAGTTGTGTCTCATTGTAACATGAGACACAACTAACCCCTAACCCAGCTGGACCCACACTATCCCGCAAAGCAGACTGTATTTTTTCAGTTTCTCAGCTTCCAAAACCATTGTCCCCCAAAGCAAATCAGACTGTGTCCAGTTTTAGATGCAAACTTAATCACCATAATATGACTTATTTATGTTCTCTTTCATGAATCATGCTATTGTTTTGGGATGAGTGTTTGTACTCCTGTAGTCATAAACTTGAAGTTCAGACCAAAACCTGAGAAGTCTGATCATTACTGTGTTACATATTAACCACCTGTGCAGCAGAAGGTACTACCAGAGCGTGGGTATTACAATGACATACCATAACCAGCTCTGAGGGTGGCATTGACTACTGCATGATTTCAATCAGAAATATCTGACCAGATAATATCTTCATGTGAATGTTCATTAACATTCAACCAGTCTTCAGGCCACATATTTCTATAAATATCCAAAATAATTTGCTTGGTGTTCCATCTGGAAAGTGTCAGAGATATAACATACCAAGGAATATGCTGTACAGCCTGCTACACAGGTAAGACCCACACTTGCCCAGATTATGAGGAAATCCAAACACAAACAGCTATGTGAAAACTATTACCTGCTCTAAGGCTCTATAGTCCAACACAGAGTTAAACAACTGATACTGCCACCCACTGTATAGTATTAAACAACTAGTTACAGGTCTATTGATATGACATAAGACAAGAGTACCAGCAATATGGAATGGAATTCAGGCCAAAAGACTTGTTGCAAAATACCTCACCAGGAAGTTTCCAGGCATGTTTCTTCTCATTTAAAACAGAAAGCATGTATATCGTTCTGTAAGATTGAAATGAGGAACTATACACATTAGTCAACATTACAAGAAGTTCACTTAATGCCATCTGCCCTGTAAGTGGATTCTAGCCAGATGAGAAATTCCTTAAGTATTTTCAAATGACTGTACCAAAATTCAAAAATAAAGTGATGCAATTTTATCCTAAAAAAGGAAAAGACATGGCAAAGTAGCTGTGAACAGGTTATTCAAGAACCTATTATTGCATTATGACTCTATCTTTGTCAACTTTTTATTGTGCCTAAGTTCCAGTAATGTATGCATCATTTTACACAGAAGTGGCTTGACTGTAGCACAAGAACTCTTAACTAGCATGACAATATTGTAACAATGCTAAGTCATAAAAAGAATGTTTTTAACTTCTGCAGTTGACCTATTTTAAAATATATTTTGTAAGAGAATGATATTGTATTTTTCTTTTTACTTTTCTTTTCACTTCACTGCTTATGTAATACAATACACACTGTCTGTAACAATCCATATGTCTCTTTGGGGACTGACCAGTGTACATCAGTATGACTTCCTTTCCAATGCATTTGTTTTGCAAATCTTGTTAGATGTAATAGATCTCTGTTCATACTTTAAAAGCTACAACAGCAGTTCTGTGAAGGCATTTACAGAAAAGCCACCCATCCAACTCTCTATTCAACCCAGCTTTTCACGGAGGACTTTCAGATGAACCATGAACAGATACTTGCTAGTCAAGAAGGCTTCCACCCCCAAGTGTGCCACCAATCTGCTGTACCTCACTAGCAGACTGTGATTTGATGGGAAACATCAAAACTTTGGCAAGCATGAAGGAAAGATCTGGAAGGCTGTCAAGAGTTTTGTTGGCTTCATCACTCAAATTCGACTCTCTCTTCAATGGTTGCTGCACCATGGACATTGACGAGGTCTTCAGGATTTCATCCAGCGGTTTGAAGGTGGGTTTCGACGGGGCCAGGGCTGGTGATGGGTCTGAGGGCGCCTCGAGGTTGAGGATGTCTGGGTCAATGCTCGGAGCTGGAGAAAAAGGAAAATAAATTGATCAGGATACTTCCAAAACATGTTTGAATAAAACAATTATAAAATAAAATGGAAAAAACACTCCCTTTCTTTTCAGTTTCACAAATTTTTCACGGAGATGAAAAAACAAGTACAAGAATTTCTCTCTTCTCTGAACCTCTCCTAAGAAAAATTTAATTTTACATACTTTTCCAAGAAAAGCAGTTTACTGATCACAACAGTCACAAACAAGAAAGAACAGAGCTGAATTACATCAACTATGGCAAGATGATCAAATGTAACCAAAATAAAATTATTTAAGAAAAATTAATTAATGTATGAAGATTTCAAACTAAAATGAAGTTAAAAGAAAATCAGACCAGACTGTAAAATGCTTGAAGTATAGATTTGGTTGCAGAATTTGAATGTGCTAGGTATTGAAGTTCAAAAACGAAAATATGAAGATCTTGCACACTCTCTATATTAGTTTTTTCAAAAAGATTAGCATAAGTTACGAAAAATGGGTCACTGTAGGTTATGTACATTCAAATGCAGAATACAGCTTATAACAGAGAAATGAAAACCCAGCACCAATACTACTACAGATAAATACATATATAAATGTTGAGATAAAAAAGACTCCATGAAAACCTTAAAGGCGCAATTCTATCACCCTAAAACAGTACCAATTCTTCGAACCTTCCCCTCCCTTAATTATCTAAAATTCATCCTTCTCCAGCTATAATCTCGGTTTATTACTTCAGGGCGAGTATAAAAAAGCTCAATGTATACAATCAAAACACTTTCAGTGAATTTCATGCTGTGAAATGTAAGCTTTGGTACTCTGCATAGTTTGAATTAGCTTTGTCAATCAAAGGGGTGAGAAAAATTGAAGATTTTGGTAAACCCCTATATTTTGTAGTTTGGGGTGAAAGGATTGGTCCTTTTAAAGAACAACTCAATCACCTCAAATTGACTCTGAAACATGCTGATGTGCCAACCCCATCTCCTTTTGTTTCCCTCCTTTATTTTCCACAATTGTACACAATACAAGTATCACATATCAAAGCCAAATGAAGCAAATTGCAGATAAACTTTACCACGATGTTGACAAACTATTTCCCATGGTAGTGACAGTATCCATATCATATTTAGCACACCCTTGTGCATTCAATTCCATCTGAAGTGACTGAGTTGCTCATTAAAACCTCCAATAAGTGTATTAACTCAGATCATTTAAATTTCCAAATCAAGCTTCCCTTTATCTTGTTGTGTCTCCCCTGATGCAATTGTGTAAACATTACACCCACCCTCAGAGGCTCTTTCATTAACTGATTCATCCATGGAGGCAATTTCCATTTAAAATAATACTTAGGTGCTATTAATATTCTCTAATTCCTCACGAAAACACATTTAATACTTTTTGAATTTTAAGAGTGAAACTACTCCATACACAAAAACACAAACAACAAGTTTTTAACCCATTCTGAGTAAAATAGTTGATACTGAACGAATGGTTTGTTTAAATAGCTGTAGAGGAAAAATCAACCTAAGGAAAAACAAAATTTCTGGAAAGGAAAATGAGGATCAAGGAAAAACAAGTCAAAATTTTAATTGCACACGAATAAAAAAGCTGTTAGCATGCAAAAATAAGATGCACATACCTAAAGAAACGAGACAACCTTCCTTAAAATGCAAACATGAAAATAAAACAGGCATGGGACTACATCATGTGGGCAAATTTTTAACATAAGTGAAATCTGCATGCACAAAAACCAATGTACAATGGAGAATAAATGATACAGAAAAGCAAAACCTAGAAAATCTTAGCTGACACACTCATTTTCAACAATGCACAACTGAAAGATTGGGTAAAGCAGATCGTTGTGGGCAAGAGGCCTTTGCTTTGTACCTCTGCTATATTCATATTGTGTCTAGGTAAGAGCCTAGGTCCACTTTGAAAAATATGAGAACGGGTGAAGGCTATCCTTCGTTTGTTTTTTCCCAACCACAACTCCACATGTATACTGGTATGCTGGACTTCACCGAAGAGGTTGTGCCTTAGCATAAAAAATGCTTTATGCAGTATAAAATCATCCATTTTACCAGCAAATTACCCAAAACTCCCTGGTTTGGGGATCTACATACGAGCCTCGATACTTGCCTCATATTTACATTGTGTAACCCTACAGTACTTATAATGGAACCACAGGATAAGGAGGTGCTATGTAGATATCGTGCTCCAAAAGGTATTGGACAGGGTGGGTTATTGGTGGTATTAATCCGCTTCTCTGGGGTTACCATTCCTTATTGCCCTAGTGCTATATCACTAGCACTGTTGCACTGTTGTTGTTTCCTACAGCTTCAAGCATAATGACTGGCATAAACATTGTACTCTAATAAGTAAATGCTGTTAACAATGCATTCAAAATTGCGCTGTGGAAACTAGATCTAAGCATACAATATGCTATATACTGGCAAATACAGTAGCTAAGTTCATGGAAGGAAAGCTGGAAGACCAAACTGTAGGACAAGTGTGGTACGTACAGGTAGGGGTACATTTGCCAAAACATATTCTCCAGAAAATAAAAAGAAAATGGCGTGAGAAACTAAGGTACTGCAGGAGTAACAGGGAAAATATTCAAAATATTGAGACTATATTGAGACTATTTTCACAAGGACCTGGGAAGGTAGCAGAGAGACAGTAAAATAGACTTTTGAAGAAAACACATTTTAAAGGGAAATGGTTTGAAAAAGTAAGGTACTACTTAACATCAGGGATATCAGGAGATTAATAAGACAATAAACCCTAGAAGGAGAGAGTGGAGGATGAGGGGTGGAAAAAAATAAAAGAAGCATGGATTACCACCATGGGAAGGAAGAAAAAAAAGTAGTCTTCTAGAATTTTCTTTAAAAGCAAAACTATGGAAATGACTGTAAAACATTTGGTATACAAGCAGTTAGCCACATCAAGGCATTACCACTCTAATACTGGTGACGAGACCTGAGTGTTTTCCTTTCTTTCTTTGATTATATAATTTGTTGTAATAATCACATGTGATTTTCTGCTATTTGAACAATTTTCTGTTATAGGTGATGTTTGCAAATCAATTGTATAAATTGGCTCTAACACCTCCAAAGCAGGTACAAAGATTAAATTAAATAACCAAAAGAAAAAGAAACAAAACGAATGCTAGAACCATGGAAATTGATCTGCACCGATACCAGATAGATATCAATGAGCAGTAAAGATTACAAAGATAATTACCTGTATTCACAAATCAGTAGCAAACCTGGAATAATTACTTCGGGGACAATTTCATGTCTCATCTAAATACTGTATCATATCATCTAAACACTATCCTATTTCTAATAGGATAACACACAGTTTGGCAAACACGGCAATGATTTTGGATGATGACTAGAAATGGCAACCATCAAGAAAAAAAATTATCTTCCATTAAGGAAGTTAATTTACAACCAAGTTATAAAGTAAACGTATGGCAAAAAAAATGCTGCAACTACTACTATCACGATCCTTTTAAAACTATGCACTGCAAAATAACAAAATCATAAAATACAGAATCTTCACTAACTACTTCATGTTACAAGGCACTAATTATCCCAATTAATTTTCATCTAACTTTACCTCAGACTACACTGAATTTTTAAATGAAAAAGGAAGAAAAGGTTGAAATTGTCACGTTAAATGTGGCTAATTGACAACCTGATCAGTCCCATCAACCCTCCGCGTCTAAACCTGTCCTCATTTTTATTTGAAAAACATAGCAATAAATCTCCAAACTTAGACAAAAAGAGCTGATATTAATAGCACTAATGGGCTAGCTTAAAGCAGGCTCGTTAACTTTTTGAAGGCTTTTTTGCAACACTTGCAAATGGGAATTGAAGTTCACATTTCATGCACAGATCAAGAGAAGAAACAGTATGGATATTACAGCTACGGGGGGGGGGGGGGGGGGGGGGGGAGAGAGTACCGATTATGCATGGAAAACTAATAAAACCACATGTAAAATATTATCTTTCCACATGAAAAGCTCATTCAACCTAAATCACTATGGCAAATCAACCACTAAATTTGATAGCTTTAATTTTTAACTTTTGTATGTTATAGAACTATGTGTTAAATAAAATCAACCATACCAATGAAGTCTTAATAACACCAAAAAACATAAAATGTTATAGATCCTTTTTTGAGGCCTTCAAACACTAACATGGATAAACTGTTCAGTGGAGTTAAGTAAAATGTGGCAATTCTTTCCCTGTAAAAGTATATGTGACCAATTAAACAGATCAGACTGACAATGCACTGATTAGACAAGTTCTTTAATTGATTTGAGTTACTGGATGGTTACTACTCCAAGGTCTCCTGCATGGTTAAGTGGTTAAACCACAGACCTGCAGCCGAAAGACCTAGAGTTTGACTCCTGGCCGGGTTATCCAAAGACTTTCAAAATGAACCTGCTGCTATTGTACTTCATGCTCAGCATTAGCAATAAAGCAAGAAAAACAAGCGAGTCACAACTGAAGAAAAGCTGTGGCCTGCCCACATCAAACCAATGAGCTCGAAACTGAGCCGTAAAATCGTATCCACTTTAGCTATTACACTAGCTACTTCACTCAACCACAAACCACTTCAATATGATTCACAGCAATGGTTTAATACAGCATACAAACCTTTCTCCCTGGTACTTGAAAATACAGGTAGAGTTTTTACAAATATTGTAAAGACGTTTACTGGATCAATGAGAAATCTATCCTACAATTCTTGTAATGTATACAGTAAGTTAAGGGGATCACCACCAATAGAGCACTGCCTGACGTTTATTTCACTTCTATAACCAACGACTTCCTGATATTGATGTTTCCTTCTGTCAAATGCTGCTACACAGCACTGAAGATGATGTACAGTAAAAATTTATTGATGCTGGCTCAAAACTAACAAACTGTATGATAGGCTTTATGACTGACAGGCAAATTGACACATTCTCTCAGTGTACACACATGAGAAGTCAAATTTCTGATAAAATATCAGTATTCTGCAATATTTTCATACTGTAGCATGAGGTTATGGAACCATCCAACCTGTCACTAAAGAAAAAAGTATATTTTAGTTAAAACAAAAAACAAAAACTGACCATATTACATGGTTATTTCTGATTTGCACTTAACCATGAATAAACATGAGCTCAGTATGCAAATCTTGTGCTGTCAAGAGAGGGAAATATTGTACCCTGTATGGCTAACATTATCCTTTGTTTTGCCATCTCCATTTCAGGAACATTTGTAACATAAGTGTGTAATGAGGGTTTTATTAGTTAACATTGGATCCTTGGAAATGATACAGACCAAAGCATAAACTATCTGATGAGTAATTAGGAGATAATTAAGATAGGGTTAGCAAATTCAATGTCCACACTGTGCAGCTCTCCATATCATTATTTTTGTACAATTCCAACTGGCTTTTATCAAGGAAAACTTCATCTTTCATTGCAAAGTAAACACATGGCATTTTGCTGAAATGTCAAATGTCACCTTTAAAAGATGGATGCAGCATAAAAGATAGAATACAGCAACTACTCTAACTATGTGTGAACTAGCAAGAGTGTGGAATCATACAGATAAGATGCTCTTGAATCGAGTAACGAATTACTATAACTAGATCAATATACTATGAAGTTGTTATAGCAGTGATATTAATCAACCTATACTACCATTATGGCTGACAACACCCCAGAAAGAATAACCTACAGAAATAAAGAAAATACAAGTACTGTACATTACTGAGGAGTATTTTCCTTGTTTTGTAACATGCAACTTTCTAAGAAGATTTTGAAGATGGAACAGAATCATTCTTTGTGCCTCACACAGGGTTCCCAAACTTTTGAGATACTGAAATTCAAGACAATTTCCAGATTTTTAGAAGACTAGCACTAGATTAAAGTACTGAAAAAATGAAAATTAGACCAAAAAGTGGGATTATTTCTACATCTTACCTAGCACAAATGCATATTGTACATGATCAAAACTACCAAGAGTTTTAGGTTTTAAATCAGAGCACAACAGCAAGTTTTCCAAATGAAACAACAAAACTTCAAGGATTTTTAAAATCATAATAACTTTGAAGACTTTTTCCAAGCTTCTTCACTTTCCTACTGCATGGGAATCCTGCTAACCTAACATTTAATTCCATTCTGGAATTGGTGCTGTACCAAACCATTTAAAATGTAAACTCACGGCTATTATCATGTAGTAATTACTGTACAACAAGACGTGATAATTTTTCATGACTGTCAGAGCAGGAACTATATTACTATTACATCCAGGTCAACCTTTTCAATTTTTTTTTTTCATTTTAATATACTACATTTGTTCCAATGAGAATATCATTGATTTCAGCATAATTCATATCAGATGAGATACTGTACCTGTACATGGGATAACGATTCCATGCATTTCAGAGATGCACTAAAACAGGGGACAGGAAGGGGAAGGGGGTACAGGTGGTACAGGGGGTAAGGAAAGTCAGGAAAGAAAGAGGTAGAGAGAATGTAGACTAGCCACCACCCTTACAAATCATACCCTTCAGAAGGGGTCCAACTTTTCACTAAGGTAACTTTAAATGAAAAATATAGTTGAAATGTCTGTCTTCATGTACTACTTGCACATGCAGTAGGCAATTTGAAACTTGCATCCAACATATGTCAAGCTAACTGACTAATAAAAATTGAAACCTGATTTAAGCAAGCAAGAGGTCTTAAGCATTTTCATGCACCATGTTTACAAAGTTGCATTAAAATTTAAAGAAATCAACTTTTTTACTTTTTGTAGTCTTTAAAGACAAAGGAAATAAGATGATAACTGGTTAACAATCATGAAGCATAAAAAACAAAAAACATGAAATATCCCAACAAAGAAAAGTAACATTCACTGAAAGTCATGCAAAATTAAATAAAAATAAAAAAACAAACAAAATGCACCTACAATCTGCCACATAATTCACTTCACATCACAGCAGAGTGACGTTTACCTGTTTTCGATTTATTTTTGGAGCTGGGGGTGGCAGTTTTTGTCTCTGTTGCAAAGAAGTCCAAGTTAAGCTTGTTGGCTGTGAATGATGATGGTGATGAGGATAGTTATAACAGTAACTCAAACAATAAATGCCGTAAATAATTCTTTGCCATCTGTGGACAGTTAAGTCTCACAAAAAAGGATGTTATTTTCTCTTTGTTATACCAAGGTACTGGTAGTATTTACACATGATATCAAAATTTGGTTTTCCATGCTCATTGCATGACAAAAATCAACAGTTGTCACATCAGTCACCAGCTTCTTATCAGATGGCTATACACTCTAATCTACAGTTTTGAGCAGAAATCAAGAAAAATTACAGAGCCAAGCATGTAGTCCTACAACTTAAACACAAACACAAATTCAGACAGTTCATTTGTGTAGAGGTGAGATGTGGGAGCATGGCAGGAAAAAGCCAGCATGTAGGGAAGCTCCTTGTATGGAAATGACAGTATTGGGTGAGAATTTTGGTTTGCTGTGTCCATCACATTGTGAACAAATTGTGGGAAATTTGACTTTCTTGCAAGAAAATAACCATGTTTTTCAGCCTTGCACAAGTTTACTTTGTGTACAACTCATGGAAACAGCTGGTTTCCTTGTCATCTCTCAAGAGTAACATTGTGTGATGTCTGGTGCATAAGGTCTATGAATGCATTAGACTCACATACAAACATCACTCACAGATACACAACCATACTGTGCAAACCACACAGCACATTTATAATATTCAACAAATGCAGGGCAGTTCCTCTGCATGGCTCTATGTACTTCAGATCCAATCGGGTCTGCAAAACACATACTGCTGTCAACTCAGTGAGTAGATATCTTTCCCTGCTTTCTTTGCAATCTGTCAAATCACTCCCCAGATGGTTAAATAATGCCACCACAACAAGTTTTTCTTAAGGGCATGGAGAGGCCTTTGGATGATACTGTAATGTTTTGATCAAAACAAAACAACTTCAATGAAACAGGCAAACATTACAAGGTATTCTGTTTGCCAAACAACTATGTTCATTTTACACAACCATAAGAACTAACGCAACACTGGCAGTTTCGTAATTGAAGGTGAGGTTGCTCTGATGTTTCTTTTTTTTTTGCTGTATATTACTTCTCTTGTCCAGTGCCTATCACTCACCCCCACAAATGACAACCTGATCTTAAAAGGGAATGATATTGGAATCTGAACAGTACTGCAGTGGTGTAGCCTGTTTAGTAGCCTGACAGCTGACATGTAAGGCTTTACAAAAAAAAATATCAAACCAAAACTGAAAAGAATCTGAGGAAAAGTATTTAAAAAAAAAAAAATCCCCAAGAATATTTTGTATACCTGAACAAGACAAAATTTGGTGCTCTACTGCTTATTGAGGACATATTACATTAAGAAAGAAATGTTTTGTGACACTTTGTATCCCCCAAACTCCCAGGTTTGGGGATCTACAGTACCTTCAAGCCTTGATTCTTACCTCCTATTTACATGGTGTAATCCTTATAAACTGCAGTAAATCTTTAGCAAGTTATTATAATATTATTATTAGCAGGATGAAATGGACATAGGGTGCGCTAAAGGGCACACCCTCATTCTCCTATCCTTTTTTATTCCAATTATCACACAAACAATAATCCAAATGAGTCAGAGAAAACCATGTGTCGAAACCTTTGTGTCAAGTAAAGAATGAAGAGATGCTCTTCAGGCTCTCCTCATGTCCATCCCATCAAGCTGATAACTTGCCAAAGAATTAATGCCAGCAAGAAGGGTTACATAATGTAAATAGGGGGTCAGGAGGGGCAATGTATATCATGTGAATTAACAGACCCTCCACCAGACAAAGTGTACCAATATTGCTGGTATATTAGTGAAAATGTTACATACAAAGTTACTATGAAGACTGTGTAAAACTTTTTTAGAAGCAAGAAGATTACAGATGGGAACGCTAATTTCTTGACACCAACATTTAAATCCTTCACCACAACAGAGATCACTTGAAACATTTCAAATACACCGTTTAAAGAGTATAATTTCCAGTTTTTATTTCTTACAACAACTCGAATAAATTGTTTTAATAGCAAAGTACTTAATTGCTTTTTGTGAGAAAATAGCAAATAAGTTAGTTATTAATTATTTATAATGAAGCACTTTGAAATAATGGTAAGTCTTTAGAGGTGTATATATAGCCCTGGAAGATGGGAAAAGGAAAGGGGCCTACC
Source organism: Holothuria scabra (assembly GCA_037179385.1). NCBI lineage: Eukaryota > Metazoa > Echinodermata > Holothuroidea > Aspidochirotida > Holothuriidae > Holothuria > Holothuria scabra. The sequence goes on along the minus strand of CM074180.1, from coordinate 28,316,970 downwards.
ATCTAACGGATTGATGAGTCCACTCCCGCTCCAATCAAATTCTACTTTAGGCACTGACTCCTGGAAATGAAACAAAAGGGAAAACAAATTTTGGGTAAAATTTTAAGGAAGTATTTGAAGAAGTACTGCAGGAGGATCTCTGGAGTGAGCTAAAGTAAGGATGCTCCTTATATATTGGAAAATTAACAGTAGGTGTAAGAGATGGGAAAGATGAAAATAGCCTCTCTCTTTACATATTAAAACCTAGTTTACAGCGCTTCCACCTACATAGTAACATCACAGTAACTTATGAGAAAATCCTACGGCACTATGTTAGTCAAACCAACGAAGGAGAAATCAAGTTTTGGATAACTGCTGTTGATTATTCTGTTACATTACATGAAATATAGAAAGCACTGCTTTTATTTATTTTATTTTTTGCACTTCAGACAGGACAGAGCGAATATGAAACAAAATCCAACACCTTGTTTTCATTCCTCCAATTCCAAATCTGCTCCAAGTTTTTAATCGAATGAAGGCAATCAGTTATTTGCACTAGCAAACTCAGTGAACGTGAGGCCGGAAATTATTCTGCTCCCATAGAGAAAAATTAGTTTACAGTTCTCTGCTAATTCCTTTGAACTGATAATCGTTACCAAGGTGATAGATCTCTTAACGAGATTTTGTCATTCTCTTTGTAACATGCTAAATGTCCTCTTTGAATGCACTGTGAGAGTAACTGGGTAAAAGTGTCTGAGATTCTACTTTAAGAATTTAATATGGAGATACAATCTGCTTTGTTTTGAAAGGTAAAGGTTATTAAATGCGTCATATATTTAGCATTCTATTGCATTGTCTTGCAAAGTGAATGGTAGAGTGAGTACTGTGGAACTGAATTAGCAAAAATCATTAACCCAAAATGCCCTATTGGGTGGCACAAGGAATCAAATGGAACAGGCTGGTATGAATGTGCAGAGTTGGATTCTGACTACAATGTACCATTCAGGAATATAGTACTGTACCATAACTTTGTCCAACTGATCCTCCCTGAGATTTTACAGCCAACCTTCCCAAATGTGATTGATTATTAAACCAACTGAAAAAGATTTGCAAAACTGTTTGCAGGGGAAACAAGGATACAATAGCTCTGTCCATCAAATTTTATTTAACAACTACAGTAGGGAAGGCCCGATACATTCAGAAGGGACTCCATTGATGGCTTGCCCCTGGCTCCTGAAGTTTTACAGTTAAGTCTAGCTGATCTGATTTACAATATGAGGTACATAACTATCTGGATACTATCATCTGGCACTACACTTGGCTTAGTTTGAAACCTGTACACACTATTCATAATTCTTACTGATATTTATGATAATAATTTCTCTTTAACATCACGAATAAGCAAAAGTAACAAATGTAGAGTGTCAGGAATATATAGCATGATGGAAAGTACAACTATCATCACCATTACACATCTTCTAAATGCTTTGAAAAGTCCCCAAGAGAGACAGAACACTGCCATTCATTTACAATCATAGGGGAACCTTTTTTTCTCCTTTTTTTTTTTGGGGGGGGGGGGGGGGAGAAATAATGGGAAACATGTCCTTCCTTTTTTAAGATAGGAGGTATTAACAAATCTGTCCCACCCTCCACTGTTTGTGACTTGAAACTAAAACTAGTCAAAAAAAGATAAGTCAATCTAAATTTTCAAAACAACATCATTCTTTTTTATTTATTTAATTTTTCTCTTCTGGAAACATAAGCAATTACTCTGAAATGTTCCTAATACCCCTAAAAATCCAAACATTTGGCACCTTTCTGCATCTGGGCAACTTACTCTAAGACTTTTCAGTGGGAGAGTTTTAGGCCACATGTCCACTCTATTACGTTATTTACACTTTACTTCAAATCAAATTTTGAAGTCATTTCAGTTTCATAATAATAGAGTTTTACTGACAAGGATGCTCCCTGCCCATAATTTTGCTGTCAATTTCATCAAAGAGTGTGAAGGATGGTATAATAGTATGAGGAGTTTATGTTCTGGCATAAAAACCCTAAGCTCATTTTATTACTGTAATTCACTTCAACATATGGTAAGCAACTCTGATTATGACAAATTTACTGCCTAAGCTTCTGATTCTATTTTCGTACAATACCACTAAAGTCAGCCATTTATTATCAATGTCTTTCATTCACATTTTGTTGCATCTCTTCAATCATGAGTAATCAACACTGAACTCCGATCTTTTGTCTCAATGACAAAATTTTTGAGTCATTGAATTCATGCTGAAAACTGCATGATTAATCACCAATATATATGAAAAAAGCAAACCATGTGCTAAGACAATTATAGATGACACTACAACAACAATATATTGCTATCACATACAGCTTGATAACAGTTGAATTTAATTCTCTGCGACTGTCATATATTCCCATATTGAGAGTTAATTTCATACCAGACAAAGAAGCCTTTAGTTTTTGATGCTTTGATGCATACATGCACTCAATATGACAGCAGTCACTTCCAACATATTCAGCAGCATCCTTTATGTCTTTTTTTTTTTGATAAGCACATGACAGCACAAGGCTATACAGTGCAGTATAATTCCTCAAGTGGTTAAGAGTGGCTCAAATCTGACATTTTTTCTAGACTTAATAGAAGTACTACAAATCAGTGCAACAAATAATACTAGTTACAAACAATACAAATAATGCTACAACAATACTGTGCCCCAGTCTTTCTGTTTATAACAGTTATTTTACTATTGTGCACATTGAATACAAAACAAAACTAATAAGACTGCAGGCATTCTTTGACAATTTCTGACAATTAAAATTTGGTATTCTTTGTCGTAAGTCACCATAAAACAATAACAAATGGGATGATGGGGAAAAGTTTAAAATTTGATTTGTTGTCAAATTTAATAATTATTGTCAAATTTAATAATGATATCTGCACATTGCATTCATCTCGTATTTTTGTATCATGATACAGCATATCCATGAAAATTTCTAGTATTTTTGCCTACTGACAATCTTGTACATATGTTATGTACTTAGAGATTTTTCAGTCCATGTCTCCATCTTAAAGCAGAGAAGCTGTTTGTATGCTAAATAGGAGATTAATATTGTGTGATCTTCATCTGAATACACTACAAAATGTCAAAAATGCAATTTTTTGTTTCTGTCTTTGATGAGTAATTTATTTTGATAATTTACATTACCCTCATATCAAATTTCACAACGTTCAAGACAGGGCTCAATTTTCGTGATTGTCTGATTGTCGGGGACAACTAAAATAATATATGGACAACCAACAGTTGAAAGTTGGTTGTGCAATGGACAACCATTTTTCTCTCACATTGAATTTTATTCAAGCAGCCTGATTTTTTATATGATGGAAGAAGTGTAAACTGCTGACTGAACAACTCTTTCAACTTTTTCCATCATACAATTTCAGACTTCAAGTGATTTTGTCTTACACAAATCATACCTTTTTATTCTTTGAGAATAAATGGTTCAAGGGCATGACAGGAATAAAAAACCTTGCAATTTGATTTAAGATCAGTTTAAGTTATTTTATGAAGTTAATAATAGTTGAATTAAGATAACTGAAGTCATAATTTCACATTGCTATTGTTGCTAATAACTCAGGTTTATTTATTATAATAATAAGTTTCCAGGGAACTATTTAGCTGAACAGTAGTATCAGCAGCATGCTCAAACTAATCAGCCTTTTATTGTCATTATCAAAATAAACAATTCAGTTTGCTGCTAAATTCTGGTGATCACTTTTAGAAGAAAACAGAAAATAAGCACTGATTACGGTACAACATTAAATGGATATAATTAGCTTTCACTTGCAAATTTTTTTAAATTTGGGAAAACAAATTTTTTATGAGTTACAAAGCAATGACAATTTTTTTTTGCAAACTTAAAAACAGCAGTTACTTGAAAAAGCATTGAGGAAGGGTTTATGTACATATGTCTAACTCACAACAACCTCGGAGACTCAAAATTTCAATGATTTTGTTTTCACCCAAATTATCATTTATTTCTCAACAAAATACTGTACATAGCTCAAGATACAAAAGTCCACTTCAGACTAGAAAGGAATCCTATCAAATGCAATGTGTTTCATTCAAGTGTAGGCCATTGCCCATGTCTTACTGCAGACACTGTACAACATTAATGATTAAAACTGGGCACACTGAACACTATCCAAATTTCAATGGTCAAGTCGGACTACAAAATATTGCTTCAACAGAGGAATGGTCCTCCAAGCAAACCATGTTTACTTAATATCAATTGTGATGGGTCTACAATACACAAAACCCACCCTCGTTATGCAGTAGTTGCCAAAAACCAACACACCCAGACAGTCACAGAGACATTTGCAGTACGTATTTCAAGTAACAAGCACTACCTTCCTGGCATAATTAATATACACCCATTAGAAAGGAGAATCCCAGATGTTAAAGTTTTGCATCCATATTTCTCTCCATGCAGAAACATTTAAACCCCATTTTGAATTTCTGGTTCATTCGCAACAATCAACACTTTCTAAGAAACCCTGCTTTTTCCATTTTCTAAATGTGCTGATTTGGAAGAGACTAGTGGAACCTTTTTACTAACCATGTCATTTCTCCATTAAATTAAACAAAACAATCATACAATAGGTACAAACCTCTGGTGGGAATGCCTCTTCCTGTCTTGGGGCAGCTTCTGCCTGTAGCGGTGGTTCTCCAGGTTTGATGGGTTGAAGCATCCCTAGATCAGATGCAAATTTGGGTACTCCACCAACTCTTGAAGTCAACTTCAGGGTACAGAAAGAAAGATGGAAAATGTAAAAATGAATGTACCCCAGACAACTTGCACACACATATTTAAATGAAACCAAAGACAAACCTCCTGTCCAGGGGCACTCTATCAAGAACATACAGTACAGTAGGGAAAGGAATTAAGAAATTAATGCAATTTCTGTTTTTTCAAAGAAAGATGAAATTAATGCTTCTTTGGGGGGAGAATGAGAGTACACTGTGTAAAAGCCACTGGATGAAAATCAACAAATTGAAAGAAGCATGCATTAAATCCAGAAAAGTAAGGGTAGCAAATACACAATTGTATGTTGTGTGCCATGTGGAGTATGCAACAGCGACACGACAAGCAGAGTACTTTATATAAGCATTTCACTGCATTTTATCATTTACTTAACATGAAATAGAAATCACAAATCAGAGGTGAGGGCTTTAAACATAGCATGAATTTAAAAGAAAAACAAAAAAAAAAACTCTGAACATTAAATAAGTGAAAATGAATAAAACTCAACAAAGCAACAATGCAAGCCAATGGAACAGCTAGTAGGGCTGTGAACGTGTAACGATTAATCGCTAAACGATCGCATGTGGAATAAACGTTTAGTACAAAGCTACAAGTGATTAATCGCAAAACATGTTTTTGACAGTTTTTAATCCATTTGTATACTCTGATGATCCCTGCTTTTAGTTAAATGAAACATTATGGAATTTCTGGGCATATTTGAACCTTGTACTGTAGGCTTCAAGTTTCAGAATAATTTGTTTTTTCCATGTAACATATCAATTGTTATTATTTTTGCATTACAATCGGTATCACTCACTACATACTGTATTGAAATTATTTTTTTGTGTGTGTGATAAGGTAATCGCGATTAATCGCTAAACGATCGCAAATTTTTGAGGTTAAACTTTTAGTTATTTTGCTAAACGTTCACAGCCCTAACAGCTAGGCAGAAATGTGTCATAAGACATATAGATAGTCAGGCAGAGCTCACTATAGGAGTGAAGACTTCCTAAAATTCCCAAAACATCTAAAACTTTTAAAACCCCTTGGAACAAAAAAAAAGGCTGGTATGCTTGGACATAAGCCCTGAAAAACCACACAAAAAACATCAAATCAACTGTAAAAAATCTGTATGGAATTGCAAAAGGGGTTGAACATGGAGAAGGCAAAGGAAAAGTGACATGATCGAGATGGGACTCTCCCAAAACAGGACAGGCAGGGGTGTCCTCTGTGCTAAGAAGTCTTTGCCTATGGAATTGCAGGAAATTAGGGAAATGCATATGTTAATCAGAGGTAAGTAGAGGAACAAAGTAGACTAAACAGGGTCAAATTGTGGGTAGGGGGTATTACAGGTAAGAGAAGGTTGATGCACATTCTTTTATACGAAAATAAAAGTTCATGTTGTTCATCTTATTCATGATAACTTCGCACTTATCAATTTTTAACAGGACAAATAATCTCATAATTTTTCACTGAACCAAGAAACAAAGAACAAATAAGAATGTTTACATACATGTTCTGGGCTTTGATTTAGATAAAACCAAAACAGCCAGACAATACAGAATTTCTGATAATGTACTTGGCAAACACATCCAGCAAAGCAGACTGGTTAGTTATTCAGATCACAACATATAGAGAAGGCCTGTATAAACATTCTCTTCAAGCATGTTTACAGCTCCAATCTTGCTACACACCCACCAATAAGGAATGTCTCACACCTGTGGTACAACATGTAGCAATGCACAAATACAAGACGTGGTACCTCTCTCACAGGAAATTTCCATTTTCCTCTTCATTTGTGAAAGACTTTGCAAATTGATGGCAACCTATCCCTATAAATTTCTACAATCATAGATGTAATTTACTTGATGCAATGTGGTAAAGTGTTCTTACAGGAAGGAGGAATGAATGGAAATGGTGTACTTTTAATAGATGAACCTATTTTTACTCATTAGTGATAAAAAAGAAATGAACCCCTCATTTTCTACGAAAATTGTGGCTGAATAATTCTCTGTGAATCTGTACTGCACTTCCTAGAGACAAACCATTCAAATTCTATTCAGTGCCTGGAACCCTTTATCAGAAAAGTTTATTGGCATTAAAATCACTGAAATGTTAAGGCTACATGTTCCAAAACACCTGCACAAAATCAATGCCGATACCGTTTGATAATGAATGCATAATTCAAAACACAATCAATACAGGGAAACCCCTGGTAGGTATCAAATGCATGGATAACAATAGGTTGTGATGCATGAATTTACTATAACAATTAACATGTAAGTGTTAACCAGCAGAATACATACACAGTAAATGCAAAATAATCACTGCAAACTGCCTCATGAACAATTCACTGCAAACAAGCTCTTTTATATCATATATTAATTTAATCACCAACTGTAGTATGCTTGCACATAATGCCACTTATTTAAGTGATTATCCATGGTGACAAAAATTGTCAAAATGATTCCTCTGAGAAGAACCAGGCTCTTAAAGGACAAGTACCATTATCAAAGTTGATGGCTGTCTCTGTATAACTTCCTGACAACAGGAACAATAATAAAATTAAATGATGCAGTTACTCACGATATTCCGTTCATCCAGCCCAAGAGAGGAGAGGAGTTTCTTTTTGCTGTCTGATTTGGTCCACTGATAGCCCATGGCTTTAGTATTTTCCATGTCACTGAGGACAGACCACACTCCAAGTCCATTTGTACTGAAATTTAAAAACAAAGATAGAAAGATAACATCAATTTCCTAGAAAGAACATGAAGGGCAAGTTCAACTGATGACAGCTCATCCAGATAAGATGAAGCGACTCACAAGCAACTGTCAGGTTCAAACTATAAAGCATGCTCACTTTATACCTGAGACATATTTGGCAATCTCAGATGGTTTTAAAGTAGGGGTTGATGACTTTCCACCACCCACATGTAGCCAGTTTATAAAGTCTCACAAGCTTCATATATGCTACTTTAAATGACTGCCATTACCCAGTGATCATGTTATACACAGCACTTCACCAATCAGTTTAATGATAGACACATCTTGTAATTGCACATAACTGGCATCATGTTACATGATGACAGTGCACTTTGGTGTGTGTTACATGTGTAAAGAAGGATTATGCTGAACACGATTATGGAGATGGGTAGGAGTGGAAACGATTGGAAACATTTATCTTCTAAGTCTTAAAACACCCCCTCATATTTGACACTTTAATAAAAATTTTAAGATGCAATGTCTATGAAGGTCTGAACATTTTCCATTGCCATGCATGTATTTCAGGACACTTTTGTCCCAAACTAATCATTACTATCCTATGTTAAAGAACCGAGTCAACATGATATACGGTACTTGACATAAAATCTTCCTTTAGAAGAGCAAACAGTACAGTATGCTTTTACCATCCATCTGCACACAGTACAGTTCACGGTCCCCTGGGGTTAGGTTATCCATTATTTATGTTCACTGAATAAGAAAATATATCTTCATTTCTTCACTTCTGGCAGAAAGCACAATAAAACAAATCTATCCTAGAAACCCTGAAAGCCTCCTAATGCACATTAGCCATCTTTCATTACTGTATGCCTGATACAACAAGTACATTCAGGATACCATGGAATGTGCCAGCTCGTGCATACTCTACTTAACACTTGAATTGGTTTGTAAATACCACAGCAGTATGCATTCACGACACTTCATATGCTGCACACCAACCCCAGGTTCTATAACGCAACACCTGTTGCTTCTCCTGCAAGCAGCATGACAGGTTTGAATGAACCTAACAGGAGCCATAGAAATATGAAAACTAAATAAAAACTGAATGTATCTTGATGTTGTCTCTTTAAATATGTAATTCTATATTCTTCAAGTATGCAGTACAGTATACAGTATACTGTGATGCAGTTTATAGTCGGATTATAGGTTCAATGGCAAGGCGACACGATGTGCTTATAGTGTCATCTACATAGAAAGTCTCAAATTAAACATCAGCCACGGCAGCAATTGCTGTCGTTAATTCCTTGTTTGTCGCAATGCCATGATAAAATGGACTAAAAGTCGTGGCCAAAGTTCCCATTGTTGCTTTCAATGGATGATCTCTGTGCCTTTACTCACTGTTTAAGAATACAACATATAGTTTGTTGTTTTTGCTAATTTTCTGATGCATTTTTTCTTTCTTTCATATGGCCTTGGTGCTCTTGTTCAGAGATGAGAATGGCCTGAATGCCCTGACTGATGGGTTTCATGCCCTCAGAAATCCAAACTGAACTATTAAGGCCAAATCGCCTTGCCTCTTGAAAGCTAAAGAGTGAGGTTTGAGATAGGTAGGTTCAATATTACTGTAAGTCCATATAATTCAAGTCCTCCCCTTATTGCCTCTTTATACAGGCAGGGGATCTAGTAAAAAATCTAGTAAAATTTAAAAAAAAAAAAAAATCCTTCTTTTGTACTGTTTTAGACAACTTGCCAAAATTTGCTTGTCTTTAACGAGGAATTATTCCTTATATTAGCACACTTAAAAACATATCTAAATTTCTGTAAAGGACTTTTTCTACTTTGTACACATTACTGCATAATTTTGCATAGCTTGCCACTTTATAATTAAACATACTACATACCTCTCCACTGCATATGTTCACCTAATGGCTCATTGGGCTCATAAAGCTTACAATTTAAGCAAATCCTTCAATCGCACTTTCAAAATTGGTTAACCTATAACAAATCTCAAAGCTGACTTCTTAAGATGAACACACCCACCATACAGTTACAATACCAACTCAATCACAGTGGGGAATGCATGCAAACTTCTTGCATTTTTTATGAGAACACTGACAGTTCAACTTCATGAAATGTTTTTCAGCGCAAAGAGACACTAGATACTTCCTTGACAGAAGGGTTTCCTTCTTACCTTTTCCTTGTTTTTAGAATGTTGTTTAATACAGAATGAAGCTTTTAAAACTCAGCATGTCTCACTCATTTATTCTGCGACTGTATCCCAGTTTGACATTCCCCATTGAGTAGTGACTGAAATCCTTCAAACATTACCCAATTCTGTCAGTTACATTAATAGTACCAGTTCTTATGAACACACTGCATTAGAACATCTGTTTAGTGTCCACTGGGGACAGTTTTCATGCTCTTAATGCAGTTCTGGGACTGTATATTTTAAACTGTCACTTCACGAGCAATTTAAAACATTTCACACACTCTTTCACCACTTCTTGTCCTGTGTCCTTCAACAACTACTGTACACTATAGTATGTAGAACTGACTGCTTGCTTATAGAGTTATCACTGTTTTAAAAAGGCAATCAAAAGCATGCAGGTGTGTGATTCTACAAGCAATGCCACAATTTATTTCATATGGGTCTTGATACTGAAAAAACAAGTAATTAAGTTTGTCACTCTTTTCTTCACTAATTTTGTGCTTTTAGTCTGTGTGCATTTTCCAGTATGAACAAGTAAGTTCAAGCAATAAAATTGAATCAGAGCACTTGAGATCTGTAATCTGTAACATGGGAGACAAAGTAATGTTGACCTGTGATAAATAATGTGTAATGTAGTGTTCCATATACCTACGATATGTGCCATTTTTATAAAACAGTTCAGAAAAATGTCAGAAAGAGAAACTGGCAGTATCAGCAGTAGCAAAGGACAGTGTGATCATCTTTATCATAATCACTTTATCATAAATGCTCTTCAGGGTACAGAGCACACAGCAACAGTTTTATACTCTACTGCAAGTACTATAGAAGTGTCATCCTATTCTTTCCAGAAAGCAAGATATTTCCACTCAACAGCTGTCACTCTAATATATCACTATCTATACGACAATGTAGAGAGCCACTTGGGTTTTAGGAACATGCTGACTGCATGGTCAGCACCGAGTTGCATACGTGCATCACATGTGAGTATGTAGTCAATGTCAATTACACTTGCCACACAGCAATAAAATCTGTACTATACAGTATGCCATCTTCAGAGAAGAGTGCAGTGTGCCTTATAAAATCACAGGTTGATGTTGCTAACTATAAACTGAATTCTGTACTTAAAAGTAGAGATCCAAGTTTGTTTTTACAATTTTTTTCACAACTTTAATGCTAGCTACATTTATACAGTGACTTAAAACTAAGAAAATAATGATCCATGATCACCATCAAACATTGTGACAATTGGTTACATTGTGGTGGAGGCTGTACAGACTTGAACATGTGTGAAACTTTTTACCCGACATATATGACATTTTCATTCAACACTAGGTAAAAAATCAAACCCCATTTAAAGTCTCTATATTCTGGTAAACAATCAGTTCGGTATCTTAAACTATGTGTTGGAAAAAAGAGTAATATCCTCTGTTAAACTTTGATTACCTCTTTAATATTTACAACATGTATCTACATTTTAAAGTTGAATACAGGGTATGAAGTGTTTTGACATGCATATCACAAAGCCTTCAAGACACATATTAGTTTACATTACATTTAAAGAAAATAGTGACTAATGCAGAATATACAGCAGTATCACTAGTGTAAAATATTTATTGCACCTTTGGGAAATATCAAATTGAGCTTTAGGGTTTCATATTGAGAGTGATGACATGCAGTTGGTTTTCTGTCCTACCTACAAATGACTTCAAGAGATGAAAATTTGAAAGTTCAGTGATATGAAATAACATCTCAGTTACAACCTACCAAAATGAAAAAAAAAAAAAAAACTTAAGTACTACTGTACCATGTTTTCCTTCTACTGGGGTGGGGGAGAAGTTATGAGTATGAGAAGGGGTTTTGTCCTATTCATTATTGTCCAGAGTTTTCAAGGAGAGTGCAAGGACTAGAATATTGACCTAACTACAATAATGTGGGGTACGTTACATACATTTATGTAGCGGAAGAGGATGGAAATGCAGAATATTTTTTCTTTATGTGACTTGAGAACTGAGTGTGGGAATTCTGCATTCGTCCAACTAAGCACAATACTGGATCAGCAGTACCTACAGTATTCCTATATTTCACAGGAAAGAGCTGCCACTTTGAATTAATATGTCCAGATAATGATATAAAACCTTTATCAGTGATACCACCTAAGTTTTCCTTTAGATGTTTTTCTTACCTTCTCTCCGTGATATCTATGTTTATATGTTAGATCAGGTAATAGCTGTTTTGTCAAAAGTATCTCAAGGATATGCAGTGCATATAGAGTCATTTATTAACTGTGTGTTGGGACAAGGTGGGTTTGAAATAGGATATTTATAAAAATACACTGTATCCCAGAAATAAGAAAATTTGAAACATGTACTGACAAAACAAAAAGATAATAGGAAGTGAATATCAGAATACTGTAAGCATATAAACCAATAAGTGTAATAGTAAAATGTGTTTGTTCTTCAAATTCCAAAACAAACATTACAATTTTGGAAAGGAATAATTTTGCTGTTAACAACAGCAGATCACAAAAAGTACTATCTAAAGTAAGAAAATTTAAGTCACCTGGAGACCAATAGAGGGGAAAAATGATTTGGCTGAAGATCCATGTTACAAAATATAATTGGTTCATACAACATAAATTTCTGAGGGGGGCCCACAGTCATCAATCAAGGTCCAGCACCCATGACATTTAGTGAAGTTTATTATTTTGAGCCCTAATATCAAGGTATGTAGTACAGTATGTGTCAAGGTGTATGTACAGTTCAGTTCCAAGAAACAACTCCAACAGTTAAAACGCATTTAAGAGGCACATTGTCTGGAAACAAAATTTAGTTTGAAAACTTGCACAATATACATATTCTTTTCTTTCAGATGGTTAGAACTGCATCTCAATAGCATGTAGAGTTTTAGAAGGTACCAATTTTTAAAGAACCTTTTTCTTGAAATATTAAATAAGAAAGAGCAATCAGTGATGCCATCATGGCACATTAATTTGAGTTTCCATCAATTTCTGTACATGGTATTGCTGCTGCTATGGGCATTTAGCAACATATATTTAGCACATGTATGTTATTCTAGATTTACAGGAAAAGATATGTTAAAAACAATCTAACAGTATCATATTTTAGGGACAAACAGGACATCATTTAATTATAAAGAAATCTGTGGCAATGTGCCCACTTTTACATGAAACATCCTGCTACCATATTGAGAAGTGGAGATACAGTATTTGTTTATCAAAAATAAACAATCTTTAAAATGAGGTAAAGGAGTTTCTATAGGGTAAAGGTATTGTTACAGCAATTGGAAGAAATGATCTGGAATATTTTTCTTCCATACAAGACCAAGTGTAGATCTAAAAGCCACCTGAATAAGCCTGTAGGCCAGACTCTGTTTATGTTTAGGTCACTGTTAGAGGTAACTTGTGACAATAAATATAAATTATGTTACAGTATTTGCATATTAACAAGCTATGCCAAACCAGCAACCCTTGGCTTCAATACTTCATAATAATCCTATTTCTCAAGATGATATACTGTAAATACAGTCCCTGTTTAATAATACTGACAATTTTCTCAATGCATTGTACAACAACAGTATTGTCCTTGCCATGGAGAACTTTCAATATTGTCCTGTACATGACACATCAAACTGAGCAAATACTGGCAAGCAACATCACTCCAGGCAAATTTTACTCAATTCAGTATTACAGAATATCCTACAACTTGCGGATGACACTGACGTGCACTTTCTTTGTCTGTTACTAACCCCTAATATCACCTGCTACGATCACTTAATATCATTTCTTGCAAAATATTATTTTTTTATCTTGCCACTTCTCACCTTACTATATTTCCAGCCTTCAAAATTTTTGCATGAGAGCATCTACAGATTTTCCCCCTTTCGATATTACAAAATGAAAATTCTTAGATCTATCTCCAAAATCAAAGGCATATGACTCTTCAATAATAAAATTAAATTATTGCTGCAAACAATTTGAGGAAACTGAATGACATAGTACTTTCATCAAAGTGCAAAGACACTGTCAGCAGTTCTTCGGCAATGTGAATTGGAAGAATTTTAGAGCCATGAAACAGCCTAAAGCACACTAAGTATTAAATGCAAGTAAACAGCAAGGATACGATTCCATAATTTAGTCTACTATTGTTCTTGATTGCTATTTTGTAATTCAAATCATAATAGCTCAAGTATTTGATGCAATAAACAACCATTTACATCATGCTTGAAATGATGGTCTTACTATCAATACTGCATGCGAAAAAAACTGCCACTGAATTCACACTGATAAGGCAGTTGAAATTTGGTTTGATGGGATCTAGCATTACAACAACACAAATGGCTTTATGTAGTGTCAGGTGGGTTAAAAAAAAAGTCCAAAGACGGTTTAGACAGAATACCACGGTTGAAAAAAGTTGGGAAGCTGGGAGGCTCCTTTCTGGGAAATTTGGGCTTCTGGATGGAAATTTTGGCATTTGTGAGGAAATTTTCCTCTCCTGAACAGTACATAAAAACAGGAAAATTTTTGAAAATTCTTTTCCATTCCGGTGATGTCGATTTTCTCCCTCTCTGGTAGGAAATTTTTCTAGCCCTGCAGAAAACTGGAGCATATTCTACAACCCTCAACCTGGGAAGGGGGGAAGGGGAGATTTGAAAGGTTGAATCTTGTTGTTCTTAAACTGACTGTAAGTGGTAATTACTGTAACATACTTTGAAAATGTCCTGTACTTAAGGTATATAGATATATATCGCTCTCTTTCTCAATTTTGCATAATTAAGCACTTGATAATGCATTGCTCAGTTGTAGTAATTCATGATCACCCATGTTCTCAACCTGCAGCCTAGTAAGAATCATCTACAAGGTTGGTTCGAAAAAAAAAAAAAAAAAAACAGAAATATATAATATTAATATATACATAATATTGCTAATATTTTCAGTACGGTACATCTCATCTGGTGATCAAACTCAAATTGAACTATTCAAAGTACTGCACATACACACAATGAACAGTTCTGTAGCATACACATATTTTTTCCATACTGTTATCTGCTGGGGGAAACAGAAAATGCCCATGATATTCCCTGTCTGTCATATATATGAGAGGACCAATGGAAAGGACTCTAACCATATCTGAGTGAAACCAAACTTGAATTCAAACCATATCAAACCATGTCTGAACTTTACTTTCTCATCAAGCTGACACTTCTGTACTTAACCCCATTTAAGCTGGTGTGTCCTTAAAATCAACTCAACAAAGATCTTCCGCTGGAAACTTGTCTTGTATTAAATCATTGTGAGAGGAACTACACTCTTTCTTCAATCATGACAGATAGTGACTATGGACATTTCTATGACCCAAAGAGAGCTCAAAAAAGTTGAGAAACCCTTTAAAATAAAGAACAAAGCAGGTAGCCTTACAGTCTTTTTACTCAAAATACTGTAGTTGACATACATCACAAAGGCACACAAAATTAAAGCAATTTAAATACAGGTCAAAGTTCACAAACAATTAGCTGTGCTGTGCATACAAATTTAACCAATAATATTGTAATTTTAACTTCATTTAATATTTCATATTCTGGTCATTGTTAAGTCGGTGTCTCAAGGACAGATCCACCATACTGTAAACTTTATCAACACTAAAAACCACAATAAAAAATGCATTGAGGTTTCAGTGATACATAAATGAACAGTACTGTTTCAAATTTGCCATCATGCACCATTACCTTCTCACTCAAATGTTAAACTAGCATGTTCAAAAAATAATTTTGTTATTCCAGATGCCCTTTTGACCTCCACAAAAGCCTTACATAAATAGATATAGACATCTTTAGATATCATGTTAACAATATTTTCAGACTTTGACCCCCAGTGATCCCAGATGACTGTTGACCTCTGCCAAAAACAATAGGGAACATTTCTTGACTATGACGCATCCACATACCAAATATGAAATCTATCCAAATTTCTGATCTTGAGATATCATGTTAACAATATTAATCTTTGACCCCTGTGACCCACATGACCTTTGACCTCTGTCAAAAACAATAGGCACCATCTCCTGTCCATAACTCATCAACACACCAAATATAAAATGTATTCAAGTTTCCTATCTTGAGATATCTTGTTTATGAGATTTTCAGACTTTGACTGCTGCTGACCCAAGAAAACCTTTGACATCTGCCAAAGACTACAGGGACCATCTCCTGACCATAACCCATCCTTATACCAAGTATGAAATCTAGGTTTCCTATCTTGAGATATCATGTTAACAATATTTTCAGAATTTGACCCCCAGTGACCCCAGATGACCTTTGACCTCCACCAAAAAACAATAGGGACCATATCCTAACCATAAGATCCACACACTAAATATAAAATGTATTTCAGTTTCCTATCTTGAGATATCATGTTAACCAGATTTTCACACTTTAACCCCTGATGACCCCAGATGACCTTTGACCTCCACAAAAAATATTGGGGACCATCTCCTGACTATAACGCATCTACATAGCAAATATGAAATCTATCCAAGTTTCCTATCTTGAGATATTGTGTTAACAATATTTTCAGACTTTGACCCCTGGTGACCCCAGATGACCTTTGACCTACAGGAAAAACAATACAGACCATCTCCTGACTATAACACATCTACATAGCATATATGCAATCTACCCAAGCTTCCTAACTTATAATATCGTGTTAACAAGATTTTCAGACTTTGACCACTGGTGACCCCAGATGAGATTTGACCTCAGCCAAAAACGATAGGGTTCTTCCTCTTAATAAGACACATCTATGTACCAAGTTTGAAAACTGTCAGACATTCCTTTCTTGAGATATTGTGTTAACGAGCAAAGTGTAACAAGCACACACACATACATCCACACATACACAAATACACACACGTACATTAACACATACATACACACACACCATCAGGAATGCATACATGTAGGTTTCTCTTTCATTGAAACCAAGAAGGCATTTCGCCGTTAAAACTCACGTTCAACACACATTTACTGGATGACACACTTGATAGAAATTTTTGCATTTAAGTACACTGTTTTGAGTAAACTCAAGCACCTTGCAATACTGAATTTACATAACATGGTATATAAATATGCACAAAAAAAGCAATCCCATCTTTTCTCAGTATCTGAGTTTCTACCTGAACCATTAATACATTAGACATGAAGGACAGTCCTAATCTGGCAAACGACTAAGACATAAGCCTCCTTTCTATCATCATTTAAGACAGCGGCAGTGCCAGCATATACTGTATGGAGTACTTTCACCTACACCACAAGTCCAGCTCATTTTGACTGGCATAGGCCTTTAAGATTAGCCAGCTGAGAAGCATCTGACCACCCACATGTAAGTGTTGCACTAAAAAAGTGATGGTTTTTGCCTGGCAGTGGGCGTGGTTTTCCAATTGTGACGTCACGTGAAAGCACTCTACAGATGAATCGGATTACCTTGTGTTTAGTGAGTGTAGGCCGCCATTACTGGTGTCAATCAGTCTTTAATTGTCTTCACTTACTGTCTACATGAATTTCAAACCCTAATTTTCAGTGAAATGGAGGGAATCAATACGTAATTTAGTGTACAACCATCCATAATACAGGTAAGCGAGGAAATTGAAATACTGAAAGGTGAAGGACCCCAGTTACAGCCGACTAAAATCAGACCATCACTTGCTGTCCGGATTTGTCTATAGGAGAAACTTAATGTAGTTAAACATTAAACAGTATGCTATCTCAGAACTTGTCAATAATTTCCTGGTGTTTCAACTATATAAAAAAAAATTCAGTAAACTACAATGTCAATGAAATCTTTGTTGAAAAGATACTGTCCACTGAAATACATACCACTGAATGTCATGTTTCTTTCAAGACTTTGCTTTAACTGCTCATTAAAAGGGAAATAAATATATCAACAGAAGATACAAAGACAATGGATAATATTTCTTAACTGTTTCTGCATGTAACTCTTGCTATACTGTAATAGAACACTACTACTTTTGTGCACTCCAATCTTTTTTTTTTTTTGGTATCTTAACTATCTATAGCAAAATTTATTCAATCAATCAGATTTCACAACAGAGAATATTTTATACAATATTGCATTGCATTGTGCTACACAAAATGGACAAATTGCTCTACAAAATTGTGTACAGATTTTGTGCATTAAATACATCAGTTTTTAATAATTTTGTGCCCAGAAACAGCAAAACTGTTAAGAAAGATGCAGTTTTCAGCATTAAATTATTTCCTGTGGCAAATTCTTTCAAAATAAAGAAAACAAAGCAATACACTTACTATCTTTCCTCAACAATGAATCAAATTGTTTCATTTTTATTTAAAATTTATTTAGAATGGCAGATTTAATGTGTTTCCTTTTTTATTACTATGAGAATATTCAGCACTCTTTGGGAAAAGTTCCAAAAATCCATACAGTACACCGTGGCACCAACTGTCTACAATACAGTTCAGTACATACCTCAAGCATACCCTTTGATTGTGCTACCAATGCTGTCAATCTGCACGCTGAGGAGGTGTAAAGTAAAGCACACGTGCACAATTCAGCCAACTTGTGTTGCTCCCAATCTCTACTGAGCTCTGCTGGAGCTGCCTTCCAGACCAACAAAGCTGAACTTCACAAATTGTTCATTTTATATAGTCTCTACAGATCACTGTAGGAAACAAATCAATTACTCATGGAGATTTTCAAGCCCACATCACTAAGGTGACTTAATTTTGCAAAATACCCTCATTTAGGGCTATTCATGGACAGCCGTCAAATATGTAGATTTCAATAAAGCCAAATGCCAATGTCTGCATTCACTGTACTGTAAATGTGCGGAAACTTCCCTGCTGGGAACGTGAAAATGAATGCAATCTCTCCCAATTCTCAACAAAGATGGGTTTCATTAGGGAAAAGAAAAGCTACGTTGATCAATGGTGGATGAAACAAAACAAGTACATCAAAGACTTCACTCTGCCAGCACAGCAGATGGTTGATTGACTAAGCATTTCATTCTTCTCTTGCTGAAGAAGGATATAAACAGCCTTGATCTTTGGGGAAATGGAACTCATATTTAGGTAAAGCAAGTAGGCACAAAAGGCACCATATTCAAAAATTTTTCATACTTTACAAAGTAATGTCTTAACTAAACACAAAAAGGCCGAAAGCACTTGAAACAAGTTTTTTTTTTTTTTTAACCTGGTAATATGAAAAACATGACAGCAAGATTTTATATTCTAATTTTATCCCTGAAATTGGATCTTCTTGGTCTACAGTCTTCTCCATAGTCCATGTGTTTTAGACAATATATGAGCATTTGTTGAAGTAAAGCTTTGACTTTCTTCAGATCCAGAAAAACTCAGCACAAAATTTCCAGGATTGATAAAGATAAAGACATATGATCAAAACTGAATTGTGAAACTTTTCCCCAAAGGATAATTAAAGGCATATTCAAGAGACAAAGTTCATTAAGTAATAAGATATGCAGAGAAAATATTCTTTTTAAGGGGGCAAAAACTGCATCTCAATAGCATATAGCGTTCGGAAGATACAAATTTATATTAGTAATACAATTTTTTCTTTTGATTTGATGCATCATGGGAAATCTTTGATGTCATCACAGCACATTAATTTGACATTGTATTTACATTACTTGTAATTTTGATGTCACTACAGGCAATATTAAGCAGTGCTGGCTGTACTCTATTTATGGTGAAGGGTAATGCTTGATCTACTACAGGCAAAGATATTTAAACATTCCAACAGTATATTGTATGTTCTCAGGTTATGTAAATTTTTGTGGCTTTGTTGGAAAGCAGAGGTATTTTTTAACAATAAACCAATCTTTAAAATGAGATATCTTGAGTTAGGAAAAGGATTTGCAAGAGGGTTTAAAGGACACAGTGCAGAATATTTTTGTTTTTTTATTTGTTTTACAAAACCCAGGTGAAAAGCCACCAGAACACCTTTAAATAACTGCTAAGGGAAGGTCTTCCCCCAAAGTGCTAATGCATATGCCTTTCTTATCTGTGAGCTTTTTCTCAGATTCCATGGTTCTAAATCTCATTTGAAACTCAATAGATACCTACTACATAACTCAATGCCCAAAAAGTTTAACATTTCAAAGGATGTAAAAATATTTTTCTCCTCAAAAGTTGCTGTTCCTCAAAGTTAAAGCTATGAAGTAAAAATCTAGTTAGCATTACAGTAAGTATAAAAAAAGAATCAAACAGAACAAAAAGTGTTCTGGTTTTTTTTCTTCAATTCCTAACAATACTATTTTTGTAGAAACAGAGCACACAATTGCCCATGTTAAAAATGGTCTTGTCTGGCTTGGTCATCAAAACCAAATTTCAATGAACAGGGTATTCGCTTTAGACAGTGAACAACATGTAGTAGCGAAGTACTTGTGAATCAATGTTAAGAAAGTCAATGAACCTACACCAACACTAAAATGCACAATCCTTCACATTTTTTGTAAAAGTCTTGTCTGCATGAGTCCATGTAGGTTTTTCCTCTCGGGAAACCAAAGAGGCATTGACATTATTCATATCAGCTCAACTATCATTTGTTTTCACTCCTGTGGGAAACCCACCATGCAAAGAGAACTTTCAAGGAGTTTGCTGGTTATACTGTGGTCTACGGCTAACCAATGGAATATTCACTGCAATGGGGGGCATCCATCCTTTACCCAACTCATAACCCTTTATATACAATCTCAAAACACAAGATCTTGCACTGAAAAATACTGTATATACTTCAAAGGAAGACATGTTTGTCTGAGTTTTTCATGGCATCATAATATTTGTTCACTGGTCAATGTGTCTTTCCAATCAAAATCTATTGGCTTTATTCAGTTTTACTGTAGCTAATTTTTCAGTTTTATGAATGTTAACTTTTTTCATAAATCCAATTTTTTTATAAAGCCAATAGTCCAATGAAAGCAATTCAATTTTCCTTCTGTATGTCACACTATTTTCTTTAAAACCAACCTCCCAGATGCTATTTTCACTTTCTCATTCAAATACTTTGGTAAAAATTACAACTTCTGAAGGTAAGAGCTATTTCTCTGCCAATATCTTGACTGTTTGCACTGTTACACTATAAATAACAAAAGGGTAAAAAAAACACCCATGCTAAGCTTTCACAATGAACCAATTATTATGTGGATAGTCTACCGTTTTTAACCAGTTTCTGTTTGATATGGTTCTTGTGTGAGAAGAAAATTGAAAACTTGAAGTAATCATGAAAATTAAAGTAATCGTTAAATAAATTAATAATTGAAAATATTGTGGAAACTCTGGCAAATTTGGAAAGTATTTATGGAGCTCATTTAGGGAGTTCATGGTTTAATCTGAACAAGTGAGAAATACTTATTCTCCATCATGGGGAAGCCCCTGATGTTTTTGAACTATTTCTTTTTACCACTTTAGAGAGAGGATATAATACTGTCTTAATAAAAAGATAAAGATTTTGTGACAGTTTGTATCCGATTGGAGCTCATATACTACAGGTGATGTGATGTGTACACAGTGTTTGGTGGTGCTGCAATGGGTTACCGTACAAGAAAAGTATCTGGGGGAAAACTGATTATAATCAAATTTCAATTATTAGGGGTCTGATTATAACAACTATCTTTTCTAAAATAAACAAGAAAGCCTAACCCATGCAATATGTTACATATCTTAAAGTACACTTCAATGAACTCTTGTAGATTTTTTCATCACAACATACAGACACTTTCATCATGCCTTCTGGACACATTTTGTGCACTAACTCAATAAATTGTAAATAAGCTTATTCCTCTCAAGAAAATTGCTGGGCAATTATCCCCTTACAGAGCCTTTATTTATGGTCAGACTAAGCAAGATTATCTTATAGTTACTTCATGCTTGATTTAGCCAAGGTGTGAAACTAAACCTATGAGGTATGAAATTTTAAACAAGTGGTCCTTCTTTGTAGAATATCCTTGGTTTTGGTTTGCATTCTCAGTCAGTAGGTATTCCTGCCTAGCAACCGAATTGCTGTGTGCAAGAAATGACAGCTTCCTTGATAACTAAAGAGTTTTGCCCTGAAATTTGCCAAAATAGCTTAGCAACACTTAGCAACCATCACTCTTCTATATATGAAAAAATACAATTTCTTCTGCCCTCAATTCAAAAAGCATGCTCTCAATTCCTCAAGGACATCGACCACTGATAGAGGCACATTCTGCTGCTTTGAACATATTTCAGCTACTGGCTAGTGTGAAAATGTGTCAATACATGTTATATATGTATTGAGATAAAAATAGCTTACTTGGGTGCCCAAAGAAATCTTGACTTGGGCAACAAATTTGTGAATTCCGTAGCAGAACATGCCAAACCAGGCACCATAAGTCGCATACAGTACAGACAGCTCTTCACTGTGTTGAGAGCTGCCCAAAACTACTGCAATAACACTTCTATGTTCCTGCTGAAGAATACGTTCTTCATGTAAATCTCAATTTCTGCTAAGGGTTGATTGCCATTTGAGCATCAATTAAGCTACATGCCTCCTGTGCAGGCAAAAGTTACTAATTTCCAAGCATTGGTTGCCCAACAGGGCAAAAGGACATCAAAAGATTTTTTTTAAGCCAAGCAAAATACTATATCCTTCAATTTTTTTTGGCCTTTGTACCATTCCTAAGTAAATGCAATCAAAAACACACCTCAAAAATATTTCATTTGGCCTTGGTGCCCTTTGAAATGGTCAATTACAGTATATCCTGAAGAACTATGTTAGAAAATTTCTCCCTCATCACATGCCTACTGTAAGTCTTTGAGTTTCGGTGCATGTACTTTACAATGCTGTGAACTTTGAACAATATTGACTTTTCCTTCATTGAGCAAAAGTAATCATTTGGTTAACTATGCCAACTTTATAATGGCTTCCCATGTTATAATACATAATGCTACAGTAAGTTAGTTAAATGGAATTTTAGAGCAGTTTCCAACCAATTGGCATAATGCTACTGGCCTTACATTTATGGGTACCTGATTTGATACTTGGAACCTGACAATTTGACCTATTGCCAAAAAGTATTTTAAGTTTAATATCTGCAAAAATGTTTTTGATACCATATAAAAGAGAACACAAAGAACATTTTATTTTATTTTCTACATGCCTTGTTCAACCTTCCTCCCACCTTAAAAAAAAATTAAAAAAATAAAAAAAAAGCTACAAATAAAAGAATCACCCTCATATTCCCTTTGACCATATATAGCTTCTGATTAATATTTAAAAATAAAATGCATTCTATGAGAAGCAAAGGAAAAGTAACAAAACATTTTGAACCGAAATTCCCTTAATAAACAAATAGAAATTATAGTAGATGCACTTGAATCAACACAAACTGACTTACATGATTAATGCACATATGACCTGTGTAGTGCTCATACTGTGTGTGGATGTACAGTACAGTATACAGTGTACTACACTACAGTACATTACATTACAGTACAGTACAACAGAGTGTGCAAAAAAAATGAGGTATAGTACCATGGGATGCCATTTATACTGAACCTGACTTGTATATTGGTACTGTTAATAGCAATACATGTACACTACAATAACAAGTATACACTTTTGTAAACCTCAGAGGAAATTTGTCAAATTTGAGACAAGATCTTCTGACAAACTACGAAACAGACATTTTCTTAGAGTGTCATGTTCTTGAAACAAATTATGCAATCGTGTACAGGTTGTTCTCTGAGCAATCACACACTACAGAGCCGTGAAAAAGAAATTCAAACACAATTCAGACTTTATGTTGTTGTGGTTGAGAGGGTTTTGTTAGGACAATGTGAGGAAGTAGGTGTAGGAACACACAGAATTCTGGAATTTAAATTGATTGGATATCACACACATGACAAAATGAAGCAACAAAACATTTCTAGTCCATATGTGCTATACCATTGAATGATAAAACTTAATCCAGGTTAATGTCTTGTATTTGAGCTTGTTAAACATATTATTTCACTGCTGACAACAAACATCTTTAACACAAAGAGCCATAATAAACTTAAGTTTATAGATATTGTATCTCTTGTCACGCTTTACATGAGGGAGGGGACTGAATGTACAGTAAACTAAAACTGCCTATAACTGATGTCTGTAAAAGAGAGATACACAGCAGTAATTTATTAAAGCCCCAAATCTGAAAGGTCACAAACATTGTCATTGCTTACAGTATAATCATTGTTTGAAATTTATTTCAAAGATTACAGCAGCAGAAAAGTGGCAAAAAAGGGAATATTAACAGTTGTGGCCAAAGTGACTGATCAATTACCAGAAGAAGTGCAATAAGAGCTCCAGGTACTAATATAAATTAGAACTCAAAGGTTTATTCATAAATACTTGTATTGATTTCCTGCATTCTGATTGGCTGAAAACCATTCGAGACCGGTCTGGAATGGCATTCGAAACTGGTCTCGAATATTTTTCAAGAAGTAAGGAGAATTGAATTGAATGTAATCACTATACTTTATACTGTGTACAATATTTTAAGCCCATGCTAAGTTGCCATAGCAACATGCCATATTCACCCCATAGTTTTGCACAGCACATGTAGGTCTACTGTAATGTCATACAGTATGCCAAGTACATGTTAACAAGATAAACAGTAACACTGAGACACTGTACACTGTATCAAGTTGATACCCTAGTCTTCAGAGTTAATATTCCAAAGAATAATAACTGGCAGTGATAAAGACATAGGTTAGCCTATGCTTAGGAATCATTGCTCCCCACAAATGGGTATTTTGATCACACTCACATTCTGTTTTATAGGTCTAACAAGTTAGGCCCTAGGCTAGAACTGCATGCACTGAGCTGCGATGAATGGCACTGTTGTTAACGTGTTAATCCACTCCTAAATTGGGGGGGGGGGGTCAAATAAAACGTGCCTAATACTACAGTACTGTTACGCCTACTAAAGTGTCTAAGGTTTATAGCGACATTATGTACAGGCTTTGGCACAGTGACAGTGCTGGGGTTACTTATTCCGGTAAGACTGTCTAAACAGTGAAACAACAGTAACGTTACTCGTTTGGCCCACAGGCTAGCAAAGTAATTGTCAAGTTCAGTAGCCTGAGTGGCAATTTCCTAAGGAAACCTGGTATAGTTTACCTGTAACCTCAGTCTTTAAAGGCTAAAGCGCATTTCAAAATTGCTTCCATCTCTCACAAAGAATTTATATCACCGTGTCTGCCCCATAACATCAACTAGGCTATGTCTGCATGTCCTTCCTGCAGTATGATCTGCTAACCACACACAGCGCTAGCTGCACAGTCACTCACTCTTACTGCATATATAGTATGTAACGTTAGCTCTTCGCACAACTCTAAACACAGATAACAAGAAGTTAGTAAGTTTCCTTGACTTTTCGCTCAACCTCATCTCCAAAACAACCAGATACCGTGATCAGTGTTTTTCTGTTAACAACATTTGCTTGTAAAATAGCCGAAAAAGTTCTCGAAAATGAAGCAAATTAAAGATGGTACTGAGCGTATCAGTCACGACATGCAGTTCAGAATGTTCGTCTTGCTATCATCAATTCAAATTCAAGATATCAATACGTCACAATGGGGGCTAAAAAACTGAGGAGAATTTAAACTTGATCTCCAAAATTTGACCAATTTTTTTAATTTTTTCATGTTTTTCACCCATTTTTCTCAAAGTATTTATGAATGGGGATAAAAGCAGGGTGCCCTGGTCTTAAATGTGATTTAAGACCTCCAATGCCATCACCACAGAGGCAGCCGACCTCGGCTATCGCCTCAGTCCGCTCAGCCTCTATGATGACGTCATCGTTGGTCTTAAATCACATTTAAGACCGGGCACCCTCGCATTTATCCCCTAAATAAAAATCAAGTTATGTTTGATTTTAAGTAAGATGCTTGCTTCAAACTCAAGATGGATCAAGATATCCTCATTGGCTTATGATACAGGGCCAAGATTCTCCTTCAGCATCTTCTCTTGTCCCTTTTCTTTCATGCAAAAAGCAATAAACACAGCAAGATTTATGAACAAAAGTTCTAAAGTAAGCTGAGGCTGCAATTGATATTCATAAGCTTCATGGTCACAACAGAAAAAATTCACAATGCCCTTAACATCTCCACAACATTTCTTAGGGACAGACTGAGAGACTTTATAAAAGTGTGATACCAATGTACAGTGCAACTAGAACAGCAATGCTGTTGTAGCTCACACATTGTCTCTTGTCTGTAAAAAATAGCAATTCACAGAACCAACTTTTATTCCTTCTTCATCTGCTTCCATAAAACCTCCTTACCTTAACAATGGTAAATAACAAAAGGAGCAAAGAACTCAAAACCCAACTGCAAAAACACAAGGTATGCTAAAAAGTCCCCCTCCCTCTTTCAAAAAGTGCAAACTTTTACATCAGAAAGAAAACAACCTAATTGACAGATCTACAAATAGCACTGCAAAAGTTCTTAAAATTAAGAAAACCTGTTGGGCTATACAAACTTAATTAGGAGCAAGTTGGGAAAAATTCTAGATATGTAGAATGTATCAAGCATATTATATAGTACTGCAAAGAACATTTAGTTTCTCCTATAACTCCATAAGAAACACTGTATGAATTTGCACTGGTAAAATCAAGAATGCATCCTCAAATGGCTCTCCTACTGCACTTGAACCCAAACAGTTATCACAATTACTTGCCTTGACCAACTTAATTGGAAAAAGAATAGAAAAAGAATAGATGACCCCACCACATTAAGCCTATTTCCTTTCTTGTAAGCTACAATGGCCACAGTATCCCTAGCTACTCAATCCAACATGAAGCTCTCTTCACAATACAGTGCTGTTATCCCCAAGACACTGTGATTGCAGAAACCACTGATCCGTGTCCACAGGTGAGTCAGACATGAAGCAACAGTCTGCTTGCAAGGTATTTGCAAGACTGCAATTGAACACACAACCAAGTACACTGCAGTCAGCACAATGAATAAACAGCCAACTGTTAAGCAGGCACAATGAACTCTGCTCTACACAAATAGCTAAAAAAACATGCTTAACACTCCTACATTGGAATGAAAGCAGGTAGGTTCTAATGCTGTACTGACAAACAATCATTTACTACAATTTCAGAACCAAATCTCCACAAATAGAGAAGAGGTAGGCTTTTGTAAAAAAGTTGACGTAATATGGCCCATTTTATAACCTCACACATGTACTGTGTACATGTGTGAACTAAAAATGTGAACTATAATACAGTAGTAGGTTTCTGGTAATAATAAATAAAGCTGTTTTTCCTCTGAAAAATCATAGCTTTTTAAATTCCATCATACAAAATTGTTGCAGCAACAAACCTTTTGGTGGATAATTGCAATCCTGATCCATTTGTCCCATAGGCCCCAGATGGTGAATCCTTGGACTGACAAATTAATCCTGACAATGGCTGCAGGGATATAGTTAGTGCTGGATAAGCCTTATTAATGGAGTTTGGAAAACAGCCATTAAAGACTTGATTTATCCTAAGACTACCACCCTGTAAAAGAGAAAGATGAAAACTGAGAAATGACTTAAAAACTGAACATTAATATTGTAAACTCCTTTTAGATTACCTCAACAAGAGCACATGGAATGACTGCCCACAAAATAAATACACCATACTTTATACAAAACAGTATACAGTAATACTCATTTAAAATAAGTACAGAGTGTTTTAACTGCATCAATTTGATGCATAAATTATCTTATAGAATATTAATCCCTTCAGTCTCACAAAACTTTGACTACATAAGCCTACTCTTCTAAAATATTACACATTTCATCATTAAGTTGTAACATATAAAAATTTTATATTTCATTAAAGAATAAAAAGTTGAATTGTTCATGTTGTACAGTGCCAAGTAGTGAACACTGGTGTGGGACTCAAGAGTCACCTACTAAAGCATTTAAGTTCTTTATACTTTCAGGGCTGTGTAATTCTCCGATTGGTAAACAAAGTAAAAGTTTAATGGAAATAAATCACACCATTTTTTTTTTTTTTTTGTAAAATTTTAAAATATCCACCATAAACCAGCTGAAGTAGTTATTACACCAAAAGAAAGATCAAGTTCTTCACAATATTTGCAGCATTGTACTGTGAATGTCCTTTACTAATATTGGTTTTCAATTCTAAATCTACTGTAGATTCTTACAGTAGATCATGTCAGTGACATTCTTCTATAGACACTAACTTTAGCACTGTCTACTCATAATTATTCCTACAGTAACCTGCGTGGTGCAATAGACTACATGCAGTACTATAACTGTGACTGAAAAAAAGGGGACTTGAACTTCATATCAACAATGCTAGACAATATTGTACACCTAAAAAACCCCTGGCTTTAGGCAAAGCAACTTTAGGAAATTTGGCTCTTGTGAAAAACATAACTGATACATAAATTTTTAAATCATCTGTTATGGCAGTTGTAGCAGCATCAACCAGGATGGATAAGTGACTTGCATACATTGGATATAAGGATCTCCTAAATAGTTTGAAAATTAAAAGAAAAATACTGCAATGTCTTGTCTAATATCAACTTTGTCTACAAACATTTCATAATTGTCTTCTAGTATTCTAGCTGTGACATATGACCACCTCCAGATTTCAACACCTGTTTTACAATAAACATGAAAATATTTAGACTGTATATGGAAAACATACTACAATGTGAGATGATCCAATCAAATTTTGAGAGTAACTTGCATTTTGTTGCTAACTTGGCAGTGCACAAAACCATACTCACTCATGCTAGTACAAGCATAACATTTTCAACAGTGTTTACAGCGCTTTACTTTCTATACAGTCACTACAGCCAGGACTACAGTGACACTTACAAAAAATTGTTTTTAACTTGGAATTCCTCACATAAGGCAATGCACAGAATAGATTATGCAACAAAATATGTTAAAACATGTACATGCAAACCTGTTGATGGCTCCTCATCTCTTTGTATTCTTTTAAATTTCTTCTTCCCTAAAGAACTATAGCGTATTAAAAGACCTCAGATTCTATTCACAGCTCTACGTAACAATATGGAGCACAATCTACCACAAATGCTTGAAGAACTAACTACAGTAAAGGAATCAGTTAATACTTGTTAATTTATATTCCCCTCAGCTATTCTCAACCGTTAATGCATGCAGGTTCCCCATTTTTGCTAGTAAGTGTATCACATTTAAAACTGCAAGTGTGCCATTTACTGCATAAGACAGTAGAGATCAACAAAATCACCTCAGTAAAAGTGGCCTCTTAGTAGTGTGATGCATTCCTTGGCCAAGTTTTTAGTTACAACTACTGTGTAGCAATATTACAGTACAACAAGAAGGTGTAACACTAATGCATAATAAACTGAAATTTGTAATTTAGAACATTTGAATTTGAAATTAACTGTTTATGTGAAGTACAAAATTAACATCTTCAATTTTTTTAATGAAATGTAACTTTATTCAGAAAACGAAACTACTGTACTATTGTCTAAAATTCATCAAGACCAGGCGTATGGTATGTGTACTGTACTTTGGGAACTATACATATTTGGGGGAGGGCATGAGGTTGGGGTGGGGGGGGGGGGGGTTACTGGACTACACCTAGACTGTAAATTGTGAAATGGAAGCTACACATTACTGTAAATCCTCCCAATTAAGAAAACTGCAAACACACCTACTTACAGCTACATAATTTTACCAATACATAAACAGTATTTAAAGATCTAGATAACAGACTAAAACTTAATTTTTGGGCACTACATTTTAGGAACATGGTTTCAATATCTCTGAGCAACAAGTTTGTGAGGGAATTCTTATTTGGGAACAGGGATACATTGCACAACACTGTAGGACTACTGTACTGTACCATAGAATTGTATACTATAGCACTTTGAATATAGAATACATACATAATATGGTGCATTGCAGTTCATAGATTAGTAGATCATATAGACTTCATAAAATTTTCGAATAAAACATTAAATAGGCATAGCTTTTTCATTAAAATTGTTCCTGTCCTTTTGTACTGCAGAGTGTAGACTACAAGCTGGTCTAACAACTTCCAGCCTCCATCTGCCACAACTAAGCTTGTTTTGTTACTTAGTTAATGCAAAATATTGAGCCCAAGATTCCATAGCCACACTAGCTGTTACTGCTTTTATTAGTTTTCCATACCCTCCTACAGGAGGCTTCTGCACTGTAATTAGCTATGAAGTACTACAGTACTTCATAGTACATAGTTTACAGAAGGCCTATACCATAATATACACTGTACAGTGTACATGTACAGTACAATCTTGTTCACATTTGTTGACTTTCAACAGATACTGATCTATTACTCAATCTTTTGTTCTGTTCTCTTGTGAAACAATCATGTATAGGCCTGCAGAGTATCTTTTTGTCACTGACTGATTCTCTATATGTATATAGTTCCACCATGGTTTCTGACAAATTTGCAAATAGGGGGAGAAGGAAGGAAGACAAAATTTATACATCATGATTCCCAACTGCAATTCATCATTATTCCTCTTTTACCCCACTGGCAAAAACCAAACAGGTCAACATGGTATTAATTATTGCATCATAAACTCTACACCATGTACTGCATAGACCTTATACTGCACGTCGTTAATTGACTGTTTACTGTTTATTTGTACCGCCATCAACAGTAACACTTTATTTACTGTATATATGTAAACAATAACACTGTATGAAAAGGCCCTTAAATAAATGCAGAGTACAGTATACCAATGAGTGCATGATAAAAATTGAAGCCTGTACAGTGCCAATAAGAATTAGAAAACCTTACCAAAATAATAATTAATCACACATACCTTACCAAAATAATAACTAATCACACACAATGAAATATACTGACTTTGATCTTCCTCTGAGTCATACACATTGAATTGATCTTTGTACGTGGTAAATGGTACTACAATAGTGCACAAGTGCTATCTACAGTATCTATGCAAATAGTTAATTACAGCACAGTACTTTCATACTATAGATGAGTTAAACACTAATGTGCCAACTTGTAATTGAAGAATAAACTCTGTAAACACAAAGTTACTCCTAAGTTTCCATTCAGATTCTTGGTAGAGAGATTTGAAAAGTAGAACTACTGGTGAAAAAAACTGCCAAGCTGAAAGGTTCCATCCCACAATATTTGGACATTTGGAGCTAAATTTGAGCAATTGAATGAGAATAGTTTATTTAAGTATGTGAAAGTAATGCATGGATTTGGAAGATGATGGTGCTATAATTACACAGTATTAACTAGTGTTGAGTCTGAGGTCTGGTAGCCCTTCTGTGGGCCAACTCCAGTCTTAAATAGTAGCCTACCTTTATTCCTGTAACACCATATGTATGAAGGCCTTGAGGTCTCAAGGTCTCTCAAGACCAGACAATCCAAGGCTAAGGCCAGTCTCAACTACAACACTGATATTTACTTCTCAAGAGTGAATCCCCTCTGGGCTGAGCATTGTAGACTATGTCCACCGTACTCCCAACCAGTGTAAGAGGTAACTTAAGGGGAGGACTTCAACAAATGTGCATGGAAAACATTAAATTTTACCTACCTATTTAGCTGACACAATAACATGTTCTTGTTGGTAGTGTGGTAAAAGCCTCATCTATCTAACTCAAGTGTGGGGCACTGTGAACGTCAGTTGGTTAATAAATTGCAATTAACTGAAGGGACAGTACAATGCAAGAGCAGAAAGTGTTGAACTTACCACACTCACTGAAGAGGCCCTCGAAGACTCAAAGGATGCAAAGTCGTCATCATCATCACCATCGAAGCCATCCTTCAGGTTAGAACTGGACACTTTGAAACTATCAAAATTGCCAAAATTATCAACTGTTCGACTACTGCTACCAGAGCCACCAAAGTTTGCCCAGTCACTGCCATTGGTTGAATCTGTTGTGCTACTTTCAGTTTTAAATGCTCCAAATTCACCAAAATTGTCTTGGCTTTCTGTCGGTTGTGAGGTCCCTTCATCTGCTTTAACACTTTCACTGGAGTCCCTTTTAAAAGCACTAAACTCAGCAAAGTCATCATCATCAAAGTCATCATCATTCGATCCTTTTGTCAAATTTTCAAGCTTCAAGCTTTCTTCCTTTTCACTGACACAAGAATCAGATCCTGTTATTACAGTAGGACTATGAAAGGTTTCCTTTGAATGACCAGATTCTTGATTAAAAATGCCTGTTACGGGTTTAGATTCAAATGATCCAAAGTCTCCAAAATCATCATTAGTATCAATCCTCTCAAATTCACTTTTGAAGTCTGTTTCTGGTGTATTAACACTGTTACTTTGGTCATCCTTGATGGAAGAACCAAAATCTCCAAACTCATCATCATCATCACCATCATCATCATTTTCCATTG
The DNA here is from genome assembly GCA_037179385.1 of Holothuria scabra. Classification (NCBI taxonomy): domain Eukaryota; kingdom Metazoa; phylum Echinodermata; class Holothuroidea; order Aspidochirotida; family Holothuriidae; genus Holothuria; species Holothuria scabra. Next base: position 28,284,777 of record CM074180.1, on the reverse strand, counting down.
CTACACTTGGCATGCCAAGTGGTTCTGAAGGTAATTCCTTATGAATACTTTGTTGGACACTAAAACCAGATGCATCTCTTTTATCTTCATCCCTATTTCTTAAATATTCTAATTTCATTTCAGAGTTGTGCGGTAAATTTTCATGTGAGCTGCTGGTGCTTGAAATGTCAGTTTTAGGTTCAGTGACAGGACCAGGTGAATCATCTGTTTTTTCATGGAATGTATCAAATGCAGCCCAGTTACTCCCAGACTGGTCTTCTAAGTCACTTTTCATTGACTGACTGGAAGCTTCCCCATCGTCAAGCTCATGATGCAGGTTTTCCCCTGTATCAAATTGCTTGAAATCCTCTTTGAAATCCTCTTTCCTTTTATCAACACTGCTTTTGATACTATGGCAGTTACTTTCCTGGAGAAAATTGCCATTCTTTATATGAACATTGTCTTCATTTTGCTTAAACTCTAGACTTTCACTGGAATCATGTAATGAGCCAGGATGCAAAATTCCATTGGGTAGAGGTTGGTCTAGTTTTGTGGAGGCTTGAAATTTTTGATAATTTGGAATTTGGGTGGAAGTCCTTGTATCATCATCTCCATCATTAATATTAAGCTTTCCTAAGGAGGTGGTTGAGACTGGAAGAACATCTTCCCTTGGCTTGCTTTGAGATAACTGAAAATTGTCATCCTGGTCCTCGTGTGGAACATCAATGGGGAAAAAATGTTTGTTACCTAACGGATTACTACTGCTTTTTCCTGGTGGAGAATCAAACTCTACTTTTGCTGCAGAAAAGGTTCCAAACTCATCATCTTCATCTTCACTGGATCCAAAGTCAATGGGTGGTGGTGATGAAGAAACAATGGGTACAAACGAGTCACTGGTTGATGTCATTTTGACTTTCTATGGAAGAAAAGATGCAACATACTTTATAAGGTCCCCATATACAGTATAATCACTTAAGCGGTTAAGCCACATACTTACTATTTTATGCAATTGGACACACTAGCAAATGTGTTCATCATAAGCCACAGAAATGTGTCAACATGGATAAATTGCAACAATGAAATGAAAAGTACACCTGGGAATTGTGCCGAAATGGACATCAGCAATTTTGGGTTTCCTGGTGTTTCTCTCACAGGATTGACCAGCCAAGACTATGGTGTCATGACTTGCTAAGACTACATCACAAGCGGTTTGAGATCACTGATAACCCTATGTCTTTTGGTCAACAGAGGTTCTGCCAGAAATTCAAAAAAGGGGAGGATTTATTACTGCAGATTTCCCAAATACAAACCGATGGTGCCCATGGCCAACCTTACACAAGGGTTCAGGGGAAAAAACAAGGTGCAATCTGAAGGGTTTTAAAGGCTAATTTATTTATTTATTTATGGAAGTTCAAACTTTGCTTTAAAGGCATTTCCTTAGATGAGAAATCAAGACCCTGGTATTTTTTTTTATTTTTATGGAAACAAAAAAGGAGGAGGTTACCCTCCTCCTTTTTTCTGGGAAAGGGGGGCAAGTCCCCCATATCCCCTCCCCCCTTCATGGAATAACTGATTTAAACCAACTCAGTCTCTTCCCACTTTGTAGTCTACTTATACATTTACTAAAAATATAGATATGGCTCAATCCATAAACTAGGGGTCCAATAGTGTGACATGAGATCAAAATTTAAAAATCATTTTATCTGATTGAAATTTATACTCATGATAGAGTATTAACAACAGTTATAAAAAATAAAAATATTTTTGCAGAGGGCATTATGTATGCATGAGGAGGCTCATTCAAACATAAACTTGGCCAGTAAATTGACCGACATAACGGGGACACCAAAGCAGTCTTTAACCTTCTCCCACAAGAATGATGTAAATCTGAAATGGTTGAAAATTTGTATTTGAATGTGTTTTAGTACCCATTGCGACAAGAACATGTAAAAGTTTGAAAAAAATACTCTAAAAATTAGAAAAGTCAGTTTCATTTTTCTCAAAAATTTTCAGTTGCCAAAATGTCTACACATTTACATATGATATCTTTGTACAATATTGACTGATTTTTACCAATTAATGATGTTAAAGTATTCAAATTTTCCTCTTTGACACCCTAAGATTGTTAGACTTAACATTTGAAATCTTATTTATTGTCCCCTCATGGACATACTTAATATTAGCAAGATATTACACTCTATTATATATAATATAACCCATAACCCCCATAACACCTAACATTAAAAGTGCCAGTTTGATTTTTAAATGTTAAGTTGAGCTGGAAACTTTCAAACACAACAAAAACCACTGTTTGCAGTTACAGTATACTGTAAGATAGAATAATAAGATCCATTTTCATAAATTTTTCGTTTGCTTATGGCGGACATAACTCTGACAGGAAAGGGGACACCAAAAAAATCAAATGTTCATTAGGAATGAATACAAGATTCTCAAACCATGGGATTAACTTTTCTGGTAATATTCTGGGACCTTCTATTCATGTGCCTTTGTTCACCCAAAAATTAATTAGTTTGTGCGATTGGTGAAACATCAACGTTTACCAACATAAGTCACTGAGGGGAACACCAAAATTCTGCTCATATCCAATTTTACCTAGAAAATCTTTTGTTTTGATTTCTTTCTTTCCAAATGGGCTGCTATCTAAAAGAGTTTGACCTATTTTTTGTATCAAGAAAACAATGGCCACCTGAGAATGATCATATTTGTAGAAATGATGGAATATACATTAAAAAACCAACATAACTAGGGGGACACCAAAAAGTTATGTCCGCCAGGTTGTTTTCAATAGTATCATTTGGAGAACTGGGAGGAGCGCTAATGCTCATATTTTTAGAAATGTTGACTTTTGGTGATACCCTTACCATGACACATGAGCAAAGTGATTCAGTCTGTGATAAGTATGTTTTTCTGATTATTCAAATTTGTATATTTGTATGTCACATAGTGTTTGCACGGGTAACCCGTGTACCCGGGTACCTGCCCGCCATCGTATTACCCGGTTCCAAATCTACTACCCGAATCTAAAAAAAAAAAGGAATGCAAAAGGATCATCTCATTTACGCCATTGCCCACGGTAATGGACTAAATATTTTGCCAATTTGGTAAACATTCTCTGAGACTGAGAATGAAGAGAGCCCCTAGAAATTATGTGTAAGTTTGATAGTTGTCTGTACTTTGTTTCTGAAGTTGAAATTTTTATCAGCGTGCGGCCCGATTGCGCTATCGTCACATAGTGGGTTACTTCTCACACATCACATGTATATCGCTTATAAACTTACTCGCAAGCAAGCTATCTGACGGCCGATTCAAAATCACATTGTACTGTTTCACGCAGACATAGCAAGACATACTGTATCACCCCCGCCCAGCTCGCAAAGACAGTGCCAGTAACGTTCAGCATGCTAGGTAAACTGAGCCTTGCATGTATATATGATCTTATTATCAATACGGTATGCCACCTCGAGTATAATCCTCGAATATTTCTTAATGGTTAAAGGTGTCAGTTTTACGCAAATCAACACTTTGCTGGTATCTGCAAAGTAAAACGACATCAATGTAATAACACCGTAAACATTCACAAAATTTTTTTTAAAATAGGCCAGTATATATTACGTTATTTTGCCCCAAAATGGCGCTCGAGCAGACTACGAAGTTTATGTGTGAAAGTTATGTTACCATGCCTGGATGTCGACACGAGGCTAGCTACGTAAGAACGTACATACCCCATTAGCGATAATTCCAACGCACATTGCAAAGTAGTATGAGGGAAGTTCACAAACATGACGTCGTTTGTTTACAATCAGTAATTTTTGACGTGCAAGAGAATACCATAATACAGGGCTCTGATTAGTTGATATTTTTAAATCAGTGGTTTAAAAGGAGAAGCTTTGAGCTCTTACTATGCTGGCTTTTCGAGTAGGAAAGCATCCCAAAATTCAATATCAAATTGATATAGGCCTTGGGAAGTATAATTTTTTTATTTGACTGTTTTCTGTTACGTTTTTTTTTTACTTGTCATTTTGATCTAAAACAAAATGAGACGACCTTCTAACAAATCAAATGTTTTTGAACTTGGGAACTGTGATCGCTATACCTATCCAATACAGATGTTAATGTTACCATGCATGTCTTATGGAGTATGCCTTACAAAATGCTCATATCTTTTAGTCACTGTATGCAATACCGGGTAACCCGGGTACCCGACGGGTATGGCGATCGGGTACCCGGGTCGTAATTTTTAGTACCCGTGCAAACACTAATGTCACAGCCATTATGCAAAAATGAGGGGGGACACCAAAGCAAAGAAGTATATTTTCTACAAAATACTTAACTTTGGATATTCAGTTTATATATCATAAGATAGCCTAGTTGGTAAAGGATAATAAAATACCTGAGGCACTGGTTTGATGTATTCCCTGTTTTTGAAATATAGCATTATATTGGCAAAGTCAGTAAAAACCCCATTGGACCCCTAGTTTATGGATTGAGCCATATAAGTAAAGTAATTTAGATTATCATCCATACTGAAGAAGTTATATGAATGTAATTGAATAACTTCAAATTGAAATGATTTCACAATGAACCGGAAAGCCAAAAGGCTTAGAGATTCCTTGCTGCTGCATTTTTTGCAAATTGACTGTCTTTCATTAAAGTACCAAAAATTATAGCATTCATCATCTCAATATTGGCAATACACATTCTACAGTATGTTTAAAATGAAGTGGTGGCTCATTATCTAAATATGTGGAGGGGCAAATTGCTATTGGTCGGAATTAACCAACCATGTTGAGCGGGGCACATTGCAATCTGTCCATCTTACACGATGTATGGTACAGTAATCCACCACTCAGTAGCAGTTCCCTGGTTTAATCGGCAAAGACTGTTCTATGGCAAATAGTATACCCTTTGTTGGAGTGGAAAGGGATAGGCAAAAAAGATAGTAAAACTAGTGGAATTGTAAGTAATGTTTTCCCTCAGCTCTGTTGTAAATTTGATCCTTATTATTGGGAGCTTCTTTGAGGGACAGTGCCCAATGCCCATTGCCACGAGCTGCCACTGATTAAATCACTCACTGTTACACTTCTTGAAATATTGTGATTACAAACTTCTACTGATCTGACCACTGCAGAGTGGAGACCCCAAATGACTTTTGACCAGAGAGATACTAAATTGATAGGGTTCATCTACTACATATGGGTAACGTACATGGAAATTATGTGATCCCTCACAGTAAACCCTTTGAGACTGTATTACCATGATGTAACCCTTATGAACACAGGTGAACCCCAAATGGCTCTTGACCAGATCTTAAAGTGACAACTACAGCCTGGTTCTTCTACTAAATATGGGCAATACACATGCAAAGTATGATCTCCCTCACTGTTATCTATCTCAAGATACAGTAAAGCACCTAACCAACTGTGCCAAAAGCACTGCTGCCAGGCAAGAGACCTAAAAATAATGCATGTACTGTCTAAGAGTAATATCTGTTATAGATCTTACTGTAGGGTAAAGGCGGGGGGAGGAATTTAGACTAGTTTAATTAGACAACTTTGTTCACAAGACCACTCAAAATTGTAGTGTAGTTTGCACATTTTTTCTAAAAATAATGAAAATTGCCCTCTTGAATTATCACCAAAAGTTAGTAAGTAGAACACTTTACCAAATTATTTCTAACAAAGTTGATTCATTAAGCTTTCTTCTGAATGAAATAATCACTATCAAAACTCCTTTCAAAGAGCTTTATGTTTGAATTAATGGAATGCATTGCGCATTGGGATTGTCTGAAATCCATGACGAATCAGTGACGTGAGGGTAAGTAATGAAGGTTAAAATTCATGACAATGACCAAAATCCAAGACGGTCTGTCATAACTCTGATAACATAAAATGCTTACCATCATTGACTGATTAAAATCAAATTTTCACCTTTTCAAGCTCAATATTTCCTAACCTGATTTCAAAACATTACAAATCTCGCACACCTTTATGCGCTTGCAATGAAAAACCAACTAGTGCGTTTCTTTTCCAAACCCGCCCAAGTTTGCCTCAATTACACCACACTCTACACAGAGAAATACATTGTGCCGTGTGATAACTCCTTTTGAAAATACACGAACGCTGGCGCAGCGAGTCTAGCAGTGTCGGGAAAGCTGTTTGGAATCTAGAGCCGTGTTCCCATTTGATCCAGGGAGGTGGATCTTGATCTACCGAGGTGGATCAAACACTAATGGGAACGCAGATCAACAACACTCACTCAAGATCAAGATCCACCGATTTTGATCGACCATTCGGGGTAGATCAGATCCACCGCGCTGGATCAAAGTTTGTAATGGGAACACATCGGTAGATCAAGTGACCCTGGATCTCCGGTTACACTCATGTATGTTTTTGTGATACATCGATACGAAATGCATGGCAGGCCGACTTGTAAACATTGGTGACCTTTTCCCGCTTGCACAATGTGTTCATAAAACATGTTTGATCTACCCCGCTCACTCAAATGGGAACGCGGATCTTGATCAAGGTAACTGATGTTGATCCACCTCGGTAGATCAAGATCCACCTCCCTGGATCAAATGGGAACACGGCTTAGGTTAATAATATCTTTCCACATAGGGCAAAGTTCGACCCTCTGTGACGTGACGGTAAGTTATTCTTGTGGTGGAGCCCTATGACAGTAACATTTAGGAGCAATTTAGCAAACAATGTTATCATCAGTATTTATGTATTTGAACATACCAATGACTATGCCGAGTACCCAAAGATAGTTTCATGCAGTAACTTACAGTCACTGATACCTGTGAGCCTAATATTACTGATAAACAACATTGGAAAAGTACAGCAGGGCCTTACTCGGGCTGTGCCGGTAAATTCTAAGCATCACGGACGTGACATCGTCACAGGTTTTAGAATCACCCTACACATCGATGGACTACACAATAATCTGATAACACTACTACAGTAGTCAGAAACCAAAACAGCTACAAAACCAAAGCAGGTGTGTTGATTTCTTGTGGCTGTGCAATGATGTTTTAAGTGGGATTACTTTTAACGATAGTTCCATTGCTTCAATGTGTAAATTTGTTAAAAACTGCTTATTTGGTTGATTCAAAAGTTTTTCTCACACACGTTCATGTAAGAGCTTGCACTTCATTTCCCTTAACACAGGCTAGGTAACAGCCTACAGTTGCCTATCTATAGCCCTTGAACAGGGTTGTGTGTTCGTTGCATGGCCTAGGCTCATTCCGATTGCGAATAATGTTCACAAATGTAGTCACTAGCCAGGACGCCCATGGGACGTCATCTCTAGCGTCCCCAAATAACAAAATATTCTCACCAAACTTCACACAGATGATCTCTGGCACCGCATTTACCTTTTGGCAAAAGATGTTCACAAAGTTTATCAAAGGATGGCCAAAGTTTCACTGCCAATTTTGACTGTAACAGTTGGTCAATGGGTCATGTTCGAGTTCTCGACAACTGTTCTCAGTAGAGGTCAAAGGTCACGAGGGTAAAGAAGGATACTTTACCTGCATAGCTGTTTTCATATTACTATCTTTCATTCAGTAACAATAAGAAGTGAACATTATTCGGAATGCCGTGTCGACTATAACTTATAAGCTTCTGTCACTCAGCAACTGCATTCCAATCCAATCATACACCAAAAGAAAATGGCAGCTGCTCGTGCAGAGGACAACACACGCAATGCTAGATTTTTCCTTAGATCTTGTTCAAAATGATCCCTATTTGCAGCTTTTTTGGTGAGATCTCAACAATAACACATTTTTCATTCATTGTATGATCTGGGCCTAGGCCTAGGTCTATACTTAAACTTGTAAAAAGTATTAAATTAGGTCATTTATTTAATATTTTGTGCATCCTGGTTAGTGACTATGTTTGTGAACATCCCTGAAAGGGCTGTGTTGTGAGAGGAATGAGCCTAAGTGTTAGGCCATGTAACTGTAATGAACACAAAGCCCTGTTCAAGGTCTATAGCCTAGCAAGTGTTGCAACTTGCATGAAATGTTATCAAGCCCACACCCAAAGATAATCAGCCCAACATATATATTTTCCCATATGAATGCACTATGTTCATTTAATTAGTTCACCATAGCCTAGGCTTAAACTTAAAGGGCAGGAGCAGTCATCCCAAATTGAAGAAGTGTAGCAGACTGCCCAGTTTCATGATTGGCTGTTGGGAGTCATGTGACAATGGTTTTTCTCTTCAAATGTGATATTTACCAGAAATAACTGCTTGGTTTACCTTGAATATGCAATAAGGCCTAGGCCTACGCCTAGTATTACTATTAATAGCGATGACGCACACCTGTGACGTCACACAACAGTTTCGCGAGACGATCACATTGTACGCACAATGAACGTAACTTTAGGTGGAAAAAAGTTTAAAATTTCAGGGAGAAATAGACATCAGATTATCAAAATACATACTTGCAATGAAAAAATGAGTCTTTATTGTGTCTCTGATCCGATAATATTCGGCAGAATCTCACTGATTACGTCAAATATCGATGGATTTCGCCATCACTTTTTAGGACATCTTCCTACGATGAATCACACATAGAGATATGCGTACAGCATATCAGGGATAACGTTAGCAGTTTGTACCGTCCGTTAAGGCCTCGCAAACGTTGGGAAGTTATTTCAAAATGTCATACGTCAAAAGAAGACATTTCAAGCTTTAAAATGATATGAAACTTGACGGGTTGGGACTTGAGGCTCATATTTTTATTATAAAAGGTAAAATTTGAATTGACCTAATTTTTTTAATTTAACTTGAATCATCATGCATCATTCATGAAAAAAAGTCCATTTTCTTAGCTTTCGAACGATGTAATGATTAGCTCTATGAGGTATGGAAGTTTATTGCCGCTCGCCGTTTCAAGGACGCTGCAATCCCAAAGCTGGTTAGTGCTTTTTCACTAAATTTGGCCCTTTGCTATTTCAACTGTACACCCATTTGGTCATCATATTTACTAAATTCACGTTACTCATTGCAACGAAATAATATCTAGGAGGTAGATATATCGTATTTTTAGTAAAGTTAAGATCAAATTTTAGTTAACGGCACTTAGGCCCCGTAATTACGTTGTAGCCTAAGTTGTGTTTCCCGAATATATATTACTCGGTAGGCCCCGTAACTACGTTGTAGCCTAAGTTGTGTTTCCCGTACATATATTATTCGGTAGGATCACAACATTAGGCTTTGGCCAAAGTTATTGTGCTATCCTATATATAGCCTAACCTTCTAGCCTAACAGATTTCACCAATACTTGTTGCATAACTTAGTCTATAGCCTAGGCCTGCAACAAATAGTTATTCAGTGCAACTTAGTGGCCCCTTGTAAAGTTGTACTGATATTTACAGTTACAATTAGTCAACAGCAAGTTGATATTAAGACTTCTATACTTCAGATCCAATTTTTTTCTGTAACTTTCAACCATGAGTGAAGGTCCAGAAGTTGAGGGAGTTGGGCCTTATTGTAATGATATTGGGATAACCAGGGATGCAATCCTTACTTGCATTAGCAACGAAGGGAAATGGGGGGGAAATATTTATGGGCTAAATAATGCAGCCCTACTGGAAATTAATGCATTTGTTGAAAAACATTTTGAGTCTGAAGGGGTCATGGAGAGGGTAGAAAGGGTAAGGAATGTCATTTGTGGTTTTGGGGGTTTTGCCTTGCAAGAAGTCAAGGCAAAACAATTGCTCACAAAATTGAAAAGACTGAATGAAAAAAAAAGAAGAATGTCAAAGAACAAATCTCAGAGTGGCATGATGAATTTCAAAACATTTTTAGCATCTAAATTGGAAATTATTACCCAAACCTCAACTTCTGGACCTTCACACTCACAGTCTCCTCAACACACCTCCAAGGTGCATACAAATGGTGAGCAGCTTAAAGAAAAAGTGCTTCTTCAGGGGGAATTAATTGATGAATTGGGGGAGGATAGGGGAATGTATATGGAGGTGGCTTTGAAGGTGCGGGCAGAGAAAAGAAAACTTGAAGAAAAAATGAAAGATACGACACGAACTCATCAAAACAAAAGGCGGTGCTTCAGAAGGAAAGAAAAAAAATTGCAAAAAGATTTAGACAAGAAAGTCAAAACTATTACGAATCTCAAAAAAATTAACAGCAATCAGGAAACTGAAATAAAAAAACTGAAAGCACAAGTTGTTCTATTTAAAAGAAGAAGAAAAAACCTCATGGACAGAGTGCTATGGCTGAAACAAAAAACTACAACTCGAAGGAACAATCTGGGAACAGAGAAACAAAAAAAACTCAAAAAAGAAAATAAAGTACTCAAACAAAACTCTGCTTTCATGGAAAATAGGCTATGCACCTTGGAGGAGAATGTTGATGAGAGGGTACAAGAGGAAATGAACAAATTTCTCAAATCTAAAGAGGTGGTAACTTTCAAAAATGGAAAGTATACAGATGATGTCAGGGCTCTCTACCAGGACCTGATGATGAAAAATGTTGGAGCCAACAACGTAGAATCTGTTATCAGATCTGTTCTGAAACACTTGTCAGACATATCTGATATCAGACTACCACGTAAAACATTGATGTTGAGAAAGCATCAGTGACCAGGATGAATGACTTTTATTGTGGGCTTCACTTCCTGGTAGGTCTAGCAGATCAAACTGCGGCTACCCTCAAGTTGCTTGAAAAAAATATTCTAGGAACAAATATTGTGGGTAGTCGCCTGCTACCAGGTCTTTTTGCACCAGGAAGTGAAGCTGGAACTGTGCGTCTCATTCGACTTGTTTGCAAAAGCATTCAACAGAGGGCTTGTGAAAAGTCAGGAAAACCAGTGGATTTTCTGGCTTTTCTCAAGTCCACCGGCGTGGAAAAGGATATTCCTCTGGCTCCTTTCAAAGGAAACAGATTCAATATCCTTTTCCACAATGCTGCCGGTGTGTATTTCTTGTATCCAGAACTGTTGACCTTTTTCAAACAAGTCGAAAAAGACAATCAGTTAATGAAAGTTGTTCATGCTGATCTGGAAGTTCCTTCTTTCAAGTCGGGATGCAGATGCCAGAGGCATCATCGATAAGATGATCACTTCCCCATTATGGCGATCTTTAAATCAAACTGGTGTGAATGGGAAGCGAGTGCATGTTGCTGAAATGAGTGTGAGGTATGAGAGATTTATGGAGTGCTGTGAGAAGTGGGCGAAAGATGCGAGTGGTTTGATGAGAGGAGAGAGGATGTTTGAGGATGTAGAAGTGAGAGTGGATTGTGTGTATGAGAGTTTGCTGTTTGAATGTGAGCGATATGTTGAATGCAAGGCTTTTTTAGAGGGACTGTGTGCAGCTTTTTGTGTGATTGGGAGGCGTATGTTGGGTGATCATTTGAGAGGTGGAAAGTATGCAAGTATGAGTGAGGGTATGAGAAGTGAGACTGAGAGTGTGCCAACAACAAATGTAAGTACTGAGAGAGATTTTGGAATGCTCGATAGACTGCTGCGTGAGAAACCAAATGCTTTGACAATTGCTTTAGAGGGTATGATTATGTGTGCTAAGAATGAGATGAGTGAGTGGCGTGACAGGTTGGATGATGAGAAAAGGAAAGAGTACATGGAGTATGCGAGAAAGTCAGTGCGAGATCAGAGGACAGAGTTTCATGAGAGGCGTGAGAGGATGAGAGAGTTTAAAGTGTGTAAGTGGAAAGAGAGGCAAGAGAAGGCAGCTGAGAGAGAAGAGAATGAGAGAAAAAGAGTGATAAGTTTGACTGATGAGCTGGTGAATGATGGAGGTTTGTGGAAGAGTGAGAGTGGTATGAATGAGGGACTGAGTGGAAAGAGTGAGAAAGAGCAGATGGAGAGTGTGAAAGTGCGTTTGAAATTTATGAGGTATGTATTGAAAATGAAAAACAAAGAGGGTCTTTTGAATTTTTCTAGGATGGGACGGGCTTTAAGTTTAGAAGAATTGAAACCTAACATGAGGGAATTGATAAGAAATGAGAAAGGGAATAATGGGAGGGAATCATATCAACAGAATAGGGGGGGAAGAAATCTAGATGGGAAACTTGTCGAGCACCACACAGATGATGGGAAAGGGGGAGAAAAGTGGTTTGTGGGGGTAGTAAAAAGAAAGGATGGTAAGTTTTTGATTAAGTATGATGAAGATAGTGACACAGAGTGGGAGTATTCAGACACAGAAATTGCTAATGATATTGAGGGTGGGGATTTGGTTGTTATGGAGGTTGGGGCAAAAGATTTTGTTGGGAGGAGAATTAAACATTTATGGTTAAGTGATGATGGGGATGAAATGTGGTGGGGGGGGAGAGTGATTGGTGTGTGTGAGGAAAGTGAGTGTGTTGTTGAGTATGATCCTGTTGAGTGGAATGATGTTGAGGATGAAGAGTATGAGGCTGAGTCATTTGAGGTTTTAAAAGTCTCCCTTCTTACTGATTATTTAAATGGGGAAGTGATCATCTTATTTTAACCACCCTTTTCATTTCCTCTTGTAGCCTACATATTATTTAATTTTATTTTGAACTTCACTATCAACACATTCAATTTTAAAGATGTTGCAGTCACTCCAATTTTACTTCATAAAATCAGCTGAATATTATTACCATCTCATTGGGGCTGTATCTTAATGTAATTCCGGGGTCCATTCTTCCCAGGGTTTGACTCAAAATACTAAAAACGTATGAGCATCTAATCCTGGGAATACTTTATGAAATAGCTGTAGTTAAACATCAAACCTTGAGAACATTGAAGCTAGTGAACTTTGGGTAGGCCCCCTCTCATTTCTGTAATTAACACTTACTATTAGTATTATTTGAGAACCAAAATATTGCATAGTGAAATTAAAACTAGCACTTCTTTCTCCATGAGCATAACTTTTATCAATACAGTAACAAATTGAGATTCAGTTGCATGATAACAATGAGTCATATGTGTAGCTATAGATCAAATTTAGCCAAATTAGTCAAATTGGGGTGGCTGCAACTTCCCTTTAAGTAGAGTTAAAGAGTCTGCTTTAAGTTTTGCAGCTTAAATCATTTCAAATATGCAACCAATATAATTTCAATTCAATTCAGGTCAATTCAAATTTGTAAATATTTTTTAATTATTTCCATTAGTTTAAGAGTGCAATATTATAGTCTTTATTTTCAAATAAAAGCTTTATTATGTTTATCTCATTTTTATCCATTCAGATTGACAACAAGAGTTTTAATTGGCATTTTCATTGGACCATTTAATTTCACTCTTTTAATGGCACAGCCAAATGTTGGTGAAATTACCCCCAAACATTTGCCTGTGCCACAACAACTCATTTGCTCTAGTAGTTCTGAGATCTCACTATCTCATGTACTGTAAACAAAAGAATACATTTTTGTTGTTTACAGTCTACCGTACAATATTATTGCATAACTTCACAATGACTAATGGGCATCTTTTATGTTAAATGGTTATCGCATTCAGGTATTCAGGTACATACCTTGAGTAAGGGGTGTAGTAGTTTATGTTTTATTGTCTCATGATTTTATTACACAAATGTTGCAAAAAGAAAGCCTGCTTCAAAGCAATGGTTAGGGTTCAAACTACTACTAATAAATACATTTTGAAATGTCGAGGAAACAAGTATAATGAATAATTCCTGTTTGTCATCTACCAATATACGTTATAAAAATGCTCTTAACAGTAGGAAGTCTCATAATGTGTGCTCTGGTGGGTAGCTTAATTACTCCCATCAAATTTCATGCCAGGCAAACTTTGAATTAGTTGTCTTGGCTTTTAAAAAAACTAAAAAGCACATGATGAATCCAGGGTATCCAAAGGAATAATAATATTCCTGTACAGTAAAAAAAAAATTGTTTACAAAAAAAAAGATCAGTAAGTGCTTTGTGGCCGGCTAGTGGCGCCCAAAGAGGTTGCGCTGGTGACGGGTTGCAGAAGTATGATACTGCCACATCTGTGCGGCTGGTAGGCGCCCAGCAGAGGTGTCTATCCTTGGCGACTGACAGATGTAACCTCAAGCGGCTGATGGGTTGGCAAGAGTACTCTCATCAGATTTCATGAAAGACCAGAGACCTTGTGCTGGTGACTGTGAAAAATTACACTGTGCATCAGCTACTTTAAAAATAAGAAAAACAATTTATGCCAGCCAATGGCGCCCAAAGAGGTTGCGTTGGTGACAGGTTACAGAAGCAGTAACATAAAAAGAGACATAAATCTGTCCTGGCCAATGGCGCCCAAAGAGGTTGCGTTGGTTAATGGCATAATTAATACTGTGCACCTGCTATAAATTGTTTACAAAAAAAAAGATCAGTAAGTGCTTTGTGGCCGGCTAGTGGCGCCCAAAGAGGTTGCGCTGGTGACGGGTTGCAGAAGTATGATACTGCCACATCTGTGCGGCTGGTAGGCGCCCAGCAGAGGTGTCTATCCTTGGCGACTGACAGATGTAACCTCAAGCGGCTGATGGGTTGGCAAAAGTACTCTCATCAGATTTCATACAGCTACTGGCCGGATGCGCCCAAAGAGGTGGCACCGGGGACAGGTGACAGTATTTGGAAATGATACCTGGAGACTAAATAAAAAAGTGAGACTTCTTTTATAAAAGGACATGTAAAAGTCATCATTAAAGAGCTTTATTGGAATTATGGAAATTGGTGGTGGCATTTGAATTATATTCATGTACAACAAGCTTTGTTGTTGTAGAAAAAGTGAAACTAAATATTGAGGCCTTGCGGGGTCATCTTTACCGTCCCATTACAATAATTCTAGCTTGGTGGATTGGACACCTTTAATGACCATCCTCCAGTAAAACCTTTTGAGACAGGTGGGCATTCCTGTGGTTTTTTATTCACGACATTTACAAAAAATACTACTACATTCCAGTGCAGTGGCTAATTAGGGTGATAACAAGGTCGCCTAGAATGCCTGCAGTCAAATTTTATGAGGATGGAACGGGTAATCGCCCGGTCAGACCTCTGATATTCCAAGCGTCACAAAACTGTAATGCTTTGACTGATATTTGTACCTGAATGCGATAGCTGTTTCTTAATTATTACCTCATACATTATTTACTTTTATCTGGCATTCGATCTGCTGGAAGGAAAGTAAAAAAAAAAATGAAGTAGAAAAAACTAGAGCAAATGAGTCCACGGTCTCAAGTGATCAGCCTCCTCGTGGCGAGACTGGATACGGTTTAACAACCCAACTGATGATCACCCAAAAATTTCTCCTTTTTACCTTATTTTTCTTAATTATCCATTAATATTACTGTATAACATTATGTGCATATTGCTAATTCTACTCTTTTTCAACAATTGCAAGTCTAAAATATCTAAATTGACTGAATACGAAGTTTTTTCATACACAGGAAAGTAGTGCACACTTGTATATGCAGTGAAGCAACTATTCTGGCTTCCCTGGGGTCAACGCACTTTTGAACCTTCGGTATGTTTTTGTTAAATTGACGATTTTAATGATTCATTAATTTGTTAATTATTAGTCAAATCACTTGATCTTCATTTAGCTTTTAGCATTTACTAGTCTCTCAAACCACAGTGAATTTCAAACTCATGAGAGTTTGCATTGTGGATTTATTTACGTTCAAAATCGGTGATTTTCACTGTGTTAACAATGTCAAGGTCAAAGACCACAAGTCAAAAATGAGGATTTCGGTCATTTTGCAACAGGCATATCTCATCAACCTTATGTTGGATGGTGCTCATTTTTCACTGAGCTTGAATGATTGTCCCATATTCTCATTTAGGCATGTTATAATGCAATGTGATGTTGGTTCATGGAATTACGGGCCCTCAAAAATGGTAAATCGAGGGCCCGCGGCCCAGTTCAGACAAACGAACGTCTTTTGGCCAGCGTTGTCAGACTATAACTCGAGATAGCAAGGTCCGATTATCCCCATTTTTTTTTTTTTTGTGATTCTCTCATTGAGCTCTCACAACTGATATGACATTCAGAACCCTACTAAAAACTTCATTTTTTACCTTTGGCTTCCCTACTATTAAGTAAAGTCACAAAATGTAATGAAAGATACTTTGAAGAGAAATAAGATGAAAATTGTGTTAGGCTATTTAGCTTTTTCTTCAAAATAAGTTTGGGGGACTGCTCTCTAGTCTACCTCTTAGCAGAATTAACGCTGGGTCACCTGTGGAAAATCCAAACGAAGCGAAGAGGGGGTGTTTATACTAGCCTACATTGTACTAGGCTAGGCTACATTATGTAGCCTAACAACGTAATCTTACAGCCGTCATTGCAACTTTACGCCTGCCTAACAAAGTAACAGTTAGGCCTAGTATTACTAACGTTAGTATTATATTACTACGTTGGAGCTTGGTGCCAAAGAATATGGAAAAATGTTTCACTTAAACAGTTTCACTTACTCCATTCGCTATTACTCTCTCTAACTCATTAATGGGTTTTTCATGGTTTTAATTCATCTTAATTGTTCGGATGACCGTGACGACAAAGTAGGCCCATTATCTGATCGACGTGGTCCACGTAAAGCTAACTCGGTACTCCAGCTGAGGACTGGTCCATGCAAAATTATGTGAACTATTTGGTAGTCAATGTAAATTCAAGGGGAACAAAATTTTTATTTTTAATGTAGGAAATATCTTTAGATATTTTTGCTCGTTTTTAAATTTCAAAATAATTGTTGAAAAAATTCTTCTAAAAAGAAGAGTTGGTAAAATTATATTAAACTTAGTTTTCACGTTCTTGCTAACATATATTCTGCAAGTGGATACAAAATAATCTATCCATCCATGTTGCACCGCCCACCAAATTACACTGCGTAGCAAACCATTTATATAATGATGTACTAAACATGGATCGGGCATGACAGAACTCAGGAGTTCGTTTTGCAGCAGGTACTAAAGTACATTTCCAGATTTTTAAAAAAGATTCCTTATGATCAGAAATTTTAGTAATATTTTTAATAAATATCTACTCTGTCGATACATTAATAAATAAAATTTAATATACACAATAACATAAATACTTTTTTATAAACATAAAATATTTAATTGTTTTTTCTATAGCATAGAAATTGTAGCTAACTAAATTACACTATTTACATGAAAACCCGAGGTGGACATATTGATTTAGTTCCACGTACAAAAAATAGGGGCGCCATATCGTTTTGTTTCATCTATAGCGTGTTCGATTTGCTTCCCTTGACTTACTCGAGCCTCGAGCTAGGGCAACGATGGTCATGCGCAGTTGGGTGAAATAAACGAACGTTTTACGGTAATTATTGGAGAAGTTGGTTCACAATAGCCAACTAGAAAATGTGGTTACGTACCGTATATGGCAAGCCAAATGCCCAATAATTCGATAAACTTGGTTTATCGACCGATAAACCAGGTTTATCGACCGATAAACCTGGTTTATCGACCGATAAACCAGGTTTATCGACTGATAAGCCAAGTTTTTTTTTGATAAACCTGGTTTATCGATCGATAAACCAGGTTTATCGATTTTCTCACAAAAAGGTCGATAAACTTGGTTTATCAAGTTGATAAACCTGGTTTATCAATTCGATAAACCCGGTTTTTCTATTTATTGAACATTTGGCGTCGATAAACCAGGTTTATCGGCCGATAAACCTGGTTTTTCGATTTGATAAACCAAGTTTATCTCTTTACTGATGATAAACTTGGTTTATCGAATTGATAAACCTGGTTTATCAAATTGATAAACCCGGTTTATCAATTTGATAAACCAAGTTTATCAAAACTTGGCTTATCAGTTGATAAACCTGGTTTATAAAAGCCAGATGTCCAACAATTCGATAAACCAGGTTTATCAATTCGAAAAACCTGGTTTATCGGTCGAGAAACCAAGTTTATCGACCGATTAACCAGGTTTATCGAACTATTGGGCATTTAGCGTCGAAAAACCTGGTTTATCAACTGATAAGCCAAGTTTTTCATACCGATTTTATATCCCTACGCCGGTATATTGTTTTCATGGAGTTACTTAGACTAGCATTAATCACAGATAAACCGGTACATGTATACCGTTAGAGCACGTACGGTCGTTCGTAGGTCTTGGTCAGTACTTCTGTAGAGAATACTTTCAGTTTCACATTTATTGTCATCCTGTAGATAGACGTCCCGCCCGCGTGCGGGAATCATAATGGCAATGGAAGAAGGAGGAGAAGTTTAAATATATATGAATATATTTTATATCACTGCGACTTTTTGACTGGATACTGGCCTACATAGCCTACGCCAGATCGAATGGGGGAGGGGGGAGGTGGGGCTTCATTTCCCCAATGCTTTTTGCATAGCCCAGGTCCTGTACGTAGTGGCCTATTGAAAGCCAATAAGAATTCAAATGTAGTGCTAAGGTAGGGTCTAAACTCCAACGACAGATTCCCACCGTAGGACTCTTATTAGTAAATATTACTGTCTTGGGAGGCTAGCCCGATCTGCATTCGACTCACCTTTGAAAGGATCGAAGTAAATTTGACACCCTTTACAGGAATGATGAAACAGTTGGCAGCGAAGAATGATCGTCACCATTTGGCCCTTTACAGCCGTTACAAAAAGCCCGATTAATGAAATTAAGACAGGTCTGAAGTTTTGTCTCAAATTGACCGCCATGATCCATCCGAGCCCTCTATCTGACATACTGTGTCGACATCTACTGTAGTACGCAATTGCCGAGGGCGTCTACTGTATGTTATTTAGGTTCCTATCCGAATCTTTCTTCAAGTAATAAGTCTCTCAGTCTTTCATACGTACTGAAATGTATGACATGGCATTCATGTTTTACGCGTATACAAAGCCGTTTGTCCACAACTGAAGGGCAATAAACCGAGTTCATGGCTCGATAAACCGAGTTTTCTGTGTCTCTCGTTTCAAAATCGATAAACCAGGTTTATCGGTCGATAAACCAGGTTTATCGACGCCAAATACCCAACAATTCGATAAACTTGGTTTATCGGTCAAGAAACTTGGTTTATCGGTATTTGGCGTCGATAAACCTGGTTTTTCGACTGATAAACTTGGTTTATCAACCGATAAACCTGGTTTTTCGATTTGATAAACCAGGTTTATCACTTCTTTGGTGAAAAAACTTGGCTTATCGAATTGATAAACCTGGTTTATCGAATTGATAAACCCGGTTTATCAAAAAACTTGGCTTATCGTTTGATAAACCAGGTTTATCGACGCTAAAAGCCCAATAATTCGATAAACTTGGTTTATCGGTTGATAAACCGAGTTTATCAGACGATAAACCAGGTTTATCGACTGATAAACCTGGTTTATCGGTCGAAAAACCTGGTTTTTCGGTCGAAAAACTTGGCTTATCGGTCGATAAACCAGGTTTATCGGTCGATAAACCTGGTTTATCGTCTGATAAACCTGGTTTATCGGTCGATAAACCAAGTTTATCGAATTATTGGGCATTTGGCTTGCCATAACCGTAACCACAATGGACATGACATTGTGCTAGTCTTTGGTTGCCCATGTAGGGGAAGGATGGACTGCCTGGTTAATCCGACGGACAACAGGAACGTAGATCTGGTATGTGGTTTTGGGGAAAAAATTTTCCAACAGACTATGTTGAACCCTGCATCGTGTTTAGTACCGGAATGATCTATAAGCAATCCACCCTATGAAAGCGAGTGCACTCGTAGGCCTACATACACACACAACCAGACACACATACACACTCACAATGACATGCACATACACTCAAAGTGACGTTTTCAAGAAGCCCCCCATATCCCAAAATGTTATTACATTTTGGTTATTCTCCTTCTTTTTTTTTTATTTTAAATTTGCCTGAATTATTGGAGGGGCAAGGCCTATGTTTGCTTCCCCCAATATTTTCAGTGGTGATGCAATTAGTGTAATTTGCACGGGTAACCACTCGCTATCCTATAACCCGGTTCCAAATCTACTACGCGAAGCTTAAATATTTTGCATGCGAAAAGGATTACCCAATTTACGCTATTCCCCACGGTAATGGAATAAACTATTTTACAATTAATTTGGTAAACATTCTCGGGGCCTGAGAATGAAGAGAGCCCTAGAAATTATGTGTAAGTTTGTTTGTGTTTTGTGCTTAATATGTACCAAATAAATAAATCAAAAAGTTTGAAAGTTGTTTGTACTTTTATTTCCTGAAGTTGAAATTTTTATCAGCGTGCGGCCCGATCGCGCTTTATCGTCACGTAGTGAGTTACTTCTCACACATCAATGTACGTCACTTTGTTCGAGCAAGCTATCCGACGGTGGTTCAAAATCACTTCGTACTTCACGCAGAAACTAGCAGACACATCCCCCCGCCCAGCTTGCAGAGACAGTGCCCGTAGCATTCGGCATGCTAGGTAAACTGAGCCTTGCATGTATACGATCTTAATACGGCGGTATGACACCTTTATGTCACCATGTCCAAATGTCAACATGAGGCCTGCTACGTCAGAACGTACATAACCCTACAGTGAAAATTCCAACGTGCATTGTGCATTACTTTGAGAGAAGTTCACGAGCATGACGTCTTTGTTTACAATCGGTTATTTTGGACGTGCAAGAGAATACAATAATACAGGGCTGTGATTGGTGATGTTTTTAAACCGGTGTTTTAAAAGGAGAAGCTTCGAGCTCTTAGGATGCTTGCTTTTAGAGTAGGAAAGCGTCCAAAAATTTAATATCAAATATTGATAGAGGCCTTGGAAAGTACTTATTTTCTTATTTGACTGTTTTGTGTTACGTTTCTTTGGGATCATGGCCACTACGCGTCCAGTCGTTCCACTAAAACTTAAATACACTTAAAATAAGGGTGAAGGTTGTTGTGTGTGGTGTTTACGGCACAATAGATGTTCCAACAATAGCCCTTTCTCGTTTCTTTTCCTTGTCATTTTGATTTAAAACAAAAGGAGATGATAAAACCTTATGGCAAATCAAATGTTTTGAACTTGGGAATGTGATCATCACCTCTCCAAAACAGCTGTAACTATTATTTTGCATGTCTGATATGGAGCATGCCTAACAAAATGTTCTAATCTTTTAAGTCAGTGTAACACCAGGTACCCGACGGGTATGGCGATTTGGTACCAGGGTCCTTCTTTTTAGTAGGGCCTATACCCGTGCAAAGGCACTTGTTGCAATTCCCTACCTGCCACCGAGGATTGACAAACCTGTCCGAAAAAAGTGCAGCAAGTGTGTAGTACTAAATTTGTCTCTGATTTAGAATAATTGCCCGGAATGAAGTGAACCTGCGAATGTACGTGCAGTTAATGTACACTAGCTATAGCGTTCACGTTTGACCTCAGCTGGCCTATGCCAATCGAAAACCTATAATGGTTTATACGTATGGTAAAATAGGAGATTTGCATCGAAAATTCGGACTTGAGGTTTGATTGCACTTTGCCTTCGATCGATCTGTACGACATTATGTGAAATTCTTTTTGTTTATACGTTCAATCGGTCACATTGCTTGTACACGATCGCAATGGACCGTACATAATGACTTTATACTGCTGAACGCTGCGCCAAACCCGGCACTTACACTACTGTACACGTCATCCTTCACTGAAAGCAGTTCAAACGGAGACATCGTAGCATGCCGCTCCGTCGAACTTCCAGGGAATTGCGACAAGAAAATTATACGAATGTTTTCAAATTTATACAATTGTCTATATAATCACTTCATAAGTCAAATGTAAAATTAATTTGGTGACCAAACAGTTCTACTAAATAAAGTGATGTTGAAAATACAGACCAAAGTAGGACAGCATCCCTCGTGTTCATGACTGCGTCATATGTAAAGTAACAGGTATATTACCTACTTAATATTAATATTAGCCTACTTAATATTAATATTAGCCTACTTAATATTACTATTAGCCTACTTAATATTACTATAAGCCTACTTAATATTACTATTAGCCTACTTAATATTAAAATATCGAGTATTTGAGGAAAAATGTACCGCATTTCGTAATTAGCGACATTTTTCACACAACCTTGTCACATACCGGTCTCCTTTGCTGTACAAATCTTTTCCCAAAAGATCGGTTTGTTTCTCATTGGGAGTCGTCCGATAAACTGAACGAAAGAAATGGGGTCACGTGATCATCAGAAAATGCGACCAACCACAATAATGGACATGCTGTGTCATGTCCATTAATGAAAGAGCCCGTAGCTGGATGGCAGAGCGAACTCTGGTACGTACGTATTACATGCGGTTCGCTTGTACGATGAACGTAGACTCGAAACAATGCCCATTAAGAAAATTCTCGAGAAATAACACTTGAGTGACTTCACTAATTCCGACATCAACCACTTTTCACAAGTCAGAAGTTTCATGTTTACCCCACTGTATTTACATGCTCAGAAATTGTTCACGAATGCATGTTGTTCGTTTAGCTGCCATGTTCTCCCAAAGCACGATGGGATATTTACCTAAGTAACCGACTCGAAGGGTCGCTCACTTGGGCCTGGCGCGAGTAAGCGCGAACACTGACGTCATTAGCTAATCGAACGTAGTCGTGCCAGACACGAGTTAACTCGGGCGAGTAATCGAACACGCTACTAGTAAGTGAAAAGCCCCGATCCAGTTATCAGTGCCCCTGTACCCGGCAGAGAATCCTAAGCCAAATCATGGAATATCACTCTAATAATAATAAAAATAGTCAGTTTTTCATATAGTATACATGTAAAAAATACATCAATGCGCTTTGCAAATGGATCATCACTATCGTGTCATTCCTAAATGTTCTCAGTACCCAGGAGGCTATATACTAAATAGTGCAGCCACTGCAGCGCTATCAGTCGGTTAAAAATCTACATTCATATTACCATTATTCCTATCCCAATTTCTGTTTCGTTTCGTTATTTTTTATTCAAATGAAGAGTACGGATTTCAGTTACAAAAGGCATTATTGAACCTAAGGTAGCGGAAAGAAGGGCACCATAGAGTTCTAATTTAGAGGACTTGAGAAATTTTGAAACTGTACCTGAGCAGCGTCTTTTATAGCAAGGGTTTAGGGTGGATTTGGTATGTTAGATTGGTACTTATTCTAAGCATCATGTTTTGGTGAAATTCGCATTGAAATCCGATGTGTGGTACTCAAGATATGAGCACCTAAAGTTTCAACATTTTCAACAAAAAGTGAACTTGAAGCAAGCACATATGACGTCATATCCCCACATCTGTGCACAGTCTTTTGTTTTTCTTTAAACTTTAAAGTTCATTTTCTCCTCAAAAATCCCATGTTATTCAAATGTGATTGCATAAGTGGCATGAGAACTTTACAAACTTTGCACCCCCCATAACTTCAAGGTCAACACACAGCAGTCTGATAAAACAAAGGGAAACAAAATTTCCAGCTTGTCAATGAGATGAAGTGATATAAGCTCTGCTGCCCTCAAAATCACTTTGGAACACAAATGTACTGACTTCATTTGTTATTATCTCGAGAAATACATTGTCCAATTTCAATGGAACTTTCACCATACTGTGTAGATTTGGTTCCTCCTCACTAGTGAAAAATTTAATTTTTGCTTTAATTTTCCCTTTCAGCATGTATTTTCATATTTTTATTGGCTTGAAAATGTCCTTCCTAATCGTTACCAAAAATTTTTCGTTGATGGGGTGTCTTCAAAAGATTACACGTCATCTCTGGTGTCCCACAAGGTACGTACTGTCTTTAACCCCTTTAATTTCTTATAACAGTAATAATAATAATAGGTTTTTATATAGTGCATAAACGTTACAGATAATTTAATGTGCTTTACAAATGAACCATAACAATCTGTCATTCCTAAATAGCTCAAGCCTCTAGGGGGCTATACTAACCAATGCATTCATTTCTACTTTTTCTGCCCCAATCTCTTATGCTGAGCACCAAGCGAGAAGGCAACAGGTCCCATTTTTAAAGTCTTTTGTATGACTCGACCGGGATTTAACCCCAGACTCCCGGCTGAGAGGCGGATGCTCTACCCACTAAGCCAACCAGTCGCCGGGTATCTAACATAAACGACTTGCTGTCAACCGTTAAATGAAGTGTTAATTAGCTAGGCTATTTGCAGATGATTGTATCTTGTATTGTGAAATTAAAAACACCAACGATACCAATGTTCTATAACAAGATATTGAGAACTTGTGTCACTTGATGGGAATTGACTTGTGGCAAATGGGACTCAATTAAATCTAAATTTTTCACAATGAGGGTCACCGATAGGATTAATTCAAAACCGCGCTGTTATGTGATGGAGAACCACACTTTGGAATAAATACATCATATCTTTATTTATGTGTGGAACTCTCTTCAAATATGATCTGGAAAGGCCACATTAATGAAAAAATTGGCATCTGAAGCAGTAGAACTTTGAGCCTATTGAGAAGAAATCTTGCTCATTGCGACAAGTCAACCAAAAACATGTGAAACTTTGGGACAACTGGTTAACGTCTGGGATCCATAAAATTTACACCGTCTTTCCCACTATCTTGTTTTCTCTTTGCCTGTATTCAAATACTGTTTTCCTGAGTAATTTACTGAGGGCGATTCCTCGGAAAATTCGCCATTGGACAGTTAGGAAAAAGTTCGATCGCGCGAGCGCCAAATGTAACAAGACGAACGTCTAGACGAGTTGCGGTGCCGACAAACCAAGTCGTCTTGTACTTTAAAGGTGATTTTATATTTTAGGGGGACAAAAATACCATTCCAAAATACTTGTATTGTGTTTTGCCCAATAGCAGCTAAGTTAAGTTCCACACTTGTAATCCAGGAACATTGTTCATTCACTTTAAAAATGTGGTTGAGGTGGAACCTGTAACACACCAAAGAAATACTCGATTGCCGGTATAATGAGGTTTGCTCATTTTGAACTCATAGTTGACAGTAAATCAGGAAAAGATGATACAGCAGTTGATTTAGAACTGTAGAAAGAGCAAAACGTCACATCAGATAACATTTCTAACGTCCTTTACAAGCTGTTGCTTGTGCATTCAATATAAGGTACCCCTAATGTCCCGGCTCCTTAGTAACTCCTTGTACAGCATGAGGGTTTCTGATGAAAGATGGTAAAGCGCCAAAGGCTCAAGACAGACCATTCGACCAAACAGACGTTAGTCAAAATTGTATTTTAAGTAGTGCAGTTAATAAGGAAAAACATGCCATTTGTTTAGCTGTTTAGTGAATACAGGTGGAGTACACTGTTATGACGAAATGTTGGAAACGATAATGAATCTGTATATACATGACGGTAAAGTTGTAGTCACTTGGTTGAAGATGGATTTATGTTAATGAACAAAAGGAACAAAATTCCAATGTTGAACATAAAGAATTTTTAAAGATTAATGGTTTTTAAAAAGTTCTGTACGCTCCGCACCAAGTTTACTCTCTGCTTTCCTAATAAAAAATTGTTGTAAGTAACATGTAATAACAAGTTAACGAGAATCAAAAGAAATGTCGATATCTCAGATTTACCATAATCTTTACAAATGATGAAATAAAATAAAAAAAAATATATAAAACAGCAAAGTAAAAAATTCCTTTGTCAGCGTTACTTACACCTACATTCTCTCAACATAAATGTTAATATAATGATATTTCACTCTAGCCTTAGGCCTATTGTCACTGTTTCTCCAATTTATATTAAGCTCGCACACATACGCCACTACTAACCCTTCGCCAGTAACTTCTTAGTTCAGTAATGTGTAGACACTTGAACGACGTTGACCTCCACAAATCAGAGAACCGAATCAATCACTTACAAATAATAAAAGATAAATTGCAACATCTATACGTCCCTTCATGAAACCCGAATACCAAAAATATCGATGTCCCTAGTTTATAACTATTAGCGGCGATTCGTCTGTCATCACATCATTAAACAGTCTCGCTTCTTCCTACACTCTATATCAAGAACTTGTCGCCTTTCTGACAGTGACTTCTTACTACGGAACAAAACTGTTGCCATTGCACTATATAAAAAATGTTTTAATAATTTCTATGCATTTCTTTTTCTAATAAAAATAATAGTATAGCAAGTTTATGTATGGCCACGACTCGCAACTGATCAAACGATAACCTAAAATATGTAAAAGCAATAAGAAAGCCAGGTCTATGAATAAGACTGCACTATCCAGTAAAAAACTCCGTAAAAGACAAATTTCATCATTCCAACCACCGATATGCAATAGCTCAACAAATCACTTTCAAAGAAAAAACGGACTTCATGAAAAATAAACGTTTCGCTGATAACACCACAGCCAGCGACATAACAAAAAAGAGCATAACTAGCTTATAAATTAGTGTCTTGCTACTTTACCATTTACGAAATGAACCACCTGGCTAAAAATTTACAATTGCGAATTTTCTTGTACCTGTTCAAAACTTCGTTGTGTAAGTCAACAATCTAAACCCTCTACAAACGGTCCAAATTTTATGTTTACGTTCGTTTAACATAAATATAAAAAAAAATGATAAGGCAATCATTTTTAATTGTTTTACAGTGACGTAAATCCCGGAGAAGGCAAGGGATGTCTTTGCTTCCTCAAGTAAAAAAAGGAAAGCCAAACTGTCATATGGCTCCCTCAAAATTTTAAATGACCATTTCAAAATCAACACATTTTTGACAAGAGATGAACTATCCATGGCCTTTAAAAAGACCAAACCAGTTGGTTTTCAAGGGCTTCGCCCCCAACAGAAGACCCAAAGCAGTCCCTGAATGATTGTGCAAAACCTTCATTCATGCAGACCTCTTCCCAATATCTCAAACAGATCACCGCCCAGCGTAATAAAAAAAGGTTGCTCTCATCACATAAAAATATCAAACGAGATATGAATGAACATGTTAAAACCCTACCGTGACTACTCTTTACATTAAACTATGTGTTCATGTAAACACTTCTTCATCTTATGATGTGCTCTTCTCCCTAAATGTATAAATATCCCCAAGAACATTCCCTCTGAATTTGGTTTTTTAAGCATTCTTCTTTAGTGGAGCTTCTGAGCAATGGCAACTAGTAGTGTAAATATGTGGAGGGGTACATAATGAACTTACAATGACTTGTCTTAAATAAAAATGATCATCTTCCCTGTAACCAGTAATGCCAAACACCGAAAAAACAATTACCACCCACAACAACGAAAAAATAAAATGTACATGTAGATCTTTCGGAACGTATCAATAATGCATCACGATCGTCATGTTCCCTACTTTCCCCATCATCACACCTCTGACTCTTTTCATATCCACTAGAGCCCTTTTTTTGTTTGATCCAAACTCTGACATCATCATTTTTCTCCCCTTCATAACTTTTATCTTGAAATTCACCCCCATACTTTCTTTTTCTTTGTTGCCAACCTTTCCTTTCTACAAAAAAAAAAAAAAATCTTTGAACGGCCCTTCTTGGGCATTGTTATATTCTCCACATAATTTTAAACTTTAAAATAACAAATTTACCATAACCAGACACCTTGATATAACACAAATATTAATACGAGCCATCTCATACAAATATATTTACCTACCAATAACAATGTTTCCCTCCAACAGAAACTTACTTTATGAATAAACAGTGAACAAAACTCCTCTAAACTATCAAACTTTTTACTCCACAGCAACCCCGACCATGTCACTTGAAAAGAATAAATCTCTACAAAGAAGTCCTCATATAAATACTCAAAATTCACTAAACACCTCGATGAATTAAAAACAACCAAAATGATGGCGCTGTGTTAAATTAAACAACATATTACTCCCCAGAGTACACACGGACCTGGTTTTTCCGCAAGATTGTTACTAAAAATAGAACACGTTTGCAAATTTTACGTGAAAAAAACCCCAGTTTTACACTCTCGTGAAAATCATATTTCCACCAAAACTTAAAAACACGAAAGAGAAGTACCATCCTTACAAATTGCACTAAACCGTATTTCGATACCACAAAGCATTTAGAAGGAGATAGAAATAAAGTGCCGGAAAAGTCAGAAATTGACATCGCGATAGTAACTGCATTAGTTGCGGTTGCCTGCAAGGCAGGCACCGCAACTAAAAACGTCATCTACTTAGTGGAACTTGCAATTAAATACAACGAAGATTTCGAAGTAGAGTCGAAACACGTGGTATGTTTTCAATTCCGTTGCATATTTTTCCCCCAAAAGATACAAGAATACATCTTGCAGGAAGTTGCAACAGACTGTTGCAACTCCCTGCATCTAGTTGAAGCAGGATCTTTTATCTGGTAATTCTCTAATCACTTAGTAAGTTGTTTTTTTATATTGAAGTGAAACTTTCATTTCAAAGAATAGTTAAAAATAACGAATGCTATATTTCTAGTTCAAGTCTAGGGAAATGCCCTTTTCCGGCTGTCTGAGGGGTTAGATTTTAAACAATTTTCTTATGGTGTTAACAATCCATTTGAGAGGTTTTTGTAGTTTAACCTCTGGTGACCCCAAATGAGCTTTGACCTCTACCAAAAAGTTCTTCCTCTCAACATCAAAAATCTATATACCAAATATGAAAAGTATCGGTCGCTCCTATCTGGAGATATCATGTTTACAAGCTATTTTGGACGTTTTAGCAATTTTACCGCAGGTGACCTCAAATAATCTTTGACCTCTACAAAAAAAGGTCTTCTTCCTCTCAACATAACGTATTTATACCAAATATGCAAAGTGTCTGTCACTCCTTGAGATATCATGTTTACAAGCTATTTTCAACGTTTTCGCAATTTTACTGCAGGTGACCTCAAATGACCTTTGACCTCTACCAAAAACAATAGGGTTCTTTCTCTCAATATCACAAATCTATATACCAAATATGAAAAGCGTCGGGCATTCCTACCTTGAGATACCGTGTTTACAAGCTAGTGTCACAAACACACACACACACCACACACGACATCATCAGCGCATAAATTCCTTGCCCGCCTATGGCAAGGAATCAAAAAAGGGGAAAACAACTTTCGGGCAAACTTCTAGTCTCCTGTTGAAACATTAGTATGTGCCTCGTACGATACAGTGCGTAACCCAAAAAGATTTTCAGCTGTCGCCATATAACGTTTTTTACTTAGCCCATAGGATAGATTATTCAATAAACACCCTGACTTTTTAATGGTCCTTACAGAAGCCAATTTTTTACAAAAAGGTTTAACTTTTGTCTGTAAAATAAACTCCAGATTTTTTATAGGTGTTTGTTGAAAAGAAAGCCAAAATTTTCGGCAAGCTGCGCGGGCCTCAAAATCTGCGGAGTCACGTCTCACCGGGACTGACTCAAAGCCTTTGTCGGGGCCTTAAAATGTGGCCCCTGTCGCGAAGCTTCGACCCCTTGTCGGGGAAACCCTGGCGCCACCCCTGTCCCCGCAGCTGCTTTGAAATGTTTTGGGGCGATGCGCACTGTTTAACGATAAATTTCCAAATTGGCCAATGATAGCAGGGACTGTTTTACCTTGTGATATTCGTGTTTTCCCCTCTTTTGATCAGTTTAAATCTCATCTTCAATCGCATCTTTCTTCTCATCGTCCTTGATTTTTATTTTCTCTCTTTTTTAACTTTTAGTTTTGTTTAAATTTTTCTTTTCTAATGGTTTTTCCTCCTTGTCATTAGTTTGAATTATTCTTTTACGCCACGACGGGGGTAATTATTCTTACATCTTCGACCGGTAATTTGGTGTGTTTATGTTCCTCTGCGTTCCTTGCTGTCATTGTTATGATTCCTAGAAACAATTATTAACGGGTCTTTTTGGCTTCTAATTCCAATTGTGCTTTATCCCTATTTTGTTTATATGATTTCATTAACCGAACCTAGTTCGGTTTAAGTTCGTACCGTTTGCGAAATTCTAATTTATTTCCGCATGTGTTAGCTTGTATTTGTTTTTTATACTATTTAAGGCCCATCTTTACACCATCTTTACTTCAGTGCATGCGTTATCCGAGAAATCGAGGGAATCGGTGTGTGTTCTTACTCAGGGAATGTGCGTTCATATATCGTTCATCTTTATTTGCTTACTTTTTACATGGATCGATCGGTCAAATGAGTGTTTTTAATTTATTCTTTGTCTTTATGAATGTTCAGTCCTATGTATTTGAATTATCAATGGCCTATGTATCTTCATTTTCATTTAATCAAAATTGTAATTTTTGTAAATATTGTACATATTGCTCGAGTTCAAATGGGCGAGCCAGTGGGTTCGCCTTCCAATAAAATAAAAGAAAGTTCGAATGCTTTGCATTTACAGTCTGCTTTGTTGTTTATAGCCTATATAACGCTGTAAAGCGATTTGACATAATTCTTATTTCTGTAAAGAGCTACATAACTTTCATTTGTTGTTGTTGATCATGATGATGTTGCTGTTTTTGTTGGTATAAACACTGCAGGGCATCCAAGTGCACTCGCTATCACAATTTGATAATTGTCAGCTTTCGGGCTTTTGGCTACTTATTTTTGAATGTTTCACCGATTTGAAACATAAGTATTCCTGCTACATTATTACTCATCTTTCATAGACTGAGCGGGTGAGTGAATGGGGCTTATTACGCAAACTTCTATGAAACCTATTTGGAGAAATTACAGGTCAAGTGTGTAAGATATATTGTTTTAAAAACATGTCAGTAATCGAATGCATTTCATCGAAAGCTGTTCTTAACAGTTGCATCGCTACATAGAAAGGAGAGCATTCCCGGACGGGACGAGAGGCCGCCGGCTGTTGCCCTAATGGACCAAAATCTTGCTGAATCCGGCATTCTTCGGTACCTCAGTTGGGAAGAGATTATGTCCGTAGGTGGGATCTGAAGTCGGGCAAAGAGTCACCATCCCCTAAAGGACAACCTCGTGCGGCCATAGGGGGTATTGCCTTGGCTCTAAAAATTAAAAAAAATAATAAAAATAAAAAATAAAGAAATTTGCCGTTCCATGGATTTACTCCAAATCGTCAATTAAAAGAAGGGTTTAAGGCCATAGCTGGCTTCTGTATGTTAGAGAGGTACTTAGTCTTAGCATTTTGGTGAAATTTGCATGGAAATCCGATGTGTGGTTCTCAAGATATGAGCACTTAAAGTTTTCACATTTTCAACAAAAAGTGAACTCGAAGCAAGCACTTATGACATCATTTTCCCACATAATAGTCTGCAGTCTTTTGTTTTTCTTTCAAATTAAGAGTTAATTTTCTCCTACTCAAACCCATGTTATAAAAATGTGATTGCATAAGTGGCATGAGAACTTCACAAATTTGGCATCCCCCACAGGGAGGTCGTATTCACAAATCTACTGACTGCATTTACTGATATCTCAGAACACACATGTCCAATTTGAACAGAAATTTCAACACACTGTGTAGATTTGATTCCTCTTTCACATATGAAAATTAAATTTTTGCTTAAACTTTCCCTTTAACACTGGTCAATAAAAGTACGGTTTTCCAAATTTCTGTTTCATAAAATTGTGAGATCTCTCCACAAGTTCTTTATTTGTTTAGAGTAAGCGCGATTTTCGGAAAATTTCTCGAGTTCTGAAAATGAAAATCCCCGGAATTTTGTCGTATGTATACGAAACCAGAGCATCGGGTGCACCGACAAAACTGCAGCGCCGTTTCCCAACTTTTCTTTCATCAAATTCCGAATTCTCTCTAATACAAACTCCATATTTCTGCACACTGTTTTAAAGTCTAAATCAAAAGTTTCAGCGCTCTTCTCGAACCAAGAATTGTATTCTCAAATGCAGTAACACTCACACTTAAGAAAAAATTTCCCTCGCGCTGGAAATGACAAATTCGCAAACAGACCATCAAAAGACTCCGGTTGAGAACTGTGTCTTTACCATCAAAATCGTGTGATGAGATTCAAATTTTTAAAGATATGAGCTTTCATTTTCAAATTTGTCTAAAATGGCAACACAAATTTTGGAAACTTTTTAAATGACATCGGAGAGCCTCAATCTGCAGTCCTAAGATAACGTAATGCAACATGAACGATCTCCAATCGGCAAACTAGTATAAGGCAATAGGGAGGAAAGATTCTTCAATAATCTCCCAAATCCTCAAAGTTCCTTGCATTACTGGAAAGCCAAAACCGAAGTCAAAGTAATTCACAAATAATCCTCTTAACATGTTGAACCGTCCCCAAACATTTTCAAAGTAAAACTATATAAGCCATATTCTTGTATCCCTTCACTGGCGTATCCAGTGGGGGCAGGTCCCCTTTCATCTTAAAATATGTTTTGGCAAAGGAACAAAAAATCACCTCAAAGGTGGTGCTAAATGTTGCAACAGACTAACCTCTTCTGAGGTTTTCGTAAATAGTCCATGTAGACTGTGGGTGAAGCAAAGCAAAACTCAAGATTTCCCGGCTTATTTCAAATGATAACATTCTCTTCTTGAGTAGCTTCTGGGCACTGGCTAGCAGTTTCGCACTCTGTTCACAATGTTGTACATAGCGTTTTGTTAGTAGGTAAATTTGATAGTCACTGGTCTGGTTTTTCTCTTGCATGTTTTCACACGACACCGGTTAACTTACAATCTCGGGAGGTTTGCTCATTCCATCAGGCAGATAAGTTTAGCTAATAAGAATACATTCAAGATAATATTCAGTAAGGATCAGTTTTAAAGTTCGACTTACTTTACCATCTATGACATACAAATTCTCCATTAGAATTTGTCAAGAGTAAGTTCTAGTTTCCGGTCAGATTTTTTTCAGCAATTTCGCATTTCTGAGATGTTACCCACAGCAGCATTAAAAGATTTGATGACAGAAAATTGTGTTTTTCGGAGGCCACTTCCAGATCCAAGGTCTCTAACTAAACAATTTAAAACTGCAGTCTGTTCACCCCAACACTGGCAATTGGTGCAAGGGGGTCACTCCACTCTATACAGTCTCATTAGTTCCTCTTCTCATTGGCCCCTTTCATTTCATTGATTCCTCTCCTCACTGGCCACATGTCTCATTGGTCCACTAATTAGCTGAATTCGTATCATTAGTACCACTTTTCTTTAGTATCCCTCTACATTATCCCATCTCATTGGTCTCCCAACTCATTGAAATTAGGGTTAGGGTTGCGGATTAGCATTTTTATGCATTAGGTCTCTGCCTAGGGGATAGGAGTTAGGGTGTGGGGACAAACCCACACCATCAAATGAAACTGTTAGTTAAACTGTACCACACACAATATTTTACACCACAAAATATGACATGATGTTGCTTGGAATGATTTTTAACTCCTTGTATTATTTCCACCTTTGTGTGATATGCAGTACATAAAATAATTAATTGATGATTCAGGTAAAAGGTTTTTGTACCTAACAGAAATTTCATGTTGACAGAGCATCCACTGGTTTTGTCTTGCCTTCTGTAGAATAGGTAAACGAAGTTCTGGATCTTCATCTGAGAACTGACAGTAGATTCCTTGTCTATTTAAAATCCTCACAACTTCACCAACAAAGTCAGGAGCTTTTTGTAACAAAAACTGAGTTTTCAACATTGCATCCAAAGTCCCTTTTTCTAAGATCAGGTCAAAGGTCTTATCTTTGAAAGGAAGATTCATAGCATCTGCTGTGACAAAATCAACATTTGAATATGATCTGTCTTTCCACTGGGGTTCCCTTTGTTGCGCTTTAAGTTCCTGCAATGCAACAATTGAAAAATCCAGGCACCAAACATTAGCAATGTCCCTGTAGTCATTAGCGATTTCAAGAGCCATAGTGGATGTACCACACCCTATATCTAGAACTCTGAGAGCTCTTTGAGAATTCTGTGTCTTTAGTGTCTCAACTATGCCCTGAATTGTGCTTCTTACTTCTCTGTATTCAAAAAACCAGTCAAATGTTTTCTTCTTCTGTTTTTTCTCATCATAAAATTTATTCCAGAAAGACTTTCTCCCCATGTCTTTGATTCTCTGCTCTATATTTTCACAGTAGCCTGGAAAGGTAAAAAGAAGCAAGATAAAACCCAACAGTGTGGGATTATAACAGGCATCTTCATGTCCAAGACCAGAAGAATTTCTGTCAGACGACTACAAAATATTACAAAAATTTTGTAGAAGGTTGCCCTCATGTCGGCAACCAAACATTTTGAGTGCAAAACATGTCAATTTCCATGCAATCAAGAATGAACATGATGTCCACCAACTTGATATTTCTTGATTTTCAAATATGTCCAGCTGTAACCACCAAAATTTTTTTCTCAATTTAGTATGTAACTACTAATTTGGTATGTATCTACCACTTATAAAAAATTATCAGGACAAGTCTACCCTATTTCACAAGGACAACCAGTTTTCTGCTAAAAGGTTGTCCTTTGGCCTATCATTTTATTTTTCTTAAAGCCAATCACTGGATAGGTTATAAATCTGCAACGATCATAAAGCAATGAAATATATAGTGCAAAAACTATTCTTTTATGATTCTCTTTCTCAATTAAGCATGGAAGACGCTGCAAACTTCCCTCCTGCCTAAAAATAAATTGATCAACTTTATGTAAATATCACCTAAATATCATCTACTTTTTAATTTTCACAATGAAAAAGGCATACCTCCATTACCAGCAGAATAGTAATCTTGATGAAGAAAAAAAAGAATTAGTAATCTAATGGGCTACAGTTCATAACAACATGCAATTACACATATATCCAGTTGGTTTGTAGTACATGAAAAGGAGAGATAATTGATCAGGAAGAGGTTCTGCAGGGATTGAATGAGGATTCCATAGACATGAAAATTGTGCTTTCATCCCCCCCCCTATAAACCATCCATGTACAAGTTGCAAGTTAATGACCTTAAACATAGAAGGCCACAAGTAGACATACAGTAATAGTGGTGAGACAACAAAGATTCGTGTCTGTAACAGAAATGTAAATAGTAAGTGTCAAAAACTTGGCATGATCATGAACTTAAATAACTGGAGTACCCATCATTATTGCATACAGGGCTATGGGTGGAACAAACACAATGTTACTACACTGTAAAGGTAGCATTTCCCAAGCATGACGACTTAGGATGGCAGATTAAAGGGCTAAAGAGGGCTGTAAAGGCCCCATAAGATGCCCTGTAATCCAAAACCCCCCAAAAAACAAAAAGCAAACCACCAACACCTAGAGATTAGATTCTACTACAGTCATGGAAAAACTTGTCAATGTTTACCTTAAAGCAGTGAACTGATGTGGAGTTAACAACCCACTCAGGCAGGCTAGCTATTCCACTCATTGAAAATCCATTGAGGGAAACTGAACTTAATAATGTCAAGTCTAGCAAAAGACTTATCAAGCTTTTTACAATGGCCTGTAAGTGGAGGATTACTTTTAAATACCTACAAGCCAACAAAGGAGTCCCTTCAGAAAGATATTTGTAAACCTTGAGCATGTCTCCCCTAATCCTTCTCAGCTCTAAAGTGGTTAGCCCAAGCTGCTTAAGCCTTTGAGGATAAGGTGTAGATGTCTACCCTCAGGTATGAGTTGAGAAGCTCTCTTCTGAACTTGCTCTAAAAGCAATTTGTCCTTTTCAAAGAAGGGACTACAGACCTGTGCTGCATAGTCGAGATGGGGTCTAACCAGCTGCTTATACAAATTTAGCACAATTTGTTTATTAAATCTCTTTAAAATTTCTCCTGATCAACCCAAGCACCCTATATGCCCTTGCAGCAGTAGCTGCACACTGCCAAGATGGCTTTAAATCACCCATAATAACTACACCAAGTCACTTTATTCAAAATTGTACCATTCATAGTATAATCATAGCAGAAATTCTTAGAACCAAAGTGGAAGACTTTGCACTTATCAGCATTAAAAGACATTTGCCGAGTCTGAGACCATGAAAATAACTTATTCAAATCATTGTCAAGCAATAAGCAATCAACCTTATCCCCAACTTTCCTATAGAGCTTAGTATCATCAGCAAAATTACTCATGCTGTAAAAGATAGAGCTATCAATAAAAAGTGGTCTGCATTCACTTATAAGCAGTTTTGTTCAACTATATTCCATTGCAAATTAATACAATACAATGTGACACTTCATGAGATTAACATGCCCATAAGCCTACAATTCCAAGTAGTTTTGCACAGCTTGGAAATGTTGTCTTAGTGATGGTCAATAACTTGCACATTCTGTGGTTTAAGTCCAGCCCCTTCAGCCAGTTGTGTTGTCATCACAACTGACTGGACTAACACCACAGAATTTGCAAGTTACTATTCATCACTAAGACAACTCTCCGGAGCTTCGCAAGACTACTCCAGATTTTAAGCTTATGGGTAGTTCCATAGAGTGCATATAGCATCAAGTTACACACTGTGCACTATTGTTGTATGACAGAACAGTAAGGGATCAATAAACCAGTGCAAAGTTTTTTCAAGGATTAGTATTGCACAATAGGTCAAATGTCAACAGGTAACACTTTTACAGTAGTTGTGTTTAAGCTGATGGCAGGATGTAAACACACATAACAGTGTGCTATTTGCAGCCAGTGCAGCACTCAAATGTTTTGTTACCGGTTGTTCTGAACAGAAAGGTCACTGATGCAGTAATTAGGGCATGCACACATATGAACTTCAAACTCTCCTATTGACTTGGTAAGACACAATCCTAAACTTTTAAAATCATTACAAAAATTATAAAGCAAAGGCATAGCCTGATGACTATAACCATTGGGACTACAGTACCCACTGAGAAAAGTGAACCTTTAGAATTCAAACACTGCACTGGCATGCTCATCTATGGACCATATAACTCTCCATCCAAATAGTTCTTAATTTTTCTTGTCCTAATGAATAGAGTACCTACTTGTCTACTACTAACACAGCTTGAATGGCTGGGGTATCCTTTTGAAATTTTCATGTTAATGATCTCGACCTGACTGGGAAATTGCAACGCAAGCTGCAGCCAACTGTACATAATTCAGCAGTGACACATGTCTGAGTAGCTTTTTACTTGCCCCAGAGTGTTGGGCAGAGAACCTTTTGAAGCCTTTTATTATGAAAATCATGTGACACAGTCCATTTTGGGAGAAATATATTCTCATTAAATTCCCTGCCAGTAAGTTTCACTCCCAGCTATCAGGGCTGTAGGACTCGAGTCCGGACTCGAGGTCGAGTCCGGACTTAAGTCCACTTTTTTTGGACTCGGACTTGGACTTGGACTCGGGGTCTCTGGACTTGGACTTGGACTCGGACTCGGGCTCTCTGCACTTGGACTTTGGCTTGGACTCGAAGTCGAGTCCTTCAAGTCCGGCAGCCATTTTCTCTGATTCTTTATTTCTTTATAATTTCATGATTGATCCACCAAAAACCCCAGCACTCAACATATACTTGGGCTTTATTATCCTTAATGTAGTATACAAGACTATATTGGCCTGCATATCTTTATGTAACTTGATAATTTTCAAGTGTCACATGCCAGTTGTTAACATGATTCGCATGAAGTTTGTTTCTTGCAAAATATTATGTAAACAGTGTTTAACATAAAACAGCTACAACATGGTACTCTTCTTTCAGTGCCATGCTCTGGGGAACAACCCTAAAATTTTCTTTGTCCCACAAAAATTAGACAAATGCCATAAAAATGCTAGGGAAGGCATATGAGACTCCTAAAAATAGTTCAATTAGCAACAATGAACATGGTCTGGCTGTGCCTTGCGCCTTGCAGCATTGTCAGTAAATCTTCTGAAATCCTTTTCTTTGTTGTTATGGATTCCAAAGATGGGCCTGTATACTTTTTGCATCCTGTTTCTTTTTTTTTCTTCATACAAATTTTACAAAAAAGTTTGCATGGGTTTCACAGCTGCTCATTTTGCTACTTCTACAAAGGAAATTATTGCCTCTGTTAATTATTTTGGGATACTGTAAGATAGGTCTATAAATAACCTGTCAATTGGCTCCTGCTGAATCTTCATATGAAGTTTGCAATACTAACAATATGTAAGTCAGGTAAATACACAACATATAAGGCAAGAGCAGTCAACCTGACTTGAAGTAGTGTATACTGTCCTGTTTCATGAGGTTACTCTTTGGAATTATATGTTATTATATGTTACAGTATTTTTTGTACTCAAATGTGAAATTTAGTAAGAGTAACTGCTTAGTTTACCTTGAGTATGCAATATGGAGCAGTTCCTAAAATGTTATAAAAGATGCTTTGAAAAGAAATAAGGGGATTATTGTGACATTTAACCTGTTGCTTCAAAATAATATTTGCGGCAACTGCGCTTGCCCTTTATTTCTGGAACATTGATTACCATAACAGTTTGATGAGGGTTTGTAATCATGGGGTGATGCACTATGTGGGGTCATGGAGTACGTGGCAGAGTGGTCAGGTGGTCTAGCTGTTCCAGAGCTGCTGTGTACCATACTGTGTTGTACATGCATGTGCATATTTACTTCGAAGAGTTAAATGATTAGGGCCTGAACTTCAGGGCATCTTATGGGGCTTTGGCCCTCCTTTGCCCTTCAACCTGTTATGTTATGTTGTGTTACGTGGAGACCTCCTGATCAATGTATGTGGGTTTTTCTACGGTAGTCCAGCTTTCCGCTTTCCGCCTAAAATCAGTTGCCCAGCTGCACAAAGTTAGTTGTGCACTGGACTGAAGCACCTTTAATTACTGTGGTAGGTACAGTATAGCGATTACAGTTATGCCCCAGAGAGTTTGTACAGGTGGCACTAGTTCTGCAAGAAAATTGTGTGAGAGATCTATTGACAAGGCTTCCAAACAATTTACACTATATTTTTAACATACCTTATAATTGACCTGGAAGTTATGCATATTCGACTATAGCCAAGTTGCCTTTGTGGCTTTGTTCATTGTCTGTTTATTTGGTTAAGTTCTAATGAGACCATCATACCTTCTAGAGCCACTAACACTATTGAACCGGCTGCCAAACCAGTGCGATTGTACATAGGCCTAGGCCTACTATGTTATCTCAGTATCTAAATTACTACGTCATTACGTACATAGGCCTATTCGAATTCCTGCCTAGCCTGTTGACAAGTTGTATGGTTTTCATCATCATACCTCCTCCACCTTGCTGGAACAATTGCTCCACCTCATGCTTCCCATGGACTAGACACAGCCAGGTAAAAAACTAGCAAGTAACTGTTAATATGGTGGCCGGTAAAGTTACCTAAATAACTTGTCAGGCCATCTGTGAGTCGGATCATTTACAGGTTGTATGTCAATACTGTATACATACAATGCTTTGAACAGTATAATGTACAGTACAGTATGACAATGTTGTTTTGTTGTTGGTCCTAACAAGTAACATATGTACAACTTTCATTAGCCTCTGTATATATAAATATGTGTGCTGTACTACATGATATTCATGAAGACAAATGGGCAATATGGCAGCTGGTTTTGCATGCATATATGGAATTGTCCAGAGATAGCTTTGTGGGCTTTATGCTAGTAGAGCAGCTACTAAGGGATTGTCCATACAACCAGATGTCTGCAGTATAGCTTTAGACAGGCTCAACTTGAACCAATAGGTCGGAAACTGGGCCGTAAAACTCTGTCTGACTAACAAACTAACTATAGACAGGCCATATAATTAAAACCCTGCTGATGCCTCTGTTATTTAAAAATATTTGATGTGCCCTCCCAAAATTGGTTTCAGGTTGCTTTGAGCACTGAGTGCATTCCCACTATTGGGAACCCTTCATGTAATTCCTGCATAATCACCCAAAGCCCTTATATTGTACTATATTCTCAAACAGCTTGTCCTTTGGGTTACTAATTTAATACCAGACTGTATTTTCACAATGTTTCTCTAGCTAGCCTGTAGTTCCAGGACAACTTAAAAAATCCATTACCCCAACAAAAAGACTTTGTCCACTTACAAAATTCCTGAGTATATTTGAGCAAATGTTCCCATCAGGACCCCATGCACTGCTGTAAACATCCCCAGGTTGGGGCATTTCTCCCAGACAATTGGCTGATTTTAAGTGAAAAATATGAGCTACTGTTATACTTAGTATGTAAGAGAGGCACAATTTTCATTTAGCCAGGTAAGTGGACTCAGCTGCAGTGCATGCATATGGGATCCGCTTTGATTTCAGGTCCAGTTGAAACCCATTCTGGGCCAGTTCAATTTCAGGACCATTCCAGGCCAATTCCAAGTACAGGAAAACCTAGATTGAATCAGGAATTGAGTCCAAGTTTGTCCCTGTTCATACAGCTATAGCAACCATAGGTCTAGATCTTTACCAGAAAATACTATTGTTGTTTTACTACTTTTGGACTTGGACTCGGACTTGGACTCGAGAGCACTGGACTCGGACTTGGACTTGGACTCGAGCCCCTTGGACTTGGACTTGGACTCGGACTTGAGCTTTTGGACTTGGACTCGAGCTTGTTGGACTCGACTACAGCCCTGCCATCTATATGATGACAGCAATAAATATGTTTCAATTCATAACATGTTGCAAATCTGAGCAACCAACATTCAAGATGCATGGATCCTGTACCCACCTCTTTCAATAGACCAATATAACCTTTGCTGATGTGGTCTTGCAGTTGTAACACTATGTACCAAGGACTTCAGACTTTCTGTTGCATGTACTCTAAATTCTTCAAAAAGCATCCTTCGTGAACAACTAATATATCGCATTATAACCATCACCCAAATGGATATAGCTTGAGCTGACTGGTCAATTCACTCTGAAAAAGAGGATTTAATGAATTAGTTAACTGGTTAATTCCCTTGGCAGCAAAGGTCTTATCATAAGGAAAGATGAACTTTTAAAAATAACAATGAGGCCACATGCTTTGAATAAAAATTTCACAGCAGGTCTAAAATATATTTTGCTTCAGGTGCGAAATCCAGTTCAAATTGTACATGTTATACTCCTCTCACAACAGTGTTACTTGGGTATCCAACAAGCAAGTTGATTTGCACTTTAGAAGGTGGTGTGTGTGCCACTAGCTCATTAGTTGGATGAAATCAACACTCCAGCACGTGATGTGTTACAGCGTTAACATGATGCAGGTGTAGGGTCTTTGTCTATTGATGTTTAACTTTTAGCCTTTTGTTACCTTTCTGATTGGTATGTGATAGCCCATTTTATTAGCCAAACTGCTTTGTTTTTCCATCCACACACTTTGGGAGCTTTTAGTGAAATCCGAACTCATCTTTTACTGATTCTGCTGTCACTAATGGAAGAAACCTCTAGTCTACGTACCGTATGAATGGCCACCAGTGTCATGATTTTGTCCCAAAAGTTCATGAGGTAGATTTTTGGGTCAAAATCTTGACAGACGTATGAATGGCATACCACAGCTGTCACATTCTCAGCAGTATCCATATACATACACATACTATATACAGTACGTATATGCTGAGAACACCTGTGATATGCTGTACATAAGGGCCACACGTATGCTGCAAGCAAGTTTTTTTCATAGGATAGCTTGGGGAATTCAGGCTTTCTCAGCACTACTGTATGGTTGTACTGTACATAGGCTACACAGAGCCATCACCAGGGGGGTGCCCTCCAGACCTGCACACCAAAAAAAATGGGGGGGGGCGTCGCCACCGGGTGTGGAGATTTTTTTTTAAATGCGGTCGGAATTGCGCATGGAACAACCAAACGACAATCCAAACGACAACGTTTTCAATACTTCTAGACTATCACGTGGCGAAGTTTCAGCTCGTCGTCGATCTCACAAGTATCTTCGAGAGTACACCCTACCAAAATTGTGGTTTGAGGTGAGACGATTGGCCCTTTAAGGGTAAGGGTGCCTTAGAATAATTCTTCCCATCCATCCCTAACAAGTAGGCCTATGTCGTGCCTCACTCCTTCCCATGACAAGTGCCACTGTACAACGATTTCTTCAAGAAGTCCTCTTTTTACTAGTTGGTACTGGCGTCTGGGTGGATTTGTAAAATGTCCACAAGCTCCGCATTTCATGCATTTCCCGCATGATCCATACTTCGGATTTGCGGTTTAATTTTTTGAGAGATTTTAATTTTGAGATATTTTAATTATGACTAGGTAATGTACCGATGACTGAACAAATACTGCACCATTTTCCATTTCAACACCACTGAAAACTAGAAAACATTGTTTCTTTGGTAGTATGTATGTCACGTGTAAAATCTCTACAAAGAATAAAAATGAGGATTTTGAAAATTTTCATGTTCCCCAAATAGGAAATTCAAAAACGTAGGCCATAATCAGTTCAAAGTTTTGCAAAACATAGCACCATTTTGCATGGAGCAAATATAACGCAAAAAAAGTTTCTCAGAGGGGGACACAACTAATTTTGGTTTCCCGTTTGAAGCTGAAATCTGTTCAAATATGCCACATTTGCGATCTACGTTCTCCTGAGTTTCAAAATTTTCCCCAAGAGAAAGGGAGATACCGGTGACCTTCAGTCTCCTTCAGGCCATGACACAGATCAGAAATGCCCAGATTTTGGGTCCCCAGAAAGTGTATGTATTCAACAAAACTTACGTGTGGTTTGTGAATCTACAAACCCTACTTACCTCACCTGTTCCAAAAATGGACTATTCCATTTACCATGGAAATAGTAACTGGCAATGTCTTCTCTAGGTGGCGCTACAGCCCAATAGGAACCATCCCTGAACACACCCTTGTTTCATGCGCCAAGGAGAGGAGAGGCACGAGAGGAGGAGCTGACGGAGAACAAGTGGCACAAGGGTTAGTAATGAGTAACCAACAAGCGAGAGACACAACTCACATCACACCTTCAAAATACTTAACTCTTTCATAAGAAAAGGAAAGGAAATGGTCACCGGAGAACCGGCTTACGAAGGCATGGGCATCCAGCAAGTCAAGGATCCAGTGAGTTGTCAGGCGAGATTAGTGTTAATGTCTTAGTATGACGGTGACACAACTAGACGAGTTCCCTCTCTCAAACCTCCCAGCTCCGAGGGGGGTGACGGGAGGCGGGCGATAGGTGAAGTAAGTAGGGTTCGTAGATTCACAAACCACAGGTAAGTTTTGTTGAATCTACTTCACTCCTACTTACCTCACCTGTTCCACAAATGGACTACCAGACTAGCACCATGAAGTCGGAGGGCCGGACATAGCTGGAGACTGCGACGATGTACGTGATGTAGAGGCTAGCACAGCCAAGGCGAAGTTACCTTCAGCGGAGACTGTGTTGGTTAGGTAGCAAGACACGAAGGTGGACGGAGTCTTCCAAGCGGCTGCCCTGATGATGTCCTCCAGTGGGACCCCCAGGAACCAAGCCTTAGAAGTGCAATGGGACCGTAGATCATGAGCCCTAGCCTTCTCGCCTCGGGGGGTAAACGGAGAGATAAGGTCTCGGATCCAACAGGAGATGGTGTCCTTGGAAGCCAGAGAGTATGGATCTTGAGGCAGGATAAACAGTTGAGACGATTTCCTAAGAGGTTTCATCCGGCGGACATACTTCCTTAAGGCCCTGACAGGACAAGCCAACCGATCTTCTGGAATCGACGAGATGGATTCTATCGCAGGAATAAAGATCGGCTCTGGGGCAAACGACAGAGACTGTTTCTTTGCCAGGAAACCCGGATGAGGCAGCAGCCGAACCCCTCCCTTGTGAAACCTGATGAAGAAGTCATCCGTCAATAGGGCCTGTAAGCCACTCCTTCTCCTAGCGGAGGCCGCTGCAACGAGGAAGAGCGTCTTCTCTGGGAGGTGACATAAGGAGGCCTACTCCAGAGGCTCATAAGGGGGACGACATAAGAGGTCCAGGGCCTGGTTGATGGACCAAGAAGGCGGCAGCTTACAGACTGGAGGTCTGATGTGGAACATGCCTTTGATCAGTTGGAGGATAGTGGCGTTGTCCGACACAGAGGACCCGTCAGAGAAACCCTTGTGAATGGCGCCTATCGCTGCCCTTTAATTACGTATCGTCCTGACCTGCTTCCCTTCCTTGAAGAGGGATGTAAGGAACTCCGCTACCTCCGCTACTGGAGCTTCCGAGGGATCGGTACCTCGGGCAGCTGCCCAGGCTCTATACCTTCTGAGACGGGGATCGTAAATAGCCAATGTGGAGGGTCTTCTCGCTCTGGATGTGATGTCAGTAGCCTCTTGTGAATGGCCTTCAGTCTGAAAGGATCGCTTGATATTGGCCAAGCAGCTAGGCGGAGGGAACCCACGTCTGGGTGAAGAACTCTTCCCTTGAGTTGCGAGAGCAGGGTGGTCTTTCTCGGAAACTCGAAGGGATTGTTGACCAACAGCTGAAGGAGCAAGGGGAACCAGGGCTGGTTCGGTCACGCTGGAGCGACCAGGAGCAGGTGAGTCGGACTGGAGTCCCTGACCTTCGCTAGCACCTGATGGACCAAGTTGAACGGAGGGAAGGCGTAGGCGAACACGCCGTCCCAGTCGAGAGAGAGAGAGTCCATCGCCCAAGCTCGTGGATGGAAGTACCTTGTGCAGAAGACCTAGAGCTTTGCATTGTCCGCGGTTGGGAAGAGGTCGACGTGAGGGCGATTGTACAGGGTGAAGATGTGGCTGGCCCACACGCTGGAGAGTGACCACTCCTTCTGATCTACCGACCAACCCCTGGAGAGGGCGTCTGCGACCAGGTTGTCCCTTCCTGCTAGATGAGAGGCCTGAAGATGAATATCCAGGCTTTCTGCCGCCAGGATTAGGCTGATCGCCCGAAGGCACGTGGTCGGGGATCTTGTCCCCCCTTGTCTGTTTATGTAGGACACTGTGGTGGAGTTGTCCGACACGATAGTCACCAGAGAGCCTCTGAGGTGCTCGCCCCAATAAAGAATCGCTATCTGAGAAGTGGCAGACATGAGAATTTGAGAAGTGGCAGACATGAGATTCGTATTTCAAGGCTGGGCTTAAAACACGTAAGAAGTGCCGTTTCCAGCCATCTGAAGGGTTTGTAAAACCCAAAATTTTCTTGCACGCTC
Source organism: Holothuria scabra (assembly GCA_037179385.1). Taxonomy (NCBI): domain Eukaryota; kingdom Metazoa; phylum Echinodermata; class Holothuroidea; order Aspidochirotida; family Holothuriidae; genus Holothuria; species Holothuria scabra. Next base: position 28,239,948 of record CM074180.1, on the reverse strand, counting down.
CACGCCAACCGCTGGTGGCGCTCTGCGTAGAAAGTCTTGCCACACCTGACCCTTGGAGGTACCAGCCCCCACTTATTACCTAGCCCCCCCCGGAAATTCCATCCTGGGCTACCCCACTGCGAGTCATACCAAAGAATCTAAAAAAGGAACCTACTGCCGTTGCACGTGATGCTCAGCATAAGCAATGGAGTAGGGGAAACAATCCAGGGGGCCACAACTGGAAAAAGGCCGTGGCCAGCTCGACTTGAACCAATAGGTTGGAACTGGGCCGTTAAACTCTATCTAACTAACAAGCTACCGAATCCTTCGCAAATTTAGCAGTACAACACTGTGGCCTAGTTATAGTCTAGCTCAGGTATCATTATTTTTTTTTACAGGAATCAGTCATTTCATCCAAGTTGTGTGTTAGTGTAAAACAGTTTATAGTTTATAGTCCCCGTCAGGACATTGGTTCATAATCGTGGACAGACTCATTACTGGAGGAGTGAACCAAATTAGGACCGACTAAATTTTGAACTGTGAGTGTTTCATACTTAATACAGTTGCAATTGTGTTAGGGGTAAAATTTATTTGTGAGTTTATCATTCATATGTGTTTTCAAGCAGAATATAATGATTACAATTATCAATCACCCTCCCAGAAACAGTTGCTCCTACGCCTGAATTTCCTCTCTTGGTATGCACCAGATTGTGCCATTTTAAGTTGAAAAATTGCAAAGCTCCCAACCATATGGGAGGAGGCCCCCTCCCATGCCCACCCCCTTCTGCTACTTCGTGGCCTCGTCCCCAACAATTTCCTCACCCACATGCTTGAGTTTCAAAATGCACCCCCCTTTGAAAAAAGCTGGTGACGGCCCTCCTACACATACCTGTACGTGTGGCATACTGTACTTGCAGCATGGCATATAGTAAGTTATCACGAGTCTATCACTATCATGAGTCAATCACTGCCTTCAAATGCTGGGCAGTGTGTAAGTGCCATGTGAATGCAATGTTTGAATAACCTGCAATGCAAATTCAGCAAACAACATCAAAACCAATTATTTGTCATCATATTTTTGGATGTTTATAGCTAAAATTTTTGTCACAGCCAGGTTTTCAAGTTTTGGCAGGAGTATGGACCAGAACTTTGCAAAACTTATTAAAAATGATGATAAAAATTAGTGTTTGCACGGGTAACCCGGGTACCCGGGTACCTGCCCGCCATCGTATTACCCGGTTCCAAATCTACTACCCGAATCTTAAAAAAAATGCATGCAAAAGGATCATCCCATTTACACCATTGCCCACGGTAATGGACTAAAATATTTTGCCAATTTGGTAAACATTCTCCGAGACTGAGAATGAAGAGAGCCCCTAGAAATTATGTTTAAGTTTGATAGTTGTCTGTACTTCGTTTCTTAAGTTGAAATTTTTATCAGCGTGCCGCCCGATCGCGCTATCGTCATGTAGTGGGTTACTTCTCACACATCACATGTATATCGCTTATAAACTTACTCGCAAGCAAGCTATCTGACGGCCGATTCAAAATCACATCGTACTGTTTCACGCAGACATAGCAAGACAAACTGTATCACCCCCGCCCAGCTCGCAAAGACAGTGCCCGTAACGTTCAGCATGCTAGGTAAACTGAGCCTTGCATGTATATACGATCTTATTATCAATACGGTATGCCACCTCGAGTATAATCCTCGAATATTTCTTGATGGTTAAAGGTGTCAGTTTTATGCAAATCAACACTTTGCCGCTATCTGCAAAGTAAAATGACATCAATGTAATAACACCGTAAACATTCACAAATTTTTTTTTTAAAATAGGCCAGTATATATTACGTTATTTTGCCCCAAAATGGTGCTCGAGCAGACTGCGAAGTTTATGTGTGAAAGTTATGTTACCTTGCCTGGATGTCAACACGAGGCTAGCTACGTAAGAACGTACATACCCCATTAGCCATAATTCCAACGCACATTGCAAAGTAGTATGAGGGAAGTTCACAAACATGACGTCGTTTGTTTACAATCAGTAATTTTTGACGTGCAAGAGAATACCATAATACAGGGCTCTGATTAGTTGATATTTTTAAATTAGTGGTTTAAAAGGAGAAGCTTCGAGCTCTTACTATGCTGGCTTTTTAGGAAAGCGTCCCAAAATTCAATATCAAATTGATATAGGCCTTGGGAAGTATAATTTTCTTATTTGACTGTTTTCTGTTACGTTTTTTTTTTACTTGTCATTTTGATCTAAAACAAAACGAGACGATTAAACCTTCTAACAAATCAAATGTTTTTGAACTGTGATCGCTATACCTATCCAATACAGATGTTAATGTTACCATGCATGTCTTACCCCCACCATGATTATACTATGAATGGTACTAATTTGAACAAAGTGACTTCTGAGAAAGACCTTGGTGTAGTTATTACAGGAGATTTAAAGTCATCTAGGCAGTGTGCAGCTACTGCTGCAAGGGCAAATAGGGTGCTTGGGTTGATCAGGAGGAATTTTAAGAGTTTTTGTAAAGAAATTGTGCTAAATTTGTATAAGCAGCTGGTTCAACCCCATCTCGACTATGCTGCACAGGCCTGGAGTCCCTTCTTTGAAAAGGACAAATTGCTTTTAGAGCAAGTTCAGAATAGAGCTACCCGACTCATACCTGAGGTTAAAAATCTACCTTATTCCCAAAGGCTTAAGCTGCTTGGGCTTACCACTTTGGAGCTGAGAAGGATTAGGGGACACATGCTCCAGGTATACAAATTTCTATCTGAAGGGAATCCTTTGTTAGCTTGCAGTTATTTAAAGGTCCAGAGTAATCCTCGGGTTAGAGGCCATTGCAAAAAGCTTGAAAAGTCTTTTGCTAGACTTGACATTAGGAAGTTCAGTTTCTCTCATAGGGTTGTTAGTGAGTGGAATAACCTGCCTGAGTGGGTTGTTAACTCCACATCAGTGCACCGTTTTAAGGTTAATATTGACAAGTTTTTCCATGACTGTGGTAGAATCTAATCTTTCTGGGCTCTTTGGTGTTGGTGGTTTGCTTTGTTTTGGGGGGTTTTTGGATTACAGGGCATCTTATGGGGCCTTTACAGCCCTCCTTTGCCCTTTAACCTGTTATGTTATGTTATGTTATGTTATGTTATGTTATGTTATGTTATGTTATGTTATGTTATGTTATGTTATGTTATGTTATGTTATGTTATGTTATGTTATGTTATGTTATGTTATGTTATGTTATGTTATGTTATGTTATGTTATGTTATGTTATGTTATGTTATGTTATGTTATGTTATGTTATGTTATGTTATGTTATGTTATGTTATGTTATGTTATGTTATGTTATGTTATGTTATGTTATGTTATGTTATGTTATGTTATGTTATGTTATGTTATGTTATGTTATGTTATGTTATGTTATGTTATGTTATGTTATGTTATGTTATGTTATGTTATGTTATATGTTATGTTATGTTATGTTATGTTATGTTATGTTATGTTATGTTATGTTATGTTATGGAGTATGCCTTACAAAATGCTCATATCTTTTAGTCACCGTATGTAACACCGGGTAACCCGGGTACCCGACGGGTATGGCGATCGGGTACCCGGGTCCTAATTTTTAGTACCCGTGCAAACACTAATAAAAATGTCTTTTATGAAGTTCTAAATAAGAATTCTGATAGAAAAGAGATTATTCTTTATCATTATTTGAAGAACTTGCCTTTTATGTGGTAATTTATGGGATTTCATTTCTTTGTCTTATGAAGTGATTGACTCAAGATGCACTATCTACAGTTTACTCAATCCAAGCAACAACAAAATATAGCACACGGAGGAAGACATATTAAAAAATATTACTGTGAAGTTTTATTGATTTTTTAAGATGTTTTAATGTTTGTATGGTTACAAAGTTTTTTATGTGATTGACTCATGACTAGCCCAGTATACATGTTTTGGTATGCTGGGTATACATTTCTTGTTCACATTCCCCACCCACATAAAAAGGTCTACAGTCAGGTATATTAGGAGGCAGTGCTTCTGCACTACCAGCTGATGCCACATGTATTACACAATCACTACACCACTGCTGACATAGGCCTAGGGGTTCATTATGTTACGTAACTTAGATCTAGGCCTACAGTATTCTTAGTTCCTGTATGTACATATGTAAATTTCTGCTGTGTGTGGTCATGCACTAAACATATCACTTGTGTACCTTTGTATCCTTGCACTGAATGAATTTCAACTGCATGTACTGCGACTGAACCTCGAGTAAACAAAGTTGCACCAGACCCTGAAGTGTGTACGTCTATGTTCTCCGCTGCTCTCCAGTCATATCTTCGTTTTCTGAACTTGGTTCCTACAAAGGTTCAGGTTCAGGTTCAGTTCCAATACTGTTTAAGTGGGCCAACTGTATGAGGCAAATCCTTCCCTTTAGTTGTCTCTTACGACAGGCAGGAAAAAGCCTGGGTTCATTCCACAAAGCCCAAATGAGAGGCCCGAAATAATCCTCAGTAGGCTTGGCCTAAAACCTGTGTATAACATTAGGCGTCGCAGAATTGCTCCCTACGCTATATTGAGTGTAGCGAAACACCACGGTCATTTAGGCTAACCTTGTAGGCCCAAAATAAAGCGATTGGAAGCAAGGAAACATAGCATAAATCGTGACAAGCTATAATAATACCAATGGTTTTAACTGTTATTGACCAAAATCTTACCTCCTAGTTACTGGTCTTGATGTCTTTTACAGTGTGAAGTGAAAGAGCATCCCTACTTCCCTACTAACGTCAGTGTTCCCTACACACTACTCAGCTCAAATAGCGGACCACTAAATTCAATACTCGTGCCTGTGAAAAATGTTTACTGTCAGACAAAGCGCCATAAAAATTTTATGGGACGTTGTTTGTAAGTGTGTTACTTACAAAATATGATCATTTTTGCATTTGAATTTTGTAGATAATGAGTTGAAATGCAGACTGTGCAGAATTCAAGGCAATCTTACCAATTTTAGAGCCATTCTTTATTTCTTTTATTGTATTACTCCTCTCTGTGAAATGCCGTTTTTGAGTAGCAAATATGGCGGGAAATACATCCCTTTTTTCTTTTGTATTTAACGATGAACCCACTGGTTCACCGGATTGAAATTTATACAGTATTTACAAAATTGATGGAAAAGTTAAAAAGAATGGAACTGTTCAACAAAAATTATACAAAAACAAATTTTTCTGAATTAATTAAATAATACTGACGGTAAATGAAATTTCACGACGTTAAACTCCAAATTCGACTTACTTAGAAGAGGATAACAGCCTGTTACATGGACACTCGACGAATTTGGGAAACACATCCCTATCATTCAAGGCTCTCTAGCTCAAAATTTCAATAGTCATGGTATGGAAATTTGAAAGTGCCATGAAAGCCTTGATTGCAAACTTCGATGCGCCAGTAACCGCCAACTCGTAAACCTGAAGGTGATGTATAGACCTACCTCTGACAAGGAGTCGAAGACTAAAGTTAAGTCCATTATATTGTTTTAATCAATGGCAGTTCCTGATGGGTACCTAATATAAAAGAAAAAGTACGAGTTTTTGTTGAAAGGAAAGCAAAAAAATGCTTTAAAAAAGTTCTCTCGACATTCTCACAGCAAGCCTTACCCCTTGTCGGTGTTACCGATCGTAGGCCCGTGCGTCGAGGAGCTTTGCCCTGCTGATTTGTCGTGAAAATATATTTGGAAAAAATCTGCAACTGATCAATTACAGGTACTTTTTAGCCACACCCCAGACTTCACGATGTTCACTGACATTACTGACACACCGGCTAAAACTGTATACCTGTTTACCGTTATAACAGTAATATAACAATAAAAACAGAAGCTTCGGAAACGTAAGTTTCCGAGGCTTCTGTTTTTTTATTGAGACCAAACACGTTTGCCTTTCCGAAGCAACTCTTGTTTCGAAAGGAAAGCGAGTCTGGAATGAATATTCAAAAGCTATCGACTTAGTAACACGTTTTCTTTTGCTACAATGAATTAATCCTCTTAGGGGTAGGCCTAAGCATCTTCCAGCAATAGGTGGCTATTGTCCTTGTTTCACGGTGCTCTACTTCTTAAAAGAATTTAAACTTGACTAAGTCTTCTCCCGTGTCTTCCTGTCGTCCAAAGTCAGCGCACCACTTCACTTTGGAAGACGATATCGCCGAACTACTTTGAGCCCTGTAGTTAATTTGTAATATGTTCTTGGTAAAAAACAAGTACCTGAATTGACCAAAAACAAAAACCTGAAGTGAAGAAGTTATTTTTGCATAAAATTCTTCCGTGATACAAAAAAAAAACTAAAATTACCCCTGGCAAAGTCCCCTGCTTGGCCAACAGAGCCACCCGTAACAAAGTTGTCCCTAACGAAATTGCCCAAGTTCCTGTAAAGTCCACGGTCCCTAAAGAAAAATGTTAAATACGAGGCTATTAAAGATAGGTACCGTAGTGAACCTATATATAGGTCCCTTATGGGTAAGGCCCCATGTGGGACATGGGGCTCGTTTAACAGTTCGTCAGTAGTCTCTCTATGAACATACGGCTATACGAAACAGTGAAGTTTGTGCCGCAGCTGAATGTTTTTGCCACCTGCAAAATGGCCACCACGAGACTTCCGGTTGCTTCAATTTGTCAATACGCAGTTACGTGCACGCCTTCTATGCGGGTATGTAGATCAGTGGTCGCAACATGTCGACGACACAAATGACCACATAAATTTTGTCCCTGTGTACACTACACACATGTCGCTGACACACATTGCCACACATGTTGCCCTTGTGTTTGCCTTGTACACACACTGGCGCCGATTTCCGGAAATGTTCGACATGAAATGTTTTGGCAACTTTTGTCATTCTACACAATTAGGGCAGGGCGCATGTGTTGTAAAATTCTGAAAATGATTGCACGGTGATCGACTGAAGATCGTTGTTATTATACATAATGTTAGTACCTTGAAGACCTACGAGCTGAAGCCCTCCAATAAAATTTTTAAAGTTTCCGAAACTTTGTTATCTATATGACAAACTATTTAAAAGTCAAGAGCTTTTATTGGAGAAAATTTGGAATTTTATGAAAGAAAATTTATGAAAATGGCACTGAAGTTGCCGGTTTCACTTGATGATGTGGTGTCACAAATGACAAATTTAGTTTTTATCATTTCCAGAGGTTGAAAAGGTTTGTCAAACTGGGACAGCAGTTATGCATTAGGAATTGCACGTTCAGGCGCGCAAAGCGCGCGGAAAATCTTCCTATTTTGAAACAATGAGTGACATATTCGCGCTTGTGAGAATATCACACATATGAAAAAGGGATTTTCTGACCCTGGAAGAAGTGGTCGGAACAATACTTCCACCCCCTCATTTTTCAGGGGGGATTATCGCCCCTCAACCCCCCCCCCCTGCTTCCTACGCATATGTGTTGCAATATGTTGCCAAAACACCTTGTATATGAAAATGTTGGCAGTGTGTAAAGGGCAGACACAAGCGCGGCAACTTGTGTCTCAAGATGTCCCCAATAACAATGTTAGTATTTTAAAGGCCCAGTTCTCTCTCCCCAAATAGTACCAATTCTCCTAACCTTCTTACTTAAGCCCAAAATAATTATAAATAATTGAAATTCATGCTCATCCAGATACAATCTCAGTTTATTGCTTCAAGGTGAGTAAAGAAAAACTCAATTTATATCATTAAAACTCTCTCTATGTGCTCTTTCTTTTTAAACGTTCATCGAAACAGGCACGTTGTAACAAATAGGCAACTCAAACCGGCCGGACAAAAACATAAACGCTAACCATGAACCATCCACACACAAAACATGGAACGAGGTTTGTCACGAACGAAAAAGACGCCCCAACCCCACCCCATCACCCAAACAGCCCGCCAACTCGCCCATAACCGCCTTCAACATCAACCCCCAAGACAACAAAAACCAATAAAATCCCACACCACCCTTCAAGACAACACCACGCCCGAAGGCAACAACACAACCGAATTCAACAACACGCCCGACAGATACAACACTCCTGACGGCAACAACACACCCGAAGGCAACAACGCGCCCGAATGCAACAACACGACTGACAGCAACAACACGCCTGAAGGCAACAGCACTTGAAAAGAACAGGGCAAATATACAGGGCAAATATACAGATACACCTTGCCCAAGGGTGCCCTGGAGGCAGTTGTGGCAAAGGGTAACCTCATTATTCCCACAACCTCTTTACATCCACAACCGGATGCAGTTTAACGTCCTACCCAGGCCAAATTTACCCTTTAAAGCAAATATTTAAAAATATGGAGCTTCTTTTGGACAAAATTTTGATTCTGGGTTTCCTATATAAGGAAATGTGGAAAGTTCGGGTATTACCGAGCGAGCAATCTATTTCTTATTGGCAACTCTTGAGATTGCATGGCGAACAAAGATCGTTGTTGCTACACAATATGTTAACTAAGGCCTACAAATTGAGTCTCTGCGACGGACGAAATTTTGAAAGTCAATAGCTTATATTGGAAAACTTTTGGAATTTTATGAAAGAAAATTCATGAAAATAGCACTGTAGTTGCCGATATCACTGAATGATCTGGTAATTTTGTCATTTCCATTTTCGGAAAAGTTTACTTGGCTGAATAAAGAGCAAACCCTAATGCACCAGGAACTGCAAATTGCGGCCCTCGAAGCGCGAGGAGAATTTTGAATTTTTGGAACAAATACTTTAAAAAATGTAGCTTTCATTGCAGAAAATTCGGAAATTTATAGCAGAAGAGTACGCGAAACCACGCTGTAGTTGACTGGTGTCAACGAAGCTCTATTTATCACATGGTATTTTTTTTATTACGTACGTACGTAATAATTATCACGTACGTACGTAGTATTATTACGTACACGTCGAAATAATAGGTGCGTTCGATTTAGCGGCTCGAGCCGGCTCAACTGGCTCAACCAGTTCCTTGACTGGACGATATCTGACGTAAAATACGTCACACGGCTCAACTAGTTCATCTCGAAGGGCTGGTCGTTTTGGCCGGCTCATGTTGTGACGTTTTGATGACGTTAAGATCTCTTATCCGAAAGATCGAACTCTGGCTGAGCCAGTTGAGCCGGCTCGAGCCGCTAAATCGAACGTACCTAATATTCAGCAGCATTGACGAAGGCGACGAACAGACACGTCACAATGGAAAGGAAGACGCCGGAGTCATGCAGGGATAAAAATAGTCAGAATATCATCTCGTATGTGGCAAGCGAAATGTCCAATAATTAGAAAAACCAAGTTTTCGATCGAAAAACCAAGTTGATCGGTCGAAAAACCAAGATTATCGGTCGAAAAACCAAGTTTATCGGTCGAAAAACCAAGATTTTCTCCATATCTTGGTCTTTCGGTCGAAAAACTTGGATTTTCAAAATAACTTGGCTTATCGGTCGAAAAACTTGGATTTTCAGTCGAAAATCCAAGTTTTTCGATCTGTCTGGTATATCGAAAGTTAAACTTGGTTTTTCGAAGCCGAATGTCCAATAATTAGAAAAACCAAGTTTTTCGATCGAAAAACCAAGTTTATCGGTCGAAAATCCAAGATTATCGGTCGAAAAACCAAGTTTATCGGTCGAAAAACCAAGTTTATCGGTCGAAAAACCAAGATTATCGGTCGAAAAACCAAGATTATCGGTCGAAAAACCAAGTTTATCGGTCGAAAAACCAAGTTTGTCAATGCAAAACGTCCAATAATTAGGAAAACCAAGTTCATCGGTAGAAAAACCAAGTTTTTCGATTGTTTCGAAAAACCCGGTTTTTCGATTACCATGGTGATTTGCAGGTTCTACTTTCTGGCACGGTGACCACGACATGCGACTCCTTCAAATTGATGGGCTATGTAACAACATGCATGCAGCTCAGTACGTACGAACAGTACATATCATATTGCATAGCTAACGTTGGTAACTTCTAAAGAGGACATCGTCAAGAAACAAAAATGGAATTTAGGTTGGCCAAAATAATATTCTTGTTTGTGATTATCAACACTGTTTCAGCACCATTACCTAACAGACAAGAAAGATCGTCAGAACCTAAAGTTGCTTCATTCCTTAGTCGACTGCCAAATCTTCGCTCATTCAACGGTGAGTAGCCTGCCCCCACCCCGACACAAAAAACGGAAATGGAAGGAATGGAAGAAGAGAAAAGGAAAAAGGGGAAAGGAGGGGAAGGAAAGGAAAGAAAGGCAGAGGAAAAAAGGAAAACGGAAAAAGAAGGGGAAGGAAAGAAATGGGAAAGGAAAAAAAGAGAAAATTGAGAAAAGAAAGAAAGTGGACCAACTATAAGATCAAAAGCAAGGATGATCTGCATCCGTGGAACACTGTTTTGGTCAATATATGAACATTCATTTAGAAAAATATATGAACATTCATTTAGTCGCCTAAAGTTAACATAATAATAACATCTGAGGTCCACTTTATCGGAGGAAAGACTTTCCTATCGTGCTCTCCTTATTATACAGAAAACGACATTTCTGCGAGTATTGACTTTCAGTCATCAATACATTCAGTATATGACCATCTGACGAATGGAACTTAACTATAGGACAATACAGCCCACATTTAAAGACCGTTCATGCAAGAAGATCAAGATCATAAAGCGTTTTTTCCTTTAACGTTTAAAATATGTTTATTTGGATGTAATATATCAGATGTATTTTCATGTTGACATATGAATTGTTAAACTTGAGTTCGTGTATATTTTTCGTTTTACCTGAAGACACCAAGTCATGTAAGTGTTGACCATATTGCATAAAATTTGCTCGCATTTGGGAAGTGAAAAGTATTTTTTTTTTTAAAGTCATCCCGACTCCCTGTCAAAGGGCCGGGAGGTGAAAAGTAATCAAAATTATATTCAGATGGTGGTGTTTGAGGAGGGGAGGTTTCCACAACACAACCATAGGCGTAGAAAGCGGGGACTGGGGGCGGTGACACCCCCCCCCCCGTGAAAAATGAAGCAGCGGAACCATGCTTCCGCCCCTCCCGGGTAATAAATCCCCTTTTTTCATTGTTCCAAATCTCAAAAGGAGCAACTAAACTGCAATGTGAGGTGCATTTGTTGTCGCACATAAATCAGTTTGGCAAACTTTTCCGAGCTCTGGAAATGACAAAATGGGATATTTAGCATATGTGACACTACATTATCAAGAGACACCGCAGCTATATTGCCATTTTTGTACACTGTCTTTCATAGAATTCCAAATTTTCTTCACTGAAAGCTCTTGATTTTGAAATATTTTGTCTAAATAGTTGGAGAAACTTTTGAAATGTAATCGTAAAGTGTCAGTTCGTAGGCCTTACATAACATTAGGTAGCATCAACGACTGAGTAATCGTGCAATCTAGCTTCTTCTGGAAGCAGTTTATACTTTGGTTTCGCCGAACGGCTTTTTGCCAGACAGTCGGGAGGACTTTAGAATGCAATCATTCTCAGATTTGCCACCAATATTTGAAGGAGGTACAGATTCGTCAGTAATCCCCCAATTCTTTAAACTTCCTCATGGGAAACACAGAAAGCTTTCTGCAATACAAGCTCCATCTTTACAAATGTGTTTAAGGACCCAAATTTTCGGTATGAACCTAATATAGTAGTGTTCACACCAAAGAAAAAAAATCAGAATTACTTAAAAAAAGTTGTTCTTGCTCGTAGAAAAGGCAAAAAATTTAGTATAAAAATTGTACTCTCCTTCCCCCCCCCTCCCCCACTTCAATGTTGCCTCCGACGCCACTTAACACGACACTTCCCTTGAGGCCCTAAGACACCCACAAACTAAAACAGTGTACATCATCTCAACAGCTCAACTAGTACGAAATCGGGAAACCTCTATGCTATTGCCCCCCCCACCCGGACAGTCAGGTCTGGTTACGCCACTGATTTTGGTCAACCTGAATTCCATTTTTGTTTCTTGATGATGTTCTTTTTAGAAGTTACGGACCTAAGCTATGCAATATGATATTTATCAATCATTTTGAAGGAGCCGCCATCTAGCATGTCGTGGTCGCAGAAAGTAGTACCGGCAAATCACCATGGTAATCGAAAAACCAAGTTTTTCGAAATAATCGATAAACTTGGTTTTTCGACCGATAATCTTGGTTTTTCGACCGATAATCTTGGTTTTTGACCAATAAACTTGGTTTTTCGACCGATAAACTTGGTTTTTCGATAGAAAAACTTGGTTTTTCTAATTTTTGGACATTTCGCTTGCCATACTCGTACGTATGCAATCAGTACATGTACGTATGCAATCAGTACATGTACGTATGCAATCAGTACATGATCGTATGAAGGGAGCACACCACCATTAGCAGAACGGCCTTGCCGGGAAAAGTAGTTCCAAAGTACACCGTCAATTTTAGGTCCTCTTTAAGTGTGAATTGCTCAAGTTAAGCTAATCAGATGTGGTTGTTTTGTTTTGGATATGAAAGAGGACGTGTAAATGTGTGAGTGTTGCCAAATTGGGAAGAATTGAAGGTGATTTAGACTGTTTAAAAATTTGGTGTGAAAAAGACGCTATTTCCGTCACCTTGCGGATTAATAGGGAAGGGTGTACAGACCCAAAACTTCATCCCCTTTTATCTCAAAATCTAAACGGTCATGCTATGGTGAATTTGTGATGCCATGATTGGCCAACTCCCTGATTTCATGTGAGGGGTAGCTTTAGTGGGGTGTGAACTTTGACTGGGCTGCGGGGGGCATTTAATGAAGGCAAAATAGTGTGTAAGTCAATGGAGAAATTAATGGTGGTGTGCTCCCTGAAATCTGTACATGATCGTATGAAGGGAGCACACCACCATTAATTTCTCCATTGACTTACACACTATTTTGCCTTCGTTAAATGCCCCCCGCAGCCCAGTCAAAGTTCACACCCCACTAAAGCTACCCCTCACATGAAAGCCAGTGAGTTGGCCAATCATGGCATCACAAATTCACCATAGCATGACCGTTTAGATTTTGAGATAAAAGGGGATGAAGTTTTGGGTCTGTACACCCTACCCTATTAATCCGCAGGTGACGGAAAAAACGTCTTTTTCACACCAAATTTTTAAACAGTCTAAATCACCTTCAATTCTTCCCAATTTGGCAACAGTCACACATTTACACGTCCTCTTTCATATCCAAAACAAACCAACCACATCTGATTAGTTTAACTTGAGCAATTCACACTTAAAGAGGACCTAAAACTGACGGTGTACTTTGGAACTACTTTTCCCAGCAAGGCCGTTCTGCTAATGGTGGTGTGCTCCCTGAAATCAATGTACATCATTATGGCACGCCAAAAGGCTCACCAAATATGATGATATTCTAAAAATACACGTACATGTACTAAAATTACACGTTCATGTACCAAAAATATAGGATGATGTACTAACTTCATATGATCATGATGTAAATTTACACCATCATGTACTAAAACCATAAGTTCATCATGTTCAATGTTACGTTGTACATGTAAAATCACACGTTGTACATCTTAAAGCACACGTTGTACATGTAAAAACGTAACATCGTCATGTTATTATTGTCTCTTCCGCACGCCATACAGAGTGAGCCTTTCGGCGTACCAGAAGTCCGCCAAAAGGCTCACCGAATTTGATGTAGTAAAAGTACACGTTCATGCACTAACTGCTTACGATCATGTACAGATTTCATACGTTCATGTACTGATTTCTTACGATCATGTACTGACATTTAGTACATGAACGTATGAAATCAGTACATGAACGTATGAAATCAGTACATGAACGTACGAAATTTGTACATGATCGTAAGCAGTTAGTACATGAACGTGTACTTTTACTACATCAAATTCGGTGAGCCTTTTGGCGGACTTCTGGTACGCCGAAAGGCTCTCATAGTATGGCATGCGGAAGGGGCAATAATAACATGATGATCTTATGTTTTTACATGTACAACATGTGTTTTTAAATGTACAACATGTGATTTTACATCATCATAACATTTAACATGATGAAATTATGGGTTTAGTACATGATGGTGTAAATTTACATCATGATAGTATGAAGTTAGTACATCATCGTATTTTTTTGGTACATGAACGTATAATTTTAGTACATCATCATATAAGGCGTGCCATAATTAACACCTCCCTGCTCTGAGCATTGTCAGTGGTGACGCGTTGCTTCACGTTATTATTTTGCCATTTCACAAATGACACGCAGTTGTAAAGATAACTGGTGTTTGACCTATTTAATTTATGAAACAAATGCGTAGGGTAACTATTCATTCATTAACTTGCCCATTCCTTCCGTTTTGATTAAACAGAAGAAACGAGAAAAAAGTGGGTCGTTTTGTCTGAATACATGTACAACGGAAGCGATCGTCGGAAAATTGAAAAGAGCAAAAGTAGATCCTTCAACTTGGCAAAATATTTCACTAAATTATTATTATTTCACTAAAATATTAAAAAAAAAATGATAAGGTGAACACCACTCTCCTTAGATTCCTCCCTAGTACCGCGGTCAGAGATAACCTTCTGTCCACTCAACCACCCCTAATCCATAGTCGAAATATCTAACTACGCCTCTTAAACGAACAAATAATAAAATAAGTTATAAAATCGTTTGAATCCTCTGCTTCTTCAAACAAAACTGTTAAGGGAATGTCTAACAGTCAAAGGGACCACTGTCAAGCAATCATGGGAAGGGTCATTTCCGGTCAGTTAGAAGGTTGTATGAAAAACAATCATTTTCTTGGTCAGCTCCTCGCCAAGTCACGGTGACGTCCCGCTTAGAAGTTCGGCCCAAGTCGTGTCCCCACACACCTGTACATATTTCCTGCTTACGCGTCTGATTATGTTACCTTAGAGTCAGGGGTGGCGCCAACGTGGGGGGGGGGGGGCATGACCCCCGTCGGGGACCACTACCCCCCCCCCCCCGTCGGGGGAGGTCGGCCATTTCGTCGGGGAGGCCTAAAAAAATAAAAAAGTATTAAAAAAAAAAAGCCTAAAAGGACTGAAATTACTGGATGGGTAAACTTTTTTTGTCTTGAAATGCTGTTTTAATACACATTAGAATCGATTTACAGTCGCTTCTTCTTTGCTCGGTTAAACCTCATTTCATGTGCCTTGTCCTATCTCCTCCCCGTCGTGGAACTGACGCCAATTTCCTTCGGGGAGGCCTAATGTTATGTAGTATGGTGCACTCTCCATGACCTTTACTAGACGCCATCTTATTGTTTACGAGCAACTCTCCCTTCCTTTTGTTCTAGATTCCCGGGGCCCTTCCTGTTTCCCGTCACGTGTTATCAGTGGACGCGACATATCACATTGCCGTAGTTCCACGTGCACACTGTAACCCATATTTTTGAGGTGTGGCCAGTTTACCCATTTGCAGCCTCCTCATTGGTCATTTATATCATGATACTTATTTACATTGGTGCGTCATAACTTTTGACCAATCAGGGGACTGCAGGTGTTCAGATCTCGCACGAGGTTCTCAAGACCGAGCCCGCAAGCAGGACACTCGTGCATAAGACTTCAGACGAGGAGCACTTGAGTGAGCTGTAGATAGTGATTATTATTAGGCCGGCCGAATTAATTAAAACTTGATCATCTTTTTGCGGAACCAAATCATCAAATACAATCATTTAAAATCAACTGGAAACTCTCTCCTTTTTTGTTTCTGGATACTACGCAGGATCCCCTTCCTAAGCCTTCGTTATACGATTGGCCCATTATCCAACACTAAAATGAGGGTAAAGGACTGAAGTTACTGGAAGGATAATCATGAACTTTTTTTTTCTTCTAGAACTATTTCATTCTTTTTTTCACGGTATTTTAATGCCTATCTGAATCTGTTTTAAGACTGCCCTTCCCCCTCTTGTTGAGAAAACCCAATTTCGTCGGGGAACCTTCATCTGAATGCCCACCTTAAACTGATAAAAGATGCGGGTCTTATAAACTTCAGAAATCCGGACAGTCTTCTTGGTTTTGCCCACTAGACGACCATATTCTTCAAGGAAACTCACAATTCCGAATTTTCCTGACAAAAAACAGACGAGAGGTACGGTTCAGGTGCATGCAGTGCCCAATGATCTGGCATCTGGCCTGCCCCGACAGCCGAATTCTAGCAACGGTAATGAGAATCGGCCAGGATGTTTTGAGCTACACATAATGATAAACAGTAGCGCGAGAATGTCTCCCCATAAGTCTGACCGAAAATTCATTTAAAACCACCTTGTAACGTGACATATTTTCAAATACGTCGGAAGTAAAATCATTTATAGTCTGGGGTTAAGGCAGTCACGTAGAAAATTTCAACTTGGATCTTGCAATTGAATACAACGAAGATTCCTAGTAGAGTCAAACACATTAGTATGATTTCAATTCCGTTTCACAGCCCCCCCCCCCCCCAAAAAAAAAAAGGGACAAGACCATTACATCTAATTGTAGCAGTACCTTTTATCTTGGAATTTTCTGATCCACTTACAGAAAGTTGGACCTTTTTTCCTGTTGAATTTAAACGTTCATTTCAAAGGATAGCTCAAAATAACGATGGCTTCATTTCTAGTTACAAGTCTGTGAAATGCCATTTCCGGCTCTTTGACAGTCTGAGGGACTAGATTTTTTTAACAATTTTCTGTACGTTCCGCGGCAACTGGTGCTTGCGGATATTAGATATTTTGGCCGAACAGATTACTCACCGAAACAATGCATGCTGGCATATTATTCTTCGTTTTGGGACAGTATTATAAAGTGAAATTTTAATTGTGAAAGAAATCTCAAATCAATGACTACTTTGTTTCTAATTACCGTACCATCCCGGGAAATGCCTTTTCCCGCTGTTTGGTGGTTCTCAATTTTTCAAAAAATCTGTGTCCTTTTTCGGACAGGATTACATTTTTCGGGACAAATTCTGCCCGCTCCCAAACCGAAACGCTCCCGTACGCCCATATATCTCAATATATAAGATATAAAACTTCAAATAAAGGCCTATGGGAAGCCAAACTTTTCCCCGGGAAAATTTTCGAATATGGTCCGAGGGCCTTAATCTGTCTGATGATATTTAGTAACCTCAACAAAACTACAGAGCATCTCTACTTGATTTTTCTTATAGGAAGGTCTGTCATAAAATTACAGTTTTTCCCCAATATAACCTTCAGATTGTTCAAAGTGACAAAATTTTCCTATATCTATGGATACTCAGTACAGCACTTAAAACCAACTTTTTAAATCACCCCGACATTCTACCTAATTTTGCTCTTGAAAGGCATATCACTTAATAAAGAACCCAAATTTTTCATTTTAACCTTGCAAAAAACAAATTTTCTTATATTAAATCCCAAAATTTCTGCAATATAATAAGCACTTAATCTTCAAATCTTCGTTAAAAAATGGAAAAACTTTTCGGGCAAAGTTCTAGTCTCGTCTTGAGACCTTAGTACGTAAACTTAGAACGGTTACATGCGAAACATCACTAGAATTTCAGCTGTCGCGTACAAAACGTTTTTGATTTTGCCCATATGAAGGATAGATTCTTCAATAAACACCCCAAACTTTTTATGGTCCTTCCAAAGTCAAAATTTTTTCAAAAATTTTATTTTTTTTCTTCAAAATACTCCAGATTTTTAAGTATTTGTTTAAAAGAGAGTCCAAAATTTCGGCGAGCTGTGCGCGAGTAAAAATTTTGCCGAGTCACGTCCCACCGGGACTAAGTCACCACCTTTGTCGGGCCTTGAAATGCTGGCCCCCCTGTCGGGCAAATCCTGGCGCCACCTCTGCTTAGAGTAGCATTAGTGCCTTATGCGTTACTTAATGAATAAATCTTATTTGGCGGACTATTATTGGTGAATGAAACGTCGAGATTTCAAATTTGGCAAATAACGGACGAGAGGAGGACGGGTCCGTTATTTTGCATAATTTGGATAACAGACGGTTCAGGAGAAAATTGTAGTTCCACAAATGCCGTTTACTCATATTCTATCACCGAAAAATGTGTGAAAGTTTAATGTTTATCAGTTTTTGCATTTACTGGCCATGAGTTGGGGAATAGTAGATGAGCATTTAAAAAATTTGAATGCAGGAGTCTCACACAAGTAGCTAGAATGTTAGAACAAGTACGAAAAAGGCCGGTGCCGGCTCGACTTGAACCAATAGCTAGCTAGCTGGCTAACTAACTAACTAACTAACTAACTAACTAACTAACTAACTAACTAACTAACTAACTAACTAACTAACTAACTAACTAACTAACTAACTAACTAACTAACTAACTAACTAACTAACTAACTAACTAACTAACTAACTAACTAACTAACTAACTAACTAACTAACTAACTAACTAACTAACCAACTAACTAACTAACTAACTAACTAACTAACTAACTAACTAACTAACTAACTAACTAACTAACTAACTAACTAACTAACTAACTAACTAACTAACTAACTAACTAACTAACTAACTAACTAACTAAATAACTAACTAACTAACTAAATAACTAACTAACTAACTAACTAACTCAGCCTTTTCGTTAGCGAGGTTGTTAAACAGGAAACTTGGTATCCCCTTCTTCGGCTCTGAATCAGTATACGTAACTAACTAACTAACTAACTTACTAACTAACTAACTCAGCCTTTTCGTTAGCGAGGTTGTTAAACAGGAAACTTGGTATCCCCCTCTTCGGCTCTGAATCAGTATACGTAATAATTATTACGTACGTACGCACGTAATAATATTACGTACCTACGTATTATATTTTTTTTACCATGTCCTAAATAGAGCTTTGTAGTTTAGTACCCAATACTTGAGTAAACATTTCTTTGTTACACGACTAAATTTGCTCAGTTCCAATCCTTTTTCACTTGCAGAAATTATGTCTTTTCATACCCTAGAGTGCACTAAGTTACATTTCAGGACCTTTAAAACTGCAAAACTTCACATTTTTTAAACTCATGCCCCTCCCCAGACCGACGATCAGGCTTCGGACTCCTCTGCAAAGTTTGCTAGATCCGCCCTATGCAGGTTGGGTTTGGTATATCATGATGCCGAAGGAGCTGCGGGAATGCGAAGTAATACTGCAAATGCGCGGTCCGCAATCTGCAACACCCGAGGCCCTGATCGAGGTGTTCGTCGGATATGCTAAGCAGATTGCAAAAGTCTTTTTGGCCATTTTCTTTGTAGTTTTAATTAAGCATGGAAGTTCTTCTTATAAAGGAAATAGTATTCCAATGCTTTAAGAACCGGTTCAACTTTATGAAGGACAGGCGAGGAGAAGGGCTTGTGGGTGGATGTACAAAGACTTTGGAAGAGTTTGCAACTAAGCTCAGTGAGGTAAATGGGCAAGTTGCTAGTGCTATTCAAAAAGTGATGTTTTAATCATGTGTCAGCCTTAGCCTGCCGAAGAATGCAGCGTTACTTGTAAGACATTTGGCTGTACCCACTTGATATATATTTATGTTTCATTTTATCGACGTTGTACAGAGAAAAGTAACTTTCATTTTTTTTAATTATGCAGTTATATTATAGGTCTGTGAAAATACTCTCACTGGCCGTAATCCCCATCAATATTGCAGCACAGGGACTAATCTAGCCCGGATTTCTAGTTGAGGGATATTCCCGATGACCGTGCATTAATTTTGCTTGGAGTTTGATTTTTCCTGTGTTTAAGAGTATTCCGATTGAGGACAGATCGTACCTCTGGCTCATGTACAGTTTGAAAGCGGGTTGCATTTTGGTTGGGGAAGAATATGCGTTACGCTGCAGGAATATTTTTAAGAGGAACGCCACCATCATTAATCGCTCGGAACTTCGCGAATTTTTTAAAGTCGCAAGCCTCAAACAGACGGAAATAACATTTCCCAGACTTGTAGGAAAAATCAAATCAATTATTACACTCTAAAAACGTGATTTAAAAGTAAACACTTATTTTGCCTCCACTTTGGTCACACATTTAAGTTCTAAACATGTTTTGCAATTGAAACTTGACGATTAGTAATTAAACTTGTTAGAACAAAATATGGGTAAGACCCGCGTATTTAGAATCTACACATGTTTACAAAGTGGCAAAAAGATGTTAAGAAAGCGATTAATTACTAAAATCCTTTTTACAGTGTAATTTGAGATTTTATTTGCAACAAATTTTCACTTCAATAGAATATGAGCAAACTGAAAAATTATGAGAAAATTACCGTGTAAAATGAAACAAGTTCTGTTTTTCGGGCAAATCTGTGGGCATGCCACTTGGTCTTATAAACTTGTTTCAGGGGTTGTCAAGTGCCCTTACGAGGACATGTATTCTTCTATGCGGAGCGCGCCACTAATAGTGATGGCGTAAAGCGCAACAGCTGGGGGCTTTTGAGGAGTACCCCCACTGTTTACACACGTATACATTCACACCCACGATAGGACATATACTTATCTAACACTGGAGCGCATTTATGAATGGCGAGGAGCTCAGAGAAATTTTATGGATGCACTCCCTCTATACCCGTCCCGGCTGGTGCAACTAACAATTCGGAGTAGGGAGGTTGGGAGTTCCATTCCTGGCCGGGTCATACCGAAGACTTTAAAAACGGAACCTACTGCCGTTGAGCTTGGTGGTCAGCATAAGCAATGGAGGGGGAAAACAAGCCAGTGAGCCAAAGTTGGGAAAAAGCCGTTGTCGTCTGGACTTGAGCCTGGACTTGAACCTATTATTAGTTAGAAACCGGACCGTATACCTCGGACATGTGACTTGCAAATTCACATAATTCTGTTGAATGAATGACTTCTGGTTTCTCAATAAGCTCTACTTAGGAAACTGCTACTCGTGTGAGTTTGACACATGCATGAAGCAGAGCTGCAGAAGCAAGAGAACTATCAAAGGTTCAAAACAATTTCTATAGTTATGCATACCCTGAGTCCTAAGTCCCATTCAATACACTGTCCATACGGGTGAAGTTTGGTGTAAATTGCCACTTGGGCAGTGGCGGCACCAGGATCAAAATAGTGGGGGCAAATAGAGGGCAAAAGAAAATTCTGGGGGCAAAAAAAAAAAAAAAAAATTCGCGCGAACTGTAACGGATGGGGTCCAGGGGTCCGCCTTAGGCCCTCTGGTGGGGTTCTGGGGCCAAAGCCCCGGAAGCTCAGAGGTTTTAGCATATCTTTATAGGGTTAAAATAAGTGTAAATATACTTTGGTTCATCATGCACAATCCAATGCAAAAACTCCAAATGATTTTAATGTATTAGGCAATTCCTCTAAGAACACAAGATGAAAATTTGGACACAAATCTTAAAAACAGATAATGAGCTGTCTGTTGGCACTTTTTACCTGTTTTTTTTTTAAAAGAAAGTGTGCAATATGTACTTTTTTAAACTAGAAAGTGTGCAAAATGTACATAAACAGGAAATATATATCTGTTACATTTAATTTCATAAAGAGGGCAATTTTTGTAAAATCAGGCAATACGTACGATATTAAAGGAATTTGTTCAAAACTACAGCATGGACACTTTCATTTAATGATTACATATCCTTGGCCATTGTTTCTGATTTAAAATATTTCTCTCAAAATATCAGAAAAGATACACCAAACCTAAGGCTTTCTGTTCCTGTTCGTGTCGTTCCGAACCGAACTAGACACTCTTGCTAGGCCGCTATTATTCCGGAGCTGACTGGGGGGGGGGGGAGGCAAAGGTTCTGGATGGGGGAAATTTCCCCATTGCACCTCCCCCCCCCCCCCCCTTTGTGCCGCCACTGCTCTGGGAGGAAGACTTTATTGCAATGTGCTTTGTAATAGGTGTCACTAAGGGTCTGATATGGCAATGTGCGTTTTGAAATGCCGCATCTGCCAATGCGTGCTTCTCACGGTAGCCAAAATGGCACAGAAAAGAAGCACTGAAAACTTCACTGCTTCATGCAGCAAAACACTCAGGCTGGTGATCATTAAGAAAGAAATTATTCTTCGTCCTTAATCAGGGAGCTGTTTTCCAAATAACAGGGAGCTCACTCATAATCTAGTAAGCAATGTTAGGTATTTGTTCTTTTCTTTTTGGGGGGTGGGGGGGGGTGGGGGGTGGGCAGGTTACACACAAACCTATTGATGTCACAGACTTTGCTGATGTTCCACAGCTATCTTTATGAGTTTAAGGCATGCCCTGTGGCATTTGGTGGGTTCCTAGGTAAACTTTCAGCTGAGGACTGCATGTAAGGAAAAACCCTCATTAACAGCAGACTTTTACCCCTCTAGCCCCAAGACGTTGTACGTCATATGCTAATTTCAAAAGGAACAAATGTAACAAATTGAGCCTTCGGTTCCAGTAATTCAATATGCCAGACGATCCACTAGGCCATGCAATATAAAACTATTTTCAATGATTCTTACAGAATTTCATACACGGTTGTCTGTGTTTCAAAGTGAAGCGATCTAGCCACGGTCATTTGCAAGATTGTGTGCATGAAATGTTTTCAAGGGCAGTCAATTCTCACCTTAAACAGTTAAACTACAATTTTTAGGATAAGTCTTCAGAAATTTTCACTGTGCACAGTTCTTTGATTGACGTCAAATTCAAAAACTGCAGAATACTGTGAATCATATTACGCAACAGGTACTGGAAGTATCAATTTGTTTGTTAGATGGAGTTTTGCTGCCCAGTTTCCAGATTATTGGTTCAAATGGCAATGGCATTTTCTCTGATTGTGGCTCATTAGGAGTACTAAATGTGTGCCGATCATGGTCATGGGAGTGTGGGGGGATGGGCAGGGAATGAGCCCTCTCACATTCTGGGAGAGGAGACACCTCTAAAAGTTCCCTAAACTCTTTCAAAAACTGATGAAACAAAAGCTGTAATGAATTAGGCCGTGGAATTTAAAATATCGAATGCCAGTAACTTCACTACTCAGGTGTAGTAAATAGGCCAGGGAATGTCTTTTTCATCGATCTTGGAGGCATTTTAGACCACTTATTTTCCCCTCAAGTCGCCAAACTATTCGTTGTGAAATATTCTGGTGTTAAATTTTGGTGTAAGATTATAGCGTATATTTGAAGCATTATTTGTGATATTTTTTGCAGGACCTCAGCATAACCAAGATGGCGGAAATCACAAAATGGCAGTCAAAATAACAATCATAATTTACAAAAAAAATAATACGAAAGATAACCATCAAAAATAATTTTCACATAGCTGCCCTCAAAATCTGGCCATATTTTACAACATATATTTTGATAACATTTTCTTCTTATGCCGGTCAACCAAGTAAAATGGTGGCCAGTGAGATAATTATGTCAATTTACCTGAATAATATATAAGATAATTATTAAAAATATGTTCCAATCAAAAAACCTAAATACTTTGAAATGAAATCTACAGCATATTTTTAGAAACGTCATTCTATTTATTTTGTTTAAGGAACCAGTCTCGAATAGCTTGAAATTAAATCTACAGCATATTTTTAAAAACTTCATTTCTGACATTTTTGCAGGACCTCAACCTAATCAAGATGGCGGGAATCACATATAACTTTGGTTGGCCTGGATGAGCAAGAACATATATAGAAAACATTTTTTTGGATATTAAGTTTCTACTGTGGATAAATTTTAGATGGAAACGTGAAAAGGTGTTTGCGATGGATAATTTTTCACATTATTTTTACATCTTGTGGATACAATTTGGCGGTCATTCCACCTTTTCCGCCATCTTATTTGTTACAAAATATAATTTCAATTTGTATGTTTTAAAATACAACCAGATTTTAAGGGCAGCTACGTTTAAATTAATTTTAATGATTACTTTTCATACTATTTTTTTTATAAATTATGATTTTTATTCTGGATGCCATTTTGTGCGTTCCGTCACTTGATTAGATTGAGGTCCTGCGAAAAATATCAGAGCAAATGCCTTCAAAATACTTTATAACCTCACACCAGAATATTTAGAACTTTTGATTGAAATATATTTTTAATGATCGAATATTTTTTGTACATTTTTTAAATTTGTTTCTCTATTTCACCACTTTTTGACCGCTGACCTAGTTCTGTTTGTCACAGAATAAATGTATAGAAATAATTAAATACTGGGGGTTTAAGTATGCAAGGGAATGTCTAAACAACACTTTCCATTTAGTTTACAAAGTTTTGTACAAATCCAGGGTAGATATGGCTTTATCAAAATGGGTGTGCTGCATTTTGAGGATCTTTCAAAATTGGTGACCTTTTGACCTCTGGTGACCTCGTTATGAACATACATTTGCATTTTTACTTTTGGTATGCTGGAGTTGATCATGACAAATTTCGATGTTGCACTTTCATAAAAAAGTGGCAATTGTTTTTAAAGTTACTGCTATTTAGATTTCTCCTATCCCCAAAATATAATCACTCAACTGTCATATATTATCCCCATTTAATTCTATAGAAACCGTAGTTCATCTCTAAGGAATCAATGTTACAGTTAACGTAAAAGAAATATGAAAAATCACCCTTCAAACTATACATTCCTTTTTCTGCTTCATCAATGAACAATGAAGTCAATAGATTTGTGTTCCAAATTAAGTTTGGGAGCAGCAGAGTTTTTACCAATTTCTCAAAAAGTTTGCAAGAAATTCTTGGTTTCAATGCATTCTTTTAATTCTCATAGTGGCTTAGACTAGAGGCACTAACCCGGGCCCGGCTGCTATTTTTTCTGCAGACAAGTATTGCCATACGACCATAGGCGCACGGGGATAATTTTTACGGGGAGGGCAAGAGCAAATTTTGCCCGAATAATGGCGCCCTTTTTCCAAGTAGCGTAGGAAGCAAAATGAAAGTGGGGTGGGGGCGGAACGATTTTGGATTACGCACCTCACTCTGCCCCATTGACAAAAAGGTACATTTTAATGCTAAATTTTTCGCTCTTCTAAGAGCAAGAACAATTTTTTTAAATAATGAAAATCATATTTTTTGAACACTGTTAGAAACGTAACTTAACGTAATTTTCTGCGAAAATTTGGGTCCTATTACACATGTGTAAATGGTGCTGAAACTACAGAAAACAGCCTAGATTTCAGGATTTCCTGCAAGGAAATTTGAATGTCCGCGGGACTATCGAATAACCTATTGGCATTTATTTGAGACTGAGAGAGCATTGTCGACTGAAGATCGTTGTTGTCAACATAATGTTATCTAAGGAGTGCGGATTGAGGCTTCTCGACGACACTCAAAAAGTCCCGAAACATTGCCTTTTTTAGACAAAATACTTAAAACTCTATTTTGAAGAAAATTTAGTAGGGAAACGGCAATGTAGCGGCTTGGAAAAAATTACCACTGACTGCTTCATTTGCGACCCCTTACTTCATTTAGGGTTGCAATAAGGGGGAGGGGGATACGCGAGGAAAATGTTGCCTTTTTAAAGCCTATACTAACAAATATGGAGCTTTTATTAGGAAGAATTCAGAATTTTATGGAGGAAAAGTTGGAAAACTGAAATGTATGTGACTGGTGTCTCAACTGGCAAATTTGAGAATTTTTCACTTTTTCAAGCCATGGGGCAATCGTCCCATGCCTGATGTAGCTACGTCACTGCTCTGCAACATAGAACATTGATAACATTTTGACACATCAGTAATAGTAACAAAAAAAAAAATAGCACTATAGCTACCGATGTCTCTTGATGATATGGTGTTGCATTTGGTAAATATCCGATTTTGTCCTTTCCAGGGCTTGGAAAAGTTTACCAAACTCATTTATGAGCTAGAACTATTTTCTTTCTTGAGATTTGGAAAATGAAATAAGGGGCTTTCTTACCAGGGAAGTGAGGCGGAAGCATGGTTGCTTCCTCCCCATTTTCTCTGGAGAGGGTAGCTGTCGCCCCAGCCCCTCGCCCCGCTTCTTACGCCTATGCTTTATCATGATTTTTCCGAATGGGAGGGAGAGGGCCATGGGTGGCGCCAGCGGAGGCACCCCTGGGGGAAGGTCGGTGGTTTTGTCTGGGAGGCCTAAACATAGTAAAAATAAAAATAAAAATATCCACAAGGACCGAAGTTTCTCGATGGGTGATCTTGATCATATTTTTTGTTTTGAAATGCTATTTTAATTATGTCGGATTCGATATTCAATCACTTCTTCTAAGCTCTGTTATACCTCATTCCATGTACCTGTTCCTATCTCCTCCACCGTCGGGGAAGACTAAAAATGAACGTCAAGTTAATGGATTGATGATCATGAACTGTTTTATTTCTTCATGAACTATTTTTTCTTCTGGGACGCTATTTTGATGCTTATCTGAATCTGTTTTCATCACTTCTTACTAGCTCTGCTATCCTTTATCCTATCTACAATCGGCAAAGTCATGCCCCCGTCGGGGAAGGCTGCCCTCTCCCTGTTGTTGAGAAAATCCAATTTTGTCGGGGATCCTTCATCTACTGTACGTGCCCACGATAAACTGATAAAAGATGCGGGTCTGATAAACTTCAGTCACGATTTTCTTGATTTTGCTTACTAGAAGACCATATTCTTCAAGGAAACTCACAATTCCGAATCTTCCTTACAAAAACGGACGAGAGGTTGTCCATGTATATGCAGTGCCCAAAGGTCTGTCTTCTGGCCTGCCCCAACAGCCGAATTCTAGCAACGGTAATGAAAATCGGCCAGGCCATTTCAGCAACTCATAATGATATACAGTTGTGTGAGAATATCTCCCAATAAGTCTGACTGAAAATTCATTTGAATCCACCTTGTAACAGGACATATTTTGAAATACGTTGGAAGTAAAATTTATATTTTAGAGTTCGGGCAGTCACGTAGAAAATCTCATCAATTTAGCTGACCTTAAAACTGAATACAACGAAGATTCTTAATAGAGTCAAAAACACTTATTATGTTTTCAACTCCGTTGCACAGTTTTTCCCCGACAAAAAAAGACAAGAACATTACACCTAGTTGTAGCAGTACATTTTATCTGGTAATTTTCTTATCACTTAGCACGCTGGGTTTATTTGTTCTTCTTTTTTTTTCAAAGGAAAGCTCAAAAACTGCTTTATTTCAAGTTACAAGTCTTGAAGATGCCATTTCCGGCTGTCTGAGTGGTTAGATTTTTTAACATTTTTCTGCACGCTCAGCGCCAACTGATGGTGGCGTTCCGCTTAGATCGTGTATTGTTCGAACAGGTAACTTAACAGAACAATGCATTTTTGCAAATATTTCTTCGTTTCGGGGCAATATTATGACGTGCCCGGGAAATGTCATTTCCTGCTGTCTGGGGGTTCTCACTTTTTCAAAAGTTTCTGTGCTCTGCACATTGATAGCTTTTCGGCAAAATGGCAAAATTTTCCAATTTCGATGGATACTCCGTACAACAAATAACCAAAGCCAACTCGGTTAATCACCCCGCATTCTAGTGATTTAAATTTGCTCTTGAGAGGCATATCACTTTAAAAAAACCCAAATTTTTCAAGTTATAACCGTACCAGAAAAAAATTCTTCTATTAGATTCCAAATTTTCACCAATAAAGTAATCTCTTAATTTTCAAATCTTCGTTCAAAAAAGGAAAAAACAAAATTTGGGCAAACTTGTAGTCTCGTGTTGAAGCCTTAGTACGTTGGCCCAGTACGATTAAATGCTTAACACCAAAATATTTTCAGCTGTCGCTTATATAACATTTTTTATTTTGCCCATATCAAGGAAAAATTCTTCAAAAACACCCCAACCTTTTTATGGTCCTTACAATTGTAAAGCCATTTGTTTTACGAAAATGTTAAATTTTGTCTTCAAAATAAACTCCTGATTTTTAAGTTTTTGTTGAAAAGAAAGCCAAAAATTTCGCGCGCTAGGCGCGCCTCAAAATCTGCTAAGTTACGTCCCAACGGGATTTACTCAAAGCCTTTTTCGGGGCCTTGAAATGCTGCCCCCCCCCCTGTCGAGGAGCTTGGCCCTCTGTCGGGGAAATCTTGGCGCCACCCTTGGCGAGTGCTCCCTGCACCCCCGTCTCGTACGCCTATGCATGCGACATTACTTCAGCCAATCAGAAAACCACTTTTACCAATCCTGCAAGAAGTGCGTGGACGTCATCGAAATCTAAGCTTTAGCTATAGCTTAGGATTTCAATGGTGAGCATATTTAACTTGAAATCTTAATGTGTGATGTTTTTAACTGCGCGCTTGTCGTCAACTCATTGTGAGCAGTTGTCACTTGGCAGCTTACGTGGTCAAGCGAGTTGAACACTGAATATCCTTTCTTGCTCAGCGATTTTTGGTTTCGATGAAAAGAGAAACCTATGCATTCATGATGGCGTGTGTGTGTATGTATGTGTGTATGTGCGTGTGTATGTGTGTGTATGTATGTGTGTATGTGCGTGTGTGTGTGTTTGTGACACTTTGCTTGTTTACACGATATCTTGAGAAGGGAAGATCTGACAATTCTCAAACTTGGTACACAGATACTCCATACCGAGAGGAAGAACCCTACTTATTTTGGTTGAGGTCAAAGTTCATCTGGGGTCACAGGGGGTCAAAAACCAAAACCCTTGTTTACACAATATCTCAAGATAGGAAACTGGGATTAATTTCAAACTTGATGTGGTAATGCGTTATGATGTAAGGAAGAACCCTCTTTATTTTGGTGGAGGTCAAATTTTATTTGGGGTCACCTGGGGTCAAATCCCGAAATCCTTGTTTACACGATATCTCATGGTAGGAAACTTGGATCACTTCCAAACTATGTTGATGCGTTACAATGTAAGAAAGAACCCTATTGATTTTGGTGGAGGTCAAAGGTCATTTGGGTCATGTGGGGTCAAACCCCGAAATCCTTGTTTTCACGATATCTCAAGATAGGAAACTTGGATTAATCTCAAACTTGATATGATGATGCGTTATGATGTAAATAAGAACCTAACATATTTTCGTGGAGGTTAAAGGTCATTTGGGGTCACATGGGGTAAAACCCTGAAATCCTTGTTTACATGATACATCATGGTAGAAAACTTGGGTTCATTTCAACCTTGATATGTTGATGCATTATGATGTAAAGAAGGATCCTATTTATTTTGGTGGAGGTCAAGGGTCATCTGGGTTCACATGGGGTCGGACCCCAAAATCCTTGTTTACACGATATCTCATGGTAGGAAACTTAGATTTAGTTCAAACTTGATATGTTTGTTGATGCCTTATGATGTAAGGAAGAACCCAATCAATTTTGGTAGAGGTCAAAGGTCATATGGGGTTATGTGGGGTCAAACCCCAAAATCCTTGTTTACACTATAGTTCAAGGTAGGAAACTTAGATTCATTTCAAACTTGAAATGTTGATGCCTTATGATGTAAGGAAGAACCCAATCAATTTTGGTGGAGGTGAAAGGTCATTTGGGGTCACATGGGGTCAAACCCTACATGATACATCATGATAGGAAAGTTGGATTCTTTTCAATCTTGATAGGTTGATGCATTATGATGTAAGAAAGAATCCAAGTAATTTTCGTCCAGGTCAAAGGTCATTTGGGGTCACATGGGGTCAAACCCCGAAATCCTGGTTTACACAATATCTCAAGGTAAGAAACTTTGATTCATATCAAACTTGATATGTTGATGAGTTATGATGTAAGGAAAAACCCAATTAAGTTTGGTGGAGGTCAAAGGTCATTTGGGGCCACATGAGGTCCAACCCTGAAATCCTTGCTTACATGATACATCATGGTAGGAAAGTTGATTCATTTCAGACTTGATATGTTGATGCTTTATGATGAAAAGTAGAATGCTATTTATTTTGGTGGAGGTCAAAGATCATTTGGGGTCAGAAGGGGAAAAATCCTGAAAATTTTTTAACACAATATCTCAAGGTAGGAAGCTTGGATTGATTTCAAATTTCATGTGTTGATGCGTTATGATGTAAGGAAGAACCTTCTGATTTTGGTAGAGGTCAAAGGTGATTTGGAGTCTTAGGGGGTCAAACTCAGAAAACATTGTTCACACTGTATCTCAAGGTAGGAAACTTGGATTGATTTCAAACTTGATATGATGATGTAAGCAGCGAGTTTGCAGATTATCTTTAATAAGGCACAGTATGAAATTTGGCTTTTGGAATATAGATATGTTTTGGTTAAAAGAAAAACCAGTTACTAACAGGTGGAGTCAAAGGTCACTCTGGGTGACCAGTTGTTACAGGAAATGTAGCATTTCATTGAAAAGAGCATGTATTTATCATCGAAACCTCAATGCATTTTTGCATTCTTGTTATGTAGTTGTACATAATGCAATTCATTAATTGATAATTTAATAAAGCAAAATCTTCATTTTTAACAAGAAAAGGGGCATCATGATCATATAATTTCTTTTTTCTCCATACCCATAAAAATGGATTACAACAACTTTGTAAAGTATGAACCATAGGCGTACGAGGCGGGGGGGGGGGGGGGCAGTTTTCTCAAGACCTAAAATTCGGGCAGGGATCTGGAAAATTTCGGGCAGCCGTTTGAGTCTTAAAACCTGGTTTGTTTCTACTTACACAGAAAACGCCTAGGCGCACCCGAATTCCTTCAAACACTTGGCCGAAAAAATAATAAAAAAGCAATTTTCATGAAAACTATAAAAGATACCAAAATTCGCGACACATTCGAGCAGCTTATGAAAAAAAAAACATTTTTTGTCAGCCTTACTTCATATTCTTGCGCAAACTTTTGCCCGAAATGACACAATATTCGGGCAAAAGTTGCCAAAAAGTTCCGGGATATTTTTAATTGCCAGATTACAAGGGGAGAGAGGATGCATACAGTCCCCAATATTTTGCCAAAACAAATCAATCAAAAGCTATCTTGTGACGCACCACATAACTAAATGACAATCATCAATAGTTACCAGAAGGCTGAAACGTACTTGGTCGAGAGGTATTTCGGCAGCATATGAATGAGATGACGATTTTGCACTTTTCAAAGTGATCCTCTTAAAATTGTGCGAAACTTTTTAACCTGCAGTGCTGTTGAACCGAAATTCGGGCAATGGTAAACAAATCAGCGTAGCTTGTTTGCTCACTCATGCGAATTTAGTGAGAACAAATCTGCAAGTAAGTCTGCCCACAAATTCATGTAAAAACATCTAGCAACGTGACAAGCCGGACAAGAGTCGCAACAGAGTCACAGACATACGGTACTCATGATTTTAATTCCGTTTTACAGTTTTCCCCGGAAAGATACTAGACCAGGTAATGTTTTATACATCCCCACAGTGGCGTAGCCACGGTGTGGGGGGGGGGGAGGGGCTGGGGGGCCTAGGCCCCCCAGATTTTCTTCAGGCCCCCTAGATTTTTTGCGTCCTGATAAAGTAATTGAAAAAAAAATAAAATTTTTGAACGGAAATAAAATTTGAAGTATTTCCTTCAAAACAGTAAATAAATAAAAGGAGTGAAAATTGAAAAAAAGCATGGATGAATGTGTGTAAAACACATTTTGTGCGCACGTATGAAATCAAGTTATAACTTCAAAATGCCTACTTTCACTAAATTAGATACCGTTTGTGATCTGCACTGTCGTTTATTGCATTTCACTTAGAAGTTGAAACGAAAGTCTCGACGACAAATGTGACTTTCTTAGGTCAAAACCCTTTCTGCCTTTCGGATGGCTGATTGATTTACTGAAAATAAGGCAATCGTACACTGGGGACCACTTTTACACGACCATTCCTATACTTTGTCATACACGAAATATGACGTAAGCAGGTAAGGGTAAGGTACTGCCCTCAGATAATTCTTCCCTTCCATCCTTAACAAGTAGGCCTAGGCCTATGTCGTGCTTCACTCCTGCCCATGCAAGGTGCCACTGTAGGACGATTTTTTTCGACAAGTCCTTTTTTACTAGTTGGCACTGACGTCCGGGGATTTGTAAAATGTCCACAAAGTCCTGATTTCATGTGTTTCCCACATGATCCATACTTCTGCTTTGCGGTTCAATTATTTTGAGAGATTTATTCGTAGTATTTTAATTTTTACTATGTAATGTACCGATGGACAAATACTGCACCATTTTGCAATTGTTCCTTTGCGAGTATGTATGTCTCTTGTAAAATCTCTACAAAAACTAAAAGCATTTTGATATTTTTCATGCTCCCCAAAAAGAGAAAATCCTAAAACTTAGGCCTATAATCAGTTTAAAGTTTTGCCAAACATAGGACCATTTTGCATCTAGGAAAAATAACGCAAAGAAAAATTCTCACAGGGGGACACAACTACTTTTGGTTTTCCTGTTAAAGGGTAAGGTACTACCTTAGGTTAGCTGAAATCCATTCAAATATTGCCGCATTTGCGGCTGAGTGCATTGAGTTTAAAACACGTGGGAAGTGCTGTTTCCGGCCATCTGGAGGGGTTTTAAAGCCCAAAATTTTCTTGTACGCTCCGCGCCAACCGATGGTGGCGCTCCGCTTAGATTCAAATATTGCCGCATTTGCGATCTACGTCCTTCTGAAGTTTACAATTTTTCCCAAGGGAAAGGGAGATACTGCTTCCCTTAAGTTTCATCCCCAGGCCACAGATCAGATGTGCCCAGTTTGGGGGGCCCTAAAAAGGGTATGTATTACCATTTTTCATAGATTGATTTTTTATTCTCATTATTTGAGAAGTCGCAGGCATCAGATTCGTATTTCTGGGCTGGGTACATCCAGCTTAAAACACGAGGGAAGTGCCGCTTCCGGCCATCTGGAGGGGTTTTAAAGCACAAAATTTTCTTGTACGCTCGGCGCCAACCGATGGTGGCGCTCCACTTAATTAGTCTTGCCAAGCCTGACCTTCGGAGGTACCAGGTCCCCCACTTGTTTCCTAGGCCCCCAAAAAATCCCATCCTGGCTAGGCCACTGCATTCGCAGGTGCAGTATATCATAATATTACTTTGTCTTTCACACCTCAAATGTTTTTAAAGACGAACCTCATTTACCAATTGCTGGATCGGGAGAATATATGAATAGTGCCTTGTCAACGCCCTTCCCCCTTCCTTTCTTTCTGATTACACAGCTCTAGGGGTAATACATCTCACTGTATTGATTCAACTTACTGAGTTGTGGGAACTCTTAAATAGCCTTGGAAGCCTGCCATTTCCAGCGATCTTGGGGCGTTCCGGGCCAAGCCATGGTGGCGCGGAGCGCTGAGAGTCTGTCTATCGCCCTCCATGACAATGCTTTGGATTTTCGAGGGTATCTGAAGTTTTTCAATTTTCAAAATTATATTGAGATAATCTCATGCTGCATGACGTAAAATAGTTTGAAGAACGCGCAAACAAACTCATTTTCCAATGATTATAGCTTAATGTAGTTATCCAATGGTATTGGTACATTTCATCTGGGAGTTTTCTGACCTTTTTGAAGATTTGCTCATTTTTGGTGAAAATTTCATTGCAAACGAAAGTTCAAAATATCGACGGCTTTGATTCTGCTTATAAGCCCGGGAAAGGCCATTTCCGGCAATCTGAGGGGTTGCGATTTTTCAGAATTTTCTGCACGCTCCGCGCCAACTGATGGTGGCGCTCCGCTTAGATAGTCTTTCGGGCAGAATTACATTTTTCGGGCAGAGTTTCCTCTGACCCACCCCCACCCCCAAACTGAAATGCTCCCGTACGCCTAGGGTATGAACTGACAAGTATGACACAATTTTAACTTTGGTATTTGATAAAACGAACCCTACATGTTTCATAAATGAAATGTAGTTGTAACAGAAATAAGAGAAGATTTTGCGGTTGGAACTGGAAGTTGAGGCTAAGCTGATGCTCCGAGACGCTCTTATATGAAAACTGTATGCTGTGAACGCAAAACAGTGAGACTTTAACTTGTCATAAGACGTCTCTTTACTGTAAATGACAGCCGTGTACTTCATTGTCGTGACAAAGTTCATGCATTGGGGAGAGCACGTACGTATACATTATGTTGGCTCTGCTCTCTCAATGCAATGTGAAAGTGCGACTAAACAGTGTTCGCGATACGCATTGGCATCACGAACGTACGTATGCATATACACGGTTAGTAAGTCGTTCGGAATGCATGCAACTTCTAAGGGCGGTTCGTAATCCAGTAACAATCTTTGTCAACTACCGTTAATAAAAGTGCAATGAGGAACTTTCAACAATATCTTCATTTCTTGTATTGATTGGTAAGTTTCATTATTTGGGGCAACATTTCACGCCTAGCCGTTTTCTAATCTGACGTTTTTCCATAGGTTACTGAGAGGGTCCTTGTTGAGTGACCGTTGCACTTAACGTTAGTCACCAAACCATGCAAAAAACAGTGAGTTACACCACTGTCAAAAGTACAGCTGTAGCCTAGCCATACTAGGCGTATAACGAAGTGCATGCTAAACCGTTCACAGGCTGCTGTACTGCTGGTGTTCAAATTTGATTGATGCGAAGTTCTAAATGAAATGGGTCGAATATAAACGATAGAATAATTCACTTTAAGGTAGCATCGATAGGATAGGTTCCAGTGCCATAGCACTGCACCCAAGTTAACAACACCATTATCTAGGCCTATGGCTCTGCACCTCAGGTTCAGCAATAGGGTTTCACGGTCCCACTCATAATTGGAACCGTCGGTAGCACCACAAATGGTACTAGTAATACCGTAGTAACGGTACCAGAAGAGTAAAAAAGTAGGATTTTTATCACATGCAAAATGTCCGTTAAAATACCGTGCATTGACATAAGTGAAATCTTCTGATAATCCCTGCCTTCCGTTTCAGTATTTTTTATAACATTTAGTCACCCCACACTCAACAAATCCGTAAGCAAAAAAGAACACTCGTGAGGATAATTGTTTAGATTTGGTGTTAAGTACTGATGAAAATCTGGTCAGAAATTTGAGGAGTGGTGGTAAGGTTGGATGTAGTGACCATGACCTTATTAGTTTTGACATTTGTTGTTTCAGTAAACCTCCAAGTAGTGACAAAACTGTTCTTGACTTCAGTAAAGCTAATTTTAGTCATGCAAAAGAGGAGCTTAGCATAGATTGGGTTGCACATTTGTCTCATTTAGGTCCTGCTGAAGCTTGGAATTTTTTCAGCAGTACTGTTTCTGATATTACAAAGTTATGTATACCACTCAAGAAGGCTCGGGTGAAAAGTAGGCCTATTTGGATTTCTAGGGAGGTACTCAGGGCAACTAGGAAGAAACGTAAGTGTTGGCGACGTTATAAGGCCAGCAAGGATTCTGATGACTTAAGTGCCTACAAGAGTCAAGAGGTCTTAGTTAAAAATTTGGTTAAGGACACTAAAGCTAGGTTTGAAAAAAAGTTGGCCAGTGAGGTTAAGATTAACCCAAAATCTTTCCATGCCTATGTTAGGTCTAAGCAGTATGTTAAGGAGGGGGTTGGGCCACTTCATGATGTGAATGGTTCATTAGTTAGTGATCATCAGGATATGGCTAATTTGTTAAATGATTATTTTGTATCTGTTTTTACCAAGGAGTCATCTGTCATGGGGATTTGTAGGGGTTCTGATATCCCTTCTTCAATGAGTGACATTGTGTTCTCTGAGGAGCTGGTTCTGAAAAAATTAAAGAGTTTGAAGGCAAGTAAGGCTCCTGGGCCAGATGGGATCCATCCCGCCATCCTTCATGAATGCTCTGAGGTTTTATCAGTTCCACTATCAATTATTTTTCAGAAATGTCTTGACTCAAATTTTGTTCCTACTGACTGGCGGGTTGCTAATGTCACTCCAATTTTTAAAAAGAGGGGATCGGAGCTCACCTTGTAATTACAGGCCAGTCAGTTTAACTAGTGTTGTGTGCAAAATTATGGAATCCTTAATCAAGGACTGTTTGCTAAAGCATCTCTTAGATAATGGGTTACTCAATCTAACTCAGCATGGTTTCCTACCCAGTAGATCTTGTGTTACAAATTTGCTAAGCTTTCTTGAGGATGTTTCTTTGTCTCTCGATTCAGGTTCCAGTGTGGACGTCATTTACCTTGACTTCCAAAAAGCTTTTGACAAAGTACCTCTAGGTAGACTCATGGTAAAATTGCATAGGTTAGGCATCATGGGCAAGTGCGCTCAGTGGATCAATTGATGGCTCAATGGTAGGTCTCAGAGAGTTGTTGTCAATGGAAATTTTTCTTCCTGGAAAGAAGTCTCAAGTGGTGTACCACAAGGTTCTGTTCTTGGCCCACTTCCTTTCTTAATTTTCATAAATGATATTGATAGCTCTATCACTTCCAGTATAAGTAAGTTTGCTGATGATACAAAGCTCTATAGGAAGGTTGGAGGAAAGGATGATTCTTTATTGCTTCAGAAAGATCTGGATAGGTTATTTTCATGGTCTCAGACTTGGCAAATGTCTTTTAATGCTGATAAGTGCAAAGTCCTCCACTTTGGTTCTAAGAATCCCCACCATGATTATACTATGAATGGTACTAATTTGAACAAAGTGACTTCTGAGAAAGACCTTGGTGTAGTTATTACAAGAGATTTGAAGTCATCTAGGCAATGTGCAGCTACTGCTGCAAGGGCAAATAGGGTGCTTGGGTTGATCAGGAGGAATTTTAAGAGTTTTAGTAAAGAAATTGTGCTAAATTTGTATAAGCAGCTGGTTCGACCCCATCTGGACTATGCTGCACAGGCCTGGAGTCCCTTCTTTGAAAAGGACAAATTGCTTTTAGAGCAAGTTCAGAAGAGAGCTACCCGACTCATACCTGAGGTTAAAAATCTACCTTATTCCCAAAGGCTTAAGCTGCTTGGGCTTACCACTTTGGAGCTGAGAAGGATTAGGGGGGACATGCTCCAGGTATACAAATTTCTATCTGAAGGGAATCCTTTGTTAGCTTGCAGTTATTTAAAGGTCCAGAGTAATCCTCGGGTTAGAGGCCATTGCAAAAAGCTTGAAAAGTCTTTTGCTAGACTTGACATTAGGAAGTTCAGTTTCTCTCATAGGGTTGTTAGTGAGTGGAATAGCCTGCCTGAGTGGGTTGTTAACTCCACATCAGTGCACCGTTTTAAGGTTAATATTGACAAGTTTTTCCATGACTGTGGTAGAATCTAATCTTTCTGGGCTCTTTAGGTGTTGGTGGTTTGCTTTGTTTTGGGGGGTTTTTGGATTACAGGGCATCTTATGGGGCCTTTACAGCCCTCCTTTGCCCTTGAACCTGTTATGTTATGTTATGTTATGTTATGTTATGTTAAATAACCTCTCTGCAAAGTTAGTGTCCGATAAATACGGGACAGTCAATAAATCAGCGCCGCATGTCCGCACTGGAGCAGCGCTAGACCCCACAAGATGAAAAGAGCACTCAGAATTGTAATGAAGATTGCAAAAATAATTTCTGCAAATAATGACAGTCTCCTTCCTTAAGTATAACACCAAAAGATATTAAGTAGAACCTTACACAAATATTTCCATAAAAGACTAATTCATCAAGCTTTCTTCCCGCCTAATTATCACTATCAAAACTAAATCAAAGTGCTTCATGATTGAATTTACGAATGCACCGCACAGCAATCCGTTGCACAATAACACTGTACTGTTCTTCAGCACGTAGCTATCAATATACAACAAAGCATGTGAGTTGATCAGGTGAACTGAACATGCGAGCCAACGTTTTAAGTGGGATTTACTGTGTGTTCAGTCCCATTGCTTCACTGTGTAAATTTTTAAAAGAACGATCGTTGCATTTGTACGAAAGTTTTTTCCACAGACATAGACAGTGAGTGTTACGGAGCAATCCCAAATGTTACATCACTGTGTTAGAATCAGAAATCGTTGATGCAACGTTCATGTCAGAGCTCGCATTGCTATGATTCTTTGTCTGCTTACAACGAATTTCTCACTTGTATAATGTTGTGTGCTATCGTAATCAAAGTGAATTCTATCAATCAACGCATAGTATCTATTCTTAACACACAATGTATAGGCATTTGCTGATGAGCAGCAATCGTTTGGGGGTTGCGCAGAATGTTGAAAGAAAGCAAGGGCCCTGTTAGTGTGGAAGGTACTAGTTCTGCGAAAGTAACGTTAAACGGCACTTTCCGAAATTCTTGAGGGGATTTGTGACTGAAATAGTGCAAAATGATTACAAGTGAATGTTCCCTGTTTGTATTGCAATGCTTAGACTCTAGAGACACGGCACATTTATCAAATGGGTTTTTGTTTCATTCAAGTATTATTCTGATTCATATGCTTTACTTTTGAGAAAAGATTTTCACATCAAAGTTGACTAATTGTTCCTGTCTAAATACACAATGTGAAGGCGAGGCTAGCGCTGGCAGGGATCGTTCTGAGATTGCGCAGAATGTCGAAAGAAAGCAAATCTCTTCTAGTGTGGAGGGTATTAGTTCTGCGAAAGTAACGTTAAACGGCAATTTTCGAAATTCTTAGGGGGGATTTGTGACTGAAATGGTGCAAAATGATTATCAAATGGCTATTCCCTGTTTATATTGTAATGTTTAGAGACATGGGGCATTTATCAAATTATAGATTTTTGTTACATTTTAGTATCATTCTAATTTAAATGCTATAATTTTGAGAAAAGATTTGTACCTTACAGTTGAGTACCAGTCTCCACGATACTTCGGTACCTTTAGGTTGGTGGTACCGTACCAGTACTGGTACGTACCGGTACTTACGGAAGTACCGGTATACCGTGCAACCTTACTCAGCAAGTTACTTTGGAGTTGGCCTGGTTGGGGATTGGGAGGTAGGCTAGGCCTAGCCTAGGTACAGCATATCTAGGCAGTGCAATTAATACCCAGCCTTCCAGAAGGCCTGTTTTTCAAGTGGAAAACTCCAAATGGGATATTTTTACTCCTGTCTAGGCTAATGGCAAGACTGCATATCTTGCAAGATGCACAGAAGGGCTACCACACAACTTCTGAATGGTAGCCCCAGCATGCAAACGTGGCCTTTTAGGCAACACCCAATAGCCTAGAGGTGCACAGTTTAATGTAATAGGCCTACCTAGTTTTGAGTTTTGGGTGCGCATTATCTTTCTCATTTTGGTAGGCTTCAATACTTTTAACTTAGCAATTCATCATCTGCACACACTATGCAAAATGGAGGATGGTAGCCTTGTATTAGGTCAATTTGTGTTAACCAATACAAACTACAAAGCCTAACTTTCACTGTGTTAGGCATAGGTCGTAGGCAAATTGGTTTTATGGAACCCACATGTTCAGTGTGGTGTTGTTATTGTTGCAAGGTAGGTTCCAGGCCTCTACCCAGTGCACACCTGAGAGCTGTATATTATTCCAAGTGTTTTGTACTGTATATACAGGCCTCAGTTTTCAGAAAAATTTGTTTGTCCCTTGGGCAGCATCCCACTAATTTCAGCTCTCCACAAGTAAAATTTGGTTGTCCAAAACAATACACTAATTGTGTTCATAACTTCAAACATACTTATAGTCTTGAAGAGTAAAAATATGTTATGTTTTAGAGGCAGAAACACTTGAAGTCTGAAATATGCTACAATGCAAACAGTCAAAAGAGTTGGCCAGTCAGCAGTATTTGTTTTCAGTCCTTGAGGAAAATGGTAGTGTTCGACCGATCATCTGTTAAGTAATTAATCAGCATCATCAAAATTCTGCCATTCAACCCATCATTACCACTGATTATTTGCAAACTGGAAAGAGGGGCTAAAATATACTTGCAACTTGCTCTTAGTTTCCTGTTAAAATCCCTGTTAACTCAATCCTAAATAACTTCCTGCCAAAACGGGATGCATCAATGATAATAATCACAAACGTATAAATTTTACCCCTGCCATGGAAGTGATCGTTTGATATTTTTGGCTATAACCCTGTAGTATTACCTAGATTTAGAACTGTACACGAAGCACCTAGCATCTTGTGAAGTTGGGTGGTTATTATCTTGCATAAATTAAGTCATTCCCAGCATTCCCTCCGTAATGTTTGGTTCGTTTGTCTTAGACACTCAAGCCGGCTCAACTGGCTCAACAAGTATCTTGACCGGACAATATCTTAAATAGAAAAAAAAAGTCATATTTTAACTAGATCATCTCTGAGGGCTGGTCATTTTGGCGGGTTGTGACTAGGGCTGTGCATTTTTGGTTAATTCACTATCCGTTTAACCGATTTTATTAACCGGCCGTTAACCGTTTAACTGAAAATAACATAATGTTCACACAACAACAGAAAGTCAACATTTCCAAAGAGCGCCATCACTTTTGAACAGGAAAGTACTAGTCTAAAAATGGTGCCGTATCATGTTCGCCCATGTAAGTATGTGGCAAAAATGTTGGTATTTTGCGCTGAGTTTATATCATCTTGTCACAGTAAAAACCCATCCCGCATTTACTGAAACTTTCCTCAGACCATGTGCACTTTTTAAAATTCCACCAACAGTTGTATTCCCGGATAACCCTATGTTATATTGTTATTTATTTCATGAAACACTCCCACGCTGCTGTTTTGATGCAGCTTGCTAGCTATGCAGTGTTTAATACATGTACAGCGCTCACGTGTTTGTCATAGTAGCGATCTGTACAATTGCACTGTAAACGGCCCACCAGCCGCAAACAGCACAACCAAGCCCTTTTATCCTGCATAAATTAAGGAACTTCCAGCATTCCTACCGTAAAGTTATTTACAGTAGGACTTATGGAATGTTATCGTATGATGTTGTTAAGAACAAAGACAATTACGCACATGGTCCCTTGCATGCAGTAGACTTGCGGGCATATCCATTTTTACCACTAAACAAGGGACCATGTTTTGCTCGATGACATCATATGCACACGATCTATTGCAAAATTTGAATTGCCTCTGCATTGTGATTGGTTTAAATACGTTGATTCTGAGCCAGCCAATCACAACTCGTGCCATCACCTATGTGATTTAGTGTGTGAAAATACCAGACATCCGAACGAATTTCCCCATTGAGTTTGCGTTATGACGATCGCACTTCGGAGGCTTACATAGCTGGCATGTGCAGCCGGCCAAGCCCCATGCTAAATTCACTAAGAAACGGCAGTACAAATCTCTGCGTACTTGATTTTTCGGGGGTCCGACTTAAGTGTATTTCATTTGCTCATTATTTTGAAACAAACCGGTAAGGTCTGGACAAGAAGTGGCAAAAATACGGGGATATTAATATCAAGAAGGAACCATAGGATAACGTTAATC
Organism: Holothuria scabra; assembly: GCA_037179385.1. NCBI lineage: Eukaryota > Metazoa > Echinodermata > Holothuroidea > Aspidochirotida > Holothuriidae > Holothuria > Holothuria scabra. The sequence continues at coordinate 28,198,906 of CM074180.1, read as the reverse complement.
AAGTCCATTTTTTGCTGTCCAAGACCGCTAAAAATGAGGTCGTTATTTTTACGTGCATCGTAGGGTTGACTTCTACAGTACAGTACATAATCGCAACTACAACCCAGTTGGTTCAACGAACTGCTCATGCTTATTCATAAAAGTCAACAAGGAATGTTCCATTTTATATGATATTGGGCAAACAACTAAATGGCGGGAATTATCTGGTGCTTACGATCGTATTTTTACTGGTTAAATTTTTTCCAAATACTGCTACTAACAATGAAAAATTATGAAATTTAAGGAGGTAAAGCATGATAAAATATTTAGAATAGCTCCAGTGGGAAGACTTATCCAAATATACTTTTGTGCCCTAATCATGGTCTCGTGGAAGTTTTATTGCCATAGACAGGGCTTGGTCACTTTTGTTACAGCTCCCTGCTTGTCTTATGGCTTTCTTTTCGCTTGGTAATCTCTCAAACATGCCGCTAATTTCTAAAGTTGTGCTTGGGTATTGCTATTGAAGGGATTAGGAGACGAGCAAATGAAGTTCTGCCAACGAAAGTAACAATGGGTGGGCCACTTGTCACTCATCATAATGTACTTAATTCGTTAAGCTGCCGCGGAATTAATCCGTTCAATGGAACGGCCGATTTTAAACTCTTTTTACAGTTATTGTTTGTGTAATAATTTGTGAGAAACTGACACTGTTTGTTGCGCGATGTTTGTGTAACAGTTTACTAACAAAAGCCACGCCGTGGCGACTGAGTTATTGGCAATACAAAAACGGTTAATCTATGAAGAGGAATCACGCACGAGTAACCGACGAGTCGGTCGGTTAACCGATTAACCGTCACAGCCCTAGTTGTGACGTTTTGGTGACGTTAAGATCTCTTTTACGAAAGATTGAAGGTTGACTGAGCCAGTTGACCCCGTTCGAGCGGCTAAATTGAGTGCACCTGTTATTTACAGTAGGACGTATGCAATGATGTCATGAGACACCATTGCAGCAAACTTCTTGGCCCACATATGCATTAGGCTTACATGCGTGTCCATTTTTACTGCCAAATAAGGCATCATGTTTTGCTTGGTGACATCATATGCATACAAAATGCATTTCAAAATTTAAATTGGCCCCTGCATTGTGATTGGTTTAATTGCGTTGATTCTAGCAAGCCAATCACAACTCACAACTTCGCCTATGTAATTTAGTGGGTGAAAATACTCCGTCTTGAGACAAGTTTTCCTGTTGAGTTTGCGTCAGGACGATTGCACTTCACATGCTTATAGAGCTGGCTAGTGAAGCCGGGCAAGTCGTGTGCTAAATTCACCAAGAAATGGCATCACAAATCTTTGCGTGAGCAGATTTTCCAGGGATCTGACTAACATGCATTTCAGTTGCAGATTCTTTTTTAACAAGAGGTAGGTTTTGGACCAGAGCTGCTTAAAATATATGGGGATATTTAATTCCGAAAGGAACCATAAGATACAGTACATTTATTGGGTGCAATTGTTTTGCTGCCCAGAGCTGGTAAGATTATCTTGATTGCTCTACATGGAGTTCTTTAAATCAGGAGACTAGCTACAGTACATTAATGCAACTACAACCCAGTACAGTAGAAGAATGCAAATGTTCAGACATGGTTGGGTGATGAAAACTAGATGGACATGATGTTGGCCTAAGAACTAAATTATCAAAGTGCATGTGACGTCGACTGCAAACAATTCTGCTGTATTGAAGGTTGATTTGTATCTTCACTTTTGAATTGAAAATATTACGCCTGCAAAAATGATATCTTGTTCGTGAAAGAAACAGAACTTTTCCCAATATTTTCCATCCTGAACTTGTTATGGTAATACGGTATGTTTGATATGCAGGAAGCAAAGGGCACATACTATAGAGACAAACATGTGACTTCAAGTTCCCTCTTTCTAGTAATCGGTACTCTGTAATCGGCATCACTCTGATTGTTAAATTAAATAATCAGTAATCGGGTATTACCCATTATAGCATAATCGGTCAAACACTAAAAAATGGTTGTCCATCAGACAACCAACCTTTAACTTTTGGTTGCCCATTTGAAATTTTAGTTGTCCCCGACAATCAGACAACCAGGAAAATCGAGCCCTGATATATTTTTAATGCAAATGGGCATGGGATGAGTCCTCAGTAAAGTACTATGGTGGTTCCTTATACTCACTATTACAGTCCTTAATTCAACTGACTTCAAATCAGTGGGATGATCGGTGGTCATTTTAACCATCAAAATTAACTTCCTTCTGAAAGCAAATTTTGGACCTAAAATGTTCATTTAATGCTGTAACTATTCTTCTACAAGTTTACAAGCCATTCTTCTACAAGTCTTACAAGAGCAACCCAACACTTTTTGATCATTGAAATCTTCTGGGAAGTCTCAAATCTTTGGAATTAAATCAACTACTTTTGTGGTAGAATTTACTTATTTTACTATATGACTATGGAACTTTGTTTGCAACAGTATGCTTAAATGAGTGTACACTGTTGCATCAGTATGTACAACTCGCACAGGAAACTTACCATATGGACTTAAAGCTAATTGCAAACATCTAAAGTTCTTAGTGACGTCACAATAATATGAGTGTTCTAATGCAAATATTTTGAAGGCTGCAGAAAGTTTTTGGAAGTTGCAAAGTTGATGATTTTATTCCAAATTTTTGCACCCTTTTAGAGGTTTCAAGTCATCAAAAATACTTGCAATTGTTGAACAGGACTTAGAAAAGGTAATTTATGAAAGCAAACTAACATTTTAGGTCCTGCCTTTGCTATAAGGAAAAAGAATCCATTTTGTCTGGCATTATGATGGTGGAAGACCAACAACAGTGAAATCACAGTAGTAAGGACTATGTATGGGGAGCAAGTATGTGACCATCCATATATCAGTAGTCCTCTATTAACCATGCCACCATTACCCTGCCTTCGTCCTGGACACAGTCTTCCCCCTTCAAGCCAAATTGATCAAATTTCTGATTCCTGTCCATGGTGCCATAGTCAGATGTCTCTTCTCACAGTGGCCGGAACTCTGCCTCTGCCTGAGACACCATCCTTCCTCTCAAACCAAATTGATCAAAGTTCTAATTCCTTCCCCTGATGTCTTCCCCTTCAAGCATGCTTGTTCAACCCAATCAATTAAAAAAACACAAAAAAAAAACTTCATCTAAGAATAAATTACTGACACTACAGCACCAGCAGAACAGGATGTTCAACTGTGACTTTCCAATTTTCTAAAGGTGATTTTTTTGGGAATGGACCATGGCATTCTTCAGTTGTATCTCTATGTCTTGAGATGGTTGTCATAATATATTCCATTCTAAATGGAGATATGCTTCTCAATACAGATAATTTCAGTTCTCCTAACCCCACATACTTACTTAAACTACCATACTCTCACAACTGAGCAAAACTTGTCCACATTCAGGCACAATCTCAGTACATAATACTCAGGCTGTGTATAAAAGACCCAATTTGTCATCAGAATAGTCTTAGTTAGCACTAAGTAATATGAGGTACAGTACCCTGCATTTTTTTTTATTTGCTTTCTGTGAAAGTGTTACAAGTACCAATAAGGAATTTCTGTAGACTAGTACTACAAAAATTGTAGATTGGGTTTAGAATAGAGTTCATTGACTCTTTTAAACCAAAAACTGACCTTTGAAAAAGAAAATCTACTCATTGATATCCAGGGTATAAATCAGTTGTGTTAACTAATCTCAGCTTGACAGTCTCAGATGATTCTGTTGAAACTGTGCAATGAGAGAACCAGATACCTGAATGGTAATTCTCATTTTAGAGTGTGACCAATTTAGCCAGTCGGTAAGTGGAGAGTACTGTTTCCACTCTCCATCCTGCTGCTCTGAAGATCTTTGTAGTGCACTGAATGCAGATGGAACGGAATATATGCCCAAGCATAAAAAGTGTACAGGTACATCTGACTGTGTGCGACCTAGCCAGAAATGCAAAATTTCCCTCCTTGTCTCTGTATACCAGTCTTATGATGAATTTGTGCTCAAAAGTTCAGCTTGGTTCAGTAATGGACTTGCAGCAAGCAGGGAAAATGAAAAGCAACAGACAGTACTCTGTAAAATTTACTGTAAGGAAGGACGGGTGTTTGTTGGCAGCAGCACAGTTAAATGCAGCAATCCATGTTCACAAATTTGGTCTAGTATGTAAAGTATGCAGAACTTAGAATCTAGACTTTTTTGTGAGAATGCAGGCCAGGGTTACAAACAAATATTGCAATTTTCCATCCTGTATATACTGCTTGATTTCGTGCATTTGTATTAACAACTTAGAACAGTGTACTTGTCATCTGAATTACAATTTAGGTGCTTGCAAACTACATCTGGAATGCTCATTACATTCAGCAACATACTTTCGCCTTCGTACCAGTCATGTGCATGGTACTTGTGTACAGTACTTACTGTTTCATGCATGTGGTTGTCTGTTGCATAATGCGAGTTGTATGTACACTAAATAATTTTCTGAGAGTTTAATACAGCACTGTAGCTAGGGTATGCACAGTGATCTTACCTTAATTACCGTATGTGGCTAGCAATAAATGAAATGAATGTTTCTTTGGTAGATCTCGGGTTAGTATGTGTCCAAAATTCTGACTTCTGGAGAAAAATATTTCCCTGATGTTTTGACAGATTCTGCTCTATATAGTTCCTAATATTACTGTCTTATAAGGCCTGTATGATGGCAGTCACTCCCTAACACACATTTTATATGAAACTTTGTTGTTAACATCAAACTTTTTCCAAAAAGGTGTGATTTAAAGCCCAAATATTTTTTATGCATGTTACAAGGATGTTAATATGATCATAAATACTGGTTTGGTGTATTAGGTAACTGTTCTGCATTATAGTTGATATACTGAGTGGAAAAACCAGTACTTTCATAAGCACCATGATTACCTTTTCTTGTTTATAAAATGTGATAAGTGACACGAAAAAAACCTATCATTTTTGGTGGAGGTCAGAGGTCATACATGGGATCAACAGAGATCAAAGTGTTAAAACCAAAACATATCTCCAGAAGGATAACTTGGAGCACTTGTCATACTCATACCAATGTTGAACAGATAATATCTATCGTTTTTGGTGGAGGTCAAAGGTCATCTGGGGTCACCGGTTATTAAAGACTGAAAACTGTTTACACAATCTCAAGAAGTGTAACTTGTAGGATCCTTATACTTGGCATGCAGATGGCCCATATTGAGTGGGTGATTCCTATTGTTTTTGGCCTAGGTCAAAGGTCATATGAGGTCACTAGGTGTCAAAGTCTCAGTGCCATGGTTTATGTTTACACAATATTTAAAGTTGTCCCTTTAAGTCTTGAGTAGTGTAGTCTCACACATATAATGCAGATGTGATATAGTGAGCAGAACCCTAGCTTTTGGTGGTCAGAGGTCATCTGGGGTCCACATCTCTTAACCTGATTTTCAGGATCTCAATATTGGGAGCTTGGATGCAATTCGTTATTTATACATAGTATGTGAATGCTTTATGAAATGGTCTATTTAAGAAAAAAAAAATGGACTCACAATATCAACTGCAAAGAATCACTAGGCCTTTTGGCTTTCTGGTTTGTTGCCAAATAGTGGTAACTTGGTATTTTTGGAGGTTCACAATAAACACATTAGTCTTATTTCCACATACCGCATTTACTCTATTTAACGCCCCCTCTCTAATAAACGCCCCCAACTTTTTCGTCACATTGCATAAAGTTAAATTGTTAATTCCAAAGACAATATGGTAAAAGGAAAATGAAATAGTCCTACCTTGAAGCCACGAAATCTCTTATAAAGTCCCATATCCTGAAGTAAAAGGCATGTTTCTGCAACTAATTCCTGTTGATATCAATCACACTATCACATACCGCGAACCTGTACTGCTTCGTTTGCGGTTCGAAAGTGGTATTGTACATACCGTAGGTATACAAATATTCGCTAGCCTATCCGAACAGCCTAACATGAAAATCCAAATTCAACACAGGAAAACTGTTTAACAGTGAAATGCTGTGAACACGTATGTACTGCTTATACATACGTGCATGGTGCTACTCACGGTAACTATTATGCAATTACCTGCGTATAGCCGGCCGGTCACTATAGTACTGTGAGGCCTGGCTGTATACTGTGCACAGCATGCATGCATGCATGCCGCGGGCACGTTAAAAAGTCACTACTGTGTGTAACGTTACATATCAAGATGTCGGCGAAACTTGATAACACTTGCAAAGTTCAGAGTGCTGTTCGATCATAAGCCTGTTCGTGGCTACCATATTTATAGTCAAGTTTGGTTACCGATCATTGGGGAGGAGCTCACAGCTGATTGTGAAGCTGACAACCAAATGAACAAATACGCCATAGCAGTTTTTCAGAAGGGCTCAGATAAGAAACAAGTTGTGGGGCACTTGCCTAGAGAAAAGTCACGTAAATTTGACTCTAATAAACGCCCCCCCATAACGAAAATTTCACGCCCCCGGGGCGTTTAATAGAGTAAATACGGTAGTCTTATTTCCACAATTTACTTTGGAAATTCAGTACTGTACTTGGTGTGTATTAATGTAGCTGGATATTTTCCATAGTTTTCCTGCTTGATAACAGTTGCAGTTTTTTGTGTAATTTTTAATCATGCCTTTGCAAAATTTTCTGTACAAATCTATTGCAAATTTTGGTCCTATATTGGAATAGACAATAATACTCTGTACATAGGTTACCAGTTCCTCTAGGTCCTCACTGCTCAGCATAAGCAATAAAGTTTGGGGGAAACAAGCCAGTGAGCTTCAACGGAGACAAAGACAGATGCAGACCCAACTTAAACCACTTGGTTAGAAACTTAGCCATTAAACTTCATCTAGAGCTACTGTAAACCCACAAGGTGCTGATGTTAAAGTGGTGATTGTATGACCCACAGTAATTGTGTCTCATTACAGTATGTTTGTTGCTTCAAAAATATTTCAAGCACAAGAAGAAATGGAGGAAGGAAACAATCATGATTGGCACCAGTACAAGAGACTGATGGCTACTTTGATAATGATGTTATAGATAATGTCTAATGGGTACTTAATGTAATCAGGTTAAGGGCAGATGATGTACAGCACCTTGCAATTGTTCAATATCTTTTGTGTAAGTTCCAAAGATACAAGACTTGTTTACAAGTAGTAATACAGCTAGGTCTAATTACAGCCCTGGATAGTTCAGGCTAAGTGCTGAGAAAGTAAGAAGAGTGCACTTAGCCTGTACTGAACTGAACTTACCTAAATCCAAAATGACATGACATCACAAAATGTAATAAGAAGTAGGCTAGCCTAGGCTAAAGATTCATGGAAAAGGTGATCAAAGTTTCCAAATGAGAGTCTTCAGATCAACTATTAGTTTTAGCTAACGTAAGTGGCAACGTTAGTGTCACTGTCACGTAGCCTACATCTTGGGTAGCCCAACATGGAACCTGTGTAAATTTGTAAATCTGGCATTGAAAGCTGAACTTAAAACAATCAAACGTTCAATGTTTGCCTAGGCCTAGAACTGTCTCGATATGACCGGGTCTAGACGGCCTAGCCTAAGGCTTGCCTTCAACATTGAGTGCATTAAGTTAAACGTTATTATGCCCAATACCTTGTTCAACTTCCTCAGAGCTTTGTGAGCTCAGATAATATTTTAGAGAAGCCAACTGCTTTTCTTCTCACCACACTTGCAAGAAAATATAGTAATTTTAGGCTCAAAATTTTGCTTTGGGTGAGAGCTAAAGTGAATATCGGGACCCATAAATTTCCAAACTGGTAGCATTTGGTATTGTGGAACCTACTGTATGCAGTAGGATTATTTCTCAAGAAGCTAAAATTGGGTGAATGGCATATCAACCATATTGTGGGTGTCTTCAGTTAGAAACAGATACATCCCACTGAATGCTTGGACTGAATACAGTATTGTGTAGTACCATGCGTGCAGTTAATGAAAAATTAAAACAAGTTCAGACATTTACTAGGTTAATTATTGAAAAGAAATTGAAACAAGTATTACGGACTATTTGTCACTGTTCCTGGTATTTATGTCATGAAAAATGTTGCTTTTTGCAGCCAAGGTCACTGATGCTTTTGCATACATGTGTCATAGCTATTCATGAATATATTTCAAGACCTGATACTGAAATGCATTGTATTAGTGTGCATACAATATTTGTGATGGAAACCAGCCAGAAATCTGCTCTGGCTCCTTTCTAGTAAGTTTTGGTATTTTTCAGACCTGTATCTTTCAGGAATGGAAATTTGTCACTTATCACTGTGTCGTTTGTGTATTGCCTACATTTCTGTGAAGGGTTATGACTATGAAAGCACTTCCTGTGAATTTAAAAAACTTGTTGAAAAGATGCAGAAATTTTAATGAATTTAGCACATTTTCAGCTTAGCATCTAGTACTTGAATTTGAGCATGTATTAAAGGGCCAGTCCTCTCACCCCCAAATTAAATTTTTGTAGGGGTTAACCAAAATTCTCAATTGGCTATTTCTCTTTGATTGACAGCTACTTCAAACAATGCAAAGTACCTTTAGCTAATATTACACAGCCTGTACTATACTGAGAGTGTTTTTGATTACACTAGAGTCTTGTGTACTCACCCTGAAGCAATAAACTGAGGTTGTATCTGAATGAAGATTTTAAACAGTTGTGGGAGCAGCTTCAAGCAAGTAGGTTAAAAGAATTATAACTGTTTGGGGTGAGGGGATCAGGCCTTCAAATTGATTAACTGATGATTAATGATTTTTGGTCCTCGTTCATGTATCATTTATCAAAATTGGAAAACACCATCAAAGATGAATTGTTTTGTCAATATCCCTCAAACTGTTCCAGGAGGGAAGAAGTCCTTTTCTGCCATACAGCTCCATATAACTTTTCAATTTCAACTGAACAGAAATGATGCAAATTGAAGAAATTTCTCAAAGAGATGTACAACAGTGGTGTTTTTAGAACCTAGGGCCATTTTGTGCTTGCTTGGTCTTCATATCAGAACAAATTTATGGGATACTGTAAATATAATTCTACTGTCTAGGGCACTGTTGGTATGCATAATGTTAACTGCAGCACCCATATTTGGTGTTAAGTTTCCTTGACAGAAATATGCTAGGGAAAACTGAAATTTTTAAAATATTCTGTTTACAGAAATCTACTTCACTCCTACTTACCTCACCTGTTCCACAAATGGACTGTTCCATTTACCGCGGAATACTATCTGGCAATGTCTTCTGTAGGTGGCGCTATATTCTGTTTACAGAAATCTGTGGCACTTTGCCACATGCAGCTGACTTTGATCTTTTTTGTTATTATGAGTTAAAAGAACAGAATGTAAGAAAAGAAGAAATATTAGAAAAGAAATATAAAGAAAAGATTAAATAAGAATATCAGAAGAATGTAAATACTTGTAAAAAGCCAAAGACAGTGTACCCACTTTTACAGTGTTTCCACCTGCTACTCCTTGCAGGTCAACTAATAGTATGTGCCCTACAATACCATTACTTTAATGTATTTTAACCATCTGTAATTGGGCCAAATTTGGTTGATGTAGTATCTCTGACCTGGTATTGTGAGATTCCTGGTAAGTTATTTGAGATAGGCTTTGATCTCTAATTACATCAGGAAGTTTTTAATTTTGGATAGGAACTCATAAATTGAGAGCTTATTGAAAGCCCACATGAGATAGATCCTGTTGATCTTGCAGAGCTTGTAATTTTGAGAATGTTGTTAAGTTGAAACAACCTGAAAGTGTTGCATGAAGGGATTGCCAGTGCTCTTTCTTTTCAGAAGAGAAACTTGGGGAAAATCACTGCCAGTATTGTTAATTATTGATCTTTTAGACTAAGCAATTGTCCAAGTGTTGTGTACTATAGAAGGAATGAGTCTGTGTAATAGTGATTGTGTGAAAAAAATATCAATGCTTGTGGGTGAAGACAAACAGTTTGTGGGGGAACTTCATTGCTTTGCTGTGAGCCTTTCCTCCTTGAATACTTGGGTACATGTATCTAAAAGTTAGCTGAAATGGGATTAGTGAGAAGATGATTATTTGCTGTAAGCAGTACAAGGGGATTGGGGTTTCTGTTCTGGGACATGCCTCTAGGAGATTATCAACGGTGAAGAGTGTTTGCTAGACTTGCTGCAGCTAACAAAAGCAGACTCTCTGAATGAACAGATAGGCCTACATGTAATAAGGGGAACTCAAGGAAAATGAAAAAAGTCACAGTGTTACATACTTCACATTGGAAAAAAGATAGCTCTACTGTATGTCCCTCTGAATATGCTCTGTATGAACGCATAAATTTGTAGGGACTTCATGTCCATGTCTAGATTAAGGTGGATCATGGAGCTACCACATGGCTGTATGTATGGGATGTAGACTGTACTTAAGTCATGTCATTTAATTTAGGGGGAGATAAAAATGGTCTTTTATATCTGGACTAATATGTGACTTGATTTAGTAACACAGTAGAAACTGTCCAATGATCTTGTAGTTCTATTAGAGTTTTGGGTTTGTTCATTGACATTCTAGCTTCCTAGTTCATGAGTATATGACATTGTCAAAAATTCAATGCATTGCTGTTGTATGTGTCTATAGTTTGCTTCTGTATGAAGAGATCTAAGTTTGCTTAAACGCATGGTGTGCACAGTGCTGTTTAATTTCATTGTTTTCCTGCAGGAAGTGAGGATGGAAGACATGCATGTTTACAGAGATGTACAGTATACAAACTATGAAATATTACATACACAGTGTGTTAGGTATACAGTGTAACATTTTCTTAAACTCAAAATGTGTGCAATTCTTTTAAGATTGTAGTACAGTTTCTCTGTATGCCTAAACCAACAGTTCCAATGTCTTCAGTAAATAAAAATGCTTTGTATGGTCAGGATGTTTTTCAGACCTTCAGTATTATTTCCCAGATGACTGTGCTACTGTACAAATCACTCTTGAGATATTAAAGGCCCAGTTCTCTCACCCCAAAAAGTACCAATTCTCCTAACCTTCTTACTGAAGCCCCTTCCACAATTGTCTGAAATTCATCCTCATCCAGATACAATCTTGGTTTATTGCTTCAGGGTGAGTATAGAGAAATTCAATTTATATAATCAAAACACTCTCAGTACCGTTCATGCTGTGTAATATAAGCTTTGGTGCTCTGCATTGTTTGAATTAGCTGTCAGCCAAAGAGCTGAGCCAGTTGAGAATTTTGGTACCCGGGTACCAAAATTGTAGTTTGGGATGAGAGGTTTGGCCCTTTAAGGGGTGAATGTGTGTTGTTTTATCAAACTAAGATGCAGTACTTTTGCCTGAGTAACCATTCTTTACCTATTTGTGCAAGAAATCAAACTTCTCACACTACTGTAACTTGACGTGAGTGATGGTGTGCAATATATGTCTTAAGATTCAAGGTGTTGTTTGTCGCACAAAAACATGAAGTCCATCTAAGAAATAAGTTACTTAGATGGTTAGATAGAGTTTTGTGGCCCAGTTTCTAAGTAATAAGTGTTGGAATGCATTTATTGGACAGTAGAAATGGAAATGATCCTAACTGTAGACATGCATACTAAATCAGAGATATAATTTATCCAGTACACCCAATCTTCACAGTATATCATGTAAAATAATCACTCTCAAGACATTCTACTTGAACCTAACCTTATCTCTTTTATTCTACATTGTCAATCATTCATGACATCAGGTATACATGTCTCGGAGATACAGTCTGAATGTGACACCTGGAAAACCAAAATGTGAGGATTGGGTGATCCAGCATTGCATCTTATTTTGTTGCACTTGGTTGCTGCTTGGTTGTCCCAAGTACAGTCTCCTCTCCAAACAGGCCATTTATCACTGTTCGAAAATTTGCAACTGTCTGCACTGTCCACTTGTATGCAAGCTAGAGTATTGCTGCATGGTATGGCACTTATCATCATAAACTGCAGGAAAAGCTGCAGGAGAACCTTCCTTACTATAAAAAAAATTTATGGAGGAAAAAAATATTAAGGGAGGAAAATGAATTCTTTCTTTGTGAAGTCTTACTCTATGAGTCATATGATGTGCAACAGGCATATAGAGTTGCACTTGCTCCTCATCATAATTGAAAGGGCAAGAGTAGTCATCCCAAATTGAAGAAGTTTAGTAGACTGTCCAGCTTCATGATTGGCTGTTGGGAGTCATATGACAATGTTTTTTCTCTTCAAAATGTGAAATTTACCAGAAATAACTGCTTGATTTACCTTGAATATGCAATGGTGAAGTCATAAATGTAATTAAAGATCAAATAGTCAAGCACACTTCAATATGTCTGCAGATTACCAAGGTAAAAGTGACCACTAAACCAGTAGTTTTTCAGTGTTTGTTTCTGTCTTGTCTTGGAAAAACTTTTCAGATGAACTGCACATCTTTTTGACCTTTTGTTCATTTATCATGGAAGTGCTATCTTGGAGGTAGTCATGGACTGTTTACTGTTTAGTCACATGTACAGTATTTTTACCATTCATGCTAAGACATGTTTAAAGTACAGTGAAGTAATGAAAAGGGCATAGAAACAAACTTGTCAAGGTTGAATAAACAATACAGTTTCAAAATTAACAGCTTTCAAACGTGAATGCTGCCTTGTATTCGCAATTAGACCATAAAATTAAATTTTATTGTAGTTGGAATGCATTTTCTGTCATATTATTTAATGCAAATGATATGTTGCATATAAGTACAAACCTTGAGACAAAAATGAAATCAACAATGAATTGTGAAACATTTTCTGAGGGTGTGATTCTCTTTCCCAAATTTCCAATATGTATGCTTTTCTTAGTTGTAGTAAATTCAGGGGTGTGAAATCTCTGCCTTTAAGCGGAATTCCGCCATTTCGGTTTCCACTTTCAATTTCCGCTTTTTTGAAAACCCACATTTTGATCCTTTTAAACTGTGTTAACTTTACAAAGGACTGGGTGTTGAAACTAGAAGATTTTCTCAACCTTTCACCCCTTACAAATTGTGTTGCATGGGGAAACCACAGTGCATATACGTAAGTTCAAAAACAGTATCAGCGAGCGTGGAGGAGAAGAGTGATTTTGTGTACAGTAGTACTCAATGCATGCACACGTAACGTTAGCATTTACCATCTACTGTTAGCCTAGCGTCAGAGGTACTGTAACTAGCCCATTGCCTGCTTGGTCTGTCGATCATCATATCAAACACTAATTAGAGAAGTAAAATAAGGATTCCAGGGTAGAATCGCCCTTGTCAGGCTGTTTCCAAGGATACCAATCGGAAAGTATTTAAAATGAGAAGCAAAAGCCTATTCCCTGTTAAGTAGTAACGTTCGTATAGTGTTGTCTTAAAGAGGCTCATTGAGCTCATTGAGTTGATATCAATAACTTAAACTCTCTAATGAGAGTCTCAAAGGGTTATTATCACATAACAATGCTTATAGTTAGCATGACAAGTCAAATTTCAAGTCCAAAATTCATAGAAAACAGTACAATTTTGAATGTTTCAGTGTCCTGACTTGTAACAGTTTTGTACATAATTTGAAAAAGTGTCTGGTCACGAACTTTTGAAAACCGGCTTGAACCGCTAAGTACTCACTCATAAAATAGTTATCTGTATGTAGGGTATGGGGATTGTCTAAGATGGACCATTTGTCATTGGTATGTGAAGAAAACTTGTCTGGTTTGGAAAAATTTGTTGAACTTCATAAACCAACTCAATGAGCCGCTTTAACTGTGCTTAGCCTAAGATTATATTTTCTAATAGAGAATGTATGTAGGCTAATAAGAATAGCTAGGCAACTTTTGCAGTTTTTCGGTGACTGTTTTTGTGTGTTCATAAACAGAAAATTACAATTCATAAAGTGCAGTAAAGTACAGTAAGTGTAGGCCCTATACAGTTATTGTGGTATTGGCACATGTATGGAATTTGAAATATTCCTAGCTCATACATAGCCTAGATATAGACAGCAAATTCATGGGAAGCGGGTCTTGCTGCTTTGGGGTTCTAAATGCGAGACTGTTGGTTGAATAACCAGGTAGGCCTACACATTGCTTTTAGATACTAAGTAAAATGGTAAATTCATGCACGTGTCAGTTCTTTGTGAAAAAAGTGGTGCTTGGGGTATGTATATGTGGTCTTCCTCAACAGAGAGTTGTCACTATGCCCTTTTTAACACTTTGTCACAAGATTACAACAAATATTCAACCTCCAACAGTCTATGTTTCCCATTTCATGAACGAAACTGTTGCCTGTGTGAAGAATTTGAATCACCCACACTGACGCTGAGGCTTTTGTGTTACTACAACCCAAAAGTAGCCAAGTTCAGATAGTATTAAGGCGTTTACTTATAACTGTAGACGAATCCGATTAGTTCTTGTTTTTAGTTACTGTAGGCCGCCATTAGTGGGGTCCATCAGCCTCAAATCGTCTTCATTTACTGTCTACGTGAGTTTCAAACCCTAATTTTCAGTGAAATTGAGGGAATCCACCACAATTTAGTGTACAACCATCCATGATGCAGGTAAGCAAGGAAATTGAAAGATTGAAAGGTGATAGACCCCAGTTATGGCCTACTATAATCAGACCATCACTTGCTGTCTGGATTTGTCTATAGACAGTCCTGTGGATTGTTAGAATAGTTTTGAATAACACCATTTTTTTCTTCAAGTTTCCTTTATTATTTTTTTGCCTTAGAGCCAATGAAGGTCTAGTTGTAGAATCGAGCGTAGTCATTTGCCTAAAGTATTATGGTAGTATTTAGCATTACCAGACCAGCTCTGGTACAGTGCTCATTCTGTGTTTGCGTTGTTTTGTTGTATTGAATATTCATAAATAAGTGCAATCTTATTGGTTGTGTTGCTGACTAGTGCAGATGAAGTGGGATAAAGTGTGTTGCCTCTTATTGCCTATTTTAGTATTTTTTATCATTTCTTCTATAGAAATTGAGCAAAATGTGGCTGAATTTTCGTATTGAGGATTGTTTATTGGTCCTCATTGTTCGTATGGACTGTTTAAATGTTCTGTGAAAAGTTTGGTCAGAATAATTTAATGTATTTCCCTCTTCCTGAACACATAGTATCACTTTGAATGCAAACCATGAAAGATAATTGTCACAATTGGAAGCAAAATAAGAAGAAAATTATGGGATTTTAATAGCTGCTGTTTCAAATTATAAATTTTTTGGTGACTGTTTTGTTCTTGCCCTTTAACCTCTAAATACCTTTGTTTGCTGTGAAGACTCAAGTATGTTTGTCCATTAGAAACTAGAGAAAAGAGGTACTTTTGAACCTCCTGAAATGTGCTGTTGTTATAGATACAGCATTTAAAAACAGCATTTAATTGTGATGGTTGAGCCAGTACATCTGTGGTAGAACCGTCATCTCATTGGTGCAGTTACTGTCCTTAGAGATGAGGATAACACAGCAGTAGCCTGAGGCTTGTTGACATTTGTCACCCATGAAGATAGAAGGGTTCCTCACTCCTAATAGTCTGTCTGTCAATGTCTTAAAGTGACTCAAATTTCACTTCATGGTGGAACAGGTAAGTTGCTTGAAACCAGAGTCTGTTGGAGAAGTGAAGGAGGTAATATCTACCATGTCATATATCCTAGATGTGATTCACATAATTTCAATATATGAAGGAAAGGAAATGGGTTGAACTTGTTACAAAAAGGTTGCATTGCTTTAGTTCAATATTAAGGATTTACATTTGGAAAGAGGAAGTTCTCAGATCACTATCTGAAGAAATGACGTTTCCTCTGAAAGTTGTTCTTTGCATTCTTTACTAATTTGTTGGTGATTCAAACTTTCAATTTTTTCATTGAAAATTCATGACTCATGAAAAGCAAAATATTTTGGGAAGCTTTTTCCAGTCTATCTCACTCCTCATTACTTCCTATTTATACATACATTCCCCAACTTGCCTGTAAGTGCATCTGGGGTAAGACCTTTTAGCACCAGGATGAGGTCCTCCTACTTATAGAGGGCAGTGCACTAGCACCCATCTCCCTGTTGCCATCTTGTTTTGCTTTGAGCAAGACGTTTTTTTTGCCAATCTGGACTTGGAAAGTTTTCATCAGTTATTCCAGTGATTGGTGTTTTCTTTTTAATGTTTGCCATTTTATAAGTAGGGGCTACTATTGGGGCTTCATAGTTTGGTAGTGACTGCTTATCTTTTCATTCATTTAAAAACGAAATCTTTCCATAGTTGATAGGCCTATAGAAAATAAATTATTTAATAAGATTAGTAACATGTATTTAGGTACATCAACTTCTTTCATGTGTAGGATTTGCTAATTGTAGAAATTGTTTTACCCTTTTCTTCATGACATGAGTGTAATAAACAAGCTTTATTCAGTGAGAGAACAGCACACCGTAATTTGATCAGAATTTCAATTAAAATTTTAATATTAGCAGTGGATTTGAATCATTAAATTAATGGTGATATTTATTTCCTTTAATTAGATTATGAATTAGTAGTTTAAGTTTTAACTGTCAGTGCATACTTAACTGGAGTTTCCCTCTACAGTGCATTTTTTGTATTACTGTAAGAGTGTCACAGACAAGAGTCCATTAGTAAATTTAGTCAACATCAGACATATGGGTTTGAGCCACAAGATGCATAATATTCAGACCATCTGAGAATTTGCTTCACACACATCGTACACATCCAGTGCTTTTCATTTATTTATTTATTTTTTTTTTGGCTGGCAAAACTTATCCCATGCAGACACTGTGGGAGACATGTTCAGAGTTGTGGGTGGATATATTATAATAACAGAGACTTTGGAAATGCTCCAAGCTTGGAATTGATTGACTTCTTCTTTGTAGGGTCAAGTGGACAGATGTGCAAAATTCTCTTAGGGTCTTATTAGTAATTCCATGTACCAAATGACAATTTGGGAATTTCAGTGCATCCTCCAATTGGTATGTTGGTACTGTCGGCTACGTTAAGTATTTAACATTTGGCATAGATTCCAGTTTTGTCTTACTTTTGTGATGAGAAGATTGAAGACTTCAATAAATCATCAAAGAGACTATACTATGGTAACCTACAAATACTGTACAGTAGGATACATTTGGTGTAGCAATTTCATAAGTTCCATTACTCCCATTGGTATGGCTGTTAATCCACTGAAATTTTTTGCCCTGGTTTTACCGAGTTTTAACTCAGAGCTATCTGTTTTTGTCATCAGCATTGCCCGAGCTATGGTAAAGTGACTGAACTGCAGTCCAGGTGTAGGACCAACATTTATACAACAACAATAAATGTCTTTCTTGTTAAAACTTGGTACTGAGGAATGTATACAATAAGCAGCCGTTTCACCCTGTGCTGTGCCTTCTCATTCCTCCACAGTATTTAATCAGTAGCTGTCATCCTTGTTTATAGCTTTGCTGACAAATGTAAATGTATTTACAGTGCTTATGAGTGGATTAAGAAAAGTTCAGTAAAGGTTGTGTCCTATAATACTTGAGTTATAAGTAGGCTCTTAATCTTGTGAATGACATGAGACATTTCCAAGCCACTGAATTATGCAGAGTGTTAGGGAATAATATCTAGAGTTGGTTTTCCCTTTGCGTGAATAGTACATGTGGCAGAATTCTCACTGTTTTACGTTGTGCAGTATGGTAATGTCTTCTTGAAACATGTACACTCTATTTGCAGCCTATACTAGAAAAGCCTATAGAGACAGCAACTGCATTATTTAAAGTGAGTGTCCTAACATTGAGTGTGCTATATTAAAGCAAGACATAAAATGGACAGTTAAAGCCAATTTGTTTGTGAAGGTCATTTACCTTCCAGGAATAACAGACCACAGTTTGATGTACCATGCAAATTATAGCCATTTTTTCAGATAAATGAAAACTTGTGACTCATCTGTTAGATTATATTTTTTCAAAGGTCTCCCTCATAATAAAATGCATGGAAGTAGCTGTTGAATATGAAATTTGTATTTCAGAACATGTAGAGACCTTTACAGTGTGTTCAAAGTGATTCAGGATGATTTTTAGTTTGCCCTGAATGAGGTAATAGTATCACATGCAGTGAACTGTCCTGTTTATTGTTGGAATTTGGAGGAAGATGATCACATCCTGACCATTTCCTTGTGTATAATTTTACTAAGAACTGTATACAGTGTTAAATACCAGACATCACTGTACTACGTAAAGGTAATATTGAAGGTGTTGTATTCGTCATTGCAATACAGTATAAAGTTTGGTGCTGAAGGAACCTCTTGCAAAATTTGCCATGACCTATAACTATATGAAGAAAAGCTTTATTTGAGATCAAGCTTTGCAAAAAAAGCAGGTGCCAGGTTATTTGTGCCATGGTCTCCTGTCTTGTTTACTTCCAAATTGTCTGACCAGGTGACTATATGACTTTACAATATCTCTGTACAAAGTGCTGGCTAGGTCAGTGAACATATTGCCCAGCTTGTTTGACCAGGTGACTACTATCTTAGTACAAAGTGCTGTTTTGTTTTGTCTTTCCATTAGTGAATGAACATTTTCATGATTTTTGCACAAAACAGACTATTAATTTAGGAGCTAAATGATTTTACATTTTCACATTTTGTGACTTTGTAACTCATGTGACAGATAGACTGCATACTTACTGTACCCCTTGCTACAGCTAATTGTGTTATTGCTTGTGTAGATATTTCTGTGATGTTACAACTAGGCAGTAGCAACTGCCATGTCTGAGTGCAAGCCTGTACATACAGGTAGGGTTACCCTCAAACAGTGGAGTATGGAAGACAACCCAGTGCCTCACAATTAAAAAAGGGTCGTGGGCACAGCTAGATTAAACCAGAAGACAATAGTTTAGTTGTGTATTTCCCAATGTTACCACATATTTCTGCGATCTTTGTAATAATGCTATTGAGATTAACCATTATTTAGTCATGGGTTTAATGATTTAAATTCTACAATTTTCTCATTTTCAGGTTCAACAGTCCAACTTCGAAAGACTTACAACCAAGTTTACAGAATTACGTATGTTGTCACAACTGCTTGGCAGGAAACCAAATTTATCAGCTTGGAAATTGAAAGGAAGTTACAGTTATGGTGTGATTGTAACTAACTTCCTTAAATAGATGATGTACAGAGAAATTCCCCACTTTCTGGAACAGGGACATTCATTTTGAAAATGTGAGATCCTAAAGGCTTCATCATTGACCTAGGAAATAGCTTGCACAGTATTTCCTTCACTAGTAATAATGTGTAGTAGATGACCGGTAGATATGAGGAAAAAAGAACATGGTAATATGGGGCTTACTTCTCAGTGTGACCTGCTCGCGCAATCTTTGTCAGAAGGAAGCTGATTGGGTTATAGAACCCAATTGGTATTGTTAAGGGAGGTTCAGTTTCCGTTAAAATAATTAGTGGTCAACAGTTATGGCTGCACTTAACCGTAATGCTCACAGGGACTATGTATATAGAGCCCAGTCTCAGCCTGAGCTGAAAGGTAGTACAAGAGAAAGAATGGGTGATTATCAGCGAACTGGTAGACTGACCAATGGGAGAGATGATGGATCAGGAGCTGGTCGTCACATGGAAGTTGTCGATCATCAGCTGAAGAGGGACCTCAGTGAACCCTCCTTTCGGGTCGCTGTAACGTTGAAGAAGGATAATGGTCATACATCAAGAGAATGGGAATTGATAGACACTCAGGACAGTTTGCCTTCAGGACAGTTCCGTGCAACTCCTGTAAAGGTAGAATATGTTGACAGTGCAAATACCTCAGACCAAGAAGATCGAGAACTGGAATCATACCACAGAAAAGAACATCCGGTAGGGATGAGCTCGAAAGAAAGATCAGATTGGTATTGGAGGGATGGAGATCCAACAGAGAAAAAGTCTCCTCATCATTCGCCACACAGGAGACATAATACAAGTCCTGATCATCGCCATTTTGTTTCTGCCATAACTGTCATGAATCAGGGACAAACTGCCAAAACTGCAGCACTTACAACAGAAAACCTCAAAAGATTTGAAAATAATGAAAGACGCAAAGAACTTCAAGCAAAGCAGATGAGGAGAAGCATGAGTAACTCTTCCTTGGACAAGAGACACGATTCTCCTATGAAAGTTGGAAGGGATTTTGGAAGTACATCATCCATTGATGTACACAGTATTGGAGGAGACAGTTTCTTCCAAATGGTTCAAGACTTTCGAACAGAGACTGATCAACGTAGCCCTGCGCCCCCTCACTTTGATAAATTATTGCAAGGAAAACTTTCTAATGGCACAGACGATGAAAGGACAAATACAATGTCAACTACTAAGAGTGATTATACCAAAGATGAGGGCAAAAGCACAGAGAAGATTAATGCAAGCCCTAGGTTGCATAGAAGGATGCCAAGTAAAAGGGAGAAAAAGAACAGATCAAAGTCTTACTCTGGTGCGGAAGTATCCTTATTGAGAAGGTTACGGAGTACTAAAGGGGAATCTGGAAGTAAAACACCAGAGGGGAAATTAGATGATGATATGTTAGAAGCAAGGATAGAAGAAGGAGTTAGGAGGAGAGCCTTCCTCCACTACGATGTACAGAGTATGTATTTTGATTTGCCCGAAATAATCAAGCTCATCCAAAACCCGGAACGAAAAAGGAGTACATTGACTGGTGCATCTGCTGCTTCTCGAAAGCTGTCCAATACTCCACAGGTGAGTGCATTCATGGCTTTCATGCTGCATCAAGTGTTTGTGTGTACTATTTGCCATCTGCAAAATTAAAGTTGCGATATTAATTAGCTTGAAGTCTGTGAAGGTTAATTGTTAACTGTTAGTTTTAGTCAGTTTGTGGGATGACAGGGATGTGATAGTAATTAGTGCCTTGGATAAAGTCATTATATAATGTTGCTAGAAAAATGTTATAACAGTGAATGATGATGTTCAATATTTACTTATCCTACCTTCAATAACAAAGAGTGACAGTTTAATAGGATGTAAGAAACCCCTTCTGTCTGAAGCCATCTGTGTATTATACAGTACTTACATACAGATCTCCATTATTTGTTGCACAATGTGTCTGTTACAACTGTACTGCACAGTGTTTGTGTACCTGTCATTGAGGTGTGGAACATACAATAGCAAACCCATGTAATTCCCACTCAGCGTAATTCATTGTAAGGTTTGCCCTATTGTGTCAATTATGTCAACAATTGGCACAATGTACTATTACTTAGTAAGGGGTCAGTGAAATTTTTGTAGTGTAGTATTTTTCTAAAAAAAAAAAAAAAAGAAAAAAAAAAGAGAGACTTCATACTTTGTTGCTGGCATGATCAGCCAGCATATATACTGTATAGTAGCCATGTGCAATAGTGTACACTGTGAAACTTAAAGGCAGTCATTTGTCACCCTAAACTATCGTTTCAGTATGCATCAAAACTTTCAATTGGTAAAGCTCTTTGATTGGCATCACATTCAAACAGTGCATCATAGTTAAATTACACAGCCTGGGCACTGGGAGTGTCTTGATTACACGTTATGGACTTGTATGGCCACTGGGACAAGCCATGAAGCAATAAACTAGGATTGTGTCTGGATAAAGATGAGTTTTAGATAAATGTGGGAGGGGCTAGAATTAAGTAGGTTGGGAGAATTGGAACTGTTTGGGATGATGAAAATATGCCTTTAAGGGTGTTACCATGTTGGTCATCTTTATGGCAATTCAAATTAACTACAGTGCATTTCATTGTAGTCACTCAAGTCATGACTGTTTCAAGTCAGTAAGTTTGCCAAATTAGGCAATTTGGCAAACTTGTGTTATGACTTGATTACAATGCTGAGACTCATGGTTCTACACAATCAAGTTGACAAACTGTATATGGATTGTTTTCATGACATATCTTTGGAATTTACATCACTGAAATAGATCAGCAAGCCAATCATGTAAGAAAAAAGTGTACACATCACTTTAGTTTTAATAAGACCAAAGTGGGTTTAATGTCAGGTCAGCACATTTTGGTAAAAGTTATTAATACAAAAAGTTGATTGGCTAGTATGGACTAGTTCATTACGCTGTAGGCCCTAACACTCATGCCTACTCTACAGTACATCATATGGACAAAGCATTTGGGAAAAGTTTGGGCCAAAAGTGAAATATCTAGTGAACTCTTCTTTCCTGGCTTGGTTTTAACAAAAACAGTTAACTTCCCTCTTCTTTCATTAAGAATTCTATTATTACAGTGTTAACCTTTCAAAACTCAATGCTACTGTACATGTATATACTGTAATTTTGAATGTCCATACTAAACTCCATACATGTACAGGAGTGCTCAACTGGAAATTTATGTGTGAATTGAATGTAAACCACAACTAAATTGTTGTCCACCATACCTTCCTTGACATTCTAATTTTATCCCATATTTTATTGTCTGGTACTAAGTGCCTTTCAGGCTGTCTTAGATGATTTATAAAACAGTCCTTTGGCTGTATTGTATGATGCTTTGCTGTACATACACAGCAAACATGTATTTTGGTCTGTATTCAATATTAAGCCTCAACTAAATGACCATGGAGGTTTTATATGAAGATTGCAGTCACTTTAAATACAGTATTGTACACAGAACTTTGTGACAATGAAGTGCCAAGAGTGTTTGGTTCATGTAGCAGTTGTACAGTTCTTGCAAAAATCATTGTACTAATAACTTTTGGCACAGACATATTTGCTCAAAATATCTATTTTTTCTAAAATATACTTCTTAACGATTGTGGGTCATTGTTGGTTGCATAGCAGCTCACAGATCATTGGATAGATGAACTACTGTACGAAGTATTAAAAGTATTAGTGATTCATATAGTGTTTACTGTATGTGCATTGTGCTGCAAATTGTGCTTTAATTGTGTCTTAATAATGGGCACAATTTCCACTGATTGGTTTCTGTCTCCAATAGTTTGATTCTTTTGGTTTGAAAATATTAACAGATGTGTCACAGTTTAAATTTGTTTGATTTGTAGAAGAGGGCGTGTATGATCTGTACACAAATATTCAGATATAAAGAATAGTATCCTGTAACATTATAATGGTCTTTCATGTATTTTGGTTTTACATTAAAAAGCCAAAGTTGAAGCAAAGAGAGGTAACATGATAGCCCCATATTATTCACCATTATTCTAATATTGTCATTAAAGGTAAAGAGCAGTCCCCAAAAACTTTTTTGAATAGCATAATTTTTGTCTTTTTCCCCTTCAAAGTATCTTTCATTATGTTTTATGATTTCACTGTTGCATATTTAAGTTAAACCAAGCAGTTATTTCTAGTAAGTTTCACATTTAAATGGAAAAAATGTGTCACATGACTCTCAACAGCCAATTATGAAACTGGACAGTCTACTGCACTACTTCAATTTGAGATGGCTGCTCTTCACCTTTAATCTCCTACTGTACCAGTTCCCTTCTCTAATACTGTTGTGTTTCAGTATTGCAATGTACCAGTTGGATGGGAGTGAAACCAAAGAAAGCATTTGGTATTGCTCATCAATGTGAGGAGATGACATCATTCTTTTGTTTTCCATTGTAGGCTAAAGACTCTATGTCATCTTGTAGGAATTCTATTAAACCAGTACTAGATGCTTAGTCCCTTGTCAGACCTGAGATTTATTTTATACTGAAGCCCTAAAGGTCAAGAGTGGTCAAATTTTAAAATGTACTTTTTGTTATCACCCAGGGGAGTTTGGAGGACCTCACAGCAGAAGAGCAAGATTCAGGAGATGGTCGTAGCAATGACCTAGTTTTAAGTTGTCCATTTTTCCGAAATGAACTGGGTGAAGAGGCAGAACCAAGAGTAAGTCTTTCAAAGATGGGAACACTGAACACAAAAGTGATGAGGAAGTTTAAACAGAAGGTCATTTTAGAGAGAATAGGGGATGGAAGGGGTATAATCAACAGTGTCAGAGGACCAGTTCTGGAGTTGGTGGACCAAGGTGCCTTGTACTATAAACAGTACTTTGAAAAATATGGTAAGCATTTGAAGAGACTTACTTTTTCAAAAGAAGTAAGTCCATTGCCAGAGAATGCTTAGAAACTGAATAAAATGGTTAATTTAAGTAAAAGTAAATGATCAAAATTAAAGTTTTATCATAAGGAGCTTAAAGTACAAATTTAATTGTTGTGTTGAGCTTTAATTTTTGAAGACAGAGAAGTGTGCTGTGGATAAGATCTTGTAACTTTTTGTTGTTAAAACCAACAATCTGTATCACCCCTCATAACTACCTATTTCCATCTGTAATCTCTGCAGTTAAGTCTATTAAGAATTTTACTTTAAAACTGCATGAATAGTGTAATTGCATTATTTTCTTTTTATTTTTAATTGAAAGCTAGACTTCATATTTCTTTAGGTTCCACAGGACACTGTACTGTACTGCACAGAGTTGGTTGGCACTTGATTTTTCTTTCTTTTTTTCTTTTGCAGAACATCAGAATTACTTTGGAATAGATAATATCCTGGGGCCTGTAGCACTGAGTTTACGAAGGGAAAAATTAGAATCTCCTGAAAATCCACTAAGTGATAATGGAAAAGACTCAACAGCTCGCTATTTGTACAGAATCATTTTGAGAACAAGTGAGGTAAGTAAGACATTTGGCATTAGTTGATCAAGATTCAATCCTGTGAAACCTTTTCTGTGAAGTCCTTCATTTTTTTACATCAGCATTTCTTTGTGTTTCATTTTGAGTTCTTTTGTTTGACGTAAGTTTTCAAATGAGGTTTTTTTCAAAACCAATACCCATTCTTAGCTAGGAATTATGCATTATATTTATGTAAATATCAGGCCTACTATCTGGTCAACTTTTTGGTCACTAGATTTTTGAAGGAAAGGCAGTGTTGTATATTTGAGGCTTTGTACGTATTAATCAATTTTGAAGTTTACTGAAGTTAATATGTTCATTGCATTGCTGCTCTTGAAAATAAGTGACCAGTGAAACATAAAAGCTTTTATTGTTTGTTTAAATGCAAAATGGAATTAATTCCACATTCTTTTATGATTTCATCTCAATGAACCTTTTGTGATGGCTTTTGTTGGAATTATTAAATGCAAACAGGATAGTCTAGTTGCTATGGAAAATGAAAATTTAGAAAGGTTTTTTGTTGATCTAAAGGCCTATATTTAGAGTAAATCTGCAGTAGTCCTTGTCACTTAAGGGCTTTATTGGGATAATGAAGTTGAATTGGCTGTATGAGGTGCAAATGAGTCCATGCTGCATTTTTACAAATATTCCTACCATTCAGAATACACACTTCAGCTTGTTGTAGCAGATTAATTCAGCCTGCCGTTGCTCTTTTACTTACATGATCCATTGCAAAACATGGCCTAGGATGTATGTACATGTAGACTGAATTCCTTTCGAGCCTTGTAGAGTCATTATAGTACACCTTGCTGTAGATTCTAGACTTCATTAAAAGTATGATGACCCTCCTTACTACAAAAATGATCTTTTTTGTTGGCGATAATTTCCTACTATGTTGACATCACCAATATTCAGGATGGATTTGCTTCCTGGAAAAGGGATTTATTGCACTGATATATAATAGTTATGAACTTAGAGTCATAGGAACTTGAATATAGTACATTGACAAATGTAGCCTTTACCTGGAAGACCCATAGTTGTACAGTATTCAATTTCCTAGACTGTGTGGGCATATTACTTCCATGCAATTGAACACATTACTTGATATAGGCCTACCTACCCGGTGAAAGGCCATGGCTGGCCCGATTTAAACCAGACGGTAAGAAATTGAGCTATATAACCTGATCTAATTAACTACAGTTTGAAGTAGTTCTTTGCTGGAATCCTAAACTGACCTCACAACTCCCCAAAATAAAAATATATAAGTAAAGAAAATGAGTTTCCTTTGTGATTGATAGTGTGTAAAACTGTTGTATAATTTTGTGTGCACTTGATTGCTAAATACTTGTTCAGTTTAAATCATGCAGCTTTTGCAACTAAGTTTATTAGCTAAAAGAAGCAAAGTTAAAGAATTTAAAAATTAGACACAGTACAAAAATTGAAAAACTACATAAAAAGATGGACTTGGGCCCAGTTTTAGAAGGTTATAATGGTAGGATCAGGGCTGGAATTAAGGTTGGAGGAGGGCACGGCCATTTGGCCTTGGTCATTCATTAATTTTGGAGGGCACCATGGCCATCAGGTAGGGCACCAAGGCCAAATATTTTTGAATGGCAGGGCACCAAGGCCATTTTTGGAGGGGGTGTTTTTATCGGAGTGTTGCACAGCACAGCGGTATACCAGGGTTTTCCCTGGATTTAGAATTGAACGTCGCGCATCTAATGCGTCCATGAGTGGATCGCCGGCCTGGGGGAGGGGGGTGAGGGGAGGGGGTGTCCCCCTGGAAATTTTGGGACGTATGCAAGTCCCTAGACACAAAATGGTGACACTTTTGAGGCAAGTTAACATTGGCTTTATATCACCGGCATAATTTCTGCTTCAAAAGTTTTGGATCATCGGCATGGCTTTTATAAAGCGATGGCACCGGACGATTTTTACCCTCAGTTGGCTGTTATTTCGCGCCCATTGCTCCCCAAAATTGACATGATTGGGCAGGCTTGCAATATCACCAGTTCAGAATAAAAAATATTGGGAATATTTCCGTTCGTTTCACGAATGGGGTATCACTTTTGAAGGCGTAATATTTTCACTTCAGAAGTGGAGATACAAGTCACCGTTAATACAGTACTGCAGATTTGTTTGCAGTCGATGTCACATGCTCTTTAATAATTTAGTTCTTAGACCAACATCATGCTTATTCTGTTTTTCATCCCCCAATCATGTCGGAACATTTGCATTTTTTTACTGCACTGGGTAGTAGTGGCGTCATGTAATGTAGTTACTCTCCTGCTTTAACGAACCCGGTGTAGAACAATCATTCAGTTCATGATAATCTTAGCAGTTCTGGGCAGCTAACAATTGCACTCGGTAAACGTATCTTATGGTTCCTTTCGGATATAAATATCCCAGTTTATTTTAAGCAGTTCTTGTCCAAAATTTACGTCTTGTTTAAAAAGAATCTGCAACTGAAATGCACGTAAGTCAGATTTCCAAAAAGTCCACGTACGCAGAGATTTGTGATACCGTTTCATGGTGAATTTGGCACGGGGCTCGCCCCGCTGCGATAGCTGGCTATATAAGCATGGGAAGTGCGATCGTCGTAACACAAACTCAACGGGGAAGCTTGTCTCGAGACCGAGTATTTTCACACACTAAATCACATAGGCGAAGGCGCGAGTTGTGATTGGCTGGCTAGAATTAATGTAATTGAACCAATCACGATGCAGGGACCAATTTAAATTTTGAAATGGATTCTATGCATATGATGTCACCAAGCAAAACATGATGCCTTGTTTGTTGGAAAAAACGGACATGCACGAAAGTCTACTGCACGCGTGGGCCAAGAAATTTGCTGCATGAGACCACGTGCATCACTATTTTTGTTTGCAATGACGTTGCATGACAACATTGCTTAAGTCCTACTGTAAATAACATTACGGAAGGAATGCTAGAAATGACTTAATTTATGCAAGAAAATAACCACGGAACTTCACAAGATTCTAGGAGCTACGTGTACAAAACGTGCACAGATATGTATGCTAAGCTTGGGGATTTGAAAAAGGTGAAACACTGCAGCTCGATAGTCTGTTGTCTGTACAATGTGTTTTGTGCAGAACAGGTTGTACAACAACTTACTCGGCGCTTTCTGTCAGAAAGCAAGGAAAACACATTGAAAGCAATTCTAAATCTAATTCCATGT
Source organism: Holothuria scabra (assembly GCA_037179385.1). Taxonomy (NCBI): domain Eukaryota; kingdom Metazoa; phylum Echinodermata; class Holothuroidea; order Aspidochirotida; family Holothuriidae; genus Holothuria; species Holothuria scabra. Next base: position 28,171,119 of record CM074180.1, on the reverse strand, counting down.
AATACTACAGGGTTATAGCGGAAAATATCAAACGATCACTTCCATGGCGGGGGTAAAATTTTACGTTTGTGGTTATCAATGCACCCCGTTTTGGCGGGAAGTTAAAGGATTGAGTTAACAAGTTTTAAGAAACTAAGGGCAAGTTTCCAGCAGTCTGATTCGATCGCGCAAGTTGCGTATCGAGTTCATTTAGTATCCTTTTTGTTATATGGTATTTAGGATATTTTATTGGAATCCTGATCCTGATTTTTTCATTCAGATGGGAGGGCACGACGGCCACGTACTTGCGGGCACGATGGCCTACGTGGCCGTGAGAAGTGGCTGTTTTTGTAGGGCACCACGGCCATCCCTTTGGGCACGACGGCCATGGCCGTCGTGGCCGTCGTTTAATTCCAGCCCTGTAGGATTTTAAGGGAGGGTCTTATTGGGAAGATTATTTCCAAGTATAGTTTTGTGTTGAGTCACCTATAAAGAACCTCAAAACTTAAAAAAAACATTGAGGCAAAAAAAAAATTGGGATGTACCACTTTACATTGTTCTTAGAAGAGTAAACCAAGGTGATTAAAAGTGGATTAAAAGTGAAACCTACTACCATTGTTTTTGGTGCTCCGCATAAACAATGGAGTAGGGAAATCAAGCCAGTGAGCCACAACTGGAAAAAAGGCTGTGACTGGCCTGACTTGAACCAATTGGTTGGAAACTCGGCCGTAAAACTCCATCTAGCTAGGCAACAGGTAGAATATGTATGTTTCCTCATCAGGAATGATGGGAATGGTTAGCAATCTTGAGTATTTTGATGGAATAGAATAGAAGTGGACAAAACCATGAGAAAGCATCCATAGTCAAATTTTTGAAGTGTTAAAGTAAATATATTTTTTCATTATCTGGAGGAATGACAATTAGACCATTTGTGGTTCCCTCATATTCATGAATGTCAGGTTTTGTGGTGCAGTGATTTTGCAATTGCATACAGATTTAGACACAAATAAGAGTCTATATTTTATTGAGACAAAATTTTAGCACATCTCATCAACTCTGTTGTGAAGCAGCTGTGATGCCATTTGTTTGTAAACATGATAGCAAATCAGTGATTGCAGTGTCTTCCTCAGCTAAAGTTGTGAGTGAGCTCTTTGTTATAGTGGAAAAGTACCCGGTAAAAAAGAAGTTTTCAGGGCTGGAATTAAAGTTCCAGCAGGGCAAGGCTTTTCCCACATCATTTTTAAGGCATGTCATGTGAGCTGAGAGGGCACCAAGGCCAAACAAGTGTTTTTATACTGAACACAATTTAATCCAACAGATAGGGCACAGAGGCCAAATGGCCTTGATCATCATTAAATTTTATAGAGCAACAAGGCCATTGCTCAAGGTATGACAGCCATGGCTGTCGTGGCCTTTAATTAATTCCAGCCCTGGGTTTTTATTGTTCAATTGAAAAATTTAACTCTTGTCTTTTGTATTAAGTGTAACTCTACTCCCAACTCTGCATAGAAACAGTTTTTTGAAAGATTTACAGCAGTGCATGCTTTTCCATTAACCTTTTCAGTCATATATCTTCATCCTTAAAAAAAAATCATCTATACTTTGGGAAGAATCACATACAAGTAATAACTATACTAGCTATAACTATTTGGAACTGATCCAATCATTAGGGATCCAATCATTAGGTCAAAATTAGGTTGATGATATTTGTGGCATCACATGGAATGGGGACATAAAATTCGGATGCTGGAATTGTCATTCCTAGCCAGCAATGTTTGTGCAATCCCCTAGCTTACCTCTGCATTGTTTAAAGGTATTCACAAATTTTCTCTTAGTTACCTTTCAAGTACCTCAGAAGATGTTTTGTAGCATGACTATTATAAAAAAGGTGTCACAAGGAATTAATTTCCCTTGTGTGTAACAAAATAAGAATAAGGAAGGATCAAATTGATGAAAAAACAGTCATTCCAGAATTACAAATGACAGGCCAGTATCCCTGATTTAAATTGGGAGACCCTTTCAAAAAAGATTGTGTCAACCTGTGTCAGTTACCATGCATGATCACTTGTGAAAAACAAAGGAAATCACTCATGTTGCTGCAGGACAAACGTTTGTTTTTGGACCCTCTATACATAGGTTCAACACAGGTTTACGTATCTATTCTTGCCTTCCATTTGAAACCACAGGTTTTGACTCAAAATTCTTAGTCAATGTTAGTTTTTTAATTGCTACAGGTTTTGCCAGACGAACCTGTGAGCAAACCTGTAGTGAACCGGTGGCAAACCTGCAGCAAAGTGAGACCAGTGGCAAGACCAGTGGCAAGCCCATGTCAGTTTCACAGGAAGACACAGGTTTTCATGCAAATCCCTTCCAAAACCCAGTGGCAGAGACATGTTAAAAACTACAGATTTGCAACTAATTGACACTCCTTTTGGTGTATGGGGGACTGCATTTTCCCTTCAAAAAAAAAATGAGCAGAATGCTTCCATATAATTTAAAAGTTTTAGAAAGGAAATTCTTGCCTGCCATACAATACTTTACTTTGAACTTTAAGTAATTTTGAAATGTCGTCCCTGTAATCCAAGATTATGTTTTCAGTTATTTCAGCTCAGGTGATTCTTTATGTAGGATATTAAATAGGAAACTATAGGTCATTCATTGCCATTATGTAGAGCATCGAGTTCTCATTTCCTCAAATTTGTACATAACTGATGCGTTACACAGTGAGTTCTCATTTCCTTAAATTTACACAATTTAAATATGTCCCATGTTAAATCTAAGCCTTTAAAAATGTGTACATATCTGTAATGTTCCAAGGCACTGTTTTAGCCAAAGGGTTATCTGTGACTGCTGTACTACTGCTTTGTAAGTGTTGTGAGAAAATACCCATCACCATCCATTGGGACCATCCATTGGGACCATCCATTGGAACCATCCATTGGGACCATCTATTGGGACCCTGTTAGTTAACAGACTGACTGCATGGTCCAATGGTTAGAGCATCCGACTTGCAGTCAGGAGGTCTGGAGCTCAAGTCCTGGTTGGGTCATACCAAAGTTTATAAAAACAGAGCCTACTGCCATTGTGCTTTGTACTCAGCATAAGCAATGCAGGAACTAGGGAAAACAACCAGTGAGCCACTAGTGGAGAAAATGCTATGGCTGGCTCGACTTGAACCAATTGGTTAGAAACTGGGCTGTAAAACTCTAAGTTTACCTACTGTATTGGCTACCTGTCTGTATATTTTCTCACTTAGGCCTAAGTTTCTTTCATGACAGTGTAGAACATGAGTATTCCACATTAGAGGTTAGTCAAAAACACATTTTTAATGGCTTTAAATAATGGTGAAACTCACAAAACACCATCAGATGAATGAAAAGAAGCTACATTAACTGGGATGTTCATAGTACACACTTATTCAAAAACTTTACTTCTGCCCTTGGAGTTGTAGCCTATGAATTTAAAACTCTTTGGACGTGACAATCATTGCACACCCAGTTAAACTGGTCAGTTGCAGTACTTGAAAGTAATGTGATCTTAGTTCCAAGAGTTATTAGAGCAATAAAAAATATTAAACAGTCATGATTGGCAAAATATTTTTCATTTTGCAATGAACAAGAACATATGACTATGATGTCAGTCCTGCTTGTTTCAAGTTCACTAGTGGTTGAAAATGTAACAACTTCAGCTTATATCTGAAGAAACAACCATAGGAAGTAAAGTGAAAGCAAAAATAGTACCAGAACATTACAGATCTTTTGAAATGCTCTCCTCTATGCAGTGCCCCACTTCAAGGAATGCCTTCAATCACCAGTACAGTTCGCTGGATTGTAATATGATATCTGTGTGGACAGCTATTTATTTGTTTTAGCAGAGATATAATTTACCCATAATATCATATTGCAAGAAAAACATTTTATACTGTTGATGGTATTATTCATCTGTAATGTTTAGATTACTTGGTAAAGAACAGGTGGAAGACAATGTGAAAGCATTGTATTGTACACTAACTGACACATACTGTAAGCTTGGACATACAGTAATAACTATGATCAACTCCCAGGAGGCCTGGCGTAGGGAAAATAAGTCAGTGAGCCTCAACTGGAAAAAAGGGTGGCTAACTTGAACCAATTGGTTAGAAACCTGGCTGTAAAACTCCGTCTAACATAACCTAACCCAGGAGGCATGGATGCGCCACCTATTTATTCCATGTTTCAGGTGTCTGACTTGGCAGTGCATTCAGGAGGTCAGGAGTTCAAGTCCTGGCTGGGTCATACCGAAGACTTGCTGCGGAATTGTTGTGCTTAGTGTTCAGCATATAGCCCTCATAGTCCCTCTGTGGCTGCCGTCCCCTTAGGCTGCCACCCCTCAGAGCCTGTTGGCAATAGTCAGAAATTCCTTTTAATGGACCCAAAAGTTGATGCAGGCCTCGATTTTCAGGAAAATTTATGGTTGTCCTTTGGGCAACCATTTCACTAGTTTAGGTTGTCCACAGTGAAATTTGGTTGTCCGAAACACTTTGCACACAATTACAAAACAGTAAGTGTGTTCATGTATTATTGGTCTTGAAGAAAAAGCTAGGATGTTTGGGGGACAGAAACACTTCAAGTCTGAAACATGGTAGATGAAAAAAGTTGAAAGAGTTTATCAGTCAGCTTTATAATTCTTCAATCTGAAAGAAAGAATCTTAAACTTTTGGTTGTCCAAATGAAATTTTAGTTGTCCTGGACGATCAGACAACCATGAAAATCAAGCCCTGTGATGGCCGTAATATTTATTAGCATTCACCACAATTGGTCTATCTATACCTGAGGTAAGCGATGCTCAACCACTCAATCTTTGCAATGCTACTTCGAACACAGTGTCTTTTAAACCAAACAAAAACATAGGCTTATTATGTCCGTTAAAGCTTCTAATTTAGATGGCAATTTTGATCTTGGACAGCCTGTTTCAAACAATAACGACTTTCATCAAAGAATTGGTTTAAAAACAGTAATCTCTGGATGAAAATTATCAAACTGTCTTTTTTCAGAGCTGTGGGCTCAGTTGTTAGTATGTTACAGCTGTACTGTGTGTGTATGCTTGCACGGTACCACACAATACCAGTGTCAAATAACATCTTCTGCTGTGACTCCTTGTACTGCTGTACAATGGTACACTGTACAAGTGTTTGCCTGTTAAAGAGACATTTAATAGTCTTGCTTCAACCAATTTACATAGAGCTACGTAAATGAAGTTTCCGTTGAATTTCTATGCAAGTTGAAAGGATTTTGACTCCAGTGCCGGCGGACGTTGGTTTTTCGTAGCAATGAGCTGAACAAAAAGACTTTGTCCTCTCTGGGGGCTACTCAACATAAGAAAGAGAGTAGGGAAAACAAGCCAATGAGCAACAACTGGAAAGAAAAGCTATGGCCAGCTGGACTTAAAGGCCCAGTTCTCTCATTCCAAACAGTACCAATTCTCCTAACCTTCTTACTTAAGCCCTCCCACAATTGTCTGAAATTCATCCTCATCCAGACACAATCTCAGTTTTTTGCTTCTGGGTGAGTATAGAAAAACTCAATTTATATAATCAAAACACTTTCAGTACTGTTCATGCTGTGTAGTATAAGCTTTGGCACTCTGCATTGTTTGAATTAGCTGTCAATCAAAGAGCTGAGCCAATTGAGAATTTCGGTACCCAGGTACCAAAACTGTAGTTTTGGGTAAGAGGTTTGGCCCTTTAAAGGCCCAGTTCCATCACCCAAAACAATACCAATTCTTCTAACCTTCTTACTTAAGCCCTTCCCACAAATGTCTGAAATTCATCCTCATCCAGACCTAATCTCAGTTTATTGCTTCAGGTTGAGTATAAAAAAGCTCAATATATATAAATAAAGCACTCTCAGTACAGTTCAAGCTGTGTAATATAGGCTTTGGTACTCTGCATTGTTTGAATTAGCTGTCAATCAAATAGCTGAGCCAATTGAGAAATTCAATAAACCCCTACAATAATTGTAGTTTGGGGTGAGAGTATTGGTCTTTTAAACCAGTTGAAATTGGGCCCTAAAACTCCACCTACTGTAACTCCATCTTCTAGGTTATCAAAACATCATGCACAAAGTCCCACAAAACTAATTCCTGGTATTGGACATGAAGAAAAAACGATTACATGTATGAATGACAAAGGTCACTCGAGTGATAAATATGAAAGTGAAAATTCACATCAAAAGTCACCAAGTTTGCAAATTAGTAAGTACCTTGAAAACAGGGATGTTGCAATATTATTATGGTCTTGGGTTGATTGTCAGATTTGATATATGGTGAAATTTCATGGAAGAATGCCTACATTACAAATAGTAAATTTTATATAATATTTTGTCATACCAATGGTTCCACATGGTTATCTGGTGACGTAGCTTAAACCAGCTGTGTGGGTTGGGTGCCAACAAAATTAATGGAAAGAGGTAAAGATCATTCCATAGCAGCATATATGTCACTATTGAAAATGTTCAACATATGTGTATTTTGAGTTCAGGTGGGGTTAGATACCTTCAAGCAACTGCTTTACTCTACTGCATTTCTAGAGCAGCTGGCAGTGTGATGATTGTAAGTGATGTGTTTCGACAGAATTTGCTATGTTACCCCATTGGAACAATATTAGGTGATAATGGTATAACACATATCATTCCTAGAATTGCACAGATAACCCCAGTTCATTGATGTTGCATTGCTGCAGTACTGGGAATTAGTTTCAGCGAAACATCACAGTATGTCTGCTTTAAAAATGAAAGTGGGTGAACAAAGTCTCACATGGATTGAAAATACTTCAAATCTGTTTTATTTTTTTTTCTTCTTCTTTTGTTGTACAGTTTTATATGCTTTACATTGAACCATGGATTGATTTATGCTGAGGTGTTATTTACAGAGAGAATGAAAGTTCACATGACAAGAAACATACTGTTAATACTGTTCCTTCCTCAATGGGATATGGTTCTCACACCTTGGTAGATGGCATGAGCTTGCTGATTTTCTGAGCTTGCTCAGACCCTGTACAATCAGCTAACGGTAGTGGGTACAGTAGCTAAAAATTGGCATTCCACTGTGTCTTTCCTTTACTCATCTCCAATTTCAGATGTGCATTGACAGTCCCCTCATAAAATGTTGCTCCATTGCTTTGAATTACAGTAGGGATTTAGCCAGCTTGTATCAATGCCACAAATATCACAAAAATGTAAACGAATGTTGCACAAAAATCTGAAGAGTAACTTTTGTGGCAATGGGGCTGTTCATATGTGATAAAAACCTAAATCAATATTTGAAAGAAGTGGTCCCCAAATTGTGCTTCTCATCTCATTTACAAAGTAAATTTGTCTGAAGTACTGCACAGTCATCATTTACTATAGGCACCTCTGAAATTAAAAAGATATTTAAAGAGGGTGAATGAGGCATACAGTAGACAAAGTTCTAAAATTAGTGAAGATCATGAAGAAAATGCCAATCAGCCCTACTTCGATCCTAATACATCAGAGGGAAGTGGGCTCCCTGAAGGTTGGGGTTGTAGAATATTCCCACAGTATTTCCTGCTTGTCATGGGAGGAGACTGAAGGGAAGGACTTGCTCCATATTTGTACTGTTTCTGAAATGGATGTTAACCGTATTTGAAACATTATTTTAGCTTTAACTTTTTATCAAGTTGACACTATGCAGTATAATACATTCATGTCAGTGTGGTACTAAATCTCATCAATCTCCTGAGAGGAGTAACTTTAAACAACCAACTGCTGGATGAGGATAACTGTTCGTTATGTTTGCAACATTTTTCAATGTCGGCTCATAGTAAAGAGAATGAAGGGAGGATAGGGAATTGACCTGAATTAGTCAAGTGCTGCATTGGATTGCCACTCACCTGCCTCTTATTTATCTATGAATATCATTATTGCCCTCAATAACTGTCTGGTAACCCTACCTTTAGTGGATGCTCTGTAACCTACTGTAACCACCCAGGGAGTTTTGCTGAGTGAAATGAAAGCTAGATATCAAGGAGGTACTATACCATGTTTTGCTTTATAGCTAATTAAACATGGAATTTAAGCAAATAATTTAAAGGAAAATTGTTCATTTGCAATAATCTTAAGAAGTCTTCATTTGAAATCTTAATGGATATGAAATTCAGTGTCCAGAGCTTCCTCCTAACTATCCCTGCTATTGTTACTTGTATACTCTATATATTTGAAATAAATATTTCTCTTGAAAATATTTGTGTTTAATGTTGCTTTAAAGAATCCTAGATTAACATGAGATGAAGACCATTTTTAATTACCATAGGTATTCAGCCTTGATTATCAGCCCATTTTAGATGTACAGAAATACTTCAAATGTCACAGAATTTTCAGGAAACTTTTTCTCACCTAACCTTATAGGGTTGTTTAAAATAAAGGTCTCCACTTTGGCTAAGAAACTGTCATTTTCTAAGAAAATTAAAACTACCCTTTCTGTTCTTCCTTGCTGATTGTTTGTAAACTGCAAAAATTTAATGTTTTATTATACTTATTTTCTCTGCTTCACTCGAGATTTGTAGAAACTGAAGTTAAATGGAAGTTGAATATGATGTATTTTCACAGAATTATAAAAGATGCATTTCATACATGTTATGGAGATGTTGTTCACGTCTATCTGGAACATCATACTTTTAGTTTTGGTGGCCCCAGGAAAACTTGAGGAACCATTTGGCATCTGGAGTCTGAAACAATAATGCAACTGTTTGATGTTGCCCCATTCCCCCTCTTTATACATACTTCCCCATTTGTATACATCTGTCATAAGTTAATGTTAAACACATTTAGTGCCACTGAATTTATGCAGTGCATTTTCTGTTAGCACACAGGTTATTGTCATAAACAACGGACATTCTTGCCTTCCTCATAGCAAGTGGGCTTCTCTTTAAGTTAGGTTTGGGCTATGTAATGTTGGCGTTCCAACTCCCACTTGCTAGGTCACCAGTTAGTGATATTGCAGACAAGTTGCTACATTCTTGACATTTCGAAGCACTTATCAATTTTAAGAGTGCATACCCTTTGACCTCTCTGCAAGTTCCGTCAATGTTTGTTAGAAGCATTGAACAATTTTGTGCATTAATGTAACCCTCTATCATGCATTTGATCCAACATTTCATAGACTTTGACATATGTTTTGTGTAGGCATGAGACACCTATGCCACACCTATAAGGTTGCTTTGAAGCAACATTTAGAAAACTTTGACATCCCCCTGCATCATAACTAGACCAACATTATGCACGTTTGACTCACTCCCCTCATCGGGGGGGGGGGGGTCTCAGAGGCTGGGCCTTACAATTCCTAAGTGCACCATCTTCACTTCCATTGCTTTCATATTTACTCAAGTGTAGTAAGAAGTCTGGATGATTGTAGTCAGTCAATTACAGTAGGAGAACAGCCATTTTGTCTAGGCTGAATGTTTGTTGAAACTATTTCGCTCCTATTTACCTCCCCTATTACTACTATTGGACAATGTTTCGGGGATTTTGCTTGATGTAGGCAATGATAGGATACAAAGTACATAGCTTTTATGACAAACTTACCAAAAAGTACAGGTTCTAATCACCAACTCTGTGATCTTCATTGAGAAGAACAGGGCTGGAAAAAATGTTGATTTCCTAGGAAAGTAGAAAAATCATTCCCTAGGAAAAGGAGCAAAATTTCCCACAAATCTAATTATATTTTTAAGTTGAGAGAATTATCCATAATTGACAAAATTTCCTTCCAGATGCCCTAATAACCTGGGGAGGAAGGAGCCTCCCAGCTTCCTAACTTTTTCCACCTATGGAGAAGACGGTTATATGTAATGGTTTACCGCCAGTTTTGAATTTCCAGGAATTCGATTTGTTTACCTTGTTATCTTTCTTATAAAGATGCTGACAAACCACTTTTACGAAAATTTTTTGAAAATGTCTCTGTAATGTCTTATGCAATGATGAGTTCTTTTTGCCACTGCTGCAAAGGACCTTACAGGATGCCCATGGGAAGTCCTGCTTTGTGTATACCACAATGATTCTGTACTCTGAAGGATATTTTGCTTGATGTGTGTATGTGACAATGGGATTGATTGTGATAATGTGCACTTGGTTTACAGAACTGAATTGAAACAATATATATTTTATTTCAGCTGAATACATTGAGGGGTTACATCATGGAGGATTCCATACCGTCCACTGCAAAACATAATACATCAAGAGGCTTGCCACTTCGAGACGTACTAGAGTATGTTGTTCCTGATCTTCCACTGGGTTGCCTCAAATTAGCAACCAACTCAGAGAAAACAAGAGAGCAATTATGCAAATTAGATGAGCAAGGGGTAGGTATTCAGTTCACAAACTTTGCCTTTCAGCAAACCATTGAAAGAACTGTATATTGTATTTTCACAGGAAAATGTAACAAAACTTTTACAGGAAAAATGGCACATCCTTTTGAAAGGAAGTTGATTGGATAAACATGCAGGCAAGTGGGGAATTACATGAGGTGATGAGAAGCAAAGGAGATTAGATAATCTAAGGGATGTGTTTGATAACATCATACTAGAAGTTAGAACTGCATGGCTACACCACTATATACTTGCATATGTGGGGGATTTTAGGTAGAATGCAATGAAAATGTTAGCAACTGCACCATCAATGTTACGTCAAATCAGTGCTTAACTGCTTTGCCAGTTCTGGTCTAGTTCAAACTATATCTAAGCTTTTGTTGAATATGATTGAAAGATCCATCAGCTTAAACTGCATACTGTGCCTATGCCATTTGGAGCCAATGTAAATGTTCTGGTGGAATAAGTTTATTATAGTAAATGCCTTGCAGTTAAGTAACAAAACACTGGAAGTTTTTACTCTGAGTCAAATCCATTTTTATATAAAATGATCATCCTACAAATTTGTCAATATTTTACTTTTAAATACCTTAAAAAAAGCCTCTCACTCACTTCCTGGCCTTACTGTCTGTTTCCTTTCATTGTGATAGCTTTCAAACAAATACAAGGTTGGAATTCTGTATTGTAAGGCTGGACAGGGGACAGAGGAAGAAATGTACAATAATGGTAAGTGATTCCTGGCACTGTCATTTGTCTCTCTGAAGAAAGTCTGTACACACTAGTTTGCCCATAGATCCTTTCCCAAATAGCAATTACAAAGGGTTATGGGATATAGTTTTGGTGTAATTCATTTTTTCTCTACAGCAAAATACCATTGACAAAAGTGATGTGTACCTAATAAGTACCCCACAATTCTTTTTTTTTTGTTGGTGGGGGGAAAGAGTCTATTGGTGGCTGGTTCATAGCTCCGTGTTTGAACCTAGTGTTCCTAAACCGATACCCCCTCAGATCTTTCACCTTTTGAAGGGAAATTTCTGTAATCTGATTACAAAAGATGCCACATGGTGTGAAGTAAGGTTTCACGGTATACCGGTATTTCCGTAAGTACCGGTACGTACCGGTACCGGTACGGTACGGTACCACCAACCTAAAGGTACCGAAGTATCGTGGAGACTCGGTACTCAACTGTAAGGTGAAAATCTTTTTCTCAAAATTATAGCATTTAAATTAGAATGATACTAAAATGTAACAAACGTCCCTTTGATAAATGTCCCGTGTCGCTAAACAGTATAATATAAACAGGGAATAGTCACTTGATAATCATTTCGCACCATTTCAGTCACAAATCCCCCCTAAGAATTTCGGAAATTGCCGTTTAACGTTACTTTCGCAGAACTAGCACCATCCACACAAAAAAGGAACTTGCTTTCTATCGACATTCTGCGCAATCTCAGAACGATCCCTGCCAGCGCTAGCTTCGCTCGCGCCTTCACATTGTGTATTTAGACGGACACGATTAGTCAACTTTGCGGTGAAAATCTTTTCTCAAAAATAAAGCATTGAATTTGAATGATACTTGAATGAAACAAAAACCCATACATGTGATAAATGCGCCGTGTCTCTAAGGCTTGCAATACAAACAGGGAACATTCACTTGATAATCGTTTTGCGCTATTTCAGTCGCAAATCCCCCTACGAATTTCGGAAAGTGCTGTTTAACGTTACTTTCGCAGAACTAGTGCCTTCCACACTAACAGGGCCCTTGCTTTCTTTTGACATTCTGCGCAACCCCCGAACGATCGCTGCTCATCAGCAAATGCTTTCACATGGTGTATTGCGAAAAGACACCATGCGTTGATTGATAAAATTCACTTTGATTACGATAGCACACAACATTATACGAGTGCAAAATTCGTTGTAAGCAGACAAAGAATCATAGCATTGCAAGCTCTGACATGAACGTTGCATCGACGATTTCTGATTTTAACACAGTGATTCAGTGGGACCGTTCCATAACGTCCACTGTCTATGTCTGTGGGAGAAAAACTTTCGTACGAACGCAACGAACGTTCTTTCAGAAATTACTGTAACACGGTGAAGCAATGGGACTGAACACACAGTAAATCCCGCTTAAAACATTGACTCGCATGTTCAGTGTATTGCTCTACGTACTGAAGAACAGTATAGTGTTATTGTACAACGGATTGCTGCGCAATGCATTCGTAAATTCAATCTTGAAGCACTTTGATTTAGTCTTGATAGCGATAACTCGGCGGGAAGAAAGCTTGATGAATCAGTCTTTTATGGAAATATTTTTGTAAAGTTCTACTTAATAACTTTTGGTTATACTTTAGGAGGGGGGTTGTTATTATTTGCAGAAATTATTTTTGCAATCTTCATTACAATCCTGAGTGCTCTGTCATCTTGTGGGGTCTAGCTCCGGTGCGGACGTGCTGCGCTGATTTATTGTGTGTCCTGAAATTATCGGACGCTAAATTTGCAGATAGGTTATTTCTTTTTTTGTTTACCGATTTGTTTAGTGTGGGGTGACTTAATGTTATAAAAAATACTGAAACGGGAGGCAGGGATTATCAGAGGACTTCACTTATGTCAATCCATGGTATTTTTACGGATATTCTGCATGTGATAAAAATCCTACTTTTTTACTCTTCTGGTACCGGTACTACGGTAATACCGGTACCATTTGTGGCGGTACCGACGGTACCAATTATCAGTGGTACCGTGAAGGTGTGAAGTAGGGGTCTATTTCACACCACACAAAACATGAAGAAATGAGTGGACACTGTTTTGCTACTGCTTTCAGGTAAGGATAAGATTAAGTAGCAACACAGAACATTGGCAGTATCATATGGCTAATTTTCAAATTGAAAAACTTGCTAATGTTATAACCTTCAAGTTTATAACAACTTGAATCAGGTTATTTACTTTGAAAAGGATTGACTTCTGAATATTTTTATGATTGTTCTAGCTATCACTGAGTAACATTGACATATTTCATTGAACAAAATTCAGTCTTCTTCATTGTCTTCCCACTCAGTGAGATTAGGTTAGGTTAGATGGAGTTTTACGGCCTACTTTCCAACCAGTTGGTACAAGTAGAGCTGCCTACAGCCTTTTCCAGTCTTTGAGGGAATGTTTAAGTGCTTTCATTTCTTTGTCTTAGACCATATCATTGCTCTGGAATTTCACTCTTATTTTGATTTGATATGGGCTCTTATGATATTAACCTACCATCAACACTTATAATTCCTTCAAAAATACTGGTGTCAAATGCTATTTACAGGGACCTTGCTAAGGGTGGATGATACCTAGGAATTTTCAATGGAGCTCTAAACTGAGGACTTTGATATTAACTTTGTATATCTCCTTATTCTAGACTTAAAGGACAAAAGCCTTGATGCATAAAAGGTCATTGTAGTGACTATATAGAACTCTCTCCTATTGTTATGTTGAGAGTTAGAAAGACTGGGTATTACTTGTTCATTGGGGCAAGAGTTCAAATATTTTTTTCATTTATGTCTGTTTTTTTTTTTACTACCTTGACTTGCAGCAAAGCTCAGTTGGAATTTAATGTGTGAAAGGTTGAACTAAATGCAAGAAGTTACAGCATTTAGAATGAGTACCACATTATGTCAGTTGTGAGAAATTGTCAAATAATTCACACATTTACAAGAGAAACGTAGGGTAAAGCAAACACTGAGAACTGTAAGCCGAATTCTGTGGAAGCTTATAAATATTCATTTATTTGAGAGGTCCAGCATTTTAGAGGGATCTAGATAAAAAGTTAGGAAAATGTGTAGGAAAAAAAGAAAACAGATGAGAGTAACCTTGGAGCTCATGAGTAACTAGGAAAAACAAATTTAGTGTTAGAAGTGTTACGGCAAATTTGTTAAGACTGACCTAAAAGAATGATTTGGTGTTTAAGTTAACACTTCTTTCGTAAATACACATGAAGCCATTCATAAAATTTTGAGTACTAAACACAAAAAAAAATGATTTATTGATTTGTAGCCAGATGTGTAAGTTATGTGGAAGGCATATTTTTGCTTCCAGGGACATAGATAATATTCTTTTGTGATAACTTGTGTCATGTTTAGATAATTACTGTTGCTATGAATGGTATGGCTTTCTAAATTTGATATAAGTAGATGATGGCTTCAGTGACTCATTTCATGCCTGTAGTAGCCATCAAATATGTAACACAAGCAATGTTTCTAATTTGCTAATGTGGTACATGCTTTCTATGGCAGATGGAATGTTCCAATTTACGGTTGTTTGTTGATGGAGTATTTGTAAGTACCTACAGTCCATCAAAATATAAGTCTACTCTCTCGAAAGGAAAAAAGGAACAAGAAAAAAGAAGGGTAGGCATGTATGGGCTGAAGTACATACAGTTTCTCTGTTATCCATCTTCATCAGGAAGAAGTGATATATTGATATTTGAAAGAAGGTTGTAACATTGATTTTATTCTCAAATGCAACTGTGAATTAATTTAATTTTTTATGGTGCATTAGAACTAGTCTTTATCAGAGAAATACTAGTAAATTGATATAACAGAAAAGGTTTTTCTGATAAATCTTATTTACAAAAGTGAAAGTGAATTTTTTTTTATTTCACAGAAGATTCCGGTCCAGCCTTTGACGAGTTCCTGGAGTGCATCGGTGAAAAAGTCCGTCTAAAGGGATTTGTGAAGTACAGGGCCCAACTTGACAATAAAAGTAAGAATGAGTGATTATTATGTTGATTGTCTTTAAAATGTCAAAATTGAGGTCTAGTGTGAGAAGCTATTTCATAAGTTGACATGGCACTTAGTACTGCTAAAGCATTCCCCAGCATTTAATAATTAGACCAAAGAGAAAAGAGCTAAAACAAGGGCAAATTTAACAAGTTGTGATCAATTGATAGAGTTTGCATTACAGAAATATTTGACGTATGGACTTCATCTCTAAGAGTCTGATAATATAAAAATGACGTTAAGTTTGATATTCTCTGTAAATAGCATCAAAACCTAGACAAAACCTTAGGAATACCCACAATATCCACCAAAATTGTCTGATATTGACCATTTTACATGACAATTTTTATTTAACAATGGTAACATCGTTTAGCTTGATCCAGAAATATGAAAAAAAAAGGTGAACTTAGCAATTATGATTAATGTAAGCCTTTGTTTTGCCAACCAGTACGTCCAAAGGAATTTTTGAGATCAGTATGCCTTAGGGATTTAAAGTTGAAATTCAAATCTTCTATTTGAAAACTGCAACTACCACTCATCAAACTGTTAACCAGGGGTGTCCCAACATTTTTCTAAAGGCGACCCATTCAAGTTGACAGCATCCTTTAATGTATCGTAAAAGGGAGTTGCAAATTCAATTGTCTTTACCGCTTCTAGTGTGATGGTGAAAGCCACACAGATGACACAGTGTATTTGCATTTGACTATAACAAAGTTCTGTATTATGTGTTTAGTTTATGCCTGGTTTAGTCAGCACATCGTCTCCTGCAATACAGAATTGTTTAATAATCGATGTGTACTTCTTTGATTAGGAGATAAATTTCCATACATTTTGGAACTAGTCTGTGAATCCACGATAAGTGCTTTGTGACCGCAAGGTTGGAAAACCATGCTAAAAACTGTGTAACGAGTAATTAGTGGATAATTTATACAGGATTAACATAAAGAAATTCTGCCACACACTGTGCAGCAGTTCACATGATGTGTGCATTGGCAATTAGATATTTCAGAACCCAAAATTTGAAGAGTATATCTTGAGTCCAGTGATTTGAATGTTTGCAACTGATATTTCATCAGGGGATTATTTTCTTAAATTCCAGGTAAAACAGCACTCCTTAGGGACATGTCACCATACCTTCAAGTTCATGGGTCAGTTCAGTTCACATTGAACATGTGAACTTTAATTTGTGAAATATAATACCACTGGAGGTTTGAAAAGCAACAGTACCACTACATGTCCATAACCATTCACACTCTGTTTAAGTGTTGATTGTAAATTCAAATGTATTTGAAGAGATTACTGTATCAGGTGGTCTAATGGGTTTCTTAATTCTTGAATAAATTAAGCAAATATTTCTCTGTTCTCTTCTCCTGTCCTATGGAGTTCATTGTACATGGTAGGCCTACTGTTTCTTCCTTGAAAGTTCAGACTTTAAAGTATATAATGTCATTTATCTGACAGCTGATTCGACAGGAACACATTCCGTGTATGCTGTATACCAGGCAAATGAGATTATGTTCCACGTCTCCACCATGTTGCCTTACACTTCCAACAACCGACAACAAGTAAGTCTTCAGTGACAGTTGAGTGATAGAATGGAAATTGGTAATCAGCCAGTGAAACATTTGTGTAATGCAGTCATCAACACAGACTTGAAATTGCACTAAATAGTTACATGAGTTAATCACAATTAATTATAATCAATTTGAAAACTATAGATAATGCAGCACTGAATAAACCAGACCATGAAGCAAACTTGCCTGTGAATAAAGTGTGCTGGGTGGAGGCAAGGTGTGGGGAGAGGGGGAAGATGAAGAAAGGGGAGGGGAGAGGGATGAGGATTAAAGGATGTGTTCTGCATCATTACATAGGTTTGTAAATAAGGAAGATTCTTTTTCAAAAAAAGCAAGATGTTAATGGATAATTTTTACATTAAAACAAAATCATAATATTAATTTTGACCTTGAAGAAATAAGACTGTGAGTACCTAGTTACATCAATTCTCTTTGTTGTGACAGCCTCTGGATTTTTATTTTTGTATTGATAACTTTTGTTTCTATGTTTGCTTTGCAGTTACTGAGGAAGAGGCATGTCGGCAATGACATTGTAACCATTATCTTTCAAGAACCAGGGTCTCAACCTTTTACTCCAAAGTCTGTGAGGTCACAGTTTCAACATGTTTTCATCATTGTCCAAGTTCATGAACCTAACACCAGCAGCGTCCATTACTCGTATGTCTCCATTTATCTCACTTTTAATGATGTTCTTCTATTTCAAATGTTACAATTTAGTTTGGGTAACTTTTAGTTAGAAGGCCCACTGAATATATGAAAGAACCTACCATGTAAGTTGTGGGTGAACACTCACAACATGACCTTTTCTCTTTGACTCTTGATTTGTAGCATACAGCAAATGGTTACTTAACCCCTTTACAGATGACCACCATCAGAAAAGTCCAAAAGAGCCCAGTCTGTTGCAAATGTCCTGGAGGTTATTGGAGTGGAAGACTAAATTACTATGCACATCTGTGCCAAACAAAGTACCTGAAAGGGCAAGAACAGTCATTCAAAAATTATTTTGGAACATCTGCTAAATCTTTCAATCTTCTTCTTACATCTCTTTCAAGTATCTTTCATGATATTGCAGCACACACTCTTCCCAGTGTATCTTGTAAAATAGTAAGTCTCAAGACCTCCAAACTCTAACTTAATCTCATCTCGAAAACCCTAATCTAACCTTGACATATTTTGTCAGGGATGATATAAATGTCTGGAGACATGAATGTGACACCCCACACATCAAAATGTGAGGATCTAGTGATTGCAGGAATGGAATATTGCATATTCAAGGTAAGCCAAGTAGTTGGAATAGAGAAGACAAAATATTGTCACATGGTCCTCAAGAGCCATTCACGAAACAGGATAGTCTACAAGACTTGTTCAAGTTGAGACTACATTTCCCCTTTAAAGGAACAAAACTAAAAGTGGATCCCACCCCTTACACTAATTTCAAAGTTTTGATACATATTATAGCCCTGGGAAATTTCTAGATGACCGTTTGGTTCTCGACCCTCTATAGCTGTCTATAGCCACTGTTGGATTTTTTTCTTGTTTAACATGTTATTATTTGAACATGTTATCAACCTCAATAACACAGGATATCCCAGTCTGGTACATTTTGTAAAATATGTCAGATGTCATCCGAGAAATCATGCCAATGATCTTATTTTTAATCTTCATGAACAATCCTCAAGTGATTTTATAGTTGATAAGCATAATCTCTGTTACATTTTCACATGCAGCATTGCTGTCAGCAGGTCTAAGGATGTTCCAAGTTTTGGCCCTCCCCTTCCTCCAGATGCCATTTTTGCCAAGTCGTCAGCCTTTAGAGAGTTCATTCTTGCCAAAGGTAAGTAAACAAAAGAACGAGCTCTGTTTGTCAGGGAAGCTGTGTGTTGAAACTTCAACTACCCAGAGGTGAAATATGTTCAACAATGCAAATTGAGGGAACTGTTTGTATTTTTCTTCACTGACAGTATGATGTACCCAACTGACATGAAAAAAGGACACATAAAGTGGTTTATAAGTGGAAAGTAAGGAAGGAAGTAAAATCCTAGCAGATAATTGACTGGTGGAAGACACCCTGAAGGGCAATGCGTGGGAACGGTTTCATTTTGTCTTCATTTTGGAACAATTTTAGTTTCAATTTCTTTTTCTAAGAATGTCATGAGATATGAAAAGATGATGATAGTTTGTTTGGCTATTACAGTTAAAGGATGTATATTGCGTGGGTCACAAAAGATCTCGAACATACTGAAATTGAACTAGAATTTTGACTTAAAGGTTTTCACATGGGAACAAAATTACCATAGAATTTACTATGGCACCAGTTGAACGCAAAAGTCACTATTTTTAAGGATGTTGTTGCACAGAGCACATTCAGAGTAATGTTGCCCAGAATCAATTTTATGTTGGAATGTTAAAGGTTTGTTTTAAAATTCTTCACAGGATGAAAAAACATGTTCTTGCCAAGGGGAAATTGAACTGGTGTTAAAATGTTCGGAGACGAAGTGTTCCATTTTCACTATTAAAACTATTACACTGCTATGTACAGGCTCAATTTTGTGAGAAAATTTTAATTTCTGTAAGATTTTTGAATAATTTTGTAGTTCAAGACCCTTTTCCAAAAAGCAATTTCAAAGAATTGTGGGATGGAGTCTTGGTGATTGTCATTTTTAGCCACATTGAAATGATATTGACAGAAATGAAAAGAATTAAAATTCCTTAGTCCTTTGTCCTTTGGAGCCATTTGGAAATGGGACATATATCTATCTTGAAAAAGAAAAGACTCTCCTGCTTATATTTGGTTTTTGCCAAGAAAAAGGTTAAACTAGGTCTGTTTTTATTTGATTGTGATATTTCCTTTTGCAGCAATCAATGCAGAAAATGCAGTGCACAAATCAGACAAATTTGTTGCTATGGCAACAAGGACAAGAAAAGAATATCTGAAAGATTTAGCTACCAATCATGTTACTAATACATCCTTGGACTCTGGTGGAAAATTCTCACTTTTCAACAAGAAGAAAGAGAAGAGTTGCCCAAGGCCTGCACCAGACTTCAAAGCGAAAGGAGCATTAGTCTGGGATATTTTGGTAATGAAGGATTTTTGCAAAGTTCATGTCAATATCAGTAGTGAATGTTGTTGTAGGTATTGGTAAGGCCAGTCCAAACATTATCTTTGGGAATGGGAATTAAATTTTTCTTGGTAGATATCAATAAATTAACTTTTGAATATATATTCATGCCTCCTAGAACTGGAGCTGTTTGAAAAGCAAGTGAGTTGAATGTTAAATGCTGTTCTAAGCCATAGGTGCCCAGTGAAAACGTGTGGGAGAACTTGTTAGCAGTAACTGCTCATCTGTATGAACTATGAACCGATATTGAAGTCAACATTTGTATTTCAAAGGAGCTGTATTATTCAGCTGATTTTGTGATACAAATACTGTAAAAATTAGTGTAAATAAAATTTACTCATGTGTAAACTTAGGTGATTGCTTGTTAAACACATCAGTTATTATGTGCTATGCTTTTCCGAAAAACAAAAATGTAGGCAGAGCTGGGAAAATATTGCTTTACAATATTTGCAAAGATGAATTGGATTTTCTTTGGGAAACTGGAGCTTCTTTTTGCCTTGTTAACCCAGTGTTTTCATCCCTTGAGCCATATCTCTCCCTCTAATAGAAGCATCGTTCAAGTTTTACAGGTGTCCAATTCAGATGTTTCCTTGTGATACATTTCCTCCTACAGGTCTATCTGTGGGCTCCCATAACCAAGGGATCTATAGTACAGGTACACTAGTTGCCAGTTTATAACTCTAAGGTCATTGACAGCCATCATAAACTTGCATGACTGTACCAGAGTCATTCATCGTCACTTTTTAATAGTGACTGCATTTGTTTTCCTTTCGTCTTACCCTTTGCCGGCTTTGTGGTGATTGAATTTATTTTTTGAACCAGTTTTCATGTTTTTCCTTGCATTTGCTTGACTGTGGTTTACCATGTTCACTACCCCTCTTGTTTCAATAATGACTTTGTTCAGTTAATTATAATTTTAGCTAGATAGTCTAATCAAGTCATCAAATTGAAATTTACTTAAACAGCAGTTTTATTTTTAGAGTACAGCAAGCTTCTCCAAAACAAAAGAAAACTGTGGCTTCAGTCTAGTTACATATTCCATGTAACTGCTATAATTTAATCCCTTTAAACCATTCAAACATTATGAGCCTTGAGCCTCAGACAGCAGCAAGTACAAAATTTTAATTAACCAGTTACAATGTACATTTACAGAGTTTGAAAAATGCTTCATCTTGGGACTGTAGTTTCACTTCACACTTTTCTTTGTTCTGGTATTTTTCAGTGGGGATTGGTGTGGGAGTGGGGGGAGGAGGGGGTGCAGAAGTGCAATTTTCAGTGAAACTTCAACCTTCAGACTTTTGACAAACTTATACAATTGAAAGGACCTTCAGTCGTTCTTAATTGAATTAATGGAAAATCAATGGAAATGCCCAACCATGGTGTGCAACTCTGTATATTTCACATGAGATTTAATATTCTTTGTTATTTTTTCTGTTCAGTTTTGACAGAATTGTTTATTTTGATAACTTTGTATCACATTCAATGAAATATGAACATTCATGAACATTCATTCAAATAAAAGTCTGAATCTTCAACCTTCAGACTTTTGACAAACTTATACATTTGAAAGGGCTTTCAGTCATTCTAAATTGAATTAATGGAAAGTCAATAGAAATGCTCAACCATGATGTGCAACTCTGTATATTTCACATGAGATTTAATTTTCTTTGTTATTTTTTGTGTTCAGTTTTGACAGAATTGTTTATTTTGATAACTTTGTATCACATTCAATGAATCACTAACTACTGCATGATCACTTTGCTTTTTCTCTTTTAAGATGTTAAACATAAGCTGTGAACATAATAACAGGATGTAACGATAACATGCTTTAGTAGGATAAAGGTGGCATACCACCATTATCATGCCTATCATATCTTAATGCTTTTATCAACTGCTTACTATCTACATGCTGTTTCCTGAAATCTTTTTAAATTTACCATTTAAAGAACTTTAATACCTGTGATTTAAAATCTTTGGGTGGGGGTGAAGTGAATATTAGGACTTCATTTTTACTCCAATTTGTTTTAACTATCTGATAGGTATTTGTTAGGGGTGACCTTCTTTGTACAAGCAGAAAGCTACTCATTTCAAACTTCCTCCACAATTTTTCTATTAGCTTGTGGTTTTTGATTCCTTGCCGAAGGCAGGCAAGGAATCTATGCGATGGTGATGTCGTGTGTGTGTATGTGTGTGTGTGTGTGTGTGTGTGTGTGTGTGTGACGCCTGCTTGTAAACACGATATCTCAAGAACGGTAACCCCCAGGGATCTCAAACTTGGCATGTAGATTGTCCACATTGAGTAGATGGTCCCTATTTTTTTTTGGTATAGGTCAAATGTCATTTGGGGTCACCAGAGGTCAAAATGTAAATACCTTGGAAATTGCTTGTAAACACGATATCTCCAGAAGGAAAAATGTGAGGAATCTCATACTTACCTTGCTGATTGTCCATATTGAGTAGATGGTCCCTATGGTTTTTGATGGAGGTCAAAGGTCATTTGGGGTCACCAGAGGGAAAAAGGTCAAAACCTTGTAAACACTGTATCTCAAGAAGGGTAAATGTGAGGGATCTCATACACAGCAGGTGGATTGTCCATATTAAGTAGATGATCACTATTATTTTTGGTGGAGGTCAAAGGTCATTTGGGGTCATCAGAGATGAAAAGCTCAAAAACTTGTAAACACCATATGTCAAGAAAGGTAACTGCCAGGAATCTCATATTTACTAAGTGGATTGTCCATATTGAGTAGATGACCCCTATTGTTTTTATTGGATGTCAAAGGTCATTTGGGGTCATCAGAGTTCAAAACATCTAAACCTTGCAAACACTATATCTCAAAAGAGTATATAACTGTTGAAGTTAATATCCATGAGCGGTTAGGGTGAAAGGGTAAGAATAATTTGGCATGTGTAATGTAATAGGCATAGGGTATATAATTTTTTTGGAACAGTTTATTAACTTCACTATGTAAATTCTTTAGTGAGGTAATTTTGAAAATGCATTTGTAAAGTACTGAAGCAAACTCATAGGAAGAAGGTCTAAGGTGCACAAAAAGGCACATCACATGGTAGTTACTGTACAGTATGTTGATTCTGGCATGAAATTGTGCCCTGTTATTACATTAAGTTCCAAGTATTAATACATGAAAAAGTGGGCAGAGCAAAATATAAAATCTTAAAAGGCAAAATCTGTTCATCAGGCTGGCATACATGCTTCAATGCTCATGGGTATGCTGATTTTGCAGCCACAAGTAAATAGATTTTCATGAAACTGATGTGGAACATGTGAGTTTAAACAGTCTGTATAAGGGTCATTTAGGGACATAGTCTGAAAATATTAGAAGATGCTTCTGTGCACACTAAGTAGATGACTGATATGGAACTTCAAAAGTATAAACTTTGAACAGAGAGTACTCTGTGTGATGCACAAGAATTTCTTTTATAACATACCTACATTGCTTTTTCAATAACCTTAAAGAAAACCTGAAGAAAACATTAAATTAAGTGGCAAAAAGTGCTAATATTTGACAAACCTTGTGCCTACTGTCCTCATGAGGACATGTGCATGCAAGCATGCATTAATTGGAAGTGGGAATTGATTAATTAGATATACCACAGTTAGTTAGTTTTACAAAAAAGAACCTAATTTACACTGATCATTTGGTATCAAATACCCTTCAGGGCACATGAACTGTCATTGCCTAATAGAGTGAATCAAATTGTGACTGACCCATTCTTTGCCATTTGGTCACAGTTATCTCGCCCAATTTTTCACAGTTGACTGCCAGTTATCCCCACAGTGTCCTGAAGGATTACCTCATACAAACATACAGCTCAATTGACTTAAGCTTTTTACTGTATAAGTGGTGTTAATTGACTCTTATAAACCCTCTGAAGAAAGCTTATTTTTATCTCAGTACATAACCATGACAGCCCATTGTTTGTATATACTCCTATTTCCTGCCATTCCCTGCAGGCATTCAGTACTCTATTTGTGGTCAAAATGTCAGACCTCCATGAAAGTCACACCTCTGCTAAATCCAGCATAAAATAACTGTCCACATTATCTTGTCTCATCTGCAGACCACAAATAAAAGTTGTTTGCCTAGCCATTGTCTGGAGATGGAGAAGTTCATGTACACTGATCAAGTTTCTAAACTGAAAGTCATGTTAGAAATACTGTAGATTGACACCCTTCAGAAATTAGTGTCCTTTACATAGAAGCTGGTGGAATTGAACAAATAGTGTGTTTGTATAAGGAATTTTGTTTAACAAAACTTTAAACATTGGTGTCTGTCTAGATTGGTGTTTCTGCTTTACAGTTTCAATATGCTCTACAGTGATTATTTGTCACTTAGTTTCATTCTAGAATTTGTTTTAAATTTTTGATAGCATAAAATGTATCAGCATACTACTTGCCTCATCTCTGCTTATATCTGGATAACCGCACCAAAAAAGTAACCCCTGTGTGAAGGATTATATAGCTATGTCAAATATCATCATCGAGTGGGAATTCTTGTCTCACATTTCATTTTTATCCATGTCACTATCCCCCCCTCTCCAAAAAAAAAAAGTGTACCATAAAGCTTAATGCATAGAACCATTGCTTCAAGATTACCCTTTGTGACACTTTTCAAAAGTATTAAGATTTTTTTTTTGCATTGCTGCTGTCATTTAAAAGTAGTTCAGGTAATAAGAGCAAGCATCATGTTGTATACTGTGTATCAAACAAGGAAAACTTGTACTGTATGTTATGCTGTACCTACAGTATAAGTAGACAAAAGGCGAATTAAAAGTCTTGTTAAATTATGGATTAATAGGGATATCTGCTTTTGTTAATTTGCAAAGGATACCATAGACAATGGGTGGGGCATTTCCCCCATAAAGCAAAAATGGCCGTCAGTAATAGCCAAGGTTACACATCTCTGTTCAGATGTCTCTTTAGGCTTGGTCTCACATACCCCGCAACACCCAGTGTTAACTCGTGTTTACAATCAGACAAAACCACAGGCTAACCCCGTGTTTTCCAGCCTGTGTTCTCACGTACCCAGTGTTTCGTTGATTGGATAGTGTTACCATAGTAACGAGGCCAAATATTTCACACACCAGTTACAGCAAAATGTAAGAAAATACCTGTCATCAGTGCGATAAATACCTGTGACCTTGCTTAATTAAAATAAACACGATGTTTAAAACTGCTTAACCCTACGATTTGAGGTGGATCGAAATTTTAACACCGACCCCGCGTTAACCCGCATTCCCACGTTACTCGAGGGTGAGGTAATACAGTGTTACCTCGAGCGCGGGGTATGTGAGAACACAGTATTTGATCCAATGCTTGTAGGAGAGTGTGTCGATGAGGGCTTGTTTAAACACTAACCTCAATGCAGACTTTTCTAAACATAGAGGCATCGCAACATAGAGACTTCAGAATTGAGAGCTGTCCCCATTGACCAAACTTTTGATAAAATGGTTTCAAAATACCGCTTTATCAAGTAATGAGACAGTTTTCTGGAATATTAAAGCTGTGTGAGAAATTCCTCTTGTATGTGGAGATCAAAGGTTTGAGGTGACAGTTAGATCAAACTTTGTAGACATAATATTTTTAGGGGGATAACTGTGAGGGATCTCATACCATGGTGGTAGTACTTCCATACTCATTCTGTACTAAGCTTAATTTTGAATTACTCATGTTGATGGACGTGTTGGTAAGGTGATCACTATTGTTTTTAAGGGGTGGAAAGGTCATTTTGGGTCACATGAGGTCAAAAAGTTTTGACCCTACTAGTATTATATCTCAATTAAGTAGGATAATTGTATGGGATCTCATGCATGTCATGTTTGTTTCCATGTTTGCTATGATATATCATACGGCAAGGAATCACTAAGCCTGTTGGCTTTCTAGTTTTTTTTTTTTGTATTATGTGCAAATTTGAATTTGTAAGTGAAAATATATTGCCCTTTGTATTGAGAAAATGTTTGAAATGAAATCATCAATGTGTTTGCATGGTTTGTCGAGTGGAAGGTTTGTTAGAAGTTAGCACCTGTCATAGTGCATCACAATGGTTGAGTGTATCACTTTGTTGGGACTTTGTAGCCACTGTTATGATGATCAGGGTAAGTAAGTGCCCTTTACTGAAAACCTTGGAAAGTACTTAGTTTGGAATGAGTCATGTGAAAGATGTTTTGTTTATTTCATATGATGATAATGGAAGACTGCTTGTGCATCATGAATGGATTGCATAACTTAGAACTTTGAAGGCTTCCATTCTCATTGTATTCCATTCTAAAGAAGAGTGTTTCTCATCTTCAAAAAGAAAAAGTCATACTGCATTGGAAACAAAGAGAAATTACTTGAAAAGTACTGGAACATATCTTGGTTTTTCTCTTTCAATAAACTGAATTAATCATAGGTTATGAGAAATGTGTGTGATGAAGCTCTGTGAAATTTTGGTTTGACTTTGGTTGTAGGAAAAATTACGTTGCATCACTTTATCCCTTATTTACACTTTGTCATCCCCAAGCAGAAGGATGATTCCTCTGGGTGACACCTTCTGGAGGTGGAGTCTCTGTGCTATGTCAAGGACTTAATGTGGGTAAGTGGGTATGACAAAGTGTAAATAGGAGGTAAGTATCAAGGCTTGTAGATTCCCAAACCAGGGAGTTTTGGTAAATCTGAGTCTTAAGTAGTTTTTGTCGAATTCATGTGAGATGAGTGGTGTTTTTCATCTTTATTTGCAGGTTGAGGATTACAGTCTATCTGATCCTGTCAATTGTTACTTGGGTATTTCACCAGATATGATCATTCTCCTCAAAACTAGCACCAAAGAAACATTATTCAGTATTCCTTGCAAGGCTATTATTGGATGGACACCTCAACCTCACAGGTAACAATTTTTTTGTCTTGTGTTAACAAGGGGTAAATTGCAGTTGTCCTCTTTTCATCTTGTTTTCTGTGATGTGTGTGTAACGTTCAAAGAAATCTCTTTTACCATTTTCAGTTTGTATCTAATGTGAAAGATTCTGAACTTAGAATTGTGAGCATCATTTAAGGTTTGTGTAAAAGCTAGCTGTAATGTTGACTGTTTTTTAGTTCAAGCAGGCCCATTGTGCCTGACAAGTTGTGAAAATGGTTTCCAGTTTTCATTTAAGAATTGTTATGTTAAAGTGTAAAAAGTTTTAAGGAATTGAAAAGTTGTCATATTTTGTAAATTCAGTATTCAATATTCAAAATTTAATATTCAATATTCTTTTCCATGAATGTGCGTAGTTTTATATTGTCCAGTTATCCCTAAGAAAGTGGGAAGCCACAGGTTGTCTTTATTTTTTAGTGGAGAGATGTAAACATCTTGGAATTGTAATGTTCTTAAAATAATAGGAAAGCCTAATGAATTTGCAGTATTAAGGGCAATCAGCTTTCACCCCAAACTGCAGTCTTTGCAGTACTCTACAATTTTAGAAGAAATCTACAGAAATTCTTAATTTGCAGTCTTTGACTGACAGCAAATTCAAAAAATGTAGTAAAGTACTTACTGTAGCTCATATTACATGTCATGTTCTGTACTGAGAGTGTTCTGATTTAACATTGGGCCTTGTATCCTCACCCTGAAACAATGAACTGAGATTGTGTCTGGATTAGGATGAGGTTTAAACAGTTTTGGGAAACTTAAGTAAGTTGGTTAGGAGAAATGGAACAGCCTGGGTTGAGAGGGAATTTTCTCTTTAAGGAACCAGAACTTTTTGAGAAAACTGGTATCTTTTAAATTGCAGTTTTTCAACAGGTGGCTAAACAATTATGGAACTTAATTAAGAGTCTGTTTACCTTGTATGAAGTGTTTGCTCAAATGAAAAAAAAAAACCTGTTTGTTTGAATATTTAAAATTCCAGTTGCTAGTGTATACTTCTCTCCTTACTGCCTATTATTTACCTATGTGTCATTATTATTGTCTGCAAAACTCTATGGCAAAAACTAATGGCATCATTGCCTTCAGCAGCACTGGTTATAAAAAAAAATGTTTCTTGATTGTTGTATGTATGTGTGATGAAAAGTGATCAAAAGAGAAAGCTAATATGTTCTTTGTAAGCACATTCTGTTTCATAGCTAATCCCTTTATTTTGAAGGAGGACATTGTAATTGCACTTATCATTGGTTAATATTTAAAAGAATTTTGATTCCTCAGCCTTAAACTGTACTTCAATGAAGGTAATTGCATCAGGATGAGGATCAATGAACATGAACTGGATGAAATTCCTGAAATTGTGAAACGGCTAGAGACTGTGACTACTGGGACCAAGGTAGGTGTTACAACCTTCCTCCCCACTGTCCGGTGGAGCAGTGGTCTCTGAATACTTCCCTTTTGTGACCAAATTATGTCACCTGGGAATGGACAAGGACAGCTTAAAGTATTTATCGTTGGTAACAGCTGCAACTTCTACATATCCATGAAGCTTTGACTCAAAGTTAATAAATTTCTTAAGTCCATATCCTCAATGAATTATACAATACTTAAAAATACTGGCAATATAGCCTATCATTTTGAGACTTTATCATCAACATCTTGCTTCAAATTCTCATGTGTTGTTATTAGATATTGGAATGACATTTATACCTCAAGTATCGCAGATTTTTGTGTAAGCAATGTTTCCTCTATTCATATACCTTCTTTGCATGCCCCAAATTAGAAAAACTTAAGAATACGTACTGACAGAGCCTCTCTCTTTACTTTGCCTCATGATTTTAGGGAGTTTGGGAATTAACTTAAAAACAAAATGAAGACCAGTATCTGTATAGGGAGAATTTCCTGTTCGTTCTGTTTCTAAATTTTCAAAAAACAAAAAAGGGGTGTTATGTTGAAGCCACTGTAAAAGGATATTCTGATATTCTGACATCAAAATAGAAGAACTTGCATAAATCAGGAAACTATTCCTTTATTGAAAAGTCTTTATTTTCTGGTGTAAATTCCATCTCAATAGCATATTGCATTGAACTTTACATGAAATTATGTAGTTTACTGTGATACATTGCATAACAGAAAATGTGTAATGTCATACAAGCAGAACCAGATGAATTTCTTTTCTAGTTCTTTATAGCACAAGCAAATGAAATATTTTGACTCTTTCAGGCTTGCATCTTCATTCTCATAAACTTTGGAGCTCAGCCTAAATTGAATATTGAAATATATTTAATCTTGTATCTTTGTCAATTTCAAGGCCAAATTAAATACTTCAATTTTTAAGAACAGCAAAAGCTTTTGGAAGGAATGGAATGATGTTGCATAAAATTTGTAACCTTGAAGTAGCTGGAAGTCATGTTTTTGACAAGGATGACTTGAACAGAAATAAATACCTTGATACATGGACAAACTAAGGATGAAGTTTTGAAGGGCATGTGATAGAAAAATTCTTCTCTCTCATTTGCAATCCTCCAAAATAGTGGAATATTGCTTTAAGTGGTATAGCAGCTGTTCCTATTGCGGTGCACCTTATCTCTTTGATATATACCATTGCCGCCTCTTGGGAGAAGACATTGATGAAAACCTTCCTCAATGATGAAGGTTACTTGAGATGTAGCCAATTAGTTCAGAGATTGCCTTTCATTGGTTATCTAACATTGTCTGTATTCATTTATACAGTGTGGTATTGAGAGATTTCTTGCAGTAGACAGTTGTCTCTCTATCTTGATGACTCACTTAAAGACTATGATGTCTTACTTTTCATATCACAGTGTTCTATTTGTTGATGTTATCTTATAAGTACAGAGCATAACCTCTTAAACAGCAGGTAGACCAATCACACCACCTGGCATCACCTTTACAAGTATCTTATATGATGTTTGAGAACATAAATATTTCATACCATGAAAACAAAAAAAAAGGCTTGTGAAGAAAGAAAATTCTTAACAATGTAGTTTGTGTAAATTCAACGTATGCAGAATATCCCTTTTCATTGAGGTGAAATCTAATTTGAATTTTGAGGTAAACTTGTGTCCTGGTATTTTAGAATGTAACCATTGACTGATATTATATAACAGAACCCATTGAAAGTTGAAAAAACATGATTACTCTGCCAAGTGTAGTTAACCCCCAATGGTTACTTTGGTTGTAAGGATTTTGTTGGGAGGAGTACTCTGCTACACTGCGAAATGATAGTATAGGTGCCTTCACTGTCCATCAGACTGTATTTATCGTGTATTTTATGTTTTTGTCCTTGAATTTAGACACAAGAAATCACACTTAGGAGAAATGGATTAGGTCAGCTAGGTTTTCATGTACACTTCCAAGGAATTGTGGTTGAAGTTGATCCATATGGGTATACTTGGCAGGCTGGGCTCCGAAAAGGAGCAAGACTAGTAGAGGTAAGTGGATTAGTGATGGTTACAATTATTGTAGTAATTTGTGAGAGAAGAATGATTTCATATGGGAAAATATGGGTGAGATGCATGGTTTCAATATTTTAAGTCTGGTGACTATGGGATTATCAAAGATTATTTTTTGACTTGGTTCCTAATGATCAGGGTTCTATCTATGATGGATGGCACAAGGTAGGCCATACAGCCCTCCTTGCTTGTGCACAACACCCATATTCAAGGATAATGTTCTGCCTTCCCTGGATTTTTGACAAGCTATACTGAAACATTCCCAATTTGTTCTATTTGATTGCACTGTAAGCACAGGTTATGGTTTGGCAGTATGGAAACTGAAAGAACTAAAAAGCTAAAAGACTGAATGAAATTATGCATTAAACTAGTGAAAAATTTTAAAAGGTATCACCATTTTGAATCAAAGCTAAAGATTCCAAATTTTTTCAGACTTTTCAACCAGATGGCATTTTATAAAGCAACTACAGCTCAGCACCAAATATGCTCTAGCTAGATATGATTTTATCTGCCTAAAATTTAAATGTTACCTCACTTAAACATCTTAACTTTACCTTTTTCAACTGCATTCAAAAGTTTCTATAAGCTTTAAAAATGCTTTAATTTATCTTCTTTTAGATCTGTGAGGTTGCTGTATGCACTCAGACTCATGAAGAGATGATTGACTTACTCAGGACGTCCATGACAGTAAAAGTGTCGGTTGTTCCACCGTATGCAGATGGTAGCCCTAGGAGGTATGCTAAACTACTTTTAAGTAGTGAACTTCAAGATTTTTCTGCTGTAAGAAATTTCATTAATTTCTACTTATGTCAAGGTATACATTCTTACTGTGCCCAACAGCAAGGCAGTTGCAAAAAGAAAAAAAAATTGACAGTCCTGGAATTTGAATGTTAGGGAATGGTGGTGTGCTTAACATGTATAAACATGGTCCATGGATACTTAATGTTAATAGACCTGAGAACATGTGACAACCAAGGTTCCCCCTTAAGTGAATTAAATCATCACTGGCCTAGTTCATACATGGAATCTTTTTTCTAGAAAGTACAAATTTAAGCATATTATTGTAAGTTGCATTTAGTCTGTGTCTTTTACCCAGCACTTTGACTTGTTGCACTACAGCACTGACTTTCTTACCATGGTTGCTTTGATAGCTTTGAAAAATAGAACACCATACCATACAATTTAAAATTGATATATTTCCTTCGGAATCAAATTCCATATAACTTATTTACAAAAACTTTTGTTCACAGAGGGGCAACCCCAATGGAATATTTCTCTGTGGATGAAGATCTACACAATATGAGACCCACCTTTAGCCGCTCTCACAGTACTGGAAGAGGACCAAACAAAATTGCTGCACCATTCCATACAGCTCCCAGAGGTAAGTTTAAAATCTCCAGGTGTTTCTTAAACCTGTCTCATACTGGTAGAAGAATGAGCCAGGTTTTCTTCTTACTTTGAATAATGTTGTAATTTCGAATA
This sequence comes from Holothuria scabra, assembly GCA_037179385.1. Taxonomy (NCBI): domain Eukaryota; kingdom Metazoa; phylum Echinodermata; class Holothuroidea; order Aspidochirotida; family Holothuriidae; genus Holothuria; species Holothuria scabra. The sequence continues at coordinate 28,139,476 of CM074180.1, read as the reverse complement.
CCTATACTTGAAGCGGTTTTCAAAAGTGGATAATTCCTTTCTTTTCATAGTGAAAGTTTGAGAGTTCAGGCTATGATAGAGGGGGTAGGGGAGGTTAAATCTATGGACCTAACAAACTTTTAGTAAGTTTAATGAAGTGTAGGGAACCAGGTAATAACTTAAAGTGGCATATTTAGTTGATACGGATAACTTAACAACTGTGACATAGGTTACTACCGCATAACAATACTTGTTATTAGCATAATTAGTCAAGTGCACACCCAGAAGTTAAGCATGGAAATTTGAATTTGCTTTTATCCTGGCCTGTAATGGTTTTGTGCTTGAAAAAAAGTGACTGTTTATGGACTTTTACAATCTGAGTTGTATTGTTTATTGCTTCCTTATGAAACAGTCCTTTTCATGGAAGATATGGGGATTGTCTCAATTCAAGCATTTAACTATAAGTATTTTAAGAAAATGTCACAGATTTGGAAAAACTTGGTGAATTTCACGAGCCAACTACTCAATGTGCAGCTTTAATTAATTCAATGTTTGTAATTGCATAGTATCCTTTCTTTATAAGAATATTTTGAGATGTCACTTAATACAAATTTGTACCATTATTTCACAGATTCTCATTCTGGAAGTTCATCAAAACCTGCCAGTAGTTATCCTTACACACCAGCCGTCTATGATGAGGATCTCCCCAACCCTGGGAATGTAAGGTCGGCTATACAAACATTTGAAAGAAAAATCAGTACAGACTCCTTAGATGATCAGCCAGAGAATAGACAAAGGAAATACAAAACTGCAGTAAATTATTGGAAAGGTCTTGACAAAGGAAAGGGCACAGGAATGGAACATCATTTGGGGGGGAAATCAGAAGATGTCAATAGGTCCTTGATGAGATTGGCCCAGGAGAGGAGAAGTGTAAGGGAAGGCAAGAGACCTCCTCAGAGACCAACAGAACTGCAAATTAGAATGAGGAGTTCTCAGGAGGAGCTGGACAAGATCGCTAGCAGAAACCATTCCAGGGAAAATTCATTTGATAGTGATTACAGAACGAGAGGTAAGTAAGAGAATTGTAGAGAAGTAAGCAGATGAGAGGTACATCCCATATAAAAAGTATGATAGCTTTGAAAAAGGTCCCAAGGTTTTATTTTAATGAAAATTGTTAAGTAATTGTAATTGTTTTTAAAGGAATAACAATTCTTTTTATATAATTTGGAGAAATGTACAAAGTAATTTCTTTTCTTTGTCTCTAGCTTTTACAGACAACAGTGGTAGGACTCCAAAGACAGACCGGCAGCCATACCATCGATCTCAGTCCTCTGTTTCTTCACAGTCCTCCCAGACTCAATTTGTTTCCACTGCACCTCAGTATAAAAGAACAAATGTATCTCAGGTAGTTACCTCTCTCTTCTGTCACAGTGAAATGAAAATAGAGGGCAGCATACAGATGATGAAATACACTGGTTTGACATCAAGTAGAACTAGAACTGCATTTGCTTGCAAATACGCAGAACTGTAGTGCGTGTTAGAGATGTCGTTTCAGTTAGTACAGTAGCCCAGTTTTTATTTGAACTTTAGGATTTGTTCATGGCGGGAAGAGGGGCTGTTGTTTCTTTTTGGCCACTCCTCTCAACCCTATTTCTTGATAGTACAAAGATGGACCACTTGTCTCCCAGCTCCTTGGCTGGACGCATAAAGAAATCATAGAAGAGTAACCAATGATGGAGTAAATCCGGACCTTCTATGCTAATAGTCAGTCACTAGCTTTATTTTGAAGCATATTTGCCAACAATGAAGCAAGTGCTGAGTAGTCCTTGAACAAGACCGTGTACTGCGCTTAACGGTAGGACCTACTCCGTATACAGTCTAGTGTGGAGTAAAATGATGTGGACGAAGCATAGTCCCGTTCAAGGACTCGTGCTGAGTAGCCTACTTAGCCATACGTTATGCTCTGTTGTGTTGTTTACTCCTGCCTGAAATGGTTTTATCGGTTGTCGACTCCTCTTTCACCGTTCTTTATGTTAAATAATGACGCCCTCCCAAGCTCTCTGACTGCACCGCTGCATGCATATGACAACTGTCTCGTGGAAGGCCGAATAACTGTTGACGCTGTGTGTTTTAACATCCGTGTTTCGTTAATTCGCAATGCATGCTACATGCATGCTGTCAAAACGTTTCGGTCAGACTGCTGTCAAAATAGCTTCTGCTTTTACCACTGAAATAAAGCATGATAATAGAACTACAGCACAAGTCGCTTAATCCAACGCAGTAAAGCCAATTCGTTCCGTACAGGGAATCGGCAATACCCTGCTCCGTAGTAGCTAGATGAAGATACTGTACAATAACGTCTTGATACTGTTCAACGATAGTGGACGCAATGGCGCCGTGTTACGTATACCAATTTGGAAGCAGCGATTGATTCTCCAGGCTTATCACTTCAGTGTGAAAAGGCCGAACCACATTACATCGCGTTTTCTGGAAATTTATCCGCAATGCTCTTTCATGAAGGTAACTCCTTAAATCAGCCTTGTAAGTGTAGTATTTGCTTTTCTGAAGTTGATTTTTGTTTAAAGACGGCCACAGATTGCACTTACTGCTATTGTTAAAGGGTAGAGCATGGATATTTGTACGAACTAAGTTACGGTACGCGCAGGGAAATGAGTTGTGGGCCATAACAGGCTTCACAAAAGAAATTGTCAGTCGGCCAGTAAATGCCAATATTGTAGTGCGGCGCACTACAATAATAACAGGGGACAGGGATCATGTGTAATTTCTGTTCTTTTCATCCAGTCTAGAATGGAGCCATACATGACAGGCTGATAATGTAAATGGTATGAGGGCTGTGAGGTTGGTCAAGTGCTGTACTTCAGTGGATGTAATAGCTGCTTCTGGGAGCAGTTAAAAGTTTGGTTTGGCTGAATGGTCATTTGCCAGAGGGTCGGGAGGACTTAAGAAAAAGTATGATTGAAAGGTCAGATTCATAAACACAGAGCTCATCAATGAAGGCAAAAAATGCAAGGGAGGAGAGGTGTCCTAACATACATCACACATCATGTTGCATTTTGTTCTTTAAACTGATATTTGTGTAACACTTTTGTGAAGACTAGGCATAGTGTAGATTTGTTGCCCAAAACAGTTTTGCTGCCTAGCAACAAGACACTGATCAACATAAGCATGCTGATTTCCTTCCTGTGATACTGTTATGTCATCTTTATGTCATTTTGTACACTGTGAACAGCTGTTTTAATGTACAGGCAGAGTTGTGCTGTCCAACATGTTTTAAACATTAGCAGGGTTGATGACGTAATTCCTGCCCTTTATATACACATCTAATTGTGTCATTGCTATTAGTTGAAGGATGATGTTTGTCATTCAAGTGCAGTTCAACTTACAAGCAAATGTTGTTAGTTAGTTAGACGAGGTTTTTACTGATCAGATTCTAACCAATTGGTCTATGTCAGGCCGGCCATGACCTTTATTCTAGCTGTAGTTCACTGGCTTGTTTTCCCTACTCCATTGCTCATGCTGAGCACCAAACACAATGGTAGTTCAATTTTTATAAACAAATGTTACAGATGTAGGTGTTCTAATCTTGAAAAATTAAGTAGACAGCATTTTAGAAAAGCTTGTGCAGAAAGATTTGCATTTTAGACTTGAAGAAAATCTTTCTCTGTAATATTTGTAAAAATGTAAAATTTGTCCCAAGTGCATAACTTTACTTAAAATTGATGAGAACTTTTCTTGAATTTTAACTTTGTTGATGGCTAGTATATCACAAAAGCTCTCGTGTCTTTTGAGCCAAGAAACACTTTATATAAAGTTTCATAATACCTGATTATATGAAAAATAAATATTTGTGCCTGTAAAATCTCCTTCGGGACATACTAATTCATGTTATGAGCTCAGACTGAGACTGCAGACTGCCAAGTAAGAACTTTCTGGCATAACATATACTCTTCAGGCTTCAGAATGCTATGTTTGTTTCTAATTAATTTTTCTGGACGTTTTTCAGGCCACCATTAAGCTGACTGGTAGTAGAGATGCCCTTCACATGAACAACAGTAATGAGAGGTGGTACGACAGCAAAGATGACTACGAACATTTTCATGACAGTACTGTACCCGTTTCTAAGGATGTCCTTCCAGAAAAGTACATCCAGCCCAAACCACAGAGTATGTCTGTACCCAGAGCCAGCCACAAAGATAGATCTAACTACTCAAGAGCTGAACGATACAGCCCTACTGAACCCCTTTTTAAACCAAGAACATTAGATTATGAAATAATGGCTCCATCACCTGGGCAGGTGACAGATGCTGCAAAACCTCACCACCATCATACACACAGTAGTTCAAATTTAAGTGAGCTGTCAATAGCTACTCATTCAACACACTCTAGTGGATCAGGACAGAGGGACACTGGTGTTGATAGAAGCTCATCTCATGGTAGCATTAAGAGGCAATCTCCAAGGAACACTCCTGATGTGCGGGGCAAACGTAGTCCAAGCCCAACCACTCCTGTGGCTGCCACCAGCAAGGACTATGCCTTCCATCGGCGGACAGGCCCATCAGCATCCTCTAGTAGCAGCATGAGTGACAGCAGTCCTAAATTTGGAAGGAGGTATGTGTATCTCATAGAATCTGATAGAATTTATTAAATCGCTAATTTAGCACACATGAAAGGAAAAGAAAGTATGGACCATTGCTTATAAGGGGGTGGTGGTAATATGCATCAAGAGAAGTCAGTTGATTGGCTTTTGAAACACTTGGTTGGGTTTTAATGTCATGTGTTCTTCAAGTTATTAATTTACACCATCTTTGGGAGATGTTTCCATGATATATTGAAACTTTGTGTGAATTGTCACAGATGAAACTGGTCATTAAGATAATCTTTTTGTGATTGGCATGTAACATAAAGTGTCTGATCCAATGTCATACCTTTTTTTTTCCTTTTTTTTTTTTGAGTATAAGATTCTTTAAAGCATTGAATGACCCCTCGCTATGCATGGTTTCACTGTAAACCTCTAATTTACCATTGAAATGTATGTCCTGGAATCTTTCCTTAGAAAGCTACTGTGTGTAATAGTGTTTTCAACATGGAATTGGCTTGTAGATGAGGCATTTTTGTGCATGTGCACCCTCTTGGGTTGTAGCCAATGCAAATATGGTGACCTCTGTACAAAAACCTGGAATTCACAAAACCGGTACTGTGGTATTGTGTACACAAAATACAATATATATTGTTCATTGTGGCCAGATGGACCCCTTCAGTAGCAAAAGGGTTAATTTCATCTTTGTTTTTTCTCTACAGGAGAGGAGCTGATGGTAGGCATGCATCCAATGAATCTCTCAACAGCAGATTACGACCAGGTGTAACATCATCAGTGGCAATAAATTCAAGTCAGGGGGCAGGTAACAAAGTCCAAGACGATCTCAGGAAATTAATCACCCCAGAGGAAGATACTGGGGGGAAGAAACCAGATCCATATACTGCAGTAAGTATTAAAATATATTGTAGGAAACTAGTGGTGTATGAGTAAAATTAATTCTTTAAGGTGGACTTTTTAATTTTAATTTGTGCAATCTCATACAGGTTATCCTGGTACCGATTTTGTGATGCTGTATGCTGTTCTATATGAATGACATCAAGTTACTTTTCATTTGGTGGACATTTATAGAACCTCTAAACAGACTTGATTTCTTCCCAATGGTGGGCATGTTCACCTCGACATACGAGTTGAAAGTTAGGTCAACCTTGGAACTTGAAATTCTTCAACTATGCACTCTGTTAAATAAATACAAAAAATGGCTGCATCAGAAAACAACCTTGGTAGTTTTGCAGTTAAAATAAACTTGCATATTTTCAAGATAAAATGGTACTTAAAAAAGGTATGAAACAAGCATTTGTTTTTAAACTTTCACCTTTGATCTATGGTTTTGCATCACTGCTTCTGTGCTTGTCATTCTTCCATGGAGACACAGTTGCTTTTTACGAAATTTCTACCACAATTTTCTCTGCCCTCAGTCTTTTGATAAGAATCTCTAGTTTTTTCTTTAGGAGACTAGCATCACAGAGCATTTCTTTTTTTCTTCAGTATAACTTGGCATGAAAAAAAAAAGCACCACAAAAACAAGCATAATTCAAACAACCTTTTAACCACACAATTGTATGAAAGGAAAATAACTTAGTGTCTCTTACAATGAATTTGTTTCCTTGTTTCTCTCTATAAATGATCTATGACTTACAGAGGGTAAATATAATTTGTCTGTTTTGTGGGAACTATTGTGTAATATTGTTTATGCTTAGGAAGTTTGCAAGTGTTCAGATTATGTTGGAATGTTTCAAGTAGTATTCAGATATAAAGGAGTAGTAGCCCACCCTCTTTTTTTCCCAGCATGCATTAATGTGTTATGGGAGAGGGGTCAAAGAAACATTACTTTTTTATTGTCATAGAAAAGATCTTTTGGTCAAGTCTTGTTTCACCCTTTTAAAAAATAATCTCTGCCAGGGAAAGGAGTTTTAAGAAAGTGTGGTTATGATTTTACCCTCATGAATGTATAAGTAAAGCTCAACTTCCAAGATAAAATCTTTATCATTATCCTAGCACTTTCTTAAAACTTCTATAGCCTCTTTAAGTTTGTTTCTTGTACTTATGTGTTTGCACTCTTCATGATGTTTGGCTTTCGAGCATGTAAAAAAAATGGTTGGTGGTTTGTTTGTGCATCTTGTAGGGCCTATCGGATGGACGCAGAGGTTTAGCTCAGTATCGTGTCTCATTTCCACCCAGTTTTGTGGTAACTTTCTTCTGCACCTTAATTTTGCAGTGTTCACAATTGGATCACTGTCATGAAATTGTGGGAATGTCATATTGTTATATAAAAATCTCCCCTCCCCAATCTTCCCCCTCCCCCCCCCCAAAAAAAAAAAAAAAAAAAAGACATGGTTATGTATGAAATTACAGCTCCTTTCTAGTTCATATTTTCAATTGTGTTCAACAAATGAAAACAAAGTGTAACAAAGTGTAAGCAGAATTAAATTAAAGGCCCTCCCCCCCCCCCGCCTCATATTTGCCTAAAAGATCTTTCAAGGTGTTGGAAGTGGGCCATTCCCATCTAATTTCAGTTTCTTTTTGTGAACACTGTTTCTGTATGCTTTCCTTTTTATGGCTTCACTTGTTTAATGGTCGCATGACTTTTATTAACAATGTTTCAAGTAGTGTAAGGTTTTTCCCATGAATAAATGCATTGTACTTGTTGGAATATGCAATTCATTGTTATGTTGTAGAAGGTTTGTTTTTCTAATAGCATAAGATTCAATACAAATACAACTAACACAAATATTAGTTCATTCTTAGCTGCAAGGGTTTTAACAGTTAATATCCACAGCTTTAACATCTTAACAATCTAAGTTTGTTACATTTATAAGGTTTACTTGTTTCATTGTCAAATTTATTTAAGAAACCTTTTATATTTGTGCTTGGGAAGCAAAATTACTAATGTTGCATGAAAGCGAAAGCTGCTCAGGCATTGTTGCCATTGTTGAGAATAAGTCAGGTCATCAGGTCATTAAAAAACTGATCTATAGAAAAGTTCTAGATAGCATATGAAGCGGCTGTTATGTGACCTAAATGCATGTTAAATTGCAGCCAAAAGAATATATTGTTTGTGTGCTTTTGCCATTTGGCTAAAGCTGTAAAGTTGAGCTTTGCTATCTGAGGAAAATTCATTTTAAAATTCATACTTTGTATGAGCAAGGTGAATGCTGTGTGTGTGATACTCTAGTTGTGCTTAATCCATGGCATCATCAAACCCAGATTTCAAATCTGGACGATCACCTAGACAACATGATTGGGTGAGAGTTCATTGATCTACATTATCCATTTCAAAGAATGATACTATGCAAACTATGTCTGCTGATAATTAACATGTTGACTGTTGCTGTTGTTTTTCATATCCTGGTTATTGTTTTAGCCTATTCTTTTGTATTTTATTTATATTATATACATAATATTATATTTATAATTACTCTTAGCCTTTGTTTTTACACATGGTTAAATTATAAGTTTTTTAGTTAATGTTGATTTGGATTTTCTGCATGTTTTTCTTTTCAAACAAAATGTACTAACAGTAAAGATTAGATCGCATGTGCTAAGTGTTAGAAGTTCCCTGTGTGATTTATGTAAATATGTTGATTTTTTAGAGGCTTTATTTACTTAGTCATTTGCTTACACCTGATAATGAAACTAAAAGCACTACATGATTATTTGTTCCAAATGAAAATAATACCAGGGAAAGGTTTCTCAAATGATTTCAAAAGTCCTTACCAATAATTCTAAATAAAGGAGATGTTCATATATTAGGTATGCCATACTGGCCTCTTCCCCCATTTTGTTTTTTTTTTTCAAAAGACCTATGCACAATTGACAAGAGCCACTTCGTCTAGAGGTAGTTCAATAGTTGTTAGCTGCTTCTGTCACGGTGACATGTACATCTCTCACTGTAACAGACCTATATAAGGTCCAAATTAATGAAAAGAAATAAAATGAAGTAATTTGATTGTACCAAGTGGATGATATCTGCTGACATCATACTCTTTTAGAATTTTGAAGTCTTAAGCCTAATGGGCATACCTTATCTTCATCATAAGTCAACGGTAGAAATTAAGTTAATTTCCCACTAGGAGGCAGAGAAACATTTAAGTGTTTTATGCTTCTTCCTTAAGTCAAAACTACATTTGGTAGTATGTTAGATACAGTTGAAGATAGTGTTTGAATGTGGACGAAAATGTTCTCAGTGGTTTCAACTTACCAGAAAACAGTAACCTTCCCAGGACAATAGTTGATTTCTTTTTGGACAACTTTACACTTTAGAAGGCTTTGAATATATACCCAGAGACTATTTAATTCCAGTCATATTTACCTCTTTGATAATTCTCTCCCCTTACAATGACAAATATGTGTGACAGAAGTTGTCTGCTTGGTAATCTGATAGAAAGTACCTAGGGCATAAGTCCTGTGGGTAGGAGAATTCAGTGCTTTTCACTCACAGGGATTCAAAGCCACTTTTATAGGAACTTCATAAATTGCATATAGGGTACACTCCAAATAAGATAACTGAAGATTAACAGTTTCAGAAGCATAGCACATACATTTAAGTGAATATGTAGTGGCCATTAACCAAGTTGGCTTCAGTGTTTTCCCAATTTCACATGTAACATTTATTTAAGCACCAGTCTACACCAGCATACATTTGTTGATAATGTTAACAGACAAATGTATGATTGTACAGACCGATTCATCAACAAATTGGAACTACGTCCAGCATGTATGAAGGTGTTCAACCTCAACAATGTTCAAAAGTTTGTATGAAGATGTTTGATAACAAATGTATGATTGTGTAGTCAGAGCCTTAGGATTTCAGTACCAGCTATTACATATCAATGGTTGACCCAAATTATAGAATGAAAGACAGCCATTTGCAGACCTTAAATTCTGAAGCATGAGAGTGTGAATGCGCACTATCACACACCTCAAATCCCTGTGGCTCAACTTGGAAACTGGGTTGTAAAACTCCATCTAACCTAATCTAACCCTGTGGGGAGTGCAATTTTTGACACACCTAGATAAAGAAGGGAATTCACATAAATCCTTTAAAGGTAAAAGTACATACCTACTACACTCCTTAATTTCCTAAGACATGTGACTTTTTGCAAACTGGAAGCCTACATCTGTTTCATCTGGACAAGACATTGCAAAATTATGGAAATATTGAAGAATCTTGTGAGGCTTTAGATTGACTTATTCAATTTAGTCAATCTAATACATTTGTTACAATGTAAACATTTAATTTCTTTAAGTAACATTTAATTTCTGTAAGGATGTATTGTTATTGTCCATCTTCCTTTATTTTTAGGCCCGTCCTCCACCGCATCCTAGTCGCAGTAATAGTCTGTTAAATCGCACCTTGTCTGACGAGAGCATATCTGCAGGAGGTGGTTCTCATAGTCTTCAGTCAAAGAAATCAGGGAACCGAGGTTACGCTGATGTGAATAATTATTCCAATCCTCAGTCATCAACTCTACCTGCAAAGAATGTGTCTGAATCCACTAGGGGCAGAAGTAAGATAATTTTATTACCGTTTTGTCTCTTTCATGTGGACTCATTCAAGTTTACAAACAAATGTGGTCATGACTGCTTGACGACAGAGCGAATAAGGTCGGCTTACATTACAATCACAATGAAATGTAGATTCTAATTTTATCTACATTTCATTGTGATGATAAAACCGGTGCTATGGCAGAGTGGATAAAGGGGGTGGCATTTGAAGCGATGAAGCTTAGCAACCAGGAGGCCTGGAGTTTGATTCCTGGCCGGGTCAAAGTAAAGTAGATTTTTCATCCAAGAGCAGTCTATGGTTTTCCCATCTGAACTTGCCTTTCAAAAATTACCAAATTTGATCCAAAGTGTTGATTTGGTTGCCACCCAACGTGAAGTTGTAATTCATAAGCCAATGGCTTTTCCCACATTCAAGGTTGCTTAGGGTTGTAAAACAACTACCCTTCAAGGCCTGATCATTATACATTCTGCATGCTATGGTGAGATCGCTGCACACACAAAACCTAACATGCATATATCTACTTTGCCCCTCTACTGACCTCCTATTCACACATGAAATCCCCACCTACCCGCAGCCAACCCTGGTAAACCAATAGCACCGCAAGGGAGGGCGCTTTTCCTCCCCACACGAGGAGGAAGGGTGCACACACAAAACCTAACATGCATATGTTCTTGCACATATGCTATGCCAACAAGTCTGAACCAGTGATGTAGCTGTGAATAAGTCTGTTGTTTCTTTTAGTTTTAACTCTTGTCATTTCATAATTGATTAGTAATAATTACCATATGTTTAAATTGATAGTTATGTTTATAAAATTTTAGGTGGGTTCTATTAAATAATTTTCCAGCTCACCAAGCACACCTGAACAGACATATTAATTTTCAAGAATTGTCCGAAATTTTTCTTTCTATTTAATGACTGCTACTGAAACCAAACAAAACTACATTAAAGTCATGAGTACTGCTACCAATTAATCATTTCAAATCTTATATCAGTCTTCAGCAGTCCTATTTTCCAAAGTGATTTATAATCTTGTATTATATCAAAGACAGACAATTTTACACATATTTCTGAAATAAAGATCAGTTCAAACACTTTGATATACAATATCTTTAGACTAAAGTCTCACCATTAAGCCCTTTTCAGATCATATGAAAGAGACATATTTCAAAGACGACTTTTTCCTTAAAATCAATTTTTGGTTTCGATGAAAAGAGAAACCTATGCATTCATGATGGCGTGTGTGTGTATGTATGTGTGTATGTGCATGTGTATGTGTGTGTGTGTGTGTATGTGTGTGTGTGTGTGTATGTGTGTGTGTTTGTGACACGTTGCTTGTTTACACGATATCTTGAGAAGGGAAAGTCTGACAGTTCTCAATCTTGGTACACAGATACCCCTTACTGAGAGGAAGAACCCTATTTATTTTGGTTGAGGTCAAAGGTCATTTGGGGTCACAGGGGGTCAAAAACCAAAATCTTTGTTTACACAATATCTCAAGATAGAAAACTTAGATTAATTTCAAACTTGATATGTAGATGCGTTATGATGTAAGGAAGAACCCTATTGATTGTGGTGGAGGTCAAAGGTCATTTGGGGTCAGAAGGGGACAAATCCTGAAAAACTCTTTAACACAATATCTTAAGGTAGGAAGCTTGGATTGATTTCAAACTTGATATTTTGATGCGTTATGATATAAGGAAGAACCCTTTTGATTTTGGTAGAGGTTTAAGGTCATTTGGGGTCATAGGGATTCAAACTCAGAAAACCTTGTTTACACTATATCTCAAGGTAGGAAACTTGGGATTCATTTCAAACTTGATATGTTGATGTGTATGATTTTAGCAGATTGTTTGCGGAATATCTTAAGGCACAGTATGAAATTTGTAGAAACGTTTTGGTTAAAAGAAAAACCAGTTACTAACATGTGGAGTCAAAGGTCACTTCGGGTCACCAGTTGTTACAAGAAATGTAGCATTTCATTGAAAAGAGCATGTATGTATCATGGAAACCTCAATGCATTTTTGCATTCTGGTTACTGTAAAGATTGATATCCAAAAGCAGCACAAAGTCTGTTCTTGCCCTTATTCATTGCACTTCAGGAGTCTCTGTCCTGTTGTCATCATATTTTTTAGAAATATGGAAGAAATGACTCAGAATGACCCATTGATCCAAAGTAAAAAGGCATAAATTGATCAATCTTTCTGTTTCATTCTTTTCCCACTTATTTTTGAGATTTGTTACCTCCACCAATGGAGTAGGGAAAACAACTGGAAAAAAGGCCGTGGCCGGCTCAACCTGAACTAGTAGGTTGGAAACTGGGCCGTAAAACTCCATCTAACTAACTTACATCCAGATCTGTAGACTAAGCTGGTTTAATACCAAGTGGTTTTGAGATTTGTTGGCCATTTGTAAGGTCCATCGTCTTTTGTCTACCTGTGCCATTAGTATTCAATTCAAAATCTCAACTTATGTCTACTTTTCATGGGATGTTGGGTTGTTTGCAGCCATTTGCTGTATTGGTAATTAAAATGATAACCAAAATTAAGGCTTAAGGACCCCAGCAATTACTCACGATTACTTGACTGCCTGATTCATCTGCAATAGCCCAATTCTTGTTCTGTCAACTGTGTAATTTTATTTTCACTTTAAAGAGGCTCATTGAGTTGATATTGTTAACTTAATGAGAGTCTCAAAGGGTCACTATCACATAACACTGCTTATAAACAGCATAACAATTCAAGTTTCAAGTCCAAAAGTCACAGGAGAAGCTAAAATTTTGAATTTTCTTGTGTACTGACTTGTAACGGTTTTGTACATAATTTGAAAAAGTGTCTGGTCATGAAATTTTGAAAACCGACTTGAAACGTTAAGCACTAACTCATAAAACAGTTATTTCTGTTTATGGTATAGGGATTGTCTAAGATAGACCATTTGTCATTGGTATGTGAAGAAAACTCAATAGGTTTGGAAAAATTTGTTGAATTTCATGAACCAACTCAATGAGCCCCTTTAAGGGAAAAATGGGAAACTGCTCACTTCCTGTCTTTATTTTATAATTATTATGTATTTGTTTTGTAAAGCTTCTAACTATTCAAGGATATCACCTGAGGGCGCTGCATCTCCTCAGTTATCAGCAACATTTCCATTACCAGACACTACTACAACTCTTGATTGGAAGAACCTTGTTGCAACAGCTCAAATATTTGAAGGTATGTAATTAGTCTGTTTGTTCTTTCAACTCTGAAAAACTTATAAACAAAATGATGTTAAGAAGAATAGCATAAATAGTTCAACAGTTATCCATGTTGGTGCATTACATCGAGTGGCTTTGTACTACTGTATTTGGAGGAAGTCAAAGGTCATCTGAGGTCATTTAATGCCAATTTCTGAAGAACATGCAAAACAGGGCATTCATGCTTTGAAATTCAAACCTATTTATACACAGTGTTTATGATGCTGACTGAAATGGATTCATTGTAATGTAGATACATTTTTGCATTCTGGCCATATGAGTCTGAATGGCTCAATATTAAATGATAGAAGATGTTTTCTATCAGTGCTGTTATGAGGTAGCCTAAACATAATATTTTCTCATTGGTGTCTTGAGATGTACTACTGGATAAAGTACTGCCCCTTGTAGGTTGTTAACTGGATTTTATTTTAGAAGCATACAAGTTTTGATAATTAATTAAAGACAAATTGACTCATACAGGATGTTCCTGTTACAGAATGGTTATGACACGTAAACCTGCAGTTAATTATCTGTTCAAGTCGTTCAAGTGTGATTACTTGAACTTAATGTTTTGATACCTGTAGGTACACAAGGCAATAGATGTAGTGTGGCAGGTTGCCCACCCCCCTCCAGATTTTGGCTATAAATCTCATTCTTTGGCAAACTTTTATTTTCAGGCAAAAATGTTTATGTACATTTTTTTGAGTATCCTCAGCTCTATAGGTAGCACTTTATGCTGATGTTAATGCTATCCTGTTAACTTGGCTTGATAAAACACATTCTCTAACTGAAGTCCCTGACGAGCATTTATGACTATGTATATGGTGAAAGGAATGATTTCCTTCCTTGCATATTTATTTTTGTCGAAAATGTCTGTAGTAAGGAATGAAACGGTAACGCAGTCATAAGTGTTGTTGTACGTGATAGCTATCTCAAACAGTTACCAGGAAATATCAATCAGAGCAGAAATAGTGCCTGCACAAGTTTAATGTTCTACCTGTAATTTTCCTTAAATTAGATATTATATAAGGCTAATTACTCATACAGCACCTTTATAAGTACTTAATGTGCTCTGCAACAGTCTCACAGATATGTTTCACTCACTTTTGCTGCATTTCAAACTAAAATGTGACCATGTTTTAATAGGCATGGCAGAGTACTGACTTTTCTCATTGGTTTGGTCTTGCGATCAGCCCTATACCTGGAAGAAACTTGTCTGTTTTACTGGACGTAAATTCCATCCTCTAACCTGGATTATTGCAAGCCCTTGTACCAAGAAGCAATGTAGCTATTATATTCATTATCTGTTTGGATCAGGTTTCCCTAGAGTCTTATTTTCCCTTCCTCGTGTAATTAGATTTTTAAGTTCCTTCCTCATTTTGGAACACTTGTGGTATTCATAAAGACTAGCTCTCTAAACAGTTTTGTGGTATACTGGTGATGTGAATCACATGGTGTTTAGTGATGCAGAGAGGCATTGAAAGTTCCAGACATTTAATACCTCAGTGTTACTGATGGTGAAACATGGCGCATGAGAACATATTTCATTGTTGTCACAGAACATACGCAGTAGTCGCTTGCTCTTGGAAGCAGTTCAAAGGCAGAGTGGTGGAGGTATTTTCTAGGCTCAGCGATTCATTTCTTGGAATATTTTACAAAGGAACTTACAACCTTCCAGAAGACAAAGATGTTCTTTATGGTGTTTTTCTATATTTTGTTTGTTTGTTTTGTACAAGATGTTAAGTTTAACAGATTCCAGTGGCTTGAGAGCTTTAGAGACTCTTTCTGCTCCAGAGAAGTTGGTTGGGTTATGTACTTTTATTCTTTGATTATGCTTATTTCCTATGTAGAGTTAATTCTTTCATTAGAGTTTTCCTCCCCAATTTTGTTGGCAAAAAAATTGTTTAAGGTTACAAAGGAGGCTTTCAAAGCAAAATAATATCATTTTTGGCTCCACTCTGACAGATGGTGTACCGCATGCTAGCAGTTCGAAATTATAGAAAGTGCAATGTACGTACATGTAACAGTATAATTGGTGTTTTGCATTTTTGACCTCAAATGCCCTTAAAAAGAAGTCAAGTCTTTAAGCTTCATTTGTATTATCACCATGAATTTGTTACCCTTATTGTTACAATGATGGTTTAATGGCAGGGCACTGCTACTTGTCTCATAAGGTGGACTACAGAAATCATTATCAGTTCCTTTGTGTTAAAGGAATGACACTTTGAATGGTTGGTAGGCATGAAGACAAACTTGGAGAAAGTCAGGCCTTGAATTTTGAGACATGCGGATTGCACACCATCGTTCTCTTCAAATCACTGTTAGGAGTGTGAATTTGTACGCACCTATATGAAGTTTTGGGAAGGTCATGAAAATCTGCTAAAGTTTAATTAAACAGCATATTTACCACACTTCTTAATTTCACTAGGAGTGTGATTTGTAACACACCTGGAAATTTAAAACTATAGGCCTGGAAAACATTGTCAGTCGACCAGTTCTAGCATTATAATTAATTTTTCCTCTTGCTTATCAAAAGGATTTTTATTCTTTTTAGATAACCAAGCATATAGATCTATTTCTGCTGACACCCTTAATGATATGGATGATTACGCACCAACCATCTCAGGACTTTCCCAAAGTCAAGACAAACGTATAAGTAAAAGTAGCGGATCAATCAGTAAACCACTGCAGCATGGAAGACCCAGGAGTGCAAGTCAGAGGGAGACAGAGAGAAGGTCAGTTTTGAGGTGATGTTTAATTTATATTGCGTTAGTAGATGTTTTTGTGTTGGAGTAAGTGGGCTGGTAGGGACCAGTGATAAGGTATCCATATAGGCCTCTTGAAAGGGATTTGCTGCAGAAAAAAGTCATTGACTTCAAAATATGCAGAAATATTACCTTTCATCATGTGAAAATTGCATCATAATAGCACAGCATTTGAAAGACATTATCTTTTGGAGCAATGAAATTATTCCTCGAGATAAAGTGCATTGTAGGAAATCTTTGATGTTTTCAAGGCACATTAATTTGGCATTGCATTCAGTTTACTTCGGATTTTTATGCTTGTGCAGGCAATAATATCAAGCAACATATTTAGCTATACCCTACACATGCCGTAGGGTAACGCTAGATCTGAGGAAAAGATGCTCCAAAAGTACCAAATTTTAAGGAAAAGGAAAACAGACATTTATAAAGAAAAACAAAATGAATCTGAGACAATGTGCTCTTTTTACATGGCATTCTGTGGGTTTGTTGAAAAAGGAATGTTTTTTTTCATAAGAGACCTTAGTAAAAGCCACCCAAATGTGCTTTTCATCAAGCTCCAAACTTCTTTTAGAACTTTTGAAGGTATTTACACATATGCCTTTCTCAAAGACAGCCTTACTTATCTAGATCAGATAAGCTTGCTGTGGTCTTGGATATTTGAATGAGGCTACAGTGAGAGTTAGTTTTGGCTCACTGGCTTGTTTTCCCAACTCCATTGCTTATGCTGAGCACCAAGCACAATGGCAGTAGGTTCCAGTTTTAAAGTCTTCAGTATGACCCTGCCAGGACTCAGACTCCCAACCTCCTGACTGCAAGTCGGATGCTCTAACCACTTGACCATGCAGTTGGTTTGGCTACAGTAAGATGTTAGGCTAGATGGAGTTTTAAGGCCCAGTTTCCAACCAACTGGTTCAAGTGGAGCAAGCCACTGCCTTTTCCAGTTGTGGCTCCCTGGCTTGTTTTCCCTGCTCTATTGCTTTTGCTGAGCACCAAGCACAATGGCAGAAGGTTCCATTTTTAAATTCTTCGGTATGACCTGGCCAGGTCTTGAACTCCCGACCTCTTGACTGCAAGTCTTATGCTCTTACCACTTGAACGTACAGTCTGTACAGTTAAGAGATCTTTGATAAATATTGCACATAGTTAAACCTAAGGAATGGTGAAATATATTGAAAATATTAAGTGGCAGTAGCATTGATATGTAAGGTATACGGTGTGATCATAATAATCATTATAATAATATACAAGTTTATAAAAGACTGCTTCATTGATATTGTAGTGTTGATCATGTAAAATTATCAACTAAAATCACATGTAGAGTAAAAAAATGATCAATTGTCCCTGAGACTTATCCTTCTCCTTTATCTACATAATGACATACCAACATAATGACAATTTCTGCTGGTCTTCTTGCTTAAATCAAGATAGGGTATATATGATGCTGTTAAGATATGGTTACACATTTTACATATGCAGTTCAGCCATAATATTAAACCACCTGTTTAAAAGTTTTTTTTCTTCACCTACTGAAGCATAAAGAGTGTGATGGCAGTTCTTCACTCTCACCCGTCCTTGTTTACAGGTTAAAGTTATAACTACACTGTTTTGAAGATTGTTTTTTGTGCCAGTAGGTTAACTAGTTACATAGGGTTACCAAGGACAAACAAAGAAGCACAAATATATTTCCACAAAGTTTCACACTGATAAACAGAAGTTTTTTATTTAAATATGTAACAGCAGTTTGATGTAGTCCAGATGTGAAATGTAAGTCAGTGGTGCTTAGTCACTACAACAATGTAAAATTGTAGGTAAACATAATGCTTCATCCAATTTGGTCTTGACCAAAGCAATAAATCGCAAAGTAAAAATAAAAGAAAACATATCAGTGTGAGGCAATGATGTTTGGCCTGTTTTCTCCAAGATCACGTTTTGTACCAAATGTAGCAGCAGTATTAAATTCTCAAATCTCTAAAAAGTACGTAGAATGTTGAAAGCAAACATGCAGTGTGAATGGATGGATGAAGTTTTACTTTTACTGGCTGAAAATCATTCTTTGTAAAGTGAATTTTAATAAATCCATCGGTCAACAGCCTTTGCAAGAAGAACACAAAGAACATAATGTAAAATACTTACAGACCCCTAGTTTCAGTGAGAGGCAGGCAGGGGGACTTTTCTGAAGGGCATTCAATAAATGTACATAGGGCTGTTTACCATCTACCAGTGGAGACTCTTTAGGCTTTTGGATTTACCAGACATCGCTTTCTTGAACTGTGTCGAGATGTTATAGCACATCACACACCAAGAACTGCATTAATAGAGTCTTTACAGAATTTAGCAGTGCCCTCCTTGTTCACTTTATGGTGCTAACCAATCTGGAGAAGTTGAAAAAGAAAAGGGTAGGGTGGGGGAAAAAGAGACAGCATTCAGAAAGACCTTCACGTGAGTGGGCCAGGGTGGAACTTAAGAGAGACGGGTTGGGCTGCCCCATGTGAAACATTGAAGTTAGTGTTCTGACTTAAAATGCAGTTTTCAAAGGCATCTTGTAAAAGTACTAAAGGTAAAAACAGTCATGTCAGCATAAATATAAACTGTAATACCTTATCAATGAATTGTTGATTTCAATGACTGTTTGAATTATGTGGCGTTGTTTTTGGTGTTAAATCATTAGTTTCTGCATAATATTGCTTCTCATATTTAAATTTGTAAACATTTTGAAAAATCAAAGGAATAAGAGAAGAATCTGCATGATTTAGCCCATGTTTTATTTAAATGAAGCTGAGAAGGGGTTTTTATTGCATATGGACATTAGTGTTATGCAGGAACACGGAATTTTGTCTTTTGAATGTTTTGGGTGTTTATACATGTATAGGTACCAAAAATAATTTTGAAACTTCTGATAAGATAATTGGAACTTTTTTTCTTTTTTTTTTCTTTTTGCAGTTCAGCGGCTGCCCCTACTGAGAAGTCTAAAGATGAATTGGAAAGAGAGCTGATGAATTTAAAACGAGAACTGAACAAGGTGATACAGCTTAAAAAAATTGCAATTTAGTTCGAACTCATTGAAACTAAAATAATTTAAAAAGTCAGAGTTGAAGTCCATAATTTCTTTTAGGGGAATGATGAAAGTATCTTGTATGCTCCATTCCTCAAAAAATGATTTTGCTTTGTTGGTGTTTCATTAACTGTAATGTATGAGTGTGTAATGTGCACAGATTATTTCCCCATTTCATAGTGAACTTCAAGGTAGTTAAGCTGATTCATTCCTCCTTCCCCATCCTCTGCTCACCTCTAGCAATAAGAGAATAATATCAAAAAGTGTGGCTTGCAATGTTGCTATTAGAGAAAGTTTTGCCCAAACTGTAACTAGTCTGTTACTACTACCATTTATTTAAAGTAATGTGCACCTTAAAACCTATTGAGACTGTCATTAACTTTTAGATTCCTGTTATTAATTCATTGAAGTAGCCTTTTCTTGTGATTGTTAGTTTCTGGATAAACTTTGTTGGAACTGCTCTCAACATCTTTTTGAAGAGCAAACTTTGATAACATTTTGGCAGACTTACGTTTAGGGTATGGGGACCTGAATTAAAACTTTTGTGATGCTATGTGATAAAGAAGTAGGAGATGTATGTTTCTGAGAGGATAAAAACAGAAGACATTGACTTCAGTAAAAAATATTTACTTTTTCAGGAAAGGCAGTTTAAAGACACAGTCCAACATCAGCTGGAGAAACTGCTGCAGAATCAAGGACAGCACATCACACCAGACTCGGCAGAAAATTTGCGAGAATTTACAGAGTGGTACTTTTCTGCATTTGATAAATGAGCAATAGTTTGTTTGTATTGTGACATTGGTTTAAATCCCCCTCCCCCGTCCTTATCTACATGGAAGGATGACCCTGTACCTAGTTCAAATAACGGCTAGTGGGACATTTTTATTGGAAAAGAGCAAGGTGTCTACTTAACATGATTCTGTGACTAGACAGTGAAAGAGACTTTGGAAGGTTGTGGAAGCTTGATGCCAACAATGAGGACGAAGAGACCCTGGTTTAGAAGGAGGTGCTCGTATCCAGCTTAACATGTGTGCTGTCCACCAAACTGAATATTAGAAGATTCAGGCAGAATCCAATAAGAGATCTTTAAAGATGTCTATTGTAGGATGATTTAGTGTTTTTTTTTTTTTTTTTGAATGAATGAATGAATGATATCAAATGATCTGATTTTTCATAATATTCCTTTTTTGCACTTATCTATATCATCTTTATGTAGCAATCCAAGGAAAAATAATAGGTAGATAATTGATTATGCAATAGGCAATTTTCACTTCACTATTTTTCCAAATTTATGTTAAAGCTTTGTTATTTTTTATTAAACTCAGATTAGTTCAGTCCAGGAGTTGAAGGTATGAATTAATTGGCTGCTAAGTGTTGGAAAAAATTGTTATAAAAGATCATAATATACCCTTGTAAATGAATGACAATATTTAAGAAGTAAGCCTGAAAAATTTTTCTGAGTTTTTCCCTATCTCCTGAGTTAACGATTGGATTTGCCAAAAATTAAAAGGAAATCTTGGTCAGTCATGTGCATGATGACCATCTCTAGCACTGATCTTGGCCATTCACCACACAAAAGTTCTCAAAGTTCTTTCTGAGCATTTAAGCTATTTGGCAACAGTGAGTCATGTACATCGGTCCTGACTGATGCCACACATCTTCACGTAATGCATTTTGAGTCATGAGGATGTAAGCCATCCAGGCCTTTAGCTGGATAGCTGAACATGGCACTCAAAGGGAACAAAATAGCTCCTGGTGAGTGTAAGAAAATCGTTGGGGGAGGGGAGGGGGTGTGAAGAAAGAGACATACAAAAACGAATTAAGACAAAAAAGTTTTGATCTTGTGAAGAATTCCCCCTTCTCTCATTCCTCCTTGGCTATAGACATGGAGTCTCTCTTATCATGAATGATTTTATTTTAAAGCTCTAAACTGCACATGTTCTGAATATTTTGATTGTGAATGAAGGACTTAAGTCACATTTGTTTTCCTGTCATGCTTCCTGCTTGTTGTCATGCATGCTGTGAATTCTGACCTTTATATGAAGGCCTCATCTGCAGCTGTAGGAGGAGATAACACCATGGATTAAAACAAATGGGATCGATGTTTTATGTGGCATTAAAATTTCACAGGCTCATTTCAGTATCAAAGTTGATCATTGGTTGTGTTTACACGTGGCTACAAACACACGAAATCTTGAGGTATCCTTTGTGCTCTTTGACCATGTATGTCACATTTTTTGATCTTTAGGTATTTGAAACTGTAATACACTGTCATTGAGGTTTTATTAAACTTAACAACAGAGCATGTGCAGTCTTCCCAAGGCTTTGAATGAATCCTCATAATCCTCATTAAAATTATTCAAATCAAAATCTAAAATCTTCCACCACTTGTTAGAGAACTATGTTTTGAAACAGCTCTTGGGAGACATTTGCCTGTGGTATCATAAGTATGTTTGTTATTGACAATGAGAAAGCTACATTGTAGTATTTCATATCGCATTTGTGATGGTAGGGTTAGTTTTTACCCTTTATGCACTTTGTAGAATGTTTTTCACTGTTCAGTATTTTCATTTTTTAAGTATTGTTTTTCATGGTATTTTGGTAAAATGAAATTACATGGTAGCTGAAAATGTTTCTAGAGCATGTATATACCTATCTGTAATAGTCTCAGAACTAGGGTTTGAAAAACTTCCGTATTAAGTTATAAAGAAGGATATGTCTTATGAGCTGCTGGCAGTTCACAAGTATAGAAAGTTTGATGAACTTGTAATGAATTGTTCATCCCATCTGCATTTGAGCAGAGCCTGCAATAGAATGATCAACAAAGTTATTAGATTTGGTATTGTAATCCTATCAACCATTATTTCCAACTTCTTAACTCTGGAATCTGCTCTAGCTTTAATTTTGTGCCTTTAGACACATCCATCCATGCATCCATCCGTAATGTTTACTCTGTGTACACACTGGGTCACATATGACGTATTTCAGCATTGCACAGGTATGGTATCCAATTTGGATGTTCCTTTGTAAATGGAAACAGGGTAAATGTGGTATTAAGCGATGCTTTTATCAGAACAAAGTCAATTAACAATGGAAAATTTAGTAGAACTGTTGCAGCTTTTTATTCTCATGGCTGATAATTTACTTTTGGAAGGTAATTGACTTACCACGATTCCTACTTAAATATCAATGTTTTCATCATGCTATTGCATTTTACGACCAATCTTAATAAAAGTGTCACGGTTTTTGTTAATCTCAGCTTTCAAAAAGCATTTTTTTTGTAGAAACATTAATTTATCACTTGTTGATTCTCAGTAATAAGTTTCTTGTTCTCAAAATTGTGGAAACAAATCCTTTTGTTTGTAAGTATCAATGGAAGCCTAATAAATGCATGGTGATCAAGGATGAAATTAACTTGGAACCAGGAGCTGTTTCACTTACTTCTGTAAAGGTCCTGAAGAAGGTAACCAGGAGCAACATTATTTATAATGTAGGTCCTGATTCTGTGACACTGAATGCTATTGGTTACTTACTGGTTGTTACACCAGAACACTTGGTATAAACCAGCTGACATTTGTGAACTGAAAGAGGCCTGGTTCAGACTTCATTTGACCCAAATTTCATCCTTGCTGGTGAATAATTCACCAAGTGGAAGATATTTTGATCAATCATCTTGGTTAAGTATGTAGCCTTTTACATTGTTGTTCACTTTCAACCTCCCTTGGGAGTATGCAACCTTCCTATATCCTAAGGTAGTCAAATCTCATCCCAAACTACTATTTTTCTTTTAGTCTATAGAAGTTGCAATTGGTACAGCTCTTTGATTGATAGCAAATCCATAATATGCAGTCATTTAGCTCATATTACACAGTGGTTACTGTACTGAGAGTGTTCTGGTTACATATTAGGTCTTGTAAACTCATCCTGAAGCAATAAATTGAGATTGTGTCTGAGATGAGTTTTAGGAGGGGCTTAAATATGTAGGTTAGGAGAATTGAAACTGTAAGGGGTGAGAAGATTTGGCCTTTAAAAGAAGGAAAGCTACCTTCTGTGGGAACCTTTGTAACTGTTTAATTGAAGCATCAGCTTTTTTCTTGTGGTAGGGTGGGAGTCTGTGTCTGATTTTTCATGTCCGTTCTTGCTTTCTCACTTACTGAGTGCACAAACTGAGCTAACCAGTTTTGACTGGGCAGACACTTAATTTTCTTTATTTTGATGTAAAAACAATGTAAATAATTTCACTGTAGAAGTATTTATTCAAAATGTCTTTTTATGATACAACTTGGTAAACATGTACATTTTCCTCATACTGGTTCCAACAGTATGTAAAGAAATCTTTTTTACCAAAAATAAAACAGAAAATAGCAACATTTCTCGTTTTTTTGTTGTATGTACAGTGAGATAACAACAGCCCTGTGAACTGTTACCAGGATTTCAACAACGAATTTCCTTTTCTTTTTACATACTTTAAGGATTGAAAGATCTAGATCTGGCAAAACTCATATCCATTTGTAGCAGAACCCATTCACACGAGAATAAATAGTTAAAATAGAAATCACCCTAAAGATAACTTCAATTAGTATAATATTTGGCAGATTTTGTGATATTTAATGTCGTTCAACCTGTCTCTTCATCTTATGCATGTCAAATGCAACAGAAATTTTTGAATAAGGAAAAAATGATTCTGAGAACCCTACAGAAATATTTTGTAAATTCTCATTCCCTGATCACTGATATAACTGAAGTGCATTTTTCCTTGTTTTAATGATAAGATAGAATAAAATATGGGTGGGCAAAGGACAACCTTTAGAGTGAATGTACAGTATACACATTACAGAGTGCAGTCAGACTCTCCTGTAAAAACATTCAAAATTATGGAATCTGGGACACAGGTTTGTGCCACTTATGGTCTAATACAACAAAAGTATTGGAGCTATCCTTAACTTGTAACAAATTCAGACATTTTTAAGTTTCTACAAATCTGCATAAATGCCTGGAATTTGATTGAGTCACTAGTATAACACCAAAAGGAAATAATAAAAAAAAAAAACTATTTAAGCCTTTTATTCTTCACTAAAAAAATTTGCCAAACAAAAGTATTGCCATTTCTGTGAAATTCAGAGCTAATTGTGAGATCAGTGATCAGCAAATCTAGACCCTTTGCAATCTACAGTCACTTTAGGATTATGTGTGTGGTAATGATTTGACCATAGATTCTTTTAGTGACATACCAAAATTCTATACATAGCAAGGTGTTATTTAATAAAGATTTAAAAGGTTCACTGAAATGCTGAACTGTCCAACATTTACCAGCCAAGCAGCTACTCAGTAAATCTTGGTATATTTGATATTCTAAGCTTGGTCATATTACCATCTTAACTCAACTGGTAGTATATTCTTGACGTAAAATCTACAAAAAAGTACCTGTAAGGTTAAGGTTACAATGAGATGCAGTTTCACTGCTCAGTTTCTGATCACTTGGTTGAAGTTAGACCAGCCACTGCCTCTTTTCCACTTCTGGCTCACAGCCTCATTTTCCTTACTCTATCTCTTTTTCTTAAATCCTCCCTCCTCCATCAGACCCTCTGACAAAGGACCGTTCGGCAAAAACCAAAATATAAAATGCTTCCCAATGGATCTGATATGTCCACTGAAGGGGAACACTTGACCAACCTCACGGCCATTTAGATCATCGGTCTGACATGTATGGCTCCATTTTAGACTTTGTCGCCGCAGGTCCATTTTTTTACAGTCTTTGGTATATGACCCAGCCTTGAGTCACAACCCAACCCTTCCTGCTGCAAATTGAATGCTGTAACCACTTAACTAGTTGATTGGTAGTATTTTCAAGGAACAGTGGCACCAAAATCAGGTACAGTGTTTCATGTGAAGTAAATGTGAATTTGAAAAGGAAAACAGTAAGTCACAATGGGGTATGATTAATATTGCCTCAAAAACTTTCCTTGGTTGGCAACCTACAGTTTCAACAGAACTTGCAAGATTTCTTAGTGAGAAAATTGATCTTTTGTGTCAGGGATGTGCAGCACATTGTGTTAACCCTGTAGAAAAGGAAAGGTACTAAGGTGCTAAGCTGATTTCAACTTCCATCTGTGGAAAATCTAGAACACTTTTCATGACAGCATGGAAAAAGTTGTAAGAGGAAGGTCCTCCCCCATTCCCAAAATTTGGATTTTGCATTGATGCTCTTATACTCAGTGATGCAATATGATTTCGCTGGTTTCCTTGTTTGGTAGTATATGATTAAATGAATTTGTTACTGAAGTCACACTTATGATGAACCAACATTGGTTATATGAGGTAAGTTTGTGCACACAAACAGTACTTTCTTGATATTGCCTTGAATGAGTAAACTTGGTGCAGGCAGCTTTGACAAAAAAGTGAGCCAGACAGGTTTTTCTTTGACCTGGAGAAGGCAGGCCCTTGAAGTTGAAGGTGATAATTGAGAAGGGAAAGATTTCTCTGTTTTCAGCAACATGTGTTGCCCTTGCTTTATTAGCCCCTCTTTTTCAGCAGCTACTATCAAGCCATATGCCTTTGAACATGTACAAAGAAGCTGAAGATGAACTACTGTAGGCTAGGTTGAAATGTTTCATAACTTGCAGTCCTCAATTCCAATCACTGTCAGTAAGCAGCCCAAGAATGATCCAGCACTCTTCTAGTGGGTTGGTGTGAAATGCCATATTGTGAATGGTAAAAATGCAGATCCACTGTTCAACATTCTGCAATTGTCTTGGTTAATTTTAGTTAGCTTCCATAAGGAGTTGATAAAAGAAGAGGACGGCTTCCAACAATGACGCCAATTCTACATAAAATCCTCCTCATGGTAATAACAATATATTGGGGCATTCTTTAAAGGGCATGAGCAGGAGCCCAAACTTATTTTAAAGCAAGAACAAAATCTCACAATTTTCTACAAAGTGTCTTTCATCAAATATTATCTCTTCCATATTGCATATGGGTGAAAAACCAACCAATTTCTCCTCAGAAATTTCACATTTCAGGAGGCAAAATATTGCCAGGTGGCTCTCAAGAGCCAATTATGAAACAGGGCACTGGGTGACTGCATTTCCATCAGGATGTAGTCTGCTAGAGTGCTAGTGCTATTTTATGACACATAAAATTTATCATAGTATGTATGTCCATCGTTGACAATGCTGTTTCTAACTTAGTGCACTTGGTGACTGACTCTCAGTCTAACACTGTGTTATTAGGCCTAGTCTTGATCAGTCCTCCAGAGGCAGTGCCAAGCAGGTCTTTTGGCATTAGCTTGATGGCCTTAAAGTTCATGAATCAACAGTTCTGTATAATCTAATATGAATTGCTGAATTTTTCCTTTCCCGGGTTTCAAATGATCGAGTCTCCGTCGTAGGTTCGAGGTCATCTGTTAGCTGTACTGTTGACGTCTTTGCGGATATTTCCAAAGACCATTCACGTTGTAACTGCAGTGCAAGGTTAATTGCAATATGTACTGCAGCACCGAGTCCATGTATGAATAGTTCTGGCTCTCCTGATTCCAGCATTTTCTCACATTTCTTGAGTTGTGCAACGAACTTCGACTTCGAATTCACATATATGTCATTCTGACGACGTGGTAGTTGTGGCGGAAGCCGTTTGAGTACCGTAAATTCGTCTCCATCACCTCTCTTTTTGTAGGCTTGTCCTTTCAAGGGAGCTGCCATTTTGAATTCGTAACTAATAAAAAAGGGGTCAGATAATTTAAATGTTAGACTCTATAATATATATTATTTATAAAGATAGTTTTAACCTTTTATTTCTAGTAAGTATTTGACATTATTATGATTAAAGGTCATGAATACATTTTAAGCTTTTAATGGTATGTTTATTATAGTTGTAAAAATATTAGAAACCTTCTACTAAATGGAACATGCCCGCAGCCTGTGTTAGCTGCATGATATGTGCTGTCCAAGACTGCTGACTTGCTGATGTTTCATGCAGAAAAAGATTGAAGGCATTACAATAAAACTCCTCTTGCACAGGCTTGGACAGAAAATCAGCTGGATCAAGAATAATATAAATGTTTTGACGGTGATGACATGGACCAGCTCAACTTCAAGAGTAGCAAACAGATTTTGGTAAATTTCAATTTGATTTGCCTAACTTAGGCCTAAGCCTAGGCTATGCCATCTTCTTAACAATTTAGCATAACGCTAGGCCGGATATATCTACTTCATAGATGTTGTTCATATGATGATTCGGAACTCTGGTGTCCATTGGTCTGGCATTTGGCCTGACAACCCAGCTTTTGAGCACCCTGTCTTCCATTCGGGCACACATGGTGCCGGACGTTGAAATTCTATCATTTTGAAAATTCTAATGTAAAATAATATGCAGCACGAACCAGCCCTTAAATTACTTGCAATGTGTTATGTGCATCAGTCACCCCATTCACATCTGCCCAACAAGTAGAGGTAAAACAGGTTGATGTGTACTGTTCAACAAGGTGTTTCTTGATTGGCTGTTGCCTATGTATTGTATCGATTGTATTCTTTGTTTGGGTTAAGGTTCAAAGGGGGGAATACAGTATGTTGGTGAAATTTGGAATTACTGTAAAAATGGACTCTAGCACAAATTAAGTTGCATCACCTTGTAATGCCTGTAAGTCAAATGACCAAGATTGATGTCTTAAAAGTTTCCACTTTATAAAATGTCCATATTTACAGACAATTTTGATAAATTTATTAAATTTAGTAATATATTTAAAAATTCTGGAAAGTATTTTAAAACCATTTTTCGAATATACTGTATCGAATTTACATCTAACTTTTCAAGTTTCTGAAATAGACAATGGATTTGATGATACTTGTTGAAGACATTCCACTTATGTAACTTGTCCACTGATGTGAAGTAGGTTTGGATACTTAGAGCCCACACTTGTCAAAACAGCAAAATGGCTGCTGCTCAGAGATGTCTCCTGCTGTGTGTTCTGTAACATAAGCAACCTCAGAAAGCAACATAAAATTGTATTTATGCATATTTTTGTTATAAATAAACATAAAACTGATTCCAATTGCTTTAGGGTAGCAATGGTAACATTAGTCGATGAATGAGCTATTTATGTCATGATCAATTTTCCTCTAAAGTCCTGACATTGCAATGGCAGGGTTTGTAGCGCACTGTGGCTAAGGACTCTTATGTGGAATAAATCAAAGTGGATGTGTAGGCATAGAGTCCTGTTCAAAGACTAAGACAGAATAGCCATAAGATTGCGTAGCCCTATCCTACATTAGGCCTGTAAATGAAAATAATTGGCTAGCCTAAGCTATATTGAAAAACTTACTACAAGTATGTGTAAAAACTGTCAAAGAGAGGATCTTGTTCCACAAGAAATAGTTATCAAAGGTGTATCACATTATTCCCCATTGAAAAAGAGCAAGTTCTCTTTGCAATATCTATGGGAGGAAACTAAAGTTTCATAAGGGAGGAAACTAAGGGCCTGGAAGCTAAGGGTAACCAAGTAAATACACCAGATTTCCTGCATTGCCAAATTTGGCAGAACGGTGAAAGTGCTTCCCTTTCATTGTCGCAAAGCACCAGCCTAATCTGTGAAAAGATCTACCAAACCAAATGCATGTTTTTGTGCACAGTGAAGGTGAAACAAGTTGGTATGTTTCAATCTTTTCCCAAATAAAACATTAAATCCTCCTTGTAGCCAACAGTTTAGTCATAAATGCCTGTAAAGGTCTGTGGAAATCACACTCTTTGCTCCATTTATCTTGGTTGTTGTTAGCTGGAGCTTATGGCATAATCAGAATTCTGAAAATATCAAAAGTCGTAACACATTTTGTCGCACCCCTTTGGTTGCTTGCAATCTACCCAATCTACACAATCTAGACCTAGTGCGCAAAATTTGGCAATTTTACAACTAACAACAGGTGTTCTAATCAACATGATATCACAAATTTAAAGCAAAGTTTTGAAGATAACTGATTGAAATTTTAAAAGATTCAAGTTAAGACTTAACAGATCCAGTATACTCACCTTTAAGGGACATTTCATCTTCAGTTGTGGAATTTTTTAATTTTTAAAATTGGATGGGCAAAATTCCACCTATCCATGCTATATGTTTTTATTTCTTGGCCTCTAATGATAGGTTAATGTGCGGCTCACAAGTTACACCTCCTTGATAGTGATACTATTTAGTGACTGATCTTGAGTCGGTCAGTTTCTTGAGTAGGTCACTGCATACAAAATGTACGGCACATATACAATGACACCTATTACATGACCAACTCATTGTAACACAATGATACTCAGGCCTGGGACTACAGTACTCTCTGGCAATGAACCTAACCTTACACTTGGTGGATATGAAGCTTGATGCTACTTCTATCAGTGCAAATCTCACCCAATTTTATAATGGGAAGGCTGATATGACAATGTTACATGATATTCATTGAAACTGGCCATTTGGGAGTCGGAGGACAAATACATCCACCAGCTAGACCTCCCAAGTATTTCCTTCATTTTTATTAATATTGATAGCTCTTTCACAAGTTTGCCCCTGATAGTCAGCTCTGTGGCCTGTTTTGAAAGGTTATCAATAAAGGTAAT
Organism: Holothuria scabra; assembly: GCA_037179385.1. Lineage (NCBI taxonomy): Eukaryota > Metazoa > Echinodermata > Holothuroidea > Aspidochirotida > Holothuriidae > Holothuria > Holothuria scabra. The sequence continues at coordinate 28,109,728 of CM074180.1, read as the reverse complement.
CATGCCTTACTTCCAAAAAGACCTGGATGGATTATTTTTTTGATCACAGACTTGGGATGTCTTTCAGTGCAGACAAATGTACATTACTTTGATCCTACAATCGCTGCCAAAACAAATGAAACAAATCCCTTCGTAGCAGATATTACATTGCCTCTTAGCCATCTCACATGGTGCCGCTCTCCCCCTGTCCCCCCAATTCAATGTTGGTTGGAAAAAACTGACCGGTCCTGAGTAAAACAACATTGAAATGAGGGAAAGGGGTTTGTTTCATTTACTTTTGGCGGCAATTGTCAGACGACCTGTACGAATTTGGGACATCACTATGTTAAGTATAAGCACACCCCTCATTTGAGAAATTATTACTCGCAGTATTTTGTCATATTTGTTGAAATGCATAAAGAGTAGCGGGGGACTGACGCAAAGTGGGGGAGGGGGAGAGGATGGGAGGCTGATTTGTATCAAGAAGAGAGTTTTTTACTAAGAGTATATCTCATGACTAAATAATTTGTCACTGTGTGCTGAAAAGACTTCATTTAAAAACTAAATTGCAGCATGGGAGGAAGATATTGCATCGCTGTGTGGTTGTTGATTTTCACTTTTTATTATTGAAAAGTTAAAACAGTGGCATGAGGCAAGTAATAACTCTTCTGTTTTACTATATTATATAATGATTAAACAACCAACTGCAGTTTTTACTTTACCGTTTACCTTTACCGTATCAATAGCACGTGATTCGCATATACGGTAAACCATCTTCATGCAGAGGAAAGGTTAGAAATCAGTAGTAGTCTTTTCAACCTGTAAAAGTTGCTTTAATACCATGTTTACCGTTGGTATTTAAGGGAATAATATTGCATGTTAGCTGTAAAATAGCCCACACTGTTCCACGAGTCTCTGAAGTACATCATTATGAATATTTCTTACAGTAACCAGTTAAAATTTGGCGTGTAAATCGAAATTTTGGTATGGTAAACCATTATTGGTAAACCAATATTGTAGGGGCTCGTAAGGATGTAAAATAGCACGGCTACCCTAAACAACATTTCATAAGCAGTTAAAATGGTTAATAGGTAAATGAATACGAACAACATTCCCGAAGATAAATGACAAACTTAAATTTCCTATTCTCCCCTCCCCCCTCCCCACTGCTGAAAAATTTTAAAATATTTCTAAACTGCAGGTCTTTGGCCACAATGCATCTTTGAGAAAATAATGCTGTACTTCAAGGTTTCTATCTCACACCGTGCATTTTATTCAAAATAATCATTTCAGCTGCCTTATCCACGTTCTACTACCCCCAACCCGGCGCTTTACTGAAATTGACATTATTTCGTGCAAGCCTACTTATGAGCATTTTGTCCTTTTCAAGCCCATCCCATTGACACGTAACGATACCCATATATATTTCTACAATCACCGCCAAAACAAATGAAACAAATCACTCCATAGCAGATATTACATTGCCTGTTAGCCATCTCACATGGTGCCACTCTCCCCCTGTCCCCCCACTTCAATGTTGGTTGGGAAAAACTGACCGGTCCTGATTAAAACAACATTAAAAGGGGGGAAAGGGGTTTGTTTCATTTACTTTTGGCGGCGATTGTAGAAGTTTCAGCTATGATTATACCATGAACAGATGGGTTTTAGTAATATAGTATTTGAAAAACTTCTCGATGTGCTACTGTAACTGCTGTCAGGGATTCCACCAGGAGCTAAAAAAAAATGGACGGGGGATTTATTACTGCCAAACCTCAAGTCCAAATTGATGGTGCCCTTTGCCAAAGTTACTGGTGGGTTTATGGTGGCAAAAGCTTGCTTCAAGGCCCCTACAAGGTGCAAACTGAAGGGTTTTAATTTTATCTATTTTATATGTAGGCCTGTGTTCAAGCATTTCTGCAAAAGTTTCCTCTTCTTAAATAAGAAACCAAATACCAACATTTTGTTTATTTTGTTGAAAATTTTACCATCCCCCAACCTACTCTTCTTGTAGGCATTTGGCTTGCCTCTTAAATCAGTGGCCCAGCTGACATTCTTGTGTAATGGAATGAAGTGCCATAAGTGGAAACAGATAACTAACTGACATTGCTTTGCAAAGTATGTTTCAGCATTACCTTCAGGTTCGGCTAGATGTATGTGGGTTTTTCTCCTGGTACTCCAACTTTCCTCCTACTTGGTGTAGGTCTGCCTCTAAAATCGGTTGCCCAGTGACAAACTCAGTTGCACGCTGGAATGAAGCACCTTCGGGTAGGCCAGCTGACTAGCGGACTTTGCTTGTCTGGGGTGAAAAGATTTGGAAGATAAGAAGCTAAACGTTGTATTTGTGTTTTGTAGTTGTCATGCCGTGGAAATGGTAGGTAATAAGATTAAGATTCTATAGCATTGCTTTTTTTATGTAGTACAATAACAAACTGTTAACCTTGTTTTACTGTCATTTGTTTTATCATTAATCAGAACAGAACCTGTTAGAGCTCAAAGTAAATCTTAATGTATAAAGATGGAGAAGGATGCATCATACCAAGAGAGGCAGGAGAATGAGAAAGTATGTATAGAGGCTATCTACATGGATGACTTTAGAGATGAAAGCAAGAAAGGAAAAGTAAGTATCCATTCACTCAGATAATTGTTTTGTTAAAGTCTACCTCAAGTCAAGAATTTTAGAAATTGTAAGAGGCTTCAAAATTAATTGTACTCATCCAACTGCCATTGCCTTAGCTTGTCAATTGCTGAGATATACTAAATGTTGAAAGTGATTGACTTAAGCCCAGTTAGTCCATTGCCCATTTACTCTCATTACATGCTTTTTCTTTTAAAGTTAGGAATGTTTTAATGACCTTTATTACTCCCTGTTTTCTTGCGAAGTATGCCGCACAAAGAGGTCTTGTGCAGTCAAGGCACCTCATGAGAGTCAAAATTAGGTCACATTTTATCACAAGTTGCAGTAGCATTCCAAAAATAAATGAAAAAGAAAGATTATAACTTGAGTCTCTTGTAAAGTCCCTTGTAATATCCCATGTTTAATATAAACTAAGGCTGATAACATAGCAAAACAACCAAACTTCTAATCACAGATTTTTTAGATGGTTGAAGGATTTTATAAGTGGAAAACATCATTACCTGTCAAGTACTACAGGTTTGATGGGTGTCTATGATTAGGACAATGTCAGATGATCTTATTGATCTCCTACAAGGTTATGCCAATTGTACTATTCATTGTTCATCTTTGTTTTTAAAATTGTGAGAAGGTAAAATAAAGAAAATATTGTTAATTTACAGATGTTGACATGGACATAAGTTGAAATAAGAAATGAACATTTTAGTCTCATGTTACTTTTTATTTAACTCTATTTCCACATGCAATGTTATCATTCAATTTGACTATTTCACAATATACAGAACTCCATTTTTTGCCAGGTGAAGTGATTTTAGCCCACACATGTACACATGTTTGAGGTTATCAAATGGGGCAGATGGCATCAACTTTTTAACAAAAGTCTGCTTCTTATTTTGGTGTATGATTGCTTTGGAGGAGAGCATTCATACCTACCTACTTGCACTCTAATATAGGAAATTAAAGTTGTGTTTTAAAGCTGTTTTTTTTAGAGCTGAGCTCATTTTGCCTGCTGAGTGGTTATTTATTTATTTATTTGTTGCACTAATAGGGGTTTGCTTGGTTGTGGTTTCAGTTTTTATCTTGCACATATATGCAGGCTATATAACCTGGTTCTTTATGTTACAGCTGGTTGAACAAAGCGTTCACAGTGCTGTCACTGTATGCTTGTGTAGGTGGTCTCATAATCAGCTGTGGTCAGCTACTGTGGAGAGAATAAGCTGTAACCAGGGATGGGGTGACAACAGACCCTGTTTTAACTAATCTCAGGGAGATGTAATAACACCTCCCTGCTTATCTGTTGTGGATATACCTTTCATTCTGTTCTGTTCAATGTATCATGAATTGGCCAAGCCAAGCAATCCAACATAACTGTTTGAGTTCAATAGGCACAGTACTTAGGAACTTCTTGAGTCTCTGTTTTGATCAGTGCAGAGCCATGCAGTGTTTACTTGTGGATTTGTAGGTGCAACTGAATGTACTTTGCAATACCTGAGCAATTTTACAGGTACACCATAAATGAGTTATTAATTTAATCTTACTGCCTAATGCCTTTAAGAATACCCAGTCCAGGCTTTCATGATTTGAGAAAGTACACAGTGATATTTAGATCTACCAAAAAACTATATCAGATGTAGATCTACATGCAAAAGCACAAATGTTTTGTCTTCACTGTTCTTTACTTCCTTGCATTTAATTTTGTAATGTAAGGAGGTTTAGGAAACAGATAACAGATAAAATGTGGTTGAACTTTGAGTTCCTGTTTTAAACAGAAAAAACATATTGTGTGAGCTTCACAACAGCATTGCTGTTCTAGTTATGTGTGCAACAAGTCAAACCATATCACTCTTACATACTTTCACAAACAGTGTTTGTATGGATTTCTATGTTGGTGTATTCCGATCTTGTTGAGAATTAATTGTTGAGAAAGTCACTGTGCATTTTAGTTACAAAAAGTACTTTAGATACTCTCATTTTAATATAACACAAAAGAAAAAAGCCATCAGAAATGAAAGGTTTGATGAGCCATTTCAAAAAGCTTTCACTTTATTGATCAGTGTTTTAAACATTATGTATTAGCAAACAAAGGTAATAGCATACCTGAGGAACAGAAAAAAAAATAACCAACATGATTGTATTTAAAGAGGATGATTGTTTTTAAAGAGGATAGAATAACATGAGGTGAAAGGATCCTCTTTAGGGTTGTTTGATTTAAATCACTATATAAATCATAATTTTAGTGAAAATAATCATGATTTGAAAAAAGAAAATAAAAAAAATCATAATTCCTGATCCTCTACCTTTTGTTAACTCATAGTTAGCAAACATCTCAGTTGGAATTTTATGTTGTTAGTTTAGTCTGTACATGGGGTCATACCCCTGAAGTGAGGAGTGAGTGATGAAACTCACCTTTTGGTACAATTTGGTACAGTCAGTGCATGTTGACAATTCAAGTAGCTTCTTTAAAGCAAGCTGCCAATAGCAAACTAAAGGTGATTGCAATTTGTAATGCCCAAATATTACAGAAGGGAAAACAGTTGTATGCAATAGCTAGCAGGGAACAAGTCAGGTGGTTAAAGCAAACAAAAATGATTGGCTGGAGAACTATCTTTGTTGATGGGTCAGCAATATATACAATGACTATTAATTAAAATTATACTTGATTGGTTAAAATGATTTATAATTTCCTCCATAGAAGGGGATGGCATTTGTCCTTCATCTGATGCCTCAACAAGGAATGAGTCTTGGCAGTAGTATCCATTGTACAGCGGACATGAAGGTAATCTGTCCTCCCAAGTATCCTTCTGAGTAAGTAGATAACAGAAACAAGTTGAATTTCATGTTGAGAGCCCTGTATAATTCTTTGATGTTTGTATACAGTGGGATATTAAATTATGGTAGTACGAAAGCCTGAGCTTAATAAATCTTCTTGAAACAACTCTCACATAGGAAATAGTGATTTATTGCTTTTGCCTTGTGTACTGTAATTCAATTGAATACTTTAATCCTTTTGGAATTAAATTTACTACCCCTTCAGTAAGCCTTGCAAATAACTTCATCTTTTGCAGTATGAAATGAAGCTGTTAAGTTTTCACTCTTACCCAATTGAATCCTTTTAAGTTTGCTACTAAATGTTAAGTTTTCAAGAATTACTTTTTCTCAAAAGAAATTCCCAAAGTACAGTAATACATACTGAGGATATTGGAAACAATTTTTAGCTCTTTTTCCTTCTTACAGACTCAGACTAGAATTCCTTTCAGTATTGTTGAAAACTCCATTTTAGCTTGTTTTTTTTTTACAATTCCCTTTCATTTGTTGTTATTTTAGTCCTCCACAGATTTACTTTGAAAATACAAGAGGTCTATCAGAGGACAAAGTTCAAACTTTAAAGAAACAGATTGAAAAGTTGGCGAAGAGCCTTAAAGGAGAGGTATTTCAAATCCTAAAAAAAATTAAAGGTTCAAGTTTTTTGTGCAAGTAATTTTCTGGTGTGAAACCGACCTATTTCAAAACACAATCTCCCAGGAGTGGTAACTTTTTGTTCTTTGTTCATACAGGCTGGTATGACACAACATGATCACTTAACATTAAGTAAATGAAAAAATTTGTCCTGTGCCTCACAAGCTGGTAACATACCTTAATAATATGACTTAAAAGCGTTTATCATTTAAGTAAGTTAAAAGCACAGACTTCCTATACATGGACAGAGGATAATGCACGGTACATTGTCGCTACCGTACGTGTGAGAAAAAGTGCACCAAGATGGCCGTCTGCTATGATTTTGTGTGGAAGTATGGACTTGCTCAAATATATCGCCATATTTTGCAAGAAAGTTGGAATATTTTTGAAATATGGCAAGGTCAAAATCACTTCACCTTTTGCAGCAACATGATATTTATTTCTGTTCACGCTTAACTTTTGTCTAAAGGTAAAGAGCAGTCCCCCCAAACTTATTTTGAAGAAAAAGCTAAATAACTCAATTTTCATCTTATTTTCCTTCAAAGCATCTTTAATAACATTTTATGACTGTACTATTGCATATTCAAGGTAAACCAAGTACTTATTTCTGGTAAATTTCACATCTGAAGAGAAAAAACATTGTCACGTGACTCGCAACAGCCAATCATGAAACTGGACAGTCTACTACACATTTTCAATTTGGGATGACTGCTCCTGCCATTTAAAATATAACAGAGTCGTCGTCAAATCAAACGATTCATATCTTCACGGCAGCCATCTTGGTGCGCCTTATGGTCCCACCTGGTGGCGACCATCTACGGATAGGACATACATGTTACATGCTAAGTCCATGTATATAAGTCCGTTGTTAAAAGTAATTTAGTTCAATAATTGCTTGGCGCATGGAATTGTGGGGCAGGACATGGGATAAATAAACTGAGCTCAGCACATAAAGTATGACATTCCCTTGTTTCTGTGCAGTATGTGCATACATACTAAGCATAAATGTAAGCATATACCCAACCCAAATGAAAACAGAGGTCTTAGGCCTACTTAAGGACAGATTGAAATGCAAATTTTTGCACCAAAAAGACAATTTAGACAGTCCACCACACAAACCACACTAAGAATTTCTCTGTATGTTATGGATGGATAAAGAAAGAAAGATGTCACCAAATTTTCATGTTAACCCAAATTTTGTAATACATGTTGTATGTGAAGAATGGGTTTGTTTATCCTGACTATTTGGAGGATGTGCCCTTATGGATAGCTGCCAAAAGTAGTTATGGATTTTGCTCATTGGACAACTGAGTTGATTTTGTTTTTATAATTCAATTTCAGCAGTAACCTACATACAAAAAACAGTCATTGTATAAAGGAGGGAATTAAGTTTGGACTATACAATATCCAGGAATTAACAGCCGTGTACGATAAATCCATCTGAACACAATAATTCATTATAAAGTCCTTTTCTGTCTTAGGAAATGATCTTGCAGCTAGCCCAGCAAGTGCAGCAGTTTCTTCATCTACATAATGTACCTGGTGTGAAATCGTTGTTTGAAGAGATGCAGAAAAAAGAGGAGAAAAAGAGAGAACGAGATGCTCTCCTGAAACAGAAGCAACTTGAACAGGATATGAAGAGGGCTGAAAAGGAGGTACCATCTATTTTATCACTAAATATTACAATTTATTCAAGCAATTGGAGTGGTCTTACCAACATATTTATTTGTCTTGTAGGATTTGGCCTGATTCTAATGGTGGTTTTGTACCTTTATAGAAGTCATGTTTTGAACCTTCTGTGTTCAGCCATTTGATGACTTACTGGGATTCTTCATTTTATATTTTCTGAATTTGAAAACTTTTATAGGAAAGGTTCAAGTAGAGATATAGGTATTGAAAGACAATGGTTTTAATTACATTGATGTGGGAAGGAATCGAGTGATTAAAACTGAATGATTTATTCTTCCCAATTTTCTCTGGCATTTGCCTTTTATTCAAAAATAATATTACTCATTGCAAGAGTGAAGTACAAACATTACATTTTTTCTGCAAAAATTTTGTTTCTTGAAAATCATTAAGTATCTACAAATCATTCTTTTAGTGGTATGAAAAGTTTCTTTACCGCAGTTCATTGAAATATTTTGTTTGCACTTCTTTATGCAGGCTACAACACCAGGCTGTTCATGCAGAAAGTCTTTCTCCTGAGCACACATTGACTTAATTTTATAATCTTTGTTAATCAGTCCTCTAAATTCTCTTTTAGGGTTTGACATTGCAATGAATTGGTATTCAAAAGTATATATGTACTTTTTTCAGAGGAAAGAACTTGAGGAGGAAATGCTGAGAAGACAAGAGGCCTTGCTTGAAGAATCAAGAATGAGGCGAGAGAAAAATCATGAATCTGAGACACCTGCCCCAAATCATTTACAACCAAAGAAAAAGAGGCAACCAGATCCGGTGGAGTTTATCTCCAATGAAGACAGTAGTAGAACTAGGTATTGTAATAATATCCAGTTTGGTTAGGTTTCGTTGATTTGACAGAGGTAATGCCTCATCTTATAATCTTCTTGTTTAATTTTGTGATGATACCTACAGTCTTTTTTCAGTTCTGGGGCTCTAGATTGTTCTGCCTACTCTATTGTGTATGAGGAAACTTAAGGATAACTTGTTGTGAAAGTAGAACCCTGTATCTACAGGGTGAGAGTCAAATGCTCTATTGCTATAACAAACACATGGTCTTCAGTTTGCTAGAGAGTAACCAAGGAAGAGTTAGGGTGTGACATTGTTCTATCCGTAGGATATATGTTGATTGACTTTGATGTTGACTATTTGGCAGTCTGTGGGGCATGGCTTTCCCACCTTATGGTTGAGAACCACTTATGGTGCGATAGCATACTACTTCTAAAACATTTGAAAACTTTTCAGTGCCTAATCATAAAAAGTAAATATTCCCCATACTGCAAAGCTGCATTGCTAGAGATGACAGACTAACTTAACCAGGCATGAACTAATAAACACATTGCTAATGTGACTTTGTAGGTACACAGATGAATTTGTGATTCTCTTTTGGGTTATATTTATGGAATCAACTGATGCTGTTTGGAAACCCTGCTGTAGGGAATACCTTTTCTTCACTCATATTTCCACACAAATCAACATGGACAAATTTCTTGGACATTCATAAGAATATTTGTTACTGAAATTAGTTGATTGTTAGAAAACATATATAAACCTGCAAACAGCTGTTTACATTTGAATTATGCAATTAGTTCATGAAGCCTGCAGTGTTGATATGCCATTGCAGTATTGATTCTGTCATCTCTGTGGTATTACCCATTGCACAGATCATTATGCAATGCACACTTTTATAATTTCAGTCTAGCTTTCAGTTTCCTAATTATAAAGTACACATATTGTCACACTAAAACGATAGTGTGAATTATGAGAGAGTATTGAACAAGTCGTATTTTGTTAATGAACTATGCATCAAAATTCTGAAACAGCTGCCTCAGCTGGGCAAATAACAATATTTGGAATCCTTGCAGAGGGGATGAACAAACAGAGTGTGCTCTGTAGGGTAGTTTTGATGATGTGGGTGTCAACTATTATTCCTACAAAAGTTGACTGAAAAAGTGGAAATGCAATTTTAAAGTTTTTACTTTCCCATAGACTTATTGGTTAGAGCATTTGAATTGCAGTAGGGAGGTCGGGAGTTCAAGTCCTGGCCGGGTCATACCAAAGACCTTATAAATGAAACCAATTGCCATTGTGCTTGGTGCTCAGCATAAGCAATGAAGTAGGGAAAACAAGCCAGTGAGCCACAACTGGAAAAAAGGTTGTTTCCGGCTTGACTTGAACCAATTGGTTGGAAACTGGGCTGTGAAACTCCATTAAACCTAACCTTACCCGTAGACTTATTTTCTCCTAGTTCAGCAACATGGAAGAATGATCATGCACTTCATGTCAATCAATTTTTTTCACTGGTCATGTAAATAAAAATTTAATACCCTCTATGAAATTTATAATACCTACATAGGATTTGCCACACATCAATTCATATTACAAATTTTGAGATTTTTATCAATGATATTCCAATTTTGCCTCTAAGTTTACTCCCTTGCATTTGGGCCTGACTCTCCAGGTAGTGTTACCTAATTTAGTGTACCTTGTAGCTGTACCTAGTGGTAGAGTTGTCCATTCCTGCTGCTGTATAACAATGTGTTTCACGTGTTCATGGGTTCAAATCCTGCTTGATGTATGTGGGTTTTTCTCTGGGTACCAGGCTTTTCTCCCAATTGGCATATACTTGCCATTAAAATCCATTGCCGAGCTGACAAAGTCAGTTGGGCACTGGACTGCAGCACCTTTTGGTGGACCACTCAACTAGCCAAGTTTGCTTTGTACCTTCAAGGTTGTTTTGTTTGAACTGAATTGTGCTGATATGGAAAAGGATGTATGAGAAACTCAAGAACCCCAAAATGTTTTTCCAAAACAGTTACAATTCTCCTAGCATACTTTCTTAAAGCTTCTCCCACAACTGCCTAAAACTCATCCTCACCTGAACACGATGTCAGTTTATTGCTTCAGGATGAGTATACAAGACTTTATGTGTAATCAAAGCACTCTCAGTACAGTGTATGCTGTGCAGTATAAACTACAGTATTCACCACTTTTGAACTTGCTGCCAATCAAAGAGCTATGCCTATCGAGAACTTCTGTGGACTGCAAAAATTGCAGGTTGGGGTGAGAGGATAAGACCTTTAACTTACTGGAAATAGAAAAGATCAGTTACTTGATGTTTGCTTTATACACTGAATTTCTGAAAATTTCTTTTCGCAGAAGTTCTAGTTATAACAGCAGCTGGAAAAAGAGTTCAGATGTTTCATCAAATCATAGTGAGAGAAAAAGAACAGAAAGTTTTAATGAAGTGACATCAGACTCCCAAGTGATTGCTCTTAGATTTAACACCAAACTTGAAAGAAATATAAACAGAGGTTGCATCCTAGGTAAGAGCTACCTTAAAATTTGTAATATGTGATTGTTTTCTAAGGAAATACTTCATGGTTATATTGTGGTTGTGCTTATTCTCTGAATTATACCATATGACTTAGTGTCATCACTCTCTGTACAGTTCTCTCATGTTATATAGGTGATAATTACAGCAAAACACTCACACTGTTAGCAGTATTACAGTAACCATTGTAAGCCTTTAAGTTGCAATTTTATTTTCATTTTCACAGAGGATCAGGAAGGAGGCCAAGTGTACATTGGTATGGATACCTGTAATGGCCATCTGGTGGTTTTACGTGAGTGGCAGATGAAGTGGAAACATGGTAAAGGACGGAAACCTCTTCCAGATGAAGAAAAATCAGCTGACCATTGTATGAAGCAGGTGAGACTGGAAAATACATTGCAGATCTTGAACTTTTAGGTGCTAGATTGCAGTCGTACACCATCACTCATCTCAAATCGCTGTGAGAACTGTGCTTTTTTGCATAACTAGGTGAAGAATGTGAGCTCATATAAATAGTTTTAAGTTTAATTAACCAACACCACTACCACACTTCCAAAATTCTGAGGAGTTTGATTTGTATTGCAACTGAAAAATCTACAGCTCAAGACCTTACACTGAAGATTTGAAACAAATACAGTAGGCTTGAATTTTTAAGTGTACCTCAAGTCAAAAAATTCAAAAATATATAGCAACTCAACTGAAAATGGTGTATTCTGGAATATTGTGTGATGCCGTTGTTGTACAACTCAAATTACAATCTTTGTGTTTTTTTGTTTTTTTGTGAAATGTCCTGCACCTTGTACTGAGGTGTGATATCACTTTTACTCTAACAGGGCGATGTTATTAATTAAGCCATCTCTGTGCAACATGCTGTGACAGCAAACAGGAAGTGTTCAAGGTCATAAAAACATTTTTAATTATAACTTCAACAGTTTATATCTCAGCTCAGGAATGTCCTATGAAGATGGGAGCTGGACCGTTAGAATTCATTTTACCTGCTTTTTGGTTCCTTGCATTAGCAAAAGGAACCTATGTAGTCAGGTTGGCGTGTGTGTGGGTGTGTGTATGTGTGTGTGTCTGTGACACTAGCTTGGGTACGCTGTAACTCAACAAGGGAAAGTTGGATTAAATTGAAACTTGGTATATAGAAGTGCCATAGTTTGAAGGTGTGCCCTATCGTTTTTGGTGGAGGTCAAAGGTCATTTGGGGTCACCAGAGGTCAAAAATTAAAACCTTCTCAACACGATATTTCAAGGTAGGAAACTTGGATAGATGTCATACTTGGGTGTGTGGATGTGTTATGGTGTAAGAATGAAATCTGATATGGTTGGTGAAGGTCAAGGGGTCATCTGGGGTCACCAGGGGTCAAACACTGAAAAATGTTTTAACACAGTATTTTAAGGTAGAAAGGACAGATTTCAAATCAATTTGTGTTTGGTTAAGGTCAAAGGTCATCAAGGTCACTGGAGGTCAACCACTGGAAATGTTATTTAGAAAATCTTGTAAGCTAGATAAAGATAGGTTCAATAGAGTTTTTACCTTCACCTGGTTTTGCATGCTTACACACCCAAACACCTTAGAAATTTGGCCTTTATGTTTGTTTAGTAATGATTCCTTCGGGTTGTACACAGATTTTCGACCATTCAAAGTTTTAAGAGGGCAATAACTGAAATCTGTAGATTTCAATGAGCACAGGTCACACTGCATTATACTGGTCTCTCTGCCAGTGAAAGCAATGCATGGATTATACGGTATGTCTCTTTAATACTGCTGTGCTCTGTGGGGTAACCTAATCCTCATTCTATTATCACACCCCATTAATCACTTGCTTTCTGCTGAACTGCTGAATAAACCCTGTTTTCTGTGTAGAGATAGCAAACAGGACAAATGGTAGATTGTTTTAAAGTAGTAGCAAGTTTTATTTGAGAGCAGGTAAAAATAACTTATGAGAGAAGTACGAGGGGTGTTTTTCTCTCTCTGACCACATTGTGTTTATTAGTGATAATATCAAGTTTGATTACAAGCATAAATACATACAGAAATGAGGAAATGTTTTTGAAGGATCACCAAGCTTTGTACAAGTTGAATGTAAGTAAGGCCACAAATATTTAATCATTGATTTCATGTAATATTAGTACCAAAATACCCCTTGTGAAGATGTTACAAACATTGAGTATGAGCTTTTGCCCAGCTCTATTTTGGAGACTGGCTGTACAGCTCTTATAATATCCAGCAAGGAACCACAGTTCCCATTGGGCTCTTGTCAATATATATGTTTGAGTTGGGCACACTTATATGAAGGTTTACAAAAACGTTCTTTGAGCTTGTAGTCAGTGCAAGCTTCCTTTTTCTGGTTACTTCAAAGAGGGTGTGAAACAGATCAGTGGTTTGAGTCAACATCATGGTATTGAAAAGTTACAAGATGAAATAAGGTGGAACCATATAGAACTTTTCTGATGACTCATACTTGCTTGTTATTTATGGTGCTATGTGCTGAGAGAGTTCAGAGAAGTAGTGGAGTCCATTTGTCTGGTTGTCCAGAAATTGTCCTATTTAAGAGCATCAGTTCTTTCCTTGGGTGTAGCTGTCAGGGAGTGGTGTGTCATATCTTCCATCTCAGGTTTCATATAGGCTCTGGAAATCTTAGAAAGCCAGGGAGAGCTAACATTTTCATTTCCAGGCATGAGAAGTCAGGGAAAATAGGAATCTTTTAATTTAAGGTCCTATTAGGGAATTTTGGTAAGTGGGCTTATTGTTCTGATTTTATCAATGTTCAGATATAGTGTTTTGTGGAAAGAAAGGGAAGTGTGGGATCTGACTGCTTTTAAAGGTCCTGCAAATCTGAGCTAAGGTGCTTTAAAGTCATGAAATCTCATTTTCAGTGTGTATAAACCTTGTATCTTGTCAAACAGTTTGAGCATAGTGGATCAGACCAGTGCTGTAAGATGACTAATATGTGAAGAGTGGTGTAGGCACTCAAGCATCATTTTGACTGAATTCATTAAGTTAAATGTGTGGCAATTAAAGAAAATTTTTTCCATCAATGTTCAATTTTATGGATCACTTGTATGAAGAAGGTGCATGTGTACATGAGGCAAGATGGGGATGAGTGTCCTTCACTACACTAGCTTAACAATTAAGTAAACTTGTAATAGACCAACAGTCCCATTGTATGCAAAATAATGAAGACATTTATGATGATTAGTGACTCATCCCATTTTTGGGTGCAAGTTTTTTTTATTCAACAAGTAGAAGTAAAATGACTTCATATATCATTCCTACAGCTGGCTAGTGTGGAACAGGAGTTGTTATCACTGCTAAAATTGTCCCATCCAAACTTAGTGCATTATCTTGCCATGAACACATCACAAGGTAAAGATTCAACTAGTGTACAGGTGAGAATATCAATTTTGTTAAAAGTAGTTAAGTATGAAAGGATATTTGAATTCTTTACACGGGAAATGTAGTCATCCCAGCATGAATTATTCTTGTAGCTCTCGTATTCCATAAAAAGCTCTTGAGACTCATGTGACAATATCTTTCATAATGAACTGAAACATTCATGGGAAGGAATTTGTCTCTTTACCCTGAATATGCAATATTCATGTCCTTGTATATAATAAAAGAAATTATATATAATAAAAGAAATTTGGAAGAAGAATAATTTATTAGTAGGAATTCGCTGGTTTTTCAAAAGTTAAGGGAGACTGTTCCTACCTAAATTCAGAAATTCCACTTTCCAATTTTTGCTCATATTTTCAGTTGTTAATGGAGTTTGTTGGAAGTGGAACATTACGTAACCAGATAAGAAGCAGAAGGAAGATTCCATTTAGCATCCTACGGCAATATACCATTGATCTTCTTGCTGCCCTGTCTTACCTTCACAAGAAAGCTGTAGTCCATAAACAACTCTCACCTGGCTCAGTATTTATTGATGTCAGTGGTCAACTTAAACTAGCAAATTACAGCTTGGTTAGAAGGTATGTAGCAGGTCTTTACAAATCCTCTTTCCAACAGTTTGCAGTTTGTAAAAAGAAAACAAGTCACTTGGTGTTCTTGTACACTGCTCAGTACTGCAACCTGCTGGACAAGTACATCAGTCTTCTTCACACGGAAAAAACATTCAAATGGTGTTAGGTAGATTAAAACTGGAAAAGTAGATATTCATATCTTTATTAATCTTATTTTTGTTTGAATTACATATTTTGGGGATGGTCTTGTTGAATGTCATGTGGAATAATTCATCTTGTACAAACAAAGAAAGTTTTCATTTTGCCATTCGCAAGGGCTATTACCATTTCACATTGACATGAATTTAGGAGGGCAGAAATGGTGATTTCCAGTCTTTCTTTTTTTCAAGTTGTTTTCCAAAGTGATTAACTGTTGAATCCCAAATTTTTAACCTTATGCCTGTAGAAAATTATCAAGCAAGAACAATCATACTGCATTGATGGAACTTTTGTTAATATCCTTTGTTCTGCAAAAGAATCACAGAAAAGTTTTCGTGTAGTTTTGGCTGTTTGTATTAACCATATTTTTTCAGTTTT
Source organism: Holothuria scabra (assembly GCA_037179385.1). Lineage (NCBI taxonomy): Eukaryota > Metazoa > Echinodermata > Holothuroidea > Aspidochirotida > Holothuriidae > Holothuria > Holothuria scabra. The sequence continues at coordinate 28,094,100 of CM074180.1, read as the reverse complement.
GCTAGTTCTATTCAGAGTTCCTGAAGTATATCCTTAGATCTGAATTTTCTTAACTTTTTTAAAAAATTGAGTTAATATATCTTTCTAGTAATTTTTAAATGATGTCTTTTTTTTCCTCCCAAGGTTAAATGATTTGTGTGAAGTGATGAGTGAGGCAAAACATACCGTCCGTTTTAGTGAAGAGAAGACGTTTGGAGCAAGGGGAGGAAAAAAAGCTGATGTCCTCAAATTTGTAATCAAAATTTTTTTTGGTTTTTATCTTTTAAGCCATTTTAAAATTTTATTTTGTCCCAAGCAGATTTTATCCTTACATTAAGTTATTCATGATGAATGTTGCACTTCAAGAAAGGTGTCGATAAGGCTGAATTTCATTGAATTTTATAATTAGGGTGTGTCTGAATTAGTTACAGAAAATGAGAAAATAAAATTGAAACTTTGAAATATACCTCTCCATTGTTTGAATTGAAATCTTGTTCAAATTTACTGTCATAACCACTCCAGATTATGAAGAGTTATTTTATATTGGCTTTCTCTTCATGGCTTTGTCTTTTTTTTAGGAACTTCGTAAGTATGACAACATATTCCAGAAACAACCCATAAGTGCATTATTGAGTGTATAAAATGACATTTTGTTAGCTATTGATAAATTCATCTGATGTATAAATTAGTAATAAAAATTATAAATTGACTTACCGTATAGCTAATCTTTTGTTTATTTCACGCTTTACATTATACATGTTGCATTCACAGGGTCTTATTTTGCTAGCAGTTATCAAAGAGGATGCTGATGTACAGATGCCTTGTGAACTTCCACCAGACCTTCCTCCAGATCTTCAAGATTTCCTAGAGAGGTATTTAATTTCAACTTTGTAGTCAAAACTGCTCCCATCTGTGTTTGCCAGCAACCTTGAAAATCTTGAGGTGTTGTAAGTTTTGAATGGGTTTCTTTGAAGAAATTGTGGAAAGAGTTATCTGCCAGCCAAATTTATCTTTCTTCCACCTTCAGATATGCTCATGAAATATTTTCAATTTGCCCCATCTTTGACCCTTTTATGTCTCATGTATGGTGTTTTAACATTGGACATTTTGTTATTTGGATCTAAAACTTAATAATTAAAATGAAAAATGCAATCTAAATCTGAATTGACAAAGTTGTGAACAAAATAGAGATGGAACCAGACAGGTGGAAAGTTTCATCAACAATTATTAGTCCAATACTCACTATCATTCGAGCGAATTTGGGTCTGCCTGGATATGTTGCTTACTTGTGGGGAGAGGATGGTGGTAAGTGCTGAGGGTGTATGCTGCAGGCCCCCAGGTGACCACAGCAACATGATTTGACCTGGGGTCCCAAAAGTTTGGACCTCAGTTTTTAAGGCTTGAAAAGTATGTATAATTTTATTCACAGTAACCATTCAAAAGTGCTTGAGGTTAGATTGCCCTTCCTGGAGGGAAAAAAATATATTTTGTGGTATGAAAATATGTACAAAAGTTGTCCTATGTGCAATTTAAAGACAGTTTTTAAAAAATCAGTGAATAATAGTAATAATAGTAAATGACTTAATATAGGGCCACCATCATAATATATGTTCTGCGGCACTTTACACAGAGAACACCTCATTAAATAAGTATGACTCAAGCTTAGTCTTAAAATAAGGTAAACTGGGTGACCACCTTAACCCTTTACCGTTGTGCTCTGATTGGGGCATATTTGCGCGCCTCGGGAGTGGGCGGAAAAGCGGACGTGGCCAGCCCTGCATCGGCTTCCGTAGGCCATTGACCCCGTGACCTTAAACTATTGTCTCTCTCGTTGTTGTGGCCGAATTTTCGGGTAGCTACTTGCAGTTTCGAGCTCCGCGTGAAACAGTAAAGATGGGTGACAGCCGAGCTCTCCGCATGGGTCCAAAAGGACCCAAACAACGGTAAGGGGTTAATTCAGCTGGGAGACTGTTCCAATGAGATGGAGCAGCACCAAAAAAGGCATGGTCATCAGCTTTAGTTTTAGTAATGGGGACACGAAGCAGGTTATTACATGATGAACAAAGGGTACATGTAGGTTTGTAAGGAACAATCAAGTCAGTAATGTATTCTTGTGCAAGGCCAAATAGGTAGCCAGTGCAGATCATTTAATAGAGGGATTACATGATTGTATTAAAGGGCACCAGTGATTAACCTGGCCTGAATGATCTATAAGTTTGGAGAAATATTTCAATTAAGGCATTTCCTAATGTTTCACAATATTTGAGCAGACATTTGAATGTTGCTGTCACTAATAAAGGATTGCACTGGCATTTTACTCTTCAGATGTCTGGATACAGATGAACGTAGTCGTGCTTCCATACATGCACTGGAGGAGCACTCTTTTGTTAAAGACACCCTTCCAGTGGAAAATGCATTTTTGGTGCCTGAAAAGAAAGGTGAGTGCACAGTGCACTTGATGTAGTAATATATGTTAAACTATGGGTGCAAGCAGGTAAGGGGTAGCTTATATAGTACAAAGTAGTTTATTTCCTTGAAACTGCTAATCACATATATTCTTGGTCACTGATGCATTGGAGGAGAATTATCTCCTGGCACTTTCTTAATGCACCGATTGAGCCAGTCCATATTTGTGTAACACTGATCCATAAACCACCCACCCCCCACCCCCCTGCCCCCAACATACACAAATTAGCATTCTCTGGGCAGTTCTGTACATGGGAGTATTCACAATCCAATCTATTGAGAATCTATTAGAAAAATACAAAATTTCAGCTGATTTGCTGTATTAAAGATAGAACTAACATTCAAAAGTACTGAAAATCAAACTTTATTTGTGCAGTTAGTTCACTGCTTGCATTGTTAGTACCTCTCAGATTCCATCATCGTTATCCCCTTCCAAAACCTTGTCCACACATGTTAAATATTACACTGAAAAATGGTCCTGGTTAAATTAGAGCATAGTTGTTGTTTTTGGTGGAGTTTGATTTTTTTTGCAAACATAATTTGTATAAATGTATAATCGCATCTCTGGCTACGGTTGTTTTCTTTGCTGCCTTTACCGATGTGACCCCTTCACAAGGAGGTCCAAATGTTTGAACTTTACAATTTAAGAACTTCCTATATATATAAATGAAATTTATTTTTAGAAAGGAGGAACTATCAATTAAATATGTTTTTTACCTCTTCAACTTTGCCACTTCTTTGACTTTCTGTCCAGAAAATGACACAGATAGTCTGACAAGAGAAATCAGTGAAGAACAGGTCAGTGATGTTAGATTTCTTGGAAATTCTCGCCTGCATCAGGAATTTGAAGTTCTTGGAAATATTGGCAAGGGGGGCTTTGGCAATGTTTTTAGGGTAAGTGTGTTAATCTTTAGAACATATTCAACATTTGACTGTTTGCTGTACGTGAAAGAAGAGTGTGTTTGTGTTGGATTTGAAGAGGCAATGACACTGGTGAACATGAATTGTGATGTCATGACTAGGAATTTATTATAGCATCACAACATGGTTCAGCATATTAAAGGTTAATATCCCTTTAAATACAATAAAAATGTTAAAAACAAAGCAAATGTTAATTTTACAAATTTGCAATGTCACTTGTTGTGGCCTCTTTGAAGAGAGAAATAAATGTTGGCATAAATACCAAGAAGCAAAAGCCGGCACCTAGAATTTTCACTGCCATCACTGTCATGTTATAATTGTTGGTTTTGAGTGAAGTTAAAATTCTGGTGTCAATAATTTGTGGATGTTGGTGATAACCAAACACAATGTCAATAAGATAGAATCCAGGAATTGGACATTGGAATTGAGTACATTTTAAGTCCATCCGTGTTTGTATAACCGATCCTTAGATACAGATACTTCATTTGCTACAGATGAAGAGAATGTCTTCTCTAGTTTTCTTTCACAAAAATAATAGTTACTTTGCCATTAGAGAAATTCTTAAAACAACTGTTTGTTATTATTATTATTGATATGACCAATGCGGTACTTTCACATTCAAGGTTCGCAACAGACTGGATGGCAATGCATATGCAATAAAAAGAATTGTGCTGAATCCAAAAAGTAAAGACTTGAACAAGAAAATCACAAGAGAAGTGAAGCTTTTATCAAGATTGAATCATGAAAATGTTGTCAGGTAAGATGATAGCTACATTGCAGTAAGACACTGTTCACCAGGGTACTAACTGCATGTATATAATGTGTATACAATACAACAATGAAAATAGTTGTGTGCTAGTGAGGCAACTGTTGGCTCACATTGTCTCCACCCCTTACTAACACTGATGGTGTGTGCATTCATTAAGTTATATTTGTTTCAAAAATGAGATTTCATAGGCTATTGTATTTTTACGGTTTGTCAGTATACAGCATATGAGTGGTAAGCATGTATTAGAATTGAGTTGTTCTTGTAGCTAATAAAACTTAACAAGAGATGAAGGATGTCAATACCAATAGCAAAGTACTGATCACACTGAAAGATTTTGATTGGATTGCAGTCCGATTCTTGTAAATTGTACTTAAAATCTTTTCCATCTCTGGTCATATAGAGCCCAAAATTTGCTCACCTGTCTGAATATATGATCCGTGTAAATTAGTTCGATGGAGCTTTGCAGCTAAGTTTCAGCTTCAGATCTGATTTGTATAAGAGGACTATGAAAACAAAGTATAAATTATTTTGTGATGTCAAATGGATCGGCAATCATTATCAGGCACAAAAATTAGATTGTTTTTTTTAACAAATATTGCTCTGTTGTGGGATATAAAATATATAATGATAGCAAAACAGTTTATCGTGACATAAATTAGAATCAATTTAGCATGACTACCTTAGAACAAAGTCTTGAATAAAAACAGTTTAAGTCCAATTCAGAAAAAAATTGAATAATGGTTTTTATTGATAATGGTGTGACCAGCCCTTAAATACAACAGACTATATATGGTAGATTAACTTGTAAGAATTAACATAATTGTAAAATTTAAAGCTAGATACATGTGGAGTATGTATACTATTTGCTGGGGCAGAGATATTGACATGTTTTCTTGAATAATTAACATATGAAAGTATTCCTTGTTGAGCATTCTTTGGGGTATCATAAAGTTCTGTCTGTTAAAATCATTACTCAAACTATTTCATGACAGGACATGTAATAGGACCAATTAGCAATCTTAGCAAGTCTAAATTTACAGGATTGTTCTTTGTCACAGTGGATCAAGCAATACAGTTAATAAACTGTCAGTATCTGCCAAATGTTACAGTTGTACAGTCTGATGTCTTTACTAACCTGTAATACTCTTTTTTCACAGATATTTCAATTCCTGGATAGAAGTATCTGAGGATATTTTGACTACAGATTCTGAATCAGATCCATCAGTATCAGAGAAACCATCCAAGAAACAAACTAAAATTGATGATAATTTAGGTCTAGCTGATAATATTGAGGATTTGGCTCCCAGACTCAGTGAGTTATGGGTACCTTCTTTATGTTTTTTATTTTTGAGTCAATTCAAGTTTCCTGTTGAAAAACGTGTGGATTTACATGCTAGAGATATGTTTAAAGGCTTGTAAGTGTAATCAAACACCCTGGATTATATGTCACTGCTTCCTGAACCCTGCCCGGTAATTGCATCATGCCACCAGGCAGGGGTCAGCGGGATCTTACCTGTGAGGACTGTGTATTTTTTGACATCTTTGTTGTATTTAAGTGTCCTCCATGAAAGTGAGGAATTTTGCTCATTCCTGGAAATTTGTAGAGGGCTTGATTCTGTTTTCATCTTAAGAAATTTGAAGTTAGTTGTCATATTACTTAGTTTTGAAATATTTCGCATCATAAAAGATGAAAGATTTGTAAACTTAAATGATGCAATGCATTTGAAAAAGTACAGGGGGTTTTATTAAGTCAAATAACTTAAAATGGAATAGCATATAATATATTCTCTAATTTGTGAATAACATTTGGTGAAAGATTCCGAGTGTTGCAGTTTGTTATATCATCTACCGCTTTTTGTGTTTGAAGGTGCTTGCGGATCTTTATCATGGAGTGTATCTGCTGGTAATGCTCTGTCACAGGAGAGCAGTGAATCTTCCTCTGATGATGATGATGACTTCGGCATGTCTTTCATGTATGTATCATAGTTAATGCTCTCCATGTATCTATACTGAGTGTGTGTTTGTCTATCTGTCTGTCTGAATGTTCGTTTGTGTTTGAAATGTCCTTCATATATGTGGAATGTCCTTCATGTATGTAACACAGTTTATACAGTTCATGTGTCTGTTTTGAGAATGATTAAACAATGGTGTTATATTTCACCATTTGTCTGAACCAATCAAAGATTTGTTGAACATCATCTTTAATCAAAGACTTGTGAATATTGCTGTGAAATTACACTGTCACCCCTGGATTGTGGAGTTTACATGTTATCATAATATTTTATGTTCTTACTTTGATTCACTTCCTATGTGACACTTGAGAGTCTGGATTTGTTGCTGAATGTTCACACACATTGTTAAATTTCAGTATCCACTTTAATAGTGCAGTAAGTAGTCATCATATGTGAAGTGAAGAATGGGCAACCATAACTAGATTTTGTGAAATTAGTCTAGTTGAAACCATTGTTAAAAGAGTACCTCAGTCATCCCAATGTATTTGCATACCTTTGTAGTGTAAAGTGCTAAATTTGGAAAGGTTTCTTTACTTGTTTAACATACTTTTCAATGAATTACTAAAATGTTTACTCAAGTTAGTCCCTTGGTCCACCATAATTTTGCTGCGAAATATAATTTTGAGGCAAAAATTAGTTTGTTAGGTTCTACTGATGGTGCAAAGGAGATGTTGTTGACGTAGCCCTTTTTGACCAGTTGAGGAAGGGTTCAGTCCACATTCATGTAATACAGAAGCCTGGAAAACAAAATATGGTATAGATATCTGTACTATGGATTTGAAAGCTTTATTTCTTTCATTCTTTGGCCTAGCTTTGCATTATTATCTGATATAGCAAGAGAAAGATTGAAGTCACACTTACTTTTACTTTTTGTCAGGCGTCGTTACAGTTCCTCGGATTCAGATGGAATAGAATTTGAGGCCGATGGGGAAAGCCCAGATGGAGATGAAAAAAGTCAGAAAGAGGTGAGGGATATTATTGATGTGAAAAGATTAATACTGGGGCATTGTTTTGTATGAAGTACTTTAACTGAAAAGTCATTTCTTAAAAGTTTTGGGCAATAATTGATTTGTTCAATACCTTGTTATCTTTGCAGTTATAATGTCATTCTTTTCAAAAGCCTACCAAACTTATATCCTATAAGCCATATTTTGAATTGAGTGCCTGTATATGTGGCATTTTGCAAGGGAGGGTTTGGGCTTTCCATGGTGTTAATCATCATTACTTGAAATGTATGGAGAAAGCCAGTCTCCATTGGTAGTCTGCAAAGTATGGCTTTGGTATCATTTGTTTCACCAATGAAGATGCTGTAAAGGTGATGCATCACATAGACAAGTGGGTGGCAATCAATTGTCTGAGCTGTTAAAAAAGATAAACTTGGTCTTCCACTATTGCAGATTTTCAAAAGTGGTAAGGAAGGGCTGGTATGCGAAATTTGTAGTGTGTATCATTTCATAGCTAGTAGCTTAATGGTCCTTTAGGTCAGAATGATTAAGATGCACTGCTGCACTCTTTGAGATAACAAGGACAACCATGGTCATACAGGATGGGGGCAGGGAGGCTGCAGCACCCACTATTGGCCAAAGTCTTACTGAATCGGGCAGACTTCTGTGCTTCAGCTGGGCAGAGATCACACCTTGGGTGGGAATCTGGTGTCGGGCAACAAGTCACCACCCCCCCTTTCTGAGAGAAAGAATCCAGTACAGCCATTGGGACAACCAGAAATGACTTAACTCTGTGTGCTTTTCTTTAACTGTATCTTTCTCTATATCTTAGAAATCTTCTTTGTCATTGTATCTTTCTTTATATCTTAGATATCTTCTTTGTCAAATGGAACTGAAGATGTATTCACCGATGCTGAAATCTCTACCACTAAGTACCTCTACATCCAAATGGAGTTTTGTGAGAAGAGTACTTTAAGAACAAGTATAGATGAAAACCTGTATAAAGATGAAAAACGAATGTGGCGTTACTTGAGAGAAATCTTGGAAGGACTGGTGCATATACACTCTCAGGTGAGGATAAATAATGTTAGTCTTACAGCATACACTAGATTAAAGTATTTTGCTATGGACTATGGGGTATTGAAAATATGGAATATGAGGTATTAGAAATAAATGCTCTTTTTCTGTCAGCATGGCTTTGTGAATTTACAAAAAGTTAGCAGCTAGGCAGGGTGCAAAGGTGCCAGTCAGAAAGTTACAAGGTTCTTTGGCCTTTATCAGGGCTGGTGGTAAAAAATGAAAGCTTAGCACAATATGCTGCTGTTTGTAAATTTGTTTCTCAATTTTTTTTAAAAGATTCACAGAATTTTCCCATTGGAGGTGCAATTGAGTGGTTTAATTAATGTAGCATTGACTAGTTAGATCATTTAGAAATATAGAGTAATTGTTTTGCAGACAGTTACTTGTTAAATGACTGGTGCAGTTATGCTACACTGTTTGTACCTCAGCATGAACAAGGGTTTAAAAAAGGATTTGCCAGTTTGTAAATTCTGTAATTAGAAGTTACATTAACTCCAAGCAGTACTGTCACTTCAATTGTGTTTTCATAATTTAGTAAGTAAAATTTCATGCATGTTATCAACAGCAAAATTAGCCCATATATCAGTTTGTTTACAAGGGAAACCTAGGAATTGTAAAGTAGCTGAATCTGTTTTAGCATGACCCTGTAAACTAGCATTAAAGCTGCTATTCAGTATTTTACTTCGATTGTTGATATTTTCTACATCACCTCTAGAGAGCTCCACATAATTCAGCTCCTGGTAACTAGGTTTGGGGGAATCAGGTTCCTGCAACGCTAGTAGTCATGACTCTAAATGAGTGGGTAAATCCTGCATTGGTGTTGTAACTACCACAGGTACATAATTTCAGCAGAAAATTACTAGTCTTCAAGTGATTGTTTGTAAACTGGTGAAACTCTCTGCTTTCTCCTTGCCTAAGGTACCTAACCGCCAGTGTGGTAGTATGGTAGTGGTTTTACAACTTGTGATGGAATATTACAGAAAAGGCCAGATGAGCCAGTTTTGTCAAAGTAATTCATTAAAACCTGCCAAATAGCACAAATGGAAACCTTGAAATATGATTATTTTGCATAATTATGACAATGTTTTCAGATATCGTATGGGACATTACTCCAAGGAAAGTGGTCATGTTTCTTAAGTATAGTCAGGTAAATGATCCAAGCCTGCTTTACACTGTCTTTTGATATGTTGAGGAGAGTGTGTGGACCTACTGGCTAAGGCATTGGTCCTGTGATGCACAGGGTTGCTGTTGTGAGTCCTGCCAGGTTGATTTCCTTGGGCAGGATGTTTCATCTTCATTGCATCTCTCCATCCAGGAATAAAGTCGGTACCTGAGAGGTAGCTTACTTGGTGTTGATTTAGCAGCATCCCACTAGAGGGACTCTCTCAGGGATGAGTTACTGCTGAACAGGGGTTTTATTTATGTCAAGAGCTTTGAGTACCCAATATTATTCTTATGGACACAGGATTTCAAGTGCTTAGTCTTTCTCATCAATAAAAAGAGACTCTATCTTTTACAACAGGGTATGATACACAGAGACCTCAAACCAGACAATATATTCCTTGCTTCCAATGACCTTGTTAAAATTGGAGACTTCGGACTTGCAACATCAGAACAAAAGGTTGATGACATGCTTCTAAGTCACTCATTCTTTCCAGAATCATCTCAATCTCATGATGGTAAGGTAGTGATATTTTCTTTACTTGCAGAAATGTTTATACCCATATCAGTGAAAGAATGTTTGTCTATGAGCAATTGTTTTAGTATGTTGATTACCATTAAGTTTGCATAGTGTTTTCCTGTTAACAATCAAAATTGTGCTGATTTAGGTTAAATTTCAGTTGCAAAATATAAGTGATTTTGTGATAATTACATAATTAGCAGATAGTGATAAGGTATTATTGCATTGTCTTTGAAAATTTAAGGCAAAGATATGAATAAGAATCTCATTTGCATAAATAAGCATATTGTGTAGACCAGGTTAAAAGATGGTACTGTTGAAAAAAAAGCCCATTGGCTTGTGTTGGTGATCACAGGGCTCTGTTGTCAGACCATTACATCTTGGCATATGGTACATGTGATATAGACAAGTTGTGGTGTATTCAACTGAACTTTTTTCAAAGGAGTGTGCAGTATGTGACAATGGTTAGTGTGTTTTATATGCAGTTGACTTGAATTAACTTTAGTTATGTGCATTGTTTTTCTTACCTCTAGTTTCAGCAGATGCTAAGGATTTTCTGACTGGAAAAGTAGGAACAGCTTTGTATGTGAGTCCTGAGTTGTCCAGAGCAAAGGGAAGTTTTTACAACCAGGTATGTCTTGTCAGGACAAGTCATATTATCCTTGTGAGGGGTAGTAACCTTTACTTTTGTATATTTGTGTTTTAAATTTGCACCTTCTGCAAGGGTGGGATTCATGTGTTATTTTTAACATTCTTCTTGTTTTCATTTCAATTTAGAAAGCTGTGTAACCCCTTAGACATTTAAGATAGCTCCTGGTTCTTATTTGTATGTTCTTTTTGTTCTCCCCAGAAAGTCGACTTATACAGCCTGGGAATTATCTTTTTTGAAATGTGTATGCCTCCTCTAGCCACTGGAATGGAAAGAGTACAGATTTTAGGGAAATTGAGACAGGTTAGTTTTATGAAACAAAAAAAACTTTTGATTTGACCAGAACTGACACATCTATTTAATCTTACATGCTGTAAAGGGAAATGTTTCAAAGGGATGGAAATGTAAACCTTTTGTAGTTTTTCTCTCACACTTCTAAACGTGAGTCATGAATAACTTGCAACAGATCATCATTAATTTGACAAAATATGGGCAGACAGAAACAACAATTCTCTCATCGAACAGTCTCAGGGCTTATGAAAGAATGATAAGCCTCACCTCTATACAACATTCATACTGCTGCAAATTTATTTAGGAAGAGCAGTTAGGCCAGGTCCCATTCCACATGATTCTCAATACTGTTAACCCCCAGAAGTCCTACACTACAATCACATCGTCCATACCACCCTGTACCATGGGATATAATGCAACATACATAAGGAGATGTTCACTTGATCTCTATGCTGTTTATGTCCCACACAGTGTACATTATTGTCCATTATGTCAGCTGGACAGTATGGCAGTTTAGCATTCGCCTTTTCACGTGGAAGGCTGGGGTTCGATTCCCAGGCCAAGTCATACCAAAGACTCTAAAAATGGAACCTACTGCCGTTGTGTGTGATGCTCCGCATAAGCAATGGAGAAAGGAAAACAAGCCAGTGAGCTACAACTTGAAAAAAGGCTGTCACCAGCTCGACTTGCACCAATAGGTTGGAAACTGGGCTGTAAAACTCCATCTAACTAACTAACTAACTGGATAGTATGATGGAAACAGGACCTTTTCCTACCGAAAACTTGTAACTAATCTGGATCTATAACCACTATTTATTTGGCTGATTAGTAAAGTCCAATTCTCCCATAAAATTTTGATTAGTGGCAACACATGTTCATTAAATTTTAATTTTCTTATAAATAAGGCCTTAACCATAGCAGTAGTTGTTGAAGCAGTGAAAATTCTATGTCCTGCTTCCCCTGTGGGCTCGTGGGCTGGGGGAGGGGGGGTGTAGAATAGGCTCATGGTATTTCCCTCCTGTCATAAAAGGTAACTAAAGGGATGGATTCAAACCATTTTATAACACTATATAACACATTCCTGTTCCCCTGAACAACTGCTGTTTTGAAAGCAAAACAACCTAGTATGGCTCTATGGCTACATTAAGAATTAAAGAACTTTTGTCTGTAGAATAACATTTCAGAGAGATAATTGTAGTATACTTATGTTTAGCTGCATTAGGGTGTTGGACAACAACTCCCAGTTCAGTAGGTACGGAGAGTGTGTAGTAACAATTCTCAGTACTTTGTTTATTTCATTTCTCTTCATTTCATTTTTTTTCATCACTAAAGTATATACAATGACATAGTTTAACATATTTACAGAAGCTTGTATGAGAATAAAGAGAAGTCCAACTAAAAGCCAAAGGCTTGTCGAGGGTGCACTCCCTAAAATACGCATATATGATACCAAACACTCAGCACAACAAACAAAAACAGAAAGTTTAATTTCTTGGCAATTAGTTCTCATTGGGTAGAAATTTTCACCTGGTTAGCTCTCTTTCATGGAACTGTAACCTGATGGTGTGTAAACTTTGTAAGATTCAATGAATTTTTGGTTTCGATGATAAGAGAAACCAATGCAATCATGATGGCGTGTGTGTGTATGTGTGTATGTATGTGTGTGTGTGTATGTGTGTGTGTGTGTTTGTGACACTTTGCTTGTTAACACGATATCTCAAGATAGGAATGTCTGACAGTTTTCAAACTTGGTACATAGATGCGCCATATTAAGAGGAAGAACCCTATTGTTTTTGGTGGAGGTCAAAGGTCATCTGGGGTCACCAGGGGTCAAAGTCTAAAAACCTTGTTAACACGATATCTCAAGGTTGGAAACTTGGATAGATTTCATATCTGGTATGTGGATGCGTTGTAGTCAGTAGATGGTCCCTATTGTTTTTGGCGGAGGTCTAAGGTCATCTGGGGTCACCGGGGGTCAAAGTCTGAAAATCTTGTTAACACGATATCTCAAGGTTGGAAGCTTGGATAGATTTCATGTTAGGTATGTGGATGCGTTATAGTCAGTAGATGGTCCCTATTATTTTTGGCGGAGGGCAAAGGTCATCTGGGGTCACCGGGGGTCAAAGTTTAAAAACCTTGTTAACACGATATCTCAAGGTTGGAAGCTTGGATAGATTTCATATTTGGTATGTGGATGGGTTATAGTCAGTAGATAGTCCCTATTTTTTTGGATGGAGGTCAAAGGTCATCTGGGGTCACCGGGGGTCAAAGTCTGAAAACCTTGTTAAAGCAATATCTCAAGGTAGGAAACTTGGATAGATTTCATATTTGGTATGTGGATGCGTTATAGTCAGTAGATGGTCTCTATTGTTTTTGGCGGAGGTCAAAGGTCATCTGGGGTCACCGGGGTCAAAGTCTGAAAATCTTGTTAACAGGATATCTCAAGGTTGGAAGCTTGGATAGATTTCATATTTGGTATGTTGATCGTTATGGTCAGTAGATGGTGCCTATTGTTTTTGGCGGAGGTCAAAAGTCATCTGGGGTCACCGGGGTCAAAGTCTGAAAACCTTGTTGAAGCAATATCTCAAGGTAGGAAACTTGGATAGATTTCATATTTGGTATGTGGATGCGTTATAGTCAGTAGATGGTCCCTATTGTTTTTGGCGGAGGTCAAAGATCATCTGGGGTCACCGGGGTCAAAGTCTGAAAATCTTATTCACACGATATCTCATGGTAGGAAACTTGGATAGATTTCATATTTGGTATTTGGGCTGTCAGCGATTAGCCATTAATCGCCAGCCAAGTAATGGTTTAGAAAAATGGTACATGCGATTAATTGCATCTCATGCCCTTGGACTCTGACTTGCATTAAGTAAACAAGGTATAGTCCTTCTTCACAAGTTTAGCTGCCTTGACAAAGCAATCGATGTCTACAGTATGAACAACAAGCTCAAAAATTGCGCAGAACTATGACATTCAGCTTTTATCCACCCAACCCCCTTTAGTTTACATGTGATTGTGTGCAGTGTCATGGAGGACGTTTTAATCTGTGAACCCCAAACATATACCTGTTGTGACAGGCTTTACTTCAACACCACCAATACATTTGTAAAGAACATAATTTACAATGAAATTTGAAAGCACTAAATGTGTGCACACACCACAGTGTCTTTTAAGTGCCCTGTGCACCATTGTGCACTTCACCGTAATAGTTCAATTTCAACAGCCACTTGTCAATTCTCTACTAGCCTACGTCTCCCAAAATTTCAACTTGAAATCGACAAATTTCAAAAAATTACAAGTTCAGCTTTCTAACCATGTTATTCCTGTCCTTGTATCACGTAGGAGTGTTTGTTAGTCATGAACTGAAAAAAGTTTCAAAAATGTTTCCATCGCTGTTTATCAAGACCAACAGCGTACATAACAGCAGTTGCACACGTTAGCAGCCGGCTGAAAATCGTTTATATGCCGCTGCTTCGTGCTATACATCGAACGAACTTCTGTTGCGAAGAATCGTACTCACTGATTGGCTGCTTACGTTTAATGAATGAAGCGGCTTCTTTAAAAGTTTGGGGATTCCCCGCTTCGAACGTAATTATTGAGGGAGGGTGTCATGTTATTGCCAATTGAAGTACACCCATTCTCTAAGCGCTTAACGATACACGTACGCCTAGCTAGGTAGCCGATCAGCCAGCTGAAGGCATGTATAGTACACTCTGCATGTAACTAGCAGCTAGCAAGTCTTGTTTATGTGCTGCGCGCCAACATACGTACGACTATTTACACAGTACAGCTCAGGCGGTAACTTAAACATAAAATGACCGGTGAAAACTACGATGTCGAGATTAGATCGTAGCCTATTATTGTTAGCTCTAACGTTACATTTTGTTCTGTAAACGTAGGTGGCTAGGCCCTAGGCCTAGTTTTTGTTGTGGCTTCAAGCCACACTACTTCTGGGAGGAAATTAGATATGAAACATATGGGGTAGATTGGGCAAGTGTCAAAATTAAATATATCATAGTGGGACCTGCAGCTGTCTGCATAGGGCTCGTCGGCTACTTTCGCCGTGGATACTTTCGCCGTGGATACTGTATTAGGCCTATGGCCTAGCCTATACTTTGTGAACGATCGTTGCTTTGAAGAACTGAAACTTCATCTAGCTACTGGTGTGTGGTGTAACGATATATATCAACCTTCAATGGAAGCAATTCTCTAAAAATTGCTTGATTGGTGGGTCAGGAGATGGTCTGTAATATTTTTGGTGGAGGTCGAAGGTCTCCTGGGGGCACATGGGGTCAAAGTCTGAAAATCTCGTTATCATGATATCTCAAGGTAGAAAGCTTGGATTAATTTCATATTTGTATGTGGATGCGTTATGGTCAGGAAGTAGTTACTTTTGTTTGTGGCAGAGGTCAAAGGTCATACGGGGTCACCAGGGGTCAAAGTCTGAAAATCTTTTTAATACGATATCTCAAGGTAGAAAGCTTGGATAGATTTCATATTTAGCCTAGTATGTGGGTGCGTTTTAGTCAGTAGATGGTCCCTATTGTTTTTGGCGGAGGTCAAAGTTCCTCTGGGGTCACCTGGGGTCAAAGTCTGAAAATCTCGTTAACATGATATCTCAAGTTAGCAAGCTTGGATAAATTTCATTGTTTGGTATGTGGATGCTTTATGGTCAGGAAGTGGTTCCTTTTGTTTGTGGCAGAGGTTAAAAAAAGATCATCTGAGGTCACTGGGGTCAAAGTTTGACATTTTAATGCGATATCTCAAGGTAGGAAACTTAAACAGAATTAGTATTTGGTAATGGTATGTGGATGAGTTATAGTCAGAAAATGGTCTTTGTTGTTTTTGGCGGAGGGCAAAGGCAGAGATGCCAAGTATCTCAATTTAGGCGGAATAATTGCGATTTTCCACGCTCGATTCATCCCCATTGTTTTTGGCAGAAACGAAAGGTCATCTGGGGTCTCCAGGGGTCAAAGTCAAGGAACCTTTTTAAGTAGCCTACTATCTTTCAAGATAGTTGTTTGTCCATATGTCTGTCTGTTATTTGCCTGTCTAGCTATGTATGGCTATTATTGAGGTCAAAAGGGTATCTGGAATGACAAAATTATTTTTTGAACATGCTAGTATGTAGTAGTTTGTTAGTTAGTAGTTTGAATGAGAAGGTAATGGTGCATGATGGTACTCTTTAAAACATTTATGTATCATCGAAACCTCAATGCATTTTTGCGTTCTGGTTCACAAATGCATTATTTTCTTTTAACAATAATTTAATGAGATCAGTGTGCTTGAAACAGAATGATCTCTGTGTTTCTTCTCCTTCTTCTTTCTTCTTCTTCTTCATCATATGCAGTGAAGGGGACAAAAGGTTGATCAATTTTTCAGCTGTCAAGTAGTCAGAAAAAAAAAATAAGTCCATGTTATTCCACTCAGAACAGAGTGGATTATATTTTCCTGCATTTTCATGTTTCTTTTTTTTTATCACTGGATAAATGCAGATGCTTTTCCACATATTTGTTCATCATGTAAAATCAGACAAAAAAAAAAAAAAAAAACAATTGCCATTTCATTTTCATCAATTTTCAGGAAAACATTGAAATGCCTGAGAACTGTGATGAAATATTGAGGAAGAACAAGAAAGATATTATAAAGTGGCTTCTAGATCATGATCCCAGTAGAAGACCAACTGCTCATGAGCTCCTTGAGAGTCAGCTCCTCCCTCCTCTAGAAATGGAAGAAGCTAGATTTCAAGAGAGGATTCGACAGACAGTGTCCAACAATCAGTCTCGTGGATTTAAACATCTCATGAACCAGTTATTCTCTCAGACACCAAAACCTATGGATGATATTCTTTATGATGTGGATATTCATAAGGTAAAGGTGTTTGCACTGGTTACCTGGGTAACCACCCATCAATGTATTACCCAGCAAATGTACTACCTGAACCTTAAAAAATCTCTCAGTTTTTGACATTGCCCTTGATAATGGACAAAAATTATTTGCTGTTTTGGTAAATGTGTTCTGAGGCTGAGAATGAAGAGGGCACCAAAAAATTATGTTCAAGTTTGAAGGTCGATAATACTTCCTTTTTTGAAGCTAGAAGTTTTATCATCATGAGGCCCAATCGTGCTAAAGTTGCTTCTCACATTGGTGTTTGCAGCAGTATTTGTCATTTTCCATTGGAAACATAAAAAGAAAATAATTTTTGTGACAATTGTAGTGTTCTTGAAGTTGTGACAGGGATTTGCTAGAGAAGGAGATACAACAAACAATTTTTTTTCAGACAATATGTACTTGAAACTGGTTACATGTTTTGAGGTGCCAGTATTTGATTGACAGGTCCCTTTGTTTCTATTGTTAAATCCCTTGTGACTAAGTTCTTTTAATGACAAACCCTTCCCTTTTCTTCCAAGTAATCCCTAAACAAAGGCATTGTCTGTATATCCTTTGATTTTGAGGTTTGCTTCTGCTAATGTTGAAGCTTGAATAAAGTTCTATAGAATGTCTGGGAACAAACATTTAAACTATATGCTTCAATTGGGCCCTGCTCTTCACTCAGTGGAAGAATTGTTAAAGTCTATACATTATCTTCAGATTCAAACAATTTTTACATCATTAAGAAACAAATTTTTAAAGTAGTTTGTAGAAAAGTTGTTGCTGTCTTCAAATGAAGTAATACGTCATGTCTCTGATAGCGTTGAATGTCATAAATTTCACAATTTTGCATGACGGCTGGCAATGAAATATTAATGAGAATGATGTGGGGAGTCTGTCTTTTTATTGGAATTTCGATAATGCGTCACTAATCCTTGTTGATTGAAGCATTGAGATAAGAATTTGGCGGATAAAAGCAAGATTACAGTCGGAAACGAACATTGTCTCAAAGAGACCAAAGGAACGTTGTTTCTCCTTCTCTAGCACTCCCTGCTTGTGAACATGATTGCTACCTCCCCAACACAGCACTAAATATATTGTGTATGTCTTGTAGAGGGTATGCCTATGATAATACTGCTTTATTTATTTTTAGTCACAGTAATACCAGGTACTTGACAGGCATCATGATCAGGTACCCAGTTCTAGTTTTTGGTACCTGCACAAACAATAATGATCATAATTTCAGAGCTGCTGAAAGTGTAGTGCTTTGCATTAAGTGATCATAGGAAGTTGTAGGTTGTTCCTGCAATCTGTATGTTCCCTGCCCCCTCCTCCTTCAACTTTAGTTTTGTTTTTGCTCTTAAAGTTCATAGCAGTTGCTGTAACTCTATGCTGGTATTCTTTTGGCTATTTGAATCATTTGTTTTCTGCTCACTATCTTTGCAGGGATTTTTTCTTAAGAATGCCCTAATCCAAAAGACTGTGTTTGAAACTTTGACATCGCTGTTTGAGAGACACGGAGCTGTGAGAGTGAATTCACCTTTACTTTTACCGAAGAATTCTCTCCTTGACCACAATGATTCATGTTGTTATTTCATGGACAGTGGCGGCAGTGTAGTAGCTCTACCATTTGACTTAAGGGTTGGTGTTTTCTTTTATTCGTACTTGTATTCACATTGTAGACATATGTTACATGACTGGGCTGGACGTAGATATTTATTGAAAATTTGTGGAAGTACGAATCTTTTGTAAAGCTCTTATATTAAAAAACTTCTGTTACTTGTTGAAGTGCTTCTGACTGATGGCAGATAGTATTTAGATTGTAAAAAAATTAAAACTTGGATGATAAAATTCATCACCATATGCAACTTTGTTGTTCAAAACAGTTTAAACCAAAAACATTTCAAGCCCAAATTTACTTTGATTAAAGAAAAAGAGAGATTTTCTGAATCAAATTTTGGTGACTTTTTGTTCACCATTTTCCCCTCTTCCCATATCAACCAAAGTGAACTTAAAGAGGTGGAATAACAGCCACATTTTAATGTTTAATATTACGTTATTTCTATATTATTTAAATTTGATTGCCTTTAACATAACATTATGCAGATGGTTTGGGGAAAAGACTTTCCCATTAAAGGGGAAGTTTAAGCAAAAATTTAATTTTCATATGTGAAAGAGGAACCAAATCTTCACAGTGTGATGAAAGTTCCATTCAGATCGGACATGTATTTCTCAAGATATCATTAAATGAAGTCAGTAGATTTGCATTCCAAAGTGAGTTTGAGGGCAGCAGAACTTATATCACTTCCTCACATTGACAAGGAATGCTTTATTTCCCTTTGTTTTATCAGACTGTTGTGTTGACCTTGAAGTTAATAGGAATAGAACCTCCCTGTGGTTGATGCAAAGTTTGTAAAGTTTTCATGCCACTTATGCAATCATATTTTAATAATATGGGATTGTTGAGAAGAAAATGGACTCTAAATTTTCAAGAAAAACAAAAATACTGCACACTAATGTGGGGATATGATGTCATATGTGCTTGCTTCAAACTCACTTTTTGTTGAATATCTGAAAACTTAAAGTGCTCATATATCGAGAACCAAACCACACCAATTTCAATGCAAATTTCACCAAAATGCTTATAATAAGTACCCCTCTAACACACCAAATCGTGTTGTGACCTTAAAACCTTCTTTTAAAGATCAATTTTTGACTTGACTTAAATTTTAGATTCCATTTGCAAGAAATGTGGCCAGAAATTCTATCAATAAATTAAAAAGGTGAGTTGGTACTATGTTCTAAATCTTGTAGCATAAATACCATTAGCATTGCATTGCTATAACACAGTGTACCTCTTCATGTGACTAAGGAGATGGGAGACCGCATTGTATCCCTTGTGATTGTGCTGTCATCATCTTACCATTAGTAACATTTTTTTTTTGACTATCATGAATATTTCCTTTTTTGTCAGAAGTTCTACACTGTGCCAATTTGATAATGTTACTAGAGCAAACACCTCCTCATATTTTTGGCTTCCTCAAGTCATGTGACTGTCATGGGATAAAGGTGTGGTGCTGTCATTATGGGTTTAGTGCAATAATTAATCACTGGTTTTCTCACTTCTCTAAGATACACCATAGAGAGGGTTTACAGAGAGAGGAAGATTCACCGATGTCATCCCAGGGAGTTGACTGAGTGTGCCTTTGACATCATCACAAATGTTACCTCTACCTTACTACCTGATGCTGAAGTCATGTATGTGGTCTCAGAAATTTTAGAAGAGTTTCCATCCTTAGAGGTAAGGTTTGGACATCATTGCTATGTTACATGAAGAGTTACACCTAATATTTAGTTTGATTGCATTACAATATTTACAATAAAGAAATTGAATGTGGGTTGGGGCAATGGGTAGATTAACCCTGCCTCATTTACATTTTTGGATGATTTATACTATAAAGGTGGGGGGGATTCCAAATCTCAATTTGGTGTGTAATGGGAATGTATAGTGGGTCTGTTGCTATTTAATCATATCATCTGTACCATTTGCTGCTTTTTCACATAAATTCTGGCAGGTGCAAAAGAACTATGATATAATTGGATGATTGTTTTGACTCTGTCCATTTTGGAAACAATCACATGGATAGTCATTTGCAACTAGTCTGAGATGATAAGCTTGCTCTAAGTTTGCATGGAGCTGAGCAGGAATAAACGAGCTGTATTTTACTTCCTTTTTGAAAAAATAGTTAAGTTAGTTAGATATAGTTTATTGCCCAGAAAAATTAGACAAGGGGAAATTCTCCCTGCATTTATTCATCAGTGGAGTTTAACCCTTTATCGTTGTTTGGGTCCTTTTGGACCCATGCGGAGGGCTCGGTTGTCACCCATCTTTACTGTTTCACGCAGAACTCGAAACTGCGAGTAGCTACCCAAAAATTCGGCCACAACAACGAGAGAGACAATAGTTTAAGGTCACGGGGTCAATGGCCTACGGAAGCCAATGCGGGGCGGGCTACGTCCGCTTTTCCGCCCACTCCCGAGGCGCGCAAATATGCCCCGATCGGAGCACAACAGTAAACGGTTAAGAACAGCTGTGAAAATGTTGCAGTCCTTCACCGTAATGTGAACACTGTTGTATTATGCTTCAAAGATAAGAACAATTTCTACTTTTTGTGAGACTTGGCTCTGGACTATCATTGTAATTTTTGATAAACTTCATGACATCTCCATGAAAAACACATTATCAATGCATCAAATTGACACTGGGTTGTTAATTTCCTTCTAGGGTGAATTATCTTGAGGTCATAGCAAAGTGTTTGAATTTCTCTATCAAGTTCTGTACAAAAGGTTAATGTAGGGTCAGTAAATCATGTTATGACCCTTCTTTTTTCAAAGAAGGATATACAAAATCTCAGTCTTACATTTTCCTTCTCATGTATTAGCTATAGGTCTATGATTTTTAACTCCAGCTAATTGGCTTGACATTAAGACTCAGACTTAGTGACTTGTATATTTGCTTAAACTTGGAACAGGGGAGTTTTAGCCTTAAAGACTTGGCTTAACAATTTCATTGGGAAATAACAAATGTACAAACATGAAATGTTCGGTGTTTTCATGTTTATAATTTTCTTACCATTCAGGAGAGAAAAGTGTACTTTATCCGAGTGAATCATACCCTTCTTCTACAAGCCATCCTTACCCAATGCGGCATTCCAGAGGAAAAACACAAAGATGTGATGAAAATATTGGCAGAAGTTAAAGGGACCATGGTACAAATACAGACACACCTTCAAAGTCTTTCATTATCAGAACAAGAGGTGAGAAATTGGAAACATTTATCTAAATACTTGACAACCATTTATTTTTAAGGGGAATTGTTTTTTTTTTCTCAGCTTTAAAACCCATGTATCAGAAGGTTTCAATTTTTTAACTTAAGGTATTGGAAATATAATACCTCAAATGATCAGAAAACCACAAAGCAACAGCTGGCAAAAGTGATGTCAATATTTGTGTACACCTAAGTCGTAAAAGTCATGGAAAACGAGCAGTTTTTCAAAAGGTTCTTGGAAAGGCAAGGAGCTTTAGGAAGTAGACTAATTGCTTTGATAGTTTTAATATTCAGATATTTTTTTTTAAGGGAAAAGTTAGAAGTATGGGATGTGATTGTGTTTTGAAAGTTGAATGCATACAAACCCAAAAGGGATTTCCCCATGTATTGTGACCATATAGAGAGAAAACAAGGAATGTTGCCTCCTAGACCAGTGATCCTATTGAGTGTAGCATTTCTGAGGTGGCTAAGCTCAGTGAAGGAACTGCTTCATGTTCTGTTTTGCAAGATAACAACATTGGCTAGTACATATCTACCATGGTTGTTAAGTTCCATTTAATCTTTAAACATTTCAACAGTCAGAATAAACAATTATTTACTGGCTAAATGGTGTCCAGATTTGGTGTCTTTCTTTCTGTAGGAAAGTGAACTTTTTTTGTTTTTGAGTTTGTTGATTTGAGTTTTCTTTGGTAAGAGGACAAGAATAAGTCAGTGAGAGTTTCATCAGTAATAGGTTAGAAGCAAAATTAAAACTTGTTCTTCTTTGACTCACCAAAGTGTTGTCTCACTTTTAGTATCAAAATTTGTCATCGTCTTCAACTCAAATTTTATGTTATTTTATTTAAAATGGAGGGAGGAACGTCATGGAAAATTTTTACTGTGTCCTGGAAAAGTTGCTGTAAAGTCCAGAAAATTGGTGCCCCAAAAAATGTGGGGACCCCTTATCTTGCTCATAAGTTTTGAGACTTTGCTACTGTGTTAATACTCTTTAGCTATTATCAGATGGCATGGGATGGTGATCATATACGTCTAAAAAGTTCTCTGTTGGTATCATGGATTGTTTTTTTCTCTTCATTATTTAGCTAAATAATTTGTTTCAGTACGTGGAGCTGGAATGTTCCTTCAAAGAACTCTCCACAAAGCTCAAACCAGTGACCAGAGGTCGAGGACCAAGTGCTTTTCAGGCTAAACAAGCTCTCCATGAATTAGAGTCAATTATATCACAGGCCCAGATATTTGGTGTCCAGCAGAAGGTAAGTCAGACATCATTATAACAAGCTTTGTTTCACAGCATGCTCTCATGGAATCTCAAAGTGCAAGTCATGTGACAAGATGAAATAGTAGCACTATTTATATTAAAAAAAATGTTTTGCCACTTTCATTTTAACATTAATACCTCACATTATTCATTGCAGTGAATTGCCTAACATTGCATCATATCCCATTTAACAACATTTTACATGAGTTTATGTTGAAATGTGATTTTTGTGTGCCCAATTAAACAGCAGAACTGCTCTCATTATACTTGGTGTTCAGTGTAAGCAATGGAGTAGGGAAAATAAGCCAGTGAGCCATAACTGGAGAAAAGGCTGTGGCCGGCCTGACTTAAACCAATCAGTTAGAAACTCCATGTAGCTAAATAACTAACGTACCCATTGTAACAAAGGCCAGACTTGAGCCCATATATGTTAGAGTTTTATAATGCATATTCTGTTGCAGCCACCTCCCTTTACTTTCTTGGTTTTGTCTCATTTAGGGTAATGTTTGTAAAAACTTGGAATTCTCTGGTGCAAATTGAGTTACGGTAAACCGGTCTTTTTCTCCTCTTTGTAGATTGTGGTTGCTCCTAGTTTGGTTCATAAATACTTTTCCAGTTTTGTGTTCCAGTTTGTTGCCAGGGTAACTCGAAAAAACAAGAAGCAACCTGCGCAGGAAGTGTTAGCTGCTGGTGGAAGATATGATGATCTAGTGAGGAGTTTGGACTTTTCAGAAAATCTTACTTCATCTTTCTGTGATAAGACCCTGGCATATTTAGAATATATCTGCTAAATTTTAATGTCTCTCTCTTCTCTTAGAAATTATCAATTCAGTGTTCAAAGAACCCTATGGAGGGGGGAAAAGGTTGAACACTTGTGAAAATGATGAAACTGCTACAGAAATTAGAGCAAATGAATTTGAGATATGCAGTCAAACATTAATTTTACAGAACCATGTGTTCCATTAGGGAGTCCTCAATTGTAACCGCCACCCACACACATTATATACAGTGCAATAGTTAGAAATGTGCAACCTTTTTGCTGGGGATGTTCTGTTCATTAAGCTTTCACTGTAATGAGAAATTAAAAGGTACTTTAAGAAATACCTTGAATCAATCACACTTCAATTATCAAGTATCTTCTCCAGCCACTGCTATACTCACATAATGGGCAGGGGTGGCACTTACTGTTAGTAAAAGAAGTGGCCTGAGCAATTTAACTTGATCAGCAATGTCAGTGTGTAATTTTCAGATCAGCTGATTCACATTTAGTGTGTGGCATAGGGTATGTTTGGGTTGGACATCTGTATCCAATGTTTTGTAACAGTGTTATAAATTGCAGTCTTTTAGGATAATGTTCTGCTTCTTCTGCTTGTTTTTAGATTCCTCTTTTCAGAATTCCAACAAACCTTCAACCTCCTCCTGTTCCAAAGGCTGTCGGTGTCAGTATCCATTTTGATAAAATTGTGACCTCATTGGTACAAGACCAAAGTAATGAAGACATGGTAGGTAACTTATTCATTCATACTTAGTAAAATTCCTCAACTCCTGTTTGTGACAGTCATGTGATCATACATTATCACATACTTAACTTAGGGTAAGTGATAAACACACTCAATTTAGGCTACTCCATTTTACTTGTGTATCATTGTTTAAACTTCATTCAAATTTGAGTTTGTTTAACTTTAGAATATTATTTACAAAAAGATTATCTTTCTTTGTATTAATGTGTTTTCATGGAGTATGCATGGTTAAGTGGTTAGATTATCCAAATTGTAGTTAGGAGGTCAGGAGTTCCCACCTCCTGGCTGAGGCATACCGAAGACTTTTAAAATGGATCTTCTGCCGTTGTGCTTGGTGCTCAGCATAAGCAATGGAGTAGGGAAAACAAGCCAGTGATCCACAAGTGGAAAAAAGGTTGTGGCCAGCTGGACTCAAACCAATTGTCTGGGTTGTGTAAAACTCCATCTAGTTTACTAAGTCATGGACTTTACAAAATGCCTCTTACCTTCTATTGAGAAAAACTTTTCAAATTCGTGAAAATGAGGAGGTATCTATTATCTACACTTCATGTTTTATTTTTAAACATTTTAAGGAATGGACTTCAATATATTAAACAGAAATGATGTTCTTTTAAAGTGCTTTTTTTTTTCCTCTATGGTTCAGAAAATATTCATAGTGTTAAAATCCATTACATACAGATGTAGAATGTAAGTGCATCCAATATAATTTACCTGGATAACGTAGTACCCAGGATAAAATGTTTTCTTGGAAAGAAACTCACCTATTTGAAGCTTCAGTGGTAATTTGTTCACTCAATATGTGTGACAACTTTGGGAAGTTAGTGTATTGCTGGAGACCATTGGTGAGACTGCATATTTTTAATAATAACAATTACAGTAATGTACTGTCTATGTTAAGCAAATAAAATAGTAAACTTTCAGCATTCTTTTGAAGAGTAATGGTGTAAGTACCTGTATCTGCCCTAGAAGTTAACTATTACATATTTATACTTGGTAGTAATCTTGAACTTCTGTTGGCCTGTTATGGTCACATGACCCTGCATTTTCCCAGAATAAACTGACTGTAATGGATAAAGGCACTTGTATTTGTTGGTATTTTAATGTGGTTATTTACAAATTAATTTTTTTTTTCTTTTTCCAAATAAAAATATTGTTCTGTACAAATAAACCAGGTTAAACAACTCTGAAGCTTTGAAATAAAACAGGAAAATGCATGGACTATTGTGGTTTAACATTTAATCATTTAGGAACAAAAATCAAAAATTTTATTTTCTCTGTAGGTTGTGCCAGTCTGTGACGTCCTGGTGTGTGTGATGAATAGCAGCTACTCCATCAAGGAGTGCATTCAAGTGGTCAGAAATCTTTGGATTAATTATATCAAAGCAGACATACTTTATGATGCTAGCATGGTAAGAAAGGAATACATAAGTGAAATACTGTATTGTGTTATGATGTGCATTTTATTATATTGCATTGCATAGCATTGCATTGTATTGGATCCTCTACTGTAACATTGCATTGTAGTGAAAGATTTCTACAATAAGTGAGTTCAATAATTCAACTTGGAGGCTGTGCCCATGCCCACCAAAGCATTGATATATATAGGCAAAATGCTCCCATAGGTACAATACATCTTCAAAATTTGAGTTAACTTGAAAAATTTAGTCAATCATGCTTTTTCAATCCATCTCTAACATATGGAGGGACGTCAAGTGTGGTTTTGCACACTTTATTTTTTGGCGTAAAAATGTGTATTTTGATCTGCCATTCAGTACTGCTGAGACCCCTGGTTTAGTTGAAATCTGTTAAATATGCCAAGTGTTATATGCAGGTACTGCACAAATACAAGGGAATGCAGCTGAGCTGTGCTGAGCATGCTTTTTGTATCCCATTATGTGCCCCATGATTCCATGTGACAAGAACAAGTATACTGACTTCATTTATTGAGAACAGAACTCATCCCAGAGAGAAACTCCATTGTCTCTAGGTTGACTTATTAATTGTAAGAGCAGTTGGAATGCTGTCACCCAACCAACTGACTCACTTTTTGGTTCCTTGTGTAGCAAAGGAACCTATGCAGTCACCTTGGCGTATGTATGTGTGTGCGTGTGTGTGTGTGTGTGTGTGTGTGTGTGTGTGACGGATTGGAATGCGAGGTATGTGGTGCGATAACTCAATAACCGAGTGATCAATTTTTTTCAAACTTGGTATGTGTGTAGATGTTGTGGAGTAGATGTGTCCTATCGTTTTTGGTGGAGGTCAAAGGTCACTGGTGATCACCAGAGGCCAAAAACTGAATTTCTGTTAGTAGCTGTAACTCAGTATCCGTTGTTCAAGCAGTGGCATAATTTTAGGATAAGTTAGATTGGTAGGAGGTGAAAATGTTGGTACATTAACCAAAATAATTGGAAAGGGTCAAAAGGTCAAAAAGTAATGTTTTATTGATATCTTGCCACTGAAACATTTTAGAGAGGTGGCGTAATGGAGATTTGTGTTCATCTAAGTGAAATGCACGTGATGACCCCCCTTGACCTCAGTTGACCTCATTTGACCTTTTGACCTTTGTGACTTTCTTGTGACGTCAAGATTTGTCTTAATCAGAGGAACCAAAAAGGCTATTACACTACCCTCCTACGATGTTCGTTACTTTTACATTTAAGTGACAGGCTAGTGTGTACATGTAGGTCATATGTAGGCCTATTGCAATGCCAGGTATGCAGTGCAATTACTCAATAACCAAGTAACATAGTGGAAATAATGGAAAGTTGTGTTCGTCTAAGTAAAGTGCACGTGAAGACTCTTTGGGTCTTTGTTCAATTGGTTTAAAAGTCCAGCTGAAGTTTAATGCCTTTAGACAAATGCAATGTATAAAAAAAAGAATTATAACCCCCTCTCAGTCTAAAAGCAGTTTAGTTAACAATCAGGACAGTAATGCAATTTTCATTAAAAAAACCTTTTCCTCACATACAGTATTGAATAAATTTATTCGCAATGCCAGCTCAGATTCCAATTTCAATAGTAAAATATGAAAGCAGTTTCTCTTCTTTACCTCTGCTTTTACCCTAGGGACTACAGTGCTGTTTCTAACAAACACCCTCTTTAGGTTAAAAGGTCAAGTTGAAAGTCATTTATTAGATTCTACAGAGCTATGTTTGTTTCTTGGTCTTCTAGCCAAATTTTGAAGAAGAAATTGGTGGTAATAAATCACTCTCGGGCTGCCTTTAGTAGCAGAATTGTGGGCTTTTCCTTATTTTTGCTTTTAAGGCAATCACATTGGGTATTCTAAAGGACAACCATGACATAATTTCTAGTCATCCATCATAAATTTTGGTGGTCAGGGATGACCAGATGACTGTTAAATTTCTTTGGTACAGAAGAGACTGTGTTTATTAAAAATCAGTTTTGATCTACTTTGACTGTATTTGACCTTTGTGACTTCTTTTTAAGGTCTGGATTTGAATTGTTGAGATTTACCAAAAAGGCAATTAACTAACCTCCTGTACTACCCCAAACTCAAGTAAATGACATTTTAGTGAAAGGTGATGAATGTATTTGTTGCATGGAAGTGGGCGGTGTGCAGTGTGATAATTTGAAAAGTTCAGTGTTCCGTTTCTCTCAAACTAAAAGTGTTTGTATGATTTTGAAATTTAATGTGTCCCTTTGTTTTGGGGTGATGGCTAAAAGTCATTGAGGTTAAAGGTGCAAATTATGCCTTACTTTGTGACTACCTTAATACAATATCATCTGAAATACAAGGAACCATAGTGCCCTTGGGCTCTTGTTATAAGCTTTTTAGACATTCATTATAAATCTTCCTATAATCTTAGCTATCTTCATTGCAATATAATTACTGTGCTGTCCTCACACCACGTATGACTGGTGGCGCTTAACAGCCAGATAACCTTTAAAAATTTCCCCAACAAATCACAAAAACTCTCTCCGTAAAATTTCCGTATTTATTGAAGAAGTTACAAATGAGTTGAAGTGAGAAATATTGTAAGCGGTAAAACTGAAAATAAAAGGAAAATGAGACATAATAAGTCAATTGTCATGCTTTGTAGACTAAATGGTTTCAATAGAGTCAACAAAGATTTTAAATCATAAACTGTAAGTATAAGTTTGCTATCTAGGAATTTAAGATTAACGTTGGTGAAATTTGATCCCGATATTGCTAATGAATAATTTGAATGCCCAAACTTCTAAGCCTAAACTTCAAATGATCTAAAATTCATTCTTCTTTTATGTGTAATATAAATTTCCAATCAGTAAACTAAATTCAGAACCATTGGTAACACTTTCTTGGCTGTGTAATAATAATGATCTATGTCATAGTTATGAACATTAGCATACACTCGATGATTCTTAAGAAAGCCTTTTTAACGGCAATATTAATAATGTTCGTGTTTTCATTAATTATTCCATTCGAACGAACCCCACGAAATCGTCCAATATTGTAAGACTCGCAAACATAGAAGTTAAAACTACTAATTAAGAATCATGAAAATCATTTAACATGAAATGAACCTTAGAAGGGTCTCAATATGAACATGATGATACATTAAGTTTTCATACATTCTAGTACACCAATATTCACTATATGCACTTTGCATGCCCACATTAAACTGGCTAATGCTTTATGTCAAAGTAGTTCTTTTGAATAATCGAGGAAAATTATGTACTTAGAATGCCCAGCTCATGAAATAACATACAACAAATACATGTTTGAATACTCACAGACTGTGATTAGCTTGACTTGAAGCGTTCAAGTACGAAATTCTGGAAATTTGGAAACTGACAAATTGGAATACTTCTTGCTGTGCTATTGCTGTCAACGATAACTGTGATGCTGAAATTTACTCTACTGGCTTCTCCGAGCCACCGCCCTGTAAACATACCATTACCGATAAATGCTAATTTAATCCTTTAATGGATCTTTAACCTGGACACAATATAGAAGAAGAGGGTTGGTTGCCCTGGCTACTTCGATTGC
Source organism: Holothuria scabra (assembly GCA_037179385.1). Lineage (NCBI taxonomy): Eukaryota > Metazoa > Echinodermata > Holothuroidea > Aspidochirotida > Holothuriidae > Holothuria > Holothuria scabra. The sequence goes on along the minus strand of CM074180.1, from coordinate 28,064,838 downwards.
TGCTGCTCTTATCAACTTAAGAGGTCCCATGTACAGTTATAGAGCAAACATGCCGATTAACTTTAGTTAGCTCTTCGCAAGCAAGATTTCTGCTGTTCTTGGAGCAGAGGGGCAAAGTTATTTGCTCTTGAGATGAACCAATGCTCTGGATAAACTGAAGACAGTTATCCCTTGAGGGAACTTTGTGCTAAGATTTAGCCATTACATCAGCACTTTTGTGAGAGCAAGGTTTTGTGAGAGCTGGCTAGTTTTAAACTTAATAAATTGAGGGCGATATATCTAAATAAAAAGTAAGCACTCCATAACTGTTATACAGCACAATTACATTGTACTGCTCTACATGAGTCATCATTAACTAATTTGAAAACATAAGCTCAGTTTCATGCCAAGAAATGAGCAATCAAAATTGACGTTGAAGATACTGCAGATTTGTTAAGATAAAGATCAATTTTAAGGACTTTTTATTATTTTGCAGTCACTGGAGGAGATACAAGACTACTGCAGAGCTTTTGGTGTTTCTCAGATAGTAGTCCTGAAAGATCAACTGGACAGCGGTATGATTTGGGTGAGATATTTAATTGATCCTTTGTGAATGGTATTTGTGAAGAATTTGTCTTGTTGTGTTGTGGAAATATATTTTTTCCTTCAGAGGATAGTGTGTGATAATTTTGTTATTTTATGAATCTAATGCAAACAGAACGTCTTCAAAGGGTATGAAATGTATGCCCACCAGGGGTGAGGGGTAAGAGATGGGTGCATACTGCATAGGTCGTGTGAAAAATGTTTCTGTGATATTTAACTGTTCATATGTTTAGTCAATTGGAGTGACAGGACTAATTGTACTCTTTTATTTCATTGCATGCAAATTATGCCGTAAATTTGGTCTAAGGAGCAAAACCAGGATGAAAGTGTTGTCATGTTGCTTTTGTTAATGGGTTGATATTTGTTTTTTTTTAAGGTCCGTTCGTTGGACAGAGAGAAGAGGGTTGTGGATTCTAAAGTTAACATGCCGAATCTGGTTGAATATTTGCAACAGAAATTAGCAAGGTAATTAAGGAATAAACTGCATTTGTCTGACTATTGTTGGTGAACAACCTCCCAAGACTCCAAATTTGGAAAAATAACAGAAGAGGCAAAGCTGAGTACGTTATTTCTTTCAAATTTGGAGTCGAGACGGGTTATTCACCAACAATAATCTGACAAATAAGGTTTATTCCTTTTCTATCACCAAAAAATGTCCTTTTTGGGGTTTACTTTGTAGTAGCTTCTGCAAATCATTATAATGGCCAATGTGTTGGAGAATAACCTGTCAAAGTTTAACCAATCAGTAGAGGTGGTAGAAGTAGTATTTACCAGGTCAGTTTTGAAGATGTGAACCCAAAGAATGTCTAAAACATGTAAAGGGGAAGTTTAAGCAAAACTTACATTTTTCATATATTAGAGAGCAGCTAAATCTACACAATTTGGTGAAACATCCATTTATAATGCACATGTTTTTCTGGAGATATCAGCCAATGAAATTATCAGATTTAAGGTTCAAAGTAAGCTTGAGGGTGGCAGAGGTTGTATCACTCCCTCACATTTGTAAGGAATACTTTCTTCCTTGTTAGTTTTGATCCCTTGATGAAGGCCTGCAAGAAACTCCACTCTCAAGATCACCATCTACTCTCATTGATTGTTTTATTATGAGAAACACTGTGTCGTTGCTCTGACAATTTCATAGCAGCATTTGCTCTCTTACTCAAGGAGCTGTCACAGTTTGTTTCCCTCTTTAAAGTTTAAGCCAACATCATTGGTGTATGGGTGTATTTTCTTGTTTGTTTGGCCAGTAATGATATGACAGAAGTGAGGGAAACATTAACGACACAGAGGAGTCAATCGTTCGAGAGTCACCTACCCACCAGCCAGGCGGCAATGTCCAGTATCACCATCCTACCCACGGATAACCACAAACTGGAAAGTAATACAAAGAGAAGGATAGAAAGACAGGTTAGAGCTAATTGTTTTAATTTAGTGGGTAGAGGCAGTCCCCCCCCCGTGTCAAAATAATATAAAAAAATTGTACACAACAGCTACCTCTCAACAAATCTTCCTTTTTTGATTTCTTTTTCTGAATACCTTTCTTTTTATTTCAAGAATTAAATATTGCACTTCCAATATGAAGCGCTGAGTTAGTCATAAATTTCACAGTCCAGTGAGAAAAATGTTGTCACATAATTCTCAAGGACCAATCATGAAACAGGGTAGATGCTGCCCCGATTCAAATTGGGATAACTGCATTTTATCTTTAAAAGCAGACAAAAACTTAACTGACCTATCAAGATTTATTAAGTGCCAAATCAATTGTAGTAATGCTCTCTTATTTTAATATGGTCAATTGTTCATAATGATCCTGTTTGAAAGACAGGCACTCATCACTAATATCTACATTAGTTGAAGGAGAGCAAAATTTTGAATTGGTGATTACACCTTGCATTGACCTTCCAAACGATGCAGAGCAGCTCGTAATAGACTTAGTGAAAAGGGAGTTTTGACCTCCTATGCTCATCCAGCCAACTGATTGGTCAAGTGGTCAGAGCATCCTACATGCATCCTGGAGGTCCTAGCTGGGTCATAGCAAAGGCTTAAAAAATGTAACCTGCCTTTGTGCTCAGCATAAGCAATGGAGGAGAGAAAACAAGCCAGTCAACCACAACTGGAAAAATGGTTGTGATTGACAGCACTTAAAATCAATTGGTTAGAAACTGAGCTGTAAACCTTCCTTTTAACTTCTAATTGTTAACCAAGATGTTACCTTAAGCTGTAAAAAATTTTGTGTGTTTACAAGGAGAAGATAGAGAAATTTGGGGGGATGTTAGAAGTAACTTGGATGTGAGAATTGGAAATGACTGGGATGAGATTTTCCCTTTGCAAATTTCTCCAGAATTTGGCCCTTTTTTGTGTGAACTTTCTGGCAGCAGTGTGCTGTTTTTATATTTGTTACAGTCCCAGACTTGGCCATCTCATTAACTGTGATGGGTGGTTCCTGTCATCTGGTCTTTAGTTAATGATGGAACTGGTCTTACCTTTTCTTTCTTGCTTGCTTCAGATTCAGCCCAGAATCCAACCAGTCATTGAAAACCTGTCATCAAAGGTTATTGTACAGGTTGTAGCTGTGAGTATGCTTCCAGTTATACTTACTTGTTTCTTCTCTTAGGACTTGATATCAGTTGTCAAGCTTTCAAGTTTGTGTTCTTCTACAAAATAGTTTTATTCAAATCTTACCTTCTTTTGGGCAAGTGTTCTGTGCAAAGATTTTATCATGGCTTAATTTATTAGAATGCCAGGAAATGATCCCCCTTCAGCCTATTTTCATGCAGTAGAGAATATTTGATCTTCATTTATCAACCTTCTAAACTTAGAGTCATTACAGGACTACATTTGTAATCATTGTGGTGTGTTTTATATTTAAAATTGCTCTATCAAATAAAAGCTTTTACTTGGTCTAGTATGCAAGTCTTGTATTGCTGTAGTAATTGGTTGGTACTACATGTTCAGTTTCTAGGATTTTTAAAAAAGGGGTAATGTGTGACATTTCGAAAATTATGGCAGTTCTAAAGCAAGTTTTTTTTGTGGGGTTTTGGTGATTTTTGTATCAAATGCATAAAAATTATAGCTCTGGATTGAAATGAATAGTCATTCTTAGTAATTATGGAAAGTTTGTATTAATACCATTTTTACAGGTAAATTATCTGAATATTATTTTTTGTTCAGGTTGATTTGCCAATGGAAGTTGTGAAGACTATGGCTGCTATTCTAGATGTAAGTATAAACAGTTTTCAGACTGGATCAATCATCCTCTTCCCAGTAAGCTAAAATTCTGCCAGACAAGCTATCACAAGTAGGGTTCTTTTACATCCTGTAAATCTTGGAAAGTCAGGCCGAAAATGAACAATTTTTCAAAAGGTCCTGGAAAAGGCCAGAAATTTCAGTGGATTTATTATTCCATTTTCTCAATGTAACTTCAGATTAGGGTTGGGTGGTACCGTGAAAATATTGGTACCAGCATTGTAAAACACACAGAACCGGTATTGAGGCAGTCGGTTCTCAACTCTCGAGTAGGAAGTCGGGTGGGAAGGAACCTAAGCCACACATGGCCCCCATGTTATCCTGCACATCAATGCATCTGGCTGTTTGACTGGGTTAATTACAGTTCAGGAATTTCTGCTCTAAATGTTTGTGTAAATATTTTAGAGTTATCATCCACACAACCTGAAGGTTATTTTTGTCAGCAAATATAATGAGTACCAGTAATTTTTTTCAAGTAACGGTGTTTTCTGGAGAACCTGTTTTAGCACCGGTATTAGTAACACACCAAATATCTTCGGTATTTTCATTAGATGTACCTCTAGTACCGGCATCGACGTCAATACCGGTATACCGCCCAACCCTACTTCAGATACAATATTTTGTGGTAAACAGAGGTATATATGGGATGTAACTGTTTTAAAGGTCCTTGAGATTCCAGTCAAGGTCCTTGGAAGTGATAGAAAATTCATGGCATTTTGTCTTTAATGTGGTCAGACCCTGACTTAGCCTCTCCTCTAGCCCAAAAATGAAGCATTTGTACCTTTTAGAAAAAAGTCAAGGTCTCTGTAGTTAATAATTGGAGGGGGGGTACTGGTCTGAGTATACCTCGGAGTGTGGTGAGAATGAAATTACCATGCCTCATTAATCTGCACTTGCCATACATCAAACATAATCACCAATAATGATTCCTAATATCCTGGCATTGCAAATTTATTGAGAAGGTGTTCCAATGGGTATTTTAAAAATAAACTACTGTTCAAGGGAATGATTGTCTAAAGTCTAGGGTAAAATAAAGCATTTGATATTTTTCTCATCCTGGCAGCTTGAAGGAGATGATAGTTTAAATGCAAGTGTGAAAGAACTATGCAACAAATATAATCGCTATAGAAAATACATACCCAACATAGCAGATTGCATACAGACATATTGGAAAAGTGATGAGTAAGTATTATTTAATTTATGCCCTTCCTACATGCTTAATGTAGCACATCGCCTACAATTAGAGTGGATGAGAAATGAGCATGAGTAAATCTCATCTCATTTCAAAAGTATAGGGTAACACACTCTTTTAGGATATTGGATGCTCTTTGTCTACATCTAACACAATAAAAATTCCCCAAGTTTGGAATTTTTTCAGTCCAATAAGTAACAGTCAGAAACTTCTACAATAAAAGTGTCTGTGGTGAAATAGCATACTTTAATCATTGCTAAATGCACCCAAGGGATCATTGGAAATGTGAATTGAAAAATAGCACTGATATCATGACTCTAATATGTATACTCCCAGTTCACTTTGCCCTTTTGTGCATTTAGCATTTACTAAAATCTGCTATTACCAAAAGCACATATATATTTCATGTGTGATATGCACAAATAATTGACCAATCAGGCTGGCTTGTACATTGAATGGAATGGGTGAGTCCATGTCAACTAATGTGCAGTCCACTGTTTTATATTAAGAAATTCAAGGTTCTTGAATATTTTCAGTCACACAGGTGCCAGTGAAACTTTTAACCTTTCCCACACATTCTACTGGTTCTACCCCCCCCCCCAAAGTTCTACTCCCCCCCCCAAAAAAAAAAAAAAAAAAAAAGTTGGGAACATGATCTGTTTAGTTCACATTGCTCATACACTTACCCTAATCAATTGGTTGATAAACTCTAGAAACTCAATATGTGGAGGTGAAGAAGATATGACCACTTGCATACTTGCTGAATTTTTGAAATAATGATTTCAAACAGTTTCATTACATAATTACTTGACACTGGTGTTTCTTATGTTTCCAGGCCTGTTGTAGTGATCCTCTACTCATACAAGGAAGATGGTTTTAAGGTCTTAATGTGATGACATAGGAATACCATGCAAAACCTTGGTGAGAAAAAAGTTTTGCAAGAACTGTCCATGTCTTAGCCTGGCATCAAGATTATTACTAGATGTTCACCAGAAGAAACTGATGGTACCCAAATCATCTCTAGTTCCTGTTGCCTAAAATTTACTCGAAGCAGTAGTTGGATTACGCTGCATGTTTTACAAATCAGTTCTCTTGGTTTTTATTACAGCTGCAATATTTAATAAATATTCCTGTATCTTTTTTTATTAGCACAGTACAACTCCACAAAAATTTTTTAAAATTACTTTGTTTATTACTTGTGTCATTTGATTAAGGTGAAGGGATTGTGAAAGTATTTTGCAACATTGATCCCGCTATCGATAAATTCATCTTGAAATACTTCAATCAAAACAATTTGATAATTCCTCAATCACAGTTTGAGGAACAAAGTGTCCTGAGCTAAATGTGGTGTGCACCTTTGAAGCCATGTTCATTTTCAAATGTGACAAGTATTTGCAGATTTCTTCTTCAAAGTTGTATGGAGTAGTTAAGGGCTGTTAGTAGTTGACAAATGCACACAGTCCGAGTTGGTAAGCAAGGTGGACTATCATAACTTAAACTCAGAGCACAAGATACATTCCTCTTGTCAAAAGTGTTCATAAATTTCATAGCAACTATATATTTTTCCTTTAGGTTTGAGCAATAAATGGTATAAATTTGAGACAGGGATCTCTGAGCAATTTGGTTAAACTTGCATTCAAATCAGGTCGGTAGTTCTTGATATCAGCAACTGAAAAATTAAAGCTCCCATGGGTATAATGCAGTCACATTCCAATAAAATGGGTATATTGAGGAGAGAATATTGGTCATAAAATTTTAAAGAAAGATTAGAAAAAGTTCATTAAAGATAGGTTATGATGTGCTTGTTCCTAGTTCACTTTGGGTTGATAATATGACTTCACTGCTAATAACTCAAGAACCACATGCTGGATTTTAAAGCAAATTTCACCAGATTGCTGAGAGTGCTTCTTTAACATGTCATTACTTGATTTGAGATTGGAACCTTTTTATAAAGGTTACATATATCATAAAGCTTAATGTCAATTACAGACTTGTATAATTATCTCATGTAAGAAAAGGAAACTGACTCGCGGAATAGAGGCAGGAAAATGGACTATTAGATAAAGCGACAGAGGGACGATATAGATGGTTGCATTCATCTTAATCTTAAAAAGTAATTCCTAACCTATCAGTCACTTCAGCATGTGAAACTTCATCATTGAATGCACTTGGTATAAAGCCAAGTTTTGCCCTTTTGATGAACACATTAATTTATTTATGCATGTATATTTTTAGTTTGAACTATTTCACGCTTGGAGGAGACATTTTTCCTTGCATGATAGTAACCTTCTATGTGTATGTAACTTTTTATTACCTTGAAGTCTCAAAACCTTCATTTTTACCCCCTTCTGGAGTGATCTATTGATTAATAGTTTGATTTTAACTATGATATACATATGCATTGGACATTACGGTACTATAAACTTTTTTTTTTTTTTTCTGAGGGGCATTCAAATTCTATGTCAGAGCCATGCTTTCTATACATTTGTTGAATCCAACAAGTTTTCATGTAACTGTTGTGAAGTTTGCCAGTATAGGGATACACATGTTCAGATATGTAATTTGATCTTGTTCTCACATTGAAACTGCAATCAACATATGCTTACTGCATACCATGGGTAATGTACCTGTTCAGTCCCTCCTGGTTAAAATCAGTGTCGTAATTGAGTCACTAGATTAGTGACTCCAGTCACCAAACTTTTCGAACTTTTAAGTGACTGGAGTCACTGTACTATTTCAATGTGAAAATTACTCCTGTAATCTATCAAGTCACATTCATTTTGAGATGAAGTGACTCGAGTCGTAACTTGTTACAACACTGGTTAAAATTAAGCTCTTATTAACAGCAAAATACTTTATTGCAGTTAAACAGATACTAAATATATTAAGAGACTCTTTCTTGTACAGTAAAATCCTTTTAACCATTATAGAGGCAGTCACTTGCTAGCTAAGTGATGGGTTTACAACTCATTTTCTAACCAATCTGGCAAAGTCAGGCCAGCTACATCCTTTTTTCTCTAGTTGTGGCTCATTGGCTTGTTTTCCCTACACTATTGCTTTTGCCAAGCACTGAGCACACATTGGCTATAGGTTCCATTTTTAAAGTCATGGATATGACCTGGCATAGGTCAAACTCAGAACCTTCCAGCTAAAAATTGCTCTAACCACTTGTCCATGCAGTTAGTTCCAATAGCTTTGCTGAAGGGTACAATTTGCTCATCTCTGATATGAAGACTTGGGAAGATGGATCTTATAAGATAAGGCTAACATAGCAGGTTTTTTTCAGCTGTTTTTAATTTTTTTTCCAAAGTGCAATTTATCACCATATCAGCAAGGTAGTTAGTACCTTTTTTTAAATCAATCATGGAAAACTCAGTCTGTTTTGGAGAGAGACCACTTATTCAGTTGAATTGCTTTGTAGGTACTATACATTACTATATAAAAAAATGCCAACCTCTGCCTGTAACCCATGCTTGATCACATGTAAAAAATAAAAGTTTTCATTGGCAAAAATGGGTGTTAACACTCAGGATATATGCATGTCTCAAGTTCATGTATTCTCTTATAGTTAGTGTCATGAATTTTGGATCAAAATTCATTAACATTGCTTTTAATGCTACATTTTTCAATGAAGTTGTCTCAAGGGCATGGTTATAATGCAAAGTATATATGTGTTACAGATTGCAGACATATGTGAAAACCTGTAAACTCTGAAGGAATTGGCTGTTTCATATATTTCCTAGGGCAGATGCTAGCTGCAAAAAAGCCTTCAAAAATCTTTCATGCTACTGTATCACTTCAACTTACTTGTCACTGGTTCAGTTTTATATGCTTTCAGTGTCAAAATTACCAATTATTTGTTTCATTATGCCTTAGTTGTTGTATGCTAGGATGCCTCTTCTCAAATCATCTTTTCTTTTTTCATTCCAAATTTATTTCCTAGTTTTTACCTTCCTTCACAAAACAAGTAAGAGTTTCATAATATTTATTGTATCTACTGTATGTTGAACTAGATAAACGACTCATCAGTGGTTTACAATTAATTTGAATATTTTATTGCACATTTTCATGTTCAAAACATGTAATTTAAGTACTTCAGAGCAACACTTTCAGTCACTTGACTACATTGAACATGCCAATGGAATAAATTAGCCAAACTGAACAACTAGACAATATTGCTTTTTTTTTACAGAGGTTATGTCCACTGCACTTTCAGAGAATGACCTTTAATTATTGAACAAAGCTCTATATCATAGAGTTATTGTGCTATACCATAATTGAACATGGTCCAACAAACTCTTCATAAAAAAAGTTCAGGTGAACAACCAGTGTATCATTTTCAAATACCATGCATTTTCCACTGCTTAACCAACCACTATGATAAAATGTGCTAGCAATGAAAGATTTTTAAGATGAGCATAACACTCAGAAAGAATTTAAATCAGTGAGTTCCCATGTTTGCTCTGTCCAGCGATTGCTCAAAACAAATGCAATATATTTGCAGATGCTTACAGCCCATCATTCCCCTTCCCACTATTAAAACCACAGTATGAATGAACTTCAGGTTTAGCCCTAGAGTTGCAGTTTGGCACCAACAATAATGCTAAAGCAATTTCTTTGTGATGGTTGTGAGACACATTTCAATATGTTTTTCCTGCTTTAGTTGTCTGAAGTGGTATCTCCAGTGACACCAGGTGGTGAACTAGCCTTATATTAAGTTATTCTAACTCAACCATACCAAAGGAACCACTCTTCTCTACAACTAAAACCAATGCACACTAGCAGCAATTACAGTATGTATACTGTTATACATACTGTTATGGCTTGCTATTACACTGTTTAGTAAACCTTAAGGGAGTTAATAAAAAGATGGATGCCCCCTGTATTTAATGCATAAAACAATGGCCCAGTTAACCAATGCATGGTCAACAGCAATTTTGTGACACAGAGAGTGTCACAAGTGGAAAGTGAGGACTGACAGCAGGACATATTCACTACCATTTGCTTAGCAATTGTAACTCTGAAGAAGTATACTTTTGAATGAAGCTTTACTTGTCTGGAGCATTTTCCGATACAATTACTATTTTAGAATTATTTCTGTCCAGTGGTCAGAGTTTCAACCATAAAGCAGAAATCAAATGCAAACTTAAAGGAATTAAATGACTGGCACACATGACATTTTCACAATCTGCATTGATAAATGTAGGTTAGGTTAGGTTAGATTAGATGGAAGTTTTACAGCCCAGTTTCCAACCAACTGGTTCAAGTCGAGCTGGCCAAGACCTTTTTTTCAGTTGTGGCTCACTGGCTTGTTTTCCTTAGTCCAACAGTTATGCTGAACACCAAGCACAACTGAGTAGTACTGCTTTATAGTGTTGTGCTAGGGCACCTTATCTCTAGCACAAACACCAATGAAGTCAATGACATTGAAAATACTCCAAAGGTTTGCAACCTTTATTTTAATCAAACACAAAGGCACTGTACAGTGACTGTACTTAAGGTTTCATGCATATCAGATAGTACAGTATGTGTCAATACATGATGTCATCACTAAAAATAATCATGACATAATGTACTAAGTACTGTACTGTATTAATATTAGGTATAATTGACAAAGGAAAAATCTGTTATGCTTCACATCTCTGAGGTTTCAAGGCTCTCAGTGCTATTGGGCATTTAATGAACTCCTTCTGACCATATAGCAGAAATTTTTGGTATTACAGGGAGTGGAACAAATAGCTCAAAGTTCAACTTTTTGACTGACATTCCTGCTGCCAATTCTGCTGATTGCTTAAAGCACACAAACAAACAAATAGCTGTGATAAAGCACAATAAAAACACATGGGGTTTCAGTCCTTTGCTAAACTCCTTAGGCTCTTCAATGCCTCTGCACATGCTTTGATTAGATCACACAAAGGAATGCTACTATCTGCTGAATTGACTTTTTGTAGTTCTTGTGCTGCCCATCTCAGTTTACTCTGCAAGGCCATTTCACACTCTAGAAGATTTGCATGTTCATCAGCAGAGAATGCCCGATATCCTATGTGGTCTTTTTGAAGTTCTTGATAGGAGGTAGTCAGTCTTGGTGAACTAGCCATTTGTCTTTGACTTTGACATAACACTGATGGTGAACTAGATGCACTTGCCCCATTCATTGGTATGTCCATAGGTAAGGCAGGTTGCAGCACTCTCGGTGGGGGACTGGGCTCTGCCCCAGATGATGAGAGAGCACCTTGGAATTCTCCCTCCTGAACTTGTGAGCTTGCAGCTCTTGCACTCAGTGCTAAAAAGAATGAATTTCCAATTATAAAAATTATAAATGCAAAACTTTCAAAGACAAACTGCAACCAAGTCCTATAGTGCGTACCCTTCCTAAGAAAATCCATAAATGGGGTCTTAGGGGGAGGGCAGCATGCCCCGATAATTTTCAAATATGCCCATTGACTTGGGATTTCTACACAGAAATTGTTTGATGGAAGAAGTGGCCATGCCCTCCCCCTTTCCCCAACATTCAAATATTATGAACAACAAGTGTCTATGTGAGGTTCCGAAAGCAGTTCTTAAAATTCCCAGGAAATAAAATGCAAGGGAGCCAACATCTCCTTTCTTCCTTCTTTTAAACTAAATATAACATATTTGTTCCATTACTACTACATGCCCCCTGCACTCCAAATTGAGATAAGGAAATCCCCTATTCTGCTCTTCACATTTCAAACTCCCCCCAAATACGAAGGAGGCAGAATTTCCTGCTAGATTCAATGTATCAAATACAAACACTGATAAACACTGCTCAGGTGAGATGGTGAGAGATTTCCTGTTAGTACAGGATTATCTTAAGGATAACGATTAGCCTCAGTTAAAATTAGGGTTGAGAATTATAAATAGGGAAGCAATTTTGTTAAGACTTTTATCTTCTGCCTGGTGCCAAGTCTTCAATCTATTAAACCTTTGATTAGGCAGAATTTTGTTCAGTGAATCTTGCTCCTAAACAATAAGTATAACATCTTACCTGGGTCATCCTTGGCTAAATCAGAATCCAGTTCGCTGCATGCTACACAATAGTTGCTGTTGTTGTGCTTGTCTTTCAAGAGGATAGTCTGTGCACAAAGATAAAGTGAAACCATACACTCCCAGACTGCACAAATTCGAATAACCAGAAAGCAAAAATGCATTGAGGTTTCGATGATACATAAATGTACTGTTTCAAATTTGCCATCATGCACCATTTACTCACTCAAATGTTATACTAGCAAAAGATCATTTTGTTAGTCAAGATGCCCTTTAGACCGTAACAAAAGCAATACATAGATAGACACCTTGAGATATCCATTTAACAAGATTTTTAGACTTTTTTAGACCCCAGATGACCTTTCGCCTCTACCAAAAACAATAGGGACTATCTCCTGACCATAACGCTTCAACATACCAAATATGAAATCTATCGAAGTTTCCAATCTTGAGATATCGTGTTAACACTATTTTCAGACTTTGACCCCGGTGACCCCAGATGACCTTTGACCGCCATCACAAACAATAGGCACCATCTCCTGACCATAACCTATTAACATACCAAATATAAAATCTATCCAAGTTTCCTATCTTGAATTATTGTGTTTACGAGATTTTCAGACTTTGACCCCGGGGACCCCAGATGACCTTTGAACTCCGCCAAAGACTACAGGGACCATCTCCTGACCATAACCCATCCACATACCACATATACAATCTATCCAAGTTTCCTATCTTGAAATATTGTGTTTACGAGATTTTCAGACTTTGACTCCCGGGGACCCCAGATGACCTTTGAACTCCGCCAAAGACTACAGGGACCATCTCCTGGACATAACCCATCCACATACCAGATATGAAATCTATCCAAGTTTCCTATCTTGAGATATCATCTTAACGAGATTTTCAGACTTTGACCCCCGGTGACCCCACATGACCTTTGACCTCCACCAAAAACAATAGGGTTCTTCCTCTCAATATGGCGCATCTATGTATCAAGTTTGAATTTGAAAACTGTCAGACATTTCTATCTTGAGATATCGTGTTAACGAGCAAAGTGTCACAAACACACACACACACATCCACACACACACATACAGGACATACCCATATTCAATGCCTTACGGGGTACACAGAACTGTTCCCCGTAAAGAAGGGTTGGAATTCCCCTTTAGCTGTTTATGTCACGTATCACGTGAAAGCCGCGAGCGAGGGCGGGCTCTTGCATATCACGTGACAGAGCTCATTGCAGTGTCCGAATTTTCGGGTAGCTACACCAGTTACGAGCTCCGCGTGAGCGAGGAAAGACGTGTGAGGCTTCAGCTCTCGTGAGCTGCTTGTACCCGGCAAGGTATCGTTTACAGGCTCATACACGCATATAAATTGGCGTGTACACACTACGAGTACAGGACACACGCACATACACACACACGCCATCGTGAATGCATAGGTTTCTCTTTCATCGAAACCAAAAACTGTATGCAATTCAATGTGATAAGCAGTCACTCCGGACTGAGGTAGAGTAGAAGACTGTCCTGTTTCATGATTGGCTCTAGAGAGTCATGTGCCAAAATTTTTACTCCTCATATGTGAAATTCACTTGGAGTGATTGGTTTACCTTAAGTATGCAATTTTTGAGTCTCCCCCCCCAAAAAAAAAAAAAAATGTAAAAGATACTTTGAAGACTAAGAAAAAAATTGAAAGAATAACACATTGCTCCAAAACAAGTTTGTATTACTGGTTCCCCCCTTCAAGCACTTCAAACAAATTTTTTAAATATTTTAAAATTTGTGTCCAATACATGCATGGATAATACACACTTAATTAAGCAACTGATTTAGTCTATAAAACCTTTTACAGGCCAATGCCAGGACAATGAACTGTAGTGAAGGGCACAAGACAGCTCATAGGAATATTAATCTTAGGGGCTGAGCCCCCCCCAAAATGATTGGCTCTAGAGAGTCATGTGCCAAAATTTTTACTCCTCATATGTGAAATTCACTTGGAGTGATTGGTTTACCTTAAGTATGCAATATTTGAGTTCCCCCCCCCCCCAAAAAAAAAAAAAAAATGTAAAAGATACTTTGAAGACTAAGAAAAAAATTGAAAGAATAACACATTGCTCCAAAACAAGTTTGTATTACTGGTTCCCCCTTCAAGCACTTCAAACAAATTTTTTAAAGATTTTAAAATTTGTGTCCAATACATGCATGGATAATACACACTTGATTAAGCAACTGATTTAGTCTATAAAACCTTTTACAGGCCAATACCAAGACAATGAACTGTAGTGAAGGGCACAAGACAGCTTATAGGAATATTAATCTTAGGGGCTGAGGGAAAGATGCACTTAATGCAGTAACTCAATCATAACGATATTTCCATGGAGGGTCAGACATATTGGCTATGGACTTGTCTCTGTTAAGGAAATGTACATTTTCAAGTTGGACATATCAAAACGTTACAGTAACAGAATAAGTAGCTATATTTGTGACCCAGAGTGAGCCCTAGGCATGAAGAGTTACATGACACTTCCTTACATTGATAAGGAATGATTGTGTGCTTTCACTGCTTTGCTTTTTTGGTCTATTGTGTTGATCCTAAAGTTAATATGGACCTCCCCAGGGACTGGAGAATGTAAAGTTTGCATGCTTCTCATGCAATCACAGTTTGTTGAGGGAAAAATTAATTAGTTAAGTAAGTTAGTTAGATACAAAGTTAACAGCCCAGTTTCAAACCAATTGGTTCAAGTAGAGCCAGCAACTGCTTTTTTTTCAGTTGCGGCTCACCGGCTTATTTTCCCTACTACACTGCTTATGCTGAGCACCAAGCACAATGGCAGTAGGTCCATTTTTTAAAGTCTTCAGTATAGCCCAGCCAGGACTCAAACTCTAAACTCAAACTTTAAAGAGAAACAAAAGACTACTCATTGATACGAGGTTATGATGTTATATAGTGGGTGTCTAAAGTTTACTTGTTGTTATCACCGCATTACCTGGAATAAATAAACCTCTAAAAAGTGCAAACTTGATTTAAGCTTAGACTCTTCTTATAGGCTGTAGATCTATGCACTCTAAACCGATAGTCTATGACTGACAAGCTACTGTAGTTGCTTTAAGCTGTAAAAAAATTTGCTTGAGGCAATGGAATTGTTGTGGGAGGATACTATTGGGCTGAAGGGTAATAGCATTAAGCAGTTATCTCAGATGGTCTTTGACATGCAGGAAAAACAATGGAAGTTCTTCTTCTTGACAGATATTCCAAACAATGCAGAGTACCACAGCATACGTGGATTGGTACTGACAGTGTTTTGATTATACACATTGAGCTTTTCTGTACTCACCCTTAAGCAATGAACTGAGATTGTATCTGGATGAGCATGAATTTCAGACAATTGTGGGAGGGGCTTAAGTAAGAAGGTTAAGAAAATTGTTACTGTTTGAGGTGAGAGATAAACTTACTGTTCGAGTACTGCACTACTGAACGACAGAAAACATTTTTCTTCCAAGAAAGAGTTCAGATTGAAACTCCAATGAATAAAATCAGTTTTTGAAGCCCTATTTCAACCGATTATGGTATCAAAATTGTGACCCTGCCCCCTGCATACCTGTAGGCTTCTGTTATGCTTACCCCACACACATCACATGTTGATCCCAGCATCTTGTAACCTTTCAGCAGGTACTCCCCCATTAGTTTACTTATCTTGTCAGAACGCTCTCGTTTGGCAAGTATGACTTTCATTTCAGCCTCAGTTGGTGGTGTCCAGCTATCATCTTCATCCATTTCTAGTAAACAAAAAGAGATATGTATGATTGTAGTCCATCTCTCAAACTGACTTTACTTCATAGTATTCCATTGCAATTCCAGCTTCTAGGCTGACTGTTTGATGATCTTTCTTCCTTAAAAAGAGGCTTTCCCTACTTGAACATATACAAAACAAGAGCTCAATGGGCACTGTGGGTCCTTGCTGAATACTTTTTTTTACTGAGCCAAACTTTACTTCATTGGCATACAGACACAATTTTACTAATAATGTGAATTTTGCCTGTTACTGCCATGACCCCTGAAGGACCTTCCTCTCAACTGGCTAACAGGACAAATCTAAATGCCAAATATGAAAAGTGTTTATCATTCTTATCTTGAGATACAGTATGCCTTTTGTTTTTACAAGCTGTTTTTAAGGTTTTCCCAGTTTAACTGTGACCTTCAATAACCTTTGGCCTCCATCAAAAACAATAGGGGTCTTCTTCTTAACAGAACAAATATATACCAAATATGGAGTTTCTGCCATTCCCACCTTGCAGTGTTCAGGTGTTTTAAACACAAGGTTTTCAAGTTTTGACCCTGACAAAATCAAATGACCTTTGACCTCCACTAAGAACAATAGGGTACAGTACTTCTTCTCAACATGACAAATCTATGCCAAAGGAAAAGTGTCATTCAATGCCACCGTACCTTGAGATCTCTATCATGTTTACAGCTAAGCATCATAAACATGCACAACATCATCATAGCATAGATTGCTTGGTTTCTACAGCTTTAGTGAGTGATGTAGCCTATTACTCCTATGTTAGGCCTTCGTACCCCCTGTTAGTGACCTACTTGAAGCTACAGTACCTTGTACAACTAATACTATAGCCTCTGAAGGCCTTGGCTAGGCCTGAATATTAATACAGATGTGGCCCAAACAAAACTTTGTAGGCCTAGGCCTAACGACGGGCTCATTATCATTAGTCAATATAGGACTTAGCCTAGGCCTAGGCTTGAATTTACAGTAGCTAGCCTATAGTTTGTAAAATATGCATGGTACAAGTACAGAATATAACGTAACTAAATATAACCACCACCAAGCTGGCTATGCCATGGCATACAAGCAACGTATTGATTTCAACCCTTCATTGCAAGATGCACAATGGTCCCATGCAAAAGCAAATGGCATAAATTTTCAAAAAATTATAATTTGTAAAATAACATGTACCTAACAGCCTTCATTCTACCACCAAAAGTTAGCCCACAAAATTATACATCAAAAAGATGAATATTTTTGAGTGTGAGGGGGAGAACTTTTTCTCAAAATGTTTAATGTTTGTTGACACAAAAAATCATGCTAAAAAATTTGAAAGAATGATCCTGAATCTTCACAAAATTAGGAAAAATAGGTAGGAAAGGCTATAAACCTTGTTCATATTTCAATCCTGAATACCTTACAACCTACAAAAACAATATTAAAGATGGATTGATAGGTAGGGATAGTATAAAGTTGAGAATATCCCTGCCAAAATACTGTATGTCAAAAATTGTCAACAGAGGACCAAAATAACCCAAATTGGGTAAAAAATTGGAATAAAGTAAAAGAAAAAGTAACTTGAAAACTAGTTAAAAGATCCAATTTTGCCTAAAATCTGACCATTTTGACCTTCCCTTGCTCGAAAACGTCATTTCAGAGCTAACAAAGTTAAAAGAAGGGTTTAAGGTAACAACAGGATTTGGTATGTTAGAGGCGTACTTATTCTGAGCATTTCGGTGAAATTTGCATTGAAATCCGATGTGTGGTTCCCAAGATATAAGCTTGTTAAGTTTTCACATATGACATCACATCCCCACATTGATGGGCAGTCCTTTGTTTTTCTTTAAATTTTATACTGGATTTTCTCCTCAACAATCCTATATTATTAAAATGTGATTGCATAAGTGGCATGAGAATTTTACAAACTTTGCATCCCCCACAGGGAGGTTATACTCCTATAAACTTCAAGGTCAACACAACAGTCTGATAAAACAGAGGGAAACAAAACATTCCTTGTCAATGTGAGGAAGTGATATAAGCTCTGCTGCCCTCAAACTCACTTTTGAACATAAATCTACTGACTTCATTCACTGATATCTCAAGAAATACATGTCCGATTTGAAATGGGACTTACGCCACACAGTGTAGATTTTGTTCCTCTTTCACATATGAAAATTACATTTTTGCTTAAACCTCCCCTTTAAAACCATCAGGACAACAGGACACAACTTTGTCTGAAAGACACAGCACGCTCAGTGCACACAGCAGGTTTTTGCCAACAGTATACAGTGCTGCCAACCAGTCACCACAGAAAAAAGTACTTTCTAGTTACAAAAAGCATATTTTTAGGGGAAAAAAGTATTTACAGCATGACGGGGCAAAGCCATGCTTTCCCTCCCAATAACCTGGTTTAACAGGCATAATTAGTTTCAGTGTAAAACAGGTTGTTCACCTCAAAATGGATATACACATTTGCATACAATGTATATGTACATGGAAAAACTCAATTAGTCTTGTTATTCAGCCTAGGACAGCCAGATTCCCACACCCATTCTCAGAACTTAAAAAAAAAATGGACGAATTAATACATTAAAAAGGTACAAATGGGCCATTCTCGTGTGACGTACGTGACATTTGGAAGGCTTTTTTCTCTCATAAACCTCAGTTTTCTGCTTAATAAGAAAACTTATCTTTTATGTTGATAGATGTATTTAATCATCTGACCCAATATGTGATTCCACATGATAGAAAATCAAGACAGTTAATTCTCCACCTTTTGAACGGAAGATTAAACTTGCGTGACGTACGTGACAGTGCACAAAAGCCTTTTTTCAACATGTAGAAATGAAAGTTGAATTCCTGTGAATCTGTAAAGATACACATTTTCATACTCTTTATGAAATTTGTGTTTGAAAGGTAGTTCCTAAAGCAAACAGAGTATTTATTATTAATCAAGTGAAAACTAGATTAATCCCCAGTTTTCCTCTGTGACGTACGTGACAAAAATTTTGTGACGTACGTGACAAAAAGTTGCAAGGGGTGATGAGGCTGGACAAAGCGAGTTTTCTGCACTGCATACTTATAATTAATGCTACTTTGTAAGAAAAATTCATTTTCAAACTGTCAGTTACAATTTAAATAGAAAAATGCTTACATACACAGAAGAGCACATAATTAATGTACGCATATTGAAGCACTACATTCGCCATGAACATTTGGAAATTATGGAAATTGGTAAAAACAAAGTTTTCATTCTTGGAAGTCAGGTGATAAGATTTACATGTCAGCTGCAACCTACAAATATCAAAACATGAAAATATTTTTAGCAAACATGCCAACATATTGTGAATCCTTCTCTACAGGACAAGTTTCACGTTTCACTACACACTAGCTTCAGTGTGGTGGTGTGGCCAGCATTTTTTGGCTGGGTCACTGGGGGTCACGAACCTACTCCCCTGGGGCAGGGGGCATTGTACAATTTTGTGAATTCTCCTGTATAGGACTAGTTTCACTACAAACTATTTTCAGTGCAGAAGTGCTGTATCTTCAAAAGCTGCACAGCAGAGGAACTTCATCTAACAGTCTTGGATGATTTTCCCAAGTTTCAGAGTCATGTACGGGTTAAAAGAGTTCAAGACCATGAATTTAAGCAGAGAAAGAAAAGAAAGACACTGGTGTCACACAAATAGACTTTGCTATGGCATATTCTTGTGAATACCAAGATGAAATTCAAAGTGCTTTAGGACAAGAGCAACAGTGAATTTATTCACAGTTGCTCGATTTGTTAACACAAAAGTTTCCTGCCATCTGTTTGTTCTTGACAGTTATAAGAAAGATAAGGATGCAATCTTAGCTTGCCTCTGTGAGTTTTACTCTGGTGCCACAATCCAAAATGAGGAAGTTATTTACAGTGATTGTCCATCAAGTGAGTTTAAAAATAAGTTTATGATGAAACTTTTGCACCACTTGAGCATGAAATACAAAGTTCCATTCCATTGGAAATATTTTGCCACTGGGCATGGCAAAGGGGTTGTTGACGGTATTGGAGGTGAAGCCAAGTGCATGGTGCGTCAGCAAGTCTTGAGCAAAACAAAGAAGGTTGTTGTGCAGTCAGCCTTGGACTTTGCCTCGGTTTGTGCTGAAGTAATGCCCAATGTGAATACTCACTTGATGGACCAAGTAGGAATCTTCAACTGTGGAGCAATTCTCCCACAGTAAAGGGCATTTCAAAGGCACATGTGGCAGCCATGAGTGTAGATGGAGTCCTCAAAATATGGCATGACAGCAAAGAAGTTGTCAATGCTCCTCCACTCACAGTAGTCACATTCTCTAGCACTAATCCTACAGAGTCCCAGAATTCCCAGGGCAGCTTCAAAAGTGGTGAATTTGTACAAGTTACATCTGGTGCATTCAAAGATTACTATGCAGTAGTTACTGGAGCTAGTTATGGAGATGAATTAGAGATCAATTATTTTGAGAAGCGTGGCCGTTTCTATGTTCTTAATGAAAATGACTTGGATTCCAGGCAGCAAAATGAGTTGAAACAAGTTGAAGGGTCAATGCTGAATGCAAGAGGGTTTTACAGCTTTGAACCCTGAGCTAATCATTCCAGGATTGATAAAAAAAGATAGAATCAACATTTGAATTCAGTATGAGAGAACACTGTTGTTTTAAAGTTACTTACTTGCCTCCATATGTTCTTGTCACGTACGTCACGTGACGTACGTGACACATTTTACCACCAATATTGTGGAAATGTTTAAGGACTTCAATATGAAACATTATGTTTTTGTTATTATTGGATATGGTTTAACTTTGGAAATGAACCTCAAATTAAAATTTGAGCATTGTCATTCATGTGAGAAAAACTTTATTGTCTACAGCGTGACGTACGTGACACAAATAATTCTAAAACAAAAAGATGAAGTATTCATACAAAAGTTTGTTAAATATGTTAATGTTGATAAGTTTTGATATATAAAATGTTTGAGGATTCATTTGGTTGAAAAAGTAAAGAATGAAACTCCCTTGTAATTAACAAACTTCATATTGCTAGTTTTACATAGTTTGCACCTTTGAATGTTACAATAACCTTTCCATTTTGTGAAGGGGGTAAAAATACTTATGTTCGTCAAATAAAGCCAGTGTTCTAGAAAATGATGGTTCAAGCATTCATTTATCAAAAGAAGTCAAAAAATGACAAAACCATGATATTTATTTTTTACCCATTTTGGTTGACATTTTTTGAGAATGGCCCAAATTGGCAGCTCTGAGTACAGTACACACATGGGAAGTCAATGCTGAGAAAATGGCATCGTAAATACGCATAAAAAATTTGAAAGGAAGCTTCAAAGGGCTACAACTTTGTCACTTTATACTTGATTTAGATAAAACTTGGTATTAAATGAGAGAAACAAACTAACAACATGAGAAACAAACTCTGCATTATAAAATACAAAATTCTCCTAATTTGTATGCAAATGTGCAAATTTGCTATAAAATTGCATTTCCGGCTAATTTGCATACATAGTGAGCTCTAAATATGCAACAAATATATTTAATGAAATCTCTGGTCTTTGCTCTTTAAAATAAATGTAAGTTCTCATAGAAAATTTCTGTAAATATTTTGAAATTACCACTTGCAGTAAAGGATTTTAATTTCTCCACACTAATGCAGCAGACAAAGCCATGACAAGGACATTGGTTGGAATTTGGCCTAGATTTTCTTATTCTTGTTTGTAATGAAAATCTGATCACAATACTATTAATTCTTAAAAGAGAAGCCAGTGGAGCCAACATAGCCACTAAAGCCTGCAACTTGAAAGAGACATTGGTTGGACTTAAATTTTTTTTACTGAATCTGATAAAGATCAAGCACAAAGCCTAACATTAGGACTAGGCCCAAGACATCAATGATGAGTTGTTCTCAAAATTATTCACTTGACGGTGTTGGTGAGCCATTGAATTTTAAGGCTAATTCTCACATGGCGGGGTAGGCCTATTTCATAATTGACTCCCATATCACTTGGGTCAGTCGGCCTTGGTTGGGCAAGGAAGCTGCTAATGCTAACTAAAGCTGCAGCTACACATGCAAACGATTCATCTCCAGTCGGCATGTCGCTGGGCTACACATCAAACTAATTTATTGAATATTTTAAGTCGCTGATCCTTGTATTCCTGACAAAAGAGGCCACAAATACAAAATGATCAGTGACAGTTCCAGCTACACATGGTTGCCAAGGAATGAAAAATATGGCGAATTCTCCTTCTGTGGCTATAGTCATTGCTGCTATTTGCCTGTTCCAGTGTTTGCACCAGGTAGGAAATTCGTACCCTTGTACCCGAACCATACTACCCATCTGGTACCCAGGTACCTGATTAAAAACCTTGCAATGATCTTTCTTTTGTCCGTCCCATGGGCTAGGCTAGGCTATGCACAGTATAGTACGTAGGCCTATGCTGTTTCGTGAAATGGTATAGGAGCGGATGTTAGAAACACACATCGCGGGAAATGTTTCTGGGAAAAGTGCAATTAAACAAAAGCATGTTACGGAAACAAACAAGATAAGCAACTTCATTTCAAATAAGCGTGAATGAGATGTGGGTTAATACATTTGTTACTTTCAATAACCTTGTTATTTTACGAAGATCAAAAAGAAATCATAGAAAAACGCTACCCGGGTAGAAATTTTCTACCCGGGAAAAGGAGTAAGCAATTCAGATCAACCCAGTTGAAGTTTTTACAAAATTTTCTAAACGAGAAAAAAGCACCAGAATCAAACTCTTTAAAGCTAGAAAATACTTGATAAAGCTACAGGTAAGATTAATTTTCATAATTTGTTTAAGTTAAGTTTGACATCACCAATTAGCTTTGACAACCTCATTGGCAGCTTGTTTTTATAATAATTTATATCCATCTTTTTCTATTTCATTTTCACTTTTAGTGTAAAAAGGGGCAAAATTTTGTTATGAGATCAGCTTTTTCGGAGTACAAATAGCCTAGGCCTATATCAAGAGAAAATGCAAAATTTCACTCCATTTTGCATCAGTCCTTGAAATAGCTAGGCAAAAATTTTTCAAAGGAGAGGGGAACACCCTATCCCCTTAGACCCCTCCCCCAGGACAGCGAAACTCCAATACTGCTGTGGCCCCCCAAGTTGACTGTTATAGGCTTCTAGGCCTAGCTAGCCTAGTACTAGTATTATAGTGGTTGGTTCTAAGTTCGAACAGGTTCTTAATTCGAACACCTCATTTAAATGGAATATTTATTCACTGATCAATGCAAAATAATTGTCAATTTTTACCATACCATATGGAGCCATAATTATTTCTTAATGGTGTTTTAAGTAATTGAAGAAAATACTGTCTTATGACTGATATAGGGTAGATTAGGGGGTTTTAGACCACTTAAGCCTATTTGGTTTTTAAAATAAAATCAAGCAAGGTAATTGAACCAACTTACATTTGGTCAACATCTCTAATGCCTGTACTTACAATTTATGTTTATCCTTGATTTTATTAGTTTCCTCCTATTGGGTTATGAAATGTTAACAAAAGAGGTCGAAAATTGGCTATTTTCAACCTACCTTAAGGCATTTTCAACCTTCCTATTGAAAACCATGCAAATTTATGGTAAAATTAACTTTATGAGGGTCATAAGAGGTAATCATCTAAATGTTGTGATAAAAGTTACCAATGAAGCTAACTCTTTTACATCTGGTAAATGACCAAGAATTATACCTCTTAAAACAAAAATTGATCAAATTCCTGTAATTTCAATGATTTTATGAAGGTTTAAAACTAGGTGGTCGAAAATAGCCTTAAACATTGAAAAGTGTTGGGTGGTTTTCAACCTCCCACTAAATGAAAGCACACACAATTCAGGGGCAAGTTCTGTGTGTGACAACATGCCTCCAACTTATTTTTATTTAGTTTATCAAGTCTGACCATTTAATAATAAAATTTGTGGGCATAAAGATGTTTGGAAATAAGCATCATGGCTTACAGACCATTGTAAGAAAACATGATTTGTAACCAAGTTCATCTGCATTTGGCTTTTGAGTTCAGATTTTTTGTTTTAAATGATTAGTTCAGGTCAAAAGGTGGGTGATTTTTAACTGCCATTAGTTAAAATTACTTGTTGATAAAGTCTTCAGAACTGTTGTTTTTTCAAGATATTTACAATTTGCAGAAAAGGCTTAGGCGGCCAGAAATATCCTGTAGGTTGAAAACCCCCTAGTGTACCCTATGAATGATTTTAATTAGGTGTTCGAATTTAGAACCTGTTCGAACTTTGAACCAACCATTAGCTATACTAGCTTAGCTGGGTTGCGTACAGATAGTATTAGTAATGAGGTTAGGGCAAGGTACTAGTAACTACTAAAGACTTACAACTTGAAAAATTAACATTATTAATGTAAGGCCTATGCCTAGGCTAAGTTACAGTAGCCTAGGCCCAGGCCCTTAGACTCAGTTACCTTTTGCCAGTGCTTCATTCATCATGCTAACTTAGGCCTAGGCTAGGCTCTAACGTTAGGCCAATGTGTCTGTGCTACCTGGGCAGATGAATCAGTTCTAGGCCTAGGCCTATGTCTGTCAGCAGGAATTGAGCAGAACGTGTCGGTGACAAGATTCTAATAATTCCTTCGTGAACACAAGATTTTGGTCCTGATCGTCCTAGGCTAGGCCATGGTCTATAAAAAAGTAAAAGCGGTATTGAATAACGTTAGTGTATTTCTCGTACCTGAGTGATATGCACGCACGAGCGTAATATAATTTTTTTTTATACTGTGATGCGGTATAAAATAAACTGCTTTTGGTTTGCAGAAAAAAAAACGCGGAATCCACAACTCCACGATCGACCCCCTCAATGCATGGAACGCGATGAGGTACGAAAATGAGAGTTCCTTCAGCTAGGTACAGTAGAGTAAAGTGCATCATTTTGAAACCAAACGACTGACCAAACTAACAAAATTACGGTACTGATTCTCTTATCTGCCGAATTTTCTATCTTGCCCAGTATAAATCTCACCCCAGCAGCAGATATGGACCAAATATGAAATCCACATATTTTCCCCAAGTACAGAATTTCACGTGGGGCCCATCATCTACATAGGCGGCGGAAGATGTTTTTATTGAAGGGGGGGGGGGGGGGGGGCGCACAATTTCTGCAGCCGACATAATGGTGATGCCTCCGGCTTTGCGTGAAGGTAAAACTCCATCGGCGTGGGGTCCAGGGGCCCACTTAAGGGCCCCTGGTGGGGTCCAAGGGTAAAGCCCTTGTGGTGGTCCAGTAGGGAAATTCCCCAGAAGCTAAGCAAATTTAGTGATTTGAGAGGCTGCAAATGGTCGAAAATTACTTTCAAATTAAGGATTCTAAACTATATGAATTTAACTCAGGTGTTGGGTGAGGTAAGGGACGAGAATGGAATGGTGAATTACTATGGGATTTGATTAAAAGAAATCATATTTACAGTAATTTAAGGGGGCCAAGCCAAAATGTTGAAGCTGCTCAAAATTGAACATGTGATTGATAATTTGAGACAGGGCATTTTTAAGGGATCCAAAGTGTTTGGGGGCATTTTATCAATACGAAGTTCTATTTACAATCACAAGGCAATATGCATGTAAGCTCTGACATTTTAGGCTTTTTAAGGGACACAATCTCATAGTCATACTGTGTTAGGCCTTCATAGTGTTTCACAAGGGAGCAGTTTCACCCAGGGATTTGCTAATCCCATGCAAAATGAATAATTACGCAGTCAGGGGCGAACTCTAGACCTCACGACTGAAAGTCGGATCAATGCTCTAACCACTTAATCATGCAATTGGTATGGACAAGGAATGTGCCGCACAGCCGGTGCAGCTACACAAGTCAACTACCAATATAACGAGATAAAAATCAGGTGATACTTCAATCTGAGATGGTTGGTTGGATCGAGCCCCTGCCAAACCCACCTTCCTTCTTGTTGGCTACTGGTAATCTGATGAAAAAGAATAGAACAATTATCAAGAAAAAGTTGGAATATTGGGACAAATGTGCTGACTACTTGATTAGTTATGGAATTATTTATTGAACTGGGGTCCATGGTCGCCAGTGCCCTGAAAACTGCCCAAGGAATCACGTGCGCCTTCGTAGTTCAGCTTTTGGCCTCTTTATAGTCATAGCCTCGGTCTCATCATAGTTATTAATGGACATGACACAGCATGTCCATTATTGTGGTTGGTCGCATTTTCTGATGGTCACGTGACCCCATTTCTTTCGTTCAGTTTATCGGACGACTCCCAATGAGAAACAAACCGTTCTTTTGGGAAAAGATTTGTACAGCAAAGGAGACCGGTATGTGACAAGATTGTGTGAAAAATGTCGCTAATTACAAAATGCGGTACATTTTTCCTCAAATACTCGATATTTTAATATTAAGTAGGCTAATAGTAATATTAAGTAGGCTAATAGTAATATTAAGTAGGCTAATAGTAATATTAAGTAGGCTAATATTAATATTAAGTAGGCTAATATTAATATTAAGTAGGTTATATGCCTGTTACTTACATATGACGCAGTCATGAACGCGAGGGACGCTGTCCTACTTTGGTCTGTATTTTCGACATCACTTTATTTAGTAGAACTGCTTGGTCACCAAATTAATTTTACATTTGACTTATGAAGTGATTACACAGACAATTGTATAAATTTGAAAACATTCGTATAATTTTCTTGTCGCAATTCCCTGGAAGTTCGACTGAGCGGCATATGCTACGATGTCTCCGTTTGAACTGCTTTCAGTGAAGGAATGTACAAAATGTGTACAGTAGTGTAAGTGCCGGGTTTGGCGCAGCGTTCAGCAGTATAAAGTCATTATGTACGGTCCATTGTGACAGTGTACAAGCAATGTGACTGATTGAACGTATAAACAAAAAGAATTTCACATAATGTCGTACAGATCGATCGAAGGCAAAGTGCAATCAAACCTCAAGTCCGAATTTTCGATGCAAATCTCCTATTTTACCATACGTATAAACCATTATAGGTTTTCGATTGACATAGGCCAGCTGGGTTACCGGTCGTTTCGCCCCCTTGCCAGTTCGCCCCCAACCAGTTCGCCCCGGTCGTTTCGCCTCCTTGCCAGTTCGCCCCGTAGTGGAAGTCGTTTCGCCCCCAAAGAGGAGGTCGTTTCGCCCCCAAATACTTATGAGTATGACATTGAATAAACTGACTTTAAATGCAGTTTTGTAGTTGTCATAACAGTAATTTTCAAAGTAGGCAAGAATGTGACAAAAACCTAGTAAAGTAAGGGTAGGCGGTGCGCTATCTGACGCACCAACCAGTCATATGTTAAGTTGACCTGGTATTCTCTTGCACGTCCAGAATTAATTTCACAAGCAAGTAAGCTAGCATTTTTTAAACCATTTTCGATTTTTGCGCCATTTATTGGAAATTATAAATAGAACCAAACAAAACAACCACAACATATGATAAGCGAATGTTTACACAAAGAAGCACGTGAACGATGTAGTAACGAAAACGCATATAGGCTAGAAAGTGTAACGTTACATCAGTACTATCAACACAATTAACACTCAGCAATTAACATAACATAACATAACAGGTTGAAGGGCAAAGGAGGGCCAAGGCCCCATAAGATGCCCTGAAGACCAAGCCCTAATCAAAAGTCAAACCACCAAAGCTTGACTACAGCCCCAAACAATCAGATTCTACCACAGCCATGGAAAAACCTGTCAATGTTAACCTTAAAGCAGTGAACTGAGGGGGAGTTAACTACCCAGTCTGGTAGACAATTCCACTCTTTGACAACTCTATGGGAGAAACTAAACTTCCTAATGTCAAGCCTTGCAAAAGGCTTTTCAAGCTTTTTACAATGCCCACGCACCCGAGAATTACCTTGAACCCTTAAATAACTACAAGTCAGCAGGGGATTTCTTTCACAAAGGAACTTGAAAACCTGGAGCATGTCTCCCCTAATCGCGCGTACGTACGTGAGTTAGTACAAATGAACAACTTGTTTCACCTTTAAAAATAAAAAACTCAATCTCATCCTGAAAGACAATTAAATAAGAAACTTGACTTCGTTGACAACTTTTGTTCTAAAACATTCACTTGTTAAGTTGTTGTAAAGGGACCTGCTTCAGAAAGACTAGGGGGCGAACCGGTAGGTCTTTGGGGGCGAACTGGCAGGTCTTAGGGGGCGAACTGGTTAATGTTTGGGGGCGAACTGGTATTTAGGGGGCGAACTGGTTGGGGGGCGAACTGGCAAGGGGGCGAAACGACCGGCTACCGCCAGCTGAGGTCCCGGTTGAGGTACCGGTTCGCCCCCTAATCTTTCTGAAGCAGGTCCCTTTACAATAAGCGAATGTTTTAGAACAAACGATGTCCACGAAGTGAAGTTTCTCATTTAATTCTCTTTTTCAGATGAGATTGAGTTCATTTTTAAAGGTGAAACAAGTTGTTCATTTGTACCAACTCATAACGTTATCGTACATTACGCTCGTGCGCAATTGTTGAGTGTTAATTGTGTTGATTATGATTGATAGTACTGATGTACGCTTTCTATATGCGTTATCGATGCTACATCGTTCGTTTACTTCATTGTGTAAACGTTCGCACATCATATTTTGTGGTTGTTTTGTTTAGTTCTATTTAAAATTTCCAATAAATGGCGCAATAACTGAAAATGATTTAAAAAAAAGCTAAACTTGCCTGTGAAACTTAATTCTGGACCGTGCAAGAGAATACCAAGTCAACTTAACATATCACTGGTTGGTGCGTCACCCATCCTTACTTGACTTGGTTTTTGTCACATTCTGGCCAACTGTCGTAACTTTCTTAAAATTTCTGTTATGACAACTACAAAAAAACTGCATTTAAAGGTCAGTTTATTCGATGTCATACTCATAAGTATTTTGGGGCGAAACGACCTCCTCGTTGGGGGCGAAACGACTTCCACTACGAGGCGAACTGGCAAGGGGGCGAAACGACCGGGGCGAACTGGTTGGGGGCGAACTGGCAAGGGGGCGAAACGACCGGTAACCCCTGGTGTTACACTGACTTAAAAGATTAGAACATTTTGTTAGGCATGCTCCATACCAGACATGCAAAATAATATTTACAGCTGTTTTGGAGAGGCGATGATCACATTCCCAAGTTCAAAACATTTGATTTGCCATAAGGTTTAATCATCTCCTTTTGTTTTAAATCAAAATGACAAGTAAAAGAAACGAGGAAGGGCTATTGTTGGAACATCTATTGTGCCTTAAACACCACACACAGCCAACAACCTTCACCCCTATTTTAAGTGCAGTGTATTTTAGTTTTAGTGGAACGACCGGACGCGTAGTGGCCATGATCCCAAAGAAACGTAACAGAAAACAGTCAAATAAGAAAATAAGTACTTTCCAAGGCCTCCCATTAATATTTGATATTAAATTTTGGGACGCTTTCCTACTCTAAAAGCAAGCATCCAAAGAGTTCGAAGATTCTCCTTTTAAAACAACGGTTTAAAAACATCAACCAATCAGAGCCCTGTCTTATGGTATTCTCTTGCACGTCCAAAATAACCGATTGTAAACAAAAGACGTCATGCTCGTGAACTTCTCTCACAGTAATGCACAATGAATGTTGGAATTTTCACATTAGGGTTATGTACGTTCTGACGTAGCAGGTCTCATGTTGACATCCGGACATGGTGACATAAAGGTGTCATACCGCCGTATTAAGATCGTATACATGCAAGGTCTGTTTACCTAGCATGCCGAATGCTACGGGCACTGTCTCTGCAAGCTTGGCGGGGGGATGTGTCTGCTAGTTTCTGCGTGAAGTACGAAGTGATTTTGAATCACCGTCGGATAGCTTGCTCGAACAAAGTGACGTACATTGATGAGTGAGAAGTAACTCACTACGTGACGACAACGCGCGATCGGGCCGCACGCTGATAAAAATTTCAACTTCAGGAAATAAAGTACAAACAACTTTCAAACTTTTTGATTTATTTATTTGGTACATATTAAGCACAAAACACAAACAAACTTACATATAATTTCTAGGGCTCTCTTCATTCTCAGGCCCCGAGAATGTTTACCAAATTAATTGTAAAATATTTTATTCCATTACCGTGGGGAATAGCGTAAATTGGGTAATCCTTTTCGCATGCAAAATATTTAAGCTTCGCGCAGTAGATTTGGAACCGGCCGGTTATAGGTAGCGGGCCACTAATTATAAGTCCCAGTGGCGTAGCTACTGGGGGGGCAAGTTGCCCCCCCCTGGAAAAATTTTTGGGGAAATTTGATGAAAATGGGGAAAATTTGATGAATCTTCTTATTACAGTATTACAAAAATTTCACAACAATTTCTCAAAATTTTTGTTAGAATAAGAAATTGTGAGACATTTCTCATACATAATTCGTATTTTCATGCAACAAATTAACTCAGATTTCGTCAGTGTCGCATGAACCGGCCCAATTCGCGTTCCACAGAAATATCCTCTTCGCGTAGCAGATTGAATGTTCTTCTGTGCTTGTATACGCACGGGGGTTATGATCAGTGCATTTCAGTGCACAGGAAGCTGTTATTCAGGTGATACTTTGGGAATTCATCAGTAAAAGGATGTGAAAACTGACAAGTCACTACCGTAGACCCCGAGCTAGGTTGTTATGTTCTCCTACATTCTACAAGCTAGCAGTAGCTGTACGATTTTACTCTGTGTACATAACGATGGATCAGGCTGAAACAATCCATGGCCAACGATAAACTTAAAGTTAATCTAGAAATTAGAATTAACGGGATCCGTTGGCACACTTAGATTTTGTTACTTAGCCTAATCCTTTGAGGCTTACAAGCTAGTTCGGGAAAATAGCTTCTGCTCACTTTGAGTGTAACAATAAATGGACAATGAGTACCTTGTAGCCTTCTACACATAACAGACTGCTTTTCTCACAGGATATCCTTATTTTCTTTGTTCTTAAAAATACGTAGTCTAACTTTATTAACACAGATTTTACTTCAAAAGATAGCATATGTGGCACCAGATTGCTTATAAGGACACCCAATTTTTCAAAAATTTTCAAAGGGGAAGGATTGACCCTGC
This sequence comes from Holothuria scabra, assembly GCA_037179385.1. Classification (NCBI taxonomy): domain Eukaryota; kingdom Metazoa; phylum Echinodermata; class Holothuroidea; order Aspidochirotida; family Holothuriidae; genus Holothuria; species Holothuria scabra. The sequence continues at coordinate 28,033,922 of CM074180.1, read as the reverse complement.
AAGGTCTTTCAGTGATGCCAATTTTTTTTAATTCCTACAAATAGACCAAGGCAAATTCTGTCAAATTCCAATTTTTACTTAAAAAGGTAGACTCTGTTTCCCACTGGTGGCATCGATAAAAAAAGACTACATGTTTAGATTCTCTTTACAAGCATAAATACGCTATTTTGGCCATCTGAGGGGTCTGATTTTTCGAAATTTTCTTTACGCTCCGCACCAACCAATGGTGGCGCTTCGCTCGGTCTTTTGGACAAAATTACATATTGGGAGTAAAATTAGCTCTTAACTCTCTGATCCCTTTGCAGTTTGCGCACATATTTTGAAGGGAGCATTTTATTGCAAACGACAAAAGAAGAAAGCGACCGCCTAGATTCTTCGTATTAGCCTGGAAAATGCTATTTCCGGCCATATAAGGGGTCTGATTTTTCCAAATTTTCTTTACGCTCCGCGCCAACCAATGGTGGCGCTCCGCTTAGATAATCTTTATGACATTTTGTGGCCAAGAAAAAACCACAAATACCGATCAATGCTCTTTTATTTGGACTTCTAAAAGTGTGCAAATTTAAAGACAAGTTTTACTCCGTAAGGTAGCATAACCGGCGTAAGAGTACATGTAAAGACACAAAAGTTTCAGTTTTATCCTCATGAACCACCACGATTCAACTTTTAACACTGTTCCTGTCAAAGTCGAAAATCTTGCACCATTTTGCATGTAGGCTCCTTGAAAACGTCAAAACATTTCCGGACACCCCTCCTCTTAGACCATACTGCATGCCCCCCCCCCCCCTTCAGAGAAATCCTGCGTACGCCACTCAGTCTTTAGTACATACAAATAAACCAGATATTGTTTACCAAAATAATATACTTTGTTATTTCCGATTGCTCTATGTTATACTTTAAGATTAAAATGCAGGTAATATTACAAAATGACATGTAATGTTGTTATACTTGTAAGTTTGCATATTTTATATGAAATACATACACATTGACCGGGAAAAGTTTTGGGGAAATTTCATACCTTTGCCCCCCCCCCTGGAAAAAATCCTAGCTACGCCACTGATAAGTCCCGTTGACTTACACACTAAATTAGGCTACTTCCGTGCCCCCTAGCTCCTAGTAGAAGTTTTCAACCAGGACATGCTACCCCTCTGATTAAAGTCCACAATCTCGGCTTTCATGGCACTTTCAAATTTCCATACCATGACCATTGAAATTTTGAGCTAGAGAGCCTTGAATGATAGGGATGTGTTTTCCGCCATAATAGCTACTCAAAACGGCATTTCACTGAGAGGAGTAATACAATAAAAAATGGCACTAAAATTGGTCAGATTGCTTTGAATTTTGCACAGTAAGTATTTCAACTCATTGTCTACAAAATCCAAATGCAAAAATGATCATATTTTGTAAGTAACACAGTCAGAAACAACATCCCATAATTTTTTATGGCGCTTTGTCTGTACACTAAACATTTTCCCGGACATGAGTATTGGAGTTAGTGGTCCGCTACCTTATAGGATAACGAGTGGTTCCCCTTGCAAATTACACTAATTGCATCACCAATGAAAATATTGGGGGAAGCAAACATAGGCCTTGCCCCTCCAATAATTCAGGCAAATTTAAAATAAAATAAAAAAAAGGAGAATAACCAAAATGTAATAACATTTTGGGATATGGGGGGGGGGGCTTCTTGAAAACGTCACTTTGAGTGTATGTGCATGTCATTGTGAGTGTGTATGTGTGTCTGGTTGTGTGTGTATGAAGGCCTACGAGTGCACTCGCTTTCATAGGGTGGATTGCTTATAGATCATTCCTGTCCTGGACACGAAATGGGGTTCAACATAGTCTGTTTGGAAAATTTTTGTCCCCCAGACCACATACCAGATCTACGTCCCTGTTGTCCGTCGGATTAACCAGGTTACCAGGCAGTCCATCCTTCCCCTACATGGGCAACCAAAGACTAGCACAATGTCATGTCCATTGTGGTTACGGTACGTAACCACATTTTCTAGTTTTAATTGTCTCATGCAGGATGCGTGTCAGGGTATTCTCAGAAAACGACTTACGACAAGTAGCTTGTTTACTATGCACTTACATACGTACTAGCCTATGTGGGCAATTTCTCATTCGTAGCTAGCTACTCGCGAGTAATAAGAAAGCCTGTACGTATTATGGTGAAACTGAAGAGTGTGCACGTACGTATGTGTATACCTACATCGTGTAGGGATATGGAGTTAGTTGGAATTATGTTATGATAACGAAATCTAAAGATGGCAGACTCCGAATCAGTCGCTGATAGTGGTGGAACTTCATCGTCGAGTTCATCTGAATGTCGATGTAATTCTCATAGCGAAGGTAGCCATTGCGATGCAGACGATTTTGACCTCAGAAAGTCTGGATGGTTAATGAAAAGGAGTGCCTACTCGAAGAAATGGAAGAAGAAATGGTTTAGCCTGAATGGAACAGAACTTGTGTACGGGGAAGATGCGGAGGTATGGTGTAGTCAATGACCGTAAATATCGCGCACCCCAGATATAGGATAGGCTACTATACAATTTTCACTACATCGCAGTAGCAACACAAAAGCCTATCCATTTGATGGTTAAATATTAAAAGCGTGACATTTTTCATCAAAATAAATCTATTTTGAAATCAATTTCGCTTAAAGGTGGTTCAGAATTTTGAAGTGTATTACCTTATTTTCTACTGTGATATTTTTTATTTGAAAAACTGTGGAAGCAGTGTCACAAATTTGTTGTTTTCTTAGTCACACAATGTTACCGCCAATTGAAATTTTGATAGTCTATTTATTAACATGTTGTGCATGTTTAAAGTAGTGTTTGTATGGGTAACCCAGGTACCAGCGTACCCGATTGCCATCGTACTACCCGGGTCCAGATCTACTATCCGAATCTTAAAAAAAATGCATGCAAAAAGGATAACCCCATTTACGCCATTGCCCACGGTAATGGACTAAAATATTTTGCCAATTTGGTAAACATTTTCGGAGACTGAGAATGAAGAGAGCCCTTTGAAATTATGTGCAAGTTTGAAAGTTGTCTGCATGTACTTCGTTTCTGAAGTTGAAATTTTTATCAGCGCGCTATTGTCACATAGTGGGTTACTTCTCACACATCACATATATATCGCTTATAAACTTAAACGCAAGCAAGCTATCTGAGGGCTGATTCAAAATCACATCATACTGTTTCATGCAGACATAGCAAGACACACTGTATCAGCCCCGCCCAGCTTGCAAAGACAGTTCCCGTAAGGTTCAGCATGCTAGGTAAACTTAGCCCTTCAACAGGGCTGTGTGTAACGTTACATGGCCTAAGCTCATTACACTCCACATCACAGCCCTTGCCCCGCTAACACAGGGAATCCCATCATTAGGCTTTCAGAACAAAATACGTTCTAAACTGGTAAATATTACACGCATCGAACTTATATTACCACAAAATGATGTGCAAGTGACTTTCAATCGAAAAGTTAGCAATAAATCGGCTTTCATGGACAGTCTGAGGTCAAAATGCAGCAAAATGACACTTCGATTCTGGTTAGAAACACTGTCGTTTGAATGAGCCCTCGTACAATAAGTGTTTCTACATAGTCAAAAATAATTCCTAGAACGTTGTAAGCATTTCACCAAATCGATAACTTAAACGATCATTCCACAAAATGAATGCAAATTTCATGTGGAAAATTCTTTTTTGTTTGTATTTGAAGCTTCTGGGTGTTTTTGAAATTGTTGAAACGTTGTCAAAATTTCTCTGAGTGTGAAAAATTTTTGAATAAGTGGAAACCCCTGGTATGACCTTTGACCCCAAAGTGGATATCACGAAGACGACGAGTCTTACTAATCCGCGCGCTGGCACCTGCTGACACCCGCTGATACGCCCTGTCTCAGGTTCAACGCGCTGCTGTACAATTTGTACGGCAGCGCGTGGCGTTTCGCGGAACTAGTGGAAAACTCAGGGATCCATTCTAACATGTGCAATGAAAAGCAATATTTTGCGAACAAAAGTAAAAAATTGGCGCAATGGTCCTTTGTATTTTACTTCCTAATCAGTAATGATAACATGATTAATGATAGCATTTAATGAAATTAATATCAGCGTTAACTAAATTAACATCCAGCATGTCAGCGCATGCCTGGGTACACAAGGCATAGCCAGGCGTGTCAACGCGTGGTTTAGTAGGATCGAAGACCAACTACTTAGTCGTTCGAAAGCTTGCAAACATGGCGCATTGAGTTAGTGTTACGTTCAATTTTTTGAGGCAAAATACGCCATTATAACATTGAATCTGGGCGAACAGCTTATGCAGAAAGGTGGGTCTGTGTAAAGTTTGGTGAGGAAACATAGGAATTTGTGAACGTGAGAGATGACGACCCTGGCCAAAGTCGCCTAGTGATGGGATTCCCTGTGTTAGCGGGGCAAGGGCTGTGATGTGGAGTGTAATGAGCTTAGGCCATGTAATGTAACACACAGCCCTGTTCAAGGGCTAGGTAAACTGAGCCTGGCACGTATATACGATCTTATTATTAATACCGTATGCCACCTTGAGTATAATCCTTGAATATTTCTTAATGGTTAAAGGTGTCAGTTTTATGCAAGTCAAGACTTTGCCACTATCTGCAAAGTAAAATGTCATCAATTTAGTAACACCATTAACATTCACAAAAAACTTTTTTACAGCAGGCCAGTACATATTACGTTATTTTGCCCCAAAATGGCTCTCGAGCAGACTATGAAGTTTATGTGTGAAAGCTATGTTACCATGCCTGGATGTCAACACGAGGCTAGCTACGTAAGAACGTACATACCCATTAGTGATAATTCCAACCCACATTGCAAAGTAGTGTGAGGGAAGTTCACAAACATGACTTTTACAATCGGTAATTTTTGACGTGCAAGAGATTTACCATAATACAAGGCTCTGATTAGTTGATATTTTTAAATAGTGTTTTAGTAGCTTCGAGCTTTAGTATGCTGGCTTTTCGAGTAGGCATCCATTCAATACCAAATTGATGTAGGCCTTGAGAAGTATAATTTTCTTGACTGTTTTCTGTTATGTTTTTTTTTTCTTGTCATTTTGATCTAAAACAAAACAAGACAATTAAACCTGCTAACAAATCAAATGTTTTTGAACTTGGGAATGTGATCGTCAGGCTTGGGGCAATTACATCTAAATGTAATCAATTACGATTGCGATTACTTCATATTTTACGATTGCCATTATGATTACGATTACAGCTAAAATTGAAACTAATTGATCACAATTGAGATTACATTGCAATGTAAACATGATTGCAGTCGTGATTACATTTTCTTTCCACATAAACAACATAGTAGGCAAAACAATCCAGTGCCCACAACTGGAAAAAAGGCCATGGACATTGCTCTAGATAAGCCCGAACAGAACCAAGTCCTCCCAAAGTAGAGATTATTGAACCCATGCACTTCTCACTCATTTTAAGCTGGCACATCCAAGAAAGAGGGACAATTTTGTCATTCCAACAGAAGAACCAAGCACTGAAAAACTTGTTTAGTAATTTACTTCTTTGTTCAATTAAACTTCAGTGTAATCAGAAAAGAAACTGTGATTGCGATTACTTTGCCATGGTAATCGATTATGATTGCAATTACTTTGCTATTTTCACAAAAGTAATCGATTGCTATTACAACTACTTCAAAATGTGTAATCAATTGCAATTGATTACGATTACTGATTACAATTACCCCAAGCCTGGTGATCGCTATACCTATCCAGTACAGATGTTAATGTTACCAAGCATGTCTTATGGAGTATGCCTTACAAAATGCTTATATCCTTTAGTCACCGTAACACCGGGTAACCTGGGTGCCCGACGAGTTTGGCGATCGTGTACCCAGGTCCTAATTATTAGTACCTGTGCAAACACTAGTTCAAAGTATCAGTTTGGCAAAGCAGAGTGATGTAAACAGGGAATAATTTAGTACAGAAATTTTGCATAGCATTTTTGCGATACAAGTTCCATTTTGTGTAGCAATTTTCAAAATTTGAATAGCAATTTTCACAGTCATACTTTTCTTCTGTTATGCAGTACTCTGATTCATGCCCAGATGCTATTCTCCGCTATGATATGTTATATGCTGAAACTAAACCTACTGTAAACATTGACTTAATGTGATAGCACTGTTCCTCAAAAAGTCTGCTTTATGGATCTGCAGAAACAAGGCACAAAATACTGAGTTCAATTCCATATCGGACTGAATCAGCACCTTGCTTTGCTGTATGCCTACAGTGTAAGGTCCTCCAGAAAGCGAGTCAAAAACATTCACTCAACAAGCTTGCATATCGAAAAATTGCGATCATAAACCTCACAAATGTGTTAGAGTGTGTAGGCGAATGGTGTATTGTTCGGTTTTCCGCTTCATGTAGTACTCAGGGATGTGTTTTGAGCTCTGGCTAAATTGGATTTGTGATGTTCGCACTATTTCACACCCAGTGAATACTTTTTTGATTGGGCACACCCTTTAATTTTGCTGTAAATCATTAATTTATGAGAATTGATGTCTATTAGCAAAAATGTGTTTTTCACCCCAAATTTACATAATTTAAAGGATTAATACTTCTAGCCACAAATTTATCGAAATGGCTAAACGCGTTTCTGGTAGCTGCATGTCATAGGTAGCAGGAGGAAAAGAGTTGGTTTTATTTGGATCTATAATTTTGTCGTAAACCAAGTTTGTATGACATGAAATGACGCATTATTTTGGGGAAATTCCCCCAAATTATGACGTCACAAAATTTTAAAATCGTCAAAAATCATGTATTTCGAATGAAAATCGGCGTTTCATGGTTGCTTTCACCTAGACATATCATTTCGAAGCATAAGTGATTAAACTTACCTTAATTGGAACTATTTAGAAATTTTGGTGTAAAATGAGCAAATGACCGTTTTTATACAAAACTTTCCGATATGATGCACTGCATGCTAACAAACTGGAACAGGGCCAGAAGACAGTCAGTAACCTTTTTGTTTTTCTTCCACCATGATAATAAGCAGTTTGCATGCTTCTTAAATCCTGGGACTTTTCCTAAACTTTGAGCTTGTAATCAGTTTCTAAAAGTGTTCTCAAACTTCTCATATGTATTACATACAAGGCCTACTATGGGTATTACTACAGCCTTATTCAGGGTAGTCAGAACGATGTCAATTTGAAAGATGTCCAATATCATCAAATTTTCACAAATTTCATAAACGAATTATGAGGCATGTGTAAAATTGTCTTACTAAGCCCTTCTTACTATTTTCGAAAGATTAACCCCTGTAATTTTGCCCTACGATGCGTTTTCTTCTGATTTGTTTGTGCTAGACCTTGCACTATCCTAACGTGTTTGTATATGGAGATGTGTAGAGCCTAGGCTGTCTCGTGTTTTATGTAGAAGCCTATGGGAAGTCTGTGAGCTATCGTAACAGTAGCACGTACAGAGTGCCTCATACTTCATACACACCTGCATACGTTGAAGTCGCACCATCAACAATGTAACTAGCGACCAATAGGTACACGTAAGTTGCATGAATAAGCATAATTACCTTGCTGTTTTGAACATACTCAAGCGTCTGGGTTATTTTCTTGCTGCTTTTTTGCAGTGTTTTGTTGCTTGACAAGTGTGCATGTATTAATAGTATATTGAACAGTTGTAGGCCTTTGTGCAGAATTCCTGTTGTCATTTCCATTCACCGAGTACCGGAGCTTTTGCTCGGAAATTGTCGCAAATTTTGCTACACATATTTTTATTTGTGTCGCAAATCTGTCACTTTGCATCGCATTTTGCGATGCGATACTGGATAAATTATTCCCTGTGTAAAGTCTTTTTTTTAGCTATTATGGCAAGGGGTCAAAAACATTTGTCTTAAAATTTGAGGTAGTGTTACTGGGTGCAATTGACATGCTGTACATTCCAATCATTTATCCCGTCCTTAGGACATCTATAATAATTCTGATGTTGATAAATTATTTTTTGGGCATAAACCATGTTTAATACTGTTTTCACTGTTACTTGGTGCTATTTTGGGGGGTTAAACGAAGAAAAATTTCACCAGGCCTTTAGTTTAAAATGATGGAAAACAGTCACCAACTTCGTCAACAAAACCCAGTTTTCATCAGTTTTAACTCATTTAAAGACTGAGAAACTGCCAAAACACAATTTTTGGCAATTTGTGACAAATGTAGTATTTGATTTTACTCCCACAAAGGACGCCATCACTAAAATGTAGGGTGAGCGATCGTGTACCCAGGTCCTAATTTTTAGTACCCGTGCAAACACTAGTTTAAAGTATCAGTTTGGCAAAGCAGAGTGATGTAAAGTCTTTTTTTTAGCTATTATGGCAAGGGATCAAAAACATTTGTCTAAAAATTTGAGGTAGTGTTACTGGGTGCAATCGACATGCTGTACATTCCAATCATTTATCCCATCCTTAGGACATCTATAATAATACTGATGTTGATAAATTATTTTTTGGGCATAAACCATGTTTAATACTGTTTTCACTGTTACTTGGTGCTATTTTGGGGGGGTTAAATGAAGAAAAATTTCACCAGGCCTTTAGTTTAAAATGAATGGAAAACAGTCACCAACTTAGTCAACAAAACCCAGTTTTCATCAGTTTTAACTCATTTAAAGACTGAGAAACTGCCAAAACACAATTTTTGGCAGTTTGTGACAAATGTAGCATTTGGTTTTACTCCCACAAAGGACGCCATCACTAAAATAAAGGGTGCGCGAAACTTAGGGACATAAAACAACAGGAAATTGTGACAATAGAGCTTATCTACAATCAACCATTACTTCCTTAATTTCTGTCTAACTATTTAAAGCATGTTTCAAAGAAAAGCGAACAAATGACAGTTTGGCCTGGTTATACGTTTTTTGACTCAAAGGATGAGTTGACTTCGATGTTTACAAAATAGTGCTGTAATGCGCAAAACTTTCATACAACCATGCTTCTGTACTAGTACTTAGTAGTGATACAGCCCTCAGTGTGCGTAGTATAGTGTGAGACAAGCCTCTACAGAATAAACAACACAAAATGCAACTATATACACATGTATACTAGTTTCAGTGTCAATCAAGTAGGTAAAAATGTCAGCTAGGCTAGCATTGTGAAAGCTCATAAAGTTTCTCATCACAGGCATTCAAGCATTTTATATTCACACTATATGAAAGTATAATACGCACAGAAATTTGTAATACAGTGATACATTGGAGAGATCACTCCAGCCCCTTGCCTCCCATCCATTATAAAGTACAAGGCTGGAAAATGTCCCAGGAAGGGATTAAAATTATTGTCCTGAAAGAGAGTACAGTTTCCTACAATTCTCCCAATATTAAAAAGGGCTATTTTTCCTGCCTTTCCTTATTGCCCAGTTCCCACAATTTTATTCCAGATAGCCAAATTTTCCAGCTTTCTTACACTTTTCCACCCATAATAAAGCACCCTTCAAAAAGCACTGTAGGTGTTACAAGTAGCAACCCATAATTCTTGGGGTACTTGGTAGGTGAGATATTGTATATATATACAATAGTTTAAGACTATGTGACTTATATATACTCACATTCACAGAAAAGTACCCTAAAATAAGGTAGCCCATAAATAATTTGTTGCATGAAATGTCTGCCAAACTGGATTCTATATTATGAAAGTTGTCAAAGTGCTCCTGATTCTAATTTATAGACAAGACATTCTTAATCAGATGAAAAGTCATTTGGAACATAGGAGAAAAAACATGGGCTACCAGAAGTATGGCGATTTTCATACTGTAACATGAGGTGTTGTTGTATGTTACAAACATCACATGCCTCATCACATGTTACAGGCATCACACGCCTCAAAACAATTCAGAGGTTTGCATAGTATCTGTTCCATCTACTTAAACAATGGAACAAACTGTACATCTTAAAGTGCATGTATGTCTTGCAGAGTCAGTGGGAAGTCTTATGATGATGTTCATGGGTATCAAGTCTGTTATGAACATCATCATGTTGGAATGTCACACAAAATCCTCCCTAGAGAAAAATCCTCCCCAAAGCCCAGGCTGCATCCCCATTTGGGCCCTTTGGCCCTTTTTATGAAATTCTGCAAAATGCTCCACTTCCGACAAATTGCCTTATACAACTTTGACTATAATTTGACTACAACTTTTTTTATAATGACACTTAGTTGTTGGTGTCTTTATTGCATACAGGAAGTTTGGGTGGAAGACCCAAAAAGTGGCCCTTGGGTCCATTTTGTTAAATAAAATATCAGTAGCTCAAAATTGTAGTTCTTCATGAATACCTGCTACACTGCTTCAAACTGGTATCTGCCTGTAGAAGTAATGTGTGGATCATATGTCTCTCACTGTCTTCAGGGAGGCACGTTTTATTCATTCTGTTGTCACAGCCCAATTAACTTATTTTCTGTGTGGTTAATTGTTGGCAAAGGGCAAATTATTGATTGAATTGTAATAGCCAGTCTTCCTTAAGAATCATCCTTAAACTGTTATTGTTGGCTTTGTCATTTCTGGTAAGTGACAAAGAGGTACTGTGTTAAAGAAGTGCAAGCGATCCCTTTGAGCACATTTGTGTATCAAGTTAGTGTTATGCATAGTCTGGTTAGAAGTTCATTTGGTTGGTTATTTCTCATTAAAATACTGAAATGGTTTTACCAAAGTATTAGATTGAATTTAGCCAAGGTTTCAAATAAAATTGAACCCCTAAGTCATTGGATTGTATGTTGGATTGTATGTTTGATTGTAAGTTTATTTGATTGGACTTCATGCAATAAAGTATAGGTACATGCTACCTGCTGTAAGTGTAAGGTACACCCTCCTTGAGCCAACATTAGGTTTGAGCTGACTGTGCATTTGGTGACCACTGACAGTTTGAAACAGAGTTAAATGTTTAAATTAAATAGACTGTTTCTCTTATGTATGCTATAATGAAAATGATACTTGGTTAGCATTTCCTTCTGAGCAGTCAAGGTACAATCCCTTCCAGTTAAAGGGTATAAGCAGTCTACATGTGTGGAAAAACCAGAAAGTTTGGAAGCTCCTTGCTTTAAAATCATGGTATTTATTTGGAGGGAAGTTTTAACATTGGAGGAAAATTAAGCTTACTATGTGTCAACTGCGTCATTGAAAAATTTTGGAAAATTTGAATTTCTTCCAGGGAAATAAACATTTTTTAGCCCTTGCAGTGCTTACAATGTATTTTTAAACAATAGAGCTTGTAACAATTTTCTTCCTATTCGTTTTGTTTGCCTGCAAAGTATCTTTCAGAATATTTCAGGGCTAAAACATTCCATACACAGTATGATAATCCAAGTATTTAATTTAGTAAATTCATTTGATGTCACAATTAGATCAGAATTAAAAGAGAAAAAATATTGTGGTTCCTTCTATTTTGTAACATAATGTTGCAAAGTGATTAAATCTGAGTTGACATTGTTATAATGGTGACTTGATTCATGATGAGGTTATTGTATTTTGGATGTTTTGGATTGTGGTCCTGTCAGAGCTCTTGGACTGTCTTTAGAATTAGCATCTGACTTGCATTTGGGAAATTTGGAGTTTACCCCTTGCCAGGCTAACAAAAGACTTAACTTGTTAATGTCATAAAAGGAAGTCATGAACATTGGCAACATTTCTATTTTAGAGTGCTAATCATTTCTTTGATGGTAATAATTAGTGCAGGTCATTATCAGTGACTATGAAGACCTGTGTAATTATCTGATACTCTACTCCCTGTCGTAGTTCTTACTTCTTTGTACCTCTCTGAGGGCAATAAATTTACACTGAAGATAGCTTAGAACATTTTTGTGACAGTCTTTCAGTTGCCTTCAGTGTGTTCTGTAAGAGAATAAATTTGTGCTTCTACAGAATGTCAGTTCAGGTCATTTAAACCAGTACAGACAGCCTGGAGCTGGTTTAAGAGCCTGGTTTAAGATGATATTCTTCGTAATCACTTGGATTAGTAAACGTGAAGTTTACCCGAAATTCAAACAGTTAACCATTTTTGCTCCATGAAAGTTTTCTATACACAGAAAGATTTTCAATAGCTTTGGACAATTGACCATCTACATATTTTGAAATAGTGTGGAGGTCAATGGGTAATCATGGTGAAGTAATCGGTAAACCGTGGAGCTAGTTTAGTACTCTGAGAAACAGAGAACAGCAACAAGTTCTATATCAAGATAAATGAATGTACTGTAAATTACGCAATGTTATAAGGCCCACATTCAAAGCTTTCTGCCGCAGTCCGGTTTCAGAAATTTGAAATGAGACTGAGAACTTCTCCATACCTTTGTACAGGCTTCTGACAATTCCTCAACAAAAATGGTGGAACAAAGCAAGCAAAACAAGCAATGAAAAGACCACCATCCCCCCACTCCCCAATTCAATTTCCCACAAGAGTTAAAATATGCCCCTGGTCTGTTCTTGGTAAAACAGCTCTTGGAATGTCAAATGTTTTCCAGACAAAAAGAAACACTCATCAGCAGCCCTTTGGGTGATTTGTTCAGAAACCAATCAAAAATATACAGTACCTATTACTAGCTGAAGGCCAATTGCAAAAATGGTTACAATCCTGAAACATCTGTTGTGTACTGTGTAGACCTGTGTCATTTTGTGGTTGTGTAGGCCTATATCTTCAATTTTGGGAGCAATGTACAAATTGTACGTGCAATGTGAACATTATGCTTTGAGTTTAAGTAACTTAGTCCTTCATACATTTGAGCAAAATCTGGATTTTCTGTATGTTGGTAGCAGACCTGTTGCCATGAGTACACAAGAAGTCATAAAAAATACCAACCTTACACACATGGACTACCTTTCAGTTTTGAGTTAATGATACTACGTAGCTTATTTCTTGCTGATTCCTTTTGACATCTGCTACATGATCTTTTCAGTTTGAATGTTCAACATTTTGTCTTGCAGATGACCAAAAAGTACAGTGTCCCCTTGAATGGTACAGCAATTGCCAATTGCCAAGTTGACCAGAAAACAAACACATTTAAACTAAAGCCAAGAGGAAAGAGGAGAACTCTGATCATCCAAGCTGAGAATGAATCAGACCAACAGCAATGGATGGAAGCAATCTGCTTTGCTAAAGCTGCAAGTCATGATAAAAGTAACAGCACTTCGTGTGTGATACAGTGACAAATGGGACACATACAGTATGTAGGCATCAGTAGCAGCAGAACCATTTGGGAAGAGTTGGGAAAGATGGGTGGATACCTGGTGACCTACTGACCAGCCTTAGCTATGAAATTGAGACAACTTTTAGCTGCATGTCACCAACTTATCTGCACCTACATTAGTACTGTATGGAGAAAAGATGGACAATTTTGAGCATTATTGTATACATGAATATTAACATGCCACTCCCTCCCTCCGAATGCAGCTACAACTGTCATGCTATGCCGTCTGTTTCCAGTCACTGAAAGGGTGTTTTGTAATTCAATGAAGCATGGGGTGAGGGTACGTGGATGTGAATGAATGAGTAATGCTGCATATTTAGTACAACAACTCAGAAAGGTAAAGTAGAGCAAAGTATATATTTTGTTGTACATAAAATTGTCAGTTTGTAAATTATATATATATATTTCACTGGTAAACTTTATACATGTTTGTACATGTACATGTACTGTTTGTACAGTATTTGTTAATTTGCTACTACAGTTTTTGAAAGGAACAGTAAGACAATCTAGCTGTATTTTAAATACCAGTCCTTATACAGTCGTATAGTGTGAAATCTTCATGTTTTGGGATAACACTGCATTTTTATTCCTTCTCCTAATCAGAATTTCTTTCATTTTGGAAATGCAGCATATGTTAAAAATTTCTATATAAACTTTGGTCAATAGTAAAGTAGCAACATGACAGAGTATCATAGCTTTTTTTTGAGGTGCCCAGGAGAAGAATTGGTTGGCATGGGTGCCCACTTACCATTAGAAACAAAGTGCCGAACCCACCAGATACAGTACCCTCTCAAGCCTGGGTACATCGGTTTGCCCTTCTCAGAGCTTATAGGAAGTCTAAAGGTCACTGATATTCAACTGTATATACTGTAAACTTTGTGTGCAAAAAATGCACCTCTGATTCTGAGACTTCAGTATTAATAAATGACAGCCTTCACACTGGTCCTTTAAGGTGTTATCATATCACTAAGTCTGTAGCACACGTAGCACTCAAGACATTGTCACATGGGATTGTATACCTAGAGAACTTGGAGATAATTGGTGAGTCTAGCAACTTGCACAATGTTTGTCATAGCATCTAGACTTGAAATGGATGTAGATCTAGGTCATCCCTGCAATATTCTCTAAAATTAAAAAGTTCAAATGTCTGAAATATCAATATCATGATACAAATATTAGCAACTGACCCTATTTGGTTTTACGATGTTTCAAAAAAATGTTGATGTGGAAGGAATGATAGGGTCACCCAATTTGTTCATGGGTTGTTTTTTCTGTCCATGTCATGACAGTAGCTAGGTTCTGCTGTTCTGTGCAATGTGCACATCATTTGTGTTAAATGTTACTGATTCTGACACCACACATTTTCTGCTACAGCACTGCCAACTTCAGTTTTGGGAGATGAGCTGGCAAAGTTTTCAGCAGAAACATTCTTTGTTGCCCAGCTGTTTATCAAAAATTGAGTTAAAGAAAGTGATAAATAAAGCATTCTGCCAGTTTTAATGGCTAAAAATCTCATCCTACAAGGCTGGTCTGAAAAATTACCTTAAAAAAATGCAGTTTTAATCGTCTGAAAATGATCAAAGCATTCTGAAGATCTCTATAAGTACATCCCACATGCTTCTTTTTTGAATTATCCCAACCAACTTTGCAGTATTACTAAATCAGCTAAAATAACTATGACTCTAAAGGGACACAAGATACAAATAGTTTATTGGAAATCACGAGCACAGGCAGCAATTGTCTTTAACAGCTTTATCTGTGGTTTAAATACATGACCCTACATTTGCCAGCAAATATGTTTTTGTTTCTTAAAGTACCGTAGACTTTGTTGCCAACAATGTTTTCATTACTCAGGTTTATGTAAATAAACAGTCCTACACACACTACAGTTTATTAATACTATTATATACTGTAGCTCTTTTACTGTGCTGTGGGATTTATACAGTTGTTGTGTGCTTGTTGCACTATTTCACACTCACACTGTACGAGCCGGAAAAGTAAATTGCCTTTGTGATACCAGTACATGGGTTCCAGTTGGTATTGGTAGATTCACTTTGGTTTCTAAACTATAGAAGGTGGTCTGCCTTTCCTGAAATTCCTGCATGCTATTGTGCTTTTGTTGGGAACTATTATGAAATCTGAACCACAATGTTTGCAATATGGTGATTTCCTTCAGCCAGATTGAACTTCACAATCTGTTGATCAGTGACAATGATCTGGCAGCAAAACCATGTGAAGCATAATTTCTTAAGCAACCAGCTGAGGTTTAGGAAACCTAATGTAAAGCTTGAAATTTCCTGTTGCACTTATATGTAATTGGCCAACAGGAACTTATGCCCCTGTGCATCCACTCAACTGAATCATAACATTTCCCATAAAAGTGCACAGAAACCTTTCTTACCAGTAATTGTCAAGTCAAAATTCACCAATGCCAACCTGCTGTAACCATTACATTTCAAAAATTCAAAGTGCTATTTAACCCAATGGAATTGTGTTGCCAAAGTGTTAAAAGTAACACACTTAACTGAATCATGTAGGCTAATACTTATAAAACAAACCCTAACTATCAAACAAAAGGAGTGCTACTGTACCTAAGAAATTCAAAATGGGAAGTTGATCATTTCTTTTCCCAACAAAGCATATAAATTCACTCAAGCAGGATATATTTTGTATGAAATGTTGGCATCAGCATTGCATTAGAACCATAGCTTAACTAATATTGTATTTTCCCAATTATACTCTAGATTATAATAAAAAAGTAAATTGGTGAGAGTACATCCAATCCAGGGACGGTAAAATGGAACGTTTCTAAAGTGTAACTTCACACCAGGCTTGTAAAATTGTTCATGACGCATCTGGCCTTGTATGTACTGTACATATGAAAGAATTATTGATCATACAACTCGGTGAACTCACATGTACTGTAGCAGTCAAGTAAACTGTATGTACTGTAGGGAAAAGGTTTTTTTTTCTCCATGTGCCATACCAGGATTTTTGTTTTGGGTGACTCCTCGTTGCTACAGTAGTGATAGTTTACAATCTAGAACATCACAACATGAATGCCAAGCTCTACATAGGAAATAAAAAGTGAGTCACTTTCCTATAATGCAGGCATTGCCACAATGCTATTAATGGGAATCCGATGGGACCTTTACCCCTTTATCAACCAAGACTGCAGATATCTGAGTGATAGACTAGGTTAGCCAAAAAAAAACTTAGGAATATTTGTGGGGATGTTTATTATCTTTAGATGTCAAGCTCTGGCCTTTTCTTTTCTACATTAAGAAGTAACCAATATTGTATTGTGTGACTGTTAGGTACAGTAGATTTTGCATGAATTCTTTTAATTACACATTCTATGAAAATGCCCATAAGCCTTCAATCCTGAGGAATCTTGCAAAGCTCAAGGAAGTTATCTTAGTGATAGTCAGTGACTTACACATTCTGTGGTTTTAGTTGGAGCCTATCTGGACTAAAGCTGCAGAATGTGCAAGTTACTGACCATCTCTAACACAACTTTCTCTTAGTTTTGCAGGACTAGTCGGGATTGTAGGCTTATGGGCATTTTAATGTCATGCAGCCATATTATGAGATATTTCATTATTACATAACAACAGTATATTTGTGTGTATTGCTTTTGCTTCAATATGTGTACATTTTTGGTGTTTAATGATCAATTTCATGTTGTTACTTAGAGCAAATATGTAAGATTGAACATTCCAGATGCCAATTCCTTGAATTTTGAACATAAAATTTGTATTAAATATGGTCCAGTAGGAATAACTTGCAACTTGTTTTTGCTGCCGGCCAGAACTCTTTGAAGATTTTGTGATCAACTCAGTGCAAACTTTTTATTTACTTATTATTACAAGAATACATGTTAAAGATGAAATGATGTAGGAGAGAGGCTATTCATGATTTTATCACATCCTTCTTGGAAAGAACATACTGTATGGACCAAGTCAAGTTTGAAATGTGAATGATAAATACTTTCTATTATTGAAGTTTATTATTCGCCCTCATAGACATGTATTAACCTCAACAGCATGTACATATAAGAATCCATCTGTGCTTATTGGGTAATACACTAAATTGTATGCCACAGTGGCATGCTATCAACTGTCTGCATTTTTCAGTGTACTGTAAGTTGCAATGAGACACACTCCATTCAGTCAGGGTGCACTTAATGTTCTGTGATATCTTGCATTAAGTCTATAGAGGAGCTGTTGAATGTCTGACAAAACAGAGGTACTGCAGTGTGCCAAGTCTTTCAGCCATTTGCGAACTGAGTGGACAACAAATACAGGGGAGGTGTTTGTTCCAAACCCTATGTGTAAAAGCAGCATCAGCCCAGATTTATTAAAAAACAGAACAGGTTGCAAAACCACCAATCTGCAAGTGAAATAACCTTCGAAAAGACCTAGTTTTGCAAAGATAGACTGATGCCTTCCACTTTAAATTGTAAAAATAAAGGTACTGTGTAACCTCAAGTCTTATTCACACAAATCCATTATCAAAGTGATCGAGTTTCCCCTTAAAGGTAAAAGGGATACTCATTGTACTTGCTGTGAAGAATATATTTCAGTCCAAAGTATCTGCATCTCATGCAGTGACTGTGACTTCTGCCAAGGGTTGGTGATTAGGCACAATGAGATTTCAAAAGGTCACCTAAGCTAACCATTTTGAGTTTGTACTCATAGTACATGCAGGGAAGGTTAAATATTTCTGTATATACCATCTCCCTCTCATGCAGTGGCTCCTGCCAGGGGTACATGATTGGGGACTATGAGATTTCAAAATGCCCCCTGAGAAAACTGGTTTGAGTTTGTTTTTAAATTTTCAGAAATTTTTTCCATGGGGATTGGGAGACACAGGGAGGGCATCCCCCAGCTAGGTGTTTTGTATTGCTAACACCATTGCTGCAATGCAGCTATGTGGCAATCCATGTTTGAAGGGATTTCTGTAAAGAACAGTCATTAGACTGCTTGGTCTAGTTAAATTTGAAGTGAAAACAGTGGCTACTGCCATTTGCTACTCGTCTTTGCAGTTTGCATCAATAAAAGGTGTTGGAAATATTTGAAATGTGGATAATTACTGTAATTCACAATTTCTACTGCTTCAGCTAGAGAGAGCACAACAAATTACGTGATTTCATCAACAGCAGCTCATTTATCACCCTGCAAAAAGTCGGTATACAGTATTTGGGATAAATTTTCCTCAGGGTTTAACTCAGTGATTTAAACATCTTCTTCTTATGAACTATTTAACCAGATTAAAATTGATATCAGTGTCTTAATGGTGAAGTACCGAGGTTTTACTATGAAGTCTCACCATATTTTATGTATGCCACAAATAAGTATTTTAAAACAATCTGAATGTAAATATTATATTGGATAATGTGCCACAAAGAAAGCCATTTGTAAAATGAATGAAACTATTCCTATTACTTGACTTTTGTTCAAGTATAAGTATATATAATTATTCTACAAATTTTCAACTTTCATATAAGGGAAGACTGGTAGTCAAAATGTCAACAGTAATGATTAATGACAACATTTTTAAATGTATTGTAAGATAGCTGCCAATATGACTCAACATATTTTGGAACTCCCATGAATTGTTTTAAGCAAGAAAAAAAAAATATCTATGTATAAACATGTTTGATGAAATTGGTAGCAGTTGCATTTTGCAAGTTTTCTTTATCTCAGAATTTATCAAATACATGTATATTAATTGTATTCCAAAGTTGATGTAGTCTGGAGTTTCATCTTTTGTGTTTAAATGTGGTTAAGGCTGATCTTGTGTGTTTGTTTCAGTATATTCAGCTGTGAGTAGAATCATATATATATCACCCAAGTGGCCAGGCATAATCTGTATACAGGCTACATGCCTAAACACTTGGATAGAATTAAATAATGAAGTGCAGCCATCCATCTTGAAGTCGTGAAGTACATGTCTTTTCATGGATGGCTCTTGAGAGTCATGTGACTGCACTTTTTCTCCCCCCTCCTCAAATGTGAAATTCACAAGGAGTTACTGCTTCGTCCTAAAATGTTATGGAAGGTACTTAATGAAAAATTAAAAGAAAATAATTATGAGATATAGCTGTTGCTTCAAAATAAGTTTGGGGAAGTGCTCTTTCCCTTTAACCTAATCCATATCTCAAGGGATATACCTTTTGGAATATAGCTTTGGTTGAATTTTATGCTTTAACTTCTAACCTAAAATGGTGACTTCTGGAAGTACAGAATTGGTGTAGCCCTTTCAATATGATTGCAACTGAGCATAGTACAGCTCCTTGCCAACAAGGAAAGCTACACAGGATTGGAATTTCTATTACTGCACACACACACACACCTCTCCTCATTCAGTAAAACAGAGTTGACATGGAAGACAAAGGCTTTGGCTGTATTTACTTTTTTGTGAGGACCCTGGATGGACTCAATTATGTATGTAAGGTAGATGAAGCATGTCAAGTTAGAATATTCTTTCATCAAGATAATGCTATGAATGGGGAACTACCTGCTGTATTCAATTACATTTTGGTGCCTGTGGTTACTTAGTTAACTAAATGAGGTTTAAAGGCTCAGATTTTAATCAATTGGGTTAATTTGTCCTGCCACAGCTTTCTTTTTGATTCCTTGCCGAAGGCAGGCAAGGAATCTATGCGATGGTGATGTCGTGTGTGTGTATGTGTGTGTGTGTGTGCGTGTATGTGTGTGTGTGACGCCTGCTTGTAAACACGATATCTCAAGAACGGTAACCCCCAGGGATCTCAAACTTGGCTTGTAGATTGTCCACATTGAGTAGATGGTCCCTTTTTTTTTTTTTTTTTTGGTAGAGGTCAAATGTCATTTGGGGTCACCAGAGGTCAAAATGTAAATACCTTGGAAATTGCTTGTAAACACGATATCTCCAGAAGGAAAAATGTGAGCAATCTGATACTTACCATGCTGATTGTCCATATTGAGTAGATGGTCCCTATTGTTTTTGATGGAGGTCAAAGGTCATTTGGGGTCACCAGAGGGAAAAAGGTCAAAACCTTATAAACACTGTATCTCAAGAAGGGTAAATGTGAGGGATCTCATACATAGCAGGTGGATTGCCCAAATTAAGTAGATGATCACTATTATTTTTGGTGGAGGTCAAAGGTCATTTGGGGTCATCAGAGATGAAAAGCTCAAAAACTTGTAAACACCATATGTCAAGAAAGGTAACTGCCAGGAATCTCATATTTACTAAGTGGAATGTCCATATTGAGTAGATGACCCCTATTGTTTTTATTGGATGTCAAAGGTCATTTGGGGTCATCAGAGTTCAAAACATCTAAACCTTGCAAGCACTACATCTCAAAAAAGTATGTAACTGTTGAAGTTAATATCCATGAGCGGTAAGGGTGAAAGGGTAAGAATAATTTGGCATGGGTAATGTAATAGGCATAGGGTATATAATTTTTTTGGAACAGTTTATTAACTTCACTATGTAAATTCTTTAGTGAGGTAATTTTGAAAATGTATTTGTAAAGTATTGAAGCAAACTCATAGGAAGAAGGTCTAAGGTGCACAAAAAGGCACATCACATAGTAGTTACTGTACAGTATGTTGATTCTTGCATGAAATTGTGCCCTGTTATTACATTAAGTTCCAAGTATTAATACATGAAAAAGTGGGCAGAGCAAAATATAAAATCATAAAAGGCAAAATCTGTTCATCAGGCTGGCATACATGCCTCAATGCTCATGGGTATGCTGATTTTGCAGCCACAAGTAAATAGATTTTTATGAAACTGATGTGGAACATGTGAGTTTAAACAGTCTGTTTAAGGGTCATTTAGGGACAGGAAAATATTAGAAGATGCTTCTATGCACACTAAGTAGATGACTGATGTGGAACTTCATAAGTATAAACTTTGAACAGAGAGTACTCTGTGTGATGCCCAAGAATCTCTTTTATAACATACCTACATTGCTTTTTCAATAACCTTGAAGAAAACCTAAAGAAAACATTAAATTTAGTGGCAAAAAGTGTTAATATTTTACAAACCTTGTGCCTACTGCCCTCATGAGGACATGTGCATGCAAGCATGCATTAATTGGAAGTGGGAATTGATTTATTAGATATACCACAGTTAATTAGTTTTACAAAAAAGAACCTAATTTGCACTGATCATTTGGTATCAAATACCCTTCAGCGCACATGAACTGTCATTGCCTAATAGAGTGAATCAAATTGTGACTGACCCATTCTTTGCCATTTGGTCACAGTTATCTGGCCCAATTTTTCACAGTTGACTGCCAGTTACCCCCACAGTGTCCTGAAGGATTACCTCATACAAACATACAGCTCAATTGACTTAAGCTTTTAACTGTATAAGTGGTGTTAATTGACTCTTATAAACCCCCTGAAGAAAGCTTATTTTTATCTCGGTACATAACCACAACAGCCCATTGTTTGTATATACTCCTATTTCCTGCCATTCCCTGCAGGCATTCAGTACTCCATTTGAGGTCAAAATGTAAATACCTTGGAAATTGCTTGTAAACACGATATCTCCAGAAGGAAAAATGTGAGCAATCTGATACTTACCATGCTGATTGTCCATATTGAGTAGATGGTCCCTATTGTTTTTGATGGAGGTCAAAGGTCATTTGGGGTCACCAGAGGGAAAAAGGTCAAAACCTTATAAACACTGTATCTCAAGAAGGGTAAATGTGAGGGATCTCATACATAGCAGGTGGATTGCCCAAATTAAGTGGATGATCACTATTATTTTTGGTGGAGGTCAAAGGTCATTTGGGGTCATCAGAGATGAAAAGCTCAAAAACTTGTAAACACCATATGTCAAGAAAGGTAACTGCCAGGAATCTCATATTTACTAAGTGGAATGTCCATATTGAGTAGATGACCCCTATTGTTTTTATTGGATGTCAAAGGTCATTTGGGGTCATCAGAGTTCAAAACATCTAAACCTTGCAAACACTACATCTCAAAAAAGTATATAACTGTTGAAGTTAATATCCATGAGCGGTAAGGGTGAAAGGGTAAGAATAATTTGGCATGGGTAATGTAATAGGCATAGGGTATATAATTTTTTTGGAACAGTTTATTAACTTCACTATGTAAATTCTTTAGTGAGGTAATTTTGAAAATGTATTTGTAAAGTATTGAAGCAAACTCATAGGAAGAAGGTCTAAGGTGCACAAAAAGGCACATCACATAGTAGTTACTGTACAGTATGTTGATTCTTGCATGAAATTGTGCCCTGTTATTACATTAAGTTCCAAGTATTAATACATGAAAAAGTGGGCAGAGCAAAATATAAAATCGTAAAAGGCAAAATCTGTTCATCAGGCTGGCATACATGCCTCAATGCTCATGGGTATGCTGATTTTGCAGCCACAAGTAAATAGATTTTTATGAAACTGATGTGGAACATGTGAGTTTAAACAGTCTGTTTAAGGGTCATTTAGTATGGAACGCCAAAACCGCCATCGCCTATGACGATGTACTTCCATTTGGTGGCGTTATTTTACATGAA
Organism: Holothuria scabra; assembly: GCA_037179385.1. Lineage (NCBI taxonomy): Eukaryota > Metazoa > Echinodermata > Holothuroidea > Aspidochirotida > Holothuriidae > Holothuria > Holothuria scabra. Next base: position 28,011,157 of record CM074180.1, on the reverse strand, counting down.
GATGTTAGTTCAAATGGCCATCTATCCAGGAATGATGACGTTCTTCCGTTTTGCGATGTTACCATCGTAAACGGCGTTCGATCAAACGGCGATGTGTATCCAAGACGTGTATCTAAGGCGTGTATCCAAGGGGAGTTCCTGTTCTCAGGTATACATATTCAGCAAAGTAAAATCAAACCAATCACAATGGTTGTCATATAAAGAGATCTAGGTCTCGCACGTGTGCGCGCGGTTTCATACTAGTTACTCAATATACTAGGCTAAGTTAGTTACCCACATGTCCCATATGCATGCTTAATAACCTCATACAACCACCTGTGTGCCCTAAGCAAAACGTTCAAGTTCAACGATCAGACGATGGATGAAATAATTGAATCCCTTCACATCGTAAATGAAGACGAGGTGAAGGAAAACTTTCGGAGGGAAGCAGTAAGTTTGATCACTCATTGCAATGATAATGCTCGCCTTTACGTAGCCAAAGCCAAACCTGATTGGCTGCATCTTTTACAAAACCATCCTTTAGAATGGAATAGTCATCATTGGTAACTCCCCTTGGATACACGCCTTGGATACACGCCTTAGATACACGTCTTGGATACACGCCTTAGATACACGTCTTGGATACACATCGCCGTTTGATCGAACGCCGTTTACGATGGTAACATCGCAAAACGGAAGAACGCCATTATTCCTGGGATAGATGGCCATTTGAACTAACATCGTCATGTAAAATAACGCCACCAAGTGGAAGTACATCGTTATACGTGATCGAACGCCGTTTGAGTTGGTAACGTCGAAAAACGGAAGAACGTCATCATTCCTGGATAGATGGCCATTTGAAGTAACATCGTCATGTAAAATAACGCCACCAAATGGAAGTACATCGTCATATGCGATGGCGGTTTTGGCGTTCCATAATTTAGGGACAGGAAAATATTAGAAGATGCTTCTATGCACACTAAGTAGATGACTGATGTGGAACTTCATAAGTATAAACTTTGAACAGAGAGTACTCTGTGTGATGCCCAAGAATCTCTTTTATAACATACCTACATTGCTTTTTCAATAACCTTGAAGAAAACCTAAAGAAAACATTAAATTTAGTGGCAAAAAGTGTTAATATTTTACAAACCTTGTGCCTACTGTCCTCATGAGGACATGTGCATGCAAGCATGCATTAATTGGAAGTGGGAATTGATTTATTAGATATACCACAGTTAATTAGTTTTACAAAAAAGAACCTAATTTACACTGATCATTTGGTATCAAATACCCTTCAGCGCACATGAACTGTCATTGCCTAATAGAGTGAATCAAACTGTGACTGACCCATTCTTTGCCATTTGGTCACAGTTATCTGGCCCAATTTTTCACAGTTGACTGCCAGTTACCCCCACAGTGTCCTGAAGGATTATCTCATACAAACATACAGCTCAATTGACTTAAGCTTTTAACTGTATAAGTGGTGTTAATTGACTCTTATAAACCCCCTGAAGAAAGCTTATTTTTATCTCAGTACATAACCACAACAGCCCATTGTTTGTATATACTCCTATTTCCTGCCATTCCCTGCAGGCATTCAGTACTCTATTTGTGTTCAAAATGTCATACCTCCATGAAAGTCACACCTCTGCTAAATCCAGCATAAAATAACTGTCCACATTATCTTGTCTCATCTGACCACAAATAAAAGTTGTTTGCCTAGCCATTGTCTGGAGATGGAGACGTTCATGTACACTGATCAAGTTTTTAAACTGAAAGTCATCTTAGAAATACTGTAGATTGACACCCTTCAGAAATTAGTGTCCTTTACAAGAAGCTGGTGGAACTGAACAAATAGTGTGTTTGTATAAGGAATTTTGTTGAACACAACTTTAAACATTGGTGTCCATCTAGATTGGTGTTTCTGCTTTACAGTTTCAATATGCTCTACAGTGATTATTTGTCACTTAGTTTCATTCTAGAATTTGTTTTAAATTTTTGATAGCATAAAATGTATCAGCATACTACTTGCCTCATCTCTGCATATATCTGGATAACCGCACCAAAAAAGTAACCCCTGTGTGAAGGATTATATAGTTATGTCAAATATCATCATCGAATGGGAATTCTTGTCTCACATTTCATTTTTATCCATGTCACTATCCCCCCCCCCCCCAAAAAAAAAAAAGGAGGACCATAAAGCTTAATGCATAGAACCATTGCTTCAAGATTACCCTTTATGACACTTTTCAAAAGTATTAAGATTTTATTTTGCATTGCTGCTGTCGTTTAAAAGTTGTTCAGGTAATAAGAGCAAGCATAATGTTGTATACTGTGTATCAAACAAGGAAAACTTGTACTGTATGTTATGCTGTACCTACAGTATAAGTAGACAAAAGGCGAATTAAAAGTCTTGTTAAATTATGGATTAATAGGGATATCTGCTTTTGTTAATTTGCAAAGAATACCATAGACAATGGGTGGGGCATTTCCCCCATAAAGCAAAAATTGCCTTCAGTAATAGCCAAGGTTACACATCTCTGTTCAGATGTCTCTTTAGGCTTGGTCTCACATACCCCGCAACACCCAGTGTTAACTCGTGTTTACAATCAGACAAAACCACAGGCTAACCCCATGTTTTCCAGTCTGTGTTCTCATGTACCCAGTGTTTCGTTGATTGGATAGTGTTACCATAGTAACGAGGCCAAATATGTCACACACCGATTACAGCAAAATGTAAGAAAATACCTGTCAACAGTGCCATAAATACCTGTGACCTTGCCTGATTAAAACAAACACGATGTTTAAAACTGCTTAACCCTGCGATTTGAGGTGGATCAAAATTTAAACACCGACCCTGCGTTAACCCGCGTTCCCATGTTACTCGAGCGTGAGGTAATACAGTGTTACCTCAAGCGCGGGGTATGTGAGAACACAGTATTTGATCCAATGCTTGTAGGAGAGTGTGTCGATGAGGGCTTGTTTAAACACTAACCTCAATGCAGACTTTTCGAAACATAGAGGCATCGGAAAATAGAGACTTCAGAATGGAGAGCTGTCCCCATTGACCAAACTTTTGATAAAAATGGTTTCAAAATACCGCTTTATCAAGTAATGAGACAGTTTTCTGGCATATTAAAGCTGTGTGAGAAATTCCTCTTGTGTGTGGAGATCAAGGGTTTGAGGGGACCATTAGATCAAACTTTGTAGACATAATATTTTTAGGGGGATAACTGTGAGGGATCTCATACCATGGTGGTAGTACTTCCATACTCATTCTGTACTAAGCTTAATTTTGAATTACTCATGTTGATGGACGTGTTGGTAATGTGATCACTATTGTTTTTAAAGGGTCGAACAGTCATTTTGGGTCACATGAGGTCAAAAAGTTTTGACCTTACTAGTATTATATCTCAATTAAGTAGAATAATTGTATGGGATCTCATGCATGTCATGTTTGTTTCCATGTTTGCTATGATATATCATACGGCAAGGAATCACTAAGCCTGTTGGCTTTCTAGTTTTTTTTCTAGTTGTGGCTCACTGGCTTGTTATCCTTACTCCATTGCTTTGGTGCCTTTAATGTTGTATATAGATGGAGAGAAGTTCATGAATATATATGGTAAATGTCTCAAATTCTAAATAATGCAGGCACAATCCTAGCTTATGGCTGAAGGTGAGCAAACAAGGCCCCTATCATGTGTGTTAGGAACAACCCTGAGCATGCTATGAGCTACCCTGCATCATTTTGATGTCAATCAACATGCAGTACCAGCTGAAAATGTTGTAAGCCTTTATAAAAATCTAGCTAGGGAGAGGTACTGTACCATGACCAGTGTCTGGCTTCAAACAGTTACAGAAGGTGAAATGTGAGATAAATGTTTCATCAAGAATAAGTGCAAGTTTCTGTTACTTCTCTTTGCTATCCCTTTCTTCAGGTTTTTCCACACTATACAGATGCACATGGCTATTTTCAATGTTAAAGGCATATTTCAGTGGCTTTTCACTTGGGTCTTGTAAGAAAGACAAAAATTATTCCACACCATTTCTGCCAAATCCTGCAGCAATATCCTTTTCAACTCAAGATATGTCGCTTTAAATTATGGTTATTTTTGTTAGAAAAAAAACTTTCACTTTTCAACAAAGCCACAGAAAGTGGCACATTGCCTCAGATGCCATGTTTTTCTTTATTGTTGGACGTCCTTCTTGTCCTTTGAAATTCGATACTTTTGGCGTATTTGTTCATGTTGTCCTGTACAGTAGATCTACTATTTCAAATATATGAAGCAACATTGTATAGCACTCAATGTTGCTTTATATTCCCTTACAGCATCAAAATTATAAACTGAATGCAATGTCAAATCATTGTGCCATGATGATATCACAGATTTACCATAATGCACTAAATCTCAAAAAAAAAAAAAAAATTGCATTTATATCTTTCAAATGGTTTATGCTATTCAGATCCAGTTTTCACCTTGGGAGAGAGAAATTTTTTGTGCATATTTTGAATAAGGTGAATTTTGTCTCTGGAAAATCCCTTCAAGAACTCTTGAAAATTTTCACTTTAAGTAGTTATGTGAAGCTCAAAAGCTAAAAGCTTAGAATCTTATTGAATCTTTCAGTTTAATAGCAAATGAGGGTGGCAGTATACAAGTTTCTGCTTGCATGATTTTTTCATTAAATAAAGAAAAGAAAAAATAATTTTAAGTTAAAACTTTATTGTGGGACAACATTAGTGTCACAATATAATTATATACAGTATTAAAATATAAAACTCATGTGGAACTACCTTGAACAGATCAAACTGCATGACAGGCAGGAAAAAGGAAACAAAGTCCCAGATTTGTTTACAAATGAAGAGTAATTTGTGATATTTGATTAGCTTGATGAGTTGCTAATTATTCTTTATGAAGCTTTGAAATTGACAATTCTGGGATATAAGACCAGGATCTAATTTCACTAACATCAATTTCAGCGATCATCACTTAGTTCAGGCTTCCTCAATTAAAGTTTCTGAAGCAACACAATTTTAAATGTTACTGATATAATGCGCCACTGATCACCGTCCTAGGGAAGGGGTGTCCCCCTCCCCTTTTGAAAATTTTTGCATTTCAGAAGAGGCTTAGCCTTACATGCAAAGGTTGTTCAATTTTCCCAGCCAAAATTTTTCCCAAAAAGCAATATTTGTTGACTTAGCACTGACTCTAATGAATGTAAACAGTGACGGTGATTTTACTTTCTTGTGAAAACCAACAGGATGTTATTATATCCTTGTCTGTAAGTGAAGTCATGGGAAGTACTAGATTTATTTACAGTACCTACAAATCTTGTCAGAAAAGTTATGAAAAAGTTAAATTTTTCAATATTCTCACAGTAATTTTTTGCACCACTCCAAACCACATTGCACTCCGCAAGTGGCATGTGCGCCGCTATTTGAGGGAGCTTGGCTTAGTTGCTCACTAACTGGAAAGTATCGCTCGTAGCCACAGCGTCAAATTTGGGGTTTCACTAAACCTACAGCAAACAACACCATGTAGGGATGAAAAATTGATTACTAAAGTTTGGTGAAGTTATTTTGGAAAATCGGTCCTAAATTGCGATCAATTTAAGATTTAGCAATGGATTTCAGCGTAAGGGAAATCGCTAAACATTAGTGAAATCAGCCCCAGGGCTGTATGGGTCACTCAATTTGGCAGTTCAGTTGAATTATTACTACTTTTATTTAATGTGACTCACTTTTAATATGAGTCAGTGACTGACAGACCTCTGTTGTTTCTGTAAGCAAAATTATGATACAATTCTTCAGTTCATTTCCCTTCTTAAAATTGATTATTTGAGATAGGACTCATTACAACTCTAAGTAAGTTGAACACCTTTCAGATTTTCACTGCAGGTTAAGCCTACCCAAAATATTTTAAATTGAAACCCTTTTTAGGAAAAGACTTCATCTTTATTAAAATTTTTCACTGACAAATTCATCTCTTTTTTTAGTCTACTGCCTCATTCTATGGCCTCAACTTGTTCCCAAATAATATTAAACCTTCCTCAAACTGACCAATCATATTCCATACACTTTGCCAAATTGCCACCAGATTGTCCTACAGCCGCAGCATTTCCCAGCATTCGTACACAATTAAAATGACAAAATTTCATGACTTTTAAGGACCTTGACTGATATTTCTAAGACCTTTAATAGTAATCACATCCCATACTTCCACCTCTTTTCACAACATATACATGAATACTCAAGAAATCAGAACATTTAGTCTGCCACTTTCTAAAAATTCCACAGCTTTTCCAGACAGTTTTGAAAAATTGCCCATTTTCCCTATGAACTTTCCAGATCTGGAGATAGAACATTTCAATTTACCTTGATTTCCCAGAATCTGTGCAAATTCTGTCAATCCCTCTGCACACATTTGACAGTGGATTGTTGTTGATAAAGACAGCCATCAGATGTTGTTTAGATTTAAACCTTTCTGTTTGATGTCCATTTGATATCATTTAGATTTCATCAAGAGGACTTCACTTTCCATCAAATCTAATATAATACGCAAGTCACAAATGGGTTGTCCCTTACACCAAATATTTTCGCAATACATTTGTGAAAAGTGAAAATGTTGTTGGACAGGATCACACAAGGAGGGTACATTGAGCCTGCTCAAAATTTATCCTATCCAATTTTGCAAAACAATTGGGAGACTACAAACTTGATACAAAATACAGGTAATACAAACTGCCATGTTTGCGGAGTATACCAAGGTCATTTTAAGCATGGTGCAGTTGGTTATTAATTTCAGTATGAGCACACTCTGACTCTCCTTTTGTGGCTTGTTCCTCTTATTCATCAATGACTCCAGAACTAGTATTTTGTTTTCAAAATACGAAACTACACAATTTGTAATGATGACAACCTATTCTGGTATTTTCATGTGTTTTTAGAATGAGGTAAAAGTAAAACAGCACAAAACTTGACCTCAAATATTACCAGACCTCAGTCCAACCAATTGGACCTAAATCTGAATATATATACATATATATCCATCCATCTGACACCAAAGTTTCCTACAGAGTAGATCTCATTCCAATACACCATTTACAATTCTGCAAGTTAAATTAATGTTTTCCAACAATCACATCAGTCCACCTTTGCCCATCTTTACACAAAATTGGCAAACCCCAGGGTACACAGTCAAAATGCTCAGAGACAATAAAAGCAATTTGTTACAATATCTAACATAAAAGAATATATTGAAATAAAATCAACTCCAGTTTTTTACACTTTTCAACACTACCGCCAGCATACACTCCTGAAGAGCACTGAAACAGACAATTTTCCTCATTAAAGTGTACCTCAAGTCAAAAAAATCCAAAAATATATATCAAAGGGAATGAAAAATGATTCCAACAGTCCAACTCCCATCTTCATCAATAGGAGGTTGTTGAGCCAAGATATAAAATGTAGTAACTATAAAGTGTACTAACTCAAATTAAAATTTTACATTGCACTATAATTTGTGATGTCATTCTTATTACAACCTTTTTATTTCTTTGTTTTTCTGAAAGTTACTGCACCTTGAACCAAGGTGTGAAAGCACTCTTACTCCTATGGGGTAATTTAGTTAAGTCCTCTCTACAACATGCTATGCAAGCAAACAGGAAGTGTTCAAGGTCATAACAACATTTTAATTTTAAAAGGAAACCCAAGCAGGTAATGTAAGTTGTACTCGTAACAAGAAAGCCAAAAATTATTGTTCAATGGACTAAAATTTCAATATTTTATATCTTGGCTGAAGAACGTCCTATGAAGATGGGTTTGTTGTAGTTTTAAGGCCCAGTTTCCAACCAATTGGTTCAAGTCAAGCCAGCCACTGCCTTTTTTAGAGTTGCAGCTCACTGGCTTGTGTTCCTACTCAACTGTTTATGCTGAGTACCAAGCACAATGGCAGAAGGTTCCATTTTTTTTTATACAGGTCACCCTATGTAACAACTGGTAGGCTATTTGGTGTTACACTTGTGGATGCTGGTATCCTATAAGTGTCTTATATCACCATGGTGTAATAATGTATAAATTACTCCCTCTATAAATTAAAAATGCAATGCTGCCATCTAACTTTAACTACTCCTATTGCGCAAGAGATCAACATGGTGATCACAGACCACATGAGAGCTTGTGTTTTTCAATTACCAAGTCTTCCAAGGCATCTTGAAATATCCTCTTGAAACCCATCTACGGTAAGTTTGTTACATTTTCTCCACTTTTTCAATCATCGCAAGTAAGACTTTAACAAAGGGCTTTATACTTGCAAAAAGTCATGTTATTGCCAAAACTGTTATGTTCCAAGTGTACAGAGACCCACTTCATTGAAAGTATAGCCGATCAAGTATATATATTGTCTATGGGGTAAAACGGAATACTCAAAGTGGGTCAAAGAGGACCCCGGGTTTGCTTTTACCCCACATGTTCGGTTTTTGCCCCTTATGTAAATCTCCTATATGCTGAGTTTTGTATTCAAAAATATATCCGAGTATGAAGATACAGTGATCATGGTTTGGTCATTCCTGGATTCAGTACAGGTGCCACGCACACGCAAGTATAAGAGAAGGTCAAACAGAAATTCTTGGGACAGCCAGTCCATGGAGAATGCAGTTGCACTTGCAAGAAGTGGTGAAATGGGATTCAAAAGAGCCAGTAAAGTGTTTGCAGTTCCACAAACTACTTTAGGACATAGAGTATTGGGAACAAACAAATACACAAAAGACAAGTTTCTGGATAGTTTCAAGGTATCATAGCTTTACTCATTTTGCAATGGGATATAGAGGAATCCAGACAGTCAAATGATGATTTGATTTTAGTTGGCCATAACTAGGGTCTAACACCTTTTTATCTTTCAATTTCTTTGCTTATCTGTACCATGGATGGTCGTGCACTGAAATGCCTTTAGATTCCATCAATTTCAGTGTATACAAGGATTTGAAATTACATTTAGACAATAAATGAAGATGATGTAAGGCTGATGGACCCCCCTAATGGCTGCCTACAGTCATTAAACACAGGTGCTGATCTGATTTGTCTATACATAACCATAGTGGTAAAACCACATACAGTTGTTGAAAAGAGAAAGCTCGTCATGTCCCTTTTCTGCTTTTCTACATGCACTCTACATGTACGATAGGCTTGACTAATGAAATCTGAGGTCAAACTATCCTGCACATTAGGGTGACTGATTTTGTTTTTGTCACTTCTTTATTTCGCAAGGATGCATCTTTGTTATATTTTGTGTAGTATTACAACTTACGTATGTTCTTGTCCATTTCTTACATCCAGATAACTTTTCCGCCTGAGACTGAAAATGAACTGGTATCTTACATCATGACAATGGAAAAATGCATGATGTTTGACATAACAACTGTTGATGTCCAACACGTGGCATATCAGCTGGCAGTCCAAAATCAAATCCCACATAAATTTGATAATGAGAAGCAAATGGCTGGATTGGACCAGTTGGCTGGCTTTATGAAGCCCCACCAACGGGTGTCCATTAGAACAGCAGAGGCCACATCGGCTGCCAGGGCAAGAAGTTTTAAAAAAACTGCAGTTGATAAGTTTTTCAACCTGTTAGAGTCCCTGGCAGAAGAGTATCATTTGAGCCACACAACATAATGGTCACATAATCATAATGAGACTGGCATGTCCACAGTTCAGGGAAAGCCATCAAAAAGAGGTATGGGGAAAGACGAGACCCTCTCTCTATTTCAGACTTTCCAAAGTTTCTTTGAATTTCTAAATTTTTATGGATCTAAGGTCTTCTTTATGTATGAGCAGTGGTGCAATTGTCCATTTACAGACTTAAGCTAACTTTTAATCAGTTCTCAGTAACAATACAGTGCAATCAAAGTGAAGGGTACCGTTATACTCCATGTTCCCCTGCAAGCTATTACAGATGGAGAGTCCTTGGATTATTTGGTCTGTGGGAACCTAGAGTCAGCACTTTGTATTTTTCATGGTGAAGTGCAACAAAAATGAATAGCGCTGCATTCTGATTTGGGTAGGACCTGAGCAAAGAAGGAAGATACTAATGTCGAGATTGTACACTCATGAAAGAGTATTCTTTTTGTAGTTGTGTGCACCCTTGGAGAAGTACCTTGTGAGTTGAATATACTGCTTAAGACATTCGCTCCAACAACTTATCAATAAAGGTGCTGTAGAACGAATTTAACTTTCCAGAGTAAGAGTCATTATTTACGTAGTGTGGCTTCAACAGGTTATGGCCCCAGTAAAGCTGAGAAGTGGAGAAAAGTTCAATTTGATGGAAACCACGACGACAATGAAATGTGGGAAACACGTTTTTTGGCTTATCTCTGCACGTTGAACCTCTGTGATACTATCCTATCAGATGAACCCAATCCGTGAAAGAACAAACAATGCTATTCAGAACTAGTAAACTTGAACAATGATATGAGTCTATCTCTAATAATGCCAGATGCTCTGGACGCGGGAAGAAGGCTTCAGGTATTTTGAAAACCCACTTTGCAGGCAGTAGCAAACCCAGAACAATCGCCTCATATACAGAACTAACCAGCCTCATGAAAGACGATCACCAAACTGTGACTGACTACATACTACCTGCCAGGAGGGCAATGTCAGCACTGAGAAATGCTGGTGATACAATTAGTAATGGTTTATTAAATGAAAGAGCAATTTAAACTGAAATATTAATGTAGGATTTCCTACTTTTTGGGAATTGATTTTTAACACGGTGATGTTGAGCTAAGAATGAGTCAGAGACGGTAAATTACAAAACTGTTGATTTTCCATGGCTGACCGTAAAGTGAGGGCTACTCCTTATAAAACCAAATTAGATGTTTACCCATGCAATGATGAACTTGTAGATGAAAAGAAATACAGGTAAATAGTAGGTAGTTTGATCTATGCAGCTACTAGCACCAGACCAGACATTGCATTTATAGTCAGCAAACTGTCAAAATCTCTTTCCAATCCAAGAATGAAACACATGACAGATGCCAAACATGTTTTGCTATATTTAAAGGGTACCATAGACTGTTATCTAGTGTACAGACAGTTAGACATGCCTCTTGAAATTATTGCTTTAGTGATTCTTACTGGGTGTCATCCATTGATGACAGAAAGAGCATTACTGGTTATTGCTTCAGTTTGGTTTTTGGCATTACTGAGAGTGGCAAAGAATTATGTTTTCAAATACACAGTCTTCAGAAGTGGCAAGATGAAAAAAATCTTCCCAAAATTTGGTGACTCTAATGGAAAATAGGACAAGGGACCAGGAAATGGGGTTTAAAACAGAGCAAGCACCTGCTGTACAGTTGGGACAATTCATTATGAGCACTTTGTATTGTAAAATATTGGTTACGAGCAGAAGAGAAAAGAAAAGCATACCATCCAGTGACATACACTTGTTGAGCAAGGTACAAAGGTATGATGAAGAACAAGACCAAAAAAAGAGATAACGAATGGTAGTGAGGGAAGAGCAAGACCAACTTCATCCAAATTTTTAACCACAATCCAGGGATCAGAAAAACCAGCACAAAGAAAGTCTGGAGGACAGAATGAGTCTGCTTGAGGGAGCTTATCTTCCTTTAAGTTCCGGGGCTTCTTTGAAAACAACCACCAAGCAAGAACCTCTGAGGAACCTACTCACTGTGCACAAGGGGTTAATAGTCAGCCTGAGTTTCGAAGGTGGACATCAAGTAGTATGCACGACCGGTTTTTTGTTTCAATTGTGGAGACCCTAGACACATTTGTAAAATTGCCATCCATAAAGAGGCAGACCTGAAATAAGTTGACAGAAAGCTAATCTGATCCATAATGAGAGACGAGAAGAGACGACCTTCCGTCCAACCAGCTGTTAACTGCCACTGCCATGATACCACAGAGGGTATGTACATTCTTGAAGGATTGGTTGGTCCAAAGACAACCATGGCATGCATGCTTGATAATGAAGCCTTTTAAACAGTGGCTCACAGGTAACTTTGTTGTCAGAGGGGCTGTAAAAAATTGAATGGAAAATTGGTACCAATTACTGGCTTGGAAGTATGGCATGAAGGGAATGAAAGAATTCCTTATTTAGGGTATACCCAAATTTCTCTTAGATTTCTCCCAAATTTTGTGGGCATAGAAATTTCATGTAATGTTTCAGCTTTGGTTGTGAAAGATGGAAGGGATTCTGGTACACATCCATAACTAGTGAGTACAAATTCAGGTGTTTTCAAAACCTGCTTAGCTGTTAGTAATGAGAAAATAGGTGAAAACTATTTAGATGTAGACCCCACTTGCAAAAAGATTTATCAAGATCTACCCAAGAAAGAAGGGGATAACCACTTGATTTTGATGGTACCATTAAAGCTGGGAATCAAAAACGGTCTGCTAAAACTGAAGAGAGGTTACAAATTATAGGTGCCTAATACTAGATAAAAAGGAATCTTTCTCACAATATTGTAGTGATAAATGTACTAAGAAAGGTATGCCAGTTGGTGTAAAAATTACACCAAGTGTACAAAAACTGTCAAATGCTAAACTGTAACAAAGTAAAGGTTACTTTGGTCAATCAAGGTTAGGTTAAATGAGATAGAGTTTTATGGCCCAGTTTTCAACCACTTGGTTCAAGTTGTGCTGACCACAGCCTTTTTTCCAGTTGTGGTCAATCAGGAACCAAAGTTATGTCATGCCACGGACACCTATTGCAGCAGTGTTGGTGCCTAGGTGGTGTAAGTACTTCACTGCAGAATAGTCAGCAGAGAAGACAGTGGTTATGCTTATCCAACAAGATTATACCAATGAACAGGAAGGGGAATATGCAAAATTACCATTTCAGTGGGGACCACTTCAACCGAGTTGGATTTAGGTTGTACTAACCAAGCTGAGCATGCAATTAATCTTGAAGATAACACTCCCTTCGGAGAGAAACTCAGGCGTGCATCACCTTCTGATCTAAATGACCTCAGAAGTCATTTGCAACTAACTAAAAACTAAGTTCTTTGCTTGAAGTGGGCTGTATGTGATAAATTCCATGACTACTTATACAGGACAAACAGGATCAAAAAGATGACCGACAATACCCCATTGGGCAAATGTGCCAGATGATTTTGCCAAACTTGATTGAGAAACAGAGTAAAATCTAGATCAGGATCTATGGAAGGTGAAAGATTGTGTTAAACAAGTGTTCATACAAAAGTAGGTGTTGAAGACAGCAGAGATGTGAAGTTATTGATGCGCCAAGTTTAGACTTGAAGAGGGTGTGTTGTATAGAGCTAACATAAATCCTACTTTGAATCAAACAATTAGGGAGCTGGTCTTGTCAGTTCATGAAAGGAAGATTAGGGTAATTACAATCCTTGGCACCTTAGGTTAATTATTGTGTACTTACAGGCCTTGGGGATGCCGGTATCCTATTAGTGTATTCTATAACCCTGATGTAATAATGTACAACATTATGTCAAGTTTCAGGAATCAGAGAAATATACTAAGCCAGACTCCTCTGATATCTTGTTTGTGTCATTTTCCCTTTTGACCACTTTACTGAAGTTTTCGGATTCTGCATGTGTATACCAAAACCTGGATTACAGGAAGAAAAACAACAATTGTAATTTGAGAATTATGACAATGAAATCACAAATTATTGCACAATGCATCATTTTAAGTTGGTAAATAAACTGCAACATTTTATATCTTAGCTCAGGAATGTCCTACGACGATTTGAGTTGGACTGTTGGAATCCATTTTTCATGCTCTTTTATGTAATGTATATCTTTTTTAATTTTTTGACTTGAGGTACACTTTAAGCTGCACTTCATGTGGGCATTTCAAAATGGCACTGAAATGCTTGGTGAAAATATGAACAGCAATTCATGAGACTAGAAAAAAAAAAGGAATGCTTTAACAACTACAAGCTTATTAAAATTCTGCCATATTTTAAAAGCACAAGTGAAAAAAAAGGTGAGTCATGCAAGCAAATCTGTATAGATTTGGAAGTAAAACATGTGTATAATACTTCTGAATATCACATGACCATGATCTTAGCACTTATGTGTACAACAAATTATCATGCCCTAAAAAGAGGCTATCTTAGATTCTAAACCAAAGTCAAACCATGTTGCTTGAATGCACAATTTTACAGTAATTCCAAAACCCTTCTTTTTCCTGCAAATCACATTATTCTTTGGGTTGAAAATCTGGAATCTCCCTATTTCTGAGCAAGGCAGGTTGACAGGTCTATAAAAACTCTCTTTTAAATGATATTCAGAGGGTAGGAAAATGGATATGTCTTGTAATGGGTCAAAAACCACATTCCTTGCACATCATCTGATACCTCAGGGCAGCAGAAGGAAGTGTAGTTCTAATCTTCTTTGTATTGAGAACTACCTATAGGTAGAATATGACCACCAAGCTACTTTGAACATAAACTGCCTATAATGACTCCTTTTTCCACTTTTGAGATTTAACATGGTATCTAGTGATAGGGTGCTCATGTCTTATCTTTCGTGTTGTCGCCCCATCTTCTGGAATATTGGTTTCAGGGGTCACATCCTCCTTAAGTCTTCTCTTTAGAGGGGTTACTGATGAGGCTAGCACTGCTTCATCTTTCAAGGGTTTCTGGATGACCCTGTTGGTTTTGCTATGAGCCATTTCACTGGACTGTTGGAAGGCTGCATCAATACGACTCATCTTGTCCTCTGTCACAGGAAGAGACTGCAAAGCAAAATAAAAGTCTCACTAGGAAAGACATTTTCTTGAACTGGGAATCCACTGTGTAACCAAAGCTTAAGAGCTTTTACAAGTCCTTGAGACCTCCTGGGACTTAAGGAAGGTCACCAAATGGAATAATGTTGCTCACAGAGCTCACAGGAGGTTGTAAAGTTTTTAAACAATTTTCAAAAATATTGTGAGCTCATGTAACCCAAATTGTGAGCAGCACCCTCCAAGTAAGTGGTCTTCTTTTGGTTGCACAGGCTTGCAAGTTTTTTCCTAAAGTTGGAAGCAGATATAGTTCCTCCCATTTATGGGCACATCAATTTCAAAAAAGCAAGGAAGCCCTAACTGGCCTTTCCTAACTCCCCCTCTGATATACACACTGTGTGGAAGTTGAAGGAGTAAACAATATCCACACTTCATGCTAATGCAAAATCCTTCTGTTACTTTTTTTGCCAGAAGAGCTAGAAATGCATATTCAAAATGATGCAGAATATCCACATTGTTCTGAAAACTCCCATTTTCTAATAGTGTATTAGCAATTGAATTATTTGACTATGAATGGAAGAAATGCTTTCTACCATGATGTACATACTGCATGTTTTCTTGTAACAAAATATCTGATACAAAATTCCTTGCAGCCCTTTCAGCATAACAGAAATAAGTCCCATGGCTGCCATGTTGCAAATGCTTTGCTACCCACTGAGTTTGACAAGTTTTGTCATTAAAGAGTACCTAAAGTCAAGAAAATTCCAAAAATATATAATAAACAGCATGAAAAATGAATTCAAACAGTCAACTCCCATCTTCATGGGACATTCTTGAGCAGAGATGTAAAATGTTGAAATTTATTCACTTACAACAACAAATTTTCCATTGTGCAATAATTTGTGAATAAGGAGATGAGAGTGGGACTGTCACAAGTCATTTTTCATGCTGTTAAATATATATGTTTGCATTGTTTTGACTTGAGATACACTTTAACAGTTTGTACTATACCTTGGATGTAGAATTCAATGCCATACAATTTTCTTCTAGTCTTTCAGAGTACTTTGTTCGAGCTAAAAGAGAAAGTGAAATAAGAAAAAGTATGTTTTTTTATGCCATGACATGTATGTACCTACTTCATCAGCTGACCAAAGTTTAATGATACTGAAAAGTACTAAGTTATATAAAACAGAAATAGTTCTTGCACGTGTTATGTGAGACCAACTTATGTCTATGTTTCAGGAGAATACGTACGGGCCAACAGAGCAATCCTAGAAAACAGTGATGTTCAAAACATTCAGAATTCTGCATTTTTTGTGTTTGTTTATTGGAAATACTAAAAGCTGGAAGGATGGAATATTCTGATTTTTATGGGTTTCAAAGTTCAGAAAATGGAGCAGTTCTGCTCAAAATGAAACAGTTGGCAAGTATCAGAATACACACAACATAATGTTTCAAAAGGCTAACTTTTCCCCACAAGTTTGAAAAGGGGAAAGAGTACATTTATGAAAAAGAACGGCATTTGTTCCAGCATCTGACTTTAACATGGTATAGGGGTTACCACTCAACTTATGACACTGTCCAGTGCTTAAATTTTGTCAATTGTTAGATTCTGTTTACCTATGGTTCCCACACAATGCCCCAAGACTGCCCTCCCAGATTTATGCTCACCTGACTATTCCTCAACTGCAAAAATTCCTAATATTTAGTTGGAGGACTTGACTAATCCAGAATTTTGCTGGTGGAATTTGTCAGAGGTGTGGGACTCATCTGTCATTCAATCACTACTCATGACATCAATTATAATATTACAATCACTTGAAAAACTCAACATGTCACAAAGATTTTTGGTGTGGGATTAACTAACATTTGATAAAGTTTCTTTAGGCAAAGTACCTACAAGTTGCATAAGGATTTTCTTATGTGGTATTCCAATAAACAACTTATGCAATTGTTAAAGATACAAAGAGTTAATATAATAAATGCACATTAGCCAATAGTGTGGACGGTTGCAGTTTGTGCAACCTTATTTTAAACCAATCACATCGTCTCTAATCATTAAAATGACAGGCACTGTTTTTGTCAAGTAATAGATGCCGACAAACATGATGTAAAGCTCCTTGATACAGCTTGACTTTGCAGTATTGCTACAAATTTTTGTAGTTTACAAAATTTCTAAGCTTGTATAATGTTAACTGAAATATTAAAAAATTTACTTTCATAACAACTAGGCCTAAAGAAAATGCATTTCATAATTCAGGTTTTCTAAAGTGTTTGTACATAAGCAGTTTTAGTGAATATTGTCCAAAGTCTACAATAATATCTTCAACACACTTTTTCAAAAGTAGCTTACTTTGTTCTGAGATTGGTAACCTGTGGATCTTGGTGGCTTTATGTTCTATCTGCTGTAGATACACGGCCTGAAAGAGAAATAAGTAAACTGTGAAGCCATCAACCTTAGAGCTGCAGGAAACACAAGCCATGCACTTGCAGAAGTTCTCTTTCATTGATACAGTTAGTTTCATTACATCATTACCTTCAATTCTAATACTAAGTTATTTATGTTTACTTCAGCTTAAAGTGTTTTACATGTAGTTGTCACATTTTTAAAGAACTGAAATTGAATAATTTCTAGAACTTTGAAGACTAAAAAGGTAATATTTAGTACCAGAAATATAAAGAATTTCATGCATAACACATTCACCACATAATTTGTACTTTTACAGATTCATCCACCATAGACAAATACTAAACATGATGGCAACTATTGATAGTGTAAGGTTTCAAATTTCAAAATCTATGGCAGCTTTTCCGGAACTAACTTCTTCATTTGCAAGATTTTACAGACCACATTAGAATTCTGGACATTTCCAGAGTTTCCTTTTTTTTTTCTAAGTGGCATGGGAAACCTGTCTACATCAAACAAAGACTGTATTTGAAATCTATTTCTTCTGGCTCTAAACCAGGCCTGTTTAAGGGCTTTCCATTTCCATTAAGTCTTATTTCTCCCCTGGAGAGTAACTCCAGTTGCAGAATTATTACAATTGACTTTTATCAATACACTGAGAATTAACCCCCAAAACTAAATGCATCAAGTCTGAAAGGACTCAACCTTCCACGGAATTGGAACCTACGAAACTTTCAGTGTTGTCAAAAGAAGCATGTCGACCATATGTTTTAACTGTTTGCATTTGTGTTTTTTTTGCAGAATTCAATAGAAAGTTGTCACACAACTTTTCACTTCTGACAAATTCCTCCAATCAGTTATGTCTCCTTTCATTAAATCACAGTTATTCCTCAGCATATCTGGTATGGCAATTCAACCATTGAGCGGCGTATAGTTAGACTCAGAATAAAAGTATTCTGTTGTCTAAAACATGTTGAGAAACTACTATTTGACAGTTCAAAATTATTCCTTTGTCAGCTACTCAGCTATGACATTATCATAGGAGTAACAACTAGGACTGTATCTATTATTTGGAACACCAGTTAACTGACCAATTGGCCAGTTACCCAGTCAATGAACCTTTTACCATGTTAATGTGCTGTACATAACAAGAAGTCATTTTCAGTAACTTGGTTACCCATCAGATAATAAAATCTGTTAAACCAGATAGTGAATTCACTGAAAATGAGAAGCTCTAGTCACAACTACTGCCATGTCATGACTACTATGGCTGCAGGTCTCCAAAACTGTTGGAGTACTCCTCCATGCCACCTCCTGATGTAAATGTGTCTATGACCACTGTGACCCCATTGCAGCAGTCACAACTCCTTCAGAACAATTATCACCACTGTAACAATGTCATAGGTTCTCGCATCAAAAGAAAAAAAGAAATCAGAGTCAACCAAGCCTTTTTTGATGTCACCAAAGGAGCATTAACATTCTCCTCAGGATGGCACACCTACAATTGACAAGTGGAGGGTAAGAGTTAGGGCATTCTCTACCTCTGGCCATGATGCTATTAGAAGCTGGCCAGGGGCAAGAACTGAAAGTAGGGATTTTCCCTACAGTAGGGATCAAAAAGAGCTCATCAGGGGCAAAGTAGATCCACTTTTCTGTTTACAGAAGTTGTATTTTCAAAGGACTGCCACAATGCATTACATGTATTTCTTGGTACATGTGCACACACCATCCCTTCACCTTTGACACAAGTTTCAAAATAGTTCAAAAGTAATCAAGAACCAACTGAAGTGTTGCATTTTTTCAGTAGTAGATCAATCAAAACATCACCCGATACTTACACTTGCTTTCCTTTTTAACTTCAATAACTTTGCAAGTTGCAGAGACAGTTGTGCTGGAGTAACTTTTCTCTTATTGCTTATTTCAACAATGAGGTTGTCCAGCCTTAGTATGCGTTCATCCAACTTTATCTTCTTATTTACATTTACTGGGTCAGTTTCTGTTGAGTACAAAAATACAAGACAATAATTTTACTTTGTTTTGAATTGTAAGGCAATCTGTACTAAGGTAAGAATGATGCAACCCAATTATCGATGAAGCCATAATATGGAATCTATGTACGGTTCTAATTTTGAAACTACTCCAATTTACCTTTTTAAGCTGTCACAAACATACACTCACGCATACAGAAACATACCTTACATACACATGTCATCACGTAATTGCACTTATATACCGCAAAATATACGCTGTGCATACTGTAAATGGTTGGTGTTTTGTCAAAGAGTTGGTAGGAATTCATCTAGTAGGGCTATTTCTGAATGTTTTTATTGTGGAACTGGCTCTTGTTTTTGAATGAAAACATTGTCCCAAAAATGTTTGAAACTTGTTGATGGAAACACATGAAAATAGAAAATACACATTACAAAGCACAATAATTTTCACAGTTAATTTTGTGCCACTTTCAATGACTTTAATAACTTTTTGACAAGTGATATCCTCTGGCAATTTGTGCAGAATTAAAACTATCCCAACACAAAAACCACTGGTCTCGGGCCAGAGCAGTTCCGTTGAGCCCTACCTCTGGTCTAGCACTATGGTTCTGCATAGTAAAAGTCGCATTATATATTTAACGCTTGACAGCAGTCAGTGTGTAATACTGTCCTCAGGGCAGGGTGGAAAGGAAAGAGGGGGTCAATGTCTTGTTGGTAGGTGGCTTTGATTGAAATTTGCAACTGCCATTTTTGACCTAGCATAGTAGTTTTATCCAGTTTTTTTCTTTACGTGCATGTATAATTTTTAGTTTGTTCAGGATTGCTCCTGTTATGTTTAATTTTTGCTTTGACATCAGCATTGTAAAGTTTCTATTGCAAGGTTATAGTGCACACATATTCTTGGAATACGATCAAAATATCACATTTTTCGCAACAGTTCACTTCAGTTTGTGGAAATCTGTGAAGGGCAGGACAGTGCATTTGGGTGCTGGGCAACCAGAGCTACCCACACTTGGACTCACCAATAGATGTGTTGCCATCTTCAGCTGCTTCACTCCATGTTTTGTCATCAAAAGACAAATTTTGATGGATGGCACTGTCATAAATCTGTTATTTAAAAAGAAATTACGAAATAATGTTGACCATTACAGCAATAAACATGAACCAGAATGCAAAAATGCATTGAGGTTTCGATGATACATAAATGTTCCGTTTCAAAGAGTGCCATCATGCACCCTTATCTTCTCATTCAAATGTTATACTAGCATGTTCAAAATAATTTTGTCATTCCAGATGACCTTTTGACCTCCATAAAAGCCATACATAGCTAGAATGACAAACAACAGACAGACAAATGGACAAACAGCTTTCTTGAGAGATCAAATTTAAAAAGGTTTTCAGACTTTGACCCCTGGTGACCTCAGATGACCTTTGACCTCTGCCAAAAGCCGTAGGGATCATTTACTGACTATGACGCATCCACATACCAAATATGAAATCTATCCAAGTTTCCTACCTTGAGATATCGCATTTAACAAGGTTTTCATACTTTGACCCCTGATGACCCCAAATGACCTCCTGACCAAAAACAATAGGGACCACCTCCTGACCATAACACATCCACATACTAAATATGACATGTATTCAAGCTTTCTACCTTGAGATATTGTGTTAACAAGATTTTCAGACGTTGACAGCTGGTGACCCCAGATGACCTTTGACCTACCCCGAAAACTATAGGAACCATCTTCTAACTCTAACGCATTCACATACCAGATATGAAATCTATCCAAGCTTTCTATCTTGAGATATTGTGTAAACGAGATTTTCAGACTTTGACCCCCAGTGACCCCAGATGACCTTTGACCTACGCCAAAAACAGCAGGGACTATCTTCTGACTATAATGCATCAACATACCAAATATGAAATCTATCCAAGTTTCCTACCTTGAGATATCGCATTAACAATGTTTGCATACTTTGACCCCTGATGACCCCAGATGACCTTTGACCTCCACCAAAAACAAAAGGGACCATCTCCTGACCATAACACATCCACATACTAAATATGAAATCTATTCAAGCTTTCTACCTTGAGATGTTGTGTTAACAAGATTTTCAGGTGTTGACCCCTGGTGACCCCAGGTGACCTTTGACCCCCACCAAAAACAATTGGGACCATCTACTGACTATAATGCATCCATATACCAAATATGAAATCTATCCAAGCTTCCTATCTTGAGATATCCTGTTAACAAGATTTACAGGCGTTGACCCCTGATGACCCCAGATGACCTTTGACCTCCACCAAAAACAACAGGGACCATCTCCTGACCATAACACATCCACATACTAGATATGAAATCTATTCAAGCTTTCTACCTTGAGATATCGTGTTAACAAGATTTTCAGGCATTGACCCCTGGTGACCCCAGATGACCTTTGAACTACCCCAAAAACAATAGGGACCATCTACTGACTATAACGCGTCCACATACCAAATATGAAATCTATCCAAGCTTCCTATCTTGAGATATTGTGTTAACAAGGTTTTTAGACTTTGACCCCTGGTGACCCCAAGTGACCTTTGACCTCCACCAAAAACAATAGGGTTCTTCCTCTCAATACGGCGCATCTATGAACCAAGTTTGAAAACTGTCGCACATTCCTATCTTGAGATATCGTGTTAACTAGCAAAGTGTCACAAACACACACACATACACACACACATGCACACACACACACACATACATACATACATACACACATACGCCATCATGATTGCATTGGTTTCTCTTATCATCGAAACCAAAAAATCTCACTCTTAACCAAGATAAGAATGGAGGGATCATACAAGTACTGTACTTAAAAGTTACAGTAGTTCATCTGTGGTACACTAACTTGAATGGATCCTATGAATTTACTTGTGGCAAATATTGTGTGGGTCATTTTATTCAGGCAAAAACTGTAAAGCTGGTGGAATTTTTGTGCTGCAATGGATTTAATTGAACGAGTAAGATCATTGTGAATATTAAATACAATTGATAGAAGAAAAGCTATTGTAGAGAATTCATCTGACACAGTTTGTGTCCAAACTCACGACACTATGTACAACTTCTGTAGAGCATCAATGATGCAGAAGGCTCATACCTTCAACATAGGTTAGGTTAGGTAATTAGATGGAGTTTTACAGCCCAGTTTCCAACCAATTGGTTTACATCCAGCCTGCCACAGCCATTTTTCCAGAACTGTGGCTCACTGGCTTTTATATGCTGAGCATCAAGCACAACATGGCAGTAGGGTCCATTTTTTAAGTCTTCAGTATTACCTGTTACCTGGTAAGAACTCCAACTCCTGACCTCCAGACTGCAAGTCTGATACTCTAACCACTTTACCATGCAGACAGTCAATTAAGGGTTCTTACGTTGTCTTCACTTTTACAAATGACACATGAGTCACATGACTACAAATCTGGAACACCTAGAGGGTAGCTTTAAGAATGTCCCAAAAAATGTTCTGTGCTATCTTTATTATGATTGTGCACACACCAAAGACCCCACTACCTGAGTATAATTAAGACAAACCATCAAAATTGAGAAAGAAGAAAATTTGTAGGACATCATAAAATGAGCCATAAAGTAGGGTCCATATCAGTATGTCTGGTATGAGCTAAAATGGACAAAAGGAATAACTACCACTGGACTAAAACAGTGAACACCAATGTTCATAGTAATGTGGAAATAATAAGTGTCTCTAGGTTTTTGAAACTTTCTGTGCCAACTTTGCAATTTTAAATACTGTACTTCTCTATACAATAGTTTAAGTGAACAGTATACAGTGCACTGGCATGGGCCTACTTAGCCCTCGAACAGGGCTGTGTGTTCGTCCCTCTCACAACACAGGCCTTGCGTGGATACACTTCACAACAGTAGTCCCTTGAGTCTACGCGGTATTCCAAATAATATACACTTCACTACTGAGAGCAGAACTTTGTCGATCCTTGAAAACATGATGCATTGACTTACTGTTACGGTCAAAATTGGTAGTGAAAATTCGGCCATTCTTTGATGAAACTTTGTAAACATCTTTTGTGGAAAGGTAAATGCGGTGCCAGAGATCATCTGTGTGAAGTTTGGTGAGAATATTTTGTTATTTGGGGACGCAAGAGGTGATGTTCCACAGGCATCCTGGCTAGTGACTACGGTTGCGAAGTGTATCCGTGCAAGGGCTATGTTGTGAAAGGAATGAGCCTAGGCTATGTAACGAACACACAGCCCTGTTTTTGGTTAGGGCATACTGTATAAGGCAGCCAAACATTCAAAGAATTTTCAGCACCTAATAAATTGCATGTGCAGTATGGAGTTATTGTCACAGAAGCCTGTGGTTGATCTATTTTCAAAGCAGCAGAATGTCCCTTGGTCTGTGGTCATTGTTTCTCAGAGTATGCCTTAGAATATTCTTTAAACAAGGTATCAGATTGAAGTCCCTGTTAAATACCGAAATTATTGCTTAGGCTAGTCACATTTTAATTCTTCATGTTAATTGTATTGAGCGAAAATGATTGTAATAGGCTAAAGCTAATAATGTTTTTTTTATAATGATAAAGATCTGTGTAAGTGTGTATACTGATTAGGCCGTTAGGCCTAGTACTGTGGTGACTGGGAGTAGAGTGAACGACCACAGTCTTTTACTGAACTATTCTTCTTCTTCTTGCAAAGTATGGTGAAACATCCAGCTAAGGACAATAGTACACCACAAATGCGCCACGCAGTCGGTCAAGCCCTCAGTGAATTGATGATAAAGTCCACGGGCTTAGGGTGACAAATGATCCCCTCGACAAGGCTGCTAGGAAGGCCATTCCAATCCCGGATTGTGTTTGGGATAAAACTATTTAAAGCAATTTGTCCTAGCATGGGAGGGGGGGCAGAAGTGCATAACATGCATATTACGAGTTAAACGAGTTGATTTACAAAGACCAGACAAAGAGATATGCTTTACCGTAGATACCTTTAGCTAGGATCAGGAGCTTATAACACCTACGTCGATCGGATAGAGTCCCAAGACCAAGATCTTTCAAAAGGGTAGACATCGAACTAACTTCACGAGAGTATGTTACTCATTGGCTATAAACCGAGCAGATCTTCTTTGTACTCCCTTAAGTTTATCTTGAAGTAACATAACATAACATAACAGGTTGAAGGGCAAAGGAGGGCCAAGGCCCCATAAGATGCCCTGAAGTCCAAGCCCTAATCAAAAGTCAAACCACCAAAGCTTGACAACAGCCCCAAACAATCAGATTCTACCACAGCCATGGAAAAACCTGTCAATGTTAACCTTAAAGCAGTGAACTGAGGGGGAGTTAACTACCCAATCTGGTAGACAATTCCACTCGTTGACAACTCTATGGGAGAAACTAAACTTCCTAATGTCAAGCCTTGCAAAAGGCTTTTCAAGCTTTTTACAATGCCCACGCACCCGAGAATTACTTTGAACCCTTAAATAACTACAAGTCAGAAGGGGATTCCTTTCACAAAGGAACTTGAAAACCTGGAGCATGTCTCCCCTAATCCTTCTCAGCTCCAAGGTGGTAAGCCCAAGATGTTTAAGCCTAGCATGATAAGGCAAATTTCTCACCTCAGGAATGAGGTGAGTGGCTCTCCTCTGAACCTGCTCTAAAAGAAACTTGTCCTTTTCATAGAAGGGACTCCAAGCCTGAGCTGCATAGTCAAGATGGGGTCTTACCAACTGCTTATACAAATTAAGTACAATATCCTTACTAAAATTGATGAAATTCCTCTTGATCAATCCAAGCACTCTATTAGCCTTTACAGCAGTAGTTGCACACTGCCTTGATGACTTTAAATCCCCAGTAATTACAACACCCAGATCTTTCTCAGAGGTGACATTACTTAAAACACAACCATTCATGTTATAATTATAGCTAAAACTTTTGGGACCAAAATGAAGGACCTTACACTTATCTGCATTAAAAGACATTTGCCAGGTCTGAGACCAAGAAAATAACCTATCCAGATCTTTCTGCAGCAGTAAGGCATCATCCAAAATGCTAATCTTCCTATAAAGCTTAGTATCATCTGCAAACTTACTTATACGAGATGTAAGAGAACTATCAATATCATTGATGAAAATTAAGAAAAGAAGTGGGCCAAGGACAGAACCCTGCAGTACTCCACTTGTGACTTCTTTCCAAGAGGAGAAGTTACCATTGACAGCAACTCTCTGAGATCTACCATGAAGCCACGAATTTATCCAATCAGCACAATTGCCCTGAACCCCTAACCTCTGCAGTTTAACCATTAGCCTACCTAATGGAACTTTATCAAAAGCCTTTGAAAAGTCAAGGTAAATGACATCAACGCCATACCCAGAATCAAGAGATGAAGAGACATCTTCAAGAAAGCTCAGTAAGTTAGTAACACAAGATCTGCTTGGCAGGAAACCATGCTGTGACAGATTAAGTTAACTCGTAATCTAAAAGATACTCAAGTAAACTATCCTTAATCAAAGATTCCATAACTTTGCACACAACACTGGTTAAACTGACAGGCCTGTAATTGCAAGGATTACTTCGATCCCCCTTCTTAAAAATTGGAGTAACATTTGCTACCCGCCAGTCAGTAGGAACAAAACTCGAATCCAGACACTTCTGAAAAATGATGGAAAGAGGAACTGACAAAATCTCAGAGCATTCACGTAAAATGGCTGGGTGGACCCCATCTGGCCCAGGGGCCTTACTAGCTTTCAAACTCTTTAACTTTTTACAAACTTGTTCCTCTGAGAAAATGACATAACTGATTGAAGAAGAGACATCAGAACCCTTACAAGTCCCTAACAAAGATGATTCCTCACTAAAAACAGATACAAAATAGTCATTTAACAATTTAGCCATATCCTGATGGTCACTAACCAAAGTATTATCATCACCTTTGAGAGGCCCCACACCCTCCTAAAACTTCTGCTTAGACCTCACATAAGCATGAAAAGTTTTGGGGTTTATCTTAACCTCCTTGGCCAACTGCTTTTCAAACCTAGTTTTAGTTCCATTTACCAAATTTTTAACTAAGAATTCCTGCTTCTTGTAAGCTGCTAAGTTTTCTGGACTTTTACTGGCCCTATAGCGACGCCAACACTTACGTTTCTTCCTAGTTGCTCTAAGAACTTCTCTAGAAATCCAAATTGGCCTATTTTTAACCGCAGCTTTCTTAAGTGGGATACACAACTTTGTTGTGTCAGAAACAAAATCCTGGAAAACACTCCATGCCTCAGCAGGGCCCAAGTGAGACAAACGGGCTGCCCAATCTATGGTTAAAAGCTCCTTAGCACGAATAAAGTTAGCCTTGCTGAAATCTAGAAGTGACGCCTGATTTAGTGATTTGGATCCCAAACGGAACAAGCATACTGTAACAAAGGCCTAAGCAAGCCTTTGTAGGCTGCCAATTTAACTTTCTTCATTATGCATGCCGTTTGGTCTACCCCCTGAAAATGAAACAATATTCCGGGTGTCATGTGATCAACGAAGACGCCAAATGTGCCTTCACTATCTCTGAAAACACCAAATCACGTCATTTGGTGTCTTGATTTTGTATTTTCGGAGATAACGAAGGCAGATTTTGTATCTTCATTGGTCATGTGACACCCAGAATATCGTTTTATTTTCGGGGGTAGACCAAACGTCGAGTAACCTAGCCGCACACGTCATGTATGATGTAGCCTTAGATTAGAAAAAAAAGAGTGGTTCCTAGGCCTAGGACCTTGTTTCCTTTATTACAAACAGACTGAATGTGATTAGCCTAGGCTACCCGTTGAGATTTTTAGTAATGGTCACCCCCAAGTACTTAATAGAGTCCACCCTCGTCAGATTAGCCCCATGGAGAGTATACTGTGCTGATTGGATAAATTCGTGGCTTCATGGTAGATCTCAGAGAGTTGCTGTCAATGGTAACTTCTCCTCTTGGAAAGAAGTCACAAGTGGAGTACTGCAGGGTTCTGTCCTTGGCCCACTTCTTTTCTTAATTTTCATCAATGATATTGATAGTTCTCTTACATCTCGTATAAGTAAGTTTGCAGATGATACTAAGCTTTATAGGAAGATTAGCATTTTGGATGATGCCTTACTGCTGCAGAAAGATCTGGATAGGTTATTTTCTTGGTCTCAGACCTGGCAAATGTCTTTTACTGCAGATAAGTGTAAGGTCCTTCATTTTGGTCCCAAAAGTTTTAGCTATGATTATAACATGAATGGTTGTGTTTTGAGTAATGTCACCTCTGAGAAAGATCTGGGTGTTGTAATTACTGGGGATTTAAAGTCATCAAGGCAGTGTGCAGCTACTGCTGTAAAGGCTAATAGAGTGCTTGGATTGATCAAGAGGAATTTCATCAATTTTAGTAAGGATATTGTGCTTAATTTGTATAAGCAGTTGGTAAGACCCCATCTTGACTATGCAGCTCAGGCTTGGAGTCCCTTCTATGAAAAGGACAAGTTTCTTTTAGAGCAGGTTCAGAGGAGAGCCACTCACCTCATTCCTGAGGTGAGAAATTTGCCTTATCATGCTAGGCTTAAACATCTTGGGCTTACCACCTTGGAGCTGAGAAGGATTAGGGGAGACATACTCCAGGTTTTCAAGTTCCTTTGTGAAAGGAATCCCCTTCTGAATCTGACTTGTAGTTATTTAAGGGTTCAAGGTAATTCTCGGGTGCGTGGGCATTGTAAAAAGCTTGAAAAGCCTTTTGCAAGGCTTGACATTAGGAAGTTTAGTTTCTCCCATAGAGTTGTCAACGAGTGGAATTGTCTACCAGATTGGGTAGTTAACTCCCCCTCAGTTCACTGCTTTAAGGTTAACATTGACAGGTTTTTCCAAGGCTGTGGTAGAATCTGATTGTTTGGGGCTGTTGTCAAGCTTTGGTGGTTTGACTTTTGATTAGGGCTTGGACTTCAGGGCATCTTATGGGGCCTTGGCCCTCCTTTGCCCTTCAACCTGTAATGTTATGTTATGTTATACTTAAAAATTCTGGGATTATGTTTCCTAGTAACAGACAAGTGCTAGCCTCCAAACTTAGGCCTAGACCTAGGCTAGTCCTTCATTTACAGTACAGTACGGGCCAGGCCGCGCCTAGCCTAGGCCTAGGCCTAGGCCATAAACGTTAACGTACGGGATTGGCTCAATTTTACCTCTGCAAACCTGCGACATAAACGGTCATCGATATCGGAATCAGCAAACTTTTGAGGATGTACGGCTTTATTCGCCTTTTCAATGCCAGTTCTGCTACGACAAGATATTTTCACTCTGTCTGTCTCGACATTTTCTGCCATGTTTTTTGTTGAAGTAGTCCGTTTGCCTACGGTTGATAACGACGTTCATGCACGCACTTCACTAGGCTGTACTCGTACTCTGTAGCATCCAATTCTGATCCATGGGAGATTGAGCAATCAAAATACCGCCAAATGTTTAGCCTTCTTGGCGAACGACATAAAACAACGGGAAACAGTGTACATCCACAGTAATAAAGTACACATTCAACACCTTATCACCTGCTATGGAGGTGACACACTTATAGCTACGGTAGATTGTAGCTACCATCATTATGAATTATGAATTCCTTGATAGAATTCTTGAGCAACCAAAGATACTAATATGATATAACATAACAAAAAGAAGGCCGGGCTAGGTATTGATATCTCACATTTTTTATAGACTTCTTTTATTTTGAGACAGAGAGACACTTTGATGGGGATATTTTTGACAATACATTTAAATCACTCAACCATTTTCTTGCTTCCCTTTATTGCATCCAAAAACAGGTCTTTGGCATCCCCGCCCACCACGCAGAATCCAACTTCACCGACTTAACCAGACTTTTTCATTCGAGGATCACTGAGAAGGCCATGTCATTGAGAAGTGTGGCAAATAAAACTGAGAAATGTCACCATATTAAAGGAACACCAGCAGTTGGCATTTAGGGTACAGAGTAATTTTGGGTAAATTGCCTCTCAGATTGCCAGAAATCAGTGCATGACGCTAGAAGCGAATAGCCAGTTTTCGTCATCTCAAGCTGGCAACTAATAATACAGATTCTATCAGAGAACTTCCTGTTCAGGTATCTTGAGATCAATAAAGTTAAAGGCATTTGTCCCCTTCAGAGACTATTTGCTCAACAGAGCAGCAACTGGTTATATACGTAGTTGCCGCATGCAATTACAGAACCAAGCTTCACCCGAGAAAACACCATTTTCTCGGGTAACATTGGCGAAATTGTCCGATTCAATTCTAGCAGCATGGGCCCTTAATTACCACAGAATGGCGCGACCCTTTTCTATACAACTGAAATCAATACTTTCATAATGAGTTTGTAAAATTTTTGTGTTTTTACATGTATTACCTAATAGTTTTTACTGTCAAATTTCACTTGGAGGGGGCAGGGAGGTAAGGAGGGGTGAGGGGGGCAAGAAGGGGCAAAGCATTTGACTAGGGACTTCTGCACCCTGCCCAAATCTTTTGATGCCAACGGTCTGTACTTCAACTTTTATTAAAGCAAGTAAGTTGGTAGGTGCATTAGCAATTCAAGGATCAAACTGTGGGGATAAGATAAGACTTTTGAATTAGAGCACCATCAGTGCTGATGGCTCAAACCTATTGAATTAGTGCACAGTGATGACTTCCCATTGCCAAGAAAATCACTCCCCATGCAATGGGTACAGGGACTGTACTTGTCATAAATGGCTATTTCTTGAACAGATGTACCCACAATTTAGAATGTTTTATTTTCTCCCAGGTAAAATGACAAGGAACTTAATATTTTTTCGAATGATTACCTTTCTCTTAGGTGTAGCTTCCTCCTGAAGTAGAGTATGTCAACAAAGCCCCTGCATGCAATCACAATAAAACCGTTCTCATCAAACAAGATCTGTTTCCACTAACCTAATCAACCTCACATGATTGACAATCTTGCACCCAGGCCAGACAGTTTTAAAGGGAGTTAAGTTCAATTGGAAACACTGAATTTGTGATAATTACTGGTAGAAATAAGGCTTGGTCTCACGTACCCCACGATGGCTGGTGTTACCCAGTGTTTACAAAAGTACAAAACTGCAAGTTAACACCGCGTTTTTCAGCGTGTGATCCCACGCACCCCGTGTTAGTTTGATTGGGTTGTACTACCACAGTAACAAGGTCAAATATTTCGCGCGAAATTTGGCCACTGTTGATAAACAAGAAGTAAGAATCAGTCACTACTACTGAACATGCACACATTCAACCTGGAATTAAGCAGCTTAAACACTTGATATCTTGATTTATTACCACAAACACGGTGTTTAAAACCACAGAACCCTGCGTTCCGAGGTGGATCGAAATTTAAACACCGACCCCAAGTTAACCCGCGTTCCCACGTTACTCGTGCGCGAGGTAACATGGTGTTACCTCGAGCGGAGGGTACATGAGTCCGCAGTAATAGAGGAGTGGAACAAAATTGGTCAGAAAGGTGTCAAAATTATTATTTATCCAAAAACAGACAAAAAAATTGTAATCAGCCAGCACATGCCAGCCACCCACTTCTGAACAATTTTGAGAACAAGTTTGCAATGCATCTAGGAGAAAATAGCATCTCAAAATATTTACACCCCTGACCTCCATGACCTCGAATGATGCAGATAAACAAGAAAAGTACAAGATTCAACAAACACTCCCAGAGGAATATTACAGCCAACTTTCAAGGACATCGAACACTATTTGTGGGAGAAGTGGCACTTCCAAAAATATTCACAAAACAGCCACTAATGACCCCTAGATGACCTTTGACCTCAACTTTTTGAACACAACATGGAGCCCTAAGTCCAATGACCGATGTATCCAAGTTTTGTTACAACTGGTCGACAAATGTGTCCCTCAGAGCACTAAAGGCAATTGTGAACAGACATGATAGATAGACGGATAGACAGAGTGATGACGAAAGATCACATTAGCTCAAACAGCTCTTTGAGCTGGTTTGAGCTAAAAATGCATCTTTATCTTTTTGTTGGATCAGCAACGGACAGATCATTAGTTAAAGAAATGTAATGTTTGTATCAGAAAGTCAGTGGCACATTCAGTACTAGGTTTATTGATAGTGGTAAAAACTTCTCCACGGCATGGGACAAACTACCTAATGGTTGGTGGTATTTCAAACACATCACTGGACTTCACTGAGAAAAGGCTAGCAAAATAAGCAAGCCCCTCTGCCCTAGGTCTCCCCTCCTCCTTTTGGTTATTGCCATGTAATGAATGAAGCGAATCAATTTATCAAATAACCTTACTTGGGTTACTGAGTTAAAGCAAATTTCCAGACAAAAGCCGAGCTGGAATGAATTTGCTTCTTTCTAATGGGGGACAAATCTCATACACTATTTCCAATAGGTAATTACTAATTTCAATGACAACTCGATCCATAAGAGATGACTTCCTTGCAATATGACACAAGGGAATTGGCCTTGGATGCAGGATGGCCAGAAATTTCAAAAAAGTACAATTTCATTGTTGTTGCTAAGTGCAAATTTTATTTTTCAAAAAATCTTGTAATTCAAGCTTATTCCTTTCAGAGTCCAGCAAACATGAAAATGAATCATATAAGTTGTAATTGTTGCTTTTTCTCAATTCCCTCCTCTTCAAGCCTTTATTGTGAAGATACCAGATGCTGGTACATACTGTCAATTAATACAAAACATTGATGACAGGGGCAAGAAAGGCAAATTATGAAATAATGGCTTGAAGACACAAAGTTGAATAATACATTGCCATAAATTCTGAATACATAACTCAAGTCTTCACTAGTTTGCTGCTAATTTCCCACACCACTTCTTGCTAGTAATATTGAGAATATAAAGCTCAAAATTAACCTGTTTTGTTGAACGGGAGACATGCTCACTCCCAATCTTAGATGCCTACATCCATCTTTCCAAACTAAATGAACAAAAATATTTAAGAGGGGATATGCAAATAAAATCCCAAGTACTTAATGATGATTGGCTCATCAGTTAATTAGTACAAAAGCTACAAAAAGTGAAGTATAAATTGTATGCGGTGAATTGTTAGATGAATAGACAATCACAGCACTGAACAAAAAATCTATTGCAACCAATTAATGCAGTGACATTACAAAATAGGAAATGTAACACTCTGGATTGTTTTCAAATGAAACATGAAACATGAGTAACTTTGAAGTTACGCCTGAAATAATGAGATACAAAAACTATTTCAAACCTGATGACTTTTGAACTCAACCCAGCTCATGATGGGTTATCTAATGATAGTAGTGGCACAAGCAAGGGGCAAGGGGGGCCTCTGCCCCCAGTAAGAATCTTTGCCTCCCTGCCCCCCCCCCCCCCACCCGGTCCCAAAGTACAGTGGCCTGACATGGGTTTTCTAAGCAAAGTGCTTCATATTAATCATTCAAACAGTTTGAACAGTTCCTGTAATGGAAACTTTTTAGTGCAGTGCAAGCTTATGTAGTGGCTAATCTATGCTACCCACTGGTCCACTAGCATCATACCACCATGACACTGTGTAGTCATCACGCATAGGCTTTGGATTAAGTTGCTTGCATACACTATTCCAACCTGTTAAAGCATGTCTTAGTCAGCAGTATATACTCACTCAGTCACTGTGAGCACATTTTTACTAGAAAAGATGCACATTACGCCTATGTGTAGTAAGTTAGTTAGATACAGTTTTACAGCCCACTTTCCAACCTATGTGTAAAACACATTTGGCACAGTTACACTATCATATGTATACATGTATCATGCCAACAGAATAGACTTATTTATCAAAATCATTTGAAATCATTGCACTGGATTTTGAACCAGAATATACCCCTTGAGGCTTAATTTTGGCTCAGAAACATGCTTAAACCTTGGGAGCTGGTCCCAATCGGGAAAGACTTGCTCTGTGCACTCAGTTTTGCCTTTTGCGGGAAATTGTTTCCCCCCCCCCCCAACAATTTCTCCTGCCCTCCATTTCTCCCACCCCTTCCCACTTGTGAAATCCTGGTGCCACCATGGAAAATAGGGAAAACTCCAGAATGCTTTAAACTTACAGTGGCACATCTTTCAAAGGTGAAAAATTCAATTTCATGGCAAATTTAGCATTTTGCAATAGGGGATATCTCCATTTGCTGGTGTATCCACACCTGTCTGAAGAAAAAATGCTCATGTCCCACATTTACAATAAAAACACACCCACACCCATAAAGACATACAAACATAGCCATACACACACATATACATATGCACCATCATGACTGCACTGGTTTCTCTTATCATCAAAACCAATAAGCAAATTAATTTAAGCTACTGTTGAATTTGCTAAAACATACAAAGCATGTTTCAGAGCAGAAATACTGAATACCAAATACATTGTGATGATGTAAGATAAACAAAAGGCAAGACAACTGCATGAACTTCTAATTACAGAATAATGACATTTTTATGCCAACTTTATGGATTTTGAAAGAAAAATGTAAATTATGTTTAATTGCTTCTTTTCAATACAAACATACTTTCATAGAAGTGTATGTAATACTACAATAATGCCTTCAACTCCCAACTTTTCTGCTCTTTGTCACATTGAGGTCAAAATTTTTGAGAAACACCATCAACAATTCTTTTCAAAAGCAACTTTGAATGACAAAAACCAGCAACAGTAGTAATAAAACATTATTTGCACAATGCAAACTTTTTCAAACACACTTTTGTGTCCATTTTTCAATAATAAATGCTTTCTTTAATAAAACTTGTTACATAGAATGGTATCAGCCCATGTTTTTCATTTATTTTAGTTATTGCTTTTCTAGTCAACACCCACTGCTAATATGAAAAAGTTTTATATGCAGTACCAATATGGAAATCAAGTGGTACCTGGTTTAGTTTGATGCACAATGACAGTAAATTTTGTAATGGTGAAAATTTGACACCATTCAAAATTATTTTACCATATAATTATATAGTATCGAAAATCATCCACATGTGCCCTCTGAATAAGTCTAAAGATCCAAAATAAATATTGTCAATAAATTTGGCACAGTTAGGCAAATCCTCTTTTTTAACATGACATGAGAATTGCTTGGAAAGAAAAGGGAGAGGATAACTCCAGCCATTTTTTTTCTCTCTCTGTCTGTTTGAATGGTATGGCTCTCACCTGCCTAATTTTGCAGATAAGAGATGTGGAAATACAAAAGTCAATAAAGTTTTTAAGCATTATATAATCCCATCATGAAAACTTGAAGTGCTAAAATATGAAGCTGTCCAATCATTTTGGTGAACTTCTGTGAACTTTAGTGTACATTCTTCTACTTGCATGCTCCCTTTGGTGTTTTTCTTTATGTTCACTTATACACATATGATCATACTACTGACCTTGTGAGCCTGTCCAAAAAGTTACACTTTTTTCATGCAAATAATTTTTTTCAAATCAATTCCTCTTTTTGCTACATCACTTTGCAACTAAGAAGGGTGTGCATTATAAGGTAACTTTTAAGTGCTTTCAAAAGGAAAAATTGCATCAATTTGGTACAGAGAGGAAATATCATGAACCAGTCATGCAAGTTATGTTCATTAGACAAAGATAAACTTTTAGGGGACTTACTCCTCTCAGCCATATAACTGCATGATAGAGCTGTTAGGATGGAGACACAACTTGTATCTAGACTCTTTGTGGAAAGTTAAATAATGCTCCACCCCCTGCCATCTTACACTCCAGATGACAGCATCCTATGCCTAAGCTGACAATAGCTTTCCATATCCCCAAAGTTGCACATTATGAAGATTTTGATCTTTCATCATTTGAAAATTCAACAGATTGAGTGAACAACTTCTCCATGAGCTACAAAGTGGTAAATTTCTTTCTGTGAGAATGCATTCTAGAGTGAAAGCTACTTGACAATTCACCTTGAATAGACAAGTTCCAAGTTTATATCTGCACATGTCTTCTTTCTGTTAAAGGGAAACATTGTGTTTAAGATGCTCCCACAAAGAGTACAAATAAAATGGCTCAGACACTATCCAACAATTCAGTCTTAATCACTGACCCCAGCAATAGCTATATCTTTTCAAAATACTATGCACAAGAAGAGCCATGGACATTGCATCACTTGAAATGGGGAAAGTTTGGGTGAACAAAATATTCTTCAGCAACAAACAACTGAATTTCTATGTGTAGAAAACTAATTTCTTGAAAAGAAGGCTACCATACTGCCTCATTTTTGATAATCTATCACCCTCTGTTAATCAATATTAGTTCTAAAAGGATGAATTTTTCTTGCAAAACAAATGCAATATTTCCCTTTAAGAGCAACTGGTAGCAAAATGAAGGACTGGTTTGAAGTTAAGTCAAGATAAGGTCAATTTCTATGGTATTTTCACAAGAGCACATTTATAAATGCATGCATTACGGGATGTAAGCCTTTAAGGAGATCCCTCATGGCTGCCACAGTTTTTAGGGAAAAACTGCGTTTCCTAATTATAATACCCGGCCACTGGTTCATTACTCCTATTAGCTGCTTCAATGAGCAGCAGATTTGATTACCATTCTGGAACAAAAGAAGCCCAACAACTTTGGGGTTCAAATAACAACTGACAACAAATCCTGACATAAGTGTTGGCAAAAAGGGAATCAAATAAATTAAAGTGCACTGAAGGGTTACATCCCCTTCCAGCTTATTCTGAGATAAAGCGCTATCAAATGTCAACCTTCATGGACATTTTCAAATGCTTAAATGGGCATGTAATAAGTACTATGAACCGTTCCTGACGAGAATGATATAAGGGTATTTTTTCTGACATGTGCACAATGGCATCTCCCCACAATGGAATTTTCAGTTACCCATCCTTAATTATGAGCTAGGATGTTTGTTTAACATTCTGCCACAAGATGTAAACACATAAAAGAGTAATTTTTGACCTTTGACCATTGCACAATACTGCTCCTTGAAGAAATTTGGAACTGGTTTACAAGATTCTTATTATGAAGACATTAACAAAATTTTTAATTTATTTGAAATTCCTGTGCTTTTTAAGACCAGTATTTCCCTGTGAAGGAGATGTTCTTTCAGATAAAGGACCATGAATACAACAGGCTTTGAAATTAGAAGCATGCAAGTGCAATCACACACCATCACTCACCTAAAACCATTGTGAGGAGTGTGATTTTTTGCACTTCTAATGAAGATTTGGAATGCACATAAACCTATTAAAGATTAATGAAACAGCACATCTACCACACTCACATACTTGCTAACATTGCCATCTCAGAAACGGAACACACGTAGCAGATGATTCACTGTGCACGGTGAGTGCAAAAGCTATAACTTCAGTGAGTGGGATTAAGAAAGCAAAACTCCTCTCTAAATGTTTTGATCATTTTTAGTATTTTTCTTTTAATGCTAAATGTCAGAAAATTGAAACACTCCCATATTTATGGGTTTTAAATAAACTCAGAAAAGTGTACTGTTCCAATTAAACCAAAACAGTTGGCAAGTATGCATTCATTAATTTCTGAGGGGTATTAAGTTTCTGAGGGGTGATTTGTAAACAAGGCCTGATACTCACACCTTACAAACATTCACCTTACAAAAATATCACAATTGTAAAGGAGCTGTCACATCTGGAAGAAATTCATTAGTCCCAATTAATGTCTGTTCCACTCATGTTATTGCACATACAAGGGAAATGTGCCAACTAACAAATTAAAACAAATCAATTGCTATATTAGATCACTTTATTGTACCTATACCACTTAGCATAGTAGTGATCCAAGTGTGGGGGTTGGGTGGACATGTCCTCTTCCTTCCCAATATCCTCCTTGGTTGCCACTGAGTTGATATGCTAAAATTTTGATATACAAACTTTCCTTTTTCAGGTGTAAAATATAAGGGACTGGAGGAGAATAAATATCACTAGCAGTATGCACGAGGGAATAGGGATGCAATCAAGATGAAAAGGTGTGACAATAATTAATCCTGTTTTGCTTAGAAAATTTTTGATTCATTCCACTGCCAGGGCCCATAACTATTACTATATTATCACCCTTTTGAGCCAAGGGGTTGACAACTAGGCTACAATTTTACTTAATAGTATGTAGGTGGCAGTGAACGGGAACTTTTCAGATTACTTAATATCAGGTGAGTGGCTGCAGGGGGTTAGTTATAATGAGAAGATGAATCATTAAGGCCTTAATGATACAGGATGTATCCATCTTGTTCTCTATAGACAGTTCTCACATGACATTCTTCCCATGTGGTAGGGGCATTGATCTGGTTTGTGAATTGGGTGGGCTAAAATTTTCCAACGGCCAGAACCTCAGATCCTGTCCATGACAGGACTTGTCTAGTAATCCACCTATACAAATGTGAGCGCACACTCGCTATTCACACAAAAGCAAACATGTACACACATTTGCATTGACACATACAGAAAACACAGATAGATGGCCCATTAAATGCAGTATTATTGCTCCAAACTAGCCTCAAACTATGTTTCCTAGAAGCCCTAGAGTCATATGTACACTACTATGTTGCATTTTGTTTATTCTGCTTGTTGTTGTTTTAATTCTGCATATCTTTTTTTTTACATTATTGGGGGGGAGCAAAATGTTTGCACCCCCTATTTTCATTGGTAAGGCAATCCCCCCCCCCTTCCTCCAAGATCAATGCCCATGCCATGTGGCATATTTCAGCCATATTTGAGGACAACTGCTGTAAGTATGTACAAGCTTGCTCTCAGACAGGCAGTTGCAAATGCCTAGTTGTGACATCACTGAGAACTATATATAATTTCCAGGGACTGAAGAATGACTGATACGACCAGTTTATATCTGTTGTCTTCCTCGAATTCCTGGCAGCATCTCAAGTAAACACTCTTGACAAAACATTTTTGTCTTTCAACAAAGTACACATCTCTTCACAATGTTACAAAGTTACATATGCAGTTATCATTGTTCATGCTTGTTGCAAATGTCCATGAATCTGATCATCATGCAAGTTCCCTCTACCTTTTGCCACAGTGTTCTGATATGAAGCAGTTTTGATCCTCAGGTAATTTGTCTTTTTCCAAGGTTCAACATATAGCTGGTGGGAGCTAAATAAATATCACTAGCAGTGTTGCACCAGGAATACAGCCAGAATGAAATGTGTGAGGATGATTATTCCTATTTTGTTTACCTTTTAATGACAATGACAAGGGAAGTAAGATGAAAAAATAAATTCCCTAGTAGGGTCTGAATGATGCCTCTTGTTTCCAGTAGCTGCACACAGCCAAACTTGACCAGTTTCACCCGTCTACCTTGATTCCCTGGTGGCATCTCTGGTAACCATACATGTCAAAAGTTCTTTGCCTTTCAACTAGTGCATGACATCTCTTCACAATGCTACAAATGCAAAGTTACATCTGCAGTTGTTCATGCTAGTTGCAAATGTCCATGAATCGGTCACCGGGTCATACCGCTCCACTTCATTCAAGTACACTGATCCTGAATGGCCACCTGCTGCATAAATGCATCCACCTAAAACAGTCACTCCAAGACCTGTAGACAAAGAACAGGACCATTGAGTGTATTTTTACTGCTAGACCAATGGACCAAATGAAAACAGTCCTAAGGTAAAATGCAGAGCTAAAATGGACAAAAAAATACCATGCATTCATCAGTATGTCTTTAAAATTAAATGGTGTAAACTTTTCATGGTGAAGTTAACATCATTTCTGACATCATGTTTAGATAATTCAATAGAGGCAGCGTCAGGGAGGTGTGGGGGGGGGGGGGTGGCCACCCCTACATTTATGTGGAAACGGAGTGAATTGAATCAACAAGAAGAAGAGGAACACTCAACTCATGTTTTGCCCACCTCCTATCAAAATATCTTGGTGCCATCCATGCAACTCAAAAAGAACCATTTGAGAAGATTGTTTTTCATTGGTTGAATTTTTCAATCAGATTTCTTTTGAAATATAAAAGCAGTATAGTCAGTATCCATTTCATTTTTCAATCTGCAAGCATAGATTATTTTTCAAGCGCAGTAGCTATTACAAAGGATTGTGAGATAGAATGTTATGTGTTATTTTTCGGCATGGTAAAATGACATTGAGAAAAATAGTTCATACCGCAACCCCATCCTACAATCCTTTGTAATTGCTTCTTGGAAAAAGGTCTTTGATGGGTTTAACTTTCTGCTGTAATTGCAAACATATGATGTTCACTTTTGTCTCTGTTTCAGTCCCTATTTCTCAACAATGTAGTTCAGTGAACTACTTCTTTGAGACAAGCATTCAAATAAAAACAATCTTTTTAAATGACTCTCCTTGGTACACAAAAATTAGCCTGTATTTTTTTTATTTGTGCAGCAATATTTTCCAGCTTATCTTCCAGCTTATCTGGGTTTTTTTAACCTACTGAAATTTTAATTAACAGACTGGTCTTAAACTTTTTGAGGGCTTTATCAATGACACATGGGATACACTTTTGATGTAGGTCATTTTAAATTACATTTTACAGTGGACAAAATTTGACATATACCAAATATATTCCTCTCTCTTTCTAATTGCTAGTCAAAAGGATCTAATGTTGCATTTATAACATTTTATGGATGTATTTAATATACAGGAAATTGTGATGCACTTTAAATTTGATATCAATTATTGCAAATGGTGCTTCTTAACACAGAAACAAATACAAACAATTTTAAGTAGGAATTTATTCTTGACTCCCAAACTATCACAGAGAATCACCAGCTATTATGGATGGAGTTAAAGCACTCACTCCAATCAAATTTATTCAAACAATACCAGTATTGTGAGAGTTTTAATTCTCTTTGTAAGGAGATATTTTGATTGGCAGGTCCTTTACTTATTCTTTAAAATTTGCTTGACTTCTTCTTCATGAGAGAATGATACTGACCATGATGCTCTAAAAGGTTCAAATTTAAGAAAGACTGATAGTCACAACACTTTGTGATCAAGGTTGCCATCAAGTAGTATAGATTTTTATTAGTCTCTTCGTCTCAACGACTGTAAATGCACTTTCCACTGATCAAATTCCTTTGTTATTTTGATTTCTTCCATTATTTAGAAGCATTCTTTTCAGCAATAAGAGAAAGTCAAACTTTTGCATATGAACTTTGAAACAGTGTGGCACTATTCCTAAAACAATGAAACATATACCCATATAAGTTAATTGAACATACTAAATCCTTAAAACCACTGTAAGCTTTGAAAACACTAGAATATCTTTCTTTTTCCTTTCCTTTGATGACGAGTAATTTTATGGCAATGGCTGGAATCAGGCCAAGAAATATTTAAAATCCAACAGATGACAAGAACAATTAGAGTCACCCATCCCTTTTATGTGGCCTACCATTTTCAAGAGCTCCATGGTATCACACTACCATTGCAACATTTCTTACAGTGCTTAGTTCCAGTACTATAAGTACGGCTGGAAAAAAATTGTTTCCTAGGAAAAGAGTATGAACACCCATGATTCTC
Source organism: Holothuria scabra (assembly GCA_037179385.1). Taxonomy (NCBI): domain Eukaryota; kingdom Metazoa; phylum Echinodermata; class Holothuroidea; order Aspidochirotida; family Holothuriidae; genus Holothuria; species Holothuria scabra. The sequence continues at coordinate 27,970,541 of CM074180.1, read as the reverse complement.
CTTATATTTTCATGCACAGAAAAGGGAAACTTTCTTCCAACTGCCAAAATTTCTTTCAAATGCAAATATTTCCTGGGAAAGAGCCTCTCAGTTTCCAAACTTTTACCATCCACATCTACGTAAGTAATAAAGATAAAGTAAAGACAGCTTCTTAAAAAAACAAAAGGAAAGAGGAGAGTGTTCCATACAAAGAGCCATAGTACCTGTTCTAGCTTTGGTCATGGGAGTCACTGATTGCCATTTATCTTGATGTGGGTCATATTTCTCCATACTCTTGAGATGAGTTGCACCATCATGTCCCCCAACAACATAGATAAAGTTGTCCACAACTGCTGCACCAAAGTTTATTCGTGGATGGGTCATGGGTGACACCAGTAGCCACTTGTTCTTCTCTGGATCATATTTCTCCACACTAAGAAATGCAAAAAAAATACTTTCAAGATGAAGTGTCTTTTCACCCAGTTGTACAAAACTAGAGCACCAATAGTGAAATCCTCTCCGACTGATGCAATTCATGCTAAAAATTTTTATGGAAGTAATTACTTCAATTTCATTTTTTTTATTTCTTCTGATAAGATTGTAAGGTCAATGCAGGAACTTAAAAGTCAGCTTGCTTATAGACTTTTAAATATGTATATGTAAAACACAATCACAAGTGAACTTCAGAAATTTGAAACCTTTAAATGGTTACTATCACCTAAACTTCTCATGCCAAGTATTATACACCCATGCATAGTAATTCTTTGAAATGTGAATTTGAATGTGTTCAATCTCCACCACAGTGATTATCTGGCAAAAAAGGTTGAATGCATGTATATTTACAATAAGGTTTCATGTAAATTATTTACCTCAATTGACCCCTGGTGATCTCCAACTGACATCCAGGATTACTGACATAATTGTCATATACACCTTCCAAATACTTTTGTGAAACACCTTCCAAATTCCATGATTATCAAACACAATTGCAAATTTGACCTCCAATAACCCCTAATGACCAACAGGTGGTCTGAAGGGTTTTCGAGGAAAGTGATGGTACGTTTACCAATTTGGGGTTCTATCCCAATTTTAGATACAAATGCAATTTATAGAAATCACTTATTTAGACCTCAAGACACTCCTAATAATATCAAATTCTTTAGCACATGAAGGCCTTATAATTACGCATACTCAGTTCTGATTCCAACTTTCAATTACAAATAAAAATTCCTATCAAATATATCCTCTCCTGACCTTAAATGTTCTTGTACCACATTCTGTATGGCAAGATGTGCTCATATGTATTTATGTAAGAATTTGGTTTTCAGTGAACTCAAACAAAATTTGAATTCTCTTCAAAAGAAATCTGCAATCATTCTATGTCTACAGTTTCTTAATTCAATTTCCTGATACTCAATACTGTATGTAGCATCTACATGTCCAGATGAGATCTTCCAATTTAACCCTATTTGACACTGCCAAATTTGTCAGCAAACACTGTTTTGAAGATCTGTTTTGATAAAACTGAGTTTTGATAACAGCAAACAAAGCCTTAACTTACACTCTGTCAATTGCCCTCCTTAAAACAACTGACCAATCCAATGTCAGCAGCAATCTTACCTGTTAAGGTAATTAGGCCCATATCCACCAAGTGCATAGATTATGCCATCAATTGCAGCAGCATTAAATATACTGCGGCTTTTGTTCATAGATGAAACTGTCTTCCATTGGTTCTTTGCTGGAGTGTAGACTTCTACACTTTTCAGGTAAAACTGACCATCATAACCCCCCATAGCATAAATGAGGCCATTCAGAACTGCTACACCATGATTACTGCGACACTTGCTCATTTTGGTAACAGATGTCCAAACATTAGTTTTTGGGTTCCACTTTTCCATGCTGTTGTCGTGACAACGAAACGTAGTACCATTGCGTGTGTAGCACTTAATGCCCCCTATGATGTAGAGGCATTTGTTAACAACAGCAGCGGCACACTCTTGTCGACGGCAATTCAGTGGAGTTGCTTCCTTCCATTCACTGAGGTCTTCATGACAAATTTCAAAGCTGCAAAGAGAAATACCATTTAGTTTGTTTAGAAGACATAAAATGGAAATTGTTTGGTTATTAAAGCATTAAGTTTCATCATGTAGTAGGGAAATTCCATAAATTAGGGTACTGTACCACTGGTATGAACATTCTGTAAATGGGAACTGTCTTGTGAGTAAAATCCAGACATAGTCATTATTGTGCTTTAATTTTGCCACCATCCATAATTACACAGAACCCACAAAATTTAAATTGTGGAAGTAAATTTTCCTAGTTTTGATGGGAAATAAGCTAAAATTACTGTAAGACTTTTGAGGCAAAACTATTACATAGCAAGTAACCATTTCAAATGCTGGATTTTGTCTTTGTTTTATGTTTTCTTTGTACAATTCTTGCAAAAAAAAATGTTGAGAAGAGAGCAAGTGTGAAAAAGGCGTATGCCTGATAACAATATTTATAGAGAACTGATATTTTTCCATAGCTTTCGACATGAGGCTGTTTGGAGGGTGTACACAAAGCCTACACCTATTTATGGGACTAACTTGGCATAATTTTCACATTAATTAGTTTATGTAACAAATCAAAATATTGTTTCTCACAATGGTGATTCATCAATGTAAGGTCCAAAACTATGTCATGTCATAGTTTGGCCCCCTTACTTATGGAATAACCCTGTAATAATTTTTCTAATTTCAGTATCATTACATAGAAATGTTGGGATTATATTACTGTACTGTGATACTACTGACCAATTAAATGGCCAACATTGCTTTTAAAGGTCTAATCCCTCTCACCCCAAACAGTTCCATTTCTCCTAACTTACATACTTAAGCCCCTCCCACAACTATATAAAATTTGTCCTCATCAAGACAATCTCAGTTAATTGCCTCAGAGTGAGTATACAAGACCCCAATGTGTAATCATTCAAAACACTCTAAGCACATGGATGCTGCCTCATGAGTTAAGGGAACTCGGCATTTTTTGAACTAGCTGTCAATCAAAGAACTGAGCCAATTGAAAATTTCTGTGGACTACTACAAAAATTCTAGTCTGGTCAAGAGGATAAGACCTGTAACTTAGCCTTTCTAAACATCAAAACAATGTAAACTGCACCAAGGGTCTGACGGAGTGATTTCACATAACTTTAACTTTCAAAAGAACTAAGGTAGCCCTTGAAACCCATGCTTTTACTAGATATGTCCATTAGTAACACTTTTTGATCAATGTAATTTACCCTTGGAAGCTACAGTAGCTGACAGTGAAGGAAACCAACAAGGATTGTTTCTAGTTTTGTGAGGCCATTGTATTGGGAAGTTGCCTCTGCAGGCTGGAGCAGGGGAGGGCTTGGGTAATGTCTTGAAAAATGTTATCCTTATAAACCTACTGTACCTATCTAGGTGACATTACATAGCACATTTTTGTCGGTGTGTTGCTAAACCTTCATTTAACCTACTTTATTAGGCTAGTCATTTGATTGCAGGCATCAACGGATGTTAGGACCAGCTCTAAACAAACAGGTTGCAAACACCCAAGCTAATAATTGCAGGTATGTGCAATTAGTAGGTGGCATTATTTTGGTTCCTCACTGGGAGTCACCTTACTGTATACTTCAGTTTGAAGAAATTTTATATCATATCAACATTTTATGTGAAAAATTTCAAGTAACTAAGAAGTAAATTTGTTCAGCAAAGACTTGCCAGCAAAAAAGACAACAATCCTTAGAGAGTTTTTTTTAGCATCTAAATGACAAATAATTTTTATAATGCTCTTTCTTCTTAGAGAGAGAGAGGCGTAGTCAAGTTCAGTCTTCATACAGTATATTAATATAATCCTGAGTTTGAACTATGGCATGGTACAGTAATCTAAAATAACCTATATACCAGCTGCTGGTCTCATATATACTGTACATACACAAACACATATGCCATCACAACTGCAAAGGTTTTCTTTTTCATCCCAAAACAATCAAGCAACAACATATAAAGTGATTCATAATCATACCTCTTCAAGGTAGCAAAGAGACCATTTTTGCCACCAACAGCACAAATCTGTTTTGCTGCTTGTCTAGGTCTTATCATATATGGAAAATCTTTCCTCCACAAAATCCTCTCCTCTGGATTCAAGTGATACTCAATGGCCTTACAAATTTGTTCCCTACATGGGGGCATTGCCTGAAGAAAGGCATATTTTTCTGCATTTTCCTCATCAGCCTCACTGAGAAGATTCTGTAAGTATCTTAAAGTCATCAATGGTAATTTTACACACTGCAATAACCATGGAAGATGCCCACATCGAATGCTTGGTAGATATTCAATCCATCTCAACAGAATTTCTAGGACGGATTCCTCACACTTTACTGACAAATTGTCTTGCTGAAGCAAGATAACCAGCTGGTTTGGGTCAAGTTGATAAAATTCATCACTTTTCAGCAGTGCTTCAATGTGTTGCCCACAGTACTGCCTTGCCGTGGCCGCCCACTCCTGACAAGCATGGGCTTCGGCAAAATGGGTAATTCCCAAACAATTGGAGGTGTCAAGATTCTTCTCCAGAAAATCACAACATAACTGCTTCACATCCTTCATTTGGATAAGATTAGCAGCAGCAAGGATAGCCTGAACATTTGAGATGGAAATTTGGATCTTCCCAGTATAAATGTAATTTACTAGGGCTTCTAAAGCATTTTTGTCCACCGATTTTATTTCAACCTCTTTCTGATCCTTTTCACAGAGGTTCCCCACAAACATAGCTGCAAAATAAGGACTAGCACTTGCAAGTACTGCTCTGTGAGCATATATGCAGTAACCTTGTACTTTGAGTGATATGTCACACAAATGCTGGCTCTGGCGTAGATTAAACAGGCCTCTCATTATTTTGTTGGAATGTTCAGATATTTCGTAGCCTGAGTTGGAGGAATCTTCAGACCCTGCATCTGCTGGGTCATCCATATTCTGCAAAAAGATAAATTTTCATAATTAGATGAAATAAGGGCACAAACTTGCAGGGAGGTTACATGGCCTTAACCCTTTACCGTTGTTTGGGTCCTTTTGGACCCATGCGGAGAGCTCGGCTGTCACCCATCTTTACTGTTTCGCGCGGAGCTCAAAACTGCAAGCAGCTACCTGAAAATTTGGCCACAACGACTAGAGAGACAATAGTTTAAACAAAGGCTCAATATATGTTGATGAAACACAGTCACATACATTTCATTCAAAGAAGATGATCCTAATGCAGAATGTTCTACCTGCCAATGCCTTGAAAAAAATCAGACATAAAAAAAATGAAAAATGAGAAAATACTTATGATTTTAACCTCTGGACAAAGTCAAACTACACTACAAACACAAAAGATACACAAATATACAAAGATGCAATGAAGAGTGATGTGAAAATGGCAAAATGCTTTTTAAGAAGTGACAGTGAGATAATGGCATGGCCTGTCCTTCATTGTTGAAACAGATAGAAATAGAAAACTACAAATAAACATCTAATTTTTTTTTCTCTGGGAGAAACATCAAATATAACTGTTTGTATTTCTACTATCATTTAGAAAACCATTTCAAACATTTCTTTTTAGGACAACCTCAATTTGGCTCCAGCTTTTCTGATGGACAACCATAAATTTTCCTTTAAAATCAAGCCTGCAACTATGCAAATTTCAGAGATAAGTTTCTCTCTTTTGACTGGGTTATGGCTACACCCATGTTCATTCAATTTGTTTAAAAAGTAATTATTGATACCCAAGAAATGTAACTTGCCAAACAAATCAAGTATATTTTCGGGAGGTAAATGAAGATTAATTTTCACATTTTTCTGTCTTAGAAATAGTTTTCTTATGTTGTGCTTATCACCTAGTTTTCATTTTTATAAGAAAATACAATATTTGATGATATTTCAAACAAAGTGGAAATATGTAGTCATACTGCAACACCTGGATACCAATGCTACATACAGTAGCAAACACCATGGGTGTCTTTTAATTTGGCAAACTTGTACAAAAGAACAATTACTACAATGATTTTCTGCTACACATGTCCAAGTGTCTGAAATTTACCAATGTTACGCTAGAAGCCATTTTTAGAACCAAGAACATTTTCTGACAGAACTTGAAAGGAGTATCTTATGAGGGCATTGGTGTTTGTCAGGAGTTTCTAAACTTGGTAAGTGTGCATCATGGAGAGTACAAAATTTAAATGTTATAATTAACAAGCTTTACAACTTGTTATGAATGGGGCATTATGGTTAAAGCAAACCCAAATTACATAATGTTTGGAATATGTTGAAGGGAAGTGTTTAAATGTTGAATGTACATGTTAGTTTTTGCTTATTACATGCAGAGTTACAGTAGTTCTATTGCCTTGTAAATAATGTACCATACTTCTGCATTCACTGATTAACAACAGGGGTGGCGCCAGAGGGGTGGCACCAGAGGAGGGGGGCCGGGGGGCATGACCCCCCTCAGAGAACACTGGCCCCACCTCCCCCCATCGGGGAAGGTCGGTGGTTTCGTCGGGGAGGTCTAAAAAATAAAAAAATAATAAAAAAAAAACCCACAAGGACTGAAGTTACTGAATGGGCCATCTAGGACATATTTTTTGTTTTGAAATGTTATTTTATAAAACATATCGGAACCGATTTTAAATCTCTTCTTAACTCTGTTCAGCCTCTTTCTATGAACCGTGTCCCATCTCTCCCTGCTGTGGAAGGATGGCAATTTTTTTGGCAGGCCTAAACATTAAAAACGAAAAAAGGACTGAAGTTACTGGATGGATAACCATGATTTTTTTTCTTTTGTAACCCTATTTTAATGCATATCTGAATCGGTTTTAATCACTTCTTACTAGCTCTTCTATCCCTCATCCCATCTTCAATCGGTGCCCGCAAGGTCATGCCTCTGTGGGGACAGGCTACCCACCACCTGCTGTTGAGAAAATCCAGTTTTGTCAGGGAACCTTCATCTACAGACTCAGGATTAAAGATGTGGGTGTGTAGTCACTTGGACGACCTTCTTGATTTTGCATTTTAGAAGACCATATCCTTCAAGGAAACTCACAATTCCGAATTTTCCTTACAAAAACGGACTGGAGGTTGTTCATGTGCGTGCAGTACCCAATGGTCTGCTATCTGGCCTGCCCAGAAGGACAACCGAATTCTTACAAAGGTAATGAATATTAGCCGTGTCGTGTTCAGCTACACATAATGATAAACAGTGGTGTGATAAAATCTCCCCATAAGTCTGACTGAGAATTTATTTGAAGTCACCTTGTAACACTCCATATTTTCAAATACGTTGGGCGTTAAGCCATTTATAGTCTGGAGTTCAGGCAGTCACGTTAAAAAATTCATCTGTTTAGTGGACCTTGCATAGCAATTGAACAATTGAACGAAAATTCTTAATGCAGTAAAAAACATACTTAATTCCATGGCATATAGTCCCCCCCTGGAAAGAGACAAGACCATTACATCTAATTTTAGCAGTACATTTTATCTGGTACTTTTATGATCATTAGCAAGTTTGGTTTTTTCTCTATTGAAGTGAAAGTTTCATTTTAAAGGAAGGCTTGAAATAAAGACTGCTTTATTTCTAGCTGCAAGTCTGGGAAATGCCATTCTGTACGCTCCGCACAAATGGTGTTTTAGTCGAACAGATAACTGAACAAAACAATGCCTGTTTGTAAATTATTCTTCGTTTGGGACAGTATTATGAAGTGAAAATAATTTTTTGCGAAAGAAATCTGAAAATAAGGGCTTCTTTAATTCAAGTTACGAACCCAGGAAATGCCATTTCCTGCTTTCTGGGGGTTCTTAATTTTTCAAAAAATTCTTTGTGCCCGACTTAGATAGTCTTTCGGGCAGTATTTCATTTTTTTCGGACAAAAAAATTCTGCCCCCTCCCAAACTGACACACTCCCGTACACCTATGACAATAAATAAAATATAAAACTTCAAATATATGCGAAACTAATTTTTTCCTCAGGAGAATGCTCCAATATGCTCCAAAGACCTAAATCTGCATGATGATATACAGCAACCTCCACAAAACTACAGATCACCCCCTACTTGATTTTCCTAATAAGAACCTCAGATTCCTGCATAAAACCAAAAAACTGTCATAAAATTGCAATTTTTCTCCAATATTAGCTTTAGATTGTTAAAAGTGGCAAAATTTTCTAATTTCAATGGACACTCAGTAAACTAAATACCAAAAGCTAATATGTTAATCATCCGGCATGGCCTAATTTTGCTCCTGAAAGTCATATCACTTAATAATAGAAACCAAATTTTTCATTATAACCTTACCAAAAGAAATTCTTCCATTAAATTCCAAACTTTTTCCATTATAATAAGCTCTTAATTTTAGAAGATTCTTTCAGAAAAGGAAGAAACTTTGTGGGTAAATTCTAGTCTCGTCTCGAAGCCTTCGTTCGTAGGTCGTGTACAATTCACCGTAACCCCAAAAGAATTGCAGCTGTCACCCATATAATGTTTTTGATTTTCCCTTATGAAAGACAGATTCTTTAATAAACACCCAAATTTTTTTCTAGTGCCAACAATAGCCAAATTTCTTTCAAAAGTTTTAATTTTTACTTTAACCCTTTACCGTTGTGCTCCGATCGGGGCATATCTGTGCGCCTCGGGAGTGGAAAAGCGGAAAAGCGGACGTAGCCCGCCCCCATCGGCTTCCGTAGGCCGTTGACCTCGTGACTTTAAACGATTGTCTCTCTCGTTGTTGTGGCCAAATTTTCGGGTAGCTACTCGCAGTTTCGAGCTCTGCGTGAAACAGTAAAGATGGGCGACAGCCGAGCTCTTCACATGGGTCCAAAAGGACCCAAACAACGGTAAAGGGTTAAATAAACTCCAGGTTTTAAGTATTTGTTAAAAAAAAGTCAAAAATTTTGCGCGCCTCAAATTTTGCCAAGTCACGCTCCACTGGGACACAACATCGCCTTTGTCGGGGCCTTGATATTATGGCCCCCCTGTCTGGCAAATCCTGGCGCCACCCCTGATTAACAAGAAGAGAAATAATTGTAAATGAAAGAATTTGATATTGAAGTCAAAGCTTTACATCCTTCACCAAAGCAAGTTCAAACTGCATAATTTTTTTATTACAGTATGTTGGAAGCAAAAGTTTTATGTGTTACTTCCATGTGTTAACATGCAGATGCATTGTGATTTATTATTTTGTTAATATGTACCACATGGGACAAACACCGAATAAAAGAAGATGGATTAAAAAAAAAAAAGAAGTTTACTATGGATGAACTCTCATTCCATATGCTACAGGAGTTTTTTATGTGGATGCTAAATGTGCTTTGACAAGTGTAAATATATTTTAGCTGGATTTTAAAATATCTGGTTAACTACCTTGTTTTGTTTCAAAGGTTATAATGAATGAATATGGGTGTAAACACAAAGAGTAAGTTGCATCATTGTGATTATTTTTCAGTGTAGCTAAAATTGTATAATGTATAATTATACTTCTGCATCACATTTTTGGAAAAAAATTGGCATGGACCCCACCTAATAATATTGTAGCTTGATAAAAATAAAAATAAACAGATGCTGTCTCCATGTTACTCTTAAGAGATAGTTTGAAATATGGTTAATCCACACAAATGAGTACTTGCATTACTGTACCAGAGCTTAGTAAATAGCTGTCACCAGCACTAACGCTGCTGCAAAAATCAGCATCATTCCCATTGTGTCCCAACTTCAAAGAGATATAGCCACATATCAAAATGAAATCTTTCCAAGTTTCCTACAGTATCTTGAGATATCATGTTAATACTGTAAGGTTTTCAGACTTTGAACCCTAGTGACCCCAGATGACTTTCTATCTCCACCAAAAACAAAAGGGACCAACTTGCCATACAGCACAAAGACAGCAAAAAGTCAACAGGCTTGAAGATTCCTTGCCTTTAAAATGGAGGTCTATGTTTTTCACATTGGCAGTGTTTTCAAAATGGATTACCTTCTCAGTTTGAGAAGGCTGCTGTAAAATTTGGGTTCTTCCCTGGTCAGATGTTTTCCCTCACAAGGAATATGGATATTCCATCTGGGCACAACTAGTGTTCAATAAAACAAGGAGATGCTGTTAAATTATCAACAATTTATTAATCCTTATTCCATAGCAGTTTAATTGAATAAATGAAATACAAACTGGTTGTTCAAATAAAACATGTAACCAACTTGAAACTGCCCCTCAAATAAAAATGATAAGTTAAATGAGTATTACAAACTATTTGGAATTTGTCTCAGATGACCTTTGACCTAAGACCTTCACCAAACCTCCATAATTTAAATTAACTCTGATTTTCTTCTTTTCAAATTAACACAAGTCCACAGGAAGATCCTCCTCCACACATGCTCCTGTCCAACATCAAGTCAAAAGTCATCTAAAATAACAGTTTTGAAAATGAACTCATGCATGCACTTCTCAAATAGTAATAGTGGTAGTGCACACAGGGAACCCTTGAAAAACCCTGTAACTTCATAGCCAATTGACAACAACAGTAATGAATGTGCATTATGATTAGAACTTCAACTTACATAGAAAACTGCACATTCATAAAAACATAGGCTAGGCCTACTGAATAAATAGTGTCTAGAAATGAATTAAGGTGGAACTATTTCAAGTCCCATCATTACCTTAGGTATAGCTCTAGGCCTATATGTAGCACTGCATGCATGATGTAAGAAAGAAGGCACTGACAGCTGCACAGGTTATTGTCTTTTCGTAACAGCATAAGGCTAACGCAATTCCTTGTGAAAGAGTTTTCATAGTGATTTTTACCATTTCTAAGTGACACTTAGGGCAAAGTTATATCTGAGGAACTGATGAATGCTGTTTGAGGTTCCACTTGAACTTCTGATTTGGGCTAACAAAGTTTTTTGAGATTTGCAGTAAGGCTAAAAATGTCAAAGTAGGCCAGGTGTGCTCTCTGTGTGTAGCCCTAACTCGCTGGTTTTGTGTGAAAACTGACCAACCTTGTTAGCATTCAGTATACAGTAGTACACAACGTTTTCACACTCCAGTGGAAAAGACTAGCCCTAACTTGCTAGCCTAACAACATTACATATGGAGTAATTATAGAATACCCCGCACTTTTGAAGGTTTTCTTTTTGATGGAGTCGTGGAGTCACAGTGATCGAAGGAACTTGTATATTTACTGCACATCTTGTATGTACCTAGTGTGCAGAACTGTCGCAGGCAATAGTGTAGGAATTGGGACTTATATTATTTTTCTGTTAAGTTTTTCCCACGTATTGCTTCCATGTAGGCTATTCTATCGGAATTTTACGCCCTCTATTTAAAGTCGCAGGTTGTTTGAGAACGATGCATAGTTGAAACTAAAATTTTTCTAGTGGAGTCAGAGTCGTAGTGAAGAAAGAAAATCATTTTGTTTGAGAACAACGCATTGTTGGGTGGACATTTATTTTTGAGTGGAGTCGGAGTCACAGTAAAAACTTTAAACTCTATCTTTTACATACACATCTGGAAGTGGAGTCGGAGTCGCAGTGAAGAATGAGAATTGAACCCTTTTAAACTGAGAAATAGGGGTCAGGCGTACTGTTTCTGAACTGGAGTCCTTTACATTTACATCTGGAAGTGGGTGGAGTCGGAGTCGCAGTGAAGAATGAGAATTGAACACTTTTAAACTGAGAAATAGGGGTCAGGCGTACTGTTTCTGAACTGGAGTCCTTTACATTTACATCTGGAAGTGGAGTCGGAGTCGCTGTGAAGAATGAGAATTGAACGCTTTTAAACTGAGAAATAGGGGTCAGGCGTACTGTTTCTGAACTGGAGTCGGAGTCGCGGTGCTCCTGACTGCGACTCCGACTCCACTTGAAAAAGGGACCTTCCGGAGGCGGGGTATTCTATAATTGTACCTTAGCCTACATATTCTCACTCTACAAAGTGGTAACGTATACACAGTACATATGTAGGCATAGGCCTAACTTAGCCTAGGCCTAGGGCCTAACTGTGAGGCCTTTTTTGAATCAGTCAATGTCAGTAACGACACGTTAGGCTAAGTAATATCAACATAACATTACATTACAACTTACATTACCTAACTAGGCCTAAGCGTAGGCCTAGGCTAGCACAGTATTCCTTGTTAGTTCAAGTCTATGCTTCTATGGTCTCAGTTTTATAGCTCAGGGTAAAAAAAAACTCACTCTGGCATTGGATCTTCGAAGAGTTAATTGATTAGGGCCTGGACTTCAGGGCATCTTATGGGGCTTTGGCCCTCCTTTGCCCTTCAACCTGTTATGTTATGTTAAAAGGACTGTATTAGCTGGGAAAAGGTCTTTGGCCCGAGATGGAGATGATGTAGGCTACGAGTACTCATAATCACGACACACAGCTTTGGGTATTGCCTGCGTAGCAGGCTGTGCGACATATTCCATTTCTTCTTCTTTGCAAGGATCTTATTACGATCCAAGTGGTCCAAGACTCCAAGAGATGTTTACAGGTGAGATGGAGAAACTGGACGGTAATTTTCAACCAGATGGACATAACCTTTTTGAAGATGAGAATTAACTACAATTGCATTTCTCCAATCCTCTGGGAGTTGTCCTGAGTTTAAAGGCATATTTTCATCATCCCAAACAGTTCCACTTCTCCCAACGTACTACTTCTAGCCCCTCCCACATTTATCTAAAACTCATCTTTATCCAGACACAATCCTAGTTTATTGCTTGATGGCTTGTCCCAGTGGCCATAAAAGTCCATAATGTGTAATCAAGACACTCTCAGTGTCCATGCTGTGTAATTTAGCTATGATGCATTGTTTGAAATCGAATGTGATGCCAATCAAAGAGCTGTACCAATTGAGAGTTTTGATATTTGTATACTGAAACCGTGAGTTTAGGGTGACGAATGACTGCCTTTAAGGATCTAAAAATAGGAAAAGGGCTGGGCTGGTGCTAATTGTTGAGCACAAGGTATTTGGTAGGTTTTCAGGGCCACTTGCTTAAGAGAAGTTGGCAACCCCATCACTTGTTATTACAAGTGGGAGGAGACGAGCTGTTTCTTTCTTATTACTTGGTAAAGAGTCTTCGGCGTAAAGACTGCTAAATTGGTGTACATAGTAAAACCAATTTGTCGTATTCCTGGTTTTGTAACTTGAGTAGCTTTTCCCAAGGCTTTTCGACCAACAATTATCTTTATTTTATTTTCACCGTAACGTTACACCCTATTACGATGCCAGGCTCCGTACTTTTAACCCTCACATGGGATCTGCATTGCCTCACATATCTGTCCGCCCGGAGACCTGTTTCAGGTGTAGCGATCCCAGAGGATGTAAAACAGAGGAGGTAACAGCCAGTTTGTTTCCAAAGAGGGGGGGGGGGGAGAAAATTTCGCCGGAAAGACTCGACAGAGGCTAGAACTTGTGGAGGAAAACAGTTGTGATGTCAGCCCTTACACATAGCGATCAGTGCCATATGGCTCTTGCACAGAATTGAAGAGGCAGTTTAAGCAGAAAGTTAATTTTAGTGAAAGAAGAACTAAATATACCAAGTGTGGTGGAATTTCTATTCAAATCTGACCCGTATTTATCGAGATATCAGCAAATGCAGTTACTAGATTTGTGTTCCAAAGAGAGGCTTAGGCTGAGCATGCAGAGATTATAGACAAGGAATGATTTGTTTCCCTTGGTTTTTTCACTGTTTTGTTGACCTTGACGTTATGAGGAATATTGATTGATTGATTGATTAACTGATTGATTGATTTGGTACATATAAAAACACAAAACACAAACAAATATAAAAGACGTGCAAAAAACAGAAATATAGGACATAAATACGAGTGAAAGGATTTACAAACAGAGTAACAGGGATAACCCCAAAAGCCTTAAAAAAGCTGATTTCCATTGGGGATCCTAAGGACGAAACAAGAAACAATTGCACAAGGAAGCGAAAGAAAGTTGGTATATTGCACTGGATGAAAGACGCCGGAAGACAGAAATAAAAGCAATGCTCCCTCGGACATTGCTCTGTCAAAAGTGATTTGTTGGCAAGATGATTCTTGACGCATAATTTAAAACGGGAAAGATTTTTTATTTGCTCTAATGTGTTAGGAAGGGAGTTCCAAAGTTCAATACCTCTAAAGAAAACAGGTGCAATCAGAGGATCCTTTTATTCTGGGGACAAGGAAGTTAAATATGGGCTACCCCTGGTACTGTGTGATGGATATCCTCCAGTCTAGTGAAATTGGTTTTAAGAAACTCGAGACAGGTATTTTAAAAACCAGGTTAAGTTTTAGTTGTTGCACCCTGTCGCAAGCAGATAAAAACCGACCTTAATCAATTTACTTTGACCGACATGGGTACGCGGACACATATCTAAAATGAACCTAACGATCTTATTTTGCATGGTTTGTAACTTATTTTTATACTCCTTAGAGAGAGCAGAGAACCACGAAGAACAGGATTAACCAAAGTAACTTTGAGTAAGAGCGGTGCACAGGATCTTTCGTGTGCGACTGTTCAGACTGCCTGTATAAAAATTTTAAACGTGCAACGGCTTCTTAAAGAATGTCACGGGCAAAAGAATAACCTGAGAGGGTTTCATTCAGTATAAATCCAAGGTATTTGACAGAATAAGATGACTTGATAAGTTTTCCGTTGCAAGAGACTGAGAGGGGACTAGATTTCTTAAGCGTGGCATTCGAACCAAAAGAGAATAGATTCGGCCTTCCCCCGGTGAAGCGATAACCTGTTATTAACCAATCATTCTCTGCAAGACTTACTTAAAAGTCACTAGTGTTCTGAACTTTTTTACCAGAGACAATAAAAGCACTGTCGTCAGCATGGAGAAGCAGTTTTCAGTTAACACTTATAGGTACATCATAAATATAACAAAGAAACAAAAAAGGTCCAAGAATGCTCAGTAGTACCCCGTAAGTGACAGTAGTAGGGTGAGAGTTGACACCGTTAACACTAACAATCTGACTTCTTTCCCCTGGATAGGATACAAACCAGTCGAAGGAGGAGTAACCCATGACTTTACAAAGGCTTTTTTACAAAGAATGTGATGGTCAACTGTATCAAAGGCCTTTTGTAGGTCTATCAAAACCATCCCGGTATAGTGGAAGATACTTCATGTAAGGCTACCTCAAACCAGGGAGCTGTTATTTGGAACAGCTCCCTGCTCAAACTGAAGTATATGAAGTACATGAAGTATGTACCGGTATAGTTACCAACCGAGGACTGACTTTAAATTTGGTCACTAAGATGAATGAGGCAGGTGTCGGTGGAAAAAATCTGTCCTAAAGCCTCATTGGAAGCCATAAAAAATTTTATTATTTTTTAGATACTTTTTCATCTGGACTAAAATAGCTCTTTCAAGTCACTATTTTGAAGTAACACTGAGGATACTTATAGGTTTCCCACATCCAACCGACTATTCTTTTTAAAGAGGGGCTTGACACCGGCATATTTGAAATCTAGAAGAACGATATGGGTTTCGATGGATAAATTAATTATGTGAGACAACTGGTCTTTTAAGACGTCTTCCCATCCCTTAAAAACTTAGAGGGGATTCCATCGAGGCCGGTGTCTTTGCTAACATTTAAGGCACATAACTCACCATAAACAAAATCAGAGGACACCTTAGACAGCTTAAAGAAATTAGAAACTATGACAGCCAACATGCCCAGCTGGGCCCCAACTGGGTTTCTGGGCTACTTGCTGGGCCCTAGCTGGGACTCATTCGTGTTTGTCAGGTGGTCCCACGTGGGGCCCAACTGGGCTAGCCTTTCCGAGCTGATGCCCAGATGAAGCCCAGCTGGGCCCCGCTTCAATAACTAAAGCCTAGCTGGGCTTCAGCTGGGAAAGGCTAGCCCAGTTGGGCCCCACGTAGGAACACCTGACAAACACGAATGGGTCCCAGTTGGGGCCCAGCAAGTAGCCCAGCTGAAACCCAGTTGGGGCCCAGCTGGGCATGTTGGCTGGGTGAAGATATTTATAAATGTTTGGAAAATAAAGGTTTTGTGATAAAACGTAGTGTGGGTATTGCAAGTGATAGTACTAAAATGATGCTTAGAAAACAAATACGTGAGCGTCAATTTAGAAAAGAAGAGGAAAGTCCAATTAGAGAATTGCAAATGCGCTTTTGGAATAAAATTATGGAGGGGCCTACATATGTTTGCTTTTATTGTGAGCAGTTATGGTATAAAGAATGTGCACTGTGGGTGAATTTAGTTAGATTTAGTGGAAATACTAGTATTTGTGAGCAGGAAGAAGGTATAGATAAAGGATGGGTCTGTAAAACCTGTTTAAAATATTTAAAAGAAGGCAGAGTTCCGTTATTAAGTCGAGATAATAATATGAAAATGTATGAGGTACCAGAAGAATTGAAATTACATCGTCTTGAAGAAAGGTTGGTCGCTTTGCGACCACCTTTTATGCAGTTGCCTGTAGTCAGTAGGGCATACCTCAAAAAAGGCTTTAAAAATGGGATTCCGTGCAACACGAACGGGGATTACCTCAAAATCCGCCCAGTTGTACTTTACAACATAAATTTCATATTTTGATTTTCCCCACGTTTAAAAGTTGCACACTGTTGACTTTATGGACAAAATGGCCGCCATAGTCCCATAGACTACTGTACTGAAGGAAAAATATATGTTACGAACACATTCAAGCTACAAACAAGCATATTTTGGTCCAGAGTACCTCGCAATCTTTTCTCACTCACACATGACCTATTTCTGCAAACACTGACCACTCCCAGGGTCAGAGAAAAGGCATAAACACAAATAGAGGGCGCTATCCAAATTAAAGCAATACACAGAATAATGTACACAATAGCTCCAGTGTAAACTAAGTTTTCATTCTGACCTTTACCTGGCAGGTCCATGGAACCACTACAGAAGGGTTTAAACGAATTCAGTAGAACTATGCATGCTGTTAAATGGTCTCCTGGGGTCATACCCCCTCTCCTTTGCAAAATTTGTGTGTAACAAAAGAATCTTATGTGAAAACTGTGCAATATTTTGTCAAGTCTTTGTTCTGGCATTTGCACATTTATTTTCTTTTTAGATTTTAAGTTGGTTTCCTGGGGACATGCAAAACCTAAGGTGTCTTGGAGAGGGGTCCTGTGAGAATCCCCCTCCCAACATTTGTGTATAACATACAACTAGACACCTCAAGTAATTGGGGTGCAAATATGATAATTTCATTAAAATATGTTCACTTATATGGGTAAACTTATTATTTTTGCTACTGGTAAGGGGTGTTACTGTAAAGGGTTCAAGGGGGTTAGGGCCCAGAACCCCTCCCCGAATTTGCAAACTGACATAGAATCAGGGGTTCTCATGCAAGGCAGTGCTAATTTTACAGAATGACAACTTTGCTGAGGAAAATTGCAATATTTTTATGCTCTGATGGGTTTACAGTTACAAAGGGAACTTTTCATTTTGTAATTCACTAAAGATTTTTACATGAAAGGTTTGGGCTACATTCTGTTAAAACACTTTTTTCTTCTAGAAGGAAGGTTTAGATTTAAAGGTTATAGGCACGGAAAGGAACTCAACAAATACTTCTCGCTTTCTTTCAACCATCAATCAAAGAAAACAGTGCTTTTTTATCATGAGGCAATAATGGAAATTATGGGATCTACCTGTCTGTACGATAAGTATATATAAGCACGAGCCCCCCCCCCCCTTCCCACAAACCAAGGCTTGTTGTTAGGAAAATGGTAATGTTAGTCTCTTACTAAAACAAAAAGAACTTTAATAGAAACCACAGTTGACCAACCTTTGTTTTAACATCTTTCCCCCTCCCCCAACCCAAATGCACAATACTTACGTACTGTAATTCCCGCAGTTTTGAAGGGAAGCTCAAAACTACTAAAATTCGTATTCAAACGAGATGTCTTAGTTTCAGGTTAGTGGGTCAAAGTAGAATGGAACACTAGCACTGTTGAAAACATAGGTGTATAGGGCGGAGGGGGGGGGGGCTGGGGGCTGCAGCCCTGTTCCTGCTGGGAAATTACTATTTTCAGACAAAACAGTTGTATTTTTCAGGCATGGGTGATTAAAATTTTGGGTAAAAGCCTAAAAGGGCTCTCCCCCTCCAAATAAAAGTGGCCTAGTACACCTATATGGTGGAAAGTAACGGAAAGAATGTTCTTACAGGTACCAAGGAATGTGGATACATCCCATAAGTCTTTCATATTCAAAATTTCTGCCTGCAGTCACACACTCTGACAAGAGAGTTGCTGTTTAGGCTCCTGCCAAATGCACAAGATAGGCGTTAGTATATTTCCACCCCGGTTACAATTCAGCAGCTACAACAGGAAAGGGATATTAAAAGGCATAATGACAGTGTTCTCTACTAGCTGTTTTGTTAGGGTGACCCACCCGGACAAAATCTGCAGAGGTTTTTTAGCCCACGGACAAAAAATGTGCCACCCGGACAAAAAGTTCAGCCACCCAGACAAAAATTATCTATTTGAAATCTCGAAACAGAGAAAACAGCAATCTCAATGTGGACATTGAGCAATGATAATCACAAATGTTCCTAGTCATCAGAGAAAAGTATAATTACAAGCATCACTGATTTTAACCAACATTTACCAAAGAGAGATGCTCCCTCTCTTTAGACTTCTTGTTAAGACAGTGATCACTGTTTACCTTAAACCTTTGGAGCACCTGGACAAAATTTCAACCTGTGGAGAACACTGAATTGTCACTCAACCCTGACAACTCCCTGGTTAGTCAGTATATCAACTTACATCACCACCACACGACTGGAATTTAGTAAAATACACAATGTAGCATATACTACACTAGTCCTCATTGATCAGTCCCTACACACTAACCTCCATTGTCACTTGCTCCGTGTAATATTCAGAACGTAGTATAAATAATGGAGCATTATCATACTAGTATAGACACTGATTGAGAGCTAATACTACACAGATAAGACCCCTAGCTTCATTGAAAAGAGGGGGGAGATTGAATTTAAGGACATACGTTCACATGTACAATGCTGCACTCCTATGTTTTGAAGCCCATGCACAGTAAACATGCCTGACTTCAATTCTTTAATGACTGCATGTAACTCTGTGTGTTGGTTCAGTTCAAGTTTGCAGTCACCCAGTCCATTATTCACACGGTGCACTTTTAATAATTTAGACAACCCCAGGAACCACATGAAGAATTTTAAATCTGAGAATAGGGGCAAGGTGGGCCACCCTGTGAGGCAGCGTAGAGCAGTGACTTCAAGTAATGCTGCACCATTGTGGGACTACTACGGTCGCCACACAATGCATTGATTGCACACTCTATGTCTAGGCTAGCATGTTTACTTTCATCCGGCAAGCCGATTAGTTTACAAATTAAAAATTTTGTAGAGGAATAGATATACGTATCTTCGCTAGTCTGATTCTGTGATGAACGTTTCTTCCGCTCAATTTTACCTTTGTCACAAAACCGCCGATAACAATCTCGGTGGTACCCGATGTTTCGTGCAACGGATACGTGTGAAAACAACTGGAGGCATTCTTCGATGTTGTCGAAGTCTAAAGCAAGACTCGTAGCCGTACTCTCGACAATTTCGGCTTCAGGGCAGTTGAAGTGTTTCCATTGTGCCCCATAACTAACAAACGTTTCCTAAGATGCTTTTGTGAATGTTTTAAAGTTGGTTGTTGCACTGGAAACAATGTGCATGGCACAAAACTCCGGATTTTCACCGGGTTCAGCGTTTGGCATGGGGGCTGCCATTTTGTCGTCTGCTTCTTCTGTGTAACTAGGATGCTACTGCCTTGTCATTGGTCAGTCTCCTTCTCTCCTGATACGTGATTGGCTGGTGACCAAACGATCGTAGTAGATTTAAGATGAAACTTTGGCATTGTTTTTGCCTCTTTTTTCGTTGCTGCGCACTTTTTGAACGTGGGGAAAAGTCATTTCGTGATGAGAAAACTAAAATCTTCCTTTCTGGGTTGTTCCCCAGTAATCCCCTTTTGTGTTGCACGAAACAGCAGAAAAAACAGGTACGCCAGACTGACTACTGAGCTTCCTCGAGGAGGGCAATTTAGTATCTGGATCTGGATCTGGAAAAATACTGCACAACACTCCTGGTGGAGTCAAACGTGCAGGGTTGAGTGTGCGCATGTAGTTAGTCGTCCCGTCTGAGGATCCTCAAGGCTGCGCTCTTGAATTGCTTGGGGTCCTCGAGATCTGTAATGTTCTGGGGGAGTAGGTTCCAGTCTCTGACGGTCCGAGGAAAGAAACTGTATTTGTAGCAGTCCTTATTGGTTGGTATATTTGTAAAGCTATTAGAATGGTGCTGCCTGGAGGGCCGCCGGACCGGTTGTAGGTTGTTGATTGGCAAGGCTAGGAGGCCCAGTCTGGCTTTGTGAAGAATTGCAAGCCTGTTGGTAGTACGCCTGTTTTTGAGACTATCCCACCCTAGGTCATTTAGCATTTCAGTCACACTACTATGGGGGAATAGTCATTATAAACAAACCTAGCAGCCCTACGTTGAATTTGCTCAACCTTATTGGATAGGGAAGTGGTGTAGGGATCCCAAACAGAAGATGAATACTCCAATAAAGGCCTAACAAGTGTGAGATAGGCATTAGCTTTGACACTCCTGGGGCAGGAGTATAAATTTCTTTTAATAAAAGCCAAAGACCTATTTGCTGACGAAGTGATACGATTAATATGTCTATTCCAGGTAAGGGTATTAGAGATGTCAACTCCCAGATAAGTGTGGCAATCGGCAGACTCCAGGATATCGTTATCTAGAGTATAATTAAAAAACTTGGGATTCCTTGAGTGAGTAATCCTCATAGAAAAGCACTTCTTGGTATTAAAGTGCATTTGCCATTTATTTTGCCACTCAGAGAGGGTGTTTAGATCATTTTGGAGTTGAACCTGGTCAAGATTATTCTTTATCTGTCTATAAATTACACAGTCGTCAGCAAAAAGTCTTACTTCAGAAGAGATATTATCGGGCAGGTCATTAATATAAACTAAAAACAACAGAGGACCCAAGACTGTACCTTGGGGAACACCAGAGATAACATCCACCCAATCAGAAAAATCACCACTCACTACGACTCTCTGCTTCCGGAACTTAAGAAAATTAGCAATCCAGTTAAGGGTATTGCCTCTAATACCATAGTTTTGTAATTTACAAAGCAGACGGTTATGAGGAACCGTATCAAAAGCCTTAGAAAAATCCATGATAATCATGTCAGTCTGGGATCTAAGATCTACAGACTGCCCTAGGTCATTGGTTGTTAAGATCAATTGAGATTCACAAGAATGGCGTTGTCTGAAGCCATGCTACCTGTTCGTGATAACTGAGTGGTTATCAAAGTGATGCATAATACGAGAATGTATAATGTGTTCCAGGACCTTGCAACAAATCGAGGTAAGAGAGACCGGCCTATAGTTTGAGGCTAGGGAACGGTCACCTTTTTTAAAGATAGGACTAACATTGGCACATAACCAAGAGGGAGGTAAATGACCAGTGTCCAGTGATTTTTGAAAAATGGAGCAGAGGGCAGGAGCAACCTCCTCTGCGGCCAATTTCAGAACATGAGCCGGTATACCGTCAGGACCTGAAGCTTTGTTTGGGTTCAACTCCTTGAGCAACTTCACAACACCATCTAAGGATATCTCAATATCAGACATGGTGGGTATGGTGTTCGCTTCAGCTGGAGGTAAGGCGACATTCTCACGGGTGAAAACCTTTTGGAACTGCTCATTTAAGATGTTAGCCTTCTGCATGTTGTCCGAGACCAGTAT
The DNA here is from genome assembly GCA_037179385.1 of Holothuria scabra. NCBI lineage: Eukaryota > Metazoa > Echinodermata > Holothuroidea > Aspidochirotida > Holothuriidae > Holothuria > Holothuria scabra. The sequence goes on along the minus strand of CM074180.1, from coordinate 27,948,752 downwards.
CCCATCAGATTTCAGGGAAGGGATACCAACACTATCACATCTAAGGTTTTTAATAAAGGACCAGAAACGTTTAGGTGAATCAGTACAAACTGTGTTGACATAATTTCTATAAGCGGCTCTTGTTGTTTTGTGAGTCGCTTTACGTTGGGTTTTGAAGTTTTCAAAAGAGGATGGAGTTCGCGTCTTACGCCACGTGTTATAAGCCCTTTGTTTCCTATTTAATAGTCGTTTAATAGTCTTATCAATCCAGGGGGATTGGTTCCTCTTGCTAACAACCCGAGCTGGAACATAGACATCCATTACCTCTTTAATTTTGTTCTCAAGGGCAGAGTACATGACCTGCACAGAGCACTCACGTTTAACCAGGTCAGAGCTGAACTTACTAAGCTCCGCCTTGATTCCACTGACATCAGCTTTGTGAAAGCTATACATTTTCCTAGGCTTTTGTTTAGTTGTGTTAGGCCTAGTGCTTATCATAATCAAGGGGATACCATCATGGTCAGATATGCCAGGGATCAGGGCAGACCTATCCACTAGAGTAGGATTAGATGTCAAGAAAATATCCAAGATGTTGTTAACTCTAGTAGGCTCACTTACCATTTGGTCAAGACCAAAATCATTGCATATGTCAAGTATACATTTGGATAAAGCAGGATACTGTGAGCCTGGTTGGACAGACCTAGTGAACCAATCAACATCAGGTAGATTAAAGTCCCCTGCAAGATAGATCTGTCCATTCTTATTCTTACTGGCCTTAACGAGAGAAGCCCGAAGCTGGTCAAGGTAGTCTGTTGAGTTGCCATATTTGTGTGAGCGGTAAAAAGACCCTATAAGTATTTGTTTGGCACCTTGGATTTCGAGAGAAACCCAGACTACCTCACAATCCGAATCAAGGTCAGGTCTATAGGTAGCAAGGAGGTCTTCTTTAGTGGCGATAAGGACGCCCCCTTTAGACTGACCATAATTTCTGTCTTTCCTAAAAACAGTATAATTACCAGGAAACAATTCATTACTGGTGACAGAGCTATTTAAGTGAGTTTCAGTACCTATAATCACGTCAGGGTTATTTTCATCAATGCATGCATTTAAGTCAGCAACCTTATTACGAATGCCTTGAAAATTAATAACAAGGACTTTTTAACTATTCCTAATCGGTTTAGAATTGGGTCTACGTTCAGGTCGAAATTTATTGGTGACTGGGGAGGACGACAACAGAGGCGAAGTTGGGGGGTCGCTGGTAATACTGTGAGCACCAGGAGAAAGACAGGCAAAACTATTCGATAATTCAGGGTCAGAATTGCTAAATAGTGAACTTGAAAAGTTGGGAATACCACATTGGCAGCAAATCCAAGAAACGTTACTATTAGCTGCAGTGCCCTGGTAGATGGCAGAGTTCATGCTCATGCAATTAACATGATACCAGCCTTGGCACTGGTCACAACAGACAGCTCGCTGACCCCATTTGGCGGCTTTGCCGCACAAGACACATGGAAACTTGGGTGTGTATGGGCCAGGATTGGGGTGCAGGTCCCCAGAGAGCATGATAACCAAGATAGACAAATAAGACATAGTAAGCTTGAGGGGCTGAGTGCCCGAAGGGGAAGGTAGGCCAGGCTTAGGTTGTTGGTAGTTAGCCAACAGAACAGTTAGGCTAGGTATATACTTAACATACATAAAAGGGACTGTATGTAGGTTTGTAAAACCCCGGGGCCCACACTTCGAAACAACAACATTAATAAAACTAGAGTACTCATTACTAAGGGGAAGTCCATAATTGTTTGGGAGAAAACGAAGACTGCAACCAAAAATAAAAAAGAGCATGTACAACAGACCACCACCACCCCACATAATTACCAACGGGAGGAAAAACCAGGGCACACCTACAATGCCAATACTCACGACAACCGACAATTGACCACGCTACTATGACGAGGAGTTTATCCTTGCATGAACGCTAACACTAGCAACAAGCGACGGCTGACAATGAGATTCACTGTAGGCTCATAAAAAAAAGTGTGGAAGGCTACACTGGGGTGAAGCCTAGGCTCACACAATAACCAACCAAAATTTCCACTACAAAAATACAGAAAGTTAAGCTCGAGACCGGTTAGCTGAGGTATCCAACGTGATGAGAAAGTGGAATACTCCCAAAATTACTGTCAATATGTAACTTCAACGGAAAAAAAAACTAAGTAAAAACAGCAGAAAAATCCCAGAGATAAAAGAGAACGATGTTCACTTTACGAACATGCGCAGGACGTAGTATCAAGGGAAATGTTGTTAATGTCCCGTCTGATGTGGTGGCAACAGTTAAAACTTTACCTATAGGACTTGAAGAGAGCCAAGTAATTCCTGTCAAATTTAAGAGGGAATTAAGTTATAAAACGGCTGTTTTTTCTGAAAATGTTAGGCCTAGAAGTGTTGTTCTTGCTGCTCGCTGGCTGATAGAACATGAGGATATCAAGATACACAACAATGACTAAGGAAAGGAAGACCCCTTTTGAAAAGGATGAACAACTTCTGGTATTGGGTCTGCTGCCCCTCTTTTACTAACACCACCATTACTTGCTTACACGATGTTGAGTTCGCGCTAGAAAGGCCTGTATAATAGAGTAGTCAGGTTCCTGTTTACTCATTCAAAATGCCGTTTTGCATTGCGGAAGGATATGTTGCAAAAATGCCTGAAACACCTTCAATTTTCTTTGAATGATTACTTCAACTACTTTCCTACCACATAGAGATCACAAATTGAACACATCTCTTCACTAACATGGTCTAATCTCCCCCCCCCCGCCCCCCCCCCCCCAAAAAAAAAAACGTTTTTCTAGGGTGTTAAATTCGTAGGGTAACCTGCTTCGCCGGGATTCCCCTTGAATTAGTGGTGTGCTACCTTTTGTCTTCACTGCAATGTCATACATATCACTCATCCGTGTCCGTGAAAAACCCATGGGTGTCGTCCCATGGTTGCATTGACAGAAGAACTATATTCAAAAAAGGTCACAGCAGGGAGCTGCCTTTAGAAGCAGCTCCTTGGTATTAGCCCGTTCATGTACGTCACTAGTATCCCTTCCCCAATTATGTAAGTTCAGCATTTAATGAAACTTGAACGATATTGTCTTACACAAATCAGAGTGTCGAACCATCCAGTAATCAATCATAAAGATACATTGCATCATTTTTACGTCCTATAATGTAACGTGAATACCAAAATGTCGATGTTTATAATTTATAGCCATTGGCTGCGATTCGTCTGTCATCACACTATTAACCAGACACGTTTCTTATTACATTCTATAGCAAGAATTTGTCGCTTCTTTGACGTCCTTTTACTACGGAAGAAAATATTGTCATTGTAGTAAGTTTATGTATGGCCATGACTCGCAATTGATGAAACGATTACCTAAAATATATAAAAGCAATAAGTAAGACAGTTTTATGAATACGAATAAACTGTCGAGTAAAAGATTCCGTAGAAGACGAATTTCATCATTCCAACAACCCGTCTGCAATACAATTGTAGTTTGGGGTAAAAAGTTTGGCCCTTTACTACGGGAAGTTGCAACTTTCTGCTTACTGTAAGTTGACCCTTATCAGCTTATGTTATGTGACGTAGACACTAAAATTAGACCGTGCACAGAGGGTCAAATTGTTGGTTTACGGACGAAGATTTGAACATTTCAAGACATTTCGTAACTGTAAATTTCTAGCTAAGTGGCTCGTTCGTTTCATCTCTTTGCCCTTTTCGGAAATGGAAAGTTCGCAAGATATTTATGAGCTAATTATTCTCTAGTTTGTTATAATTATGTCAGGGAGTTGTGGTGTTATCAGGAAAACGTTTAACTTATTCATGATAAAGTCCATTTTTCTCTTTAAAGTGATTTGTTCAACTATTGCAAGTATTGCCAAATACGGGCAATGGTTATGAGAATCGGGTAATCTGATTTTCGATAATTTTATGATGTAGGGTGAGAATGTCTTCCCGTAAGTCTGCTTGAAAATTCATTTCAACACACCGTGTAACGTGACAATTCTGTCAGTAAGTGTTACTAATAGAAGAAAAATCATCTACTTCATTTCATCCAATGGTAGTGGTACATTTTATCTGATTCTTCTGATCAAAATAGCGACTGCTATAAGATCCCCATAGGCCTTAATTTTTTCAAAAGTAAAATCATATATAGTAGGAAGTTGGGGCACACAATTTTTTCAATATATATTGAATTTAGCCAAGAGTCGCAATAGAGTAAAATTCATTAGCATGTTTTCAATTCCGGTTTGTAGTTTCCCCGAAATGATGCGGGATTCATCGATTTGCAGTGATACATTTTATTTGGTAATTTTCTGATCAAATAGCGACTGCTTAGATCCCCCTATAAGTCTGGGAAATGTCATTTTCGACTGTCTCAGGGGTCCGATTTTTCAAAATTTTCTGTTCGCTTCGCGCCAACCAGCGGTGAAGTTCCGCGCAGATAGTCTTCCTAGCAGCATTTTAGTTTCAAGTGAACAATTTTTGTGCAAACAGACTTAGAATTAGTGACTTCTAAGACCCCCTATAAGCAAAGGTTTTGACTGTCTGAAGTGGTCAGGTTTTTCAAAATTTCCTGCACGCTTCGTCCCAACTTATGGTGGTGCTCCACTTACACCGCTTCATAGCAGAATTTAAGTTTCAAGTGATCATTTTTTACAAAAAGAAACTCAAAAAAGCGAATGCTTAGATCCCCATATAAGCCCGGGAAATGCCATTTTCAACTGTCTGAGCAGTCGGATATTTGAAAATGTTTTGTACGCTTCGCGCCGACTAATGGTGGCGCTCCGCTTAGTCTTTCTGGCTGAATTTTAGTTTGGAACGAACGTACGTTTATCTGCAATTGAAACTTAAAAAGGCGACTGCTTGGATCCCCTTTTCAAGCCTGGGAAATGTCATTTTTTACTGTCTGAGGGGTACGAATTTTCAAATTTTCTGGACGCTCCGCGCCAACTAGTGGTGGCGCTTCGCTTTGACTGTCCTACAGGCAGAATTACATTTCTCGCGCAAAAATCTTGTGCCCCAAAAGTGAAATGCTCCCCTACGCCCCTGGAAATACTTCACTCAGGCGTGCACTGGAACAGCTGCTTGCAACATTCAGCAGGATTCCGGATTTGCGATCCTATGATACATAGTTCAGTGGAGTAATGAACTGAGCTAATCACTATCTCAAAAGGGTGTTTTAATCTTAGAAAAATAAAAAACTTTCTCACCAGAATTAGAGACAAATTAACCTGGCAAATGCCATTTCTAGCCATGTGGGAGGTTTAAAAATCCAAACTTTTCTTTGTTCGCTCCGCGCCAACTGGTGGTGGCGCTACGCTTAGATAGTAAACTCCAGCCACCCCCTACAAAAGTACCCAGCCCCCCATGGACCCCTACCAGAGCTTTGTCCCCTGAACCCCACCAGGGGACCTTAAAGCGGCCCCCTGGACCCCAGGCTGATTTGCCCAACAGTCTAAACCCTGTACAAACATGGGCCGATTTTCCTAAATTTTTAGCCAAATCGTTCGTTCATTTCATCTCTTTGCCTCGAATAAACCATTGATTTAATTAACTATGCACCGACCTAAACAAGGTCAAACCATTGACCTCCAACTTTGGTCAAAATTAACTTATTTATGGTCAAATCTAACCATTAATTGGTCCCTTTTTGACCATACGTTTGTTCACCATAGTGTTTTTAAAGAGCACTCTGTGGTATTGAGTTGGATTCAACCTCTCTGGAAGAAGGATGATTATTCTAAACAGAGCGCCACCATAGGTTGGCGCGAATTGTACAGAAAATGAAGTAGCCCATGAAGGGAAACCTCCTTGAATATCCTGTTTAAAAAGGCAGCTATACTTCTTTGTTACAGCAGTAGAGTCCATGCCCAAAGTCCAAAAGCTATTAGTTCCTAACAGTTGTCAAATCACCTTAAAAGTATAAGACGACTTGGTTTGTCGGCACCGCAACTCGTCTAGACGTTCGTCTTGTTAGATGATGTTATGGTGTCTGAATAGTGAAATCGTAATTTGGGGACCATCATTCGTGATATCTATTGGAAATTTGTAATTGCAAAAACTATGCCAAAATTGTACTAGTTGTCAGGTATGTAGTGTGCATATGGCATCCGACTATTGATGTATGCGTTGCTCTTGGTTTGATCCCGTGCTGATCTCAAGTGGCGACGCGCGGATGTAACTGAGATGTAAAAGGTGAACAGGGGGGGGGGGGGTAAGATTCATAATTGGGTAACGGATATAGGCCTATATAGGCTGTTTGACAGTTGTAAGTTTTATCATGCATAGGCGTGCGAGGCCGTTACCGAGAGGCAGATTTCCCTTCAACAATTTTTTACATTGAAAATTCTAAAAATCTAAAAGTTACAGACATGAAATTCCTGTTTCAGGGCTGGGTACATGCAGCTTATAACACTCGCCAAGTGTCGTTTTCGGCCATCTTGGAGGGTTTGGAAGGCCCAAAATTTTCTTGCTCGCTCCGCTTAGATAGTGCACACAATTCAATCATCCATGAATGACCTTGCCACCCCCCCCCCCCTTGTAAAAATTTCTGCGAACGCCCATGAAGAGTACGAGCAATATTAGTGAAGAAGTCGTTTATGTATTTAGCAACATGACAAGTACTGGACTGAACAAACTTTACTATCGATTAAGGACAATCTGAGCCTCGTTGCTCTTGGGTGAGGAAGAGTAACCAAAGTATTTTAGATGCTGCCATAACTTCTTGGGGTTATTTTTGTTTTGTCAAGGAAAAATCTGGCTTTGGCGTGCTTGACATATCTTTGAATCTTGTTTCTAACTTTACAGTAACTAGAGTAAAGATCGAGGTCATGACTTTTTTGAGTTTGTGAGGAAGATGATCCCGGAGCCTTATTCTTTCAGGAATGTCACTGTTCGTCCAGGGTTCAGTACGTTTCTCTAGGCGGATTTCCTTGGCTGTGGTAATACTATCGATTATGGTGGTGAAAATCTTTTTTGAAAGCACCCCATGCCTTCTTCACAACACTGCAGTAAACCTCAGACCAGTCTATAGGACCTCCCCGGATTGCAAAGTTTGAAAAAGTTCTCATTCCACTTAGGCGGTCACATTTTGCTAATATGGGACTGGAGGAGAAAATAGACTGTGTAGTTTAAATAAAATCAAAAGAGTGTCCTTTAATGGTGGGGATATGATGTCATGTGCTTGCTTCAAGTTCACTGTTTGTTGAAAATGTGACAACTTTACTTGCTCCTATCTTGAGAACCACAAATTGGATTTCAATGCAAACCTCACCAACATGCTTAGATTAAAGGGCCAATCCTCTCAACCTAAACTACACTTCTGGTAGGGGGGGGGGGTATAAAAACTCTCCATTGGTCCAGTTTTTGATTGACTGCTAATTCAAACAATGCAGATTACCAAAGCTTATATTACACAGCATTAACTGTACTGAGAGTGTTTTGGTTATACATATAGAGCTTTTCTATATTCACCCTGAAGCAATAAATTGATATAGTGACTGGATAAGGATGGATTTCAGTTAATTGTGGGAGGGGCTTCAGTAAGAAGGTTAGGAGAATTGGTACTGTTTGGGGTGAGAGAAATGGGCCTTTAAGTACCCCTCTAACATATCAAAACTTGATATGACCTTAAACCCTTCTTTTAAGTTACGTTCTGTGGTGGGATATAACGAAAACAAGCTCCACACTCAGCTTATCAGTAGCATTCACCAATTTTCACTCAAAGGGAAGGGAGAGGAAGATGGACGGCAGCCTGTATGTTGAGTGATCGACGGCTAGTGGAGCAGCCTACCTAGGATTTCTCTGAAGGGGGACCTTGCAGTATGCTGAGTGATTGCCGGCCTGGGTGAGGGGTCTAAGGGGAGGGGGTGTCCTCCTCCCCTTAAGGAGGGAGCCTAGATGCAAAATGGTGCAAGATTTTCGACTTTGACAGGAACGTTGTTAAAAGTTTAATTGGTGGTTGATGAGAATGAAACTAAAAATTTTGTGTTTTTTACATGCAATCTAATGCCATTTACGCTACCTTGAAATTTGTTTGTAAATTTGCATACTTTTAAGAGCCAAAGTAAAAGAACATCGATCGGTAAAGGCGAACGGGAGCATGTCAGTTCGCTGTCTTTTCTTTGGCACAAAACGTTGTTTTGCTATAAAGGCTATTTGCACGCTCCGCGCCATCATTTTCGAAAAATCGGACCCCTCAGATGGCCGAAAATATCATTTTCCAGATTTATATATACGAAGAAGTTAACGAGTCGCTACTTTTGTTTGTCGTTTGCAATAAAATGATCACTTCAAAACAGGGCCGGCGCTATCAGGGTGGACTGGGCCTTGGGGCCATGCACCCTCCTCCCGTCGGGGGAAAGCCGGCGGTTTCCCCGGGGAGGCCTAAAAATAATTACAAAAATAATATAAAAAACTTACAACAGAAAAAGAGTTATACTGGATGGATGATCTTGAACATATCTTTTTTAAATGTTTTCTTTAGTACATATCGGAATCGATTTTCAATCACTTCTCCTAGCTCCGTTATACCTCATTCCATGCACCTTGTCCTATCTCCTTTCCCGTCGGGGAAGGACGGCAATTTCCTTCAGTGAGGCATAAAAATGAACGTATTTTTCTTTTGAAACACATCTTAAGCTGTTTGCATCACTTCTTACTAGCTCTGCTATTCCTCATCCCATTTCAGTTAACCGCAAGATCATGCCGCCGTCTGGAAAGGCTGCCCTCCCCATGGTTGAGAAAATCCAATTTTGTCGGGGAGCCTTCATCTACATGACCACGGTAAACTGATAAAAGATGTGGAAACTTCAGTCACCCGGACGATCTTCTTGACATTTGCTCACAAGAAGACTATGTTCTTCAAGAAAAACTCACAATTTTCGTTACAAAAACGGACGAGAGGTTGTTCATATGCATGCAGTGTCCAATGGTCTGCCATCTGGCCTGTCGCGACGGGCGAATTCTAGCAACGGTAATGAAAATCGGCAAGGCCGTTTTCAGCTACACATAGTGATAAACTGTTGTGTGAGAATGTCTCCCAAAGAGACTGACTGAAAATTCATTTGAAGCCATCTAATAACGTGGCATATTTTCAAATACGTTGGAAGTAAAATCATTTAAAGCCGGGAGTTCGGGCAATCACGTAGCAAATCTCATCTATTTAGCGGACCTCGCAATTGAATACAATGTAGATTCTTAATAGAGTAAAACACTTGGTATGTTTTCAATTCCGTTGCAAAGCTTTTCCCCGAAAAGAGACAAGAAAATTACATCTAATTGTAGTATTATTTGGCAATTTTCTTATCACTTAGCAAGTTGGGTTTTTTCTATTGAAGTGAAACGTTCATTTCAAAGGAAAGCTCAAAATAACAACTGTTTCATTTCTAGTTACAAGTCTGGGGAATGCTATTTTCAGCTGTCTGAGGGGTTAGATTTTTTTAACAATTTTCTGTTCGCTCGGCAGTGGCGTAGCCAGGATTGGATTTTTGGGGGGCTTAGGTAACAAGTGGGGGGGGGGTGGTACCTCCGAGGGTCAGGCACGGCACGACTATCTAAGCGGAGCGCCACCATCGGTTGGCGCGGAGCGTCCAAGAAAATTTTGGGCTTTAAAACCCCTCCAGATGGCCGGAAACGGCACTTCCCATGTGTTTTAAGCTGGATGTACCCAGCCTTGAAATACCAATCTCATGTCTGCGATTTCTCAAATAATGAGAATAAAAAACCAATCTATGAAAAATGGTAATACATACACTATTTAGGGACCCCCAAACTGGGCACTTCTGATCTGTGGCCTGGGGGATGGGACTAAAGGGAACCGGTATCTCCCTCCCCCTTGGAAAAAAATTGTAAACTTCAGAAGGACGTAGATCGCAAATGCGGCAACTTTTGAATCTAAGTGGAGCGCCACCATCAGTTGGCGCGGAGCGTACAAGAAAATTTTGGGCTTTAAAACCCCTCCAGATGGCCGGAAACGGCACTTCCCACGTGTTTTAAACTGGGTGTACCCAGCCGCAAATGCGGCAATATTTGAATGGATTTCAGCTTACCTAAAACAGTGCCTTACCCTTTAACAGGAAAACCAAAAGTAGTTGTGCCCCCCTGTGAGAAACTTTCTTTGCGTTAAATTTCCTAGATGCAAAGTGGTGCTATATTTGGCAAAGCTTTGAACTGATTATAAGCCTAAGTTTTAGGATTTTCCCTTTTTGGGGAGCATGAAAAATATCAAAATATTTTTAGTTTTTGTAGAGATTTTACAAGAGACATACATACTACCAAAGAAACAATGTGCAAAATGCTGCAGTATTTGTTCATCGGTACATTACGTAGTCAAAATTAAAATACTACGAATAAATCTCTCAAAATAATTGAACCGCAAAGCAGAAGTATGGATCATGTGGGAAACATATGAAATCTGGACCTTGTGGACATTTTACAAATCCCCCGGACGCCAGTGCCAACTAGTAAAAAGAGGACTCGTCGAAAAAATCGTCCTAAAGTAGCACTTGTCATGGGCAGGAGTGAGGCACGACATAGGCCTACTTGTTAAGGATGAAAGGGAAGAATTATCCGAAGGCAGTACATTGCCCTAACCTGCTTACGGCATATTTTGTGTATGATAAAGTGTAGGAACGGTCGTGTAAGAGTGGTGTCCAGTGTACGATTGCCTTATTTTCAGTAAATCAATCAGCCATCCGAAAGGCAGAAAGGGTCTTAACCTAACAAAGTCACATTAAAGTTTGTCGTCGAGACTTTCGTTTCATCTTCGAAGTGAAATGCAATAAACGACAGTGCAGATCACAAACGGTATCTAATTTAGTGAAAGTAGGCATTTTGAAGTTATAACTTGATTTCATACGTGCGCACAAAATGTGTTTTACACACATTCATCCATGTTTTTTTTTTTAATTTTTACATATTTTATTTAATATTTACTGTTTTGAAGGGAATACTTCAAAGTTTATTTCCGTTCAAACATTTTATTTTTTTCAATTACTTTATCTGGACGCAAAAAATCTGGGGGGGGGGGGCTGAAGAAAATCTGGGGGGCCTAGCCCCCCAGGCCCCCCGTGGCTACGCCACTGTCGCTCGGCGTCAATGATGGTGGCGATCGTGTTTTGGTCCAACAACGCATGCTTGCAAATTATTCTTTTTGGGGCAATATTTTGAAGTGAAAGTTTTATTGCGAAAGAAAGCCCCAAATAATGACTGCTTAGTTTTTAGTTACGAACCCTGGAAATACCATTTCATGCTGTTTAGGGGTTTTCAATTTTTCAAAACTTTCTGTGCTCTGCAGTTTGATATCTTTCGGGCAGAATCAAATTTTTCGGACAAAAGGGACAATTCTGCCCCTCCCAAACTGAAACGCTACCGTACGTCTACACTCTAAAATCAAAAGAGTGAACTTAGTCACTCTTTGATCGAGTGAAAAGTATAAATTCACTCCATAAGAGTGATAATTCACTCCAAGAGGAATGAAGTTCCCTCCAAAAAGAGTGAAGTTCACTCCAAAAAGAGTGAAGTTCACTCCAAAAAGAGTGAAATTCCCTTAAAACGAGCGAAGTTCCACTCTTGATGGAGTGCCCACAGTGATCGCTCTTAAAAAAGAGCGATCATTGCAGGCACTCGTGGAAGAGTGAATTTTTCCTCTTCCTCTAGTGAATTTCACTCTTTTTGGAGGGAACTTTACTCTTTTTGGAGGGAACTTCACTCCTCTTGGAGTGAATTATCACTCTAATGGAGTGAATTTACACTTTTCACTCGATCAAAGAGTGACTAAGTTCACTCTTTTGATTTTAGAGTGTATGTCAATAGATAAAATACATAACTTCAATTATATGGAAACCCAAACTTTTCCAGCGGGAAAATTTTCAAATATGGTCAGGGAACCTTAATCTGCATGATGAAATTCGGTAACCCTAACAAAACTACAGATCAATCTGATTTTTCTTAAAAAGAAGATTATATTCTTCCATTAAACCCCCAGTTCTGACATAAAGTTGCAATTTTTCTCCAACATAAGCTTCATATCGTTAAGAATGGCAACATTTTCCAGTTTCGATGGATACTCCGTGTTATAAATAACCAAAGCCATCTCTGTTAATCACCCCGACATTTTACCTAATTTTGCTCTTGAAACGCATATCACTTAATAAAAAACGCACCGCAATTTTTGGTTATGACTGTACCAAAAAACCAAATTTTCTTCCGTTAATTTCCGAAATTTCTCCAATGAAGTAAGCTCTTAATTTTCAAATCTTCGTTTAAAAAAGGAAAAAACTTTTCGGGCAAATTTCTAGTCTCGTGTTGAAGCCTAAGGACGTAGGCCTGTTACGATTAAATGTGTAACCCCAGAAGATTTTCAGCTGCCGCCCATACAACGCTTTTGATTTTGCTGATATGAAGGACAGATTCTTCAGTAAACATCCAAACTTTTTTAAGTACCTGGCGCCACCCCTGCTTCAAAATAAGTTTTGAAAACTGCAAAGAGATCAGAAACTCATTAACAATTGTAATTTTGCCCGAAAGACTGGCTATAAGCTGAGCGCCACCACTAGTTGGCGTGGGTACAAATTTAAACATTTGTTGGGCAAATCTAGCTTGGTAAAATGGTTGGGTATTTTCCCCCAATAATGGGTAAGACGCTTAGCCAACTAAGTTGGGCAGTTTTTTACCCAATTCCGGTTAGGTGGCATAGGGAACTAACGGCTGAGTATTTTTCCCCAAGTTGGGCAATCATTTTGTCAGAGTGTCATTTGATATCTTGCAATCAATTTCATTGAAATATCTCGCAGTCTACACTGAGTGGATACCTTAATTGAATTCGGATATCTAATTCACAGATTTAGATATCTTAGATACATTGATTTCCTTATAAGATATTTCGAATTCTGTTTAATAAAGATATCCCAAACTCTCGTTCAGGTATCTCGAAAAAAACTAAAGATGTCAACATTTATTTTGCATATTTAACAAGTAAAAATTGCACAACACAACAAATGCAAATAGCTTTTGAAAAACGTGTGAAGGATAAATAGCTACCGCTTATTCACAAAATGCATTGTGTTAGACCAGGGAGCTGTTATCTAAATAGCAGCTCCCTGGTAAGAGGTGGACAAGATTTCCCAACGTCAGGGTTTCGAAGCCTTACTAATGTCTGGTAATTTGTTGTGAAAGCATTATTTGCTACAACAAATTCCAACGTTCCAGCATGTTGGTTGCTTTAACCAGGGAGCTAGTATTCGGAAGAAAAGCTCCCTGCTTGAACACACTCAGCAGAAAATACCCCTATTACAGACTGCAGCCTGTGGGGGAGTGGCGTATGTATAGATTTTCCCTCAAGAGGACCATACAGCATGTTGAGTGATTGCCGGCCCGGAGACGTGTCCCCTATGGACAGTTTAAGGAGAGTAGATTGCAAAATGGTGTATGATTTTCGACTGTAACAGGAATAATCTTGAAAGTTGAATTGGTGTAGTAAAAGGGGGATAATACTGATTTTTAATACTGGTTTAAAAAAAGAAATGTGTCTTTACATGGAATCTGGTGCCATGTATGTTACCTTTTGAACATTTTTTTACCTTTCAAGGAGCCTAGATGCAAAATGTTGCAAGACTCTGACAGGAATAGTCTTGTGACATTTTGTGAATTGTGATGGTAAATGGTTATGTGATGGGGATAATAGGCCTACTGATTTTTTTCTTTAAAATGTGTCTAAGCTTGGATTTACATACAACAAAATAAAAAAAAAATAAAGAGATAAATAAGGATAAAAGAAATGTTCTGGAAACTTACCATAACTTTTCAGTAATCTTCATGTTTCTCTTTATTTTTCATTCTGTAAATGTACTGCAGCGACTGTTTACCATTTTTACAGTGCATGCAGTCTGGCGCCACGTCCCGGTATGTTACCTTTTGAAGTAAAATTATTTTTTTCATTTTCGTATTTTAATCAAAATGACGGGCATCAATGACGTCGACCGATAAAAGAGTGTGGGAGCTTTTCAGTTTGGAAGGCTGAAGACTTCCGGGAAAATGTACTTCTGCGCGAAAGACTAGTCTACGCGGAGTGCCAGCATCGGTAGGTCTCTCAAATGGCCGGGAAATAGCACCTTCCTCTCTTTAGTAGAATTTAGGCAGTCACTATTTAGAACTTTTCAAAATGAGCCCATAAAACAAACCCGGACGGGCCCAATTGGTTTTTAGTTGGGAAGCTTGGGCTTAATTGGGCTTGGGCTGAGGTTGGTATTGTCATCAGGTCCCAACTGGGCTTGCCAGAGAGATGGGAGAGATGCTGTAAACTCTTTGGGGCCAAGCCTGGGACCCAGTGGGACTTAATTGGGCTAAGTCAGACCAATTGGCAAGTTAGCCCAATTGGGGCCTAATGAAAGGCCCACTGACAAAACTGATTGGGCCTCAATCGGGAGTCCAATTTGGTCCCAATTGAGACCCAATATGGTGTGCTGGCAGGGTTCTTTTCTTTATACATTTATTTTCTTTATATTTATATTTTTTTTTATTTGTCGGCAATACACATTGGACGTTAGTGCAGTATGCTATTTTTTACGTGTAAGTCCGTTGATCATGCCTTTAGCACAGGCTTCCTCAAACAGCGACGCGCGCACCACAAGTGGCGCGCTACGTGGTGTGCAGTGGTGCAAAAACGTAGGCTAGGAGAATATTGAAAAATTGAAAATTAAAAAATTTAACTTTTCATAACTTTTTTGACAAGGATTGTTCTATCTCAAAAATAGGTACTGTAAATAAATCTACTATTTCCACAGACGTTACATACCGACAAGGATATAATACCGTCCCATTTGTTCTCACAAAAAGTAAAACCACGGTCACTGTTTACATTCTTTAGAGTCAGTGCTTTTTCGATTCACCGTTACCGGTAAATCGAAAAAACTGTAAAGTTTGTGATAAATTTGGGCCGGGCAAATTGAAAAAATTTTGCACCATTTTGCATATAAGCCCCCTCTGAAACGCAAAGATTTTCCAAAGGGGAGGCGGATCAGGGACGCATTATATCAGTAACATTAAGCAATGTGGCGCTTCACAAAATTTAATTGAGGAAGCCTGCTTTCGCAATTCGTGGCCGTGTGGAATACCGTTTTAACATTTATTCGGGAATTTCAAATATCTCTAATTAATTTCATATATCTCTAATTCAATTTCAGATATCTCTAATTCAATTTCAGATATCTCTAATTCAATTTCAGATATCTCTAATTCTAATTCATATATCTCTAATTCAATTTCAGATATCTCTAATTCAATTTCACATATCTCTAAATCATTTTCAGATATCTCTAATTCAATTTCAGATATCTCTAATTCAATTTCAGATATCTCTAATTCAATTTCAGATATCTCTAATTCCATTTCAGATATCTCTAGTTCAATTTCAGATATCTCTAATTCTATTTCAGATATCTCTAATTCAATTTCAGATATCTCTAATTCAATTTCAGGTATCTCTAATTCTTTTTCAGATATCTCTAATTCAATTTCAGATATCTCTAATTCAATTTCAGATATCTCTAATTCTTTTTCAGATATCTCTAATTCAATTGTAGATATCTAAAATAGCGCATAATTTTAGATATCTGAAATTAATTAGAGAGATCTGAAATTCCTGAATACATGTTAAAACGGTATTCCATATTGCCGGGAATAAAGTGCTCTAGCTGCTCATCACTTTACCTGCGTAGCAGGCTATACGGTATCTTCAGTCATTTGGAGAAAACTGTCCGCTCGGTGAGTACCATCATGGTGCCTGGGCAGGACCCTGGTACTCGTGACGTGTGTGCTGTCCGGATGGTACATACATCTAGCAACATCAGCAGAACAGCGTTACGTAGAGAAATCAAGTTGTCCAGAGTCCTACGATGGCAAATGTCGTTTGTCTTAGGGACTTGGAAGTAATTGCCGAACGGCACCAAGCAAAATGGGTCCGTGATTATTTCACATGTGGAGCAAATTCAGAGCAAACGCTGTCAGACAACGTTGATGCTTTTAAAAGGTAATTAAACTTGATTGGAAATAGCCTCGAGTGTGTAACGTACTCATTGTAGCCTACTTAGCCTAACGTTAGGCCTAATAAGGCTTAACGTCACTCAGGCCAATATGGACCTCTTCAATTAATCAATGTGCTCGTTGTGTTCACTAAAGATAGGCCTAACATTAGGCCCAAGTTAGTCAAGTCAGAGCTTTTACTAACTTAGGCCTAACTTTAGTACTGTGTGAAGTGTGTGCCAGAGTTTTGTTGTTGGAGTTAAATTAGGCTAATCCTTTCTCTGTCTGAATAAAGATCTGGATCTGGAAGAGTACTGCACAACAGTCCTGGTGGAGTCAAACGTGTAGGGTTGAGTGTGCGCATGTAGTTCGTCGTCCTGTCTAAGGATCCTCAAGGCTGTGCTCTTAACTGCTTGGGGTTCCCGAGATTACAGATCTCGAGGACCTGTAAAGGACTCCTTAGGCATATAGTCAGGCGATTCAAGATCATGAAATAGTAGTACATAAGAACTTGAAATTTTGTGCCACGAAAAATCGGCACTCAAACTGGGCAATACAGCATCAAACTGGGTGATTCTTTGATGACATCTGACTGCAGAAAACTAAATGACCTTGGCTAGTGAAAAGTCGTAAACTCTAGTCAAAGCAGACTGCGAGTCCACCGAATTACCACAACTGGTTCGAAAACATTACTTTTTAGTCATTTGTTTTGCAAATATGAAATCTCTGGAATTTGTAGTACCATTTTGATCTGTTTCAGTTTTGATATGTACAAAATGGCAAAATGAGGAATTAAAGTATAAAAAGAATTCACCAAGGTCAGTCTTTCATGTCGGTCTCTGAACAAAACAGTTTGTCCAAATTTCATGCTAGTGTTATTTCTAATGAGTAATAGGCCTTATAGGCTAATTACTAATAGGGTCTGTTAGTTTCTGCACAGGCCTTAGTGCTGAAATTTTGTCTATTTGTTTGCTGGAACCCAGCTGGGACAAATCTCTGTGTTTGGTAGGTGTTCCATGTGGGCCTTGCTAAGCTACTGTAGCCCCGGGCCAGCTGCAGGGCTGGATTCTGTAGGGTACCATTAGTTAGAAGGTTGTCAGCCTCCAGTGTGCGTGTATTTCCAACCACCAGGGGGCCGTTCCACAAAGAGTTAGGCACAATCTTAAGTTTGATTCCCCATACTTAAGTCAACAGTAAATCATACTTAAGATTGTGCGTAACTCTTTGTGGAACGGGCCCCAGGAACGTAACATATCTGCAAATTGTGAACTTCTTGAAGTAATTAAGTCTGTGCAAACAAATACTTTGAACTAATGGCAATTGAAAAGTCACCCACCTTTTGACCCAAGCAAACCATCTAGACCTGACAAGCAAATGCAGATGCTTGTTTTGGGTTTTTTTTTTTAATATGGTTGGTAGAAAAGCTACATGGCTTATTTTTTCACACATCTTTAGTCCCAAATAGTCCACAAATTTAATTATTTAATGGTCACATTTTATAAACTAAATGAAAAAATGTTGTTGGGGTGTTATCATGAAAAGAACTTGCCTAAAAGTGATGGAGGGTGTTCTCCTATACTGAGGAGTACAGTACATTAAAAACCACACAACTCTTTTCAATGTGTGAACCTAAGGCTGTGTTTGAACACCTAGTGTTTGACCTGCATAAAATCATTGAAACCACTGAAATTTGATTAATGTTAATATTTAGTACAATGTAATAAATAGTCTAATACCAAATGTAAAAGAGACACTTTCATAAACTTTTATCACAACATCTGGTCCAGGCATGTAGCTAGGATTGTGTCATGGGGGGCAGTTTTGGTGTCATGGGAGGGGGTAGGCATGTTTTGGAGAAAACAGTCAAAATTTACCCTAGGATAGGTTGAAGATAGCAAATTTTGGACCACTTTTGTTGCATCATTACACATTCCTAAAGGAGAAAACTAGTAAAACAACTTATACACAGAATGTATGTAAGTTCAGATGGTCTTGACCAAGGGTGCAAGTAAGTTGGTTCAATGACTTTGCTTTATTTAGATTTGAAAACCAAAACCTCTTATCTTTACCTACCTCCCAAATAGGCATAATGCCAGGCCCAATCTGAAGTCAGTGTGCATTTGTGAGATGTTTTAATTGGTGATGAGCCCCAACACTTTGAGACTAGTCCAGCTGCGCTGGACAGGGCTTGTGTTTTGGCCCTGACCAGATCCCTTCTGGAAATGTAAGACCTGGTCTTAGGGCAGTCTTTGCCTGCAAGGTGTTCCCAGGAAGGTCCCAACTGTTTAGTTGTTAGTCCAAACCGGACTACATGGAGTTAGCTAGAGCCCAGCTTAGATTTAAATGGTTTCATATTGTTTAAATGGAGTATGATTTTTGTGGTGTTAATGATGAGGTCCAGATGGGCCATGCATTATGTTATGTACAGTATGTGCATGGGATCTGCATGTGGCTAAAGCTAGTGCACCATAACTGGAGTGACAGAGCATGCTTGGTTCACAGTTCTTCCACATGCTGAGTGGCAGTGAATTGCCTTGAAAAATGTTATTGTAATATATAAGTGTCTGATCTGTCCAAAACCCGTTGTCATCCAGACTCAATCCCAGTTTATTGCTTAAGGCTGAGTATACATTACAAGACCTCAACAATCTGTATTCTGAACACTATCTCTCACTATGGTACTTAACAAGTTGGGTAATTTGAGTTTCAGTACTCTGCACTTCTTTTTTATTTAAAGGCAGTTATTCGTCACCCAAAACTACAGTTTCAATATACATATATCAAAACTCTCAATTGGTACAGCTCTTTGGTTGGCATCATATTCAAACAATGCAGCATAGCTAAATTACACAGCATGGGCACTGAGAGTGTCTTGATTATACATTATGGACTTTTATGGCCACTGGGACAAGCCATGAAGCAATAGACAAGGATTGTGTCTGGATAAAGATGAGTTTTAGATAAATGTGGGAGGGGCTAGAAGAAGGTAGGTTGGGAGAATTGGAGCTGTTTGGGATGATGAAAATATGCCTTTAATGTCATTCAAATTTAAGAGCTATTCCAATTGAAAATTTAATTGCAAAATTGTAGCTCGGGGTAATGACTGACATGCCTTATATATTTCAAGTGTTTGGTTTAGTAGCAACTTACAGTATGACAGCTAGCTACAGTATGGATACTTCTCTGACATTGCACATAGAAAACCATACATAAAAACCTAGTGCAATACTAAGTTTGGAGTTTATTACCCTTCTCGTCACTTTTCTGTCCATATGCAGTAATAAGCTTGGTTTACTCGTGTAGAATATTGATTTACTGCACACAGATTAAATTGTTAAGTGCTTCACGCATTTAAAAAGCAAACTGTACAGTACATACAAAGGGATACATTAGCCAGTCACAATGTACTTCAGTTCTTGAATGGACTATATATTTTTTCAGTGTAGACATAACTGTTTATGGGTAATTGTATGTCTTCTCTTTGGTCAACACTATGTATGTTTTGTATCCAAAAACCAATGTAACCCCAAAGTTTATTGACATGTATAGGCATCTCCTACTTCCCTCATAAAGAGTGTACTCATGCAAGTATGTAACTTGACTGTATTCTGTTCAAAGCACTGATTGATTTTAAATAATTACATGCTGCATGTATTGTCCCATGGAATTTGCTTTGTTATTAGCCTAGCACATGGGTGTGATGGCGAAACCACAGATGCAGAGTTTCCTCCAAATTTATTAATCCTCTTTCCCCAAACTATGGAGTACAGTTCAGAGATGGAATCGTATAGGTAGTTGTGTACCACATTGTAAAACTGATAGTGATTAAAATGCAGTGTATTACTCACATGACTTGTCTTCAAGCATCCACATCATCAGTTTTATTTTGCATTGGTTCAAAAACCACAGTACTTTGTGATATTAAAAGTAATAAATCAATTTTGTGAGCAGTGTAAGCAGCTGATTTCTGGCATTTTTGTGCACATCTTACACCTTGTAGCTAATGATATCACTATTTACATTTTCCAAACACATTTTGAAATTTACTTTTTTTTGGGGGGGGGGGGGGGGGGGGAAGGAAGGATAAGTATTTATGCACATGTGAAAAAATCGTATTTATTAATTTGAACTCACCTAAAAAGGGTTTTTCCCGGATTTTTCACGATGGTATGTTTTGTCAATATTGATAGACTATCAGCCAATGTGATCTCTGATTAAAGGCAACTTTTTATATAAAACTAAGGTGTTTATAATAATCAGTTTATACTTAACACTACAGGCCTTGAATTTTGATGTGTGCAAGTGTAAACCTAAACCATCACTTGCCTCAAATCACTGTGAGGAGTGTGATTTTTTGCACATGGAGATGAAGAATTGTACCTCACATTAACATATTAAAATTTAATTAAACAGCACACCTTCCACACTCCTTTATTTCCTGAGGAGTGTGATTTATCGCAAACCTGGAAAACATAAAGCTTAAGGCTTGACACTGCTGTACATTTTAAAAGTGGAATTGCTTCTAATATAGCCACAAGTTTTCATCTAGACAACTTCCAATTCCATTTTTTCAGCCCCTAAAGACATTCCTTTGAGAATCACCTGAGTAATCACTACTAAGGTAAGCATAATTTTGGCTGTCTAAAAAGAGTACATACTGTGCTTGCTGCAAAGTAGTTACTCAGAGGAAATTTATTTCAGAAAAAGTTTTGTGTCAAAAGTACCACCATTTTCAAAGCTGGTAGGTTCACTCCATGCCAACTTAATAGTGCACAAACACTTGGTAAAGTGAAAGAAAAACAAATTTTGTTCTGCCTATAATCAAAATTTATATCATAGGACAGAATCAAATGATGGTTGGGATTCCTTGATACCTTAGGATGAATACATTCACTTTATTGCAAGGGAATAGTTACCCACTGTATAGATGATGGGGTGCAATGGCCAGCATTGGCCAGGGAGCTGGTAATTTTTGAGGGGGGGAACTATGTCAACAATGGCACTTGGGGGAGATTAGTTTTTCGTGGCAAACTGAAAAGGCAGCAAAGGACTGTTAGTTTACCCATATTTTTCATTTGCATTGCATAAAGGTCGCTCAGGTTCACCAGAGGTTAAAGACATCAAAACCCAGCAAACACTAACAGTATCTCAACTCAAGAATGGTGAGAAATCTCACTCTTGACATACATGTGAATTGCCCACATCGGGTATGGTGAGTGGTTTTTTTTTTGTGGTGGTCAAAACTTTGGTCAGTCAGGGTCACCATAGATCAACAGACTGATAAGCATTTATGCTTCTCAAGAAGAGTAGAGTTGAGAAATTCCATACTAGGAATATTAATTGCACATCTTGATTGGAAAATTGGTAAATAGTTTAAAATGGAGGTTATAAAGATCATTTAGGTTCATCAGAAGTCAAAAGGTTAAACCTTTTTAAGATTATGTTTTAACTTAAGGCTGTGCTCAAGGAATCTCACTTAGCATGTATGGACTGCTCATACTCAGTAGATTTATCCCTATTGCTTCTAGTAGAGCTAACAGTAGGACATTTGGGGTGAGCAGAGGTCAAATAGTTTGATGAGGGATCTCTCACTTTACTTTGCATATAAATTGCAGATTTTACAGGAAAGATCCCTTAGTTTTTGGTGGAGGTAGAGGTCATTTGGAGTAAACAGAGGTCAAAAGTCAAAGCTTTGTAAACATGATTCCTCAAGAAGGGTAACTACATACTAAGCATGTTGCACATTGTGGTGCATATTGCCCATACCAGTCTTTTGGGTGTTCATATGCAATTTGGTGCCAGACATGCTACCTTTCAAAGTCAACTGACTCAAAACAAATTGTTTCTTTGTACAATCTGTTTCTAGTCTATTAATTTTTCAGGTTCATTAATTCAGCATTTTAATGTAAATTCAGAAAAATATAATCTCAAAGTCATGTTGTTAGTTAACTGATGGGTATTCAACTGGAGATGATGCCATCAAGTCATTCTTCTCTAGGCAAGTCACGTCTACTGCTATTTTAGGTGACTCTTTGTAATAAAGTGAAATCGTTGACTCAAGTCCCCATGTCATTTAAGTGGAGGAAAATTCCCTGTTGTTTCTCAGGTTTAGGTATATTTGGATGGTTGTGAGTGGAGTCATGACTGCAAGTCTGCTAGCAAATGCACCAACTGCACTTATAAAACAGTACATATTGTACATGGAAACAAACCTTGTACTGTACAAAGAGAAAAATGAAATTAAAATACAAACAAAATTGATTTCATGTAAACTGAATATTTCCAAAGTAATAGAAAGCAAAAAGTTGTTGAAATACAAAAAACAAAAAACATTTGCAACTTGCTGGAACAATGTCTGCCTTGATATACATTTAAAAAAATGTCCAACTAAATTACGACCACCTCCACTTACTAAAAGATGCAGTATTCCCAGTGTAGTTGGTCTACATCGTTTACCTTCATTTTCTTGTGTTACTGATTTATTACCATATCTAATAAAGCTTTATCCATCTCCTTTTCAACTAAACAGAATAATGTTGTGTCCTCAACTGTTGATAGATGTGTCTAACATAGATCTATCTACTACGTTGCTGGGGGAGAAAATCTCCTTTCCAGTCGCCATAGCACCAACAGGAATGCAGTCTCTTGCTCATTCTCAGGGAGAAGTAGCCACTGCTAAAGGTGTGTATCTTTCTCAAGTAATGGGTTGATTACTTTTAATTTATCAAAATGCAAAATACTGTATATTTATACTACATAAAAGTGTTCATTTGAATCTGGCCAAGTATGTTGCAATATGTTTAAAGTTTTGAAGTTTTTTTTATTGATGACAGTGTCAACTTAATGGGCTAAAAAGTTCTTTGAAATAGTTGTCACACCACATACATAAAGATTAATGTGCAAGAAAAAAACAGACACAAGGGGTGCTATTATGGTCGAGTTCTCTATCATGAAACTTTCAGTTACATTCTGAGTGTATAATCATCAACCTCCCAGGCCAAAATGGAAGAGATTATCTGTCAAATGAAATTCAGTTCATGTGGTGTCATTCTTACCCATTATATGAGCATTTTAAACTTTTTTTTTATTAGAAAAAATCTATATACAACATGTTAGGTATGATTATGATGATACATGTTTAGCTATTAGTTGTACAGTATTTCGTCATATGGTATTCTTTTTGTAAGAAAGCCACCTCACAGAAAATCTCGCTAATTCCTGCCTGCATTGTAGCCGTTGAAAAAGTTAAAGCTCTTCCTTCATGTCAATGTCAATCTGGCATCATTTTAGCACAACCGCCAAACCCCATGGGAAACCCTGGTCATTATATGGTTGCTGTATATCAGATTGCTTCAGTTACCCCAAGATGATTAGGGAATATTACAAGAGATGGAATTTGCAACTACTTTATTTTTTTGTTTTCTTTACAGCTTCAGCTTCCATGCAGACAGGGATGATACTGAGCACATGGTCCAACAAAAGTATGGAAGAGGTTGTCTCTGCTGCTCCTTCTTGCCTGCATTGGTTTCAGCTTTACATTGTCAAAGATGGAGGACTGACAGCAAGTCTGGTAAAACGAGCAGAGAAAGCAGGATACAAGGCATTGGTTGTAACTGTGGATACACCAGTGGTAGGATTACGTTTACCCGACTTGAGAAATGGGTTTCAAGTTGACAGCAGTATCAGGTTACCTTTGGTTCAGTAACTTTTTATAGATTTTCAAATATAAGGTACAGTAGTTGACTAATTGTCTAGTTTACAGTATTTGTAGTAGTTCAGCTACTTTAATTTTCGGTGATCCAAACGGTATACAAAATACTTCATTGCCACAACATTTTCAATTCAATTTAATTCAATTCATTTCTCATGTGTACAACAATCATCAACAGAGGTATCATTTAACAAATACTAAAAACAAAGTACACATGATGGACACTAGAAAAACAATACAGTTTATCAAGGCTAGTGACCATACAAACATCTAGACAAAAGATGACAAAAAGAAAAGAGAAAAAACTTGACAGAGTAAAGAGGCCAACAATGCCATCTTGCTGTCAGGTGGCAGCCTTTAGTTTACCCCATATTATGCCTTGTCCAACCATTAGTGTGTAATATTAATGATGAGCTGGATGATTCATGCAGATGGTGCATGTACAGTAAGCTTCCATTCACAAGCCTTAAGCTTAAAATCTTCCAGGTGTGATAGTAATCATACTCCTTGAAACTTAGGGGGTGTGATAGGTGTGCTGTTTTGCTAATTTTGAGACATTTTCATGCTGCTAGAATTGAATAGGGCGTTTCAGCCAATGGTTCCCGAGAAAAAGGCTTTTTCTCGGGTGAAGCTTGTCTTTGTAACTGGGGCAGTTATCCCCATTCAAACCAACCTTGTCGCTCTATTGAGCAAATAGTTTTTGAAGGGGGCAAACACATTTAACTTTGTTGATCTCAAGATACCTCAGTGAACAGGAAGTTTTCTGATAGTGTCTGTATTATTAGTTGCCAGCTTGAGAAGGCTGAAACTTGCTATTCGATTTCTGAGATAATTTGATAATATTTGAGTTTTGATATAAAATGTTACAGTACTTGAGTGAAGTACAACACCTTTGATACAGTATTCTTGTACTTATTCATTGCAGCCTACCTCATCTTGAAAGAGTCCAGAAACACGATAGTGAAGATGGTGATATGTATGGGCCGATTTCAATCTCTCCTGCAGTGACATGGAAAGATATAGGATGGCTAAAACAAATAACTTCTTTACCAATTGTCCTCAAGGGTATACTCACAGGTAAAGTAGTATATATTCATGCTTATTTTCTCTTGTTGCAATGACTGATCAATTTTTCCATGGAACAGGTGCGTTATGTGCTATATTTCATCTCGTGCATGCATGCATTTGTGTTCTTATTTTTGAGACCTTTTGTTTGCCTATTGATGGTAAACTTTTCTCAAATCAGTTTCTCATCAGAAGATGTGACAAGGATTTTCGAAGACTGCTTTCTTAATTTTTTCACAGCTGAAGATGCAAAAATGGCAGTGAAAAGTGGTGTTGCAGGAATAATTGTTTCAAATCATGGAGGCAGACAACTAGATGGTGTTCTTGCTTCAGTAAGTTAGATTTTCTTGGCTATTGCAGCACATTTCTGAAATTTGCCAAACAATGCAGTATTAAGGTCTCTCTGCCCAGCTGAGGCACTGACGGTGGTGCATATGTAGAGACCTGTCTAAACAATAATTTCAGAGAAATATACAAGTTTATCAAAATCTTGGTAGCCAATATCATACTTGCCAACCATTTTTTGTTAGTTAAATAGAATTGTTCCATTTTCTGATCTTTGAGACCCTTTAACCAAAAGCTCCACTTTTCTGACTTAAGTTTCTATAGCAATGATGAAACCGATCAGAATATTGCAAAGCAGCAGTTTGGCAAAAGTAACATCAACCTTTGCATACAACTAGGTGATTTCCACAAATATTGTGAACATTTAGCCTGAAGAAAGTCGCACTGGATAAATGGAACCCACTGCAATTGTGCTTGGTGCTCAGCATAAGCAATTGAGCCAGTGAGCTGCAACTTGTAAAAAGGCCATGGTCTGCCCAACTTTAAACAAATGATCAGAAACTGGGCAGTAAAAAACTAACTGAGGAAAATCAGGGAGCATCACCTGCTACATGTTCTCTTTTCTGAGATGACAAATGTTGGCGAGTATGTGGCATGCTTGACAGTTATGGTTGTGATTGATGGCAGAGCAGTGTGAGTTTTATCAAGTATTTTATGCATGTTTGAAGGTTTGCCAACAAAGTGCTCTGACTGTACTTGACAGTTAAAGGGTAAGATTTCCCAAGCAAAAATCTGTTGAAATTATGTCAATACCATTCTCCAGATAATACCTCTTCAAAGGTTTAATGTTTCTGGAGCAATCTGTTGCCAGTGCCAAAAGAATGATGTAGAGTATTGCACAGTGTTGACATTTCTTTTGTTAATCCGTTGTTAATAATCTCTGAATTACTATCTTTCTTTTCGATCAATAGATTGATGCTCTTCCAGAGGTGGTGGAAGCTGTAAAGGGATCTGATGTTGAGGTGTACCTGGATGGAGGCGTGAGACAAGGAACTGATGTACTCAAAGCCCTTGCTTTGGGAGCGAGGGCAGTCTTTGTTGGTAGACCTGCCCTTTGGGGATTGACTTACAAGGTAAATAATTGGCAAACCTGGATGAAATGGACTGTAGTTTCTCTTTCATCTACTGTAAGCATAATTGCTGCTCAAATTAAAGGATAGGTTCCAAAGAGATTGGGCTTTCTTGATCCCACAGGCTTGCTCGATCTCTTGGAGACTTTGGTTTTTGTTAAGTTTATAAATAGAGTAAATATTGTTCTTAGACTGTAAATATGGCAGGTAAGCCTGGCTCCTCAGGAACCCTTAGGGATGGTGACCCTTTGAGGCAGTTACATTTTTGTGTTCAATTGTTAGATGTTTTGGTGGTTGAGACTCTTTTGGAGTGGTGGTTTTGTTCTGCACCATTACAATTCTGTAGTGTTATCATTTTATGAGTAAAATGGATTGCACACAGATATTGTTTTAATGTTCTGTATCTCGTGTATAGTATTTTGTTATGTAATGCTTTTCAAAAGTTTTTGTCATATTTGGGAGGGAATGTAAATGGCAAGAGCCAGGCACGTAGCCAGGATTGTGTCATGGTGGGGGGCAGTTGGTGTCGTGGGGGGTTGGATACACGACATGAGGGAAAAGTCTAAGGGTAGAGAGAAAAAACTGCTATTTTAGGTGGTTTTTGCATTGGAAGGTTGGGTCATGGGAAGGGGGTTCTAACCCCCCTGGCTTTGCCACTGGCAAGAGCAGACCTCCAACTTATTTTTAGAGCAACAGCTAATTTTCATGAACTTCATATTTTCTCTTCCAAGTACATTTCACTATATTTTACAACTTAAATAAATATCCAAGGCACAGCAATGAATAAGTTATAAATTTAGGAGTTCATTGTGAAAAATTGTCACATGATTCTCATGAGCCATTCATGACATAGGGTAGACTACTCGGATGACTGCAATTTCCCTTTAAAAATAAAAACATGCTGTTAATGGTGTGTGTAGGTGTGAAAGATGTGTTGTCTCGCAGAAAACTGGAATACCACTTTTGAAAAAGGCAAGCATGTATGTTTACACAAAATACCTGAAAAGGCAAAAATAATTTAAGTGTGGTATTTGAATTGCAGTGGAACCATTTACAGATAAAACAGGCAGAAATCACCCAAACAGATTTTTATGAAATACAAAATTTCTGCCAATCACTTAAACATTTTGTTCACAGGTGTCTATCAACTCTGATGTCAGTGTTGGGATGGGGGGGGGGGGGGTATGCAGTTGTGGATAAGTCTGGAAATTTTCCCCAGAAAATGCTGAAATGATCGTGATATAGGTCTCAATCCCCCCACCCCCCATCAACGTTTGTTACTGTCCTTGTGTTCCACTAAATGCAATTGAAAAACATCCATTTGGGACTTTGGAAACACTTCATGAAGCATTTTTGTGAGACATTGTTCCTTTTTAGAATTCAAGTTAAATTTTGAACTTCATGCATAAGGTTGTTCCCAAATAGATGTGAGGTTAAATTTTCTCTCATCAAAGCTTACATATGCCTTGATTTTGTTTTCAAGGGTGAGGAAGGGGTACAGCTAATGCTGGAAATATTGAAGAGAGAGTTCAGTGTAGCAATGGCTTTGTCAGGTAAGATTAATATTACTATTTTGTATCATAGAGGAAGGTGTCTTCCTGTCTCCTTACTGTGTTTTAAATGCATAGTGACAGCAATCCTTGACATAATCAGAGAAATCTGTGCGATGGAGACACCATGTGTGGGTATGGGTGTGTGTTTGGCACTTGCTTGTGAACACCATATATCAAGAAGCATACCTTGTTATGTCAGATATAGAATTGTCTATTAAAAACTTTTGGCACTGTCTATTGTTCACAGAGAAATTTTCGTGGATACTAACAGTAACTTAAACCCACATGAAGAGGTTGTTCTCATCAAGATAAGGGGTTGTTCTTTGGCAAACTGAAGCAGCAATGCTGCTTACTGGAACTGTGGTCTAATTAAAAAAGATCATCTGACTGCTTATTAGACAGTTTTGTGAAGGCAAACAGAAAGTGCAAACTCAGTGCCCTCTGGAGAGAGCACGTCATGTGTATGTGTGACTAATTTCATATTTGATGTGTGGACTGGGCATATTGAGTATGTAGGTGATCCAAATTGTTTTTGGTTGTGGCAGTGGCAGTACAAAATTGTCAAAACTGGGGGAGGTATCTAGGGGGATATAGTGAGCAGAACCCTAGGTCTTGGTGGCCAAAGCTCATCTTGGTTCTCGCAGGGTTCAAATCTCTGAACTTGATTTACACAATATTTTCAATGTATAAAGCTTTGATGCCCTTCATACATATAATGTAGGTACTTAATGACTGAAGCAGTGGCAATTTGAAAAAAAAAAACAGACCTGCATTTATTTCGTAAATAGATAATTTGTCATGTTGAGAGGAAGAACCCTCAGCTATCGCTTTTGGTGTAAACAAAAGGTCATTTGGGGTCACCAGAGGTAAAAACTAAAAATCTTGTTATCAAAATATCTTAGGTTTTGTTTTAGGTAGAGGTGAAAAGTCAATTCTGTTCACCAGAGATGAATGTGCAAAACCTTGTAATTGGCTTAAATTTTCACTTTCTATGTCCCCTAGTACAGAAGCATATTGTTGTCATGTAAAAAAATTTGAATTTTACATACATTCAAATATCTAATACAGTTTGCACTAGAAATCTTTTGGGAGCTAAATGCCCCCCCTCCTCCAATCTGTTTGTTGTAACTAATTCTGATTCTCAGCAGGCCGCAGTACTTATTTCCTAAAAAAATGTTTGAAATGATGCCTGAAGTAGTTTTGTAATACATACCATCATTAGGTCTCCTGAAAGAATGCATACATTAAAATTACACACTACATAGTGCAGTAGTAACAAAATAAACTGGACTGTGAGTCCTGAATGCACACATCTTATCTATTTTGTATAAGTAAGGCAACTGAAATACACAGTGGGTTATCTTGTATAGGGCTTATCAGTTGACAGTTCAGCAGGTCATCAGAATACAACTTGCAAATGATAAGGTGGGCTGCTACAAACCAAAGCCATTACACTATAGTACAATCAAGTAATTCAACGGTGGAATGACAAAAAGGCCCTTAATTTTTTCTTTTGGAGTACATAGCAAGTGCGATCAACCTTGATAAGGTTGAGGATTGCATTAAAAAGTGCAGGTGTTAAAAATTCAGTATGTTACAGTTTAATAAATTCTTAGATAGTTTGAACAAATTACAGTGTCTTTAGTTAAAACATCATCCCTTTCCTACTGTTTACAGGGTGTAGTCAAGTAAAGCTTTCTTTTAACAACATGCTATGCAAGAAAACATTCATTTCAATGTCATGTGTTGGAACAAAAGGCAGCAGCCAGCCTGGCTTAACCCAATTGGTTAGAAACTGAGCCTTAAAATTTCATCTTACTACCTACATGCTCAAGGTCATATGAACATATTGAGTGGCAAAAAGAAACAAAAGCTGGCTTAATATGTTTCTCAAGAGGAACATTACAGATGTTCAGTTGGCACCATTGGTTAATTCAAATCAGCTAGATGAATAAATTTCACCATTTCATATCTCCTTAATGCAGTAGGCTTTGAAAAAAGGAGTTGTGGGTGATTAAGGTTCTGTTACTGAGTTGTAAATATATATTCCCAAAATTTGCCCTTTTAAATGGTACATTTTATCAATACAGTTGAAAAATGATGTTGCACAAGTACATTGTCAGATATTAGCAGGGGCAGTTCCACTGGGAATTCTACACCAACTTTTTTAACACCATTCCCATCAAAAAATGGGCATGATATTGTATAGGTTAGTATACATACATGTGCTCATGTGCTCCAGGGTTGTCAGTCATGGGGGGAGGGGTGTGGGCATAGGACAGTTGCTACCCCAATTGTCCCCTCCCCCCAATGATTCAGGTGTACAGATGAAATTAGGGTGTCAGTGTGAGTGTGTATGCATGTTAGTTTGTGTTTGTATACAAGCACAATTGCATTTGTATGGGTATTCAGATCCAAGACACGATCCAGGGTTCGGGGTTCGTCCATCTGTTGGAAAATTCTCCCCTCCCAATTCACAAACCAGTTCTATGGGCCTGATGAGCTCAAAAAATATTTTTTGTCTAGTTTAACACCCCCTACCTCCACTAATGTTATGTCCTTCATTAGAACTGTTACTGGAGATCAGTAGATATTAATTCTGAAAGGCTACTTCATGTATGTTCCCATTACCATCTATTGTTATGTCAACTGTTTAAGGTCACTGGTGTATGTTTCATATACAGATAAATCTATCTTGCTGTCATACCTTGACTTATACAACACTCTTTTGTTTAAATCATCTATTTGACTTCTCTGTCTTGTTTTTCAGGATGTACTGATGCCAAGGACATTCCAAAGTCTGTGATCAGATATTTACCAACACAAATGTCAGCAAAGCTGTGAATGAGGTTTTACATTTATTGTCGAAAATAGTATTTGCCCAAGATTAAACTGAGGTCAAAATTGTTAGCATATGCCTTTAGGCTATAGACTGTTGTGAAGCTATTGCCAAGCTTGAAAGCAAAATATATTTAAAAAGGGGCAAAGTTACAGTATTTTTTATGCATTTAGGAGAAGGTTTGACTGTTAAATATGAACCAGTAATTTTCATTGAGTGCTGAGGCATAACTTTTCAAAAGTTTTTAATTTGTTTGTAAGCTGATGTTGTAGTTTAATTGACCCACCAGTGAAGAGTGGTGGCTCTTTGAATCCGTTGTGTGACTGTGTGCCTTACTGCTTCTGTGGGTCTTTGCATATGTGTGCATTTGTGGTTGTGTGTGTATGAGTTTGCTCATAAGTCCAGCTTGTATTCATGTTTTTTTATTTGGTTAACGTTAAAGAAACATCTTGAGAATGCAGGATATTCAAGATGGGTAACATACATCTGTACTGTCTCATCAACATAGTTTTTACTGGGAACCTAGTATTTTATCTTAAAAGTGGTGCTATCAATTTGTTTTTATTAAGTTCGTCTAATTGTTAGGAATATACAGTTCCTTTACAGACTATGCGTAAATTCATGAATGAAAACTTGATTCTTTTTGTAAAATATGATATTATAAAATGTGTAAAATAGCAAAAAAAATATTAAGGATTCATATATATTATATTCAAGGAATGAATTAGATAAGAAAGTGAGTAAAATATAGGCATGTTCAGGTTAGGTTTATGTCATGAATGTCACTTCAAGTGATGAGTATTATTTTTAATTAAATGACAAAACTGGTGAATTGCCAGTGCAAATCATTCCAAAGATAATCATGTTATATCATTTAATCCATGTTTTTGAAAATAAACAATGATATTTTCCAATTTTGGACATTTGGTCTTCCATTTTTTAGCAGGTCTGATGTTTAAAACCTATAGTGTATTATAAACGTCAGTTGGTTGTTGTTATTCCTTCCTAATCAGTGTGTATTGAAGAGTCTTGTCACTATGAAAGATGACCAAACAACAGTGAAGCTAAGGTGTACCTTGAATGGACTACACCCTAAGGAGAGTTTGCCTGGGTATTTTCCCAGATGATTCCTACTCATATAACAAAACCGGAAAACACCTCAGACAATTTCCCCTCAGTAAATATGGAATTGTTAAGAGTGTAAATTAACTGAGTGGATATTGCAGGAGGAGAACTATCCCAGGGAACCTTCCAGAAACTAGGATCCAGTAGTTGCAGTAAGTGGTAATTGGACTCCAGAAGGGATTTGAGCCCTCACTCTAGGGGGATTCTCATGACTGCAGCAACTTGGAAACCAAAGGTCTCGTAATCTGTTCTTCCTCTTTGTCCCTCTTTCCATCATTTAACAAGTATCACCATATCCCTGCATACCTAGATTTTCCCCAATCAAAGAAAAATCTTCACATCCTGCCTGTTGTAGTGGGCCATTGCAGCACACTTAAAAATTATTCTTCATTGCAAAGCAAAGTTAGCAATTCATTTGGGTGTTTCTCTTTGTCGAGACAAATACTCACAAGACAAATACCGGCTGGGCAGTATAGACTTGGATGATTACCTCACATACAATTATTGCCCTGACAAACACCCCTTGGACAACTACTAGCCTTACAACTATCCCCTTAAACAAATACCTCTCAGACAACTACCCCCTCAGATGAATACCCCCTAACAGATACCCCTGGACAAAAACCCTCATCTAATTTGACTTGAAATACCATAAACTATAGGGAAACGATGAAGCATGAGGTTATGCAGGTCCTTTTTTTCAGATTCAGGCATCTGCACCCACCTTTTCACAATTTGGCCTTCTCACCTTTCAATATGGCACAAATAGGGTCCTCACGTGTCTTGTCCCATGTATACCACATTTCACCCAATTCTCAAAAGCTTTGAAAAAGACTTTTCATATCTAAACATAAAAACTAGTAAAATGGGTTGGACAACTGTGGTATCTGATGGTTGTAAAATATATATTTTTTGAAGTGGGGGTTAAATTTCACTTAATTGCTTTGCTTTGTGGGTGATTTTAAACCATTTTAATATGGAATGAGCATGGGTGAGGGGAGTACAACCATGGTCCCTCCTTTTATTTGATATGCCATGATCAAAATTATCCATTCCCCACCTCTCTCCACCCACCCATCACAAAGTCCTCCACAAAATTCAGAAATCCAGTCTTGGAGGGGATGGATCCAATTTCATTTTTTCAATTTCTCATTTTTGGTGCACAATCACAACTGTTTGCAGAATTAAAGTTCACCTTACTCTACTATACAAAAACAAATCTCATAAGGTCTTCGTGCCTTCATTTTGTGTGCTGGCTCACGCTTCAGCAGATTGAATTACAAAATCCATTTTGGCTGTTAAAAATGTTAGGTAGCACCCTTAGTTTCCTGAAAGTGGCAAAAGCCTACTGGGGTTAAAAACCATTAGCTGCTCCATCGACTTAACTCAATATTACACGTTCATTACACCCTACAGCCGTGTCTAAGTTCACACCCCGCGAAAGCTACCTCTCACATGAAAGCGAATGAATTAGCCAATCATGGCATCACACATTTGCCTTTTAGATTTTGAGCTACAAGGGGACATAGGTGTAGGAAGGGGGGACAGTGAAAAATGAGGAGGCGGAAGCATGCTTTTCTCCCCCTCCCACTTCCCGGGTCAGAAAACCCCTTTTTTCATTTTTCCAAATCTCAAAGAAGGCAAAATTTCCGGCGCGCTTCGCGGGCGGCAAAATGCAATAAAGAGTGCATTAGTTCTGGCTCGTAAATCAGTTTGGTAGACTTTTTCGAGCTCTGGAAATGACAAAATCAGACATTCACCATATTTGATGCCACATCATCAAGAGACACCGTCAGCTTTATTACTATTTTTGTAAACTGTCTTTCATAAAAAATTCAAATTTTCTTCAATGAAAGCTCTTGATTTTGAAATATTTCGTCTAAAAAAGACAACAAAGTTTGGGAAACTTGAAATTTCATCGGAGAGTGTCAGTTCCTAGGTCTAAGATAACATTATGTAGCAACAACGATTCAGTTGTCCTTTAACCATTCTCAGATTTGCCACCAATATATGAAGGAAGTGCAGATTCTTCAGTAATCAACCAACTCTTTAAATTTCCTTACAGGAAACCCAGAATCCAAACCTTTCTGCAGTACAATCCCCATATCTACATATATTTGTTTAACAGGAACAAAAATTTCGGCCCGCTTCTCGCGCAGCAATACGTCCTTGATAAAGTGGTGGTCAAACTTGAAGGAAAAAAATCAGAAAACTTAGCTACTACTTACAAGCCCTAGACACGCTATTTACGTCTGTCTAAGGGGTCGCGATTTTTCAAAATTTTTCTACACTCCCGCACCCCCAACTGATTTTTATACCGGGCAGGGAACCAATGGCCTACCGTACTCAAATGCTCTCCCACCCACCTGTCATCGGATACCTTTCAACCCAGTCAGTTGAGTAATCTGTGTAGATGGGTTCTTAAGTTATTGAAGTGTCAAAATGTTATCATTGTTGCAGAGCAGTGACGTATCTACAAGAGGCAGGGTGGACGATTGTCTCTTGGCTCGAGAAGTGAAAAATTCGGAAATTTGACATTTGAGACACCAGTCAAATACAGTGCGGTTTTTCCAACTTTTCTTTCATAAATTCCCGCAACTTCTTCCTAATAAAAACTCCATATTTGAAATTGTTAGTTTTAAAAAGGCAAAATTTTCCGTGCGTTTGGCTCGCCCTAAGTTGCAATCCTTAATGCAATAAGTGTTCGCACATGAAGCAGTCAGTGGTAAACTTTTCCCAGCGGTGCCGTTTTCGTAAAATTTTCTTCAATATAGGCTTTTAATTTTTAAATATTTTGATAAAAAAGGCAACAAAATTTCGGAAGCTCTTTGAACGTCGCCGAGAAACCTCAATCCACACTTCGTAGTAATGTAACAACAACGTAACTCAGTAGATATGCCTCGGTACTTTAATTTCCACAGGGCAGGTTATCGTGATAATTTTTGGTTTAAAGCAGAATTAATTTTACAAGAACATTTTGAAATTGTATACATTTGACGTGGTAATGGTGGTGTGACCCTTTATTAGGTAGGAAAGCTTGTATAATTACGAAATGGTTCCTGATTTTGTACCTGAACCCCTTGCATGGCTGGAGGCTATTACACAGAAAAGAACCTTAAGCAACGAACTTATTTCTTTTAAGTGCCAAATGAACCCAATGAATTATAAAGATTAAAAGCTGACGCGTAAAACTCCAACAAATCACTGCAAACGAAATTACATCCAAAGAAAAGGAAACTGGGAGTATAAACAATCGAGTGGTGACGTCGGTACGATTGTTTATACTTCCACTCCCAGTTTCCATAACTAATTCTTTGCGATTAATATTATTTAAACTACGCTCTTTCATGCTTTGCTTTTGTTTTTTCAAGTCTTTTCTTGACAAATACACATCGCAAATTAACCCCAAAATTTTTCCAAGGTGTTTATTTCGTGAGGCAATATAAACGCCGGCCGATTCGATGCGTTACCCAAAACGAAAGGTAAAACGCCTCGATAGATTGGGTTAAGTTTAATTAAAGTAAGTAATGCCTTTCTTCTGCAAATCAGCGCACCTTGAAACAAAGACAATAGTCACTTGTTGTTAAAGCTGCTTTAGTCATACCCGCTACCCCTGAGAGGTTTAATCCATAGTTGCAATAAAAAATCGTGATTTATAGTCGATAACATTAGAATATAAATTCTAGACGTGCTTTCCATTCGCAACAAGAGTTGTTTTCATGAAGTATAGAATCATCAGGGTGAGTCTATGTTTCCAAAGGGAGTCCAAAGTTTGTCACCTACCCTGGGGAGGGGTAGGAGGGGATGGGTGTTCCCCTACCCCCTCTTGATTTTTTTACATTTTCAAAGTCGGTAAAACTCTATCTGTCTAACTGACTAACTCAAAGGTCCTGAAATGCAATTTGGTGCACTCTGACGTATGATAAAACAGAATTTTCTGAACTGGTATTTTGTTGCAGTCGAGGAAAATTGAGCCTGAAATAAGGATTTTTTCCTCAGTATTGGGGAAAAAACGATACGTAACTGCTCTAGTCGAGCAGAGACGTATAGATTTCTTTCTTTGGTGGTGGCCGGGTGAATTACATCAAATTCGAAAGTGTGCACGCGAAGCGTGCTCAACGAACGCAAAGCGCAAATCCCTTAACGGTTGGGGTCCATGGGTTAGGGCCCTGGAAGCTCTTGGGTTTTACGTCTTAGAACTCCCCGGAAGACCGTTTTTAAGGGTAAATATCAGAGGTTATGTTAAGTAAGGGTATGTAGCACGAGGAAATTTTGGCAGCCTAATAGTTTTAAAAATTTGTGATAGAATATATATGTGGTTTGTGATATGATATCAATGTAAACTCAGTCGAAGACATTCCTCGGCCTACCCATCGAGTAATTTGGCTTAAAGGCCCAGTTCTCTCACCCCAAACAGTACCAATTCTCCTAACCTTCTTACTGAAGCCCCTCCCAAAATTGTCTGAAATTCATCCTTATCCAGACACAATCTCAGTTTATTGCTTCAGGGTGAGTGTAAAAAAACTCAATTTATATAATCAAAACACTCTCAGTACCATTCATGCTGTGTAGTATAAGCTTTGGCACTCTGCTTTGTTTGAATTAGCTGTCAATCAAAGAGCAGAGCCAATTGAGAATTTCGGTACCCGGTTTCCAAAATTGCAGTTTGGGGTGAGAGGTTCGGCCCTTTAAAGGGCAAGAGCAGTCACCCCAACTTAAAGGAGTGAAGTGCACTGCCCTGTTCCTTGATTGGCTGGTGAGAGACAAGGTGACAACAACTTTCTCTTCAAGTGTGAAATTTACAAGTATTGAAGTCATAAAATGTGATGAAAGGTACTGCTTTTTACCTTTAAGAGTTTCAGGGAAATCGGAAATTGATGGGAAAGCGCACTTATTCATCATTCACCCATGTTCCTGTTATGTAGTATAGTGCACCCTCCATGACCTTTAACACAGGGGTCATATTGTTGTTTACTGCTAGGAACTCTCCCTTCCTTTTGTCCTAGATTCCCAGGGCCCTTCCCGTCACGCGTTACCGGTGAAGGTGACAGTTTACTTCGTTCTAGTTCCACGTATACGCTGTATCCCGTACTTTGAAGGTGTGGCCAATTTCACCCTCTGCAGCCTTCTCATTGGTCATTCAGATCAGCACATTCATTATTTAATTTGGTGCGTCACAACTTTAGACCAATCAGGGGACTGCATATGTTCCGATCTCCCCGAGACATGAAAGCTCTCCGAGCGTGCAAGTTTTGCTAGCTGAGACTCGTGCAGCAGACTTCAAACGAGGAGCACTTGAGTAAATTTGTACATCGTCTTTAATTATAATGCC
The DNA here is from genome assembly GCA_037179385.1 of Holothuria scabra. NCBI lineage: Eukaryota > Metazoa > Echinodermata > Holothuroidea > Aspidochirotida > Holothuriidae > Holothuria > Holothuria scabra. The sequence goes on along the minus strand of CM074180.1, from coordinate 27,911,664 downwards.
TCCAATTGATTTATTTAATTATGTTTTATGAGGAAGCTGAATCTAGAATAAATCATTTTAAAGGGCAGGAGCAGTCATCTCAAATCGAAGAAGTGTAGTAGACTGTCCAGTTTCATGATTGGCTGTTGGGAGTCATGTGACAATGCTTTTTTTCTCTTAAAATGTAAAATTTACCAGAAATAATTGTTGGTTTACCTTGAATATGCAATAGTAAAGTCATAAAATGTAATTAAAGATACTTTGAAGAGATATAAGATGAAAATTGAGTTACTTAGCTTTTTCTTCAAAATAAGTTTTGGGGGACTGCTCTTTACCTTAAATGAACTATTGAACTGAACTCTTTTTCTCAATCTGTTGGAGCTACACCGTACTCGGTAAGACCCCTACCTAAGCCTTTGTCTCTACGACTGACCCTATTATTTAACACTCCTCCTAGACCATGGAGTAAAAACAGTTAATTTCGCACCCCGAGCTCAACGAAGCTTCGCTTTAGACCTATTTTAAAACGCACTACCGTCGTACACTTTAAATGCTATTGAGATGGATTTTAATCTGTTAATGGATGAACAATGGAAGCAAAGATTGAATTGATCTCGGGAAAAGTGGCAAATTGGGAAAAAATATTAGAATTCGATAAAGAGGCATCCATTTCTCGTTCCAGCAATATGTACCTCACAGACCTCCTGCAGACACAGGATAGAGATATTTGTCCTTTAGAAATAAGCTGAAACAGTTTGACGAATGCGATCATATGCGTGTCGAAATTATGTATCAAAAATCATTTATCAATGACGGACTCTGCATCTTGAAGTATTATAAGAAGAATTTGCTGCCTGGACATCTGTTAAAACTTTAAATTTTCATGAAAGATGATTTCAAGAAGAGGAAGGCAGATATGAACCCCTTTCGTTGCATTCTTTAATGCTGTGATCCTCCAAAACGAAATCTATAGCATATGCACCCAAGCAATCAACGTAATCGGGTCATTGACTAATGTGAATATGTTTGAAACACTGATGGTAATAAAGGCACCAATAGAACTAGCAGGCGCGTGGAGAGAGCAAAAAAAATTGTATATTCAAGCACTTTGAGGCCGTGTGAACGAAACAGTTCATTTGGTTGGATGAAAAGACACACCTGACTTACAAGGAAAACCACCCTCGTGACGACACGTGTTTAAAATTGGTTTTCAAATTTTTTGGTGACAGGGGATCCGCACCTGCCATCGGGTTCAACTTAAAATGGAAATAGCGTCCATAAAAATATCAATTGCAACCGAAACAAACTAGCCTATAGGGTGGAGTTTATACGACCTGATCATGAATGCATATGTGAAGTAGCGTCTAAGGAACTGATTTAAAAATTTACAGAATGATATGACTACCATCACGAAACCTAATTTAATAAAGGAAAAGTAGAAAGTCAGAGGAGACAATAAAAGATAAAACCAAAAAGATCAAATGAACAATTAAAGGTTAGGAGTTGAGGCAAAAACCCCACAACAAACCAAACCTAAGGAATAATGAGAAATGGGAGCATAACCAATAGATCGGTGACTTCGACTTTATTGTTTACACTCCTAGTTCCCATAATCCCTTTAGTAGTAATATAAAAGTGAAACAAACACCGGTTTTTCTTTTGCTATACTTCTGGCTCCAAGTAGGCCTAGTACGGCCACTACATTGTGGATCCGACAATGACGATTGTTATCAGGTTTTAACTGAAACTGAAATGCTCCTATACGCCTATGGCGGAGCTTCACGTAGGTTTCTTCTAAAAAACTTTAACGATCCTTGGCCTCTGAATAATGTAAAGTCTTTGCGAACCATGGGGGGGGGGGGGGGGGAAAGGGGGAAGGAAGGGACATTTTCACCAGATGACTGGTCACTCCCTCCCCCGACAAGTGACCGCAGATGCGCCACTGCTGTCGTAGGCATTTTCATGTTACGAATAGTCATGCAGACTAAATGCATCAAGAAATCTTTCTGTGTTTAGTCAGCTGATAACAAATATGTAAGCATGAGATTACAGAAAAGGTGTTGTCAACTTTTGAAACTTGGTTGCCAGCATTTTTTTGTTATCTTTATTTATCCTTTTTTTGTTCTATAAATTTCTTATAGTGCATGTATAAAATTTTTGCCTGTAAAACAAAAAAAATATCTATTTTCAAAGTAAAATTTAAATGGAAAATGAAGTAGGTAACGAAGATTTGCGACACATTGCGACAGCTTTTGGAAAAAGTGTTTCTTGGCCCCGCCGTATATTGTAGCCTTGCAAACAAATTGCCAACAGTGGTAAAATATTCTGGTGAAGGTTGAAAAAAGTTATTGGAAGTTTTTAATTGCAAAATTAATTACACGGATAGACCAAGGGGCTGTTATTTTACAGCTCCTTGGACAGGCTGGGGTTGTTCAGTTGCAGTGCCTAGTAGTTTGACATTTTTCCAACCCCTACAGCCAAAATTCGGGGAACGGTAATGAAAATTGGGTGAGTTGTTTTCAATAACATAATGTGGGAGAACGTCTTCCCAAAATCTGAAAATTCCACCTCATATATAACTTGACATTTTTTCAAAAGGTGTTAGCAGAAAAATCATTAATAGTCAGAATTTTGGGCAGTCTCATAGACAATTTCATTAATTCCGTAGACCTTGAATTTAGCCAAGGCTCGCAGTATAGAGTATATTTAGCATATCTTCAATCGTCGTTTTATAGTTTTTATTTTGTCTTTCTCCTGAATAGATACAAGGCTATTTCATCTAGTGATATTGGTACATTTTATGCGGTTATCGGGTCATTGAGAATGTTAATGATTCTTGCCTTCTCCAAAATGATATACATAACCTAGGTATTTGGGCCAAGACTAATTTGGGCATGAAATTCCAGCCATCTAAGTGTAACATCATTACTTTCGCTAGGAAAAAAACCCGGTCAAATTCGACTATGTCTTGAATGACGTAAAGCTAATTAAGGTTGACTCTATAAAGTACGTTGGGGTCACGATTTCTCACGATCTAAACTGGGATAGGCACATTCAGTCTATCTCAGGGGTGGCGCCAGGATTTGCCCGACAGGGGGGCCAAGCTCCCCGACATGGGGTCCAGAATTTCAAGGCCCCGACAAAGGCCATGTTATGTCCCGGTGGAATGTGATTCGAAGAATTTGAGGCGCGCGGAGCGCGCCGAAATTTGGGGCTTTCTTTTTAACAAATTCTTAAAAATCTGGAGTTAAATTTTGAAAGAAAATTGGCTTTTGTTGGTAATTTGCCCCCCCGCTGGCGCCACCCCTGGTCTATCTGTAACAAAGGCAATAAGATTTGGGGAATTCTCTGTAGAAACTATCGTTCTGCTCCCAGGACGTGAAGCTAACTGCTTATAAGGGTCTCCTTCGGCCTGTTTTTGGAGTATACTTGTTGTATGTGGGATCCACATCAGTCCTATTTACGTGATAAAATAGAAAACATACAGAGGAGATTGGCTCGCTTCATAAGTTCCGATTTTTCTCCTGAGCCAGGGTCGATGACAGCTATATCATGAAGGACCTAGATCACCCCACGATAGCGGAGCGTCGCAAGCAGAACAGACTCATTCTTTCCTCGAAAGTTTTTTTTTAGAAAAGGCTAATATTCCAATGGATAGACTTAGACACCCAATCCGGAAAACTCGGGGGATGCGCCATCTTCACTTTTGTCAACTCTATTCTCGGTCCAATTGTTATAAATACAGTTTTTCCCCAAATACTCTGAACTTCGATTGGAATAATCTTCCTGTCATTCTGATAGATGGTATGGATAGTCACAAGGACCCTGTTCATTACAATACTAGTTTTTTTAGAGAGATTAGGGTCCCTGACGCATGTGCGGTGTAGTAATGTCCTTTGGATGTATCAGCGTGATCCAAAAGAAGAAGAAGAAAACAAAAATAATAGACGGAGATGAAGTAGATTGATCCTTTTTTAAAGGTGGGTTTGGCCAGGCTCTCATACCTTTTGATTGCCTCCAGCGCCCTACTCTCAGAACCCGTTTAATGCACGACTTCCATTTCTGCCTCCCACATACTAGTTCAAAATGTTAAAAATTTAGTTTTCTGCCTCGAACCGTAAAGGATTGGAATAGTATTCCCTTCAATGTAGTGAAAGTTGTCTCTATCCATAAGGACCCTGTCATTTTCATTATTGGGCATACTTAGCCTTTTTAAGCCTTTCGACTCATGCGTGGTGAGTAAATGTCATTTGGATGTGTCCGAGAAGAAGAACTTAGGTTTTAACACCTCATAATTTGTAAAGTGTGCCTTGGGGCATCCACGACCTTTTCCCACTTGTGAAGTATTGGATGTTATCCCTCATGCATGTGTTGTTTACGTAGAGCATCACACACAAGGCCAGTAGGTAACATTTTAAATAATTTAGTATGACCTGGTTTGGGAATCGAGCGCTGGACCTGCCGACTAAAGAGAAGTGACACATAACATAACATAACATAACATAATTATGTTATGTTATGTTTTGTTATGTTATGTTATGTTAGGCTTTTTAAACATAACATAACATAACAAAACATAACATAACATAACATAACAAAACATAACATAACATAACATAACATAACATAACATAACATAACATAACATGACATGACATGACATGACATGACATGACATGACATGACATGACATGACATGACATAACAAGTTTAAGGGCAAAGGAGGGTAAAAAACCCCATAAGATGCCCTATAGAACAGACCCAAAACCAACACCTAATCCAATCAAAGACTAAACAAACCCAGTACAATCAGAACTGCCACTGTCACAGTGATACTTGTCAATGTTAATCTTGAAGCAGTTGACTGAAGTGGAATTAACAACCCACTCAGGGAGACTGTTCCAACCCTATGAGAGAAACTGAACTTTCTGATGTCAAGTCTAGAGAAACATTTTACCAGCTTCTTATTATGGCCCCAAACACGGGGATCAGCACAAATCTCTCAGTAGTTACAGTTAGACAGAGAATCATAACCAGAAAGGAACTTGAAAACCTGCAGCATATCCCCCCTAATCTTTCTTAACTCGAAAGAAGTAAGTCCTAGACAATTGAGCCTATCTTGATAAGTGGACTACGCACATTGTGAATAAGCCGTGTGGCCCTCCTCTGAACCTGCTCGAAAATAAACTTGTCCTTTTCATAAAAAGGGTTCCATGCCTGCACAGCATAATCAAGATATGGCCTAACCAACTGCTTATAAAGATTTAGCACAATATCTTTACTGAAATTACTGAAATTCCTCTTGATTAAACCAAGCACCCTATTAGCCCTATCAGCAGCTGCTGCGCACTGCCCAGAAGGCTTCAAATCGTTTGAAATGACAACACCCAAGTCTTTTTCAGAAGTCACATATACCTAGAACACTACCAGCCATGGTATACTTATGACCCAAATTCTTGAATCCAAAGTGAAGAACTTTGCAAAGACATTTGCCAAGTCTGAGACCAAGTAACTAGCCTATCTAAGTCCCTCTGCAACAGAGAAGCATCCTTTCCGTCATTAACATTCCTATAGAGCTTAGTGTCATCAGCAAACTTACTAATACAGGATGAGAGAGAGCAATCGATATCATTTATAAAAACTAGAAAAAGAATTGGGCCCAGAACAGAACCTTGTGGTACTCCACTTGTGACATCATTCCAAGAGGAGAAATTACCATTTACAACAACCCTCTGGGATCTACCAAAAAGCCAAGACTTGATCCAGTCCGCACATCTCCCCTGGATGCCTAACTGATGCAGTTTTACCATAAGTCTCCCTAATAGGACTTTGTCAAATGCCTTTTGAAAATCAAGGTAAATGACATCAACACAAAGACCCGAATCAAGAGACAAAGAGACATCTTCAAGAAAGCTAAGCGAATTAGAGACGCATGACCTATATAGGCATGCAGGAACCCATGCTGAGACAGAAGCAGTCAAAAAGATACTTAAGCATACAATCCTTAACCACAGACTCCATAAATTTACATACAACACTGGTTAAACTAACAGGCCTGTAGTTACAAGGAAGGCTCCGACTCCCTTTCTTGAAAATAGGGGTTACATTCGCAATCTTCCAGTCGGCAGGAACAAAGCCGGAATCCAGACATTTCTGAAAAATAATACACAGAGGAACGGACAAAATATCAGAACAATCATGCAAAATGGCAGGGTGGATCCCGTCCGGCCCAGGGGATTTGCTAGCCTTTAAACTCCTAAGTTTATTACGTACCGGTTCCTCAGAGAAAACAACATCATCCATGTGAACTGAACTGCTGGGGTCACCACCAATTCCCACTAGAGGAGACTCCTTGGTAAAAACAGAGACAAAATAATCATTCAACAAATTTGCCATATCTCCGTGGTCACTGACTAAAGTACCCCTAATGCCTTCAAGAGGCCCAACACCCTCAACATGCAAACAACATGTTGATCCCTTAATTGTAACCCCATGGAAATCCCAGATATGCCCCATCTGGACGCCATATGAATACTCCAAAAACACTGTACATGATACACCATACGTACTGCATATGAAACCCACATAGGCCCGAAATAATCCCCATATAAAGGCATAGGCATAATCATAGACATTGTTAAAATCATGTATGTTCCCCTTTCTCTGTTCATATTGTCCTATGTGCTACAGAATTCGCCCACGGATACATAGAGCTGGGGCCCGTTCCACAAAGAGTTACGCACAATCTTAAGTATGATTTACTGTTGGGTAATCAAACTTAAGATTGTGCGTAACTCTTTGTGGAACGGGCCCCTGGACCCAGATGTGAATTCCATGTGCCAGTGTGTCAGCCTCATATTGGCCACACATATGAGATACAGGAGTTAGCGTTGTTAGCTGTGTTTTAGCAGCTCACTGGTTTTACCCACCCAACCCCAAGACTGGAAGACTCGTGTCACAGTATAGTACAGTCTCTGTTTCAGCATTGCCTGCTTGGCGGACTTGTATCACTCTTGTATCGTTACCCTTATAACTGACAGCACTCACCACATTGACGTTTTGGTCGGATTCGATGTAAGCTATGGAGGTGTAACTTATTAGAGCAGGATATTCCTATTATCCTACTCTATGAACTTATTCATATTATGATTTCATACGACAGCACCATTAGGCCGTGATCAAAACAAGTTCGTTTCTCACTCATCCCGATAATATGGCAAATGCCGTTTGCCTACAAGACATGGAAGTATTCGCCCAACGAAATCAAGCAAAGTGGGTACATGATTATTATAGAGGTGGATCGAATTCAGAGCAAACTCTTTGTGACAATGTTGACGCTTTCAAGAGGTAACTTTATACAATAACTTACAGTAGGCCTAGGCCTAGCCCCCTACGTTAGGCCAAACTTATGTAGCCTACGTTAGACCTATAATAAAAACAGTATACAGTAGCATAGGCCATGGCCTAGGCCTATATGCAAAGGTCACCTAATTCGTTGCCCGGAAGCCTTCACACCAAAGTATTCTTGATTTCTTACCGTATAAACTTCACTTTACCTCTTCATATTCCTTAGAAAGGTTCTCATTACCCTATCTTATGAAATTAAACAAGTTGCTTTTCAAAATAAAAAAAAAAACAAAAAAAAACTCACATCATTGTGCCATTGTGCCATTGTGTGTGATGCCCAGCACAAGCAATGGAGTAGGGAAAATAAGCCAGTCAGCCACATCAGGAAAAAGGCCATGGCTGGCTTGACTTGAACCAATAGGTTGGAAACTGGGCTGTTAAACTCCATCTAAATAATAAACTTAGTCATTCAATTCGATGTTAGGTTGTGATCGCTCATCTCAGATTTATGATGGAATTGCCCTGTATGAATCTGTTCCTCCCTTTGGATAGTTTTATTTTTTGATTTAACCATTTGAGGTTCAGGAGGCCATTTGCATTGGCTCATTGAATCAAGGAGTCATCTGACGGAAGTGAGCATATCTCCAGTCTTTACCTACTTTCCCAAAGGCTGGTTGGGGTGGATGTTACTTGCTCTGAACCACTGCTCAACAGCTGAACTAAGCAAGCACACACCTTCCTGAATTGAACAACTTCCTGAAACATACAAATACCCAACTTTGTAGGTCACCAATTTTCAAAACTCCTCAGCATCACTGTGAACAGCTATGTTGAACAAGCTAATTTTTAGGCCCCAGAAAAATTCCATGGTGGTGCCATCTGGTTTTGATCCGCGGACCTCCAGCATGCAACGCGGTCTGCTCAACCACACTGAGCCAACTCCACCGCTTGCACTCAATAATGATTGGTAATGTTTTGAAGGCAACTTTGTGGCAGTGTGCAAACTTTGTGGGAAGAAGGCACACAGTACTTAAGTTGGATGCATTTGCAGGAACTCTTGAAGAATTAGTTTGATTCTTCAATTTTTCTTGAAAGAAAAGTTTGGGGGTCCCACAACTTAAAGATTTTCAGGCCAAGTAACAAAATCACTGGAGCTTATTAGGTCTGGTCGTTATATGTGCCATACATTTTGTATGAAGGGAAAGGCTTAGACTGAGCCATCTGCATTGACATACATATAGTCTTGGAATGACTGAACTAAAAATTTTTAAGTATGCGTTGGCACTACACTCAGTGGGTTTATTGTAAGTTTGCATAATATGCCCACCACTATGTCACAATGCCATTTTGTACTGGTCACTCCCATATGTAGATGTTTTCTGACTGTACAGTATATGTGTGTGTTTTGTCAATAGCATGTCCACACAAAATTCTGACCAAGTACATAGGTCTCCACTGTTTCTTTTGTGATTTTTCTTTAAGAATGGTCAATGTCATAAACATGCACCAGTGCATGTGTATATAGGTAATTTAATTTTACACTATTATAGTTTCATAGGTTGTTCCTTAAAATTTAGTTAAGTCCTTGTTTGGGATGGATCATGGATAGAAGAAGTTGGAAAGTTGGAAGGCCCCTTTCCAAGAAATGTGGAATTTGGGAGAAATTTTGACAAGAGGAGGGAAATTTTCCTTTTTTAATGATGTACATAATATAAGGTGAATCATGGGAAATTTTATTCCCTTCATGGGGAAAAAAACATTTTTCCAGCCCTGAGTCTAGAGATGAATAAAAAGGTCACATGGAGACGAAATTCTGACCAAGTTCATAGGTCTGCACTGTTTCTTTTGTGATTTTTCTTTAAGAATGGTCAATGTCATAAACATGCACAAGTGCATTTTGCTCTCATTACTGATAGATCAGGGCAAGGGAAAAATAGAAATTGCAACTTTGAAACAAATAGACCAACTATTGCCACATTTCAATTCTTACAGTATAGTGTACCTCAAGTAGCATGAGAAATGAATTCAAACAGTCAAACTTCCATCTTCATAGGACCTTCCTGAGCTGACTATAAAATGTTGAAGTTTATGCACTCAACTGAAAATGGTACTTAACATTATTTTGCAATAATTTGTGATGTCATTGGAGTATTACTCAAATAAATTACAAGGGTCTTTGTATTTCTTTGTTTTTATGAAATTTACTGCACCTGGTATAGTACCAATACTGTATGTGACAGCAATCTCTTATTCTTATGGGGTGATGTAACTAGTAAGCCCTCTCTGTGCAACAGTATGCTGTGCATGCAAACAAACAGGGAGCAGCCAAGCTTATTAAAAAATTTTTAATTTTAAAGGGAAACAAAGTAGTTAATGTGAGTTGAACAACACAAAAAACACAAATTATTGTGCCATAGACTACTGTAATTTGTTTTTTAATTGAATAAATTTCAATGAATAATTTCAACAATGGGACAAGCTACAGTAAAACATTAGGAGTTGGATGAGTAAAATTCATTTTGCAAGCTTAACAAATTTTAAAAATTTTAGACGTTAGGTTCACTTTGAAATTATACTGTATCATCTGGAGCCAAAATTATCATGATAATAATGGCTTTTGATTGCCCAACACTAATGTAATGCCTAGTCTGATATGGCTGTAAACCTAGTTTCATTCAGGCCATTGACTACTGTATTGACCTAATGTAAGGCTACTTTTGGCCTAATTGAGAATAATTGAGGATATTACCTACTTATTATTAAAACTCATTGTGCTTTGCACCCAAAAATTAATTCAAGATTATTTGCAATGATAGGAAAGCTGTTGTGTGCACAACTCTGTATCTACTGGTGTTGTGCAATACTAGTGCACCAGCATTCACCACTTTTTCCTGTCTTTAACTTCACGCTCTGGCAAACATTGCCCACTTGTACAGTAAACTACTGTACCGTGCTACTGATGAGTCTGGAAAGTAACCCTTTGGGGCAAAGCAAGAGGCATACAGTACCATGCTATAGCTTGTTGCTTAAGCAATGTAACAAAAGCATTTGAACTTGTACCTTGGGCTTTCCTGTTGAAAAAAAAAACACTGAAATGTTGCTAAATTAATCATAGATGGGTACTGTATAGCATTCTCACACATCATGCAAGAGTTTAACACAGTGAACTCAAAGAGTGCAATCACCATCACTTATCCTGAGAATATCAATTTGCAAACATATCACTGAATTTTTGGAGAGTAATTCAACCTCAGGCTTAGAAACTTACTTTTTTTTCATATTTCTTAATTGGAGGATAGTCTGGCACTGATTTTGGGTCGCTTAATGAAGAACAGCTGTGAAAAAGTACTGGAAACGATAAAGACCGACAAAATAGGGCTGATGGCTGATATTACAATACCTGTTCAGGACAGTAATCTTATGTCTTCCAAGTCAACCCTTTACTTGCAATTCTTTTAAATCTTCCAACAGGATAAGGTTGTATCCTCAGCTATTGAAAGATGTGTCTAACATAAATCTATCCACTACATTGTTGGGGGAGAAAATCTCCTTTCCAGTCGCCATAGCGCCAACAGGAATGCAACGTCTTGCTCATCCTCAGGGAGAGGTTGCTACTGTGAAAGGTGCAGTACCTAATCATTTTACCATCTCCATCTTGCTGTCTTACTCTACTTTTAAACTACAGACAGCATATACCATACCCATACAGGACCTGTTTAGGCTTAACCTCCTGGTCTTATCTCATTAGTGGATTGTTCGAAAAACATCCCAAACGTACTCTAATAGATAGATCCCATGATAAGTATTTTACTCATGGCCAAGGTTACATTCTGCAGACCACACCACTGCTTGGGAATCTGACCTGTATGGAACAGTCTACATGTACACTAAAATCACATGTCACTGACCTGCACAATGCATCCTTGACCCATCAGAATGAAGGCTTACTTTTGAGTGTACATGTGTATAGTTTTACTTTTACAATGCCAGTCGTAGTACAGTAGTCATTGATAGTGGATGCAATAATAATAAGTACTACTACATTGAACTTGTACAGCCCGCCAAGTCAAGGCAAAAGTGTAGCTGCTCTAGACCAGGCTTGGGGTAATTGTAATCAGTGATCGTAATCAATTGCAATCGATTACACATTTTGAAGTAGTTGTAATCGTAATCGATTACTTTTGTGAACATTGCAAACTAAATTTTGCAATCGTAATCAATAACAATGGCAAAGTAATTGCAATTGTGGTTTCATTTCTGATTACATTGAAGTTGAATTAAACAAACATGATGAAATGGTTGTGGTAAAAAATTGCAATTGATTTCCTTCCTTGCCCAATTACACAATTTGATGACTGACAGACATTAATACTCCATGCAAAGACATTTAATCCAAGTCAAGAAACCCTAGCCACATTATGCAGAGCACATAGAGGGGTTTTGATTACAACCCTGCCCAAAGAACTGTGAAATTTTTTGCAACCCAAGTGGACTAGGAGCTCGGTGAAGTGTTAATAATAGACCTCCAGCAGTAGGTTTAAAAACTTGATATACCTCAGTTGAACAATAGATTATTGAGGTTAGAAAATCAACTTTTTTACCGCCATAGAAACAGCATGAAGAAGTAAAGTTAGTGAAAAATTTTTTCAGTGCTTGGTTCTTCTGTTGGAAAGACAAAATTTAATTGCCCCTCTTTCTTGGATGTTCCAGCTTAAAATAAGTGAGGAGTGCATGGGTTCAATAATCTCTACTTTGGGAGGACTTGGTTCTGTCTGGGCTTATCTAGAGCAATGTCCATGGCCTTTTTTCCAGTTGTGGACACTGGATTGTTTTGCCTATTGATTGTTTATGTGGAAAGAAAATGTAATCACGATTGCAATCATGATTACATTGCAATGTAATCACAATCGTAATCAATTACTTTCAATTTTAGCTGTAATCGTAATCATAATCGCAGTCGTAAAATATGGAGTAATCGCAATTGTAATCGATTACATTGAGATGTAATTGCCCCAAGCCTGCTCTAGGCGCTTGACAAAAATTTCAAACAACTAATTAATTACATTCAAAGGAACAAGCAAAGAAATGAGTCTTGAGATTAATTAAATACAGAAAGCTTAAATGTACAGTACATTCCTGTGCATTTGTTACTATGTCAACAGTAGGTTACATGAGGCTACCTTTAAAAGAACAGTTTAAGGTCATATCAAGTTTTGATACATTAGAGGGGTACAAGTTTATTCTAAGCATTGTGGTGAAATTTTCATTGAAATCTGATGTGTGGTTCTCAAGATATGAGCCCATAAAATTGTCACATTTCCAATAGAAAGTTAAGTCGAAGCAAGCACATTTGACATCATATCCTCACAGTAACGGATAGGCTTTTGCTTTTCTTGAAACTTTCCAGCTGGTTTTTTCTTCAAGCAAACCCATAATGTCAAAGAAGATTGCATAAGTGGCATGAAAACTTCACAAAATTTTCATTCCCCAAGGGGAGTTCATCCTATTCCTATTTAATTTCAAGGTTAAAACAGCAGTTTGAAAAAAAAAAAAAAAAACAGGGGAGCAATTCATTCTTTGTCAATAAGAGGAACCGATGTAACCCCTGCTGCTCTCAAGCTCACTACAGTATGAAACACAAATTTCTTGACCTCATTCACAGATATCTGGAGAAATTCATGTCTGATTTTCATGGATATTTGACCACGCTGTGTAGATTTGGTTCCTCTTTCACATATGAAAAAAGAGGTTCTGCTGAATCCTTTCTCAGCCAGTGTCCATTACTGTAACAGCACCCTTTTAAGCCAGGAGGTTGAAGACTAGCAATTTTACATAATAGTACATGTATACTTGCCTACTTAATACTAAGTGGCTGCAAAAGGTCAAACTTTCCCTTGAATAGGATGAACACTGAAATGTTATCTGAGAGATTTTATGTACCCTTGAAAATAAGTCAGAATTTGTTTATAAGATGCCACAGTAACAAGGTAGAAGGGGAATAGTTGTAAACAGACACTTCATTTTATATCAACAGCTGCAGCATCCATGCAGACAGCTATGATACTTAGCACATGGTCGACAACAAGTTTGGAAGAAGTTGCCACTGCTGCTCCTTCTTGCCTACGTTGGTTTCAACTATACATATTGAATGATAGAAGATTGACGGAAAATCTGGTTAAACGAGCAGAGAAAGCTGGATACAAAGCTTTGGTTTTAACTGTGGATGTACCTGTTGTAGGATTACGGCTAGCTGACTTGAGAAACGGCTTCCAAGTCCAAAATAGGATCAGGTTTTAATCCAACTAGTTCTTGTCATTCTTACAAATTTTGATTCAATAGTGGGCTAATGTTATGGAATATTTTCTAATAATGATGAAATGATTGGCACCATAGATTTTGTTCTTAGAACAGCTGTTAGGAAGTGGGGTTGCACAAGGGTTCACCTCAGGTCCCTCCAATGTTGCATGCCACAATGGCTGTACATTCTTGGGTTAAATAGCAAGTTAACTTTTTAAAGAGCTTAACATAAGGTTTCCTCAATTTTTCATGTCTCTAAAGTCACCACTTGTGCTGTTCTAGATCATTTCCCATTGGCTAATTCTGCTGACATATTTGTTAAAAATATTGGGATATTTGTCCTTAAAATTGGTCATATGACCAGTATAATTTTAATTTGACCAGTTTTTAAGCTCTTTCACACCTGTGAAGTCAGTTAGGGTCCTTTGGCCCAGTTTCCAACTAACTGGTTTAAGTTGAGCCGGCCTCATACTTTATGACACAGATGACTGAGCCAACTTTTGACCATTTTACCATACTATGGTGTCTTTCATGCACAATTAGAGGCTGCTATTGTAAAATATTTTCCAGAGGGTTTTTTTTTTACTCTACAAACATCTGTTTATGAGTAAATCTGTTCAATAAAGTCCTCACTTTTAGATAAGGGTAGCAACTTTAGTGTCATGATTTGATACCAAGAATCTCTGCTTTACTCAATGTAATAGTATAAAACACTAATACTGTAAGCTTTGGCCTGCTTTATCATTAAAAATTTTGTGAAAAGTCCACAAGGGCAATTTTATAGAAAGTTATGTGCTCCAAAACAGGTCCTGAGAGACTGTCTTTAATCTGTGGTAGACAAAGTTTACTGTTGCAATGTTCTTCTAGATGCCTTCTATGGACCCACAAACCTGGGAATGGAAGCTAGTTGGGACCTCCAAAGCTATCTGTTTAACACACAAATTTGCATGACTGGTCTAACCTTGATTTTCATGAGCTAGTTCCTTCAAGTTATTCCCACAATTGACCAATGCACACACTACATGGCTTTATGGCTCCTCTTTTCACTTCCTGAACTGATTGGACAAACTGCCCCAGCCTTATGACTGTTTCAGACTGCAGTTGAGATCACTAACTACTGTAGAGGCAGTGTGACTTCATTGTAGTGTTAAAACTGCCAATTGCAGTCATAGACCTGAGCACACTTTATTAAAACAAAGGTTTAGACACATCGTGCAAGGTGCTACATATTTAAGCCATGGACATTCCCCTTTTCCAAGAGTTCTGGGGAGTGGCAGTCCCCACACACCAATGTAATCTGATATAATTCATGTGTCGTGGTTGACTGCAATAGGAGAAATACCCCACATTTTTTTTTTATAAAATCTGTTACATCTTCCATCTTCCTTGTATATATTGATTCCTTCTCTGCTTAAAGGCAGTTAGCTCTTCTTGACAGCCATTAGTAAACTAAAAATCTAGTCGGTCTGTGAAGGAAACATGTTCAAATATTCTAGAATTCAATCGTGAGATGAAGTGCACACTGAAAATACACATGACCATATCAAACCTTGAAGTAGTCAACCTTAGCCCACCTTGGCCAGACATGCAGTAAATAATGAGTGAAACAATAGTTTCATTTTTAAAAACTGTAAAGCTGCCAATACCTTCAGGTACTGTATGCACCTGAGCATGAAATAACCCTCTTTGATTCCTTTACAATTTTTTTTTCAGCCTTCCACACCTGGAAAATATCATCAAATCATCAGATGGTGGTTCTATCATGTATGGCCCAGCCTTACCTTCTTCAGAGGTGACATGGAAGGATATTAAGTGGCTGAAAGAAATGACTTCACTACCAATCATACTGAAGGGAATACTAACAGGTTTAAATTCTGTGACTTTTGATTCATATGTCAGAGGGTAAAAAGGAATCTAGACCTAGAGTTCAGGGTATACAGTTGATGGGTTCTTCACTCACCTAGTTTTATTTGACATTTGTAACCATAGTGATGATACCCTGTGGTTTGTTTTGATTCCTATCACTTTTGGCCTCTACATTTCATGCTTACAAGTAAAGTATGGAAAATATTTTATGACATGCAATATTTCTGATTTTGAGTTCATGGTACTGTAGTTTCTGTGGAGAGAAAATTTGACTTTTGCAGTATATATCAGGCCAAGCTGGGACCTGTTTTATAAAGAGATTATGGATCTTTAGAGGCAGTTGACACTTAAAAATTGCCAGATGTACAGTTGGTTTTCAACCACTTGAACTTCATAACTGTACTGCTAATTTGTTTCTCTATCTCTTGGTTTCTCATCCACCCTAAGAAAATTCATAAATCAACATGATGTATTACAAGTATGGCATCTGACTAGTAAATTTGTTTGTTAGGACTGTAATCCCATAATTGCTCTAAAAATATTTTACTAGCCATCATACAATATTTGATTATTATATAGCATCCTTTTTTGAGCTAGTTTCGACTTCTTGATTACTTGCCGAAGGCAGGCAAGGAATCTGTGCCATACTGATGTGTGTGCATGCACATACAAACACACATACATGTAGTCAATGCCTTACGGGGTACAGAGAACAGTTCCCAGTAAGGAAATGGTCCGAATTCCCCTTTAGCCATTTAATTCATGCTGCATGTGACTGCTGCGAGGGAGGCCGGGCTCTTGCATATCACAGACAGAATTCATTGCAGTGTCCGAATTTTTGGGTAGCTACAAGCTCGCGTGAGGAAGGAAAGACATGCGAGGCTTGAGCTCTCGTGAGCGGCCTGTATCCAGCAAGGTATCATTTATAGGTTCTACCATATCAGATACCAGGTGATAGTGAGAGGTTAAGCCGTGCATGTCCCCCTTGGTCATGCTGAGCTCATAACTGGCATGGCCACCTGAAAATTCTGCACTGCAATGTGGTCTGTGATTGATTTAGTACCCCTTCAGCCAACCCTCCCTTTAGGCATGTGTTCACCGCTAAAGGGGAATTGGGATGATTTCCTGAGCAGGAACTGTTCTTAGTACCCTTTAAGGCATTGCTTGTATGTGTGTGTATGTACTGTATGTGGTGCTTCTGGTTGTGAAGACCTTATCTCCAGAGGGGTATGATGAGTTGATGTGGCTATTTCCCTATTCATCATGTGGGTTGGTCATATTGAGTAGTTGATTGCTATTCTTTTTGGTAGAGGTCAAAAGTCATTTGAAGTCACAAGAGGTCAAAACATTGTAAACACAATTCCTCAAGAAAGGTTAATGTGACTAAGGTCATATTTGTTATGTGGGTTAACAGTAGTGAGTAGAAAAGCTCTGTACTGTTTTTGGCATAGGTCAAAGACTATTTGGGATCACCAGAGGTCATTTGGTAAGTACCTCAGAAATTGCAGGTGAACATGGTATCTCAAGATAAGTAGCTGGGAGGAATTTTATAATTTGGGCTGTCCATTCTAAGTAAATGAAAATTATTGTTTTTTGGTGGAGGTGAAAGGTCATTTGTGGTCATCAGAGATCAGAGGGTTAAAACATGTTAAACATGATATCTCAAGAAGGGTAACATAATGCAGTATTTCAAGAAGGATAACATTACGCATTTCCTGTAGCCGGTGCAGTGCCAATATTTAGTAGAGGAATGATATAATTTTTTGCAGAGATCAAAGATCATGTGGGGTCACCAGAGGTTGGAAAACATGATAAACATGACATCTCAAGAAGTGTAACAGTGGGTAACACTATGTATGGACCTGTGTTAAGGCAGAAGGGCCTGAGCTTGAGGGCAGGGCTGGTCTTGACTACAGTAACTGCATTCCTGAATTAGTATGACTGGGTTTGCTTATTCAAATTGCGGGTTCGGAGAGGGTAGGGAATTGCATTTACAGTGTAGGCTTGATCTATGTTGGGGTAGTACTTTTATAAACAACCAAAAGGTAGAAATCTTTATGAAACTTGCAATTCTTTTATGATATTAATTGTAAGGACCAAAGCGGTTTTAAATGAATCATAGTAAATTGTAAATTGTACAGTAGATAGTTACAGGGTTTAAAAAGTTGCCAGAGTCATTTCTTTTTTTCCCATTCAATGAGTAACTAAATCATATGAAAGCCTAGAGACCAAAATGCCCTTTTGTATTTCTAGTCTTTCTTATTTGTTGCTTTTTCTGACATAATCGTTATATTGTT
The DNA here is from genome assembly GCA_037179385.1 of Holothuria scabra. Lineage (NCBI taxonomy): Eukaryota > Metazoa > Echinodermata > Holothuroidea > Aspidochirotida > Holothuriidae > Holothuria > Holothuria scabra. The sequence goes on along the minus strand of CM074180.1, from coordinate 27,893,878 downwards.
ATGAACTACTGGAATTATGAATGGACATTAAATTCTATTCTTTGAAATACCTGTTGACATCATGCTGGTTTGTACAAGAATAAAAAAGAACCTTTATTAGCGTGCAGTCTGGGAAACAAGGGTTGAAAATCGGCAGTTTGTTTTTCTTACAGCTGAAGATGCTAAAATGGCAGTCAAAAGTGGTGTGTCAGGAATAATTGTTTCAAATCATGGAGGCAGACAGCTAGATGGTGTACTTGCTACAGTGAGTTTTCTTGATCTCTATAAGTCTCTTGGACAATAAAGATATCTTAGGATGCATTTTATCTATATTATTAGCAATTTTAAAAACAGCAAAACTCTGTTTCAACAACTTTCTGCTTCATACAAATAAAGGCAGACTTAAATTAATGCCATTATTGAAATGTGTGTCATAACAAAATATGGTTGAAGCCATTGCAGGTCAGCTGAGATGATGTTTTGACTAATAAACATGGTGTCCAAGGCAACTACTAGTTTACCTTTTATGAAGAATGTAAGGGACATATTGCACTATGATAAAAAAAGAGGGAGGTACAAATTTATTACAAAAAAAGGGTGTTATATACATCATGGCCAGCTGTACTAGGAGTAGCTTGGGGTGACTGTTGTGTATCTCAACTTATGAGGGAAATACTGCATATGGGTGCAGGGGTTTCCCTTAACTTTTTTTTCACTCATCGGCCAGGCTAGTTGAAAAATGTTTTGGGTAGTCTGCCAGCAGCTTGAATAGCCCGCATGGCTTCAGTGTTTTTCGCTTGATAAAAATGGTACTGCATTACACAAATCATGACAAAACATATGGGTAGAAAAGATCGAATCGGAAATATTCCCCTATGAGTGGCTCAGAGCTGTTTTACCTCTTTACCAATAAACTCAATGAGGAAATGAAACCAGACCCAGATCTTCGTCGTCGTGACAATTATTGTATGATGAATCGAAAATGATTCGACTCTCATAGGATTTATCAATAACTTGCAACCCTGGAACGACACAATTTCGCGCATTCTTCCGATTGCTCGGTCAGAGAGATTCCGAAACAGACTCCAGCTTACAATATCAATTAGAGAGTTGCTCTGAATCGGCAACATGCGGGTCTTATTGCTACACTGAATGCCCATAGACCATGTGGCGCTGGCCGATTGGCTTAATCACAAACTTTGGAGCTTCCACTTTCATGGGAATTTTGAGCAGGGCTCACAGATTTTTTTTACAGCATATGAGGCAGGATTTTGAATCAATGGCAAACTTACATGGACATTTGATTACAAATTGTAGAGATATGGAAGTAGGCTGACCAAATGTATTTATTTCAATGCATTGCCTGCACTTTAATTGTGTATCAGAGACCGAGTAGTAATTGGAAGAGCCGGTGATAGCTTGTGGGTGCTGGTGTAATCGTCATGTGTATAAATAAATTTTCTTGATAAGAAAAGTGATATTCAATTTCATTCATGCTCTGGGAGTCTAGGTCCGACGGGGTCCGGACTTGGTGTGGAAACTTTCAGTTAAAAGTCTGATAGTTTTTGGGTAAGGGTCCTACACCTGTGGTAATTGGTGACATTTTTTTAGTCGCCTGTCGGGCAACAGAGGAAGGGTTCTTCACTCATCTGAGGCTGTTTTCAGTTGCAAATGGCGACTGGATGAGCGCTAACTTTGAACACTGGGGTGTCAGAAAAGTATTTAAATCATGGTGATGAATATAGAATACATAAGCAGTCAATAAAAAACTGCATGGTCAAGTGGTTAGAGCATTTAACTTACAGTCGGAAGGCCAAATCCTGGCCGGGTTATACTGAAGACTTAAAAATGGAAGCTACTGCCATTGTGCTTGGTGCTTGGCATACACAGTTCAGAAGGGAAAACAAGACAGTTAGTCACAACCAGAAAAAAGACCATGGTCAGCTCAATTTGAACCAGTTGGGTGGAAACTTGGCCATTAAATCCATCTAATTAAAAATAAACTTGCAGAAAAATGACTTGCTATTTGAAGCTCCCGAAAAGTTTGTTCCTGAAACATTGAAATGTAGGGGCAATGTATCATTCATGCTTTGTCAATATGTATAACAGTTTTGTGATGGTAAGCTTTTACCAGTTTATTGGAGAGACTGCACAGTTGTTTAACAGTGCTCCTTTCTTATAGAAAAAAAAGAACTCACAGTTTCAATATTTTGAACTGTGGACCAAAACATGGTACTTTATAGACCAGATTTCTCATCCCAAACAGTACCAATTCTCTTAATCTTCTTACTTAAGCCCGTCCCACAATTGTCTGAAATTCATCAATAAGACACAAACTCAGTTAACTGCTTCAGGGTGAGTATAGAAAAGCTCAGTGTGTATAATCAAAACATTGTCAGTACAGTTCATGCTGTGTAATATAAGCTTTGGTGCTCTGCATTGTTTGCATTAGCTGTCAATCAAAGAACTGAGCCAATTGACAATTTTGGTAAACCCCTACAAGAATTGAAGTAAATGCAGATTGTGTTTAAAATGTGATGCTGCTTGCATAAGTTTGAATGGGTGTTATAATATGACACGCTGTTGAGAATTTTTACTTTTCGATTGATAGATTGATGCTCTCCCAGAGGTGGTGGAAGCTGTAAAGGGATCTGATGTTGAGGTGTACCTGGATGGAGGGATAAGGCAAGGAACTGATGTCCTCAAAGCCCTTGCTTTGGGAGCGAGGGCAGTCTTTGTCGGTAGACCTGCCCTTTGGGGACTGACATTTAAGGTAAACAGCTTGAGACACTGGCTGGTCTGGACAGCTTTGATATCCTAAATGTTTCAGCTATCACAAAAGTTAAAGAATATTTCACTGGCAATGTAATGGAATTAGATTTCTGATGCTGTGTGTACAGTTGGAATAGAATCTTTTAAATCATTTTAAGGCTTGCTGCTAGGTCATTTCAATGGTAGAATGCATTTGTGATAGCATGTGAATGTTCAGATCTCAGTGCCACTATGGTACTTAGTACTTTATGATTGTGTGTGTGTATGTGTAAATGTGGTTGACATTTGTCACATATTTCTACAAGGATATTAACTCTCATCTTCAGCTTTAAGCTACTCAAAAAGGGAGTAGATTGATTGTTCCAGTGCAGCTCCAAGGTAATCTGAGAACATTGCAAGTCAAAGCATTGTCAGGAAAATATCTGAAGTTTATAGGAATCTATGATACTTTTGTACTTTGTTTTGTGGTTGTGTAAAAAATAGGGGTTAAGTTGAAATTTATGGTGGTAATTTGAATGCATCATCACAGGTTAAAGCATGGGTAGTTTTCATGTCAAGCACAGCACCATTTTTTTCTTAGAAGGCAATGCTACTTTTTGTGGCAGAGAGTGAAGGTCTTTTGGGGTTACTATATAGGCTACACTGCGAGGTATGGATCTCATTGTCCTATGTGCACTGTTTATACATAATACATAGGTTTCAGAAATACGTGAGAAACAGAATTCAAAGTATGTAAAGGCAGCAAGTTATTAACCCTCACATCAGCAAGATTTGCCTTCAGAGAGATACTCAGAAACATCTAAACAAGTCCCAGGCATTGCAAAAATCACCATCTTTTTTTTTTTTTGAATAATTGTTAGCAAAAACAATAAAATGTACTCCTGCTTTTCTTAATTCCCATTATTAATGAAGGGATTCTATTTTTTTCCAAAACCTTTGAAAAAAAGAGCCTTGAAAAATGTATATTGTGACAACAAAATTTCAAGATCAGTAAAAACTTGGATGGAGTATGTACTGTGAGCTAGAATCACAAACAACAATGTCCTTTTCTGATGATTTCATGTTGGAGTAGGTCTTTTGAGACCTTTGAGATGGAAACAGAGAGATAAAACCCATAGGAGTCTGGAGTTGTGTTTCAATAGGTTCCCTTTTTCATTCATTAGCTCAAACCAGCTCAAAGAGCTGTTTGAGCTATTGTGGTCTGTCACCGTCACTCTGTCTATCTGTCTATCTATCATGTCTGTTCACAATTGCCTTTAATGCTCTCAGGGGAACATTTGTTGATGAATTGTAATGAAACTTGGACACATCCGCCATTAGACATAGAGCTACAGGTTGGGTTAAAAAAGTTGAGGTCAAAAGGTCATCTAGGGGTCATTACTGGCTGTTTTGTGGATATTTTATAAAGTGTATCTCCTCCCACAAATAATAGTGTTCGATGTCGTTGAAAGTTGGCCATAATATTCCTCAGGTAGTGGTTGTTGAATCTTGTACTTTACTTGTTTATCCCAGGTCAATCAAGGTCATTGAGATCATATGTGTAAATATTTTGAAATGCTATTTTCTCCTTAATGCATTGCAACCTTGTCCTCAAAATTGTTCAGATTGGTGGCTGGCATGTGCTGATTACAAATCTGTTTTTGGATAGCTAATAATTTTGACACGTTTCTGACCAATTTTGTTCCACCCCTCTAGTTCTACCAGTCTCACAAGTTCAGTGTTTCCCATTGAGCTGAACTCCCTTTAAAACTGTCTGGTGCAAGATTGTCAATCATGGGAGGTTGATTAGGTTAGTGTAAACAGATCTTGTTTGATGAGAACAGTAGTTTTATTGTGAGTGCATGCAGGGGCTTTGTAGACATACTCAACTTCAGGAGGATGAATTAAGGGTAGAGTCACCTTACACTGTTTCTAAGCTAGACTTGCTTGAGGTAAGGATGAGGAGGGTTGTCACAGGTCATTTATAGATAGATACCGGTAGCTGCAGTTTCGGAAACAAAACACTGGAAGACTGGTTTCTTTGCTTTAAGCTTTTTAATCTTCTTTTTCGTCGGGGTCTTGTGACAATGTTATAACAAATATACGTATATACAAACTAACAGTAAGTGGTAGTCGGTGATAGTTCAAACCCCTCTTTGGTAAGGTGAAATAGAAATAGCCAGCCTCGTCCAACAATAACGTTGGCAGGCAACCCAAATTTAGAAACAGTATGTCTGGCCCTGAAAATCCATAAAATGACATTGTTTAGGAACAGGCCACTAAGCACTAGTTTACAACATCAAATTTTATATAAATCCTTGAACTTTCACGGTCGAACTGGGACTTCTTAGTAAAGTAATAATGAAATACTTACAGGTACCTGATGGAAAAGTTACCATGCTATCCTGGTTAGGGAAAATGCTATAGGAATACTTTCTGGATTTAACGTTCGAAATTGGCTCGGGGTGAGCCCACGAGTCCTCAGCGACCAGTGCAAAATTCGCCCGTCTCCAAAATCCTCCAATGTTTAAACTAAACCCTCAGAAATCAAGTTCCCTCACCAGGATGCATGTTTCCTTGTTGCGAGATATTCAGCATTACTGTCCGACACACTCTGCAACTCTTTCCAGGCACCTAAGGTATTACGTAACGAAAAATGTATTCTTCCTTGCTAACTAGACTTTCTGATTTCTGTAAAAATAGAAAGCAAGGCAACAGAGGCTTCTCACTTTAAGGTTACACCTAAGATAAGATAATCATTCCAAAAAGTATTAATTTCCTAGTAATTTTACCTGAGAGAAATTAAAAACATTCTATATTGTGGGTACATCTGTTCAAGAAATAATAGCCATGTATGACAAGTACAGTCCCTGTACCCATTGCATGGGGAGGGATTTTCTTGGCATTGAAAGTCATCACTGTGCATTAAATTCAACAGGTTTGAGCCATCAGCACTGATGGTGCTCTAGTTGTTGTACCTGAGGTGAAGATTCCTTCATGCAGTGTTTGTAATATTATTTTTAGATCCAAGTATATCACTTGTGGTTTTGAATTCTTTGCATGAAGTTGTTAGGATGAGACATGTATCCCCTTCATACATTTATACAATGCTTACGTAGGGTAAAGTGACATCAGAATCTTAATTCAAACCCACCCTTCCCTCAATTATAACAAAGTCTCTTTTTAGTGCCTTTTTTGCCTGTTTGATAGCTTTACAAATTTTCCATTATTTCTTTTGTTAGGGTGAGGAAGGGGTTCACCTAATGCTGGAAATATTGAAGAGAGAGTTTTGTGTAGCAATGGCCTTGTCAGGTAAAGTTCTTCTTCGAATGGTAAAAGTCCATTTATATCAGTGGGAATGTTTCTTATGTTTTTGAAGTTTTTTTTTCTTTTTTAGGTAAGAAATGTTTTGAAAAGTTTTTTGCTGCAATATGTGCAACAGTCTTTGTGTTCAGGTTATTTAGACTGTATCTTATCTTTTACAAAACAAACAAATAGTAAGACCTAGATGCATGTTGGGAAGTATCATTTGAAATATAGAAATGATCTTGTGAAATGTGAATGGGCCTGATCTCACAGGATATTGTTTCCCCTGAGTGGACCAAGTATTGAACAGATGTTACCACAAGTAATTCATTGTGTTTAATTTTTCCCTCCATCCTGCTTTTGGCATTTCCAACTGCACAGTGCTGTGCCATACTCTTGTAAATTAATGTCTGAAACTCTACTTTATCGTTGAATGCATCAGTTAAACGGGTTTGATATTCGTACTCTTATCACCTAAACCCCCAAATTTTCGAACCCTACTCTGAAATCTTGCCTGTGCACCACAATTATAAAGTAAACTACAATGGGTCCATAATGAGACCTTTGCATTACAAAATACATGCTTCTTAAAATGAACAAAAGGAATACAGGCCATTTTTTTTTAAATTTTATTTTCTATACTGTAGCTCAGATGACCATGTCTAACATTTTTGGAAGATTGTTAGTATACTGTCACATTACTCCAGGGCAGCAGTAGTATAACCGCGATAGCTCGAATAAAACAAAACAAAAAGTTAAAAAAATCTCAAACTGAAAGTAATGTAAATGGAAAAATATTAAAAACATAGGTAGGACCCAAAACAGGTAGAACAGATGCCAAACATTTTTACAGACTCTTTTAGGCTTTAATAGCCAAGAAGCTGCATTTATGTAAATGTATTTGTGCATGATTTGTGTTGAATAGGTGATCTGCTAGAATGAGACAGTAATCTCAAGTTGAATGAGATGCACTGCCATTTAAGAACAGAGGATGATGATATTTCTCCTGTTGGTATTCTAGAAAGTATTAGCGGTTATAATGGGATTTCAGTGGTATAAGTGTCATGGTCACACTAAAACAAATTGAAATTGGATTCTGATCCCATTTTTGATTCCTTGCCGAAGGCAGGCAAGGAATCTATGCGATGGTGATGTCATTTGTATGTGTGTGTGTGTGTGTGTGTGTGTGAGCTTGTAAACGATACCTTGGCGGGTACAAGCAGCTCACGAGAGCTGAAGCCTCGCATGTCTTTCCTTGCTCACGCGGAGCTTGTAACTGGCGTAGCTACCCGAAAATTTGGACACTGCAATGAGCTCTGTCAGGTGAAATGCAAGAGCCCGCCCTCACTCTCTGCATTCACGTGCCGCGTGACATAAACGGCTAAAGGGGAATTCCGACCATTTCCTTTCGGGGAACAGTTCTGTGTACCCCATAAGGCATTGAATACGGGTACGCCCTGTGAGTGTGTGTGTGTGTATGTGACGCTTTGTAAACACGATATCTCAAGAAGGCTAAGTGTGACTAACCTCATATTTGGTGTGTGCATTGGCCATATTGAGTAGATGATCCCTATTGTTTTTGGTGGAGATCAAAGGTCATTTGGGGTCACGAGAGGTCAAAACTTCGTAAACACGATATCTCGAGAACAGTACATGTGACTATGCTCATATTTGGTGTGTGGGTTGGTCATATTGAGTAGTTGATCCCTATCGATTTGCCCAAAGGTCAAAGTTCATTTGGAGTCAGCATGTTCAAAGCCTGACAAGCTTTCCTGCAGTCTTTCAAGAAAGGTCACTTGTAGGGTTCTGTAACTTGTCATGTAGATGGCACATAGTGAATATATGGTCCCAAAGTTCTTGGTAAAGGTCAAATGTCATTTGGGTTCACAATGGGCAAGGGTGACCTCAATTTAGGAAGATTGAATGCCTTGCATGTGTACTTTTTGGGAACATTATGGAGCCCTAAATTGAAAAACATTGCAAAGCAATGTCAATGTGAAAAAAGGACTTACATTTAAGTGGCAAGTAATCACTAAGCCTTTTGGCTTTCTGGTTGGTGAATTTTCATCAAAATTTTCTCAATGTCTTGTGAGAAAAAAGCCAACATTTTCCAAGCTTTGTAAATATATTTGTGTTGCAGGAACGCAAATATTGAACTGGAACTAATTATTTTATGATGTCACAACTTTGACAGAGAGCATTTTCTGGACTACCTGTGTTTGATAATAGCTATCTGTTGGTGTGACACCAGGAAAAATCAGTTAAGAGTTCAAGTTAAAAGTTTATTTTCATATACCTTTGATGCAAATCATGTATTTACACATTTTGGCAAATTTGTGGCTTTTTTTTGATGAGTGGAGGAGTAGATATTAGTAGAAACTCACACAAATTGGATCAGAATCCAATCCAATTTTATTTAAGTGTTACGTCATTCACCCTCATACATTTATGTGGCAATGAAGCAGAAAATTGGTTGTAAAATTTGGAGATTTATAGTAACAGAAGACATCAATTTGAGGTTATAAATTAGAGCCTCACATAAAATGTCATCATCATATGCCTCAAGTTGACTTTGATAAAAATGTCTTTGTTTGCTCATATCTCAAGAAATTCAACAGGGAATTATATCACCTTTCCCATAATGCTGGTGTTTAGTAGGGCTGCCACAATAACCATTTTTCATTTATCGATGTCGCCAGCATTTCCGCGACGATATCGCTCATTAGTCTAAACATTTTCCATCAGCGTCAAGGAAGCAAAACAGCTGTTTATTGCATGCAGCCACTACTGATTTCATACCAAAAGTGAGGGGAGATTGATTATGCGTGCATGTAGCAATATTGATTGTGCAGAACTCTTCACAAGTCTAGAACGTATGTGAGCTGTTACAGTATTCATTGTATGCATTTTGAAACAGCTTCCGATTTTATATCATGTTTTCTTGTGGTGGGTTAAGTGCAGATTTCATTTCTTGTGACATCATAAATTATGATCATTTTAGGTTACTGACTTAAGACAATAAAAATAGGGATTTCACAGTGGTTTAGTCATTTATTTGATTTATTGCGATATCACATCTTGACAAAATATTGGTCGATATCGTCGGGGCAAAACTGTATCGACGATATTGCGATATCGTGGCAGCCCTAGTGTTTAGCTTTATCAGATTATAGATGTCAAAGTTAAACCTCAGCTGAAAGCTTTGCTTTAAATAACACTATATTTTAGGTCAACCCTTACAGAAGGGTCAGGGTTCTGCTTTTGTACACGTTTGCATCCAGATTTGTGGCTGTTACTCAAGTTTTGTAAGTCTTTATAAACTCAGGTCAGATTTTGAGCTGTTGCTCACCCGGCCTTTTGACCAGCATATGCTAATCTCTTTGTGAATCGGCTGACAAACTTAAAGTTGTTGTTACCGTATGTTGTAAGCACAAAATTATTTGTTTACATAATTCGATTTGGCTTTTTGTTTCAGGATGCACCAATGCCAAGGATGTTCCACAGTCTATTATCAGATATACACCAACACAGAGATCAGCAAAACTGTGACCCAGGCTTGTTTGGGAGACCAATTCCTGCTTGAGAGGACAAATTTCCTGCCATCACTAGCTCTATTAACTTTAACTAACCAAAAGTCAAACCATGATATCTGAAGATCTAGGAAACTTGATTTTTTATACAAGAGTTAGTTATTTTAGGCTGCTGGGGCTTAAATAAGGCCATATGCTTAATGCCTGGTATTATCACTGTGCTAAAAAGAAAAAAAAATGGGTTTATTACTAATCCCATCCAATCATTGTGCCACCATCTTGCTATGTTTTCTGTAGGAGATTATTATTTGAGCTTGACATTCTTTGTCAATCAATATACAGCAAGAACTCAAGCTTCAGGAACATTGCTACAAAGTAATAGTCTTGTGTAATTAAAGGCAGAAATGCAATTACCTAAATTCTGTTTGAACATAGACCTTGTGAATATGATGTCATGGAGCAGAAAGCACGCCCTCCTTTTGGGGGCTAAACAAGCCAACATAGACACATGCAGATACTGATTTGTCAACCAGTTGAATATGTATGGAACGCCAAAACCGCCATCGCATATGACGATGTACTTCCATTTGGTGGCGTTATTTTACATGAAGATGTTAGTTCAAATGGCCATCTATCCAGGAATGATGACGTTCTTCCGTTTTTCGACGTTACCAACTCAAACGGCGTTCGATCACATATAACGATGTACTTCCATTTGGTGGCGTTATTTTACATGACGATGTTAGTTCAAATGGCCATCTATCTCGGTAAATGATGGCGTTCTTCCATTTTGCGATGTTACCATCTTAAACAGTGTTCGATCAAACGGCGATGTGTATCCAAGACGTGTATCTAAGGCGTGTATCGAAGGCGTGTATCCAAGGGGAGTTCCTGTTCTCAGGTATACATATTCAGCAAAGTAAAAACAAACCAATCACAATGGTTGTCATATAAAGAGATCTAGGTCTCGCACGTGTGCGCGCGGTTTCATACTAGTTACTCAATATACTAGGCTAAGTTAGTTACCCACATGTCCCATATGCATGCTTAATAACCTCGTACAACCACCTGTGTGCCCTAAGCAAAACGTTCAAGTTCAACGATCAGACGATGGATGAAATAATTGAATCCCTTCACATCGTAAATGAAGACGAGGTGAAGGAAAACTTTCGAAGGGAAGCAGTAAGTTTGATACACGCCTTGGATACACGCCTTAGATACACGTCTTGGATACACATCGCCGTTTGATCGAACGCCGTTTATGATGGTAACATGGAAAAACGGAAGAATGCCATTATTCCCGAGATAGATGGCCATTTGAACTAACAGCGTCATGTAAAATAACGCCACCAAATGGAAGTACATCGTTATATGTGATCGAACGCCGTTTGAGTTGGTAACGTCGAAAAACGGAAGAACGTCATCATTCCTGGATAGATGGCCATTTGAACTAACATCTTCATGTAAAGTAACGCCACCAAATGGAAGTACATCGTCATATGCGATGGCGGTTTTGGCGTTCCATAAATATGCTCATAGCCTGCTACACATGCAGGGCAAATTCTTATGCATGTGGCCACGTATTCCATTGTTCTGCCCAAAGGATGACGTCTATGTGTCATCAATGCACAAGGTCTATAGTGGGCTTGAGAATTGTGTGACAATATTTTTCTCATGTAGTTGTAAAATGCATAAGGAATCACTGCCTGAATTACTCTGAGTATGCAATATGTATGTCCTGAAATATTATGAAAAGTACTTGGAAGAGTTGAAGTGGAAGGAAATTTGCAAAAATTTAGCTGTTCCAGGATGATTGCTTTTGCCTTTTAAGGATGGTTGCAAACCTATGCATTCATGATGTCTTGTTTATTAAGGGAGTTGTAAGAAAAGGAGACACAACAAACAAATTTTTCAGACATATGTACTTGAAAGTTATTTATATCATATGAAGTAACACTATTTGATTTACAGATCTGTTGGTTTTTATTATTAATTTCTTGTGACAAAGTCTGTTTAATGACGATCTCTTCCATTCTTTTCCAAGTAATCACCAAACAAGGGCTGTTATCTCCCTTATACTTCTATTAAAAGTGATAAAACAATTTCTCATTCATTACATGCACTCAATTTGTTTAGAGTTAAATAAATGAAAAAGCCACCTTTGGGGCTGAAGGAGGGTCTGACAGTCTCTTTCCACTGCTAGCTATCTACTAGTTATCCCAGTTCAATCTGATGTCTGATGTTATATAATATATGGTAGCAGAACATATCAAGTAACTAATTAGGGAACTCACTTTTCAGATGGTTGTGCTGCCACAGGTATCATCTCACTACCCAATGGGTGCTTGGCTGTCTATCGCACACTACACATTTATTTCATTTTTTTATGCATCATATCAGGGAATACATTATGTAAGTACAATTTATGTATTCATAAAAGTAAATCATATTTATCTTTAATATATAAAGGCCAACATAAACATTTTTATTCAACTTCTTCTGAAATATTTGTGAAGAATCTCATAAGACTGTGTTGGTGTGTTCTTTTTAGTCTTTACTAAGAGAATCAAAAGCAGACCTCACATTTATACCTGCTTGAATTGTACAGTAACTTAACAATTGACAAACACATTTACATTTTCCATTGCTTTGGAACACTATTCAGATGAGTTGAGCTGGTGGTGGGTTTGGGAGGGTCATAATGATCAAACGTAAAATACTGTAGGAGGTCTTCCACTTTGGACTTAACCTTCAGAAACTGAGAATTAATCTTAATCCATGCCCTCTCTATCACTGAAATGAACACCTATGAATTGAACACAGAACACATAATTCACAGGATTTTGCTTATATAGAGATCTTATTTAATCAGAATGGGACTTGCCCAGGAAGTCTGCCTTTAATCTTAGCAGAGTAATGCTACAGGATTTGTACATGACTTCAATCCCTAGTGCATCATACTATAATTTGGGACATGTTTAAATCTCATCACTGTCCTGTATAAATCATTTTTTCTCATCTCAGCAATACTTTGCTCAATGATAATGAGCTTTTTCTTTGTAATATTTGTGGTGCTATTATATTACTTCTTCCCAGGAGGTCACCCCTGCTGATGCTGGGGGGACATTTAAGTGGATATTCAAGTTGAATGAATAACTGAGAATTAAAAGCAAAGGCTTTGTTATTCTCCTATAAAGGTGGTTTGTGTCCTTTAAGCTTTGGCATAGTACACTCACTCACTCTTAATGTCAGTGCACAACGTGCTTGAATTGTCAGGTAGGTCATCAACATAAACTGTTGCTAATAACTTTATACTATGCAGCAGAAGTTGTTATACTAGAAGGTGGCAGTCTTTGGTTATGTTCTTTCATTGCAGTCACTGATTGAGGGACAAACTGGATAGTCAGCTGGGAGAAGTATGACCCAGGCACGTAGCCAGGATTGTGTCATGGGGGGTTCTGTCATTGGGGGTTTGGGTGTCTTTGGGGGCTTGATATGAGGGAAAAGTCTAAGGATTGAGAGAAAAACCTCTATTTTAGGTGTTTTTTGCATTGCAAGGTTGGGTTCTGAACCCCCCCCATGGCTAAGCCACTGGTGCAACCTGATGCCAAGTCATGGTAAATCAGCATATACATGTAGCAGATATTGCCAACTCATTTAGGTATTTCCTGCGCCCAACTGTCCAGTTAGAATAATGACTCTCGCCTTATCTGAATTTAAAAATTTGAATGGCTAATTTTCTTGAAGTTGAGTTGTAGTTAGATGTGGTGAAAGGTTTTTACTTTTCATATTTATTGAACCTAGCAATATCATCAGTTAAATGCCAGAATATTATACATGCACATTGAGCAATATCATTTTATGACATCTCTAGCTTTCCTAGTACATTTTTTCTTTCCCCCACCTCACCACTTTAAATTCAGTCTTAGGAGATGGAGCCTGGTGTAATGTTCATGTTTCATCTGCATGGGGATTGGAATCATAGCTAAGGAACAATAAGAGCAAGATAAACCTAAATGGGGGTGATGTCAGGCTTGGTGGCACAGGGTGCACATTTTCACCAAATGGTGTATTTTGGCAACTAGCTTTAGTTCATGGCTTTGAGAACTAAGAAGTATACACTTTTCTGCTCTGCCAGATGTGTTGATTCCAAAATGGTTTTATCATTAACAACACTGTTCTCTGTTTTAGCATGTTTCTTTCAGAGCCTGGGAAATTTTGCTTTGGACATTTCTTAACTGTTGGGCTTATGGGTTTAGAAGGTTAAAGAAAATTTGTATGGGTATCTTGCCCAGATACATATCATGCTAGCTTTAGAGGAACATCCAATGAAACAACTGAATTATGAATATGAGTAAGGACCAGTGCATTAAGGAATGGCAATTTGCAGGGATGCAGAAAAGTAGTTTTTTTTTTTTCTTTCAAAAAGAAAAAGGAATAATAAATACAAATAAGGAGCAAGCATCGGGTGAAATTGTATTTTTAGGAAAGAAAAAATGGGGAAACCTAATTGTGGTTGACTGTTCTCACATATGTCAAATTTTCCAAATTTGCATTTTCAGAGCAGCCCCTTGTTTGCCCCCTATCCTTTCTTTCCCTGTAGCTATGCCATCGGTCAGATCCCACCTTACGTACAAAATTGGACACACTGGCCCCAGGGAACCACCTTTATACAACAATCAACAATGAGGGTATCTATTGATAAATCACCTTGGGCTTATTATATAGCTATAACTACTGACCTTTTGTATAAATGACATAACCATGGCAGTACTGTGTTGGACTCTATGCTGCAACAGCAGCCAATTAAAGACAGGCTCCACAAGAGTTAGGTTGACCCAGGTGTGTCACATTTCCTTTTCCATGGCTGTGAGAGCAATTGCAATCTATATAAATTATCTTGTTGCATGGGCTTGAATTATGGAATATGGGGATGGGACATGTCCTGATTACTTTACTGGAATGGGTCATTCCTCAAATTTATCAAAAATAAAACTAAAACTGTGACTTAGGGGTTGAAGTATGGAATTAATTTCAAACACACTTCCTGACTTTAAAATTGTTATATGGTCTTACCAACGGTTATTATCAAACATATTTTGATGCTAATAGAACCAGTTCGATAAGCAAAATAGGTTTAAGCATGTTAAAAAATAACATGGTATTAGCAGGGAGGTGTCTTTAGAAAAGAATTTATCATTATAGTCAAACATTGTTTAAAGCAATTTTGTATGGAAGTTTGGCATATTTGTAGTTTTTTTTTTGGGGGGAGGGGGGGGGGGAGGAGGGGATTGGGGATAAGGGGTGGTGAGAGGGTCAAGAAGTGAGGGAGTTGTTAAGTCTCTCAATTTGTTTGAGTAAACATGCAGTAGTTTCCTTATATATGTGCCAGTTTCACCTTGACAAGAGGTTTGAAGACATTTTTTAAAGGGAAGTGGATCAGTAACAATAAGTTCTGCTGCAATTTTGAAAGGAATAATGTCCTCCACTGTTACCATAGGTGGTATTACCAAATGAATGTGACAAATTTTCTGCATAGAATGAACTTGAAGCAAACAGGTGTGACATCAATGATTCACATTGTTGGCAAATGTTTTGTTTTTATTTTTCTTTTACCACCAATCTTATGCAACTAAACTCTGAAAAGCAAAATATTGGCCAACAGTGTGGATACATGACATCACACCTGCTAGCTTCAAGTTCACTTTTTTACATCAAATGTCAGCGTTGATTGCCAGTATCTAGAGAATCAAACATGGAAAATGATTGAATGAAACTTTCACCAAAATGCTTAGACTATCTTACTCTTTAACATATCTAACATAAATTTGGTTGTGGACTTCTCTGGTAAGTGTTATGTGGCCACATTAATTCTTAACTGAGTTTACTAAAAAGAATGGTTTAAGTTCACAACAAGATTTGATATGTTAGAGGGGTACTTATTCTAAGCATTTTGATGAAATTTGCATTGAAATCCGATGTGCCGTTGTCAAGATATGAGCACATAAAATTTTCACATTTTCAGCAAAAATTGAACCTGAAGCAAGCACATATGACATCATATCCCCACAAATCTATTTACTTCATTTACGAATATCTCAAGAAATACATGTCCAATTCCAATGTAACTTTCACCGCACCTTGTTTATGCGAAAATTAAATTTGTGCTTAAACTTCCCCTTTAACTTAAAGAGGCTCATTGAGTTGGTTTATGAAATTCAAAAACATTTTCAAAACATGTTTTCTTCATCTACAAACCCATGACAAATGGTCAAAACAATTCCCTGTATCCAACAAATGGTCAAACTTAGGCAATCCCCTATATCTAGCATACAAATAAATGTTTATGAATCAGTACTAAATGGTTGAATTCTGTTTTCAAAAATTCGTGACCAGGCACTTTTTTCGAATTACGCAAAAATCCGATTCAAGTCATGAAACAGAATTCAGGATTGGAACGTATTCCGTTACTATTGGCTATGAAACTTGGCCTTTTATGCTTCCTTCAAGCAGTGTCGTGTGGTACTGACCCTTTAACACTCACATGAAATTACTGGTACCAATACAATGAGCCCTTTAAAAGAGCAATGAAGAATCTGAAAATGCATCTGTCCTCCTGTAACTTACACGCCAGCCGCATTTCTTCATGCATATTTGTCGAACTGAATAATTTTTATATACTTTAAGAGTCTTCAGTAAAGTCAGAGAAGAGCATCACAAGGTCGTCACAACTTTGAAACTCTTAGTGTAATCAAATTGTATCATGCGAGCTCTATCATCATTCTTTATCAGCTCCCGAAGGAGTTGACAGTATCAGTAAATACCAACTGAAGACTAATTATAAAATAGGAAAACAAGTTTTTATACCAAAACGCAAGCCCTTTGTAAAACTATACTAGAAAACTTATGTAACATTTATCCTTGCGTTGAAACGATATTCAATACATTCACCCCTTTTCGTTGCACCTGCTTATGTAGTTACTTTTATTTATCAGCCCCAATTGTGATAATACGTCCAGCCATTCCAATAATTGAGGGAAAAGGGTGCTGTTGGACTCTTTTGTAACAACACCTCTATATACATATTCATTATTAAATCCTATTGGTTTGTACCACTTCCATATTTTAATAAAGTTTCCAAAATATTTCAGATAGATTTTCGTTCAAAAACGTTGGGCAATGTGGGAAATCTTCACCACCTCTTAATTGGTGAGTCAAAACACGTCACAAAAAGCTTTTCGTTTGATGTTGGTGTCGAAATTATTGAATGAATGCCTCGAACCGTTCCATTCTTAGCCAAGGGAGTCCCATTTGATTGCTACGGTAGTGTGTAAAAGCCAGAGGGCCAAATTTAAGCCTGGAGCTATTGGCAATGCATCAATTTCTCATACACTTTCGTTGTCAACACTAAATACTATGGTAAAATTTTGTTTTCTTGAGAGTACTAAACGAGGTTTTTACCTCTTGAGATGCACTGAAATGACAATTATTTGCCGCACAATACAAATTAGCCGCTGATCAATATACGGTATGTGGATCAGTGGGTGTACGTTAGAAATCTAGTCCCAACGCATTTTCCGAATGTGCACCGTCTTATTTGTAAAGAGCGCCATCAGTTTAACTGTTGGTCGTTCAACTGTTCAAGTTCAATATTTAGTGTCTGCCTGTGTGCAGGGTAATCACAGAAGACTAAGTCGAACTATGGCGTGCTTTTGCGAGCTTTTATTTTTCGATTAAGAGCATGTGTATATTTCTAATGTAATTAACCCCACCCTATTTAGCTTCATTGCGTTTTGAAGTGCCTTTCTTAATTAGGAAGAGCAGTTATAGTTAGTTAAATGGAGTTTAACGGCCCAGTTTCTATCCACTAGTGTGTGACGTGAAAATGGGAAAATTGGGTATTGTATGTAAAAAGCATTAAAAACCGTGAAAGTAGCCACAATTTCCATCAAAATCCATCAAAAATTGACCATTTTACATGACAATTTCTGATTTTCACTTAATCATTAATAAATATGAGCTCAATATGCAAATCTTGTGATGTCATGGGAGGGACATACCATATATGGCTAATGTTATCCTTTGTTTTTACAATCTCCTTTTCAAGGAAAGTTGTAACATTGGTTTCCCCTGAGGGTTTTATTTTGTGTCCTTGCAAATCATCAGTATCAATTACCAAGCCGCAAACTATCTGATGAGTAATTCAGAAATAATTTATATAGGGTTAACAAAAGAAATATCAACACTATGCAACACTCCACATCATTATTTTGCAAAAGCAACAAGTTTCTTTAGAAACATTCGAACTTTGAAGAGGTATATCTGGAGAACCGTTAAAGATATTGAAATAATTCCAACGGAGTTTTCTTTAGAACAGTTCACTCCATAACTGCCAAGTAAATTAATGTCATTTTTCTGACGTGTCACACTACCTTTAAAAAGGCCTTCAAAAGCAGTCCCCAAACTTATTTTGAAGCAACAGCTAAATGTTACAATTTTCTTCATATTTATCTTCAAAGTATCCTACAGAATATTTTATGGCTTCAATATTGCATATTCAAGGTAAAACAGGCAATTACTTCTAGTAAATACCACATTAACAGAGAGAAAATGTTGGTACATGACTCTCAACAGCCAATCATGAAACAGGACAGCCACTACACTTCACTGAAGTTGGGGTGTTCTTGCCCTCGCGCGGGCCACAGTAAAGTTCTAAACTCCGTGATGTAGAGGAGAATTCAAGATTAAGACACACACACACAGTTTGTGCTATTCTGTTAGAGTATATTTCTCTTTAGACTTTCCTCTCTGAATGCTACAGTAAAAGTGATACATATTAAAGGCATATTTTCATCATCCCAAACAGTTCCAATTCTCCCAACCTACTTACTTCTAGCCCCTCCCACATTTATCTAAATCTCATCTTTATCCAGACACAATCCTAGTTTATTGCTTTATGGCTTGTCCCAGTGGCCATACAAGTCCATAATGTGTAATCAAGACACTCTCAGTGCCCATCCTGTGTAATTTAGCTATGATGCATTGTTTGAATGTGATGCCAATCAAAGAGCTGTACCAACTGAGAGTTTTGATATATGTATACTGAAACTGCAGTTTAGGGTGACGAATGACTGCCTTTAAATGAGATGAAGGAGATTGTTTTGTCTAGAACCAACTTACTCTCACAGCCATTGGAGGAAAGAGATAAAAGATATGAACTGATCCATTATCACTGTCAGGGGTGATCATAGAAATGTATGAAAGCAGAACACTACAGCCACGGCCTTTCTTTCACTGACAGTTGTTGCTCACTGGCTTGTTTTTCCTACTCCATTGCTTATGCTGAGCACCAAGAACAACGGGCAGTAGATTTTGCTTCAGGGAGGTTTTACTAGATGGAGAAACATAGAAATCTTAATTTTGCGAATCCGTTTTGATTGATCTCAAGTTGGAATCTAGATCCTTTAATTGGGGATTATGGAACTAGAGGGCGTGGAATTCCTTTGTTTAATACCTAGGCAACGCCATTCATACCTACGGTGACTACAACAAAAGGGATTATATGGAACTTTGCTATTATGTGTAAGTAGTTGCCGACAAAGAAGTGCCAAACACTGTCCCGACATTTCAAACAACTGGCTATTGCTTATGATCACAGTGATCCTGACTATAGACCAATTCTGATGATTTATGCAAATAAGCATAAGACATTGCTATCGGATTTTCATTGGTACTCGCATCCCGTAAAGCTTTGCTGGTTATATTATTCAAAGTTTTATTGAATATCTACCACCAGTTGACGAGGAGCGTACGGAAATTTTCGTAAAATTGTGACTTATCAGACAGTCAGAAATAGCATTTCCTAGGCCTGTAAGTAGACTCTGAGTAGTTGTTATTTTGAGTTGCAATAAAATGTTCACTTCAAAAAGATCACGAGGGCAAAAAGGCACATTTTCCCGGTGAATCCCTAGTACAATTCTCAAAATGTCTCCCAAAAAAGTGATAATGGCATAATTCACATGAAAATTTTCTTATCATTTTGCAATTTACAGTACTATCCTCCGCCAATAACGAGTACAGACGCAATATCGCCCGAAAGACTGAACGGAGCATAAGTCATCAATATCTCTGCTCTGAAGCTAAATAATTTTCCCTTTCACTTATCTTCCTTTGATTCGCCCACTTTTCCACACGTTGGTTTGAATTCTTCTTCCTGGCGGAAGCCGTCTGGTGGTCACTTTCGATTTTCTTTAAAAGCCAAACGGCTAGGATTGTTTCATAAAAACCTTAATTTGCATAAATTTTTCTCAGTTAAAACCAAATTCTCAATATTTTCGTAAGTGAAGCGTGTTTGTTTTGGTAACTTTGCGTCTTTGTCGAGGTTTTAACTTTTGGCCCTCCCTTTGTTCTGCCCTTGCTTAGTGCATGAACGATTCAGTGATTGATGGGGAGGGGGGCGTGAGTGTGAACGACCTACCATGTAAGGGTTTTGTTGGGTTTTAGAACAATGTCGGCTGCAATGGCTGTCTTAGCCCGACTAACCAAACAATTACTAGAAAAAAACGTGACAAAAGCAACGCAAAACATGGCTTCTTACTTAAATGTAATATATTTCTTTTTATTATCTCTTGTAAATCTATATACATAGATATTGGTGAACAATCTGTCACTTTTTCGTTGGCCAGTAGGACACTCCCCTCAACAATTAGTTAACTACTGCATTACGCTCACACGCGACTTGGAATTCGACAATAAAAAGTGAAACTACCGAGGAACTGCTACGACCCCTTGGCAAATACAGACGGAGCGACATCTTAGAGCTTAATAAAACTCCCAAGGCACTGATGTAGCCACAATATTCGTTTGGGCGTGGCCAATTTAGGGGGATGATTGCTGGCCTGGGGGAGGGTGATCAGGAACCTCCTCTCCCCTTGAAGAAATTTTTGAATACTTAGTATTCTCCTCAGAGCATCGTCATGATGAAATTTCTTTCTTAATTTTGAAACATCGGTCTTTTCTGCCTTTTCCTTACATCTTATCACCTCAGGGATGAGATGAAGCTTACTACTTGATATAGTCAGGTTTCACATCTGATATAAAAATGCACAAAAGTTATGTAACATTTGGGACTAGTTAACAGGTCTGCAAAGTATGTTTTACTTGCACATTTCACGCAATGTGAACACCATGGAAGGATAGATCACTTGAGGGTACAGATCACGTAACAAACTCAGATATCAGCTACACCCCCACACTGCCTTTGATCTACTGGGGTGTTAATATTTCATTCTCAAGGTGAATTTTACAGCATGATGGTGCAACATTAAGCTGCGTTCAAAGTTGATGTTTTTGTGCCATTACAAAATAATTTTAAGAATTCAACTGGGCAGGCACAGACCCCTTCCCTTTCCCAAGGGCTACACCAATGACAAAACAGATGGAAACGATGGTTCACAATTTTTTTCTTCTAACAGAAGGACAACCGCAGTCGAAGAGAAACCCCAAGTTTCCAACATGAAGGGATTGTATTTCAAGTTCAACCCCCCCACATTATGGCACTCTGTTCATACCTCATACCTATAATCTGTGAACATTTATTTAAATGTCACTGTGTAAATTATTATGCCCAGTTTTTGAACAAAGCTACTTAAAGGGCCAAACCTCTCACCCCAAACTACAATTCTGGTATGGGGGTACCAAAATTCTCAACTGGCTCAGCTCTTTGATTGACAGCTAATTCAAACAATGCAGGGTACCAAAGCTTATATTACACAGCATGAATGGTACTGAGAGTGTTTTGATTATATAAATTGATTTTTTTTTCACTCACCTTGAAGCAATAAACTGAGATTGTATCTGGATGAGCATGAATTTCAGACAATTGTGGGAGGGGCTTAAGTAAGAAGGTTAGGAGAATTGGTACTGTTTGGGGTGAGAGAACTGGGCCTTTAAAACTCAAGCTCCTACACATTTAAGACTGAGTGGGCTCCAGTACAGTGGGAAAATTGTGTGGCAGTGGAAAAGTTCTTGGTACACATGAACCTGTAAGCCTAATTACAGTTCATTTAATGTGAAAATTGAGATGGCATTCCTCAATTAACAGGACGTTGTGAAAATGGTGAATAGGGAAGTACCAAGTTGCCTTGTTCATTTCCCTTTTGGGGTTAATGATAAGATTTCCTTCTCCAAATAACAGACAATATTTTAACAGTAAACTTAAGCAGTATGATACAAGTTATAGCATTTAAAGATTGATTCAAATGATTTGTTTTCAGTAGGGAAATGTCTGAAAACTTTGAAACTCATATCTTCCCCACCAGGAAACTACATACAGTAGTTTTATAGAAACAGCACAATCAATAAACCTGCAAAATATTACACTGAAATCGGGTAAGCATATTCACATTTCCTGCAAAGATGTCCTCAACACCAGTAATGACTTAGTGTACAAGTATCTCCACACAAAGATATTTGAAATCTGCAATAAAATCACAAGTGATATCCCACAACTCCAGTGGTTGTGCCCAAATGTCAAAACTGGGGGGGCAGACTAAAGACAAAAGATAATTTTGGAGGGCAAAAATTTTCTGGCGCAGTGCAAAATCGAGCCTGGGGTGAGGGTCCAGGGGGCAAAGTCCCCATGAAGCTCAACTTTTCTCCAAAGTGGAGGGCACACCTTCCCTTACAGTATGTTACTCCCAAAACCACTCCCATGACAAACCCCTAGCTGTGCCTGCTACATGCCTGCTACATGCCTGCTACATGCCTGCTGGAATGCATAGTATTTACCCTTTGTATTACACAAAACACTGTCTCATAACATATGGAAGTGAAATCAATTTCTGTTTTGAAAATAATCCACTGAGCCGCAACTTCCCACATTGCTTTCTTCACATGTTGCTCTGGTCTTCTATTCATCTACAGCTCTACACTGCATTCACATGCTTTGTTGCAATGATTTAGCCAACTTGGCTATGTCTTAAAAAGGACCTTCAGTTTTGTAGTACCCTAACATGAGTCCCTTATAAATGGAAGAGTCCATTTGTGAAACAGGTAAGTAAGTAGGTGCAAAGTAAATTTGACTTTACTCCAAGAACAGAATGTATACACACATACTGAAGAAGTTTGTCATGGTTATTGACCAATGAGGAGACAATTATAACTGTCCCAGTTTTCGTAACTTCTACAAACTTCAGATGGACAATGCCATTATTTGCTTAAGTATACTAGAAGCAATAGAAATTGGACACAATTTGATACACCATTCCAGAGTTCTGACAGGTTCAATGCATTCTAGCAGCAGTGCTCAGCTGACAATGATATGAACTCACCAGAATAATTGGACTTCAGCTTAACTTCTGCATTCCATATGCCTGAAAATCATTCATCAGGACCCCAAATTCATAGACTGTTGTGAACTGTCCAGTGGTTTACATGCTGCCAGCTCCATATTTCAACTCCCTTTCAAACTGTTCTGCTGTTAGTTGTCCCTGTAATCTTTCACAATTTGGATTAAACACTGAATAGGCACTGAGTTGTCCACTTTTCCGTTTACCAGAGTCCATTGTTGAATAAATAAGATAAAACAGTGACAAAAGTAAGAAAACTGCCCCTAACCCTAAAAAGACAAATGTACCTAAAAGCATGAACCATAACAGCAGCTTCAATGTTCTTTCTACCGTAACAAAGTCACTTCTGTCTGATGTCACACAATCATCTTCCTCTTCAGAAATACTTCCTACCTGCAGTGCATCTTTTGTTTCTGATAACATATTCTACAAAAGACAAAGGAGACAGATAGGTTGCAATTTTTTTTTTTTTTTTTGACAATAACACCATAGCAATTTGGCAAGGTAAATTCATTACATTTCCCATTTAGTTTACAAAATCGATATTTTTTGGGGAAGCAAACCTGTCTGAAAGGATAAGGAAGTTTCTAGGTACTGTCAGAGATCTTGAGGTCAGTCACTTTGAGGCCAATCCTATACCTCATGCCTTAAGCCTTGATTCAAGGCCTTTTGAGGTTTAAACAAAGCCAACTGTCCATGAAGAGGTATACAGTTAACCTGCCCTTATAATACTTTCCTATTTAAAGGGGAAATTTAAGCAAAAATTTAATTTCATATGTGAAAAAGGAACCAAATCTACACAGTGTGGTGAAACTTCAATTCAAATCAGACATGTATTTTTCAAGTTCCATTTATAGGAGGTAAATTTAATATTTCCTTCAAATTTATCACAACTTCTCCAGGTTTTGTATATTTAACAAAAGTCAACTTGTGGGTGCTAACATATGCTTGTAAGAAATCTGTAAAAAAAAATGCAAGTGGACTTCACCACACCAGGACAGTCACAAATGGGACTTAATGGAAGGAGTGGTGAGGGGTGGCAACTTTTCACTGATTTTCGGCTTATTATTGTTGTAATGGGTCTTTAAGTTTCCTTTGTGCAGCTTCCAGAGATTAAAAGTTTGACTGACAAAAAGAATGTAACATGGAATCCTTATGTAGAAATGCAAACATACATACTTCATGCTTAATTGATCCATTAGAAGAATTTACTGCATTTGGGTTTCCATTTGAGGTGTTCCATCCCTGTCTCCATGAAGGAAGCCAACCAGTTTTTGACCTTTGCCCTTTTCTCTTCCGTGCTCTGTAATCTGCTAATTGAGCTTCCATCACCTCAATGAGTCATTTACAGACATCACCAGTTTAAATCTGAAGACAAATAAAATATGAGACTGTTTAGATACATCCAGGTCCAGTATGTAACCTCCATGGTTAAAGACAAAATTCATTGAATTTGAAACATGAAGAACAATTTTTTCATGTACGTGGAAAGTGCATCTCAATAGAATAGTGTTTGGAAGATGCTGATTTTCAAAGAAATGCAATTTTTTCTTGAGAGAAAGTGCAATATGGGAAATTTGAGATTTCATCATAGCACATTAATTTCACACTGCATTCAATTAATTTATGATTTTCATGCCACTGCAGTGAATCTTTGGCATTGCTGTTTGCTATACCCTAAATATGTTGTAGGGTAATGAAAAACCTACTGGAAAAAATATTCAAACATTGCAACAGGGTTGAAGTCCATAGTTTGGAACATGTTTGTCAAGACCCTTATAAAAAGCCAACAGAAAATGCCTTGAAGCTAAATGTTTTTACAATATGCAATGAAAACAAATACATTGAATGCCATCAGTACCAACTACCTAGTACCTTGATACTCTCCAAGGAGCCCTACCAGTTTTGAGCAGTGCAGATGTGCCGCATATGGTTTGGGGGCTTAGGTACATGTAAAAATGGTCCCAAAACAAATCTGGACTGTAGGCTGGTATTACAACTGCACAGGGATTACCTTACACAAATGACTCTAGAGAGAATTTATCATCATAAAGTCCTACAGTACTGTACAGTATGGTTAATATGCCATGATATAGTATACTTTTCAATTTTAATGTAACTAATAAAATGGCCTACAGTAAGACATACATAGTTCTAACTCATATCAAAACCCTGACTAAATTGGGTTTTTTACAGAGTGGATATGGTGGTGACATTTCAAGAAATGGAGGGGGCTCTAATTTCATTGTTATCTGACGGTCTGAGACAACTACAATTCCTGGCATGCAGACAACAAAAAGTTAACCAGAAAGCCAAAAGGCTTAGTGATTCCTTGCCGCTGAAATGTAAGGCCTTTTTTTACATTGACATTGCTTGGCAATGTTTTTCAATTAACAGGGCTTCATAATGTGCCCACAAAGTACCCATGCAAGGCATCCAATCTTCCTACACTGAGATCCCCCTTGCCCGTTGTGAACCCAAATGACATTCGACCTCCACCAAAAACTTCTGGGACCATGTATTCACTATGTGCCATCTACAGGACAAGTTACAGGACCCTACAAGTGACATTTCTTGAAAGACTGTGCAGGAAAGCTTGTCAGGCTTTGAACATGCTGACTCCAAATGAACTTTGACCTTTCAGAAAATCAATAGGGATCATCTACTCAATATGACCAATCCACACACTAAAAATGAGCACAGTCACATGTACCGTTCTTGAGATATCGTGTTTACGAAGTTTTGACCTTTTGACCTCTCATGACCCCAAATGACCTTTGACCTCCACCAAAAACAATAGGGATCATCTACTCAATATGGCCAACACACTCGCCAAATATGAGTATAGTCACATGTACCGTTCTCGAGATATCGTGTTTACGAAGTTTTGACCTTTTGACCTCTCGTGACCCCAAATGACCTTTGATCTCCACCAAAAACAGTAGGGATCATCTACTCAATATGGCCAAGGCACACACCGAATATGAGATTAGTCACACTTACTCTTCTTGAGATACCGTGTTTAAAAGCAATTTTTAAGGAATTTACCTATTGACCTCTCGTGACCCCAAATGACCTTTGACCTCCACAAAAATCAATAGGGATTATCTACTCAATATGACCAACCCACACACTAAATATGAGCATAGTCACATGTACCGTTCTCGAGATATCATGTTTATGAAGTTTTGACCTTTTGACCTCTCGTGACCCCAAATGACCTTTGACCTCCACCAAAAACAAAAGGGATCATCTACTGAATATGAACAACCCACACACCAAATATGAGCATAGTCACATGTACCGTTCTCAAGATATCGTGTTAACGAAGTTTTGACCTTTTGACCTCTCGTGACCCCAAATGACCTCTGATCTCCACCAAAAACAATAGGGATCAACTACTCAATATGGCCAATGCACACACCAAATATGAGATTAGTCACACCTACTCTTCTTGAGATACCGTGTACAATTTTTAAGGAATTTACCTATTGACCTCTCGTGACCCCAAATGACCTTTGACCTCCACGAAAATCAATAGGGATTATCTACTCAATATGACCAACCCACACACCAAATATGAGTATAGTCACATGTACCGTTCTCGAGATATCGTGTTTACGAAGTTCTGACCTTTTGACCTCTCGTGACCCCAAATGACCTTTGACCTCCACGAAAATCAATAGGGATTATCTACTCAATATGACCAACCCACACACCAAATATGAGCACAGTCACATGTACCATTTTCGAGATATCGTGTTTACGATGTTCTGACCTTTTGACCTCTCGTGACCCCAAATGACCTTTGACCTCCACGAAAATCAATAGGGATTATCTACTCAATATGACCAACCCACACACCAAATATGAGCACAGTCACATGTACCATTTTCGAGATATCCTGTTTACGATGTTTTGACCTTTTGACCTCTCGTGACCCCAAATGACCTTTGACCTCCACCAAAAACAATAGGGATCATCTACTCAATATGACCAACCCACACACCAAATATGAGCATAGCCACATGTACCGTTCTTGAGATATCGTGTTTACGAAGTTTTGACCTTTCGACCTCTCCTGACCCCAAATGACCTTTGATCTCCACCAAAAACAATAGGGATCATCTACTCAATATGGCCAATGCACACACCAAATATGAGATTAGTCACACTTACCCTTCTTGAGATACCGTGTTTACAAGCAATTTCTAAGGAATTTACCTATTGACCTCTCGTGACCCCAAATGACCTTTGACCTCCACAAAAATCAATAGGGATCATCTACTCAATATGACCAATCCACACACCAAATATGAGCATAGTCACATGTACCGTTCTCCAGATGTCATGTTTACGAAGTTTTGACCTTTTGACCCCTCGTGACCCCAAATGACCTTTGATCTACACCAAAAATAATAGGTATCATCTACTCAATATGGCCAATGCACACACCAAATATGAGATTAGTCACACTTACCCTTCTTGAGATACCGTGTTTACAAGCAATTTCTAAGGAATTTACCTATTGACCTCTCGTGACCCCAAATGACCTTTGACCTCCAAGAAAATCGATAGGGATCATCTACTCAATATGACCAATCCACACACCAAATATGAGCATAGTCACATGTACCGTTCTCCAGATATCATGTTTACGAAGTTTTGACCTTTTGACCTCTCGTGACCCCAAATGACCTTTGATCTCCACCAAAAATAATAGGGATCATCTACTCAATATGGCCAATGCACACACCAAATATGAGATTAGTCACACTTACCCTTCTTGAGATACCGTGTTTACAAGCAATTTCTAAGGAATTTACCTATTGACCTCTCGTGACCCCAAATGACCTTTGACCTACAAGAAAATCGATAGGGATCATCTACTCAATATGACCAACCCACACACCAAATATGAGCATAGTCACATGTACCGTTCTCGAGATACCATGTTTACAAGATTTTGACCTTTTGACCTCTCGTGACCCCAAGTGACCTTTGACGTCCACCAAAAACAATAGGGATCATCTACTCAATATGGGCAATCCACATGCCAAGTATGAGATCACTCGGACTTACCCTTCTTGAGATATCGTGTTTACAAGCCAAAGCGTCACATACGCACACACACACACACACACACACACACATACACACGACATCACCATCGCATAGATTCCTTGCCTGCCTACGGCAAGGAATCAAAAATTGGTTTACAGACAAATGATAATTTTTTTCTCTAGAAAAATTTTTTTCTTGCAGAAATAAGAAAGCAGCCCGTTTTTATCTGATTCAAGCTAAACAAACAACTGTTTCAGCTCTTTTTATCATCATACTTCAGATTTCAAAATTTGCAGTTTTTGTCTTTTACTCTGCAGGACAAATGAATACTCTACTGAATTCCAGCAACAAAACAGCACAATACTGTAGGTATAAAATACACTGTTTTGAAGAAAAATTTGCAAAGATGTTTTGGACAACGAAATTTCCTTGCAGACAACTTGAAACAAAAATGGTTCAATTGTTGCCAGATGGACAATGTCACATGTTGTCAGCCTCAGCAGGGATCCTGCCACTACAAAACCAAAAAATGGGGGGAGGGGGGGGGTTGATAACTGCCAAATCCCAGGTACAAAGTGATGGTGTCCTTGGTCACAGTTACAAGCAAGCTCCTGGGCCCTATACATTGCATTCTGAAGGGTACGTCTTAAAGGCTACTTGTTGATCTAAGTTCGATAAGAAACTAAGATACTGACATTTTTGTCTATTTTTATTGAAATGGGGGGGGGGGGTGAAGTGGGGGGTTTGTTACTGTTCTTCTTCAGAAAATGAATCGGCAAATCTCGCTTTTTAATAATCATCATCATCCCTCCAATTCAGGATTGTGATGACCATTGTCTCCTCAATGGTAATGATTCCCTTGTTGTCCTTTACTTGACAAACCTTCCCAGGATACAGTTTTGAAGAGCCCTCTTTCAGTCAAACTGGCATAAGGTCTACACTCAGGGCAAAACGCTAGCCCTTGGACAGGACTGTGGGTTTGTTACATGGCTTAGGCTCATTCCTCTCACCAGGTATGTAGTCAGGATTGTGCAAAAAGCATGGTATTAGTTCTCAGTAAAGGACCGTGCTAATTCGCTATATACTCACTGTACACTGTAGGTTAGTATAGGGAGCAATTAGGCCAGGCTTTAGGTCGCTAAGAACCATTGGGCATAGATGCATGTCGACGGGTTAGATGCAACAGAAAACATAGTGGTCGGGTGAGTTTCATTTACAGCCACCATCGCTGACAATAGTGTAATGTAACCTAACAAGCCTACGCCTAAGGACTAGGCTCGTGTGTAGTGTCTTATCTTTCTACTAACGCTTGTACACAAAGTTATCACATCTTACATGACATTGTTATCAGGTTACGGGCTTGAGCTAATTTGATATTCCTGTAATTAGTCAAACACTGTATTGAATTAGCTAAGGCAAATAAAATTACTACCACATGCGTGTAATTATATTACCCTCTCTAGTTAGCACAGTTTCGACCAACTTGGATCCCTAAAACGTGGACTACATCACCGATTTTGGCTGCAAACCTTTGTCAGCATTTGGACACATTACTAGCTTCGGTTTCACTGTAGTGTAAAACCAACGCAATACAGTGTGCATGGTATAGGTACCGGAGAAGTGATGTTTACTTTGTGTGTCTAGTACGTGTCTTTTGTTGCAACATCGAAGTGAAAAGGTTCACACTGCTTAGCTAGCATTTGAAATTCTTAATAATAGTGTGACTGATCGAAAATTTCAAAAAAACACAATCACTTCGCGGATACAAATTCGTGGCGAGTTCATTACGGAGTCTTACACAAGCCATCTCCATATTCTTTCAAAAGGATCTTTCCATCTTACAAGAGACTGGCGAGTAGGCCTAGGGCCTACAGATCCTGCAGCAATTAATTGTATCGTAGTTTTGTCACCACATCGTTCTTATTTGAGATCATGAAAGCGTCTTAATTCTATAGGGAGCGCAAAATTTCAATAATTGCCACATTTTATTTGGTCTGTTAACAAGGGCACCTGTAGCAGTGGCGTAGCTAGGATATTTTCAAGAGGGGGCAAAGGTATGAAATTTCCCCAAAACTTTTCCCGGTCAATGGGTATGTATTTCATATAAAATATGCAAATTTACAAGTATAACAACATAACCATGTCATTTTAAAATGTTACCTGTATTAAATCTTGAAGAGTAACATTGAGCAATGAGAAATAACAACTTAGTATATTTATATTGGTCAACAACATCTGGTTTATTCGTATGTCCCAACGCATTGGCGTCCGCAGGATTTCTCTGAAAGGGCATGCAGTATGTTGATTGATCGCCAGTCTGGGGGAGGGACGGGTCTAAGAGGAGGGGGACACCCCCTCCCTTTTGAAATTTTTTGGCGTTTTCAAGGAGCCTAGGTGCAAAAAATGGTGCAAGATTTTTGACTTTGACAGGAACAGTGTTAAAAGTTGAATTGTGTTGGTTCATGTTGATAAAACTGAACCTTTTGTGTCTTTACGTGCATTCTTATGCCATGTGCGCTGCCTTACGAAGAAAAACTTATCATTAAATTGCATACTTTTAGCAGTCAAAATAGAAAAGCATCGATCGGTATAAAAGCGAAAGGGAGCAATTTAATTTGCTGTTTTTCTTGGTCACAATACGTTATTCTGCCATAAACATTAACAAAGCGGAGCGCCACCATTGGTTGGCCCGGAGCGTAGAGAAAATTTCGAAAAATCAGACCCCGCAGCCCTGCTAGCATTCCCATATGGGCCCCATATCGACAAACATATGGGGCCCATATACCTTTTGCACCCAAGACCCATATGGGCCAGCCCAGGAAACCCATATGATGCATATGGGATAGTGCTGGGACCCATTTGGGCAATTGCCCCATATGGGCCCCAGTACTATCCCATATGGGCATAAGGGCATACTGGGCTGGCCCATATGGGCCCCATATGGGTCTTGGGTGCAAAATAATATGGGACCCATATGGTTTGACGTATATGGGGCCCACATGGGAATGCTACCTGGGAGATGGCCGGAAATAGCATTTTCCAGACCTATACGAATAATCTAACGAGTCATTATCTTCTTTTGTCGTTTGAAATAAAATGTTAACTTCAAAACATGTTCGCAAAGTGATCAGAGAGTAAAGAGCTACTTTGACCCCTGAAACCACTGACTTCTGAAACGTACAGTAAAAACGATGTCAGTATGATTCCAAACTGAGAAGTAACGTTTCAACTGTCGGTCAGTCTGTTATACGTCGGGATTTTTCATTGCAATAATACGCGTATAAGTCGTTCTTCTGATAATGTAAACAGTAAAAGAGCGACCAGTTATCCGGTGCAAAACCTTACCAGGCTACATTATCTCGCCGGGCTGCTCTAGCAGCAAACTCTCCGCCATCCTCGTGTGCAGGATCACGTACAACCGGTTCTGCTTCTTCAGCCAAGGGCTCAAATTGATATAACATAACACAACAAGTTTAAGGGCAAAGGAGGGTAAAAACCCCTTAAGATGCCCTATAGAACAGACCCAAACCAACACCTAATCCAAACAAGGACCAAACAAACCCAATACAATCATATCCTGCCACTGTCACGGTAATACTTGTCAATGTTAATCTTGAAGCAGTTAACTGAAGTGGAATTAACAACCCACTCAGGGAGACCGTTCCACTCATTGACAACCCTATGAGAGAAACTGAACTTTCTGATGTCAAGTCTAGAGAAACATTTTACCAGCTTCTTATTATGGCCACGAACACGGGGATCAGCACAAATCTCTAAGTAGTTACAGTTAGACAAAGAATCATAACCAGAAAGGAACTTGAAAACCTGCAGCATATCCCCCCTAATCCTTCTTAACTCCTAGACAATTGAGCCTATCGTGATAAGGGAGATTACGCACATTGTGAATAAGCCGTGTGGCCCTCCTCTGAACCTGCTCTAAAATAAACTTGTCCTTTTCATAAAAAGGGTTCCATGCCTGCACAGCATAATCAAGATGTGGCCTAACCAACTGCTTATAAAGATTTAGCACAATACCTTTACTGAAATTACTGAAATTCCTCTTGATTAAACCAAGCACCCTATTAGCCCTAGCAGCAGCTGCTGCGCACTGCCTGGAAGGCTTCAAATCATTTGATATGACAACACCCAAGTCTTTTTCAGAAGTCACATTACCTAGAACACTACCAGCCATGGTATACTTATGACCCAAATTCTTGGATCCAAAGTGAAGAACTTTGCATTTATCAGCATTAAAAGACATTTGCCAAGTCTGAGACCAATCTAAGTCCCTTTGCAACAGAGAAGCATCATTTCCGTCATTAACATTCCTATAGAGCTTAGTGTCATCAGCAAACTTACTAATACAAGATGAGAGAGAGCAATCAATATCATTTTTTATAAAAACTAGAAAAAGAGTTGGGCCCAGAACAGAACCTTGTGGTACTCCACTTGTGACATCATTCCAAGAGGAGAAATTACCATTTACAACAACCCTCTGGGATCTAGTACCAAAAAGCCAAGATTTGATCCAGTCCGCACATCTCCCCTGGATGCCTAACTGATGAAATTTTACCATAAGTCTCCCTAATGGGACTTTGTCAAATGCCTTTTGAAAATCAAGGTAAATGACATCAACACAATGACCCGAATCAAGAGACAAAGAGACATCTTCAAGAAAGCTAAGCAAATTAGAGACGCAAGACCTATTACTAGGCAGGAACCCATGCTGAGACAGAAGCAGTAAACCATTGTCTAAAAGATACTTAAGCATACAATCCTTAACCACAGACTCCATGACTTTACATACAACACTGGTTAAACTAACAGCCATGCAGTTACAAGGAAGGCTCCGACTCCCTTTCTTGAAAATAGGGGTTACATTCGCAATCTTCCAGTCGGCAGGAACAAAGCCGGAGTCCAGACATTTCTGAAAAATAATACACAGAGGAACGGACAAAATATCAGAACAATCATGCAAAATGGCAGGATGGATCCCGTCCGGCCCAGGGTATTTGCTAGCCTTTAAACTCCTAAGTTTAATACGTACCAGTTCCTCAGAGAAAACAACATCATCCATGTGAATTGAACTGCTGGAGTCACCACCAATTCCCACTAGAGGAGACTCCTTGGTAAAAACAGAAACAAAATAATCATTCAACAAATTTGCCATATCTCGGTGGTCACTGACTAAAGTACCCCTAATGCCTTCCAGATCCCCAACACCCTCTTTAACTTTCTGCTTAGATCTAACATAGGCATGAAATGACTTAGGATTTACCTTAACCTCCTTTGCTAACTTCCTCTCAAAATTGGCCTTAGTATCTCTAACCAAATCCTTCACAAGACATTCCTAATTCTTATAAAGCACATAGTCTGAAGAACTTCTACTATCCCTATAGTGACGCCAACATTTACGCTTCTTCCTAGCTGCTCTGAGGACCTCCCTAGAAATCCATGCTGGCCTATGATTACGAGAAGCTGTTGAGTGGAATACATAAACTTGAAGTCTCCAAAACAACATCACGAAAAACTTTCCAAGCGTCTTCAGGACCTAAGTGAGACAACTGAGCAGACCAATCAATGGAAAGGTGCTCTTTAATCCGTTTAAAATCAGCCTTACTGAAATCCAGAACAAACTTACCACTACAGTTGGGTTTACTGCTATAACAAAGGTCAAAGCTTAATAGGTCATGGTCGCTAGACCCTATTTTGCCAGAAGTGACAACATTCCTAACCATATTATCCTCTGTGCTAAACACTAAGTCCAGACAATTAGCCCCACGAGTAGGAAAGAGAACATGCTGGGTGAAAAACCCATCAGACACCACCTCAAGGAAATCCCTTCCATGTGATCCACTTAAGTGAGAATGCCAATCAATATCAGGGAAATTAAAATCCCCCAATACCACTGCCCTTTTGGAAGAGAACTTTCTAAAGCTATCAAACAACCTTTGATTATTATCCGCACACGAATTTGGTGAACGATAGATAATACCAATAACTAAGTGAGTACTATTCCCAACACCGAAGCTTAGTTCACACCACAAGCAGTTTGAAAACCCACCTGAAAACTTGTCAGTGACATCAACACAGTTCAGACTATCCCTGACATAATGCACCCCCCCCCCCCCACCTCTACCTCCAACAGTATCAATCCTATCTTGCCTAAAAATTGTGTACCCTGGAACATGAATTTCGGAATTACTGGTAGAATTCCTTGCACGGGCTCGTCATCTCCCCTTTCTTGTACGTTCTCGTACTGAAGAAATTCTTCTTCATCGAAACTTGAAGAAGATCCGGATAAATTGAAGTCGATATCTTCAGAATCTTACAAATTGGGAGATGCCATCTTCTGTTGTCTGCAGGTAGTAACGCGTACGTAGTCAATGTGATTATGAGACGAAGAATTCTAGCGTTGGCCTGAGCGTTTCTGAGATGACGTCATTGTGCAGTCGATTTTAGCTTTGGGTATTTCAACTCAGTGGTGTTTGAGGAAGGGGTTCTACCTGTGAAAAAGTCCCTGGGACCCACGTACACGGGTATTGATCGGCAAAATTTGTTTATTTTGTGTTTCTTATATATTTCAGCCATAATATGTGTCGCCTTTGACACCGTATTTCACAGGCTCTTTAAGAATGGATTCTTTTACAAGAAGTTTACTTTCAATATTTACTGGAGAGTAGGTGAACTATTGGCATTAAATATAATATCTAGAGATTAACAGTGGTACCGTATGGTCTATATGTAAAGTTACTAGTAGATGGAATAACACATTAGCTCGGAAATAGATCCTCGGAAATAGTAATAGCTCGGAAATAGTAACTTATAAATATTATTGAGTCTAAATTACAAAAAATCCTCTGCACAATTTTACAAAGAAAAAAAAATAAGAAACTATCAAAAGTACAAACAAATGCTGTCAATTTTGACAGTTCTTTTTCTCTGCACGCTTTTAAGTTTCATTTAGTTATTTTTTTTATATTATTTTTAAAATTTATACGATTGCTTTAGGAGTCCGTGTTATGCGGTTACGTGTATAAGTCACTGCACAAGCATGCCCGTATAACGGTGTAAAATAAGTCAATCAGTGACAGTGTTGAAACAACTTATTTTAAGGTCATACTAGACAGGAATGTCGACAACAGGACGAAGTCCCCAGTCAGGGAAAATTTCTCAATTTCGTCAGGAGCTTTAATCATTAGAATAACACACGGCATGTTATCACACCAGGTCGTAGTCACCCTGACAACGTGCTTGATTTTGCTCATACTGTCATAAAAAGGACAATTTTCTCCAATAAAGATCATAATATCTTTAAAGAAACCCCTGTTTTTAAGATTTTCTTCCAGAAAATTCGAACTTTCAAAACCTTCTTTACTAAAACTGTTTGTGTTAACTTTATGTTAACTGGAAATATTTTCGAAATAATGCACGGTTAGGTCGAAATCACTACCCATATTGCAAGAATATGATATTTTTTTCCTTCCAAGTTTAATTTTTGTGTAAAATATTACACAGTTTTCGTCAAATCATGCAAATTACAGCTTCACGGCGCCCATCTTGGTGCGCCTTTTTTGTCCCAGTCGGTGGCTACAATCTACGGATAGGACGTGCACGTTACATGCCCTGTTTATGTATATAGGAAGTCCGTGAAAGAGACCCTGAGTAATAAATAACTGCAAATTAATCAAATGATTAAATGCTTCATATGATTTTCATTATATGTTAGTGTCACCTTTAAAAGCATTGATATTGAGTTTGCTCCGAGTTAGCTCCACACGCATGGTAATCACGCACAAGTTTTGGTTCATTGTTGTCGGCATATACTTCTATAAGGCAAGCGATTTCTCTGGCTTTACTTCACTTTTCTGATAGACGTAACGAGAAGCATGACGATTTCGTATTCTACCAGTTTTTAAATTATACAGCGCTATTCAAAACTACAAAATTTAAAAAGTATTGTAAGCTACAATGTTCACATTTCGGTGTTTGCGTATGACTAAATGTTCTTCAGAAGCGGAGAAGAAAGTCTCGTAGTGAGTCTTTGGTTCCATGATTTGACTGGAAATAGGGGTAGAGTGGAAGACTAACGCGACGCTAGAGGAACGGCTGAAAAACCATATAGTCTGTTCAAGTCTTCATTTCATTCAGGTTAAATGCGTTAACTTGCAACTGTATTCACAAATGCAACATCACAATAGAGATGTTTACTGCGACCACAGATAGGCCTACAAACACCAGTAGGACTACATTAAATACTAGAAGGGATTACATAAAATATAAGTAGGCCTACATAAAATGCTAGTAGGACTACTTAAATACTAAAAGGGACTACATAAAATAAAAGTAGAAATACATAAAATACTGGTAGGAATACATAAAATGCTAGTAAGATTACATAAAATACTAGAAAGACTAAATAAAATACTAGGACGACTCGACTTGAACCAATTGGTTGGAAACTGGGGCGTAAAACTGTGTTCATATAAAACACTAGCAGCAGTGGCGCAGCTAGGGATTTCGGTCAGAGGGGCGAAAATGGTCTGCAGGGGCGCTTCGAAAGAGTAAATACCCTGAGCCTCAGCACGATCGAAACAATGGCTTTTCAGACTTTTCATTTGATTTTCCGCACCTGGTAGAAGACTACTTTGACATTTCTCCTCCGCAAGTTTTTCTATTGAAACATGTTTAAATTTTTTATCCATAGGCCTCTGCAGAAAAAACCGGGGCGGGTTAAATTCTTTTAGGAGGAAAACCTCCCCGCCACCATGAGTTAGCGCGGAGCGCAAGAAAATTTTGTCCCAAAATGCCTCTCAGATCGATGAAAATGACATTTCTTAAGCCTATTCTACCGCATATAAATAGAGAAAACACTGGGTGAACTGTTAAGAAATATTGATGTTAATTTCTCTTCGTCTTTTCTTTATGTTTCCTTCGTTCTTTTCAGGTTTTTTATTTTCCAGGGGAGGGCAACTGGGCAAGTTCGCCCCTTGCCCCTACCTGCGGACGCGCATGTTTCTATCCCTCTCTTTCACATTCTAGTATGAAGGCAGTCATTATATTTTGAGTGTTATGGCCAGGTCTCTATTTAAGATTTTAATGTAATAATGGGCTACTTTGTGAAGATAGAGATTAAACCTTATATAGAGCTAAATAGCAAGCAATCTTACAGAGGGAAAAAGCTATGGAGATTATTCACCGTTAGGGGTACATTTTCGGCGTCTGGAAATCAAGATAAATACCCGAAGAAACATTAATTGACGTAATTTACATCATGTGACCACTCTGAAATAGCCATTAGTTCAGTACATTTAAAGAAATAGCCAAAACAAGAGGTCTGCTTGGCTCTCTAGATACCGAATTCATAATAAATAAGAGTAGCCTAAACTTAAACTTATTTGATGCAATTTTCTGGCTTTTGAGACCACGGAAGTACAGAAATAAGCATTTTCATCTAGTGTCGGAAATAGCCATTAATGATCATGATAATGGTCACTTGAAAAAAAAAGCAAAATGGAAACTGCTCTTTAAAACTCTTAAACCATTACCACTATGATAACAGTTTTATTTTATTTTATTTTATTTTATTTTAACCTGAATGTTTCCTTCAAATGATTTTGAAAAATGTTGTGGAAGCTATTTAAAATAGGTCTTTGGACCAACGTGCTGACGATATTTGGGTGGCTATCTCCAACATCAAGAACAGAACAACTGACAAAAATAAGTACATCCATCTGCCAAAAATCATGCTGGCAATCGTATCTTTGGCACACAGCAATGCAGAGGATGAAAGGCTTTTTAGCCTAGTTAGGAAAAAAGCAACAGACTTTAGGCCTAACTTGTCAACCAATGTTCTCTCTGACATTTTGACACAGAAGGTGTTCACTCAGTCAAGAAATGTTGTGTGCCACAAAATGAAATTAAGTGAGAACGTATTGGAGAAAAGTAAAAAGGCTGCCTCAAAATACACCACACCACAACCCAGTAAAGGTTGTGCATTTTTATATTTATATTTCTGTTCTACTTTATTATTTCTACTTTTATTCTTCTGTATCATTTTAGGGTGGAGTAGTGGGGGCATGGCGGTACAGAAAGGGATGTGTTGCATACCGTAGCCAATGATATGGAAAGTCTGACTTTTCACTAAAAAATCTGATTTTTCAAGAGAGTTAGTCTGATTTTTTTTATCTTAAGGTTGGCATCTCTGCATTTTGGTATCTTTATAAACTCTTTTTATTGTCTATGTTGACAATTGTCCCTGACAACAAGAGGGCTATTTGCGCTACAATTATTGTAGCGCACTTTGCAACATCTTTTATTAGTCGGGAGCGTTAATTATGTCAGTCTGTGTATTTTACAAGCTTATAGTCACGCAATTATCTTAACACAGCGACAACATTCATTAGTGCGTATAAAGTATAAAGATACTTTTCGGCAAAACCTATCCCTACATTACAGAAGATGACCCTTTTCATCAGAATTAAGTGCAGATAGTACACTTACTGGTGGCTGTTTGAGCATTTTGTTATCTGGGCCTTAAAACAACGCTATTAAATTATGTCTTTTGCCAAAAATGGTGCAAGAGTAAAGTGTGTTAAAAACTTAAAAAAGGACGCCGATAGACGTTTTTATTCTGTCAGGGAGGGGGGGGGGGCGACTACTTAAAATACTAGCAGGACTACATATAAAATACAAATAAAATCTTGTATTACCTCATCTTCGGTTACTGTGTAGGCTCTGGATTACAAGGTAGCAAAGTTCTTTTTAACTGTTTAAACCATTGCCAGATTGCCAGCCCCAAAACCGTCCTACATACGCGCCTGCATAACCCGTGATTTATACATAGAAATGGGGCGAAATTATTGATACAAGCCTGACGGAAAAATACATTTTCCTGTAACACGAAGTACTCAAGTTAATGATATAATCCAGTAAGCGTATTCTAAAACATGGAAACTTTAGAAGATTTCGGAAATAAAATGTAAACGTGTTTTCAGTGCCGCTACCTTTTCAGACACCTTTAATTTATATTGGCTTGCCTTCATTTCGACAGCAATTTGCGCAGTTACCAATGCAGTCGTGTTCGCTCATAGATCAGTTTGGTAAATATTTCCGAACTCTGAAAATGACAAAATCACCAGATCATCAAGTGATATCTGCAACTACAATGCTATTTTCATGAATTTTCTTTCATTAAAGTCCAAAGTTTCTCCAATATAAGCTCTTGACTCTTGAAACCAGTGTCGTCGGAGAGTCCGGCTCAATTTGTAGGTCTTAGATAACATTTTGCAGTAACAACGATCTTTGGTCGCCGTGCTATATTAGACTTGCCAATAAGAAATACAGATTCTTCACCAATTCCCGAACTTTTAAAATTTCCTTTTATAGGTATAGAGTCCTCATGAGTCCAAAATTTTCTCATATACAAGCTCCATATTTTAAAAATTTACTTGAAAAGGGCAAAAATTTAGGCGCGCTACCCGTGCCGCAAGTTACTTTCTCAGAGAAATGGTGTACACACATGAAAAACATTCGGAAAATTTGGGTGCTTTCCCATCTGGAAAAATATCTAGCTACTTCACTGTGTCATGCACCTGCACCCATGAATCGAGCTCAGACAGCATAAAGAATTGAAATTAATAGGGCGTTTTTCTTAGCTAAAATCTAGAAAGAAATTATTCGAATTGGATTCTTCCACATGTAGTATTTAATTGGCTCTAAAAAAGCCACAAAATCGAAAGTATGAAACATTTTATACATACTTTGAAAAAAAAAACACATAGAAGCAAAGCGCAGTTTGGAAGCAACGTATACTATAGGCCAAAGGGTTCATTCGAATTTTTAGTCTTGAACACCTTAAAACATACATTAATTATATTAGCAGGCCTCAGGGGTAGCGCCAGCGGGGGGCGGGGGCCATGCCCCCCCCGTCGGGGAACACTGCCAACCCCCCCCCCCCCCCCCCGTCGGGGAAGGTCGGCGGTTTCGTCGGGGAGGCCTAAAAAATAAAAAAAAAATAAGAAAAATCCCACAATGACTGAAGTTACTGGATGGGCGATCTAGAACATTTTTTTGTTTTGTAATTCTATTTTAATACGTATCGAAATCGATTTTAAATCCCTTCTTAACTCTGTTAAACCTCATTCTATGTACTTTGTCCTATCTCTTCCCCCGTCGGGGAAGGACGGCGATTTTTCGGGGAGGACCACACATGAAAAACGTAAAGGACTGAAGTAACTGGATGGATTACCATGATTTTTTCCTTTTTGAACATTTTTTTTTTCTTTTTAACGCTATTGTAATGCATATCTGGGTCGGTTTAACTAGCTGTTCTATCCCTCATCCCATCTTCAATCCGTGCGCGCAAGGTCATGCCTCCTTCGGGGACGGGCTACCCACCCCTGTTCTTGAGAAAATCCAATTTTGTCGGGGAGCCTTCATCTTCAGATCCACGATAAAAAATGTGGGTCTGTAGTCACTCGGACGACCTTCTTGATCTTGTTTACTAGTAGACCATGGGTGCTTTTACACTTGATCCGGGTCTGATCGCCCGATGTTATCAGCGCATCGAATTACGTGTATTGGTTGATCCTGGTGCATTTGCACTTGTCTCGTACTCTGATCCTCCTCCATGCTTTAGCGGAAGTCGAATTACCAAATGCAGGCATACGCGCGTGCGCACCAAAGTGTAAACAAAAAATAGACCCTGTACATGTACAATACATACCGTACCTTGCTTCACCGTTGATCCGGCGAGCATTTACACTACAGATTTGATCGCCTGCGCGGGGTTTGATCCTCCCCCCTTACTAGGATCAAAATCGGGCGATCAGATCCGGATCTGATCTGCGTTTACACTACAAATTTGATATCGAGCAGTGGATCAGACCCCGCGCAGGCGATCAGATCCGGATCAAGTGTAAACGCACCCCATATTCTTCAAGAAAACTCACAATTCCGAATTTTCCTTACAAAAACAGACGAGAGGTTGTTCATGTGCGTATAGTACCCAACGGTCTGCAATCTGGCCTGCTCCGACAGCCGAACTCTCACAAAGGTAATGAATATCGGCCATGTCGTTTTCAGCTACACATAATGATAAACAGTGGTGTGAAAAAATTTTCCCATAAATCTGACTGGGAATTTATTTGAAGGAACCTTGTAACGTGACATATTTTCAAATACGTTGGGAGTTAAACCATTTATAGTCTGGAGTTCGGGCAGCCTCGTTAAAAATTTCTTCTATTTAGTGGACCTTGCAATTGAATTCAACGAACATTCTTAATATAGTCAAAAACATTGTAGTATGTTTTTAATTCCGTTTCATAGTCTCTCCCCCCCCCCGAAAAGAGGCAAGGCCATTACATCTAACTGTAGCGGTACCTTTTATCTGGTTCTTTTCTGATAATTAGCAAACTGGGGTTTTTGCTCTATTGAAGTGAAACTTTCATTTTTAAGGAAAGCTCAAAACTGCGACTGATTCATTTCTAGTTACAAGTCTGGGAAATGCCATTCCGGCTATATTAGGGGTTAAATTTTTTAACAATTTTCTGTACACTCCTGGCACTCTGCATATATAGTGTTTTAGTCGAATAGATAACTGAACAGAACAACGCGTGTTT
This sequence comes from Holothuria scabra, assembly GCA_037179385.1. NCBI lineage: Eukaryota > Metazoa > Echinodermata > Holothuroidea > Aspidochirotida > Holothuriidae > Holothuria > Holothuria scabra. The sequence goes on along the minus strand of CM074180.1, from coordinate 27,852,277 downwards.
GTAAATTACTCTTCGTTTTGGGGCAGTATTATGAAGTGAAAATAATTTTATTGCGAAAGAAATCTGAAAGAAAGGACTTCTTCCGTTCTAGTTACGAGCCCAGAAAATGCCATTTCCTGCCGTCCGGGGATCTCAATTTTTTAAAAAATTCTGTGCGCCCTACAAAGATAATCTCTCGGAAAAGATAGTATTTCGGAAAAAGGGCAATTTTGCCTCCTCCCGTACGCCTATGACAATAAATAAAATAAAAAACTTTAAACATATGCGAAGTCAATTTTTTTCCTTGGGAGAATGCTCCAATATGGTCCGAGGGTCTAAATCTGCATGATGATATTCAGTACCCTCAACAATACAACATATCATCCCCTACTTGATGTTCCTAATGAGAACGTCAAATTCCTCCATAAACCCCCAAACTGTCATAACATTACAATTTTTCTCCAATAGTAACTTAAGATTGTTAAAAGTGGCAAAATTTTCCAATTTCGATGGAGACTCCGTGCAATAAATAAGCAAAGCCAACTCTGTTAATCACCCGCATACTACCTAATTTTGCTCCTGAAAGGCATATCACTCAATAAAAGTAACCAAATTTTTCATTAGAACCTTACCAAAAAAACCAAATTAAAGTCCGACATTTCTCCATTATAATAAGCTCTTAATTTTCAAAGATTCGTTCAAAAAAGGCGAAAACTTTCCGGAAAAACTTCTAGTTTCGTCTCGAAGCCTTAGTTCGTAGGTCTTGTACGATTTAATTCGTAACCCCAAAAGAATTTCAGCTGTGGCCCATATAACGTTTTTGATTCTTCCCTTATGAAGGACAGATTTTTCTATAAACACCCCAAATTTTTATAATACCAACAAAGCCAAATTTTTAACAAAATTTTTAATTCTTACTTCAAAAACTCCAGATTTTTAAGTATTTGTTAAAAAGAAAGCCCAAAATTTCGGCGCGCTCGGCGCGCCTCAATTTCTGTCAACAGGTCAAGTCACGTTCCACCGGGACATAACATCGTTTTTGTCGGGGCCTTGAAATTCTGGCCCCCCTGTCGGGGAGCTTGGCCCCCCCCCCCTGTCGGGCAAATCCTGGCGCCACCCCTGGCAGGCCTAATGCAAATATTGTATCCCTAATATTTGTGCGTATATAACACTGTAGTTCTCTTTGCATATCAAACTGTACTGACATTGATAGAAAGAAACCTAAAGGCTATTACGGAATAAAAGCAGATTTGTGTGTGTGTAACTACAACATTGCTATCATTACCCAAGTACAAATGAAATTGTCATTCAGTGTCTTTTACTAACCGTGTTAAAATCTCGTTAAGAGTTAAATGTAGAATCTTTCTCCCCGAAGCACTCTTTGGCGCGTCTTCATAAATTATTCTCCGTCTAGGCTGACGGAGCGATGCATTATTAATGAAATTTATTCACGTGTGTACGCTTCCTCTCTGTGCTCTGAGATCGACTTCACGTGTATCGCCGATGCAGACAAGAGTTGGGAGTGTTAATTGCAATCTGCTCGTACAGTACTATGACTGGGGCATTCAATAACACAACCACTATCTCGGATTCAATATTTGTAACCATTGAACGCGTGACCAGGTTTCAGTAAGATAATTTCCTTTTTTCCTTCGATGATTCATTTTATGGACCTAACCTAACTTACTGTTTAGACAAAAGAAGGAAACATAATGTTGTGACTTCACCGTTTGCTTCGAGTACACTGTGTGGAGGAATACAAAGGAAGAGTTCGATTATTCATCTGCCGTAGACGGTAAGCTTTTTTTAGCAGAACATAATTATAACAGTGCTTGTAGCCTACCCAACGACGGGATGTGCGATGTCAGTCGTTTGTTTCACTGAATAGTGCATCAAATGTTGAGATTTGTGTTGATTTTTTGAATGGAATAATCGGAAGAAGTTAGAGAAATGATGTCTTATTAAAATGAACTCCAGTTGAGTGAATTTTGGTATAAAGACTGGAACATGCAAAGTCAAAGGAGTGCTACGTCCGCTTTTTCAAGCAATATGTGAATTTTCTCCCATGAGATCTTCCAAGACCTGCATACGTTACATTCCTGACACTGTTGAGATATCGTGTAGAGCAAGGAACCGCTTTGAAAGTGATATTTTAATATGGCTTCTTCCAACCTGCTAGAGAAAATTGGAGACTTTCTCGAATGCACTATTTGTCTTGATAATTATAGGCGACCGAAAGTACTTCAATGTTTGCATACATTTTGCGAAGATTGTCTTCTGAAAATAGCTCCACGCGGCACGAAAGGAGTAATATGCCCAACGTGCAGAGAAGAAACAAGCCTGGAAGACGAAGGCGTGTCAAATCTGAGGAATAATTTCGTTTTTTCGAATTTACTGGATTTGGTGACTTCTATTCAAAAACCTCTCGATGATCATCCTACCGACGTAACAGCTGAAGGTGCTCAGTCTCAGTATATTTGTACAAATTGTGAAAGTGGAGCGCAAGCGTCCACTAGGTGTCTAAACTGTTGTGAATTTTTATGCGTGGACTGTACCGATGCACATCGTAGGATTAAAGCCATTCGCCACCACGTGATGCGTGAGATTGAGGATTGGTTAGCAGCTGGCAGACATATCATCGAAGCTGACAAAGCCGAGAAACGAAGTCAGAAAGCAAACTTGTGTCCCAACCATGAAGATGATACATACGTAACAGTATACTGCGAGGCTTGTGAGCAGTCTCTTTGTCAAAACTGTGCTCATACCGATCACGCAAAGTCTCCCCATCGCATCGTTCCGATGACCGAGGCGGCTGAGCGCGGACGTCAGCAAATCAAAAATGTCTTGTCCGAGTGCAAAAGGAAGTTATGCGTATTTTCCACTGCAATAGAAGCCACAGTTCAGATTGCTAAAGATTTGCAGAGAAGATCTGATCGCGCTCAGAAAGACTTGCTACAAACAGTCAGAGAATATACCATGCGTATCCATAAGGAACAAAATGAGTTGATGTCATTACTTCATAAAAGACGGGAAGGAAAGGAGAGTGAAATGGCGGCGCACATTAACAGTTTGCAAAGAGCTGTCGATATACTTCGTGGCATGTGTTCCTTAGCAGAAAATGCCCTCGCTGAAACATGCTCCCCCGCTGAAGTACTTCGTTCCAAAGTTAAGTTGTCGGGCGAGAGGAGAGTCCTAAATCAAGTCGCCATAGTGAATGTGCCCTCCGATTTAAGTGCACTGAAATTTGAACGAAACACCCATTTCAGGTTTCCCCCTGATTATGTCCTTGGTACTATAAGTGAGTAGGTAAGGTAAGCTTCGGGTCAGGAGCCAGATCCCCCCCCCCCCTCCCCTTGATTTTGCAGAAAAATGTGGCATTGCAGGCCACCCCCCCCCCCCCCACCCACTTTAAACTCCTTTTACTTCCAGCTCTAAGGTAGCATTAGTCGTAGTGCTACAGGACAGACCAAATTTTTAAGAAATATAGCAAAGAGAAAGTAGAATATCTTTTTTGAAAAAGTTTCGTTGTGTATATGTTCAAGAGAAGGCCCATGATGCTGATTCGGTTACGTCACTAATTGTATACAAATAATTGAAATATGATGAAAAAGATTTTGTCCTCTTGCAGTCGGCTGATTTCTCTATCCTATTGTGCTTCTGTATAAATACTTAAAGATTGGTTAGGCAAAATCTCCCAAAACCTGTCAATTATGTGCTCATGGGATATTATTTCAAGAAAAATTATTCATTGTTTTACATATTGACAATGAACAAGTCCAAGTAAAAAACAATGTTACGACTAAATAGGTAAAATAATGACTTTGAGAGCTTCTCAAAATTGAAAGGACTAGTAAGACACAGCCAGAAGTAGTCCTTGAACAGGACCGTGTACTACACTTAACGGTAGGACCTACTCCGTACACTCCATGGAGTAAAAAAAAGTGGACGTAGCATAGAGTCCAGGCTGTTCAAGGACTAAGCCAGAACTAATTTTCATGGAGTACAAGCTCCAGAGAAAGGGTATTCTAGTTGGCAGTGGCGTAGCTAGGATATTTTACGGGGGGGGGGGCAAAGGTATGAACTTTCCCCAAAACTTTTCCCGGTCAAAGTGTATGTATTTCATGTGAAATATCCAAATTCACAAGTTTAACAACATTACCATGTCATTATGTAATATTACCTGTATTTTAATCTTAATGTATAATATGGAAGCAATTGGAAATAACAAGTCTTAGTTTAAATATTTTGGTCAACAATATCTGGTTGATTTGTATGTACTAACGCAGTGGCGTACGCATGATTTCTCAGGGGGTCAGGGGCAATTTCGAAAAGTCGGACCCCTCAGATGGCCAAAAATTGCGTATTCATGCTTGTAAAGAGAATCTAAACCTGCAGTCTTTACTTTAATGGGTGCCAGCAATGGGATACAGAGGCTACCTTTTTAAGTAAAAATTGGAATTTGACTGGCAGAATTTGCCTATTTGTAGGAATAAAAAAAATTGGCATCACTGAGGGGCATTGCAGAGACAATCCTTCCCCTTTGAAAACTTTTGAAAAATTGGGTGTCCTTATATGCCATCTGGTGCCACATATGCTATCTTTGGAAGTAAAATCCGTTTTAATAAAGCATAACTTCGTATTTTTAGTAACAAAATGTAAGTTTGCCCATGGATCCCATTCATTCTAATTTCAAGATTAACGTTAAGTTTATCGTAAGCCATGGATTGTTTCAGCCCCATCCATGGTTATGTACACAGAGTAAAATTGGTATAGTTTAAACCCCTCCCGCTTCTAGCCTGTAGGACAATATAACCCCGGGGGTCTACGTTAGTGACTGGTCAGTTTTCACATCCTTTCACTGAATTCCCAAAGTGTACAACGAAGGGACTGTGTAGTACAAGGTGACCATATTTAAAGGCCCAGTCCTCTCACCCCAAACAGTACCAACTTGGTATCAGCTTGCCCCCCCCCCCCCAGTAACTACGCCACTGCTAGTTGGTTTGTTTTGTCACCTTTGACAGGTCCCCACTGAAAGTTTCAAATTTGAATTTACTAAATTAGCCATTGTAAACGTTGTAAGCTTTTTTCCTTTCGTTCTGGATAAGTGAGGGTACAAAGAATAAGACGTCAGTAAATTCACACTCTCAATACAGGCGGGTGCACGCCCCACAGTCACTAATCTGTAACGTAAATGCTAGAAAACGAAAAAAATTCTCCAGAAGGTGATATTAAGGCTTTCTCTGTCTATCAGGGGTGTGGAGGACTGTCTAAGGCCTTGATGGACATGTAATATGCCATAATACATAAGGTTACGAATTATACACTCCTTTCTTTTCGGTAGGCCATGGGGAAATCCATCATCATTTGCGTTTTTCTTTATTCGGCCACCCCCTTTTCGCTTAATATTCACACCCCCTTTACCTATTAGCTATAGCTGTTTACAACATGATTTTACTCCCCATTTCTCGCTAGGCCCGGAGTAAATGAATTCTACCAAGTTTGTGTAATGTGGATATTGTTATGCCATTTATGCGCATTATGCGTTTTCTGGTGTAAGATGTTAATCTTATAACAGTAATGTAAAAAAACATTCCTCAATGATATTCATTCCTTCATTTCCATCAACTTTATTTGGTACTCACATCAGTGATACAAGCTCGAATATTTCCATAAAATTCCAGGTCATATCATATGAGGTACTACAGGCCGCAACAGGAGTTGTCTGCTTCAATATAGTTCGACTATTTTTTAATTTGTCTTAAACAAGTTTCTTGTATTTGCAGACTTTAACTTTGTGTTCTGGTATTAACACAGATGGAGGGAGTCAGAAGGCAAGTAGTTGTCCTGATGAAGTGCAGCGACCACAGGCACGAGGAAGGGACTACCTGAACATTTAGATGGGGACATATTACCCCTCCCACATCCCACCAATACATCAGCTCTAGTTGACTTGGGCACCACATGATAGTCATATCGTGGGAAAACTTTTTTGATACACTTTTTTTGTCGAGGGAAGCACAAGTACGTAAGACTGATTCATACTGTCAAGTGCACGTATAGTGTGCTTAATACATATGTACCATTTATATGCTAACCTACTTCTTGCATGTGGACGTTTGCGCCTCTGTATATTATTGCTGATGGTCACCTCTGTTCTCAGCCACTAAATCCTAACTCACTTCCGTCTACACTTAGGTCAGAAATCTTGATCGATATAAGGTATGCAAGGTTATATGGTATTCCTTACAAAGGGTAAATACTTTATGGATTACATGTGCGTCATTAATGTGATAGAAATGGCTTCTCAAGGTATGAGGTTTATCTGGTATAAATGCAAACAATCATGGCCGTAGGTGACTTTTTTTTTGCTCGGGGGAGACTATGATTTTTACGAATCCCAACAGAATTTACCTGTCAAAATGTCCTCCCCCGTAAAACGAAATATCCTCCCGATTTACTCACTCTGTTCCAGATATTTGTGGCACTCCCTTTCTCGTATGGCCATACAAACAATAATTTGCTATACAAAGATTATTTCAAATTGCTAACTTTGCATAGTAACAACGATATGAGATCAATGAATTGCTGCACATTTTTTTTTTCTTATTTAGTGTTGAGAAAATTTTTTGTATGGTGTGCAAAATAACTGTATAAGACGCATATTAGTGTCACAATTTTATCTCCAATTGAATCTTCACAATGCGGTGTTGAATTATCACGACCGGAAGGTCATGCGAACATTATTTTAATGATATGTTGGGTGTCTCGCTTCAGCGTCACAACTACTGGCAAAAGGTTTAAAATGTTTTATTTTCATGGCTAAAAAGAAATGACATTATGATTCGTGATTTTTCAAATCGGGAGTTGGGTTATTTATTAAGACACGTGACGTTTCCCACTAAACGCGGAGGGAATCCAAACGACCTGGCTTTTGATCTAGTGGTGGAGCAGGGAGCTGAAACAGAGGCTCCCCTCCCACATGAGAGGTCCGTTAGATACAGTTAGATAGAGTTTTACGGCCCAGTTTCCAGCCTATTGGTTCAAGTCGAGCCGGCCACGGCCTTTTTCCAGTTGTGGCTCACTGGCTTGTTTTCCCTACTCCATTGCTTATGCGGAGCATCACGCACAACAGCAGTAGGTTCCTTTTTTAGTCTTTGGTATGACTCGACCTGGGAAGTGAACCCGGGCTTTCCGATTGAGAGGCGGATGCTCTTACCATTAGACCAAACACGCGGTCACATGTGAGAGGTCCGGGTGCATTAACACCGATGCATACCAAACACTTGAAAGGACGGAACCTGCTGCCACTCCGCATAAGCACTAGAATAGGGAAAATCCAGTGACCTGAAAGTCCATGCGCGAAGCCAGGATTGTGTCATGCATGGGGAGGGGTTTTAGTGTCATGGGGGGCACGACATGAGGGAAATGTCTAAGGATAGAGAGTCTGCAAGGTTGGGTCATGGGGGGAGTTCTGACACCCCCCCCCAACCCCCCAACCCCCCTCTCATGGCTACGCCACTGCCTTCAACTGGTAAAAATAGACTATGGGCACCGCTAGATTAAACCAGAAGATAACAAGGTGAAGCCAAAACTCTAACAAATTAATTGACATGAAAACAAAAAATAGGCCTACCGAAGAACCTATGTCACACTTCTCTTTTGAGCTTCTGTGCAAACTAAAATGTAAGAGTTGTCGGGTGTTAGAAGTCAAATGTCTCTCTTATCAGACTCTCTTTTATCTTTTTCGTTTAAATTTTGGGCAACTAGAAATTTTTCCTTAACATTTTACCATTCAGTACGGTACACCTGGTGGACAACAAACGGCGGAAGCTAAGCTGAACTGAGCATGGTAGCTAAGCTGAGCATAGTCAAGCGGTTAGAGCAACAAACTTGCAGTCGGGAGGTCGGGAGTTCTAGTCCTAGCCGGCCATGACGAAGACTTCTTTCCAAGCATTCGTTAAAAACGAAACCTACTGCCTTTGTGATTGGTGCTCAGCATAAGCAATGAAGTAGGAAAAATAAGCCAGTGAGCCACAACTGGAAAAAAGGCCGTGGTCGGCTCGACCTGAACCAATTAGTTGGAAACTGGGTCGTAAACTCCACCGAACCTAACCTAATTTGCGTCGTGCTTCATGGTTTCCACACTTAAATGACATCATTTATATTGTGCTTGTAAGGTGTGTCACAATAAAATCTAGTGAAATGAAAGCACGAATATTGGGAAATATTCTTTCACATTACATTCAATTATCTTCCATAACTGATGCCTAAATTGATATGCAATGGAACACAGTACCCTCTGAGTAGAGTTCCTATGAACAGATAGATGTTAAGTAACTTTCCAACAAGTGTTTTATGGTTCTTATTGTTTAAAACTAGTACATATGGTACTTTGTGGCTGTTAGTGTATCTAGTCCAATTATATCTATGTATGCTCATTTACGATAAATAAAAATCAGTTAACACATTTTGAGTGTGTAACTATAAACTTTTTCCGTGTTCATCTTCTTCAAGGCGACAAAAATGTTACGGAGAGAGTACCGGTATAGCTATATATAGAGTTGTTGTAGTAAGACGAGACCACCGACTTCCTATACATGGACAGAGCATACTCCACGGCACATTGTCGCTACCGTACGTGTGAGAAAAAGCGCACCAAGATGGCTGTCTGCTATGATTTTGTGTGAAACCTTGGACTTGCTCAAGTATATCCTTGTATTTTTCAAAGAAAGTTAAAATATTTTTTAAATATGGCAAGGTATAAGGTCAAAATCACTTCACGTATTGCAGGAATATGGTATTTTTTTTCCATTCAAGCTTAACTTTTGTTTAAAATATTACAGATTCAGTTTCAGTTTTCAGTTTTATTTATTTCTCCATACCACCTCATAGAGGCATCAGAGACACAAAGCAAACAATGTTTAACAGGATAACAGGTGAAAAGGTAATAACAAAAAACAGGAAAAACATAATAATAATAAAATAAAGCAGAAGTAAAAAAGACAAACCAAACACAAATTCCAAGTCTTAGTACAATAATACGGAGGGATGAATGAGGGAAAGGGGGTGAGACTTTAAACAGAACACAACAAAATAAATCCCCAAATCCCCAGATTTCACAACCATACAAAAGAGTGGGAAGAACTGTTTGGTCAAACAAGTACATCTGCAAATCAAGGGGCAGTGAAAGGTTGCACGTTTTACTCAATAAACCATACAGTGAACGCTTGATTAACTTGCTTATTGACGGCTTTGGTAAATTTGTTATTATAGTTAAATGCAACTCCTAAGTAGGTATAATCATCGACTATTTCCAAAGTGTCGTCACCAAAAGTAAAGGTGGGCTTATTCCTTATCTTGCCCCTTGAGAAAATAACAATTTTTGTCTTTTTTGAATTTACCTTCATTTTCCAAGTATCACAATAATTTTTAACACTGGTTAATGCATTTTGCATGTCGTTCTCATTTTCCGCAAGGACAATTGTATCATCTGCATATAATAGGGTAAAGAGTGTAAAATAAACTTCAACATCATCATTACTTAAATGATTCTTGATGGAACTAGACAAATCCTTTAAACCATTGCATGAATAACTGATAGACCTCCCAAAGTCATTAAGGAATATACTGAACAGAACTGGTGATAGATTCTCGCCTTGTCAAACTCCTATGTTACAATGAAAGTAATCACTACTACTCGTTGACCGATTAATGATATGCCAATACTGTTTAGGGTCCGAACTTCTCAGTTGTCTAATTTCTCTGGGCAATGAGTTGAAATAAACCTGTTTCGCCTTTCTCAAGGTTTTTTTTGTACACTTTGGAGAGTACGCTTAGTTCATACTCACTTTCAAGACTCTTACATAATTTGTATGATTTCTTTGCCTTTAAATAACTAGATTCAGCCTTATGACAGTCATTTATAAACCAGGGTTTACCACGATTTCGTGTGGAATTAAAGATCCTTGGAACGTTTTTTACCATTCCTGCTCTATCAGCAGTACTTTTAAACATCTTCTCAATGTCAACAACTAAGTTATCCATTTTGTCCTGACTCACATAACCAGTAATAATCAGGTCAAGTCTGCAAATGATTGTATAAATTTCATCATGATTGAAAGAATTTTTGAACTGTAAGCTTTTTCGTTCTTCCAAAAAATTTTTGTTTTCGTGGTCAAATCAGACGATTTACAGGTTCACGGCGGCCATCTTGGTGCGCTTTTTTTGTGCCAGCCGGTGGCGACCATCAACGGATAGGACTTATACGTACGTTACATGCTCTGTCCATGTATATAAGTCCGTGGACGAGACTTATAGTAATAAATCCATGACATGACAGAATCTATTTTTAACTTAAAGTTTACACTTTAAATTCGCTTCGCCTCACCGAATGAAACCTAAAGCCCAAACCTGGCACCTCCCACAAAATAAAAAATAAATAATGACAATTAAAAGGATATGCTTTAGTGACCTCATAAGACAGTTCATAGAGATCCTTAATGATAATTCAATAATAACCCACCCTCAGTTCTGACTGGTTACAACTGTTTTCACTAAAACAGGATATTGTGTTCTTTCCCTTTCCCCGACTATGCGCTTAGGGTACTGAAGATTCGGATATTGAGAAAGTGGATATTAATTTACATCCAGCTTTCTTGTTATTTATCATAATTTTGTATCAGTGATGAAATTGAGATCACGGGCTCCTAAGAATGTTGACCCCGGTTGACCATATTCGGCAAGTAAGCGTTACCTTGAGTACTTTTTCATGCAAACTTCCACCCCATTCAATTGGTATTAACTTAGTGACATCATACTATCATTCCCGGCTGGGTACCATTTTTCATACATTTTTATCATTTACTCGAGAATGAGCAGTGCTGGAGTCGAATTATTGTAGTGCGCCGCACTACAATATTGGCATTTACTGGCCGACTGACGATTTCTTTTGTGAAGCCTGTTATGGCCCACAACTCATTTCCCTGCGCGTACCGTAACTTAGTTCGTACAAATATCCATGCTCTACCCTTTAACAATAGCAGTAAGTGCAATCTGTGGCCGTCTTTAAACAAAAATCAACTTCAGAAAAGCAAATACTACACTTACAAGGCTGATTTAAGGAGTTAGCTTCATGAAAGAGCATTGCGGATAAATTTCCAGAAAACGCGATGTAATGTGGTTCGGCCTTTTCACACTGAAGTGATAAGCCTGGAGAATCAATCGCTGCTTCCAAATTGGTATACGTAACACGGCGCCATTGCGTCCACTATCGTTGAACAGTATCAAGACGTTATTGTACAGTATCTTCATCTAGCTACTACGGAGCAGGGTATTGCCAATTCCCTGTACGGAACGAATTGGCTTTACTGCATTGGATTAAGCGACTTGTGCTGTAGTTCTATTATCATGCTTTATTTCAGTGGTAAAAGCAGAAGCTATTTTGACAGCAGTCTGACCGAAACGTTTTGACAGAAGCATGTAGCATGCATTGCGAATTAACGAAACACGGATGTTAAAACACACAGCGTCAACAGTTCTTCGGCCTTCAACGAGACAGTTGTCATATGCATGCAGCGGTGCAGTCAGAGAGCTTAAGAGGGCGTCATTATTTAACATAAAGAACGGTGAAAGAGGAGTCGAGAACCGATAAATCCATTTCAGGCAGGAGTAAACAACACAACAGAGCATAACGTATGGCTAAGTAGGCTACTCAGCACGAGTCCTTGAACGGGACTATGCTTCGTCCACTTCATTTTACTCCACACTAGGCTGTATACGGAGTAGGTCCTACCGTTAAGCGCAGTACACGGTCTTGTTCAAGGACTACTCAGCACTTGCTTCATTGTTGGCAAATATGCTTCAAAATAAAGCTAGTGACTGACTATTAGCATAGAAGGTCCGGATTTACTCCATCATTGGTTACTCTTCTATGATTTCTTTATGCGTCCAGCCAAGGAGCTGGGAGACAAGTGGTCCATCTTTGTACTATCAAGAAATAGGGTTGAGAGGAGTGGCCAAAAAGAAACAGCAGCCCCTCTTCCCGCCATGAACAAATCCTTAAGTTCAAATAAAAACTGGGCTACTGTACTAACTGAAAAGACATCTCTAACACGCACTACAATTCTGCGTATTTGCAAGCAAATGCAGTTCTAGTTCTTATATAAAGTTCAGAGCCGTATATTCAGCAGTTTAGTTGACGAGCGCCCTCATTTTAGAACGTTTACGGAACAACTATCATCTTATCAGGCTTCTCATGCTGACTGAAAGCTTTTGAGTTATGGGAAAGCTTAACCCATTCAGCTCTAGGGCGTTGACAGTTTCTAAGGTAATTGTGAAAGTTCAAATACCGAACACCTTCATATTTTAAAGGTTTTAGAAGCTGTATTTCATTTTGCTCCTATTCTTAAAGGTAAAGAGCAGTCCCCCAAACTTATTTTGAAGAAAAAGCAAATTAGCACAATTTTTGTCTTAATTCTCTTCAAAGTATCTTTCATTACATTTTATGACTTTACTATTGCATATTCACGGTAAACCAAACAGTTATTTCTAGTAAATTTCACATCTGAAGAGAAAAAACATTGTCACATGGCTCCCAACAGCCAATCATGAAACTGGACAGTCTACTACACTACTTCAATTTGGGATGACTGCTCCTGCCCTTTAAGCTGTCCAGACCCAGAGAATACGTCCGGCTGCAAAGGATGCAGCTAGCCATGCGTTATTAATATGAATCGTACAGAAACATTTCAGTTTGTGATAAACTCTTAACAAGGATGGTGTCACTTTGTCCACCGGAGAGGAGAACTTCCCCGATAAGTTGTTTGGCTAAAAATGTTAACAATAATCCTCACAGTTTCTTCTTATTTTTCTTCACAGTATCTTACATAATATTGTACCCTTTTCTTTTATAAATGACACTTTATGACACATTCGTGTTGGTGTGTCGTTATATCCCATCTAACCAACTTACTTCATAATATCGTAGGACCGTTAATATTGCATATTTAAGTAAAACCAAACAGTTATTCAAGTAAATCTTAAAGGGTGTTTAAGTGCACTCCCTGTCAAATCATTTGCCATTTATATGCAATGTTATTAGCAAATGTCTCCATGCAGTGTTGTGATAAAGCAAATAAATGAATGCAATGAACGGATGAAATTTCATAATTGAGGATAAATATATTGATCCTCAGGAGCCAATATGAAACAGGACAGTGTACTGTACTAATTCAAGTGGGGTGACTGCATTTCCTTTTTAAGTTAGTTAGTTAGTTAGGTAAGATTTAGCGACACACCAATACGAATGTGTTATATAGTGTCTTACTGTTCAAATACTTTTCAAGTCCTCCCATTTAGTCGCCTCAATACGTCAGGCAGGGAATACCGTGGGCATATTCTACAACACCAAGCCCACAACCCCACAGCCCTGAGTCCTTTTAAGATAACATTTACATGATAGGCCTAAAGAGAAAAAGAAACTCTTTTAATCTTTACTTGTATAAAGTTATCTAGTAACAACAGGCATACCAAAGAAGTACCAAGAGTTGGGCTTAAAATTTTTACCAAGTTTTGCAAAATTTAATGAACGTATAACTTAATAATAATTCATTTAAACCTGAAAAACGTATCATCAAATTGCATCTTGTTTAGCTAAATTATTTCATTTATTCTGGAATGGAGGCATACCCTCCTTTGAAACCTCCCAACTTCCTGCTTCATGCGATTATAAAAACAACTTTAATATTTAGAACAAAGAAAACAGATGATGCATCTCTTCAAATTCGTTGTGAAAGAGCGCCACTACCTCCTGAAGGAAATTATCATCCGAAACACAAATTCTACCTCGCCTATTCCATTCATTGTGGAATTCCATGAGATTGCGTGATTGGATAGCCAAGATCAGTGCTTGATTGGATTTGAAGAGGACGGACGTATTTTGCGGTCGTCTCTTCAAATTAGCCAAGTCGGGGTTATGTATGTTCTATAACCATGTCCCTCCATTCATGGAATGTCTCGGTAGAATCTCAATCAAACTTCACCCTTGGGTCTCGTTTAATATTTCGATTCGGGCTTACTGCAGTCCCTTTGCAGTACGGAAGGCAGTTTGCCACTTTGAAACTTTAGATTTTAGAGTTCACGGCCAACAAAGTTATCGTTACTCTCTTAAATCAATAGCTTCTCAATTAGTTTAATAGAGTTGAAAGAAATAAATAATGATGGAATTAGTGACCAATCGAATGTCCGATTGGTCACTAATTCAACTCTTTTAGATTTGAACTCCAATATTATAAATCTTCCGATTCAAGAGAGTACAATTTCCCAATCTAAGATTAATGGGAAGGCAGTTAAGAAGAAAATTTCAGGGTTTTTGAGCTGAAAATAACGACACCGGACACTTGATTAGTGCCTTAGTTTATTACTTAAGGACTCTCGAAAGAAAATGTCTCATTAATATCCAAAAATATCTCAATTTTGAAGCCTAGGCTTAACCCCGTCGTCGGTAAATTAGGCACTATTCTCCTACCTGAAAATGTACAGTCTGTGAATCTGCAAATCGTTTAAAAGCTCAGTTTTTATCATGAGTAAACAATTGAAATGTAAAATATGAGCCGAGGAAAACAAATAATTAAGTTTTGCCTTCATCGACTGGACAGAAATGAATCTCAAAAAGATACAAAGCAGAGACTTTCTCAAACTTGAAAGAAAAATGTCGGTTGTAACCAGGGAGGTGTTAGTAATTACACCTCCCTGGTGTTACTAATTCTCCAATTGCGTAAAGGCTCTTCAGTAAATGACGCTTTTTATTGGAGTTATTGTCCTCGGCACCTTCCCCCTAATTCGCCCACCCTTAACCTGGACAAGTGGCATGCAAGAACGGCTTACGTAGACATGTTGGGCCTTGGAGCGCTCTCACTACCGGTGCTTACTGTGTTATTCAAAAAACTAAGCATAACCTACTCAGCAAGGAAGATAAGAAAGTAAATTTCACGATTTGAAGAGCGACCTCTGTCTGTCTAGACAATGGTTACAACATATTTGGTAAGGCCTGAACTGTGCTTCTCGGTCCAACCTAAGACAATGCTGGAAATCGTATTCCCCATAATTTGGCCCACGTATAAGTTGAAGCAGTTTTAGCACATAATGAGTCTACCGCAGATTGTGCAGATTCTACGCAGATTGCCACGCGCCTCCCATTTCTGGCAGCCGGTCGCTCAAAAAACAGAATCAGGGCGCGTAAGACTCGTCAGATTTGCTTTGAAATACTTTGAACAAAAATACAGTAACCATGTTGGTGTTTAACATTTCCTCGACAAAATAATGATCTGCTTACACTTGCGTTCTCAAGTAGCGGCTTAACGACGCTTTGTCAGGCACTCAGGCATCAAGCATCGCGACAGGCATTGCAAAGGCCTGACAAATAGGCCTTAGTTTAAAGATCTCGGAACATTTTAGGAAAACAAGTTCAGCTATTATCTATTTCTTTTGAATAATGTCATTTCCTGCATGCAATATAGGGCACTTCGTAAATTTATGAAATTTTCTGAAATCAGCTGCAATCAAGCTGAGGCTTTTGGACAGGTTTTGTCCTCCATAGAGGGAACGCCTCTACAAATTTACGCCTCTTTAATATATCTATTGAGAATTCCTGAGAGTGCTGCACATAAGTTCATGTCCATGGGCACAGAAAGTCGGTCACGGTTGCAACAAACGTGGCCAATTGGTAATAAACAAGCAATCAACACTGTGTTAAATCAGTCTGCAAAATTTGGTTATCATTCTTCCATCATGCCCGGCCCCCAAATATATCTTTGCACGACACCCCCTGATCCTATGGTCGCAAGTTGAGTTTGCCCCCCCCCCCCCAACGAATTTCCTTATACCCACCCTTGTCAAGAGGTGATTTAGTTTAATTCAGGTAGGCAAAGAATTTGAAAGATTAAAGATGATGGACCCCAGTTATGTCCGACTACATCAAATCATTTGAATTCGTCTATAGGAATTTATAAGGCTGAAATATTGGCATGAAGATGTAGTCCATGAAATTGTAGTGTTGTGATATAGACTATTTTCCTAAAGTTTGTGTTCCATTCAATACGTAAATCTTTGATGTATTTAATTTGCAAAAATTAAAGACTAAAAGGTATTGTAATAACATTTTGCATGATTTCCTTCTGCTTAAGAACGTGACGTGAACGTGGGGGAGGGGTACTGTCCGTACTCTATGGTAACGAGAGACCAAAAATCATGAAACAAAATAAAATTAAAAGGGCTGTTCATTAACTCTCGTGTGAGAGGTAGCTGGTACAAAGTTATTAAAATCCCTTTGAGTATTATAAGTGTACTTAAATGTATTTCAAAAGGTGAATTTCCCCTTTTTAATTTTCTAGCTACAAACAGCTAGCACTGTGCGCTGCTGTTGAAGCTGAGGTCCTCTTAAGTTGGCTTCACCATGAACACTCACATGCACTTTTTTACAATGAGCGTGAACTTGCAATTGGGGAACACTTCATATTTTGCAAGATTTAGGGGAAAACCACCTCTACGAGTTTCATCAATTCCCGTAATTTTAAGAATAATTTTATATGGGCTGGTGATGTCGTGTCCATCATTACTGAATTGATCCTAAACACTGCTCATGGTCATGGCCGTATGGGACTCCGGCTTCTCTCAAGGGTTGGTGATTTTTCCCCACTCCAGATCCCCAACCAGGGCATAATCCGTCTGCCCGACTGAGGCACCGAAGTCAGCCCGATTCAGCAAGTTTTTGGCCAGTTGAGTGGGCTGCAGTCCGCCCCTCGTCCGGTACGGCTATGCCCATGTGCAGCATTCATAAAAAAGCCCTTCTTTTAAAAAAGTATCATCTTTTGGCCTGCCGGGGTGCTGCCGAGCATGTAAGAAAAAAATAGTTTTCGGGGATGAAGTCCAACTTATCAACAAAAACCGTCAACGCAGAACCATAAGAACGAAACCCTTTCTGTCAAACAAAACAGCGTTACTACTGTTGCCTTCTCGAAAGTTGATAAACATTTATCACGTTTTGAATACCTTGGTCCACCTAAATTTAAACAAGTCTTATCTACAGTTTGATCGATGAGGCATTGGGTATCGGTTAAAGTGTAAAATTTGATGGAAAATCTCGTAAAAATGCAGGTAGAACAGTCATCAGATAATTTCGTCTTTTGTCCCTTGTCGTCATTAATTTTCTTAACCCGGGAAAAAAAAAACGTTAAAGGATTTCAATTCCGATTCTGTTGTAAAATTAATGATGGTGAGAAACACATCTAGGCCTCCTTTCGTTCATGGAAAAAGCTAACTTTTGACCTGACCCGGCTTTACCTACTTACCTTCATTGTGCTAGGGAGCTGTTGTTACATCCTGTTTTGTCTACACTGTCATTCTTGGTTACTGTATTTAACAATTCACCCCTCGACACCAACACTACATCATTAACACGTACGTTTGAAAGTAATCTTACAGCCGATGTCGATCAGTATCTCTTTCTGACATACATATTACAAAGCCCAGGTCACACTACAGCGATATCGGATCGGATTACCATCCGATTTTTGTGAGTTTTAGTTAAAATTTCCTCCACCTATTCACGGAAAGAACCAAAAATTTGCCATGTTTGGAAGTATATGATCGGCATGAGAGGACCACTGAAAGGAAATGTAAACTATTTATTTCGTGACGTTACATTGACAAATAGCTTTTATCGGACTACGCGTATCCGATAAAAGCTGTCTGCGAATGTGACGTCACGGAATAATTGGAATAACTTAGAATTGTAGTCCGATAGTTCGTATGGCGACTATTCATATATCTACACAGGTTGACAATTTTTTTGACCAAAGATGGAGGAGATATTAATTAAAACTCCCCAAAATCGGAGCGAAATCCGATCCGATATCACTGTAGTGTGACCTGGCCTTAAAGCTGCGCTCTCACCAAAACAGAAATCTGGTACGTTTTTCGAACGTGACTCGACTTTTTTTTTATCTCGGAACAACTGACGGTGAGTTGGATAAATTTCCTTTCAAATCAGATTCCCCATTTGCCTAATTGGAGAAAAAACAAGCTATCTTCCCGCACAACGCAGTAGATTTGGGTTTTGTTGTAGACGCACAATAGTGAACTTTAGATTTCGCGACGGGACCGTCATCTGCAACTCAATGACGTCACTCCGGGGTTGCCCATGACATTTCACAACTGGTGTAGCGTTATTTCGCGTTGCGCTCGAAACGACATAGGACAATATGACGTCAGTTCGTTGTAAATGAGGTCCGTGTCGTGAATCTAAAGCTCACTAATAACGCGTCTTGATAGGACAAATCAATCCATCAATGAAGAAGTGGTGTTTTTAACGAGACAGTGGTCATGTTGCCCCCACCACTGTACAACCGAGAAGGTTTTCAATGATGAAAACAAAATCATATTCCAACAAAGATTAGTCTTACAAGTGCAGCGAAGATACAGGGGTGATATATAGGACACACTTCTACATAGTGGGGAAGGGGTACCGTTTACCGAATAAACTACCTAGAACAATCAGCTCTTGAACAGTAATATATCGGCAAGTTCAATAAAGATATTTGATCATTTGTTCCTGGTAGCTCTCATTATAAATATCTTTACCATCATTAGGACGAATTAAAAACTACAAAGAACACGTCAGTTGCCAAATTCCTCCTTTTAGGAGGATATGTTGAATTGGTTAGTTCTTTATTAAAAAAGTTTTTTTTTTACAAACAGGAAACAAAACTACCACAATTCAAACTTATGTATTTATGAAATATTTATATATCTTACAATATGTACAACATTAGATCAAAATTCCGCAGACAGAGACTCTATCTCTGTCTTTAACGTGATATAACTATTTATATTTATATAAGATTACACATCTGAAAAAAAGCATCTTTTTAGAAGAGAACCGTATTGAGGCATTTCCCGCATTGACAAATATTTCTCAATGCATGATAAAAGTGAACAAAGTCAACACAACCTAAATTAGTCTGTAAAATATTTCTTTTACAATTCATTTATTGAAGTGACATAGACGAATCCGATCAGCGCTTCTGTTTAGTGACTGTAGGCAGCCATATAAGTGGGTTTCGTCACCCTTAAATCGTCTTCATTTATTGTATACATGAATTGCAAACCCTCGTATTGATTGAAATTGTGGGAATCTATAGGCATTTAAGTACAACCATTCATGGTACTGTTAAGCAAGGAAATTGAAAGATTAAAAGGTGACAGACCCTAGTTATGACCGACTAAACTCAGACCATTACTTGCTGTCCAGATTTGTCTAAAGCACATGACTAATCCACAATGTATGACTAATATTTGCATTTGAAGTGACATTTTCCAATCCACCATTTCGGATCTCCAAAACAGTATTAATTCTAGAACAATGTGGACAAGTTCAATAAACAATTATCGAAGATGACTATCTGAGGATCAACTACTATTGGTGTTACAATTTCCTGCTAATATTTATTCCTTCAAAGCACTCTACAGTGTACCATTCAACATGCACTGATAAAGGCACATTCTCGATAGCTACAATTTATTTTCTACATCCACTTTCAGTTTCAGACATTATATATTATTTAAAAGAAAAAAAATAAAATTTCTATGCCCTGACTGTAACCAAGGATACAGAGAAAAGAAGACACAACCGAGAAATTTCCGGTTTTGGTAAATCGTAAGAAAATATCATAGTAGGTGTGGTCAGAAATCATAGCCGATAGTCATTCATCAAAGAACGTTATCCAGCTGGAGATGTAACATTTCTGAATACATTTTGTTCATAATATGTTGCTTTTGTTATTATTTTCAACCCAGGGCTCTGTTAGGTAAGTGGACCTTATGGTGTCGTAATCCATCCAACACCGAGAGTTGTTCAAGAAATAGCTTTCGAAGTCATAGAGAGAGACGTTTATAAATACATTAAACTAATATTTCAAAATTTGGCTATCAATAGCTGAGGAGGATGTGCTTTTAATAACATATATAAATTCAACTGTTTGAATCTTCAATTATACCACCAAAAGTATTCTCTAAAACTAAGTCAAAGCTGCCAAAATTTTAAGAAATGACAGCAGAGATCAGAATTACTACTGTACATTCTATGGGGATCGGATCATCCAAGCGGAGAATTCCCTGATCCCAGTCAACGTTAAATGTCATTCCCGACTTCGTTCCAACTACGCGTAGTCACAACATGTTATATTTGACCGAGAAACATTGCTTTGACTAATGCATTTTTAGATGATACAAACTAATTTACCCTGCATGTGAGTCTTCATACTTTCCCATTTCTCTGAGCCAGTTTTGTCCACATACATGTATATATTACAGAATAAATATAAAATAGTCCTTCTTAAATGACATAGCCCAGACTTTTTAAATAACTTAGCTTAGAAACTGTGTGATAAATATTGCTTGAATCACTCAGCAGCTTAACAAAGCAGAATACAACACAAAAATGTCATTGAAATTATGAGGTATTACAAATGAATACATAATGACGTCATTTCGTAACACAAAACCGCATTTACAATCATTTAAGCCCCGTCCACACTATGCGACTCGATGCGACGGAACGCATTGCAACGAGATTTTGCAGTCGCGTTGCAAAGTGTGGGATGCTTTGCAACGAGTTGCAAGTAGACTTGCAACCCAGTTTTATGAGATCAACATGTTCGGTCGCATGAAACTGAAACGTGCAATTGACAACAATGACAGACTTCTAGAATGAAACCCACGAACTTCAATTTACTGAAATGGACAGAACACTATCCTGTCTCTTCATAAGGGTAACAAATGAAGAGTATGTTAAACGTTAAAATTTTGCGTGAATCGTTTCATGGACCTGCGACCTGTTGCATAATGTGGGCACTATGCTCTTAAAACCAGTTAATCGCCAGTCGCTCACCAGAACAAGATAGTCTTGTTGCAATAAGTCGTATCGCATAGTGTGAACGGGGTTTTAGGAAGCATTGCATTAACACCGAAACCAAGGGCGTATGAAAAAAGTATGTATTGTCTCTGCTGTGGGGAGGAGGATAAACCGGGGTATAGCTGAAGTATGACGCCCAGCTCACAAAAAATGATGGAAGCACCTTACTTTTCCTTCAGCAAATAAAAATACCAAGTTTTTATTGTTTTTACCTACAAATTTTGCACAATGTATAACACTTAAGTGCACCTACGAACCGTTTAATATCCAATGGGGCACCAAGTTGCTTTAGACGCCTGTTTCAGGGCCGAGCATCGTTCAGCTCCCTGTCCACCGTCCAGATGACAACACCTAAAGACGTTATGCATTGAAGACACGCTGAGGTCATTTTGGACGAATAACAATGAAACAATGAAAAAATGTGTGTACAACACATACGGAGCGGTGGGTCGCGCGCAGTAGCACCCTCCCAAGTGTGTTGAAGACTTAACCACGTGTCTCATTTGACCAATCAGCTGTTTGCATTTGTCGGTGTTGGTTTTTTTTTTTTTTTTGCCCGCTGTGACATCATATGAATATGCATAAATAAGGACTGTTCCTTCAACGTACTAAACTTGAATGGTACATATCGCGGTTAAGAAATGCATTCTCTCTAGCTTCAAAGAAGATCTACTTGTGGCATTGCGTCGTCAAACGCATAAGGTCCGTAGAAATCCTAAGCTTAGGGTTTATCTGATAAGGTCTGCGTTGCGCGTCTATTTAATAAGACGTCCAGGGGTCCATTGTACAACAATGGTTACTAAAGTGCTGTCGTTGGCATACTCGACGGGAAACTTACCGCGCAAAATCAGTGACGACTAGCATATCATTAAAAGGCACAGTGACGTCACGAGGAAACCATCAAGGTCGTTCGGTCATCCGGGCCTTTTTGATACCCTAGCAACGCTGGAGTGACAAAAGCTGCACTGTTAGAGGGAGCACAAATCTTACACGTTGAAAACAATCCCACGTGTACAATACGCCAATTACTTTTTTCACCCCAAAGTCTTATTGTTATGGGTAATTAACGGAAGTGACATTTTCCGATAGAGCCGAAAGGAAATAACGACGAAACTAAGTGGCGGGTTGGCTTTATGGCATTGTACCATGCAGTCATGCAACTCCCCTGGTTGGAACGAGTACATATTATTTAAAATAAGCCCCTCCACAATAAGCAGCAAGTTAAAGGAAAAACCCAAGTTTTAATCAAATAAAATATTTGTGAAAAGTTTAAATAAGAGATGAAAATCAGCTGCAGACCAATTGAAACCTAAAAATTGATAGAAAATCCTTCCAATTGTCGTAACTCATAAAATAATTTTTAAGCTACATAGGCCTACACAGACGGATAGCTAGATAAAAATTGCTAAAATGTTTCATAAATCCAAACCTACACTGAATTAGTCTCATTGTAAAATCCTTTGAAATAGTAAATTCGTTACTGCGTATCCATAATAATATGAAAAGTCGCATAAATTTACTTACTGTAAATATTGCGTGCTCATTTATGCCATAACAGTTCACACTTATTAAAGGTCAAAAAGGTGAAAAGTTCACAAACCTTTTAATTTGAATACTGAAGGAAATCAATTGTTAAGTTGCCATGTTACTGCATAAATAATTGAATAAATAAATGCTAGAATGTTATTCATTTGTGATGATTTATAATCAAGTAACAATAGTTTAGTTATGTAATTGTTCATTTTTTGCTGACTTATTCACTTTTTCGTAACTTTGCAAAACACCATTGTTGATACATTCCCCCGATGTCTTAGAAGATCGTTGGAACGATGCTTTTGACCATAATATGTCCGTGACGTAACAGAACAGAAAGGGCTCCATCGTTTGAGGTAAGCGAGTAACACCTAGGCCTATACTGACTTTCGATGGTTGATTCTTGCACAGGTGGGAAATGACAAACAATCAAATCAGAGACACCACGATGTGTGTATGTGTATACTAAGGATCCGGTATGCTCAAACTGTTTTCAAAAATCTATTAGTCGCACCAGATTTAACTGTGTTGAAAATATGCTTATAATGGAAATTAAAAAAATGATGTCAGATGTCAATCTTATGAGCTTATGGATTGATTCTGAATCTGAATTCTGATTCTGAACCTCTTGAGGAATTCAGTACGTTTTCCCCAAAAAGCTTCTCAAATCATAATTTTGGTGAAAAAATCCAAATAAAGAGCAATAAGATAAAAATGGTGGAATTAAAGGAAAGTGCTATTGACTTTATAAAATGTTTATACTGTTGGTCTTTTAGTACATGTAAAAAATATATTTCATTTGAAAGTATTTTGACGATAACAGTTATGAATACAACGTCTATTAATAAATAGATAGAGGGTAATCTTTCTACGAAGCATCACGTTCAAACATACGTACCCCCATGATTACCTCTATCACACATTTCTAGATAAGTCATAAATTAATATATTTGGATGGTCACGTTTTGTAACAGATTGAGGTGAACTTCCTTTGTGCTTCGTTCATCTTTCCCAGGCGATGAGCTATTTTTGACAGAGATAATGAACATTGAACCATCCTTCTGGGGTGTGTACGGAGAGAACTTCTAAACCACCTTCCTTCAATGCCTCTACAGTGTCTTCTCTACCCCACATATTTCCTTTACCCTCTCCTCCCTCTGCATGTAGGGAAACAGTCATGCAGTGGAAAAGGCTGTTAGTGTAAAATGTCGACGCATATGGCATCGTTTTATTCTGTCTAATCTGAGAATGCGCGTTGACCTCCAACACTGAAAGACGGCCTTCCGGGGTCAAAATCCGTTTGACGATTTGTATGACTTCAACAGGGTGTGCCATGTCATGAAGCGAGTCACTGGCAATGACAAATTGATAGGAAGAATTCCAAGATTGAGGGATTTTATGGGCATCCATCACCTCAAACTGTATGTTGTTAAGCTTTTTCTCTGCTGCTGCTGCTCTAGCATGCTTGATAGGATCCTCTACAAGATCGATTCCGACAAAGTTACTTTTAGGAAACTGCTCAGCTAATAGAATCGACGCACCGCCCTCGCCACATCCAAGATCCAGTACAGATATGCCTGATTCTGTAAGATAACGTCAAATGAAAGAATTGATAATTTTTGAGTATTGGAAATGAATAAAAGAATGCATACATGGAGTTGAGTGCAAAAATTACTACCATGTTGCTATCATGAGAATCCCGGTCGTTGTTGACGTATTTACAGCTCTAACGTATTTTTCTATAACAGAACATTTACCAAGGAACAGAGATGAAGCAAAGTCTTTCTTTTCTCAAGAAGTCAGAGACTCGAGTCCAAGTTGCACTCTAGTCTTAACGTTATTTTGATCCTTTCATAGAGTAAAATTCCTAGGATTTTTCAAGTCAGGTAAAGTTGGAGGGGTATCATGATGCGATTCGTGACTTAACTACAAGTCGGCCAAAGAAATATTAAGTGGGAAATCAGTTTGACAAGGAATTTTAACCTTTTAGCCCGACACTTCATCTTTTCTTTTTAAGAGATTATTTTCCAGAATTGACAAACAATGAAGAGATCTTTCAAGAAAGAAGAAACATTTACTATATATTAATTAGTATTGAATGGAAAGTTTGTCATTTTGCTCGGGTAACAAAATTTCATTCAGATGCAAGACTAGACAGTCTGATCCAGACGGAGAACATTGACAATGTCAGATAATGATGACACATCAATTTTTTCTTAGTTTTTACTCGATGTATGATTGTGGAGAAGAATTTGAGTCGTGGCAAATTTGTAAAAACAGACTCCGATTGCCCCTTTAAACTAAAATGATTATTTCACAGTCTAAGCGATTGCCTCTCAGATTTTTAATTTGTGGAGATCAAATTTAGTGTCTGTTAGGCCGCCAGTCTAAAATGGGAAAATCCTGAGAGACGTTCACATCAGAAGGTTGAGTGGTTGATTACGTTAAAATTAGAGTCCGTTCGATTTAAGAGGATACAACCTCTTGTTGAGATTAGCCTTGTTACTTACAGTAAGTTTTATACAAGGCTGTTTCAAGTTTGGTTTCGCCGAACGGCCCTTAATCAGAGGGTCGGGAGGACTTTCGAAAAAGTTGTGTTTGAGGCTGTCTTTAGATCAGTAGCGAAGCCAGGATTGTGTCATGAGGAGGGGAGGGGGAGGGATTCGGGGCAAGACATGAGGAAAAAGTTTAAGGATAGAGAAAAAAGGCGCTAGTTTAGGCGTTTTTGCATTGCAAGGTTGGATCATGGGGGAGGTACTAAACCCTAAAACCAACCCGTGGCTACGTCACTGGTTTAGATCAATCTCGATTTGTGAAAAAATGCTGTTTCTCTTCAACAATCCCATGTTGTCAGAATGCGGTTGCATAAGTGGCATGAGAAGTTTACTAACTAACATTGTCCACTCAGTGTGGGGTCTTAGCCAAATTTTCTTCTAGTTTAGGGCAATTTACTAAAAAGCCAAAGAATCCAACAGACGTAGTGATTCCTGGCCTAAAGGAAAGATTGGGGAAATTTGCCTTATTGACCTCTGGGGAAATAACCTTTTTGACCTCCACCAAAAACAATAGGTTCTTCCTTTCAACACGACCAATCTATATACCAAATGAAGTGTCGGTTGTAGCTATCATCTTGAGATATCGTGTTTACAAGTAATTTTTGTGGTAGTTCCCCGTTTTAGAGCGGATGACCTCAAATGACCTTTGACCCCCACCAAACACAATGAGGTCCTTTTTCAACATGGCAAATCTATATATGAAATATGAGAAATGTTAGCCGTTACTACCTTGAGACATCTTGTTTACAAGCAAAGTGTCGCAAACACGATATCACCATCGCGTATATTTCTTACCTGCCTTCGACAAGGAATCTAAAGCAAAAAGAAACAAAGCATTCCTTTTCAATGCGAGAAAGTAATTTAAATTCTCCAGCCCTCAAGATAACTTTGGGATACAAATTCAACCTTCATTTGTCAATAGTTTTGAGAAGTACATGTCCGAATTGAACGGACGTTTCACCAAATTGAGAAGATTTAGATCCGTTTTCAAGACAATTTTTGCTAGTAAACTTCCGTCGGCGTTATTTGAATTTATCACAAATTTGGGATCCTTCCAAGAAAAGTCTAGTTTGCATTTAAAACAACATCCTCCATATCAAAGCATCCTTCACAGCAAAGACCTTACAGCTCATTTGGACTTGTGGTCAGGTAACAATTTATTCATAGCTGCCAGCACAGTACGACCTCAGCATTTTAATCGTTACTTTTATTCATGAATATGCAACTCGGGCTATCTTCGAATGAACTTACCCAATTGATCCCTAAGACCTGGAACGTTGGGCACAAACGTTGGAATTAGATGCTTCTCCCACCACACATTGGACATTACACTCATGAAGTGGTGAAATTCTTTATAGTGGTCGTAGGCCACACCTGAAGAAAGACAAAAAACATCGTGTAATGAATTTTCCAGATATATCTGACACGCCCATAAAAAAGACATCCTGACATGGCGCTTAACACCGCCAAATCCACGGATTTCAATGTAAACTTACGGGCAGAGGATCAAGCGTGCAACACGATCTGACTATCCATTCTACTGGGCTTACCAAGATGACCACCACACTTTTATTTATTTACGTTATTTGACTGTAAACCAGCAACATTTAGACAGAAAAAACAATAATTAATTGAAGCAGAACAATATTTCTTTTCCATTTGTTTGTTGAAAATGATCCGAAATCTCATTGTTGCTCCAACGAGTCCTTAATTAAACGCGAAAAACATAGTAGCCAGTCGATGGAAAGCCTAAACACACACGTAATGTGCCAGTAAGGTGATCACGGTCATCCTGCGTGACCGTTAACTGCTGAAAACGGGCTTATCGTGGGGAAAGTAACTTCGCTCCCCATACACGATTTTAAACGCCTTGACTGACCTTTTGTAATTTCCCCCAACCCCTTTAAGTTGTCCATTTAAAGTTGCATTCAATTTCTATGGCAAACTTCTCGACCGATTTTTTTCTTTTTTTTATCAACATCGATTCGTTCGGAATTCGGTTTCATGATTTTCATTTTTATTTTGCTACCTGATCAAAGGTTTATAGCCCTAAGTGGAAGAGTTTTCGGAGAGCGTTTACGCACTTTTTACCATTTTATTCGAACTATATACATTTTGAGTCCGTTCCCAAGACCATAATTTTTGGTGGATGAGTGACCGAAACTTCAAAATTAAAATTGTTGGTACTGTGTTTAAGTGTTGGATTTATACATAAAAAAATTTGAAGTTATCTACGAGGGATCAGATTTCGTTTTGGAATATGGACATAACAATTATCAGATTGTTTCAAAAGTGAAGAAATATGAAAGCTTTAAGATCAGGCCATAAACCTACGGATAAGGAAAACGAAATGTCATAAGGTTAAAAATTGTGAAACTTTTTCCCACCAAGGTTAATAAGATCACGACCGTCACATTAATAACAGAAAATTTGACTTAAAGGCAAAGTGATATGAAAGTTATTAAAATGTCTTCCATAATAATAGTGTATGATAGGAACGTTGGTCCACCTTCCAGGGGGCGCAATGGACCTTATGCATTGAAGTCACAATGACATCTTCTTAGTGGAAAAACAATGAGCACGTGGCCTTACCAGTGATCTTTGCGTAGGACATTTAAAGAATCGGTATGCTTCACGCCGTTACTTTATGTGTATGGAGACTTACGGACGTATCCGATTGGTTAACCAATCAACCGTCTGCATGTTTTAGTGTTTGCTTGTATTTCTCTTTCAAACGAGAGCTTACTTTCGGCGTTGTGACATCATGTGCATAAATTCCATAAAGTTATCACTATATCCTCACTTTATTCTATTTTTCTTTTTCATAAAAGGGAGCCACATACTTGGGGAACGAGCAAAAGGAAACTTTTATCGAGCTACGTCAAAGATCAAAAACCAGAGGTTGGATAGTTTTGTTTAACTCAATATCGATATCTGTTATGATGTATCATTACTCAAATACTCAACATCAAAGTTAAACAGTCATGAGATATTTTATGTACTTGCCAACTTTCTCACAAAGAGTCATGTGATTAGAACAGGGAATCCTATTGGTTTTATCAGTTAGTTATCTCATTGGTTAGTTGGATAGAGTTTGACGGGTCACTTTAAATCAATTGGTTAGTCTTATCAAGTTTTACCCATTGTGATAATTATAGGCTTTCTCTAATAGCCGACGTAAATTTTTAAGTGGGGCATTCGTTTATGACCTTTAGGTTACAAATATGACTCTTTGGAGGCCATAGGCCTACATATGTTTTAGCTTCGTAGAAAAAACAGTAGTATCTACATATTTATGTACCCAATAAATTTGATCTTTGGAGGAGCCTTTCTACATCCGATAAATGTGTTGATAGATTGGGGCAAGATTGATCAAACTGATATATTGTAAAATGTAATGTATTGGTGTAGTATGTTGACGAGGAAAAAGAAATATGAAATTTGGACAGACCTATTCGTTAATGTAACGAACGACTCAAAATACTGAACGAGATATAAGATTACAGACAAAATAGATTGGTGCTTATTGGAGCAATCAACAATTCTGACAATATCAAAGCAGCTTTCATGAAATGAGTAAAATGGCGTCTTTATATTGGTGGAGCACATTAAGGGACCCAATTACCCAGTACGGAAAACACAAACCGCCAAATGTGGGTTACTTTCGCCCCTCGCTATATACATTTTACATGATTACTGCCGAGAAGATAAGAATACATTTCATTTCTTCGATGTCAATGATGAGAGCTAAGGTTAGTTATATTGCTTTATGCACCCTTGAGAATCGAAAGTAACGCGCCAACCAGAAAACCAGATTGATTGATGAGATGGAGATAGTCTGCGAACAACACTTTGTATTCATGTCTGTCTCCATGCATAAAAACTGAGAAACCGAACATGCTACTGTTTTCATTTTTAACCTAGTAACTTCATTGTCATTCGATCTCATTGACAGAAAAATCAGAGGGCCTGGCAGTTTTACATCGGTTTACGGTTACACCTCCAATTGCACGAAAATACAAGCTTCAATGGGAGACTAAGCTTTGAGAAATAGGTCAAGTTGAAAGGGCCTCTGTCAGAATGGGTACAATTATAAAAGATCCCTATCACGCAAACTGCGTAAGAGGGGCGGGCTTCGTTTAACTAAAAGCACCTCTATATCTTTAGAATGAGATCATATAGTTATCATGAATGTGAGAAGGATTCGCAGGTTTTGTGTCTCACGTGAAAGAAACTTTCTGTATTAATATAAACAGGTCCAGAGGCCCTTTGCTTGGTTTCCCACTACATGGTACTGCAGAAGTAGAATAGTTGATAAGTAAAACTAGGTTGTCGGTTGAAAAAAAATGTATTGGACGCAATCGAATTTGATTGGTCTACTTTTTTTACTCGGGTCGCTCTCTATCTGTCTTTTAGCTGGCAAGAGTAGCGTTACAAATGTCATCAGTCAAGTGAAATGAATCGTCATGAGGGCTCACTGAAATACTAAAAATTTTAAGATAAAAGAGCTAACAAGTGTCCTTGTGTGAAGTATTCGTTTATGAAATCGATTTATGCATCGCGACGTTTATGCAATAGATATGCATAGTTGCAGATTGGGACTATTTTATAACAAGATCTCTTCTCAAAGCAAATCCATAAATTGGAAATATTGACCAAGGGCAAAGGATAAATGTTGGGGGAAAAATTTTCGGGGCAACGCGAAACCGAGCCCAAAGCGCCCTTTCCTTTAGGTGCCGGTCTGAGCAGTGATGCGATTCAAATGTTCATAATGAAGTTATTCCGAGACTTTCCATGCATGCTTTTAGGAGAAGTCACCTTGAAAAACAAGAATGATCGTATTGCCAACATGTATGGTCGATCACTAACTGCAATAAGTGCGCAATTTGCACCTCATAGTTTTAATACCATGTTACTGTGGCAACGAAATTTCACTGACAACTCCAAAACTGTACACACAAGTTGACAAGAGGAATGCATCTCTACCACACTTTTCTTAAAGCTTCCTTTGCGACGGCATTCATTATATTGCGATGTGTGCATGTTAGTGTTTTTTTCTCTTTTTTTTTGTTAAACTTATCTTCGATATTTTTTCCAAATGTTTGGCTCCGATCGAAGTGTCACACGTTATGGTAACGGTTGTGGATATTATGAAGACTGCCCTGGATTATTTTTGACATGTATGGAATATCCATTTCTTGATAATTCCAGAAATGGAGATATGTAATATTTGTGTGA
The DNA here is from genome assembly GCA_037179385.1 of Holothuria scabra. Lineage (NCBI taxonomy): Eukaryota > Metazoa > Echinodermata > Holothuroidea > Aspidochirotida > Holothuriidae > Holothuria > Holothuria scabra. The sequence goes on along the minus strand of CM074180.1, from coordinate 27,822,004 downwards.
CTAGTGGCCAAAATCCGAACCATGTATGTAAAGGTACGGATAATGCATATAATATATGCACACACACAGGATTACGGTCAAGAAAGTTTTCATGAAAAGATGACAATGGTCGGGAGCTACAGGTCATTCGCTTCAGCTTTCAATTCATGACGGCATGACCACTGGGCTGAGAGTTAACTACCGGTACCGAACGTGACAGAATTTCCAATCAGTAGCGTAACTACTGGGGAGACATCACGTGCCCCTGGACTTCTACTTGCCTCCCCCCCCCCCTCCACGTTCACGATAGACTCGTTATACCCCGGGAACCCAGTGTAACGCATAGAATATATGTACGTGTATTTAAGTATCAGAGCTACAGAAAGGAGAAAGATTCAGAAATTGTGTCTCCAGGAAAAGTTCATAACTCCAGGGCGCCGTCTCCCAAATAGTTTTGACAACGCCACTGCTCCCAGTCCGATCGGTTATGGCTGTTTCGTAACTTAAGTTGCTACCAAGCTTTGGAACCCAGTAGAGCCTGCCTTCAGGTTATCGCCTTATCACAGGACCCGTGACAAAATGGGACTGCTATTGTTTTCTTTACAAGTTAAAGACCCAAAGACCGTTGTCCCGTTTGTAAAGGAGTCTTATCACTCAATTAATTAAACTACATAATGAAGCTCGTTATCTTTCAGTAGGCAAAAAGGTACACATTTAGATTCGGAGCCCATACGATGTCTGATAAGCCTATTTCACAGCATAAAGTGTTTCATTTTTGTCGCTTATCTCATATTATAAGGAAGTAAATTTCGTCACTGAACTCTAGACATGACCTTTGCACCTGCTATTCAAAATTTATGCAAACACTTAACAAATCTCACAGATTATGAAAACTAACAAAACTTATGATACTTTGACAAAGTCAAGTGTTTTTTGTTCAGCAATACATTTTTATACAATTGTGTCTTGTTGGTTCCTTCCATTAGCATCAAACGGATAAGCTTTGACAATAACAAAGACTTGATATAAATATGTAAAGGTAGGAAGAGCTCTGAAATATATAGTGTCAGTCACGACAGCATACAGTTACAGTAAATAGAGTGTGTATGGGTATTACTAATCTCTGTTACCATAAATTTACTGCTACCGAACTCCCTTGGTGTGGCAACTCTACCTTGTTACGTCTCAAAGTGTAATGATTAATCTCCAGCAATATGTTTTAGATCTCGCATAGATTCTTGGAAATTTTTGGCGACCACAAGGAAGAAATATTATATGTGCAGTATCGGTCTTATGTTGTGGCAGAATTATAAGGGATTAGTTAGATCTCCTCAGGCCCTAACGGAAACGAAAACTGGGATATAAGCCTTGATTCTTGGATAGACCAAGTAAAGCAGACTGGCGTAATACGAATAAATGAAGAAAGGAACTGATCATAATCTCCTACAATTTTCAGCATTAAAACGACGTAAAAAGTTGAACATAAAGCGACTTTTTTCCTTTGCCGAAAATGTTGTAACATTATTTAAGCAAGAAGTGGTAAATATTTAGATACGCTCAGAATAGATACTTACGCATATTTTAACCCGCAAATTATCCCTAAATTTACAGCACCCCCCCCCCCTCAAAAATTAGGGCCCTACTAAAATATGTCCCTTCAACCGTTTCTGGCATGTAGAATGGTTTGGTTCGTTTTACGCCACTTCTAACTTTCTCATAAAATCTAGTGATCACCCACGGCTTTCTCCTAATTGTGGAGCACTGGGTTGGTATATATAGTTACAACACCACAATGAGATTTACAAGTGCACCCTTTTGTTGTTGGTAAATGCCAGTAGGCAAAAGCACGAAAACTTTCTCGCTACGACTAAATTGGTTATTTTCCAATATTTTATAAAAAAAGCAAAAATAGCTGTCTTCTAACATCCTCCAAAAGCAACTGCAGAGAAGAGCCCTTCCTTCCTCCATTGGAAATTTTCTCACATAGAAGATTCCAGATTGACACTGACTTAAAGGCCCAATTCTCTCACTCCAAACAGTACCAATTCTCCTAACCTTCTTACCTTCTTACTTAAGCCCCGCCCATAATTCATCCTCATCCAGATAAAATCTCAGTTTATTGCTTCAGGCAGGCGCGGCGGAACGGAAAAAATATTGGGGGGGGGGGCTGAGTGCCAGCAGGACTATCTAAGCGGAGCGCCACTATCAGTTGGCGCGGAGCATACAAGAAAATTTTTGACTTTACTGTGACAGACCCCCAGGTGGTCGGAAACGGCACTTCCCGCGTGTTCTATGTTGCATGTATCCAGTCTTAAAATATGGGTCTAATGTTTGCACTTTCTCAACTAATGAGAAAAAAATCAGCCTATGCAAAATGGTTATACATATCAGATAAATTGAGATGATACAAGAACAATGATTAATTATGCATCCTCTTTCATTTATTCTGTTTGCCGGGTTATTCACTTTCTACACCCCGTGTTACATTTGTCCACCCATACATATCAATTACTCAATTATATTTCCCCTAGATCATACCATTTCTCCCCCCCCCCCCCCGTGGTTCCTCCCACGGCTACCACCAACCTAATCTAGGCCTATGTCTATCTCAAATCCCAAACGTACCATAGACTTGTGTACTAACGGTAGTAGCCTATGCTGTTCAATCTCGCGATAAACGATCAATAAAACTTACCGAAATTACGCAATAACAGACCATACTGCTTCCACTTTTCGAGGACCTCGGAGATGGGGTTGGGGGTGATAAAAAGAGGCTTTAGCGTGTCCAGTATCGTTTTCATCGACAACGTTCCCCTAAAATTATTAGTAGGCCTATATTGTGCATTAGACTGATGAAGAATATGTTCACCACCCACTTCAATATTCTCCCCGCCGTCGCCGGTCACCACTTCTTGAAGCGCACCTTACAAATATTGGGGGGGGGGGGGGCTAAACATACCTTAAGCCCCTCCACTTTTTTCATTGGGGGGGGGGGCTAAGCCCCCAAAGCCCCCCTGGTTCCGCCGCCACTGGCTTCAGAGTGAGTATAGAAAAGCTCAATATGTATAACCAAAAAACCCTGCAGTGCAGTTCATGCTGTGTAATATAAGCTTTGGTACTCTGCATTGTTTGAATTAAAATGTCAATCAAAGAGCTGAGCCAATTGAGAATTTAGGTACACCCCTACCAAAATTGCAGTTGGGGTGAGAGGAGTGGCGCTTTAACTCAATTTTATAACGTATGTTACCATGCAGTTGAAAAACATCTTCATCCCCCCCCTCACACACACACACACACATTTTTTGTTCTCGTTAATAGCAACAACGGAAGTTCTCTGAAGTCAGAAATAACCAATTAACCTCAAATAACCAAGGCTAAAGTTAAAGCGGATTGTTCTCAACACGTCATGTCAATAAAATCAGTTAAACTGTACATTGTTCTCCTTCGCGACCTTCATTTAATGGGTTTACTCTTTTGTCCTTTGTTTTTGTTTTGACGTTTTCACAAGTAAGCTTATTCCTGTCAATCTACTTTATTTGTTCTACCCCTAATGCAGCCCCAAGTTATTTAAAAATGGACTTTAAAATATTAAACCACTTCCAAATTTGATTTTCAAAATGAAAAGGTAGCCTTTCTTTCCTTCTGAAAGGAAATCAAACTGAAGATTGAAAAAAAAATCTTATTGAACCTTACTTCTTAACCAATACGTTGTGTAATTTTACAAAAAAAAATGCAAATTCTGTGCAATAGTAAAAGATGTAATGGGCAAAATACTGCATGTGACTTAACGACCTCAATGAAGACCTGTTACAAAATTCTTATTAAATTGTGTCCAAAAATATCAAAACTTGTTGTGGTAAAAAAGAGCGAAATTTTACTCGTCAGAAGAGTGAGAGGGTGAAAAGTCACTTCAAAAGAGCGAAATTTTCATTCGTGATAGAGTGCACTGACTTCAAGGAGTCGGACCATTTTCAACTGCTTTTAAAAGAGTGATCCCTGAAAGCAACTCGTTAAAGAGTGAATTTTCACTCTTCTTGGAGTGAATTTTATTATTCTTTGAGTGAATTAACGCTCTAATGGAGTGAATTCACACTTTTCATCCTATCAGAGAGTTACCTAAGTTGAGTTTTAGATTCTTTTTTGAGGCTTTCATTTAACCACCAAAACACAAACAGTAAAAACTCCCCAATGTTCTACAAAATGTAACGTGTAGAAAAGACAAGTGGTCTGATTTAGTTGTCCATAACCTGATAACTGGGGTCCATCAATTTAATATTTCAACTTCTTTGCTGACCTGTTACATGAATGGTAACTGAAATACCTGTTGATTCCATCAGTTTCCCTGAATATGAGGGTTTAAAAGTACATGCAGAAAATAAATTATGGCGATTTAAGGCTGGTAGACCCCATTAATGGCCGCCGTCACCGGTTGTTCGAATTCGACTACAGGGGTAAATGATTACTTCATCTTTGTTATTTTCTTCTCTTTGGGGAGAAACTACCCTTGTCCAAAAATCATTGTTTTTGTCATTTTCCTATGGTAATGTATGGTCAAAACAGTGTAAATCTTATAGTCACGTTAGTTTACGTTAGTCAACAATGCTCTACTGATATTTGACTATAATCAACTTAGTTTCTGACATGAAATTAGAGAAAGTGGGTAATGGGGACGTACCAGTGGCGTACACAGGATTTCTCTGAGGGGTGCATGCAGTGTGTTCAGTGACCGCCGACCTGGGGGAGGAGTTTAAGGGGAGGGGAACCCCTCCACTTTGAAAATTTTGGCGTTTTCAAGGAGTGTAGATGCAAAATGATGCAATATTTTCGACTTTGACGGTGGTTCAAGAGGATAAAACTGAAACTTCTGTGTCTTTACATGCAGTCTTATTCCATTTACGCATTACGCGGAGCGTCATCATTTGTTGGCGGGGAGCGTTTAGAAAATTTTGAAAAAGCAGACCCTCAGATGGCCGGAAATAGCATTTTCCAGACTCATACGAAGAATCTAAACAGTTGCTATCTTCGCTCTATAAAATGTTCTCTTCAAAATAAGTTCCCCAACTGCAAAGTGGTTAGAAAATTATTAAAAACATACTTTGACCCGAAAAATGTAATTTTGCCCGAAAGACTATCTAAGGGGAGCGCCACCATTTGTTGGCATACGGAACGTAAAGAAAATTTTGAAAATGATCACGATCCCTCTCATGGCCGAAAATTGCGTTTTCATGCTTGTAAAGAGTAACTAAACATGCAGTCTATAAGTTTAACTTTTGTTTACGAAAAGAAAAAAAAAACAGGAACATGCTAAGTGATCAGAAAATTACTACCACTTTTATATTAAATGGTCTTGATTCTTTTTAGAGGAAACTAAACAACGGAATTGAAAATATTCTATATAATGCTTCTCTACTGTGACTCTTGGCTACATTAAAGATCCGCTGAATTGATGAAATCGTCTGTGACTGCTCGAACTCATGTCTGTTAATTATTTCCCCCTAACATCTCATGCGTGATAAATGGCAAACTATTTCTCACCGCAACTGAACACCCTCCGCTGCCCTGTCCTTGTCTCGTACGTCTACGCCAGCCAGGGAAGGAGTCTAAGGGACGAGCCCCTCCCTTTTGACTATTCACCCGGACTTAATATCATACGAGGTTTGTTTATTTGGATTTGTGTTGTGAGGGAAAGGATGAGCCTGAAATAGCCCCCTTGAATATTCTCGTAGATAAGCATTATGCTTATTTTAGTATATTTGTTATTGTTGATGTTACGAAAAAGGGGGGCTGGAGCCGTAAAGCCCCCCCCCCCCCTTGGATCCACGCCTAGGACAAATAATAGAGAAATACAAATAGATTACAGGAAAAATGATGACAAGATTTGAAACTCAGTTGCCAGCACTTTTCCTGCAATCTTTACATATCTCTTTTATTTTTCGTCTTCATGCTGTTAATTTACAGAATTTGTTCAGTATACTTATTCAATTCAGACACCGTTAAACTAATTTGTATTTGCCGGGTCTTGAGACTTAAATTGTAAACGCAGCAACTTACCATTTGGACCATCCGCCGCGAAACAGTCCATTACTTTGTTGAATACTTTACTTTGCATCGGAAGAGCGGAAGCCAAAATAAGTAGTTCAGATCCAAAACCATTTTCTCCGAGGAAGGCTGCTCTGTGTGGCGGTAAAACAAATTTGTCATCTTCGTCTTGTTCGACTATGTCACCCGTAACCATGGCACCCAGCCACTCTCGAACGTACCTGGTGAAAGAAAATATAGCACATACCGAAATAGTTTTTAAAGTCTTTAATTATGTTTGTTTGTTTGTTTTTTATGATTATTTTTACGAGAATATTACGTACTTTTAAACAGTGTCTAACCAGCTAACGTATTTGGCGTTACTGCTATACAAAAATATGGATGATGACTTGAATTTTTAAAGTTTGAAGTTCTTTACTTCCACTTTAACATATTCTGATACTAAACATAATGACATCACTTAAATTACAAAAGGTAACGAGAAGGATGCCCAACAGAAGCAAAGCTTATCGAGGCTAGGCCACCTTATAAAAGTTAGAGCAAAAACAACAATGAAGACTTAAACTACAATAACTATAGACGAATCCGATTAGCGCTTGTTTTTATTGACTGTAGGCAGCCATTAGTGGGGTCCATGAGTCTTTAATCGTCTTCATTTATTGTCTACGTGAATTTCAAATCCTCATATTCAGTAAAGTTGAGGAAAGTAAGATACACTTCAGTGTACAACCATCCATGGAACAAGTAAAGAAGGAAATTTAAAGATTAAAAGTGATGGACCCCAGTAATGGCCGACTAAAACCAGACCATCACAATCTGTTCGGATTTGTCTATATATATGCGATAAACAGAGAAGCCGTTCGTAAAACAATATAAAACAAAGAGGAGACAAAAGGAAAGAGGGAAATGGAAGAAGAAATGGACGTCATAGATAAAGGCACAAAGCTAAATACTAAGCAGGGATATCTATCTGTTTCGTACAAGATAATATTTCATTATTCTTAAACCTTAACAGAGATTTAAACAAAACAACAGCAGCTTAAAGTGATGTTGATGTATATATTGCCACTCCAAGTTGTTCGCAAAAATTAAGCGTTGAAGTTTGTCTGCAAAAAGTTACCCTTCCAATTCATAAAAATGTGTGGATAAGTTCATAGAACTTACCCATATTCAATGGATGTCGGCATTATATGGATATGAAGAAAGCATTACCATAAACCAATTGTTAAATATAGTAATACCTCATCATTGTTAATCTTTGGGTAGAGAGTCTTTAAGTTGTCTTGCAGTCTTGTAGCTTAAAATTTAGGTAGCCATGCTAATCATGTTACTTCGTTATTGTCACGGAAAATCAAATCACTAGCTACCATTTGATCTGAAGCATTACTTGAATAACTCCTACAAGATATTGGAAATCTTGAAAGAAGCAGACGTTTGGTTGTTAATTTAAGAATAAATTGTGGTATCAAGCCCCCTCTATAAATGGTTTATGTGTTCTTCAGGGACATAATCCGTGTAAAAGTAAAAGACGTTGCAATGAATTTCATTAAATCGGAAGCATTGTGGTACTGACCCCCACTACCACCCCTTCCCCACAAACTCAAAGTGAATTAGTACACATACGTGCAGAAACAGGAAATTACCACAAGAGTCAGCCATTCTATCCTCCAATTATCCTGTATGTTTTATTTATTCTTTATTTATTGCATCAAAAGTTTTTAATGCGGTTGGCGAAATTAATCGCCGCCCCAAGTTGTTCTATTATACTGCCGTCAAACGTATACGCATTTTATAAAACAAACAAACATTCTATAGACATATTGTAAATTTTTCTTTTCAAAGAAGTATCCCGCCCAGAATGTAAACAAACCTTCTAATTCATCAGTTTTATCTTTTTTTCAACCAGCTCACAGGTAAACCCCCATAGGTTCACGATCAAGAAAAAACTTACATCGCTATAGGAATTGCGAAATCTTTACTTGTACAAAATTCCAAAGGACAGTGGGGCTTATGCGACCAATCCACAGTAATACGATTCATATTCCACCAACAAAACCTAAGTCTGCCTAGATTTTAAATTTTGAAATTACATTTCACGCCTTTCCCGGTAGAGCCAATGACATCGATTAGTTTTCTTCTTGAGCAGTGACTCTTACACAAATTCTTTATGACACCTGTGCGACACTATTTCGTTTGAATGGCCTACAAAGAATATATATAAAAAAATAACTGTAAGCGGCTTTGAAAACCTGTTTTGTTACTTTGCAAGACACAAACAAGGATTGATACTTCTCGACAGAGCCAGCATGGGTAGCCACGCGTGAAGCCAAGTGGCACAGCGTATTGTACAATCATTGTTTGTATTAATCTCTGAGTTCAAACGAACCAAAACGGAGAAAATAGATTCATTTGTAAGAGAAATATAGCAATCCACAAGCAAAAATAATGGCCCAAACTATTCTACAGCGCATCGAGCTTTTCTCCTTTTGAACAAAATTGCCTTTTTAAAGAGAGACCAATTGTGTTATAGTGATCAGACCGATTTCAAAATAATAATTTTACGCTTGTTTGGCTTCACTTGTTGCTTTCTAATTACGTGTTTGCTTGAAAAATATTCTGTGCCTTAATCACGAAGGGTTACTTCAGGTTGACGATGACATTAAAGGGACGATACTGATAACTTGCTTTGTAGCCTTCAGTGCGTCGTTATTGAGCATATAACTGGATCTTTTTTAAAAGGTTACGATTACTAAATTTTGTTTCTTAAGGCAGTAAGGAATGATAAAAGGAAAATCATTAAGATTACATTACAAGATTACGTTGAATTTTAGTGTCAAATGGTCTTAAACATATCTTTTGTATACATTTTGTTAGCTAGTTAGTTTGGTGAGGTTTTATGGTTCAGTTTCTAACCAAAGTGATCTAAGTCGAGACGGTCATGACCTTTTTTCAAGTTGTTGCTTGTTGACTTGTTTTCCCTGCATCATTGCTTATGCTGAGCAGGGAGCTTCCACGTTCCTGTGCTGAGCACCAAGCACAATCTCAGCAGGTTTCGTTTTTAAAGTCTTCGGTATGACCATGCCAGAAGTTGAACTTTGTGCCTCCTGGCAGCAAGTCCGATTCTCTTTGGTACAATGGATTATTAGTTTAGTCAAAACAGTTGCCTAACTCATCCTTCCCATTCATATAAACGACTTAGAACAAAATGTACTCAGTATCCTACAGATTTAATGGCTTGTTCTACGAATTGTAACGATTAACAGGTTATATCTCATCCACCTTCCTCCGTTTCCTTTCAAATAGAGGAAATTTGCATCAGCGGAAGACGAGCAAAAATAAGGAATAAGGAAAGAGTAATTTTCTGGAAAATTTAAGTTACAACAAAAACTGCTTTCCAGTTATTCAAACTAAATTGACATGTTATTCGCCAATAGCCAAACATGCATTTGTGTGTAATTTCAACTCATGCCATTGGCCTATTACCAGGATACCGTCTCCTAAAATAATAATAAGAAAAACTTACAACAATTTATTTAACCTGTAAATTTCAACTCGGAGACCTCTTGTACATTATTATCAGTCAGCCAGACACATGCAAATCTCACAGCAAAAAGATTGACTGGCAAGGGGTTATTCATGATTACTGACAAATACTGTTACAATAACTTATCTCCAATGAATTACCAGGTAGCCCCTGGCTCTTGTATGGCTTCCAAAGAAAGGGAAGTTAAAAATAACACTTTTGGGATTTCGCTCAGTCCTACTGGTTGTTTTGTTTTCATAAATAATTTTTTGAATAGACATCGCTTGCCTGAAACCCTCAGCAAAATTTTTTATGACGATTACGGCGGCAAAAATTCGTTTGAAATGGTACTTTACGACCTTCTGCTCTGGGTTTCTTTCATGTGGTTTGAATTTAAGTCTTTCCGCTCTAAACTAACATCAATTGTTTAATGCAAGAAAGTCAAAAGAAACCTTCACGACCCTGTCGACGAATGCATTCAAACGTAATCTCCGTTTGTCTTCTTCCCTATTAAGCTGTTTTTGTCGGATCCTTTTTATCTATTATTCTTCCTTTAGAATCGCAAAAACTGAACGATTTTCACAGTTTCGGTTGGAATTATAACCCAAACTTGAAAGTAAGCTGGAAAAGATGACCGAAACGGAATGACTTGAACATCGTTTGTACCGCCATTTCAACTTTGAGCATGCCCAAGGGATAAATTTTGAATCCAGGTGTGTTGTGCATTCGAAATGAACAAGTGCTCTAGCAATGATGAACTAATGCAGAATACAAACTAGTGCGGTCGCTATACCATGGTGTATTAGCTACATTGTAAACATTAACAGTATAGTGAACGATCTAGCAGATGTTCGCTTTGAACAATCAACTGACCTCCTTTCCAGTCAGCAGTGCGCACCGAATAGCCACTTAAAGGTCAAGAGCAGTAAATTTCACATTTGAAGAAGAAAAATGTTGTCACATGGCTGTCAACAGCCAATCATGAAACAGGACCGTTTACTTCACTAGGTAAAGTTGCCAGGATGAGTGCTCTTGCCCTCTAAAACAATTCATCACACTGATGTCTTCCACCAATTTCTTGGCGGTCACAATTGACAAGAAGGGCTTGGGACTAAATGCACACCAAATTCAGATGGGGTTTGTCCTTCACAATTTTTAAACAAAAAATTATATAGTAACTTTAGAGCAGGTTGTCAAAAAACCTGTTAGTGTACAAAGTGTAACTTGCAAAACAGTTGGTTAATTCGGTCATAAACTCAGAACCGATGCCTAACCTTTATGCTGAAAAGATCATTTCGTCATTATTCCATTTGTATCACAAAGGGAACTTTATCACTTGATCATGATTAGACTTTCAGTTATACTAATTGAGTTTTATAAATATAAAATGAACCATCAACTTTAATAACATTACAGATTCTTGACCGTATCAGGAAAAAAATTCAGTGGCGGATACAGTGGGAGTGTCGTGTGTGCACGTGCATCCCCTAGCTTTCCAAGAGTAAAAATATTACGTACTAAGACGAATTCATAACGAAGACTACCATATCCGTTCCTGAAAATTAAATTAGCACTTACATCTTATATATACCATTGACCTGTCTTGTAGTTTTATTTTATGTGATTCCCGTTCACTCAGTTACCCGTGGAGAAACCATAACTTATCAGTTTCCCTTCAATCTCCCCAAACAAAATCTGGATTCGGTCGGCTAATATTTGGACAGCGTATTTTTCTAACTAACATACGAAGTTAGATGGACGTCTGAAATTATTTTTAACCTATTTTGATAGTCGATATAACATCAGATGGAAACTGAACAGTCGGATTTTAGTTCGAATAACATCTTATGAACGTCCTTGTCTTGTCGATCCAACGTCAGAACCGGGTTGCTACCAGAAATACAGCGAAAGTAAGATCTGACATAGACACTGATCGAATTTCTACGTCGTTACGAGAGTACCATTTTAAGTAATGACTGACACTCATTACGAAAGTTATTATTTAGGGATAAACGTCTTTTTGATTGCGGTATTTACGGAATGCCACACACATTATTCCCTTTTTAAGTTAAAAGAAGGGTTTAAGGTCACATCAAGTTAGAGAGGAACTTATTTTACGTATTCTGGTAAAATTTGCATTGAAATCCAATGCGTAGTTTTCAAAATGAGCAAGCAAAGTTGTCTGATTTTCAGCAAAAAGTTAACTTGAAACAAGCACATAATGACATCACATCCTCACATTGGTGGACAGTCTTTTGTGTTTCTTTAAACTTTACAGCCTACCGTATTTCTCCTCACCAATGATATAGTATTAGAATGTGATTGCCAAATTGGAATGAGCACTTAACAAAACTTTGCATTCCCTAAAGGGAGGGCCTATTCCTAGCAACTTAAATTTAAGGTCAACACAACAGTATGAAAAAAAGAAAGGGAAACAAAGTTATCCTTGTCAATGTGAAGAAGTGATATAATCTCCGCTGCCCTTAATCTCTCTTTGGAACACAAATCTTGTTACTTCATTTACTGGTACCTCAAAAAATACATGTCCGATTTGAATGGAAATTTCACCACACTGTGTCGACTTGGTTCTTCTTTTACATATGAAGATCAAACTTTTGCTTAAACTCCCCCTTTAAGCAAAGGTCCCGGTTTGTTGGTCAAACCCAACATGCATTTTGAGTCGTATCTTTTATTGACCTTTTAAACTCTGTATATGATCAAGTATGAGACGCTCTTGATAAATTCTTGTGGTGGAGCAAGTGGTTTAGATGTGTACGTTAAATTTGGTCTTAACATTTTGATAACCTCATATATAAATTTATATAAACTAGATTTATCCTTGTGTTTTGCTCTGGATGGAAGGAACAAATGTATGTGTGTTTCATATAAGTCCGTCAAATCTATAATCCTAAGGATCTTTGTACAGGGTCGCTAAGACGTGCTGATTATTGTATGGGTGGCATTCTGTAAGTACAAACAGGACCATATCAAAGTGTTTAACACACCTGCATTGACGTTGATGAGGGTAAGTCTTTGAAATAAAGCCCCAGGCAACCGGTGCTTTAAGGCCAAGGAAAATTTGAACACAGGACCTTTGAACGGTATAATGTATGGGACTTGAAAGGAGTATAATAGGATTACAATAGGCGGTTAGATTGAAAGGGGTACCCCACAGGCACGGTACTGTGTTCACATTTGTTCCCATAACCAAACCTAACCTTGAATCACTGTTGTCTTACATGCCAACCAATTCATGTCCCCTCAGGCAAATCACTTTGCGGATGAATATAGCCTATTGTGTCCATTGTTCTTTCGAACAAAGTTGAAAATATCACCTATTATTTGACACAAAATGACCGACTTTTCAACACAAAAAGGCAAATTCTTTACTCTGAAAGAGTCAACTTGAAAGTATTTGTTGACAATACCAAATTATTCGAAAAGGTGACGATATTTTGATGTATTCTCATTTTATGTAAAAAAGGGATCATGCCTTTGTGGCGGGAATTATAAAGAACATTTTTGGAAGGTAAGTAAGTTTTTGAAACTATTAAAACAGCTATTTCAAGAAAGAAAAGATATATTTAACTGGGCTTGTGTAGAGGGGATCTAATTCTGGGCTTGAGCTGCTGAGCGAATCTTGCTGGCGCCCTAATGGTAGACTTCGAATGACAACTTTAGCAACAGCCTTGAAACCATTCAATTTTCAACAAGTTATCTAAACGAATCCGCAATATCTTGTTCAGAAGGTCCCCTTTTCGAAAGTAATAACTCACAATTGGAAACCAATGCATTTTGGAAAAATGGTGCACCATATCCCACTATATGCAAAATCTTCTTTAAATTTTAACTACAATCCCCGACAGAACAGAAGGAACAAAATTGCTGCCACAGTGACAAAATGCATTCATAATCATCCAAACTAAATCTGGAATACCCTTTTCCCCTTTTAATGTTGTTTATTAAATGATCGCTATGATATTGTAGCCAATATAAAAGAGAGAGTTAGTGACATGACTTAACAAGGAATATGCCGTACAGCCTGAAACGCAGATAACGGGAGAGGTTACTTGATTCATTTAATTTGGTAGGGGAGTGTAGAATATGTAGGACTGTAGCAGAAGAAATATTAGTGCATACTTGTTCTCAAATCGTTGGTTGATAAAGTTAAGCATATCAAACAATATTGTCTAAATAATTAAAAGCACGTAGTGGTTAAACTTTACAAATAAACGATTGTAATAATGGACTTTGCTCAATCTGTACAGACTGACAGATATGTCCTTATGGTAACGTGTTACAGCAAGTCGTCAAGATTTCTGTTAAAACAATAGGGTTTGTATGTGTGGTCCCGTTGAGGCGAGTTGTAAAGGATGCATGTGTGTACATGTGTAACGAGGTTATTATGAGACCATCCCAAGTAATAAAAGACATGCAAGCCGCTCTCACACTTGAAAGAAATTCGATTCCGATCCGATGTTCTGAGCTTTTTAGTTCGATATCTTGATGGAAAATCTTGTCCATCTCTTGTCTAAAAGAGCCAAAAATTTGCCAACCAGTGTAAATGTATCATTTGCGTCACAGGTGCATGAAAATGAAATGTTAATCGATTTTTTGTGACTGCACACCGACAGAGATCTGCTATCGGACACTCGTAGTCTGATTAAAACTGTTTGTCAATGTGACGTCACGAAATATCTAATTTTCGAAGTACTGCGATAAAAATCATGTATTTAAATAGGCTGGAAAACTTTAGGTTCTTGACGAAAACAGATGGGGAAGGTTTAAATGAAAAACTTATAAAGCTTGGTTGGGGATCCGATCCGAATTTGTTGTAGTGAGACCCGTGGCTAACACGGATTTCTCTCTCAAGCGTTACGGTATATCCCTACTCCACTCTTTGAAGGTCTGTATCCATTTAATCACATGTATAGGTGAATCACGACCTTACATTGTTACTTTAATTTTTGTTTGACATGGTCAAAATATTTATTTAAAGTTAGATTTTTCCTTCACTTTAAGATTGCCATGATCTCGAATAAAATTGGACAAGTAAGTGAAACTGTCAAATCTCAGTGCCACCATCTTAGAGTCTAATGCGTATAGGAAGACCTTTTGAAAAGTTTTACCGATGTAACTTGCAATCACGTGATACTCCAAATGCTCAGGGAAAGAATTATTGGTTGTAAATGAATACATTCATTCTTCAATATTCAAATCAGCTATTATTTTGTCATCTTGTTGATAAATTTTGGCACCAATTTGACCGAAATATATTTTATTACGGTATATGAGTAATAGAAACAGGTCTTTTTCTGTGCTTGATTCCCTTTTTGATAAAGAGAATATATTTCTACCATTAAAGGCATTTTCGAGAGACAAATTTTATTTACTCAAAATAAGCGGGAAAAATTCTCTTTCAGGAGGGAAAACTGGATCTCAATAGCATAGTGCGTTCGGAAGATATCGGTACTAGTTTTCAAAGAAATCCATTTTTCGTGGGATTTAGCCTACGTGTACGTACGGAAAATATGTGTGTTACTGCAGCACATTAATTTAAAAGTGTATTCAATTTATTTAAAGATTTTGATGCAACATCAGGGACTATTAAACAACATTGGTTGTTACGTATACCGTCATATGGTGTAGAGTAATGATAGATCTATAGGCAAAAGTATGCAAACATTCCAACAGTATCAAATTTCAAGGACAAACAGGACGTTAAATTATAAAGAAAAACCAAAGGAATCTGACACAGTGAGCTCACATTACACATCCTTTCATGGCTTTGTTGAAAAATGGAGGTATTTTTAAAGGGCCAAATCTCTCACCCCAAACTACAATTTTGGTACTGGGATACCGAAATTCTCAATTGGCTCAGCTCTTTGATTGACATCTAGTTCAAACAATGCAGAGTACCAAAGCTTATATAACACAGCATGAACGGTACTGAGAGTGTTTTGAAATATAAATTAAGTTTTTCTATACTCACCTTGAAGCAATAAACTGAGATTGTATCTGGATGAGGATGAATTTCAGACAATTGTTGGAGGGGCTTAGGTAGGAAGATTAGGAGAATTGGTGCTGTTTGGGGTGAGAGAAGTGGGCCTTTAAATAAAAATAACCAGTCTTTTAAAGTTAGATATCTTGTATTAGGAAAAGAGTATTGCAACAGGGCTTGGAGGACATGGTCTAGAATATTTTTGTCTTTCTTGCAAGACCTTAATGAAAAGCCATCAGAATATCCCTTTAAACGTTTCATATACATGTAACTTACATGCTGATTGGAAGAGAATGAATGCCTATAATTAACTTTCCTTTTCCTTAATTTTATTTTTTAATACAAACAGTAGAATAAATAACAGAAAGTGAAGGTCTACCTTTTTTTACCCAACAACTCGTCAGGTGGCATATTGATGTGCCCAATATTTTAGAGTCCATGTCATTTGGCTGGATGTTTTGGTCTTCACGATGTTTTTTGCGCTATCTCGTTTCCTAAATTTTTCTGTGGACATCACTCTATTAGACTAGCATGAAATGGATAGATTAGGGCTGCAAGAGTTAACCACAATTTCAAAAAGGATTAGTTCTTTTCAAGTTTCTACTTAAAGTTGATTCATATAATGCAGTTAAGGGGGTAGGGGGGGTTAGGATGGTAAGTTCCTAACCAATTGGTTTAAGTCAAGGCCTTGAAACGGGTAAGACGGCGAGAGAAATCATAAAAAACAAGTTAGTTTTATCTACCTGGGTCCATCTAATTACTGCATCCATCACGTGTAATTACCTCTCGATGTTCTAACCTCTTGATCATGCAGTCGGTCCTTAATAAATACTAAGACAGCGACACAAGTCATAAAATAACCAGTTCGTCCATCTAGTTATTGCATCCACCGATTGTAATTGACTAGTGGTGCAGCCAAAGACTTAAAATGGATGTTAATAAAATAAAGAAAAAAATTTACTCGTAGTTACTTTAATAAATGTTAACAGTTGATTAAATCCACCTGTGAATAAACTTAAGTAATAAGAAGTCAAGTCGGATGCACTGTGGAAACAACTGATTTTCTTCCAAACGTACAATCCTGTCAGAATTTTTCGCTTAATTTGGTTTAATTACCCTCTCAACCAATCAAAGTTTTGAATTACTTATAAAAGTTGTCTGCTTCACCGACGTTGTCCCAAGATTATTCAAATGAATAGGTTCAAAAGTCTTTTTTAATTCTTGATTTTTTACACCTTCTTTATGATAATTCCGCTACTACAAAGAACAGGAAGTCTATACATCGAATAGTATTGCTACAAGAATACCTTCAGCTTTTTCGACCGCAGTGCTGTTTAAAGTTGCTTAGGTTAAAAAGTTAAGTCAACTAAACCGTGCACCGCTTTAATTTGATACAGTCGATAATTACACTTGAAAAACATTGTCCTTAAATGTATTATGCACATTACAACTAACAGTGGTAAAGTGGAACCGCGGAGAGGCTTTCATGCCTTGCATATATATAAATATTGATAATAGTGCCAGTCAGACTAGAACGTCGAGTGGCAGAGTGGTCTTTTCCAGCTGCTGTATACCAGTGCATGTTTACAGTGGCGTAGCTAGACAATTTTGCAGGGGGAGGGGGCACCCAAATTCTACTATTTTTCTTAGGTGTGAATACCACTGTAACAGGGCGTAATTTGCTTATACTATTATTTTTATCCACTTATTTGCTGTTTTGTATGTATATATGTTGACAATGGAGATAAATTTCTTCCAACACCAAGAAAAAAAAAGAAAAATAACAAACAAATTGCGGCGCGGGACGCGCGCTGAAATTTTTGCCCTTTGTAAACAAATGTTTGAAAATAAGGAGCTTGCATTGCAGAAAAGTTTGAAGGAAATTTGAAAAGTTGGAAGATTTCTGAAGAATTTGCATTTCATATTGGCAAATCTGAGATAGAACTGCGGCCAAAGGTCGTTGTTGCTACATAATTTCATCCAACGCCTTCGAAATGAGGCTCTTCGATGAATTTTTCTGAGTCAAGAGCTTATATCCGAGATAATTTGGAACTTGAAAGAAAATTTATGAAAATAACACTGTAGCTACCGGTGTCACTTGATGATATGGTGTCATATACAGCAAATTTCCGATTTTGTCACTTCCAGAGCTCGGAAAAGTTTACCAAACTGGAGGTATTAGCGAGCACTTCTGCACTAGGAATCGCACGTTGGGGCGAGCGAAGAAAATTTGGCTTTTTTGAAGCAAATAATGACGAATATGAAGCTCTTACTAGAGAGAATTCGGAATTTAGAAATTTTATGAGTTGTCATATGCCAATGCCTCCACAACTACACAGAGGACAATTACACTTAGTTATGACTTAATTTACTGATTTATTCTGCACGGAATCGATCGTTCAAGTTGGAATTACCCAACTTCTGAGCATTACTTCGAATTCAGTTTATGTTTAGAAAAACATAAGAGCGAGGTCTACCTTTTTTCTTCTTAAGTAAATCTTGTTATTTTTTAGCCTCCTTCGTGGTTCTGACAGGCGAGCATGAAACTGATTTTAGTCAGTCAGTCAGTCAGTCAGTCAGTCAGTCAGTCAGTCAGTCAGTCAGTCAGTCAGTCAGTCAGTCAGTCAGTCAGTCAGTCAGTCAGTCAGTCAGTCAGTCAGTCAGTCAGTCAGTTAGATAGATGGGGGTTTAATGATATACCCTCCTGCGCCAGTCGGTACCAGTCGGTACCTTATACACCCCCTGCCACATGGTACCTGATACACCCCATACCCATGGTGTTTGACCCCCCCCCCCATGATGAGTTCATGACATCTTTAAATTCGTGACCTTGTGCCTTGAACATTTTGTTGTAGTGTGGTTTATTGGATGAATAATTAGACCGTTTTGTCCTAAACTTGTGGGACACTTGCCGGGTCCTCGTGCTAGAATGTGCCAGACCATTCTTGGTACAGATCTCAGAAGACCGCGTGTTCGGTTTAAGCTAGGGTAGAGCATCCGCCTCTCACGCGGAAGGCCCGCGTTCGCTTCCCAGGTCGAGTTCATACCAAAGACTCTAATAAAGGAACCTACTGCCGTTGTGTGTGATGCTCCGCATAAGTAATGGAGTAGGGAAAACAAGCCAATCAGCCACAACTGGAAAAAAGTCCGTGGCCGGCTCGACTTGAACCAAAGGGTTGGAAACTGGGCCGTAAAACTCCATCTAACTCCAACTCTAGAGTGTTCATCTGGGAATTTTGGTCAATATCCAGCTCACTGCCGACCTGGTCCACCTCGTTCAGAAAAGAGTAAGATATCGTTTGGGCTGTTCCTTGTGGTAATATTCTGTCCTTGGCGGGTTTTAGTTTGCATTATCTTCATATTACGCAATCAATTGCCTAAGTTTATTCACCAATTTTGTTGTTAGAGAGCAAGCTTTATTGACGGGTTGGATATGGGATGCAGCTTACCTTTTACAAAGGGAACAGAATGCATGGCATGACTTTTCACCCATTGCGTCCATTTACCGATTTATCACTAGTCTGGCTACAAGACCACGAGGGGATTTGTTCAATAGGACACCCTGGAGCGTAAAATCTGATTCTCCTTTCCCCCTTATACTTCCGATTTCGTTCTTCTGACACTCCAAATTCCTTACTTCATTGAAACGGAGGGGATAACAGTAGCTTGTAAATAGGTAAAGCCTGTTATGGTGCCTCAGGAAGGATTGGGTTCTAACTTAGACTAAAAGTTTTAAAGCAACAACTACGGCACGCGCTGCAATCCTTTCCTCGTCTTGTTTAGTCCATCATTCTGTATTTTCATTCGGTTACTCTGCGTAGATTTATGCATAAGCGTACGAGATGCTCTCTGATAAAGGAGGGGGTGCAGCAGTTGTGTCCGGAGAAGTGATACTGCTGTTTGCACACCCTTACACACGGACGCACACACCCATATATATTTAAATGTATGGTAAGCTTGGCGAAGTAGTTTTTGCTATATATATATATATATATATATATATGTTTGTGCGTAGGAGTGTGTGTGTTTGTATGGTGTGGTAAATTCCAGCTCGGAAATGGCAAAAATAAATATGAATGGGTGGGGAAAGGGAGGGCAGTCCCACCCGTGCTTCCTACGCATAGTATAAAGTCCAAAGCAGACGCTTGAACTCAAAAACGTTCGCAGGAAAATTTGGCAGGAATTTTATTTTTACCAGCATAAGTACAAACCAATTGACGGCTCCAAGAAGACGAAAGTATAAACTTCCGCAACAACAATGTAAATAAAAAACTGATGTTACCGTTATTTTGTACTATTTAATTACCAACATTAGACTATCAAACATTCTGTATGACTTTCATTGACCTATTTCTTTCATATTGATACTGTTTAACTTCCTACTTTTCCTACTATTACTTAACACCTCCCTGCTTTAAATCAGCATCCTTATAGCTTATAGTTTCGCTGACCAAGAAGCGAGCTGGAGAGAGCTTTTTTCTTAATGGGCAAGAGCAACCCCCCCCCCCCCCATGCCTGAAGTAGTGTAGTAGACTGTCCTATTTCATTATTGGCTGTTGGGAGTCATGTGACAACAATTTTTCTCTTTAAATGTGAAATTTAGTACAAGTAACTGCTTGTTTTACTTTGAATATGCAGTATTGAAATTGTAAAATATGATGAAAGATGCTTTGAAGAGAAACAAGTGCAAAATTGTGATATTTAGCTGTTGTTTCAAAATAAATTTGGAGGTACTGCTCTTGACATTTAATTTTGTCCTAAATAATTCCTTAAACCAATACTATGCGTAGGAAATAGGTTGGGACTGCCACCCCTTCCCCTACGTGACCATTTTTATTTATTTCTTCCATTTCCGAGTTGCATAACACTCAATGCATGGATAACGACTGCCAGAGAGCTTATAGCCGCTGAGCAAAAGCATTACAAGTTATTCATCACTAGAAATTTAACACACAAGAAATTTAGCAAAGTGATAAAAATGCCTTTAATCAAAATGCTCCCATCCACGACATTTTATTTCAGAAACAAAAACAAAAAAGGAAAAAAAAACTGGCGGTCATGAAGGACATTAAAATAATAAAACCATTTTTTTTATAAATAGAAGAGGCCAGAAATGAGAGGCTAAAACGCAATAAAAGTTCTTTATATTACAGATTCTTCCGCATTTTGGCTTTGCGCTTGGATATTACAGAACCGCTGTTCGGTGATGATGTAATCATACTTTCCTCTCAAATAGCAAAATCTAGATCTATGGGAACAGTTGCGTCACGAAAATTTGACGTCATAGCCGGTATATCATTCTTTTACCAGGAGTTTGTTATTCACTTCTAACAATGAGCATACAAACTTATTCCCATACTAATATAGTCAGTGCATGGTTTTAAGTTAATGATATATGGCGTCCGTTTTAATCATTTCTAAATTTTTGTTGTATGTGACACTCGTGCATGTAGTCAGGTAGTTGAAAAACTCGTTTCAAATCAAATCAATCTACATCCCGTTTTGACTATGGATGCCTATTACCTATAGTCATCAACTTCAAACTATTTTATAATGAAATACAATCAACAAAATACTCAAACTGAAAGAAACCCGACCAGTAAATAAATATACTCCTAGATTGATCATCATTTCCTTCCACTTTATAAGGATTAATTATTTATGTTTTCAATTGGCACAATACGAAAGGTTTTTATTGTTCTATAACTCTGAGTTCTAACTTGACTTTTTCTTCCAGTTGTTTAACTTAAATTGTATAATCTTATGTTAACTTATACAAGGATTCTACACTTTGTTTTGCAAACAAACACAAACTGGAGAGGCATCTCGCCACTAAACGAATACATGTGCATACATCATCCAGTCGCTTTAAGGAGGTCAGTAAGATAGTTGTCTACTATCCCCTAGTTTGTAATTCGAGTAAATTTGTATGAGCGTGTTGCTTTAATGCCCATCCCTCTTTATTGTAACTGTTTCAACAGATATGTACGTTTACAAACGACAACGTGAGACGGTAGCACACAAGGGATTACAAGAGACTGATTACTGGCTTTTTTAGGTGACATTTACTGCATTTTCTCGTTTTCCTGCCCTGTTTATACCCAAAACAGCTGTTTTGTATTTATTCTAGTCTTAATATTAATTTTCCTGCTTACAATGTCACGGTAAACCAGATTGAGAACTAAAGGAATTGAGGATACGAACTCCGAGCGTTTCATTTAGGCCGGAAGACTAAGTATAAAACTTACGAGGAGCCCAGGCTCAGGGAAAAGATATAATTTAACAATAAAGGAGTTGAACAGTCATGACATAATGATAAGATCTTGGCAAGCGGAAAACCGCTGCGACAAAGAGAACCGTGTTGCCGAAAAATGATCAATTTGGTAGAGATTTGCCAAGGGAACTTCATTGCAGTATGTTTGCATAATTGATGAACCCCAGAATTACTTTTGTTTTATTGCATTTCATCATATTACGGTTGCAACATTTATTCTTTCACATAGAAAAAGAACAATATGAGGAATATTTTCCTTCTAAAGGGCATCTTTAAATAACCTTTCCTTCAAAAACAGTAGTCCAAAATCTAAACGTCCTCAACCGTCAAAGACAAATTGTTAACTGATATATTACCTATTTGACTATAGTATAGGCTTACCTGATTCGAAATATGCCGATATTGACAAAGTTCAGAGATCCAGGTCTACGCCGTATAAAGGCCTGGGTCTAATCGAGTAAAATTGCATATCATGTTGGAGAACAACCAGTGCTACTCTAACATTAGTTTTCTAGATCCCTAGAAAACCTAGCCACTTTTTCTATTCCGTTCTATTAAAATGGAGAAAAATATTAAAAATGTGATAACATTTCTATTATTTTATCAACTTTTATGTCAGATGTTTCGTTTTGTATCGCATAACAACTACAAATTACGAGAGAATTATTTTTCAACAAGAGAGGGTCGATCATATCAAATGTCAGAGTTGTGACTTTTCCACGGACTGATATACATGGACAAAGCATGTAACGTGTACGTCCTATCCGCAGCTGGTCGCCACCGACTGGGACAAAAAAGGCGCACCAAGATTGCCGCCGAGAACCTATAAATCGTCTGATTTGACGACGACTCTGTAATATTTTATGCAAAAGTTAAACCTGAGTGGGAAACAATATCATATTCCTGCAATGTGTGAAGTGATTTTGACCTTACCTTGCCATATTTCAAAAATATTTCAACTATCTTGCAAAATATGGCGATATACTTGAGCAAGTCCAAACCTTCACACAAAAACATAGCAAACAGCCATCTTGGTGCGCTTTTTCTCACACTAGCAGACTACGGTAGCGACAATGTACCGTGCAGTATGCTCTGTCAATGTATTGGAAGTCCTTGGTCTTTATTGATTGTCGAATTGTAGTTGTAATCACTTTGTAATTCTCACTTTGATGCCGTTCATAATCTCCTAGGCCAGCGCTTCTTAACATTTCTTTTCAACTCGAGAGTCATTCGTTTTGACTCTCAGAATTTTCTGAGGACCACCATACAAAAAGTTTTTGAAAAGTTATGACTAGTAATCTCAACACACAAATAAAAACGGTACAAATCGCAAAACTAATAATTATTATGTCACTGTCAGTAACGGTCTGTTCTCAAAACAACACTCAAACCTTGGTTGAATTGGGATCGGACTTTGTTTCCTATTTTTATGGCAGATCTCACAGTCCACCCGGAAGAGTTTTACGGTTTTTTCAGTGGACCACCGCACCCTTAGGTCATGAAGCGCTCTTCAACAGAATATGATTTCATTCGTTACGAATTAAAATAGTCATCTGATCATAGCATGGCGACAAGAATTTTTCATATGATGTTTCTGAAGGCTGAAGTCGAGTCTGGACTAGGACTCGTGATTTCAGAATTTCAAGGACTCGGCCAGAGAGGTTGATTTTTTCCCATTGAGAAAGTACACCGGCTCGAGCCCTTGACAGTTAAAAATTGCCGGACTCGTAATTCGGACCCTCCGAACTCGACTACAGCACTGATGTTTCTCACATCTTGAACAGTTGAACTTTTGAAAAAAAAAAATGACGAAGTTCATAAGAATTTCAGTCATTTATGGTTGATGTCAGTCAAATTTAATGTCATTCATTTATTTTCCCAGAATGAATGAATGAACGTCCTTTGCAATACGTCACAACGATGAAAAGAACAATTAAAATACAGGGTGTAAAGTCTACTTAAATTAACAAATTCCTTTTGTGTACAAATTGACATTCTGTGAAGAAGTTGTCCACACAGGGGCGGGGAAAAGCTTCCCCAGGAGGGATGGGATAATTTTCTAAAGCCCAAGCAAAGATGATGAGTTGCCAAAGAGATGAGTAAGGAAAAAAATTCGGCACCCGAAGCTTGTCAAAAAGTTTTCAGCTTTTATTGCAACTACATTGAAAATTTGAGTTTTATTGAAAAATTTGGACATAAAATTGGATTTTTTAGAGACAAGTTTGCGTCCTAAAATTGAAAAACTTGCCTCTCCTACGAGCGAAATCAAAAATATTTCCTGAGTGACTGCAAAGGGTGATGTTATGATCATGTGTTATCCTTCTGATTAAAGCTCTCCTATGAATTTAGAAAAATTCCACCACGAATAGGGGGCAGACTTGCCCGACGGGAGACATGGTTCAAGTCTCCTCCCCCCTCTCCATCGTTAGCGCCACCCGTGACACTGATCAAAGCTGGATCGGCTGTTAAAAGTAAATATACTGATTTCAGTTATTTTGATAATAACGAGGCTAACATGACATGCCTGTCCCGATTTTGAGGATATTTGTATAACGACGTGGAATCGGGTAATCAGACACGAATTTGGTTAATAAGCTACATCTCTACATTATTGTTTTGGTTCGAATACGTTTACAGTAATCACATATCATCAGTTGATTATTAATAAATTTAATAGTTGCTTGAAAAAAGTATGTCAAATGGTCTAGTAAATAACGGTACAGGCCGGAATTAAAAGTGTTTAGGGATGATGAATTAAAGAAATACAATCTAAACGATTTCCTAGTCCTAACGAGCTCAATGTACCGATCATATCATTAGGAAACTAAATACTGTGATATACGTGACTCTTACGTCACTGCTTAAGTGAAGAAACATTAGCAGTTGTGTAACCAATAACAAACGAGTTATTACATTTTAACTCTGAATCGGAAATTATAAATGACCAATTTGAAAAAAGCGTGTGAAAGGAGAACAATCTCTGCCCAAATATATACTTGTATGGGGAACAAAATGAAATATCACTAAGGGCAAAAAGCTCAAAAAATTTAAGTTATATTATTTTAACTTCAATTGGGCTATGTAATCACATTTTAAAACTTGTACGTAGATTTTACTTTTAATTCTATCAATATCTATTGAGTTTCCTTCTATGCATAGGCGTACGGGGGTAATTGTCTCTGAGGGGCAAGAGCATATTTTGCCCCAATAATGTCACCGTTAATCATGTTTTGCCTATGTTTTGGCGGAATAGATCAACTGCTTTAGCCCGAATAGGGAGGGCCAGTGCCACCCCCTGCACCCCGCTCGTATGCCTATGTTTCTATGAGGGAGATTCAGAGAACAAAGAAACCCTTGGGACCAATCATACTGATAGGTTCGGATAGGTTAATGCAGTTATGCATGTTGGTTGTCTTCAAATGGACCAGGGATTAAAACAGACTGGATAGAGCTCATTTTTTATTCACCCGTTCACCCAGGTTAAAAGTGTATACACTTTCAGGATGTTTTCTTGATACATGAACCTTGTCGCAATTTCGAATAAAGGGAAGTTTGTAAACGTTACATACATATTTACTGACTTCTCTTCAAATAGGGCACCCAATCAAAACATAACCGAAAGTGCACTTTTGATATGTATGCTGCCATGGTCGACTCTTTTTAAAAGCCTTTATACTTCACTAAAATGAAGTTTACAAGATCTGAAAGTTGTTATCCGAACGGTGAGAACTCGTTCGAAAAAAAATTCTTTTTGAAGTGACGTTTGTGAGTTCAAGGTCATTTGATAATCTTTTAATTATCTTGCTCTTGAAATTACCATCAGAATAAAAACTGGATTAGAAAACTAACACAAACAACCTGCCTGCATTGTGCATGCATGTACATCGTGAGTAGAATTACGGCGATCTTATCCATTGCATGCCGTTGCATTGCCTGTCGCCTAAACATTAGTACCGTATATTTCTCTCTGTGCTCAAGTGCAAAGACTTAACAAAAATGGAACCTAATGCCATTGTGCCTGGTGATCGAGCATAAGCAATGGAGTAGGATCGAATATAAGCCAGAGAGCCACAGCTGGAAAAAATGCCGTGGTCGACCAATTGATTAGAAACTGAGCTGTAAAACGTCACCTAACCAACTCTGGTGTTGGGAATACATATATTGAAGTGAACGTACAGAAGGTTTGCCCGGCTTTTTCGGGACATTCGAGGAACATTTAAGTAATGAACGCTACGAACCAAACAGTCCTCTGCGTTTTTAGCTCATATGGTCTCCTCAAATGAGGTATGGGCATTTGTAGCAATTTGTTGTTATTAAACTGATGTTTTGAGTTTAACACTCTGTTATCAATGAAATGTTGGCGGTACCATTATCTATACACTTTAAAACATTTTTCTGTTTCAGTTTTTTTTTTCAAAGTAGTCAAAGAAAGGTCGATGATATCGCTTAGAGACAGGAATCAAATTGTGAGCATTAACTGAAACCTAGGTTGTTGCAGAAAATTAAACCTGGCCTTTTCACCAACTAATAGTTGGATATTAATTTACTCTTACACAGGTCTTCAAAGGACAAGGACCGTCACCTGAAACGCTTTTGAAAAAACAATTAATTTTCACTAATTTCCCCTTTTTTCTCTTATCACAGTGTACCTTCATTATATCTAAAATTGCAATATTTCATATCGGCAACGTATAAAACAAAGAATTGCTCCTTATATAAAGTTCCCTCTTCAGCGAAAAACTATTGTCACATAATATTTATAAAGCCATTCATTAAATTTCACTACAATGCTTATTCAAACTGGAGTGCTGCAGCATTTTCCGTATGAAACTTTCAGTAATATTTCCATTCGGATAACAACCCTTGATCTGACAATTGGTTTGCAAACGTACGACCTATACGACTTTCCGCTTGAAATTAATTGCTGTTCTTGCTATCTTTCTTGTTGCCCTTAACAGCTGTACACATTTATTTCTTGTTAGTACAATATGAAATATGTTCTTTGCAATATTGAAGTATTCTGAAAAGTGTAATTAAAATTATTTGCTCTTCGTTTTGGCATGTAAATCAATGGTCTTGCATAACAAATACTTTTCACTGGCACAACATCATTACATAATTTCCATTACTATTAATCTGGAATTACATGACTTTATTTCAAGTGCTTTTCTTTTTAAAACTTACTTGAATACTGTTCCTAAATTTGAATGCTGTATAATATCTTACTTTATTTATCATACACAATGAATGGCAAAATTTAATTGAATAGAATTTTAGACCCAGTTAGATGTGGTATTTTTCCAACAAGAGATATAGTACACCTTTTTTAAAGAGAAACACAAACTCATGAAATATTTTCAGACTGTTCTTTAAAATCCCTAAGGGGACCACCACTCCTGTTACATTTAAAAACTAGGTTAGTCCTGATTAGCAACATAGACTGTAAGAAGCCCATGTGCATGATTCCAAAATAGTTTCTTGTATACATACGGTAAATATTTGAATCATTTAAACTTTTATTTACATGTAGAGGAAGTTTTTCTTCATTTAAATTGAGCATATAGCTGCTTCTCTGCCGGAGACGCCGGTATAGAATAACCGGAAGTTTTTAAGCAGCAAACCAAATCAAATCTACTATTTCTCTGGGTTACAAGATTATATTATCAGACGTTAAGGTACAAAGCTTACTTTTATTACGTTTGAATGTTAAGTAAAAACTTTATTCGTAAATATAATTTTCTGTGATCCTTTTTTCTGGGTTGCCAGAGGAGCAGTACCATTATATATTAACTCACTTGAATACTGATGATTCCATGTCATGAACAAAAAATATTCAAAGCTAACTTTGGAAAAGCAAACTTGCTTTGTATTATAGGAAACAAATGACAGATTGGATGGCAAATGAATGACATTGTCACGGTCGACCTTAATTCGTGTTTCAGCCAAGTATATTGTAAGAAGATACACATTGCACGAAATATTAATAGAGAGTTCACGGGGCAGTTATGGATAAAGATTCATAGTTTTTCGCATCATTTGTCCAATAAGTGCAGAAGTAATTACAGTATTTTTATGAAAAAAGCCCCTATGCAAAGCACAAAACCTTATGTTTAAATGTCTTCGTCAGCGGTCGACCTTAATTCGTGTTTCAGCCAAGTATACTGTAAGAAGATATATACTGCACGACATTAATAGAGAGTCCACGGGGCAGTTATGGATAAAGATTCATAGTTTTTTCGCATCATTTGTCCAAGAAATGCAGAAGTAATTACAGTATTTTATGAAAAAGCCCTTATGCAAAGCACAAAACCTTATGTTTAATGTCTTCTACAGCGCTACAAATTTGAGACAGTGTTTGGAAGAATAGTTATTCCCTTGAAAATTAATTTTGCCATGGTTTCAAAAGTACATCTAAAGTGTAGGGTCGTTTAAAAAAATGTTTCCTTTTTTCCCTTTTTTGAAGTGTTGGAAGTCAAATTTAATTTTAGCAAAAATACCACAAAATATTTCATTTATTAGATGAGATAGCTTTATAATACGGTATAGGAGTAGTTGACGTTATTATGGTATACATTGCAAAAATAGATTAACAGGACAACACAATAAAGAGATAAATAAGGATTACAGAAAACTTATTAACAAAACTTTTCTATAATCGTAATGTTTGTCTTAATTTTTTTTCAGCAAAGTTACAGCAATTTTGCAGCATTTTTTACAGTGTAGAGACTTTCATCATTCATGGTACGAAATTTTGATCATAAGTCAAGAATGTTTTGTATTTTTTATTTAATTATTTAATTGTCTTTTTAGTTATTTGCTTTAACACTTGTTATTTTAATTTTTTACTTTCTCTTTTGCAATATGCAAATTTCGACAAAATACTAATGGGGTACACCGTAAAAAACACCTTGGTCAGTTTTAAGCAACTAATCACGGTATGACGGCTACCGTACGCACCGATCAATTGAAAAAAGTCAAATGCTTATCCATGATTGGGTCGAATCTAGTTCTGATCTGATCAAAATATGGTCAAAGAATGCAACATCTCATATTATTGTTACAGATAATTTTAAGTGAAAAATACATTTTACTGTAATATGGATGGATAACGAATTCAAAAGCTCTTTAAGTTTGATATGTTACATCCATGAAGACATTAAGTAAATACTTCAGTTATATCTTAGCCTCTGAGTGATGTTTAAATATTGCGACATTCGGATTAAACACTTTACAAAGGGTTCACTGGTACCAAAGTTGATTGTTTTGCTGAAGGTAACGATTAAACACAAATACAAGTTTAATTGCTCTCTATTTGTTACGATTCTAATCACTCTCGGTTATCTGCTACCATTCATAATCGTCAAGAGTACTTTGATCTAACCAAATGGAAGCCCGAGGTGCCCACCGGCTAAATATAGTCATTTTTTGTGTAAGCGGTTTCAGACTATAAGACCTTCATTCATATTGCCCGATAGTTGAAAGCATATACCCGATCATACTTACCATTGATTCCATGTGTAACAAGGCTCCATTATCAAAACGCAAAGCACACATGGCGTGTGTATAGGTTACAACTGTAAATCGCGAAATCTAATTTAGTGTTGTGAGGCTTGCCTTGTCCATTTTTGTCGTTAAGAGGCAATATTTCTACGTGCAGAGAATCTGTTACTGAGTTTATTGGACTTAAATGAAAACCAGTTTTTAATATTTATTCGAAAAATCTATTGATACATCTGATTTTGATAAATAAATATTGCCAGGGGAAGGCATTTGAAGTTATGGAAACATGCTACTGTAGCCTACCAAATAAATTAATTGAACTCTAGATATTAACTGATGAAAAAAAATACCAACGTTTTCATTGAATGTAATATCAGTAAAGTAATATTAACGACAGGTCATATTTTACCAAAAAGTTACATATGTTGGAGTTAAGTCAAGGAAAACTGTATAAAGCCAGTCTCAATTTTGTTCTTTCTATTCGAATATACCCACTGTTGTATAATTATTCCGACAATCGGTATTCCTATACTCTGTGCATGATTCACATGTGCATGCACATGTGCATGTGACCTTGACATACGTCTAACATTCGACAATTGAAACGAACAGACAATAATCTTTAAAGTCGCCGAATTTATGGGAATTTCCATTCTTGTCAACCAGAGCAGAAGTAGGAACCATATTCAATATAGTTCAAGAATTGAGACGTATTACCAGTTCATTAACCCACGTTTGGAAAACTTGCATCATATCACATGAACATGCATGGTTTTCTCATTTACCACACGATAAATCGTATTTACTGTCGCTACTGTCAGACTATTGACCTAACAAACCTAAAGAAACAATTTCATAATCTCCAAAGCAGTTAATTAAATCACGATGGTCGATATTGACTTATATTAACAAACTGCGCAATACCAGTAAACACAAGGCAAATACATTACAGATTAAATTTCAACCTGGATCTTTCTGATTGTGATTCACGTAGGCCTACAGGAACAAGGGCTTTCAAGTATTCCACGGACTTCGTGTAACCCAGTTCAGTTAAACAAAACTGAAAACACCACGAAGGAAGTTCACACAGTTCACTTTTAACTCTGAAAATCGCCCAGAGTGAAAAACTAAGTAACAATCTGTAATGTTTATACATTCAACAAATAAATGATTTCACGGTACCTTTCTTTTAATCCTGTATCGTCTGCTATTTCTTGAGATGTCTTAGATACACCTTCGTAGCGTGCCAGGGCAGCAAACAACCCTGTACGATATCCAGCAGCTAGCGATAAAGTTAAGAACCCAGAGTTGATCGTCTGTGCTATTCGATTTCCAAACATCGGTAACGTTTCGTTTCCTTCTCCCATGCCAGGCATGATCATCGGTACTGCGCCCCCAGCTGGGCCCATCACTGGCCCATTTACAGACGGCGAGGACATACCCGGAGGAGCTGAACCGGGCGGCGCTGCCGTAACACCGCCAGTAGCCATTTTTTGTGGCACCAGTTGAGTTTTAGTTTCCATTTTCAATGCACAATGAATAAAGCTATATGAAACCTTTGACTGCGTTTTTAAAAATTTGTTTTACTACCTCGCTCCGTTGGTTTTGGGTCTTTACACAAACACTTCGTATTCCATAAAATAGATTTGTGACTCCTGCTTCAACCTTTTATAACACTGTCAAAGTCTAAACCTGTGGGAGGGATTTTCGCAGCTAACTGAATATGCAGTATATACGCGAGTACGGTCTGGTGCGTTCGTATAAAGAGCTAAGGCTGCTTAAATCGGCTTACGTGGGTACTCGCTCAGTGACCCCGTTCCTTTGAAAAATCACTATAGGATAATAAAGTAGTAATATGTAACGTTAAAGCGATCGAACGGTCGTTGATACTTCACCCCTTTAGCTAAATTGATGTATAAAAATGTTGGCAACCCACGCATGCGGCAAGAAATTTGATTTTTTCTCTATTGACCCAAGACAACATGAAGTGGACAAAACTAACCGCGATATTCAAAGAAATGCACGCGTTTATGATTTCTATGACTACAGCGCTCGAACAAGTAGAACCGCATGTAACATCCGTCTACACAAGAAGTGAATCATTGTATCTAACTGTAATATCTTACATGCCTTTGGAGATACTTCTTTGGCGTTTATGACGATTGGTTTTGTCATGTGGCTTAATCTTCCATACTTCATACATACAAATTAAGATATGTGTGCCCATAGTGTACACGGATGTGACGTACGTAATTAGCCGCATATCTCGTGGCTTTATTTGAAAAAGAGAAAACTGGGAGTGATTTTAACCGGATGTCTTTATTTAAATAACAGGCATATTTATTAAAGTAAACAAATTATTTTTGAGAAAGGCAAAAATAAACACCGTTTTTAGTTTTTACTCAAACGAACGTCGCATGATACATATATACGGAAGGGGAGACACACCTTTGGAAATAAATAGGTTACACCTCGATCACCACAGTAATGACATGAATTTTCGTGATTTCTAGTAATGAATAATGTGAGAAGCATTGTAATTCCAGGAAGTTTGGGTTATTAAGCAATCAAGCACGAATTATTTTTTTATTATATTTTTTTAATGAGGAGATCTTGGAATTTTTAATTAGGCGTAAAGGTATGACATTGTTTAACTGAGTCACTGTAATATGGTCATACACCTCTTGAAAAAGAGAGTTCGATTAGAAAGGCTACTGCATGAAATGACGAATTCAAAAATTTGAATATTCATGGTGCATATCGCATTGAATTTGTTCAATTTGTGTATTTGAATCCAGAGGTTTCTCGATTACCGAATGCAGTATGTAATGCAATTAAAGGTCAAGAGCAGTCCCAAAAACTTATTTTGAAGCAACAGCTAAAAAGCACAATTTTCCTCTAATTTCCCTTCAAAGTATCTTTCCTTATATTTTATAACTTTAATATTTCATATTTAAAAAGAACCAAGCAATTGTTTCAAGTAAATTTCACATTTGTAGACAAAAATTTTTGTTGTCACTCTCAACAGCCAATCATTAAACAGCACAGCCTATTACACTTTTCAGTGTGACTGCTCTTGCCATAGGCGTAGGAAGCGGGGGCTAGGGGCCGACAGCCCCCCCCCTCAGAAAAATGAGGGGCGGAAGCCGGTGTTACGACAGCGCCACCCGGTTTAGCGCCTCCGGTTATGAACTCGCCGTCTGTAAATGGACCAGTGATGAATTCTAACAGTCTAACTCGTATCTTCTCAGGACATTCTCGAGCCGAGATATAAAATGTTGAAATTTATTCACTTAAAACAAATTTGTCCATTGCACAATAATATGTGACTTTATTGTTGTAATACTCACATTACCTACTTTGCTTCCCTTAAAATGAAAAATCTATTTATGACCTTGAACACTCCTGCTTGCTTGCATAGCATCTTGCACGGAGAGTAATTAATTTTTTACGCCAACCGATAAGAATGCGATCACACCTTGGTGAGTGCAAGATGCAGTATCTTCTCATAAAAAAGGCAAACAAAGAAATACAAAGATTGTTATTTGGGTAGTACAATAATGACGTCACAAATTATTGCGCAATGTACCATTTCAATTCGAGTGAATAAACTTCAACATTTTACATCTCGGCTCAAGAATGTCCTATGAAGATGGAATTCAGAATGTTATAATTCATTTCCCATGCTGTTTAATACTGAATTTTTTGACTTGAGGTATACTTTAAGTGCGCTCAGAACTCTAGCTGGCGCTTTCCTTCCCAGAAGAAAGCATCACACATGACAAACTCATAACAAATAGGTCCGAAGGATGAAAGGCTGTTCACGTTATATCTTGAGTCATTTCAAGGGGCATATAGTTTCATTGGGCGGCCACAACTTCTTCGAGACAACGTTGCTGTCTCCCTCTGGATCTTCGACAGAGTTTCAACGAGACCATGGAAAACGTACTTCCCGTAGAGCAGTAAAATTATCCCGAAGTATCTTCATTGGAGTAAATGTTACCTACAGAAAGTGAGACCGTCACCCACTTAAGGAGAGTTTGTTTCCAACTTAGAGGTCAAAGAGACAGGCGCATTTTTCGTGGAAAAACACCGCGCCCCCTTATTCCAAAATGTCAGCTTTCAACATTTTTGTAATTTTGAAAAGGAAGTCAGAGAGCAGGCCAAGTACTAACGTAACCCTAACCTCAGGCGCGTAGCCAGGATTGTGTCATGGGGAGGGTTTTGGTGTCATCGAGGGGATGAGGTGGGGCACGACGTGGGGAAAAGTCTAAGGATAGAGAGAAAGACCGGCATTTAAGGTGTTGTTTGCATTGCAAGGTTGGGTCATGGGGGTTCTAACCCCCAAAACCACCCCGTGGCTACGACACTGCCTAACCTAGACCATTATGAGCTCTATAATTTTGTAACATTTAAAATCTTTAAAAAAGATTTTTGCCCTTAACCTCGTGGGGAAAAATAAAGAAGTTTGCATGAACTGTCGAGGTGCAATTTCACTATATGCGCACTTAGGTATTCGTATACTATGAACTGAAATGAATAGGTTACTTCTTAGCCAGTTAGCAGACGCTTATATTATATATGTTGATGGATTTGTGTGCGTTCCACAATGGCGTTCATGATGGTTTGCTAACGCATGCCTATCATGTCAGGGTTTCTGTAAAGAATGGGGGATGTCCCCTTCCTAAAAATGAAGGGTAAACTTCCCCGTTTAAATTTTCCTTAAAATAATAAATGACAATTTCTTGGTACCTTACTTTAGAAGAGGTACTTTTCCATCAATTTCTAAACCTACATAAATAAATAGCTTTTAAAACCCCTCAGATTTCATCTTATAGCAACCTCGAAGTAAACTTGTGTCCCTAAAGCGCTAAAACCACTTGTAATTTGTCCAAAGACGACATAAATTTTGACTGAGGGTTGATAGTAATAAATCCCTCTTCATTTTGAATAATTCCTGGCGGAATGAAAATCATTGCACCAACTGTCCAAGTGATAATGAAGTTTGTCAGTGTTTTCTTGAAGTGTTGCCACATTTCAGCATTGGACAGGCCTGTAACTCAGAAATATTAGCAAGCTTTTGACGATAGATTTTTTCCAGAGATATCCGTCTCTCTGTTTCGACAGTCATGCGTCCATTGTACCACATTTGTTTCTATACGGCGACAAGGGCGTCGATTTGATTTTCAAAGTGGGGGGGGGGGCATCTGGCCGAATTTTTTCTCATGTCCTGCCAAGGTGTCCACCTACAGTGGCGTAGGTACACATTTTTGCGAGGGGTGGTGGTTGGGTAAGCATCCAGATTTTACGATTTTTAAGTGTGAACACCACTGTACTAGGGACGTAATTTGGGGCGCCGAATCTCTTGTACTTTTTCGAATATTTGAAAATATGGTGCTTGTATTGCAGGAAAGTTTGGATTCTGAATTTCCTGCAAGGAAATTTGAAAAGTTGGGGGAAAACTGAAGAATTTGCATATCCTGTTGTCAAATCTGATTTTGAGCGGCGATCGCGTACATATATGTTATCCAACGCCTGCGAAATGAGGCTCTCTGACGAATTTTTGTGAGTCAAGAACTTATATAAGAAAAAATTTGGAATTTTATGAAAGAAAATTTACAAAATTGGCACTGTAGTTACCACTGTATCTTGATGACGTGGTGTCACATGTAGCAAATTTCCAATTTTGTCACCTCCAGAGCTCGGAAAAGTTGGATTTAAATACGTGGTATACTCTACAAGTGTCCTAAAAAGAATCACAACGAAAATTGTGATAGTTAGCGAAGAACGTGTAAAAAAATTCTAATAGTAAGGAACCATTTTTGATGAAAGGTAAAATCCATAAACTGATCAAAGCACACTTCAATCTACTGCAGGAAAATCACAGATCGAGGGGGAAGGGGTGGGGTGGTACCCACTGGTGAAACTGATACACCGTTGCACAGGCCTACCGGTGTAATATTGTTGATACAAAAACATTAAAATATGTCCTTTCGAAGTTTAGAACGACACCTCATCATACAACATCTGCAGACAGAGGATGGAGGTATACCTCTTATCCCAGATTGAATTGTCTTAGCTAGCAAAATTCAGTGTGATTTTACTTATATAATAATGTTATAAATACGAAATATTCGAATCGCTGTTTACGAGTGTGATGTGCTCGTTTCGATTTTGAACTCATTTATTTTTCTGAAAAGTTGCATGCAGACTGTGCACCGAGACATTTTCCTTAAAATGTGTTAAGCCTGCCAGGATGGTTATTCACTAAAGATTACCAATTTCATTAAAATATAGTAGGCCTAGGTGACAATTCCTCTTCTTCAAATTCCTAAATGTTGTGCTCTTTCATAACAACACCTGTTGCCCTATGCACACTAACAATCGACGTAATCATCGAGACAGATAAATAATGTATGTTTGATATGCAAGTGAAAAAAGAACATCAATGCGACTGCAAGCGCGCAGAGCGCGCAAAAATTTGGGGATTTGCAAATTGTAAACGTGTAATTATTGATACAGAAATCGATTGTAAGCGGTAGAGTACATCTTCCATAACCTACATGTATAGTATTTTTGGAAGAATCTAACTTTTAAGTTTCAGCACAAAAAGTGTGTGTGTGGGGGGGGGGGGGAGGGCTTTCACGTTAGTGCGCCCTCCACTAAAAAAATGGGGGACATTTCCTCCTGTCAGTGGCGTAGCTAGGATTTTTTCCAGGGAGGGCAAAGGTATGAAATTTCCCCAAAATTTTTCCCGGTCAATGTGTATGTATTTCATATAAAAATGCAAATTTTAAAGTATAACAACATTACAATGTCATTATGTAAGTGCGGGGGGCTAAAGCCCCCCTTTCCCCCTAGCCCCCCCCCTTCCCCGTCTCCGCGGTCCCTGTATTCCTGTATTACCTGAATCTTTAATCTTAAAGTATAACTTAGAGCAGCTGGAAATAACAGCTCTTAGTATATTACTTTGTTCAACAATACTGGTTTATTTGTATGTACTAACGCAGTGGCGTACCAAGGATTTCTCTGAAGGGGGGGGGGGGCATGCAGTATGGTCTAAGAGGAGGGGTGTCCAGAAATTTTTTGGATTTTTCAAGGAGCCTAGATGCAAAATGGTGCAAGATTTGCGACTTTGACAGGAACAGGGTAAAAAGTTGAATCGTGGTGGTTCATGAGGATAAAACTGAAACTTTTGTGTCTTTACATACATTCTTATGTCATTTATGCTACCTTACTAAGTAAAACTTGTCATTCAATTTGCACACTTTCAGGAGTCAAAATAAAAGAGCATTGAACGGTATGAGATTTGTGGTATTTCTTGGCCACAAAACTTTATTTTGTCGGAAAGATTATGTAAGCTGAGCGCCACCTTTAGTTTGCGCGGAGCGAAGAGATAATTTCGAAAAATCAGACCCCTCAGATGGCCGGAAATAGCATTTTCCAGACTTATACGAAGAATTTACCTAGTCACTACCTTCTTTTGTCGTTTGCCAATAAAACCCTTCTTTCAAAATATGTTCGCAAACTGAAAAGTGATCAGAGAGTTAAGGGGTAATCTGACCCCAAAATATCATTTTTCCCAAAAGACTGAGCGAAACGCCACCATTGGTTGGCGCGGAGCGAAAAAAAAATCGAAAAATCTGACCCCTCAGATGGTCAAAAATAGCGTATTCATGCTTGTGAAGAGACTCTAAACATGTATTCTTTATTTTTATCGATGCCACCATGCAGTGGGAAACATTGTCTACCTTTTAAAGTAAAATTGGAACTTGACAGAATTTGCCTATTTGTAGGAATTAAAATATTGGCATCACTGAGGGACGTACTTGCAGAGACAATCCTTCTCCTTTGAAATTTTTTGAAAAATTGGGTGTCCTTATATGCAACCTGGTGCCACACATGCTATCTTTTGAAGTAAAATCTGTGTCATACATAACTGCTTATTTTTAAGAACAAAGAAAAAGTGGCATCTGTGAGGGGGGCATGGCCCAATGGCCCCCCTTCGTACGCCACTAAAAGGGGGCGTTACAGTGGCTCGATCACACAGGATATCCTGTTAGAACGCAGTCTGATAAGTGAAGAAGGCTACAAGGTACTCATGGACCCGTTTATTGTTACACCCCAAGTGAGCAGAAAGCTTCTTTCCCGAACTAGCCTGTAAGCCTCCAAGGATTAGGCTAAGTAACAAAATCTAAGTATGCCAATGGATCCCGTTCATTCTGATTTGTAGACTAACTTTAAGTTAATCGTTGGCCATGGATTGTTTCA
This sequence comes from Holothuria scabra, assembly GCA_037179385.1. Classification (NCBI taxonomy): domain Eukaryota; kingdom Metazoa; phylum Echinodermata; class Holothuroidea; order Aspidochirotida; family Holothuriidae; genus Holothuria; species Holothuria scabra. Next base: position 27,784,417 of record CM074180.1, on the reverse strand, counting down.
GCTACACCCATCGTTATGTACACAGAGTAAAATCGGTATAGCTACTAGCTTGCGGGACAATATAATAAACTCGGGGGGGGGGGTCTACGTCAGTGACTTGTCAGTTCTCACATTCTTTTACTGAATTCCCAAAGTGTACAAAGTAGAGACCGTGTGCAAGGGGATAAGTTCGGGTTTACAGCCTTTCAGTGCTATTCGTACTGTATCAGCTGTTGTTAAATTCCTGAATAAGAGCTTTATGTGCAATGAAATGCACTGATCATAAAAACCGCGCGTATACAAGAGAACATTCAATCTGCTACGCGGCGAGGACATTTCTGTGGAACGCGAGTAGGATCGGTTCATGGGTCAATGACGAAATCTCAGATCTGGGTAAATTTGTTGCATGAAAATATGAATTATGTATAAGAAATGTCTCAGGATTCTTTATTCTAACAAAAGTTTTGAGAAATTTTTGTCAGAGTAAGAAAATTTATCAAATTCCCCCAAATTATTTTCCAGGGGGGGACTTGCCCCCCCCTGTCCCCCCAGTAGCTACGCCACTGCCCCCTGTCCCCCAAAATCGACGCCCCTGTACGGCACCATTGTGCGCGCGTATAGAAGACACACCTACGCAAGGTCATGACAGCGACGCCCAACATGTCACAGTGAGACAGGCTCACGTCACGTGAAAACTGTATAATTACTTGTCAACGGAAGAGTGATATTGCACTTATAACAGCTTGAGTGAAACAGTTTTTGGAAAACCTATACCGCAGTTTTATGCCTCGTGTAAAAAATGATTACATTTTTAACTTTGATTTCAGCCGAAAAAACGGACAGCCTAATCATTCATGTACGCAACGCTATTGTGTTAATTATGTTTTCGGACTTAGTATCGGTTCATTCATCTTTGATATCAAATGTAGAGTAAAATCGGTATACTGGCTCGAACCATTGGGGAGTTTATCCATGGTCATTAAGCAGCTATAGAGAGGTGAGTCATATCAAGCTTATGATATCAAATCACGAATTCGCTATCAATTTGCCGAGTTACACATTGAAAGGATTTCCATGTAAAGTTACAAGTTAATGGACCATGTGTACAAGGAATTTGGTGTGAATGTCTGTCTGTTACTGCCATAAACCGAACTTTTGACGTAAAGCTAGTTTTAACATATATCGTTGTTGAAGATGACATCTTATTTAAAGGCAGTCATTCGTCACCCCAAACTACAGTTTCAGTATACATATATCAAAACTCTCAATTGGTACAGCTCTTTGATTGGCATCACATTCAAACAATGCACCATAGCTAAATTACACAAAGTCACTCATTTTAACCCTTTTTTCTTAAAAGAATTTTTGTAATTAAAGGTACAACCCTACCAGCCTAGTACAGGTAATATTGTTAGAATTGCAATTTTTCATATTTATTTGAAAAAGACTCAAATTTTCGGATTTCGGTGAAGGACTAAAATGGGGGCACAACTCCTGAACCATCCCATTCTCTTTAAGGAAGACCGTTCACCACCCATGTGCTTAACAAAGTCTCCATGATGTTATCTGCGTAAATACATGAAACACGTTTTTGCAATATTCTCTGAAGTCTATTACATACCTGTAGTATAGGAATTAATTGCAAAAATTATTTTGAAACCATTTTGAAATCATTTTGAATTGTATTTTGAAAACATTTAAAATTTCATATTAGGACAACTCTATAGTGATTTTGGAGGAATTGAAAGCCAAACTACAAAACAAACATTCGATAATTTGAAGTGATATTACTACTGCATTTTGTGGAATTGCCCTCCTAAAAAGTCAGACCCACTCCTGATGGCTAACTGACTAAACTATGCACTTATACGTCATATGACAAAGTAGGCCTACTCGCTGACTTCTCCTACCTCAAAATTAGGATGACCTTAGCCGAAAATAAAATGTCAAATTTTCGTGCTAGTCTAATTGCAAGATCAATGCCGTTGTGTTATCCAGTGTCTATGGCGGCAGCTCCTTCCTCTGCAGCAGAACGTTTACTACAGGGTAAACTCATTCGTTTTTAGACCAAATTAATGAAATGATTTTTTGTCGAAATTGGAAAGTTTTCAGGGCAGACCACGCCCCTCCCGCGTGAAACGTAACTCCATATTCTTTACGCCTACGCTTAAAACGCTGGAAGGGTTATATAAGCGACAGTCTGTCATTTCATGGCAACAATTTTGTCCATTTCATGGCAATGATGAAAAATAATGTGATTGGTCTCTTTTGTTTTAAACTACAACACCTCAGTTCATTCATGGTCTACCTTCCTCAAACTTATATCCTAATTTATCAGAATCCACCTCAAAGGTTAATACATTCATTTACGAGATTATAATGAAATGAAGTTGTGTACACATCTGGTAGGATTCTTTTCGTTTCGTTCTGAGTTTGCACAAACTAACAATAAACCGCTGTTAAACTAACACTTGTTCACACCAGATACGACTTCGCTGACGATGTAACAACATATTCCTGTTTTCATAAGCCAATGTCAACGTGGCCATTCCTTCGACTTTAATGACGGTTTATCGCGGATGAATATAATCTCAGTAAATGAAGCGTAAGGACCCAAGTAATTGTTGCATTTTAACAATAATATCCTCAGAGATTATTTTAAGGCAGTTCACCAATCTTGAGAAGAACAGACATAATAACATCACCTCAGAACATATTTGAGTTTACTTTTTTGCACGGAGGCATGTCAAGTATCGTGGGAAACTACTTAGCAGAAATAGTAATTGCGCCTGCGCAGAATTGCAACATGCTACATAATGGTTTTGTAAGACCATGGAACTACTACCTGAAAGAAGTATTTATATACCACACGGTGAGATGATAACCAGCTTGAGAAAGTATGATACCTTACTGTGTAGTTTTCAAAACATGAAATGAGTTGAAGGACCACCACATGATTTGACTTTCTAACTTGAAGGGCAAGGTTTGTCTGCAATACATGATATTTACGTCACTTCCGTAATCAATTGCAGGAACAAGTCTGGTACGTCATGACTAATACTTTTTGAGTATCTTACTCATACAGTGCACTTAAACATTCAGTTCAAGGAAAAATATTGCAAAATATGTTGAACGTTTTCATTGCATTCGAAAAGAAAAGCGCCATTACCATTCGACCATTTGTGTATTGTGAAAATTCCATTTACACCCTCTTCGTTACTTTGTTACTCAACAACGAAAAATGTCGTGAAATTTTAGTTTCTAATAAAAGACTAAAAGATAAATACTGGTGGCGTCTAACTAAAGTAATGAATAGATAGTAAAAAACAAGCCAAGTGAGTGTGCAGTGTTACTGTCTAGTCTGAGTAGAATCACAAACGGTAGTTACGCATTTAATATTTAGACAACATAAGTAGGTTACTTACGATTAAATTTTAAATGTGTATACAAAGAAACGTTGTAGGAACTGGTTTTTATTGCTCGTAAGGTGGGGTTGATCATATGGAAGGGGAAACTGAGAGCTTTCATGGCAAGTATCAGTAGTATCATGTGTTTGGGTACGCTTTTTTCCGAAAATGCAATGTATCTATTACTTGTACTTGACCTTCGTTTTGGAGACAGACATCTACATTCGGACGGACTAAGACGGAAATGGCACGTTTTCTACTGGCTATTAAACAGGTGTTTAGGCCTTTAGATCGCTTGAAGAGCTGAAATGGAAGTCGAATATTTTGGTGACTCTACGCAGCCAATTTTGTGATTTGAAGCTGCTATACTCAATGAAAAATTTTGCCACTAAAAGCATACCACCCCCTTGCTTACTAATCGTCCGTCCGTTGGAGCTTTCACATCCCACCTTTAACGCTTGTCTGACAACTGACTTTAGTCTGCTTTGAAGGTCATCCAATGGCGTAGGAGGCAATTTGAAAGTGGGGGGGGGGGACGATTTTGGACCATGCACCTCACCCTACCCCATTGACCAAAAGGTGCATTTTCGCTCTTTATACGAGCAAGAACATGTTTTTTAATCTGTCTTTTTCTTAAGTGTAACCATTTCTGTACTAGGAACGTAACTTGCGGCGAGCGGAGCGCGCCGAAAACTTGGGCCCTTTTCCACATTTATAAATAGGGAGCTTGTTTTGCAGAAAATAGTTTAGATTCAGGGAATCCTGTAAGGAATTTTGAATATTTGGGAACTACCGAAGATTCTACGTTTCCTATAGCATATATCTGAGATAGCACGTCGATTGAAGATAGTTGTTATTACATAATGTTATCCAACAGTCCAAGGAGTGCGGATTGAAGCCTCTCGGCGATATTCATAAAGCTCCCGAAACTTTGCTCTTTTAGACAAAATATTTAAAAATTTAGAGCCTCTATCGAAGAAAATTTAGTTGGGAAACGGCACTGTAGCGGCTCGGTAAAGTTTAGCACTGACTGCTTTATGAGCGACCACTTAAAGCATTAAGTGTTGCAATTCAGAGCGCGCGAAGCGCGGAAAATTTTGCCCTTTTAAAACTAATAATTACAAATATGCATCTCTTATTAAGAAGAATTCGGAATTTTACGAAGGAAAAAATGGGAACACTGCACTGTATTTGACTGGTGTCTCTAATGGCAAATTTCCGAATTTTTCACTTTTTCGAGCCAGGGGACAATCGCCCCTGCCTCCTGTTGCTACGTCACTGCTCTGCAACATTGAACAATGATAACATATTGACACTTCAACAACTAAAGAATCCATCTACAGAGACTACTCAACTGACAGGGTTGAAAGAAATCGGATGATAGGTGTGAATGAGAGCATTTGAGTACGGTATGCTAATGGTTCCGTGCCTGGAATATGAGGTCTTGCTCGAAAGACTATCTTCATCTCCCGCGGAGCGTACAGAAAATTTTGAAAAATTGTTACCCATCAGACATTCGGTAATGGCTTGTTAGTAGTAAAACTAGTAGCTAGGCTTTTGATTTTTCTTTCATGTGTGAATATACCACTGTATCAGGGACGAACTGCGGCGCGCCAAGCGCTCCGAAGTCTTTGCCCCTTTTGAACAAATATATGTAGATATGGAGTTTGTGTTGCAGAAAGCCTTGGATTTTGGGTTTTCTGTAAGGAAATTTAAAGAGTTGGGGGATTGCTGAAGAATCTGCACTTCATATACTGGTGGCAAATCTGAGGATGATTGTTTCTTCTAAAGTCGTTCCGACTCTCTGGTAAAGAGCCGTTCGTCGAAACTAAACTATAAACTGCTTCCCGAAGAATCTAAATTGCACGACGACTAAATCGCTGTCGCTACATAATGTTATCTAAGGCCAACCAACTGACACTCTCTGATGACATTTCAAAATATTTCAAAATCAAGAGCTTTCATTGATGAAAATTTGGTTGAAAGACAGTTTACAAAAATAGTAATATAGCTGCCGGTGTCTTTAAATAATGTTGTGTCACACATGGTAAATATCCAATTTTGTCATTTCAAGAGCTCAGAAAAGTTTACCAAACTGATTTATGAGCGAGAACTGATGCATCTTATGTTACATTCTCACCATTTTGAGATTTGGAAAAATGAAAAAAAAAAGGGTTTTCTGACCTCTGAAGTTAGGGGGGGCGGAAGCATGCTTCCGTCCTCCTCATTTTTCACTGGGGGCTGTCGCCCCATCCCCGCCCCTCGCTTCCTACGCCTATGACGTCACCACGGAGAGTGTTGGCCTAGCGATAGATGAAATGTATAGGCCAGTATATAACATTCCTTCTTTCGCCTACAGTGAGGATTTTACTATAGTGTGACATTGACTTCCTTTTTACTAACTTAAAACTCACTTATGAGGATTGTAACCTATACTGAATGATTTTCTTAAGTCCTCCCGACTCTCTAGCAAAGAGCCTTTCGACGAAACCAAACTTTAAACTGCTTCCAGTCGAAGCTACGTCCACTGAAGGACAGTACTTGTCCAACCTCAGTGGCAGAGTTGTCCTCAGGATGCCATTTGGTAGGCCCACATTTCCCCCTTTACTACCTTGCAAGTATAGACTCAGAGCTGTAGTGACAAATTTACCTTACAACTCGCCCCTTTCTTCAATGTACTAGTCTAGGATGCATAAGTTTCTTCATGCTGACGCACGACCTACTCGTGATAGATGCTGATAAATTCGCATTTCGAAAGGTGATCATAATTGTTTTTCCTAGATATAGTATATAAAATCAATTGTTTGAAATTTCATATTGTCAGCGCCAGTAAACTCGGCTAACCTTTGACCTCTTCAAAAAGCAAAAGTTTGGATTCATTTTCTGACAATGGCCGTATTCACAAGAGGGGGGGGGTGCAGCCAAGGTGGGGGAGCAAAGCACCCCGTAACATTTTTTCGCCCCCTACCAACCAGTTCCAAACCCGCAGAAAAAGAAAAAAATAATACGGTAAAGTCCTCCATTCATGTACCTTTTGTAATCTAGGAGACAGAAGTATTTGGAACAATCTCCACTTCCCCGATTCAATGTTGCTAATCGGAGACTTTCGAGAAATTGAGACGAGTCAACCAACATTTAATTGGGGCGGGGTGGGGGTTACTGGACCGGTTCAACTAATGTCTAAGCACTAAGCACTCATATGAAATTTCGTACCAACACTTTTGGCCCAACCCATTCTTTCATTGCTTGCCCTTAGGCCTATATGTTTAATCACGTTGGTTTGGTATCACAAATAAATCGGGGTTGCCCTTAGACGTGGAAATAACAGGATCTACATAATTCTCCTTGGTGTCGAAATGAGCAGTTGTAAAAAGAAATATCTTTCAACATTTATCTTATGTGAAAAATCACTTTTAAAATTCCTCCAGGGAGAATGTAACAGTTTTGTGTCGTGTTTATAAATCTAGAAAGCCTCTCAGTTCTGGGAGGGACAATCTATTTGAAAATGAGTTAGACAATTCGTTTTACTTTTCTGTCAACTTTGGTAGGCTTTTGAAATTTACATGAATTTTACATTTTGTAGTTTTCTTTACATCCAAAGTGGGGTTAACTTATAGCAATTATTTAAGAGAAAACCTTTACGCAAAGATTTATTTTGCGTAAATACTGTAAATGAGAACTTGAATGGACCATCCAGTTTGCGATGCAAACAAACCAGAATGCAAGAATGCTTTAAGGTTTCGATGAAATATATATGTTACATTTGAAATAATCCCATCATGCTCCATTATCTTCTCACTAAAATGTTATACTACCATGTTCAAAAAATAATTTTGTTATCCCACATGACCTTTGACCTCCACCAATAGGGATCATCTTCTCACCATAATGTGCATCCACATAAAACATGTAAAATCTATTTAAGTTCCCCACCTTAAGATGTGTTAACACCTATTTTGAACTCCATAAAGGCCATAGGTAGAAAGATGGATAGACGGAAAACCATACATACTGAGGGACACCTGTCTTAAAATATTGCATTTTTAAAAAGGTTTTTCAGACTACGACTCCGTTGACCCCAGATGACCTTTGACCTCCATGAAAACTGATAGGGATCATCTAATGACCATAATGCATCCACATACCAAATGTGAAACTTATCCAAGTTTCCTACCTCGAGATATCACATTGACCAAATTTTTTAGACTTTGACCACTGGTGACACCACATGACCTTGGACCTCTGCCAAAAACAATATGGACCATCTCCTGACTTAAGCACATCCACATACCCAAATACGAAATCTATCAAAGTTTCCTATCTTGAGATATCGTGTTAACGAGATTTTCAGACTTTGACCCCGGGTTACCCCAGATGACCCTTGACCTCCATCAAAAATAATTGAGTTCTTCCTCTCAATATTGCACATCTATGTACCAAGTTTGAAAACTGTCAGACATTCCTATCTTGAGATATCGTGTTAACAAGCAAAGTGTAACAAACACGCACGCACGCCATCATGAATGCTTAGGTTTCTCTTTCATCGAAACCAAGAAAAGGTTCTTCCACAGACGATCCTTGTTCCCAGGTGGGTCGATTTGATTTCGAAAGTTATTGCCCAAAGGAAAACCTGCATGCGGGTTCAAGGAGGGGTACGAGCACACTAACTGGGCGACAGCTATACTCTAAGCCCCGACAGACGTAAGGGGTTGCCGAAATTATAAAATACAGTTTTGGCGGTCACCACATGGAGGAAAAATTCTGAAGCCATTATTAAAGGGAAATACTTTGTTTAAAATGCTCCAACATAGCATTAAAAGTAAATGGCCCTAGTCATTGCCATATAATTTGGTCTCAATAATAAAGCCCAGCAATAGCTTCACCTCCTCAAAATATTATGCACAAGAGTTATGGAAGCTGCATCTTTTGAAATGTTGAAAGTTTAGGTGAATAAATTATTCTTGAACAACAAACGACTGAATTTCTATCTGAGGGAAACTTATTTTTTGAAAAGAAGGCTACCATACTACCCTATTTGTATTATTTATCACTCTTTGCCAAAAATAGTGGTTTTAAAAGGATGAAGTTTTTCTTGTAAAACAAACACAATACTTCCCTTTAAGTTATGATTTAATTGTGGCATTTCACTCCTCCAACGATGATAAAAGGAAACCCGTAAAGGATGAAAGAATGACATGTCTTCTTGTAAATCTTTAAACCATGAAAAAAGGCACAAAATAGTATGGTGGTTTGGTTGATTTTTAACCAACATCCAAATAAATACCTTCTACCTGTCTAATGGGGATTGAGGCTATAATGGAAGTGAGTTTATATAACAGGAGATGGTTAATGAGCGTGTAGCTTCACAATATTTCTTTTGTGTGAGCATGCCATTAATGACGTTTGGAGAATCTATGTAACCTATGTAATGAAGAATATAATTTAAATTTCATTATTCGGGATGCAAACTCCATTACATAAGAGTGACACTAAATTACCTTTTGTCCATTTTAATGTAATTATGGTGTTGGACTTGTGCCTCTAATGTTTAAAACGGCTTTTGCGAGGATAATTTGTATTTAAATACACCATAGGCCAACTTGCATGTGTCTAGTGTCAACGTTGGTAATTACTCACAAACCGCTCCAAAGTTTGCGTAAGTGTTGTTTTAAAATCAGTTGCCGTACTTTTGAACAAATTCACTCGGAGTGGTGTTAGAACACACAACAACGAAAGGTTGGAGCGCGTAAAATTTTAGTTTTGTAAAAAAGAATCATTAAAGATTCATCAAGATAGATACATCACTCAGTCAAAATAGTTTTTGGGATTCATTAAAAAAATGATTTTCTTCAACTGGACTGAGAGATTTTCTTCTCTCTGTAACATATAAAATGCACAGTTACACCCAAACAAGACAATTCACCTGTTGGCCAGATCTGTGACAGTAAAAAGTCGCTTTACTGAAACTCATGAGGTTCTTTCGCACATACGCTAGGAAAAGGGAACCATTCACAATTTTCAAAACGAAAACATTTTAAGCTATAAACATGAAGCTTTCCCTTTAAGAAACCACGTACTTGTATCTAAAATGTGTGTAGTTATAAGAATTTCCTTGAAAGTTTTGGGCTACACTTCTAAGACTATCTTGCTCACGCATGTCAAATTCATCAGAGCTGTGATTTAAATTTGGTTGAACTTCTAGGGTGTTAGTGTTTACTAAGTTAAAATATGTGGAGCTTAAGTAAAGTGAGGGCGGAAAAGGTGTTTAGTTTTTGTAGTTTGGACAAACTAACAGCGTACTGAAGGTTTTATACTGCTCACGATGTCTTTGCTAAAAATGTCAATGATAAAAATTTTAAACTTTATACGCAAAACAGCCAAATAACAAAAGTATATACGTCATACAAACCCACCAAGTTACTTTCCATCGTTTGTACTCCTGTCGGCACTTGTTTAAGGAGTACATTCAAAACTCTAGTATGTAAAGGTAAAGAGGAGTTCCCCCAAACTCATTTTGGAGAAAAAGCTAACTAACACAATTTTTGTCTTATCTCACTTCAAAGTATCTTTGGTTACATTTTATGACTTAACTTTTGCATATTGAAGGTAAACCAAGTAGTTATTTCTGGTAAATTTCACATTTGAAGAGAAAAAAACATTGTCACGTGACTCTCAACAGCCAATCGTAAAACTGAACAGTCTACTACACTTTTTCAATTTGGGATGACTGCTCTTGCCCTTTAATGTAAAGAAAATAATTAGGTATGAAGAACCTTAACTGTGATAAGGAGAAACTTTTGGCAAAACGAACCTACTAAGCGACGATAGTGACATGAAGTTTCTTGGGGACTGACTTGCTATATGGGGGAAAATCTTTTAGAATGCACGAATTTAATTTTTTTTTATTTAACTTGGCAATGAATCATACACTCTTAAAATGTCGGGCAAATTCTTTGACCAACTTTTAACGGACACTGGCGAAACATGTGTCCGACCAACTGTTGATCAAATATTGACCATTCTCGGTTGGTTACCGTTACCTATTGCTGAGCAATTTTTAACCCAATATGTAGTAATGTGAAAATTACCCAACTCCTCGGCCGATAAGTTTATCTGGTGTTTTATGTGGATCCATTGGCGGAGAGTTCATACTATCCTGGGGCGACTGTCCCCCTGACGGATTTTGATTTCGAAGGCCCATAAGTAACAAAATGCTAAATCAGCCGCCACTAACTATACTCTATGTATTTTATTTTGATGAGAAGGGTAGTCGAAAGCTTGCAAATACACCTTATGGGCTAGACCTTAAAGACAATCACTCCCCACACGAATCCATTTTTGCTCAGTGTACACCGAAATCCTCAATTGACTTAGCTCTTTGATTGACATCAAGTTAAGTAATGCAGAGTAGCTCATATCACGCGAAATGTACACTTTGTGGGTTCTGTTTACACATAAAGGCTCAATTCTCCCATTTCAAAGAGTATCAATTCTCCTAACCTTCTTACTTAAGCCCCTCCCACAATTATCTGAAATTCATCCTCATCCAGACACAATCTCAGTTTATTGCTTCAGGATGAGTATAAAAAAGCTCAATGTGTCAAAACACTTTCACTACAGTTCATGCTGTGTAATACAAACTTTGGAACTTTGAATTGTTTGAATTAGCTGTCAATTAAAGAGCTGAGCCAATTGAGAATTTTGGTACACCCCTACCAAAATTGTAGTTTGGGGTAAGAGGATTGGTCCTTTAAGTTCTTGTTTATTCACCAGAGGATGCCCTGAGGATTGTGTCTGGATAAAGATGAGTTCTAGTTGTGAGAGGGCTAGTAATGATTGAGTTGGAGGGCGGATCAGAACTGTGTGAGGTGAGGGATATCGGTCTTTATTTTGGCAGTCCCATGAACTAATGAAAGATCTTGTGAAGGGCGCACAAATAATTGTGGCTAATATAATTCATAGCAATGCTCCTACTGAGAATAAGCTCCCATTCCAAAGAATAGAAACGGGATTCATTTACAAAAGAGACTTCTGGTTAAAATAAAATGGAATTAACCTGCTCTCCTGTTGGGAATGGCCTAGGAGTATACTGATGAGCAGTTTCCATTTTGCTTTTCTTCAAGTGAAAAATTCTCATTGTAAATGGCTAGCTTCTCCCCTAAATGCAGAATGATCAGACGCATAGCCAGCATTGTGTCATGGGGAGGCTTTTGGTGTCATGGGGGGGAGGGGACGGGATAAGGAAAAAGTCTAAGGATAGAGAGAAAAAACCGCTATTTTAGGTGTTTTTGCATTCCAAGGTTGGGTCATGGGATGGCGGTTCTAACCCCCAAAACCCTCCGCCACTGAGAGTGATCATCGGACTCTGCATCATAACACCATGAAAATTCTTTTTGCTTTAATTTGTCGACTCAAAGGCCAAAATATCGCGTCTATTTTAAAGTTTACTTGCATTTTTAATGAAAAAGAAATTATTTCTTACAATACGGTAGCTAAATATTGACTATTTCAAAGGTTCACATATATAACGTTAATTGCATAAATTGATGGTTCTGAGTGGAATATGTGTCTTGACTTCTATATGCCAGAAACGTACATGTAACATTGATTTTTCCAAAATTTTGTCCCCTCTGTAATATTTCTAGCCTTTGACTTTGAATACGTAGTGCATTTTTTCGAAATTTTTGAATCTTGACCTCACAAAAAGTTAAAAGCACGAAACGTTACGTCTGGTTTTATGTTAGTTTTTGAAATGAAGGAAAAGTAAAAATAAGCTTAAACATAACAACTAGGCACTGGGGAAGAGGGTGAGTGAGAGGGTAGTTTTCTACCACCTGTGGAAAAGTAAATGATTAGCTTTGAAAACCATGCATTGCTCATAGATCGTACGAGATTCAGGTTATCTGTCTGATTTCAGAGCACCCCGCAGGTCATTTTCACCACTGTGTGAATCAAATTTTCGAGATTATGGACGTCGGTATAAACGTCGCTTACGAAGAGACTTAGATTCGAAGAGACCTTCACGTGAGAGAAGGGGAGGAGCTACAGTGGCGGAGCTGCCATATGGTCAGGGGGCGGGCGCCCCCCCCCCCCCCCATGATGGACCAAAATCGTTTGTCGGCGCCCTTTTTAGGTTTTTAAAATACTTTACTCTTGCACCATTATTGGCAAAATTCATAATATAATAGCGTTTTTTAAGGCCCAGCTAACAAAATGCTCAAAATGCCACTTGTAACTGTACTATCTGCACTTTATTCTGATGAAAAGGGTCATCTTCTGTAATATAGGGATAGGTTTTGCCGAAACATATCTTCATGCTTTATACGCACTAAATGAAAGTTGTCGCTGTGCTAAGTTGCTTTGACACCAAACGTGATTATAAGCTAACAAAGTACACCCTCCCGGCCAATAAAAAATGTTGCAAAGGGCGCAAAAATAATTATAGCGCAAATAGCCCTCTTGATAAATGTCAGCGCAGACAATAAAAAAGGTTTACAAAAGGTACCAAAATAGCTTCCACAACATTTTTAAAAATTATTTGAAGAGAACATTCAGGTTAATATAAAATAAAACTGTATCACAGTGGTAATGATTTAAAGAGTTTTAATGATTAGTTTCCATTTTGCCTTTTCTGCAAGTGACCATTCTCATGATAAATGGCTATTACTGACACTGTAACATAATCCCATGAAAGTGCTCATTTCTGTACTTTCGTGGTCTCAAAAGCCAGAAAATTGCATCTATAATAAGCCTAGGTTTAGGCTACTTTTATTTACTATGAATTCGGTATCTAGCGAGCCAAGCAGACCTTTTGTCTTGGCTATTTCTTGCAATGTAATCAATTAATGGCTATTTCAGAGTGGTCACATGATGTCAATTAATGTTTCTTCGTTTTCTTATCTTGATTTCCAGATGCCAAAAATGTACACCTAACGGTGATTAATTTCCATAGATTTTCCCCCCGTAAGATTGCTTGCTATTTGGCTCTAGCAGGCTTAATCTTTATCTTCACAAAGCAGCCCATTATTACATTAAAATCTTAAATCGAGACCTGACAATAACACAAAATAAAATGACCGCCTTCATACTAGAATGTGAAAGAGAGGGACAGAAACATGGCATCCACAGGTATGCGTAAGGAAACTTGCCCTCCCCTGGAAAATAAAAAAAATAACCTAAACAAAATACGAAGAAAACGTAAAGGAAAAACGAAGAAAAATAAACATCCGTCAGCATTTCGTAACAGTTCACTCAGTGTTTTCCCTATTTATATGCAGTAAATAGGCTTTAGAAATGCCATTTCCAGAGATCTGGGAGGCATTTTTGCCCAACATTTTCTTGCGCTCCGCGCCAACTCATGGTGGCTCGGAGCTTTCCCCCCTAAAAGAATTTTGTCCCCCCCCCCTCGATTTTTCTCCTGTGGAGGCCCATGGATAGAAAATTTAAACATGGCAAAGTAAGTCTTCTATACCAGGTGCGGAAAATCAAATGGAAAGCCTGAAAAGCCGTGACTTCGATCGTGCTGAGGCTCAGGGTAATTACTCCTTCGAAGCTCCCCTGCAGACCATTTTCACCCCCTCTGACCGAAATCCCTAGCTCCGCCACTGAGGGGCTGAGATATATTTTAAGAAGGTGGCAAGGTGTGGCGAGATGTATTGAGGCAATGCTCGTTTTTATTTTTTCATTGAGGTGGAGAGATATTTTCTGTAGCTAGCATGCCCTCTTGACTTTTGGCCTGCCCTGACAAAATATGCATTCACAAACGTGACAATTATGTTCGCGACAAGAAGGAGCTTAGGGTGTTGACCACGGCTGATGCGCACAGTCGATTTCACGGCTTAACTGTTAAGTGGGTGTTTCATTTGATAAGTCAATCATTGTTAACATAGATGAGTGATAAAACGAAAAAATATATACCAATCAGTAAACTGATAGCTATTCGTAGCTTTTTAGAGAAGCAAAAATTCCTTTAAACAGAAGCAACAAAAGATATATTGTTAATGATAAGTTTTTGTTATCCTTTGTTGTTGCTTTTTAATCTTTATCAGAAACAACCCCCGCTATTTCTTTTTCACCAGTTGAGTTAAAAGTCGTCAATTCGACTCCTACTCATAGTCTACATGTAGTACTACTTGGGCCATGTATCTTTTTTATTTCGCCACTTTTTCACGACAAAATGGTCGACAATAGGGTTCTTTACACTCTTAAAAAAATTGGGCAAATTTTGCCCAACTTTTTGACCAACACTGGGCATCTATTCAACAACCTAAACAGTTGGGCAAAACTTTAACCAACCAAATTGGGTAAAGTTTGAACCCAACTGTTGGGCAAGAGATTACCCAACTGTTTGGTAAATTAGCATTTTAAAACATACCCACTTGTTGGGCACTTCTTTTATTAAACTGTTGGGCAAATGCATTAACCAAATGTTGGTTGTATGTTAATCATCTTTTCCTTAAACATTGGTGCTTTCTTTAAATGTTAGGTTGTAGGTTATGGCAGGGAGCTGCCACTGCAGCTCCCTGGTTATGGCAACCCATCGGTCCCGGTTAAAAAACCCTGGCTTAATAACCTATTTGGTTTGTCACTGAGTTTCGTATAGGTACGTCCAAAACTATCATTTTTAAAAGGCACTGTAAAATGACGTGTGTTAATGATGTGATGAAGTATTGTAGTTTCATCAATGCGTAAATGTGAACACAAGGGCTGCATGAGAATTAGCTGGTCCGTAGCTCTCATACACTAATATCGTGGTTATGAGACAGGTTTCTTGTTATGCCGAAAGGTTTCAAATAATTTTATATAAACGCTCATTCGGACGTGAAAGAGAATATCCCAGATCCTGACCTCTCATTGGATAGCAGTTTTGCGCCAAATACGAATCATGGAATCGCATACAAATGTGTTCTAGTTCGTAGTACTGTTTAAAGAATTTTATTGAAATAGAGATCGATTTCATGGTCTAAAGTAATGTACGAGTTTAGCTGTTTGGCCAATATAAAAGATGCCAAAGAGAATTTTCAGATTATGGTACCATGGTCTGATTATGAGAAGAATTGTGAAACAAATCGGGTCAAGTGCACTGTTGTTTGGTGACAACACTGCAACCAACAATATACCCAACAAATTGGCAAAAAGTTACCCAACAAGTGGGTAAAGGGAAAATATGCTCAACTGTAGAATAAAATCTTATCGTCATTTTGACCAGTAAGTTGGGTATAACAGTATACGCGTGCATGGAAGGGGAAATTTAACCATTATTTGAGCAAAGATTGACCAACACTTAAGCAATTACTTTTACTCAACAAAAACTTTGCCCAGCGTTTAAACATTGCACTAATTAGCCCCAAAGTTGGGCAAAGTTTAACCAACACATTTCATAAACTTCTTTAACCAACGGATATTTTACCCAACGTTTTAAGAGTGTAGGTGGTAACTGAAGTTGATCTGTGATAACATGCCAAAGTTAATCTAAACATCTTTGGTCATAATTAACGTTTGACAGCTTGTTTTGAGGCCCTTTGGGAACTAGTCAACCGAAACAAGTTTCCTGTTATCATCGTCACCTTCGCGCAAACTCACTACATAACATTTAAAACGTGCCGTAATCCAGGCATTGGGTACACGCATATTTCCAATACCTTGTCGCCACCCCTCAGTATATGTCCCAAGCACTCAGCGTGCACGCAGCTCCACGACTCGTTTCCAACGCAATTCTTCTCTTTAATCCGAAAAATATTATTGAATACTTGTTGTCTGTGTCAACAACTCCCTGGTGTCAAGCTCTCTACCCATTCAGTCATTTCCCGATCGTGTAGTCATAACGTGGCAGTATGAAGTGGTTCCATCCTTGGCGTGTGCAGGAGCACGGTGCCTTGAAAATAATTGTTTTTTTTATTATTGTAAAGGAACAAAGAAAAAAAACAAAACAAAACAAAAACTGACTTCAAATGATGCTAACGATTCATCAAATTGCATCTGAGGGTGCTTAAATATTTATCAATTCCTCTTACGGGACGGGATGTACACCCAGTTCTATAAGACCCCTCCCCCAGTACGCGAATTAGGCCCTGCGGTTGGCCACCATAGAGAAAAAATCTTAGCTACGCCAAAAGGTTTGATTACAGTAGTGTCACTTACTGCAGTTACTCAGTTTGTCGCCCTTATATGATCGCATACCGGTACATCCTTTATTCTCCAATTTCAGTCGTTCGGGATGTTGGTCTAGGGACGGTTTTGCATATGCAGAAGACAACCGGCCATGCAACTCTTCCCCCTGAAGAATAGAGCTAATGAGCGTAAATATTTTATCCGTTATGCGAACCGAGTTGTGAGGTTACGTGCCAAAGAAAATGCTTCAAACTTTAATAGGTTACATCTTAAAAAATATGTATCTCATGTACCGTATTTGGAAAGTGGAAGGGCACTGGCCTCCGGGCAGGATACTGGTCAGCAATATTATTAGCAATTATTATTGTAATAAAGTCCACCGTAATAACACAATGTACCACTTTAAAGTCGGAAATACAAAGCAAAGGCTGCCTGCGATTAATAATTATTCGATTTCCATTCAAGTTTGCTCAAGAGGGTGTTAAATTAGGGAACACCTGAATAATTATTGGAATAAAATTTGACGGACTAATGTTAACGCCTCGACAAAATAAACACAGTTAAAATAGCTAAAATGGCTTGTGACTTGCTAAGAATTAAAAAGAGTAAAACCGTTTGGCCCTGACCTTTGAGTGGTTCCTTCTGCCATTCAAAACAAACCTCGCCAATTCTCGTGCTATTGAGCAAATTTTATAAGTACTACTTCCGACGGTGATTTCCATTCTGTACACTATCTAAACAGTCACAAGTTTTTCCCATCTACATTCAATGAAAGTATTTTCAGACAAAATTGAAATATTTCGCAGAATTGTGAGCCATAATGAATCACTCAAAGATAAAAGCGTTGTAAGGAAAATTGTGTGAATTGAAGTGGATAACTCTATAAATAGGAACTTAATCACGAGGTTGTTAAGGTCATAACTCGAAGCACTGGCGGCGGAAGCGGGGGTGGGGACGGAGGGACACGTCCCCCCTAAAATTCTTAGCGAGGGGACTTCCCCCAAAAAAATCAGAGAAGAAGTAAAAGAAACTTGGGAGCCTTGAACTAATTCAAAGTTGAGACTATAGTTAACCCACCACCGAACAGAGCAGCCGAAATTGACTTAGCCTATGTTCTGCCATTGTTTGGCTGATTCTTGTCACAGTCCCCTGCGACCATGCTCTATGCCTGTGACCTAGTATTTGGCTACAAATCATTACAAGAATCTGGCAACCTCGCCCGGTCCGCAAACCAAGTGTATCTAGTATATCACTTGTCCAGTGAAACCGAACCTTTGCTGTACTAGTATTTTCCCTCCGCGAGAAGTGAAGCATTGCCATTGCCATCACGTGAACGAACAGTTGACCACTATTCACTCATCCAAAGGCGTACGAGGCGAGGGGTCAGCGGCGGAGCTGGGGATTTCGGTCAGAGGGGGCGAAAATGGTCAACAGGGGCGTTTCGAAGGAGTAAATACCCTGAGCCTCAGCACGATCAAAGCCACAGCTTTTCAGACTTCCATTTGATTTACCGAACCTGGTAGAAGACTTCCTTGCTATTTTTCCTCGGCAAGCTTTTTCTATTAAACCATGTTTAAATTTTCTATTCATGGGCCTCCGCAGAAGAAAATTCGGGGGGGGGGGGCAAAATTCTTTTAGGAGGGAAAAGCTCCGCGCCACCATGAGTTGGCGCGGAGCGCATGAAAATTTTGGCCCAAAATGCCTCTCAGATCGCTGGAAATGGCATTTCTAAAGCCCATTTACCGCATATAAATAGGGAAAACACTAAGTGAACTGTTAAGAAATATTGAGGTTAACTTTTCTTTGTCTTTTTCTTTATTTTTTCTTCGTTTTTTTCAGGGTTTTTATTTTCCAGGGGAGGGCGTTCCCCCTTGCCCCTACCTGCGGACGCCTATGCTCCTATCCCTCTCTTTCACATTCTAGTATGAAGGCGGTCATAATATTTTGTGTTATTGTCAGGCCTCGATTTAATAATGGGCTACTTTGTTAAAGTTAAAGATAAAGTTTAATGATCTGCTAGAGCTAAATAGCAAGCAATCTTACAGGGGAAAAAAGTTATGGAAATTAATCACCGTTCGGTGTACATTTTCTGCATCTGAAAATCAAGACAAGTACACGAAGAAGCATTAATTTACGTAATTTACATCATGTAACCACTCTGAAATAGTCATTAATTAAGTACATTGAAAGAAATAGCCAAGACAAAAGGTTTGCTTGGCTCTCTAGATATCGAACTCATCATAAATAAAAGGAGCCTAAACCTAGGCTTATTAGATGCAATTTTCTGGCTTTTGAGACCACGAAAGTACAGAAATAAGCATTTTCATGGGATTATCGTGCAGTGTCAGAAATAGCCATTGGTCACTTGAAGAAAAGCAAAATGGAAACTGCTCATTAAAACCCTTAAATCATTACCACTAGGATAACAGTTTATTTTATTTTAACCTGAATGTTCTCTTCAAATGATTTTGAAAATTGTTGTGGAAGCCTATTTTGACATCTTTATAAACTCTTTTTATTGTCTATGTTGACAATTATACCCGACAACAAGAGGGCTATTTGCGCTACAATTATTGTTGCGCCCTTTGCAACATCTTTTATTGGCCGGGAGGAGGAATTTAATGTCAGTCGGTGTATTTTGTAAGCTTATAATAACGCTTGGTGTGGAAGCAATTAACTTAGCACAGCGACATTCATTAGTGCGTATAAAGCGTGGAGATACGTTCCGGCAAAACTTATCCCCTTTTCATCAGAATAAAGTGCAGATAGTACAGTTACTGGTGGCTGTTTGAGAATTTCGTTATCTGGGCCTTAAAAAAACGCTTTTAATTTATGTCTTTTTGCCAATAATGGTGCAAGAGTAAAGTATGTTGAAAACCTAAAAAGGGCGCCGACAAACGATTTTGGTCCGTCGGGGGGGGGCGACCGCCCCCTGACCATATGGCAGCTCCGCCACTGCGGGGGGGGGGGGGGGGGGGGGCAGGGGGGCAGACTCCCCCCCCCCCCCAAATTTCTCAAGACCTAAAATTCGGGCAGGGATCTGGAAAGCCGTTTGAGTCTTAAAACCTGGTTTGTGTCTACTTACACAGAAAACTCCTAGGCGTGCCCAAATTCCTTCAAACACTTGGTCGAAAAAATAATTAAAAAGCATCATAGTCACGGTACAATTTTCATGAAAACTCTAAAAGATACCAAAATTTGCGACACATTCGGACAGCGTATGAAAAAAACAATTTTTCGTGAGCCTCACTTCATATTCTTGTGTAAACCTTTGCCCGAAATGACACAATATTCGGGCAAAAGTTATAAAAAAAGTTCTGGGATATTTTTAATTGCCAGATTACAAGGGGAGAGAGGATGTATACAGTCCCCCAAATTTTGCCCGAACAAATAAATCAAAAGCTGTCTTGTGACGCACCGTATTACTAAATGACAATCACCAATAGACACCAGAAGGATGAAACGTACTTGGTCGAAAGGTATTTGGGCAGCATATGGATGAGATGACGATTTTGCACTTTTCAAAATGATCCTCTTAAAATTGTGCGAAACTTTTTAACCTGCAGTGCCGTGGAACCGAAATTCGGGCAATGGTGAACAAATCAGCGTAGCTTGTTTGCTCACTCATACGAGTTAAGTGTGAACAAATCTGCAAGTAAGTCTGCCCACAAATTCATGTAAAAATATCTAGCAACGTGACAAGCCGGGTTTTTCTCAAACGGCGTTAGTAGAAAAATCATTTATATATAGTCGGGAGTTCGGGTCGAGTCATATAGACAGTTGTATCAATTCAGTGGAACTGGAATTCGGGCAAGAGTCGCAACAGAGTCACAGACATACGGTACTTATGCTTTTAATTCCGTTCTGCAGGTTTCCACGGAAAGATACAAGACCAGGTAATGTTTTATACATTCCCAGGTGCGGTATATCATTATATTATGAAGCCTTGGGATTTTCGAGGATTTCTGAAGTTTTTCAATTTTCAAAATTATATTGATGATAATCTCATGCTGCATGACGTAAAATAGTTTGTAGAACGCGCAAGCAAACTCATTTTCCAATGATTATAGCTTAATGTAGTCATCCAATGGTTAGTGGTACATTTCATCTGGGAGTTTTCTGACCTTTTTGTAGATTTGCTCATTTTTGGTGAAAATTTTCTTGCAAACGAAAGTTCAAAATATCGACGGCTTTGATTCTGGTTATAAGCCTGGGAAAGGCCATTTCCGGCTGTCTGAGGGGTTGCGATTTTTCAAAATTTTCTGTGCGCTCCGAGCCAACTGATGGTGGCGTTCCGCTTAGATAGTTTTTCGGGTAGAATTACATTTTTTAGGGCAGAGAATCCTCTGCCCCCCCAAACTGAAATGCTCCCGTACGCCTATGCACTCATCATAGGTGAGTCATTCACTAACAGTAGGTTATTTCCACTACATTTTTTCATCCGATGTAATGTTGCGTAATTGATGACACATGCTTAGGCTTATGTCGTTGCGTTGTAACTCGTTCTGTGACGATCAGGTAAGGCTAGGTGAACTCGGACATTATTTGGCCTAGCCTATACGTAGGCCTACGTTAAAATCTGCGTCGATCAGGAAATAGCCTATAGGATATTTCGCACATTTTTGTTCATTGAATTCACCGTAAAATGTTCCAAAAACGGCTTAGATTGCACGAGAGAGCTTGTAGAATCTCAGAGCTTCCAGGGCCCTAAGGCGGGCCCTGGACCCACGCCAGTGGAACTTCGCGCTTCGCGCTCGTGATGTGCGCTACGCGCACATAGGGTTCGTTTCACGAGTCCAACCATTCCATCTTGTTCACTGATTGTCCCCACCCCCCTAAATTTTTATGCTCCCGCGCCGCCACTGACTCGAAGTAAGTATCACAGATCCAAAGCAGCCATCTTACAAAATACACGAGTCCTTTAGTAGAAAAATGTGCCGAAAGATGTTATTTTTTTAATTTCAATTATTTGTAAAAGCCATGTAAGGGAAAATATAAAATGTGTGTGATATCATAAATAGTTGCGTAGCAAGCCTTTTTGTGTGAGTCCAAAGTCCAAAATTTCCCGAAATACTACTATCTTTAAATAACCATTTTGCGTTTAATAATCAGCTGTAAAAGCTAATCATGGATGTCAATTTTGCTTCAAAATCGTTATGGGAGTTTAGCTTATAAGCTTTAAGAGCTAAATTGGGGGAGGGTTGTAAGGAGAGGGAACCTTCTTCATATCCAAGAATAGTTTCAATAAAGCTTTGAGCTTAGATGTAAAGAGGTGTAATATTTCAGGGCAACATGAACCTTTCAAAAAAAATTTCATTGCTTTTTGAAAGTAACGCATATTAAGTCAATAAAATGCCATTGCGGATAGATACTATATCCCATATAGACATGACCTTGTACGTAGAAAAATGCCACATGGGTTAGTGCCTACAAGAAATTGAGATGTGTAAACACGCTCAAAATAAATTAAACAATTAACGCGCGGTCCGGGGACCTGTGGCAGGCCTCAGGCGAGGTTCAGCGGCGGAACCCCTGGGAATTTTCGTAGTAAAAGATATTTGGCACGTAGAAAATCGAATTCACTCTCTAAAGGGCACGTTCTTCCATTTCATTTAAAATTACATTCCATAGCAATTGCCGAGTGCGTATACTATTCAACAACACCTGGTGATACAGAGGGAATCGGAGGTTTTTACAAAAATTGCAATAACGCTAGCATAAAAAGTCAGGTGTATTTACCCTGGTTTAAGAGAATGATTTTGCACCTATAGACTTCAAACATAGAAGTATGATCCTACTCCCATGTTTCATTTCTCCTCCCCATACGAACGGCGGCTTCAAGTTGTGGCTTGATAAGAGTCTTTGCGAGTTTACACCAAAACTAACGTGATTGTGTGATCGTTGTCAGATGACAGACATGTAGCTAACGACACCACGAGTGAGTTTTTGTCCACTGGACCACTGCTCGAAAGGCCTTCAGAGGCAATGAGCATGACATTTCAAGTATTTTTGAGGCAGCTGAGGGATTTTCAGCCGAGGTTCCTGCACGAACTTCTCGCATAATTACGCCAAAACGGCCCGCCATTGTAGGAAGTGAAAGAGCCACCTCAGGATAGTGAGATGCTATACTTGGTACCAAAGTAAGTTGGATAGCTGTCCAAAAAAGCGGAAAACTGTGACTGAAATTTTGATAATTTTATATCAAGGGAACAATATATATTGAGCTTCATTTGGATTTCCTGTGAGGGCGGCTGAGGGCAAGACACTTATGGAGGTGGTTCGATGAATTTTGACATCCCGAGGTTAAACATCGAGTAGTCATTCAGTTGTTGATAGCTAAATATTTTTTCTAAAATTGTTTGCCTTTTCCTTACATTTAAATCGAAAAGCGTGGCTATTTTGTTAACGCTGCATACGGTTCAAGAACTCTATAGCTCTATAGAGCTCTATAGTTGTTCTACTTACATTTTAAACTCCCCGCATACACATATAATTAGTTACCACAGACGACCAAGGGACACCAGATCACGTTTTGTTTTGTTATACGCTGCAAAATGTCTCTCGAAACATGTACATTATGCCCGACATCAAGCCCCAATTAAGGTTAGGGTTAAATACATGCCGGGAGTTTAAGTCAGTAGTTTCAAAATAATTTACTATGCCAGGTATTTTGTTACAAATTGGGTGCAAGGAATGAGATGAATACCTACAAGCTACTATGACCTTTCAGTTTCATACACGGCCATAGGTGACCAAATCTGTGGTTAAAGCATTATAACTTTTCTTTCGTTAGTTGGGGGGGGGGGGCACTTTTCACATTCGAGTAGCCCTTTTAACTACACGGCAGTTACTGACAAGAAAAGTAGGATGGATTGGCTACAATGTCCCTAGCATGGGTCCGAAGCCCTGACAGCCAGGTAGGGTACTAGACAACTGCAAAAATGTTACTTCAGTGGAACAACCGGTTAGGATTACAAAGGAGACTGACGTCGGGAAAGCAAAACTCCGTGAAGGGACACTACGGCGTGCGCGTGTATCTTCTGTAAGCTGCTTAGCCTACTTCGTACGAGAGCATATTGGGATAAAGTAGGGGTGGAGAGGCCATGACTACACGAATGCATGTGCATGCTTCCTCACACATGGCCACCAACGCGGGCCAAAACCTCTCGGATTTACTCTGAGACATCTACTTCTGCCGACAAGGGATGTGTTACAATGAGGCCAATCTTACTTCAAGAAATCTCCACGCATAATTTTCCCCGAATCCCAAATTCATCTCGTGAATGAAAGATACGATAGCGCTGAAAAAAGAAAAAGCCATTTTTTTTTAAAATCGGAATAGGGAAGTGAACCTTCTTGTGCCCAAACCACGCGTTATACTTATTCTTATCACGAGGTATTTTATTCACACCTTTCGTACCAGTATAATAGAGGTTATTATAATATAAATTGTGTTTGCGTGTTCTTAGAAATATGGTCCATTGTGCTACCGACTTTGATAAAAATTACAACAAAATATAAAAGCGCAAACAATATCTGCTAAAAGAAATTCACAAAAACCAAAGAAGTTTTAATGTATTGTGAATATATTCTGAGTTTCTTTTAAAAACAAACCCCCCTCTGTGCTATAACCTGTATGAGTACCATTCTGTGATACTGCTTTTAACTGGAGGTTAGTGACACTGTCCACCAAAGATTCCTCAAAGTTCAGAAGTTAAGACAGACACCTTCACAACGAGAAGATCCAATTGTTAACCATGTAAACGCAAGTTCATCTTGCATTCAAGTCATGCGAGAGGTTGTTGACGTAATAATTCAGGGGCAGATTTTCATAAACAGTTGGCAGGAAAGATGTGGGCTAAGTTCTAAAGGTGGCAGCCAGCGGGCCTATTGCCACCTGTGGAGGACCCTGTGTGCCCCAAATTTCTTACATAGGCAAACTCTTCAATGACTTTCTTGCTAGAACCATATTTTGTTGTGGCATTCAAACCAGTGATGCTCTGTGTGTATAAGTCTGTTACTTGTTTCTTTTTCTTTTTGTATTTTTTATGCATTTGCAGTGCTAAGTGTTATACTTACTCTAACCAACTATCTCCTCTCTACAAAATTAACCTTCAAAATCTATTTTTCTGTACAAGACCGATCAAAGATGTTCTGTCCTCATTGTATTTTACTGGACATAAAACGGACTAGAATACAAGTTTTGAGTGCTACTACTTTTCTGAAAGTTTCCTCCAACTCTTTGCCAATGATTCGAAGGACGAAAGCAAACGTTACTCCTGACCGAATTCTGTCACCTGGAAGAAGCAAGAGGCTCTCAGACTCATGTGACCAACCTCCATCATCTACAAACCTGTACAATATGCATCAGAAATGAGTGGGTTGGTTGGAAAGAACAGGTACCTTTATGTGTCACTTAAAAGATACATCAATGGATTATGCTTAGCCAAGCTTATAACATCTCTTGTTTAGTAAATGAGGTGGGTTATACCCACATGGAGATGACCACGCTATAGAGAGCCCACCCAGTATGAAAGCTGATATCCTTCTAAATAATACCATTTTAGACATACAAGTCTGCTACGACAAATTGAGCAGCAGGGATAAAAGATCATTATAGTATCGATAACTCTACTTCTCTTACATATACTACAAGTAGGTGTGTTGCACAATTTTACTTTACATTATTTGGCCATTTGATAGAAAAATGAAATTTCGTGTTTAAAATATCTCCCCTTGGGACAACTTTTTAAGACTCCGTAGATTACTGCAGACAATAACATTTCAAGACTTACACTCCATTTATTGCAACAATATCCAAACAATTAGTCAAGTTTAATTGAAGTGGACCATCATGACTAGTGCCATGACAAGCAGAATGGTTCCATGGTTCAAAAAACGATCTACGCATTATTAAATAAAAAATGACAGCAGAAAGGTTTGTACCAAGTTTTTCGAAAAGGTGGCAGAGACTTTCTTTATTTACTCCCAATGTTGAAGCCTTACTACAAAATACATTTTATCTAAGCTGTATAGAAATTGATGCAATCCATTTTCTCTTCCCAGCCCCTCCCAGATGGTGACATAATGATATTGGTGACAACATTAAAAGAGCTTGTCTAGAGTTTTCTCTTTTAAGCTTTACTATACCTCTTTAAATAAAATCTTTCTTCAACATTTATTGCCAGACAACTTCATGCTATTGTTCTGATGAATATTTTCATTTTACTTCAACTTGAATTGGCTACATATTTTTTCAATTTCTCCTGACGCCGATGTTCTCAGGAACTGCTTCTATACACTGATTCCATTTCTGCCCTTCCTTCAGCATGATGGATGTTCATGTGCAAACTCAAATCCACTGCCAAATGCCAAACTTCTCAGTCATATGCAACTGACTGTTCTATACTTCACCTTCAATATACCTTCCAGAAGAATTGATGGACAGAATGTGTTATTCTGGTCATTTACCTACCACCTTCCAATTTCTTAGCCGCAAACTCCTCCTCAATAATTTTTCTCTGTTCTTCAACTTCCTCTAAAAATGGTTCTAGTTCTTCTGCTGATAAGGTCTTTACTACTTCTATACCAATAGATCTTGCAGATCCAATAATAGCTTTGCAAAGTGTCTCCATGGTAACAAGTTCCAAATTTTCGTCCTGTTTTTTTATCTTAGCGATTTCATAGATATGCTTCAGTGTAACTTTTCCAAACTTTTGTCTTCCTGTAAGAACAAAAAAATGATGAGAAAAATGTCAGTGATTAATTCATGAAAAGGACCACAACATGGACAATGACATCAATCGCAGACCAGAATGGAAAAAAAAAAAAAACATCCAAAGTAAAATTTCCTCACCCAGACCCAAAGCCATTTTCTAAATCTTGGAGGAGCAGAATATGTGATGGAGGGTAGGGAGAAGTTTGGAAAGATAAGAGGGCAGAGAGACAAATTTGGGACTGATTTGAAATTGCTCTGCACTGTAACTCATCCATTCTACCCCGGCCTCTGCCCCTTTGGATATATGCATGACTGCACCTGTTCTAACTTCTATTTTAATAATGTAATTGAGGGAAGGAAGTGCTGGAGAAATGATAAAAAATAATTATTTATCAATACCCAAATCCTTTTGCAACCAATTCCATTTCAATTAAGGGAGATCAACAGCAACAGCTAGACAACTAAACACATTGCAGGAAGAGCGTTTGAAAAGACTGATTTGAAACTTTCACAAAGATAAAATAAAATTAAGTCACTACTGGAAATTCTTTGACCAGACATGCAATGCAAACCCAACTCCTTTGTCCCCTGGTAGCCATAGTGGTATTCAAGAGTGTTGGTACTTGGTAGTATGTTAGTTCGATAGGGTTTTACGTCTCAACTTAAATACATCTGATTTAAGCAGTGCAAATGATCTCTTTCCAGTTGTAGTACACTGGATTGTTTCCCCCTACTACATAACATATGCAGATCATTGCGAAAACTGGTAGACCCCATGTTTGGTCTAACGGTAAGCACATCTGCCTCTCACGCGGAAGGCCAAGGTTCTATTCAAAGGTCGAGTCATACCAAAGACTCTAAAAATGGAACCTACTGCCGTCAAGTGTGGTGTTCCGCATAAGCAATGGAGTAGGGAAAACAAGCCAGTGAGCAACAACTGGAAAAAATGCTGTGACCCACTCGAATTGAACCAATAGGTTGGAAACAGGGCCATAAAACTCCATCTAACCAACTAACTAACTGCACAAACTGGTAGCAGGTTCCATTTTTAAAGGCTTTGGTATAACTTGACCCAGGAATCGGATGCTCTACCAGTAATTTTTCACAAGTATTGGACCAACTATCTGCTTTTCCATGTAAGTATCAGCTTACATTAATCATGTTGCTCTTAAGATAATTTAACAAATGTAAATTGTAGATACCAAGGAAAAACTATAGGCAGTATGTGATAAATATGTAAACGATTGTTCTTACTTAATATTAAAGCGACATCACCTACACAATGACATTATTTTCTGACTGCTAGTCCATAAAGTGAATGCATTCAAAATAAAAAAAAAACATCGTTTGATTTTACATACACCAGTTTGCAAGATACCAAAAATTGATGAGTCCCTGTTGGCAGATATTAAAATAAGAAATAGAGCAAGGAAGTTCAAAATGATATTGGTATCTGCAAGTACTTCAAACATAAAGAAATTGCATACAAGCTGAGTTTATGATTCACTATAAATACTTCATGCCTGGCAATACTTACCTGGTTGGTAAGATCCCTTACTCATACCAGCGGCAAGTTTAAGGAAGTAAGAAACAGGCGGTGTGTTGAATTTGATATCATATGAACGATCCGGCTGTACAACGCAAACAAGAATACAAAGAAATAGGATTTTTTTGAAAAGTTCTCCTATCTCTCTTTAGAGGACAAGACCAGTCACCCCAAACTTATTTTGAAACAACAGCTAATTTTCACTAATTTCTACTTATTTATCATCCAAGTACCTTTTACTATAATTAGAAACTTAAATATTGAATATATCCTAGATAAAGCAACAAGTCAAAGCAAATTTCTCAATTCAGTTAATGTTTTCTCATGAATCTCAAGAGTCCTTCAAGAAATTCATTTGAGTAGACTAGTCTCCTGCGCTAAATCAAATTGGAATGACAATGACTGCATTTCCGCTTTCAGCGCTTTTTACTGATAGAATGATGATGTACTTAGAGAAAATTTACAGTGATGACCATTTGCCAGACCAATTTCTGTGCTGGCTGAACTGGCAAATGCATTGCACTATACTACCCCCCTCCCCATGTAGGACATAATATCCTTGACCTTCAGAGTAATAAAACATACAACCTGCTAGGGCTGCCACGATATTGCGATATCGCAATATCGTCGATACAGTTTTGCCCCGACGATATCGACCAATGTTTTGTCAAGATGTGATATCGCAACAAATCAAATAAATGACTAAACCACTGTGAAATCCCCCTTTTTTTATTGTCTTAAGTCAGTAACCTGAAATGATCATAATTTATGATGTCACAAAAAATGAAAAACTGCACTTAACCCACCACAAGAAAACATGATATAAAATCGGAAGCTGTTTCAAAATGCATACAATGAATATTGTAACAGCTCACATACGTTCCAGACTTGTGAAGAGTTCTTCTGCACAATCAATATTGCTACATGCACGCATAATCAATCTCCCCTCACTTTTGGTATGTAGTCAGTAGTGGCTGCATGCAATAAACAACTTTTTTGCTAATTCCTTGGCGCTGATGGAAAATGTTAAGACTTAATGCGCGATATCGCGATATCGTCGCGGAAATACTGACGACATCGATAAATGAAAAATGGTTATCGTGGCAGCCCTACAACCTGCATAAGTTTCACATCAGTCAAAGGCTCAGAGAGTGAGTTTTGGTTACACCTGGACTGGCAACCACAAATGCAGTGACAACAGAGGTACCACCCATGTATAAGAGAGTTCCATCTTAAATTTTTTCAATGAGGATTACTATTTCTGACACAAAGTCTTTCTAACACTGTTCTTACCTTTGAATAGTGTGAACACTTGAAGATTTACAAGACTTATTTCTTTAGTAACATAACTTCACTGTGTAATGCACAAAAACAGGCTAACAAATTAAACAGAAAAGTCTATGAATAATTTTTATGGATGGATATAACTTGCATTTAATGGCACTAAATTATTTTCAATATACTGTGTCCTGCATTATGTTTCTAATTCCATGGAACAGTAAGTGTGGCCAAGATAATGTCACATACTTACATTTATGAAGATTTTACATGGAAGGGGGACTCCTGGTTTGATGTGTTTAGTCTTATCATTAAAGTCTTTGCAAAACTGACCAATAGCAATTCCCCTCTGAAAGTGAAATAAAGAGTATTAAAAATGTTTCATTTTTCATAGATAAACTGTGAAGTTCTCAACTAAACATCAATTGTTTTTTAAAGCGTGCATAAAATGTTTACTAACATACTGAGTGCTACACCTTATTAGATGTTATGTTAGAAGTCATTTTTCATGATGTTTGATATATATTTTTGAAATTTTTGACTGGAGGTACACTTTAATACTGAGAGACAAAAAACAGAATAACTCACAGAAATTCTTTCTTAGTTTCATGAATTACTCTAGCACTCTTCTGGAACATTAATGCACCATTCACTCAGAGCCCACATCAAATATTTTAGTTTACTAATACTGTTTGATTTTAGCTGGCTCTGACACACAGCTTTTCAAGTTTCCCTTAGACCAAATTGACAAACTTCAATTTATCGGTGATGTTTTATTCGGGTAATACAGTATTCGCCACATTCCCTGTCTTTATTTTTAACATCACAAATACTTCAAATGAATCCAACTTTAAACATTTAAATAATGATTTAGATCAGGCTTCATGGCCACATGATTATTGTCACTGAGCTCTTACAAACTGTAAGAGTGAGAGTTTGGTCTAACAGTAGAGGATCCGCCTCTCACACGGAAGGCCTGGGTTCGCTTCCCAGGTCGAGTCATACCAAAGACTCTAAAAAAAGGACCTACTGCTGTTGTGCGTGATGCTCCGCATAAGCAATGGAGTAGGGAAAACAAGCCAGTGAGCCACAACTGGAAAAAATGCTATGGCTGGCTCAACTGGAACCATCAGGTTGGAAACTGGGCCATAAAACTCTATCTAACTGACTAACCCTCATGCAACCATGCTAAGACCCACCCATCCGGAATGTCAAGGAAGAGAAAAGAGGTGAATTCAGATTTCTTCATGACCTGTTTTATATGCAACAAGATAGTGATTCATTGTATACGAATATCATTTTTTTCTTGGAAAATACTTGCAAGTGCATCATGCATATATACAGTCATATTTCACTTACACAAGGCAGTTTGATTACAATTATTTTTGTTGCTTTTAAGAAGAGAAAGAATGCTTTGTGATAATCTGGCATATACATGCCACAGTAAGAAATCCAGTTTTTAAATTTGGATCTTCTCCTTTCACTGGAGATAGGTGCATCAAAAGTTGTAGCTATATAACACTGTACCTACCTGACCAAGGACAGGTCCAAGAGGGGGTCCTGGGGCAGCCTTGCCTGCTTTGATGTAGGTCTTGATGACATTGTTTAATTGAACTGCTTGCTTGGCAACATCTGTACCCTTCCTTGCTGCCTTTGACATGATGGTTTTACTCTAGCCTGCCAATCAAGAAAACAAATTAAAGAAAAAGGCTATGTCAGTATCTACAGTATGTGCAAATTTCCATCATACTCTTTGGTGAAAGTCTGATACTTATTATTCCAAATTACATTTTTGCCCAGGAGGCAGAAAACTATCAGTTGGCATTAATAGTTCTGTGATTAACAACAAATT
Organism: Holothuria scabra; assembly: GCA_037179385.1. Lineage (NCBI taxonomy): Eukaryota > Metazoa > Echinodermata > Holothuroidea > Aspidochirotida > Holothuriidae > Holothuria > Holothuria scabra. The sequence continues at coordinate 27,753,527 of CM074180.1, read as the reverse complement.
CAAACTAGAACAGCAATGCTGTTGTAGTTCACACACAATCTCTCTTATCTGTAAAAAATAGCAACTGAAAGAACCAACTGTTATTACTTCTTCATCTGTTTCCACAAAACCTCCTTACCTTAACAATGGTAAATAACAGGTACAAAACGACCAAAGAACTCAAAACCCTACTGCAAAATCACAAGGTATGCTAAAAAGTCCCCCTCCCTCTTTCAAAAAGTGCAAACTTTTACATCAGAAAGAAAACAACCTAATTGACAGATCTACAAATACTACTGTGAAAGTTTGTAAAATTAAGAAAACCTGTTGGGCTATACAAACTTAATTAGGAACATTTTGGAAATATTCTAAATAAGTAGAATGTATCACGCATATTTTAAAGTACTGCAAAGTACATTTAGTTTCTCCTATAACTCCATAAGAAACACTGCATGAATTTGTACTGGTAAAATAAAAACATGCATCGCTCCTCAAATGGCTCTCCTACTGCACTTGAACTCAAAGAGTTATCACAATTACTTGCCTTGACCAACTTAATTGATCTAGAAACAGAACAGATGTCCCCACCACAATAAGCCTATTTCCTTTCTTGTAGGCTACACTTGACCACAGAATTGCTCCCAATTTTGTGTGTCAAGTATCCCTAGCTGCTCAGTCCATGAAGCTCTCTTCACAATACAGTGCTATTATCCCAAGACACTGTGATTGCAGAAACCATTGATCCGTGTCCACAGGTGAGTCAGACATCAAACAACAGTCTGCTTGCAAGGCATTTGCAAGACAGCAATTGAACACACAACCAAGTATGCTGCAGTCAGCACAATGAATAAACAGCTAACTGGTAAGCAGGCACAATGAACTCTGCTCTACATAAATAGCTAAAAAATTATGCTTAACACTCCAACATTGGAATGAAAGTAGGTGGGTTATAATGCTGTACTGATCAACAATCATACACCAAAATTTCAGAACCAAATCTCCACAAATGGAAAGGGAGAAGGCTTTTGTTAAAAAGTTGACGCCATATGGCCCATTTTATAACCTCACACATGTACTGTGTACATGTGTGAGCTAAAAATGCAGAGTACCATACTGTAGCTCATACTATACAGCATGACTGAGAGTGTTCTGATAACACATGGGCTTTTATGCACGTCATGATATGTCCCTATGCAATAAACCAGAGCTGTAGGCCTGTCTGCAAAAACAGGAGTTTTACACAGGCTGTGGAAGGGGCCAGAAGTAGGAAGTTTGGGAGATTTGAAAATGGTTGGGATGAAGAGCATGGTATCTGCTTTGTAAAGTTTCAGTATCTGAAAATGGTTTGATGATTTTTCTTTCACCTGTCTACTTATGGACATCAACCAATAGGCTAGGATCTATAAATGGGGCAGAAGATAGTCAAGTCAAAATATTCCATGAGACAGCTATTTTTTACCTCCAACTTAAGGGTGGAACAATACCAGACTCCAACCCAAAGCACTTTTTAATCTGGAAGTTCTCCTGTCTGGATACAACCTGGAAACACCAACTTATACAGTAGCATGGCATACATACAAACAAGCTTAAAGTCCTAGCAGTTCAGATACAGGGTCCTTAAACCTGTCCTGGAAGCTTTAAGGGGTTCAGGATGCTCCCTAGTGCTATTTAAGGCTCACATTTTAACTCAGTTATCACAATAAATGAAGTACAGTATATTGTTAAAGCAGTTTTTTTTTTTTTTGGGGGGGGGGGATTTATTTTAATGTATTTAAAAATGTGCTTAGGTGTGAGAAGGATTTACTTCAATGTATTTAAAAATTTGCTTAGGCAGAAGAAAGCTTACTTAAGAGAAAGAAAAATACATCTTTAGTGGAAGACACAGAGTTAGGGTGAGAGAAATTCAAACTATAACAGGAAAGCAGGAGATTTTGTAAAGACGGTTGGACATCTCCCTATAAAAACCTTTGAGTTGGAGTCTCTAATACTGCTTTTAAGAGATTTGCACCTGGCCTCTGTATGCTGATTTTTGGCAAACATGCCATAAAATATGTTAAAAGTATGATTTAAGTTACACTTTGCTGTTTGTGCTTGCAGTGGTGCATCCCCTCTTCATATATTTATATATACATACATATTTTTTTTTCTATGGTGGTGATAAGGAAATGAGATAGCTCAAGCTTTTATTTACCTCTTTGGTTTACAGAAAACAACGAATGCACAAAATTAAGAGTTCAATATAAGGTGGCTGTATATAGTCCATGTACTATATGCAGTAAAAAATGTACATGTATGTGATTCATGAGCACATACATGATTGCAGCAGTCATGATGATTTGAACCTTTTGCAATAGGAATGAAGTGAAATTCTCCGACAAAAACATGACAAAGGAGTAAAACTTTGGGAGGGGGGACACAGATCCCCACCCTACACTGTTCCCTTGCAAAATCTACCAATTTAGCACTTTCTTATGGTTGGCAAGTACCTTATACTACCAGCCAACTTATGAAAGTTGCAATGCCAATGTGCCAAAGACTAATGACATCATGATGCTAGAGGCGAACAGCAAGTTTTAGCCGTCTCAAGTTGGCAACTAATAATCCAGAATCTATTAGAGAACTTCCCGTGCAGGTATCTTGAGATCAATAAAGTTAAAGGCGTTTGCCCCCTTCAAAGACTATTTACTCAACAGAGCAACAAGGTTGGTTGAAACAGGTTTAACTGCTGCAATTACAGAAACAAGCTTCACCAGAAAAAATGTTTCCGGTAACATTGGCTAAAACATCCTTTTCAATTCTATCAGCATGTGATTGCAGAGCAGATAATTCTATGATTTGTTGCTGATACTGTAGTATGTACAGTCCTCTCTGTGCATTTTCACAAAAAATATTTTTTAAGGCAAATAGATTTCAGAAATTTAAAGATAGCATGCTTCATGAGGAGATATAAGTTCTGAGTCAACAGTTTTCTACTTGAAAATGACTCATCATCAATGAAAACAACATTTACAGTACTGTATGCGTGTAGTAATTTAAAGGAAGATGGGGGTATATCATATTTAATTGTATTTTCCTATACCTCCACTTTTCAAGAACTGATTGAAAGCCATTGGATTTCAAAAATAAAGGAAACCCATTTGTGGGTTCCATCATTTTTCACTATGGTAACCCATGGGAACCCACTATTGGGTTCTGTTACAAAATGCATGGGTGGTAACTGATTGGTGGTAACCAGTTTTGGGGTTATGAGATTTAATCATCAAGGGACCACCACACGATGGGGAACAGTTGTTCCTGTGAAATCTGACGGCCTGTGATTGGTGGGGGATGGTGGAGCAGGGAGCCAGTTTTCTGGCTTATATAAACTCCTGTAGATGGATCCAGACCTTGACACAGTTCTTGAGCTGGCCCTTAAAACTCATTTACAGTGCTTGCAGACACAGCTGAATCTGGTAGGCCATTCCGAATGTAAACAACTCTTTGTGAGAAGAAATATTCCCAGAAGTCTAGCCTAGAGAACCTTTTATAGATCTTAAAAGGATGACCATGGGTAAAACTGTATGAGGCCAAATTACATTTTGGGAGGCTTCAAGGATATGCAGCCAGTGACAGAATCAAATCTTTGAGGCTTTAATGATACTCAGGTAGTCCGAAATCTAGCGCAGTATGAAGATATGATCCACTGGGTTTTCCCCTAACATGATATGGTAATCATGGATTTTTCAAGGCTTTTGATATTTCTCATAATCACCTGATGTATAAGTGTCAGAACAATGGCATTTAAGCCTAAAAGGACATGCTCTTGACTGGATTGCTGACTTCCTCAAATTCCTGAGACACAGGGCTGTTGTGGTTGGTGACTGTTCTGACTGGACAATGTTATCTCTGGTGTTCCTCAAGGCACAGTCTTAGGTCCCTTGTACAGTACCAATCAATTTCCCTTCTGAAGACTTTTCGCTGATGACTACTGATGATTGTGTAATCTATAGACAAATTAGGAATGCCAGTGACTAGGTTCAACTTCAGAATGATCTACACACCATTTTTTATGGCAGAAGGGATGCAGATGCACTTTCACACAAAGAAGTGCATGGGTATAACTATTACCCGCTCAAGAAATCCTAAACTTTGTATTTACTTTCCAAGTGATGATATACTTGATTTTACAGACTGCCATTCTTGTCTTGGAGTTGATATTTCAAACCACCTTATGGTCCAAACCTGGAACAAACAAATCAACCGTATTACCTGATTAGCTAATAGTTCCTTTGGCTTTGTGAAAAGGAATCTTTACTACTGTCCCAGGAGAAACAAAGCTAATGCCTATCTCAAACTTGTTTGACCCTTATTGGAGTCTTCTGCTTCTGTCTGGTACCCTCACACTGCCTCCTTGGTTAATAAAATTGAGCACATTCAACATAGGGCTGCTAGGTTGATTTGTAACGACTACTCCCCACAGTAGTGTTCCTGAAATGTTAAGAGGTCTAGGATGGGATACGTTGCCTCAAAGATTAGGTCTTTATAGGCTTGTTACCCTCCAAAACCTAGATTCGGCCTCCTGGCCAATTGCCAACCTCCTACAACCAGACTGGTGCACTTCTGGGCATCACAACTCAAATAGCTACACAACTACAGTATTGAGTGCAAGGGGTGGACTTCGCTCAGTGGTTGAGCATACCACCTTGCATGCTGGAGGTCCCTAGATCAAATCCAGGTGGTACAACTTAGAAATTTTCTGAGGTCTAAAAATTAGCTTGTTCAACATACTGTATTTGCTTTTGAGAAGCATACATTAGGGCTGCCACGATAACCATTTTTCATTTATCAATATCGTCAGTATTTCCGCAACGATATCGCGCATTAAGTCTTAACATTTTCCATCAGCGCCAAGGAATTAGCAAAAAAGTTGTTTATTGCATGCAGCCACTACTGACATACCAAAAGTGAGGGGAGATTGATTATGCATGCATGTAGCAATATTGATTGTGCAGAAGAACTCTTCACAAGTCTGGAACGTATGTGAGCTGTTACAATATTCATTGTATGCATTTTGAAACAGCTTCCGATTTTATATCATGTTTTCTTGTGGTGGGTTAAGTGCAGTTTTTCATTTTTTGTGACATAAATTATGATCATTTCAGGTTACTGACTTAAGACAATAAAAAAGGGGGGATTTCACAGTGGTTTAGTCATTTATTTGATTTGTTGCGATATCACATCTTGACAAAACATTGGTCGATATCGTCGGGGCAAAACTGTATCGACGATATCGCGATATCGCAATATCGTGGCAGCCCTAGCATACATGTGAGACAGGGAATTCATTCTCAGCTGGATTCCTAGTCCTAGTAGAAGTCAAACCATGAATGCTGAAGAGGTTGGTGACTTCATTATAACTGCAGTTTTTGAGAAGGAAGCATATGTGACAGGGAATCCATTTTCAGTTGGATTCCTAGTCCTAGTCAAAGTTGAACCGGCTGTCAAGGAATCCATTGTTCAACTGGATTCCTAGTCCTAAATACTGACAAGGAATCCATTTTTAAACTGGATTCCTAGTCCTAGTCCTAGTTGAAATGAATACTGAAGAGGAATCCATTATGACCTGGATTCCCAGTCCTGGTAGAAGTTGAACCAGCTGACGAGGAATCCATTTTGAGCTGGATTCCTGATGATTCAACTGCAACTAGGAATCCTGGATGAGCGGTTGGATTCTTAGTCCTAGTCGAAGTGAATTGGCTGATGAGGAATCCATTTTGAGCTGGATTCCTAGTCTTAGTCGAAGTGAATACTGACCAGGACATCCATTGCAACTAGGAATCCTGGATGAACAGTGGAAATTGTTGGAGTGGGGTATTCTCCAGTCTGCATTTTGTGCACTCCAACATGAAGATCTTCAGCGTAAGCACCGACTCCTTCTCGACATAGTGGCAGGCAAGCTGTACTCCCAGCGTGCCAGTTAATTCCCGTCATATGATAAACGCACAGTATACTGTGCATTACATACATTTACACATACGTATGTACAATCCCACACGGATTGCTACTGTACTTACTGTGTGTGTACCATATACTTGTACATGCATTGCCAATGTACGATGATCATGTACACGTATACTGTATATGTACGTGCACAGGCCTGCACATTGCTATGTTGCCTCTACGTTCTACATGATTTACGCTACGCAATACACAGGAGTTTACACTTGGAAACATGCAATGAAATAAAAATTAAGGGTAGCCTATGCCTAGCCCAGAATATTACAATTAACTTAGGCCTAACGTTAGGCCAGGTGTGTAGTCAAGACTGTGTCATGTGGAAGGTTTTGCTGTCATGGGGTGACATGAGGGAAAAGTCTAAGGATAAAGAGAAAATGCTAAGGCATAGGCCTAACATTAGGCCTAGGGTAAACTAGGGGGTTTTCAACCTAAAGGGTATTTCCGACCACCTAAGTCTTTTCTGCAAATTGTAAATATCTTGAAGAAACAACAGTTCTGAAGATTTTAACAACAAGTAATTTGAACTAATAGCAGTTAAAAATCACCCATCTTTTGACCTGAACTAATTAATTAAAACAAAAAATCAGAACTCAAAAGCCAAATGCAGATGAACTTGGTTAAAAATCATGTTTTCTTATAATGGTCCGTAAGCCGCTTTGCTTATTTCCACATACCTTTATGCCCACAAATTTTATTATTAAGTGGTCAGACTTGATAAACTAAAAAAAAATAAGTTGGAGGGATGTTGTCACACACAGAACTTGCCCCTAAATCGTCTGTGCTTTCATTTAGTAGGGGGGTTGAAAACCACCCAACACTTTTCAATGTCTAAGTGTTTTTTGCATTGCAAGGTTGGGTCATGGGGGGTTCTAACCCCCTCCCCCTCCCCCGTGGCTTTGCCACTGGCCTAGGCTAATAATACAAGTTACAGCTCTAATTTAGAATCAGTGCCCACAAGTCAAGGTTATTGATGAAGGTTAGGGTTAAGTTTGTGGTTAGAATTAACCAAATTTGGGTTTGAAAGGCCATTTAGGCTATGTATGAACCTAGTCACTGAACGTGACCATATAATCCGCTCCTTGTAGTCACTCCTTACTACGGTCACTGGCCTACATGTACAAAGGTAACAATGTTTTAAGCCAAAACAACAAACCGAGCTCTTATTACGATGGAATGGTTCATAGAACAGATTTGAGTTAATATAATGATTTTGAGCATTCTTAAATACCATTTATACGTTCTGAAATGTTTAATACCAGTAAATTCATAGCAAAAGGCAGGAAAAATGTGGTGCCATCCTTCGCAGTAACATCGACATCTTGATCGTCTGCTACAGTGCTACTGTGTTGCATGATGGGAAGGACTTCCGCTAGACAAGCTGTTGAAGACCAATTAGTAAGCGCGGCTAGTCAATACTTGTACTTCATATAGTAAGCTCTCTGTACATTACGTAATTGTACAGTCAATGGGTAGGTTTCTTCGTTTTAAATGAGATCACATGACAAACACTGACTTCTTCAACTGAAAAAATAATCTGCACAGGCTTAACGTTACTCGCAGAGTTATCCAGCCAAAATTTCCCTCTTAAAGGTCTTACTTCGTTAACAGACTTGTGTGGAAGGTGAAGGTGATGACAAAGATCATCTGTGGAAAATTTGGTGAGAAAAGGTATCTTTTTGGGGACGTGAGGGATGCCTACTCACGCGTGAGTAGGCAAGTGAGCTGTGTTTTTGTGTATACCGGGCAAGGGCCCACAAATGAAGTGTATAGCATAGGAACGTAATGCTGGGTCCTGTTCAAGGGCTAGTATGAACCTAGAATAAGTATCCCAAAACCATTGCTTATTTTGAGGGTTAGGGTTAAGTTTAGGGTGAAATTCAGCCAAAATAATGATTTTATGAAGACTTACCTCACTTCCTGGCACTGATTCTAAATTAGTACCCAAGTTACAAAACCAACATTAGAAATAAAAGTTTAGTTTGAATTGCAGTCGAGTCTTGCCCATAGAGTAGGATAATAGGAACTAGAGGGCGGACTCCCCAAAACAGCTGTGATCGTATGGTCACTCCATATCCATATTCTATCTGGGCATCAGACCGATCGTCTACATAGAGATTCATACAAATCACACGCACATTAACGTCCAAAAATTTGATTTCTAAAATCATCTACTTCTGTCAGAAAAAGAGGAGGATGTAGTATCTCTCATAAATTGTAAGTTTCTTGTGATGGGTTTGTATTTTATTCTTGTTAAAGTTGAAAAAGACGCATTTTTCTTCACTTAGTGCGGACACGTCCCTGTAACACAGTTAGTATGCAATAGGCCTATACGTTGTATACAGTATATATTACGCCTAACGTTACTAGACAGTTTCTGAATCTAAATAGGCCTAATCCACTCTCCTTCTGTAAACTTTGTGCATGAAGCCTTTTCACGATGAAATGAGATGTTATATAAACACGAGGTCCTTTTACACTGGTGGGGCTAGGAATTTAGGTCAGATGGGGCAAAAATGGCCTACAGGGCGTGTTATTATTTAGCAGGCTGTAAAACAGTAGGGCTAGCTTATAAGTTATAGTAAAAAGAGCTGGTTTGCAATTTTGGTCTGCTTGGTGCTAGGGTGAGGGTTGCAGTAATTTTAACCATACATTGCCCCTTACTTTAAAACTTTTAACAGGGGGTAGGGTGTCTAGAGTCCCCAAGTTTGTTTGAGGCAAATTTTTGGAGCCAAATTTGTAACTGACTAAGGTCCCAGTGCCTCAAATTTATGTACATGTGTAATGTTAGGCCATATATATGCCTACTGGGGGTTAATCAAGCTTGATTCTGTTGCACTGGAAAGGTACATTATTTGGGAAAATAGTGAAATATGTTTGTGTTTAATTCCTTGATGCAGTTTAACTTACTTTTACCAACACTGAAAAGAAGAAGAAAAAAAACATTGAATACCTGATGCCATACTCTTGAGTTGTAGGCTACTATATGTACTATGCTACAGGTTGCATTTGGTTTTAATACGTCATGGTAAATGATAACAATATTCACCCCAAACAGAAACTGATGGTTTCATTTTTGTCTTGCACCTGCAGGGAGAAACCCAAGGGATGTCAGATTCATAGTGCTGCTGGCCATGAACTGTTTCCTGTACTTTACACTGGATGTACGTGGTCATGTCTGAAAGCATCTGCCACAAGCAGAGTGAAGTGAACAAAGACATTTAAAAGCTTGATTCTCTCACCCCAAACTATAATTTTTGTAGTTAGTCCACATCCACAGAAATTTCCAATTGGCTCAACTCTTTGACTGAAAGCAAGCTCCAAAAGTGGAGAGTACAGAAGTCATATAACACACTCTAATGAGAATGTTTGATTACACACTGCGATAAAGTATGATCACCCTGAATTGACAGACTGAGATTGTGTCTGGATGAGGATGAATTTTAGACAGAGGAGGGAGGGGCTTAATGAAGAAGGTTAAGAGAATTGGAACTGCTTAGGTGTCATCTTTTAAGTCCAGGTTCATTTAACCCACAAAGTGTCAACTGACTTTTAATTATCATCATGTACACCTTGAATATTTTGAAAGAAAATGTTAATTCTGGATCACCATACCTTGCAATTACTGGAGTTTAGACAGTTGAGGGTGACATTCAACAAGCCAAAGCAAAATTATGGGAAGCAATAATGTCAGCTGCTGGTGAAAGACTGCATTCTTTATTATACTTGACAACAGTTTTAAAGACTTCCAAGTGCCCAGAGAAATTAGAAGTACTGTAACATGTGACTGTGATTGGACCAAAATGGTTGGTAGAACAGAACCTAGCTATTTAACATTGTTTGAAGAAGTAGATCAGACAAATGTATACAGGTAGGCCTATTCATGTTTTGCTTTGTGCAGTACCCTTCATGCATACCAGTAAACTAGTGCCTCTAGTTTCTGCCAGTGTTGTAACAAATCACAACTTGTGTCACTTCCTCTCAAAATGATAGTGACTTGATAGAATTCAGGATTTATTTCGGCATTGAAATAGTGCAGTGACTCGAGTCAATGACTTGAGTAGAGCCACTTAAAAGTTTAAAAACTGGTGACTTGAGTCACTAGATTTAGTGACAGCTCGATTACAACACTGATTTCTGCAAGTGTCACTGTTGCCATTATGACAAGCTGAGAACTATTTTATACAAGAGGCACATATAGTAGGCTTTAGTTTGGCTTAAGTTAGTTTTTAAAAAAATTCAAAGGTGCACTGTGGCTATTGTCAGTCTTCCCTCTCCCAAATTTTGCACTCCTTTTCAAATGATTAGAAAGAAATTGCACCTGTAGCCCTACTACATCATTATTCCTTATAGCTGTAAATTGAAACATCAGTATGAGAAAAAGATACAAAAATAAAACAATGTAGTAAAGACAATGTCTGTTCAAGCCTTTTCTTTTCAGTTTGGCATAGTTACAGTATTTTATTAGCTGCCCCAAATTCACAAGGCTGAGTGAGTCACTTTCATGTGAACTTTTAGTCAGCCGTAGAATAAGGGAGTAACGTTAAATAACTTTTTTACCCCTGTATATCAAGCTGACTGATTCAATTGGCAAAAATATTCTGGTGCATCTTTTCAGTCAGCCACTAACAACATATGACTAACAGCTGACCAGCTACTAAAATAAAATAAAATCAGTATCTATACAACTTTACTGTACTAGGCATAGTTTTTAATTTGAGAATGAAAAAGAAAAAAAAAATGATAAAACCCCCTCCCCACCACGGTGACCCAGGTATTCAGTTGAGTAGTAGAATAAGCCTTCCTTTTTAATGTCCATTTTTCAATTTCCACAGAAAATATGTAAAATCAAACATGAGAAAAATGTTGGAATGTTAGGATAGGCCTACATTTGCGACTTCATTTGGGGACGAGTTGGTTCCTCTGTTCGGAGTTTCATTAGGTGCCGAGCTGTCTGAGTAGCCAGCTTCATTAAGACGCCGAATTGTCTGTATATGAAGGGCCATATGCTTTTAGTAGGTGCCGAGTTGTCCGACTTTACAAAAGCACTGGGAACTGTGAGGCCGTTTTGTCTTACAAGGGCGAGTTGTCCTTGCCCGATGAGTGCGTTCCTTGAACGTTACTCTTATTATCACTGAAAAGCAAATTTAACCCCTTGCCGACCATTTCTGTTGACGTGAAAAGTTAAAAAATATCTTTTCGCGACAAAGCGAACAGCTTATGCCACTTTTTAGGTCAAAATTACACATTTTGCAAGGACAAAGAAAGCCCCAGAAATTAGCCGAATCGGTTTCTGCCATACAGTTTGTATGTACACATGATCGCTCCCCGCGTGACTTTTGCCCAAGTCATGCCCAGAGTGAACGTGGATGCCGTGTCTCCATGCAATCACAGACGATTTACGTACGCGCCATTGGGAGTCCGTACTCTAGTTCCTATATCCTGCTCTATGGTCTTGCCCTAGAAACTCCACATACATATGACATAGGGAGTAGTTTCGCAACATGCCACCTTTCGGCCTTCAGTAACATCTTTCTTTTCTGTTTTGAAAACCTTATAAACCTAAACTTCCACGAAAAGCATCGCGGATATATGAATTCTATTTTAATTATGCCAAATCACTACTGACTCTGAATATTACCAACATTCCAAACGACCAGGCGTCTAATATTAATAAGTTCTGATTACCCAGCTTTGACACAGCCGCTTGTTTCAACTGTATTTAGGGTAACCCTTCCACCAAGTATACACTCTTAAGTCGCGAATGAGGCATGCCCCTTATAAATGGGTTACTCTAACTACTGTAAAACGCAGCAGTTCGAGGTAGTATAGAAATAACAGTTACATCCATAGAGCAAAATCCTATGGTTATATCTCTCATAGTAGCTACTGGACGTAACTGCATCATGCTGGAGTTAATGATGCCTTTTTACCAGTTGTGACTAACTGGCTTGTTTTCCTTGCTACTCCATTTCTTATGATGAGCACCAAGCACAATCATGGCAGTAGGTTCCATATTCAAGATCTTCGGTATGACCCCCGGCCGTGGCCGCCAGGACTTTAACACCCGACCTCCCGACTGCAAGTGGATGTTCTAATCAAATGGCATGCCACCCTTAGTCCAGGGAGGTGTAATCACACCTCCCTGCTTAGTCAGGGTTACAAGCCTAGACGTCATTTGGTAGCCGCGTTTACTTAAAACGTTGACCACTTCTTCATAATTAACAAGTTTATGTATGAATAAAAATAATAATCGTGTTGCTCCATGATATCAATAGGTGTGCTACTTTCAGGTTATAAGGAGGCCAATCACTTTTTTTTTCTGTTTTTTTTTATCTTCAGATATTTTTTGTTTAAAAATTTGTTGGACTGAAAAACATTGAAAGTGATTTAGCCAACAGCGGCAATAAGTGATGGATCGTCACCTCAACTTCAGTGACAGTTCCAAAAGAAAAATGCGTGGGTGAAAAATTTATCCACTGTTTTCGTGAAAAGAAAACTCAAAACGCCCAACAGAACTTCTTTTGTAGACATCCTTTTAGCAGTTAAATCCCTCTCAACCTTATCGGCGTGTGTTTAAGCTAGGCAGTGGCGGCACCAGAATTTTAAAGGTGGGGGTGGGAGGGCCATGGAGGGCAAATTGAAATTGTTGGGGGTGCTATTTTCTTGTTCATAATTCTCCAATGCAATGATTTCAAATGATCTGGATGAATTATCCTGTTGTTTTCATATAGGTATATACATAAATTTTCAGGCAAGATAGGATTGATACTGTGGGTGGTAGGGGTGGAGGGGTTTTATTGTTTGTCAAGGATAGTTTAAATTGTGTTGAAGTCACAACCAAGTTTTCCTGTGGGTTCTCTAACTGCTTGTGGTGTGAACTTAGCTGTAGCAATGATTATGGCACCCCCTTGCTTGTCGGTATTGTTTACCGTTCACCAAATTCTTGCGCTGAGAATAATCAGAGTTTGTTCCAAATTTTTAGAAAAATTTCTTCCAAAAAGGCTGTTGTGTTTGGGGATTTTAACTTTCCAGATATCGATTGGCATTCCTGTACTAGTGGGTTACATGGGAGGGATTTTCTTGAGGTTGTGACTGATGGTTTCTTTACCCAGCATGTTCTGTTTCCCACTCGTGAGGATAATTGTCTTGATTTGGTGTTAAGTACAGATGAGAACATGGTTAGAAATGTAGCTAATGGTGGTAAGATAGGGTCCAGTGACCATGACCTTATTTGTTTTGAGTTACATTGTTTCAGCAATCATGCTAGTAGTGACAAAAAAATTCTTGATTTCAGCAAGGCTAACTTTACTCGTGCTAAGGAGCTTTTAACCATAGATTGGGCGGCCCGTTTGTCTCACTTGGGTCCTGCTGAGGCATGGAGTGTTTTCCGGGATGTTGTTTCTGACACGACAAAGTTGTGCATCCCACTTAAGAAAGCTGTGGTTAAAAATAGGCCAATTTGGATTTCTAGAGAAGTTCTTAGAGCAACTAGGAAGAAACGTAAGTGTTGGCGTCGCTATAGGGCCAGTAAAAGTCCAGAAAACTTAGCAGCTTACAAGAAGCAGGAATTCTTAGTTAAAAATTTGGTAATTGGAACTAAAACTAGGTTTTGAAAAGCAGTTGGCCAAGGAGGTTAAGATAAACCCCAAAACTTTTCATGCCTATGTGAGGTCTAAGCAGAAGCTTAAGGAGGGTGTGGGGCCTCTCAAAGGTGATGATAATTCTTTGGTTAGTAACCATCAGGACATGGCTAATTTGTTAAATGACTATTTTGTATCTGTTTTTACCGAGGAATCATCTTTGTTGGGGACGTGTAATGGTTCTGATGTCTCTACTTCAATCAGTTATGTCATTTTCTCAGAGGAACAAGTTTGTAAAAAGTTAAAGAGTTTGAAAGCTAGTAAGGCCCCTGGGCCAGATGGGAATCCCACCCAGCCATTTTACGTGAATGCTCCGAGATTTTGTCAGTTCCTCTTTCCATCATTTTTCAGAAGTGTCTGGATTCGAGTTTTGTTCCTACTGACTGGCGGGTAGCAAATGTTACTCCAATTTTTAAGAAGGGGGATCGAATTAATCCTTGCAATTACAGGCCTGTCAGTTTAACCAGTGTTGTGTGCAAAGTTATGGAATCTTTGATTAAGGATAGTTTACTAAAGTATCTTTTAGATAATGAGTTACTTAATCTGTCACAACATGGTTTCCTGCCAAGCAGATCTTGTGTTACTAACTTACTGAGCTTTCTTGAAGATGTCTCTTCATCTCTTGATTCTGGGTATGGCGTTGATGTCATTTACCTTGACTTTTCAAAGGCTTTTGATAAAGTTCCATTAGGTAGGCTAATGGTTAAGCTGCATAGGTTAGGGGTTCAGGGCAATTGTGCTGATTGGATAAATTCGTGGCTTCATGGTAGATCTCAGAGAGTTGCTGTCAATGGTAACTTCTCCTCTTGGAAAGAAGTCACAAGTGGAGTACCACAGGGTTCTGTCCTTGGCCCACTTCTTTTCTTAATTTTCATCAATGATATTGATAGTTCTCTTACATCTCGTATAAGTAAGTTTGCAGATGATACTAAGCTTTATAGGAAAATTAGCATTTTGGATGATGCCTTACTGCTGCAGAAAGATCTGGATAGGTTATTTTCTTGGTCTCAGACCTGGCAAATGTCTTTTAATGCAGATAAGTGTAAGGTCCTTCATTTTGGTCCCAAAAGTTTTAGCTATGATTATAACATGAATGGTTGTGTTTTAAGTAATGTCACCTCTGAGAAAGATCTGGGTGTTGTAATTACTGGGGACTTAAAGTCATCAAAGCAGTGTGCAGCCACTGCTGTAAAGGCTAATAGAGTGCTTGGATTGATCAAGAGGAATTTCATCAATTTTAGTAAGGATATTGTACTTAATTTGTATAAGCAGTTGGTAAGACCCCATCTTGACTATGCAGCTCAGGCTTGGAGTCCCTTCTATGAAAAGGACAAGTTTGTTTTAGAGCAGGTTCAGAGAGAGCCTCTCGCCTCATTCCTGAGGTGAGAAATTTGCCCTATCATGCTAGGCTTAAACATCTTGGGCTTACCACCTTGGAGCTGAGAAGGATTAGGGGAGACATGCTCCAGGTTTTCAAGTTCCTTTGTGAAAGAAATCCCCTGCTGACTTGTAGTTATTTAAGGGTTCAAGGTAATTCTCGGGTGCGTGGGCATTGTAAAAAGCTTGAAAAGCCTTCTGCAAGGCTTGACATTAGGAAGTTTAGTTTCTCCCATAGAGTTGTCAAAGAGTGGAATTGTCTACCAGACTGGGTAGTTAACTCCCCCTCAGTTCACTGCTTTAAGGTTAACATTGACAGGTTTTTCCATGGCTGTGGTAGAATCTGATTGTTTGGGGCTGTAGTCAAGCTTTGGTGGTTTGACTTTTGATTAGGGCTTGGTCTTCAGGGCATCTTATGGGGCCTTGGCCCTCCTTTGCCCTTCAACCTGTTATGTTATGTTATGTTATGTTATAAATGTGATGGTGCCAAACGTCCTTGAGTGAAGTTTCACACATAGGGGAAATGCGGAATCTGTTCTAATTAAAGTGTACCCATAGTGAATGAGTTTTGAGTGCTACTGAGTAAGATTTGCTTTATAGGTACGAAGACAGGAATAGCGTTTGCAAGCCTTACTAAATAACAAGAGAGTCTAATAGTCTGTACGTGATGACTGCATAGAGTGTAGTAGTTTGGGTTTTAAGCTAATGTGCCGGTGGGCATGGTGATCGAAAGTAGCCACTACACAAACTTGCGGTGCACTTAAAAGTGTCAGTGGCAGGAGTGGCGTATATAGCTTGACTGTCATAGGCGGTGGAAGCGGGAGGAAGGGGGGCGGGGGCGGGGGGCTAGTCCTCCAATACGTTTATGAAATTTTGGGGGGCATGGCCTACAATAACTGAATGTCGCAAAATAAATTTTAAGTTGCTTTTATTACAATTCGGCTATTCTTTGGCTCAATTTTTCAGAGTGCAAAAGTTGGAAAGCTTCCGAGAGCTTCGCCCCTGGACCCCCACATTAAAGATAACCTGTCGGAGAGTTTATATACCTTCTTCCTTCAAACAATTAAAACAAAACTTTTTGCAATCTATGTTTCTTTTTCAAATAATCTTTCTTCTCCTTAAATCAGGGCCTTTTAAACATACTGCGAGGGGCACGTTCACATTCCCTTAATTGCCGCAATGACACACATTTCTTTTTCAAAAAATCCTTCTCTTCCTCAAATCAAGGCCTTTTAAACATGCTGAGCGAGGGGCATGTCCGCAGTCCCCTAATTTGCCGCAATGACACACATTTGCCCAGTAATAATGCCCCTTTTAGTATTATTAGTGATACCTATACAAAGATTTTTTTTTTGCTTATATCAAGTCCCCTAAAAAGCCTAAAATGTAAGAGCTTCCAGGCAGTGAGTGGTGTAGACACGGGGAAGGGGATGGGGGCCTAGCCCCAGATTTTCTTCAGCCCCCCCCCTCCCCAGATTTTCTGCGTCCTGAAAAAGTAAAGGAGAAAAAAATGAATGAAATGTGCAACAATTAAGAAATCATGCATGAATGTGTGTCAAACACATTTTGTGCTTGTGTTTGCGCATGTATGATATCAAGTAATATCTTCAAAATGATTACTTTCACTAAATTAGATACAGGTACCGTATATATCTGTACTGTCGTTTATTGCATTTCACTTCGAAGATGAAGCGAACGTCTCGACGACAAACTCGAATGTGACTTTGTTAGGTTAAGACCCTTTCTGCCTTTCGGATGGCTGGTTGATTTACTGAAAACAAAACTATACACTGGAGATAATTCTTACACGACCATTCCTATATTTTATCATACACAAAATATGCCGTAAGGGTAATTAGGTACTGCCTTCGAATAATTTTTCCCTTCCATGTCGTGCCTCATTCCTGCCCATGACCTGATGACAAGTGCCACTGTAGAACGATTTTTTCGTCAAGTCCTCTTTTTACTAGGTGACACTGGCATCCGGGCGGGTTTGTAAAATGTCCACAAGGTCCGGATTTCATGTGTTTCCCACATGAGTCCATACTTCTGCTTTGCGGTTTAAATATTTTGAGAGATTTACTCGTAGAATTTAAATTTTGACTACGTAATGTATCGATTACTGAACGAATACTGCACCATTTTGCATCTAGACACCACTGAAAACCGGAAAACATTGTTTCTTTGGCAGTATGTATGTCAATTTTAAAATCTCTAAAAGACTAAAAATGAGTATTTTGAAATTTTTCATGCTCCCCAAAAAGGAAAATCTAAAAACGTTGGCCTACAATCAGTTCAAAGTTTTGCCAAACTTAGCACCATTTTGCATCTGGGAAATCTAACGCAAACAAATTAAGTTTGTCAGAGGGGGCACAACTTCTTTTGGTTTTCTTATTAAAGCTGAAATCCATTCAAATATTGCCACATTTGCGATCTACGTCCTCCTGAAGTTTACAGTTTTTCCCAGGGGAAAGGGAGATAATGGTTCCCTTTAGTCTCATCCCCCAGGTCACAGATCAGAAATGCCCAGTCTTGGGGTCCCTTAAAAGTGTATGTATTACTATTTTTCATAGATTGATTTTTTATTCTCATTATTTGAGATGTGGCAGACATGAGATTTGTATTTCAAGGCTGGGTACATGCAGATTAAAACACGTGGGAAGAGCCATTCCGGCCATCTAGAGGGTTTATAAGGCCCAAAATTTTCTTGTACGCTCCGCGCCAACCGATTGCGACGCTCCGCTTAGATAGTCTTGCCGCGCCTGACCCTAGGAGGTACCAGCCCCCCCCCCCACTTGTTTCCTAGGCCCCCTAAAAATTCCATTCTCGTTACGCCACTGTTCATCACTAAAATCGCTGAGCTTCCGGGGGCTTTGCTCCCTGGACCCCTACCGATTCTTTGTCCCTGGACCCTACCAGGGTCCTTAAGCGGGTCCCTGGGCCCCACGCCGATGGGCTTTTGCACGAAGCGCAAACCCAACGCTTTACGGCGTCACCATTATGTTGGCTGCCGAAAACTTGTGGCTCCCCAATAAAAAACATCTACCGCCGCCTATAGACTATCTTGGGAAGGGTCAAACACCAACATTTTTCCCGGTTTTGTTAGAAAAAAGTTTCCAAATTAAAAGTCTGTATTGCAGAAAATTTAGGAAAACGACACTTCTATAGCTGTTCGGAAAGATTACAAGACTGATTTATGAGCGAGTACTTATTGAAGTAAAAACGAAATTTGGGGAGCGAGAAGCGCGCGGAAAATGTCGCTTTTTTAAAGAGATAATTGCAAATGTGAAGTTTTAATGGTAAAGGTTCGAAAGTTTAAGAAAGACAATTTGGGAAAATCGCATTGTAGTTAAAAGGTGTGTCATGTTGCAAAATGTTCGAATTTTTTCACTTTTCAGAGTCAGGAGGGCTACGTGTAGCTACGAAACTGAATGACAAGAAGTTATAAAAGCTGGTTAACCTTGAAAACTTTGGGAATTGTTCGACCTGTCTAGAAGATCATTTTTTAATAACTTTGCTGAAAAACACCATTTCAGGCCACTGCTTTTTGGGAGAAGGGGTGAGGCAGCAGGGGCACAGGTTCTTATTGGGGTCAAATCGTCCCCTTAATTTGTCCCGCTGGTGCGCTAGCTGTATAGGGGCAATCCAGACCAGAGCGAAGAGGGGCCAACTTTGGTACTCTTGATTTTTTCGTGCCCGATTCATTGTCCTGAATGATTCAAATCATTCACGAAGAGATCTGCCTTTCCTCTTTTCCTTTTCTACAACTTAGGTTTCGTCCTACTGCGAAGTTTCAAATCAATTGCCTCATAAACTGATAAACGTTTGTGTACAACCTCCATGATAAGATCTTTCAAGCTTTAACCCCAAACTTTTTTCAACCGCAATTCAGTGGTAATATATGGTAAACTACATACTTTTTTAGTTGATACCGATTCTATACTTCGTGTTATTACGATCGAATTTGACAGGCTCAAATTGAAAAAAGATACATATTTTACTAGGACTTCTCTTTTCATTGCGACCGAAATCATTTATCTTTTTTAAGCGATTATTGTTTCGAGTGGAAAGCGAATCTCAGCCTGGAATATATATTCCGAAATTATTGATTTAAGAACAGATTTGGATATTAAGCCTCAAAAGTGTAGGCCTGAGCAAGGCTTCCAATAATAGAGGACTTCTTGTTTCAATGATAGAGATGCGTCTTTAAACTTGACCTAGTTTTCCTCCACGTTCCCTAGTCTGTCTTTCTAAGCCTGACAGGGAACCACCATTGGAGAATCTTGGTGGAGTTTGGTCATGGTTACCATTTTCCGACTAAAGCACCGAAGTCTTCCCGATTCAGAAAGTTTTTTGCCAATGGGGGGGGGGGGGTGAACATATAAAAACTTGTTCTGCAGAAGTGATGATGTGTTTGATTTTTGTGTGTTATAGAGAAGGTAGAGAATATAGGGACTTAATAGTTGAGAAATAAAGTTAGCGTTGGCAGTAAAGACCCCTTTCAGTTTTCCACGTCTATATTTTTGGGACAAAGGATTTTTTCCTGACTTTCGATCTCAAATTGACGCTGCTGCCCGAAAAGTGTTGGTCATATGCAAGGGCTGATTTAGGGGCCCCCCGGTCCTCCTTCCAAAAAAGGTTAATTTTTACTTCATAAAACAAAAATAAGGACCTATTTCAACTAAAATCGGCCTATGTGATGTGTCATGTTTGCTCAATGACACCCCTCCCCTTACATTCATCGACTTTTTCCCTTCCTCAAATTAAATAACCCCTGGAGTTTGTTATGCAAATTTCTGATCATTTTGCAGTTTTTGATTGTTTTTGTTAATTTAAAGATTTCATTGCAAAAACAAAGCTCAAAATAACGGCTGCTTAAAATCTTCTCACAGGTACTGAGAAATGTCATTTCTGACTGTCTGAGGGGTTGCAAATTTTCAAATTTTCTGAACGCTCCCCGTCGACTCATTGTGGCGCTCCGCTCAGATAGTTTTTCAGGCATAAGCGTACGGGGCGGTGAGGCGTGGAAAGACTCCCATCCCCTTAAAAATCGCAAAATCTAAAATTCCGGCAGGAATTTGGGAAAAATCTGACAGGATTTGGTTAAAATTTGGACAGCTTCTTCAGCTTCAAGACGCGTTTTTCAGAAAATTCCTGCGCGTGCCCGGACCCTTAGAAAGATATGCCTGAAAAAGGGGAAGAACGTCATAACTGAGGTAAAATTTTGGGACGATGCGCACTGTTTAACAAAAAATTTCCATACTGGCTAACGATAGCCCTAATACCTGACTAATCCCTAACCCTAACAAAGATACAATCGATCCACTACAATGGGAACAGCCAATCAAGAAGCACTTTGTTAAATAGTGGGCATCTACCCAAAATTTTCGTGAAAGATCAACAAGATTTTAAAAAGTCGCCGTTCACTTCGGGCAACACAAAGAGCTATTATTCGTGAGTTTCACTTCACAGTCCACATCAAAATGAGCGAAATGGTCGAATATCCAAATTCTTTTAATTGCATTTGCCCGAAAAATAGAACAGTATTTCAGCCAGGGTAACATACTTACGAAAAATCAAAGAGTTAAAAAAACGCGACACATTTGTGAACAATGTTGTTTGAAAGAAACGATTATTCTTCACCCTGTGTTTTTTTAAATCTTGTGCAACATAATTCCCGGAAAGGCCGATCATTTTAATAACTTCAAATCTTTGCCCGAAAAGCAGAAAAAGTTAAATTTTCTTGAAAAAAATTAAAATGATAACAAAGATTTTCTACGCATTCGGGTAGCTTGTGCAAAAAGTTTTCCCTCCTCCATGTTTCATACTGTAGTCTGGCAAAATTTTTGCCCGGAATGGTAAATACTCATCAGAAGGTTGAAAAAAGGTTATGGAATGTTTTCAATTGCCAATTAAATTACACTGACAGACGGGAGGGAGTTCAGTTGCAATGTCTATACTAGCTGAATAGTTTGCCATAGGTCTATCATAACCCTACAGACGAAACTAAAAAATCAGCTGTAGGCTATAGGTTGTTTTTCAGTTACATAATTTTGCAATGTAAAAATGTCTTAGCATAAGCTTTCCTGAAAATTCACTTAAACCCATCTCGTATCGTGACATTTTTTCAAAAGGTGTTACTAAAGAAACAGTGGTGTAGCTATAGGTGGCAGGGGCGATTGCCCTCCTGGCTTTGAAAAGTGAAAAATTCGGAAATTTGCCATTTGTGACACCAGCCAACTGCACTGTAGTTTTTCGGGCCAACTCTTCTTTCATGAAATTCTTAATTCTATTCAGTAAAAACTTCATTTTTGTAAATACTTGTTTCAAAAGTGCAATTTGTTTCGCTCGCCTCGTGGGCAGCAATTTGAAGCTACTACTGCAGTCGTGTTCTCTCATAAATTTCTTAACTGTGAAAATAACAAAATCGAATAGATCATTAAATGATATCGGCAACTACAGTGCTATTTTCATGAAGTTACTATCACTAAATTCCAGATTTTCTCCAATATAAGCTCTTTACTGTAAAAATGCCGCCGGAGAGCCTCAATTTGTAGGCCTTAGATTGTGGCATTGTACAGCAGCAGCAATCTTTGGTCGCTGTGCAATCTCAGACAATAAGAAATACAGATTCTTCAATAATTCCAAAACTTTTCACATTTTCTTATATAGAGAACCCAAAATCCAAATTTTCCTCCAATAAAATACATATTTTGAAAAATTTGCATAAAAGGGGCAGAGATTTTCGCGTGCGGCAAATTTCGTCCCATAGATATGGTGTTCACACTTTAGAAAAAATGGAAAATTTGAGTACTTGACTCCTCCCTGAAAAAGTCTAGCTACGCCACTGAATGGTAGAAAAGATATTTACAGTAGAGGATCGGGCAGTCACGAAGAGAATTTCATCAATTCATTATACATTAAATTTAGCCAATTAAGAGTCGCAAGGATGTTAATAACATTAGCATGTTTTCATTTCCGTTATAGTTTTCCTCCGAAGAGATACAAGACCAACTTGTCCAATGGAACATTTTATCTTTTTAATTTCCTGATCAAAATAGCAACTGCTTTGATCCCCCTTCTAAGTCTGGAAAATGACATCTCCAGCTGTCTGAGGGTTCCTATTTTCAAAATTTTCTGTGCGCTCTGCGCCAAGTAATGGTGACTCACCGCTTAGATAGTCTTTCTGGCTGAAATTTTGTTTGAAGTGAACGTTTTCTGCCAACAAAAAATCAAAATAGCGACTGCTTAGGTCATCCTTATCAGCCTGCAGGGGAAATGCCATTTTCTGCTATTTGAGGGGTATTATTTTTCAAAATTGTCTCTAAGCCCCGCGCCAATCGATGGTGGCACTCCGCTTAGGCGGTTTTTCGGGCAGAACTACATTCTTCGGGGAAAAAGCTTTTGCCCCACAAAGTTAAATGCTTTCGTACGCCTTCTGCTTTCAGGCAACGCCATTTCCAGCTTACAAGACTGAGGAGTGACGTTTCCGGCTATCTGAGGGTCGTGATATTTCAAAATTTTCAACGCTCCGCGCCAACTGATGGTGGCTCACCGCTTAGAAAGTCTGTTGGACATTATTGCATTTTTCAGACAGAGAATCTTTTGTCCCCCTTTTTGGGGTCAACTGAAATGCTTCCGTCCGTACGCTTGTGTCTATGTTTACCCTTTTATGGCGACATTCTGAACATAACTTTTAATATGTGAGACGTATAAATAGATATATTAAACATCAGGGACGTACATTTTTACTTTTACACTAAGTGAAAATGCAAGTGCTAGTATCAAAATGTGTTATTTCTATTTAGTTTTAGGTAGTCATACCACGTGAAAAACAAAAAAATTGCTAGTTTTTATGTTATTCTCATTCAGAAAGTGCCGTTTCCGCCCATTTGGAGGGATTGTTAAGTCAAATATTTTTTGTAAACTCCGCGCCAACCAATGGTGGTGCTCCACTTAGATAGTCCTGCTGGCGTTCCCCTTCCATAGTTATCCTTTCCGCCACAACTAACCCCCCCCCCCCCCTTCTGGAAAATCTTGGATCCGCATCAGCATATTGCACACCTTTAGAATCCAATATGGGTAAGTCAGTCAGTCACTAATTACTTAGTTCGTTCGTTAAATAGTTAACTCTTTAATTTTCATTTAGTATTCAATATTTTAGTCTTGAAATATCATGAAAGATACTTGGAGGCGAAATAAGTTTAACGTTGTGAGATCATTTGTTTTAAAAAAAGGTTTTGAGCAGGCCATGGCTGTAAGAGACTCTCTCTTTCAGGAGGCTGTGAATCTTGCCCGACTCCAGATCCCAAACTAAGGCATATCTCTACGTACGGGAGCATTTCAGTTGGAAAGACAGAAGATTTCCTTCCCGAAAATGTAATTCTGCCCGTAAGACTATCTAAAAGGAGCGCCACCAATGGATTGGCGCGAAGCGTACAATAAATTGAAAGTCTCACCCCTCAGACAGCCGGGAATGGCATTTCCCAGGCGGATCCGAGTATCCGTAGTTGGTACTTTGAGTTTTTGCTTACAGCAAACCGTTCGCTTCAAACTAAATTTCAGCCAGAAAGAGCATCGAAACGGAGCGCCACTATCAGTCGGAGCAAAGTTTACAGAAAATTTTGAAAAATAGACCCCTCAAGCAGCAGAAAATGGCATTTCCCAGGCTTGGAGTTAGTTATATGGAGCTTTACGGCCCAGTTTCCAACCAATTGGTTCAAGTCGAGCCGGCCACAGCCTTTTCTCCAGTTGTGGCTCACTGGCTTGGAAGCAGGATCTAAGCAGTCGCTATTTCGAGTTTTTGTTTGCAATAATGGGCAAAATCAGCAACTCGCTGAGTGATCAGAATTGAGAAAACTGTCATTCAGTGGATTAGAAATCTATAAATAAAATGTATCACTACAATTGGATGAAATAGTCTGGTATATATCTTTTCGGGGAAAAACTATACAACCCAATTGAAACGTGCTTATTGTTTAACTGTGTTGCGACTCATAGCTAAATTTAATATATATTGAGTAAATAATATTGTCTTTTCGACTGCCCGAACTTCCGAATATAAATCTTGTTTTATCTATTAGTAGCACCTTTTGAAAAAATATTACGATACGAGGTGGAATTAAAAAAGTTTTTAAGCAGACTTTTGGGAAGACATTCTCACATTGTATCATTAGACCTACGTATAAAAACAGAGTACCCGCTTTGCGTATCATGTCCCAGCACTTTTAACCTTCACCCGAATACTTTATCATTTCGGGCAAAGTTTTGACTGCTTTGTGAAGTGGGTCTGATGAGAAAATACTTTTCTCACAAGCTACCCGAATGTGTCGCAATTCTTCCTTATTATTTTTATTTTTTCATTAAAATTTAACGTTGAATATATATCGTTTCTGTTTTGTTTTTTTTGTGTGTTTTTTGACAAAGATTTGGAAGTAATAAAATAATAGGCCATTTCAGGTACTAGGTTGCACACGACTCAAAACATTATGCAGAAGAATGATTGTTACTTATAAGCAAGTCTGCCCCCTGCCACCCCTCTCCTTCTCGTAAGCCTATGATCTCTGCCCGTCTGACTGACTGACTGACTGACTGACTGACTGACTGACTGACTGACTGACTGACTGAGGCACCGAAATCTGCCCGTTGAGGCATGGTTTGGGCCAATTGTCACGTACGGCCATGGAAGAGGCTGCGTATGTCCTTAATATAGGCCTACCTTCCTAATTTGAAAAATGCAACCCCGAACATTTGTCTCGGGATCAGAGATCATTAAGTGGTCAATGTTCTATCCGACCTCGCTTTTTCCAAACTTTTATGCTATCAGTTCTCCTACAGTAGCCTAAAATTGCACGATAACTGTAGATCAGCATTGTCATTGGTAACCACCCATCAATACAACTGGACTCCGGAGCTTATATTCTTTATGCCGATGTCAAGTCACCCCCTAGCAAATTTAATTGTCCATCACAAAGTCGCTCTCTAAAATCTCACAACCTGACATTCTCACTCCTCGGCCAACAAAGTCACCCCTAACACCGTCGCCCCTTAAAAAGCCGCCCCTCAAAAACTCGCATCCTGACAAACTCGCCCCAGACAATAACAAACAACAAGTTGTGTTCCTTTTTAACATTGTAGTTCGCAATAACAAGACTAGATAGTTCAACAAAAGGTATTAGTGACACGTAATTGTAACGGCCCTTTCATCACAAAAAGCTGAAGAAAAAAAAATTGGGAATTTCCTAGTCGTTCGGCCTAGGTTCATAGCTTAGGGCGAATGACGTCTGGTTGAAGAGTATCTTCAGAAAATTGGTTAAGCACCTCATACATTTTGGAAAATGGCATATTGCCTAAATTGTAGTCTATAGTTTAGAGCCTGTCTATCTGCATTCTCATCGCACTGCACGTCGAATGTGTATCGGACAACCATGTACTTTGATAATTATGAAGCACTCTGACTTATACTTATGAAATATACGGGACTATTTTATGCCGATGTGAGGCAGCCAACTCTCACTCCAAACTACACATTTTGTAGTTTCAGTTTATTATCCTTTATACCTCCAAAGAGGTGTTAGAGTCACACAATACAAATTTAATTACACAAATTAGCACAGAACAAAAAGATATTTAAATGAAAACCAACAAAAAATCTATGAAAAGGTATTAGTCTACAGAAATTCTCTATTGACAGAGCTCTCTGATTTACGGCATGTTAAAAAATACAGTGTTGCGGCTCATATACTACAAACATTGAACTGCATGGAGAGTTTTGATCTGATATTGTCACCGTAAAGCATATTAAACTGAGATGGTGTCTGGATGAAGATGAGTTTTAGGCCGTTACGGGAGCATGTTAATTTGGACTAGAATAATGGACTGAACAGTTGTCTCATTTTCGCTTGTGTGATAACTCCGCTAAGATTTCACAACGAGCTTGGTGCCGAACAAGTCAAGGTACCGCCCACTTTTTGAATGAATTTAATTGAAAATGTGTACGTTTGTTGAAAATTTGAGAAATATATGACAGGATATAGAATGAGAATTACCTTTTTAACGTAATTCAGTGGAAAATTAGAGTGAATGCCCGAAATGCTTGCAAATACAACTGTGAGCCTTTCATCTGTCTTGCATTATTTTGTCCAGTTTGGAGCCTAGTCTAGTCCATTTATTTGTAGGGGAACGTACCATATAGCTTTAGTATAATTATTTTATATATGATCACATTAAATGTAAGATATGATTTTTAAAGGCCTTCATGTTAACAAGAAAACAAATAATTGTTTGTTAAATAATTAAGCAATAATAATTTTATACAAACCCAACGGATTCCAATGCGTCATTTTTCAGTGCGAACCTACGTATTCTCCTTGTAAATAGTGAAGAAATAGTGGAGAAATTACACAATTTGGATAAAGCTACAAATAAAACAATTTGAAGGGTTTTTAACGAGAAAATACGAAAAAAAAACGAAAAGAAAAAAATAAAAAAGAGGAAAAGCCTGCAACGTATTTTTTGACCGAGGAAAGATTTTTAAGACATTGATCGACAATTTTACTGAACAAAGCCTGGATACAGTGTGACCTCTCGGGTACCATTGAATTAGTAAGGGACCTTGGCTGGTCGTTGTGTGGACAAGGTTTATATGGACAAACGCATAATAAGGAATGTATTAATGGCAGAATAAACTATGTTTATTGGAGTATAATTAACGATTTTTTTTTTCGAAACCCCCATAGCTACAATGTTGTAAGATTAAGTGGGGGCGCTCTCAAAATGAGAAAAATAGGCTCTTAGCTTTGGAAACGCATTACTTAAACACAACTAACTATTACGCCGGTAGGTTTATTGCCTTTACAGTTCAACAAGAACTTGTCTACCCATTGAGATGGCGAATCTTGTTGCTTTTCATTCACATAGAAAAAATATCGGGCCTAGTCACTTTTGAGTTTTGAATCAGGTCAACTTCTGTTTGTTTGTAAGTTTGTAAGAAGGCATCGGAGTTTGTCGGACTCGACTTTGTAAGAGGCTATTGCTTTTAGGATCCAGTCAAAGTCGCCCCTGGGCCAAAAATCGCCCCTCTCTGTATCCTTTGCAAGGGTGTGACTTCAATGACTTGACTGGCTCCAGAAAGCCTAGGATGTAGGCAGTATAGTCGGACTTATATTACTGTTTTTCCAGCGTCACAACGGTGATTATAACTCTAGGGTCACCGTTGCATCTTGTTTTCATATATGCATCTATGTAAATGTGTTAATAAACGAAATACACTGAACTGGACAGATGGTTCCCGGTGCCAACAACTTAAAAGCTATGAATTTTCAACGCTGAGTCTAGGAAACCCAGTAATTCATAATTAATTCCCCTACTCACAAAATATTACTCTCCGTTTTACATAGGCCTAATTCACCCCCCCTCCAAGTCCCTTCTTTTCCGAGTTTTACCCCGAACATTAGCTCCATACGAGCTCCATATTTTACAATTTTACTTTTAAGATTTTCTTGTGAACTGTGCTGTGTTTTATGTTGTATCTTTATATGTTTTAGGGACCACAGAGGAAAAAAGTCTGCTTGTCAGACTTTTCTATGTCATCCCTGCACATGTCCTATCGTGTACTTTTATTTTTGCTGTCCTTCTTTGTCTGTCTTGTTTTTTCGTTGTGCGAATAAATTCAAATCAAATCAACATTTCCATGTGCGGTGGAAAAGGACTGACAGATTTACGTTGACTCAACGTTGCATCTATATGAAAATGAAAGCCTAAGGCGTTCCTTAGTACATACACACATGTATGGTTCAGATCGAACGGCGCGCGCGGCGCGGCACGGCGCGGCGTTACGCGATTCCTCCTCATCCACAATGCAATGTTCATAACAGTATTTCCACTACTGGAGGCTTGTTTTTCTAAAGTTGATACTTTCTTTTCCCAAAATTGAATATTTAACCGGAGAAATCAACAATTAACACATTTAAAAATACGAACATGTTCAATAGTACCTTTAATGTTACAATAATGGGGACTTAATTATTTATTTTTGTTTCATCTAATCATACTCTAGGAATAAATGATAATATAATGGAAGAGCTACAATGGAAAGGACTTCATGTTGTAACGAGTGCATACATCGGGATTAGTGGACTAGTCACACAGTGAAATTTCTGCGACTGGCGAACTTGGAAAGATGATTCCCTCGGTTGAAGAGCTTGAGAAGCTCAAAGTTGTTGAGCTTCGTGCAAGACTATCAAAGTTTGGGATATCAACATCAGGTAGGGTTTGAACTTCTTAAGTTACTCTATGTATACAAATGAAGATCTCTTCATAGTCATACGTTGCGTCGGTTAGCCTACCATTATGTGGGCATTAAGCCTAATGTTAATACTAGTAACGTCGTCCTAGCGGTATAGTAGTTAGTACATAATACATTGGACGTAATGTTGTTATAAGGTTGGTTCAAAGTTCGAACAGGTTCTAAATTCGAACGCCTCATTAAAATCATTCATTTCCATGAGTAATAAGACAGTATTTTCTTCAATTATTTAAAATATCATTAAGAAATAATTGTGGCTCCGTATCGCGTAACTGACAATTACTTTGCATCGATCAGTGAATAAGTAAGCATTTAAAATAAGGTGTTCAAACTTTGATCCAACCACTACTCAATCCTAACGTTAGGCTAAAAGTATGCGCTACCCCTAGCAGAAATACTCCTTGAACTTAACCCTGGACTGGTGTGCACACACTGGGATTAAACCCATAGGCATAACGTTAGGTCTGCCTTATGTTGTAGGCCTATAGCATAGCCCAAGCTCGAAGCAGGCCAAGTCGTCCCTAAACCAACTCGTCCCCACACCAAGTTGTCCCGAAACCAACTCGTCCCCAAGTCGAAACCAACTCGTCCCCAAGTCAACACATCCCCAAGCCAAGTCGTCCCCAAGCCAAGTCGTCCCCAATATGAAAAATGGTGTGATTTTATACACTTAAAGGGATGATCCTCTCACCCCAAACTACACTTCTAGTATAGGGTAACAGAAACTCTCAATTGGCTCAGCTTTTTGATTGAGTGCTAATTCAAACAATGCAGAATACCAAACTTATATTGCACAGCACGAACTGGTCTGATAGTGTTTTGATTACGTACACATTGAGCTTTCTATATTCACCCTGAAGCAATAAAATGAGATCATTTGTGTCTGGTGGGATGAGGGTGAATTTCAGACAATTGCGGGAGGGGCTTTACAAGGAAGGTTAGGAGAATTGGTACTGTTTGGGATGAGAGAATTGGGCAAAAGTGACTTGCGTGATTCCTCTCACAAAGGTTCTTCAACAGGTTTACTGTTAGGCCTAGTAAATTAATATATGTGGGTACAAAATCGTGGTAATGTTGTAGGTAGTAGGGCTGTCACGTTTAAACGTTTAAACGTATAAACGAACGATCGGCCGTTTAAACGGCGCTTTCATAGCCCAAACGTTTAAACGATATGAACGAAGTTTGCTCCCAAACTTCTTCGAGCTAACACCATAACATTAGTGTGACTAGTCAGTGTAGCACACTGCACAATAACTAACGTTAGGCCTAATGCCTAACTACATGCATAGGCCTAGGCCTACAAGTCGAATCTGCGACGTTGATTTTACTTTCAATTTTCATTAAAACTAAATCCTTAAGTCTACAATTACAACACCGAACTTTCGGTAATAATATGCCCGTTAGTGTACGTATAATTTTAATGCCATGATATCGATCACTTAACGTTGCGCGAGCTCAGTTTAGCTCGGCCAGGTATGTAGTCTGTTCAGTGAAGAAGCCTGCGCGGCAGCAGTTAGCTGCCCGTGGACGGCAAAGCCGCCGTGTTCAGACATGCATTTCCTGTACTACATACATAACACATATCGGGTACGCAGGTATCCAAAGAGCCGCCAACGCATGTCCCGGATGTTTTGTGATAATAGAGGGCGGCATGCCAAAAATATTGTCTCAAAGCCAGTACTAGTACATATCATCGTGTTTACGGTAGATTCTAAGGGAAATCAAGGGCGGTTATATTTGGACATCGTTTAAACGGTAAACGAACGTTTATTTTGACCGTTTAAACGTTTAGGCAATTAAACGGAAACTGACAGCCCTAGTAGGTAGGCCATGGTCTGGCTGTGGGTAACCAAAGGAGGGGACTGCAGTGTTCTTATAATTACCCCCTTCCCCCAATCAGATTTATAGGTTAAAAAATTAAAATTTAAGTAAACGACCTTTGAAAGTATTGACTTTCGTTTTGCTAATAAAAAAGTCTGATCCGTGCCACTGGCACCTCCCTTGATATAACATTTGGGACCTATACAGGTGTGTCAAAGGTTTTTCGATGATAATATTTGCAGGGGAAATTTGATCTTAGGGATAGAGTTTCCCCTCCCTCCCCCTCCTCTTGGCAAAAATTTTTAAGGTGCACTTTACTTTGGATGCGATCTGGTGTTGTATTTTTTCTTGCTTTTAATTTGTCACATTTTTCATGCCATTCATTCACATTGTTACCAGGATTGTCCATGGAAAGAAAACCGATGTGGGAAGAGAAAATCTAGAGAAAGACTAATTTCACTAATTTCTCATATTGGGGCCGACTTTGCTTGGGAACGACTTTGCTTGGGGATGACTTGGCTTGGGGACGAGTTGGTTTGGCGACGACTTGGCTTGGGGACAAGTTGGTTTGAGGACGGCTTGGCCCGAAAGCGCCCAAGCTAGCCTAGGCCTAAATTGGTTCTCAATGAGGCCCTAAACTAACAGTTATAGTCTTGGGCACAAAAAATAAAATGTGAAATATTGAGTCACTTGTAATTTCATTAGATAGATCTCTGTCTCGGCATCATTTTGAGGTGTAGATCAACCCTATAGCCTACCCCCCTCCTACAGAAAGTTATATGGTGATTCCATTTTGAATAGGAAAAAGAACCTTTATTTTCCTAACCATCCTTCCATATAGGCCTAGTCTAGCTACACCAAAACTGATAATTTGTACAGTTAAGTGTAAACTTGGGAATCACAGTAACTTTGATATACCGGCGCTGTATCTGTCACACCCCGAGTTGACTTTCAACTTGACGGTCATTTATCAACTAGTAGAATTTTTTCAGTTTCAACTCGGAGTCAACTCAAATAAACAACTCCTCCTCCTTCCTGATATTTCCTATGAAGTTCCGCCCATTGTAAGTCAACGTTGCACTCTCGTTTCACGTACAACATTGAGGCACAAAGCACTCGGAAATTTCAATAGGGAGGTTGGCCAATTGGGGGGGGATCTGACTTACATGCGTTTCAGTTGCAGATTCTTTTCAAACAAGATGTAAGTTTTGGACAAGAGTTACAAAAAATATATGGGGATATTTATATCAGAAAGGAACCATTTAAGATACGTTAATCGGATGCAGTTGTTTTGCTGCCCAGAACTGCTAAGGTTGTCATGATTGCTCTACATGGGGTTCGTGAATGCGGGATAGCAGGGCTTTCATTAGTGTGCGTATTTGTGTATTGTGCATATTTACATGGTCAAATATGCATCAAAACAGTAATGTGAAGAGTCAAATACACATTCAGCGCTTTGAGACTCTTTGTGTAAGGTGCTTTATAAGAACCGTATTATTATTATTATTCAAATATAAATGAAAAGAGTATGCATACTCTTTCAGTTTTAGTGTTGAGGTCATATACGCATCGCATAAATCCCCTGTGCATTTTAATATCCACTTCTTTCAGTTTTAAGGGAAGTGTAGGCCAGTAAATACAAATAAGGATGCTATTTGAACAGTGCAAATCCGTTCTTGATCTTCATAACGTACACATCAGGGAGTTACATGTACTTCGCAGTAGATCACATGTTCGTACAATGCTACATAGGCATATGTCACTCCTTCCAATGTACCGTGTTCTGTTTGTAGAATTAATGAACCACCAAACGTACATGTAAGCATCATTTGATAAATTAGTACACATAGCACATGCCACAGTTATCACAAGTAAGATGGTTATGCCACGCAGGCAATCCCTGAGCTGAGCATCAACTTTTACTGTGAGCTTGATGGATCGTCACAGATCTTGATCAAACCTTAATAGTATCAACTAAAATGACTTCAAAAAATTATATGAACCATTATTACTCAATACTATGATAGTGTTTGGCATTAGTGATTACATTCGCAATGTTTTTGACTTGCAAAAACAATAGTTTTTAGTCCTGAAATACATTGTTTGATCTTTTATGTGAGCTGCTAGTCTCTGCACACAACTCTGTACTGTACAGACAGTACTCTCATTATGGGAAGCAAGATCCCTCGTCAATTTAAAGTGTTGCAAATAAACCAGATGGTCAAAGGTGCCAGAAATATTTACTTGACATGTGCAAAAGACCTTATGATAACAACTCCAGATAAATTTGTAAAGCAGTAGTTCGAAGGTTATTTCAAATGGGGCATTTTTTTTTGGAGTGGCTTGACACTTTGACCATTGCCTAACATTCAATATATATGCAGGCTAGGCTACACTAAGAACCTATCCTCCAGGCCCAGATGAGTCTGCATCATTAATCTAGCTTATATTTTCAAAATGGAATTCTTTCAAAGAGAAGTAACCAAATGAATGTTTTAATAGTGAACAAAACTACAGTTGGGGTAATGTATGTAGCAGTATGCAGTCAGTATAATAGTACTGGGGCCCGTTCCACAAAGAGTTACGCACGATCT
Source organism: Holothuria scabra (assembly GCA_037179385.1). Lineage (NCBI taxonomy): Eukaryota > Metazoa > Echinodermata > Holothuroidea > Aspidochirotida > Holothuriidae > Holothuria > Holothuria scabra. The sequence goes on along the minus strand of CM074180.1, from coordinate 27,720,813 downwards.
TAAGTATGATTTACTGTTGGCTTAAGTATGGTGAATCAAACTTAAGATTGTGCGTAACTCTTTGTGGAACGGCCCCCAGATAGTGGCCATACAAAAAGTAAACTGTATAATTTAATTTTGTTCCATTGCAGGTAGAAAAGCAGAACTCATTGAAAAATTAAGAAGCTATTATGAAGAACATGAAGGTAGGATGTTTACAAGTGCTGTCAATTTTACATTTTTTTCATTTATCCCTTTAAATAATTAATTAAGAAATCATTTAAGGAGTGAGGAACATACTTAACATGTTTACTAGCAATAGAGAAATGTGTTCACAGAAGCTTGACATTTGTAGGAAAGATGAGGTTTTAGCTAGTGAACAGTACAGCGTACAATAAAATGGCTTTCTTGCTGCAGTAAAATTGGCCATCACATTTAAAAGTCTTAGCACTTTCACTAACTGTAAAATTAAACAATGTTCAATGACCTCTTTGAATAGGATGTGACATGCAAAAGTGTTTCAATAAAATCACTTTAGAAATGTGGCTGTAATAGGTCTTTAGGCTTGAAAGGGGTTTCTCTTTACTCCAATTGCTCCTTGTGTTTTAAACCTCAAAGATATTTTTGATGAGAGTCAATATGAAAAGTAAGACGATACATACCATACACATGCAGGGAAAAACTGTTTTAATTGATTTTGTAACGGATAGGTCTTAAAAAGCAGAAATGCTACTTATGTTCAACTTGAAAGCACCAGTGTGTATTGCATTGCATGCATGACATCCAGTAGTGTTGTCAGGTTGGTTTCAAGTTTAATTCCTTTCTTTTTAAATTTGTCAAACCCCTAGAAACACAAGATCCCAACATGGCACCACCAAGAATTCCTCCCACCCCTGCTCAGGTAAGCTCTTTTTTTTCCATCTCACATTGTCTATTTAATTGTAGGGAGTAATAAATAGTTGCATTTCTGCTTTTACTTGAGACATATCAATAAAAGAACTGACTAGTAGAGTGACAATTTCAGTTGCATTTACAGGTTAAATTTCACTTAAAGGCCCTTGTTCTCTCACCCCAAACAGTACCAATTCTCCTAACCTTCTTACTGAAGCCCCTCCCACAATTGTCTGAAATTCATGCTCATCCAGACACAATCTCAGTTTATTGCTTGAGGGTGAGTATAGAAAAACTCAATTTACATAATCAAAACATTCTCAGTACCATACATGCTGTGTAATATAAGCTTTGGCACTCAGCATTGTTTGAAGTAGCTGTTAGTCAAAGAGCTGAGCCAATTGAGAATTTTGGTTCAGGGGTCCCAAAACTGTAGTTTTGGGTGAGAGGTTTGGCCCTTTAAACATTAAGCTTAAATTTATTTCAGGCCTGGAATATTTTTAAAGGCTAATAATTTTTGTAAGGAAAGCCTTTTAAATGCTTACTCTTTGTTGTCCTGAATTATCAGTTGTAAATGCTCTACATTGTGTCTCATTGTTGTTGTAGTAATTTATGCCTGTGTTGCCAATAGATTTCATCTCCACTGCACCTTTTGCAATGAACTTCTTTCTATAGTTAGCAACTAACAGGCAGTTGAATTTCACAAGAGTGACTGTTCTCCATCATGTAGTACCCGACTGCCTGCAGTGATAAAGTCACAGAACCTAAAAACAGGTTATCACCAGTCTGTTACCTCCAATTATTTTCTGACAGAACCCATTGAATGGAGGGTTCCCATTGGTTACCATGGTGAAAAATTAAGGAACCCACAAATGCATTTCCATGATTTTTAAAATCCAGCTGCATGCCAGATGTAGTGCCACAAGTTGACAAGATAGCTTTTTGTAGGTAACAGATGGGAACATTCCCAATGAAAGGAGCAGAAAATTAAAGCTGCTTTGTGTTCCGGTATAGTTCATTCCACTCACATCACATAGTGCTGCTGTATGGAACAGTTACCAAGCTAACTGGGATTAGTTATGGGCTCCTTTCCTTAAAAGAATAGTTCAAAGACAAATTTATTTTTGATGTGTTAAAGAGCGACATATTCTAATCACTCTGGTGGAATTTTTACTTGTTTCTCATTTAGTTCATGAGATATTGGCAATTGAATGTGGCAATTTTTATTGATCTTGAAGCAAGCAGGCCTGATGTGTGTCATGGATTCATATTGTTGGCCAGTGTTTTGTTTTGTCCTTTGTCCTATGTTTGAAGGAACAATTAAAGAAAATGTTTTTGTGTTAAGTTTCAGCAAGTGCCTGATCAACTTTTGTTAATGAGCTGTGTACAGTAATCATCAATACTTGTGAATCTGTAAAACATGTCTTTAGGCATGCTACATTGGCAAACATGATTTGTAGCTCCATTTTGACAAATATTTCCATATTTGCAATAATCCTGGTCTCCACATTGATTCTGTCTGTGCAATTTCACTTGAATTTATTATCAATTAGTGATTAGTTTTTGCAAATAATGAAAATGGCAAAACAGAATGTAAATGAATTGAATAAGCTTTGCCTGAGTAGTACCACAATAGGCTGTGGGCAGGCCTTGGGTTTAAATAATCCAGGTGTGCTACAAACTCATCAGGAAATTATGGAGTGTGATAGGGGTGATGTTTTATTAAACTTTAATAGATTTTAATGAGTTCCCATTGTGTATCTAGTTGTGCAAAAAACACACCCCTTCAGTCAGTTGAGGTGGGTAATGGTGTGCAATTCCACTTGCTCACCTCAAAGTTCCAAGGTCTGTGAGGGCTAACAGCCAAATGGTGAAATTTTCTGCTGGTTATATTTTGTGTTCATTTTTGCAAATTAGATGTTACAAGCTGAGCAGGAGAGGCAAGGTGTGCCTCCTGGACATATGTCAGATATGCCACCAGTCCCACCACCACCTCCATTGCCCCCTCGACAGTTTCTTGCACAAGAGGAGATGATAGAGAGGGAGAAGCAGAGGATCTTTCAGCAACAGCAAGAGCTTATTCAGAAGAGACAGGAAGAACAGCAGAGATTGGAGGCAGAAAAGATGCAGAAAGCTCTGCAACAGCAGCAAATGTTGGCTGCTGAAAAGATGATGGGGCAAGGGATGAGTGGACCTCCCCCTCCTCCACCCGTTGCACCACCAGGGCCTCCACCTCCAAAGTTAGATGAAATGATGCAGGAGAAAGTGATGCAACAGCAACATATGATTGAGCAACAGCAAACAGAAGTGAGTAGAAAAATTATCTTTGAAGTTCTATTCTGGATGTTTATATAGTCATGATTTGTAAGAAAATCTTACAATATTTTTTTTCTTCAAAAGGCAAGCATATTGAATATGCTTCAGAGTTTTCCTGGGTTAAATGGTTAGGGTATGACACTAGTACATGGGGTAAAGTCATTCTAGGTTTGACACCAACAGAGAGGAAGTACTGTCACTTTTTCAATAGCTAGTGCAAATGAACATGGCAAAAAGATTATTTTCTTGGAGATGGTAGCCAAAATAAGTGAGGTGACTTTTTCACAACTTTGACAGGAAATCGCAGTACTTTCAGATCTATGGTACTTAGCATTTCAACCTTCTGTATTGAAGTTGGACTAAAAAAAGATTTGATTTAAATCACACCTTTTGGATCCTTGATTTACAATGTAAGTTACACTTCTTGTGTTCATTCCATATGTGCAGTTCATTTGTAACTTCTTCAAACTCTATTTACATTATTTAACAGCATATTGGGGAATCCAGTAACATACCCGACAATGATACACCAGGTGATGAGGAGTTACTTCGACATCAGCAATTGGCTATCCAGGAAATCACCAAGCAGTCACTACCACCCAGTGTACCACTGCCCCCTCCCCCTCCAGGTAAAATGGTGTGATATTTTTGTTAAGCCTTGGCAATGGTTTTCCACATGAGTATCCTGTGTAGTGATTCACAGCATGTACCTGTACATTTTCTAACTTTCTCCCTTTTTTCTGTGAAACCAAGCTATGAAACTGGTTCCCAAGGAAGCTACACATGTACTTGTGGAATCGCCAAATACTCTTCTACCAATGCTCACCAATAATTTCTTGTTGTGTGAGTAGGAAATACGCTGAAAAAGTCAAAAGCAATGACCAAAAGAATTACATAACTTCCTTTGTGTAAATTTTATGTGTATACTTATGGACAATGAAGTTGTGAGTCAAATTCTCAGAGGGAAGTCACCAAGCAGTTGCTACCACCCAGTGTAACACTGCCCCCTCTCCCTCCATGTAAAATGGTGTGATATTTTTGTTAAAGCTTTGACAATTGTTTTTCCACATGGGTATCCTTTGTAGTGATTCACCCGCATGTAACTGTACTTTTTCCAACTTTTTGCTTTTTCACTGTTCGTCAAAACCAAACTATGAAACTGCTTCCCAAGGAAGCTACGCATGTACTTATGGAATACTCTTCTCCTATGAATGCTAACCAATAATTTCTTGTCATGTGAGTAGGAAATATGATGAAAAAGTAAAAAAAAAAAAAACCAAAAGAATTACGTATATTCCTTTGTGTAGATTTTATGTTTATACTTACAGACAAAGCAGTTGTGAGGCAAATTCTCAGAGGGACAGAGCAAACAGGCTGTCAAGTGGATAATAGTATCCATGCATAATGGAATTTACAGAAACAGTGAAAACATGGCCAAAAGATCTTAATGTTAAAGTTTTTATTTACTTTGTTTCCTTGTTTACTGTGTGCTCATTGTACAAGGAATTTCTTGCTTGTATAAGCAGTTGTTCCTCCTTACACAGAACTGGGGATTTTTTTCAAGATACGTTGAAATAAATTCTGTGCATTGGTATATATTTCACTCTCAAGACGCAGGAGTAAATAATGGTAGTAACCTTTTCATAGGGTGTTGCATTAAATGACTGAATGATCAGAAATTTCTAACTTTTTCAACATTTTTTGCAGTACCTTTCCCAGCATCAGCTCCTGGTGTGCCACCACTTTCAACCCCAGTGCCACCTCCACCACCTCTGCTACCTCCAGCTCCACAACCAAGTAATTTACCTCAAGTTAGTCAGAGTGCACCATTGCCTCCTCCACTCCTTCAGCCAGCAACATCACAGGCACCTCCTCCATCTTCAATGCCACAGGGGATGTCTTTACCAGTGCCACCGCCTCCACCTCCCCCTGGACTTCTTCTTGCATCACAACCCCCTACTTCAGAGCCACCCCCTCCTGCTCCTCCAGTGGATCATACACCTGGAGGACCACCACCTGTTGGTCCTCCTCCCCCGGGACCTTTACCAGTATCAATGCCACAAGATGATCAGAGAGAGCGTCCTCCTCCAATGGGTATTGGCCCTCCACCATTACCTTTTGAAGGTCCACGAGGTAGAATGCAACCGCCACCATTTGATAATAGGGGACCACCAAGGCCTTTCTTTGGTGGAAACTTCAGAGGTGGACCTCCTCGTCCTCCTTTCAGTGGACCACCTGGACCTCCACCAGTGTCTCAGCCACCATTTAGCTCAAGACCCAATTTTAACATGCCACCACCTGGACAGCAGCCATTCAGGGAAAGAGGACCTCCTCCCCCACTCATGGGAAATCGAGGACCTCCTCCACCAGGGTCATTTGACATGAGAGATAGACCACCTCCAAGGCCACCAATGGAAAACAGAAGTGGAAGAAGAGATGGACCACCAGGAGGACCGCCTGGACCTGGACCTGAATCACAACGAAGGATCCCAGTGAGCCAAAGTGGTGAAAGTGAAACAAAAGGTTGGTGATATGTTTGTTGTTACTTTTATTAATAAAGATAACAATAGTAATCAAGAATTCAATTAGCTGGATGCCAGGTGCTGTTTGGAACCTGTTTCCTGCCAAACAGTGCCTGTGATTACCAAATGTACAGTAGTATTTATTACCAGACAGGCAGACAACAGTTTTTAAAGAAAGTAGTGCCTGCCATTCTGAAACATCTTAAGTATGGGACATGACACCAAAATTAATGAAGTGTGTGGTTTAAATCTGTCAGTATTACTTAGCATCAATTGGACAAAGTAATCAAACAATTCACAACAATACTATTTAAAAATGGCAAAATAAAAACTTATGACTAACTTCAGAAAAGACTTGTATATTGGTACAATAAACATTTGTAAAATGTTAGTAGATATAAGCAAAAGATCATTAGATGCGGTATAAGTGAATCACATTTGGATTTCATATGAAATTTACAAAGTGTGGTGAAATTTCCGTTCCAATCAGACTGTATTTCTCAGAATATCAGTAAATGAAGTTACTAGATTTGTGTTTTAAAGTGAACTTGTGGCAGCAGAGGTTACATTGACAAGGATTGCTCTGTTTCCCTTTGATTTTTCTGTCTGTAATGTCGACCTTAAAGTTAATAGGACTGATCCCCCTGTGGGAAATGCAAACTGTGAAATTCCCATGCTACTTATTCAATCATGTTCTGATAGTATGATATTGTTGAGGAGAAAATTAAATAGGTTGTTAAGTTAAAGAAAAAAAAAAAGACTGAAAAAAGACTGTCCAGTAATGTGAGGATATGATGTCATATGAGCTTGCTTCAAGTTTACTTCTTGTTGAAAATGAGACAACTTTACTTGCTCATATCTTGAGAACCACACATCTGATTTCAATGCAAATTTCACCAAAATTCGTAGAATAATTACCCCCTCTAACATACCAACATTTGACAGGGCCTTTAACCCTTCTTTTAACATCAAGTGTGATTGGCTGGACACACAATACTTTTTGTACGGTGTATTCAATGCAGCTTCAGTTAAGCCCAGGGAATCTTGAAAAAAATATTCTGTTTGAATTGAGAAGGATAATATCCTTAGGGACAGTTCTAAGCATAAGAAAAATTTAAAATACAATGTTTCTAGTTTTAAAATGGAAGAAATTACATTTCAAATTTCATATTTTTATTGGAAAGAGAGTTGTTGTGCTCTGCATAAGTTTTTGTCCTAGTAACCGTATATTTCTTCCACAAAAGAGGATCGAGTAGTGAAAAATTTCAACAAAACTCAACATGTTTAAGGATGTAAAGTATGTTTACAAGGCATGTGCAAAAGATCCTCATACAACAATCTGCAATACATTTGGGAGCCCAGGTTTATAGTTTTTCTCTGCAATTTGATGTTCTTACTTGTCACTTCGACATTGTCAAACATGTAGCCCATACGTATATTGAAAACCTAGCCTATGGAAATCTGTAATAATAACCTTACTGAAAGAGCCATGAAGTATGTAATAGGTAATAGTCATTTGTTGGTTTCGATGAAAAGAGAAACCTATGCATTCATGATGGCGTGTGTGTGTATGTATGTGTGTATGTGCGTGTGTGTATGTGTGTGTGTATGTGTGTGTGTGTGTGTGTGTGTGTGTGTGTGTGTGTTTGTGACACTTTGCTTGTTTACACCATATCTTGAGTAGGGAAAATCTGACAATTCTCAAACTTGGTACACAGATACCCCATACTGAGAGGAAGAACCCTATTGATTTTGGTGGAGGTCAAAGGTCATCTGGGGTCACAGGGGGTCAAACCCCAAAATCCTTGTTTACACGATATCTCAAGATAGGAAACTTGGAGTAACTTCAAACTTGATGTGTGGATGTGTTATGATGTAAGGAAGAACCCTAACGATTTTGGTGGAGGTCAAAGGTCATCTGGGGTCACAGGGGGTCAAACCCGGAAATCTTTGTGTACACGATATCTCAAGATAGAAAACTTGGATTAATTTCAAACTTGATGTGTTGATGCTTTATGATGTAAGGAAGAACCCTATTGATTTTGGTGGAGGTCAAAGGTCATCTGGGGTCACAGGGGGTCAAACCCCAAAATCCTTGTTTACACGATATCTCGAGATACGAAACATGGAATAACTTCAAACTTGACATGTTGATGTGTTATGATGCAAGGAAGAACCCTATAAATTTTGTTGGCAGTCAGAGGTCATTTAGGGTCACATGGGCTCAAACCCCGAAATCCTTGTTTATACAATATCTCATGGTGGGAAACTTGGATTCATTTCAAACTTGATCATTGATGTGTTATGATGCAAGGAAGAACCCTATTAATTTTGTTGGCGGTCAGAGGTCATTTGGGGTCACATGGGGTCAAACCCCGAAATCCTTGTTTGCACAATATCTCATGGCAGGAAACCTGGATCCCTTTCAAACTTGATATGTTGATGCATTATGAGGTGAGGAAGAACCCTATCTATTTTGGTGGAGGTCAGAGGTCATTTGGGGTCACATGGGGTGAAACCCCAAAATCCTTGTTTACACGATATCTCAAGATACAAAACTTGGAACAATTTCAAACTTGACATGTTGATGTGTTTTGATGCAAGGAAGAACCCCTTTAAATTTTGTTGGCAGTGGGAGGTCATTTTGGGTCACATGGGGTCAAACCCCAAAATCCTTGTTTGCAGAACATCTCATGGCAGGAAACATGGATTCATTTCTAACTTGATATGTTGATGTGTTATGAGGTGAGGAAGAACCCTATCTGTTTTGGTGAAGGTCAAAGGTCATTTGGGGTCACATTTTGTCAAACCCTGAAATCCTTGTTTACACAACATCTCAAGGTAGGAAACATGGATTGATTTCAAACTTGATATGTTGATGTGTTATGAGGTGAGGAAGAACCCTATCTGTTTTGGTGAAGGTCAAAGGTCATTTGGGGTCACATTTTGTCAAACCCCGAAATCCTTGTTGACTTGATATCTCAAGGTAGGAAATTTGGATTGATATCAAACTTGATATGTTGATGCATTATGATGTAAGGGAGAACCCTTTTGTTTTTGGTGGAGGTCAAAGGTCATCTGAGGTCACAAGGAGTCAAAGTCTGAAAATCTCCTTAATGTGATATCTCAAGTATGGAAAGTTGGATGAAGTTCATATTTGTTATGTGTATGTGTTATGGTTAGGAGATGGTCCCCATTTCTTTTAGTGGAGGTCAAAATCATCTGGAGTCACCGATGGTCAAAGTCTGAAAACCTTGTTAACGTGATATCATATGTTTAGGAAGCTTGGATACATTTCCTACTTGGGAAAGTGGATGCATTATGGTCAGGAGATGGTTCCTCTTGTTTTGGGCAGAGATGAAAGGTCATCTGGGGTCTCCAGGGGTAAAAGTTGTAAACCCTTTTAAAAGTTATTTTTCAAGATAGCTGCCTGTTTGTCTGCCTGTCTGTATGTTGGTCTGTCTATCTATCTATGTATGCCCTTTATGGAGGTCAAAGGTCATCTGAAATAACAAAATTATTTTTTGAACATGCTAGTATAACATTTGAGTGAGAAGAGTAACGGTGCATGATGGCATTATTTGAAATGAAAAATCTATGTATCATCGAAACCTCAATGCATTTTTGCATTCTGGTTTTCTTACACAATCTTAAATATATTGTGACTTATTGATTCCTTGCCGTAGGCAGGCAAGGAATCTATGCGATGGTGATGTCGTGTGTGTGGATGTGTGTGTGTGTGTTTGTGACGCTTGTAAACACGATATCTTAAGATAGGAATGTCCGACACTTTTCATATTTCGTATATAGATTTATCATGTTGAGAGGAAGAACCCTATTGTTTTTGGTAGAGGTCAAAGGTCATTTGAGGTCACCAGCGGTAAAATTGCGAAAACGCTGAAAATGGCTTGTAAACATGATATCTTCAGTTAGGAGAGACCAACACTCTTCATATTTGGTATATAGATTTGTCATGTTGAGAGAGAGAAGCCTATTGTTTTTGGCAGAGGTCAAAGGTCATTTGAGGTCAATAGCAGTAAAATTGCGAAAACTTCAAAAATAGCTTGTAAACACGATATCTTCAGATAGGAATGACCGACACTTTTCATACTTGGTACATAGATTCGTAATGTTGAGAAGAAGAACCCTATTGTTTTTGGTAGAGGTCAAAGTTCATTTGAGGTCACCAGCGGTAAAATTGGGAAAATTCCGAAAATGGCTTTTAAACATGATTTCTTCAGATAGGAGTGACCGACACTTCTCATGCTTGGTATATAGATTTTTCATGTTGAGAGGAAGAAGTCTATTGTTTTTGGTAGAGGTCAAAGGTCATTTGAGGTCACCAGTGGTAAAATTGCCAAAACTTCGAAAATGGCTTGTAAACTCAATATCTCCAGATAAGAGTAACAGATACTTTTCATATTTGGTATATAGATTTGTCATGTTGAGAGAAAGAAGCCTATTGTTTTTGGTAGAGGTCAAAGGTCATTTGAGGTCACCAGGGGTAAAATTGTGAAAATTCTGTGCCTAAAATGTAAAGAAAAATCTATCAAGCACTGTCAATTTGAAAGCAGTTAAGGTATTTGATGTCAAGGAATCACTAAGCCTTTTGGCTTTCTGGTTTTATTGATAGGGTGACGTCTGCAGCAAGGTCAAACTTTAAAAAAGAATATGATTTACAGATTATCCTATATACCATGGAAATGAGAGATTACTGAAAAACTGTATTGTCTCCAACTTTATCTGAAATAAATGGATTGATATTGCACTAAGTCTACTCTCAACCAAACTTGAGTGCACTGCATGACACAATAGACAATATATCAGTGGCTCATGTTAAATACAGTGTGTCTCCTGGTTACACCAAAGACAAGACACTTTTCAACAAGAAGGGGCTCCTGGTTCTACCAACGTTAATTTCACCCTTGGTAATGGTTATGTTGCTGGACTGAACATAAACGTTTATAGCAACTTGCCCAGTGAGGCATGTGGCATTCAGAATTCACTTGTCCAGATAACATTTTACTTTCTCCAGGCCATGGACAAGTTATAATGTTCATTCCTGTGTACTGACTTTCTCAATAGGTGGCAACTGCTCAGTGACAGAATCGTTGTTATGACTTCATGAAAACTTTTCAATCTTTTTCATTTTATGAATATAACCAGGTATTTTTAGTGAGCCTCACTGACCAGTGAAAGTAATTTTTGTTTCCTTCTAGAACCAGCTCCTCTTGAAATCAAGTTACCATTGGCTTTAGAGAAGGTCCTGGCCTACAAGGAGGAGAGAGCTCAAGAAGTTGGTGTTACAGAAGAGGAAGGTAAGTCACACATATCATCCTGTAATTCAAAGTGTATGGACTGACTTCAGGTCTTCACTTTTCAGTTTGAATCTTCACTTGTCTCTTACCTTAAATCTACCTGAAATCTTTTTTTTTTTTTTTTTTGCCTGAACTTAAATTGTTAGGTTGCAGGTGAAATATCCATGATCTCTGTGGAATGGTGTGTCTCTTTCCAAACAACCTCATGGTATTTTCTTAAGCAAAATATCTGGAAAGTGGCAAGCATTTTAAATGATGGGCTTATTTTTTAAGGATTTCATGAGTCACAGTATTTTGAAATTACGTTCATGAAATACCTTACAAGCTGGATCAAATGGTCTCACTGTCCACATGCTACAAGTTGCATGTGGGCTAAAGGGTTTCTCACCTGAGCTGAAAAGATTCATTCTGAGTTTTTGCAGGATATTTGAATCTGTATTTCTGTTGAAAAAGATGTCATTAACCCTAACTTAATCCACATCTTATACCTTTTTTGCACATTTTGACAGCTGTGGGCCTTCCTACTGCCACAGAGGAGGATTCTGCTCCCACTGAGATGGAGAGTATTGTCCCTGAGGCTGATGAAGATGAAGGATATGATGATGAAGAAGAGGAGGAAGAAGAGCCTGAGTCCAACAAATCAAAGAAAGAGAGAATTGAGAGAAAGCAGAAACTTGTGAGTAGAATAGAAAAAACCTGTTTCAAAGGAAAGGTAGAAGCTAAAATATGTTTTTGTGTGGGGAAGAGGAACAAAATCTCAACACTCTGTGGAAATTGTAATTACATACTTGTTCTTGAATATGAACCTACAGTTGTAACCTGAAATGAACTGAAGTGAGCAGTGCTCAGCTATGTTATATCCTGACATTTATTTAACATTGCTTGCTTATCCTTTTTCTGTTTGTTTTGACCTTACATTGAAGAGTCAGGTGGGACATGAATTCCTGTTGTTAGTGTTAAAGGCCCAATTCTCTCACCCCAAATAGTACCATTTCTATTAACCTTCATATTTAATCTACCCCACAATTGTATGAAATTCATCCTCATCCAGACACAATCTCCATTTATATTGCTTCAGGGTGAGATAGAAAAGCTCAATGTGTATAGTCAAAGCACTCTCAGTACACTTCATGCTGTGTTATATAAGCTGTAGTACCCTGCATTGTTTGAATTAGCAGTCAGTCAAAAAGCTGAGCCAATTGAGAGTTTCTGTTACCCCCTACAAGAAGTGTACTGTAATTTAGGGTGAGAGGATTGGCCCTTAAAATTTTTAAAATTCTATATCTTTCATACACACACATAAAAGACAACAAATTACATAGGAAGATAATGATGTTGAAATTGAAATTGTTAATTTGTGTACAGTTGCTAACTGTATGTTTGTGCAAGGTTTGGTTGAAATGTGATAACTTCATCCAGGGAGTTGTTAGGGAAGGAAATACAAGAAAAAAAATTTACAGACAGCATGTACTTGAAGCCAGTTCATATCTTTTGAAGTGCCCCTGTTTGATTGACTGGTCCCTTTGTTTCTATTGTTAAATCTCTTGTGACTGAAGCCCTTTTTATGACAGTCTTTTCCTTTCTTTTCCAAGTAGTCCCTAAGCAAAGGCTATCACCGGCATATGCTTGTAGTTGGAAGGTTTGTTTCTTCCAGTGGCAAAGCTTATAATAAGAATTTCTATTGGAACTACTGGAAAGCAAAGATTTAAATTGTGTGCTTCAATTGTGCCCTGTTTGTCATTGGATGAAAGCATTGCTCAAGTTAATATATTTCCCTCAGATTTAAACAATTTTGTCATCATTAGGAAACAAAAGTAATCTGTTGTTTCAGATAAGGTCAAATGACATAAATTTCACAATATTGCATGACAGCTGGCAATGAAATGTATGAGTAGAGTGTAAGGAATGTGTCTCTTCATTGGAATTTATATGATAATGTGTCACTATTTCTAGTTTCTCAAATCAATGAGAGCAAGATAACCATCAGAAAGGAGCATTGTTTCAAAGAGACTATGTATCATTGTTTCTTCTTCTAAAGCAACTCCCTGCTTCATCTGGGCTGTTTATCAAAAGGTCAAGATCATTTTTTTGTTTGATTTCAATAGAATGATTGCATGGCAGATCAAACATAAGATGGATTGCAACTCTGTATGAAATACAGCCCTGTTCCTCTCCTATGTAGAGGTAAACAGGGTGTGAATGCAAATTAAATTGGAATGCTTAGATTAAGTACTCAAGTGTGTAGTCTAAACCATTCTTTGTATGATTTCATGAAAAGCTAGTATATTCCCCAGTTTTATCAAAAGTATTTGTCATGCTGCCTCCTAGATGTGATATGCACCCGTGGCATAATATCAACAAAGGTGTGTTGATTTGTAGCAAATCCCAAGAAAAAAAAGAGCAAAACTTGAAATGGGTAACCACTTACTGGGGTAAATGTTCTCATCTTTGGTCACTGTGCCTGAATGTTAATGTAGAATGAAAAGTTAGGTGAGCAGGTGATGATACTGACAGTACATTTTGTAGCATCATTCACCAGTGATTAAAAGGGATCCATTCAGGAAACCAGACATTGCCAAAAAGCCTGGACATACCGAAACTGCATACAAATATCTCCCAAATGTGTTGAATGTTGCATGTATGTAAAAGATGATTAATCATTGCTGAGTCATCCATATGAATGTTTGGCAACTAAGTTCGTGTTTTCTATTTTGCAAATTATGTAGACAAAGAACCAGAGAAGAAAGTTGAAGAAGAAAAGAAGGAAAGAAGCAAAGAGAAGAGATCAGGAGGAAAAACAAAAGGCAGAAGATACAGGTCAGGAAAGCACAGAATCAATTGAGGAGGAAAGTGCATATCCACCAGGAGTTGAAATTGAATATGTACCAGAGAAACTTGAAATAACAGATCCATCCATGCGACAGTTTGCCAGAATCTTTGAAGCATTTAGGGTAAGTCAGTATTTTATGCATAAAGTGCTTTCACTGATGTCACAAGCCCTTCCCCTTTTGCACTGGCAAAAACTGGTGTGGTAGGTATAGGTAGGTGAAAAGTAGCTGAGGACCAATGCCACTGTTGTTTTTTGCCTAGCAGTGGGTGTGACTACCCATCTTTGACATCACCAGAAAACATTCAATGCTAGTTGAGCTGTGAAAGTTAAATAGCATGTTGTTTACAATGGGTTCATATTAGTCGGTATTTACACTGTTCTTCAACAACAAGTATAAGAAGGGGTTATAAAAGAAGATATGGAGTATGTAGACCTCCTATTATATTTGAGAAATTGATAGTATTTATGGAATGTTTTATGTTTTGCAGCTGTCTGAGGAACTGAAGCCTCAAGAGAAGACAGAACCAAAAGTAGAAGAAAAAGCAGAGAAGAAAAGAGAAGAGAAGAAGGATTCAGGAGTTGATGCTGAGGATAGTGATGAAGAAGATGAAGAGGTTAGTATGATTGTATGATGGCAACTTTGTTACCAATATCATAAGTAGCTGGCCACATTGTCTCTACATGGCTGGAAATACAGCTCATTTCCTGTGAAGGTAGAAAAATGTTTTTCCATTTTTTCCTTCTTGAATGCACTAAAAAAAAATTATTTCTGCCAATTGCAGAAATTTCCTTTTAAATGCTTAGATTTTCAGGGAAGGAGTTTCCCACCATATGAAACATTAAGCACCCCTGCTGTTTCTCCCTTAAACAGTTACCTAGGTTCAAAATTCATTCAGAAATATAAAGCCATTTTACCCCAAGCTTATATGATTCTTTGCAGGGGGGGGGAGATCTGGAAGTTTCGCCATAGCTGATCTATGTTGTACAGTCAGTAATTGCTACAGGCCTTAAAACCAGAAAGTGTTTGCATTGCATCAGTTTAAGGTGTGGTATTCATTGTTTTTGGAAGGAATGATTTAGGAATTTTTTACTTTCAGGGAGGCAGTGCTCTCATTCATAATTTTCTTTGGAAATGCCATAAATATTATAAAGGGTAATAATTTGGGAAGCTACATGAAATTAGATTCGTACAGTGGCAGCAAAATCCCTCTTGTTGGACTCTCTCAGAGCTGGTCATATGGCTAGTAGTACCAGGGCTGTAAAATAGTTTGTTGCACAGGAAGGGAGTATAATTGCCACAATTCTCCCTGCAATGTGCAGGAAATAAGAAATTTTTCTCCAATTTGCCATAATTTCCTTTCAGATACCCAAATTTCCTGGGAAGGAGCCTACCAGCTTCCCCCACTTTTTAATTCATGACTGGTATACTATAGAAAGGCAGTTGATTTGGGCAAGGATTGCACTGACACTGATATTTACCGACTCATATAATTCCTCTGAGTGGATCCAAACCAAGATGTATCGCAGTTTTACATAAATATACAGCATGTTTCTCTTTATTTAAATGCTTTGTTACAATTGTCTTGCCTTCTACTCAATAGCCTGAAAGCGATGTTCCAAAAATGTCTAAGAAGAAGCTACGAAAAATGAATCGTTTAAGTGTGGCTGAACTGAAACAGCTTGTAAACCGACCTGATGTAGTAGAAATGCATGATGTCACAGCCAGAGATCCAAAGCTATTGGTCTACTTGAAAGTGAGTCATCTTTTTTTTTATTGCAAGGTTTTAGATGAGCCCATTTCATTTGACAGTTTTTATGGATGTTATGTCATGGAGCAAAAAGTGCTTCTTTATTTGGAGGAAATGGCATGTCATTGCAAATGCAAACAGATGATTGGTCAACCAATCATATGTCAGCTGTACACTTGGGGTGAAATCTGTTATGGCAGAGTTCAATTTTAATGTTTCTTGGAGACGACTAAATTTCCATATGAACAACCAAAAGTAAAAAATAAAAAGTTGGTTGTCAGACAGACAACCATGTCTTTGGTGGTGAGAATAAGAATTGAAAAGCCACTTCCTTTAATCTGAATTGAGACTCTTCTGCTTACTGATTGACTCTTTCCAAGTTTTATTATGAGATCACAGTATGAATAAAGGTTATGTATTGCAATATCAAATGTATTTATTTTGTTAATAAGATAGATAATACATGAACACAAAGATTTTATTGAATTCCAGCAATAAACATCACAGTAGGTACTCAGAAAAATTGATTTGCAGTGGATAAAAATGGAGGCCTGTTATATGACATGTGCATGTTATAGTGCTTTCTTGTTTTCCTCATAAATGATGTTGCATGATGTCAGTACATAAAGACCAGAGCAAAACCACTGTCTGCAGATGAGATCAAGCACTAATTGATGCTAAATGATGCCCTTAGAGATTGATTATGGCAACAATTAGCAGAACTGCTTTAAAAAATTGTCTTGTTTGCTTAACAGTAGCCATGAGCCAAGGTAAATTGTAATTTGTATTTCCTTTCAATCAAGCAGGCTTTATCTAAGTTTTTGAAGGGGGGGGTGGGGTGGAGGGGGGAGCTTGGTGCTGGTAGGCAGTATGTGACCCTAATGGGTTGTGGTGTAATAGTGGTAATTTAAAAAAAGGTGATGCATGACAGGAAAAAACAGTCATCTTTGTTGTATATTCCCTTCCTGTTTATATTTTGAAATTTAATTTTTTTATACATCTCAAATAAACTTGAATTTCACTAACATTTTATCTCTTGTTTTTCAAGGCATACCGAAACACTGTTCCTGTGCCAAGGCACTGGTGTTTTAAGAGGAAATATTTGCAGGGCAAAAGGGGTATAGTCAAACCACCATTTGAGTTGCCAGACTTTATCAAAAAGACAGGCATTATGGAGATGAGGCAGGCTCTCCAGGAAAAGGCAAGTAGTTACAATTTTTATTTATGAGCTTTCCAACAGGTTGGTATTTAGATAGAAGTGTCTGTAGTTAATGTCATCGAGATATGATTGACAATGTGCTCAAGTACTAATTAGAAGAAATAGTAACAGTGAGATGATGTGTTAAAGGGTCATTTAGTGAATGAGTGTCCAAAAAAACTAACAATATTGTTGAAAGTTGTTATGCCTTTTATTGGTTTCTACTGATTGTTTTTGATTAGTAAGAACCTAACTGCTGTAAGAAATTGAACAGGTATAGCTTGGTAGAACTTGACGACTTGTGATTTCATTGGGCGCCGGTCCTTCAGTCAACAATGGCATTAACAGCTTATTTAGCTGGCAGATTGATGTAGTAGCTAAAGCCCTAGTGGTACTTACAGCAATGACAAGCCAGGATATCTACGGGGCTGGTGGAAGAAGAGAAGAGATAAAAAAAGAAAAAAGAAAACAGGAGGAAGAAGAGGAGAGGGGGGGGGACATGGATGTGGTAACGTCCCTAGCATTAAATGTAGCACCATTTTCATCTAATCCACACTGCATAAACCAAAATTTTTCAAAGGGCCCACTTAGGCCCCTCCCTCATCAGTCATTTCATCGCCCCTCCCCTCAAGATAAAACCCTAGCAAACTCTTGTCAGACAGCAATTTGAGATACAGTGACTTCTGATTGTGTAGGTCTACAGAATTGTCAAATATTAGCTTACCATGCTAATTTCCTCTCATTTTAGGAAGAGCAACAAACCATGAAGACAAAGATGAGACAGAGGGTGCGACCAAAAATGGGAAAAATAGACATCGATTATCAAAAGCTGCATGATGCTTTCTTTAGGTGAGCTACATGTTTAATATTTTATACAAATATAGTATACATGTACAGACATATCTAATGATAATGGATTTGGTTATATACAGTTTATCAGTTTTAAGACATGTACTCTTTTCCCCTGAACAGGGTCAGTCAATGATTTTTAGAAGCGTCGAAAATTTTTGTGCATTGATGCACCCCTTTGTCATGCAATTCCCTTATTTCATAGCATAGACTGATGCATGTTTCCGGTAGAGTATGATATCACTATGCAGCACCTAGTAGGTTGCCTTGACATAAAATTTGGAAAACTTTAGCACAACCTCTGTATCACAACTCAGACAAACAAGAAGCTCATTTAACTTACTATTGAGAAGTCCTTTTCAGGTTGTCATGAGAAGTAATAGTGAGTAGCATCAGTCATGATTGATTCTGCCAGAAACTCAAATGAGGGGTATTTATTGCAGCCAAACCCCTAGTTCAGTTGGCCAGAGTTATGAGGGGCTTCCAGGGGGTGGGGGCAGAAGCTTGCTTCAAGGTCCCTGTTAGGTGTCCATATGAAGTGTTTTAAAGGCTATTTATTTATGTAAGCTTGAACATTGCTTCAAAGGTATCCTCTTCTTGAATAAGAAACCAAGATACTGACACATTTTTTATTTTATGAGAAGGAAAAGGAGGGGGGGGGAATTTTGCCCTTCTCCTGGAAAGGTAGAGAATCCCCCTTTTCCCTTTATCCCCTTGATGAAAACCCTGGTGACATTTTAGGGAGCAACAAAGAATGACATGTATTCTTTATAGAACTCGGGTGAAGGAATGCAGTTGCCTGATGACCAAGCCTTTGTGCCTGTCTGCTATGTCAGCAAGTCTCTGGGGAGCTGATAGTTTATCTAGTAAATAGACTATGTGGATGCTTCTATTCTTTCATCCCACCTCAATTTGCTTGGACTTTTTAGAGGGTGGCCAAAATGAGAAGGGTTTCATCAAAGTATAACATGAGGAACATTCTTACTTTTCTTTCTTAACACTGAGATTTTTCAGAGCCCACAGTGTAGGATGGTTTTCATGGAAGTTGAAGGATTTAAAAATAGTAGTCTCTTCATATGACTCATTTATTAAATTTGCCCTGTGTGTCCTCCTTTTTTTATCCTTTTTGTGTTTATGCTACAGTATGCCTGTGTACAAATTCCTCAGAAATATTTTCATTAGCTGCTTTTATTTCTAATTTGGTTGATTTGTCATGCACCTGTTACGTGTACAGTTATATGCCATGATCATGAATATGCATGAAGTTTACTCATGGTCACTAGATACACTTTGGGTATTTCCATCCAGCTACACAGATTTTGTCATTCCATAATGAGACAGGTAAACAAACTTCATGAGGTTCACCTCATTAAGTTGCAAACATCTGTATTTCACCTGCTTAATTTGGCTTTTGTTTCCCTTCTTACCTGCATGCATAGATATAAAGTCAAACACTGTCACATCTTCCTCTACTCACAGGTGTTCCTTTTGTTTCACTGCTTGTCCAACATTCTGTTTGTAGTTATCAAGTCAGGACAGCTGGCTTTACTTCTTTTATTCTCAGTTCTGTTCTTTTGTTTCCTTGCTGACTTACATTTATTTATAGTCATCAAGATTGGAGAAATTCTTTTGTTAAGCCACCTCCCAAGGTGATTTCTCATTGTTTTTTCTTTCATTACATCCTGTTGGTATTGTTTAACATAGAACACCTGCATTTGTAGATGAAACACCTGAGTGTGTCTATAAAAATTGTATTGTTATGAATATTCATGTTTTAAGAACCATACTCACAGAGGAAAGTAAGGTCAACAAACTTTACCATATTTATCAATCATCATTGTTCTGATTCAAGCTGATACTGTGTATAAGTGCTTGTATGACTTTGTTTTGGTTTGAAGAAATTTTGAGCCATTCCAGTGTATTTTGGTTTTCAGGTGACCATCCATGAACTTATTTTTATTTTCACAAAAATTCTTATGTCTTGTAGTTACACATCACTAAGAATTCAAAGTATGCATTAATAATTAATACTCAATTTTCCTGATGACTGGCAATATTCTGACAGTGGAAAACATTTCTAATCCCACTGCAAATGGAGTAATGTTCCATGTAAGGTTAGTTCACTGTCTCATTGGACCCTTGTTTCTCCCTAAACTCTAAATAAACCCCTATTCAAATCCCCAACCCTAACCCTTAGAGGCAGAGTAATGAGACAGGGTACTGATAAGAAGAATCAAGCCAATTGGGAGGCCCAATGAGATGGGGGACTGTAACTGTGCAGACCGTTTTCAGATAGAAAATTCTTTAACTATTAATGTTTTTTTCCAGTGATTGGTCTTACTCAATTCTAAAATGACCTCAACTTGAAAGTGTGATGTATCTCCTTCCAGTAACAATCCCTGTGTTTCATTTGTATGTGTTTAGCAATGCATACATTGTGTGTGATTCCTCAGGAACAAACGAAAGGATTTATCATATTTTAGATTATGTATTTCTTGTACTAAGTAGGAGAAACCAGTGGAATAGGTTAGATGGAGTTTCATTGCCGAGTTTCTAACCATGTTGGGCCATGGCCTTTTCTTCCAGTTGTGGCTGACTGGCTTGTGATCCCTATGTTTATTAAGTCTTCTGTACGAACTGGCCAGGACTCAGAACTCCTGACCTTCAGACTACATGTCTGATGCTCTCTAACCACTTGACCATGCAGTCAGTTAAACCTGTGGGGTGGATGTAAACTGGCAGTTATGTCAGTATGGTTTAGATGGAAAGGTGAAAGAATTCTTAGAAGTTAACATTAACCTCACAGGGTGGCAGTACTGTTTCTTGCTTAGCACTGGCAAATGTTTTTATAGGTTTGAAAAATGTTTTTTGTGTTTGATGGAGATGTGTATTCTATAAAGGTCATAGTTGTGTGAATAATCTGCAAAGTCACCATGGAAAAAAAGGGTAACAAATGTACAAAGTTAACTTCATGTGAAGATGATAAGCACCATCATCCCAATTGCAAGGCCTTGAGTTTTAGATTTTCCAGGTGTGCTACAAATTGCACTACTCAGTAATATACAGAGTGTGGTAGGTGTGCTTGTTTGTTAAATTGTAACAGATTTATCTGAACTCCCTTCTTCATCTTGTTGTGCAAGAAGTCACCCTCCTCACAGCAATTTGAGGAAGGTGATGGTGTGGTGTGCAATCATACATGCATACCTCAAAATTCAAGGCCCACTTTGCTTTTGTTGTAGTTATTGAAGAGCTATTTAAGTTATACAGTTTGTATTTCTGTAACCACACAACTCCCTCAAAATTATTTTCCCTGGGATAAGTTTCCCATGCATTTAACTCTGATGACAATCCCATCCTTGATTGTTCTTAGATAACTCCCTTCTATAAAAATTTAAATGTCAATGATTGGATGATCCTTTAAGGGAAGTTTTATGGACGACTGGTAATTTTACTGTTGAGAATTGTTTGTGCTATTTTATAGACTGAAAATGAAAGGATGAAAGATCTAAATGTCTGCAAAACCACTTTTAGTAATGATAAAAATTTGATGCCACAGTGCTCTTAACACAGGTGTGCTCTTTATCTTTACTACTTTTTCTACATGTGTGCCACTTGTACGTTGAAATGCTAAGGACAATGGAAAATTACACATAGTATATGTGTTTAAACATTCATTTGCAAATTAAAAGAGGGAGAATCTTGCTCCTATGGTAAAAATGTCACAGGATTTTTTTCACATTCCATTTTATTGATTCATTGTAAGTGATTTGTTTGGGTAATTATTTAAGTCATTTGAATTGATTTATTTGGGTAAAAATTGTTTGATTCATTCAATTACACACAGGTGGCAAACAAAACCCAAGCTAACTATGCATGGAGAACTCTACTATGAAGGCAAAGAATTTGAGACCAAATTAAAGGAGAAGAAACCAGGCGAACTGTCAGATGAACTCAGAACAGCTCTGGGAATGCCAACTGGGGAGGTAAGATAAGGCAGTAAATTGAAGGATTCCAAGGGAAGTGACATAACACGTACGTAAGAGTTACCCAGTTTCATGGTAAAGAACAAATTGCATCAAAACCCTACAGGTCAAAATATTCTCATTACAGAACCAAAATTTCATTTTTTTTCTTAAAAATGTACTTTCAAAGTTGAGGTATGACAGTATTTAACATAGGTGTTTGTAATATACAAGTGTTTAATATTGAGGCAACTAATGTCAGCTTTGCAATATGATTTTGCACTGTGCCATACAGTGTCAGTTCATATTTGTAAATTTTTAATATATTATCAATACCTTATGTCTCAGCACATCTAAGTTTGATATTAGGAGACCAGTTTAAATGGTGAGCTCCTTCAAAGGTGTTGAAATGGTGTAGCTATTGAAATATCTAATGGTTGAAAGTAAGAGTTGAGTTTTTGGACCTCATTAGTGTAATATATGGACAAAATTTCAAAACTCCCTTAGTTTACACCATCATATTTACTGATAGTAAAGTTTATAGTGATCATCACCTGGTATAATGAAGTTAGTCTGTGCAGGTAAATTTCATGTAATGCAGTTACCTGTGTGGTGGCTGTTAGGATATTGTCACAATTTCCGTGCTTTGTATTTACACCATTTAGACAATTATGAAATTTTCATGCTACCTGACCTTTGAGCCAAAGAAACAAATATACACAATAATAATTATTCCTTGAAGGGCATATGTTTGATGACGCTCAAGGACAAGGACTGTTGGAGAAGCTTGTGGGATAAGAATTACAACTTGCATTGGTTGGCAACCAACTCGTTAATTTAGATCAAATTTGGTTTGCCAGTTCAGATGGGAGTACTGTATATTGCTCCTGGTTAAAAAACTCTTTACTTTGACCCAGCCAAAGGAATCAAACCACTGACCCCAGTTGCTAAGCTTGATTGCTTCAAATGTAACCACTTGGTCACAGCACCAGCCAATGAGCAGTAGCAGACATTCTACTCAGACCTTTTTTTGATTGTATTTGCTTTCATTATTTTTCCAGAATGCAGACAAGTATCCTCCTCCATGGTTGATTGCAATGCAGAGATATGGTCCACCACCATCTTATCCTCATTTGAAAATACCAGGACTCAATTCACCGATACCAGAGGTGAGATGAAACGCATGAATTCTTGCAAATTCTATATATTGCACTATTTTTGTGGTATTCACATTATTTGTTATTTGATTCTTTACCCAAGGGTGGTTGGTTTCACTGTAGGATGTTTTGTTTCACCCTCTTTTGAAAAAATGTAGGAGTTATCAAAATTTTTATTTTGTCCATTCATTAAATATTCCATCAGAAAAAGTAGCATCAGAATGCTGCTGGTATTACACAATGAGTACACAAATGATGTGGAACATCTCAATGAAAAAATTATGAGTTATTCACGCGAAGGAATTATTAAATGAAATGATTAACCCTCAAGCTCCTGTCAAACTTTTCTGGGAAAGCTCTGTGTGCAACTTGTGGGTGACAATTTTTGCTGACCGCAGCTCCTTGCAGATAGCATGGACGTAACCATATCTCAACTGTATCTTGCATGCACTTGCCCGCAGGTGCGCACAAAAGTGAAACTTGCTGGCAGCCAAGTTTTAAACATGCTCAAAAATTAATCCAGGTGAACTGCAGATGTTTGCCCACAGAGGTCCCTGCAGAACACTGAAAGAGGCTTGTAGCGACTGCAAGTCACTAGCAATTAACCCGCTTGAAGAAAGTAGGTTGATTGTGGACCATACGAAAATCGCAAGAGCATGTGTCAGATGCGGGCATGGAGCGTGCATTTTGCGGGCAAGGAACGGTGTTTGTACTGCCAACTTGCGTTCACAGTGTCAGTTCTGTGGGTTTGGAGCGCAAGAAGGTTATTATGTGTGGGGGAGGGGGTGGGGGTTTGGCTATTCATGTAAATTTTCATTTTATAACCAAGAAGAATATGACCAAAGTCAGTTCATGCATGTATATCATTTATCAAGTTTTTCTCCTTGTTTTACAGGGATGCACCTTTGGCTATCATGCTGGAGGCTGGGGCAAACCACCTGTGGATGAGTTGGGGAAACCTTTGTATGGAGATGTATTTGGTACAAACGCTGATGACTTTCAGGTAATGGACAACATTTCTGCTCCTAATTTGTATAAAAAATTGCATTTATTCATCTCCCCAGACAGTTCCAGTTCTCCCAGCCTAATTACTTGTAGTCATTTCCTTCTTCTTGTCTCATTTTTATCAAGAGGTAGTCGTATTTATTGCTCAAGGGCATACCCTGATGAGCACACAAAGTTGTAATGTGTAACCATGACACTCTCAGTGCATGCTTTGTAATATGAGCTTCTCTCCACTGTTAAAATTTGATGTTAACCAAAGGGCTTTCTTATTGAAAAGTTTGCAGTTTAGGTTGGAAGAATAACTGCCTTAAAGTTGTGTTTGATTTGGCTTAATGTTTTACATTCAGCAAGTTGCTAGCATGCAGAAGCAAATCTGTGTGATGGCACTCATTGAGTAAAACAAAAACCATTACCAGTACTGCTATGCTATAATTCTGTTTTATTATATTCACACCTTTAAACAAATCCACACACGAGTTAGAACCTTTTCAACTACTACCTTAATTGCCAAATCTGAGGGAATTTTGCCATTAAATTGCACAGTAGCGTAAGTGGAATCCACTTAACTGGAGTCTATGTTGCAGTTAACTTGTAGCAGAAATGATAAACTTGGCTCTGTTTGCATGTGTAATGTTTGTTCAGACACAACCTCATCACACTTCACCTTTTGGTCAGATAATTGGTGCTTTGGAACACATTTGCCATGTATATGCGTGAATGAGTCTGTGATAATTTCCTTTTAAGAGTTAGTGATTTCCTCTGCTGGAGTACCAGGATTGGCAGTATTTCATATTGTCAATGAAAAGAAAAATAAAATACTGAAATGATAGTCTCTCATATGAAAATAGCTTTTTTTGAAGCAATCTAGTAAATGCGCAAAATGATTGCCATATTTTTGGAAAGCTATTAGTTTAATTTCAACAATGACCAAATCAAAGTGAACATTTCAAAAACTGTGTTGTACAATATTGTTAAGATTGGTGTCATCTCTGTTTTCTTTACCACAGAAAGAGCAAGAAGAGGAGGAGATTGACAGAACTCCCTGGGGTGAATTGGAGAGTGAATCAGAGGAAGAATCAGATGAGGAAGAAAGTGAGGAGGAAGAAGATGAAGATGGGAAAGAAATTGATGAGACAGGACTCATTACTCCAGCAGAGGGGTAGGTCTTCACATTGCATTCTCATGTCACTCAAATGCTTTCATTCAATGATGCAGATTGGAGAAAACAAGTTTTGTTGTACTCTTATGTTGCTTTTTGTAGTTAGGCTGAAAAACTTAGGTATTTATGAAATGAGATCATTTTAGAAATTTTGCTCTCCGAAAGTAATCCACTTTTGAACTTATAATCAAGTTATCATTTAGTCATTTTATTGGGGAATATTTGAGGTAATATGGAAGAGTTATTTAAAAAAGTCTGGATTTATTTTTGTTTGCAGAGGGTTGATAACACCAAGTGGTCTCAGCTCTATAGCTACTGGTATGGAGACGCCAGAAATGATTGAATTGCGTAAGCAGAACATTGAAGATGCCATGGAACAGGGCGGCGAGACACCTGCACTGTACACAGTACTACCAGAGAAGAAGGCAGCAGTGGGTGGAGCTATGATGGGATCTGCTCATGTCTATGATATAGGAGCTGCAACAGCTGTGAGTCTTTGATTACTCTAATGGCAGTCAGAGGAGTGTTTTACTTTCCTATTTTCAACTCTCCTGTAACTGTCCTCATAGAAATAAAAGAATGGAAATAACATGGGAATATTTGTCAAATCTATTCAACCTATGGGAAAAACAATATGTTTCAAATAAAGTAGTAAAATTGACCATTTTGTAAAAGTCTTGTTGTTTTTGTACTCATCACATAAGTTAGAATTAAAGCTGTATACTAAACATCACTGAGAGAAAAGACACTCATGGCAAGATAGTTTGATTTGCTTTCTTAGCAATTGAGAGATGAACTGTTTAATATCTTACTCCTGGAAAAGTACAAGCACCAAATTGTGTACTCGGTATTGAGCTCACCTAGGGGTAAAGAAATAATGAAAAATGGCTCATGAAAACACTGCCCCAGCATGTATTTTGTAAAGCTCAAAGAGCAAACCCAAAAGTGAACAAACATATGAAAAGTATGGCCAGAGATTACTAGAAAATCATAAATAAAAAATATTTTATTGAAGAATATAAATAATTATAAATAAATCACTATTATAAAATGGTGAAGTATTACAGCTGGTCTTGCATTTTGGTTTTTCTTGTCTTTTTCCTATGTATCTATTTGTACAGGTAACTACTAATTGTTTTTTTGACTTAGCATATTTTAAAGCAAAAGCATTACATTGAGAAGGTTTTCATTTGAGCTTTTCAATATGCAGTTTTGGTGATCTAGAAATCTGTGATTTTTTCGATGTATTTCAGGGGAAAAAGACTGGAGCTAGTGGTATTACTGAAGGTGTGGCGGTTGCACTGGATCCAAGTGAATTGGACTTAGATACAGCTGCTATGGCAGCCAAGTAAGTATAAACTATAGAAAACCCAATCTATGCCAATAAACATGCTTTTGCAGCAGTTCAAATGTCACTTCCATTTGTAGGATACACATACTGTCAATAGTTTATCTGTATTTGTGTGTTAGGAGTCGGAGAAATTTGAGTTAATGGGTTTTCTTAAAATTACATCGTCTTCAGGAAGGTGCTTTTCTTGGTAACCATTCAGTTTTGTGATCTGAAATTTGTTTTTGCATTTGCTAGTATGTTGCCTAGCAAATTTCATTCTCAGTGATGTGTGTTTTAATGTTGTTCTATTTTTCTCAAGGTATGAAGAACAAGTGAGAGAACAGCAGAGTCAGTTAGAGAAGGAGGATTTTAGTGACATGGTGGCAGAACATGCAGCTAAACAAAAGGTAAAACTTGAAATACTTTACATCTTAGGACTCTAAATGAGAACAAGAAATGTCAAGACCTTATTACCTTTTGCTTGTTGAAACTTTCAAGGTCACCCATGCAAGAGGGGACACTGACCTTGAACCTTAAGGTTGGGCACAAAATGATACCACATTCTGTAGATAGATTGAAAGGGGCAACTAGACTATGATTGCCTTTAATTGTGGTCATTTGAGAAGGGGATCTAGGGCAAGTGAAGGGACACTACTGTTACAGATTCGGGTCCTACAGCTATTATGAACTTTTTAGATATTTACCCAAAGTTTTTTCAGGTCACAAAAACTGTGTAGAAGGCAGCTAGCTGAACTCTTGTAAGAGTTCAGCTAGCTGCCTTCTACACAGTTTTTGTGACCCAAATCTACATCGCCTCTTCTTACCTCCTGTTTACATATATAATCCCTACTTACCTGCAGTAAGACCCTGGCAGACTTCTTATAGCACAGTGGTACTGGAGGATCTCCAATAGAGGTTACCTGATGACAAGGGAGTTTTGGGAATTCAACTGTTATGACCCAGTTTCCCATAGTTGGTACAACTTTCATTTGGCTTCATTAGCAAATCGCCTGATTGGTCAAATTCTTTCAAGAAGACACCTGTCTTAGTCTACATCAGAAAAAAGGACATGTTTGTTTTTCCAGAGTGAAGAGGTGCAGTGTGAAACTGGTCTTTCAATGTATCTGCTCAAGTTGTAGACATAAACACTACACAAACTATTAGTGATGCTGCTGTTGAATTTAGATTGTTGCACAGAGTTGCACTTTGTCCCAGGACCCCACTCATTATGTCCTGCTTTTCACAACTGATTATTCCTGTTTGGAATTTTGAAATGTTGGGAGCTCTGGACTCAAACATCCAACAATAAAAGCCATCCGAAGAAGTCATTGGAAAACCTCAATCTCCTGTGGTAGAATAGGGTGGAGAGAATAATTTATCTGGTGTCTCTTGATATTTTGTCATGGAATGCTGGTCAGGTTGTTTAGTAAATGTAGAAATGTTTTGTGCATCATGCACACCCCACTCTTGAGTTTGTCTTTATTTTACAAAAAGTGTACTTTATTAACTTCACAATTATTCTCATTCTTTGATCTCTAAAGAAATCCCAGAGGTTGATTTTTTATAATGAAAATTAAGAGGTATATGTTTTTTGAACATTCATCACTTCTTTCATCTTTAAAGTGAGTAGCATAAATCATATCATCTACCTCTTTTTATTAGATTTGAATATGTTCATTGCATCATTCAAAGAAAATTGTGACTCACATATTTTCTTATCTTCCCATCTTTCTCACAGAACAAAAGGAAGAAGCAGTCCCAAGACAGTGGAAGGCAGGCCAAGAAATATAAAGAATTCAAATTTTAAGGATCAAACATGCAAAAAGACTTTGTTTTACTGGTATATATATATGTACATAAAGGTTTTGTTGACCCATTCCACTAGTGGTATGATGCATTGGTTCAACTCTACACCAGTTATTGTCAATGACTTGGGAGAGCACTCGCTTCATTTAACTGAAAGTGTCATGAACACCTAGAAGAAATGCTGGAAATGATGCGAGTAATTTCTTGGCAAAGTTTATTCAAAATAAGTTTTCTTCACTAATCTTGTAAAGTCTCAGTTTTATTGGTACATCAGAGTCTTGTTTTCAGGGCAGGTTGGATGTTTCAAAACTATGGATATTTATAGTGAAGGGTAGTGCTCTAATTTACTGGAGGGTTTTGGTACTGTTATTGAAGATATATTTCCTTGTAATTCCAAGCAGAAAGTGTGTTGTTTGACAGTGAACCAGGAAGAATACAAGAAAGTTTTATAACATCAGTTACCCATTGATAGCCACAAGTTTTTATTGAATGCTTGAGATATACAGCATGAATCCACTTCAAGTATGTCATCTTTTGAATTCACAATGCTGTAAGAACGTTGCATTTGAGTTGCAAATGTTTATGCATAAAAAAGGGACCAGTCAAATACTTAGGTATGGCAGTGGTATGGTATCATTAGATACTTTTCCAAGTAGCAAATACGAAGAATTGTGGGATAGAATTTTGGTACATGTTATTTTTCAATGGCATTTTACTGTAGTAACAAATGAAGCACACCAAAACCACAACCCATAATGCATTGGAATTGTTATTTGGAAGATGGTTTATAACACATGAATGTGACATGATAGAATGTACCATGTGTATGCAGCTACCAAGTACTGACATTTGTGTGGTGTGCAAAAAATATTTTTAAGAAATTTGTCTTACGTCTTTTTAATTTAGAAACATAGTCAAAAGTGGAAACCCAACAGTTTTGGCTTTCAAATCTATATCAATAATTTTGATTGTCTAAACATTTTAGTGTCTCTCACTAAAACATTTTCTCCATTCTACCTACTCTTACTCTGTGGCCTGATATTTTGATCATTTGCAGAAAGTTTTGGTTTGTGGTTACATAAGTGAGAAGATACAGATTCAGTGGTTAGCTATGGAGAGTGGTGACCTTTCAACTCACAGACTTGCTTTGCTGTGGCAAATGTTTCTTCAAGCAGGAAAATCCTCCATTTTGTAGGCAGTGAATGCATTCAGTGACTTTAAGTTTCAGAGTCTTTTAATTCTGCTTGTCTGTTGTAGGCTCTGAGTAACATTTGAAAGACTTGTGGTTTTGATATTTAAGGTTTTGTCCTTAATGGTACTATGCCCTTGGAAATGGGGGTTTTATGAAAATTGGACAATCAATGTTGCGACAACAGCAATACTTTTCAGTCTCACTATTTATCAATTGAAATATTGTGATTATTGGTTTACCTGTTTAGATGCTTCAACAACCAAGGAGGTTCTCCTTGTACCTCCTTGATTCAACTTTGTTTTGTATTTGCATTATGGAACCTTACTTAACCTTTACCAAAGATAGAAAGGGAAGAGTCATCTGTCTAACTGAGCAGTATGGGCTATTGGGAACAGGAAATGCATGAGTGACTTGGCAATAACTGCCAGTTAGATAAATGACTCTGCCCAAGTTGTGGTACTTTTAAGACACAATGTGAAATAGATACTATAACATTAACTACAGATAAAACTGCTTGTGTTGTTGTAGGTATCCCCAAAATTTTTACCTCTAGATGCAAATCAAACAGAAAAGAATCATGTCCTAAATGTAGTAGAGATGTGCATGTCATAGTTTTGAGATACGCAAGTAATTTACTGGTATATTACTTAAAACCATGATGCAATAAGAACCCACACAAATGAAAAACAGGTGGAATCAAGTTTTGTCTCACGTGAAGCAGTAACCCTTAATTGTTTTTAATTAAATATCCATTTTGCCACCAGTAAATCAACATTCAGAAACACGGTATTGGTCAGTGGCATACCTCCCATGCACCCTGAGGGGGTGAAACCCTGTATGAAACAGGCTCGAGGGAAGGGGCAGATCTGTCTCCCAAGAAGATACTCTGTTTGCAATGGTCAGTAGACATCCATCCCACTTTTTCCTTCAGGCTACTAAACCAAACTACATGCTACTGAAAGTGATTTGCACAGTTAGATTTACTAGGCCCATACACCATGCATAATGTTATAATGATAGTAAATTTAAGATCAGTGTGGGAAAGATCACAACTTTTTTATGAAAACTATTGTTTGGAGAAGAAGGATAGGTATTGAAAGACATTCTAAGCTGAAGCCATCCGTACTGTGTAGTTTGTGCATAAAGTGGAATAAAGAATGACTTCTCAACATTTTCTGGATTTGTTTTTTTATGATTTTTCTCATATGGCTGTGAAATGTGGTAGTGAAAATTTACTGTCACAATAAGGTCTTGCAGCTCAGTTTCTGACCAATTGGCTCAAGGTGGGCCAGCCACAGCCTTTTCTCTAGTTGTGGCTCACTGGTTTCTTTCCCTGTACCAGCCAGGAGTCAAACTCTAGACCTCCAGCTGTGAGTCAGCTGCTTTCACTACTTGACCATGCAGTTGGTTTGAGAACAAAAGTTATTCTTGTCTACTCTCTTATCACAAAGTGTGTCCATTTCTGGACTTGAAATTTTAGTCTTAGGGTCAAGAATCTGAATGAGCTCAATAGGTTGATCTTAGATCAAATCATACACAATTTTCCTTCTCTTTTGGATTCATATTGTGTATATAATCAATCCCATTGTGCTGCTGCCAGGGATGCTGTTGAAAATACCTCCACTCTCACCCCACACTGAAACAATTCTCCCTAGACTTGAGCCTCCTTCATTTTAAACAAAACCACAAGAATACATCCAAGACAGGACCACAGTAGCTTGAACCCAGTTCTAATCACAAGAGGTTAAATATTGCCTCTCCAGAGACATAACTGACTGTAAAAACTATTGTCAGTCCCTTTCAATAAAAGTGTATTACATGAGTGCATGCTAATCAGGGTTGCCAGTTTGGACAAGAAAGGAGAATTTGGCATTTTTTGAAAATATTTGCAGGACAATTTTTGATAGGCACATCATACTGGAATCTGACATATTTCTGGTGTTTTTTGTTCTTTTACGTTGCAACATTTTCCTCCATTTGTTATCAATTTCAATGAGAAATTAGACAAATTAAAATTGATATGATATTCCAAAAGTATAATTTAGGCCAAATTTGCTGTTACACCAGCATGTATTGTGCACAGTACTGTGAAGTATACAACTAAAAATACTAAGAAATAAGAGTGCACACAACCTCTCATGCCCTAACCATGAGTTAGAATTTGTTGGTCCCAGCATGTGCTACCATACACTGAGGGATTTTTAGAATTTGGCATTTTCCAGTCCATTTGGCTACTGTTTTGGTGGTTTGTGACTAAAAAAAATCTAGCAACCCCAATGTCAATCAAAAAGTGGAGTTATCACATGTGTCTAGAGTACTAGGGTTACGTGGAAATATGTTTGGACAGAGTTGCTAGCAACAAGAGGTACCATTATCCTCTGAAGCATCTTCATCCAAATGTATGAATATTCAATATATGCCAAGGCCTGAGTGAAATGCATTGTTTTCATTACTCAAAAAGGCCTTCATGATTTGAATAATTTCCTACTTTGGACAAACAGACACTTTATTCTTACTAGATCAAAACTCCTTTCAGCATCACTGTAAACTAAACAGCAATGCCAAGCAAGTATCTGAGTCAATTTTCAGGTGGTTCTAGAAATCATATTCATGGAGGGTTTATTGCATTAAGCATGACATAATAAATGTGCTACTAGCTTTATTTTGGGTGTGTAGGACCACTTTCTATGGGATTGGCTCAAAAATAGTATTTTTATGAATAAGGCACAAATGCAGTCACATGACTGCCTACCAATAATTGTTATTTAATTGTGAAACATGCAATGCAGGTTGGCAATAATTTACTTAACATCAAAAGAACATAAAAAAAAAATATAAGAACAGTACACTGACAGTTTTCATTGAATATTGATTAATGTAAAAGATGACTTTAACATTATGTACCAAATTTTTACAGATACAGTACAAATGAAGCAAACAAAATGTTTTAACATAGTTCTGTTCAGATGTATTTACATTCTTCTATGAGTAATTTGAACACTGAATAGAAACGGTCCAAACTTACAGTAACGGATTGCTGCTTTTGCAAACTTTCAGCAAGTACTGCACAATGCCTACGAACTTTGCATTAACTGTGGAACCATACTTCATAATAAAAAATTACAACTTTGGGTAGTTCAGTACTGGCAGCCAAAATAAATACAAAATATAGAAATTCAGAGAAAGACAATAGCCTGCAAAAAATAATAAAAACATGAATATAGCTCCTTAAAGGTGAGAAATTCCTTTGGTGGGAAACAAAGGGATTTTGTCCTGGACTAATCAGCCAGCAGATTTTTTCAAATTTGAAAAAAGTTCTTGAAAAAAAAAAAAATTGAAAAAGTTATGTACAATTTTAAATCAATAAAAACAATGTCTAAGAAAGTTGTTCAAGAATTTTTTCTTTGGTGCTACATCAAGCAGATATTAAAATACCCTGTATGCCCCACAATCAGGCCTAAAATAGTTACGAATTAATTTAATTGGCTGATATTTAGTTAAACACTAAAATATTTCTGGGAATTTTATAGGCTTAGAGACTTAATTGAACTCTGTACAGCATGAAGCATTTTACAAACAACTTTCCTCACTTACACAATGCTTTGCTCTTAGTAAAGCCATTCTAAAGTTGCATTGGACCCTCATTCCCTCACATTACATTTTAGGAAAGATCTGTTGCATTAACAATACATTCTTGATATGGATTCAAAATGTACCTCAAGTCAAGAATTATAAAAAATATATATTTTAAAGCTTGCAAAATGAATCTTATTCATCCAACTCCCATTGTCATTGCTAGTTACATTGTTGAGGTATTAAATGTCGATTTTCCATTTAGTCCATTGAGATTGAGAAGTAATTTATGACTTTCTTGTTGTATAACTCACATTACCTGCTTTGTTTTCCTTTGAAATTAAACATGTTTTTATGAATTTTAATACTTCCTGTTTGCTTGCATAGCATGTTGTACATAGAGAGCTTAAAATCACCCCTAAGAGTGTAGTGCTATCATATACTGACACAAGATTCAGTAGTTTTCAGAGTAAAAGAAATATTAAGACTGTAATTTGAGTAGTGAACAACAACTTCACAAATTGTTGTTCAATGTATCATTTTAATTTGAACGAATAAACATAAACAATTTATACCTCAGCTCAGGAATGTTCTATGAAGATGGGAATTGAACTGTTTGAGTTCATTTTTCATGCTCTGTAATATATATTTTGCAAATTTTAGACTTGAGGTACACTTTTAACAATTGCTGTAAGTTATAATGTTAGGAATACATTTGAAACATACAATGAGGAATGTTCTTTCAAATCTGTATTGTCATCTTAGCAAAACATACAAGTTGTTACCAAACCTTTTGATGCATCCTTCAAACTCATTTTCAGTACATTTAATGAAATAGTCATACACAGCTTTAGTTACACCAAATGTAAATAACTTGTTAATCTTCTCACACTAGCAACATGAGGAGAAATTTTCCTTTGCGTGGAATCTGCATGGAATTATCTCTCACATTTTAGGGGTAAAGGGGAGCAAATTAATCATTGCGCCCTGAAGGGTATGATCACCATTAAATCAGTGTAATTTGATATGAACTGCCATCAAATGTCAGTCTTTTGGCTAGTGGTAAATGTTGAATCAGCACCTACTTGGTATTGATAACAAGTCTTCAGGAGTTTTGCAATAGGTACCAGTGTTTCCCCCTAGAGGGGTTAAGGAGGGAGTTGTCCCCTCCTTTCCAGAGAAGGCAGGCAAAATCCACCCCCAACCCTTTCATTCCCATAAATGTTAGAACACTGTCAATATCTTGATTTCTTACTTTAAAAAAGACACTATTGCAGCAAAGTTTTAAATTACATCAATACAGTACCCTTCAAATTGCACCTTACAGGGGCCTTGCAGCACGCTTTTGTCCTCCTTAACTTACTCATAACTTTAGCCTAGGACATCATCACTGTGGACTTGGGGGTTAAGCAATAATAAATCCCCTCCTTTTTGTGTTCCTGGCAGAATCCCACCTGGTTAGAATTTGTACAATGAATGGCAAGTTGCAAGCACTCCAGCAGAAACATGCTTTATACATCTATGTTGCAATATATAATTTGATATGTTTGATGTCAATCTGTGTTGGTTTTCTTTACATGATGGTTGATATGGAATGTTACCTAGGACTTGGTGTCTCTCTTCTAGAATTTTTCACTTGAGTTTTCCATCCTGGCAGTTCTCTTTCAACCATTGACCAATACTGTTCCTGGATATCAACATCAATAAAATTGAGTACCTTTATTCAGTACTGTATATATTTTTTTTATTTAGGTCTATTTTCTTTTGTTCTGTAGAAATTTTACACTGTCTGACTAAAATAATGAAAGGAAAATTGCTTTAGTAGTCTAGTTCACAGTCTAGAAATCAGCCATTGTAATGCTAGTCAGCACTATTGTCAACTTGAAGATGACAGATGACTAGGGTGGCAATTTCTTTAGCACAGAAAAGAGGACAATCATAGCTACTATGCAAGTGGAGGGCCACCATGAGTTGGCGAGTGGTGTGTCAGGGAAATTTTTGGCTTCACAAGATGGCCCTCCTTGGAGTTTTAAGCCATGTAATAAGAGTCAAGAAATTGAAATGCTATGTCTGAAAATGAAGTCATCTTTGAAAATACAACAGAGTACTAAATGTTTAGCACAGTTTGAAACCCAGTAGAGGACAGCTTGCTCACG
This sequence comes from Holothuria scabra, assembly GCA_037179385.1. NCBI lineage: Eukaryota > Metazoa > Echinodermata > Holothuroidea > Aspidochirotida > Holothuriidae > Holothuria > Holothuria scabra. The sequence goes on along the minus strand of CM074180.1, from coordinate 27,685,822 downwards.
AGCTTGGTTGTCCAGCAAAAGGGCAAATGGCCACCCTACAAATGACCAAACAGGCAAGATGGCATTATCTTTGTTAAACAAGAAACAACTCATCTTTTGCTATTAATGATGTATTTGCACAATTGTAAACTCTTGCACACCAATTGTTATACCCCCAGTAACTTCCAAGAAGTTTCAAGTAACCAACAAGGCAACCAGGGAAATGAACAAAAGAATGAATTGCAGTTAAGTACAGTTGACCAACGAGCTATACCACCAGTTTGATATACTAATTGTGCAGTCCTCATGTAAATTAGATCAATACAAGATGAACATGTAATGACAAGCAATCGACTCTGAAGTTAAAGACTTACCTTTAAAGTAACAAAATTTTTTGAGTATGGCTTGTCAACTCTTTCCTGAAAGACTGACTGGTAGTGCTTGAAATCCTGTTGGAAATTAAAAGTCAAAGATGGTGAAGACAGTAATCTGTGAGTCTATATATGTCATATAAGTACAGTATAGACAAATCAGAACAGTCAAGTGATGGTCTAATTTAGTTGGACATAACTGGAGTCCTTCACCTTTAATCTTTCAAATTCTTGGATGGTTGTTCACTAACATACCTATTGATTCCCTCAATTTCATGTAATATGAGATTTTAGAATTGCAAGTAGATTACAGAATTACTATTTACTGATTACTATTTCTGATTTATGGCTGATGGACCCCACTAATGGCTGAATTCACTTGCTGCTAAGATCTTCTACGTATCTCACAGAACAATGCATTTCTTTAAATAAGAATGGTGCAATAGTTTCAAATTTGTCATTACTGTAGCATGGTTTTTAGTTCCTGCAAAACAGCTGTGAAGTGGCTGGGCTCTAGTAGGCTATGTTAGATGGAGTTTACGGCCCACTTTCCAACCAATTGGTTAAGTTGAACCAGCCATAGCCTTTTTTCCGGTTGTGGCTTACTGGCTTGTTTTCCCTACTCCATTGGTAGAAGAATAAGACCTAACAAATGGATTGTACGTACATGCTTGTGATAACGATGCTACACATTAAGTTCCTTAGCTCCCTTGTGGACAACTAACTAAAATAAACAATTAAGAGTATAACAAACTGAGAGTAAGTGGTATTGTACATAAAAATTAACAAAAGCATAAGACAAACTGCAGACTAGCTATTAACTTGCATACGCAATGTTTAACAGATAACAACCTTCAAAACATCAAACGGACTTCAATCTTACATTACCATATGAAACAGTTTATTGTCCACAACTTTCTGCATAAATTCCTTGCCATTTGGAAAAAGGGATCAATACAAATACAATGGAATGCATTTGTGGATGTACATGTGGATGCAGTACATTTACATGTAATGGAGAAAGCATCCCATACTTTTTCTCTCTGGAAAGCTTCTTTGAGATGATCAGAGTGAATTATGTGGACCAGCTGCTTGCAAACACTAGCACTGAGGTTCCCATACATCAGGAGTAGGAAACCAAGCCAGTGCATGAGCCAAAACTGGAGAAAAGGGTCATTGTCAATCATTTAAATTCCATAGGTTTGCTGTTCCTGAGGGGCACTATTCCCAAATCTTGGGAACATTCAAATTTCTGTAAACATTAAAGCCTGGGAATAAAAAAACCTTGTGCCTATCACAAAATTATCAAGGTGTTAACAAACAGGGAACATTGAACTCCAGGAACATCAGGTAGACCTTGTTGAGTGCAAGGATCCTACTGTGATTGAATGTCATTAAGTGTCAACAACAGTGATTGAAAATAGACATGTTTCAGCATACTTTAGGGATACAAGACCAAGACTGCACTTAAAACATACCTCTAGAAGTGCTTTGTTTCTCTTCTTTGCTTGCTGCCAATGGCTATTTAAGGAAACCTGAAATTGTTCTTGACCATCAAGAAAGGTCTCTGCATGCTTCAATAACCTCTCCCTTCTTAGTAATCTGCAGGGAAACAACAGAAAAATCCAGTAAGTCCAATACATACAGTACAGATAAAATAATTCAATTTAGTACTGTATTACAGAATGATAAGCCAAGGGATAAATTGATCCTAGAACCACATACACTTCAAATTTTGACCAGCTGCACAGTCTTATCCTTCTTGGCACAAGGTTCAAAATCAAGTAATCAGATCTGAGATCTATCTGCCTTTACAGTACAACTAATTTGATCTTGAGCAGTTGACCTAACACCATGCAAATGATCAAATTCAGATCCACTGTTGTGTGAATGCACTCTTTGTTTCCTCCCTACTAAAATTGCAAGACAAGTACCAGGTAACACAAAATCTACTGCTTGGTCTTGCCCCTTTTGTGGTTATTCAAGTGTGCCCCTGCAATTTGGAATTTTTTTTTCTCTTTTGAGGAATTGTTGTGATGCACCATGGAACTATTTTTAAAACATCTGAAGCATTCTTAAACATGTGAAAGCTTACCAGGGCATGAACTGCCTATTACTCACATTACTTTTGTTGATTTCCCTCAACAATGTCCAGAGGTGGGGAACATGATCCTCCTGCCCCACCCCTTCCATTGAACATGCTACAGGCCTACTTTATCCAGAGATGAAGACTTGAGTCTTGTGACTTGAGTTTAAGTTGCAGCTTTTGTGATATGCGACTTGACTTTGACTTGCCATAAATGGCTTGGGCGTGACTCTAATCTGTGAAAAATGACTTGCAACTTGCCTTAGAGTTGCAAGACATCACTTGTTACCAGCATGAGTCAGATGGTAGAAAAATGACCAATAATGTAAGAAAAATCTTGCAAAATTGACTACTAAATCCTCAACTCTGAGCAGACTAGGCAAGAAGCACATAAGTAGATGATAATCAATGAATCTTTTGTTGGTTTCATTTTGCTGTTCGTTAACTTTTTAACTGCTTGAGAGATGAATGAAAAGGTCACACATGGTGACAAACTGCAGTTGCATGCATTACTGTAAGATCAGTGCAAGGTTAAGGTAGAGGTTGCAAACAAGAAAATAAAAAGATCACATTTCAGTTTGTAATACTGTATCATCTGAAGAAATCATCATGAGAATGACAATTTTTGATATACTGCTCAACACATCTTTATACCCAGTGTACCATCAAATGTGCACCTAAGACCTCTATCATGCCAATATTTTTATATGTAATGAGAATGCAAATTTATGCACCTTTGACCAGTGCCAACCCCACACAGTTAGGGTTATAAAGGCTATGCCAATATCTATGTAACAATCTTGAAATGATGGAACTGTGCATTGGCAAGCATAATGGGAATGTGACAAGTAGAATGTTCAACAACTACTGTAGGGCTCTTGAAGACCTAACTGTTCAAAAGAAGCTGAATGAGGGGTTGAACATACGGATGGAGTTTACATAAACTGTACTCCCATTGGGAAAAATCATACAGTACTCTACACACTTCGCATGCAGAGTACAAGCACCAAACCAACAACAGTGTATTCTACCAAATTTGACAAAATAAACTATATGACTGTGTGAATTAGAGCTTGTATAATGGGGTGACTGGCTACTGCATGGCCAATTAATTGCATTACTTATAGAAATCTTAAAATGGTAGCTAAACTCCCTAGCCAGAGCTCTTAGGTGCAGTGGGCACTGTCAACTGAGATGATGGAGTGACCATAGAGTGTGCAAGCCTGTCAAGTGTGCATCTGCATTAACGTAAATGTAAAAATTTTGAAATGACTGAGCTTTTAGGTACAGTAGGGTGCGCATATGACAGTATCCTAAAGACCCCAAAATTTGCAGGACCCCGAACTTGGCTCACTGCCACAAATTTCCAGCTATCAGCCTAAGACATTACTTTAACAAGCCTAACTGTTTTGAACCCATCCAGCATTTTGTTTTTCACGATAATGAATCCATTTCAGGTAAGTGCATACAATAATATGCCCAGTCTTCAAGATTTTTCTAACTAAATCCTACCGTTACAGTTATTTCACAATTGAAAACATACTCCCCCCAAACAATGAAAATTACCTTGCTATGGTGTACACTGCCCCGAAGGACTACTCCATACAAGTTACTTGAGTATAATGTTCTGGTGGGGTTCTGCTTCTGGTGAAATACTGCATAAACTCCGCGAGACGGGATGTAACATGCAGGCACAGAAGGCTGAGCAGCATACTAATTATTAAAATGGGCTCTACTAATAATTTCTTCAAGACTCACAGAATTTAACCCTGACTTAAAAGTACTCACAGTGGGGGCATCCCTAATACTGGGTGGGAGGCAGTTCCATTCAGCAAAAGTCCTAGGGAACAGTGAATATTTATAACAATCTTTGCAGGCAGATAATTTCACAAAAGAACTAGAGGCATGTGCTCTAGTAGACACACCACTAGAAGGTACTTACTGGTAAGAATCAGTATCAATTGCTACTAATTTATTGACAGACTTATAAATAAGGGTCAATCTTTGGGCAGCCCTCCTATGCTCCAGTGATTCCCACCCTAGACTAGAAATCATGTCTGTGACGCTGGCCTTTTGCCTATAGTTTTTGCAGACGAATCTTGCACTACGGCGCTGGACCCCCTCGAGCTGATTTTTCAAGTCTTTATGATAGGGGTCCCAGACAGAGGCACTATATTCAAGCCGTGGCCTTACTAAGGTTTTGTATGCCACTGCTTTTACCTCACGGTTACAACTATATAGATTTCTGCGAAGCAGGCCAAGGATTTGATTTCCCTTTGAGGTCACCTTATGGACATGATTCGCCCAACTTAATTTGTTATTTATTTCCAGCCCTAAGTAAGTATGATTTTCAACTGTTTCTAAAATCGAATCACCCATCTGATAGGAGTATTTGATTGTGTTCTTTTTATGGGTTATGTGCATAGCATAGCACTTCTTTGTATTGAATTTCATCTGCCAGCGTTGTTCCCATGCACAGAGTTTATCAATGTCTGTTTGGAGCTCTCTAGTGTCATGTTCATTTTTAATTTGCCGATATAAAATGCAGTCCTCGGCTAAAAGACGGATTTCAGAAGACAAAGTCTCTGCAATATCATTAAGGTAGATTAGGAAGAGTAGGGGACCCAGAACCGTACCTTGTGGGACTCCTGAAGTCACGCTCACTGGTGTAGAAGACATTCCATCGAGAGTGACCTTTTGAGTTCTTTTAGTGAGAAAATTTCTAATCCAGGTATGTAGTGAGTTACAAGCCCCTGCATGTTTTAATTTAGCTAGGAGCCGCTCATGAGGAATGGTATCAAATGCTTCACTGAAATCCATAATGATAACGTCTACTTGACCTTTATCATCAAGGATTCTGGCAATGTCATTGATTGTCAAGGCTAATTGGGTTTCGCAAGAGCGACCCTTGATGAGTGCACAACCAATGTTATTTGCTTATTTTACTCTGTCAGTGACTTGACCAAACTTTCTGTCTTTCTTAGGCAGGTTAGGTCAACAAGTGAAACAAGTTTTTCGTATGGAAGACTCACAAATGCCTCTCTAGCAGAGCAGGCTCAATAGATTAACACATCTGTGGTTCCCTTCTGATAGGTGGCAAGGAGTAGCTTGCTACGTATGTATCTAAACGTAACGGTACCAAGTCAGTGAAAATAGCCGCACACTACACATATGGCAAATACCCCACTATAGGGGGCTATTCATGACTAATATCGATAAAAATTTCGAGTCAAATTAAGCTTTCTCTCACTAATTTCTGGATCGGAGTATAGGAACTCTAAGGAGCAATATATCTGCCAGTTACAACATATTTTGCAAATGGAAACAGGAAGTTTGGATTTATCTCATTCTGTATATCAGCTTTGCAAAAATTACGAGCGCCATTTTATAGTACACAACACAGGTAGGCCTAGGCTAGGCCTAGCTGAATAAAGCTCATTCAAAGGATTGACTGAAGCAGTGAATACATAGGCCTAGTCTAAAGTAATCAAAATTGTATATTTTACAACAGATGTTAAAACAGTTAATTGCAAACGCAAATGACGTTTACTTCTGGGCTAATTAAACGAAGAACCCGAATAAAATAAACGTTAGAGTCTGACGTCCGAGTGCACGTTTTATTTCGTGAAACCGGTCCAACACACAGCGTCCCTTAGTTACGATAAAAACATTGTGAACAGTAACGTTAGTATAGTCAAGATGAATAGAATCCTTACTTACATATTTTCATGTTTTTTGTTAAGAAACACCTCTCTCTGAAGAGTTTCATCAGCAGTCGTGTAAGGCTGCATATCCGTTCTCTTGACTTCTCAGAAAAAAGAATAATTAAAATTGGGCAGAAATAATCTGATGTATCTAGTAATCTATTATGTAGGAAGCACAAAACTTTAACACCAGTTGTGCGACTTGATCCGTTCACAACTAGCAGACCGTGTGACTGACTAGTCTAGTGAGGGAAATGCTCAGTTTTGTGTAAGTGAAACGTTTCCATGCAAGAAAACTGACACTTTAAATTTCAGTGGCAGTGATGCGGGAGTCATGGGTAAGGAGAAGTCGCGCCATAAGACAAGCCGTGCCCGATGTGCCCCATTGATGATATATTTCCCAGGCTGCCAGCACACATTATTGGGTCCCAATTGTGAATGGCCAAATTGGGCTCCCGCTTGGGGCCCAATCAGTTTTGTCAGAGGGCTTCCATTACGCCCCAATTGGGCTAACCTATCCCAATAAAGCCCTACTCGGTCCCAACTTGGCCCTACAGAGTTTACAGCATCCCTCCCCAATTGGCAACTGATGACAACACCAACCTATAGTCAACTCAAGCCTAATTAAGCGGACGCTTCGCAACTAAAACCAAATTGGGGCAGTTGTTCCCACTACATATAAAGACCTTAACAGAATTCAGAGAATCTGTTGTGGGAAGGGTCCATGATCCCCAGTTCTCTTGCTAAAAATTATCCATGGCTACGTCACCGTAACTTACTGGATCCCACCAGTACGTAGTGGTTGATGATAGGGTCGTAAAAGAGGATGGACAGACACAAAATAACATAACAGGTTGAAGGGCAAAGGAAGGCCCCATGAGATACCCTGAAGTCAAAGCCCTAATCACAAGTCAAACCACCATAGCTTGAGATTCTACCCGGAGTCATGGAAATACTTGTCAATGTTAACCTTAATGGAGTGAACTGACGGGGAGTTAACTAACCAATCTGGCAGAATATTCCACTCGTTGACAACTCTGTGGAAGAAACTAAACTTCCTAATGTCAAGGCTTGCAAAAGGCTTTTCTAGCTTTTTAAAATGCCCACGCACCCGAGAATTACTTTGAACATCCAAATAACTACAGGTCAAAAGGGGATTCCTTTCAGAAAGAAACTTGTAAACCTGGAGCATGCCCCCTAATCCTTCTCAGCTCCAAAGTGGTAAGCCCAAGATGTTTAAGCCTAGCATGATAAGATAAATTTCTCACCTCAGGTATAAGGCGAGTGGCTCTCCTCTGGACTTGCTCTAAAAGAAACTTGTCCTTTTCTTAAAAGGGATTCCAGCCTGAGATGCATAGTCTAGATGGGGTCTTACCAACTGCTCATTCAAATTAAGTACAATATCCTTACTAAAATTGATGAAATTCCTCTTGATCAATCCAAGCACTCTAAAGAGGAACTGACAAAATCTCAGAGCATTCACGTAATATGGCTGGGTGGACCCCATCTGGCCCAGGGGCCTTAAGAGCCTTCAAACTCCTTAACTTTTTACAAACTGTTCCTCCGAAAAATGACATAACTGATTGAAGAAGAGACATCAGCACCACTACAAGTCCCCAACAAAGATATGGCTAAATTGTTAAATGACTATTTTGTATCTGTTTTTACTGAGGAATCATCTTTGTTGGGGACTTGTAAGGGTTCTGATGTCTCTTCTTCAACCAGTTATGCCATTTTCTCAGAAGAACAAGTTTGTAAAAAGTTAAAGATTTTGAAAGCTAGTAAGGCCCCTGGGCCAGATGGGGTCCACCCAGCCATTTTACGTGAATGCTCTGAGATTTTGTCTGTTCCTCTTTCCATCATTTTTCAGAAGTGTCTGGATTCGAGTTTTGTTCCTACTGACTGGCGGGTAGCAAATGTTACTCCAATTTTTAAGAAGGGGGATCGAAGTAATCCTTGCAATTACAGCTTTTTTCTAAAAGTCCCCTCGACTCTCTGGCGAAGAGCCAAGGGGCGAAAACGAAACGATTACTCCCGGAGGAGTTCTGCTCCCTAAAGGAGCTTAACGTCCCAAATGGACAAGTACGCCCTCCAAAGGGCAAACACTGAGTGGTCCTGCTCTAGACTGCCTGAATAGAACAGAAGCCACAACGCTCCTGAAAATCTTTGGGATATCTGTGCTAGCTCCTGTCAGTTTAACCAGTGTTGTGTGCAAAGTTCTGGAATCTTTGATTAAGGATAGTTTACTTAAGTATCTTTTAGATAATGAGTTACTTAATCTGTCACAGCATGGTTTCCTGCCAAGCAGATATTGTGTTACTAACTTACTGAGCTTTCTTGAAGATGTCTCTTCATCTCTTGATTCTGGGTACGGCGTTGATGTCATTTACCTTGACTTTTCAAAGGCTTTTGGTAAAGTTCCATTAGGTAGGCTAATGGTTAAACTGCATAGGTTAGGGGTTCAGGGCAATTGTGCTGATTGGATAAATTCTTGGCTTCATGGTAGATCTCAGAGAGTTGCTGTCAATGGTAGCTTCTCCTCTTGGAAAGAAGTCACAAGTGGAGTACCGCAAGGTTCTGTCCTTGGCCCACTTCTTTTCTTAATTTTCATGAATGATATTGATGGTTCTCTTACATCTCGTATAAGTAAGTTTGCAGATGATACTAAGCTTTATAGGAAGATTAGCATTTTGGATGATGCCTTACTGCTGCAGAAAGATCTGGATAGGTTATTTTCTTGGTCTCAGACCTGGCAAATGTCTTTTAATGCAGATAAGTGTAAGGTCCTTCATTTTGGTCCCAAACGTTTTAGCTATGATTATAACATGAATGGTTGTGTTTTAAGTAATGTCACCTCTGAGAAAGATCTGGGTGTTGTAATTACTGGGGATTTAAAGTCATCAAGGCAGTGTGCAGCCACTGCTGTAAAGGCTAAAAGAGTGCTTGGATTGATCAAGAGGAATTTCATCAATTTTAGTAAGGATATTGTGCTTAATTTGTATAAGCAGTTGGTAAGACCCCATCTTGCCTATGCAGCTCAGGCTTGGAGTCCCTTCTATGAAAAGGACAAGTTTCTTTTAGAGCAGGTTCGGAGGAGAGCCACTCGCCTCATTCCTGAGGTGAGAAATTTGCCTTATCATGCTAGGCTTAAACATCTTGGGCTTACCACCTTGGAGCTGAGAAGGATTAGGGGAGACATGCTCCAGGTTTTCAAGTTCCTTTGTGAAAGGAATCCCCTTCTGACTTGTAGTTGTTTAAGGGTTCAAAGTAATTCTCGGGTGCGTGGGCATTGTAAAAAGCTTGAAAAGCCTTTTGCAAGGCTTGACATTAGGAAGTTTAGTTTCTCCCATAGAGTTGTCAACGAGTGGAATTGTCTACCAGATTGGGTAGTTAACTCCCCCTTAATTCACTGCTTTAAGGTTAACATTGACAGGTTTTTCCATGGCTGTGGTAGAATCTGATTGTTTGGGGCTGTTGTCAAGCTTTGGTGGTTTGACTTTTGATTAGGGCTTGGACTTCAGGACATCTTATGGGGCCTTGGCCCTCCTTTGCCCTTCAACCTGTTATGTTATGTTAAGATGATTCCTCAGTTAAAACAGATACAAAATAGTCATTTAACAAGTTAGCCATATCCTAATGGTCACTTACCAAAGAATTCTCATCACCGTTGAGATGGGCCCACACCCTCCTTAAGTTTCTGCTTAGACCTCGCTTAGGCATGAAAAGTTTTAGGGTTTATATTAATCTCCTTCGCCAACTGTTTTTTAAACATAGTTTGAACTTGTGCAGTATGTTGGGTGACTGCCGGCCTAGGGCCCGGCCGGGTCTAGGGTCAGGGCTGTTCCCCCTTCCCTTTGAAAATATTTAATTAAATTTAACGTTTCGAGGGTCAGGAAGCCATTTTGACTCATAGAGGATCCTATGCCAGAGTGAGCATGGATGAACACCGGCAAACTTCGCCTTCTCTTTTCGACTGATGCTCAGGGGTAACGAGGCAGGCGTGTACTAATCGCTCCCAATCCTGCTCCCGGGACCGCAATTTAACGTCCCCATTTGACGGACGTGAGCCTATCCCCAGTCTTTGGCCTGCACTTTCCCAAAGGCTGGGTGGGGTTGGAGGTAACTTGCTCTGAACCACTGCTCAACAGCTGAACTGAGCAAACAGACAACTTCCTGAAAAGGACAACCAAATACCCACTTTTTTGTAATTCACAAAATTTAAACCCCCTCAGCATCACTGTGAACAGCTATGCTGAACAAGCTAATTTTTAGACCCTGGAAAAATTCCAAGTGGTTCCACCGAGATTTAATCCGGGGACCTTCAGCATGCAAGGCAGTACGCTCAAACTCCACCCATTGTTTTTGACCAGACTTTTCAAGCAGCCTAGATGCAAAATGGTGCAAGATTTTCGATTTTGACAGAAATGGGTTTGAAAGTTGAATTGTGGTGGTTAAAACTGATTAACTGAATGGGGATAAAACTGAAAATTTTGTGTTTTTACATGCAATCAGGCTGCTAATGCCATGTTCGCTAACCGAAAATGTATAATGGTTTACCATTGTAAATCTGTCGTTTTACCATAGTTTTACCATGGTAAACCATGGTTAAATAAGTTTCACATTTTTTATGGTAAGGTCGTTGCTACTAAAGTACAGCAGTCAATGTCGACTGAATCGATGAAACCTGTTCTAAAGAACCCCATAAACGATCAAATTTTCTTCAATTAATTGATGATATTTGATTGACATAAAACAAAACTGTTATCTTTTCCGTTCCGAGTGGAAGTTGGCCTTTGGAGGAGCGCCACCACACAAATTTGTCACAATTTATTCGATCAAAAGTGTTAATGCAGCATTGTGAGAAATAGAAATAGCCCTGCCGTGAAACTCTTGCATGAAAACACTTTTTGGGCGATCCTTCCTTACAGAAATTAAGAAACTGGTTCTTCAATCAGGTAATGGTTCATAACAGCTCACTCTTATTACATTTTTAAGGAAGAGGTAAGAGGAAAATTACAAAAAAGTACAATTGAATCACTGGCCGGTATAACATACTTGTTAGCATTTAAATGTAGCAATTAGTGGAAGATTCTGCAAGGGAGTGTTCGGAGCAGCCGACACCGCTCGCGCACAAAGGGGCGGAGGATGTGGAAGAGGATTCCCTCCCACTGTGTGAAACTGTTTTGCTTTTAAATGTGAAAATATGCGATTTGCTGCATAGATGTGGTATTTGCACTGTTTGGTACGCATGAACCTACGTTTAAACAGCAAAGTCTACTTCAACCGTATTTTCAATGATATTTATGGCAGGCCACTGTACCTAACGAAGCGTTTGCTTGAGGAAATATTAATATATTATTTTTAAGTAGAGTACGTGAAGTTAGCAGAAAATTTTCTAGGTAAGAGGGTGCGAAATCATCCCTCGTTGCAGTGGAGTAGGGAAAACACTACCGACGGCACAGCTATATTTAATCCAGGATCCGGCGTAAAACTCCAGCAAACCAGACCAAACGTATTACAAATGTTTAATGCTAAAGCGCAATATGTTATTCATGTAATTTAGACTACGCATGGCTCACAAATCCCACCACCTACATTGATCCCTGGCTTAGGCTCGCTGAAACACACTGAGCTTAAGCTGTGTTTCAGCGAAACCGACGCGGGCGCGGGCGCGTTTGTTACGTTTCCACTAGGCGGACGCCGACGCGGGCAGACACGCGTGGATTTGCCTTTAGATAGTCCCGCCATTGCCTCCCGTTCCAGGGGTAACTCACTTTTTATCAAGCCACGTGCGAGTTAACCAGGATGTTTTTAGAGTGTATGTACGACAGTCACGTGTCTGTCAGAAACTCGCCGGGCCTTGTCATGAGAAAGGCCAGGGTCCCTTGTCCGGCGAAAAATAAGTTAATAATTCATGTAGGACGTCACAATGTTATTATGAAGCTATTATAAGGGCAATAATAGGAAGAATTCAGTGGGCTACCTTGAAAGGTTTTCACTTTGCACAAATCATGCAGAGAATTAATTACCAACTGATTTTTCCCAACATCGTGACTTTCTCGTAAAGAATTTTGCATCAATTTTGACTGGTATCTCAAGTATATAAAGCAAAAGCCCATGATTTTGAAATTCCATTCATACACCAAGGGCGGATACAGGGGGGTCCATTAAACTCACCATCGTCTCTGAGGCCCATTTTCTCTGTGATTGCTATCCACGCATTTGCAACCATTGTTGAGTCTGCGTGATCGGGATCACGCACGTCGTAGAGATATGGTCTCTCTCATACCAGTTCAATCAATTGTTCAGTCTGTTCCCTCGGAAGCCGTTTGGGAGCTATGGTCGATAACTACAAATTCTGGACACTATGACACAACTGCCAATTTACAACCAGTGACTCGAGCACAGTTGTCCTACTGTACACCTACCGTACTACAATGTAGTGTGATACCAGAGGAATTCCCAGAAATGATTGCGAAATACCACGCGGACACGCGCCGACGTTTTTTCGAATCGCTCCAGGACCGATTCGTGAAAAACGAGTCGGCGTCCGCGTCGGCGTCTGCCTCGTGGAAACGCGGCTCAACAGGAAATATGCTGGAGCGATTTTTGCACCTGGGCCCGCGTCACACAGCTTTAATGAAGAATACACGGACTTCCTATACATGGACAGAGCATACTGCACGTTAAATTGTCGCTACCGCACGTGTGAGTAAAAGCACACCAAGATGGCTGTCTCCTATGTTTTTGTGTGAAAGTTCGGACTTGCTCAAGTATGTCACCATATTTTGCAAGAAAGTTGAAATATTTTTGAAATATGGCAAGATAAGGTCAAAATCGCTTCACGTATTGCAGGATTATGATATTTTTCCCCATTCAAGTTTAGCTTTTCTTTGAAATATTACAGAGTCGTCGTCAAATCAGACGATTCATAGGTTCACGATGGCCATCTTGGTGCGCCTTTCTTGTCTCAGTCGGTGGCGACCAGCTAAGGAAAGGACGTACACGTTACATGTTCTGTCCATGTATACAAGTTCGTGGAAGAATACGACGTTCATTGTCTTAATGAAAGTACCATGTATGGTGCAATTAGAGTGCACTTATATTAAGGTAGTTGACAGATTCAGACATCCTTTAGAACGTAAAAACTATTCTCCCATACCTCCAGTGGCGGATTTAGGCGGGGCGCACCCGGCGCCCCCCTCTAAAATTATCCAAAGCTAATTTTTTCCCTAACACTAAATAGATCATTTAGCCTATTTGTTTCTACATAATGTTCTATTATCTTATAATTTTCAAACTATGTAATTATAATTGTTACAAACTAATAGAAATTTAGAACACACAGTTTTAATTTTTCCGATAAAATGTCAGTATAGTGATATTAAAGGTCGCAACCCTATTTCGCAACACGCTTTATGTAGAACACTAAACTTTTTCTTACAATTCATCTGCTAGTTGGGTTCATCAGGTGTGGAGATTTCTAATCAACGGAAATCTTCGTTAATGTTACCATACACTCGTCAAGGAAAACAAAAGAACCGTGAAAATGTCCATAGGCTGCCCACCATCGATAATGGAAGTTCAAACTGTATGTAAATGTAAATTATGCTATCAGTTGCAATCCCATTCCTTTCAAGGCAATTACGAGGAATTCGGAAAAAATGGTCAATTTCGGGAAATGTAGAATAGTGACAAAATTAATTAACCTTTTTTAATGAAAGAGTCGACTGAGTGCATATTAGAATGATATCTGTTATAAATGTAATTTTATTAGTATTTTTCCTTTTACATTGTATTATGGAAAAATTCTTGGTCAGAAACAGTGGCGTAGCTACGTAGGGGGGGGGGGGCTTGGGGGCTCGAGCCCCCACTGAATCGCCCAGCCCCCCCCCCCACTGGCGACCCGAGAAAAAATTATATTCATACTGGCCGATGATAATATTCAATCCGGGCTACCCGACTACTATGACATAGATGCACTTGCGATAGATCCACGCAGTTGCAGAGTATTATGCAATTGTGGCCCACTCCGAATTTCGGAATAAATTCAGGTATCAGGGGTGGCGCCAGCGGGAGGCCGGGGGGCCATCCCCCCTGTCGGGGAGCACTGCCCCCCCCCCCCCGTCGGGGAAGGTCGGCGATTTCGTAGGGGAGGTCTTAAAAAATGCAAAAAATAATATAAAAAATAACAAAAAAAAAAATAATGAAAAATCCCACAGCACTGCCCCCTCCCCGTAGGGGAAGGTCGGTGGTTTCGTCGGGGAGGTCTAAAAAAAGGGAAAAATTAATAAAAAAAAATAACAAAAAAAGTAATAAAAAAATCCTACAAGAACTGGAGTTACTGGATGGGCGATCTAGGACATATTTTTTGTTTTAAAATGCTATTTTAATACATATCGCAATCGATTTTAAATCACTTTTTAACTCTGTCAAACTACATTCTATGTACCTTGTCCTATCTCTTCCCCCGTCGGGGAAGGACGGCAATTTTTTCGGGGAGGCCTAAACATGAAAAGCGTGAAGGACTGAAGTTACTGGATGAATGACCATGATTTTTTTTTCTTTTTAAACTATTTTTTCCTTCGTAACGCTATTTGAATGCATATCTGAGTCGGTTTTAATCACTTCTTACTAGCTCTTCTATCCCTCATCCCATCTTCAATCCGTGCGCGCAAGGTCACGCCTCCGTCGGGGACGGGCAACCCACCCCTGTTTTCGAGAAAATCAAATTTCTTCGGGGAGCCATTATCTGCAGACCTCCGATGAAAGATGTGGGTCTGTAGTCACGACCTTCTTGATCTTGCTTAGGCCTACCAGAAGACCATATTCTTCAAGAAAACTCACAATTCCAATTCTCCTTACAAAAACGGACTAGGGGTTGTTCATGTGCGTGCAGTACCCAATAGTCTGCCATCTGGCCTGCCCGACAGTCGAATTCTCAGAGAGGTGATGAATATCGGCCATGACGTTTTCAGCTACACATAACGATAAACAGTGGTCTGACTGAGAATTTATTTGAAGGCCCCTTGCAACGTGCCATATTTTCAAATACATTGAGAGCAAAACCATTTATAGTCTTGGTTCGGGCAGTCACGTTAAAAACTTCATCTATTTCGTGGACCTTGCAATTTAATTCAACGAAGATTCTTAATACAGTGAAAAACATTTTACTATGTTTTTAATTCCGTTGTATAGTCCCCCCCCCCCCCCCCCGAGAAGAAACAAGACCATCTGATTGTAGCGGTACCTTTTATCTGGTACTTTTCTTATCATTAGCAAGTTGGTTTTTTTCTCTATTGATATTTTAAAGGAAAGCTCAAAATAACGACTGCTTCTTTTTTAGTTACAAGTCTGGGAAATGCCATTACGGGTATCTTAAGGGTTAGATTTCTTAACAATTTTCGGTACGCTCCGCGCTAACTGATGGTGGCGCTCCACATAGATAGTGTTTTAGTCGAACAATGCGTGTTTGTAAATTATTCTTCGTTTTGGGCAGTATTATGAAGTGAAAATAATTTTGTTGCGAAAGATATCTGAAAGTAAGGACTTCTTAAGTTACGAGCCCAGGAAATGTCATTTCCTGCTGACCGCGGGAGTTCTCCATTTTTCAAAAAATCCTGTTCGCTCGACCTAGTTAATCTTTCGGGCAAGATAACATTTTTCGGACAGAAAAACAATTCTGTCCTCTCCCAAACTCAGCTGACAAGCTCCCGTACGGCTATGACAATAAATAAATTATAAAACTTAAAATATATGCGAAGCCAAATTTTTCCCTCGGGAGAATGCTCCAATATGGTCTACTTGATTTCCTCATGAGAACGTCAGATTCCCCCATAAAACCCCCAAACTGTCATAAAGTTACAATTTTCCTCCAATATTTTTAAATTTAGATTTTAATGGCAAAATTTTCCAATTTCGATGTATACTCCGTACAATAAATAACCAAAGCCAACTCTGTTAATCACCCGGCATATGATACTACCTAATTTTGCTCCTGAAAGGCATATCACTGAATAAAAGAAAGTAAATTTTTCATTATAACCTTACCAAAAGACCAAATTTTCTTTCAGTAAAATCCCAAATTTCTCAGTCATGATAAGCTCTTAATTTTGAAAGATTCGTTCAAAAAAGGAAAAGACTTTCCTGGCACACTTCTAGTCTCGTCTCAAAACCTTAGTCAGTTAGTAAGTAGGTCTTGTACTATTCAATGCGTAACCCCAAAAGAATTTCAGCTGTCACCCATATAACGTTTTTGATTTTTCCCTTATGAGGGACAGATTCTTCAATAAACACCCCAAAATTTTTATAGTACCCATAAAAGTCAAATTTCTTTCATAAGTTTTAATTTTTACTTTAAATAAACTCCAGATTGTTAAGTATTTGCTAAAAAGAAAGCTCAAAATTTCGGCGCGCTCCGCGCGCCTCAAATTATGCAAAGTCACGTTCAACCGGGACATAACATCGCCTTTGTCGGGGCTTTGAAATTCTGGCCCCCCTGTCGGGGAGCTTGGCCCTCCTGTCGGGCAAATCCTGGCGCCACCCCTGTCAGGTATACTGAAACAAGCTTCATATCTTCGGAATTTCTTGAATTTTCACTCGTCGGGTTTCTGGATGAATAATTTTCTAGCAGATTTGGAGTGGCTGAAATTGGATACCTTGGTGTGGATCAGTGTGCTCGTAGCATCTGGCCTGTTTCTATCCAACTGTGGGAATTCTTTTTTCAATTTCAGGGGGTTCACAAATTTGTTCAAAAATCATAGCCTACTTGGTGTGGTGGGTAGAATATTTGAGTCAAATATTGTTGGAAGGAATTTGCACTTTGCACGGTCATTGCTGCCAGTCATTGGCATTGTCATTTCAAAAGGTAAAATCATGTATACAGTCGAAAGTTCGGGCAGTCACACAACTTTAGCAATATATATTAAGTCCCAATACCAATAGAGTTACATTCAATACCATGTTTTCCATTCCGTTTTGTAGTTTTCCCCCGAAAATATGCGGGACCATTTCATCGATTGGTAGTGTTACATTTTATCTGGTAATTTTCTGATCAAATAGCGACTGCTTAGATCCCCTTGTAAGCTTGGGAAATGTCGTTTTCGACTGTCTCAGGGGTCTGATTTTTTCAAATTTTCTGTTCGCTCCGCACCAACCACTGGTGAAGATCCCCGAAGGAAGTCTTCCTAGCAGAATTTAACTATCAGGTGAACATTTTTTTTGCAAGAGGAAACTCAAAATAGCGACTGCTAAGATCCTTTATTAAGTCCTGGAAATGCCATTTTCATCTGTCTGAGGGGTCGAATATTTCAAAATTTTCTGTACGCTTCGCCCCAATAAATGGTATCGTTCCGCGTAGTCTTTTTTGGCTAAATTTTAGTTTGGAGTGAACGTTTTCCGCAATTGAAACTTAAAATATCGACTGCTTGGATCTCCTTAATAAACCTGGGAAATGTCATTTTCGACTGTCTGAGAGGTACGAATTTTCGAATTTTCTGGACGCCAACCAGTGGTGGCGCTCAACTTTGCTTGTCCTACGGGCAGAATTAAATTTTCGGGAAATATACTCTGCCCCCAATCTGAAATGCTCCCCTATGCCTATGTCAGCGGAGTAATGAACTGAGCAAATCAGTATCTCAAAAGTGTGTTTGAATATGAGAAAAATCAAGAATTTTCCTTATCAGAACTAAAGACAATTAAACCTGGCAAATGCCATTTCCAGCCATCTGGGAGGTGTTAAAATTCAAAATTTTCTTTGTACGCTCCGCGCCAACCAATAGTGGCGCTACGCTTAGAGACTAAACTCCAGCCCCTTACAAAAGTATCCAATTTAATTATGGTTTAGCTCATGAAGCAAGTTTTTGCAATTTTCTCACTTTTAATTGGGTGGAATATTTTTATGGCACACAAAAACTCAAAGTAACGACTGCTTAGGTTCTACTTACAAGCCCTGGAATGCCATTTCCGGCTATCTGAGAGGTCGCGATTTTTCAAAATTTTCTGTATGCTCCGCGCCAACCAATGTTGGCGCTCCGCTTAGATACTCGTTCGGACGGATAATCGACTGTCAGTGCGCCCCGGCCCCTAACGGAAAATCCTAGATCCGCCCCTGACTTCCGTGCGACCCCTTCCATAATGTACCTACTCACCTTCAAGTCCGGTGCATCATAGACCTACGCACATAAACTTGGGAAAACTGCACATTTTATTGTTTGATTAAAAAAAATTCAGGGCCCTTTACTTACACATAGCTACATGGTTAGTTCTAATGCTCAAATTAACTAAATATCCCCAGAGCCTACGGCGACTCCATTCTGGGCTCTCGATGGGGTGCTGCCCCTGGACCCCACCATGGGCCCTAAATCGGGTCCCTGGACCCCAAACCATTAGGGGAGCGTTTCGCACTCGCGCTGCCACATCCTCTACGTGTCGAAAAAAATCTCCACAACTTCTTCCAAAGTCCTCCCGACCCTCTGGCAAAGGGCCGTTCGGCGAAACCAAAACTTTTACTGCTTCCCGAAGAAGCTATTACGTCCACTGAAGGACAATACGTGACCAACCTCACGGCTCTCAGACCATTTACATTATTGGTCAGTCATGTATGACTTCCTTCTAGACTTGATAAAAAGACATATCTCCACCGCTGATTCACAGTAAATGTAGAGTCAGGCAACGGTCTATGGGCATTTTCAAGGGACTCACGATCCAAAATCTCAACTGAACCCAAATTACAGAGACCATGCCTTCCAAGTATTCAAATCCGTCCACTTTGCGAATCGTTATCACCGCAGTTTTACCATTAACGCCGTGAATACAACATGCTGGATGTTTCTTTAGGGTTAAGTATGCTTTGAATCAAACAGTCTTAAGTCGAAACCAAAAATGAACCACATTTTTATCTGGGAGAGTTATTCTCCATTATTTAAAAAAGAACATTTCAGTAAGAGGATAAATCTTATAAAGTAATCTCCGACTAAGATAAGCGACCTTTGTAAGGAATATCTTCTCCATGCCACTTGCCTCCTCATCTAAGAACCATATCAAAATATTTGCTTTGGCATCGTTTCCAGTATCCCAGTGGATATTTTTTGATAAATACAGCCTAGATCCATTTCTTCCCCTTTCCTTCCATATCTCGGCTGCTATTGACTTAAGAGTTTTTTTCCCTGCGGAGGTTTGGTAGTTGCACCTGATTTGTCGCTTCTATACCACTATATTTTCTGGTAGTATTGTATATTATACTTGGAGGCAGTTTCAGCAGTGTATTGATTGTCAACTTGCAGTGAGTAGAATGGTGATTCGGAAACAAGATTAGATTCCTTTTTTTTTTGTTATGTGTAAACAGAACTATAAATCGCTAGGATGTCCTTGGTTATTACAAAGTTGATCCATGCCCTTTCAATTGTGTGATAGGAATTAATTGACAATTAAATACATTGCTCGTTATAGTCCAAAATTGACAATGATAATGTTCAACGTGCTAAAACGTATGGTCTTAAATTCAGTTCATTTGGTTATTCTATTAGTTTCGCCTTTCTTCTTTAAAAACTGAATTTAAACTCTTTGTTTTCATTGAATGAAATAAAATGAAGATGAATTCTTCTTCTTGTTCTTCTTCTTCAAAAAAAGTCATGCCTCTCATGAATGCAGAGCAACATTTTGTGCATAGTGGATCAACAAAATACAATTTTTCGAAATAATTTCTGTCAACTTTTTCCAATTTTAATTTGCGATTATGTCACATTGCCACTTATAAAACGTTGTTATACTACAAAAACCATTTTCTCCAGCTTATGAAAGATTTGTTTCTCTTCAAATCAACAGCTCTGCTGCTAAATGAAAAATACGTACAGCTCACTTCCGAAGTTAGTCATCTAACATTTTACGGTATGCTTGTACCATAGAATTGAAGGTCATATTGATAATATGGCAAGGAGTATTCAATTTATGTGTATTAAACTGCATCTTTGGGGAATTTAAGATACTTCTGAAGTGAAGAGCCCCCCCCCCCCCAAATTATTAGCTGTTATAGGGAAGGGTTATAAACCAAAAAACTAAATTTAGGGGTGGAGGACCTTCTCTCTAACCCTGTTGGAGCCATGCGTGTTTTTTCGACTGTGTATAAGCAACTTATAGGCTCACATGTATGACCGATAGAATCCTCAAATCATTCAAAACATTTCAAACAGTTTGTTTCAATCGGTCTTTGTTGATTTCTTCCGTCTTAGTTTTAACTACCATCAAATTATAACACTTCCGAGGCCAGTATTTTCCATTTACTCTCCCCTACCCCGATAAATAATTGAAGAATTAAGATGTTGATATAGTGCATGGTGTGTTTACACTGGAGACAACCTGTCAGCAAAGATGCACTCATGCATCATGGTCACAAATATTGGTACGGTTCTACCCCCACCCCACCCCCCTTAAAGAAAATAGATAGACTAGTAAGTGGAGACGTTCGTGCTCAAAGTTGTTTCACATGGGTTTTTACAATTTTATTTACCATTAGTGGGTAACAATGAATCCGACAGAAATTGGTATAAACGTACATCCTCTGGTCATAATGCATTTAAGAGACCAACTGATGGCCACGAAATTGCCCAATTTATACATTGTCGCCCAGTGTTTGTCAAAAAGTTTGCCCGTTTTTAGACTGTCAGGTTTTAGACCACCCCCTCTCGAAAAAAAAATGCACAAAATTAGGTCAAAACGAATACTTTCCCGGAAGACTGATTTTAAATTCTTGTGAAATTTCGATTGTACTTAAAATCGAACATGGTTACTAAAAGGGCAATAGCGGTCACTCAAGACTAACTTCAAAACAATAACTTAATCTCACTTATTTCCTCCTATTACATTTCCAAGAATATTTCATGATATTTCATTACATAGATATTGCATATTCATGTCAGTTCAAGCAATACTTCTTGTAAACGTCACCACTGAGTAAGGGAAGTCTTGTCACGTGATTCCCAAGAGCAATTCATGAAATAGAATAGTTTACCACAGGCTATATTAATCCAAATTAGGGACACTACATTAAATTCCCTTTAAACCTGGAAATAGTTGGCTATCTATCTGTGATCTAGATTGTGGTTATGTTCACTAATGAATCTTTGGCCTGTATATAAAAATGCATAAACGAGTAGATTACATTATGAAAGGCGTGACCACCACCCAACCACCCCCATTTATCCCCCAAGAAATTATAAGAATTTCAAACACTACTTTCGGACAAAAATAGTCACTTGAAACCTCAGCAGACTTTGACATTTGATAATTTGACCAGTTAAAGACCTATTCATTTAGCAATAGCTCCTATAGGCAAGTCTTACTTCTTAATACTAGCTTTTCACGAATCGGGGTTTTGTTTCATATCTGTATGGTACGATCATAATTAACTTACACTTCTCTCAGACCCCAAATAGCACGGTGGGCGGTTCGTGTCAAAATAAAAGTCTTTTTGGCTCGTGGGTGTTTTAAGTGATAAAGTATTTTTTGTAAGTGAGTACAAAACGTCCAAAGCAATCTCAAAGCAATCTCACTTTTTTATCAATAAAACGGAGGAAATTATTCTCACAGTGTAGTACTGCAACAAGACAGCTCTGATAACGAACTCACACAAATGACATGTTATTGACAATGATGATGCGAAAAACAATGAGAAGAAAATTGTATTCCGTCATTTATATCAAAATGAACCTATATGAATACATGCCAAAAACGAGAGAACAATATCTGTACAAGATAACGTTGGGATACAATGTAATACTTATTCTTACAAAAATGATTTACACGTGAGATACAAATTAAAACCCTCATATATGATATATAGGCATAGGGTAGGGCGCACGTCTTGACGTACCCCAACAGCGTTGTCAAAAACGGCATGTAAATTAACGGCAGGTGGACTTTCATTCATACTTAATGATTAAGCATATCACCGCTATTAGGTTCATTGTTGTCGTTTGACCGTGAGTTATCCTCAATAAACTACTCCATTCGGGGCTGTGCTGTTTCATTAAACGTTTTTATGTACAAACAAAATATTCTTGTCAGTTAGTTTTTTAATCAGAACTTTTTGTGTATGATTGAACGATGTTAAACAAATCTGGACGTGTGAGTCAGCACATGATAATGCACTCTCGGGGTTCATTTAATCATCCCCTCTAATGGTGTATCCCTTGTATTCAAACAGACATGCAGTGTATAATCATGTACTGGAACACGATTTTTCGTTCTTACCTTTAATAATTGTCAAGATGTTCTGCCTGGATCAAGACCCAGGTGCGGAATGGTGTGAGCATCAACACACTTAACGCACTGATGTCAAGCGACGTCACTTAATTCTCAGGCAAAAAATGAAACGCGCTCAGCATGAACCACAAGGAGGATATATTAAACCATAATGAGTGCACATATTGGATCCAGGTAACACAACATGTTTTTAAACGTGTCATGTGGTGTTGTAAAACGTTTTATACGAACTTGACCTCATTAGACGACCCAATTTTTTGCTGTGTTACGTCATATGCGCAAGGTAAACATTGCAAGCGCGCTATGTAAATGTCGAAAGATCTTGATAAAATGTAGCTACTTCAATATGGCGTAGAGCTCACGGTGCAGAAAACATTTGCAAGTGCTAACATGTATGGGTCGAGACATAAGCCAGCAGAAATTCTTGGCTAGCTTGATGGCATGGTATAGGTTTTTGTTTGGAATGATATCTCGTTCAGTGGTTTGTCAGTCTTATGCTACCTGAACGCAACTAGAAACAGCAGAAATAGGGTTGGGCTATCATCAATAATAACCTCCATATGTTCTTTGTCCCATTTGACCGTAAGTACAGTCTGTGACTGTACTTTAAAAAGGAAAAGGAGAAACGAAATTGAATTCGGGGAGTCTGAGTTTAATCACTTTATGTAAGATGTGTTCATGATTAAGTCACCTCCCTCGTGTTCCATTTGACAAGGGGTAGGCCATGGGGATGAAGGTCGGAATGATTCTAATTCTGTTTGCAACGGCATGCTTTATCTTCAATCTTGCACCATCCTTTACTGCCCATATAGTCTATGTTTCAAATAACTTTACATGCTCGAACTAGCCATATTCGGATTTGTATGCAGCAACTTAGTCACGTAAGGGTCTTTGGAGGATTAAAACCGGACTGGAAATTTCTTGGGACAGAATTTTCAAATTTCTCCTCCCTAGTACCGTGCACGGTATAAACCATGCACTTCTCCCAAGCAGTTCGGTTGATCTCCTGAAAACTGAACCTTTTCTAAACTTTAAGTAGAGGACGATCAAAGCCGAGGTTGACTCATTCTCCGTTCATCAGTGAAAACTTTCGGCCATTCTTATTATTTTATTGTATTATTTACACATTTGATTTTTCGTTTTGGTCGGGAATGTTTTCCATAGAATGCTATGACGTCACTTCTCCAAAATTATACGACGATGGAATAATTTTCGTTGAAACTTTTATCAAAAATTTACCGTATGTCTTACAGAAATCAACACTGTTGTAACAGTTTCCTCCGCTTAACATGCGTGCAGTTTACTCATGCAATGATAACACGTGCAAGTATCATAATTTATGTTGTTTTAGTTTCCTCGTCTCAATATGGCGATGTAGTGATTGCCTTGTTCGGTGATGTCTACACTGTTGTCCACGTTTCAACTCTAGCGGTTGCAAAGTTTGGTTCGCGTATCCGTTTCTTTCCTATTTTTATTGGAATCTGGATCTCTTTGGAAGCAAGTTTTATCTGGAAAGAAGACGAAAATAAGGTACACACTTACCCTTCAATCTTCAAGTATAACATTCCAGAAACTTTTCACCACGAAGACACAAACACGAGTAAATGCCGTAACACTCATTCCGATCATTACGATAAACATTTATTATGTTTAATGTGTGACATGTATTACAATCACTATAAAAGTGGAATGCTTTCAACGTAATTAAATCAATGAGTTGCAACATACACGTATTATTCACACAATATAGTTCATGTGATTCGGTTTTATCTGTTGGAGCTTGAAGGATCAACTTCTAACCTGTACTAGTTTAAATAAGTGGCGCCCTCCGTCCTTTTAGTTGTAAGAAACGTGATTTTTACTTTTCCACGAGGCAACTGCTTGTAACCAATTTTAATAACGGAAATAACGTACTCATGTGTAAAACTATGTCGAGATGTTCAGCATGCAAAAATAAATTCAGGGGCGCATCCTGCAGCGTCATACAATTTCGAGAGGCCTTTTAGGATTATAAGCAAGAGATAACTGTCAAATGTGGCCATCTTTGTAGTCCTAAAAATCCTTCTCTAAGGGCTAGAGTCTGAAAGTGAAAAATCTTCAGCTAACTAAAATTTAAAGGGCGTCCTTACCATTTCCACCTGTGATAGCTGTCCTGGAATTTAAATTTTGTCGTATCCAAATCGTTACAGACTATTTTCAGCTTTTTAAATGAAGCTAGATTTCAAGTAAGGAACCATTATTGTTAACAAAATTTCAAAGGGGAGATGGAACTCTCTCCGTTTAGATCCACTTGGCAAGGCCGACGTTCACACAACATATAAGGCGTGCCCCCCTCTCTCTTTAAAGGAAATCCAACAAAGTATAGATTGTTGTTGCGAAATCACTTTAAAAGTTAAAAGTCATTACAAACCGAAGACATCGCAAAAATTTGTTCGAAAATGGTAGCTATTTGTTTTTGTTTGTTCTTTTTATTCATTTTTTTGTATTTTCGTTTCATTTGATCTAGTTAAGGTCCAGGCATTGAGTTACAAGTAGGCTAATAAACTCCCATCAGCCATAAAAACACACTTTACAAGAAGAATGAGCGACGGAGGGTGTTTAATCTCATGAATTTCTCTGCTTAGTAAGCAACTGAGAACTAAAAGGACATAAATTAGCCAAAGAAATAAATTAATTGGCCGTGCCATGAAATGAGTATTTTTTAACTCTAAATTATGTTGTTCTGGGAACCCTGACTGCTCATCACCTGATGCCGCTACCTTTATCATTTTCATTTATTGAAATGAGCCACATCTTATAATAATGTTTATTTTAACTTACGGTAACTATTGTAGTATCAATGGACATATTTCTTTCTATGACATTTCGAGTACTTACAAGCAAGTAGTAATTTAATTCCACGGGGTGTTCAAACGCAGTTTCAAAACTTGTTGATGGCATCGAGTCTGGGGGCACTTGAATATTTTGTCTTATATTCACTCGATTGACTCGTGGAAAGAGAATCCTCCTTCTCACCAAACAAACCTTGGAAGTCAGAAATCCTTTCTGTTCTTGACACCTCACGGCCTGCATTAAATAAAATGTCAATAAAAATCCACAACAAAATACATATCAAGCCTTAAGTCCTTAATCTTTCAGTATGCAAACCTCTCTGTATCAATTAAATGCCGCCTTTTCTGCCAAAAATTGCCTAGGGTGCTGTGATAGATTTCTCTAATCAAATAATGGTTTGGCCAAATATATAGTTTTATTAGCTGCACTGTATATGTCTCAGTGGTTGGTGAAATCAATAGAGATTTCAGTTTACGCACACCGATCACAAACATTTATACGTATGCCTGTATACCGTCAGCGCATGGTAAAAGAAAAGAAAAGGCTTCAACACCTCACCTGTCGGAGAACTACTATGTTCTTGTACCACTTGTAGAATTACTACGAAATTGTTATATCATCTGCTGCAGCTGATTAAAGAGAATCATTATGGCTACATTGAAACACTTTTTTTCTGTACAAGGATGCATTTCTGTACATGAAACTATGCATGCGTGTGTGTTTCTTTATAAATGTGTGCGTTTGTGTATGTTACTATGTTTGCGGCGCGTAGCTTGTAAACGCAATTTTACAACGATAGGTATTTCTCATGCTTGTTACATGTAAACAAAGAATAAAATAACGCCTGAGAGGAAAAATGACATTGTTGTAGAGATGAAAGACAAAGTTAGGTCATCAGATATCACAAGTCGAAAACATTGTAAATACGCATAGGCGTACAGGGCGGGAGGCAGAGAGAGTTTCCGCAAGATGTACAATTCGGGCAGAAATTTGGAAAAAAAAATCGGGCAGCCAAATGAATTTGGAATTCAGCATGGTTTTTCAGTAAATTCCTACTAGTGCCCGAAATTTTAAAAAGATATGCCGAAAACGAAAAAAAAAACCTCAGAAACTTTTTCTAAAAAATCAACAAGATTACAAAAGTTTGCTATACGTTCGAACAGCGCAAAACAGGCATTTTTAGTTACTCCTTTACTTCAGTCTTTTCACAACACAATGCACAAAATTGTCGAATATTTTTTTTTTTTAATTTGCCACAAATTTTGTCACACATTAGGGCATGTGAAAATAAGTTTTTTAAGCCTCACTTGATAAAATGGTGCCATTTTGGGAGAAGAGTTGCAAGATAGGAAGTGGGTGAGATGAAGAGTCAGGAGTCGCAGTAGAGGGGGAAATAGCATGCCTTCAATTCTGCTGTATAGTTTCCCCCGAAAAGATACAAGACCATTTCCTCCAATGGTGATATATTTTATCTGGTAATTTTCAAATCACTTAGATGATTTTGTTTTCTGTTGTTACAAACGTAAACTCAAAATAATCACTACTTAGAGATTCCAGTTACAAGCGTGGGAAATCCCATTTCTAGCCATTGAGCAAAAGTAAAAGAAACTGAAACTTTCGAAAAGTGATACGCCCCTTAGACAGTCGGAAATTGCCGCATTCCACTCAGGCTTGTGACTAGGAGCAAAGCAGTCGTTATTTTGTTCTTCGGTTGGCAATTAAATTTTCACATTAAGGTTAGAAAACTTGCTAAGTGATCAGAAAATTACCAGATAATTGATAAACCACTGCCACTAAATGAGATGGTCTTGAACGTTTTCGCGGAAAATTTACAACGGAATTGAAATCATGCTAATGTTTTCGACTCTATTGCCGCTTTTGGCTGAATTCAGCTGCTGGATAGGGAAGGGAGACAAAAAGCAGAGTCAAGCAGAGTTAACAAACAAATGGTCTTGCAACCTACAGCAAAGAGTTCCGTAGTGACGAAAGGACTGATGGAAAGCGGCGATGGGTTGCCCCTACTCATCTGAAGAAAAACTTGAATATTTTCACCTGGAAGGTAACCCGTCTTTTGCAGCATAACCTCCAGTGAGTATTCACCATGTCGGAGTGACGAAGACTGAAAATTCTAAAAAAGAGATAGAAGTACATAATTTAGGAATTATAAGTTTGTGGATAGAAATACACTGAGTATGATCATGACAGCTGTCTTTCCCAACGAAAATGGTTATTTCATATATAGGTTATAGATGTTAGTTTACTCTGGAAGAAAAGGGAGATGATAATATATTAACTCAGATTGGAAAATAAAGTCCCTCACCCCATCCCTCCAAAATATTGAAGCAGGACTATTCTTTCGCCTCGTATCTTAGAACCCAAATCTTTTATTTGTCCACAATGTGGAGAAAATCAAGTTTTTCAATGAATGCTACTCAAAAATTGCCAAAAATTTAGCATCAAATTGATTTCAAGGATTCTCGGATATTTAAATTTTTCCAACAGAAAGTGAGGCGTTCTCCCAATACGTGTAAAATGTTCAACTCCTACCCCTCAAACTGAAAAAAGCCCAAATGTCCAAAGTTATTTTTGAAAAAAGTACATGATTTAAAGGATACATGAGCAGCGATCCCTTGAGACCGATGTGCTATGACCACCCAAAATTTGAAAAATTGCCCATTGGCTTTGATTATCATTTTCCCGTTTTTTCGAGAAAGAGAGGCAATGTGCCACAATATTGAGGACAATTCCTCCGAAAAGATTCATCCCCCCCCCCCCCAAAAAAAAGATACATTAAACTTATCTGACACAGATTTTCCCTTCCCAAAGAGTATCGCCCCAACAGTACACTTTCGACGTTGGATAGTTATATACCATGTCAGTTGTTCAAAGGAATATCAGAAAATTTTTCTCTTATGCTGAGAGTCAAAATGTCACCTATAAGCTTGAGAAAAGAACTTACATTTTTGTTACTCAAAAAAAAAGAGCAAATCTGGAAACAGTTTATTTTTACCGAAGAGGAAAATTTATTGCACTGCTCAAGAAAATGCTTGTCACCGTTGCGATATGGAAGGATAAAAAATGTGAAAATCAATTACATTTTGGGACATGCGATTTGAGAATGTTTATGACCTTACCAAAATTGAATTCTCTTGGATTGTACAAAAACACATGTGGATTTAATTTAGGAATACACTTTCCCGTGGCTGATGTACAATTTTCCCACTTGTTACATATTTAGGACTATCATTAATATTAATGTACGGAAAATGGAAAAGAAGAATGTTCTGCTTTTGTGGTTTGTAAAGTAAAAAAACAGTCCAACAATGAACAAATATACACGAGGTAGGAGCTACAGTATGGAACATATAGGATGTGCATATCCTTCATGTAACATTTAGTCTAGAGATTTTTTGCCACGATACGATATGTAACAATTACATATCCATTCCCATAAGTTATGATCTTAGAAATTTAAGACTTCTTACGATTTTGATGTAAAAAAATGATCAGCAGAAAAAGTCAGTGGTGACATACTGTTATGATTTGTCACTAAGAAAGAGCAACAGGTTTGGAAGGATTTTCTGGAAAAGGAGAATACTGGGCACTTTGATACTTTTAAACGCAGATAATGACATCATAAAGAGGTGGATTTACATGGTTTGTAAGAGCGATATATCTTTATAAATACAAAATTTGGTCTTGATGATTCGTGAACATATTCATAATGGCCTCTGAAGGCTAAATTTCATTAATGCCCACGTTGTTAAAAATTACCCCAAATGTGAAAAATATTATTTTGAGTTTCATAAATGATATATACAAAACTCTCATGCAGATCAAAGGAGTCTTTCATTTTTTGAGCAAACAGTACTTAAATGTGTTTTTATTTTTGAAGCTTTTATTGTGGCGTCAGATTCTGTAGAAACATAAGTTCATATCATCCGTAAAACGGTTGTTAACTTTTGTAGAAAAAATACAATGGAATTGCCATTCTTTCAACCAGTCCATTGTTAAGGGGAAGCAGGGAAATGAAACTAAATAATTATTATTTCCGCACCACGGTTCAAAATTGAACAAAAGCCACTTTTGAAGAAAGTCAACAGAGAAGCGATCGCTCTCGCTGTATATAGACGAATCCGGAGGGCAAGTGATGGTCTGATTTCAGTCTATAACTGGGGTCCATCACCTCTTAATCTTTCAATTTCCTAGTTACCTGTATCACAGATGGTTGTGCACTGAATTGTATCTTGATTCCGTCATTTTCAATGAATATGAGGGTTTGAAATTCATGTAGACAATACATGAAGACGGTTGAAGAATGATGGATCCCACTAATGGCTGCCTACAGTCACTGAAAACAAGCGCTAATCGGATTCGTCTAGATGGTGACGCTAGCTAAATTGAGACCAACGAGATCAACTCCCCACTCCCTGCCATCCACCTTGTCGGTTTCTTTTCTTTTCTTGGTAGGCGAAACCGCTGGCTCGCCCATAAGAACTCAAGCAGTATGTATGTATTTGCCAGTTAATAGTTATGACTGCCAACGCCGGTACGGCCAATAAAACACGGTTTGCCTGCTGATTGAATTTTCCCCTTTCCTTCCTCTCACAACAAAAAATGGTGGTTGCCAAATTTGTGCAACTTACCTGGATATATGGTTGCTGGTAAGTGACGTGTACGTCATAAGAGTTAGTAACATGAAGTTGTACGGCACAGTTTCTAACTAATTGTTTTTAATCCGGACGGTCAGTTCCTTTTTTCCAGTTAAGCTCACCTCCTCCAGGCGCGGATCCAGACATTCCAAAAAGGGGGGCTGACCTTAGAGAAAGCAGGGGTGCAAGGGAGTTTCACTGCTAATTCCCCGTATTATTTTCAGTGATGTTGCGAAAAGAGAGGGTTGAGGCTGTACAGCCCCCACCCCCTCCCCTTGGATCCGCGCCTGTCATGAAAAACACGTAGCATGAAAGTGATCTTTTCATTTTCTGCATAAAATTATGATAGCTCACCCTTTCATCTGTATCTTCCGTCCGAAGTTCATCAAGGTGTGATGTCACAACGAACTCTTTTTTGCATTTCCCTACCGACGTCTTTGCTTTTATAAGATAGGTGACGTCACCGTCTTTTGTATGACATGTTGAAGGGGTCCCTTGCAGGGGTACTTCAAAGACGAAGGGAAACCGATGATTTCCCGCAGGTGAAAGATCTGTATGGGAATAATTGAATTTATCTTTGACAACTTAACGTCAATATTATTTATTTAGATTCGACCTCAGGGTCATTCCGCTGCCTGAATAATATAATTTGCCACACCAGAAAATCATTATCACTGTTCTCTACCACCATACAGCCTACGGTTGCTTGTTCATTTAATTAGTGTCGAAAGCTTTGACACAAACTGGTTCTGGCTATTAGCCTTTACTGCATGAACACTTTCAAAGCCCAAGCAATATATCATTTTCCTAACTGAAACTTACATTGGAAATTTCTAGTCCATACGAAGAAAGTACCATAGACACCCTTTAGAACCGACGTTCCATTTTTCAAAGGCTCACATGTAGTAGGCCTAATTCATCATTCTGGTTATTTGGGTTTTTAAGACGTTTGTGTATCCGTGACGCCATCTCTACAACGTCAATTGTTACACTATAACATTATAGATATAGGCTTACAAAAAGGCAAAATTCTTTACTTCTCAAGTCTGACTTTTCCCGCTTAAAACCTCGTCTCAAGTATATTACACTTTGTTGCACTTTTACTCATTGAGTATAATTATCGACTAGCCTGTACTGTTTCTGATATTTTACAGGAATCTTCTGGTTAAGTGACAGCAGTCTGGCTAACGTAGATAGGCTAATACGATTTTCGCAATCGTGTTTGTGCTGTCCCGTTTCAACGTTAAAACATCTATCGTAATTTATTATACCGTCACAAGTTAGCATTTTGTTGACGGTATGAAGAAACAATGGTACATTAAAATAGATCACTGCGTCAAATTACTTTGTATGCAGAAGCCACTGAAGAACGAATGACACGAAGCTTGTACCATGTAAGAGCAACTACCTGATCCATGCATGCAGACGTTTTATAGCGTAAATGATATTAAGACGGGTAGAGTTGTTTTAGATGTAAGTTTCTTATTTACGAAACAAATTCAATTGAAACCTGAAACAAGCAAACCTTGGGGATAAGAATGTCACTGACGGTAAGACGGAGGCATTGAGCAGTGGCGGAGCTAGGGATTTCGGTCAGAGGGGGCGAAAATGGTCTGCAGGGGCACTTCGAAGGAGTAAATACCCTGAGCTTCAGCACGATCGAAGCCATGGCTTTTCAGACTTTCCATTTGATTTTCCGCACCTGGTAGAAGACTACTTTGACATTTCTCCTAAGCAAGTTTTTCTATTAAAAATGTTGAAATTTCCTGTCCATGTGCCTCCGCGGAAGAAAATTCGGGGGGACTAATGCTTTTAGGGGGAAAAGCTCCGCCCCACCATGAGTTGGCGTGGAGCGCAAGAAAATTTTGGCCCAAAATGCCTATCAGATCTCTGGAAATGACATTTCTAAAGCCTATTTACCCCATATAAATAGGAAAAACACTGAGTGAACTGTTAAGAAATATTGATGGTAATTTTTCTTCGTATTTTTCTTTCTGTTTTCTTCGTTTTTTCAGGTTTTTTATTTTCCAGGGGAGGGCCAGTTCCCCCCTGCCCCTACCTGCGGACGCGCATGTTTCTATCCCTCTCTTTCACATTCTAGTATAAAGGCAGTCATTATATTTTGTGTGTTATTGTCAGGTCTCGATTTAAGATTTTAATCTAATAATGGGCTACCGTACTTTGTGAAGATAAAGATTAAACCTGCCAGAGCTAAATAGCAAGCAATCTTACAGCGGGAAAAGATCACCGTTAGGTGTACATTTTTTGGCACCTGGATATCAAGATAAGTACACGAAGAAACATTAATTGACGTAATTTACATAATGTGACCACTCTGAAATAGCCATTAATTAAGTACATTTAAAGAAATTGGCAAGACAAGAGGTCTCCTTGCAAGGGCTCTCTATAGATACCGAATTCATAATTAATAAAAGTAGCATATAAACTTAAGCTTATTTGATGCAATTTTCTGGCTTTTGAGACCACGGAAGTACAAAAATAACATTTTCATGGGATTATGGTGCAGTGTCAGAAATAGCCATTAATCATACGAATGGTCACTTCAAGAAAAGCAAAATGGAAACTGCCCATTAAAACTCTTAAACCATTACCACAATGATAAAAGTTTTATTTTAACCTGAATGTTCTCTTCAAATGATTTTGAAAAATGTTGTGGAAGCTGTTTTGGTATCTTATAATATTTTTTCATTGTCTATGTTGACAATTATCCCCGACAACAAGAGGGACATTTGCGCTACAATTATTGTCGTGCCGTTTGCAACATCTTTTATTGGCCGGGAGGGTTAATTTAATGTCAGTCTGTGTATTTTGTAGGCTTGTAATTACGCTTGGTGTGGAAGCAATGAACTTAGCACAGCGACAACATTCATTAGTGCGTATAAAGCATGAAGATACACTGAGGCGAAACCTATCCCTATATTACAGAAGATGACCCTTTTCATCAGAATAAAGTGCAGTACAGTTATTGGTGACTGTTTGAGCATTTTGTCATCTGGGCCTTAAAACAACGCTATTAAATTATGCATCTTTTGCCAAAATTGGTGCAAGAGTAAAGTGTGTTAAAATCAAAAAGGGCGCCGACAGACGATTTTGGTCCGTCAGGGGGGCGATTGCCCCCCCCCCCGACCATATGGCAGCTCCGCCACTGGAATTGAGTATTTAAGGGGTGAAATCAACAGCTTGATGTTTCTACGTTCAGCGCCAATTGTGTGAATCCTACAACATGAATATGTGTGACTAGTGCTGAGACGCTTTGCTGAAGGTCTGGCTAAGTTGGTCAACTCTCCCATTTCCGAACGGACATCCTTAATCCTTAATAAGAGCAGGTTCTGTCGACTTATTACAGGGGGTGAAGCTGTACCCTATAAAAGTTGACCCCTTTTGAATAATTCGTTATAATTTAACTTCATGTGTTGGTAATAGACAGGGAACACATGAAATCAGATCTTTTGAAAATTCAACGAATCAACCACGTGACACAATTTTAAGAGAATGGTGAGGTAAAAGAGCAATTCGAGGCAATTGTTAAGAACATAAGTTAGTGCCTGATGTAGAGATTCTGTTGTCAAGGAAACGGGTAATTAACCTTTCATCACATACTACCTTGTGACCGGAATATAGTTTGTTCAAATTTACATAACGTCCGATGATTGCTGTATATAACACTTTCTCCAGTGACCTCGGCAACAACATCTGAAAAAAGAGAAAAGAAAATTCATGTTAACTCCGTAAAAGGTTATCATCTGAGAGTTGATGACCATTCTCGACCATGAATTATATGAATGTAAGAAAATCATAAACAGGCATTTTTCGGGAGCAAAATTCTCATTGACTTCAAAATATCATGTGCAGAAAAACGATCTCTTTCAGAATGTGGAATCTGTGTCTCAATAGCGTATAGCGTTCCAAGATACTTATTTTCAAAGGAATGCAATGTTTTCTTGACATTTATTGCATTATGGAAAATCTGTGATGTCATTTAGTGTGAGATATCTTGAGTTAGAAAAATGTATTGCAACAGGGTTAGGCGGACATGGGGTGGAATATTTTTGCCTATCTTACGAGCCCCGAGTGGGGAGAGATATCAACCCCATTTAAGAGGGGGTTTACGTATAACCCAGTGTTCCCAGAATACCCGGGGTACCTACTCGATGAATGGTTCTTTTAAATCACCTGACCACAACTTCAATTCAGTGGACTTTTAATTCGAAGAAAAATAACGTCTTTGTTTATCTTACAATTGTCATATTTATAATTTGCATATGTTACTGAAATTACTTGAAACAGAAAGCGAAATTTAATTGTTACCATCAGTTCTGGTGTCAAGTGTTTTTTTTTCTCCTTTTTTTTGGAGGGGGGGGGGGGGTGAGGGGTGAGGGGGTATTGCTTAATATTCCATTTAAGCAGAAAAGAGGGAAAGAAGAAAATAGTCTGCAGACTAACGATCATATTTTCTTTCATGACTGGTGTCAAGATATCACCATGTGTATGACTAACAGAAGGTACACTACCTTGCAATAAACAGACTTGAATCAAGTCGGTTCCAGTGATTTGCTCTTACATTGTATGTAAGACAGCTTCCTTGCAGTCGTTATGAATAAGAAAATACATAAATGGCAATCGACATCCAAACAAAATGTGATAATGCTAATTGTTAAAAAAGGTTAAATATATTGTTCTTTTCATTTGTCGGATTCGGAACGCAACTGTTCCTTCTCTTGTAGATCTTGAATTTAAATGCATTCCCTTTGTGTTAAGTTTTTGTACATCTTTGACGCCATGCTACCTGAGACCAATTTTATTTTTGTCAGCTGTGGGGGGAGGGGGGTAGTCTGCTTGAACTATGTTTATAAAGAACGGTTCATTTGATAGGAATTAATCTTTCAATGCATGGAGAGATTTTCAAGCTGATGATTAAATTTAATCGTCATTTTCTGCCATTCTAACACGATTTATTACCAAAACTTTTACCCCACCTGTACCGTTTCTTGATTAAACGGACAGGGTAAAGCAAAAACAGATGAATGCTCATGATAAGGAAAGACAATTGCAGCTATACTGGGACGCAAACACAAAGGCGTAAAACTTGAAGAGATGACGTTCTTTTCACCGTATAATGGTGCTTTTCATTTAGAACGTCAAAACATATTTTGCCGCTGCGAGGGGTGAATATGGCGATATACTGCTTTGAATGGTCTACGACTAGCCCATGAACCGCCTCTGAGCCATGAGGTGCAATATCGTACACTCTCTGTTACTGCATTTAACTGTAGAACAACCTACATGAGGTACAGGACTGGTAATTTAAATGTAACTTTTCGATATAGTTTATTCTTGAAAGCACTTTCTAGGATTCCTTTGGCCGGGTTCAAGTGCTCTACGCTCATAAGCACTAAAGGTAAAATTAAGCCTGTAACAACATTTCAATATTTTTCAGCCGTTAAGTACACTTTGTCCTGAAGTAAATTTAAAGTAGAATTACTAGGTTACATGGAATCGTTAATTCGGCGGTAGCAGGGAGATTCTGTGGCTATTCCTGGTTTGGGTCATGTCATATTTATATGGCTGTTACACAAATAGTCCAGTAAAGCAACTAACACTGATGAACTGTAGACCGTAATCAGGTAATATAATTAAATTGTTTTCATTTGCTCCAGGTAAGCTTAAACGAAAGTCGTGTCCTTATGACAGATATCTCCCAGAGGACATGAAGAAAAATCCCTTTAACATATGTAGCTTTATATATAAAACTTACTCGGCCGGTTTCTTCGAGATATTTTCAATGTCTTTACTTTCAATGCTATACAAGCTATGATTTATTGACTTTAATTTAAAATGTGATGGCATATTGGAAGGAAGCTTTAAATTAATTGAGGCTTTAAGTAGTTTTGTGAAACATCTAAACCATATCCGATCCCATTGGTAATTACTTAATTAAATAATACGACATAAAATCTATAACCATTCAAGATGGCTAACGATCGGCCTAAGTGAAATCCCATTGCCAATAGTAATTCTGGTAAGGGTGACTATTTATTAAACTTATCGGTGGTGATATTAAAGAAGTGCACAGCTAAAGAATAAGTGAGTTCTGACGTCAAACAAAGTCTTGTATCATAGGTCAAACTGGACAAACAAATATGAAAGGCTTCTCGATATATTCTTTCATGCGGCAAGGATTGGGTGGATAAAATATTATGAAACGTTTTGGGGCTACGCCTTTACGGTGTTGTCATGGCAGCTGAGGTGACTATGTCATCTTTTGATTGTCTGAAAGTACAATTGTAATCCCTCGACATCTGGGCGGGATTGCGAGACGTTTTGTCCAAATATTAATGATCTAACATATGTCGACGAGAAAACTTCCTACTTCATCCCATCTTGCAACCAATGTGAAAGAAAATCTGCCGTTTTCGAACAAAATTAACTACTAGTCTCTTCGGGTGAATACGTAACTTAAAGGCGAAGTGTTCAAACCCGTCCCACCATATTATAAGTTATCTCTTGCACCCTATGATGTCCATATTCTGAAACTCCATGTACTGTAAAAATAGTCTGGTAAATCTCACCAAGACACCAACATTTTATAGGGGCGTGCGTATTTGTCACATTACCGGTACTGAAACTGGGTAAATTTCCCAGATACTCGTTGATAAACCTAGTGAGGCTAGTTATGGTTAAGTGCCTCTTATTTGTGTAACCACTGCCTATGTAGGGAAACGAAACAAATAACTAATGTTCGGCAAACTTTATCTTATTTTAGCAATTTGACATGCGTTAGTCCAGTGTTATACTTGTAAGTGTTTTTTAATGTTGTCCTTTTTTCTGCTCTATTTTCACTTTTTCTTATGACTATTTTACTACGACGAAAACTCAAAATGAGACGAAACGGATGATCGTCCTCCTCAGGCAATTTCGCAAGGGGGATGACGGTCCAACGCCCCACAGATTTCCTTAGTTGGCAAACATTCATGACGAAATTATACCATAAAATGTCGGTTTCTTTCTTAAAAATACACATTTTCATGATTCCCTAGGATTCTTGCCAGGGATGCCTATGGATCAACGTTTTTCTACCAACAATCATGTTAACCTCCTAACGATGTGTCCATTTCTTACTTTACATTAAATAAATTTGTATGTCACTTCTAGCGTTCACTGTGCACTTTAATGATACGTGCAGAGACAGTTACAACTGAAAACTGTACGTTTACGCCACTTAGAGCAAACCGACTTTAAGGGAACAGTTTCTGCACGAAACATTTGGACCAATGCACAGTGCCTGCAGTGCCGATTTTTGAAATTGCATGGAGGGCCTAAGGAGACAGTGGCGGAGCTGGGAATTTTGGACAGAGGGGGCGAAAATACCCTGCAGGAAAGCATTAAGGAAAAATGTTAGAAACTTAAAACGGGCGTCGTGAGTCAATTTTGGTCCGTCCGGGAAGGGGGCATCCCCGTGATCATATGGTAGCTTCTCTACTGAGTCGGGGGGGGGGGGGTCACACCAGACGATCATTTGGATAAAACCCCAAAGCTCAATATTTATTCAATATTTGCCACTTCTATTTGTCTATTTTTGGAAAACATAATTTTTTATGCTTTCTTTTAAGAATTAAGGTCAACCTAAGACAAAGACAACAATGACTGAAGATATGTACCTCTCCTTTTTTCACGTAACAACCCCTGTATAAGCCATTTCCTCTTAACCCACTACTACACCCAGTTGTAGCCGACATAAAAATGCTCTCAAGTTACATATTTATTTCTGCAAAATCGAATCAACCTTTAACAATATGGGCGGTGACAGGTAAGTTCAGGGGTGTGAGACCATCCTTTTTAAAGTGAGGGGAGAATGACCTACCAACTGTCTCCAGAACCTATACCCCCCCCCCCCCAAAAAAAAAAATATATATATATTTTTAAACCTACTTCACTATGTACAATACTAAAGTAAATCGACTCTTAACATACATGTTAATGTCTAGCGTATTTTTGCAAGTTACCTCCAATGTGAGTGTCCTCCGTCAGTAAAATCTCCACATGTCCCCGAGCAACTGATCCAGGAGAATAAATATTCTGATCCAGCATAATTTTCACCTCACACATAGACGCCGAGCCTCCCATGACACAAACCATTTTACTGTTTGAGTTGATTTCCTACCGTTATATATTTGCAGCGAGTAAGGAACTATGAATTTATACTGGTACATCCGTCGTATGCGTCGTTCATTAATAAAAACCACTTTGTTTAACTCGTCCTTTCAAAATATCCAGCATGACCAATTTCATTGAAGTTGAAAGTTGACAACGGTCAGTTTATTCAATAATAGGATGGCGACTTGATGTGTAACACCGGTTAAAGTTTTTCTTCGCGGCATTTACATAGAACTGTCAGCTTTCATCAGTGAGATTGTCATTTTTTGTTCCGGACAACTCCGTTCCAGTGGTTCAAGAAACATCAATAAAAATATTTATGACCTACACAAATAGTCTCCACTACACTATATTAAAATTCTTTTCGATGAAAACATGTTTGACTATAACTGGTATTGCACAGAAGTGCAATATTTTATCTCACGCCTTTGAACCGTTCTTGTCGACACTACGGGAATAAGTCATTAAAATTGAGAAACCAAATACGCAAAGTACTCGCGAGCGTGTAATATCTCTCAGCTTGGACCGTCTGTTAAGAGAGAACGTATTTTGGCGCCACGGTAGAACGTCGAATAATACCATCAAGCACAGCAGCCAATCCGGTGCTAATCCCAATGAATTGTTACCAGCACTTCTTTTGAGCAGCCAATCGCATTGCCGTGCGTAGACTTCACGGGCGGTTAATAAAAATATATGCGGTTAATAAAAATATATGCAGTCGGTGTCCGCCTGCATTTGCTAAAAATTCCACATGTTAAAACAATTTAAATACCAACTCACCTCTTTCGGTACAAAAATCGATCGGTTTTTGGCTGAGGAAAATACATCTCCATAATTAATTTAGCACCATATCAATTGTGAGTAATCAATCTTGTTCCCTTGCGACAATTTTCACATCGGAGATGCAACTAGTTTGGAGCATATTTTTGCTAGTTTCACGAAAATAGGAAAATATCTTATATGTTCCACGACTGGCAAACCTCATTGTGCTTCATAATGGATGGCTATAGACTGGGTGTCTTTCTTAACTTATGCACACCTCAACTCATGTGATGGAGCCATTGCAAAAATTGAAAAATAACGCCATTTTAGAGAAGAGTTGCAATATAGGATGTAAGTGAGGTGAAGAGTCTGTAAGTGGGCTCTCCTTCCTCTTAACCTGAGAAAAAAAATGTTTTGAGGGAAAACGCGTCAATTTTAGGCAATACTTCCTTCTCAGTTCTTGGGAATTTCTCAAGGAATCACCTTCATGTGATAGGCCTGTATGTTACCACATCTTGTTAAACCAGTTTAAAACAGTATATTGCATAGTGAATTTCATAAAAGGCACGTGTTATATCAATTTGCCATCGAAACTGATTTAAAATTGAAATCAAAACGGAAAGACCGATTTGCACAGCGTTTGACAATAACTTTCACACCAAACTTGCTATTAAACCACCACTACCCAATATATTGAGGGACGTGCTTTCGCAGGTCACGTATGGCTACACACGTTTAGCAGTAATGAAGATTGTATTGTGAATCACACACTGTTTGTTTTGTAACCTATCGTAAGGTCATCATTTGAGAATTAGAAATTATTTAGCATTTCATAGCTACTTAAACAAAGGAAAATAAAAACAAAGCAAAATTGGAGAATCACTAGAGGCACATGAGACTCGGTTTTTCACATCGGACTATGTACGTTTGCTCCGTGGATTTGAAGGTGAAAAAAATGCATATCCCGACAGCATGAGAAAACCACAAAACTAAAAATAAGTTTCTACGTGAATGATATGTATGCTTTCTCTTGGCCCCTCTAAATTAAAGACAATAAATAAAATTATTATTTGATTCGGGAAAGGGAGGAAAGGAGTGCAACAAATATACAGATCAATAAAGGTTCACAGTCGTTTAATGAAATTAATCTTGACGGCATTTTTATGATACGTTATTTTAGTCTCCTTGATGTTCAGTTAAAGAGCTTTAACTTCAGCATAAAAGTACGTGGCAGTGTAGTTCTGCATGCTCTAAGAGTTACACCACAGCGCAGATCCATTATTTGAAACGTGTAACCGATGTTGCCAAAGCTATTAAACACTATCTTAGAACATTTGTAACTCAGCGATACAACTACAATTAAAATTTCTTGTTTGGCTTTACATCTTGTTTTATGCTTGTCTGATACGGCCACGAGAAATTTCTATTCACGGCCTTCAGAATGATCTCATTCTTTCTGTACGGCAATTGAAAGACACCTTGCTTGTACAATTCCTCGATGTCAAAAAATATTATCATATCCGTATCATACACCAAGTTTATCATTGATTCTCCTACAGTAGAAATTTCTTCTTTTGAAAAAATACCTGCCTCGTCCATCATAGCAGAGCATTCTGTGTAAAAATACAATGAGCCATACACCGTAAAATTATTTCCCATCTCCTTGAATTAAAATCGATTATAGAGAAAAGCCAAGTTGAATATCGTACGTTGAACTTAATTGGGTTCGATTTACT
Source organism: Holothuria scabra (assembly GCA_037179385.1). Lineage (NCBI taxonomy): Eukaryota > Metazoa > Echinodermata > Holothuroidea > Aspidochirotida > Holothuriidae > Holothuria > Holothuria scabra. The sequence continues at coordinate 27,645,265 of CM074180.1, read as the reverse complement.
CAACCAGGCGTTGTTCACACATTGTGATATCATTATTTATTGGGTTCGACGTGTTAGTGTTCATCCAAACCCGATGATTGTAATATGAACAGCCAGTAGGATTTTCAATTCTATTTCAAAAAAGTAAATTTTATTGCGACTTTGAACCGTAATAATTGTAACAAAATTATTGCCATATTCGGTGGAGCCACCTTTCTTGTTTGGGGAAATTATCACTATGCCATAGACTGACGCGGTTGTAGTATTGTAATAGTATTTATTTGGACCTTGGACGAGGACATAGACCTATCCGTTTAATGCAATTTTGTTTTGATTTGAAACTGTAATAATTTTACCCGAAATTATCAGTACCTCTTTTCTTGCTTGCAAATCTTACCACAATGCTCTCGTCTGGCACGTTTGCTATTAAACATTATTTTTATTCGGACCCTGCATGGTCAAGGACATAGGCCTATGTATTTGATGCAATTATTCAAAAGGATTCTGCTAACAACATACGGCTTTAAAGTACCACAGCATATAAATGGATTATCATTAATTCTGCTTCAAAAGGCGGGGGATTATTTTTGGCTCCATAAAATTATATCTAGGGGTGATCTATTTGTTTGCACGTCATGTCGGGAGTGTTTAGTTCTGTCCTAACAAGTATTTCCATATATGTTCCTAACTCCAGCTGTACAGTATAGGCCTAAGTCAGGTGCGAATAGAGGTTGAAATTATAGTCATGTTAACATTGTTTTGTAGACTACTGTAGAATGCTTTTTCGATATACATTTCAACATATGCTCTTCAAGGATGGTTGCATATGGTTTGAAGAAGATATCTTGAATCAAAATTGTAAAGTAATGTGACTAAATTAAGGAATTTTATTGATTTTACAAATGAGTTCGACTTTTCCTATGTCTTTGGATTTATATTTTATCTTCCATCTCTAATAGCACGATCGTAAATAAACAATTCTCTAAATGCTAGAACGCTTTCAAGACTATGAAAGGTATAAACTCTCTAAATTAAGAGTCTGGATGCGATTTTGTCATTATAACTACCAATGTAAAATTTCGCTCGCATTCGTTATGCGTGGTTTGCATTCCATGTGTCGAACAGTACTAAAATTTTCTTTTAAAGAAATCTCACTTTTGCATTTAAACAACCTAAGTAAATTCACCCATCGCTCAAAGTAGTCCCTTCCCCTTGGTAGGTATCTATGTCGTGACATAGGAAGGGTCCCCACTCGTGTAATCAACCGAGGCTTGGAATGCATAAAACACAGTCTTCGGGATTCGTAATAATACATTTTGTGTGGGTCAGTCCAGGTGGCTCGGAGGGGGGGGGGGGCAAATAACCATTTTTCCCGGTGAAAACTTCCCTCCCCCCGTTCTCAGTGCTCACTTCTGTAAAAAAAAAAAAATGAGCAAATAAGCCTTCGAATTGATCATAAAATTACAACATAAAATGTACCACTACCACATTTTCGGGCAAAACTTGTAGCACATATATACACCTGTAAACTTCCGTCTTCCCGTTTAATCTGACGGTGGAAATCATTTCCGAATATTCTTGCAAGTTTCGCCCGAATCTCCTACCATTCCGGGTAAAGTATTAACCAAGACTATTAAGTGAGGCTGAAAAATAATTGCTTTGTAAGCTGCCCGTATGAGACGCGATTTTGTAATCGTTTTGATTTTTTATGAACAGTTAACTTTCACGACAATGCGTTGTTTTTAAGACTAAAAATTGGCTGCCCTACTTTTTTCCAGAACCTTTCCCAAAATTCAAGTCATGCAAAGATTAGCTAAGTACCTTTCGCTTCGAAAAGTGGGCAACTATAACTGCTGATTCTGTGTATAGACCAATATCAAAAATGTTGCTAAAAACAAAAATGTTGCTAAAAACAACTCTCACTAACTTTTCTCTGTCTAACCCTGACAGGACATTCATATGGAATTTCACTTGAAACTTCCACGGGTTTTAGAAAAGGTTCAGAACTTCCTGGTTCTCTCTTATCTGAAGTAGGCTTCGAAAAATTCCACGTCCCACAGTCTGGCACAAGTAAGAAGTTACTCGCGCGCAAGTACACTGCTCGATGTCGTATAGCCACGCCGGGCAAGTATCTTAGGAAAATCTCCAACAAGATGTATTTAAAATAGCAAAATAAGTAACACAAGTAACGAAAAAAGAATTTGCGGAAGTCTGTCTGACAGGCGCGTAGCCAAGATTGGGTCATGGGGGAGGATTTGGGACACGATATGAGGGAAAAATTTAAGGATGGGAGAAAAAACCGCTACTTTAGGTGTTTTTTGCATTGCAAGGTTGGGTCATGGGTGGGTTCTAACCCCAACCACACCCCCCCCCCCTTGTGGCTACGCCACTGCTGTCTGAAGCTAAATAACCTCTTTCCTTTCATTTTCTTTTCCCTTTCTTTCTGTTTCTCCCTTCCTTCTCTCTTATATTTTCCCCTTTTCAACCTGGTGGACTGAGCTGATTTCCCGGTACTTTGCCCCTGCCCCCTGGCAGATACGTTACTGCTCCTCTGCAGTGCAAAAGAGTTCCACATAGATTATCTTACAAAGAAACGGGTAACATCTGAATATGAATTTTAATGCAACGTAGTCCAGCAGGTGATGCTGTGGCGAATTCAGCGAGAGCCGTGCACGGTGAAAGTGCACCCCAAGACTTCTACGACCAAATTTTTCACGAACTGAGGGCGGACTCAAAACAGGGAAATTATTCTCACAATTCAACTAGCAGTAATTAAATGCACCTCTGTGTATCGATCATGGACTTGTTCTATATTGTTTTCTGAATTCATTATTTTCAACCCCAACCAGCACGACTCTCGGAAAATTCATGTCCTGGATCCACCCCTGTGATGGGTTACGGTGCTGTTGAACGTGGCCATTGAAACTTTTTCACAGTATCAAAATGGTGATATGTTAAGCGATGTGACTTTAATGAAACAGCAATGAGGTTTATGAAACACGTACCCTCATGTTTGTTACACTATTCAGTTTCCATGGTTTCTTCGTCAATCAACAAGTCTGGAAGCCTTCGTATTACACCGTATAAAATGATACACTAAGATGGGTTTCAATTCCGAGGTTAATATTCATGTCTTTTGTGGCACGCTAAGCATTATTTCATTTCGCTCTTTTGGTGAATTTGAAGCCTTGACAAGCGTGATATCGAAATACGTTTAAGATGAAGTTTTCCTGGCTCTCTATGTTACTCCTACAACCCTCGACAGCATCTAGAGACATATATATTGATTCATGTCCTACATAAATCTATAAATTAAAAGTAGGCTAGTTATCCGAAAAGCTTTTATTACTAGATGCAATTCATTCACATTAGATCTTGTTTTGCAATGTAGAAATTTAAGCTATGTATCAAACCATGTGATGCAGATAGATACTGTATAAAATGAAATATAAACGCCCACACTGCCCATCGACACAGACAAAAAACTTCATATTTTGCCAACGATATGAAGACGACTAGACGTGGATGCTGGTTCTTGAGAGAATTATCTGCAAATTCATTCACATGTTGTGTACGAACTCTTTACTCTGTGTAAAAAAAGTTAAAGTGATATTTTTAATGTGTAGACTATTTATTGTCAAGTACATTGGATTTAACATATTTACATTCCAAGGATGGCAAGAAGATACAGCAAAATGTATAAAATAAAAATTGATACCCAAAAACATCTCGTAAACAGATTACTAAAACTTCCATATTATAAACGGTATGAACCACGTACAGGTTAAAGAGTTAGAAATTTGGACGTTACCATCATCTCCCTTACGAGGATGAAAATTAAGATTTAAAAGCCCGATCCTCTAATCCAATTTTCCTACCCTACTTATTTAACCGCCTCCTACAACTGTCTAAATTTCATCTTCATCCAGGCACAATCTCAGTTTATTGCTTCTCGGTGAATATATAAGAGCCCAACGTATAATCAAAGCAATTTCAGTACAGTAAATGCTGTGTAATATGAGCTTTGGTGCTCTGCATTTGAGCTAGCTGTAAGTCACGAAGCTGTGTCAATGGAGAACTCTTGTGAACCACTACAAAATCTGTTAGAGGGGTGAAAGGATTAGCTCTTTAAGAAATACATGTATATATATCAGTCAGGGGTGGTTCATCTGAAGAAAAAATAACGGACAAAAATATTGAACCGACTAGTTGTGGTGAAGATATACATATATACCCAAAAATGCTATTCGAATATCCGGATTGTTGTCCTCCGGAATTATGTTGCTAGACACACTTTTGAATTCATGACCTCTAGAATTTAATTTTCAGGACTAAATCAGGCTATGATTTCTTTCCAACCTCACACATTAAAAGGCCAAACCTCTCACCCCAAACTACAATTTTGGTACGAGGGTACCGAAATTCTTAATTGGCTAAGCTCTTTGATTGACAGCTAATTCAAACAATGCAGAGTGCCAAAGCCTATATTACACAGCATGAACGGTACTGCAAGTGTTTGATTATATAAATTGAGTTTTGTATACTCACCTTGAAGCAATAAACTGATATTGTATCTGGATGAAGATGAATTTCAGACAATTGTGGGAGGGGCTTCAGTACGAAGGTTAGGAGAATTGGTACTGTTTGGGGTGAGAGAACTGGGCCTTTAAGTTTCCAGGACAGATATTCTCCAACCCATTCATACAAAATGTTCTCTGACACACCAAGCAAGATGGCATTACCTAATCGGTCTAATACTTTGCAATTTGAAAACATTGTTTTTAGAAGTATTGTGCCAATAGACGAATCCGGAAAGCTAGAGAAGGCGGCAATTAGTGGGGTCAATCAGACTTAAATCGTCTTCAATTTAATGTCTATATGCAATTTTAAACCCCTGTATTCAGTCGCATTGAGGAAATCCAGAGATATTTTAGTGTACAATCATCCATGATATAGGTAAGCAAAGAATTTGAAAGGTAAAATCTGATAGATCCCAGATTGCCCGACTAAATAAGACCATTCCTTGACTTTTGGGATTCATCTATATACTCAAGAAAACGTATCCCTTTAAAAGAATACGAAATGCATGAGGCAGAGGGAGCAGCCTGAGGAAAAATCTGTAGGCAGTATAGTGGACACGGAAATCAATATTACGACCAGTTTAGTGCAGCTAGCCCATGAATCGATTTTACCTTGGGTCACTTAAAATGTGTTAAACTTTTTTTGTGAAAACAATAACACCGTGAAAAATCAATTTGAACAGTTCTATTTTATATATCTGCCGACTAAAAGGAAACCAACTGTGCATTCAATTTAACTGTGCTCTGAAGGGATCATGTTTCATTCCATTGAGAAGTTATTAAATGACTGAAACAATATATCGCATAAATGCACTTCATCATCTCAAGGGTTTTGTTTTTGAGGGCAGTGTAGATGGACGAAGATAATTGTGATGCTCTGATAATACGGCATGGAAATGTAGGCAAAGTTTGCGGGAACACTTTAGGGACAAGAGTGCAGGATACAAACCTCACACAAAAAGAGGTGTCGAGAAATTAAACAGTCTTCTAAACACAAGTTCTGCCCCACTGTAAACAAGTTTAGATGCTAAATATACATGTCTAATTCTTACATATTTCGCTTTCAAATACATTTAATAGCTAAACATTTAGTCTTTAATAGCTAAAAATGCTTAGAAATCAAACGTGTTTACAGCGTGGTGGTAGTTGTTGGTTAGTACGTTAGTTCTTTGTTAGTTATTTATTTATTTAGTTAGTTATTTAGTTAGTTAGTAAGTTATTTATTTATTTATTTAGTTAGTTAGTTAGTTATTTAGTTAGTTAGGTAGTTAGTTAGTTAGTTAGTTAGTTAGTTAGTTAGTTAGTTAGTTAGTTAGTTAGTTAGTTAGTTAGTTAGTTAGTTAGTTAGTTAGTTAGCCCTAGTTCAGAGGGGGGTTGCAAGTGTTGGGCATCTTTGTTATATACATTATCTTGGTAATATGAGGGAACCAACTTCCAACTTAATGGCTCAGCTCTCTCAGACGTAGTGTGCGTAGCGCCTCTGTGTCAGCCGCCCCCTTAGGCTGCCTCCCCTCAGTTGATTTTTTCGTAGCGATGAGCTAGACGGAAAAATTTCTTCCGCCCCGCGGGCTATCTTAGACGCTGTCAAGGTGCAAAGTGATTCCATTTGAAAAAAAATAAAAGTTCGACAACTTCCTTTAAAAGAACGCCATTGTTGGATAATGGGCCAATCGTATAACGAAGGCTTAGGTAGGGGATCTAGCTGATAGGCGTTGAAGTTGTTTAGCTCCGCACAAGAAAAAAAGTTCACAGGACTCATAAAGTTCATTAATTCTTCTTGATTATTATTGATTCCATTTCTTCTTCCTTCAAAAATTATCTTTAATCAGAAGCCGGCAAAAAGGTGACAATTACTATTTACAGGTGAGTTAGTGCATCGTCTTAGAGGTCTGCAGCACAACTGACTAGCTGCGGGCTGCGGGGTTTCCTAGTGCGTTCGAGCCACGAGGACCATGCGAGATGACAGAACTAAAAGCTGTAACACGATTGGAAAAAAGTTGTGACGCACACCTAAAATGAATATTAATAAATATGATGAAATCATATCAATCAATGAGGAGGCTGCAAGTGAGTGAAATTGGCCACACCTTGAAAATATGGGTTACAGCGTGCACGTGGAACTACGGCAATGTGATATGTCACGTCCACCGGTAACACGTGACGGGAAACAGGAAGGGCCCTGGGAATCTACAACAAAAGGAAGGGCGAGTTGCTCGTAAACAACAAGATGGCGTCTGCTAAAGGTCATGGAGAGTGCATCATACTACATAACACCATTTATGAGGTGCCGTATCGGCCAATATTTTATAACATAAATATATTTATGTTATGTTATAAACTCAAAATATATTGATTATAGTTCCAGTATATTTAGGTTATGGTATAGAAAGTCCAATATATTTAGGTTATGATATAGAAACTGATATAAATGTGTTATATTATGAATCCAATATATATAGATTATATTACTACTCTATATAAATATATTATGAGTAAACTGTCTTAGTTTACGAGTAATCCATTATAGTTTATAAAATTGCAATATATATAGGTTATGACTGGAAATGCGGCTCGAGCAAACGAATGGCGTTACGTCACGAAGATAGGCGTGATCACAAACGGATGGGCGTGACAGTATGTACGAAGGCGGGATCGGATCACGGTTGGCTTTTCGAAGCAGGCTGCATTCGACATATCCTAGCACTGCGTATAACTTGTGAGTTTTACAAACGGTAACTTGCTACAACTGGGCTGACTAACGTTGGTATTATAAAATAACCGAAAATGAATTTAGATAAAGAAGAAATCGTGGAAAGACCAGCACGTACGTGGCCAGGAGAGTTTAGGTCGTAGCCATGGTCGTAGGCCTTCGTATGCAGGGCAAATTTTCTGTCTAGCCAGTCTAAGTAGGCTTAGGCATACTAGATTCTTGCGACCACCATTCAGGGAAGAGGTACATATTTGCAAAATGAAAGCCAAGATGCCCTTGAGTAACCCAGACACTTCCAAAGTTACAAATATTTAAGTTTACATTACAACTTTCCTTAATGTTTAAAACATGTTGTAAGTATAAGTAGCCTAAATTATTTACCGCGTGACGTCATCAACGAACTGTTGGTGTAGAGGTTTGAAATATGTTTTGGATCCCTAAGTATCCGAGATCGACTTCCGCCTCGTAGGGTTCGGGTAGCTTTTTTTGTGAGCTGTAAATTTTCAGATCAACTTAAAATTCTCCCACCATTTGTTCAGGTAAGGAATCAGAGTCTTATATTTAAGCTTTAATAGTATTCTAGAAGGGTTTTTTGTTTACTTTAGTTCTTTAGAAAAAACAATTGGTTGAATTACACATAATTAATTTTTTTCTTCCTTTTTTTACTGTATTTATAATTTCAAATGAAATGTTAAAGAGAAAGCATGAAATTACGTTAGGTCTATTTCTGGTTTACAGGGTAAATGAAATTAAGAAATCATATTGTACTTGCTTGTAAATATTATATTTATTCAACTTGTCCTGTACTATATTTATGTATGTTCAAGATGTAAGTAAATTTCTTCCTTTCGGAAAAAAAAAATTCTCCCACCATATTTATATTTATTCAACTTGTCCTGTACTATATTTATGTATGTTCAAGATGTAAATTTCTTCCTTTCGGGAAAAAAATTCTCCTACCATTGTAGGAACATTTGAAATATCGAAGGCGAAAATGAAGTTTTTCTTCAAGAGAAATTCAAAAGAAAAAAGTAAAATAAATTTACACAAGATGTAAATGAGATAGGCCTAAAACCTTCCTTCAAGGGAAAAATAATTTTTTCGGAAAAAAATATAAAAACAGTGGCATAGCTACGGGTGGGGCTCCACCCCCCCCCCCTCCCACTGAATCGCCCATCCCCCAAGAACCCCCTCCCCCTCACACAATGGCGACCTGGCAAAAATTATATTATTGCTGGCCGATTAGAATATTCAATCCGGGCTACCTAGCCGCTACCATGACACAGATACATGCACTTGCGATGGATCCACTCTGGATGTCGGAAAAAACTCAGGTAGACTGTAACAAGCTTCATATTTTTGGAATCTCTTGACTTTTTACTCGTCGGGTTTCTGAATGGGTAATTTTCTAGCAGATTTGGAGTGGCTGAAATCGGATACCTTAGTGTGGATTATGTCCAGTCCTGCCAAAGCGTGCTACTAGCATGGCCCCTGTAGCATCTGGCCTGTTTCTACCTCCTGTAGGGATTTTTTTCAATTCCTGGGAATGCACAAATTTGTTTCAAAATCATACTTGGTGTGGGGGGGGGGGGGTAGAATATTTAAATCAAATTTGGTTGGAAGGAATTTGCACTTTGCACGTGCGGTTTTGCCAGTCATTGGACAATGAAACAACTAAGCCCATGTTGGGTCAATGCAGTCTCAAGGGTCATGGGCGTCCGCAGAAAAAAGTCAGGGGGGCAAAATTTCTAGGGAGGGGCAAAATCTCCAAGTCACCGTGAATTGACACAAAGCATGCGAAAATTTCAGCCCCAAATGCCTCCCAGATCGCCGGAAACGGCAGTTCTAAAGCCTATTTTTCGCATAGAAACTTGGAAAACATGTTTTATTCGGGTTTTTGCTTTGATTTTTATACGTTTTTTCAAATTTTTGATTTTCAAGGGGGGGGAACCTGCGGACGCCCATGTCAAGGGTCGCAACCTTACCACTACACGACCTCACCTAGCTGTTGGGTGCAGTGGACATACCCAGTGGCGAACGAGACGGGGCGGGATAAAGCTCTCCCCAAATTTCTCCAAAATCTAAATTCGGGCAGGAATTTGGCAAAAAAATCAGACAGTCCTTTAATTCTGAAGAAAAAATGGCATGGTTTTTCAGAAAATCCCTAAATGCCAGGCCCGTAGCCATGGAGTCGGAGCGTTCGAACGACCCACCCCCAACTTGAGGGAGGTCCATTTTTCCAGCCCTGTGTTCTGGTATTTGAAGGGTCAGCTATGAAATATTTTTTATTTTGACATATTGAGGACGAATTTCCGTTCACTTTTTGCAGGAAGATAAAACTTTTCAGATTACATGCATGATTTTTTCTCAAAAAGTGGTGTACTGTGTGGAATTCCTGGGGAAAAAGGACTTCTGTTGTGTTCAAAAAAAAATCTGCAGAATTCAAACTTTTCCGGGGAAGCATGCCCCGAATCCCTAACAACTGCATGCTTACGGCACGCGCCAGCCGCCTCCGTATTTGGAAAAAGGTCCACATCTTGGAAAAAAGACCCACCTCTCCACATGGGCTGGCTAAAATTTTCAAGGAAATTGGACAAGATTCCAAAATTTCGCTTCACCTTCGGGCAGCGCGAAAAGCTGTACAGTTATTCGTGAGTTTTACGCCACAGGTTATCACAACACAATATGCTTGAAAAGGTCGAATATCCAAATTCTTTCAAGCATTTGACCGAAAATAGAAAAGTATCATAATAAGGGTAACATAGTTACCTGGTTACGAAAAATTAAACAGCTAAAAAATTGCGACACATTTGGGAAGCCTGTAGCTTAAAAGACCAATCATCATAGGTTTTGGAAGCCCCGAAAACGGTCGATGAGTTGCCGGTGGGACGTGATAGGCAGAATTTGAGGCGCGCATAGCTTCTCAATTTTTTGCTTTCTTGTAACAAATATTTGAAAATCCCGAGCGACTTGTTTAGAAGTTGGTTTGAAGTATTTGGGAGAAATTAATTTGACTTTTAGTATGGCTCATTAAAAATTGGAGTGTTTATGGAAGAATCTACCAATCATATGAGCAAAATCAAGAAAATTATATGGACGACTGAAATTCGTTTGGCGTTACACATTTTATTGTAGTCCTTCTTTACTAAGGCGCTCTGACAAACTGCAAATTTCGCCCGAAAACGTTTACCTCTTGTGAAAATAAAAGCGTATATTAGAAAAATATTTGCTTTATAACGAAAAATGCTAACTGGTTTCTACCATATATTTATGTCCAGGGGTGGCGCCAGGATTTCCCCGACAGGGGGGGGGGGCAAGCTCCCCGACAGTGGGGCCAGCATTTCAAGACCCCGACAAAGGCATTTGAGTGGGTCCCAGTGGGACGTGAATTGGCAAAATTTGGGACACGCCAAGCGCGACGAAATTTCTGACTTTCTTTTTAACAAATACTTCAAAATCTGGAGTATATTTTGAAAAAAAAAATTAAAATTTTTGAAAGAAATTTGGCTTTTTTAAAGACCATTTAAACGTCGGGGTGTTTATCAAAGAATCTGTCCTTCATATGGGTAAAATCAAAAACGTTTTATACGCGACAGTTGAAATTCTGTTGCGTTCATGCATTTATTCGTTCTAGACCTACGTACTTAGGTCTCCAGACGAGACTAGAAGTTTGCCCGAAAAGTTTTTCCCTTTTTTGAAAGAAGATTTGAACATTTTGAGCTTATTATATTGCAGAAAATTCGTTTTTTGTAAGGTTATAATGATAAAATTAGGTTCTTTATTAAGTGATATGCCTTTCAAGAGCAAAATTAGGTAAAATCTCGGGGTGATTAACAGTGCAGGTGGCTTTGGTTATTTGTTGTACTGAGTATTCATCGAAACTGAAAAATTTTGCCATTTTTAACAATCTGAAGCTTATATTGGGGATATGTTGTAATTTTATGACAGATTTGAAATAGAATTACAAAACAAAAAGTATGTTCAAAATCACCCACCCAGTAACTTCAGTCCTTTTAGGTTTTTTTTTTTTTATTTTTTTTATTTTTTAAGTCCTCCCCGATGAAATCGACGACCTTCTCCGACGTGGGGGGGGTGCATGGCCCCCGGCCCCCCTACGCTGCTGGCGCCACCCCTGTTTATATCTCAGGTGATCAAAGCTATTCACTGAAAACTTACGTAGCTAGTTTTAAGTTAGTGTATGTCGCCATCAGAGGGTATGGGCCGCTATAAGAGTTAGGGGCCATTTAAGTTTGGTGGGACCGAACATTCTTTGCCTGAACAATTCAATGCTGTCCGAAAGACTAAAGTATGCCGAGCGCTATCGGCAGTTGGCGCGGAGTGTTCATAAAATTGTTATTTCTCAGACAGCCGGAAATTCCATTCCCAGGCTTGTATAGCAGAACCTAAACATTCTTTATTTTGCAGTGATGGAGTCGCGTCCAACTGCCCCGAGTCCTGAGTCGGATCCGAGTCCAGAAGTTCCAAGTCCAAGTCAAGTCCAGTACAGATGGTCTCGAGTCCAAGCTGTGTTCGAATCAGCCGGGATCCGAGTCCGACAGAGTCCGGCAGTGCGGCACTCACCCATCTAGCTGACTACCTGATACCTGCATGCAGCAACACAAATGCAGTCTAAGAATAAATAGTCTTGAGTGAGAGAGCAGTGGCAGCGCTACAATATCAATTTTTGGGGAAGGGGGGGGGGGCAGCAAACAATGGGCAAAGGAAAATGTTGGGAATGAATACTTTCGCTTGCAGTGCGAAATTGAGCACAAAGCGAGAGCTGCTGGCTCCAGGTCGGGGATCCAGGGTCCCACCTCAAAGATCATGGTTTCCTAGAAGTAGTTGTTCTTACAAAGTCATGACTCTGTACATAATTGTATAGACCCAAATCTTAATTGTCCCTCTCCCATTGGGATCCTCGTCTCATCAGCTCCGTCCTCGTATATATCATAAGTCTCCCTGCCTCATTCATTAGTCTCTCATCTCATTAGTCCCCCATCCCTTTCATTACTCAGTCTCATTTAGTGGCGTACTCATGGGAGGTATTGGCCTAGGCCCCCTCCCGGCGGATGCTATTTTTTTATCCTAAAAATACATAATTTTGTTAGTACTTAAATTTTACTTCAAATAGCATATGTGACACCAGAATGAATGAAGGGACACCCTGACTGCCTGAGCACATGCTTGTACATACAAAACAAAAGATAAAAGGGTTTCTTTATTAATCCCTAATGCACCTCGTCGCGGCACGAAGAAGATATAATGTCTAGCATTGTTACAAAGGATAAGAAAGACAAAAGGAAAAAAGGAGAAAGCCCTAACACGAAAATGGGAAAAAAAGAAAAAGGAAAATCACTGGTACACTGTGGGACCCGAACTCGCGTTACCGAAGCAAAAAGCCTGATATTTATACGCGCTAGCCACACCGCCAACTACAAACTTGCATCTTTATTTAGTCGTAAATGGGCCTAGGCCCTCTATGATCCATTGAGTAATGTAACAGGCCCGAATAAAAGTATGGAAAGATGTTTACTGTTCTCTATTGATTTGTCTTCCAATTTGTAAAAGTAGCGAGTCCTCCTTTTTCGGTGGTAAAGGCTGGCGGCTTGTTCTCAATAGTGTAGGACGTACACTGATACCACATTTTCAGTCAATTACCGAGGCTACGGAGGCTACGGTATGGAATTAAATCCAATGGGCGTTTTCTTGAAATATTGGGGTGATGTCCGAAGGTCCCCCTGGATCGCCGTGCAATTATTTAGTTATTAAACCGTATACGGCACATATTTTGAGGGTCGCCCAACTGTCTTGTACAAACTGTCCATATCTTTCTCGATTTTGTCTAGTTACTCTCTTGGCAGCCACGGACTCTGCTATATCAAAGCGTCTCCACAAGGGCACAGAAATCCTTAAGTTCGGTAATCTAGTTGTAGCAAGTTTCTTTTTTTTTTTGTTAAATTCACTGAATTCTTCGAGATGCTAGAACAAGAATATGATCCCGCCTTCGTACATACTGTCACGCCCATCCGTCTGTGATCACGCCTATCTTCGTGACGTAACGCCATTCGTTTGTTCGAGCTGCATTTCCAGTCATAACCTATATATATTGCAATTATATAAACTATAATGGATTACTCGTAAACTAAGACAGTTTACTCGTAACCTATTTATATAGAGTAGTAATATAATCTATATATATTGGATTCATAACATAACACATCTATATCAATTTCTATATCTAACCTAAATATATTGGACTTTCTATATCATAACCTAAATATATTGGAACTATAATCAATATATTTTGAGTTTATAACATAACATAAATATATTTATGTTATAAAATATTGGCCGATACGGCACTTCATAGCCATTCTCTTACCGTTCACAGGTATTTTAGTGACCGAACTTCCACGTCACCGTCAGTAGCAGGAAAGCCATTTGAAAATCGGTAATTGGAACTACGGGGCTGGCGAAAAGGGCAAGACAAACTTATAAACTGCTTAATATTTAAACCGTGCTGTATTTATTCCGAGATTCAATCTCCTTCTCTGAGAGAAACTTAACTTGGGGTTTGGAGCCATCTTCCACATGCGGCATCGTTGCGAGGTTCAGTGAAAAGCAGCCTTTTTTCTTCCGTCCAGTGAGATTAGTATTATTTCCTGGTTTGAGTAGAAGATTACTTTCATTTATGATCTTGATTAAGGACACCAAGCACCTAAGTCTTCGTGAAATTTTTAAATATGCTAGTCTTATGCATGTATGGGCGCACTTGTTTTCTTCAACACAAAATAAAATGAGGATTTGGGGAAAAGTACCGTATTTGACTTAAATCCTTCCGTTAGAATGGCATACCTTGTACAAAAGTGTTTCGTTGATTATTTCATCTTACGTACAGATGTTGTTGTCATGCAATAAATGCCATGCATTTGTCAGATTTTTATTTTATCGAGTCAAAGATCCCTACCGAGTTGACTGAAATCCTGACTTCCCTTTAAAAACAGCAGACGCAGTCAGCCAAGACTTACCGGTATTCAAAAACAACAGCTTCATCTCACAAATTCATTCTACTATTGTTTCAAGCATCTTCTGTATTTCAGGACGTTGATGTTGCATATTGGTGCAGGATAGTTCAAGCGGTGACTCTTTAAAAATTTAACAACTGAATGAGAAAAATATTGTCGCATGATTCTCAGGAGCCAGTAATGTTACAAGATAGTCTTCTATACTTATCCCAATCGGGATGACGGCATTTTCCCTTTAAGCATTTAAGTTTAAACATTATTCCCTTCATGGCATATGTTGTGAAGAAAAGTTTTAAAAGATTTGCAATAATTTTTAATTTTCCGAGAAACTCATACTTGACAGTTGCAAAATGAATCGTGATCGCTTGCATGTTAGCTGTATTCCTTAATTGGACAGACCTGCATGGTTTGTGTTTGAAGCTGACCGGAATATGAATTTTGCCAGAGGGTTTATTAAATCTACCGTCAACCAGGCGAAAAGGTGCAAAACTGTTAGTTTAGTTTCACGTTATAGATATCTTCTTCCTCACTTAACCGTTAAAAATCCAAAAAAATTTACTCTTCATTGCTTATCATCGTCACCCAGGCAGATTTAAATTGAAATTAGGTTTCTATACCAATACTTCATTAAACAGATGCTCAGTCCATCAGATATATTTAAAGTACTGAACCAGATCGTTCGCTCTATGATTCCTTGCCGAAAAGAAATGGATTAGGTATGCCAAGCTCTCCCTGCAGTCTGTGACTATTCAGGGCGGTTTGTTTGGGTGGTTGACGGGCGGTGCTGGGTGTGGGCATCTATGTGCCCAGTCCTCAAAAAAGGTACCTATTTTAGTTCTTAAAGATTTTGTAAAATCACTGTTTCAATCACCGTGCTTTGAAATTGATCCACGTTAAAGTTGTGACAACATGCAACTATTTCATCAGCAAAAAACAATCGCAAATAATTCTGAGTATTTATTCATGATCATTAATTTGATCAACGAAATGTCTGTCCTAAATTTCCATAAGTTTCAAACGTGTCTATCTCTTAATTTTTTAGTGGTATTATTGCATTTTTTTTAAAATTTTAATTCGATCTCCATCGCATCAAGACTATTCAAGGGTTTAAGTTACATTACGAGTTCTAATGAAAAATTCTTCAGGCTGATCTCACAATTACCACGTTTTACACTTTATGAATAAGTGAAACTGGCATGGGGGAATGGATGCTCTTGTCCCTTCCCCAATCATCCTTCAAAGGCACATTGTGGTCTTACTGGCGAGGGTTCGGGTAAGAACTGTTTTCGACCGAGTCCTGGATCTATTTTAATGAAGTTTTACCACAAATTTTTTTTCGGTACCAAACTTTTCACGCACTGCTTCAGACCATACTTACATGTTGTTTCCGATGCCAAACTCACGGAGGAACGCATTAGCAAAAGCTTTATACGAAGCACCATGCACAAAACCGCCGTGTGATTTGCAGATTGGTATGATGTGGAATTCAAATTATGCAGATCCTGAAGGCATGACATTTTTTTGTCATGGAAATGATATGAAATGCAAAAATTTGCGCGCTTAGCGCGCATTTGTCACGGTTTTACTCCATCTCTTCATCATTACTCTAAATGACAATACAGTTCAAAACCCTTTCCAGTAATAATACCATATTTCGCATTTAGACCACCTTAACAAAATTTCTCAAGGGAGGTGGGGTGGGGCCTCTAGATAATACGCCTTTCCACCACCCCAACACAAAATGTTGTACTCGTGTGGATGTTGTGCCTATACTTTACCGAATAACCAATGTGAAAAAAACATGACATATTACTTAAATTTGCATGCAAGGTAAGCGTTGTAATGGTTACATTATTCATGCATATAATAAATTGGGCAGTACTGGTTCCTTTACGTTTCTTGCGAAGTGAGAAAATCATTTGGTCTACGCCTCAACAAATTCTGTACACCCCTCCGTCTCTTAAATCTCATTTTTCTGAAAAATGAAAAATTAGAAAATTTGCTATTTGTGACACTGGTCAACTGCAGAGTGATTTCCTAAATCTTTTCTTATAAATTTCAGTTGTCAGATCATACGGAAAGATAGGAGTGTAAAGTTGTGTAAAAAATTTTGCCCGGCGAAAAATGGTAGTGGTCAATAATATTATGTGGTAATTTTCTGATTATTTTGAAGGCTAGGATAACTAACTGCTCATTTTCATTAAAGCGAGCATCTTATTACAATAGAAAACTCAAAGTAACGACTGCATTCTGTTCCAAGTTGGCGGCGGTAGAATGTCACAACTGGGGACAAACAAGGGTAAAGGATAATGTTAGCAAACTTTCGGGCGCAAGGCGAAATCGAGCCCAAACGCAAGTTGATGGGGGTGGAGGTCCAGTGGGTAAAGCCCCGGAATCTGAGACTTTAGCATATCTCTGGATGGAAAATTAAGTCTCAGCTGGAGAGGTATATTATTTTTTTTTATTTTTTTTTCGGTTAACCCACCTTCTGACTGACCTAAATTGGGAGCGCCGGAGTGGGTGTAAGAACAAAATCTGGGTGGCAATTAAGTGCCCCACCGTAGCGCCACCACTATTCTTTCCTGACAAGCCCAGTGGATTGCTTTCCGGGCGTCTGAGACCGGGGTCACGATCTTTCAAAATTTTCTGTACACTCCACGCCAACTAGTGGTGGCGCTTCGCTTAGACAGCCTTTCGGACAAAATTAGGCTGTATGTTTCTTACCCCCAAACAAATGCTTCTATACGCCTATGCCATACGGCATAGGTTTCTTATATAAGGTAATGAACGTTCGACCTCTGAATAGGCCTAGTAACGTATGTAAATAGCCTTTGCGAACGAGGGAGGAAGGAAGGTTTTCATCGGGAAAATTGTCGCCCTCCCCGACAAATAACCCCAGGTACGCCACTGGTTTGCTCAGAGGCAATCATTCCTCAGCTTCAGTGTCTTTAAATCTTGCCAACACAAAGCCCGAATTGGCCGATTGTCTGAATCTTTTTTACCAAAACTTGTGACCAAAAAACGTTACATTCAAAGTCAAATTTTCATGGAAATTAAAAATTGCCACAAAGATTGGCGACGCATTCGGAAGACTCATGATTTTTTTTCCCTTACCCACCAGGCTCATACAGTTATCTTGCAAAACTTTGCCCGAAATGGTAAAATATTCTGGCGAGGGTTGAAAAAATTTCTGTAAAGTTTTTAGATACATGGACAAGCGCGAGGGTGTTCTGTCTGCAAACCAGTGGAAATACCATCCCCAGCTATGGTGAGGGCAATCGTTCTGTTCTACTCTCCGCTCCAGATTACTTGACAAAAGGCACATCATTTTTCGTTTTTTCTTCAATAATAGGACATTGAAAGCATGAAAAACTAAAGGCATCAGTTCATTTTACTTTTTTCAACTGGACAAGGTGGTTTTTTATTACCTATTTTTGATTGATTTTATTGCAAACCGAAAGTTCAAAATAGCCCTGATTTCGGGCAATGCCGGTTCCTGCAAATCTGAGGGTTCGCAATTTTTTATTTTTTTCTGTACGCTCTTCGAGAACGGTGGAGCTCCATTTAGATAGTCTTTCTGACAGGATTGCATTTTTCGTGCAAAAAATCTTCTGCCTATCCCGGTGACGTAGTTTTTTTGGGAAGCTGGCCTAGGACAGAAAAATCTGGTTATGCACTCGGTTTTTTTGGTCTGATGCTAGCTGAAGTGGTCCGTGACGCATACGGACACTATACACGCACGTAAGTGCAGAGAGTTCACACTCCGAACAAAGATGCACGAATACGTACCAATACAACTCACAGCAACCTACTCAGTGGACAGCGAACGATAACGCTACGCTGTGGAGCGAACCAAATAACGGGTGTACGGAAGTTGATAAATGCCATCTCGACGGTCGGAGGGTTTCTTCGAACTTTCAATGGTCATTTTCGAAAACATTTCGAAAATGGTTTGGGGGATAACGGGGGTGATTCATGTAGGGGTGAGTCCGTTCTACCACTATGCTTCTGCTGACCGGGGGGAAATTGGTACTGGGGCACCACAGCCCCGAAAAGGTCCGAAAATTTGCGTAGCATATATATATATAGCGTACAAATTGCTACTTTCAACGGTGATTTTGGCATTGCGACTTTCAACGGTCATTATGGTAAATATTTCAAAAATGTTTCGCCGGACTATGGGGATGACTCATGTAGGGGTGGGTCCATTCTATCACCATGATTCCGATGAGCCGGGGGCAAATTGTCACCGGGGCTCCAAAGCCCCGAAAAGGTCAGATAATTTATTTCTATAAGGTGGGGCTATGGTTGGGATGGGTACGTCACTTAACATAACATAACAGGTTGAAGGGCAAAGGAGGGCCAAGGCCCCATAAGATGCCCTGAAGACCAAGCCCTAATCAAAAGTCAAACCACCAAAGCTTGACTACAGCCCCAAACAATCAGATTCTACCACAGTCATGGAAAAACCTGTCAATGTTAACCTTAAAGCAGTGAACTGAGGGGGGGTTAACTACCCAATCTGGTAGACAATTCCACTCGTTGACAACTCTATGGGAGAAACTAAACTTCCTAATGTCAAGCCTTGCAAAAGGCTTTTCAAGCTTTTTATAATGCCCACGCACCCGAGAATTGCCTTGAACCCTTAAATAACTACAAGTCAGAAGGGGATTTCTTTCACAAAGGAACTTGAAAACCTGGAGCATGTCTCCCCTAATCCTTCTCAGCTCCAAGGTGGTAAGCCCAAGATGTTTAAGCCTAGCATGATAGGGCAAATTTCTCACCTCAGGAATGAGGCGAGTGGCTCTCCTCTGAACCTGCTCTTAAACAAACTTGTCCTTTTCATAGAAGGGACTCCAAGCCTGAGCTGCATAGTCAAGATGGGGTCTTACCAACTGCTTATACAAATTAAGTACAATATCCTTACTAAAATTGATGAAATTCCTCTTGATCAATCCAAGCACTCTATTAGCCTTTACAGCAGTGGCTGCACACTGCTTTGATGACTTTAAGTCCCCAGTAATTACAACACCCAGATCTTTCTCAGAGGTGACATTACTTAAAACACAACCATTCATGTTATAATCATAGCTAAAACTTTTGGGACCAAAATGAAGGACCTTACACTTATCTGCATTAAAAGACATTTGCCAGGTCTGAGACCAAGAAAATAACCTATCCAGATCTTTCTGCAGCAGTAAGGCATCATCCAAAATGCTAATTTTCCTATAAAGCTTAGTATCATCTGCAAACTTACTTATACGAGATGTAAGAGAACTATCAATATCATTGATGAAAATTAAGAAAAGAAGTGGGCCAAGGACAGAACCCTGTGGTACTCCACTTGTGACTTCTTTCCAAGAGGAGAAGTTACCATTGACAGCAACTCTCTGAGATCTACCATGAAGCCACGAATTTATCCAATCAGCACAATTGCCCTGAACCCCTAACCTATGCAGTTTAACCATTAGCCTACCTAATGGAACTTTATCAAAAGCCTTTGAAAAGTCAAGGTAAATGACATCAACGCCGTACCCAGAATCAAGAGATGAAGAGACATCTTCAAGAAAGCTCAGTAAGTTAGTAAGTTAGTAACTTGCAAGGATGGCATTCTCGTGGGACCGGGACCCTCTATATGTTCACAACTTTATTACGATAAAAATGAAATAATGCACTTTCTTCGCATGTAAAGTTTTGAATTTATAACGAACCCACATTTTGCGCGATCTTAACAGAACAAGTAAGCGATGAGCTGAATGAAAAAATTCGTCCGCCCCGCGGGCTATGGTGCTATACACTTCAGGTGACCAGTCTGAAGCAGGCACAGGATTCAGCCTCACATTCAGCCCCACATTTTGAAGCCAGCACAGGATTCGGCCCCACATTCGCCGATGCACAGCATTCGGCATTACATTTACACACAGCACAGGATTCGGCGTTACAATTCATTTGCCTAGCACAGGATTCAGTCTCACATTCTGAAGCTAGCACAGGATTCACTTAGCACAGGATTCGTTGTATTATGGACGTACATAACATAACATAACAGGTTGAAGGGCAAAGGAGGGCCAAAGCCCCATAAGATGCCCTGAAGTCCAGGCCCTAATCAATTAACTTTTTCGAAGATCCCAATGCCAGGGTGAGTGTGGATGAACACCGGCGAACTTCGCCTGCTCTTTTCGACTAGTGCTCAGAGGTAACGAGGCAGGTGTGTACTAATAGCTCCCAATCCTGCTCCCGGGACCGCCATTTAACGTCCCCATCCGACGGACGTGAGCGTATCCCCAGTCTTTAGCCACTTTCCCAAAGGCTGGAGGGGGTGGAGGTTATGCTTGCTCTGCACCACTGCTCAACAGCTGAACTGAGCAAGCTGACAACTTCCTGAGTCGGACAACTTCCTGAAACGGACAACTTCCTGAAACGGACAACCAAATTCCCAATTTTGTAATTCACCAATTTTAAACCCCCTCAGCATCACTGTGAACAGCTATGCTGAACAAGTTAATTTTTAGACCCCGGAAAATTTCCAAGTGGTTCCACCGGGATTTGATCCGGGGACCTTCAGTATGCAAGGCAGTACGCTCAAACCACCAAGCCATCTCCACCCTACGGTATGCAGTGCCTATCAAAAACGAATCCTGTGCTAGCACAGGATTCGCCTAGCACAGGATTCGGCGAATAGTGTGAAGTCAAATCCTGTGTGGGCGAATGTAAGGCCGAATCCTGTGCTGGGCGAATGTGGGGCCGAATCCTGTGCTGGCTTCAGAATGTGAGGCTGAATCCTGTGCTAACGTTAATTGAATGTAAGGTGAATCCTGTGCTGGGGGAATGTATGACGAATCCTGTGCTGGGCGAATTTGGGGCCGAATCCTGTGCCAGCTTCAGAATGTGGGGCTGAATGTGAGGCTGAATCCTGTGCCTGCTTCAGACTGGTCTTCAGGTGAAGGGAAGGGGACCATCAATCTGCACACGGTGTGTCCCGTCCATGATGACAACGGGCACGATTTGGGCACGATTTGCGCACAATGTTCGACAGGCTCTGCAATCTTGGGATAGGACTGTGAAAATGTCATTGCGTCTCAGAGTAACGTGCATCGCTGTACTCTATGAACTCTGTACGTACCCGCATGCGCAGCGCGTTCAGAGCTGTGCGCTCGATCTTTAAGCTTTGCGCTAGCGCGCGCACGCTAGCGCGATCGCGAAACGCTAGTACAGTGATACATGATACGGAGTTACTGTATTGTGGCTCTGAGCCTCTGTTACTAGCTGAAACATCGAAAATTAAGAAGCCAAACGCCTGCTCTAGAACCCGAATATTTAATGACGACGTGAGTGAGGTAATATAATACGATACATGTCGGAAGTGCAAGAAAGTATTTGTGAAATATGTGGAATAGCCTCTTCAGACGGCCAAATCGCCTGTCGAGGAATGGCTATCACTCAGTGCATTTCGCGAAATTAGGTCTCATGCTGTAGTGTTATACACAAAAGCTTCTGGATGCAACTATTGTACGATTTGTTGTCAATATGGGATAATATTGCACAACACCACTAGGCTAGTAGGCCTAAGTTAATTTAACCTAGCACTGTAGCAAATTAGGTTAGACCATAGCTGATGGAGTAAATCATGAGTTAGTCATGCAGTCTGATCAATTTCAAGGCAAAGTCTTTTGAGTCAGTGAGTTGTTCCAGACATCATTTTTTGTCAATTTGTGTCAGTCATGACGCTAGAAGTGAATAGCAAGTTTTAGCCATCTCAAGCTGGCAACTGATAATCCAGAATCTATCAGAGAAGTTCCTGTTCAGGTATCTTGAGATCGTTAAAGTTAGAGTCATTTGCCCCCTTCAAAGACTAGTAGCTCAATAGAGCAACAAGGTTGGTTTAAACCAGGTTAACTGAAGCAATAACAGATACAAGCTTCACCTAAGAAAATGCCCTTTTCTCGAGTAACATTGTCTAAAACATCCTATTCAATTCTAGCAGTATGCATGGGGAAAAGTATGTAGGCCTAGGCCTAAGTAGGCCAAGGCTAGTCTCTGGTGGCCCCAAAGAAAAGTGGGACCAACGTTACTAACTTAACTGCCTAGCCTAGGCTAGGCATCCTAGGCAAACGCAAAGAAGTACTGTAGAACTGTCTACTAAGTACTACCAGAAGTGCATAGAACTTAGAAGTAGACTAGAAGACTACTGGAGTAGGCAAGGTTATTAATATTAATTGACAAGGTTTGAGAGCCCAATACTAGGTTAGCTTTACTAGTTTAGTTACAGTAATCATCCTTAACATTTACGAGCCACATGGCCCTATGCCTATTCCTGATTTGATTACTGTAACTTTAATGGACAGGCCAAAGACGTGGTGTAAGTATCCTAAGCAGGTGACGAATTAACTCCAATAAAGGTGGAAGAATGTAAGATAAAGCCTAGGGGACAACAAATGTTGTCCTCATGAAAGGCATGTTTTTACAGTAGCAGATTGCCCCCTGTGGGCTGGGGATTATACGCCCACTGTACTTCCCGCCTGTCAAAAGATGTGACTAAAGGAAAACCAGTCTTGAACTTGAACCATAGTTGAAAATTAATTGGTGCTAATTTAGAATCCGTGCCCGGAAGTAGACATAATTTTACTCACTTCACAATTTCCAAAAGAGGGCGCTCAAACTTTAAGTTTTTTCTTTTTTAAGTAAAAAACCCTTTTCTTTTTTTCCTCACTCGAGGAACAGCGCTATAACTGTGTGCTGAGGGAAGAAGTGAATGGTTAGTGCTGTGGAAGAAAGAAAAGCATTGTTAGTACCGGGACCCGAACCCTCAACCCTAGCGATATAGCGATTCTAGCATGAAGACCAGCGCGCTTGCCTACTGCGCTACGAGTGCCGTTGCCGGCAGATGGGTTAAAAATAATATAAGTACTGTCTAATAATACTATCTATTACATATAGCTGTAGGTATACGTATTTACGTATACCTAAAGCTAACTGTATGTACTGGAGAGTGTATATATATGTACAGTATGAGATACGTATACGTAAATGTTTATATACCCCTACGTATACAGTTACTATGCATGCGTACACCTGCATATGGCCCACCCTAACCCTATACCTATGCGTACGTAACCCTAACCTGATTACTATGCGTTCGTAACCCTAACCTTATTACTATGCGTACGTAACCCTAACCTATTACTATGCGTATGTAACCCTAACCTATTACTATGCATACGTAACCCCTAACCGTACAGCTATGACGCAGTTCCGGGCACGGATTCTAAATTAGAGCCAATTAATTTAACTCCAACTTTTTATCGAGTTGACCGTGCTGTATAACACAGTTCTGTTGGTGTGTCCTAAAATCTCATCTAACTATCAGTAAATAACTAACTACAGTAGCAGATCTCTTCTGTAGTGAAACTCCCTTTATACAGTGGTTGATCTGCAGTTTGACTTTTGTGGATATTTGACTGGCTCACAGCATGAAAAAAAAAAAAACAATTTTCTTCTATAGCAAAGCTACTTTAGGGCATAAAATCTTCCATTACTACCAGTGTTTATGTCAAGGGAGGATTTGTCTCCCACTACCTCCCTTCTAGAAGAAGTAGGGTAAAATCTCCCCCCCCCCCCCTTTTTCATTTCTAAAAAAATAAGAAATTTTCAGTATCATGGCTTCAAAATAGGTTGGAATAGGACAACCTTGCAGCAATACATAGCCGTTAAAGCCCAGAGTGCACTTAATAGTGATCTTGAGACAAGCTTTTGTCCCATGAACCCACCTGTAACTTTAGCCAAGGACACCATTAATTTGGACTGGGGTTTGATAATTATAAATCCCTCTTTTTGAGTTCCTAGAACGATCCTTGAATACAGTACCATATTAAACTTTCCATTTGCAATTTTGCACAAATATTGGGCACATATGCAGTTTATATTTGATGACATCAAGACTCTAAAAAGATGCATAAATTTGAAATAACATCAACTCAGCAAAATTTTCTGTAGCAATTTGTTTACTGTACATTAGAACACCATGCAACATTGTGATGTCACTAGGGCTGTGCATTATCGGTTAATTCACTATCCGTTTAACCAGCGGTTATACAGTACTATATTAAACTTTCCATTTGCAATTTTGCACAAATATTGGGCACATATGCAGTTTATATTTAATGACATCAAGACTCTAAAAAGATGCATAAATTTGAAATAACATCAACTCAGCAAAATTTTCTGTAGCAATTTGTTTACTGTACATTAGAACACCATGCAACATTGTGATGTCACTAGGGCTGTGCATTTTCGGTTAATTCACTATCCGTTTAACCAGCGGTTAACCATTTAACCGAAAATGACGTAATGTTCACCACAACAACAAAAAGTCAACATTTCTAAAGAGCGCCATCACTTTTGTACAGGAAAGTACATGTCTAAAATGGTGTCCTAAGTCATGTTCACCAATGTAAACATGTGGCAAAAATGGTTGGTATTTTGCACTGAGTATATATCATCCTTTCACAGAAAAAGCCCATCCTGCATTTACCGAAGCTTTCTTCAGACCATGTGTTCTTTTTAACATTCCACCAACTGTTGTATTTTCCCGCCTGGTCCTATGTAATATCGTCAGTTACTTCATGAAACACTCCAACACCTCTGTTTTGATGCAGCTTGCTTATGATGCAGTGTGAAATACATGTACAGTGCTCATGTGTTTGTCGTAGTAGGGGTCTGTACAATTGTACTGTAAACGGCCCACCAGCTGCAAACAGCACAACCAAGCCCTATTATCCTGCATAAATTAAGGAATTCCCAGCATTCCTACTGTAAAGTTATTTACAGTAGGACTTATGGAATAATATCATATGATGTTATTACGAAAGAAAACAATGATGCACGTGGTCCCATGCATGCAGTAGACTTGCGTGCGTATCCTTTTTTACCACTTTCAAGGGACCATGGTTTGCTCGGTGACATCATATGCATACAATCTATTGCAAAATTTGAATTGCCTCTGCATCGTGATTGGTTCAAATATGTTGACTCTGAGCCAGCCAATCACAACTCTTGCCATTGCCAATGGCATTTAGTTTGTGAAAATACCAGACCTCGGAATGAATTTCCCCATTGAGTTTGCATTATGACGATCGCACTTCCCAGGCTTACATAGCTGGCCTGTGCAGCCAGCCAAGCCCCATGCTAAATTCACCAAGAAATGGCATCACAAATCTCTGCATACGTGTATTTTCCTGGGATCTGACCAAAGTGCATTTTTATTTGCTGATTATTTTTAAACAAGACGTAAGGTTTGGACAAGAAGGGTCAAAAATACGGGGATATTTATATCAGAAAGGAACCATAAGATACGTTAATCGAGTCCATTTTTTTGCTGTCCAGAACCGCTAAAAAATTAGATAATTAGTATGTGCATCGTAGGGTGGACTTCTACAGTAAAGTTCATTATCGCAACTACTGTATACAACCCAGTCGGTTCAGCAAACTGCATATGCTTATTCATAAAAATCAACATGCAATGTTCCATTTTATATGATATTGGGCAAACGACTAAATGGGGGGAATTATCTGGCACTTACGATCGTATTTTATGGGTTAAATTTTTTCCAAATACTGCTACTAACAATGAAAAATAATGAAATTTACGGAGGTGCAGCATGATAAAATATTTCGATTAGCAACAGTGGGGAGATTTATTCAAATAAACTTGTGCCCTAATCATGGTCTCGCAGAGGTTTTATTGCCATAGAAGTACAGAGCTTGGTAACTTCTTCACAGCAGCATTTTGCACTTTTGCTACAGCTCCCTGCTTGTCTTGTGGCTTTCTTCTCGAAAGAGGTCCATATTTTCGACGGCATGATGGCAGTTAAGATGTCGTAGTTGAAGATGGTTTTGCTAAGAGTATAGTTTAGGAGACTGACTAGCAATGAAAACTCGAAAAAATCCCAACTGCTTTTATCCATTTAACAGCCTTTCATGTTTTATGGTAATCTCTCAAACGTTCAGCTTATTTCTAAAGTTGTGCTTGGGTGTAGCTATCGAAGGGATTAGGAGACGAGCACACAAAGTTCTGCCAACGAAAGTAACAATGGGTGCGCCACTTGTCACTCATCATTATGTACTTAATTCAGGGAGCTGCTACGGAATTAATCCATTCAATCGAATGGCCAATTTTAAAACTCTTTTTACAGTTATTGCGTGAGCGATAATTTGTGAGAAACTGACACTGCGCGATGTTTGTGTAACAATTTACTAACAAAGCCACGCCGCAGCGACTGAGTAATTGGCAAGACAAAAACGGTTAATCTATTCAGAGGAATGACGCACGAGTAACCGACAAGTCGGTCGGTTAACCGATTAACCATCACAGCCCTAGATGTCACTAAGAACATATTTCCTATCGCTTAATATAGATCTCCCTATGCCAAGTTCCTACAGGTGCAAAATGTCTACACTGACATAACAGTTGCACTTATTGGCAAACTGTTGTAAATTCCAGTGGGTTGATTTCATTCCAAAGTTTTGAGCCTTCCTAGTTCCTAGAAGTGATAAAAAAATATTTGGGTGCTCTTGTAAGATCTGAAAAAGGACAGTTTTACAGTAGCATTAGTTAACTCAGTGTTTTAGGACCAAAACTGACAATTAGAGTCACAAGGACCACTGTGATTATCCTTCTGATTTGAACAGGCCGAGTA
Organism: Holothuria scabra; assembly: GCA_037179385.1. Lineage (NCBI taxonomy): Eukaryota > Metazoa > Echinodermata > Holothuroidea > Aspidochirotida > Holothuriidae > Holothuria > Holothuria scabra. The sequence goes on along the minus strand of CM074180.1, from coordinate 27,618,276 downwards.
AGAACTGTGTTGCGAGTTGTAAGCAAAAATCCACAGAGTGAGTGAGAACTAGGGCACAACTGAAGTAAGTGAATTTGTGTTGCAGGTTTAGCCAGAGACCTACTGTACCTGTAACACTTAATAACTGTAATTTTGGTTGTGCCCTAGGGATAAGTATTGGTTTTAAAAATTTTGGCAGAAGCAAAGATTCCTGTGATAAAACCTAGGGGACTTATTTGCTGACAAAGTGATATAGTCAGTGTCCTTGTTGCAGGTATGGATGTTTGAGATGTCAAAGTTCTCCAAGGTGTTGGGTATGGCAGGCAATAAATTCTAGGATTTCATTACTGTAGGTTAACCAAGGATGTGTGGCTCCTCCCAAGATGCAAAGTAGTCATATGAAGGTGCAAAACTTGTGTAGATTAGGCCTACATTAAAGCCCCCCATTAGCATGATCAGGCCTCGACTTTCAGAAAAATTTATAGTTGTCCTTCGGGCAACCATTTCAGTATTCTTAGTTGCCTGAAAGGAAATTCGGTTGCCCAAAACATTTGGTGCACAATTACAGTACAAAACAGTTATTGCACTAATGCATTATACAGTAGGTCTTCAAGAATAAAAAAATGATTTTTCCAAGACAAAAACACTTGAAGTCTGAAATTATATGGTGGGAAAAGTTGAACGAGTTGATCAGTCAACAGTATTACTTTAATAAGATGAAAGCAAGCTGCTCAACTGTGATTCATTGTGAGATAAAATGGTTGTCCATTTGACAACCCACTTTCAACAATCGGTTGTCCATATTGAATTTTAGTTGTCCCGGACAATCGGACAACCATGAAAATCGAGCCCTGCATGATGATCATCATAAACATCATGTGTATGTTACCATGAGCAGAAAAATTTGGTAAGCTTGGCAGCTTCTTTCCCTGTAATTTGGCTATCTGGAGGGAATATTATGCGATATTGCAATTGGAAGGAATTTTCCTTTACTGTACATGAAAAAAAGGGAAAACATTTTGACACTGTTCCTGGTAAATAAACATATTTCCAACCCTGTATGTGACATCAACATTTGTTCAATGCTGTGCCTTTAGAGATGCCAGCTTTATTTCTCTCTTGCATAAAGGAGTTTCAATGAATATACATGTTTAGAAAACCACAAATTATGGTCCCTACAATTTTTGTGCAAATATAGATGTTTGTCATTTTCTGTGCCCTGTGTACAGTAAACACTATCCCATTGATAATGTTTATAAGAAATGGGTGCAACATGAAACTGTTCTAACTTTATTCATGAAGATTTGAATTTCTTGTGTACAGGATATCTCTTAAAACTAATAAGCTCCACAAATCTCCCATAAGTGGCTCACAGTGCCTGCTCATAATTGTTAATTATTTGAGGAACTTCCTTTACCTTATTGTTGAGAAAATAATTTTTTGTTTCCATGTACAGTAACCACAACCTCCACTCTGTTTGTCACTTTCTTCATCAGAGGGTTTGGGGTTGTAGAATTTTCCCACTGTATATTATGCCCCGGTTGTCATAGTAGGCAACTTAAGGACTTGAAACGTGCTGTAATTTGAAAGCAGATTGAACTGCATTTGAAATTATACTTGACCTTTTACCATCTTATTTAACACATTTGTTTTAATGTGTTGTTAAATCTCATGTTTATAGTTGATTGTGGGTGAGTGAATGGCTTTAGGGTCCCTGGATCAGATTCTGGTGGATCCACTTGAAAGTGTGTCCAGGAGCTTGAAACTGGATAATTTGGAATTGGTCATAGATTGTCTGTCACCTGTCACTTTGATGTGTTTAGTTGTGGAATCTGAGAGAAACCCCTCCAGCTTATAGCCTTTGGAAAACAGAAGACGGAAGTAAAATGAGAGCAGAAGTGGCACAAGGGGGGGGGGGGGTGAGTAGTACTGATACACCGGTGCCTTGCTATCCTCTGAGTGGTAAACAGAGAGCAAATGCTAATCTCACATGATCTTTGATCAATCTGGTGTATAATCCTCACTGAGTCCAAGCAGCTTTCTGGAAAATTAAAAATTTCTTATGTCTCTACTTTTTGTTTCAGAAATTGCCCTTGACTAAAGATCACTACATTACCATGTCTGGGGTAGAGTTGAAGCCATGTGGTATCTCTGGTGGGGCTAACATTTTGGTGCCTTTGGGTGCTACCACCATTGGTAGAGGCCCTTTTCTTGGGGTAAGTAGAGAGATGTGATCATTGATAAAATGGAAATTACATGTTTCCTCAATTCATTGTTGCTTATTTTGTAATGAAGTGTGCAAAAAGAACTTCAGCATCAGTATAACTTTCTTAGCAAAAGACAGTTTTGTACAGTAATGCTGCAGAACAGAAAAAGCTTGGAATACAAGACAGAGTATTCATTGCAAGACGCCAGTTTGACTTGTCTCTATCCCTGGTACAAGAAAAGGTGGAATTCTAATCTTCAAACACTGTATAGCTATGTAACACTAAAGCATGCATATAGTTGAACCCGCATATGCTCAGAAGCCTTTACCTCATTTTGTTGTTAATCAAATTATTATGCTTCTTTTATATGTGCATTGGGAAACTTAATTCAATATTCGCCAATTTGCAGCTATGGTTGGTTTGTTACAGTTTTTGCACCTTGATTTCTAACCTGCTGGTTAAATGTAGCAGTGCCCTCAATCGTTTTTCCAACTGCTGGAGCTTTCCTTTGTGTTTACTGTCAGTCAAATGGACCCTTTTCCAGAGGACTATTACAAAGCATTGTGGGATAGGAGGTTGGTGTGTATCATATTTTGCCACAGTAAAATGCCATTGACAAAACCAACACATACCAAAATCCTATCCCACAATCCTTTGCAAAAGCTATTTGGAAAAGGGTCTATGGTTAGAGGATGATTTGATATATGCACAATGCATGTTGTGCAACTATGTAACATTTTATCATTACTCAGTGGAGATTGTCAACTTAGAGCTCAATCAAAACAACAATTAATGTATGTGGCAATATACTACAGTAGATTTTAATTGATAGGCATGTGTAGCAGTTCTATGTTGGAAAACATCATAGCCAAAGCTCCTCTATCCTTTAGTTGCTTATTCCATACCCTCAGAGAAAGAGCACATTATACACGTATTTTATTTTAAGGTTTTTTTTTTTTGTGTTTTTTTTTTTTTTTTGAGGTGGAGGAAGGGAGAGGGGGGGGGGGGACTCATGGATTTAATGGAAGAATAAAATTGAAGTGGAGGATTTTGGGATTTAGAAATGTCAAGACTTAGTAACACATGCAGCAAGAGAATCAGAACACAGTGCACATCTATTTACTGGTTAAAAATGTTTCATCGATAAAATTTTGGTCATAGAATCTTGCACACCCTTACATGTATTTATTGGTTTGAATGAAAGAGAAACCTATGTGGTCATGATTGTGTTGTGTGTCTGTGTGAGCCTGTAGACGATTCCTTGCCGGTTACAAGCTGCTCACGAGAGCTGAGGCCTCGCACGTTTTTCCTTGCTCACGCAGAGCTCGTAACTTGCGTAGCTACCCGAAAATTCAGACACTGCAATGAGCTCTGTCACATGATATGCAAGGGCCCGCCCTTGCGGCATTCACATGCCACGTGAAACAAACATCTAAAGGGGAATTCTGACCATTTCCTTACGGGGAACAGTTCTGTGTACCCCGTAAGGCATTGAATATGGGTATATCCTGCGCTTGCAGTGTGTACACGCCAAATACGCGTGTATGAGCCTGTAGACGATACCTTGCCGGGTACAAGCCGCTCACGAGAGCTGAGGCCTCGCATGTCTTTCCTCGCTCACGCGGAGCTCATAACTGGCATAGCTACCTGAAAATTTGGACACTGCAATGAGCTCTGTCACATGATATGCAAGAGCCCGCCCTCGCGGCATTCACATGCCGCGTGAAATTTAACGTAATAAGGGGAATTCCGACCATTTCCTTATGGGGAACAGTCCTGTGTACCCCGTAAGGCATTGAATATGGGTATGTCCTGTGCTTGCAGTGTGTACACGCCAATTTATACGCGTGTATGAGCCTGTAGATGATACCTTGCCAGGTACAAGCCGCTCACAAGAGCTGAGGCGTTGCATGTCTTTCCTCGCTCACGCGGAGCTCATAACTGGCATAGCTACCCGAAAATTCAGACACTGCAATGAGCTCTGTCACATGATATGCAAGAGCCCGCCCTCGCTCGGGGCATTCATGTGCCGCGTGACATAAACAGCTATAGGGGAATTCAGACCATTTAAGGCATTGAATATGGGTATGTCCTGTGTGTATGTGTATGGGTGTGTGTGTGTCTGTGTGACTTGTGCTGTAGAACACTAACTGTACCATGTACTACTCCAATGGCATGTATAGTGTGGGGGCCAAGGTTGAAAGCAATTAATTGGGGGGGGGAGGGGGAATAATCAAGTCAGAGGAATCTTTGGGATGCTGCCTGACCAACAACAGGTGCCTCCTCTGTATTGCCCATCATGCCTGTTTTAATATTCTTTAAAAAATTTCAAATTTTGGGTACTGGCCCTAGCTGTTTTAAAAACAAGCCCTTACACCTTAGATCATTCCCCCAGGATGGGAGCAATCAAACCATGTGCTGCGTATATTTAAACTTCTAGGATACTTGCCCTTTCAATGAATCATTGAGTTAATGTATTCTGACATCTTCATGCAGTACATAATCTATTTGTAAAGATGACTACCTACTGTAATGCAGTGACATCTTGATCCATTCAAATTTTTATGGCAAAAACTGAAACAATGACTCACCCTCCTCCCTTACTGTAGACCCCTCCCTTATGCCATTTGAGGAGTATTTAAAGCCTGGCCCCCATCCTTATATTTTCTCCTTACGTTGTCCTGTCAATCCTTCATATGTTACATAATTAGTAGTAAGAATGCCTATCTTCTGTGGATGTCACCTATGCAGGTATAATACTTAACAGCAAACTCTAGATCGTGAGAAACATAAACCTAAATAAAAATTTACTTCACTTTCATTACAAGCAATTTGTTTTTACATTTTCCATTCTCAGTTTTTTTCCCCTTAAACTTGTATTTTTCCTTTGAACCCATGTCAGTATAGTGAACATCTGTACAGTGTAAAATACTTGTAGAACTTTTCATTTGAACTTAAGCACCTGGCTTTAGGTCTTTTATTTTCAGTGAAACTCTTTCTTTCCAAGATGACCTACATTTATTGCATTATGTAATTAACATGATAAGTCATTATAATCGTACATGGAGTTTAACACCTGTCTGTACAGTATATATTTCATACATGTATTTCCTTGCTTACATACATAGCCTTTGTTATAACACCTCCCAGGATGATTTCCTTTATTTCTTCTTATTAGACTGTGTATACTGACAGAACAGCACCTGTTTCTTGAAATAGAAAAACCTGCCTTCTGGTGTGTTATTGCTTCAACACTTATGAATATTTATTATTCAATTCTTCAACTTATTAGGAGAGATAGAGCCAAAGAGGTCAACAAACTTTAAATTCAATTACATGATTGTGTAGTTTGTACTAATGTTATGATTGAGCCATCTTTGCGGATTTCATCCATTGGCGACATACTGTAGGATGAAGTAATGTTTGTTTCTGTATGTATGGTATTTATTTCTGAGTATTTAGATAGGTGATGTGGATGAGGGACTGTTTTAAGCTTGAATTAAAGGGTGTATCAGGGATGGAAGGGGGTGCAAGCTTGCAGTTATGACATACATGGAATTGTGATTTTTGGATTGTTGTTAGCTTTTATTCAGGACTTTTAGGGATGTGAGGATGGGGGATTGTTGTAAGCTTGCATTTAACTTAAGGATGTGTTCATGGGGAGTTGTTGCAAGCTTGCAAGTTCATGGTTATCATGAATGTCAATGTACCATATAAAAGAGCTCTGTATGGTTGATGGAGTCATTGAAAATAGCTGCTAAGGGTAACCTTTTTCTCAATATTGTGGGGCACTTCTTCATTCTCCATTTTCCAAAAAACTTTGTGTGTAAAAAAATGTCACTGGCCAATTTCCCAAGAAAAGGGTGATGCACATGTCCCCTCTGTCCACCTAGGGTCAGTCACCACAAATGAAGAGACCATTTAGGTCATTTCAGATCGAGGTGTGAAAAAAATAAACAATCTTGAAATATTAAAAGATTTACAACAAGGGTACGGTACAGACCTCATACTTGACTAGTGGATTTTAGCAATCATTATAAGGGATTGGTAGAAATGAATGGTGAACTGGTGAAAAGTTTGCAGACCATAACATCTAACTACTGAAAACAGGTTCTTTCTCCATAGACAAGGAAGGAAGGAAGGATGCCTAATTTAGTTTATAGACTCTTTTCTTTATCAAAAATACCTTATCCCCCAAAATTAAGATTTAGCACAGTTGCCAACCTTTTGCATCTTCAGTAAAGTACCTTTACATAAATGGAATCTTGCAATGGGTAGAGGGACACCCATACTGTACCTGGACATGATCTCCTGAATCCCATAGGACAAAAACATGACAAAATTTAAGATATCATTGAAGGATCCTGAATATGGTGTGTACATGTTTATAATGAGTAAAAGAAGTACTTCTTGCATTTTTTAGGTGGGCAATTCCTCGTTATTAATAAAGACTGGATCCTTTGCAGAGTAGCAAATTTCAACACTTTTTTTCTAGAGAAATATCGAAATAAGGCAACTCATTTTCAGGTGCAAGGGAACACCACGAGCCTGTTATTATTAAGTTATCAAAAACAGGTTTGTCTTCTTGTTTTAGTCATTGTGTTCTGATTTGAATGTAAAGTCACATTTGAAAACTACATGTGTATATTGAGGATATCGTTGTGACCTAATAGTTGATATTTACCTTTCCACAGATTGGTGATAAAAGAGTCTCCAGAAACCATGCCATCTTAGAGATTGAAGACGGGGTCTTTAAAGTTAAACCGGTAAGATTGAAATATTCACTAAGTACAATATATTTTAAAATATGAGTATGCAGACATTGTACTAATTCAAATGACTTTAAATGTTGCTGCATTTTACAATTCAATATTCCGGGACTTAATAGTCAGTTGCATTGTAAAGAGTTAGTTAGTTTAGTTAGTTAGGTGGAGTTTTAGGCCCAGTTCCAACCAAAATTGGTTCAAGTCAAGCTGGCCACGACATTGTCAAAAGCAGTTTTTGGTAGCTATGTATAGTAGTACCCCACATACCCCCTTCCATGAGAAAAAATCAGAGTGAACATGTTATACCAATTTTATTTAAAGTCCCCTCTCATGAAATATTGGGCAATCTTTAAGAAAAGATGTAACTGACAGGAGTTACTTAAGAGAACCAAATTGCAAGAAGTACTGTACTGAAAACTAATATTGAAAGATCTCTTGTTTGTGGAATGTTAGAACCATACAAATACTGTAGGAACAGATTTCAACTATGGGTGCCTTTTGGAATGCTTTACATGATCGTAATGTTATCACAACTTCAGTTATGAGAAACTGACTTTTAACTTGTAAAATAAAACATTAGTGATTAGATATACTGTATTACACGGACATTTAAAGACAATATTTCATTTGCCTCATGAGCATACTGACTCTGCATTGTTTTCAAGGCCTGAAGCTAACTCGAAAACCAATTTCAACAACTGCTAAATGGAAATACATCTCTAACTGGGAATCCAAGCTAAGAGACCCCCTCATCCTTTCAAACTCTGTATCACATACCATTTCTAAATAGTGATTGCAAAGGTGCACTCTAAACCAGTGTTTTACTTACACTACTTCAAAAATGAGAAACAAACATTTTATTTGTAAATTTAAAAACATCAATCTTCATAAATCTTCACTTATTGATTCCTTGTGTCAGCAAAAGGAATCTGTGCGATGGTGATGTTGTGTGTGTGTGTGTTACGGGGAACAGTTCTGTGTACCCCGTAAGGCATTGAATACGGGTATGTCCTGTGTGTGTGTATGTGACACTTTTGCTTGTATACACACTATCTCAAGAAGGGTAAGTGTGACTGACCTCATATTTAATGTGTGGGTTGGCCATATTGAGTAGATGATCCCTAGTGTTTTTGGTGGAGGTCAAAGGTCATTTGGGGTCACAAGAGGTCAAAACCTTGTAAACACGTTATCTCAAAAACGGTACATGTGACTGTTCTCATATTTGGTTTGTGGGTTGGTCATATTGCGTAGATGATCAGTATTGATTTTTGTGAGGGTCAAAGGTCATTTGTGGTCATGAGAGGTCAAATGATTAATTCCTTAGAAATTGCTTGTAAACAGGGTATCTCAAGAAAGGTAAGTGTGACTACTCTCATATTTAGTGTGTGGGTGGGCCATATTGAGTAGATGATCCCTATTGTTTTTGGTTGAGGTCAAAGGTCATTTGGGGTCACGAGAGGTCAAAAGGTCAAAACCTTATAAACACGATATCTCAAGAACGGTACATGTGACTGATCTTATATTTGGGGCATATGGGTTGGTCATATTGGGTAGATACCGCTATTGATTTTCATGGAGGTCAAAGGTCATTTGGGGTCATGAGAGTTCAAATGGTAAATTCCTTAGAAATTGCTTGTAAACATAGTATCTCAAGAAAGGTAAGTGTGACTAATCTCATTTTTGGTGTGTGGGTTGGTCATATTGAGTAGATGATCCCTATAATTTTTGGTGGAGGTCAAAGGTCATTTGGGTTCATGAGAGGTTAAAAGGTCAAAACCTTTTAAACACGATATTTCAAGGAAGGTGCAAGTGACTTTGCTAATTTTTGAGATGTGTGGGTTGGTTGTATTAATTAGATGTTCTGTATCGATTTTCGTGGAGGTCAAAGGTCATTTGGGGTCATGAGAGGTCAAGACATCAAAACCTAGTAATCACGGTATCCAAGAAAACTGCATGTGATTTAGCCCATCTTTAGTGTGTGGGTTGGCCGTATTGAGATGGTGATCCCAGATGATTTTTTGTGAAGGTCGAAGGTCATATGGTGTCAGCAGTGTCAAAGTCTGACAAACTTGCTTGCATAGTATTACAAGAAAGGTAACTTGTATGGTCCTCATACTTGACATGTAGATGATGCATGGTGAATAAATGATCCCTATAGTGTTTGGTGGACATCAAATGTCACATTGGTTCACAAGGGGTCAAAGTCTCAATATCATATTTACTCAAATTTTCCATGGCTGGAGTCTTGGATACTGCAAAATTTCACACATGTGGATGTGATATCATAAGCAGAACCCCAGTTCTTGTAGGAAGCATTGATGCCTTGCATGTATACTTTGTGGGTACATTACGGAGCACTGTCACTTTGAAAAACATTACGGAGCACTGTGAATTTGAAAAAAAAGATAGGCTTAAATTTCAGTGGCAAGGAATCACTATGCCTTTTGGCTTTCTGGTTGGTGAGATATATCACAGTGATACTGTATTTCATGGTAATATAAATTTGTGTGCAAATGATTTTTTTGCATACATCTAAATCAAATATATGCCGCTTTTCTTGTGCTCTGAGAATTGAAGAAATTTTGTCACTTCAGACAAATATTAACTCTAAAAAATGTTTTCAAAATTTTGCATAATGAATATTCATGAAGTTTTGTTTACATGTGAATGTGGCAAAAGTGAGAGTGATTTCTATGCATTGTAGACACAAGTTAAAATCCCTATTGTCTTCATTTGGTTGCAGATCCATGTGAATCCTACATTTTTTTCAAAGAATGGTGAAGGGAAGCTGAAACCACTGAAGAAAGATGAATGGAAAAATTTAGAAAATGGGGACAAAATTAGTCTGACTCCAAATGAACACATATTCCAAGTTGTTGTAGATGACAGACCCATTTTATCTGTTACACAAAGTCCAAGGTTGGTGACACAGTATTTCTTTTAAAGTAATTCTTAAAAAAAAAGCTTTTTAAATCTCGAAAGAAAGATTTTTAAAAATATATGTGTAGGTTAATTAAATTGGATATTGCTGTAATTTTTTTCTCTCTACTCTCCATCTGTGTGACCCTTGTAGTTTAACATATTTTTGTAAAAATTCTTGTTTTGGTTGAAGTATACAGTAAATAAATTGGGGCTTTCTGAAGCTTCAAGAATTGTATGTTTGTTTGACATTTTGTAAGTGTCAGTTTTTACTTTTGCATGTTTTATTTTCCATGTTTTATTGTATACATAAGGGACATATAAGAGTTGTTCATTTTTTTTCTGATTTTGTTTTATGCTCATAACGAAGGTTGGAGGTTAATCAATTTTCTTAAGTTCTAAGGATGGAAAGAGATCCTGATTTAAGAGGTTTTATAATCTGAATGGGAAAAATAAAAATTAGTGTCTTCATTCTCAAAGCTTGTACAGGACTGTCCATCCACAGTCATGTACTCATGTCATTCTATCCAAGACAGACAAGTTAGCGACCAGTAACAGGATACCCAAGCAAGTGTGCTGCAGTAGTTGATTAAAACAATGAAAAGAGGCTTTGTCAAAACTTGTCTACCCATCTGATTAATTGATGAATTTATAAATTCATGTACTGAAACATCTATTTTGTCTGTTTGATGTGAAAAGCATTGCAACTACTCAAAGAGAACCATGAGTGGGATTGAAATCAAATATTTCTTTGATACATGATAACTTCTATTTTGAAATTCTATAAATAAACAGAACAATTTCTATTTACTCGGACATCATAAATTGTCGTTTAGTGAGCTGTGAAAGTATTTGTGAAAGGCAGGCTCACAAGATATTCCTTCTCGTAATCTCTTGACTGACATTGTGCAACATTGCACATTTCTAGTGAGGAAATCATGAAGAAGAATTTCTCTTGCAGGAGAGGGAGCAAAAATTTCAATGTGTGCAATGAGGAACTGATATTCTGGGGGTCATATTGCAATCATGATTTGTGGCTGTATTTGAGCTGATAACTTGTTTCCTTTTTTCAATTTTTTGACATGTGAATAGTTTTCAGATGCAATTTTCCATTCATAAACAAACTTGACAATATGGGGGATGTTGAACCTGTGCTCCTTAAGTCCTGGTGGGAATGATGTCTCTGGTTCAGTGGTCATCATTTGGTATTGGTCATGGGTTATTTCAGGGATGGTAAAACTTTTTTCAAGGAAGGGTGAAGTATACAAAAATATGGTAATTTCAACAGGTTTTTGGTTTTGATGATAAGAGAAACCAATGCAATCATGATGGCATGCGTGTGTATGTGTGTTTGTGTTTGTGACACTTTGCTTGTTAACATGATATCTCAAGATAGGAATGTTGCTAAGTTTTCAAACTTAGCACATAGATACCCCATATTAAGAGGAAGAACCCTATTGATTTTGGTCGAGTTTGAAGGTCATTTGAGGTCACAGGGGTCAAAAACTTGGAAAACTTTACATTTAACACAACTAACTCGTTAACACGATATCTCAAGATAGGAATATCTGACTGTTTTCAAACTTGGTACTTAGATGCCCCACATGAAGAGGAAGAACCCTATCATTTTTGGTGGAGTTCAAAGGTCATCTGGGGTCACAGGGGTCAAAGGACTCGAAACACTTTACAATACGATATGGCACGGTAGGAATGTTTGAAAGTATTCAAATTTCGTACATAGATGTCCCATATCAAGAAAAAGAACAATATCAGTTTTCAACAAGTTTAAAGGTTATTTGGAGTCACATATGTCAAATGACTCAAAGTACTTTACATTTAACTCATTAACACAGTATCTGAAGGTATGAATGTTTGAAAGTATTCAAACTTGGTACATAGATGTCCCATATCAAGAGGAAGAATGGTATGGGTTTTGGTCAAGTTCAAAGGTCATTTGGGGTCACAGGGGGTCCAACCCGGAAAACCTTGTTTACACAATATCTTAAGGTAGGAAGCTTGGATTGATTTTAAACTTAATATGTTGATGCAGTATAAAGGGTAGATGAATCCGACTAATTTTGGTGGAGGTCAAAGGTCATTTGGGGTCACAGGGGGTCAAACCCCCAAAACGTTTTTTACATGATATCTTAAGTTAGGAAACTTGGATTAAATTCAAACTCGAGATGTTGATGCATTATGATGTAAGCAAGAACTTTTTAGATTTTGGTAGAGGTCAAAGGTCATTTGGGGTCACAGAGGTCAAACCCCCAAAATCTTGTTTACAAGATATCTGAAGCTAAGAAGCTTGGATTGATTTGAATCTTGATATGTTGATGCAATATTATGGGAAGAAGAACCCTATTGATTTTGGGTAGAGGTCAAAGGTTATTTGGGGTCACAGGGGGTCAATCCCCAAAAACCTTGTTTACATGATATCTCAAGCAAGGAAGCTTAGATTGATTTCAAACTTGATATGTTGATGTGTTTTGATGTATGGAAAAATCCTTCTGATTTTGGTAGGGGTCAAAGGTCATCTGGGGTTGCAGGGGTCAAACTCCGAAAACCTTGTTTGCATGATATCTCAAGGTAGGAAACTTGGATTAACCTCAAACTTGGTATGTTGATGCATATTGATTTTGTTAGAGAACAAAGGTCATCCAGGGTCACAGGAGGCTCAAACCCCGAAAACCTTGTTTGCATGATATCTAATGGTAGGAAGCTTGGATTTTTTCGAACTTGGTTTGTTAATGAATTATGACGGGAGGGTGGACCCTATTAATTTTGGTAAAGGTCAAAGTGCACCTGGGGTTATCCAAGGTCAAACCTTGAAAACCTTTCCTACTTTGTATTTCAAGGTGGGAAAATGAGAGAGAGTTCAACGTTAGAATGTGGATATGTGATGGTTGGAAGATGGCTTCTGTCTCCTTGGTGGAGGTTGAAGGTCAATTGGGGTCACCAGAGATCACACTATGAAAACTTTGTTAATAGGATAGAATATCTTAAGGCACAGCATGAAATTTGGCTTTTTGAATGTAGGAGTGTTTTGGTTAAAAGAAAAACCAGTTACTTACTGGTGGAGTCAAAGGTCACTTTGGGTCACCATGTGTTACAATAAATGCAGCATTTTTTGAAAAGAACATGTTCTGTATGCGTCATCGAAACATCAATGCATTTTTGCATTCTGGTTTGTATAGGTGACTTAAATATCTCTGTATCATTTTGTTCCATGCTGAAAACTGATTCTATCATTTTGTTTGATTCTTCCCTGAAGGTCTATTGATCCCTCATCCCCTGTCAAATCACCGTACAAAAAGTTGGAGTTACCAAAAGAATCTGTTCCTGAAGAAGAGAGGGAAGATGCACCATCCCCAGCTTGCCGAAAATTAGGTAACCAAAAGACATATGACACTGTTATGTACAGTATGTAAATGTATTTCATTAGCATATCACTGAACTCATATAATGCAGTCTTGCATACCAACTTGAGATTATTTTGCATACCAACTTGAGATTATTTTCTTTAAGTCTCAAAAATTAAAATCAAGACCAGAAAATCAACAATGCAACTTATGAAGTAGTTGTAAATAGAGTAACCTTCCCAAAAGGGGAAATTAAACTGAGAGACCCTCATAGCCTTTGGACCTCTACATCACAGACCATTTGTAAATAGCAATGGCAAAGTACAATGGGAAACCAGTAAGCTATGCTTAAAAGTATAGCCACAGTTAAAATGTTGTTGACAAAAATTCCTTCCCATAATCCTTTGTAGTTGCTATTTGAAAAAGGGTCTATAGAGCTGTCATGTGTCGTTCTATTCTAGATTGAAAAAACCAATACCAAATGTAATTTAGCCAAAACAAGAAAGACGTCTTATGATTTTACGTGCTATTACGGTATGTTAGAAAAGTTGCTCGTAGGAGAAAGCATATGCTGTGGGTTGTTGTACAAACAAAGAACTATTTTAAGTTCCAGTCTTGTAATTTGTTCATATTCTAAATACAGTAACATGTGACATATCGAGGATACTATTAAGGCAGTTAGCTTGAATGGTATATACCTCATTATTTTATCGTTGATGTGCATGTTTTCAAGCTTAGTAGCCCAAACTGACACTAGAGCGTAAAAAGCTTGGAGTTTGTACAGGTCCTGAAAAGTCAGGGAACCTAAAATTTAAATTTCCTGGCCTGGAAAGTCAGAGAAAATGAGCAATTTTTCCAGAGGTCCTGAAAAAGTCAGGGAATTATAGGAATTAGTCTTAGTGTTCTGATTTTCCAAATGTCCAGACACATCTTTTTCTTGAAAAAAAAGATGGAAAGTTGGAATCAATCAAGTTCATTGAAAGTCATGGAAAAGTAATGGAATTTTCTCATTTTCAGTGTGTATGAATCATGAAGCTGTGTTGAATGTTTATGTTGTTCATTACTTAGACCCCCATGCAGAAAACAATGACAGCACAGCAGAAGAAGAGACAAATGATAACCATAGTGATGATAAACATGAAACAGACCAAAAAGAGCAACTCAGACAAAAAGTGGAAAAAAATTCAGATAAAAATGATGAGGTAAATGTTTCATTGTATTCAAGTTTTTCATTACACAAAATTTGATCTTAATTGGGGAGTTGGATAGCCACCTGACATGGAGAAGTAATTGATACACTATATAGAATTCTCCCACATATTTGTGGCTCTTTGACATTATAATGCAGCTGCCTTTAAAGGTTGGAATTATAATTATTAGAGGAAGTGTTGGAGTTGTGTTGCTGGAATAAAATTGTGCTTTATGCCTGTAAGGACAAAGAAGTTGTTCTGCCTTACCATGGCATGTGCATTGAATGTATCAAATCTCCTGTCTTTTCTCACTATTACCTTCCATAAACTCTTCCCATCTGTGGGCTGGGGGTTGTAGAATATGTCCATGGTATTTCCTGCGTGTCGTAAGAGGCGACTAAACGGGTGGACATGAGCAGTATTTGAACATTGTGACACTATATAACATATTCCTGTTGATGTGTCATTAAATCTTATCTAACTCCATAAAGTCGTACACCACATGAACTTCACTTTGTACTGAAATTAAGTGCAAAGGAGATAACATGAATAAAAACAAACAAATTATTAAGGGTACCAGAGTGTATGTAGATGAATCCAAATAGTCAAATGATGGACTGATTAAGTCGGGCAGAACTGGAATCCATCCCCTTTAATCTTTTAAATTCTTTGCTTACCTGCATCATGGGTGGTTACCTCTTGATTTTCTCAGTTTTACAGAATATGAGGGTTAAGAATTTCATTAAACAATAAGACTCACACAATATAAGGCTGATTGACCCAACTAGTGGCTTACTTCACTGACTGTTCAAGTTCCTCTATAGAAGTGTTTCACCAATATCCTGTAGTTTTGTGCCTCCTTAGTTGCTTAACATTATGTCTATCAAACACCCATTGTGTCACAGTAGGGTCTGTGATTATTCTATGTGTGTGTGCTGAAAGAACACTTGTTGAGCAGTTCGCTCGGCCTTTATCCCAGTTTAATAAAAATACACATGGAATACCTCTATATGTACAGATTAGGATGTCCTTGTTTTCCCTATTACCAGTTTAGGAGTATGACAAATAGATCCATCATGTCCTAACTTTATTCTTCTAGTTATGACACACATATGGTATTTTATTGTTCTGTGTGAAAAAATAATTCCTCTGTGGGATGGGTTACAATATTAGATTTTGCAATTAGCTTGTTACTGTGGTACTGTCTTGTAGGTGAGACATTGATACAAGTAGGATACTGAGTGCATGAAATTTTTCAAGTTTTCTTGCATCTTGTTTTACCAGGAAAGTCCTCAAAGTACAGAGTCAAATACTCATAAAGAGTATGCGAAACCAGTTGACAGAACACGAGAACTTCCAGCATGGATGTCAAATTTAGGAAACAAAGAAGAATCTTCTGCCCCATCTTCAAAGGCAAAGAATGCCAAGGGTACTACTGTTTACCTTTTTTTTCGTTTATCTATGTAAGGGTAAAGGCAGGGAGCTATTATTTAGCTGGAGATTCAGGGCTTTGAAATTAGGTTGGAGCAGTGAAGGTCACACAGTAATCTGTCTGTTGTCTCATTTTCAGCGTTTCTATTAAGCTTATACTGGATTAGGAAGTACACACAAAAGCTATTTGTTGTTTGCTACAGTTACAGAAGGCCTGACAGGTTTTCTGCACTGCCACAGCACTGCCAGTGGTCAGGGAAATAACAGTAATTGTTAGTCATTCGTAGCTCGGTGACGCTTATGAAAAAGTATTATTTAGGTTGTATGTAGAAATCGGAACAGGAATTTGTATCTGGCTATTTCTTCAAACTTGAGGAAACTTCTAATCTATTTGTCAAGAAAATTAGACTTTTGCTTATACGGCTAATTAGCATGTCATGCATTGTTAAAGGAGGGGCTGAATGAATTCATGTATTTCAGTTCACCAGTCATTCTGAGTTTAATTGTATCTGCTCTATAACTGTTGGCATTGCAGACCTAATTATCAAAGTATGGTTCTGCATGAGCCAATTTTCTAAGGAATATTAGTTGCCTTGAATGAGATGGTGTTCCAGGAATGATATTGAAGCAGTATGGCAAGTAAAGTGGGAAATACCTTAGGAGCAATTATACAACTTATCTCCTAACAGTATCTTTACTCCTTTGGGTATTAAAATAATAGCATGAATTAGAGTTTCTGTTGCATCTCCATCCAACTAACAGCTCTTTGGTACAGGTATCTTTCACTTCCCTTGTCCAGGGCATGAAATTGTTTGAGCTGCAGACTAAAGGGCCTTCAAGCAGAAGCAGTTAACCAGTGCTCAACTTTGCTATTTTCTCTAAGCACTTTACTTTTCATGGGATGAAATGTCTTTATAATCTAACTAAAGCTTTGTTTCATAGAATAGTTGGTCAAAAGTTTAATAAGTAATTCAGCAATCCTTCTAAAAGCATGGATAAGGATGCCAGTTAGACAAACACAATCATGTTTTTTTTTCAAAATGTATTATTGATGAAGGTGATTGACTTAGTCAATTGCCTGATTCTGGCCTGTGTCTTTATCAACAACTCCTCTGGAAACACAAACAACAGCTGTTGTCTGTATTTACAGAGGAGACAGGTGGGAAGCCTTACAGCTGAAGAGGAATCCGGTCTGGGTTTGAAAAGCTTTCTAAGCGTTGGAAGTGGTCACTATGAATCCATCGAAGTTTTTCAAAATGGAGGTTGAAATTATTTACTTTCTGGTTTGAGAGGGAAAATATTGGCAAAAATGATTGTATTCAAATGCAGCATTATCCAAAGTATGTATCTGTCTCTCTGTCATCAGGTCTCTCTGTATGTGCTGTATTCTGTTTGGAAGAGCTGATTAACTGACAGACTGGCTGCAATTTAGTGTCACTCTCTGACCATATCTGTCAACAAAAAAGGCCTCATGTCAAAAATACCACCTCATGAAAGAGAAACACTCATGAGAAATGGGACAGTATTTTTTTACGGTGATGGCTATTTTTGGCAGTAGATGTGGTCAGAGAAAGACACCAAATGTCTGTAATTTGTGTAATTTGTCATTTCATAGGCTCTTTAATTTTAACATGGATGCATTTGTATGTAGTAGTTTCTCACTGACAGTTTGTTACATAAGCAGATTTTGCTTTAGCAGCATCTAAAATCATTGATTTTCATGTTGGCTTCACAGCATATTTTGATAAGTCTCACTTATACTAATTCCTTTATATGTAAGACTGAGGGTGCATTCTAATACTTTGCTCAGGTGCTACAAAAACTTCCAGTAGAGCAAAGAAGAGGGTAGCAACAAAGGTGGATGAAGAAGAAGAAGAGGAAGAAGAAGAAGAGACAAAGCCACCACCAAAAAAAAGAGGGCCTCCAGCAAGGACTCAGAGGAGAGCAGCTCCCACATCGTACAAAGATGAGGAGGAAGAGGAAGATGATTACGAGGCTCCATCTCCAAAACTAAAACGAAGAACAAGCTCAAGGGGCAGGCAAACAACAAAAGTCAATTATGTGGATGATCTTGAGATTTATGATGATGATGATGAAGAGTATGTTGCCAGCAAAGATGATGAAGAAAGTGACTGGGAAGAAGAAGAAGCTAGTCCAAGAAAGGTAATGTCTTTCAATGTTCAATGGTGTAGACGGTAGGGGAACATGCCACGAAAAGGACTCTTGCAGTAAACCGCACTTCTAAAATCCTGATTTGTGGACCTTTGGTTGGGTTTTTCGTAGAATGCTTATACTGGAGTTTTCACCCTCTGCACAGTTTCAAAGATGCTTATCACACTTGTGTTAACAAGCTGTGTGGACATGCACTGCGTGTACAGATAGTTTTTGTAGGGACAGATATTTAGCTTAATAGAGATAAGAACTGCCGCCGGCAAATGTATCTAACTGCATGGTTGCACAGTTTCTGTCGAAATCTGTTAGGGGCAGTGTGTGACAAGAACAGGGAACCCCCCCCCCCCAGAAAAAAAGGGGGGGAGAGAAAGGAGAAAAATAAGAAAAAAGGAAGAAGATGAGGGAAGGGTAAGCCTAGACTCAAATGTATCACCATTTTGCATCTAGATGACCCTCCCTAAGCCAAAATTTTCCAAAGAAGAGGGTTTACCCAGCCCCATAATTGCTTCCCATGGACATCAATCAGTCATCTTTTCATCTGCCTCCCCACATGAAGTCCTGGCTATGCTCTAGATGTCTTTTGTCGGTAAAAGTCACTACTAACAAATTTTGTCATACGACCAAAGTTATGTTTGGGGATAAGGTCCTTTTGTGTTATGTAGAGAGCTTTCAGATTGTTTCTGAGACTGAACGTTTGTGATTAAGTTTTTAGAAGAGGAAATGAAGTGGTTAGAACTTCATGACTTTGAACACATCCTTATCAGTGCAAATTGTCTGCAAAATGCCAGAAGTCAGCATCAATTTTTTTTTTTCTTTGTAGAGAGGGAAAGCAAAAGTTAAAAGCCCAAGAGGAGTGAAAGGTAAGAGAAGAAGGAGTAGGAAGTCTTATTCAGATGAAGAATCCAGTGAAGAAGATGTGTACATTCCAAAACCAACAAAAAGGACTGCCAAAATATTAACTAATTCCCAGAGGTCAACAGATGATGATACCAGTTGGAGAAAACCATCCTCTAGACGGAAGCAAGAAAGCAATGATGAGGAGGATGAAGAAAAGGTCAAAGATAATAAAAAGAGGCAGCCATGTTACTATGGTGAAAAATGCTACAGGTATATGTGTAATATAGTGAATAAGAGTTCTCCATAGGTGTATGGAAAATGGTCAAATATTGTATTTTTTTTTATCTCAATATTGTACATAACATGTATTGAGATATTGTCACACTGGTGGTTGAAATATCTTTAAAGCAACAGAATATAGCTTGATCTGTGGTCAGTGTCTTTCAGAGTTATGAGTTTAGGGCAAATGAAGTTATCTATTTTGATGCGAAAAGAGTGATGGTTGCCATTTGTAACTAAGTTATTTTGGCAAATTTAAGGGACAAAGCTCTTAAGTTGTCAAGGGAGCTGTCATTTCTTTGCATACTGCACTAAGATTTCTATGCCAGATACCTATTCTGAGAATGTTTACAGTTTGTAGTTAAAATCTCAGACCTCAGAAGCTTGGCTTCACACTTCTGTAAAATCAAGCAGAAGTAACTGTAAGATAATCTTGCCAAGCCTGACCATAACTGAAGACTCTGTAGCAGATATTTGCCCAGAAATCTTAAGAGGAATAAGCTTTTTTGCAGTTTATTGCATTAGTGCACAAAATTTTTCCAAGAGGATTAAAGTGTTTTTATCTTGTGATGAAAAAAGTGTACCCCTCAAAGTATATTAAAGTGTATTTTAGGATCTGAAACTTTGTCTTCATAACATTCACAAAGTGTTGAGATTGTGCAGCATCGCTGCTCTAGTTGTTGGGTTTGATGCAGGGAATGCCCATTACTTTAAGATGGTGCATTGGGTTGTTAAAAGAAAAGTGTGATTGAGCTTAGAGAATCAGGCTCTCATTTCAATTATGTACACTGTGGAGGCTTTTCATGTCACATCATAATGCTCTTTGGTGACTATGTTGGAATACGTGTAACTAAGTACAAGACAACACTCCACACCCTTATTTGTGTACTGTACCAGGAACGTAGCCAGGGGATGGGGGGGGGGGGGGGCAGAGGAGAGACTGCCACCTTTCAGTGTTGAAAAATGTTAAAACTGTTATGCATTTGAAGTCAGTTTTATCAGTGCTCTTTTGATCTTAAATTCAAGTCAGCTCAGTTAACTCCATCATAATTATAGTAACATTCAAGCCCTCTGACTGAGCTGCTTTTCAAAATGCATAGCCCTAGCTAGAAATGATCACTTCACACATCATGTTCGTATGGTTCTATCCAGATATCTGACAATTTGAATCTGTAATGATTAGGTGAAACTCATCTTTGAAGGAGCCTGACAAGATTAATCTCATATTAAATTAAAGTAACTTCCCCCAATTCTACTTTGTTTTGGTAGGTAAGTACTCTGTAAATATGGTTTGCCTCAACTTACCCAGATGGTAACTGACATCTTTCTTTGTCAGGGGCTTTCAAAAACAAAAGAACATTTAAAAGGTTCAATGTTTTGCCTGTTTCATCATTATCATGTGCTGGCAAAACATTGCAGCAGACTGCATGTAAGGGTCTCGAATTGTTCAAAAATTTCTCAAAGACAAGGGGGCACCCATAGACCCTAAATCTGCATCCATCTTGCAAATTTCTGGCTACTTCACTGTACTGTACTTTTCACAGCTACTGTTAACCATGCAGAAACCACTGCCTTTAGACAAAATAGAAGAAATTTGGTATCTTTGTTTTAGCCAGGGGACAACCTTAAAGTAGAAAGAGAAGTTAGCCATCAGATGATGTTTTTGTGACCTAGAAAAAGTAGGGTTGGTGGAAAAATAACATTTGAGAATATCTGACACTGTATTGCAATTAATGTTCCATTCAAATTATGACAATATTGTCCTACCTGTCTCCATTTTACAGAAAGAATCCTCTTCACTTCAAAGAGTTCAGCCATCCAAAAGATGATGATCATGCATCAGAATCTGAGAGGATGGATGCAGAGAAAGATGAGGATGATAAACCTGAATGTCAATATGGAGAAGACTGCTATAGGTGAGTGAGTAGTACCCTGGGAACTCTCTGCAAAATTCAAACTGGAGGAATTATGGGATGTGATGTACTTTTAAGAACTAAATACATTTATCATCTTATATTTTTACTGATAAATGTGCAATGGCTGTGAGGCTTTGATTTAGGTTGAGTTTTACGGTTCAGTTTTAAACCAGTTGGTTTAAGTTGGGTCAGCCACACTGCTTTTTCCAGTAGTGGCTCACTGACTTGTTTTCCCTACTTCATTACTTATGCTGAGCACCAAGCAAGACGGCAGTAGGTTACGTTGTGAAGTCTTTGGTATGACTCGGCAAGGAATCTAACTCTCTAGGCTTCCTGGCTGCAAGTCAGATGCTCTAACCACTTGGCCATGCAGTGTTTCATGTAGAGTGGTGATGTATACATGTTGCCCAGAAATTTCAAGTAGAGACTTTTTAAGGAGTCATGTACATCATTGATTTATATCCATGTGCTTCCACATATTTCCAAGAATGATTCAGGAATGGTGTATGTTTGCAGAAATTCAAACATGAAGCCTTAGTTTTGGCTTAGAACATCAACTGTTCAATGAACAGTGAGGAATGTATCTTCTGTTGGTTATGCTAATTGTATTTAATGCTATTTGTTGTACCAACTACTGCATCCTTAGTGCTTTTGATGTAATAGACTCATTCATGCCTACATCACTGGTTGGCATAGAACATGTTAAGGAACATATGGGTGTGCGTTTGATTGCATGTGGAGTGTAGATGAATTAGAATTTACATTTCAGCGTGACAAAATGTAGGCATACCTCATCAGCTCTGTTGCCAAGCAGCTTTGATGCCATTTACTTGTAAACATGAATGGGTCTATACCAGTAATAGAATCCAAAAAGAGCCAAGTTTCTACTAAACTTTTCCACTCAAGAGTGCTTTGGTGTGATGTGCAACCCATATTACTTGGCTAACAGATTTGGCTTGGCTTGGCAACAGATTTGTTGGCAAGCTTTTTCAAGTGAGAGGAAAGCCAGATTACCTGGAGAACACCTCACATGAGAGGGGACATAAACTTGAGAAAAGGTAGGCCTGCATGGCACTCCGTTCCAGGGAACAAAGTCTTATATTTCTTCTTTTCAGCAAATTTGGTTCCACTTGTAGTAAGTTCCATCCCCTTCATTCTTTCTTTGCATGACATGTCCCAAAACTTGGTGGTATGTTGTGGTGACAGGTTTAATCATTAAAGGAAATATGAGTGTTCGTGGTCCACCTTTCTATGCAATTGTACTTCTTCGTTAAAAAAGATTTTTAGAGGCAATCGCATATCTTCAACTTTTCATTAAATTACACAAATGTAGACGTATACTTTGTTTGTTGGTCATTGATTTATGAATACAAACGTTGAATTTCATCTATCTTTCACTGGGTCTCATTGCAGAACTAACACTGAACACAAAAAGCAGTATAAGCATGTCCCATCTTCAGGAAGACCAAAACGGCAAGCAGGTAGAGGTAATTGCTACCACAAATTCCTAAAATTTTTTAGTGTAAATAACTAGAACAATACATAGTGTCAGGAATGTTACCACTTTCATTTATGACAAAGACAATTGATGTATCAATGTTTTTAGTTGAGCTCAGTGGACCAATTAATGCATATGGGTGCACTTTTTCGCCGCTCTTAAGCTAATAAAAATCTATTTTTAAAAGGTGATGACCACAGTTGAAGCTTAGAACCTTTAGAAGTATCATGTTGAAGGGTACTAAGCTAGAAAAAGTGCATTTCCTGTCATTCAAATTGGGTGAGTGGAATCTTTGAATTGTATCACCCTGCTGGAATTATATCTTCACTGCACTGTACATGATATTTTACCAAAGTTAATAAATATGTTACAATTGATGCCCACAGATTTTCGTGGTACACATCTAAGTTCATAGAAAATTTTTTTCAGGGAGGGAAATGTTCCCTCTTTATTTGTTGAGAATACGAAAACTATCTAGACAGAGTGTTTGTTCATCTTCATGAAATCAAGTACCATTTTGTTCAGTGACCATAGCAATTTGATTGGTATTAGATCTGGATATATACTTCCACTGTTACTAAGACTTTTAAATTTTGATTATTCACCAGGGAGGAAAAAGGCTAATGATGGCAGTGATGAAGATGGTCCAAACACATATGACTATGATGATAGTTTTTTGGATGATGCAGAGGATGAAGAGGAGACTCCCAAAGGGAAGACATCAGATGACAGTGACTGGGGTCCAGAGGAAGACAGTGAGGATTTGAGCCAACTCATGAAAGAAGCCAAAGGATTTGCCAGAAATAAGAAACTTCAGCAGAAATGAAGCAAAATGATCTTTTTTTTAAAAATCACCTCATTTTGTAAATACTACATCAGAGACCTTCCGATATGTACACTTATTCTCAGCTTAAGTTGGGAAATGTTAGCTCACCTCTTCAATCTTGGCATGCATTCAAGAATGTGAGTTGATGTGGGATCTCTTTTTGTAAAAAGTGCTTCTCAAATAGTAAGAAAAGTACTGTTCATAAGGATTATCCATTTTCATAAATTTTCAGAGAATATTAAAGTGTCTAGGGGTACTGGATTACTTCTAAGGATGAATGGAGGGGGTGAAAGACTTCTCTTTTCTTCAAAAGAAAGCAGATGATTTTTTTTTCATTGAAATTTCCCTTTTCTCAGTTTTTTAAAGTTTTAGAAAAGAGGGCAGTGGTCTGTGAATTGGTTGCACTTCTGCAAAAATGGCTAACCCTTAGTTTTGAAGTTCTAGAGTAATTCAGTATGTATACTTATAACTCATAACAGGTTCACAGCCCGGAAAATCAGGGATGTGCATGTGTGAAGGCTTCCCTGTTGAGTATTTCCACGGGCTTTTCCTCCTGGCAAATCCGTTCTAATGGGTACTTTAACTGATGTCACAAGCCCTGTCCTGACTTGTTTGTTGGACTAAGGGTAGTGCAGCACATACAGCTAGCTGAGAAGCAACTTAAGATCAACCTGGTGACTGTTGCATTCTGCCCAGCAGTGGGCATGGCTTCCCAATTATGATGTCATATGAAAGCTCTCTATAGACAAATCCGATCAACGCTTGTGTTTAGTGACTGTAGGCAGCCATTAGTGGGTTCCAGTGGCCTTATTTAAATCATCTTCATTTACTATCTACATGAACTTCAAACCCTCATATTCAGTGAAATTGAGGGAATCAAGGTACAATTAAGTGTACAACCATTCATGATACAGGTAAGCAAGGAAATTGAAAGACCAATGGTAATGGACCCCAGTTATGTCTGACTTAAATCCGGCCATCACTTGAATGTTTGGATTTGTCTATATGCTCTCATATCAATGAACCCTCAAGCCCGGTCATCACCTGACATAGTTGATTCAGTTTTAGTTGAATTAATTTGTTTCTTAGGTGGTCCTTTTCAAGGACTCTGTAAAGATGAATCCAAACATTCATGATCTCATTTAGTCAGTCAGCAGTAAGGGTCGTCAGCTTTAAAATCTTTCCAATTCTTTGTTTACTTGTATCATGGATGGTTGTGCACCAAAAATGCCTAATAATTTAGTGAATATAAGGGTATGGAATTGCATGTAGACAATTAAATTTCAGAGGATTTAAGGCTGATGGATCCCACTAATGGCCTTCACAGGTTGCTTGGATTTGTGCATATTCTTTTCTTAATTGGCTGTAGCATTTTGCCTTTCTCTGGGATTGTCTAATAGCAACTGCAGGAATTTTTTCTTGTATGCCTTGCAAAACAATTATGAATCAGATAATATTTATAAGACTAAAAGACAGTAATATTATTTATGTGTTTTTACTCAGTATATAATCCATCCAAAAATTTAGAGTATGTACCTAAAATCAATAGAGGATGGAAATGTAAGCGATCGTGTGAAATATATTGCTTATTGACCGCATTTATCCTACCATACTCTATAAATGTAAAAGAGTTAATTTCATTCTTTGATGATTGCCTACAGTGATTACTCTTTTATCTAGAGGAAATCGACTGAAATTGTCACTCTGCTTGGAATGGTAAGTAATTCCAAATGAGTGAAAATATGACTGGATGGAGAATAGAATGTCACTCAAGTCACTGTAGTCAATCATTTTGATACATTTTACTCCTTTACATTTAGAGAGTAGATATCATAGATACAATGATGCAGTGTGTTCAATCTTTCATGTGTGCATTCACCAAGCATTATGCATGTGGTGATATATGCATGTTTAGGCAAATGAAAGCTAAGCATATATACTGGGATTATCATGAGTCGATCACCTAATAAAGTTCGTTACCACAAAAACATGAAAACATCTACAAAAATCGATAAAATTTGCATGTAATATTTTGTAATCTGTCTTCTTCTTTGTGCTATATTTTGGTGTTGTTTGGACTGAGTAATTTGTAGAAAATGAATCTTGAAATGTAGGAGGCAGTGCAAGTAGCAATGCTTATGAAGTAATCATGAGTCGATCACTTCATAAAACAAACAAATAAAATCCTACAAATTACTATTTTTATGGTCAGAGTTTGACATAATGGTACAAAAAAATCTCCTTTCTATGAGAATCCCTAATAAAACTCCATGAGATACATTCTCATCATCATTTTTACTGATTTTTGCAAATTTCTGGTTCATACTTTTGCTGAAACTTGCTGATGTTATTTGAAGAATTTGCATTGCAAGTTATTCTAGTATCGCAATCACATCGCACCTACTCGCTTGTATGGCGTTTAGAAGACAGTGATCGACTCATGATAGTGATCGACTCATGATAACTTACTATACATGAAATGATTGGTTGCATGAGTTTTCAAACAATAGAGGCTTTTCACATGACGTCATAATACTCTCCGGCGGCCATGTTGGAGTACATGTAACTATGTAGTAAACCACACTGAGCGTGCTTGCTCATTGAATGTGTACAAACCGTGCATACCACAATGTACTCTGTGCAGTGCGTTCGGCACAAAGCCATGTGTATTTGGCACGAATGTCCTCCAGCATGGCGGTTCCGTGACGTAATTGCAAAGCCTCTATTGGTACTTTGGGTGTCAGATTATGGTAAATCTGCCATTTTAATATTTGCATCTACCCTCCTATCAAATCTTTGGTGAAGACAATGTTTTTCCAAAAACTTCATTTCACAGAGTTTTATAGAAATATAATTGCTAGTAGTTTTCTGGTCAGTCCTGGAGCAGGCTGTACTGAGTGCTCATCTGTGGTTGTATAGTTTGTTTCACTTCTATATATATATTCTTTTTGGGTCTGGTCTGTGTTCATTTTAAACATAAAAACCAGGAACCTTCCCATTCCTTGGAGATTGTAGAGAAGCATCAAGTCCTAAAATTTCAGTGGTGCTGCCCTCAATCATACATGTCTTCTCGCCAAATGCATATTTGACATTTCTGTAAAGTTATGACAGCATTGTAAATTTATATTTTTAAAAGAACATCAATGTTAGAGCACCATGCAATGCATTTCCATGAAGTGAGAAACCTATCAAACTTCCTGTTTACATAGTTTTTCAAAAAGTTTAGAATGAAATTGTAGCAAACAGGTTAAATCACATCCAATCTTCCTATCTTCTCCTTCCTAGTTTTGTGACAGTCACCACCTTAGTGACAGATAGTTTTACATTTGCAACAGAATTATTTGTCTTTGTGAAGATGTTTTGTTTCAATCATTTTTTTTTTATTTTTAAATCAAAGAATGCCAGAGTAATTCGATAGTATTGAAATGTTTATTGTTGCCCATGGGGTTTGTAGAGTCTATTGTTTCTTTTCTGTTCTCGCTGTTTGTTATTTAAATCACTACAAAATTTACATCTAAAGAATAATGTGTGGCTGTAATCCATGTATGCAAAACCCTGAAAACTATTGTAAACTGGTCTTTTTGGAATTCCTTGAAGCATGCTCTTTTCTGCCAGCCATTTGTACAAAAAAAATTCCTTCCCTTCATAGGTAACTGTGTATTGAATTTTTACCTTAATATATGTACAGAAATTTCCCATTCAAAATGGGAAGTAATTAAGTGATTAAAGTATGAATTGTCAGGATAATTTTGTAATGTTTAACAATTAGCAGCACAACTTGTTGATTTAACTGTTCCTAATTCCATGTACCGTGCTGTAAGCATGAATGGTCGTATCGTATTGAACCTATTCAATCTGTCTATCTTGCTTTCCTCCTTCCCTTCTCTTTTGCAAAAATTTCAGATAAAGAGTCTTACCTTCTGTATTTTTATGATGCAGCGTCTCACAATAGAAGAGTTCAAAATTCACATATGCACATGCTTTAGGGACCTTTCTGTGTAGTTCAACTGGTAACAAAAGGCGCAATGACTGGTTTGAAGTTCACTGACATACTGATTGGTCAGTTTCTATGGTGTCTTCACATGGGCAGATTTATACAAGCATTTACATTCTTACGCTCTTACAATGTTGGAATATACTCAAAGAAATATATGACACATTTATAGGAACCAGTTAAAAAATGCATGCATGCTGACCTCTCCTCACAATGGAATGTTTCTGTCAGGTTTCTTAATTATGTGTGCAGATATTTTTTACATCAGCCATCAGCTGTATGTGCATAAAAGTGTTACACATTGAACTTTGACCTATTGTGCAAATACTGCGCCTTGTAGAAACTTCCAACTGGTCTATTTGTTGTACAAGCCCTGTATTTCAGTTCCAAAAATAATTGCAGTCATCATTTCATGAGGTACATTAGAGTTAGAAAGATGAGGAAAGGTTAGAGTTAGAGTTAGAAGTCCTGAGAAATATTATCATGTATGATACACTGTTATGGATTGGATGGATGTAAATCTGCTATGATGAATATTCATGCTAATTCATGATGAATTGTCTATTTGGTAACTGAAATATTGAGACCTCAACAGGTGTCAGTCCTGCAAACAACTTAAGCAAGTATGAAGTAGCCTTGGAACAAATGTATAAAATGTTCAAACCTTTTCTTTGCTTTGATTATCCATAGTTTCTATTCACGTGTTGTTGTTGTTGTTTTTTTTTTTTTCAAAATAAGAAAGTCTGATCAGTCCGCTGCATGGTTTTATACTTCTCCATTTTGAAAGTATACTTTACCTGCTGGTGAGAAAAGAGTTTTATAGATGTGTTGTTTCAGCAGAAAGCCAAGATATTGCAAGTAAGAAATATTTTTTCATTGTATCACTGGACTCCACTGAAATTAAAACCCCCAAATTATCAACACCATGATGAAAATCATGCTATCATAGTACTTTTACTGCTGGCAAAATTAAGTCAAATTGTTGTAATATATGTTTTCCTTTGCAATACATTTAAATTGTATTTTTATGTAAAGCAACACCACTTCTGTTCCATTTTTATTATATGTGTGCTGTTATTGAGATCAGTACCCAGGATTGTGTAATGGGGGGGGGGGGGTTGGAGCACGACATGAGGGAAAAGTCTACAGGGAGAGAAAAAACACTATTGTAGGTGTTTTTTGCATTTCAAGGTTGGGTAATGGGGAGGAATTTCAACCCCCCCCCCCCCCCCCAAACCACCCCTGGCTTTGCCATTGAGATGATGAGGGATTGAGAGACAGTCTTCAGTATTGTACACAAATATTTCTTTTAAAGACAGAACTTTTTTTTAATAAAAGGATTAAGTTGAATCAGCACTTCTATATGTTGATGGGTGTTTAGTGGAAGCATTTAAAGAGAGACACTCAAAAGCATGGTAGTTAAATTTCAGTCAGTTTCTCTTTGTTGTTCAGGAAACATCAACATACACAGTTTCCATATTTTCAAAATCCTTAGTGAACTTGAAGCAAGCCAAATGGTATTGTAACATCACTCCACCAGTTTCCCTCGTCCTACCCTCCATTATTTCATACCTACATAGCATGAACACTTGAGTAGCATGGGAGCTATGCAGACTTTGCAGTTCTCACGAAAATGTGAAGTTTGTTTCTGTCTAACAGGGTCAAAACAATAAAGAGGAAAAAAGAAACCATCCCCCATAACACCCAAAACAAAAACAAAAGCACTACTATCTTGAAACAAAAAGAAAAATATTCAAAGTATGAAATAACTTAGTCGTTTAAAATGACATTTAAGGTTCGACCTTGATTGGCCTTATATATATCATCATTACGATACGAGCCCATCAGTGAGAGAAAATTCCTTATGATTGGGTTATTCCGGATGGCGTTTCAATTCAATGTTATAGCTGTAATTCAGAATCTTTTCCTATTTAAAATGCCACTGTTGATGGGAAAACCACAGATTTCTAGTATGTGAACAATCAACTTGAGGTGTATAGGTGACCACTTATTTCACAAGAGAAAAATGGTTCCTAACTGGCAATCAATAAAAACATCAACTTCTTTCTGAAATCGTCAGCTTCTGCTCCTTTCATTAGTGAGTGTCCTTTTTCCAACGCCCTTATATGAAAGAAATAGCAACGATCGGACGGAGTTGCATAGTCATAGTAGCCTGGACAACCGGCAATACTGCAGATATTTTTAGTGGCTTTCTTATATTCTTCTGACAATCGTTAATATTCTTAAAACAGCATATCAACCCTACAGCCAGTTAGAAAATACCCTCAGCCTTCTCATCATCCCATGTGTTGTTGCTGTTTGGAATCTCTTACAAGCCTTTCAGAAGAGAGTTATACAAACTGTTCTCGATTTTTTGAGGCTGTCACCCTCTTCTTTTTACAGTCCCCGCCCGGCCTACATGCTTAACTTGCCCTGCAGTGATGAGCGATAATCGCCAGTGACTAAAAAACGGCATCACTGAGGCAGTGTTGTAGAGCTCGAGACCGGTTTTACCCTGTCTCGGTCTCGACACCCTGTGGTCTCGGTCTGGGTCCTTTGCGGTCTCGGAAATTGTCCTTGTCTTGCTTCGAGACCGGCCAAAATTTGTTTTTTATTTTTTTATTTAAATCAGATAAAGTAGTATCTAAAAATAAAAAGTTGAAGTGGTGTGTACATTGTAAGATGGATAGATAACTTTGCTTATGTATTTATTCATTTTTAGCTCAAACCAGCTCAAATAGCTGTTTGAGCTATTATGATCTGACACTGTCACTCTGTCTATCCGTCTATCTATCATGTCTGTTCACAATTGCCTTTGATGCTCTCAGAGGCACATTTTTTGACGAATTGTAACGAAACTTGGACACATCAGTCATTGGACAGAGGGCTACATGTTGTGTTCAAAAAGTTGAGGTCAAAGGTCATCTAGGGGTCATTAGTGGCTGTTTTGTTAATATTTTTTGAAGTGTAACTTCTCCCGCAAATAGTGCCGAATGTCCTGTCACGTAGCTCGCGGAGCGGACGAAGCCTTTTCGTTCAGGTCATCGCTACGAAAAACCAAAGGGGACTGCAGCCACAGAGGCGCTACGCAGGCTACCTGTCACGCCGCATGTGTGCGCGTGCGAGGAACGACTTGTGGTAATGATCTTGGATAAACTTGATATATGTCTCAGCGCCTATGAGATAAAATTCCAGGGTGACGATTGTAGGATGCGCGAATGGGATAAACTGGAAAAGCATAAAAGACTAGGAAGACCAAGGTTTTGATCATCGTTTCTATTGATTAAATGAAATCTGGAGGAATGAAAAGGGGGTTTTCTTACCCGGGAAGCGGAGGGATCAGGTGTAGTGAGCAATAGTTTGCCATTTATCATGCAAGAGATGTTACGAGTAAAATAATTTACAATCGGGAGTTGTGGGCACACTAGTCACATATAAGTTCACCAATTCAGCGGATCTTGAATTTAGGCAAGAATGGCAATCGAAACATTAGCATATTTTTCAATTTCGTTGTATAGTTTTCGCCCGAAAAGACACAAGACCATTTAATCTAATGGTAGTGGTAAACTTTAGGCTATGTGATCATTTTCTGATCACTTAGCAAGCTTTTGATGAGTAAACTTGCAAACGAAAGGTAGAAAAAGACTTTAATTTCTCTTTAGGCCTACAATATGAAGACGCAATTTTTAGGCCACCTGAGGGCCGTAGCAATCATGTTTCAAAACTTCGGGTACTAGGCCTACTCTCCACGTCAATCAATACAGGCGGCGCTCCGCGTAGATAGTGTTAGCGAAATTATTTCATTAAGTTGAAGTGGGCATTTTCATTTTACTGCAACCAAAAAAAAAAGATAACGACTGCTTAGATTCTACATAAAAGTCTTGGAAATGCTTTTTTTCGGCCATCTGATGTCACATTTTTCGAAATTTTCTGTACACTATGCGCCAACCGATGGTTGCGCTCCGTCCACTTCAGTTACTAGTCTTTATGACAGAACTGCGTTTTACGCAAGAAAAACTTAAAACTGAAATGCTCCCGTAGGCCTATGCCTATCACTGATGCTCTTTTTTTGACTCCTAAAAGTTGGTCTGCGCAAATTTCAACACAAATATCAATTCGAAAAGTAGCTCATGCGATACATGATGGCATTATATGTGGTGCATGTAAAGGAACAAAATTTTTAGTTTTATCCCCGTTAACCACCACATCAAAGCTTTTAACACTATTTCTTTCAAAGTCGAAAGTCCATTTGCACCCGCGGCATTTCATTTAGGCATCTTGGCATCAAGGTTCCTTAAAAAGGCCAAAAATTTTCAAAGAGAAGGGTGTCCCCTTGAAAAAAAAAACCTGTACTAGTACGCCACTGGAGTGACATAAGAACTTTACAAACCACTTTCCACAGGGAGGTCCTATCCCTATTAACTTCAAAGTCAACACAAGTTTGAAACACAGTTGTGGTGAATTCATTCATACTAATAATATTTCGAGAAATGCATGACCAATTTGAGTGGAAGTTTCACTTTACTTCGAAGACACACCTCCCATAAAAATTACATCAGTGGAATGACTGGCGATATTAAAGTTGATGCCAAGCCCTTCTGGAGATATATTAATGGTCTCAAGAAAGACAGGCATAATCTCCCCCTCTTAAGACTGATGATAAGTTAGCTGTTAATGTTTTGGACAAAGTTCGTGCGCGCTCTAAATAACCAGTTCTGTAGTTTCTTCCAGTGTACGTCTTTTTGCAGATGATTGTGTCTTGCCGTATTATTTAGACTTGGCCAAGTCTCTCGTGAGTGTTCCACGGGGAGTTGACAACTTTCTCTTCAAAATCCCCCTACTGCAGCATAGCACAGAATATCGTATTTTCCTTTTATCTAATACGCCCTCTATCGGTCTATTAATTCTATCGTCTCGTTGAGAAGCGATACCTTTACAGACCGATAGAGGGCGTATTAGAAAAAAGGCAAATACGGTATGCTGTACTGTGCTGAAGCACTGAATTTGTGTAGAGTTGGTGTTGTCAGCTCCCCGGGGAACACTCACGAGAGACTTGGCCAAGTCTACGTATTATTGAGTCCGATGACGATTGTCGTAAACTTCAGGATGACATTGAGCAGTTGGGGCTGTGGGCTTCTACGTGGGGCATGAGATTTCAGCCCACTCAGCAGAGTTGTATTCAAGTCACTTTTCTCCAAGTCAAGTCAAGTCACAAGTCATTCATTGACAAGTCAAGTCAAGTCACAAGTCATCCAATTTCCGGGTCGAGTCAAGTCAAGTCACAAGTCACTTAATTTTGAGGCAAGTCAAGTCAAGTCACAAGTCAAATCGTTGCAAGTCAAGTCAAGTCACAAGTCATCCATTTTCCGGGTCAAGTCAAGTCACAAGTCATTTTAGCTCAACTTGAATACAACATGTTCATGCTGTTTTTATATCTATTCCTGGCACAGGATCCCAATCAATGTTGCAGAGATGATGAATGGTGTCTTCCCCAGTCTTCATCTGACTGGTGTCTTACCCAGTCATCATTGACAAATCAGATGGCTTCATTTGGCCCATGTGACACCTCATTTGCATAATCGTGTGAGGAGCAGATCAGCAGGGATGTTTCACTTTTAACCGGGATGTTTTACCGACAGGTGCAGTTTTACGGCAATTTCCGCAAGGATGTTCCTTTTTTGCGAAGACGGAAGTATTTTTTCAGAACCGATGAAGGGTTTAGGGGGCACTATTGGGGTCACTAATTAAGTAATTCATTGTGTCGACGGTTACCCACGGTATTGAAACTCGTTGTATATAGCGATATACATCTTGCCTTCATTTGCTCCAAGTTTCATCTTGTTTTTCAATTGCATCACTGCTAAATTATTCAGCCTAGTTTGGATGATTTTGACAGGCGGAAGCACTATTAAATAAAGTGTGATGTGTCATGACTTTTGGAAGCCAATATCTTCACAATATATTCAACCTAGCGTCTGAAAATCACCATCTGTGGTGAAATGCACCCTGTCTTCCAGAATATGGCATAAAAAATGCCCTAACTCTGTTTAGTTTCATTTTATTGGTCCCTTGAAATCAGATTTATCCACCTCAGTCCATATCTGCAATTCACTTCCACGATAGTAGCCTTTAAAACATCTCTCAGATCATATCACTGGAACAAGCTGGGAAAGGTGGGCATGACACTCCTATTTCAAAAGCCATATCATATAATACAACCTTCAGAAGAATGGAACGTTCCGGTGATACGATACACCGTCACTTGAAAGGAATAATTTTACCCGTCCCTATATCGCGAGAATAATAAAACCCGCTAAAGTGAAGGAATACCTTTCAGGATTTTACAAATTCAATTCAAAATCTGGTTCGGAGGGTTAGAAAATCAGGTTAGCCTAGGTTAGGGCCACCCCCCCCCTTCCCTGGGGCTGGGTGAATGGACCATGGTCTCTCACAATCCGTCGTCAAGATTCAGAAAATATGTAAACAAAGAGTCACATGACCGATATCCACAATTCAGATTGGTTAGTGGCCTTTTCCATTCTGGGAAAAATCTCGCGGCCGGCCACAAAAATGAACATACACAGGCCTATGGTTTACCATAGGGGCCTTTCCACGAGATTGCAAATTTCGCGATAAATTCTCTCGATTTTTCTCGTTTCGATCATAGTTCGTGTATTATATGTCATCGAAGTAGATTACCATGACTGAGAAATCGAGTATCTTCGCAATCGGGAAGCAAAGGAATACACGAAATAAAGTCTGATTGGCAAAAGCAAGCTGCATTGATTGGCAGGCTATAGCCTGATTGATAACGCGTAGCCTAGGCTAGGCCTTGGCCTTGGCTACTTACTTTTCAGAATGGGTCGTTTTCAGATGCCTGACGAAATTCGACGTCGTTGCGGGGCCATCGACTACTGTGGTTCCGCATAGAGTGAAGTCTGCTGTTCGTTTCGACACTGTACTATTGTAGTTTTTGAAGCACAACAATACAACTTTTGGGACATGTTGAAAAATGGCGAGGTTACCGTTCATCTTATGTGCCGATTGTTACGGAATACTACGAGTTTGAGTTTCACCGTGAATATGACAATTGCTTTGACAATTGACAGCCATTTCAATCGATGAAAAAAAAATGAAAATCTCGATGACCAGAGCTCGATATGTTTTTAGTTTCGAGTTATTGGACTGATGATTAAAATAAATGAATGATAGAATCATTTCCTTTAACTGTGAAAATTGGACCATGTCAGGTACGTATGTACTGGCAGTACTGCTTCCGGAAATGTAAACGGAGTAAAATATTCGAGTATCACAGTGCAGAAGTTGGGTTCTAAATAGCGAAGTCACAACACGTGTGAACCATTATTATGACATTCGTAAATGGAGTCACTCTGTCTGTTCACTAATTCCACATACTGACATACGACTGGCACGCGCGACTCGCGTGCATAATATAGTGCAGGCCATGTTGCGTCTCTCGTATTTTGCGCAGCGACACTTCAAGTTTTGCATTTTCGGGGACGATCGGGAGGAAAAAATCGCCAATGTCGGCAAGTCAAATATGCTCAAGTCAAGTCAAGTCACGAGTCATTACTCGGCAAATCAAGTCAAGTCAAGTCACGAGTCAATTATTTTCGAAATCTGACAAGTCAAGTCAAGTCACAAGTCAACAGAAAGGCGACTCGAGTCGCAAGTCATTGACTCGAGTCAACAACTCTGCCACTCAGTGTAGCGTTATTAGGCCTACGTACTATTTGCTCGGAAAAATGTTCTGTATCTTTTAGGTATGTTTTAAATAGGATTAAGCTTCCAATTGGGTTGACAGTGTTAAGTACCTCGGAACCACCATCACTATATCTGAACTGAGATGAGCATATCCAGAATATCTGTAACAAGCTTAAGTGAAATAAAATTCTTGGTATTTTCCCAATCAGCAAGGTTCTGACGGCCCAATGGCGGCCCTTCGGTGGCCACATCATCGGCCCGCTGTTGGCAGCCGCTCGAGGTCCATAGTCCAAACGTCCGGCGGCTCGCCAACGGTCCACCAGCGGCCATTCATCGTAGGTCCGCTACCGGTCCGCTGGAGGACCAACTTGTGTAAATTGGCCATATGGTGGCCCATGGGTGGCCCTATGTTGGCCCATGCATGGCCATTTTTAATTCACTGCTACAATAGCCTACATTGGGAGTTCTACCTGTGTGACAAGCTTGAGAGCATACAAAAACGAACAGCATTGCCTCTGACTATTCCAGAGAGCCATGATGACCAGCCTCCTTAAAGGGCCAAACCTCTCACCCCAAACTACAATTTTGGTACGGGGGTACTGAAATTCTCAATTGGCTCAGCTCTTTGATTGACAGCTAATTCAAACATGGCAGAGTACCAAAGCTTATATTACACAGCATGAATGGTACTGAGAATGTTTTATGTATAAATTGAGTTTTTCTGTACTCACCTTGAAGCAATAAACTGAGATTGTATCTTGATGAGGATGAATTTTCAGACAATTGTGGGAGGGGCTTAAGTAAGCAGGTTAGGAGAATTGTTACTGTTTGGGGTGAGAGAATGGGGCCTTTAAGGAACTAAACCTTGTGCCCTTGACTGATAGACGGAGGCAAAGTAGATTGATCCTTTTTCTAAAGGTGTGTTTGGCCAGGCTCTGATACCTGTTGATTGTCTCCATCGTCCTACTCGAAGAACCCGTTTCATGCATGACTTCCATTTCTGTCTCCCACATACTAGTTCAAACTGTTTTAAATTTAGTTTTCTGCCTCGAACCTAAAGGATTGGAATAGTCTTCCCTTCAATGTAATGAAGGTTGCCTCTATCCAAAAAGACCCTGGCACTTTTATTATTGGGCATATTTAGCGTTTTTAACCTCTCGACGCATGCGTAGGGTGTCCATTCGTCCGGCTTTTCGCCGGACAATCAGGCTTTTGAGCATCCTGTCTTCCGATCAGGCTCACACGGTGCCGAACGTTGAAATTCCTCCATTTTGAATATTCTTATGTAAAACTCACATCCATTTTTCACGACTTTAATCATGTTGCTTAGAACACCGTGAAGGGCCGTTCTGAAGAAGAAGAAGAAGAAGAAGAAGAAGAAGAAGAAGAAGAAGAAGAAGAAGAAGAAGAAGAAGAAGAAGAAGAAGAAGAAGAAGAAGAAGAAGAAGAAGAAGAAGAAGAAGAAGAAGAAGAAGAAGAAGAAGAAGAAGAAGAAGAAGAAGAAGAAGAAGAAGAAGAAGAAGAAGAAGAAGAAGAAGAAGAAGAAGAAGAAGAAGAAGAAGAAGAAGAAGAAGAAGAAGAAGAAGAAGAAGAAGAAGAAGAAGAAGAAGAAGAAGAAGAAGAAGAAGAAGAAGAAGAAGAAGAAGAAGAAGAAGAAGAAGAAGAAGAAGAAGAAGAAGAAGAAGAAGAAGAAGAAGAAGAAGAAGAAGAAGAAGAAGAAGAAGAAGAAGAAGAAGAAGAAGAAGAAGAAGAAGAAGAAGAAGAAGAAGAAGAAGAAGAAGAAGAAGAAGAAGAAGAAGAAGAAGAAGAAGAAGAAGAAGAAGAAGAAGAAGAAGAAGAAGAAGAAGAAGAAGAAGAAGAAGAAGAAGAAGAAGAAGAAGAAGAAGAAGAAGAAGAAGAAGAAGAAGAAGAAGAAGAAGAAGAAGAAGAAGAAGAAGAAGAAGAAGAAGAAGAAGAAGAAGAAGAAGAAGAAGAAGAAGAAGAAGAAGAAGAAGAAGAAGAAGAAGAAGAAGAAGAAGAAGAAGAAGAAGAAGAAGAAGAAGAAGAAGAAGAAGAAGAAGAAGAAGAAGAAGAAGAAGAAGAAGAAGAAGAAGAAGAAGAAGAAGAAGAAGAAGAAGAAGAAGAAGAAGAAGAAGAAGAAGAAGAAGAAGAAGAAGAAGAAGAAGAAGAAGAAGAAGAAGAAGAAGAAGAAGAAGAAGAAGAAGAAGAAGAAGAAGAAGAAGAAGAAGAAGAAGAAGAAGAAGAAGAAGAAGAAGAAGAAGAAGAAGAAGAAGAAGAAGAAGAAGAAGAAGAAGAAGAAGAAGAAGAAGAAGAAGAAGAAGAAGAAGAAGAAGAAGAAGAAGAAGAAGAAGAAGAAGAAGAAGAAGAAGAAGAAGAAGAAGAAGAAGAAGAAGAAGAAGAAGAAGAAGAAGAAGAAGAAGAAGAAGAAGAAGAAGAAGAAGAAGAAGAAGAAGAAGAAGAAGAAGAAGAAGAAGAAGAAGAAGAAGAAGAAGAAGAAGAAGAAGAAGAAGAAGAAGAAGAAGAAGAAGAAGAAGAAGAAGAAGAAGAAGAAGAAGAAGAAGAAGAAGAAGAAGAAGAAGAAGAAGAAGAAGAAGAAGAAGAAGAAGAAGAAGAAGAAGAAGAAGAAGAAGAAGACAGTTGCACCGCATAAATTTCAGCTTTACCGTCTGATCTCCAACAGTCGTCTGATCTTAAAACTGCCAGTCACAGTCGTAGCGACGAATGAGTTGATTTGCGGCGTGCACTAAAGTCGTGTAGTGTGCGACTAGCTACTTTGCGCTTATTGTGTTAAAGCGAGCGCGAGCGTCGTCGCGTTCAGAGTCGTCCGGCTCTCGTCGCGAATTTCAGGTGTGACGCCCAATAATTTTTACCGAGCTCCCACAACCAAAACATAACAGATCCACTTTAGGGCAGAGTGGGAGTTACCCAACTTTCAGTCGAAAGATTTCACCATGTGCAAATAGTAAAACCGTTTTATCTTTTAAAGTACAACAACGTAATTAGGATGCAGGTATGTCTTAATCAACTCTGTTTCGGAGTAGGCAAGGCCTAAGCCTAAATGACTCGGCTTCTTATTATCCTGTGCCCATCTAACGTTACTCATAAGTTAATTTGAACCGTACCACTTCTGCGAAAAAAAGACTAACGCACACTCACAGGGATGAGTGAGGCTTATAGAACATATAAAGTTAGTGGTGGGCCTATGAATGGCAGTCGTATTTTTTGCAAAGCTAATATACACTATGAGATAAATCCAAATCCTTTCCTGTTTCCATTTTCAAAATGTGATGTAACTGATGGATATATTGCTAGGCTACCGATAGTTCATATACCCTATATCCAGAACTTGGTGAGAAAAGCTTAATTTGACTCAAAATTTTTACTGATGTCAGTCATAAATAGCCCCTGATAGGCGTGTTTGCCATATGCTCAGTGTGCAGCTATTTTCACTGACTTTGTACAGTTACGTACAGATACCTACATAGCAAGCTAGTCCTTGCCGCCTATCAATAGGGAACTACGGACGTAGTTAAGCAACTGGACCAGCTCTGTCGGATCGATGTTTTTTAGTCTGCCATACGTACAGCACAGTGCAAAACTTGTTTCACTCGTTGACTTAACCTGCCTAAGAAAGACGGAAAGTTTGGTCAAGTCACTAACAAAGCAAAATAACCAAATAACATAGGTTGTGCACTCAGCACACTATACACAACTTACTACATTGTATGGAATAGTACTTCAGGGCAGTGTACACCATAGTAAGGTAATTTTCGTTGTTTTGGTAGAGTATGTTTTCAATTGTGAAATATACACGTAACAGTAGGATGTAGGTAGAAAAATCTTTAAGACTGATCATATAATTGTATGCACGTACCTGAAATGGATTCATTATCGTGAAAAACAAAATGCTGGATGGGTTCAAAACAGTAAGGTTTGTTAAAGTAACGTTGTTACGGTGATAGCAAGAGATTTGTGACAGTGAGCCAACTTCGGGGTCCCGCCAACTTCGGGGTCTTTAGTATACTGATAGTTCCTATACCCCGATCCAGAAATTAGTGAGAGAAGGCTTAATTTGACTCGAAATTTTTATTGATGTTAGTCATAAATAGCCCCCGATAGTGGCGTGTTTGCCATATGCTCAGTGTGCGGCTATTTTCACTGACTTTGTACAGTTACGTACAGATACCTATGTAGCAAGCTAGTCCTTGCCCCCTTTCAATAGGGAACTACGGTCGTAGTTAAGCAACTGAACCTGCTCTGTCGGAGCACTGTTCTTTAGTCTGCCATACGTACAGCACAGTGCAAAACTTGTTTCACTCGTTGACTTAACCTGCCTCAGGAAGACGGAAAGTTTGGTCAAGTCACTAACAAAGCAAAATAACCAAATAACATAGGTTGTGCACTCAGCACACTATACGCAACTTACTACATTGTATGGAGTAGTACTTCTGGGCATTGTACACCATTTTTCTTGTTTTGGTAGAGCATGTTTTCAACTGTGAAATATACACGTAATGGTAGGATGTAGGTGGAAAAATCTTTAAGACTGATCATATTATTGTATGCATGTACCTGAAAAGGATTCATTATCATGAAAAACAAAATGCTGGATGGGTTCAAAACAGTTACGTTTGTTAAAGTAATGTTAATACACTGATAGCGAGAGATTTATGACAGTGAGCCAACTTTGGGGTCCCGCCAACTTCGGGGTCTTTAGTATACTGCATATTTAATTGGTAAGTAAAACAAGGTGTACTTCTTTCTTTCTTTCTTTCTGTCTTTCTTTATTTCTTTTGGATCATGGTGACACATCCAAAG
Source organism: Holothuria scabra (assembly GCA_037179385.1). Lineage (NCBI taxonomy): Eukaryota > Metazoa > Echinodermata > Holothuroidea > Aspidochirotida > Holothuriidae > Holothuria > Holothuria scabra. Next base: position 27,578,360 of record CM074180.1, on the reverse strand, counting down.
GACATTACTACACCGCACATGCGTCAGGGGGCCCTAATCTCTAAAAAAAACTCAGGGCTTTAAAAATTATAAATTAGCAAGATGTGAATTTATGTTGGTTTCTGAGGCATTATCTGTTCCTTTTGTAATTGTTTAAATAGTTAACAGTATTCATAGTAATTTGCACCTTTGCATACCTTTAGTGATACTTCTGTATCACTAAAGGTGATAAATTCATTTAAAGGTCAAGAGAAGTCCCTCCAAACTGATTGTGAAGCAACGCACAGCAAATATCACAATTTTCCTCTTATTTGTAGATATCATCAATATTGCATATTCAATGCAAAACAAGCAGTTACAGTACTTCTAGTTAATTTCACATAATTTTAAAGGAAAAAAATTGTTGTCACATGACTCTCCACAGCCAATCATGAAACAGGACAGTCTACTACACTGCTTCAAGTTGGTTTGACTGCATTGCCCTTCAATGATCAGTTCAATTTGAGGGGCCATGAAAAGGTATGTGAAGGTACGAATTGCTATGGATACTGCCCTCTTGTATGCAGAAACTTATCAGCACTTTGCATCATGAACCATGACCCTTTTACTCAGTAAATTCCTGGTTAGCATTAGGCATGTAGAAAAAGTAGCTCACTTACCTCTATCGATACTTTCTAGACCTACCTTCAGTCTCATCATCATAGCCACCTGTAATGTACTTGCCTGTCATTGAGGGTGTGGCAGATATGATTTCCTTAGAGAAGCTGAAGAGTTTCCACACTGTGTGAGAAACTTAAAACACTTTGTCGGTGCCTTCTGTGAGTTCTTTGGTCCAAGGTTGCTACAATCCAATCTCCCTACAAAGAGCTATAAATGCATTATCCTCACTGTAGTTCCCAATGTTCTTAATCTAAGTGTGCATAAAATAGCCCTCCTCACCATAGTTTGAGGTGATTGAAAGTGCCTGATCATACTCATACACCACAAAGTTCAAGGCCTGACACTGTCCAACAAATGTAGAGTGACTTGAACCTAACACTGGTTGTATCTTTTCTATTAAAAGGCCAGATGGTCAAAAGAGGGGGATGAAGATGAAAAATACTGGAACGAAAAAGTGGACCGTAGAGGTTTCTTTGAGGTAAGTCACATGTGAGAACAACTGTCATAATTTCATGGTTCTTCTACTGTAGTTCATATTTGTCCTGGAGCTGCTCTTCATCGTGTAAAGGGCAAAAGAAGAAACCCTGTACTTGTCTGAACCAGCAGCTATATCTCATAATTTCCCTTTATTTCTCTTCAAAGTATTTTCTGTTGTATTTTAGCACTTCAGTATTGCAAACATTCAAGGTAAGCTACAGTGGAAGCAGTTAATTATATTAAATTTCACATTTGACAAGAAAGAATATTGTCACGTCTCGCAAGAACCAACAAAACGAGAGAGTGTAATACACTACTTAAAGTGGGAATGACTGCTCTTGCCTTTTATACATGATGTCAATCAAAGTCATGTGGGAATTTTGCCTTCATTCAACCAAGCAAATTACTTTTGATGGTGAGTGTTTCCCTTAATCAGCTACATAGATAATTCCTTCTGACAAAGGAATTGACCCCTTTCTTGGTAGGCATTGTAGCAGCGTGTCAGCAATTTGCCCAAAACAATTTAGTTTGGCTAGCCTTGAATAGTTAAAGAGATTATTGTTGTAAAACTTGGAATAAACAAATTTCTGTTTTTGCACTAACTATTTCAATCATACCTGGAGTAATTATGAACATAGGCAGCTATGAAAGGGATATTGAGAATATTTGAGAAACTGCCTGATGACTTTGCTTTTTCACACAGAAATGTTTTGGAAAATGAGGTTATGTCCCTCCAAATATTGAGAACAAATCACCACCCTTGATTATGAATAGTAAATGGAATATATTACATCCTACAATTAGTTTGATATGTAGAGTTGGGATGATTAATTGTTGGCAAAGTATTCACTATAAAAGTGATTACTTTAGTTTCAAATTTAAAGAGGGAGAACAGTCCCCCTAAACCTATAGTATTTTGAAGCAAATGCTAGATCTCATAATTTTCTTCTTAGAAATTTCTATTTGATTCAACATATCTTTCATAATGTTTTAGATTTTCAATATTAAAATTCTTGGTAAACAAAGCAGATACTTCTGGCAAATTTCACTCTCAAGGGCCAACCAAGAAACAGTGCACTCTACTGTAAAATGACTGAGAAATAATCGTTGATTCAACATTGCAGAGAATGACAAAGCTAAAATAATTCTTGAGAAAATAACCTTCTAAATATTTGTGTATGGATGGTATACAATTACACTGTGTACCTATTTTGTTGTCATCAGAATCCAACTTGCTTTTAACTGCCATCTACATCAAGTACTTCGGGCATATTTTGCAGTAGGCCTTGCACGGTGTTCCAAAAGTGCTAAATAATTCCATTAACACACAAGAATGTTTTGCTGAAAATGAAAAACAAGAAAAAATCACATATCCCATGGGCTAATTCCCACTGCAGGCAAAAATCTCTCTCCCCCACCCCCCCCCCCCCTTGGTTACACATGTGATGGTCCATTAATGCAGTCATTCGATGTATACAGCAGTAGAAAGAATTTGTACTCTTCACTCTTCATGCACACATGTGTACTATTAAGCCCTGTAGAATAGGAAAACTTTGGTATAGTTATATGGGATCCGTAGCAATAGTTTTGATGAAAACACTGTTCCATGGAACAGTGACAAAACCATTATATTTTGACTCCTGCTACTAGACTTATTCAAACTGGGGTGACTGCCAGTACATTTTCCCTTTTAAAGTTTTCTGTGTAAAAAATGCAAATTATTTGTTTGACGTGATTCCTTTTTTGCAAAAAAAGTCAAACAAACAGAAGCTTGTTGAATCTTTTAAGTAGAATTTTCACTGTATATGCCAAGATTGTAAAATGAAAGCTAAAAAAAAAAAAAGAAAAAAAAATTAGCCAAAGTTTTAAAGGTGGAGAGGTTTAACTTGTTGATACCTGTGTGCAGAGTTGTAGCCATGACTCAAGTTGCTCTAGTCACAATAAAGTTTCAAAAGGAAAATGACTCAAAGAATTGTGTGATACTTTTCATCAAAGAAGTGACTCAAGTCAATGACTTACACAGAAAGTATTAAATGACTTGAATCAACTACAAAATTGGGTGACTTGTTACTACTGTACTGTATTCTGTTTGTGTTCTGGTATTACTGTCAAATGGTATATAATAGGACTTACAGCCAGGGTTTACACCACACCATTTTGAGAGCCTGGTACACTGTGACCACCTGACTTTTAGGGGAGAGGTCTAAGGAGGGGGAACCCCTTCCCTTTGAAAAATTATTGCAGATTGAATAGTGCTTACAAAAAAAACAAGGAATAATCACTCAGTTTTAAAGAATTCTGTGAATTTTATTCAGCTTGGGTAAGAAATTTTTCACAGGAGTTGATGCTGAAATTTATAGCGAGTGCCGAGGGGAGGGTTTCAGAGCTGGGTAGCACCGCCCAGCACCACCTGGTGTGGTGACAACTCTGCTTACAGCATATACCTCCATAATCCATTTGTCAGTTTTTGTGACAATTACAACATTTTCCCAGAAAATTCCCAGTTGCCCAACTAGTTTACTTGTAACCCATTTCAAAGTATGCTACTCCTTTGAATACACAAACCTAGTTTGGGTGATGATAATATATAAGGCTTTGAAGTATTATCAGGACATTTTTTTGTGCATGCTAAATGTTATGTGAGCTTACACTGAATAGATCTATGGAATTTGATGTTAATCAATGATCATTGCCAAATTCCAGTAGGGGAATTTTGCATTCACTCTAGACCAAACATGTATTGATCAGAATAATGATTTTTGGTCTTTAAAGAGGGCATGACACGGCCAAAGTAACTTTCTCTGTAAATGTTCTTTGGGTACACCTTGACATAAAGTAAATGTTTTCCCTACTAAATTATGTCCATAAATACTGAAATACAACATTGTGAATTCCCAATAACAGGCCAGGCTCAGCCCAATCGAAATCCGAAAGCGAAAAAACGTATGTGAGCGCGTCTCAACATGGTGATGTCATTGGAGGCACGGTGAGCAACATTATACCAGGGAGCTCACAATTATCGAATCATGTGCATGGTAACGCGTGTTAGCAAGTAAATCATTGCAAACACCAGTGCTACGATGGCAGTGAACGTGGCCAATGACTACACTGTGAATTGTGCAGTGCGCGGTGACTGCTTAGTATTCGCAATAAAAGCACGTACGCGTACAGTACCTACCTTCACTGAACAGCTCATACAGTAAAGACGCGCTCCTAGTGGGGACGCGCTTGTTGTGGACTGCCCATACATGTTCATAGCTGTTCTGTATAGCCGCATGAACGGTGTCTTTTTTGCACAAAAACAGAACTGTTTTTACACACGCGCATATGCATGCAAACATATTGGCCAATGATTTGCTCCGAATCCCCACCATGATCCGCGTCTTTCGCTCTGTATGTTGAACGAGTACTGTGATGCAATCGTTTTCATGAAGTTGCTAAGATAAGATTTACTTTATCGGGCGTTAGATTAGTTCCACATGTAGATACGCCTTCTTAAATAGGGTGGGATTTGTGCCGCCAATTGCGTCACAAAAGTCAGGTGACCTGTTGCCGCATTTTTCGAAATTGGATTTTGAACATTTTCCTTCGAATTTCATTTATGCCGAATTGTACAGGTTTTTATTGGGGTGTGAGATGATATTTGTAAAATACTGTATCGAATCTTGCAATACACAAAAGTTTTTGTGGCCATGTCATGCCCACTTTAAGATTTTTTTAATAACAATTTTGTTGCACAATGACTTGTTTTAAAACATGTATATAAATTCTTTTTGTAGGACGGTCCTAGTTTACCTCCAGCAAAAACCAAAGTTAAAAGCGAAACAAAGCCGTCATTTGAAAACAAGATGAAAGAGTTGGGACTGGATGAGCCACCTGTTGTTGACTTTGGTGGCAACCCTGTCAGCTCAAGTAAGTAATCTGTCTGTATGGATGTGTTTATGCATAATTTGTGTTGTGCTGTACTACATCCAAGTATTTACAGTATAGTAGAAGGGATTGAGGAAAGCATATATATATATAAATATGACATCGTAACATTACATTGATGAACACACTTTTGTATTTTTGGTTCCTTGTGTAACAAAGGAACCTATGCAGTCACCTTGGCGTATGTATGTGTGTGTGTGTGTGTGTATGTGTGTGTGTGTGTGTGTGTGACGGATTGGAATGCGAGGTATGTGGTGCGATAACTCAATAACCGAGTGATCAATTTTTTTCAAACTTGGTATGTATGTAGATGTTGTAGAGTAGATGTGCCCTATCGTTTTTGGTGGAGGTCAAAGGTCACTGGTGATCACCAGAGGCCAAAAACTGAATTTCTGTTAGTAGCTGTAACTCAGTATCCGTTGTTCAAGCAGTGGCATCATTTTAGGATAAGTTAGATTGGTAGGAGGTGAAAATGTTGGTACATTAACCAAAATAATTGGAAAGGGTCAAAAGGTCAAAAAGTAATGTTTTATTGATATCTTGCCACTGAAACATTTTAGAGGGGTGGTGTAATGGAGATTTGTGTTCATCTAAGTGAAATGCACGTGATGACCCCCCTTGACCTCACTTGACCTCATTTGACCTTTTGACCTTTGTGACTTTTTTGTGACTTTTTTGTGACGTCAAGATTTGTCTTGATCAAACGAACCAAAAAGGCTATTACACTACCCTCCTACAATGTTCGTTACTTGAGTTACTGACATTTAAATGACAGGCTAGTGTGTACATGTAGGTCATGTGTAGGCCTATTGCAATGCCAGGTATGCGGTGCAATTACTCAATAACCAAGTAACATAGTGGAAATAATGGAAAGTTGTGTTTGTCTGAGTAAAGTGCACGTGAAGACTCTTTGGGTCTTTGTTCAGTTGGTTTAAAAGTCCAGCTGAAGTTTAATGCAATAGTTAAAAGAAAAGAAGAATTATAACCCCCTCTCAGTCTAAAAGCAGTTTAGTTAACAATCAGAACAGTAATGCAATTATTATTAAAAACAACCTTTTCCTCACATACAGTACTGAATAAAGTTATTCACAGTGCAAGCTAAGATTCCAATTTCAATAGTAAAATATGAAAGCAGTTTCTCTTCTTTACCTCTGCTTTTACCCTAGGGACTACAATGCTGTTTCTAACTCCCTCTTTAGGTTAAAAGGTCAAGTTGAAAGTCATTTATTAGATTCTACAGAGCTTTGTTTGTTTCTTGGTCTTCTAGCCAAATTGTGAAGAAGAAATTGGTGGTAATAAATCACTATCGGGCTGCCTTTAGTAGCAGAATTGTGGGCTTTTCCTTATTTTTGCTTTTCAGGCAAACACATTGGGTAGTCTAAAGGACAACCATGACATAATTTCTAGTCATCCATCATAAATTTTGGTGGTCAGGAATGACCAGATGACTGTTAAATTTCTTTGGTGCAGAAGAGACTGTGTTTATTTAAAATCAGTTTTGATCTACTTTGACTGTATTTGACCTTTGTGACTTCTTTTTAAGGTCTGGATTTGAATTGTTGAGATTGACCAAAAAGGCAATTAACTAACCTCCTATACTACCCCAAACTCAAGTAAATGACATTTTAGTGAAAGGTGATGAATGTATTTGTCGCATGGAAGTGGGCAGTGTGCAGTGTGATAATTTGAAAAGTTTAGTGTTCCATTTCTCTCAAACGGCAAGTGCTTGTATGATTTTGAAATTTAATGTGCCCCTATGTTTTTGGGTGATGGCCAAAAGTCATTGGGGTTAAAGGTGCAAATTATGCCTTAGCTTGGGACTACCTTAATACAATATCATCTTTAATGCAAGGAACCATAGTGCCCTTGGGCTCTTGTTGATACTTTATTTTTCTCATCTGTAGACCCATATTATGAGCATTTAAATGCATTGAGAGGCCTACGACTTTTATGAACTTCAAATTCCCACGGAGATCCTCTATCCTTATTAATTTCAAAGTCCACATAACACACTAAAACAAAGCAGTGCATCCCTTATTAATGTAAAGAAGTGTATAACTAGCATTTGGCTCAAGCTCACTTTGAATAAAGAAAATGTAGTAACTTAACATGTAGATCTGAGTTTCAACAAATTGCATTGATTTTGTTTTTATTTGATATATGTAAACAAATCTTTACTTTAATAAACCCTTTCTTGTTAAAGTGAAACCCTTCTTGGTATTTTCTTTGTGCTAGTTTCATGTGCCCTTGTTTTGTTTTGTGTATATGTGAAAAAAAATAATGAAATAATGCCTTTGTTGTAAAATTTGGCTTTTAACTATGAACCATTGCAAATGACATTTTAAGAAAACAATCATTTCAGAATCTACGTATGGAATTTTTCACATTTGATCTTGTTAGAACCATCTGCTGTCCCAAAACGTCCATCACAACCACCAAAATCAGCGAGAGGAACAGTAAATGTTAGCAATCCACCTGAAGTAACATCAGTTATCAACAATGGTAGTGTCCGGTATTCAAAGTCATCAGTCAGTGAGTCTGATCATATTAGTGTCTCTTCAAATGACAGTCAGCAAACAAATACTAGGGACATGTCACACAGGAGATCTGCTAGTGATGCAGGAGGTAGGTTTTTTGTATGTAAAGGGCAAGAGCAATCGCCCCAAACTTATTTCGAAGTAACAGCTAAATCTCACAATTTTCTTATTACTTCTGTTCAAAATATCATAATAATTAAGGACTTCAGTATTAGACATTCAAGGTAAACCAAGCAGTTCCTCCTAGTAAATTTCACATTTGAGAAGAAAAAATATTGAATTCCCTTACAAAAATTCCCCACATGATTTCCTACAGGAAATTGGTATGTAGGAAATGTATAGGATTTTGGGCATCTTCCTGTAGGAAATCAAGTTTCCTGTAAGAAATGCTTCCCACATAGGAAATTGCTTTCCTACATAGGAAATCACTTCCCACATGGGTCATTCCATTTATATTGTGGGGTGTCTTTTGCATCTTTGTTCATAAATAAACATTTGAGGCTATGAGCATCATGGTGCTGATTGTTGGAGACTTGTGCATAGGCGATAGTGCCATGGCCATAGTTGCATGCATTTTCCAATTACTGAAACAGGTCACCAATCCTCCACGGAAATATGTGGTATAGGCTTTATGAGAGGATGATAAATGAATATCCAGAACTCCATGATTAATTGCTGCGCTCAATGTCTTTGCTCCGATTAAAAGGAACATAGCTAAATTATCTCCAAAACTTTGAAATAGAAGGAAAAAAAGAACATGTTCCCTGTGTTTGTTATGGCCTTTTCAGACAGAGCAATGCAGTTTAAAATAAGCTACAACCAGGTTATTCACTCGTTGATATGTCCAGATAACTGCAGTTATCCCAGCTTCTTATCCAAAAGAAATGTTCAATATCAAGAATCAGAATATGCCATGACCTGAACTAGTGCATGGATGTATCTGTACTGCACAGTCCTAAGCAAATATGTTTCTCAGATTATCCATGAGTGTCGACCATGTAAGCAACAGTAATATTCTTAACATTGCTAGAACCACTTAACTTTATTTGCTGCTTGAAGCCCTGAAGCCTGTTACTGCACTGAAGCAATACACTGTGCTGCTATACTAAAACATATGGTCAAGTCCATAGCTTTACACAGCCCAAAACACATACAAAGGACAGATTTGAAAAGCTCTTTGTTGTGACTCAGTAGGCTTTACTGACCAATGACAATGGACTTCCTTTCATGTGCCAATGAATGCAATGGTCAGTGTATTAGGAATACTCTCCAATTCCTACATAGGAAAGTTGAAATTCATGTAAGAATTCGACAATTCCTACAGGAAATGGTCTTTCCTACGTAGGAAATAGCAAATTCCTACATGGGAAAATTGAAATTCCTGTAGGAATCTTAAAATTCCTACTGGAAATGGCTTACTTCCTATAGGAAATGTGTTTTTCCTACAGGATTCCTATAGGAAATGTACTGGGAATTTTTGTAAGGGTTGTCACATGACTCTCAAGAGCCAATCATGAAACAGGACAGTCGACTATACAACCTCAAATTGGGGTGATTGCCTATCCCTGTTAAGTTGTAATATGACATCCAAATGTTATAGGTGTAAATATCTTCATTCCAGACAGTTTTAATCTTCCCACCTTTGTAATTACTTCTAGTTCTTCTTAAACTGTTTCATCATCTCCATATTCAGACACTTAGACTCACATTTCCTGTTTCAATATATAAAGTAGCCAAGCATTAGCCATTCAAACTGTGCTAAGTGTTTTCAATGATTTAAATAAACATGAATGAATTTCCTTTCCATTCAAAAGTGAAAAAAGTCGCTCACACTTTTCTCTCCTGTGTTGTAACAATATGTTTTATTTAAACAATGTTTATTTGTAAATTCATCCAGGAATAAACTTTGGAAAATAGACTTTTATACTATCTCTTTTAATACAGGAATCCTTTCAGTAGTTTAACCACAGACCACATTTGACTATGACACGGGGACTATTTTTAATACCCCACTCAACTATAAACCTGTGTTTATGACGAGTGTTTGTTTCAGACACTCCAGCTCATGTATTATCTACAGTTTATATTTAAACTTTCAGGCTATTGTAACTAAGTACTTCTAAGTGAGAATCAATTTTCATCCTGTTTTTTTTTTTTTTCAGGTAGAGCCAAGTATACAGAAACACCTTCACCATCAGTATCTGCTGATAGTGCCTCATCTATTGAGGACGGTAAGTCAATAACTTGAGTTTTGGTTTATTTCCATGGTTAAATACACTATGTAACAAGCTGGTGGAGGAGTCCAGCAAATGTTCGCATTTGTTCTTATTTCTTTGACTTTCAGACAACTTGCCATTTGCCCCATAAATTAAACTTGCCATTTGCCCCATAAATTAGTTTGTACCAGTCCACTGGGTTTTCAGTGTTAACTGGTAATAGCTGAAGTAATCCACACAGCTACAAGTTTTTTTAGCTCTCTAAGAAAAGTTACAGAAAACAGCAGCAACGGAGGTGCTACATTGAATGTAGCCATTTGCCATATGTGCTTGGTCTTGGATAGAAAGAATAATATTTATAGAGTTTTGGAATTAACCATATACCTCTTAGAGTTTATTGCCTGATAAAATTAAATTATGACTTCAAGTATTCCACAGTAAGTTTGTCCCCTTACATAACAAATAAAACATTCCAATTTGTCATTCATTTTGTAAATGGAATGATGCGCTTTTATATTTACTTCTTATGTATAAAGAGTACATTTATTTGTATTTGTTTAATGACATATTATTGTGGATAGATTCCCAACCACTTTTTATTGGATTGTAATCTGTATAACAGGGTTCCCACAACCTTGAAAAGTCATGAAATTTTATCTTCATATTCCAAGCATGGAAAAAACATGTAATATTGTAAAAATTTACAGAAATCATGGAAATATCATGAAATTTAGCCCATATCGGTATTTTAATTTTTTCAAGTAAATACATCTACTCATTTGTTTGTCAGGATCATTCTGCCATTAAAGTTTTATCAAATCTAAGATATTATTTTGTCATGAAATAGTCATAGTTAAGCATCAATAGTTTAAATAGTTTTTCGGTTTTGTTTTGTCCTCTATTTCAGCCATTAAAAGAGATGGCAAGCTGTCAATTTCAGAAGCTACACAACTGATGGCAGAGAATGTATCTTTGGAAAGGAAAATAGTGGTAAGTGCAGGTCACGTGTCAAAGTAGGTGTCTATCCTGTTGATAGACTCTTATAACCACTATAGTCATGAGATTTTGTTGATTACATTTTGTTTCAATGAAACCCTACCAGTAAATATTGCAAAATTTTACTACATTGACACTATCCATACACTTTCATATGGAAAATAACAGAAATTGTGTGTTATGTTAACAATTAGTCACACGTCAATAATTTTTCATCCTACTAAATCTTCCAAAACAATTTTGACATTTTCTTAGTAGTTGAAATGTGTTCTAGATATGTGTTCTTATTTTCTTACTCCTACTTTAAAATATCTTTGATTTCTAGAGTTTAAATAAGTCCAGATGGTCAAAGTTACCAATTGCTGATACTGTCTCTAGAATCATGTCTGGAGAGAAGTATTCTTTGGAGCCTTATAAATCTTTAAAAGATAAAGTGGCCCTCCTTGATGCTGTTGTTGGTTACCATGATGGCAATGCAATATTGGTGGTAAGTATAAATAAAACTTTTGCATGCTGTTGTTAAGTTGTTTCAAACTATTGAAACATATTTTGATGATGGAAAAGTATGTTCTCTTCATAAAATCAGGAAAATAGAGATATATTCAATGACTTGGAAAAAACTGGAAGTCATTTGTCAAAAGAGTGACCTTATTGAAGATGAATGAGATATTGACATGATATTTACCCAAGTATTGAGGTTCAGCAGCATAACCGCTATAGTTGTAATATTGTGCACAGGCTTGTAGAGCTGCTTGATATTTAAAAGAATGAAACTGTTATCAACTTCAACACCACTGTTCCTCTTAGGTGGTTATCTTTCTGAAAAGAACACTCAGCCGTTCAATATTCTACGAGGAAATGAGGAAAAGACCTGATGCTGTAAATCAATACATTGCATTCCTGAAACTTCAGCAAAGGGATGATGTTGGCAAGGAGATGGAGTAAGTGAATTAAACATTAAACAAGCCTGCATAAGTACAGGATAATACATCCTGGGGATCAATGCAGTGGTGCATGATACAAGGCTAAGTTAAAAACGTGGCTGATCTCTATGTACCAATTGTTTGTTGTTGGCTTTGCTTCTTTTTTATCCTGCACCTTCACTTTTGGGATTGTTTTGTCTATTTTTATGTTGGGTTTTGTAACTGTTTTTGGTTTCGATGATAAGAGAAACCAATGCAATCATGATGGCGTGCGTGTGTATGTGTGTATGTATATATGTGTGTGTGCGTGTGTGTGTGTATGTGTGTGTGTTTGTGACACTTTGCTTGTTAACACGATATCTCAAGATAGGAATGTGTGACAGTTTTCAAATTTGGTACATAGATACACCATATTGAGAGGAAGCACCCTATTGTTTTTGGTTGAGGTCAAAGGTCACCAGGGGTCAAAGTCTGAAAACCTTGTTAACACAATATCTAAAGATAGGAAGCTTGGATAGATTTCATATTTTGTATGTAGATGCGTTATAGTCAGTAGATGGTCCCTATTGTTTTTGGGGTAGTTCAAAGGTCATCTGGGGTCACCAGGGGTCATCGCCTGAAAATCTCGTTAACACAATATCTCAAGGTAGAAAGCTTGAACAGATTTCATATTTAGTATGTGGATGTGTTATAGTCAGTAGATGGTCGCTATTGTTTTTGGCGGAGGTCAAAGGTCATCTGGGGTCATCAGGGGTCAAAGTATGAAAACCTTGTTAGTGCGATATCTCAAGGTAGGAAACTTGGAAAGATTTCATATTTGGTATGTGGATGCCTTATAGTCAGTAGATGGTCCCTATTGTTTTTGGCATAGCTCAAAGGTCATCTGGGGTCACTGGGGGTCAAAGTCTGAAAATCTCGTTAACACAATATCTCAAGATAGAAAGCTTGAATAGATTTCATATTTAGTACGTAGATGTGTTATGGTCAGGAGGTGGTCCCTATTGTTTTTGGTGGAGGTCAAAAGGTCATCTGGAATGACAAAATTGTTTTTTGAACATGCTAGTATAACATTTGAATGAGAAGATAATGGTGCATGATGGCACTCTTTGAAACGGAACATTTATGTATCATCGAAACCTCAATGCATTTTTGCATTCTGGTTCATTTATACATACAGCGCATTAGTTAACTCCAGGGTTGATTGTGCACTTTATTAAATCAATAATAATAGTAAAACTAATAATACAAGGGTGTGAAATCTCCCCCTTTTAGTGGAGTTCTGCTTTTTACATTTACTCTTCCAATTTAAATTCCCACTTTTTTGAAAATCCACATTTTGATTATTACAGACTGTGTTAACTTTACATATGAATGGATGTCAAAATTAAAAGACTTTCACAACCTTTCAGCCCTTACAGATTTTGTTAAAAGCATGGAGAACTCATAACTAACTTCGTGTATGTGAGTTCAAAATCAGTAGCAGTGAGCATGGCGTATTGTGATTTTCTGCTGATGGCCAATCATAATTTTGTGGTGCAGGACAAATGAACAAATTTTCTTTTGTATAAAATTGGAAAATTTCATTACCCAAACCTCAGTCCCCAAAGTTAAATGGATGGCACTATTTTGCATCTAAGACTCCCTATGAGAGCCAAAATATTCCAAATGGGAGGGGACACCCTTCCCCTCAAATCCATCCTCAGGCCTGTGTTTGCCAAGTCCGGCTTTCTTCCTACATTTTTTAAAAACCGACTCACACCCCCTGATGGAAGACCCAGTTTGAGTGCATCTAGAGAAAGCATTAACCCCAGAGAGTTCTAATGCACAGGTCCAGAGTGGTTTAACTTGTTTGCTTTTTCATACACAACGATGTTTTGATTTGAATAAAGGAAAAGAAATAAAATCTCATTTGTAGTATTTCATTAAAGCAGCATGGTCCCAAGCAAATTGGAGTAGCTTAAGATGCATTATCATAAGTTTACATCAGGATAATGCCCGCTTAGCTGACTGTAGAAATTGAATGTAGACCTGCCACCTGCAACAGTTTTTCATGTATTTTTATGTTGAAACATGGCCTTAAAGCTTTCCTCTTTGGATTTGCAGACGTGAGATTGCAGCAGGAATTAAATTATGGATTCCCACTTAGAGGGGCTCGTGGGGAAAATCTTTCGATAGTGCGATACTCATTTTTTTTTTTTGCTTTCTTCCATTAGTTTGTCTGACTGATTCAGTCTGAAGAACTAAACACATGTTAGTCAATATAGTCAACTATATATAATTATTTGTGTGTTGTGTGTTGAATTGGTTCATCATATGGCTGATAATGTATGTTCATTCCTATTCTTGGTAGTGATTGCTTTTGCTTGATGCATTAACCTACAATGGTGCTTTTTTTCCATTGCCAATGAATACTTTATCGTTAATTTACCTTTAATTACTGTTTTATAAGCAAGTCTACTTAAATTTTGTGTATTGTTATCAGCTAAAGCTACAAGTAAAGGTATTGTGATACCAGTAACCAGTCTTTTATCACAAACAGTTCTGGCTATATATCATTTTATATGTTAAACCATTATTTAACGACAAAAAATCTCTCATTTTGTTTTAGCTTCTTTGTTTATCTAAATGGAAACTTCTGACATGTAATTTTACTAAGGAACTAACATATTATGTATTCCATACATCTAGATTAAAGTATATGGACACATTTTGAGCAAAATTCATTTTTTCTTCTTTTGCTAGTAATCTTTCAAGAACTGATGATGCAGCAGTGAGTACAAACAGAATTTTTTATCTTTGTCTTATTGTTTAAACAGTTTATGTTGACATCAAGTATTTAAATTTGAATTGTCAGCTGTTTGTCACAGGTATCAACATTACATGTGCAAATAATTTTCTAATCATTCAAATATAACCATGCTAGCTGAAGGTAAAACAAAGAAGTTTTTAAATTCTGAGATGTATTAATGAAAAAGAAAAAACAAACTAATTATGAATTATCGATGCTTCCTCAAAAAGGGGTGTTATATAACTGTCATACTCATGAGGAATGTACTTAAAGTGCAACATGTTTGGATACAGTTTCGATGAACCTGGTTGAGCTGCTAATGCTAATATGATGATTTTTGAGGAAAGGTTTAATCTTTTTGGTTACCCAGTGACATAGTGCATAATTTTCATATAGTGAAGTTTGTTTCTAGTATTAGTTTTCCATCAATAGTTCACTGAGTTAAGTTAAGTTTACATTGTATTACGAGGGCTGTGATCTTGTAGCGTTTAGTACAAAGCTACAATCGATTAATCACAAAACCTGTTTTTGAGAGTTTTATATCCATTTGTATGTTCTGATGATCCCTGGTTTCAGTTAAATGGAACATTCTGGGCATATTTGAACCTTGTATGCTTCAAAGTTTCAGAATAATTTGATTTTACCAATCAAGATATCAACTATTTATTATTTCTGCATTACATTCAGTATCAGTCACTACATACTGAAATTACTTTGTTTTGTGATAAGGTAATCGCTATTAATCGCTAAACGATCGCAAATTTTTGAGATTAAACATTTAGTTATTTTGCTAAACGTTCACAGCCCTATGCATTACCATGGCACTGAGAGTAAATTGCCTCCCCAATCATTATTACACTATTCAGCCTCTCTAGTAATAACCTCTGGCAATAACAGTGCTTCCTAAAAAAGCTAAAATGTATGTAATGTAATGTTCTTGTCACTAATTTTAATTTTTCAACCCAATGTGTCTTCTTCAGTCAGTTGATAAGGCTGCAAATTTTAACAAAGCTTTCATTTTTACTCATGAGGGTTTTAACATATTTTTATTTTGTGGTGACTTACATCTAATCCACTTATTTATACATAATAAAGTTACAAAAGTTTCCTCGGAAAACTAGTGAAATATATCAAAATTGGCCTTTAGATATTCTTTGACCACAAAAGGGTTTTCTTTGATGGATGTGGGAGAACTTTAAACAGTCGAAAATAGTTAAGAATGATTTGTCTTTCAGATATGGAGGTTGAAAAAGGCATGTGAAATTAGCAGTCCTGAGAGTCGGCAAAGTGCAGTATCAAAGTGTTATGGGTAAGTCCTCCACCCAAATATTCAGTATTTACAGTGGTTGCAGTATTTTCTTGGATTTTTAGCTCAACCCACAAAGTACTGTGGGTGAAATGTCTGTGTGTCCCTTCAAAAGCTTTTATCATCTGCAACTGCTGGTCAATTTCTGTGAAATTTACTGCTTTGTTTATCTTGAATATATGCAACATGTAAGTCCCAAAATATTATGACAGATACTTTCTAGAGAAATGAGAAGAAAATTTTGAGATTCGTTGTTTCTTCAGTGTAAGTTAGCAGGGACTGCTCTTGCCCTATACCAACCAGTGTTGTAATCGAGTCGCTAGATTAGTGACTCAAGTCACCAGTTTGCAAACTTATAAGGGACTCGAGTCTCTGTACTATTTCAATGGGGAAATTACTCCGGATCTTTATCAAGTCACTATCATTTTGATAGGAAGTGACTAGAGTCGTGACTTGTCACAACACTGATACCAAGCAGCACTACCTATATATTAAGTCCAATTTACACTGTACAATTGCTGCTAGGTGTAAAGTGTTACATCATGGTAGCCTAACTTAAGTTAAAGTTATGCATAAAGTGTGTACCATGATTGTGTTCAAAATAAATTAAAAACTGAACTGGTCATTACATCAGAAGGGTTGAGAAACAGCAGCAGTTCCTGCTGTAGGTCTTTTTATTTTTGAGATTAGTATGTTTCAAACATTCCTTTATTTAGGGTCATGTCTTATTTTCAAATTATTCTTTATTTGTAGATGGTTTAGTGTGATAGATTCTCTAGACTATGAAGCAACGATGGTGCAAGAGTTAATCATGTTATTAAATAGACAACTCCAAATTGAGGTGAGTTACTAGACCTTTTTCTTTTCATTAAAGGGATAATCTCATGACAAATTTCAAGGGCTTCAAAAAACCATGACACTTTTGTTTTCTTTATTAGTGAAAATTCCATCTCGATAGCATGTTGCATTTAGAGGTTATGACTTTATAAAGAAAATATTCAATCCACATTAACACATTGAATTGTGGGAAATATGATGTCATACCGGAAGATTATTATAAAGCATCTTTTGTGTTTTTTTTATCTGCAAATGAAACATGCAGACACATTTAAAGCAACCTTTATACTCACAAAATTTTCATCCCTTATGAAAGTAAGATTAGAATGTTCCTTTTAAGTGTGATGTCACCAAAAATTCAAAGAGTGATGTTTCCTCCTCTTCTCCCCACCCATCTTTGCTCCTAACTCACACATAAAAATGCAGTCTGGCTACAATACTGGTATCAGTAGGGTTGATTAGTATTGTTATATAATATAAAAGGTTCTGATAGTTATATGTAGATAATACCATATGTTAGCTCACATTATAGCCAGTGAGACACAATTGGAAAAAGGCCATGGTTGGCTTGACTTTAACCAATATGTTGGTAAAACTCTATGTGACTAACTAACTAACTACTTTCTTCTTCCAGCATATAATACATTGATAATGTTGTTACCCTCCGTTTTAAAATTGTGTTTGTTTTGCTTCATATGGTCACTTTAATGAGTAGATTTGAGACTTTTAACCATAGATCAACATCTGGAATTCTGATGTGCTCAAGTTTAGAATCTCAACTTATTCACTCAGTATTTTTGTTTTCATCCAGCCTGAAGATGCAAGAGCTCAGAGCCAAGGTCGACCACCTTTCAATCAGCTACCAAGAAAGGCATCATTGTATTTTCAGCCCCTCATCACAACTCTGTTTTATCTTTGTTTATATCACTACAATGATCCTGAAGTAAGGTTTTATTTGTAATTGATCTAAGCACTATGTTTAAAGTATAGGCTACAGCTGCCTCAGTCATGCAAAGTAATAAAGTTGGCAAAATATGCCAGTCACTTAGTAGGTGAAAACAGACCATAGCCAATCCGACTTAAACCAATTAGTTAGAAACTGTGCCATAAAACTACATCTAACTAACTCGGTCATGCTTTATTGCTGTACTCATTACAATAGACCCTGTGCACTTGATGTCACAAAGTATGCCTCCTTTGGGGCAAAACAAACCAACACCGACAAATGCAGACAGGTGATTTGCCTACTAGTTGAATTCACGCATAGTCTGCTGCAAGAGCAGGGTGAATTCTTATGCATGGGGCCGCTTGTGGCCGCATGTTCCATTGTTCTGTTCAAAGAATGATGTCAGTATGTCATCAATGCACAAGGTCTATAGCAGGATCAGGCTGGGCTACTACTGTAAGGTGTACTGTAACAAAGTATTCCTGCAGCTTCCCCAGCTAGACTCTGCTTCATGACTAATTACAAGACTAGATGTATGTTAACGATCAGCCAAACATTAATCAAATTCTACCAAAGAGGTGGCCAATGGATCTATTTATAGTTGCTAAAGCAATTCTTCTAGCCATGCGGCATATGTCCCATCAAATTCTCATTGTAGAAGGTGTGTAATTGGCATGAGATGGTAAAATGTGGGCTATTATGGCTCTGTGTACGTTTCACAAGTAAGGTCCAAAATTTTGGATGCAGTTTATTTCTCGGAATGTTGGCTTGAGCAAGAAACTTCACATCAGTCCTACATGTGTATTAGTCCTATGAAAGGTCCTATCACACTCACTGAGTATGCAGTCTGGTTGGGAGAGCATCCCACTCCTACTCAGAAGGTCCAAGCTGGGCTATACCAAAGACTCAAAAAATGAAACCCACTGCCATTGTACATGATGGTCCATATAAGCAATGGATTAGGGAAAATAATCCAGTGCCCTTTAGCCGGAGGCCAGGCTGTGGGTGTCACTAGTAAATGCAGGCATAAGATTTGTCAAATGTCTGTATTTGTTGGGACTCAATAAATTCAGCATGGCTTAAAATAGCATGTTGCTTGTTGTTGCCTGCGATTAATGATTGCTTGTGGGAGATGCATATTCAAAGAGAGTAGAATTATTTGTAAGCTCTCTTGTGTATGTGGGAGTGCTACACTTGCTATACTTGTACTACATGACAAAATGGTCACGGTAAAAATATACAGTTGATTTCCTTTCTTGCCCAATTACACAATTTGATGATTGACAGACAGTAATACTCCATGCAAAGGCATTTTATTCAAGTCAAGAAGCCCTAGCCTCATAGTACCGTGTCATTTTTTGCAACCCAAGTGGACTAGAAGCTCAGCGAAGTGATAATAGTAGACCTCCAGCAGTCGGTTTGGCCACCTGATATACCTCAGTTGAACAATAGATTACTGAGGTTAGAAAATAAACTTTTTTAGCACAATCGAAACAGCATGTAAATTGTAAACTATAGGGAACATAACAATATGAAATTATTCATCAATGTATTGAAATGATCCTTTTTCAAACTTGTAGGTGTACAGTAGTATTTATTCTTGTTAAAACTTTAAGAATTGATGCTATTTTCTCCCCTTCATTTCATTATAGACATCAGTAAGCAGTCCTACAGCAGTGAAGAATGAATTCAAGATCACAGAGAAACAGTACTTGTACACAGCTTTGAGGGCTAGGAGCAGAGTCAAGGATTGGAACAGTATAGAAGCACTCTTCACAGCCAAGGTGAAATTTTGCTAGAGTTAAAAGCATTTTTATGTTTGTATGAAAATATTTCTAGAAATGTATGTCAGTTAAAAGAACGTTTATTTTCATTGTCTTTCAAAACTATTTAAAGATCAACAAAAGTGTTAACACAGGAAAACTTTTTTCACGGGGTAGGAAGTATCTTTTGGAAAATTTTCCTAATTATAAACAGTGTTGGCAAGGAGTTTACTCTGAAAAGTGACATATTTGGTACCAAAATAAGTGATATTTTTGCGTATGGATGCTGCTACTCCCTTGAATATGAAGTAACTCTATAAAATATTCTTGGCTCAGTCATTTCTCTCCTGCCAGTACATATGAATACTAAACGAAACAATCGTATACTCACAGCAATTTTTGTCCTATGAAGAATAATTGATTGTTAATAAATATTCAAAACTGTGTAATTTAAATCATGCAGTAGCTAGATGCCACCTACGTACTGGTGTGTACAGTGTCTAACACCTTTTATCTGGTAATACCTATTGTATGACTGGTATGCAACACAGTTATTATGTGACTGTCTGTGGTTTCAGTCCAGGTGTTCAGTTTTAATTACTGCCAGAGTACAAAGGTACACTGACATGTTAAATGAATTGTCCTTACTGAAATGCTATGATGAAAAATCAGATTTTACATCAAGTTTCTGTCCAAAACTCTTGGCATCATTCAGTAGACATTCGTTTAGGGAGTGGAGTTGAGCATAGACATCTCTTCTAGGTTACTGCCCCACCCCTCTTGTCCCCATAGCCACATATACATATCGGTAGCACATGTTCATAAGCCATGATTGACTTAGCATATGATTTGTATTTAAGTCCCTTCTGTTCTCCTCAGTCATCATAAAATTCTGTGATCCCACTTGTGTCAAAGTTTCTCCTCGCTGAAGATGATGTCTGTTGTTGTAAATGCTCGTTTGATGCTTTTAAATTTGCTCTGAAATAAATATACAAACTTCAGGGAAGACGAGACATGATGAGTCCACTTTTTTTACCCCTCTCACCACATCACATTTCATCATCCAATTCACTTTTAATTTGCTCTGAAATGACTTTACAAACTTTAGGAAAGATGAGACATGATGGCTGCAAAAATAAAATTAAAAAAGGATATGGCATTCCCTTTAAACACAGGAGTTGTGAGTAACTCTCTGCCCAAACATATTTGGACAAAATGCTGGAGATTTAAACACAGTCGATAACTTCACTTCGATTGACATTCATTAAAAAAATACACTTTCAATTAGGTTGGTCAAGCATGCCGCTGTCAGTTGCATTGTAATTTCACACAATGTGTTTGGAAAGGTATTTGCCTCAGTCAATTAAAGCTAAGTGCAAGCTACTGTTGGCCTATCTTGGTTGTCTTCTCATGCTGTGGTTTAAATTGTATGATTGGCTATAGACAATAAAAAGAATTGTTACCATCTGGGGTGAGATTTGAAAGCCTTTAAAGGGCTATCAGAGTCTGACAGAGAATATTAATCTTTTGTACCAGTACCTCATTTTCCCTTTCCAAACGTATTGTTTCCTAGAATATAGAAACATTCAAGAAGTCTTTCAGGTGAGCAGATATGTTAATTTTGTGTTAATTACTGTTGAATGAAAATTTCTGAATATTCATTGGGTAAAAAAATCCCACTGAGATGCAAGGGTAGACATCCTCCACTACATTGTGACGAAAGACAATGTTAGACTGTAATCACACAGCATTTTTATCTCATCGCTCCATGAGGAGGATGAGATATTGTAGTCACTTTGCCTATGGGGGTATATATGGCAATGCCAGCCTAAATCGCAATGGTTACCATGGTAACCATAAATTTTCCCAATTTGCTAGTCTCAAGGTCTAACCTATAGTGAGGTACCCCGGGGTTACTGAAGGTCCAGGGATGATAAAGGGGTCAAAACCTGTCCGTGTGTGTGTGTGTGTGTTGGTGTGTGTGTCCAATTTTGTTTTCCTAATATCTTGTTAACTGCTAAGCTGATTATCTTCAAACTTGGTAGGATGGTACCTTAGGTGGAACAATTGCATTTTAATACACAACTGGAAGTGAACGTTAAAGGTTACAAGTCAAAGGTCAAATTTAGTGAAATCACCTTTTCTGCTATATTTCCAAAAGTAATCGTCCTCCTGACACGAAACTTCACACATATGATGATTGCATCTAGACCTACCAAAATATGTGGTTGCCATAGCAACAGAGGTCAAAGGTCAAGTGATAGAGTTGAACAAAAATTTTTCAA
Organism: Holothuria scabra; assembly: GCA_037179385.1. NCBI lineage: Eukaryota > Metazoa > Echinodermata > Holothuroidea > Aspidochirotida > Holothuriidae > Holothuria > Holothuria scabra. Next base: position 27,556,717 of record CM074180.1, on the reverse strand, counting down.
GTCAAGTGATAATTTGTTCGTAAAACAACCTTTTTGTCCCTCAAACTCCTCCTTGTGGACTGGACTGATTCTTTTCAAAATTGATAGGTGGGTACCCCAGGGTGAGAACTTATGTCTCCCAGGCCCTTGGAAGTAAAGGTCAAAGGTCAGAGGTCGAAGGTCACATTTTGCACAAGACCACTTTTTTTACTATTTTGTACTAGAATTTCAAAAGAAAAACATTAATTTTACATGAAACTTCACAAGTATAATAGGGTAGCTTAGTACTACCAAAATATGTAGTTTCCATGGCAACCAAGACCAAAGTTCATGCGACAGGAGGTAAAATACTTTTTTTGTATTTACTATAACTCTTAACGGAAGCATCCCACAAATCCGAAAGTTTAAGGCAATATAGCCTAGGCATGACAAGTTGTACGGATATGTGTGGTTGTCATGGCAACCAAGGACATAGTTCACGTTAAAGATGGTCAAAGGTTAAAGTGGGCATGACACGGAAACAAAAACTGTTGTGTATTGCAAGATTAGATACAGTATTTTACAAATATCATATCACACCCCATTAAAAACCCGTACAATTCGGTGTAAATGATATTCGAAGGCAAATGTTCAAAATCCAATTTTGAAAAATGCTGCAACAGCTCACCTGACTTTTATGATGCAATTGGCACGGCACAAACCCCGCCCTACGGCGCACATATAGATGTGGAAATAATGTAACGCTCGGTAAAGTTATACATGATATGTTAGATATGCAGCTCCGTGGATTGCCCTCTTGTTTGTTAGTTTTGAGTTAATGTACAAATGTGTGGTGCAGAATTAAAGTTATGACAAAATTATAAAAACACTTACAAATATCTTAAAATTTTTAAATCGGGGTGCCTAAATTATTCATGTCTCATTGTGGTAGTTTTTCATTATTTACTTCTTCTTTGTCTTTAGGACATTTAAGTTTTACAGGAAGTGTGCTGCAAATTTATTTGAGATTATACATCAACTATACCTTATTGCAACATCTTTCATTGCAATGGACATTTTTCTTTTTTATTTTCATCCAGAATTGGAGAGGAAAAGCTAAATTTAAAGCTCCCATGAAATTTGAAAAGGTGGTTGAGGTCTTAGCAGGCATAAATGCACCCCCACATGTAAGTTCCTATACTTTTGAAGTTATATTTGGTGTATGGATGATGCCTCATGCTGGGCACTGGAGGCAAAAAGTATTGGTAGCGAAAAAAGTCAAATGAGGGCAGCAGACAGCTTCCACAGAGGTCTATTCATTGACCTTTAAAACAAAAGTTAGAAAATATACTTTTATATTGTAGTTCCACGGGAAGAACTTCATCTGGTGGAACTTTCAAGACGTTGCGTGCAGTACCGTATTTTCAGGAAGAAAGCTTTTAATACCAATGCAATTTAATATGACCTTTTCCCTGACCATTGCATCAATCCAGCTGGTCTTTAAAATACCCCAGTTGTGTATGTCTAGCCAGAGAATTCCTGCAGTGGAATTCTATGGCTTCCAAGTAAGATCAAGTTGCCCCAAAAATTTGCAGGTATGAAAAGATTCCTGATCTTTCTCACTTTTTTAAGGAACATGAAAAGTTTCGTAGATTTGCCTTATTAGATGGTGCCCATGTACTTTCAATGCAGATCGATAAATGTTATTGATGAGTCAAGCATCAATTAGTTAGACAGAGTTTCACGGCCCAGTTTCCAACCTATTGGTTCAAGTCGAGCCAGCCATGGCCTTTTCTTCAGTTGTGGCTCAGTGACTTGTTTTTTCCTACTCTGTTGCTTATGCAGAGCATCATGCTCAACGTCAGTAGGTTCCATTTTTGAAGTCTTTGGTATGACATGACTTGGGAATAGAACCCGGGCCTTCAGCTTGAGAGGCGGATGCTCTTACCTTTAGACCAAACACACAGTCCGAGTGAAGCATCAAAGACATTGCATTGATTAGGTGAGAGCATGAAACTGTTGCATGGATTGACAATTATGAACACCAGTACAATATCACTTGAACTATTGCTGTAGAGTGTGGTATTTGTGCTTTGTATTTCTGACAGCGTGTTGAGTCGGACACTTTTCTTTCAATGGAGCCAGGACAAAGACGATACTTGATTGTGTTTCGCAGTTGATAACTACAAGGTTATAGTTATTTTTATATTTTAACTTATTTTTTCAATATCAGTGCATTGCAGCTTATGAACACTTATCTTCAACCCCAATCATTACAACACAAGATTCCTGAAAAACTAGCTCACCTTGTCATTTTCATTTTTTGTTTTTCTCTGTACCAGATACTGGATAAGTATTTACGATTGGTGGAAGACGTAGAATCAAGGATACAACTTGCTCAGCAACACAAATGTCATGCAGTAGTTATAGATGCTATAGCAGATTTAAAAGATCGTGCAAGGTTAGAGTCATACAGGGCAACAGTGAGAAACACCCAAGATGAAAACCACATGGAAATAGTGCTTAGAAATCCAGTAAGTTTTCTTTCATATCAGGGTTGTTAGAATATATCTATTTGCATATAATATCACTGAAAAAAATTTCACCCCCTCTCCAACTCTATCACTCTTCCTTTCCTGTGGGGGTAAGCATGTATCATTACAGTGTGTACCAGCAAAATGCAGACAGCTCTGTTGCTATTTTGTGCATACAGTGTGCTTCAATGTTTTATGCAATTATGTCATGTGACATCAATAAATAAGGTCATTTGGTTGTTCCCCCACAAGAAATTTTTGTGTATTTTATGTAGAATAGTTGGGAAATGGTGCTATTTTTTAAAAGAGACTTTACTTACTTTATTAAACGTCACAATGGAAAGTGCATACCACAACAATGGGTTCTGAAATTTTGTATGAAGCATTATCAGCATGGCATAGCTTTCATTCAGCCTTAGCAAAAATACAGTTTTAACTCCACAACAAAACCTATCTGACTATCAGAGGATGAGTTATTCGCCAGGTTATATACATATTGATGATAAGGACAACATTGATGTGAAGTTTGAAACAAGTGGAGTGTGTAAATTTTTGGGACCTACGGTATAATTCGTAGTTTAGTAACATATGATACTTTATACTTTAAAAATTAAGTAAAAACCAGTCTTAACAAAAGGCAATTTGCTCTTTTCTCTCACCAGAATATAAAATGGAAGAACTGAAATGCAGAGCTACAGTTTCCAGACAACATTCTGTAGTGTGAAGACCATTCTGTATGTAACTCCTCATCACCCACAAGTCTATTTCACATTCCACATAGTACCCAGTATAGAAGCTTTCGTTCATATTCTAACTCTGTTTAGTTATACAGAAATGGCTAGTATTTCAAACCAGGGAATGGGGTTTGAACTTCTCACTGCAACAGCAGTTTGGTAGGTCAATTTTCAACCATATTGTACACCAGCAGTTAAATGCTTCATTTGTCATGAGATCTTTGATGGTGTTTCAAACCTGTACTACCCTCATACAGTAGCATTATATCTGAAACTGTGAGCCCAGTCTGTCACAGCCAGTTTATAACAACTCCTCAGTTGTTTGTGTGTTGTCACTTGTGGAGTTTCAAGGCAACAATCTGTGTCAAGTGTTAGTAGCTAATTAGCACTGTTGATGTGTCACATGGTCAAGAAACTTTCAGGTCAAGGAAATAGAGGTAAAGAATGACCACATGATCAGACTTCAACATCCTTTGAATCAAGGCTCTCAATGAGCCCTCAGAGCTAATTGCACTGGATGCTTACAGTTTCTGTGATTAAAGAAGACTTAGGGTACAATTCTCCTGCCATCTGAAACAGCACACAGGTGTATCCATGTTTGGGGTGTTCAGTTCCCTCTGATGTGTTCTCCACTTCCCAATGGGAGGACAAGATCCCACACTCACCCTAATATTTGGGGAAATGTTTAAAATGACTTCCTGGTCTATACCTTCTTCACAAGGGAACATGATGAAGAAGACCTAGACCCCATGCCTTTGTACAGAGGCATTGAAATCATGCACAGCCCAGGATTTCTCTCTTTGGTCATTGCGGTCTGAAGTAACTTCCTGGTAGTGATAATGAACACCGATTCAGCCTTCACAATATTTATGACTGTCTGCCAAGTATATATTTGCCAAGTTATGTTTCTTGACAAGCTTAAAAAGAATTGGTTGCCAAGTGGTCAAGGCTTTCAAATCAATGTTGTATTTCACTTTGAGTTCATTAAACTACCTCACAAAACTGGCTTCTAGTTGTCAGGATTTGTAATTCTGCAACAGCAGTCATTGGGTTAGAATGCTCAATAGAATGAAAACCTACATCTTAAGTGCTAACATAGCAATGTTGGAGAAGAGAGCTAACAACCACTTGCAAAAAAAAAAAAAAAAAATCCAGCATTTTGCAGTCCAATGATTGCAATGTATGTTTTGGTTTTGCAAGTGGTTATCTTTTTGATTACAAAGGCAGGTATGGGGCAAAAAGAAATGAGCAATTTATTCACAATATACCTTAGGCAACAATGAAACTACGCACTTAGTGAGGTATGCCTGTATCATTGCAAGTTATATTACACCAACACAAATACAGACAACTGTGTAAGTGCTACATGTGCATACAAACTCTGCATCATACCAAGTGTTAAGTCCTTACATTTTGATTTGTGAGGTGTCACATATCTGGAGACATGTATAACATGCCTGACATCATGTCTTAAGGTTTGACATAGTTAAAGAGATCAGTTTAGGTTAGAGTTTGAAAGTTTTGAGACATCTTTTTACATCATACACTTGAAGATTGGGTGTGCCTTATGTATACATGAGACATCAGTACATGAGGTCTATAGCAAATTTTTGTGTGGAAATGGGGACCGTGTTAACTTTCATAATTGTGTTTCTTTTCATCAGCTATGGCAGTCAATTGACCTCAAGGCTTAATACTGAAGAGAAAATGCAATAACCCCCCTTTCCAAATTTGAATTAGTGTATCCTGTCATTCTGATTCAGGAATGACTTCTTTCAATCATGTGACAACAACAGATTTAGGCATCCTGTTCGTAAAACTTGTGGAATGCATAACCTTTTGTGTCATTCATACTCTAGAACCAACTGTTACAAATTTAGCTTCCTGCCTAATATGGTTAAGGATTGGAACAGTCTCCCAGCTAATCTCATCGTTAGTACCCAGGGTCATAAAGACCTGGTTAATCTTATCTCTAGCTTTGTTAGGGCTTAGGAAGCCATCTCCAACGCATGCGTGGTGAGGGAATGTCCGATTTTACGGATGTGTCACCATTTCTGGAGAGAAGAAGTTGTTACTTTAATGAAGTGTACAGGCCGAAGGGAACCATTTTCACATCTTTTGCTAGTATCTATGCTTCTGCTTTATCAAGTGTAAACTATCAGATAATCCTGCCTGCCCTGGTCAATAATCTGCTCACTTGACCATCCAACAGGCCTTACAACAGATGCTTGCTTAGCTGTTGCATTTCTACAGAGAAGTCTGTTTATGCTTGCCTGCATTTGTTTGAACAAGATGTGCAGAGCAGGGAAGTGACAAATTTTTATCTTTTATTGTGGTCTTTTGAAGTGTTGTAAGAGTGGATATTTTCAGGAGATATCAATATTTAGAAGAACATGATGTGAATATTTGTGAAGTTAATGCACAATGATTCCTTGGTCTACTTTCAATGTTCAGGTTTTATGCACAAACATAGTAAGAACACTTGTGAGAAAAATAAAAGAGGAAAATGCACTTGAGGCAACTGTCTGCCCCTTTATAACATCACAGAACATATTTTGGCTGCATTTAACACATATGGGACTCACCATTGCATAGATGGATATCTTTGTAGAACATTATCAGTACCCTTCATTTCTCCTTAGTGAAGCTGTGGGAGAATGCTGTAAGTTAGTGCTTTATAGCAATTTCAAAATAGAAAAGTCTTTTTTAAGTTTGCTGAAATCTTTTTGTTCTGTTGTAATCATATTAAAATTTTTACATATTATTCTATATGAAGCTGGGGGGTGGGGGAGTGGTGTCTTTTTTCTTACAAAGAAGGCCTTATGAAGTAAAGAGGCAGTGAATCTTTAGCAAAATACTTTGAAGAAGATATTGATATGTTGTGTACAAATGAAAGTGTAAACAGACATTACAACTTGGCTTGAACACTCTGACCAAACCTCACAGGTCAAGAGTAAAAAAATTCTACTTATCTGTTCAATTTTTGAATTTTTGTTTAAGAATTAACACGTTCCCTGACTATTAAACTTTGTCCCACTGCTTGTTATGCAACAGGTGAGCTGTTGAACTGTGTTTTGATTGCACAGTTAATCATTTGTGAAGTTATGCACAGGATGCCTTGGATTACTCAATGAAGGGCTGAGATGTCAAGTAGTTGGAATAAATCAGCCAAGTTCTCAGAAGGTTTGGTCTAATGTACCTTGCAACACTTGGTGTTAACCAGTTTTTACAATAAGGCACAACTGCAGGTTGACACCATATTTTCCAGTCTGTGTTCTCACGTACCTAGAGTTAGGTTGGGTTGTGCTAAAATAGTTACAAGGTCAAATATTTCACATACTAATTATGTGTACTGTAAAGTGTTAGAAAGTACTGGTAATCAGTGCAATACCTTTAACCTTGATTGATTTCCACCAACAGGGTGTTGAAAATCCCCTAGAACCCTGCCATCTGAATCTAATTCGAAATTTAAGCACTGACCCTGAGAAAACCTGCATTCTCACGTTACTCCAGCTCAAGGCAACACAGTGTTACCACAAGCAGAGGGTACGTGAGAGCACACTAAGATAGAAAGAAAGTTAAATCGCTTAAATTATGTAAGAGATACACAGATAGTTTATGGTTACAAAAACAGGGTCTGAATCAGGAGTTGGCTATAGATCCCATCAGACAGTTCTTGCCATTAGTGTAAGCAAATGCCAAAACATTAGATTAGCCACACTGTATTTAAACATCATGCTTCAGTAGTTAGTAGTATTTCTTCAATAAATATTAATTTCATGGTATTCTGGTGCTCATTATCAGTTCAATTGGTAAAACTTTTCACACATTGTAACTTTGTTTTTCTTTGTCACTTTTGATATCTCATTTGTCATTCTGAATGGGAGTGGTTTCTTCTTTTAATGAAACCACACCCATTCTGAATGGGTGTGGTTTCATTAAAAGAAGAAAGAAACCACCCTCTTTCATTCTTTATTGTAAAATTTTGGAGAAATTATGAATCATGACATGTAAGCTATAAACTTATGTAGGTTTAAAAGTGTAGAAGATTTTTTTATGTGATTGAATAAGGTAATTATCCCAGTCTTTCCTGTAATTTATTTTTATGCATTTATATTGATCACTGGAAATTTTTTTTGTCATTGTTCATATTACACCATGCGAGAGATTGTAATGTCCTTTCCCTCTCCAGTCTCTTTTGTGACGATTTGAGGTTAGTTCCTAAAGCACTGGTCACACCATGTAATGATAATGACTTAAAATGCAATGATTTTATCCTAGATTAAAGCTATCATGCAATTTCAACAAAGTGATTACACCAAAATGATAAACAAATGGTCAATTGCCTCCATGTCATTTTAATTGCGTGAAGTGTGCAAAAAATTCAGGAAAAATTGATGCGATGAAATCTTTAAATTGTCGGATGCTGTGTTAACATGTAGCATTTTTTTTCTTCGCTCAACAAACAACGACCAACCTCTTTTGTTGTAAAGCTAAAAAGCACAAATGCTATACATACAGTGCATCACGGAAATGGAACTCTGCATAGTATGTTAATTGGCTAGGTCATTTTGTGATGTCATAGGGTCTCAAAAAAGACAACTAGCCCAGTTCTGTAGGATAAACAACTATATTACTTCAAAACATGACCAAAATGAAGTGCTTTGATGTATTGAAAAAGTGATAGCATACACTTGTTTTGAATGGTGGACATGTAATATTGTATACAGGGTTTCCACAGTTTTGAAGTACCGAAATTCAAGACTTTTTCAGACTTGAAAAAGACTAAAATGGAACATTTAGCAATCATAGAGAAAGAATTTCATATAATGTGGTGTCTATCTGTAAGTGTTTACCTAGCATGGACGCATACACAACATGATTAGAAGTTGAACTAAGTTTTGTAAGTTTTTCAAACTTATGGCAACTTTTCCAGACTGAACATCCCAAACTCAAAGATATTCAATACCATAATAAAATATTCCATACTTTTCCCTATTTTCCTTGTCATTGTGCTTGGTGCTCAGCATGAGCAATGGAGTAGGGAAAACAGGCCACTGAGCCACATCTGGAAAAAAAAAAGGCTGTGGCCTGCCAGACTTAAACCAGTTGGTTGGAAACTAGGCCATAAAACTTCATCTAACTAACTAACCCATTTTCCTTGCTATGTGGGAACTCTGTGTAAAGTTTGTTTACAAAATATAGCAAAGACTAGCTTGACTGTTGGCTGTTGTTTGGTTTTAAATAGCATCACAAGTTGCCTGTTTTGTTTTTGGCCTCACTGTTCCTTGATAGAAGGAATCAAACTTGTACAGTACTGTAATTGACATATCATTTATTTATCACCTGCAGTATAGTCCATGGTAATGGCCACTTGCTACAGCAATCTATATTTGAAATAGAAATTGTTATTGTCTAACCATGAAATGAAAACTATGGTGTGACCAGAGCTTAAACAGCTGTAAAATCAAACGTGATCAACGAAATCTAGTCAAATCGTATGCTTGAGAATAACTAAAGACCTGTGAATAATACTTAATGTTTTGAGAAATAAAGATCAACCAAAATGCAATATTATGCATTTTTTTCATGGAAAGAAGGGTCACTTGATTTTAGTGTTTTGCAATCTTTTATTGTTTTACAAGTGTATTGTGGGATGTGTAACCTCCTTTGTATGGTATTCATTTACAAGAGATAAAATACAAATGGTGAACTTATACACAGTTTTAAAGTAATTCCAATAATATCTGTGAAGAACAAATTTGATCAACTTATTCATGTAAAACAATATTAATTCTCTGATAAGAGAAGATAGAACATTAATTACTCAGAGACAATATGGAATTGTAAACTTTTTAAGACCAGAATAAAAGTGATTAACATGGCAACTTTTCTTTTTATTTCTCTTTTTATTCTTTATATTTAATATTGCATTGAGATCACTTGTACAGTAGTTATATTACCACATGACTTATATGGGGCCTCCCCACCAAAATCATATTTTCATCCCAAATATTAAATTGACTTGGAAGGACATTTAAGTACCATTTGTAGGGGAATGATGAGGTGAAGTGTAAATAAAATACACAGACAAAATATAAATGTGCTCAAAAATGTCATTTTCCATGGTGTTGGATGTGTTTTTAATGACAAAATGCCAACTGAGGGTGGGGCTCACCTTAGATAGTCTACGTTCAACGATAGACATTGCACTACCAACAAATTGTGACAGATTATGCATGAATTGAATGTCCTGGTAGAGTATCACAACCTTGGTATCATTAAATTGTTAATTCCTGATGTTATCCGAAAAACCATTAGCCAACCCATGAAAGTTTCAACCAATCCCAGAATAACTCTAAACACACAGTACCAGTGACGGTATTTTAACCAATGTCACAATGCAATATAATTAAACTCTTGTTATCCCTATGTTCTTTACTTTTTTAATCTAGTCTAAAAGAGCATCAAGGTCAATAGAGGCATAATAAAACATGCATGCTACACTAGAGCAAATCTGTGTATTATTATGCAATCACGAAATCACAGCATCCACAAAACTGCACATGCACCCATACATTACTGCACATGTTCTGTGCCAACCAGTGACATAAGCATGAATGAGTTGACAAATATACATACAAATATTACAACATATGATCATGATCTGGGATTAAATATAATTTTAACTTCTTTACAGCCAATGAAACAGCATTGTCTAAATGTCTAATACTATTTCACCTCATAAAAGAAGGCATAAAAGGCCATGCTATATGCCAATTCTGCAACAACAACAACAACAAAATTAAGGAAGTGTAAGGATTTCATGGTAATGAGTTTGTTACCAGTAAGTCATTGCTAGCTAAAATTGTATTGACCTCAAGAACATCAGAACTATAAAGTACCACTGATCAGCACTGAGTACTATCCACCATGTTCATACCTCAAGTCTCAAAATTTACCATGTGTGCTACAAATCACATTCCTTAGGGAGTTTTGGAGGGTGGTAGCTGTGCTGTTTTAAAACTTCATTAGATTTATATGAGTTTCCTTTCTTTATCTTGGTGTGCAAAAAATCACACTCATCACAGTGATTTGAGGCAAGTGGCTGTGTGCAATCACACCCACATGCCTCAAAATTCATGGTCTGCTTTTCTCTTTACAATGCCCAAAAATGTTTGAACAATACATGTTCAAGCCTTTTGCTTTTGCTTTAGTTGTCACTTTGTAAACATACTGCTATGCAATTTGAGAAGCAAAGCTTCATTGCTACTTCAAAGTACCATAACAGTACTGTAGCTTTGAAATTTATAAATCACATGCAAAATCAGTTCTAAATTTGAACATCTTTCCAAACTAACACAGACTTGGGGAAAAGTTTGGTAAAAATTACACCCTATGTTTGCAAAAGTTTTGAAAGATGCCTTTGGATCCAAGATAAGCCATTGAGTCACTCACAAAGGCTGCCTTTTTGAAGGGCAACAATACGCTCCTGCTTTTGTTTTCAAAAACAAGCAAAACATGCCTTCAGATTTCGTGCTTAAAAAATTTGAGGACTAATGAATACTTTCTATTATAAGATTTAAAGTTGTCTGGGTCTGCCTTTTGAAGTTTAGACACAGATAACATTAACTCTGTCAAGAAAGACTGTAGGTTTCTGAATATGCTGCTAATGTACTGTAATATCAATAATGAAACAAATCAATCCAAGGAAGTTGGCTGAAACAAAAGAAATATCTCAGTTAAAGTTTACAATGCACTCCATTACTCCTGAAAAGTAAGGGAATACTTCATGTAAGCCAGCCTCAAACTAAAGTGAATAGGCACCAACTAATCCTACTCACTGCAGACTATTCAGTCTAATTCATCTCTCTTCAGTGGTCTATTCACCTCAGTTAAACTTTAAGGTAGCCTTACATGTAGTATCTCCCAAAGACAGGAATATGCTTCTTGCAAAGAGCTTTCAAGTCATGTCATTACGCAAAAATCCTGCTACCAAGTACACAAGCCTGCCACCAAGTACAAAATGATTTTCCATTCTGTATTCACTAATTATGACTTAACTTATTACAGGAATTCTTTGCCTCTACGAATCAATTGAAACTAGGAAAGCAGAACTAGAATTGTCTTCCAAAGCTTGTGTTAAAATTATGCTTTGTAACAAAGTACACTACACATCTGCCATTAAAACATGACAAAAACCACAACTTTTTCACACAAAATATGACAAGTACATCACAAAGAGTAGGGCTTGCAATGATATTATTAAGTGAGAAACTGTATGAATACAAGACAGAATAGGCAATTATTTGGCAAGATACACACTACTGATGAAGGGAACAGGTTTCAAATGTGTTTAAGGAGCATGCAATCACCCCAAACCCAGGTTGTATTCAATAAAATGGCACTTTTGAATCAAGTGACAACGGTTTTTAAACCAAACTTACACATTGATGCCAAACAACCCCTTTGTTTGGCTTAGGAATGCTACATCTTATGTTGCAAAACATTGTGGAAAGTACCTGCAATAGAGATATGACAAGGTTTGTCATCTGTTTGGAGTGACTGCTATAAGGCACAGTGATTACAAATATACAAATTGCTTCAAAAATCATGCTTAAAGCACTAGTCATAACATTCTATACAAACTATGCAAGTAACTACATCTTAACTTTTTGGTATCAAAGTATCTGAGAAGTCAAGGTGTTACATTCAACAGATGAAACTTAACATGCATAAAAAGTTTAAGTCCAATGAGACTTCATACAGATGAGAGCCTACTTATGAGAAATTTACACCACAGCTAACAACATTATACCTGTAATAAAGTCCTATTTAAAGCATTTTCCCCACATCTCAACATGAGAACATCCACACTGATCTTCTGCATGGGTGGAAAAAGTTGGAAAGCTGGGATGATCCCTCTTGGTGAAATTTGGCCATCTGGACGGTAATTTAGGCAACTGGAGGGAAACTTGCATTTTCTGCACATGAAAATATGGGGAGAATTGTGGGAAATTTAATCCCTACCGAGGAAGTATCTTTACTCACTTCCTTGGAAATAAAGATTTTTTCCAGCCCTGATCTTCAGCAATACTTCCAGCAGGAAGGACTCAACCAACAAAGTCCAAGTACTGAAAAAAACAGAGCAGGATTATATTAAATTGTTTCAAATGCAAATATTTCAGTGTATTGTCCTTTGTTGCCAAAACAAATTTGTAGCAACCTAATTAAAGCAAAAGCAATACTGTTTTCCACATCTTATAGAGTGTTTTCATTCACTGACTTCACAAGCCCTGCTAACTGCTGGGAAAAACTGTACTGCAGTACATCTTACTACCCGAGAAACAGCTGACAAAGCAGGTGATGACGGATGATTTTTTGACCGGCAGTGACCGTGGTTAACCCATTATTACATTCAGCATGTGAAAATGATATATATACACTGTGAAATAATCTTATGTTTAACAAAATGCTTAACACATCTGCAATTTTAACATTACGACATAAACAACAAGCTAAATCCTTAAAACAAAACAGGACATCAGAGAGGTTGACCATGATCATTTAAAGAAAAAACTCTGTAACGAAAAAATGAGCACCACTAAATATTTAACAAAAAACACAATTCATGATAGGCATCACTTATCAAAATTGTGTAGTTCATGCAGTAATTGCTAAATGAATTATTATGACAAAGTTGATGTTCTCCATAAAAGGGTAGCAATGTATTTTTAAATCATTTTGTAACTGAATTACACATTACAACAAAACAAATGGTATATTCCTTATGTAAGCCAACCTCAAACTGAAGTGAATAGACAAGTTCTATAAGTATTCAATCCAGGCTATTCAGTCTATTCATCTACCTCCAGTTGTCTATTCAACTCAATTTGAGGTAGCCTTACATGAAGTATTTCACACACAACCTTTCAAATGAGAATGCCAAGTTCTTAAAGTGGATAACATTTACTTTATTAAATATTTAATTTCATTACGTGGTCGAGGCCCTTGCCACAAGGCACAGTTAGTTGGTTAAGATTTAACGACACACCAACACCAATGTGTTATGTAGTGTCCTGCAGTTCAAATACGGTGCAAGTCCATTTGGTCCCCTGTTACAACAGGCAGGGAATACTGTGGGCATATTCTACAACCCCAAACCCACAGGGGGCACAACAAGGCACAACGGTCACAAACAAAGAAATACTGTCTCCAGTATCCTGCAAAAAGTAACCCTCACATTCTATACAAAACACAGTAAAGGTCTCAGATTCATAGGACAAAACTTAATCATCTTTACACTTTTTGTAACCCTAATGAAACCTTTTTCAAGTACAAAGTCTATCCACAGGATATTTATACTGCAACAACATCAATATTCCAGGATCTATCCTCAAAACATTTTTTCTGCCTCTTGGTAGTCGACATGAAGCACATCCATACAGATCTTCACCAGTAACTCTGGTAGAAGAACTTTGCTGACGTAGTCCAAGTACTGAAACAGGGACAGGACACATAAGAATTATTTCAAATACAGATAAGGGAATACTTCAAGCAGCCAATCTATCTTGATTATATACTTACATGTACGGCTACATCAGTGTTTGTTTCATGTAACTACACTTCAAAGCAGAGTTTGTTTTGAAAGCAATCATTTGTCTGGCCCAAAACTACAATTTTACCAGTAGTCTACAGAAATTCTAAATTGGTTACAGCTTTATGACTGACAGTGACATCAAATTGAAAAAATTGCAGGGCAGCTCATATTTACAAGGCATTTACTGAAAGTGTTCTGATGACACATTAGGGGATTGTATTATATTATCCAGGGTATGCCTTAAAGCATTAAGCAGGGATTGTCATGGAGACAATTGTGGGAGGCATTAGAAGTAGGTAGGCTGGAAGATTTTAAGTGTCTGGCATAAAGAATGAATGCCTTAAAATTTAAAACTCTTATGCAAGTTTCACAAAGAGTTAAAATAGCTCTTTAACTTATTATGTGTGACATTTTTTGTAACTTAACTGCTAATAGCATGCCCCTAATGCCTGTAGTCCCTGGGAATGAAATGCTTGAGCAGTAAATCATGACAGGTAGCTAAGGTCTCCCAATCCCGGGATATTAAATTTAAACATATGCAAACTGTTTTATGATCCAATTTTTACTCAAAGATGGTGTCATATTAAAAATGACATCATTTTTCCTGTCATTCAAACCAACTACACAACTTCTGAAAATAACCCCCATATGAGAAATTTTGACTGAAGTAAGCTAACATTACTGACATTTTAAATTGTAATATTTTACATTTTCAATTTTTATAGGAATATAAGGAAACGAATGATAAAGGTTTGTTGGGTGTCTTGATCTGATCACAAGAAGCACACAAGATTTAATAAGTTTACATAACATTCAGGCTAAGGCTTGGATGGAAACACTGTTAGTTACCTTTCCCTGGTGGAGGAGCTTGTTTGCATGGGAGGGGAGAGGCAACAGGGTTCACTTTTTATTACTTTCCAAATTATAGTACAATTTTTCTTTCCACTTGTGCAAGTCAAAGGAATGAAATATGATAAAAAAAAATAAGAAAAACTACTTCACGCCTACACTTAAAGGATAAGCATATGTGAATGAACAAGTTCAACCATGTTTATTGTTACACATTAGAACTCATACAACAATGACAATTAGTCATATAAAGTTCATTTTAAAGCTGCAATATTAATATCCACAAATGTCTCTTTGCTTACCTTACTCCCTTTCTTGCAAAACATTGGTACTAATGAGTCCATAATCGTCTCTAAGCTGTCCTCTGGAAAGTCTCCATACGAGACCAAGTATGTCATGCGGGCTAAAAAGAAAAAGGAAATTTCAGAGACATATCATGAATTGTTACCTCAAATAAAACATAAGATGGTGATGTAAGTTTCAATTAGTAGCATAGGCGTACGAGGCGGGTGGGCTCGCCCTCCTGATTCCAGCAAAAAGGAGTTGATCTATTAGGGCAAAACATGGGCAAAATACAATAAACGGTGACGTTTATATTTCGGGCAAAAAATGTTCTTGCCCCCGCATAGAAAATTGGCCCACATAGGAAATTACCCCCTTACACCTATGATTAGTAGTAGCTGATATATTCAAAAAGTGGTTTGTGCATGTTTGCAGAGAAAGGAAGGGGTAAAAAAGGAAAGGGGCAAAAACAGGTGCCAGTCATTACATTCAAGGAAAGTTTTGAGGAGACAAAAAAAGGATCAAAAGTAAAGAAAGAGATAAATGCTCCCACCAACTAATCCCAGACAAATGCTGAAAGGGTATTCATTGAAGAAGAAAGTGTTGGTGGAACTTCAAAGATATACACTTGCCTCCATTGGAGAGCACTTTTTCTGTACTGTGACAGGATGTGCATATAATGCCTTAACACTTACTTCTCAAAGCCGAACTACTCTTGTATTCTTGATGCCGATGACATGGTTTCTGAAAAATAAAACTGTGATCTTAATCTTCAACATTTTTCAACATGGTGTTTTTACATTCAGAATTTCTTGAAGTCTCTAAATAATTCTCTACACCTCTATGTAACTTGTTCAAATTGTTATGAACTGTTTTGAAAGAGGGTTGTTCCAATAAACTTCCTGTAATACATCTCCATATTACTTTGATACAACATAAGTATTTAATTCTTTACAAATGCAACACTGTTTCTGACATGTTCTACCACACATGCCTTTATGTCTGTCTGAGCAATATATGACTGGGCATGGCAACTTCACACCCACAGTCTTTATGCTTTGCTCAAGTTTTGTAGAAAACAAGATTTTTATTGTATATGGTCTTCTAAGAGCTACAAACCTTAGAAAAGGAACAATTTTGTACGATGAGAAAGAGATTCAATTTGTAGATGTGTTCCCTAGATAAAGGATTTACACATGGTCTTATGGAAATCAATGAAGAAGTAGGGAGAACCTTACGATTTGTTTTTACAAAAGCAATAACTGCACAGTTGAATTCTACAGATCCTGACTGATAAGTGAGAGTCAGATGAATTGAGATACCAAGTATGACTGAAACATAGATATGAAAGGTTATATGAGAAGTACCGGCTCTTGATCCTCTGCAGGAATATGTGAAGAGGAGTAGTACAAACATTTATTGCCAAAATCATTCACAGGTGAGTATTTACTGTCAACAAAAATAACTATATATATGAGTACTTACTTTGCCTTGGAATATTTCTGTTAGATAGTCTTCATTGTTCTGTGTTAAATATCTCAGCTGCTCTTCTGTTAGTTCAGATACACTTCTACACATAAAAAGACAGAACAAAAGAAAGCGTAGAGAAAAGAATTGAATAGTATTCCAAAATAAATCAAAAAAATTTCAGTGCCCATTTATGACACATAAACAATCATTAACTGTCTTCTTGAGCTGAGTCTTGAAATATCTAAGTGCTTTATAAGTTAACAAGGGAGCAAATTTCTAACACAATAGCTTCGCCCAATCTCCCTCCAATACTTAAAATTGGGCAAAGGCAATTTGGTAACAACTTACACCATCTTAAGTGTGTTTGAAAATTAAAAATTCAAGGAATTTGCTCAACTTCCAATATTAAAATCTCTCCCAGCAATACATTTAAAAGATCAAGACAAAATCAGTTTCAATCTTTTTTTAAATCCTTTTTAAGTTTTGGACGTAAGACAAATTGGAAAAAATCCTTTGTGTCATTATGGGGCACAGAAAGACTATACTCTCAGAGTATGGTCACTTAACTGTATATACCAGATTTATTCTTGCTGTAAGGTGTGATATCATGCTAGAAGTCAACTTCAATAGTTAAATGTAACCTATCTATCCAAGTTGAACTTACTTTACTAATTTCAATGCTTCCTCCATTTTTTCTTCCATAGCAACAAGATCAACTACCTCCAATTTCTTTTCCTTCTTTTTTCCATTCTTTGGAAGCCACCATTTGTCCAGATTCTGAGGAGTGACTTGGATCTGAGAGCAGCGACGATTCTGCTTACTGAACTGTTTTGACTTCTTCGTAGCGGCAGTGTCATCAAATGGTTTAAGGCTACCAAATGGTCCACCATTTTGTGTATTCTTTGTTCTTAGAGGAGGTTTCTTTTTTGTTACAGCCTTAGCAAATTTCCTTTCAAAAGATACGTCATCACTCGAACTTTCAACATTTTCATAGTTATCTACTTGAAAGAAATTCTGCTTGCTACTAAGTGGCTTTTTCAGCCTAGGAGATGAGAACACATTTTCCTGCTGACTATCACTACTAGGCAAGTTATTTTGAGCACTGAATAAGTCATCTTGGGCACTAGGTAAGTCATCTTGGGCACTAAATAAGTCATCTGGAGCACAAGGTAAGTCATCTTGAGCACTGAAGAAGTCATCTTGAGCACTAGGTAAGTCATCCTGGCTACTAAGTAAGTCATCCTGGGCACTAAGTAAGTCATCTTGGGTACTAGGCAAGTTTCCTTGGGGACTCCCATCTGGAGATTCTCTAAAGGTTCTTCTATTCCTTTCTCCATCCTGTGTCACAGGTTTGTCTTTTGCTGAATACTTACTGTTATCCTCAAATGAAAATATCTTCCCTTTTTCATAAGACTGATTGACATTTTGTTTCCTGAGATCTAGTTCGGGCAAACTTTCCTCATCAGAAGATATATTATTTGCAAAAGTCTGGCAAGTTTCCTCTTTCAAGTTCTGTGTGTCCTGATAACACTGTTGCATCTTTTTAGGTGATAAAATTTTCTTATCTTTTGATAATTTCTTCTCATCATTCCTGCTACCACTTTTATGAGACTGACACTGACCTGCAATGTTCAAAGAATTTCCTACATCAAGTTCATTTTCAATAGTCCTGCTAGTGATTACAGACTTTTCTACACCTGATACATTTTTCACATGTGCATCTCTAGAGTCATCTGAGAGATAAATTGGCACCTCCATATCAGCGTTTGAATTATATTTATATTTCTTTTTACATTTGTGGTCTCCCTTTTCTCCGATCAGCTGAGAAATCAAACCATTGTCATTTCCTGCCTCTGTCCTCTTTGTCTTTTGACTAGTTTGGTGTTGAAATATTTTTGGCTGTTGTTTAAACTTTGAGACACCATTTACTTTACTACTTCTCAGTGACCTATCAAAAGTTGGTGAAACCCTCCCCCCTTTACTACCTTCATTTTCTTCATCTGTCTGATCTCTTGTTCCTGCTGTGGTACCTTTCATGAAATTCACATCAGGGAGGGTATCTCCATCACTGATGAAGTCGTTATCAAATTGGTCATGACATTTTCCACCAACCAACCCTGTATCCTGTCCTGATTCCCCAGAAATGTCACCTTCAGAATTCCGAAGAGTTTTCCTGTCCCCTTTCTTTTTTTTGTTCTTTTTTAATCTAAATATATCAATATTGAAAGACTCATTATCATCACTGCTAGAAAAATCCCATCTCTTGCAGCTTTGACTCAATTTCTTAGTTAATTTTCTCCTTTTCATCTTACCATCTGGTGAAGGCAGACAGCCAATTTCCCCCGACCTGACCTTTGAACTACAAGATTCTGGAATGGCACTGTAAGTATCCTCCCCCTTTGATATTATGCTCTCTGTGACAGAATCATCATCATCATAAACATTAGTATTCCCTAACTTCCTTTTCTTTCCTGATACAGGTATAGTAGTTGAGTCAGCAGCATTAACTTGGTAATCGGTTTCGAGATTATCTTGTGTTACTTTGACAGATGGTTTTACACTAGCATCATGCTGATCATCCACCACATCAGACACACCACTGCTATACACAATCAGTTCATCTCTGTTCCTTTTATCCCTTTTTAAAGATAATTTGCTTTGTTTGCGACCTGATGCTCCCCCATTGACCCCCTTCTCATTACACTTTTGCAAGGTGTCCTTCTCTTTCAAACATTTGTTGTTCAATGGTGGATCTAATAGACACTCACGAGAAGGACTCCCACAGGAAAGTGAAGTAGCTGAGCCATCCTTTTCAGGATTAGACATTTCTGGTTCTTTGGTATCATTCTGTTGTGGAGTGAATTTTATCTCCATTTCATCTTGTTCTAAGTCAGATTCAAAAGAGAAAACATCTGTCTTTTCTTCTGATGCTATTTTATGGTCTGTTTCAGATGTAACATTCACATCAGAGGCAGCAGCTATGTCATCATCTGGCAGTAATGGTGTATTTTCTGATGAGTTTCTTTTTTCTTCTTCATTCCTTTGTTGACAAGATGGTGACAATGGTTTTGAACTGCTGCTAGGGACCACAGAAGTCTCAAATCCACCCTGAAGGGTTGATTTCTTGCACACAGAGGAACCGGAAGATGATGCCACACTAAAATAGGAAAAAGGAAAACTTCCATTGATAACAATGCCACCTTAGTAAAAAAAATGGTCAATTCTAATACAAGGAAGAGTAAACAGAAGTATGCAAAATTTACTTTGTATATTTAGATGTCAACACCCCCAAAATATCTGACTGACTTTATCTCAGAAAAGATGCAGGGACTGCTAGAATGCTGCTGGGGCTGCAGCAACACTTTACTTTTACAATAATGCAAGTAACTAAATTCCCATGCATTCACATCACAAAAACAGTAATGTTGAAATGGTAAAAAGAAAATGTGTAAATTAGAACAACACATAGCAACTTTGGCTGACTATATATATAAAAAGTATACAATCTATTCAAGCTTCCTACAGGTACCTTGATAAATGTGAACAAAATTTTCAGATCTTGAACCCCAACAACCCTGACTGAAATTTGATGGCCACCAAACTGGCAGGGATCACATTCCTACCATTATGCAATTACATAAAAGTTTGAAATCCATCCAAGCTTTCTACCTTGAATTACTGTGTTTACAAGGTTCTTAGGGTTGTCCTTACATTGCTCCAAATAATTTTTAACGTCCACCAAAAACAATAGGAGCCATCTTCTCATAAAATAACACAAATACATAAGTGAAAGACCTATACAAGCTTACTATGTTGATATGTCATGTTAACCATTTTTTACAGAGTTTGATCCCAGATGACCTTTGACCTCCACCAAAAACAATAGGGTTCTTCTTCCTAATATGGAACATCTATGTACTGTACCAAGTGTGACAAGTATCAGAGTTTCTCTTCTTGAGATGTCATGTTAATGGGCAATTAGGGTTTCACGGTACCACTGATAATTGGTACTGTCGGCACCGCAACAAATGGTACCGGTAATACCGTAATACTGGTACCAGAAGAGTTAAAAAAGTAGGAATTTTATCACATGCAAAATATCCGTAAAAATACCATGCATTGACAAAAGTGAAGTCTTCTGATAATCTCTGCCTCCCGTTTCAGAATTTTTTGTAACATTTAGTCACCCCACACTCACCAAATCGGTAAACAAAAAAAGAAATAACCTCTCTGCAAATTTAGCCTCCGATAAATACGGGACAGAAAATAAATCAGCGCCGCACCTCCGCACCGGAGCTAGACCCCACAAGATGACAAGAGCACACAGAATTTTAATGAAGATTGCAAAAATAATTTCTGCAAATAATGGCAATCCCCCTCCTAAAGTTTAACCAAAAGTTATCAAGTAGAACTTAACAAAAATATTTCCATAAAAGACTGATTCATCAAGCTTTCTTCCCGCCGAGTTATCACTATCAAAACTAAATCAAAGTGCTTCATGATTGAATTTACAAATACATCGCGCAGCAATCCGTTGTACAATAACACTATACTGTTCTTCAGTACGTAGCTATCAATACAACAAAGCAAGTGAGTTGATCTGGTGAACTGAACATGCGAGCCAATGTTTGAAGCGGGATTTACTGTGTGTTCAGTCCCATTGATTCACTGTGTAAATTTCTGAAAGAACGTTCGCTGCGTTCGTACGAAAGTTTTTCTTCCACAAACATAGTGAGCGTTATGGAGCATTCCCATTGAATCACCGTGTTAGAATCAGAAATCGTCCATGCAACGTTTATGTAAGAGCTTGCAATGCTATGATTCTTTGTCTGCTTACAACGAATTTCTCACTCGTATAATGTTGTGTGCTATCGTAATCAAAGTGAATTCTATCAATCATTGCATGGTATCTATTCTTAATACACCATGTGAAAGCATTTGCTGATGAGCAGCGATCGTTCGGGGGTTGCGCAGAATGTCGAAAGAAAGCAAGGGCCCTGTTAGTGTGGAAGGTACTAGTTCTGCAAAAGTAACGTTAAACGGCACTTTCCGAAATTCTTAGGGGGATTTGTGACTAAAATAGTGCAAAACGATTATCAAGTGAATGTTCCCTTTTTGTATTGCAATGCTTAGAGACACAGCGCATTTATTAAATGGGTATTTGTTTCATTCAAGCATCATTCTAATTCAAATGCTTTATTTTTGAGAAAAGATTTTCACCTCACAGTTGACTAATCGTGTCCGTCTAAATACACAATGTGAGGGTACGGTGAGACTGGCGCTGGCAGGGATCCTTCTGAGATTGCGCAGAAAGGTATCTATTCTTAATACATCATGTGAAAGCATTTGCTGATGAGCAGCGATCGTTCGGGGGTTGCGCAGAATGTCGAAAGAAAGCAAGTTCCTTTTAAGTGTGGAGGGTACAAGTTCTGCAAAAGTAACGTTAAACGGCAATTTCCGAAATTCTTAGGGGGGATTTGTAACTGAAATGGTGCGAAATGATTATCAAGTGACTATTCCCTGTTTATATTGTAATGTTTAGAGAAACAGGGCATTTATCAAATGGATTTTTGTTACATTTTAGTATCATTCTAATTTAAATGCTATAATTTTGAGAAAAGATTTTCACCTTACAGTTGAGTACCAGTCTCCACGATACTTCGGTACCTTTAGGTTGGTGGTACCGTACCGGTACCGGTACGTACCGTTACTTACGGAAATACCGGTACACCGTGAAACCTTATGAGCAATTGCCACATACACACACCTACACACACCAACACAGGTTTCTATTTCACTTGATCCCAAAATTAGGTAATTGGATTTTAAAAGTAATGTTGATTTCACTCACATTCGTTTAAGTTGCAACTTCTTTTTCTTTGCTGTATTTGTTTGGGTTTTGTCTTTGTCACTGGTGGTTTTGGTGCTTTCAAAGTAACTGCTAATTTGTTGGTTGTCATTGGATGTACCATTTAATGGCATATACTCACAAACAATTACTTGCAGCTTCTCAGGGAATAGGTACAGCACATCATATCCTCCACCTTAAAATAAAGAAGGTTTTCTCTGAAATACAACATCTTGGTGTTTATATTTTTGTCAAACTTTACTATGCTTGATACTGTTTTTGTCACCTTGTCAATAGTGGCCACATGTAGACTGGTTCTTAATTACAAGTCAAGATATATACAGATTATGGCTATTAAATGTTTTGTATCACTTTAAGAACATTCTTATACATATACAGTGAATATCATTCAGGACTTATTAATTTGAGCAATTCAATGAAAGCAAGAACTGACCACAAAAAAGGAAAAAACAATTTAATTAAATCAGGAAATGCATGAAGCTTGTCAGAGCTACACCTGGACTCAATTATGATAAGAAAATATCCTGGTCAGATGAGTTGTAAATCAAGTCCTTTGTTTCTTCTACTTTTAAAGGATGCTTTAATTATTTCAACCAGCCCAGCTTCTGTGAGTAATTCATTTTGTTCTTACCCACAACTCAAAACATATTTATCCATATGCTGTTCTGTAAAATAATTGTAATTTTAACCTTAGGTTGTATGTCATTAATTTACCCAACTTATGGCCAAGCAAAGCGGGCATATCATGCATTATCCTGCCCCAATGAACACCATTGTGTGACCTTTAATTCAAGAAAAAATCATTTCAACAAAAAGTAGTGGAACTAGAGTTACAAGGGGCCAAAAAAACGTTGGTTGATTTCGACAACTGAAGTTCAGAAATATCTACAACAACACACACAATTTTCATCAGAGCTTTGTGAAAAACAAATTTTACCTGAATGGTTATAAGATTCATCATCTGGGGGACCTGGAGATTCTTTTGGTAATAGGCAAGTCCTGCTAATACAGTGCTTTACAAACTGCACACCCATCTTCACTCTTTCACCTTTGCAATAATAAAGGACATGAATAAAGAATGAGCGACAAGTATAAATTTCAGATCTGCCCTCATTTTTCCTACTTATCCAGTTAATACTGCTTTTGCTTAGGACAGTTTTCTAACATAGAATATAACTGCAACAGCTATAAAACTCAGTAAGCTGGGTCAGCTAAAATTAATTTCTTCCAAGAAATTTTCTGATTCAATTAAATAATTGACTATCATTGATTTAAACATTTAACAACTGGTCTGATTTTTAAAAGTACCAGTACTTAATATACTGTCTACTGTGACTGTGATCTTATTTGATGTATATTTACTTTCTAGTTTTAATTCTCACAGTGACCTCAAGTCTAGAACTTTAAAACCATATTTTAGGGGTTGCAAAATGAATGTATCAATTCAAACCCATTGTCATAGCATGTTGCACTTTTTGAATGGTGGACTTTTGGAATTCAGTTTCCATGCTTGGTAATATACTCTCAGAATTTTTGGACTTGAGGTACATTTTGAGAATTAAAACAAGAAAGGATAATTATGTTCTGAGAGCACAATATGCACATCCATAGCCTCTTCTGAGTGCACTTCAAATATTTGCATATGCTACAAGTGCAGTTAACATGAATGCCTGACCAATCACATGCAAGACTCACAGAGTGATCAAGCATACCATGCTGAGGAAGCATTCACCTGCACCAAGTCAACCACGCCAAGAGGGCACTGACATCTACTCGGACAACTTCTCCCCTGACTCTTGCCTTTTGACAGTAGCAACTGCACCCAGAATTATCTACCAAACATTCGCAGATATCTACAAGAAATTATGCATTTCACCAATACATCAGCCCAGTGTATGTCAGGCAGCAGCTGGCAGCTCAAAAATTACTACTCAGGACTGAGATGTTGTGTGCAGCAAAAATACCCATTCTGCTACATCTCAGAGCATGAAGTCTAGTCTGTGATGCCATCTTGTTGCGGCATGCATCTTGGAAATTGTCTTCATTAGATGTGAGACAATTCTACCTTATATCTCTAACACTGTACACTAAACAAAATCACAGTCACAGTAGGCAAAACAAAGCCCTGGTACTTATGACTGTTTACAGTTTAAAGTAATAACAGTAAATTATTTACACTTGCTGTACTTACTGAACAAAGCTCATGTCCAATACTGAATATTTATTTGTAGTCAGACAAGAGTGGTTTAAGCAGCTTACAATCAGAAAGCATTTTTAAAAAGAGCTTTCATTATTTTGCAGCCTTTCTTCTATATTTAAGTATTCTCTCAAATATGAGCAATCAAATTACAAAAGATTTCAGCCATGACGAAACACATAGAACCACTCAAATATGGTTGGGGAGGGGGGGGGGGAGGAGACACTGATAATAGAGACTATGTTGACTAACATCAATTTTACAACATTTCTATTTGTTACAACATTCACCTGTCAGCATCACATGTGGATGGACCTTTATCCCAGTCTTGCGTAAAGTCTCTTTCTTTTTTCTCTTCATCTCTAGTTTCTGGTGTGGATATTCTTCCACTCTCTTACAAACTACATCCCTCACTAACGTCAACAATTCCTGTAGAGAATTAAAATATATCTGTGGATGATGACACTACAACATTGCTACCAGCACAAGCTTCAACTAAAATATTACACACCATAAAAATTAATTTTCAGATTGAACTAGCAAAGCCTGAAAAGATACAAAATTTGTTGATTCATGAAGGGCCAGGTCCATCACATGGGCCTGAGGCTTCTTCACGTGCAATGTTGTCGTCGTTTTCATTATCATTATGTTTTGTATTGTTGTTGTTGTTACTTTCGTCGTCGTCATCGTCGTTGCCGTCGCCGTCATAATCATCATTGTTACTACCAATATTATACCAATACTACATGGAGCTCATTTTTGCATGTAAACATATGTTTAATGTCACCTTACACAAATGCATTCTTAAACTAGAGTAGCAAAGCCACTTTTGCTCAACCCTTCTGATGTTACCAGTTCAGTTTTTTATTCATCTTAAACAAAATCATGATGTGTACTTTACACATACCCTGACAACTCTAGAATAAATGGTTCTTCTATTTATGTTTGAAACACAAACAGTTCCTACAATTCTGTAGATCCAAAGGCAAATTGTTCTATCTCTCATGTCAATCGACAGCAAAAGCATGATCACCGAAACTCTTTTTTGTTGGAGGTACCTTTGTTTAATGTGCCTTGGTAGTCAGTTAGTAAACTAGGTGAAGTTTAAATGGCTCAGTTTATAGCCAATTGCTTTAAGTCTGGCAGGCCGCAATCTTTTTTCCAGTTGTGGCTCACTAACTTGTTTTCCCTACTCCATTGCTTATGCTGAGCACCAAGCACAACGCAGTTTGCTGTGGGACCATAATTTTCAATAATTAAAGACAGAACAAACATTTTTAGATGGTAATCAGGGGCCCAATTATTGACACATTTTTTTCCAGCTACTTCCTATTTGAATTTCCTCATTTCACACAGAGTGATGGTTACACTAGAAGTCATAAGTCACACACAATTAATCCTTGGGGTCCCCTCCCTCCTCAACCTTTCTCCATCTAGAAAATCATCATGATGGACTAAACAGACAATGGGAGCCAAGCAGAAAAATGTTTGAATACTGTCAAATTGAAAGGATCCGTATCCTCACATCAAGAGCCACAAAGAGTTAGAAATAACTATTAAGAGTGGTCCCTTTATAACCACTAAAAATCTAATTTTCTCAAGCAGACATGGACTTTTCAAGTAATAACTACAATTTTAAATCCAAGAGCATTAATCTTATCTACTTACCAACATTTCTATGTCAGTAAACCAGCTGGTATTATTTCCTGCAGTTTTGCTGCATAAGATGGTCACCTCCAGAAGAACCAGTATGTCTTTTCCAACCTGAAGAAATATAAAGAGTTTGCTAATTTACTGCAATTTTCTAGGAAAAATGATGAGAAACTAAAAAGATGTAAACTTTTCACCAAGGTTTGTACAAACCCCAAGTCTGCCCTCATATCTTTTGACCTCTAAATGATTACAAACAAAGGAAACCCCACCTGTGAAGGTTGACCAGTAAGTGAGGACTACTGCAGTTTAGAACCCATAGTCCCCCTGTGGGCTGGGGCCATGGTATGCCCTGTCATAAGAGGTGACTAAACAAGAGGACTTGAACAGTATTTCAATAGTATGACACTTTATAACACATTCGTGTTGGTGGGTCGTAAAATCTTATTTAACTAACTAACTAGAACCCTAGAGTGTTCCAAAGGAGCTATCCAGAAAAACAATTTAAATAAGACTTCTTGGGGCAAGAGGGCCCCAAACCATCCCTGGTTTTCTAACAGTCATAGAACCTTTAGTTGCAGGCACATAGCATAGAAATCCACTTCTCTGAAAGACAGGAATAGAGCAAGGAAGTTGGCATAGACTAGTCTAGTGGCAGGAATGGAGCCAAGACATCTACTCCTTCTAGCATTGAGCAAAGAACTTGGAAATCAGCAATAATGTGTGGCAGGGCCATAGATGATAGCCCCAGACAATGATTTCCAGTTGGCTTTTGGAAATATACTCAATGTTGACACTTTAAGGTTAGTTAGTTAGATGGAGCTTTACAGCCCTGTTTCCAACCTATTGGTTCAAGTGGAGCCGGTCACAGTCTTTTTTCGAGTTGTGGCTCACTGGCTTGTTTTCCCTACTCCATTGCTTATGCAGAGCATCACACAATGTCTTTGGTGTGACTTGACCTGGGAATGAAACCTGGGCCTTCCTGGGCCTTTGAACTTTAAGGAACCAAGCATGATTAAGTATAACTGTACATGTCTTAACTAGAGTTAATCCATTGAGCTTTAAAGGTTTCAAATACTTCATGCTATAACCTTTGTGACAATTAAAATATATATTTGCACCAGTGAGACTACTGTACCATATTTCTCCAATGCAACATTCTGCTTGAAGGAAACGTTTATTGAAACATTTAGTGCAATACTTGACTCTGGTTGACCTTTCAAATTAGATGAGCAGTACAACTTGTAGTAACTGATTCTTGCAAAACTCAAAATTAATTTTTATCAAATAAACACTTGCATAGAAATAGCTCTTTATAATTGTTGCCACTCTACTTGGAAGTGCAACATTTGTCACAAAAGCATAGGCTGCCAACATTACCAATTCCCAACATCCCTTTATCCACTAAATCTGCACAAAACTATTCACTTAAATCATACGTATTTCACTCCTTTTCAAAACACTTAAACCAAGTTCAGACAAAGTGATGGAGAATTAACTCACTCGCAGGATGTTGGATCGTCTTGTGTACATTCCAGAATTCATATTTCTGTGAGTCAGTCATTTCAATTCTGTTTCACTGCCACAGTAATATGCCTCCAGTCCTTGATTGGGGCAGGATATGTCATTGATCTGCAATCATAGAAAAAGTTCACCTTCAATCTTTTGGACATGGGTGGAAAAGTATGCAAGCTGGGAGGCTCCTTCCTGGAAAATTTTGGCAGTTGGAGAAAAAATTTCTCTTTTCTGTTCATGAAATATTGAAGGGGGGGGGGGGTTGGGCAATTTCATTTTCTCCCAGGGAAATAATTTTACTTGGAAACAATTCCTGTCCTGCTTTTGGCTGCACTCTACTCAGTAAGGTGTGGGAAGTTACAAGAGCAAATTAATAGACTGGAGTGTTGGAAGGGTCAGTCCCTAAAATTTCCAAGAACCTACTTCTGAAGCATATTTGGCAATGATTCCTCCACATATAAAAAAGGGGGTTGGGGATTTATTACTGCTAACCCAAAGTCCAAAGGGATGCTGTCCTAAGGTAATAAAATATTATGAGTGGGTTTATGGGGGACAAAAGCTCCCTTCAAAGCTCCTGTAAGGTGTAATTTGAAAGGGTTTAAGGGCCATTTATTTATGTACTGTAAGTTAAAACATTTCAGCAAAAGTGTCTTCTTTTTAAGTAAAAAACAAATTTTCAAATTTTTATGGAAATGGAAATGGGGTGGGTTTATCCACCATCTTATGGAAAGGGGGATTTGTCCCTCCCCCTTACCCCCACTAGCAGAAAGAGGGTTTAGGAATAAATTATCCAAGTTTCTCAGACTGTGAAATTTTTCTTCACATTAAACAGAACTTACCCCTTTCCTGCATCCTCTAACCCAATAAATCGAGAGAAAATGTCAGGTAAAACAGGCCTCTGAAAACTACCTGTTACTCATTTCAATAATGTGATTCAAGTTGGGAAACACATTTTCCAGTATTTTAAATGCTAATAAAAGAAGCTGACAACACAATTGAAAATCTAACCTCCATTTTAGTATTTATTTAGACCACAGAAGCACTACCTCCACAGTATCACTTCAAGCTGATTGCTTGATATTTTTCAATTCTGTGTTAAAAAGGAGTAAATAGATGCAGTTTTAAGCTATAGTTTGCTTGCTTTTTCGAGTAACAAAACGTCCCAAAATTCAATATGAAAATGATATAGGCTTTGGAAGTACTTATCTTCTTATTTGGCTGTTCTCTCTTATATTTCTTTTATTTGGCATTTTTGATTTGAAACAAAACAAGACAACAAAACTTGTGACAATTTAAGTTTTTCTGAACTTGTGCATGTGATCACTAGCCCTCCGATATGGTACAGCCATAAATTATGTGTCATGCATGTCTTATGGAGCATGCCTAACAATATTATGCTGTTATACTGGATACCCAGTATTTTTGGGTACCTGTGCAAACACAAGTCCACTTACATTCAAAAATATTAACTCAATTTTACTAGGTTGCAAAAGATTTTCCAAACGTCACTGGCTAGCATTAATCATGTGTCAGATCTGAAACAAGCCTTTTTCTTTGAGTGTCAAGGTCAAATGTCTCAAGGTCATGGTATCATTAATGACGGTACTCACTGAAGTAATGATTTACAAAGCAGGCAACCCAAAAAAGTGTTATGATGTGTTGACATGATCAAAACCTGTGCAACCCCAAAAAGGGTTACCGTGAAATCTGAAGTTCTATGGCTGGATATTCATTTTGTTTCTAGCATCATGATGGCGATCAAAGCATTAAAATGTAACTTAATCCAAATCAGTATGTTTGGTACTAATTTAGTTTCTGTACCTGGAAGTGATATAATTTTAATCACTCATAACTTAAAAGAAGGCGCTAAAACTCTATAAGTTTCAAAGGAAATAGGCCTACACTACAGTAACAATTTCAAACCTTTTTGTGGTTGAAAGGCATTCTTTTTATTGTTTTTTTCCCACTCCAGAGCGGTATGCAAATGCTGTGGAGCAAGTGAATGGTTAGTGCTGTGGAAAAAAAAAGAAATGTTAGAACTAGCCCTCGACCAGGGCTGTGAGTTTGTTACATGGCCTAGGCTCTTTCCTCTCACAACACAGCCCTTGCGCGGATTACGTTCACAAACGTAGTCACTAGCCAGGACGCTGCGGAACATCATCTCTTGGGTCCCCAAATAACAAAATATTCTCACCAAACTTCACACAGATGATCTCTGACATCCCATTTACCTTTCGGCAAAAGATGTTCACAAAGTTTTATCAAAGAATGGCTGAATTTTCACTGCCAATTTTGACCGTAACAGTTAGTCCATGGGTCATGTTTTCGAGTTCCCGACAACTGTTCTCTGTAAAGGTCAAGGGTCACGAGGGCAAAACAGGATACTTTACCTACGTAGCTGTCTTTATATTACTAGCTTTCATTCAGTAACGATATGAAGTGAACTTTATTCGAAATGCCACGTAGACTATAAGCCTGTCACTTAGCAACTGCATTCCAATCCAATCATACACCAAAAGGTGCCTATTGTTAGGCCTAACATTATGTTCCAGTCACATGAACCAAAGAAGAGCTGAATGTATATATTGTTTCAAACCTGGAAAATGGCAGCGAAAAAAGATGATCTGTTCTTGAAGTTTCAATTTCGACAAGCATAGCTTAGCCTAGGCCTATTATTAATTACTGACTTAGGCTTAGCCTACCGTATATTTATTTGTAACTGCAACCTAGGGGGCCTAGGGGTATACCAGCTACCCTGGCCTAGGCTGGTAAAACTTTATCACAAGTAGTTTAGTTTAGGCCAGTGGGCATAGGCCTAGGCCTAGGCTACTTGTGTTACTTGGCCTAACTTAGTTAGCCTAGGCCTAGGCTTGACCTCAAATGAATACGAAATCACAAGACTTAATTTTCGAAAAAAAAAAAAAATCTATATTCCTTACAATGCGCACCATATGGACCAGCAGTGGATGCTTTACCTCGGTAAAACTAAAAGATGAGGACTTGTTTTTAAAGAAACCGTCAACTTTGGACATTGAACTTAGTTTTCAATAAGTCATATTACAGTCACTAGCAATACAGCAAATGACAGTATTTCCATTAATTCCACATCTGTATTCTCAATTTCACGAATCCCCGCGAGAAATCGGTGGCAGCAATCTAAAAGTTTTCAACCTAAAAATGCAGGGTTGTCAGGTGTAAAGTTCTCATGGTTGAGACATTGTAGCCGAATAGTACCAAAGTGCAGTAGTCGGGTGCCAAATTTAACCGAAATGGTACAAAAGTTGAAAAAGGGGAAATCAAACTTGAGGGAAACATGTCAAGTTTCAAATACGAAACGCCCCACTGAGTTATCGAACGTAATATCACATAGCAACTGTCAGAAGCGTATTCCATAAAAAGGTAAATGGGCCCATCCTAAAAAGTATAGAAAAGTAAAAGTTGTCTGACGGCTTTAAAATTGGGATTAAGTTCCTGAATCGAGTGAAAAGGAAATCATTGGGCAGTGGCGTTGCTAGACTTTCCGGGGGGAAGGGGAAAGCACCCAAATTTTCGGATTTTTTTTTTTTAAATTGTGGACGCCAGATTTCTCTCTGGGGACGTGCACTGTTTTAATGCCGCGGCTACTTGACAGTGTTTTGAAGACATGAAACTTTTATTGGAGAAAATTTTGGATTCTACAGCTAAGCTTCCCTATAAAAGGAAATGTGAAAAGTGCGGGATAACTACTGAAGAATCTGTAATTTTTATTGGCAAGTCTGTGATTGCATAGCTACCAAAGATCGTTGTTGGTACACAATGTTTTCTAATTTAGACCTAAAAAATTGAGGCTGTGCGACGATCGATACTTTAAGAGTCAAGAGCTTATCATTTAGGGAAAATTTGGGATTTAATGATATAAAATAAATTAAAATAGCATGATTTTGTCATTTCCTGGGTTCGGAAAAGTACCAAACTGATTTATGAGCTGAACACGACTGAAAGCGGCAGTTGAAAATATCTGTGCGAGAAGAGCGCGGAAAAGTTTGCACATATTTACAAAAATGGAGCTTTTTTGAGAGAATTATGAATTTCATGTAGGCCTAAGAAGAGTTGGGAAAACCACACTGTAGTTGACTGATTTCATAAGTGGCAAGTTTGGCATTTTTCCGTTGTTAGATCCAGCTAGGGGACAATCGCCCCCTTCCCCCTGCAGCTACGCTACTGTTGAGTATCATTCCCTGCTAGCACACCATATTTGGTCCCGATTTGGGCCCAATCAGTTTTGTCAGTGGGCTTTCATTAGGCCCCAATTAGGATAACTTAGCCCAATTAAGCCCCACTGGGTCCCAACTTGGCCCCAAAGAGTTTACAACATCTCTCCCATCTTTCTGGCAAGCCCAGTTGGGCAGTGGCGTCACCAAGGGGGGCCAGGGGGGCACGTTCCCCCTGAAAAATCGTGTGCCCCCCCCCCCCCAAATGAGATTTGAGATTTTTAAAAAAACGATATGCCTTCTTTAGTGTCAGAGTGTGACTATGAAAATATTTAAGATTGGATTCTTCTTTTGACGAGAAAAGGCAGTAATTTTCATACTGTTCAACCAAAAATATCGCAAAAACACCTGGAAAATGCCATTTCCGGCTGTCTGAGGTTTTTTTTTTTCAAACATTTCTGCACACTTCCAACTTCGCTAACCGAAGGTGGCGCATACTCAGGTAACCGTTCAAGCAGGATTATATAGGCGTACATTTTTTCCTTAAGAGGATCACATCTAACTGCTTTCTCTTTCTCTTTCTCTTTCAGCTCTCCTTCTTCTAAATATCAGCCGGATCCGCTCTTGAAAGTTGTTTCACTAGTTTTGTTAGCAATAAATTCTTAATTGAAGTTGCACTGGAAGTTTTTTTAGACCAGTGTAAAGACAACAGAATAACCGTAAATAGTGTTGGATAATGGGCCAATCGTATAACGATCGAATGCTTAGGTAGGGGATCCTGCGTAGTATCCAGAAACAAAAAAGGAGAGAGTTTCCAGTTGATTTTAAATGATTGTATTTGATGATTTGGTTCCGCAAAAAGACGATCAAGTTTTAATTAATTCGGCCGGCCTAATAATAATCACTATCTACAACTCACTCAAGTGCTCCTCGTCTGAAGTCTTAGGCACGAGTGTCCAGCTTGCGGGCTCGGTCTTGGAAACCTCGTGGGAGCTCTGAACACCTGCAGTCCCCTGATTGGTCAAAAGTTATGACGCACCCATGTAAATAAGTATCATGATATAAATGACCAATGAGGAGGCTGCAAAGGGGTAAACTGGCCACACCTCGAAAATATGGGTTACAGTGTGCACGTGGAGCTTCGTCAAGGTGATATGTCACGTCCACTGGTAACACGTGACGGGAAACAGGAAGGGCCCTGGGAATCTAGAACAAAAGGAAGGGAGCGTTGCTCGTAAACAACAAGATTGTGCTAAAGGTCATGGAGAGTGCACCATACTACATAACAATAACGACCTGAATACCTAACAAACCCTTTAAAACCCAGGAGCTTCCGGGGGCTTCGCCCCCTGGACCCCAACAGAGACACACATTGAACTGCCCATCAAATTCTTTTCTCAATAGTTCATCTCGCCCTTTTTCAAAATGTCTGCCGGATCTGCACTTGGTAGTTGAATCACTTTTTTACCAAAACTTCTTACTGGAAGTTACTCTGGAGGTATTTTTGAGACCAGTGTTAAGTCAATAGAAGAACACTTAAATAGCGACTTTAGTGCCTCATAAACACGCTAAAACCCAGGCGCTTCCGGGGGCTTCGCCCCCTGGATCCCCACCAGGGGCCCTAAGGCGGGCCCCTGGACCCTACCCGCTGAGCCTTCGGCGCCATGTGTAGAGTTTAGCAGTGCCCCCTGCAATATTGTTGTCCCACCCCAGTGCCCCCCCCCAGAACGAAAAGTCTGGTGACACCACTGCAGTTGGGGCCCAATTGGGACCTGATGACAACACCAACCTCAGCCCAAGCCCAACTAAGCCCAAGCTTCCCAAGTAAAACCCACTTGGGGCCCAACCGGGCTTGTTTGCTGGGTTTATTTCTCATATTGTACATCTTCCATTCCCATAGTAATTTTTGTTTTGCGTGACGGTGCATATCAGAGCATTACAAGTTTCTTGTCGACACTCCTCCGGTTCTTTATAGTTGTATGATAAATCAATTTATTCTTTTGCGTACATTGATTATAATCACGTCTCTTGTAGTATTCTCAGTTAAGGCCAAAATATTAAGAAATTGTTTATAATCATCAGTCATTTTCTGAATTAAATAATTCTTTTATTTTTTAACCGAGAGACAGGCAGAAAATCGATAAAACTGAACGGAAAGGAATAAAAATAACAACAATGGTTTTCAAAGTAAAAACCACTGTACTGAAGAACCGTGTGGAGCTTAAACTCCAGTGTGATAAAAGTCATCTGGAAAAGCAGAAACCCAAGTTGTGACAGACTTAAGTCTTCCAGAAAAAAAAAGAAAAAAAATATTCTTGTGAAGAAGTTTTCCTAATAGCATGCTTAACTTTTTACATCGTTCCCGACTCTGAAGGTTTGTTTTCATGGAGAAGAGGGGGGGGGGAGGGGGCAGGGGATATGGTGTTAAATCTACCCCATCTAATTTCGTGGGAGGATATATTCCCCATTTTCCCCTCCCCCCAGAACCGCCGCCCGTTTTTAGGAGGCGAGCCCTCAGTCTTCGAATTTCAAGACTTTCCCATGTAAGTTGTTTAATCATGTCACAAACACTTGACTGGCGTCTGCAGTTGTTAAAGATAAATCTGGCTGCTTTCCTCTGGATCTTTTCAATAATAACTCTATTAGATTGAATATAAGGGTCCCAGACAGCATAGTAACCTAGAATGGGCCGGACAAAAGTAAAATAGGCGATTTCTTTGGTTGACTTGTCTCAATAAGTAAGTTCTTCTAAATAGGCCCAAAGACGGATTTACTTTAGCTGCTATGTTATTAATGTGGCTTTTCCAGCTCATGTTCGAAGAGAGTTCTACACATAGGCGTAGGAAGCGGGGGGGGGGGGGGTCTGGGGACAACAGCCCCCCCCCCCCGTGAAAATGAGGGGAGGAGGTATGCTTCTGCAGCTTCCACCCACTTCCCGGGTCAGAAAACCCCTTTTCATTTTTCAAAACCTCAAAAAAGCCAAATTTCCAGCCCGCTTCGCGCGCCGCAAAATGCTACCTGAAATGTATTGCTCTGATAAATCAATGTGGTACACTTTTCCGAGCTCTGGAAATGACGAAATCGGATTTACCATTTGTGACACCACATCATCAAGAGACACCGGCAGCTACATTGCTATCTTTGTAAACTGCCTTTCAAAGGATTCCAAATTTTCTTCCATGAAAGCTCTTGATTTTGAAATGTTTTGTCTAAAAAGGACAACGAATTTTGGGAAACTTGAAGTTTTTGAATGCCATCGGAGAGTGTCAGTTCGTAGATAACATTATGATAGCAACAACGATTCAGTCGTCGTGAAATCATTCTCGGATTTGCCACGTGCCAATGTATGGAGGATGTGCAGCTTCTTCATCAGTAATCCCTCAACTCAGTTAAATTTCCTAACAGGAAACCCACAATCCAAAGTTTCTGTAATACAAGCACCATATCTTCATATATTTGTTTAAAAGGGACAAAAATTTCGGCCCGCCGCGCGCCGCAAATATGTCCCTGGTACAGTGGTGTTAACACTTGAAGGAAAAATCGGAAAACTTAGCTACTATTTACAGGCCCGAGACATGCCATTTCCGGCTGTCTGAGGGGTCGTGATTTTTCAAAATTTTCTTTACGCTCCGCGCCAATTAAAGATATTCAGAATAATCCATTGGCCTACCAAATGCTCTCATACACACCTATCATCAGAAACCTTTCAACATATCAGTGTGAGCAGTGTGTGAAGATGGATTCTTCAATTATTGAAGTGTTAAAATGTTATCAATGTTCAATGTTGCAGAGAAGTGACGTAGCTACAGGGGGCAGGGGCAGATTGCCATTTGAAACACCAGTCAAATACAGTGTGGTTTTCCCAACTTTTCCTCATAAAATTCCGAATTCTTCCTAATAACAGCTCCATATTTGTAATTATAATTTTAAAAAGGAAAAATTGTCAGCGCACTTTGCGCTCCCTAGCTATTGCAACCATAGGCGGGATTGCGGGTGGGGGCGGGGGGGGGGGGGTACGGGGCGCTAAATACAAACTGGAACTGACAGAGCTACGCGAGTGATTCTTAATTAAGTTGTTTTTTATTTAAACAGGTCATATACTGCATTGAAAACTAAATAAAAACAACATTCTTCCAATAAATGTCTGAACGCTGTTTTTTTGACACGCTTCGCGTGAAAAGGGACTACTCTCTGTCTAATTTTATTTCAATTTCACTATTGAGATGAAGCAAAAATTCATTTTTAGGCGCGCTCTGCGCGCCCCTTTCCAGGTAACGGCTCTGAGAAAGTCGCCTGAAAAAGACTATATAGGAAACCAGAGTATGTTTGTGCTTCAGTAAGAATGTCTTTAGGGGGACACCGTTATTCAGCTAAGGTTAAGGTGGCCCATACTTTCTCTAATTTTCATTCAGTTTCATTACTGAGATGTCTTAAACATTAAAAAATTTCGGCGCATTTCGTGCGCCCCATCATAGACAAGGACTGAGTTCACATTGAAAAGCCCCCTATATAGCTTTCTGAAAAGAAGATCTGGGGCACAGAGGAGGGGCCCCTGAAGAACCTCAATTTTAGGTAATCCATTCTCCCTCTTTGCACCCTCTGCATTATCGATTCCGGGCCGACTTTAATCATACGGAGTAAGGATATAATTGGAGAACGTTAAATAGTGATAATTTTTGTTAAGTGTCCATTTTATGTAATTTGAAGTTGAAGATAAAATGCATCATTTTAATGCCTACAATTTCGTAAATACCCAGGAGCTTCCGGGGGCTTTTTACCAAGTTCATATTACAAATAAAACACATTACAATCTCAGCAGCATGTGCTAAAGTGTGCCGTCAGAACTTTTTCTTTAGGGCTCAAACTAGTAGTAGTACGGTGACATCGTCTTCCGAAGTGAACTTGGTGCGCTGCCTCAGCTCTGGACGACAGGAAAACATGGGAGGAGACTTGGTCAAGTTTAAATTCTTTTAAGAAGCAGAGCACCGTGAAACAAGGACAATAGTCACCTATTGCTGGAAGATGCTTAGGCTTACCACTAAGAGGATTAATTCATTGTAGCAAAAGAAAACGTGTTACTAAGTTAAAAGCTTTTGAATATTCATTCCAGACTCGCTTTCCTTTCGAAACAAGAGTTGCTTTGGAAAGGCAAACGTGTTCGGTCTCAATAAAAACAGAAGCCTCGGAAACTTACGTTTGGCTTTATAGGCTTTATACCGTAGCGCCTAGTGAACTGATTTGAAAATTTACAGTAAGGCATGATTACCAAAACGAAGTCTACGTTGACAAGAGAAACTGTAAAGGCATGTGAGTTATTACAAGTTTCAATCAGCAAGGATAAATAAAGAAAACGGAAATAGTAGAGTGGGAAACAGTACTATTCTTAATGGCGCAAATAGGAAAAGCGCATCGCCAGGTCTTCGGTAGCTTTTCAAGCCACTTATTTTTACTCGCAGTCGAGTACCGTCTTACCAACTGATCTTTATCACTAGTTTCCATATTATTTGGACTTAACGTATTCTAGTATTCATGATTAAAGCTCAATGACATGCGGACCTGACTGCCGGAGGGATGAGACGGGGTTGGGGCTGGGTAAAAGAGCAAACATTTTGTTTTAATTTTTTTTTGCCTACATCCTTAATTATCTGGACTGCATTTTAAATATTGTCTTCAACACGTCCAAATGACTTTCTTCCAGTGCTTGATCGTTAACCGTTCCTACGGTAAACAGGTAAAGTTTTAACAGGAATGTCAGTAATGTCAGTGAACATCGTGAAGTCTGGGGTGTGGATAAAAAGTACCTGTAATTGATCAGGTGCAGATTTTTTTTCCAAATTTGTTTTCACGACAAATCAGCAGGGCAAAGCTCCTCGACCCACGGGCCTGCGATCGGTACCACCGACAAGGGGTAAGGCTTGCTGTAAGAATGTCGAGAGCAGAACTTTTTTAACGCGTTTTTTTTTTCTTTTTTTTTTTTGCTTTCCTTTCAACAAAACGGGGGATGAGTTTTTCGCCCTCGTACTTCTTCTTTTATAATAGGTTTCCATCAGTAATTGGTGCCATTGATTAACACAATATAATAGACTTAACTTTAGTCTTAGATTCCTTGTCACAGGTAGGCCTATACATCACCATCAGGTTTACGAGTTACTGGCGCACCTAGTTTTCAAACCGCGACCAACGAATTTTTGGGCAAAAAGTGTCCAAATATAAAAGTTGCATGTGATCGGTTGCCCCTGCTGAAACCCAAACTGCATGATAGCATTATGTAAGAAAATGCTTGTTTTTGTTCTCCTTCGAAAAAGCACTTTATTATAAAGAATTGGGCAGAGGTTTAAGTCTATCAGTACCAAATCAGATGACGACTTTTGTAACGCCGACTGTTTGATATAAAGTTGTACGATACCACATAAACTACAAGAAAGGGTCAATTTGAAGAAAATTTGGGAAAATTATGTACTGACAAGGCGGCCGCCATAAACCTTTCCGTGACAGATAAGTCCCAATCACTGAGCTCTTCTTGTTAACAGATCGCTATAGTCACATTAGATTGAAAGTACCACGAATGACCAAATTATCAGCTATCTCGTCATTGAGAGGTACAGCTTGTGTATACCTGCATGACGAAAACTTCTATAAGGTTTAAAAGAACACTTAGCTGTTGGGAATTTATATTTAAGTTTGTATGGATGAATAATGCCGCCTCTTGCACATCAAATCACTCGACTAAAAATCCCACCATTATGTCCTTTTTATTTTGTTTTGTACTCTTTTATTGAGATTGGTATTTTATGTTTGTAGCTAGCATCGCTTGTATAATAAGTTGTTGGTTCCTAGGAACCTTTCGGCACTCCATCTCTACTTAACAATGTCATTTTGTATAACAGAAGAATTAAATGCAAAAATAACTTCTTCACTTCCCTTTTTTGGGTTTATTCAAGAGCTTGTTTTTTTAGCAAGTAAATATTACAAGTTAAACAACATTGGCGGGATTACGGGAGGGAGAGGGGGGGCACGGGGGCACTTACCCCCCCCCCCACTTTTTTCCAGAAGTTAGTTTTTTTTACGTCTTAGTCTGGTTGCTTTTGCTACAAAAATAAAAACTAGAACTGACAGAGCTACGCGAGTGATACTTAATTTAGTTTAAACAGGTCATATACTGCATTTGAAAACTAAATAAAAACAATATTCTTCAAATAAATGTCTCAACGCTGTTTTTTCGACACGCTTCGCGTGCACCCGTTTTGAATATTTCAGGATGTTGGGTTACTTCTTGTAGAACACCTCGTCCATTGTCACTGAAACTTATCACCAGTGCCCGGGCCGTACACAGCAGAAACTCTACCGTAACTAGTGAAAGGGGGAGGCGGGGAGGTGGTCGTCTTCTGGTCCCCTTCTCTGACCAAGTGGTCCCAAGCTTTCTGAAAGGACGATGATCTTATTTGACTCCTATCTGGACCTCCACTCTTTTTCGGGAGAAGTGAAAAGGGACCCACCCTTTCTTTAATTTCCATTAATATCTCTATTGAGATGTCTCAAAAGCCTCCATTTTCGGCGTGTTCTGCGCGTCCATATCACAGAAAAGGACTCTATAAAAATCTCATGAAAAGGACTCTATAGGAAACCAACGGTACGTTTTTGCTTACTGCAAATATCCTCAGGGGTCACCCTTAGTCAACTGTAGTGAAAAGTGACCACACTATGTCTAATTTTATTTCAATTTCACTATTGAGATGAAGTAAAATTTCAAGTTTTCGGCGCGCACCGCGCGCCCCTTTACAGGTAACGGCTCTGTGAAAGTCACCTGAAAAAGACTATATAGGAAACCAGAGTACGTTTGTGCTTCAGTAAGAATGTCTTTACTAGGTACCACCGTTATTCAGCTAAGGTTAAGGTGACCCATACTTTCTCTAATTTTCATTCAGTTTCATTACTGAGATGTCTTAAACGTTAAATTTTTCGGCGCCGCTTCGTGCGCCCCATCATGATAGACAAGGGCTGAGTTCACATCACATGAAAAGTCCCCTAGCTTTCTGAAAAGGAGATCTGGTGCACCAAGGAGGGAACCATGAAGAACCTCAATTCTCCCTCCCCGCACCCTCTGCATTATCGATTCCGGGCCGACTTTTAGGATATAATTGAAGAAGGTCAAATTTTGATATTTGTGTTCTGTTAAGTGCCCATCTTATGTAATTTGAAGTTGAAGATAAAACGCATTATTTTAATGCCTACAATTTCGTAAATACCCAGGAGATTCCGGGGGCTGCTCCGCCTGGACCTCCACCGGGGGTTTGCCCCTGGACCCCACCAGGCACCCTAAGGCGGGTCCCCGTAACCCACGCCATTAGGGGAAGCGCTTCGCGCTCCAGCAGCGCCTCGGGCGCGGTTTGGTAATCTGCCCGAATTTGCCCCCAACTTTCAGAGATCAAATCCCTCCCCTGGCAGGGACGCTCCGTTCTCAAATCAACTCAAATGGACATCTAGATGCCTGTGGCCACTC
This sequence comes from Holothuria scabra, assembly GCA_037179385.1. NCBI lineage: Eukaryota > Metazoa > Echinodermata > Holothuroidea > Aspidochirotida > Holothuriidae > Holothuria > Holothuria scabra. The sequence goes on along the minus strand of CM074180.1, from coordinate 27,516,369 downwards.
ACGACCTTTGTATTTGGACAAATGGCGTTTCATACTACGTCCATGTGTTGTCCAATCAACTGTTATGAATGGAAAGGAGACCATTCACTATGGCCATGTGACACAAATAAAGGATATACGTTTTAGTTTTTTGACGATTAATTATTGTTAAAACTCTAAATACCTTTCTTCCTATTTGTAAAGAAGTTTTTGGATTTTTAATATTGTAAGATTAGAAATTTCTTTCGGTTTATTTATCAAAATTTTGCTACTAAATTAGTCTAATCGTACTGGAGTATGGTCGAAATATTCAACGTGATACAGCATTTGTGTATTAATTTGTTTTCACGGCACGGTACAGGTCAATTATAGTGTACCGTACCCATCTGCCGTACATTGAATGTATGAATTGCTTAGTCTTGTTCGGCCTGAGTATCAGCGGAAGATCAGCCGGTGAAAACAATCTCTGAAAATGAGTTCCATTGGAACAGGGGTAGGCAATTTAATTTTATGTACAGTAAAACAACGTATTCTCCAGCCCATTGTTTGCTGTTAAAGTTCTGGCATTTCTAATCTAAGATTCCTAACGTTAGTTTCTTTAGCCTAACGTTTGTAGGCCCAGGCTAACGTAAGACCTAGGCTAGGCTAAGTTAATATGCTAACTTACATGTAGGCTAGGCCTAATAGTGTTTACGTTAGTAATTCCGTGGCAATACCATTACAAAGTAGGCCTAACGTTAGTCAAGGCCTTGGGGCCTAGCCTAGTTAGGAATAAAACCCCATAGGCCTACCTGCTAACTCTTAAGTCTTAGTCTTATGGTTTCAGATGTCAGCTCATTGTCAAATGTTCAGATGGCATGGGGAAATGGCATCAGCCAGTAACACTAGCGCAAGGCCCAGGCTGAAACAGATCACAAACAATAGGCCTAGCCTTGGCCAAGGCAAGGCTAGACTAGCCCTTGAACAGAGCTGTGTGTTCGTTCCTCTCACAACACAGCCTTTGCGTGGATACACTTCACAACCATAGTCACTTGAGTCTATGTGGTATTCTGAATAACGTAGCTACACTTGGTATTATGAAGACAGCTACCCAGGTGGGGTATTCCATTTCGCCAAGTTTGCCACTCGTGACTTTTGACCTGTACCAAGAATAGACCTATACTGAGAATGTTCAAGTAGGGTTGTCGCATGCACACAGAATTTTTCTTCAAAATTCTCGCGAAACTACTCACACCCAAACACGAAGTCGCTAAAACAGTGTGTTTAAAAACTGAATTTATGACACTCAAAATTGTCGAAATTTTGCCTACACTGTAAAATTAGTACACCAAAGACATTTTTACTAAAATATTTCACCAAATAAACTTTAAAACAAAAAGAAGAAAAAATATGTTACAGTTTCTAACGATCCCTTTGAAGCATCGTTGCAACGGTGACAGTCAAAAGTGTGTTTTGGTCACATGTAAAATGCCACACACGGCCATCTTTGACTTGATCGTGCATTGGGGCTGAGCCTTTGACCCCTACAACCCATATATCGTTAGAAGAAGAAAAGGAACTCTACACTATAATGGAGGGAAGCAATTGCCAAAAATAATATTTCTTTACCATTTTTGGGCTTAAAACATTGGTGACAGGATTGCAATGGGTTCCAGAAAAATCTGCAATTGCTTCCAGGTATCATTTTGGTAGTGTTTTTTATGATCTTTCCATTTCCGAAGGGAAAAAAAAGATTTTTTGCTCAGCCCCAATGCTTGCTCGATTTAAATGAAACAGCCCATTGATCCCCGCCTACATCTTTTGTACTGAGCCGACATTGATATAACATAACATAACATAACATAACATAACAGGTTAAAGGGCAAAGGAGGGCTGTAAAGGCCCCATAAGATACCCTGTAATCCAAAAAACCCCCAAAACAAAGCAAAACACCAACACCTAAAGAGCCCAGAAAGATAAGATTCTACCACAGTCATGGAAAAACTTGTCAATATTAACCTTAAAACGGTGCACTGATGTGGAGTTAACAACCCACTCAGGCAGGCTATTCCACTCACTAACAACCCTATGAGAGAAACTGAACTTCCTAATGTCAAGTCTAGCAAAAGACTTTTCAAGCTTTTTGCAATGGCCTCTAACCTGAGGATTACTCTGGACCTTTAAATAACTGCAAGCTAACGAAGGATTTCCTTCAGATAGAAATTTGTATACCTGGAGCATGTCCCCCCTAATCTTTCTCAGCTCCAGAGTGGTAAGCTCAAGCAGCTTAAGCCTTTGGGAATAAGGTAGATTTCTAACCTTAGGTGTGAGTCGGGTAGCTCTCTTCTGAACTTGCTCTAAAAGCAATTTGTCCTTTTCAAAGAAGGGACTCCAGGCCTGTGCAGCATAGTCGAGATGGGGTCGAACCAGCTGCTTATACAAATTTAGCACAATTTCTTTACTAAAACTCTTAAAATTCCTCCTGATCAACCCAAGCACCCTATTTGCCCTTGCAGCAGTAGCTGCACACTGCCTAGATGACTTTAAATCTCCTGTAATAACTACACCAAGGTCTTTCTCAGAAGTCACTTTGTTCAAATTAGTACCATTCATAGTATAATCATGGTGGGGATTCTTAGAACCAAAGTGGAGGACTTTGCACTTATCAGCATTACAAGACATTTGCCAAGTCTGAGACCATGAAAATAACCTATCCAGATCTTTCTGAAGCAATAAAGAATCATCCTTTCTTCCAACCTTCCTATAGAGCTTTGTATCATCAGCAAACTTACTTATACTGGAAGTGATAGAGCTATCAATATCATTTATGAAAATTAAGAAAAGAAGTGGGCCAAGAACAGAACCTTGTGGTACACCACTCGAGACTTCTTTCCAGGAAGAAAAATTTCCATTGACAACAACTCTCTGAGACCTACCATTGAGCCACGAATTCATCCACTGAGGGCACTTGCCTATGATGCATAACCTATGCAATTTTACCATGAGTCTACCTAGAGGTACTTTGTCAAAAGCTTTTTGGAAGTCAAGGTAAGTGACGTCCACACTGGAACCTGAATCGAGAGACAAAGAAACATCCTCAAGAAAGCTTAGCAAATTTGTACCACAAGATCTACTGGGTAGGAAACCATGCTGAGTTAGATTGAGTAACCCATTATCTAAGAGATGCTTTAGAAAACAGTCCTTGATTAAGGATTCCATAATTTTGCACCCAACACTAGTTAAACTGACTGGCCTGTAATTACAAGGTGAACTCCGATCCCCCTTTTTAAAAATTGGAGTGACATTAGCAACCCGCCAGTCAGTAGGAACAAAATTTGAGTCAAGACATTTCTGAAAAATAATTGATAGTGGAACTGATAAAACCTCAGAGCATTCATGAAGGATGGCAGGATGGATCCCATCTGGCCCAGGAGCCTTACTTGTCTTCAAACTCTTTTATTTTTTCAGAACCAGCTCCTCAGAGAACACAATGTCACTCATTGAAGAAGGGATATCAGAACCCCTACAAATCCCCATGACAGATGACTCCTTGGTAAAAACAGATACAAAATAATCATTTAACAAATTAGCCATATCCTGATGATCACTAACTAATGAACCATTCACATCATGAAGTGGCCCAACCCCCTCCTTAACATGCTGCTTAGACCTAACATAGGCATGGAAAGATTTTGGGTTAATCTTAACCTCACTGGCCAACTTCTTTTCAAACCTAGCTTTAGTGTCCTTAACCAAATTTTTTACCTAAGACCTCTTGACTCTTGTAGGCACTTAAGTCATCAGAATCCTTGCTGGCCTCATAACATCGCCAACACTTACGTTTCTTCCTAGTTGCCCTGAGTACCTCCCTAGAAATCCAAATAGGCCTACTTTTCACCCGAGCCTTCTTGAGTGGTATACATAACTTTGTAATATCAGAAACAGTACTGCTGAAAAATTTCCAAGCTTCAGCAGGACCCAAATGAGACAAATGTGCAACCCAATCTATGCTAAGCTCCTCTTTTGCATGACTAAAATTAGCTTTACTGAAGTCAAGAACAGTTTTGTCACTACTTGGAGGCTTACTGAAACAACAAATGTCAAAACTAATAAGGTCATGGTCACTACATCCAACCTTACCACCACTTCTCAAATTTCTGACCAGATTTTCATCAGTACTTAACACCAAATCTAAACAATTATCCTCACGAGTGGGAAACAGAACATGCTGAGTGAGGAAACAATCAGACACCGCCCCAAGAAACTCCCTCCCATGTGGCCCGCTAGTGCATAAATGCCAATCAATATCAGGAGAGTTGAAATCCCCAAACACAACCGCCCTCTTAGAAGAAAGATTCTTCAAACTTTGAAGCAAATTCTGATTATTATCAGCACCAGAGTTAGGTGAACGGTAAATGATGCCAACAACCAAAGGAGTACCCCCATTGATTGGACTAAGTTCACAAAACAAGCAGTTAGCAAAACCAGTAGAAAACTTGTCAGTGACTTCAACACAATTTATGCTGTCCTTAACATACAGCAAGACCCCTCCACCTCTACCACCAACAGTATCAACCCTATCCTGCCTATAAGTTTTATACCCTGGAACCTGAATTTCAGAATTACTAATATCACTATGGAGCCAACTTTCAGTAACCCCAACTAAGTCAGGATTGTCTATGGAAACATGTGCAAGAAACTCATTAAATTTATTGGAAATGCTGCAAACATTGGCAAACATGACCCTCACATCACCAACCTTCCTAGATAAATACTTCTTCTCACTAATTTTAGAATCAGTCTTGGCTAAAACTAAACCAGATACCTGCCTTGTAATGGCTGACCTCGCCCCTGCGCCTAGTTTGACACTTGAGAGTCAACAGCCTGAGAAACCAGTCTACCCAACTCATTAGCTCCTGTACTAGACAAGTGTAACCCATCTTTGGCAAAAACGTCCCTCCTATTCACAAAACCAGCCCATGTATCAACAAACTGTAAGCCCTGCATTGTACATTCGATTTTCAACCACTTATTGAATCCCAGAATTTTGCTCCAAGATACCCTTCTATCGAAACGGGGGAGAATACCACACAAAATCCCTTTAGCACGGGTGGATTTTAACCTACAAATCAGTTCCCTATACTGTGACCTGATCAAACTTTGACTGTCCCGACTGAGATTATTTGTCCCCACCAGCACAGCAACAGCTTCCTCATCACCTACAATATGATTAACCCTCTCTGAGATATCCTCAATTCGAGCTCCAGGAAGACAAACCCTTACCCTTTTCCTTTTGTCCTTCTTACAAAATTCCCTGTCTGCAAACCGGGTGATTGAGTCCCCAACAAACAAAACCTTACCCTTAACCTTTTCACCTTGCCATAGGCCACCGGAAATCCCAGAATTCAAAACACTGGCTTCAGCAACCACCTCCTCAACTGTGCCCTCCACCGATAACCCAGAAAAAGAATTTGTGGTCACAACATCTTGACATCCCTTAGCAGGTTCAGCCGCTTTACCTCCCTTCTGTACAGCAACCCACCCATTAGAAATGTCAGCTGCTCCCAAAAGCCCCTCAAGTTCCTTTAACCGATTACACTTCCTGCAAGTGAAGACAAAAGTGTCACTTGATGCTTCTTCAAATGAACAACTTAGCCCGGACTTGGCAAATTCTGCCCACATACCACAGTCTTCACAACAGATAAGCTGCTCGTCGGCCATTTCACGTTAATTACTAGACAAGACTGATATGTTTATGTATGAGTCCATTGTCCAGCTTAGCAACAAGGGATTTCCCGCCAATATGCTTACATACAGTACTGTGTTGTATATACCTGTACGTGCAATACCGAAGTACGGTTAGTGAATTACGTACTTACGTACGTGTGCGTACGTGTGGGTAAGCACGTGTACGGATTGCTATAGCATAGACTGTGTGTGAGCAGGCTATGTGCGACTTGTTAATGCATGTTACGTACACAGAACGCAAGCTATCATGACACGGACGCGTGATCACAGAGTGTCTTGCCCAGTAACGTTGCATATTCACGCTGGCACATCTGGTGTACGTAACACAGTGATGAATAATCAAAGCGTCTGAGTGAGCAGTTACGATGTTGTTTTTGACCAACTTTTGCAGGCAGATCGTAACACTTAAGCGTACGGCGATGTGGAGAAATTGTTAGGATTATGGAGACATAAAATCGGCTATATTTTGAAAAGTACTAGTCGCTACAGCTTACTTTGCTATTCCGTCCTCATCATGATTATGCCTCAACGTGTTGGAATCCTTACACTAAATTGAATATAGATAAAATTGAAGCAGTTCAGAGACCCACAGCACGGTTTGTTCTTAATTACTATGATTATAGCTCAAGTGCAGATCTTTCAACAAAAATCTCCCAGACTTTAAAATGGAAATCCTTGCAGCACTGTAGGGCCTTAGCTGATCTTTGTATGTTTTACAAAATTAGAAACAACCTTGTGAACATTCCAGTCTCACCTATTATCACCCCTTCCATCAGGCATGCTAACTGTTACAATCATGTCCAGGCCCTGCACCTTGAGGCATTCAAATACCAGCTCTTTGTTAGAAGTACTCGCCATTGGAATATTATCCCCCATGTAATTAAGATTGAACCGTCTGTTTCATCCTTTCATGCTGCTATCTCTAACTGGATCCTCTCCCATAGGTGGATCATTGACCCATCGACAAATACATGGGTCCTCATTCAGTGAACTCTTTAGGGCCCTTGTCGTTTGTTTTCCTTGCACTGGTTGCTTTGTGGTTGTTTGGTTTGTGGTTTTGTCTGTATTTCAATTTAGTTCCTAGTTGCACTTTTTGTTTTGGTTGTGTTGCCCTTGTTGACTTCTTTTAACTGTTATCTGTGCACTCTGTGATTGCTGTCTTTGGAGTTGGGAACTGAAGACTGAAGAACAGCTGTCGAGAGCTTGAAAACATGATGCATTGACTTACTGTTACAGTCAAAATTGGCAGTGAAAATTAAATAAATGCAGTGTCAGAGGTCATCTGTGTGAAGTTTGGTGAGAATATTTTGTTATTTGGGGATGCAAGAGTTGAAGTTCCATGGGTGTCCTGGCTAATGTTTACAGTTGTGAAGTGTATCCGTGCAAGGGCTGTGTTGTGAGAAGAATGAGCCTAGGCTATGTAACCAACACATAGCCCTGTTCGAGGGCTAGGCTAGGCTAGACTAGCCTAGGCCTAGGCCTTACTTGGTTAGGGTTATGAATGCATAGTAATGAGGTTAGGCTACATAAGCAAAGTAAATAGGGTTAGCCGGGGGTTATGTACGCATAGCTAGGCCCCTATAGGGTCATGCTCTGCCAACTCAACAAATGGGTTGGTCAGGCACCGTCTCAGATTTTGCTGAAACTTTTACAAAAGCATAGTTCCACTTATGAAAGGAACACACCAAAAATTGCGGGTCAAAAGTCCAAGCTGATTGGGAGTTATGGCCCATTAAAAAATGGCCCGGACCACATCTTTTCATATCCAATTTGTGCACATGCTATTTCTGCCATTTTTGAGGGCCTGTAGCTTCCCAGAAAATAAAGATACAAAGCTAAAGGTACCTACTTGGGATATTTTTTGCCCAAATTTTTTGGATCTGGCATCAGAACCACTATATCTGGTTTAATAATGAAGTAAATTAGCTTTAAACATTGCATTTCATTTTGGTCGTCCATGTGATTTTTAATATTTGGACCCCTGTGGCTCAACCAACGTCTATCAGGTATGTGTCATTTTTGGTAGATATAATATCTGGCAGGGTTAGCAGGTTTTGGACACTGGTGGTTTAAAACATGGTTTAAACTGCAGTGTAAACTGACAGTCAAAAACAGGTTTTGGATGCCTCCAAAACCTGTAGCCCTGGGCAAAAACTCTCTCAAAAGATTTTTAAAGATAATTTTCTCTGGATAAATGTTGTTTCCTTATTTCTTTTTGCTTATAAATACCAGGACAGGTAAACCAATGAACTACACATTGTTAATTAACATTTTCCACCACCTTCACCCCTCCCAGCATTCTCACATGTAGTCACACATAACATTTTTAAAATCAACCTGGCTAAAGGTAGTAAAGGTAGTAAAGGAACTAGGTTGGTCTTTGAGAAAGATAAATGGTAAGCTAGGTCCAGATGTTGAAAGATTGTGATGGAGAGTTGGTGTGCTTTAATGACACCTATGTAGTGCTGCTAATATCAAGTGAATAATAAATAATGCATCAATTATGACTGCTGCTGACCATCTACCAAAAAGCCAGCATCAACAAAATTGTGCTCATTCATGTAAATTATTGTAGTTTATTAGTATCACCTGCATACATCATTCAAGGTTCTACCATTGCATAGTTGTCCCAATTACTACCCCCTCCCGTGCACATGTTCTCAAATTTTCCAACGTGATGGTAAGATGAGACATGCAAGCCAAACAAAATCTGATTCTTCATTGAAACTCTTCACTTCCCCTACAAAATACCCCAAATTTATTTCATTAATTTTCATATTTCTTCAATGTAGCATTCTTATTTCAAAATCTTTGTCTGAAAATGCAGCAGTTTATCAGATTGCAGATTGTTTTAGAATAAAAATCTATCCCCAGTGATCTTCCTGAAGTTGTTTCGACAATAAACCTGATTAGGGCAGATGCTTCAATAAAAACCCAACATTTTTCAAATATCCTTAGCCTTTCCATGCAAAGACCATTTTGTCAAGGGTAATTACATAAATTTTCAAAAGATAAAAAAGGCAATTGCTGGGTCTTTGTCAGAACTCCGAGATGCTGTTGGAAAGCTTGACCATCCTGTCGGGCAAACTTTGGCCCCACCCCTCGATTTGGCAACACTGGTATGCTCATGTGAATTTCTTGGTCTTTCCAAGCTGGTGTGGAAAAAAGTTTGAAAATCTCCAGGTTTGAGGTACCAGTCGCCAGTTTTCTTCATGTAAATCTCAAGGTTTGCTTATTTGAAGGTTGGCAGGCCTGCCACAGGTCTGATACCATGAAAGTTTAATGATTAAGTTCTAAAGGCCTAGGAATACTGTATTTGTGTCTAGTACTGATGTTTTGTAAATTGGACTAGCCTATGCACAGTGAGTAGGGGATTAACCTGTTCCTCTTTCTCAAAAACTGGTCCAGACCTGGCCAGGCAATGGTTAAAGTGTAACAGAATGAAAAATAAGTTTTAACAGTCCAACTCCCATCTTCATAAGACATTCGTTAGCCAAGATGTAATATGTCAAAGTGTGTTCACACGAATTAAAATGGTGAATTGTGCTATAATTTGTTATGTCATTGTTGTACTTCTCAAAATACACTCTTTGCATTGCTTTGTTTTTGTGAAAGTTACTGCACCTTGTAGTAGGGCTGCCATGATTATCGCTATATCGTGGATATAATTTTACCCTGATGATGTCAACCCATGTTTTGTCAAGATGTGATATTGCAGCAGAATCAAATAAATGACTTAACCACTGGGAAATCTCTTATTTTATCGTCTTAAGTCAATGTTCAATTCAATTCAATTCATTTCTCATATTTACTTTTCACATCAACAAGATTAAGTTTAACAAACTTTATATACATAAGATGTACGATAGAAAAAGCATTACCGTTCATCAAAGCTAGTGACCATAAGACAATGGAAACAAAAAACAGACAATCAGGTAAAGAAAAAAAAGAAGAGTATGACTTGTCTGAATACAAGAAAAACAGATGAATTAAATAGAGCTTGTAAAGCTTATAAATGATAACAGCTTAAGAGTAAAGCTTATAAATGGTAGCAGTTTAAAAGTGAGTGTTTCCATAACCTGAAAGGATCATAATTAATGTTATCACAAATGAAAAACAGCACTTTTAATACTTACCACAAACATGCATTTTATCTGCTTGGTTTATGTATACTGAGTATGTCCTTGATACGGTCACTGTATATGATTATTAGCATGCTGATGGCAAATGAAATTGTTTTGAATTTTTTGACTTGGGATATGAAGTTTTTAATGCCTTAGCCTAACATTAAGCTTAATAGTAATGGCTATTTGAGTTAGCCTAGGACTAGGCAACTTAAATCTAGGGAAAGATTGGCTAAACCTAGTCTAGACATATTCATGCACAGTGTGTCTCAGTTTAAGATGAATATGCAGAAGCCTATGCAACATCCTTTCACCTTTGCCACTTCTTACAAGATGTTGTCATTTCTTTACCTTGTTTAGCCTAAGCTAAGTCTTTTTAGAACCCTCACTAAAACCAGTTGATTCTTGTTCAGTAGATGAACTTTTGAAAAAGAAAACAGAAATTCCAAATGAAGTCAGAAAATAGTTTCGACATTAGATCAGATTGTTTTTTTTGTGTTCCTCTCAACAGTATGATTTATCAGCTTCTCAGTTTTCTCCTGATGGGCGTGTATTCCAAGTGGAATATGCATTAAAAGCAGTGGAAAACAGTGGCACAGCTATTGGAGTGAGATGCAAAGATGGAGTAGTTTTTGGTGTGGAAAAGTTGGTAATGCTCAAACTGTATGAGACTGGAACAAACAAAAGAATTTTTCACATTGACAGACACATTGGAATGGTAAGTGGCTTAAGTAATGAGAACTCTTGCCCCTTCTGGCTAGTAATGGTAACAAACATTCACTGGGAAGTTAAAGCAAGAATCTAATAAACATGTTGAAGAGGGAATGAATCCACACAGATTGGGTGAAACCTTTACTCAAACTGGACATGAATTTCTCAAGATATCAGCAAATGAGGTTAATATATTTGTGTTCAAAAGTGAGCTTGGGGCAACAGAGGTTACATCACTTATTCACATCTACAAAGAATGCTTTGTTTCTTCTTGAATTCAATCTGTTTTACTTACCTTGAAGTAAACAGGGTGAGAATTTCCAAGTGGAGAATGTCAAGTCTGTAATGTTGTCATGGCACTTATGCCATTGCAGCTGACTACCTGGGAATATTAAAGAGAAATATGTTTGTAAAATTTAAAAAAAAAATACTGTTTATGAATGGTGAGGATATTATTTCAATAATGCTTACTTCCAGGTAATTTTTTTTTGTTTTTGTTTTTTGTTTTTTTCTTTGTTGAAAATGTGAACGCTTTACCTGCTGATATCTTGAAAATCACACATCAGGTTCTAAAGTGTACCTCAAGTCAAAAAATGAAAAAGTATATATATTAAACGGCATGAAAAATAAATTCCAACTGTCCAGCTTTCACCTTCATAGGACATCCTTGAGCCAAGATATTGAAGTTTATTCACTCAAATTGAAATTTGTGATGTCATTTTTGTAATACTCAGATTACAATCTTTGTTTTTCTGAAAGTTACTCTATCTTGTACCAAGGTGTGACAGCACTCTTACTCTTATGGAGTGATGTAATTAATTAAGCCCTCTCTTTGGAAAATGTTATTCAAGCAAACAGGAAGAGCCAGACCTAGAGTTTTAGATAAATTTTCAACTTTCAATATGTGGTTATTGTGGTACAAATCACACTCCTCAGGAAAGTAAGAAGTGTGGTAGGTGTGCTGTTTTATTTGACTGAAAAAGATTTATATGGGCTTCCATTCTTCATCTAGGTGTGAAAAAAAATCACACCCCCTCACGGTGATTTGATCAAGGGATGGTGTGTTATCGCATTGGCATGCCTCAAAATTCAAGGCCTGAAGAGTTCAAGGTCATAAAAACGTTTGAAACATTTTAAAGGAAAACAAAGCAGTTAATGTGAGTTGTACAGTCAGAAAGTCACAAATTGTTGTGCATTGGACTAATTTGCAAATTTTAACATTTTATATCTTCTTTATCAAGAATTTCCTTTGAGGATGAGAAAGGGATCATTAGAATTCCTTTTTCATGCTCTAAAATAGAATGTGTTCTGTGTTAGATACATGGTAAGAAATACCTGTAAACCTTTTGAAATACTAGGAGCATCAATAGTCCCTACTGTCCCTACTGTACTTGTACACAATCTATTAAGATTGTAAACCATATTCCAGTTCTTCAGTCTTCAGTTACATTAACTCCATACTCCATAGGACCATTGAAAAAGCCATCATAGAGTAAACAGTGAATAACTTTAAGAAACCAACAAGGAAGACACAACCAAAACAAAAAGTGCAGCTTGTGCTGAATTGATATGCAAAGACAAAACCACAAAGCAACAAGTGCCAGTGAAAACAAAGGACAAGGGCCCTAAAGAATTGACTCTTTTGTCAGAAATGGGTGAAATAATGAAAGGAGAAGTTTATGACCATCGATTCAATCAATTATTCAGCCAATTTTCTTTCATTCTTGCAGGCTGTGGCAGGATTACTATCTGATGCAAGACAGGTAATTATATGAAGTTTGAAGGTGATTTTGGTAGGGCTTTGAAAAAAAAACTTAATTTGAATGATATATATGGAGTAAAGAGATTTATATTTGAATAAAATACATTCTAGTTGTCTAAAGTTCTACTTTAAAATAAAATAATGTTAAGGTGGTCTTTTTGACTCTGTGTGCCCTCTTGCTCAGAATTGTAACACTGATAGCGATAAGTTTTTGTGCTGTATGTATGTCATTTGAGTTTAGTTGAGAGATGAGAGTCTTGGGTGTACTTGAAGAATTTATATAATGATACCTTTAAATTATTTTCAAATGTTGTCTAATGGCAGATTGTTGAAATAGCCAGAGATGAAGCATCTGACTACAGAGCTAACTATGGAGCACCGATTCCAATACAGGTACATATCTAATAAATGATCTTGAAGGATGTACCACATCCCTGTAAAAATGATGAAAGGAAAGCTGTGTTTTTAGAAATCAGTTTTAAAGTACTTTTCACCACAGTGCACTGAGATTGACCTAACAGCTATTCTATGAGCAGAAGTCAATGTTTAGCTCAAAATGATAAATGTCAGGCATATTCCTGAATAAGGAATATGTTGCAATCCAGTGGGGGAGGGGGGTTGTAGAGAGGAACATTAGAGGAATGTGACCTATGCAGATGAAAATGTAGCATTGGGTAGGATTGTAATTCTAAGTTGTAGACTGGGCCATTTAGTGTCATTCTTTGTGTACACATCCCTGTCAGTTGCTAAAACAAAATAAACTCTTTCATAATTTTTTTCAGAATAGGTGTTGTGTGTGATGTATTCCTATTATAAGATATATGGGTGTGATAGTACAAACAATACTGTTCACATGTTTTTGTAGTGTGGGGTTTTAGTTGTTGTAGTTTTGCAGGAACTGTTGGAGAATTATCTTAGGCTTTTTTAACCACAAGATGGTGAGCTAATATTTCAAAAAGTTCTGTATAAAAAAGTATAGACTTAATCAGAAAGCTTGCAGAGAAGGTAAAGTTGTGCTTATTGAAAATTTGGAACATTGTATTATTCTGATTACTAATAATAGCTGATGCCAGTGTAGTCACCTTGTTCTTTACAGTATTTCCTCAGCCTCTCAAACCTATATTTTGATGCCATAGTATGCTGGATTTAATAATCATAATTTTACTGTAGCATTTCTCAAAAATAACATATGTTTACATCTTTTTCAGTACCTAGCAGACAGAGTTGCAATGTATGTACATGCATATACTTTGTACAGTGCTGTCAGACCATTTGGGTGCAGGTAAGCATTGACTGGTAGCTATGCCAAATAATCTACTTTCATTTATATGTAGTGACAATGACTTCATACTCTGAAATTTTTAAAATTTCACCACATGGCTGTCTGTTGGTTAAGGACCCAAGCTATCACTAGGAGTTGAACCATCCTATATAACTTGTGTCAGTATCAGGGTATGTAAGGGTTTATAAATGGACAGGACAGCAAAAATTACCATATGTTACTGCTGTTGCCTTCTTATTTTTCCAAGTAATGTAAAGAGGGGAATTCTAAGGAAAATTTTCAAATTTACATTTGAAAAAGGAACTGAATATAGGGCAGGTCCAAGCTATTTGGACTGTGACGTACGGGACATTTCAGAGATGTAAATGTGTCTGAAAGTTATGAAGAAGTTGGCATTCAAGAAACTTTTAGGCATACACAATTGTTGCAACTAACACTTTAATTGAAAAGGAATAAAAACTTTTCACACCTCGTTAATTAGGTAAGATCTTAATTAAAAGTCAGTGTGACGTACGGGACCAGAGAATTTTGTGTTTTTGTGCTGGAATACTAAACCTTAAAATGCTCTGAAAGTAAAGGTGAAGCAATCAAGCTAATATCATTAATGTGGAGCCTAACCTTTTAAGTAATATGCTGCACATTACTATAAAAGAATAAAAAGTAGTTTTGTTGCTGGGGTGACACCAAACAAAAAAATTCTTGTGACGTACGGGACATGTGACGTACGGGACAATTTATCCCTGTACAAAATGTATTGGAAAAGCCTGATTTGGATTAAATTATGATTTATTATGAAAATTCTGTACAGAAAATGCAAATTATTGAAAGAGTTGGAGCCCCTGTATTTACTCTAATGGAAGATAATTATCATACACATTTAAACAGTCATCCCTTTTATTTTATTACTGAAAATGTGGCCACTTACGAAATTTAAAGTTGATTTGAATACACGACTTTAATTTTTCTACTTACAGTACTGTAACAGATACACTCTCTTTACACTATTTGTTGTATTTCAGTAAATATTTGTAAACATGAGTTGTATATATAACTCTGTAAAGTGTAGCCTATGTTCTAGGAGTTTGCAAAATGGTGAATGACACAGTGTGTGGGGTGACTGTGTAGTTGGGGGCCAGGATCACCATTTTCCAGTACAAGATGCTTGTTGGATGATTCAATGAAATATTGGAATTTTAATAAACCTAATTTTGCAAACTGTTATTGTCTTTAAATGAACTGTCCTCTTACATTTATACCCTTTGCCCTATCAGTCTTTTCCATTGATCTAGGTATTTCATACTGTAACCCCCCTCCCCATAAAATTTCTAAATAAATGGATTTCATAGATGACAGCTAGAACAGGGCTGTTTTCTACAATTTTGTCACTCAACAAAATAACAGTAAACCATGCTGTATGCTTTTATTGTTGCTTTAAAGACCTCTTGTCATGGAAGAGTTAAATGTGAAATTTGATCAAATTTCAGTTCAACCATGTGAATCATGTATAGTACACATGAATGCAAATTCATTTACAGTGCCACTAATACCAAGCATATGGTAAAATACTGTTTTGTAGCTCCCCTAGAATTGTACGCTTTGATACTGTAAGTACTGTAAATAACCAGATCTCCTTGTATTGAGCTGTGATCAATCAGAAATCTCTAGCAACTCCCTAGTTCAGCTAAATTAAATGTCCAGTACCATGCAACAGGAACTGCAATACTCTTAAAAAATCATTATGCCCTAATCTGAGAAAATTTCGGAAATTTTTACAAAAATCAACTAAAATATGTCAGGTTTGGAGTTGAATCGCAAAAATGCTAAGAGTAGTGGGGCCATTCTTTCTTTTCAAAAATGCCCTCTGATAAACATCAAAAGGGTACGTTGCTTAGTTTTTAGTTGCGGTGCCTGCCTTGCAGGCAGCACCGCAACTAATGCAGTTACTATCGCGATGTCAATTTCTGACTTTTCCGGCACTTTATTTCTATCTTCTTCTAGATGCTTTGTGGTATCGAAATACGGTTTAGTGCAATTTGTAGGGATGGTACTTCTCTTTCGTGTTTTTAAGTTTTGGTGTAAATATGATTTTCGTGAGAGTGTAAAATTGGGGTTTTTTCACGTAAAATTTGGAAACGTGTTCTATTTTTAGTAACAATCTTGCGGAAAAACCAGGTCCGTGTGTACTCTGGGGAATAATATGTTGTTTAATTTAACACAGCGCCATCATTTTGGTTGTTTTTTTTTTAATTCATCGAGGTGTTAAGTGAATTTTGAGTATTTATATGAGGATTTCTTTGTAGAGATTTATTCTTTTCAAGTGACATGGTCGGGGTTGCTGTGGAGTAAAAAGTTTGATAGTTTAGAGGAGTTTTGTTCACTGTTATTTCATTAAGTAAGTTTCTGTTGGAGGGAAACATTGTTATTGGTAGGTAAATATTATTTGTATGAGATGGCTCGTATTAATATTTGTGTTATATCAAGGTGTCTGGTTATGGTAAATTTGTTATTTTAAACTTTAAAATTATGTGGAGAATATAACAATGCCCAAGAAGGGCCGTTCAAAGATTTTTTTTTTTTTTTTTGTAGAAAGGAAAGGTTGGCAACAAAGAAAAAGAAAGTATGGGGGTGAATTTCAAGATAAAAGTTATGAAGGGGAGAAAAATGATGATGTCAGAGTTGGGATCAAACAAAAAAAGGCTCTAGTGGATATGAAAAGAGTCAGAGGTGTGATGATGGGGAAAGTAGGGAACATGACGATCGTGATGTATTATTTATACGTTCCGAAAGATCTACATGTACATTTTATTTTTTCGTTGTTGTGGGTGGTAATTGTTTTTTTTTTTTTTTTTCGGTGTTTGGCATTATTGGTTACAGGGAAGATGATCATCTTTATTTAAGACAAGTCATTGTAAGTTCATTATGTACCTCTCCACATATTTACACCACGAGTTGCCATTGCTCAGAAGCTCCACTAAAGAAGAATGCTTAAAAAGCCAAATTCAGAGGGAATGTTCTTGGGGATATTTATACATTTAGGGGAGAAGCGCACATCATAAGATGAAGAAGTGTTAACATGACCACATAATTTAATGTAAAGAGTTGTCACGGTAGGGTTTTTAACATGCTCATTTATATCTCGTTTTATATTTGTATGTGATGAGAGCAACCTTTGTTATTACGCTGGGCGGTGATCTGTTTGAGATATTGGGAAGAGGTCTGCATGAATGAAGGTTTTGCACAATCATTCAGGGACTGCTTTGGGTCTTCAGTTGGGGAGAAGCCCTTGAAAACCAACTGATTTGGTCTTTTTAAAGGCCATGGATAGTTCATCTCTTGTCAAAAATGTGTTGATTTTGAAATGGTTATTTAAAATTTTGAGGGAGCCATATGACAGTTTGGCTTTCCTTTTTTACTTGAGGAAGCAAAGACATCCCTTGCCTTCTCCGGGATTTACGTCACTGTAAAACAATTAAAAATGATTGCCTTATCATTTTTTTATATTTATGTTAAACGAACGTAAACGTTAAATTTGGACCGTTTGCAGAGGGTTCAGATTGTTAGCTTACACAACAAAGTTTTGAACAGGTACAAGAAAATTCGCAATTGTAAATTTTTAGCCAGGTGGTTCATTTAAGTAAACGGTAAAGTAGCAAGACACTTATATATAAGCTAGTTATGCTCTTTTTTGTTATGTCACTGGCTGTGGTGTTATCAGCGAAACGTCTATTTTTTCATGAAGTCCGTTTTTTCTTTGAAAGTGATTTGTTGAGCTATTGCATATGAGTGGTTGGAATGATGAAATTTGTCTTTACGGAGTTTTTTACTGGACAGTGCAGTCTTATTCATAGACCTGGCTTTCTTATTGCTTTTAAATATTTTAGGTTATCGTTTGATCAGTTGCGAGTCGTGGCCATACATAAACTTGCTATATTATTATTTTTATTAGAAAAAGAAATGCATGGAAATTATTAAAACAATTTTTATATAGTGCAATGGCAACAGTTTTGTTCCGTAGTAAGAAGTCACTGTCAGAAAGGCGACAACAAGTTCTTGATACAGAGTGTAGGAAGAAGCGAGACTGTTTAATGATGTGATGACAGACGAATCGCCGCTAATAGTTATAAAGTAGGGACATCGATATTTTTGGTATTCAGGTTTCATGAAGGGACGTATAGATGTTGCAATTTATCTTTTATGATTTGTAAGTGATTGATTCGGTTCTCTGATTTGTGGAGGTCAACGTCGTTCAAGTGTCTATACATTACTAATCTAAGAAGTTACTGGCGAAGGGTTAGTAGTGACGTATGTGTGCGGGATTAATATAAATTGGAGAAACAGTGACAATAGGCCTAAGGCTAGAGTGAAATATGATCATATTAACATTTATGTTGAGAGAATGTAGGTGTAAGTAACGCTGACAAAGGAATTTTTACTTTGCTGTTTTATATATTTTTATTTTATTTCATCATTTGTAAAGATTATGGTAAATCTGAGATATCGACATTTCTTTTGATTCTCGTTAACTTGTTATTACATGTTACTTACAACAATTTTTTATTAGGAAAGCTGAGAGTAAACTTGGTGCGGAGCGTACAGAACTTTTTAAAAACCATTAATCTTTAAAAATTCTTTATGTTCAACATTGGAATTTTTTCCTTTTGTTCATTAACATAAATCCATCTTCAACCAAGTGACTACAACGTTACTGTCATGTATATACAGACTCATTATCGTTTTCAACATTACGTCATAACAGTGTACTCCACCTGTATTCACTAAACAGCTAAACAAATGGCATGTTTTTCCTTATTAACTGCACTGCTTAAAATACAATTTTGACTAACGTCTGTTTGGTCGAATGGTCTGTCTTGAGCCTTTGCGGCTTTACCATCTTTTATCAGAAACCCTCATGGTGTACAAGGAGTTACTAAGGAGCCTGGACATTAGGGATACCTTATATTGAATGAACAAGCAACAGCTTGTAAAGGACGTTTGAAATGTTACCTGATGTGACGTTTTGCTCTTTCTACAGTTCTAAATCAACTGCTGTATCATCTTTTCCTGATTTACTGTCAACTATGAGTTCAAAATGAGCAAACCTTATTATACCGGCAATGGAGTATTTCTTTGGTGTGTTACACGTTCCACCTCAACCACATTTCTAAAGTGAATGAACAATGTTCCTGGATTACAAGTGTGGAACTTAACTTAGCTGCTATTGGGCAAAACACAATACAAGTATTTTGGAATGGTGTTTTTGTCCCCCTAAAATATAAAATCACCTTTAAAGTACAAGACGACTTGGTTTGTCGGCACCGCAACTCGTCTAGACGTTCGTCTTGTTAGGGTAGGGAACGAGTTCAACGAGGTGAAAGAAGTTCAGTGTACAAACTCAATACAGTTGTCCCGTACGTCACATTTTGTCCCATATGTCACATTTTTTAATTTGATTATTGAGCATGCATAAATTATGTTAAGAAAAATCTTGTTGAATATATTTTTGTAGACTCCCACAAATCAGAACTTTACAAAATATTTTTTGAAAATATTGTTTACTCTTTCATAAAACTAAAAAAATTAGGCAAAAATTGTGACGTACGGGACATACACTTTTGGAATCTGCCTAATTAGCATAATTAATGAGGTGAGCAAAGTGAAGTATTTTCTAAAATTTTTGGAAGGGTGGATGCACTATGTCTCAGATAATAGTTACTCAAATAAATCATGTAGCTGGTTTCTGGACCAAATTTTTAATGTCCCGTACGTCACGCTCGTTTTAATAATTATGCAAATAAGCACCCTTCCATTCATTGTGTGTATTATTTTTACCAAAAATTATATTAAATTTGAAAATTTCAATCCTCAAGCTTTACAATGATGCTAAATATGCCTTATTTCAATGAAATTTTAAAAATGACTTCATGGGATAGAATAGCTTGGACCTGCCCTATATAGACACAATTTGTTTGAAATTTCCATTCATATCAGACATGTATATCTTGAGATATCAGCAAGATGGGGGACTTGAGGGCAACAGAGATTATATCACTTTCTCAAATTGAAAAGGAACTGGGCCTCCCCATGGGAATGGCGAAGTTCTCATGCCACTCACATAATTACATTATGATAGCATGGGATTATTGAAGAGAAAATTGGTAGTAAAGTTAAAGGAAAACATCACTCAGAATGTGTTGTCATGTGTGCTTGCTTCAAGTTCTTTTTGAAGCACAAATCTAGTACCTTTATGTTGATGTTGTTAGGATTTCATATTAGATTTGAATAGAAGTTTCACCAAATCATGTAAATTCAATTGCCTTTCATGTGAAAACCTTTTCTGCTTAGAATCCCCATAAAATAAAATAAACAAAAAAACATCTTATGAAATGAAATAAACATCTATAAACATGGTAGCAGAACCAAAAGGGGGAGAGGTGTTTCAATTTTCCCCTACTCTGGTATTGAAACTTAACTTTTCTTAACATTTTTCATGCTGTTTAATATATGTTATTTAATTTTTGACAGTGGAACTCCCAGCTTCATAGGACAATCTTGGGCTGAGAAATAAAATGTTGAAAATAGTTCACCCAAACTAAAATGGAACATTGCACAATAATTTTTGATGTCATTGTTGTACTACTCATATTACATTATTTGTATATCTTTGTTTTTCTGAAAGTTGTTGCACCATGTACCAAAGTGTGATAGCACTTCTACTCCTATTGGGTGTTGCAATTAATTAAGCCTTCTCTTTGAAACATGCTCTGCAAGCAAACAGAAAGTGTTCAATGTCATAAATAAATTTTTAATTTTAAAGGGAAACAAAGCATGCAATGTGGGTATTACAACAAGAAAGTCACAAATTATTGTGCAATGGACTAATTTGTTTTCAGTGAATAAATTTCAACATCTATATCTCTCGCTCAAGAATGTCCCATGAAGATGAGAGTTGGTCTGTTAGAATTAATTTTTCATTCTGTTTAACTTTTGAAAATTTTGATCTGAGGTACACTTAAATACCCTGATCTGTCTATGTAAGCATCAGGCTTGGGGTAATCGTCATCAGTTATTATAATCGATTGCAATCGATTACACATTTTGAAGTTGTTGTAATCACAATCAATTACTTCTGTGAAAATCTCAAAGTAATTGCAATCGTAATCGATTACAATGGCAAAGTAATCTCAATCGTGGTTTCATTTCTGATTACATTAAAGTTAAATTGAACAAAGAAGTAAAGTTACTAAACAATTTTTTCAGTGCTTGGTTCTTCTGTTGGAATGACAAAACTTAATTGTCCCTCTTTCTTGGATGTTCCAGCTTAAAATGAGTGAGAAGTGCATGGGTTCAATAATCTCTACTTTGGGAGGACTTGGTTCTGTCTGGGCTTATCATGACCTTTTTTCCAGTTGTGGGCACTGGATTGTTTTGCCTACTACATTGTTTATGTGGAAAGAAAATGTAATCACGATTGCAATCATGATTGCATTGCAATGTAATCACAATCATAATCAATTACTTTCAATTTTAGCTGTAATCGTAATCATAATCGCAATCATAAAATATGAAGTAATCGCAGTTGTAATCGATTACAGTGAGGTGTAATCGCCCCAAGCCTGGTAAGCATATGTTTAAAAAATGTATTGTTCATACTTAGTTGTGTGTCATATTCAATATAGAAGAATTATGTTATTTTACCTGAAAATTTATGTTTGAAAACTATTTCAAGCAGATTTCTTGTGTAACTCAAATTTTTAGGGGGAAATACAGTCATGCCAATTGAATTAGTCTGAAAGTCTACCCAAATTTTATGAATGCATCTTGAGAATCATGTGGCAAGGTTTTTTTTATGGAGTTAAAAAATTGATGAAGTCTTACCTTGGGTAGGCAATATTTGGTTCTGTAAATAATGAAAGGTACTTTGAAGAGAAAGAAGAAATAAGTGAGAGTCAGCTTTTATTTTAAAACAAGTTTTGGGCAACTGCTCTTGTCCTTTACACCTTAGTACATGTTTTCATTGCAGTTGTTTCCTATGATCAGAACACAAAGTCTCATTACACATTATTGGTTCAGTTGCTCTTTAATTCACATCAGAGATATTGCCACATCAAGTCTGAGTATTACAACTGTTACCGTAAAGAAGTGGAGGTGGGGGATGGGGGATTTCTTGTACAGCCAGTCAAATTTTTGATAGTTTCTCATGTTTGACGGACAAAGCCAAATTTCCTTCCTATTGATAGAAATCCCCTCAAAATACCAACATTTCCTTCCAGGTTGCTTCCTACTTCCTCACTATTCTTTACCCATCATATCATGAGGTGTGAATTTCATGCTTCTTGTTCTTTTTTCAGTGTTATGCTAGGATCCTACAGTGAAGACACCCCAGAGCTGCATATGATTGACCCTTCAGGTGTATTCTTTGTAAGTTAACCATATTAACAGGCATGATAGCAAAACCTGTGAAACCATTTCAAACAAGTCATGGAAACATTGTTAGTTTTTTTAAATGTGCTCAAGGTTAATATTTTAAGTTTGACTTCCCAAAAATCAGAGAATCATTGTTATGAAGATAAGTCAATATTTTCTTAAATATATCTTGTTCAAGTGCATAGTTTGTATTGTTGTTTTGTAGCTTACACTATAAACACATTTGTGTTGGTGTGTCATTGAACTCATGTTCTGGTGGCTTTTCGCCTCTGTCTTGTAAGAAAAACAAAAATATTCCACACCATGTCCTTCAAACCCTATCACAATACCATTTTCCTAACTCAAGATATCTCACTTTAAAGACTGGTTATTTTAGTTAAAAAATGCCTCTGCTCAAAGCCACAAAAAGTTATGTAATGTGGGCACATTGCATCTCATTCCTTTTGTATTTCTTTATAATTGAGCATCTTGTTTATCCTTGGAATTTGATACTGTTGGAATGTTTGAATGTTAATAGGATTATCTCTTTAAATGGATAATTTCTTTAAAAATGTGCTTTGTTTCAGGGTTACCATGGCTGTGCAATTGGAAAAGCTAAGCAGGCAGCTAAAACAGAGATTGAGAAATTTTTAACAGCAGAGAAACATCTTAAAGATATGTCATGTAGGGATGCAGTCAAAGAAGTAGCTAAAATGTAAGTTTGCTGCTCAAAGCCATACATAAAGGATATTACCCAGAAACCACCATATTTAAGTGGTGTACAATGGGCTACCCTAGGAGGTATCCACTTGAGACAACCTTGTACTCAGTACTCAAGGCAGCATGGTCCTGCCCTAGACACAAGGTTCACCACCAGATGTAGTACAATGATTTGAATGGTTTTGAACAAACTCAAAAGGAGAGGGTAAAATTTTAAGGGTATTTTTGAGATTTGTTCACATAATACGTTCGTGTTAGACCAATCAATCTAGTATTTGCCCACCCTATTCAACTAAGAGATGGACCTCCCAAGGCTACGCTGTGTTCAGATTTCAAATTAAGACCTAAGGTTAAGCAAAGAATAAGATTCAAAATATCAAATATCTTCAAAATGTCATTTATGAAAAGCTTCCCATCAAACTGGCATGCAAGCTGGGATCCAGGCATTTTGGAAACTGTTGTTGTGGTTCTTTTCAATGCAAATTTATGTCAGTTTTAGGATTATAAGCTTGGTTTGTAACATTGATGAGTTTTAAATAATGGGAGGTTTTAATCGTAAAGAATCTACAATATCAGATTTGCACTCGATTTGAAAGACTGCCCAAGAATTAATTGGTTGTTTCTAGAGCATCCCAGAATTGGTTGTCTCTTTTGTGATTAGGCTCTCATAGAGACAGATGCATTGATACAGTATCCCAAGGAGTCTATCCAATGCCCTACTGAGAGCCCTCTACAAAAGTTTGTTTAGCTTTAGCCCTGGTGAAGACAGTTATTGTAGAAATCTTTGTGTTTTAATCACAGCTTTGCCCTGGTTGATAGATGAAATAGTCAGTTAAAATCAAATATGCATTTCTTCAATAAAACCACTTTGTTTTCAACTAAGGGATACTAGTTCCCTATTGAGCAACAGCAAACATCACAGGAGAACCTAGACCATTTCAAAGAGTAGTACAACACATGTATGAAATGTGCTAAGGAGGTAAATGTCATCCAAGGAAAATAGCAAGAGATATTGTCAGGCCTTGAGTTTCAGATTTTCTAGGTGCACTACAAATAGCACTCCTCAGGAATTAAGGGGTGTGGTAGGTGTGCTGTTTTATTTTACTTAAATACATTTCTGTGAGCTCCCCTCTTCATTTAGGTATGCAAAAAATCACACTCCTCGCAGTGATTTGAGGTGGGTGATGGTGTGCAATCGCACTTGCAGGCCTCAAAATTTATGCCCTGAATTATGCAGTAATAAGGGTTAGTGGTACTAGTCAAAGAGGTTGGGATCTACAGACTTAATGGATAATGATTGTAGCCTGTTGCATCATTTGTTGCATCATTTAAATTCATTCGGTTTGTTTGCAGTTCAAGATCCTGACCAAATTGATTCAAACTGTAGATTTTGTGTTATTTTTGAATGAGGAGTAGACGGATTTTCATTGCAGACATATGCATCTGTGTTTTTAACAAGAACTACATTGTAGTATAGGAAATACATTTATGTATCATTTTTCTCATTTCTCTATAGGATTTACATTGTACATGATGAAGTAAAGGATAAAGCATTTGAGCTGGAACTTAGTTGGGTAGGAGAGATGACCAATGGAAAACATGAACTTGTACCAAAAGAGATTGCAGAAGAGGCCATCAAATTTGGCAAGGTGAGCTGATTTGAACTTTTCATGATGAGGACAGTGTCTTTATAGTTATATTATCTTTCCTGTTGCTGTAATCCTTACCATGCTGAATGACCTTATGGCACTTTTCAATTTCGTTTAAACAAAATCCTGTAGCCTAATTTATTTTACTTGATCCTTTTGCCCTTAAAAATGGAACCTGCTTCCTTTTTGTGCATGATGCTGTGCATTAGCAATGGAGTAGAGCATTGCTAAATTAAAGGGAAATGTTGCGTTTGCTTTACAAGAAAATTTGATCCTTTTAGAAACCAATATTTATTGGCAAAGAGAGATAGATAATTAAAAATAGGCACCATGGTAGCCTTCTTTTCAAGGAATAAGTTCCCTTCAGACAGAAATTCAGTTGTTTGTTTCTAAAGAATAATTTGTTCACCCAAACTTTCAACTTTTCAAAAGATGCACCATCCATAACTCTCCTTGTGCATAATATTTTGAGAAGATGAAGCTATTGCTGAGGTTCATTGTTGAAACTGAATGATTTGAAAATGACTGGAGCTATTTACTTGTAATGCTATGTTGGAGCATTTTAAAATGCAATATTTCCCTTTAAAGCAGGTTATAAATTGATGCATACAACTCCAACAAATCAAATAACATCCTGTTGCTTTATCTGGTATTCTAGTAGCTTCAAGGAAAGTTGCCAAATCTCCCATCATTTCAAATTGTCTATCAACAAGTTTTCAAAATTTGATGTATTTAAAGTACTTTCTGGAAACTATGATCAATTAAGCAAAGTGTCAGGTTGTACTAACTTGATAATCATTCAAAGATGTCTTTACCTCAAAACTGATTTGTCAAAGTCCTTGGTTTAACATCACTGTTCACCATTAACATGCTTTGCAGTCTGCCTACTTAGAACCAGTTTGTAATCAAGTGTAGCTTTTGAAATAAAAATGAGGTGAAATGTAACCGGTATTTTAGTTAGATTTCCTCACTATAAGATGAAATAACCACCATGCAACCCCCACCACCACAAGCAGCACTCTTAGTCATCTTTAACCTGTTGTCAATCCAGATTTGACCAAATGTTAGTCTCATGTTGAAAATTATCCAAAGCAATTGTGATGTGATAAAAGTGGTGGATTTTTTAAGTCTTCATGTTATTCTATTTGAAGATACATGCTTTACTTTTTTAAGTTCTCTACTGTCAATAAGTACTTTACAGCTTCCCAAAATTATTTTTATTTTGTGTAACTTTTTGAGAAAAAAATGATTTTGGGGAATTCTTACGAAATCAGGGAATTTGAAGGAGTGATATTATTGATATCAGAATCACTTTCCCTGTTTTCTTTCTTTTACCATGTTTGGTTGGTTTCCGTTTATCATTGCTCTATCTTCACAGTCCCAGACTTCACTTGTGATAAAGCAATGAAAATGACTTTCAGGGGCCAGTCTGCTAAATTTCTGGAAATAACTATCACAGTCTGAAAAATTTGGGACACTGTTAATGGAAGTAAATGTATAATATGAATAGTGCAAGCACCGGTGGGAATACCTGAAAGAGTTGTACTCTGAAAATTTCCTGTGCAATGCAAGGAAGCTTGCTTTTTACTATGTTAAATTTTGAAGTCATCTGGAGGGGGTACCACCAAGTCAGTGATTTCTGTGGAGATGTTATAAATGCCCAATTTTATACCTCAAAAAAATGAAGTATAACAAGAAATAAATATCCTCTTCAAGGAAATTTTGGTTTTATATACTTTAGCTAGCAAAATTGAACTTTCATTTTCCACATCATAAAATTACATTTTTTTTAACATTGTAGGAAGCCTTGGAAGAATCTTCAAGTTCAGATGATGATGACCTTTGACCTAACTGTAAAACACCAGCTCTTTGTATATAATTGGCAGAGGTTTGAAGTCCATGTTTGGAAGGCCACAGAAATGACATCTGAAGTAGACAGGAAAATAATTCTGGACTATCTCAAAAGTCATTAATCCTTGGAGATATAGCAATACTTCAAGTGATTGCTAGTCTTACAGTTGTGGATTATGAGGGCCAGTGAATTTGGAGAGATATCTCATGAACATGGTGATGACTTTTTAACAATTTGCAGAAGTCTGTGATTACTACTCAAATGTCAGCACTTATCAAAATAGAACCAAGAGCTCTTACTGTATACCTACCCTGCCATTGTGAAATGGAACTTGACTTCTTGTGGGCCTTGATTTTAAAGGAGGATGAACGTGACTTAGAGAATAGTACTTCATATTTTGTCATTAGAACTAAAATACTAGAAAGGGTTTTTAGGGGACAGAGATGGAGATGCATCAGTAACTATATAACTTGAAAGACTCATAAAATGATCAATCAATAACACGTCGAAGGAACTGGGATAAATTTATAAATTGCTGGTTTGGATGTTTTTGTATTGTTGAGTGCTTGTGGGAGATACAGAGTGCTGATATATCTCATGCACAGATTTGTGAGTTGGCTATGAATATGATATCCCATCATGGTATATTAATTTAGTAGATCTATCAGAGAGCCCTGATTTCTGTCATTGTTAAGTTTTGATTGTTATGCTTTTCATTATTATAAGGAAATGCAAAGATGTTATTACACAATAGCAGGGCAGGTAGTCTGCAGGTTTCAATAAAGTACTGTCCCATGTAACAGTCTGGCAAATGGTAGTCTGGTGTGTACATAAAATAGACCCTTAAGGGCATTTCTAACAGGAAGACACATTGTCACAAACTTATGGAGAACAACTGTGGAATAGGCTGTGATATAATGATTTGATCTAGATTTAGTTAGATTGTAATAGCAGAGAGTGGATAACTGCATTAAATGTGAAATTAAGCTGTCTCTTTTTCTGGGGTAGGATGTTGGATGGGAGGAGAGGGGGTTGGGTGAGAAAGGCCTTTAGGATTTCCTCTATGTGAATACATTTTTGGCCTCTAAAAATTTGTGACTAAGAGCCGCAAAGACAAAGTAAAAATTGTATAAGGTTGCAGCAACCATTCCTTCATGTTTATTTTACACTTCAGTGAGTGAAAACAATAATCTGTGTACAATGACATAACAGTTTTACATGGAAAACAATCGATTTTGTTTACATAGCAGACTAAAATAAACTTGTGATCTGTAGAAGATGATCATAGTTTGTTATTCTTTAATAATAAGAACAGAAGTCTTTTCTTATTGAATCTGCACAGAAGTGACATCATAGGCTGGTTTTGCAGCTGTTTTGAGCCTTCTATGCATGACCCTAATTAACATAACTATCAGTTGAAATTCTCAAGAGTTCATGGAAAAAACTTTGTGATAACATTTATACAGGTGCATATGGATGGGATAGAATTATTTTGTGACGTCAGATTGACATACATTTTTATTGGTCGAATAATGTCCAATAAAAGGTGTCTGCGTGACATGACAGAAATCAACATTTGATTTTCGTAAAGGTGATACAAATCATATGTTTACACTGGTTGCCCAATTGTTGGTTCTTTTGGACCAGAGGTGAAGATTTTTACAAAGACTCAGGAAAATGGCATTGGAATCCAATCAAAATTAGTTGCAGTGTGACCATCACTTAAGGGACAGGGCTATGAGGAGAACATTTTTTGACTTACAAATGTTGAGCGGGAAAAGTTCATTTGATACATCTGCTTACACAGTTTGCAAACACTGGTTGTCACAAGTCATCTGTAGAGGTTTTTCACTGATGTCCCTGCCTTGTACATCTCCTTGGTTTACCTCACATTTTGATGACTATGTGTTCATCACATTTAAATTGCAGCATCTATGATCCTGTCATATATTGATAACACAATTTCCTCTGACAGCTATCATAGCATATTCCAACATGCTCACATTGGTGGGCAAACTCTTCACAGTTATCAAATCCAGCAGTGAAGCAGCAGGGGTGAGAGATTCTGGCAGGTCCTCCCTGAAGGATGTCAATTTTTGGCATGAGATCACAGATAGTTAAAGCTTAAAGCACCCATTTTCCATATTTCATAGTACTTCAAGGGAAAGGGGGCTGGGGAGGGCACTCATTTCTCTTTGATGATAAAGTCTCCAAGTGATTTCAAAACATACTGCATGTAGCCTCCACCACACTGAGAGACCCAGGCCACATAACTGGTGAAGTCATAATAGATAATAATTCAAAAATAGAACCCAACCAAAAAATTTAGAAAATGTGTAAGATGAGACCATGGTATACACTGAAGAAAAGAGACAGTCCAGTCTGCTGTATAAACTCATTCAGCCTTCTCAAAGACCTCAATATAGAAAAGCACTGAGATTTTGTTAACGACATCTCTTTATACTTCTAAATTTGACCAGCTCCCTGGTTTGACTCCTAACATATATTACCTAAATACACACCATGTATGTTTGACCTAATGACACACTACCTTGTGAAATATTTGCAACATCCCAGGCTCTCTATAAAATGACGTTTTGCCAGAAAACAAAACATTTCATATGGCCTTTGTTTCCTCAGCAATTTGTATTTATATGTCCCTGTTAAAATTGACAAGAAAATGAATTGGAAGGGGAGTTTTTAAGGGACATCTACCACAATTACTGATCACATCAACAATGCACAATGCTTCTAAGCCTATTACCCATTATTGTACAATGAAGTTAACCATTTCAGTTTTCCCACATAAATAGATACTGCTGAGTCATGAATATTAAGTGCACTTTACTACTGAGGTATGCTGTCTGCTCATTACACCTCAACAGATAATGAATGGGGGAGTATATCCATCCGATGAACAAAGCTGAAAAGTTACATAGTAACATGACATCAGTTCTTGCTGGAGAGAAATCAA
This sequence comes from Holothuria scabra, assembly GCA_037179385.1. Lineage (NCBI taxonomy): Eukaryota > Metazoa > Echinodermata > Holothuroidea > Aspidochirotida > Holothuriidae > Holothuria > Holothuria scabra. The sequence continues at coordinate 27,487,186 of CM074180.1, read as the reverse complement.
TTGCAGTTGGACAGTTGGAAGGTTTGACACCGGACCTCTTTGCTCATCTGATAGCTGGGTGGTCCATGCAGAATTATTTTACTTTTTCCTTGTGCTTTTCACAAATTCCACGGTGTCTTTGGAGAAAATGTAACTCATTCCCGAGAGGAACGTTGTAGCTGCTGTTATATACCTTTAGTGAAGAAAGAGATATATGTGACAAAAGTTTTCATTTGCATACCTTTTCATGCAAAAATAAACATGGACTTAACCAGAAGACAAATTAATGAAAATAAAGCTCATGTCATGCTAAATTCTTTGGTAAATTTGAAAACACTTTTTGCATCATGGATAGTGTGATGCATTGGTTTTACATACCATGTCTCATTCCTTGCTTTTGTTTAAACATTTTTTTTCACTCCTCTCAAACTTTTCTCAAATCTTATGAATCCTCATAAACAGCAATCTCCTAAATGTAAGCTTAGGTGATTCTGAATCTTTTGGAGTCAAATACTAGCTATTTAAATAGTCATGACTTAGAGGCTTATCATGCTTTTTTGGTATCAGTTTCGATGAAATCATAACTGCTACGTACACACATAAAGTAAGTGTTGATCAAATATGTCATGTGGAACATAAATAGTGTTGTGGAAAAGAGTGGGCTTTTGACTAATCATGTAAGTTGTTAGACTTTAAGAATCTGCGACCATAAACCTGTAGGGGGACTTTTCTCACCTGTATATTTTCACCCCGCATACACCCCTGAATGCAAACAGTACATGGGGTATCATGCCACAAATGAAATTTAAAATTAGGAAATAAAATATAATGAAGCTAATAGTATAGATACTAAACACTTGTAAGAGGGATAGAGAGGGGGTTGGAAGGTTCATACATAAAAATATGAGATTCCTCATAACTTTTTGAGTTGAGCAGAGCTTTCTTTAGCAATCTGCATTTCACCATCACTGGTCTCTGGATATCTGAAATGGCCTTAATTTCAGATACCTATTTGTTTGTTGGTAAAGATTCTGCAATATTATAGACCAAGCCTTACCACAAATATTGCAGGGATATGTGGTCCACATAATGAAATAGTGGTGCTGGAAGAGTAACTCCAACCAATAGAAGTTGCACTGCTGTGTTTATCTATGAAAAAAAAAAAGAAGACATTCAGATGTTACTGTTCACAACTTGACATAATTGCACTATGATTAGTGTGTATTGTGTAGGTTTTCAAATGTATTCATTTGGGCAAGTTTTGGATGACTTTATAAAATTTTTCTCAAAATACATATTCTTGCAGTTTCAGAAAAATAGTACAATTTCTCTTTATGTGTCTTAAGAAGGTTACGCAAAGTATGCACGTAATGTGTTTGTATTTTTATTTGAATAATCCTATTGGAACATTATACAGCTTCAATAAATTTGAGCATAGACAAATAAAGCAATTACCTTGCTAACAAATGTTGGTTTCATCTGTACTGTTGCATGAGACATGTCAAAATATCTTGGCAGGTTTATCGGAGGTGATAATGACTTGTATCTCATATAAGCAGCTGCCATCACTAAGCTAACATCACGAGCAACAATGAGTACAGTCAGAGGCACTGTGAATAAATTTGTATAGTACATGGTTTAGATAGAATGAGGTGATTACCTACAGGTAAACTACTGTATGTTTCCCTTTGTCACTACACTGAGTATGAAGATACTTAACCGGATCAACTCTCAATGCCAATTGCAGATAACACATTACTCTCAAAAAAATTAAAAAAACATATTAAACAGCATGAAAAATGAATTCTAACAGTCCAACTCATATCTTAATAGGACATTCTTGAGCTGAGATATAGAATGTTAAATTTTATTCACTCAAATTACAATGGTAAATTGTGCAATTCGTGCAATAATTTGTGATATCATTGTTTTAAATTACAGCACTTTGCACCAAGGTGTGATAGCACTCTTAGTCTTATGGGACAATCTAATTAATTAAACCCTCTCTGTGCAACATACTTTGCAAGCAAATAGGAAGTGTTCATGGTAATAAAAACATTTTTAAGTTTAAAGGGAAACTATGAGTTTTACAACAAAAAGGTCACAAATTATTGTGCAATGGACTAATTTGTTTCAGATAAATTTCAACATTTTACATCTCAGCTCAAGAATGTCCTATGAAGATGGGAGTTGGACTGTTAGAATTCATTTTTCATGCAATTTAACGTTGAAATTTTTGACATGAGGTACACTTCAAGTGTTTTGTTGTTTGCAAAAGTTGGTCATGGGTTCATCCAGACAACTCTTACCGTAAGATCAGGCTTGCTCCTTGGTCTATTCTCTTAATCTAACTTAAGGTCCTACTGGTGTTGCCATAAATAAAACTAAACATGTAAAACAACTGCTCCATCTGCTATAAATGTGTAAGCAGAGCTATGAAAGGTGCTAAAAACGGTTCTTCACTCTTAGGTACTGGTCACCTGACTCACCTGGTATCAAGCTACTGATGGTCAAACTAATTGTGAGGATTGATATCAGACATTTGTCTGCCAGAGGATCAATAATGGAGCCCAGGACAGATTTTTGATTCTTAAAATTCCTTGCAATATATCCATCAAGCTGTAAAAGAAAAGAAACTAAACACAATAATTCAAAACAAACCATTTATACAACAGAGTAATGTGTGGCACACAACATTTTGATTCCTTTTTGCAATCAACAGATACCGAATGATTAACAATTCAAGACAGTTACTGTCACTAGGGACCCTTTATTTCCAGGATAAAGATTTGTCCCAGGAAAAAATATTGTCAATGTACTCTACTTCATGAATAATTCATTGTTCAAATTTTAAATGGTTTTGCCCTGCCTTCCAAGGAAATACTTCATGTTAAGCTACCTCAAACTCGGGTGACTACACAACAGAGATACAAATAGGGTGAACAGCTTAGAGTTTGTTAGATGGAGTTTTACGGCCCAGTTTCCAACCTATTGGAATAGCTTAGCGTGAATAGGATAAGCAGATGTCTATTCACTTCAGTTTGCCTAATATGAGGTGTATCCTGCCCATTTCAAATTCTTGTTATGAGCAATATTTTTTGGAAGCATGCCATTGCCATGTTTACTTGCAAGATATGATTAGTTAAATAATGGTAAAGATTATCTGGATAATCCATATTAATACAATATGCTCAAAATATCTTTTCATCTAGTAAAACAATTAACATACCGACCTCTTGACTTGTTTCACGCAGATTTTTCAAAGGTTAGCTTAGGAAATAAATGAATGTGGAAAAAGCATGCAGTTGCTTTTCAGAAAAATTTAGCAAAGAGATTAAAACTGCAGGAGCTGTTAACTTCAAATACAACTGTTACATTCTCATAACAACTTCCTGACTTCTCTAATGGTTACACAAAACACATGGTTGCTATATAATGGGAAAGTTACTCACCAGATCTGTAAAACCTGTAAAAATAAAGAGACCTGTTCCCAGCAAATACTGTTCATTGATAACTAAGTATCCCAATACAGGTGAGAGTACTAGTCTTGTTGCTGATAGAAAATTAGGAACAGTTAAAATGTTCTCTCTCTGTAGAAAAAGAAAATAGACTTTGAATCATTTATCAAACACTGCACACAAGTTTTTCTATTTTTTTTGAAAGCCTTGGGTATAACTTCTTTGCAGAACATCACCAACACTTTATTTGAAAATTAATACTGAAATGCTGGAGAAAAATGCACATTATCATACTACCAGTACAGAAGTTGAAGGTCAATGCGGAGGGCAAGTGTTTACTGGAATATTTTCACAAGAATAACATTAACTTTTGAGTTGGTTAGATGGAGTTTTATGGCCCAATTTTCAAACAATTTGTTCAGGTGGAGAAGGCCATGGCCTTTTCTCCAGTTGTGGCTCACTGGAATATTTTCCCTACTCCATTGCTTATGCATAGCATGCTGCACAATGGCAGTAGGTTCCATTTTTAAAGCCTTTCGTCAGTTTGGTCTGACCCTAGCAGGATTCGAACTCCCAACCTCCCGACTACAAGTAGGATGCTGTAACCACTTGACCATGCAGTCGGTCCATTCACTTTTGATACACTCACTACGAAAACTTACTGTGACAAATTATAAAATGTGAAAGGGTAAGAGCATCCTGCCCCAAACTTATTTTGAAGCAACATCTGAATCTCTTTCCTCTTATTTCTCTACAAAGCAACTTTCATAATATTTTAGGACTGCAATATTGCATAAATTAGGGGCAAACCAAGTTGTAAAGCCTATTAAATTTTACAATTTTGGAGAAAAAATATCGTCACAATCATGAAACATCTTGATCTCAACCTACTCTACTGAATACATTATAATTTCTAAGGACACAATGCACCATATCACCATGAAAAGAATGTATGAAAAGCACAAACTGCATCAGGTCATCAGATTTCACAGGAACAATTGTTCCCCATCGCGTGGTGGTCCTGTGGTGATGAAATCACAGAACCCCAAAACTGGTTGTCAGCAATCAGTTACCACCCATCCATTTTTAAGAGAACCCAGAAGTGGATTCCCATGGGTTACCAACTTACCATGATGAAAAATGATGGAACCTACACATGGGTTCCTGTGATTTTTGAAATCCAACAGCTTGTGCTTCATTCCAGAGCAAAATTTACTCATCAAATGAAAAATGAATGAAAAATGGTAAATTTCTACTCACAATATCTTTTACTTTTTCCAAGCTTTCTTCAATTCTTTCTCTCATTTGTAATCTGGCATTTGACAATCTTTGTCTCTCATACTTGGCATTTTTTTGAAGAGCTTTCCTTATTGCAACTCTGAGATTTCTTAAGCGTGTGAAATGAGATGAAGGATAATGTTTGTAGGTTTGGGCTTTCCTTACTTGACGCCTGCTGTCAGAGGAAAAGTTGTGCAAACTTCTTGTCAAAGCAAGATATGACTGGTGTAGATGTACATGTGGTTGAATATGCCATCCATGCCCTCCAGGTAATCCATGGTATGCCCATCCACAGCTCTGTGTCTGTTTTGATTTTTTAGTTGCCCCAAAACAATCTGAATTTTGCTCTTGAGATAGGGTGCTTGATAATCCACTGAAACATCTTGTGCAGGCATTCTTCACTCTATTCCGGACAATTTCTTGTCCTAATGTGCAGACTGCTTGACTCGCTGGGAATTTGACAACAGTTGGAAGGCACAACATCCTGCACTTTCCAAGATTTGTCTCTCTTGCAAATTAAAGTCCCAAAATTTTGAGTTATTGCAAACTTTAAAGGTACTGTAAAGAAAAGAGTGTGAAGTTGTGAACCACCATCTTGTGCCAACAAAATAACATTTCATAAGGCAGCAATCTGAGTAACATACACTTGATACATGATCACTGCATGTTTGCACTAACTTGGAGTTTCATGTGAGTTGCCATCTGTACAAAAGAGTTCACATTGGTGGCAAAGACACTTCAGGAACACTTTTGCAGTGTAAGTACCTGCAATGAGAAAAGAAATTAAAATTGAGAACTTAGGCCACCTAAAATTGTACAGTAGTTGAGTGGTTGGCTTTCATAGAATATATGATACCAGTGAAGATGGAAAGAGTAATAAAAATACTGGAATCACAGAGTGTTCTAAAAAAATGTCTTAAACTGAAGGATAAAAAAACACTACCAGAAGGAACCAAAACACTAAACTTTGAAAGACTTCATTATTCTCTCAAAGTAGAAAATTCGACACCATTTTGCACAGGCTCCTAGAAAAGATCAAAGAATAAGCTAGTTCCATAATTTGTTGGTGCATGGAATTGTGGTGTACAAACCAAGCTCAGCACATAGTGTACGGCCTCCTGTGTTTTTGTGCAGTACATGCATACAAAACTAAGCATAAATATGAATAGCCAACCATGAACTAAATTGGGACTCAGCCCTACATTACAGCAGATTAAAATGAATATTTTTTGTACACCAAAAAGGCAATTTAGACATTGTCCACTGCACAGAATCACACTAATGATTCCTCCTTATGGCTTGATTAAGAAATAATTATGTCACTAAATTTTCATGTGATCTCAAATTTTGGAAGACATGTTGTAGGTGTGGAACTGGTTTGTTCATCCCAATGATTTGGAGAATGTGTGCATGTGCGCAGCCAAAATGAATTACCAAACTGCCTTATTATAAAAGTGTACTAACCCATGCTCTACAAGTCAGCAAACTCCAATTCTTCATTGCTGTACATGCTACCACCAGTTGCCCTGATTTGCCAAATCCGAAAACTCAGATTTGGTAACTTACACCCTAACTGTGTAACCCAGCTGATATGTCGAGTGGGGGGTATGTATAAAACGAAGACCCAGAAAAAGAAGATGGAAGATGGAAGACCTGTAAAATCTGAAAAACGAAGACCTCGAAAACGAAGATGGAAGACAGACGAGTTCCCCATTCTCTGTCCTAAATTTGGGCTCATACTATTACTAGTGCTGTCAGTGTGACTGTGAGTCTGTGGCTGATCTGAGTTTGTATGGGGCATTTTATGCAATGTTGAGAAAAATTCTGCGAAAGCGCCTAACTTTATTTACCCTCGAAACCAACACTTAGGCCTAGATGAGGCGCGGGGGCATTGTCCCATATAATTTTTTACAGATTTGAAGCCCTACCATGTACGCGCAGGCCCTAGCCTAGGTAGTGGTTTCACTACAGTAGGCTAGGTCTCCTTCCTTCATACTCAAGTTACTTCGGCTGTTCGACATGCAATAAGTTGCTACATGATAAAGAAAGGCAGCATGGCCAATTTAAGTACCATTTCGATTATCAAAAGTACAATATACCATGCCAAGGTTTTCGGAAATCATAAACTTGTGGTCAATAATATCGTTGCTCCGGTTGGAGGATTCTTTGCATTTGCAACATGTGAATAGGTGCACCCATGTAAATAAAAGTTGCATAGCTTGTTGGCTAGGTCAGCCAACAGGCTGTACTGTCTAGGATTTCTCGTTCGGGGACCTGATTACCGATGTCATGGGGAGTTGGGTACAACATGAAAAAGGGTAACAAGGGGTAAAAAGGTAACAATCTGAAGACAATACCATAGTAATAATAATTTTCAAGGAGAAGACAAAATAATCTATCTAAGAAATTAAAAAAGTAAGCCTTGGAAAATTTTAGGGGTCTGAAATCTCGGCCCCCTAGTCAATGTCCGTCCGGTCCGTCATTGGATTTTCTAACGTTAACACTGACTGTTCTGCTTTATCACGTATTCATAAATACTTTTTGAGAATTCTGGCTTGTGATTGGTCAGTTACCCATGTTCTAATCCAGTGTAGAGACATAGGGTGTATGGAGAGAAACTTTTTGATCAACATGACTATAAACACAGCGTTGCCGACACGGTAGATGTACATAGGCTTGACTATATACATAGTTTTAGGTCACATACATAGCACACATACTGTACTAGCCCAACTATGGTGCCTGACGTTTTAAGCAATTAAGGCATAGGGCCTACGAATGTAATTTACCCCATAACTGTCCAACTTAAAATGTAAATATATTTGGTTGACCGCAATGTTGTGTGTACATTGAAACGAATAAATTATGTCCTAATCAGATTTTAGACCTTTAATTCAGAGCATATCAAGTGAAGGTCTTGTTAGTGTTTCAAAGTCCACATAGGGCCTAGGCCTAGGCTTAGACCCCGATCGTGTAAATATTGATATGTACACTATTGATGAGAAAAGCATATAAGTAGGACTACATGACTTCCTAGGCCTAGGCCTACCTCAGTTAGACTCGAAACCTCTAGCCTATCTGGGGCGATGAAAAAAAATAGTTTTGAAATGAGTTAACGAGTATAACGTTACTCACTAACCTTACAGCTCATCTCACATATTCCATACATAAGGCTTGGTCAAGTATTCTGTGCACCATTAGCTATGTAAGGAAATTTAGCACCAGAATCACCAAAGGAAATGCAGATGTGATAATATTAAGAAGAGCCTTAGCCGGCCCGAGTAGCCTGCCTACTGCATCGACAAACGTCAGCAAGATTGTGATAGATTCTCTCTGCAATAAAAACTTTAGGAATTGCGACAGCCACCGTTTGTAAAGGCAAATATGTCTGGTTCCATAAAATTCCACACAAAAAGGTCAAGCTGGGTTACTGACTTAGCCTCATTTCGAAAACAACGTAACGCTAATTTGAAAGGCTAGGTCTAACGTTGTTAGCCTAACGTTAGTTGTTCAGTCTGTTTTCAGCAACGTATAGCAGGACGTTAGCACTTAGTGTGTCAAATTCAAACTCAAACGTCACAGTGAGCAATATAAACCAAACCACAGATCCTCAAGCTAGTATATAATTTTAGTGGAACTCGATTATAGTCCCAAATCCAAGAGATAAATCGTTCCAAATATGACCTCGTTCAAGACTTTCAAAATATAACTTATTCGTCAAATAGACGGCACAAAAGTAGGCCTAGGCCTATTTCTGTATGAGTGGCTAGTATGATTCATGACTGTGTACGTGTACGTACAAGCGACGAAGGTACGGTAGCGTGTAGCTAGCTACTGCATTGCAGCAATACAGCTTTTCGTTACGCTACTCAATGTCAAAGTCATGGTAATTACGTACACCTGAACGAGCACTTCATGAAACTTAAGTCAGTTAAGGAGAATACTTGATGATCAATGGAAAATTTGTAAAAAAAGAAAGCTTTTTCCCTTCTAAACTTCTCGAAATTAAAGTATTTATGAATGGGAATAAAGTCATGGTGCCCATGTCTCTATATCATATTCGAACAGGCTATGACGTCACGCATATAGGCAGAGACCCTCGGCTTCGCCTCGGGTCTCTCAGCCCATATGCGTGACGTCATAGCCTGTTCGAATCTGATGTAGAGACATGGGCACCATTGACTTTATTCCCTAATTCATAAATACTTTTTGAGAATTCTGGCTTGTGATTGGTCAGTTACCCATGTTCTAATCCAGTGTAGAGACATAGGGTGTATGGAGAGAAACTTTTTGATCAACATGACTATAAACACAGCGTTGCCGACACGGTAGATGTACATAGGCTTGACTATATACATAGTTTTAGGTCACATACATAGCACACATACTGTACTAGCCCAACTATGGTGCCTGACGTTTTAAGCAATTAAGGCATAGGGCCTACGACTGTAATTTGCCCCATAACTGTCCAACTTAAAATGTAAATATATTTGGTTGACCGCAATGTTGTGTGTACATTGAAACGAATAAATTATGTCCTAATCAGATTTTAGACCCTTAATTCAGAGCATATCAAGTGAAGGTCTTGTTAGTGTTTCAAAGTCCACATAGGGCCTAGGCCTAGGCTTAGACCCCGATCGTGTAAATATTGATATGTACACTATTGATGAGAAAAGCATATAAGTAGGACTACATGACTTCCTAGGCCTAGGCCTACCTCAGTTAGACTCGAAACCTCTAGCCTATCTGGAGCGATGAAAAAAAAAATAGTTTTGGAATGAGTTAACGAGTATAACGTTACTCACTAACCTTACAGCTCATCTCACATATTCCATACATAAGGCTTGGTCAAGTATTCTGTGCACCATTAGCTATGTAAGGAAATTTAGCACCAGAATCACCAAAGGAAATGCAGATGTGATAATATTAAGAAGAGCCTTAGCCGGCCCGAGTAGCCTGCCTACTGCATCGACAAACGTCAGCAAGATTGTGATAGATTCTCTCTGCAATAAAAACTTTAGGAATTGCGACAGCCACCGTTTGTAAAGGCAAATATGTCTGGTTCCATAAAATTCCACACAAAAAGGTCAAGCTGGGTTACTGACTTAGCCTCATTTCGAAAACAACGTAACGCTAATTTGAAAGGCTAGGTCTAACGTTGTTAGCCTAACGTTAGTTGTTTAGTCTGTTTTCAGCAACGTATAGCAGGACGTTAGTGTGTCAAAGTCAAACTCAAGAGTCAAACGTCACAGTGAGCAATATAAACCAAACCACAGATCCTCAAGCTAGTATATAATTTTAGTGGAACTCGATTATAGTCCCAAATCCAAGAGATAAATCGTTCCAAATATGACCTCGTTCAAGACTTTCAAAATATAACTTATTCGTCAAATAGACGGCACAAAAGTAGGCCTAGGCCTATTTCTGTATGAGTGGCTAGTATGATTCATGACTGTGTACGTACGTACAAGCGACGAAGGTAGCGTGTAGCTAGCTACTGCATTGCAGCAATACAGCTTTTCGTTACGCTACTCAATGTCAAAGTCATGGTAATTACGTACACCTGAACGAGCACTTCATGAAACTTAAGTCAGTTAAGGAGAATACTTGATGGTCAATGGAAAATTTGTAAAAAAGAAAGCTTTTTCCCTTCTAAACTTCTCGAAATTAAAGATGATGAATGGGAATAAAACATGGTGCTCCATGTCTCACATCATGAACAGTTATGACGTCACGCATATAGGCAGAGACCCTCGGCTTCGCCTCGGGTCTCTCAGCCCATATGCGTGACGTCATAGCCTGTTCGAATCTGATGTAGAGACATGGGCACCATTGACTTTATTCCCTAATTGGGGTATGCTGTATAACATCAAATAATGTATAACACAACAGATTAGCGGGCAAAGGGCTAAAGCCCCATAAGATGCCCTGTTGTTTGACTTACTCTCAAAACATTCAACTGGACCAATACCTATTGTTATTGCCAGCCGAGATCAATAAATTTCTAACACAGTCATGGAAAACTTGAAAATATTAGTTCTAGCCTTGAAGAATTTGAAAAAATCGGGTGGCCGTTTTGGTTTCAAAAATGGCATGATTTTCAAGTAAATTACTCAGCGTTGCCGAAATCTTAAAAAAGAATGTGAAAAAATCAGATGAAACATCACAGTTGCGGTACGTTTCATGACAAATAAACCAGCGGCCCAAATAAGACAACCCTCCGGGCAGTTCAAAAAGCTATAATTCGTGAGCATTACCTTGTAGTCTTGCGAAACACAATTAATGTCAACATTCTTTCAAACATTTGTCTGTAAAAGGAAAAGTATCATAGTTAGGGTAACATTTCCATAAAAAATTAAAATAAAACAAAATCAGATGATGAGTTGCCATATGTCATAGGTCAGTTCCTCGACTTGTGTATCCTATTCTTTTAGAGATTTTTTTTCTGCGTCGGAAACGTCCCTTAAAAAGTGGAAAGATATGTACCTTTAAGATGAGGTCAGAGGGTAAAACATATTTTAGTTTGCCCTTTACATGTTTAAAAAGTAATACCGAGCTAAAAATTCTGAGTTTAAATTCTTACAGAGAATTGTGTATACAAGTAAATCCCCTTTACTTTAACCCTTTACCGCTGTGCTCCGATCGGGGCATGTTTGCGCGCCTCGGGAGTGGGCGGAAAAGCGGACGTAGCACGCCCCGCATCAGCTTCCATAGGACATTGACCCCGTGACCTTAAACTATTGTCTCTCTCGTTGTTGTGGCCGAATTTTCGGGTAGCTACTCGCAGATTCGAGCTCCGCGTGAAACAGTAAAGATGGGTGACAGACGAGCTCTCCGCATGGGTCCAAAAGGACCCAAACAACGGTAAAGGGTTAAACATGGTGGAAGCTCCATTTTGCTCGTTGTGTAACTTCAGTGAAGAAACAAGTGATAATCTATTTTGGGGTTGCAGTATAGTATGGATGTGGAGGAATTCACTTACCTTGTGGCAAACGTGGACAAAGAAGGAGGTGCAGGGAACGATATGGAAGGTAGAACTAACAGAGGTCGATTGCCTTTCACAAAGTTAAACAAAGTATGGAAGTCGAAGCAGTTTAGCAGGAAAACGAAAATTAAAGTATACAAAACCATTGTAAGATCAGTTTTGCTTTATGATTGTGAAACTTTGAAAATGAATAAAAATGACGAAAGGAAACTGGACTCATTTCAATATCAGTGCCTTAAAAGAATAATGCAAATATTTTGGCCAAATGTCATCTCCGGTGATGACTAAACGATCGCATAACTCAAGTAAGAAAATCAGGTAGATGCGCACTGTTTAACAAGGTGTTTCTTGATTGGTTGTTGCCATTGTATTGTATCGACTGTATTCTTTGTTAGGGTTGGGGATTAGTTTAGGGATAAAGCTATCGTTAGCCAGTAAGGTAATTTCTTGTTAGACAGTGCGCATCGCCCCAGAAAATCAGCCTAGAAGCGAAAAGAAGAAGATGGAACTGGTTGGGTCACATATTGAGAAAAGATGCGGAAAGCTACTGTATGACTGCATTGACGTAGAAACCTGAAGGTAGAAGGAGAATTGGAAGTCCTAAAACAACATGGAGAAGAACAGTAGAAATTGAAAGAAAGGAGTATGGGTGGAGAACTTGGGATGAAGCAAGGTTTCAGGCAAGGCATATGGTTTTTTGGAGAAAGGTCGTGGATACCTTATGTGCCACTCGTCACGAAGAGGATAGGTTAGGTAAGGTAAGTATGGTTGAAAGTTTTATTTCAGACGTAGAATAAATATTTTAAACAAACAATTTTTCTTCTCAGAAGAAGATATTTTTTGGCTTTCAAAGGAAAGGTTACAGTCCATATAATTTGGTGTATAATATATGAAGCATTTTATTTTCTGCTGTTCACGAAAAATGTTCTTGGAAGTAGAAGCATTCTACCATCAGTTCAGTTTTGCACTAAAAGTCGAAAGTTACTAAAAGAATAGCAAAGTTTACAATGATGTATTAAAGATAGTATTAACCAATGATAATTTCTCATCGCTGTGTGTAATGATTATTGAAAATATTGTTTGTTACATAGGCGCTTAGCCAGGATTGTGTCATGGGGAGGGAGGTTGGGGCACGACTTGAGGGAAAAGTCTAAGGATAGAGAGGAAAAACCGCTATTTTACTGATATTACATGAATTAAAAACACACTAAAAGACGTAAATATTGTGAGTACTTAATTTTGAAATGAAGAACGCGTGATAAACAAGAAAAAAAATCATTTTTTATTGAAGGCTGATAAAAATTTATTGCATTTTAAACGGGAGGACAAAGAAAAATAAATGAATAAAAAAAATTGTCACACATTTGGAAATCATGTCGCTTAAAAGAAACAATCATTCCGCGGTCCGTTTTCAGATCTAATTGCAGGTGCAACGCAATGTCCGAAATGGCCGATTATCCGAGTTCTTTCGAAACTCTGCCTCCCCCCCCCCCCCCAAAAAAAAATACTGTATTCAAAATAAATATTTCATAGAATTAAAACAGAGATTTTCGACACATTCGGGCAGCTCATGGAAAACGTTTTCCTTTAGCCCCACTTCATACATAGTCTCGAATAACTACCGGAAATGTACAAATATTTGGGAGAAAGTTCAAAAAAGTTAAAGGATGTTTTCCTTTGCCGAATTACAGGGGGATGTGCAAGATCTATTGGCATACCTGTCAAAACCCCCTGTCCTCCCTCTCCTAACATCCCTCGCCCTGTATACATTCCTCTTCTCAGATTTAATGTTAAGGCGTTACAAAAACCATACTAAGTCAGGCAACACATACTACTTATCCAATCATCTGGTCATCATTAAGTTTTAATTATGTAACTATAGTAACTATAGCACATATTAAGCCCCTTTGGTTATAAGCCTCACTCCCGCCCTTCTACTTCAGTATTGCGTCCTAGGTCCGTGATACTGACTGAAGTTCTTTACGAGGAAACCGCAAGAAGATTAATAACAATATTCGCAATATGGTGCATTATATTGAACAAAGCCAAGATTTGCAAGGACAAGTGTAAATGGTGATGGGGGGTACAATGGAAGAGGGCGTTAGTTTTTAGAAACACTTAAGTGAATGAAAGTTATAACGCATTACTGTCAGTGACACTTACGTACTGTGTACTATGCATTTTTATAGCGTTTCTTCTTACCCTCAGCACAAAACGAGGAGAGGGTTCACTGTTTCTTTGACATCTACCACCCTGGGCTTGAGACTGGATTAGAGGACACATGCTTAAGACTTTCAAATTTCTTAATTTCTGATACAAACCTTCTTTTGTTTTGTAGTTTTTAAATATTCAAAGTACATTGGGGATCGTGACTACTGTAAGAAGCATGAGAAGTGTTTTTCAAGGTTTGATGTTAAGAATTTTAGCTTCTCCCATCGAGTTGTCAATAAGTGAAATAACTATAGCCTGCCAGAGTGGGTAGTTAATTCCCCATATATCTGTCCAATGCTTTAAAACTAATATTGACCAATAATTCCAACACTATGGTAAAAAATACCTTGGGTTTAGTCGTTTGTTTTTGGAATTTGGACTACATGGTCCTCAGTCCGCTTTTCCCATCAACCTGCGATGTTAAAATCAAGGTGATGGTCGGGTTAATGACTGTCATTGAGTTATGCATTGACAATCAGCTCGATGGCCGGGAGACAAGATACCATCCTTGTCGACTCCGATTGCACCATCCCTAGATCTACAGACATTAGGCTGAGCTCGATAAACACAGAGGTGGAACCAAATGATGGTGACACGCCACTTTGATAGTCTTTATAATGATTACATATTTTGGAATCCTCTGTCCCTTAGCTTTACACGAACACACACTGAATAAGTTGTTGAAATTATTTGCTATGCTGCATAGAAAACAAGAATGATCATTATCAGTATAAATTACTTCCACAGTTTCTCCCCCAGTCTAAATGGAAGTTTCCCTTTTTCGACAAAGCCCAGTCGCTCCCTTAATTCAGTCTTTTATAAAGTAAAACAATGCAAGAGGCAAGGGTATTAAGGGGGGACAGTAACAACTATAGGTTACGAAATAAAAAGATAGCAGATATTTTTCTCATAATTATTGTTCAGAAGTACAACATTCTTTACCACTACTTGAATATTCATTTCGAAGCTTTAAGGTCCGCTTTTATATTTTACCATTTGTGAAGCTACCAGTCTACCCTTTAAAACGGGAGGGAACATAACTTCCTCTTAGACCAACCCCGATCAGTCATGTTCCCGTATATCATTTCTCTCTCCCTCACTATATGTGTACAGAGCGACCTTGCTTATAGAAGTTTGGAAAATGCCATTTTCTACTATTTAAGGGCAGAAGGGGTCTCAATTTTTCTTAATTCTTTTGGAGATCTGTTCCAGTAATGGGTACTCTTAGATAGTTCTCTAGATAGTTTTTATGGCAATCAAACAACATCCTGCATGCCCCCTCCCCTCGAGAGGTATCCTAGCCACGCATCTGTGTATGAAAATATCCCACTTAATAACTTTGCCTCATGAAATCATACGAATCTTTCGCGATTGAGATTAGTGAAAGTTTCAGGGGCGTAGAATTTTTCAACTTTCAGATGGCCAAAATGAGAAGCGTCAAATCCCAAAATTGTGCACGCTATGCGTGCATGGTGAGCACAAAGAGTGAAGTCCCTTACGGTTGGAGTTCATGGTTCCGCCTTATAAGGTCCCTGGTAGGGTCCAGGAAAAACCACTGGGGTTCAGGGGCAAATCTCCTGGGTTAAATATCTTATCGAATAGAAGTTCCAGGAAATCGATCTTGATGGATAATTATACGCGCATCCATTCCGCACGCATGTACCCGGTGAAACCAGGGAGGTGTAATCACACCTCCCTGGTGAAACCACGTACGGAGTGTAAACATCCAGTGGCAATAGCGTGCGACAGGGGACGAAGTTTTACATTAGAACTGTTGTAAAATTCACAACCTTTGAATTGATCGCATGAAATTGGGCCAATTGGATAAAATGTTTCAAATTGTATTTAAGAATCATCTGTGACATGTTCCGAACCCATGCAGACGAGGATGAAGATATTTTGCCTATAAAAATAGTCCGATACAAAATGCGAAGCGTGACGAATTCCATCACACGCCTGTCGAAATTTTGTCTTTAATTTCTATCACTCTGCATCAAGGCATCTTGTGAGGAGAATCTGCTGCCTGAACAACTGATAAAACTTTACCTTATTTGTCTAAAAAACTAAAAACGAGGGAGGCAGAAACAGGGGTGGCGCCAGCAGGGGGGGGGGGGGCGGGGGGACCATCCCCCCCCCCGTCGGGGAAGGTCGGCGATTTCGTCGGGGAGGCCTAAAAAAATTAATTAATTAATCAATGAATAAATTAATTGATTAATTTATTTAAATTAATTTTAATAAATCAATTAATTAATTAAAAAACTAAAAGGACTGAAGTTACCAGATGGGTTATCTTGAACACATTTTTTTGTTTTGCAGTGCTATTTTAAAGCATATTGGGAATCGAATTTCGAACACTTATTCTTAGCTCTGTTATACCTCATTCCATATATACCTTAATTGTCCTATCTCATCCCCCGTCGGGGAAGGGCGGCATTTTTGGCGGAAGGCCTAATGAAGAACGTAAAGGACTGAAGTTACTGGATGGATGATTGTGAACTTTTTTTTTTCTTTATGATTTTTTGTTTTTCGTTTGTAACCCTATTTTTGATGTATCGATTTTAAGCCCAGTACACACTACAGCGATATCGGATCGGATTACTATCCGATTTCTGTCAGTTTTAGTTAAAAGCTCCTCCATCCATTTTCGGAAAGAACCAAAAATTTGCCATCCTGTGTAAATATACGACCGGTATGAGCGGAATACGGAAGTCAAATATATACTACTTATTTCGCGACGTCACATTGTCAAATAGCTTTTATCGAACTACGCGTATCCGATAAAAGTTGTCTGTGGATGTGGCGTCACGGAATAATTGGTATAAGTTACTTGGAATTTCGTAGTCTACACTGGTTGGCAAATTTTTGTTTCTGATGAAGAAGATGAAGGAGATATTAATTAACCCTTACAAAAATCGGAGCGAAACCCGATCCGATATCGTTGTAGTGTGACCTGGCCTTTAATCGGTTTTAATCACTTCTTACTAGTTCTGCTATCCCTCCTCCCATCTTCAATACGTGCGCGCAAGGTCATGCCCCCTTTGGGGAAGACTTCCATCCCCCTGTTGTTGAGAGAAAATCCAATTTCATCGGGGATCTTTCATACACAGTCCCACGATAAAAAATGTGAGCCTGATAACTTCAGTCACCCCCGACGATCTTCTTGATTTTGCTTACTAGAAGACCCGATTCTTCAAGGAAACTGACAATTCCAAATTTTCCTTACAAAAACGGACAAGTGGTTTTTCATGCGTAGGCATTACCCAATGGTCTTTTTCTAAAGTCCTCCCGACCCTCTGGCAAAGGTCCGTTCGACATGCATTACCCAATGGCCTGTCCCGACAACCGAATTCTAGAAACGGTAACGAAAATCGGCCAGGCCATTTTGGGCTACACATAATGATAAACAGTGGCTTGAACATGTCTCCCCTTAAGTCTGACTGAAAATTAATTTCAAGCCACCTTGTAACGTGACATTTTTTCAAATACGTTGGAAGTAAGATCATTTTGTCTGGAGTTCGGGCAGTCACGAAGAAAATTTCATCTTTTTAGTGGATATTGCAATTGAATATAACAAAGAATTCTGGTAGAGTAAAAAAAAAAACAGTATCTTTTTGCATAGGTTCCCCCGAAAAGAGACAAGTTCATTACATCTAATTGTAGCAGTACGTACTGTACCTTTTATCTGGTAGTTTTCTGATCACTTACCAAGTTGTTTTTTTTCCGTTAAAGTGAAATTTCTATTTCAAAGGAAATGTCAAAATAAAGACTGCTCAAGTCTGGGAAATGCCATTTTCGGGTGTCTGTGGTGTTAGTTTTTTTTAACAATTTTCTTTACGTTCCGCGCCAACTGATGGGTGGCGCTCCGCTTAGTGTTTTGGTCGAAAAAATTACTTAACAGAACAATGCATGCTTGCATATTATTCTTCGCTTTGGGGCAGTATTATAAAGTGTAAATTTTATTGCGAAAGAAAGCTCAAAATAATGACTATATCGGTACTTTGTTTCTAGTTACCAGCCCGGTCGCGAAAATGCCTTTTCCTGCTTTCTGGGGGTTCTTCATTTTTCAAAAATATCTGTGCGCGCCACTTGTAGTTTTTCGGGAAATATTATATTTTTCGGACAATAGAAAAACAAAACAATTCTGTCGCCTCCCAAACTGAAACACTCCCGTCGGCCTATGTCAGAATTTCAAATATATGGGAAGCCAAACATTTTCCACGGAACATTTACCAATGTGGTCCGAGGGCTTAATATACCTGATGATATTCAGTAACCCCAACAAAGCTGTACAAAACTACAGATTACTCCCTACTTGATTTTTCTTATAAGAAGGTCAAATTCTCCCATAAAAACACCAAAATCTGTCATAATGTAAGCTTCAGATTGTTAAAAGTGGCAAAATGTTCCAGTTTTGATGTATACCCCGTACAACAAATAACCAGACAACTCTGTTAATCACCCCGACATTCTACCTAATTTTGTTCTTGAAAGGCATATTACTTAATAAGGAACCCAAATTTTTTTGTTTATTATAACCTTACCAAAATCCAAATTTTCTTACCTTAAATTCCAAAATTTCTGCAATAAAATAAGCTCTTAATTTTCAAATCTTGGTTCAAAAAAGGATAAAAAACTTTTCGGGCAAACTTTAATTCTCGTCTTGAGATAGTACGTAGGACAAGAACGATTAAATGCGTAACCCCAACAGAATTTCAGCTGTCGCGTGTGAAACGTTTTTGAATGTGTTCATATCAAGGATCGATTCTTCAATAAATACCCCAAATTTTTAATTGTCATTACAAAAGCCAAATTTCTTTCAAAAAATAAACTTCAGATTTAAAGTGTTTGTTTAAAAGAGGCCAAAAATTTCGGCGCGCTACGCGCCGCCTCAAATTCTGTCAAGTTACGTCCCACCGGGACTAACCCATCGCCTTTGTCGGGGCCTTGAACTGCTGGCCCCCTGTCGGGGAGCTTGGCCCCCCTGTCGGTCAAATCCTGGCGCCACCCCTGGGCAGAAATAATCCCCTTGCGGTGCATTCTTCAATGCTGTATTCCTCCGCAGTGGCGGAGCTGCATGTCATATGGTCAGGGGCCAGGGCAGTCGCCCCCCCCCCCCTGACGGACCAAAATCATCTGTCGGCGCCCTTTTAAGGTTTTTAACATATTTTATTCTTGCAACATTACTGGTAAAAGACATAAATTAATAGCGTCTTTTAAGGCCCAGATAACAAAATGCTCAAACAGCCACAAGTAACTGTACTATCTGCAATTTATTTTGATGAGAAGGGTTTTTTGTAATATAGGGATATGTTTTGCCGAAACGTATCTTCATGCTTTATACGCATTAATAAATCTTGTCGCTGCACTAAGTTAATTGCTTCCACGCCAAGCTTGATTATAAGCTTACAAAATACACAAACAACTGACATTAAATTTACCCTCCCGGCCAATAAAAGATGTTGCCAAGGGCGCATCAATAATTGAAGCGCAAATAGCCCTCTTGTTGTCGGATGTAATTGTCAACATAGACAATAAAAAGAGTTTAAAAGATACCAAAATAGCTTCAAAGACATTTTTCAAAATCATTTGAAGAGAGCATTCAGGTTAAAGTAAAATACAATTGTTGTCCTAGTGGAATTAATTTAAGGGTTTTAATGAGCAGTTTCCATTTTGCTTTTCTTCAAGTGACCATTATGCATGTTAATTGGCTATTTCTGACACTGCACGATAATCCCATGAAAATGCTTATTTCTGTACCTTTGTGGTCTCAAAAGCCAGGAAATTGCATCTAATTAGCCCAGGTTTAGGCTACTTTTATTTAATATGAATTCGGTATATCGAGAGCCAAGCAGACCCTTTGTCTTGGCTATTTCTTTCAATGTACTCATGGGCGTCCGCAGAAATTTTTACAAGGGGTGGGGGGCAAAGTCATTCATGGATGATTATATATGGTGTACACTATCTAAGCGGAGCGCCACCATCACTTGGCGCGGAGCGTACAAGAAAATTTTGGGCCTTATAAACCATCCAGATGACCGGAAAGGACACTTGGCGAGTGTTCTAGGCTGCATGTACCCATCCCTAAAACAGGAATTTCATGTCTGTAATTTTTAGATTTTTAGATTTTTCAATGTAAAAAGTTGTTGAAGGGAAATCTGCCTCTCGGTCACGGCCTCGCACGCCTATGCACGTTAAAACTTACAATTGTCAAACAGGCTATATAGGCTTATCCAATACCCAATTATGAATCATACACCCCCTCCCCCATATTCACCTTGTACATCCCAGTTGCATCTGCGCGTCGCCACTTGAGATCAGCGCTGCACGGGACCAAACCAAGACCAACGCATTCATCAGTAGTCGGATGCCAAATGCACACTACATAGCTGGCTATGGCAAGCGAAATGTCCAATAATTAGAAAAACCAAGTTTTTCGATCGAAAAACCAAGTTTATCGGTCGAAAAACCAAGATTATCGGTCGAAAAACTAAGTTTATGGGTCGAAAAACCAAGATTATCTCCATATCTTGGTCTTTCGGTCGAAAAACTTGGATTTTCAAAATAACTTGGCTTATCGGTCGAAAAACTTGGATTTTCAGTCGAAAATCCAAGTTTTTCGATCTATCTGGTATATCGAAAGATAAACTTGGTTTTTCGAAGCCGAATGTCCAATAATTAGAAAAACCAAGTTTTTCGATCGAAAAACCAAGTTTACCGGTCGAAAATCCAAGATTATCGGTCGAAAATCCAAGATTATTGGTCGAAAAACCAAGTTTATCGATCGAAAAACCAAGATTATCGGTCGAAAAACCAAGTTTATCGGTCGAAAAACCAAGTTTGTCAATGCAAAACGTCCAATAATTAGGAAAACCAAGTTCATCGGTAGAAAAACCAAGTTTTTCGATTGTTTCGAAAAACCCGGTTTTTCGATTACCATGGTGATTTGCAGGTTCTACTTTCTGTGACCACGACATGCGACTCCTTCAAATTGATGGGCTATGTAACAACATGCATGCAGCTCAGTACGTACGTACAGTACATATCATATTGCATAGCTAACGTTGGTAACTTCTAAAGAGGACATCGTCAAGAAACAAAAATGGAATTTAGGTTGGCCAAAATAATATTCTTGTTTGTGATTATCAACACTGTTTCAGCACCATTACCTAACAGACAAGAAAGATCGTCAGAACCTAAAGTTGCTTCATTCCTTAGTCGACTGCCAAATCTTCGCTCATTTCAACGGTGAGTAGCCTGCCCCCATCCCGACACAAAAAAAAACGGAAATGGAAGGAATGGAAGAAGAGAAAAGGAAAAAGAGGAAAAGGAGGGGAAGGAAAGGAAAGAAAGGCAGAAGAAAAAAGGAAAACGGAAAAAGAAGGGGAAGGAAAGAAATGGGAAAGAAAAAAAAGAGAAAATTGAGAAAAGAGAGAAAGTGGACCAACTATAACATCAAAAGCAAGGATGATCTGCATCCGTGTAACACTGTTTTGGTCTATATATGAACATTCATTTAGAAAAATATATGAACATTCATTTAGTAGCCTAAAGTTAATATAATAATAATATCTGAGGTCCACTTTATCGGAGGAAAGACTTTCCTATCGTGCTCTCCTCATTATACAGAAAGCGACATTTCTGCGAGTATTGACTTTGATCCAGTCATCAACACATTCAGTATATGACCATCTGACGAATGGAACTTAACTATAGGACAATACAGCCCACATTTAAAGACCGTTCATGCAAGAAGACCAAGAACATAAAGCGTGTAACTTTTCCTTTAACGTTTAAAAAATGTTTATTTGGATGTAATATATCAGATATATTTTCATGTTGACATATGAATTGTTAAACTTGAGTTCGTGTATATTTTTCGTTTTACCTGAAGACACCAAGTCATGTAAGTGTTGACCATATTGCATAAAATTTGCTCGCATTTGGGATGTGAAAAGTTATCTTTTTTTAAAGTCATCCCGACTCTCTGTAAAAGGGCCTTGAGGTGAAAAGTAATCAAAATTATATTCAGATGGTGGTGTATGAGGAGGGGAGCGGTCCACAACCCCACCATAGGCGTAGAAAGCGGGGACTAGGGGAGGTGACAACCCCCCCCCCCCTCCGTGAAAAATGAAGCAGCGGAACCATGCTTCCGCCCCTCCCGGGTAATATATCCCTGCTTTTCATTGTTCCAAATCTCAAAAGGAGCTGCAACTAAACTGCAATGTGAGGTGCATTTGTTGTCGCACATAAATCAGTTTGGCAAACTTTACCGAGCTCTGGAAATGACAAAATCGGATATTTAGCACATGTGACACTACATTATCAAGAGACACCGCAGCTATATTGCCATTTTTGTACTGTCTTCCATAGAATTCCAAATTTTCTTCACCGAAAGCTCTTGATTTTGAAATATTTTGTCTAAATAGTTCGAGAAACTTTTGAAATGTTATCGTAAAGTGCCAGTTCGTAGGCCTTAGATAACAGGTAGCATCAACGACTGAGTAATCGTGCAATCTAGCTTCTTCTGGAAGCAGTTTATACTTTGGTTTCGCCGAATGGCTTTTTGTCAGACAGTCGGGAGGACTTTAGAATGCAATCATTCTCAGATTTGCCACCAATATTTGAAGGAGGTACAGATTCGTCAGTAATCCCCCAATTCTTTAAACTTCCTCATGGGAAACCCAGAAAGCTTTCTGCAATACAAGCTCCATATTTACAAATGTGTTTAAGGACCCAAATTTTCGGTATGTACCTAATATAGTAGTGTTCACACCAAAGAAAAAAATAAGAATTACTTAAAAAAAAGTTGTTCTTGCTCGTAGAAAAGGCAAAAAATTTAGTATAAAAATGTACCTTTTGATCAATGGGGTATAATGAGTTGCATGGTCCAGAATTGTACTCTCCCCCCCCCTCCCCCACTTCAATATTGCCTCCGACACCACTTAACACAACACTTCCCTTGAGGCCCTAAGACACCCACAAACTAAAACAGTGTACATCATCTCAACAACTCAACTAGTACAAAATCGGGAAACCTCTATGCTATTCCCCCCCCCCCCCCCACTCCCGGACAGTCAGGTCTGGTTACGCCACTGATTTTGGCCAACCTGAATTCCATTTTTGTTTCTTGATGATGTTCTTTTTAGAAGTTACGGACCTAAGCTGTGCAATATGATATGTATCAATCATTTTGAAGGAGCCGCCATCTAGCATGTCGTGGTCGCAGAAAGTAGTACCGGCAAATCACCATGGTAATCGAAAAACCAAGTTTTTCGAAATAATCGATAAACTTGGTTTTTCGACCGATAATCTTGGTTTTTCGACCGATAAACTTGGTTTTTCGACCGATAATCTTGGTTTTTCGACCGAAAATCTTGGTTTTTCGACCGGTAAACTTGGTTTTTCGATAAATAAACTTGGTTTTTCGATACAGTTTGTCCAGTGATTCGAAAAACCAAGTTTTTCGGCCGATTATGGCAAGCGAAATGTCCAATAATTAGAAAAACCAAGTTTTTCGATCGAAAAACCAAGCTTATCGGTCGAAAAACCAAGTTTATCGGTCGAAAAACCAAGATTATCGGTCGAAAAACCAAGATTATCGGTCGAAAAACCAAGTTTTTCAATGCAAAACGTCAAATAATTAGAAAAACCAAGTTTATCGGTAGAAAAACCAAGTTTTTCGATTGTTTCGAAAAACCTGGTTTTTCGATTACCATGGTGATTTGCAGGTACTACTTTCTGTGACCACGACATGTGACCTTCAAATTGATGGGCTATGTAACAACATGCATGCAGCTCAGTACGTACGCACAGTACATATCATATTGCATAGCTAACGTTCGTAACTGCTAAAGAGGACATCATCGAGAAACAAAAATGGAATTTAGGTTGGCCAAAATAATATTCTTGTTTGTGATTATCAACACTGTTTCAGCACCATTACCTAACAGACAAGAAAGATCATCAGAACCTACAGTTGCTTCATTCCTCAGTCGACTGCCGAAACTTCGCTCATTTCAGCGGGAGTAGCCTTCCCCCTCCCCCCCCCCCCTCTCCCCGAACAAAAAACGGGAATGGAATAAATGGAAGAAGAGAAAAGGAAAAAGAGGAAAAGGAGGGAAAGGAAAGAAATGGGAAAGGAAAAAAGAGAAAAGAAAAGAAAGAAAACAAAGAAAGTGGGCCAACTATAACATCAAAAGCAAGGTTGATCTGCATCCGTGGAAAACTGTTTTGGTCAATATATGAACATTCATTTAGCAAAATATACGAGCATTCATTTAGTCGCCTAAAGTTAATATAATAATAATATCTGAGGTCCACTTTATCGGAGGAAAGACTTTCCTCTCTTGCTCTCCTCATTATACAGAAAGCGACATTTCTGCGAGTATTGACTTTGATCCAGTCATCAACACATTCAGTATATGACCATCTGACGAATGGAACTTAATTATAGGACAATACAGCCCACATTTAAAGACCGTTCATGCAAGAAGACCAAGAACATAAAGCGTGTAACTTTTCCTTTAACGTTTAAAAAATGGATGTTATATATCAGATATTTTTGGATGTTATATGTCAGATATATTTTCATGTTGATATATGAATTGTTAAACTCGAGATCGTGTATATTTTTCATTTTACCTGAAGACACCATTGTAAGTGTAAGTATTGACCATATTGCATAAAATTTGTTTGTATTTGGGATGTAAAAAGTAATCTTTTTTTAAAGTCATCCCGACTCTCTATTAAAGGGCCGGGAGGTGAAAAGTAATCAAAATTATATTCAGATGGTGGTGTTTGAGGAGGGGATCGGTCCACAACACATACATAGGCGTAGAAAGCGGGGCCTGGGGCGGTGACAACCTCCCTCCGTGAAAAATGAAGCAGCGGAACCATTTTCCCGCACCTTCCCGGGTAATAAACCCCCTTTTTTCATTGTTCCAAATCTCAAAAGGAGCAACCAAACTGCAATGTGAGGTGCATTTGTTGTGGCACATAAATCAGTTTGGCGAACTTTTCCGAGCTCTGGAAATGACAAAATCGGATATTTAGTACATGTAACACTACATCATCAAGATACACCGCAGCTATATTGCCATTTTTGTACACTGTCTTTCATAGAATTCCAAAATTTCTTCAATAAAAGCTCTTGATTTTGAAATATTTTGTCTAAATAGTTTGAGAAACTTTTGAAATGTCATCGTAAAGTTTCAGTTCGTAGGACTTAGGTAACATTAGGTAGCATCAAAGACCGAGTCGTCGTGCAATCTAGCTTCTTCTGGAAGCAGTTTATAGTTTGGTTTCGCCGAATGGCTTTTTGCCAGACAGTCGGGAGGACTTTAGAAAAGCAATCATTCTCAGATTTGCACCAATATTTGAAAGAGGTACAGATTCGTCAGTAATCCTCCCAATTCTTTAAACTTCCTCATAGGAAACCCAGAAAGCTTATTGCAATGCAAGGTCCATATCAACATATCATTGTCTCAAAACGGCAGAAATTTCGGCGCGCTTGGCGCGCCGTAATGCATCCCTATTACAGTGGTGTTCATATCTGCAAGACAAATCGGAAAACTGAGCTACTACTTAAAAGCTCGAGACAAACCATTTCCGACTGTCTGAGGGGTCGCGGTTTTTTGCTTCCGACGCCACTTAACACAACACTTCCCTTGAGGCCCTAAGACACCCACAAACTTGCACAGTGTACATCATCTCAACAGCTCAACTAGTACAAAATCGGGAAACCTCTATGCAATTGTCCCCCCCCCCCACTCCCGGACAGTCAGGTCTGATTACGCCACTGATTTTGGCCAACTTGAATTCCATTATTTTTTCTTGATGATGTTCTCTTTGGAAGTTACGGACGTAAGCTATGCAATATGATATGTATCAATCATTTTGAAGGAGCCGCCATCTAGCATGTCGTGGTCACAGGAAGTAGTACCGGCAAATCACCATGGTAATCGAAAAACCAAGTTTTTCGAAATAATCGATAACCTTGGTTTTTCGACCGAGAATCTTGGTTTTTCGATCGATAAACTTGGTTTTTCAATACAGTTTGTTCAATAATTAGAAAAACCAAGTTTATTGGTCGAAAAACCAGGTTTATCGGTCGAAAAACCAGGTTAATCGGTCGAAAAACCAAGATTTTCGGTCGAAAAACCAAGATTTTCGGTCGAAAAAACCAAGATTTTCGGTCGAAAAACCAAGATTTTCGGTCGAAAAACCAAGTTTATCGGTCGAAAAACCAAGTTTATCGGTCGAAAAACCAAGTTTATCGGTCGAAAAACCAAGTTTATCGGTCGAAAAACCAAGTTTATCGGTCGAAAAACCAAGATTTTCGGTTGAAAAACCAAGTTTATCGGTCGAAAAACCAAGTTTATCGGCGAAACACATGGTTTTGATCGATAATCTTGGTTTTTCGACAGATAAACTTGGTTTTTCGACCGATAAACTTGGTTTTTCGACCGATAAACTTGGTTTTTCGATCGAAAAACTTGGATTTTCTAATTATTGGACATTTCGCTTGCCATAGACATTTCGTTTGCCATAGCTGGCAACTTTTCTTGAGGACTTCGCCAAAGCTAGCTTGAAGAAATGGTATCGCCCAAAATGCTTCGAACACGATGAAATTAAGTGAAGTCTGTGTGGTATCGTCCAGGTATTGTGCCACGTTATCCTAAACAACAAACTCATGCTGTATTATGTGTGGACGCCTGTTACAAGTTTCGATACACAAATTGTGTGTGTACGGCCCGGTTAGGTCAGGTCTAACGTTACGTGTACGTACATGGAGCGTGCCAGTTGCATAGCAAGTGCTCGACTGTAATAAAACAAGTGAAGTTTGCTGGAAGATACCACGGAAAATTTGAAAAGGCATTCTAGGCCTAGATGAACTGTTTTGGCAATCTCAGTGTTGTACCTTGTAAACCGGAGGAAATCTCCTCATTCAAGTCAATACGTTACGGGCATGTATTGACATTCTCATTTGGCCTAACGTTAGGCTACTGTACCATATGAATAACATATTGCCCGACTTAGTCAAAGTTATCCGTGGCCTAGCCTAACGTTAGTAATACTAATAGTATTACATTTGCAGTGTACTGTAGTCAACAATTTAATCAGCTCACTCTAGGCTGTTCTTCTGTCTCGTAAGACCTTCCCAAAATTGCTGTGTAGGTCGGTACAGTTGTTATTGAAAGGGCTTTGCCTTGAAAGGATGCATTTAAGTTGAAAGTTCATTTGCTTATGTTATTCTTTCAAAGTTGGAGTTGTTTCTAGCCTACTGTAGTGTCACTACTAAGGAGTAGGCCCAGTCTAAGGATACACATGTTCTTCAGCCAAGCCTGGATAGCTTATCCTACCTTGCATTTAACTGAAGCCTAGCCTAGAAAAACTATTTTCTTGTGTGCAAAGAACTGCGATCTGTTCAGTGACAATGAATGCTGCAGTGTTTGTTTGGACTTTGGTGCTCCTCCTTGTCAGTGAGGTTTCTACCCTGTCATTCATGCTCCCTCAAAATACCCGCAAGTGCCTTATGGAAGAAATACACAAAAATGTTCTTGTTACTGGTGAATACAAACTTACAGCAGCCCCAGGCCACATAACTTCACTCCGTGTAAGTATGACTAAGTTAAGCTATAAGTTTCTTTCATATTGTATACGCCTAGGCCTATGCCTGGTGGACAAGGAAGTTGTAGACATCTAGCCAAGGCTACCAATGATTTGGGTGAGGTTGGATATAATAGTTTATGATTTGTCCAATATTCTTCCTATTCAGTGAACTTCAAGTAATCAGTGTTTTTATAATCATTGATGATTCTGTGATGATTACATGAGTATCCTTACATCATTGTTTGGAGACCATTGAGAATGAAGCCAAATGAGAAAAAATAACTATTTTCAACAACAGGGCTTTAGTAAGTTATCATGAGTCGATCACTGTCTTCTAAACGCCATAGAAGCGAGTAGGTGAGATGTGATTACGATACTAGAATAACTTGCAATGCAAATTCTTCAAATAACATAAAAACCAAAATTTTACTTGTCATCATGTTTTAGATTTTTAAAGCAAAAATGTTAGTTATGGCCAGATTTTCAAGTTTCAGCAAAAGTATGAACCAGAAATTTGCAAAAAGTCAGTAAAAATGATGATGAGAATGTATCTCACAAAGTTTTAAGTAGGGATTCTGATAGAAATGAGATTTTTTTTGTACCATTATGTCAAACTCTGACCATAAAAATAGTAATTTGTAGGATTTTATTTGTTTGTTTTATGAAGTGATCGACTCATGATTACTTCATAAGCATTGCTACTTGCACTGCCTCCTACATTTCAAGATTCATTTTCTACAAATTACTCAGTCCAAACAACACCAAAATGTAGCACAAAGAAGAAGACAGATTACAAAATATTACATTCAAATTTTATCGATTTTTGTAGATGTTTTCATATTTTTGTGGAAACGAACTTTATTAGGTGATCGACTCATGATAATCCCAGTATATGCATGGTTTGGAAGGTCTGTGTTTTTTTGTTTTATTCTTAATAAGTATATAAAAACTTCCTTTTGGGAGAATATCATTTCTTTGTGCATTTCCTATAAAGTTTCCTTTTAAAGGAATTTTTAACTCTGACATCCTTTTTGATAGTTTTTGCAATTTAAATGCATCGTCCCAAATCCTAGTCATTGAACAGGACTCTATGCTACGTCCACTTTGTTTTAATCCTCACTAGAGTCCTTGGCCACAGTGCAAGATAAATCCCAACATTCTGACTTTGCAGCATTCCTACATTTTAAAGTTAACTTAAAGGATTAAGTTTTAGAATTCCCATAATTTTTGTCCCATTTTCATTTTAAGAAATGTAAAAATCATTTTCTACGTGGTTGAAATGATGAATTCTTTCAATTGCACACATTTTTTTCCAAACTCCAAATATTTACAAAGATATGACATTTTCCATCACTTTTGCATGGCTACTCTTCAGGTGTTTTTTACACTTACAGTCATTCATGTGACTGCATCAGCAAGCCAGTGCAGGCAGACTGTATGCTTATGTCCTGCAAATTGACTTAGAGTAGTGTAACTGACTGTTTGAACCTCCAAATTTCACCTTTGTGCTTGCTTTCATTTGAAGAAATACCAGTCAAGAAAGTTGAATGTTAAGACAAAGATAATTCATGGCAAGTATGGTAATTACTGGTGCATTTTTGAAGCTGTGAGGAGTTGAATGGTTGCCTGTATTGTTCGTGGAGCACATTTTAATGAGACGTTTGGACAAGGACCATTTACGGAGTAGGTCCTGCCGTTTAGCATAGTACATGCTCCTGTTCAAGGACGACCCAAATCCCTGTGACCAAATTCTGCAGAACTTTACATGTTCTTTTCAATCTTGCAACAGGCAAGGCTGACTTACTTCACTACAGACAGAACACCAAGAGTTAATGTGTAGGTAAAAAGGGCAAAAGAGAGCCCAGAATGAACAAACTGACAATTGATTTACAGTATGCTACTAAAAAGAAAAAAACAGAGAAGAAACAGAAAACATATTCAGTATGTTTTCAAGAGTCAGTGATGAGAATCACATATTAACTGTTTTCTTTTATCTAGCCCAAAAGACAAAATGCAGGCCTTGAGTTTAAGGTTTTCCAGGCATGCTGCAAATCACACCTTGTGGAAATGGAGGATGTGGTAGCCTTGCTGTTTGAATTAACTTAGATTTATGTAAGGCTTGTAAGCTCCCATTCTTCATCCAGATGAGGCAAATGATGGTGTATGATTGCACTACAGTTGCATGCCTCAAAATTCAATGCCTAATGTGGATAGTCTCGTCTTTCTGAGTTTGGAAAATAAAGAAAGTGGTGAAATTCTTTCAAGTTCATCCTCTTTCATTGTTGAAGTTAGTGATGCAAATCAACACATTGCTTTAAGGTTGTAAGTGAACCGACAGTTAACATATTGGTTCAAGTGTGCAAGTTAGCCTATGTGTTAAATTGTCATTTGCTTGTTTTCTTTTAGAATGGTGTGTTAGAACTTACAGAATCTGTGGATTACATTAATGCATTTGCAGGACATTTGTATTGCTCGTGAATTTGATCAAACTGTACATTAAATTTGTGAGATTTAATGTAGCTAAAACAGAGAAAGCAAATCAAACCTGATAGGTTCTGCAGTTTTTAAAAACTTACTGTTTTGCTTGCCCTTTCATCTTCAGAAAATGCATGTAAGACCTGATGATATTGATCTTAAAATTTTGCAAAATCTTGTTTCAGTTCTTTTATTGCCTCATTTGCAACAGGTTGGAGATTCTAAAGGACACTTACTGTACAGTAAAGAAGATGCTGTGGAAGGCAAATTTGCATTTACCACAGATGATAAAGAAGTAGTTGACATATGTTTCTTAACAAAGATTGAGCCTGGTGAGGAGATAATCCCACAGCAGTTTTTGCTGTGTTATAATTTTATGCTTCCTAACCATTCACCATACTAACCCTTGCTTGCACCAATTTGATCAGATACACTGCAACAAACAGTGTAGATTTCTTACTTGCAAAGTAGGGGGAGATTTAGTAAGACTGTGCTTCCACAACGTATATAGAGATGCCAACAGTTAAGGATTTTTTTCTTAGCAGTTTGGCTTGCCATTTTGCATTGGGATTTATATGGTTGTTAACACATATAACTTTTTCTCCTGCACTTTTCCCACTGCTTACATTAGGTCACTGACAGAAGTGGCAACCTTCTTTATAATAAAGATGATGCTGA
The DNA here is from genome assembly GCA_037179385.1 of Holothuria scabra. Taxonomy (NCBI): domain Eukaryota; kingdom Metazoa; phylum Echinodermata; class Holothuroidea; order Aspidochirotida; family Holothuriidae; genus Holothuria; species Holothuria scabra. Next base: position 27,456,511 of record CM074180.1, on the reverse strand, counting down.
AAAGGGTAAATTTGCTATGACTGGTGATGAAACAGATTCATATTACATTATCTGTTTTGAAACTAAAGTGCAGTATGGTAAGTCTCCTGTGTAGTGTGAAGAATATGTTTTGATATCATCCCTGCATGCTGGTCCACTGTGATGGATATGACTTGCATGGTGAAACATGGAACTCAATCGGTAAATATTTAATTGATTCTGCAGTAGGCCATATCCTGGCACGTCAACTTGTTGACACTCGACAGTTCCAAATTTATGTTCATGTGAAGTGGTAAACTTTCTGCACAAAGCATTGATCATTTTGGTGTTCATCTCATATTTTTTGTTTTTATATCTGTTTTAGAATTCATTTTTATGTCAGTTTCATGAACTCACAGTATCCATCTTGTCCTCTATATTCTGTACTGTTTAATTGTTCCATAGTATTTTAAGAAATAGTAAGCAATAATGAGCACTTTTAAATGAAAATATATTGGTGTTATTTTTCTTTGATTTCAATATTTTGCATAAAACCCAAGATGAGAAATTTCAGAGAAGTTTTTGTTGGCAAGGCTAGCAGTGAATATACACTAGGTGACAGCCAATTTTTAAAAAGGGAATATTGTATCAAGTGGACCCCCTCTTAAGTTCCAAACCCTAATGTTGCAAATCAGTGCAATTGAACTGCTGTCATATTAATGATATTAGCGTAATTGAGATTGCCAACATTTTCACTGTGAAACAGTATCAATTAGCTGACACTGTGGCCTTAACATTTTTCATGAACCATGCTTTTCAGGGAATAATATAGCTTTCACAATTTGCATAAGCAGTTTTCTTGTTTCTTTGCCCCTCTGTCACAAAATTATTAAAACCCCAAACATTTTATGTCCAAAGACTGCTACACAATTTGGAATTCTTATAGCAATTAGTCCATTTTGTACATCAAAATGCCATGTTGATACCAGAAAAATTATTCTTGGCTATTGATGCTAATAACCATATTCTCCATAAATGTCTATAGATATCAACAGTGCATTCTTGAACAGAACCCTAATCAGCCTTGTGCAGTATTGCATTTTCTCTACTGGCTGTGCAGCCCATAATGGTGTTTGCATTTTGCACCAGCATTCAAAACCTATGCATACATAGAGGTGTAGTCACTTATTTCATTCATGAAAAAGCTCAAGTCAGTATCCTCATAGCAAATGTGTATCAAAGATTTGGCAACATTTTAACTGTTGTGTTAGCCCTTATGAGTACTGCAAATATTCCTTACTTCCTTTCAAGAATCTGTTGTTACTTTTCTAAACACACTGACTGGACATGCATCATATTGCTCTTTAAAGGTTGGTCCAAGGAACCAACTGTTCTGTGGTGGTGAAGCATGACTGTTACAAAATAAAAATTGTGCTTGGGAGACCAAGTTAGTCTGATACTTGGAAACACTTACCCCCAAATACACCACATGTGGAGGATAAAACTGGATAGCTAAAAAAAGAAAAACTCCTTCAACTACTCTCTTCAAGCCTTCATGTCATTGGAAAGATTGATATTAACATGGAAAGAATGTCAAATTGGGGGGGGGAGGAGATTTGCTACAAAAAGAACAAACAAAAAAAACTAAAATAAAAATAAATAATGAAGTCATTTGGCCTTTTTTCAAAAATTTTTTGACATTCCTCTGGTCCATCAGTGTCATGTTAAATCCTGTGTATCACTAAAATTAAAAAATCATAGCAAATAGCTTTGCTGTGGTGTACCGTAGTTACTGTTTGGATTTGTTAATAAATACTCATTTTTTGACATTTTTCATTACAAACATTGCATGTCATTTATATGTCATGAAATTGTGCATACCATATATATAGTAGGTCTCATTGCATGTATTTGGGAGAATGTTCACGTTATCATCATAGCCTAGCCGAATTTAATTATTTTGTCATAAACCATTCTCATTTATATTAAATCTGATGACACCATGCAGAAAATGCCTCGTATTGAAAAATACTATTAAACTGCATTTCAATGTAGTGATGGCTATTTTGAAGGTAACGTTTTAATTATCAAGTGGTGTTCAAAATGATTAATGAGGCTTGATGTATAGACCTAATTAATATTTGCAGATGTAGCCTAATATACAGCACACAAATTTCCATGCTTCATTACTGTATAAGAGATTTTTTTAATAGGACAAAAATTTGTGGTAGGCTTACTGCTACAGTACCTGGTTTTAAAAAAAATTGTGGTGTGTAACAAGAACTTGGATGTTTTGTGTTCATATATCCTTGTTGGTGCTGCATTTCTAGTTAATGTGCTTTCTTTGTTTTAAGAATGTTCTAAATCTATACCATAGTATACAGTATGTCATTTTGTACAAGTTTGAATGCTTATGCAGCTTCCTCTGTGTTTAATATGAAAAAGTGCATTCTCTCAATGTTCAAAAGTTAATGCACTTGTGAGCACAAAGAACATAAATTTCTTAGTTTGGTGGATCTCTGTTTGTTTTTTATTACATGACAAAAGTACCCAATATTTAGTGAGCAAAAAAAAAAGAAAAAAAAAATATACAGTATATATATAAAAAGTTTTACCATTGCAGTTGTTGCAACCATGTTGCAGTAAAAATCACTTTTGATGTAGACCTAAAACCAACAATGTGCCATTGTTTGACTTGACTTTATACATGAAACAAGTGTGATGTTGTCTTTAACAGGTGTCAGAGCTGCTGCAACCCGAGAAGTATACTTAGATGTGAAGCATGGAGTAGAAGCCAAAAGCTATGAGGATGTAAGTATGATTTAGTCTTGTTGGTAATCTGTTTGGAAAAAATTTTTTGCGAGAAATTCGCTTGCAAGATATAAACAGTTTAAACCACACCATCCATTTCAGTTCCAGAGAGAAGTCATATTAATGTCAGTCTTGTCAGAGGTGAGATTCATTATGAGTGAAAAGTAGAAATACTGTTGAACAAAATTAAAAACTGCTTAAAGAGAGTGTCATGGCTATTTTGTCTAAATGATTTTTCTTAAATGGGGTTTCATTAAAATAATACAGATCAACAAATTCCTGGATTCTGTATTACCATTTCAAAATCTTCAGAAATGTCAGGATTAAAAAGCTGAGATCCCCAATTGTTGTGAGAAACATGTTGCACCTGCAGTCATACTGGCATGTGCAGCAAGCTTGGTCGATGATTTGAAAAGAGCTAGTGTTCGTGTTATTTTACAATCTACCAGTAAGTGCAAATTCATGTGATTGAATAAGATTTGTTTGACGGTATGTGAGTGTTAAATTAATTTCTGATCTAAATATTAGATTTGTGCTCAATTCTGAAAGTTATGTGGAACAATCCTTTGACCATCTCAGAAGCCATCTTGCTTTAAAACATCACCAGGAAAGACAGCAACATTCATTTCCTAATTCTTCTCTGTTCAATATGAGCAGTTTCGCAGTTTCAGCCTCCTGTAATAGAGTAGTTATTGTTGTGACTGATTTGACAGGGTTCCAAATCTCTTGTAACCTGACCCAACCTTGTCTCTTCCACCCTAAACCTTAAATTGAGATATAATGTCAGGCATGATTTACATGTCTTGAGACATGAATAAGAGACATTATTAATCAAAATGTGCGGATTTAGCAACATGTTAAATTACAGAGGGTGTCGAGCCAGTTTTGAAGTGCAGGGGCTAATCATCGAAGTGGCAAATATGTCCAATAAAATAAATGCAGTTTGAGGCAGCCCAAAATGCAGTTTAAGGCGGCCCAAAATGCCCACAGCCAAAAAAGTGTGGGAGCTAAAGCCCTCCTAGCCCCCGTCTCTGCGGTCGCTGAATTATATGCAAAATGAGGGGGGTGGGGGTTGGTGGAACCAAAGTATTGTTCTACTGCTGTGACATGAACATTAAACATGAGGATTCATTTTAACACTTGTGATTCAGAATGAAACTGTTGTGTTAGCTTTAAACAAAATGTTTCTTACCTAAGAAACAGTCAAACAAATATTTACAAAATTTAGTAATATTAATAATCTGCTGTAGGCCTATATTTCCAGCAGCAAGCTACACATGCCATACTGATACTGTGGAGACTTGTTTTTTTGAAGAAAACTTCAAATTTATTTCAGTTCAGGCAAGCATATATATACAATATTTACAATATGTTAAAGTTCATTATCATTATTCATAAGGGTAAGAACATAGGTAAACTTAAATACATATGAACTGGAAACCCAATTCAACAGTTTTAATCATTTTCAAACAAAGTTAACTGCATTATATGTACAGTATTAACGATAAGTTAGCGCTCATTATCATAATTCATAAGGGTAAATACATACGTGTAAAGGTATGAAATGGAAACTCAATCCAAAAGTTTTATAACTTTCACGAATGATTTGTTGTTAACCCACACTTGTTTAGATTTGTCAAATTTTAGCCTAATGTGATCAGCTTTAACTCTGTCTTCTACATTTTTAGTTGATAATAAAAGCTTTACTTGGGTGGTCCTCAGATTGAAAAACATGAATGCATCTAGATTTCCAAACCATGAATTGTGGAGACTTTGTAAAAGGTAAAAAGTTGATACAGATAGTTGAGAGACACCAAAAAGGTGATAAGGATAGTTACAGACATTCCTCTTCCAGTTTGGGCCATTATTAAGCTTTTATCGCCCGAAAGGTGGAATTGAACCACTCTGTCGCTAGACAGCTACAGGTTTGAAGCCTGCACACCACACCAGTGAAGCTCATCCGGGCAGTTGTTGTGTGTTATGTATTCTTGCTATATATGGCATACAAGGGTAAGCAAGTTTAGTTATTATGGAAAAAAAGACTGGCAAATAATTCTTCCTTTCATGATGTTGTACCATTCTAGTTGATTGTTTTCCAAAGAAGGACTTTTTTTAAATCTTTTTTGTCCACTTCTGTAAAATAATAAAATATTTAAGGGCCTGAAAATTGAATTTTCCATATTTTTGGACCCTAATTTGCATATATTTGCATATTGAAATTTCATTTACAGATTGCCAAGTCTGAAAAGCTGAAGCCCATGGAGATTGAGTTGCGTAGACTTGAAGACTTGTCTGAAGCAATTGTCAATGATTTTGCTTACATGAAAAAGAGGGAAGAAGAAATGAGGGATACAAATGGTAAGATTTGAATATTCATGATATAGGCTAAGGTAACATTTTTTATGTATGGTACCATTAACATTTGGAAAAAACTGTTGTAATTTGAGTGATATGGCAAACATGTTTTACTGTTCTCTTGATGAGATTGGTATAAGGTACAGGTACAGCTCTTTTCCTTATCTCGTAAATCAGTTCATGTTGAATGTTTTTGTTTACATACTAAAGGTCAAAGTTCAGATCAAACCATTAAAATTTGCCTTAAACTTAAACGTAAAGTACCATTTCCTTACAAGATGAATCATTGTTTTCAGAAAGTTCGATGGTGTGTACTTGAAAAATGAAATGGCCATTGCAACACTTTAACCTTTTTTTAAAAGTGATAAAGTCCTTTTACATTATCTTATTATCTCAATACATAACATGAAATGAGATCCCCAGCTGTTTACAGGCTGTAGCCAAATATCTACAGCATCACCAAGCTAGGGAGATGTTGCATTTTTATAATGAAATCTTGTAGGTCTGTGTCATGGTACAGTAACTTTTTTTATCAAAATTTGAACTTGATAATTTTTGGTGTGGATGATAAGATAAACCAATGCAGTCATGATGGAGTGCTGTGTATGAGTGTGTGTGTTTGTCTGTGTGTATGTGTGAGTGTGTGATGCTTTGCTTGCTTACACAATATCTGAGCCGTTCCACGTTTATGGATGTTACATTTGTACTCAAATTGAAGCATTCAACAACTGATCAAAGATTGATACACTATTTGTTTCATTTTTAATGTGGATGGAATAAAGGAGTGTACTGATGTGCTCACTAGAAACTGAATTTACCCTGATGACATTAGTGGTCTCCAGGGAAATCACATCCGAATGCACTGTTGTGGACTTTACATTGAAGTTACCACTACTTTGAACACCTTGCATATATATTAAAAACTCTGTGAATTCTGAAATTATATCAAAACCAAACACTTACCACTAAACAGCAGAAAAATATTCTCCTCAACACAATGCAACTTGAATTTGAAGTTATCCCCATGGGGTCTAGATAAGGATATAAAAGCAGCGTTATAGATGTTACACTCTGTTGTGGATGTTAAATTTGTACAAATTAGAGTTTGAAAAACTATGGCTATCATGCTAAGAAAATGTTGTTCCAGGTTGAGTGTTGACATGTAATTCTAGAGCTATTTGTACATTTTAGTGCATTATAGTCCATGTCTGTGCACTTCCTCCTCCTACCCCCTCCCACCATATCAAAGCAATTTTCATTTCTACAACTACCGTATGCACAAAGTAATTCAGTTGTTGCTGTGTATTGATAGCATCAGTAACCTGATCTTTAAACCGTATTCATTTATTAAAACCACGTACAGCCCCCCTCCCCTACCCATATTTTCCCTACCCAAATGTGCAGTACCCAATCCCTTGGGTACTGTACATTTGACAGTGAACATCACTTGATCAAGTTTCCTACAACACTTTAAAAGGGTAAGCTGGATGTTTGTGGGTAAAATTCACCTCATCCAATCAAGTACTATCAACTTTTGCAAATATGCTAGCGGAGTAACGTCCATAACAAGTTTCATGCTACTTATAATGCACAGTTAGTTAATTTCATTACTCTGGTGTTCTTACTTTGTTCTGTGACAAATTTAAGCTTTGCAAATGAATTTCAGTTTCAATAGAATAGACAGAGGCAGTGTGGGAATAACTTAATTTGAAGTTTGTTATGGACGTTACCTCACTGATGTATTCTGTCCAATCCCTTGGGTATATTTGGCACTGAACATCACTGAAAGTTTCCCTGAAACTTTAAAAAGGCAAGCAGGACAACTGTGGGTAATATTCGAATCATCCAGTCATCTACTATCAATTTTTGCATATGATGTCACCAAAACATAACATCCATAACAATTTTTCAAGCTGCTAATTACTTCATAGTTCATTAATTTCATGTCTATGGTGTTCTTATTTTTTCTGTGACAAAAGTTAGCTTTGCAAATGAATTTCACTTTCAACAGAATTTACAGAGGGGGTGTGGGGTAAACTTTGATCAAATTTTTTTTATGGACATTACTTTATAGACGTTACATTTTTAACAACCCCCCTCCCAGCCATCTGGGTTGGGTTGATGTGATATATGGAAATCATAGTTGGAGAAAGAATGGACCATACTAAATTGATTCAAAGCCAATTTAGATAAAGGTACTGCATTTGCATTCAAGACACTATTTCTCATATGGCGTTCAGGCAATACAAAATATTCACAACTTCATATTGGAAGTGGGCGGGGCTGAAATTTCATCCCAAGGGGGTTGATTTTTGGTTTCAATGATAAGAGAAACCAATGCAATCATGAGGGCGTGCGTGTGTATGTATGTGTGTGTGTGTGCGTGTGTGTGTGTGTATGTGTGTGTGTTTGTGACACTTTGCTTGTTAACACGATATCTCAAGGTAGGAATGTGTGACAGTTTTCAAACTTGGTACTTAGATTCGCCATATTGAGAGGAAGAACCCTATTGTTTTTAGTGGAGGTCAAAGGTCACCTGGTGTCACCAGGGGTCAAAGTCTGAAAACCATGTTAACACAATATCTCAAGGTAGGAAGCTTGGATAGATTTCATATTTGGTATGTGGATGTGTTATAGTCAGTAGATGGTCCCTATTGTTTTTAGGGTAGTTCAAAGGTCATCTGGGGTCACCAGGGGTCAACGCCTGAAAATCTCGTTAACATGATATCTCAAGGTAGAAAGCTTGAATAGATTTCATATGTAGTATGTGGATGTGGTATGGTCAGGAGATGGTCCCTGATGTTTTTGGTGGAGGTCAAAGGTCATCTGGGGTCCCCAGGGGTCGAAGTATGAAAACCTTGTTAAGGCAATATCTCAAGATAGGAAACTTGGATAGATTTCATATTTGGTATGTGGATGCATTATGGTCAGTAGATGGTCCCTATTGTTTTTGACGGAGGTCAAAAGTCATCTGGGTCACCAGGGGTCAAAGTCTGAAGATCTCGTTAACACGATATCTCAAGGTAGAAAGCCTGAATAGATTTCATATTTAGGATTTGGATGTATTATGGTCAGGAGGTGGTTCCTATCGTTTTTGGTGGAGGTCAAAGGTCATCCGGGGTCATCAGGGGTCAAAGTATGAAAACCTTGTTAATGGGATATCTCAAGGTAGGAAACTTGGATAGATTTCATATTTGGTATGTGGATGTGTCATAGTCAGTTAATGACCCCTATTGCTCTTGGGGGAGGTCAAAGGTCATCTGGGGTCACCAGGGGTTAAAGTCTGAAAACCTTGTTTATGTGATATCCCAGGTTAAGTAGCTTTGATAGATGTCATATTTGTTATGTGGATGGGTTATGGTCAGGAAATGGTACGTAATGTTTTTGATGGAGTTCAAAGGTCATCTTGGGTCACTGCTGGCCCAAGTCTGAAAATCCTGCTTATGCAATATCTCAAGATAGGAAACTTGGATAGATTTCATATTTGGGTATATGGATGCATTGTGGTTAGAAGATGGTCCCCATAGTTTTTGGCAGAGATGAAAGGTCATCTGGGGTCTCCAGGGGTCAAAGCCTGGAAACCTTTTTAAATGTGATCTCTCAAGAAAGCTGTTTGTCCGTTTGTCTATATGTTGTTTGTCATTCTAGCTATGTATGGCTTTTATGGAGGTCAAAAGGTCATCTGGAATGACAAAATTATTTTTTGAACATGCTAGAAAACATTTGAATGAGAAGATAATGGTGCATGATGGCACTCGTTGAAACGGAACATTTATGTATCATCGAAACCTCAATGCATTTTTGCATTCTGGTTTTTATTTTCTTTTTTTTACCCTTCAATAAATATTACATGCAGCACTTGAAGGTAGCATGTACTTTCAAATTGCACCTCAGAGTAACTCTCTTCATGGAATGGCCCATCTCAAGATAGAAATGTCTGACAGTTTTTTAACTTGGTAGTTAGATGCCCCACATTAAGAAGAAGAACATTGTTTTTGGTGGAAGTGAAAGGTCATGTGGGATCATCAGGGGTCAAACTCTGAAAACCTTGTTAACACATTATCTGAAAATGGGAAACTTGGATAGATTTCATATTTGTAATATGGATGCATCATGATTAAGAAATGGTCCCAATCATTTTTGGTGGAGGTCACTAAGGGTCAAAGTCTGAAACATAACAACATTTCAAGATAGGAAACAGGATATAGATTTCATATTTGGTATGTGGATGTGTTATGGTGAGAAGATGGTTGTCATCTAAGATAATACAAAATTGTTGTTACAACAAGTGTAACACTTGACTGAGAAGATATGGGACTTCATGGCATTTTTTGGAATAAATTTAAGAGATCCTATCATCAAAAGCACAATGCATTTTTGCATTCTGGTTGAGACTGTGTTGGGACTAAAAGTGTACAGTATCAGGATATTATAAATCTCTGCTATAAGTATTTGAATGATCACACTAAAATAGCTTAACCTGCCTGTATTGTATGAAAAATATAATGATAGAGGAAGTTCGTCTCATTTTTCATTTTTATGCATGAAAGTGCACCTAACAAGCAAAATGATGTTTTCTCGTTTTTTGTAATCATAAAAAACTGAGATGCAGAGTTTAATGGTTTCAAAATTACCATTGACCATACATTTACTAAAGTGTTGAGATTATGCAGCATATCTGCTCTAGTTTCTTTTAGTTCTCTGGAGTTAACAGAAGGGAGTCTGTGTAATATTAAGTTGCAGTGGATTGAAGAAGTCATTTTGGAACAATGTAGCACAATTACAAGCACGTTCCATTTTTGGTTTCGATGAAAAGAGAAACCTATGCATTCATGATGGCGTGTGTGTGTGTGTGTATGTATGTGTGTATGTGCGTGTGTGTGTATGTGTGTGTGTGTGTGTTTGTGACACTTTGCTTGTTTACACGATATCTTGAGAAGGGAAGATCTGACAGTTTTCAAACTTGGTACACAGATACCCCTTACTGAGAGGAAGAATCCTATTTATTTTGGTTGAGGTCAAAGGTCATCTGGGGTCACAGGGGGTCAAAAACCGAAATCTTTGTTTACACGATATCTCAAGATAGAAAACTTGGATTAATTTCAAACTTGATATGCAGATGCGTTATGATGTAAGGAAGAACCCTATTGATTTTGGTGGAGGTCAAAGGTCATTTGGGGTCACGTGGGGTCAAACCCTGAAATCCTTGTTCACACTATATCTGAAGGTAGGAAACTGATCCATTTCAAACTTGATATGTTGATGCATTATGAGGTAAGGAAAAACCCAAGAAATTTTGGTGGAGGTCAAAGGTCATTTGGGGTCACATGGGGTCCAAACCCTGAAATCCTTGTTTACATGATACATCATTGTAGGAAAGTTGGATTCATTTCAGACTTGATATGTTGATGTATTATGATGTAAAGAAGAATCCTATTTATTTTGGTGGAGGTCAAAGGTCATTTGGGGTCAGAAGGGGACAAATCCTGAAAAACTTTTTAACACAATATCTCAAGGTAGGAAGCTTGGATTGATTTCAAACTTGATATGTTGATGCATTATGAGGTAAGGAAAAACCCAAGAAATTTTGGTGGAGGTCAAAGGTCATTTGGGGTCACATGGGGTCCAAACCCTGAAATCCTTGTTTACATGATACATCATTGTAGGAAAGTTGGATTCATTTCAGACTTGATATGTTGATGTATTATGATGTAAAGAAGAATCCTATTTATTTTGGTGGAGGTCAAAGGTCATTTGGGGTCAGAAGGGGACAAATCCTGAAAAACTTTTTAACACAATATCTCAAGGTAGGAAGCTTGGATTGATTTCAAACTTGATATGTTGATGTGTTATGATGTAAGGAAAAACCCTTTTGATTTTGGTAGAGGTCAAAGTTCATTTGGGGTCATAGGGGGTCAAACTCAGAAAACTTGTTTACACTATATCTCAAGGTAGGAAACTTGGATTCATTTCAAACTTGATATGTTGATGCGTTATGATGTAAGCAGCTTGTTTGCGGAATATCTTAAGGCACAGTATGAAATTTGTAGAAATGTTTTGGTTAAAAGAAAAACCAGTTACTAACAGGTGGAGTCAAAGGTCACTTTGGGTCACCAGTTGTCACCAGAAATGTAGCATTTCATTGAAAAGAGCATGTATGTATCATCGAAACCTCAATGCATTTTTGCATTCTGGTTTGCCTGCCTAGCCTTTACAGTTCCCACAGATCCTATGACTACTCACCATCAAAATCTCCACAGCAATAGTCTTTTAAACTTGAGGTGGCTCAAATGTATGTACTTGTGGCATACCATCTTTTTTTAATGCCCCTGTAGACTGGAGTTGTGAACTTTTCTTGGCTATTAGTGGAACAGCATTTTCTGATCATGGTCACTCAATATTCATAGTAAAGTCTTTGCCATTCGCTCTGTTTTAATGTTTTGAATTGGAAATTTCTGTCCAGATGCTTCACTTTTTGTCCCGGTGGTACATTTTAACCTGGTAATGAGCTTTCTTGTTAAATTTTGTTTGGTTCCTGCACCCTATCAACAAAACAGCAGGTGGAGAACACTGTAGAGGAGTCAAAAGTATTGAGGGTGTTTTGACTTCATAGATAGCATCATGAAAACTTCTGATGGGCTGTGTTGAAATGTACCTCAAGTCTAGAATTTTATAAATATATTTTGAAGGTTGCAAATTGAACCTCATTCATTCAACACCCATTGTGATAGCTTGTTCCATTTTTGAAATATTAAATGTTGAAATTTAATCACCTAGTAGTATTGTGCAATAATTTTTGATATTTTTGTTTTAAAACTCTAACCATGTGCTTTGTTTCCTTTTGAAATTAAAAATAATTTTATAACCTTGAATGCTTTCTGCTTGCTTGCAATAAGCATGTTCTACAGAGAGGATTAAATTACATCACCCTGTGATGAGAGTAAGAAGACTCACTTATTGGTATAAGGTGCAGTAACTTGTCAGAAAATCATGGAAATTTACAAAGACTATTATTTGAGTAGTTACAACAATGACTTCACAAATTATTATGCAATGTGCCATTTTAAATTGAGTGAATAAACATCAACATTTTATACCTCAGCTCAGGAATGAAAATGGGTTTGAATTCAATTTTCATGTGTAGTATAAATTTTTTACAATTGTAGACTTGAGGTACACTTTAATGTTACCTGGGGTTCATATCATCTCCAGGATTGATGTGCAGGAGTCAAAATGCTCAAGTAGTTGTGTATGTCATGTACACATATTAGATGAATATGATCACTTCTTCATTTCTGTAAGTTTTATAGCATATTTATGATTTTTTGTGGATATTTGTGGTAGAGCTCAAGGTTTCATTTCTTTATCTTCACAGAGTCTACTAATACCAGAGTGTTGTATTTCAGCATCTTTTCCATGGGATGCCTGGTGTGCCTAGCTACATGGCAAGTGTTCTACCTTCGCCGTTATTTCAAGTCCAAGAAGCTTATTGAGTGAAACTGAAAGGTGCTGAATTAAGATAGTTTTATAAAAAAAAAAAAAAGGTTAAAGATAGCTGATCACACCCCATTCTGAATTTCAGTCCCCTCAAATCTAGGTATCTGTCCCACAAAGTATAGATTCAGTTTAGTGTACCTTATAAGGTAAAAAAAGAAAATTTATACCACTTTTAATGGTTCATGTTAAGGCCTTCATTGCTAATAAGACAAGCAAGCACTTTCAGACTTTTGTTTCCTATAGGAAAAAGTTTAAATGTAATATGTCGTGGTCCTATTATGTTGTTGTGCTTATTCATAAATTTTAACCACAGAAAAACATGAAAAATTTATGACTAAAAAAGAGTTTTCAGCAATAGATGTAGAGGCAGACAGGGTTGTAGCCCTATGGTGGGCTGCGCTGGGTGGCCACACCAGCACTCTGTATTGCCCCCCATGCACTTCAGGTAAGCACATGTCTCCCTGCCCACCATGAATCTGCCTACAGAGACATAAAACTTGCCAAAATTTACTCCCTTAAGTGAAATGAGAGGAAAACGAAAAATTAATGGCTGAAAAATGGGGTGAATGCCATTGGGTAGCGTTAGGCATTTTCACCAGATCAGGCAATTACTCAGCACCCAAATTTGGCTAGCTATAACCCTGCAGACAGCATTATCACAGTCAAAATATAAAGGCAGTTATTTATCACACACAACTACATTTTTACCAGTAGACTATAGAAATTTTCAGTTGCTGTAGGTCTTTGATAGACATCAAATTAAAAGAAGTGCCCATAGCTGATATTACAGAGAATGTACAGTACTGAGAGTGTTCTATTTATACATTTGGGCCTTTGTATGCTCACCATGGTGTGTCCTGAAGCAATATGCTGGCATTGTGTCTGGATGAGAACGAGTTTGAGACAGTGGGAGGGGCTAGAACAGGCTTCCTCAATTAAATTTTTTGAAGCAACACACTTGCTAAATGTTACTGATATAACGTGCCACTGATCGCCGTCCTGCGTTTCAGAAGGTGGCTTACATGCAAAATGGCGCAAAATTTGTTCAAAAATAAAAATATTTCACAAACTTTACAATTTTTCGCCGATTCAATGGTAACGGTGTATGGATTCTAATAAATGTAAACAGTGATGGTGATTTTACTTTCATGTGAGGAGAAATAGGACGTTATTATATCCTTGTCGGTATGTGACATCAGTCTGTGGGAAGTATTAGCTTTATTTACAGTACCTGTTTTTGAGACAGAACAATTCTTGTCAAAAAGGTTATGAAAAGTTAAATTTTTCAATATTCTCCCAGTAATTTTGTTGCGCCACTCCAAACCATGTCGCTCGCCGCAAGTGGCGCGCAGGCTGCGATTTGAGGAAGTCTGAGCTAGAAGTAAGTTTAGAGAATTGGGACTGTCTGTGTTTGATGAATATCTGCCTTTAAAGATTGACCTGATTTTGCATGATTTGTGCATGACAAATTTGAGGAAAATTATCTTTTGTTGCAATCCTTCTGAATTCTTTATACTCATAGAATTAAGACTGTCATTCAATCTATGAACTATTTTCTTGTCCACAAACCTTCAACATCTAACAGTGGTTGAATATCAGCATCTGAAGGGTAATGAAAGCAATACATTGATTTTGTCCCTCGTTGGTAACATTCTCGTAGAGATACTTCACTTTTAGGACTATTCCAGTTTTTGTGAAAGAAGCATATTTAATGTCTGTTTGAAATTAAAATGCCTGTTAAACAAGTTTAATTTGCTTTCCATTTTTCAAGTGAATATGTGATTGGTATGTCCAGCTTATGGTATGTATGGGGTAGGCTAATGGGTGTGAAAGGGATTGTTGTCTACAGCATGCTAGCATGTATTTGCTTTTATTTAATTATGATAGAGGGATCTGTAATGGACACACTTAGTGTTTAAATGTTTTAGGATTTGAGCTGTTTAAGTTTCTTCTATTAATATGAAGTTTATAGCATTCAACAACAGCTTTGTTTAGTTGGCATTTATGCAGTATTTAGATTCAGGCTGAAGAGTTTTATTTTAGCTCCTTTTGATTTTCATAAGACCATTTCTTTGCATGCAGTATGCAGAATGGCATATGCATAATAATTATCTCTAAATGGAAAAATGAAATTCTTCAGGTAGAATTGTTCTGTATACTGTTCAAGGTTAAGAGCCCATGTGGCCCAGCTATCAGTAGTTTGAATTTGGATGCAGCATACTTTACCAAGCATAGACATCTCAGGAGCTGTTTTGTTAAAGTAAATAAATGCTTGAAAGTATATGCAGAAGTTTTTAACTGTGTTCTGCGTATCATGTTCAGCTGTGAATCCTTCTCTGCATACCACATGCCGACTAAACATGGCTTATTAATGCAGACTCACATTTAGAGTCACCTTGTTGTAATTTAAGCAGACATGGGTCAGTATTTTGCTTGTAAATGTGATAACAATTTAATTAGGACATTCACTAGGTTTAAAGGTAAAGTTAGAATTTGTTTTTGTTATTCTATGTGTTATGTTTCTCTTAGTTATTTTCATTCATGTCTTTGGAAACAATTCCTTACACTGAGATTTCATGACATTTAAAGAAGGAGTTATTTTAAGCAAATGATCAAATACTAACAAGATTTTTTTTATAGTTGGACATAGCATTTTTCTCTAAATTTGGAATGAGGAGGCAAGTTCTTTAGCCCTTATTTCTCATGACTTAAATGTTTTAAAGCATACTGATTTCATTGTCTTGCTTGCTGAGATGTCCCAGGAAAGTTGAAAAAGACTTAAACTAATATGTTATTCTTTTCCCATTGGTTTCTTGTTCTGGACATTTTTTTCCTTACATTACCACAGCCATATTTATTGTCTTACAGCTGTGCTTGCTACCTGGGTCAAAGAATTCAGCAGTTTTCAACTACAGTGTATCAAAACCCAATGTATTTGGGTCTGGGAAGCCCAAGAAATATTTGCCCATGCCATGAACATTATCTCATATGGGCTTTCATAAAAAGTAACTGAATAGAGTATTGAATAAGCTATAGCATGCTCATTCTATGCATTGTGGTATCAATATGGAAATATTAAGAACGTTACAGGTTATCAGTGTGAATATTAATATGTTGGAACAATTTCTATTAAGCACTGGCCAAAAGTAATCTAACATAAACATTGATGTGAGAGGCCTTCCTCTGGGATAACACAAATTGCCATATGTGAGATGAACATAGCAAAAAAAGGTTTATGCATGCATTCTGATACTCTATCAACAGCACCCTCTATCTCTTTTGCAAGACTTTGGTAGTAAGTGTATGCACTTTTTGCATATTTGTGAGAAACACAAGAAAATTGCATGTGTCAAACCACCATTATTTCCTACATTTTTCTTTTCCTGAAAGTTGTGATATCTTCATTATTTTGGAATTTAAGTGACTAAGCAGATTGATTTGATCATATCTGAAATGTGTTTCCAATAAAGAGGGTTGTTAACACATCATGTCTTGCTTTTGTGTTTTAATGGAGTGATATTGTTGGTAATTTAAATCATTCCAAGAATTTAAAGGACCAATCCTCCCACCCCAAACTACAAACTCCTGTAGGGGTTTAAATAAATTCTCAGTTGGCTCAGCTTTTTGATTGACAGCTTATTCAAACTATACAGAATACCAAAGCTTATATTACACAACATGAACTGTACTAAGAGAATTTTGATTATACACTCTGAGCTTTTCTATACTGACCCTGAAGCAATAACCTGAGTTTTTGTCTGGATGAGGATGTAAATTCCTCTGATACCGGAATTTATTAAGACCATCAAAAACCATTTCACACAGACAATTTCTTTATTCAACCAATCTATTTCGTAACGTCTGTGGTCCCTATCAAATCACTAAATCTGTGTCCACAACTAAAATCCTCAAATCATGTCTGTCTGGTGACTGAATGTAGAAACAAAATATACATTAATGAAAGTAGGAATAACAGAAAAAAAACACTTATCTTTAATCAGTAAACAATTACAAAATATTACAATCGTTTGATTATGTTCAATTAGGAATTGATTATCCTAAATTTAACTCTGCGAAATCATTGACAATTACTCACATGAACCTTTGATGGTCTTGCATCTAATCAGCTTGATGATCAGGTAAGGATTAACGGTCATAACAATAAATCATTTCAAATTAAATGCGCTTAAATTAAAGAGAAAATCGAAACAACGCGCAATGTTCGCTTAAGCTCAACAACCCACGTTATTGTGATGTCAACAACAAGAGGCTTAGAAAATAAAAACAACGCGCAACGTGCCCACAAGCTTACTACACCATTGTGACGTCATTTACGGAGGATAAATTTCAGACAATTGTGGGAGGGGCTTAAAAAGGTTAGAACTGGTACCGTTTTGAGGTTAGAGAATTGAGCTTAAAGTCTTAGATTACAGCGGCATAGCCAGTGGATGGAATAGTGATTTAGCCAGATTATTTCTCAGTTTTCACATGTAACATTCTTAGCTGACAGTATGAGGAGGTATGTTAGGCATGGGCATTCCCAGAGAGCTTGGGGTGGGAGAACTTGGCGAAAGTTATTTTTTTCTTTCAGCTAAGAACTTGGATGCTTATTGTTATGGGAGGGAGGGTAGCCAGAAAGTTACAAAGGCAAAAGTCTATAGATTTTGGCAAAAATGCCTCCCAGATCAACCAGAAATGGCTGCACTTCCAATGCATCAAAGTATTTTCTTGTTTGATATCTAATGATCCAGAAATTTGAAAGCAATCTTTTGAAAAAGTTTATTTCTTTTCCTGTAGTTTTTTTTATTTCCCAGGGGGTAGGGGAAGATGGAGCAAGTACCCCCTTTCCCTCACAAATGCTCATGATACTTGGTGAGGGGTGCACGTCCCTCTCCACTTGGGAAAAAATTTCAATTTGAGACGAACATGTCATTTGTGCAATATCTGACCTAGATTGAACTTTCAGATGAGGTGAAGAAGTACCACCTTTAAAAACTGATTCTTTCTTTCAAGCAAACATCCGTGCAAAAACTCTCTTCAATTTTTTTTGTATGGCATTCCTTCTGGTTGTGCAAGGTATTGCACAAACAAAAGAGCCCCAATGGTTCAGGGGAGCCCAACCATTGTAGAGCTGGTGTGTGCAAGTGAGTCTTTCATACCCTGTATCAACCTTTGTAGATTACACTGTTTTCAGGAAAATGAGTATGATACCCTTTGTTGGGGGGGGGGGGGGGAGGGGCTCTCACTGTCTCTTTCTCCATGGGCCTCCTAGGGTCTTGCTAAGATACTATCCAGTTACAGAGAACCAGAAACTTTTAGATCTGTGGGAGAAGTCTGTGTTTCAATGGCCAAAGTGGTATGTTTTTGTTCACAAATGAGGAAGATCCACAAAACCAATCATAAAAATCAGTTACAACAATGAACAAAAGACTTGTAATGGGCCAACTGCAACAAGTTGCAGGACAATCAAACTACAAACTGGTCTAACAATAGTGATGTTACTATTTTCTACCAGAGTGGCTGCTTTTGTCATTTCAATAGTATTGAAGTGACACAATGGGGACTGCACCTTGCTACTAGACATGCCTATAAATGCCTGGATATAAGAGTAGCTTTATGAGACTTGACCATATTAATTAGACTTGGTATAGGCTTGCCACTAAAATCAGTTGCCCAGCCGACAAAGTCAGTTGCGTGCCGGACTGAAGCACCTTCGGGTGGACCAGTTAACTAGCCGACTTTGCTTTGCTGACTTGACCAGTTGGTTGTCATGACTACACAAGACCTACCCATAGACCACCTTAAATGGAAAACTATCTCCTGCAAACTTAGAATATGACAAATTCAGATCAGATTCCAGTCTGATTTTTGTGGTAATTTGTTAAAATGTTCTCCAATCCCTGGTCAGAAAGTGCAAAAATTTGCTCACCTGTGTCTGCATGTGAGTTGTACTGCAAGACTACAAATATTGAATTTATGGTAATTATTTCATGATGTCACAGGAACAGACATTTTATTGGACATATCATAGATATCAAATGCAAATCATAGATTTACACTAATTGACAAATTTTTGGCTCTTTCCTGTCAGACGTGGAGAAGAATTTTAACAAAAAAGTGGGATCAGAATCTGATCAGAATTTGTTTAAGTGTGACCACCTGTTTAGTCTATCAGGATGGCACAAGGCAAAACTTGCCCAATTTTGTGGCAATATACAGCTTTGTACTTCTGAGGGCAACTGAGTGACCAAGCTTTCAATTGAAAAGGAGTTGCACAAAATCTGACTTTAATCTCCTCAGATAAACATTCCTCCCTCTCTTGCATTCATTACTGAGGATTTAGGAAAAAAAAATACAGCAAAAGCAAGATAATTTAAATGACAAAAGCAATTATTTTTTTCCATGTTTATTTCACAATTTCCTTCTTGGGTTGAACCCTATATAAGATAATTGTATTATGTACAACGTTTTACAGCTGACGAAGTCGTTGTGTGCCAGACTGAAACACATTTGGGTGGACCAGTTAACTGCCTCATTTGACGTTGCTCTGGAAATTTGTTGTTTCCACAGGAGCATTTCTTTTGTGCAAAAGCAATGTTTCTGGACATACCAATTAACTTTAAGTTTAGTATATTTGTATTTGGTGTAAATTGGACACACATCCTGAGCAAATTATGTTTGGATTGAAATGTTTTGTTCTTGCTTGGCATTCCAATCACTTACACTCTTGAAACAACCCTATCTTGCCCAGCATTCGCCTCTTTGTTAGCAACTAAAGCTAGCCACACACAACACGACTTTGGGCACCCCAACTCAACTGGATGGTTGGATCTCCAACAGTTGAGTAATGTTCATAAGTTTACAACTGCAATTGGCAGTTGCAAGACCAGTCTTTAAGTCGCCCCCGACTTCAGTCGGGAAGAACCAACATGTTGGTTATTCCCAACTGAAGTCAACGTGAATTAAACCTGGTCTTAACATTGCCAATCATAGTTGTAGCAACGATCGAGTTGAGTTGCTGTGGGCAATGTTGTGTAGTGTGCGGCTAGCGTTACTTGTCAGTCAGCTTTCCATAAGCAACTACTGTACTGCAGTACACAGAAAGGAGAATTTTTATATATGCTGCCTTGAAAAACAGGTTGCATAGTCAAGTGGTTAGAGCAACAAACTTGCAGTCTGGAGGGCAGGAGTTCGAGTCCTGGCTGGGTCATAACGAAGACTTTAAAAACGGAACCTACTGCCATAGTGAGTGCTTGGTGCTCAGCTTAATCAATGGAGTAGGGAAAACAAGCTAGTGAGCTTCAACTGGAAAAAAGGCCATGGTCGGTTTGATTTACCCTAAGTGGTTAGGAACTGGGCCATAAAACTCCATCTGACCTAACCGTGACAAACAGGCATGGATGAGCACCAAAGAGCAAACACACTAAAGTTGCCCAAGCCCTAATTTTTTTGGACTTGCTAAAATGCTGTCCTTGTAGAGTAAGTTCCAACCCTCAGAGCATTTAAATAGAGCAACTCTGAATAAAATGTAAGATTTAGGCTCATAAGAAAGTTGTAAAAAGTTGTTAGCTTAAGGACAACTACAAGAATCTTGTACTTTCCTCACTCAGGATCCTTTGGCTTCAACTTTATGCAACAAATATTGCACATAGTTTCACTTTTAAAGCCTTCAAAGGCATCAACATAGTAGTCTGTGAGTTTTGACTGTTCAGAGATGAGATCTTCACGAGATTCATTATGAATGAACTTGCATGTACCGTCCTGCCTGCAGCCATCCAGTCGACAGGAAAATAACCATCATTGCTTCACTATAATGAATGAAGCAGCTCTGACACTTCCTTTGCTCTCATCTTTTTGTCATCCTCCTCTCACATCTGTTTACCTCCTCTCATCCCTGATTTAGTCTTCCTCACTGCCACTGCTTTCCCTCTCTGACTTTGTTGAATCTGATGAGCAACCTATAAAACTGAAATATGACAAACAAAATAAAAAATAAAATAAAAGATAAAAATTGTTCTATTCATTTTGTTTTAAATAATGCAATATCTCACAACAAAATTTTTTCACATTAACATCCCTAGAATTTATTAGAAATTATCATACGACAGTTCATTAATCACTGAATTTATGCATCATATATAAGCCCTATGTTTACACAGCATGTATCCTTTTAAGATCATGAAAGACATTAATTTGGTGAGTGGAGGAAGCGGTCACACAATTGTAACATTTAGCCAACATCTCCAAGTATTTTGGAGTTACCAATAATTCTCTTCAAAATGATGATACCACTGGTAAAACCATTTGAAGACTGGATGCAAGTTACTGGATAAAGTTACTTCGGGCAAGTCCACAGCATCAAGTTACAAAAATAAATTTCAAATATCAATACTTTAAACAATTATGGTGTGGATACTTCATGTAGTGTTATTAGTGTCAAGCAACGTAATAACAAGAGAGATATCAAGTATATATTACGTACAAAATGAATGAAACTGGTTAAACAATTCATCCTAACTCAGTAAAACAGGAAGAGCACTATCTACTAGTATGTTTTCAACTCTTCAGTACTTTGAATCAAAATTATCTTCCTTTTGGTGGCACAACTTTGCAAGCTTATCAAATTCCCTAAACACCTGAGCAATTTTTAACTTGTGCTATGTATTTTAACTCTTCATGAGTTATATTTTTGGGAAGAACAATGGCAGAAAGCCTGTAGATTAAAAAATAGTATGATTTTTCTGCCTTCCACCACTTTGAGACATTTTGTGGAAAATATAAGGTGTGGTCATCACTATTAATGAGGAGGTTAAGGGCAAACTATTTGTTTTATTCTTCAGATTTAGGCTTGAAGAAACAGTAAGAGTGACATGGACACACTTCATAGAATTTACTAAAATTTTTCAAACGCAGATGCATGGTTACAGATAATGATGCAAAATATCAATGAAACTTCAAGCTGTACAGGTACTTGCAGTTAAAGGGCAGAGGCAATTACCCCAGACCTATTCTGAAACAACACATAAATATAACAATGTTCCTGTATCTTTTATGGTACTTTGCATATTCAAAATACACCAAGTAGTCTAGGAAAATCAACAACGAAGGAGGAAAAATGTCACATAATTTTCAAGAGCCATTGATGAAACAGCATGGTTTACTTCAACCAGAAAGCCCAAAGGCTTAGTGATTCCTTGCCCAAAGAGAACTCTTTCATTTGATCTCTCCATCTTGCTATGGTGATAGCACCCCTACAGTGTTCATCATAGATATTGTGATTACAAGCACTTTAGGAGGTTTTTGTAGATTTACTGCTGGTGACCTCATATGACCTCGAGCGTCCACCAAAAACAATAGGGTTCTTCTTCCCAACATGGCAAATCTATATACCAAATATGAAAAGTGTTGGTTATTTCTAACTTGAGATATTGCGATTACAAGCTTTTCAGACTTTGACCTCTGGTGACCTCAAATGACCTTTGACCTCCACCCAAAACAATAGGGTACTTCCTCTCAACATGACAGATCTATATACCAAATATGAAAAGTGTTGGTCATTCTTAACTTGGGATATCGCGATTACAAGCACTTAAGGTTTTCGCAGATTTACTGCTGGTGACCTCATATGAACTCTGACGTCCACCAAAAACAATAAGGTTCTTCTTCCCAACATGGCAAAGCTATATACCAAGTATGAAAAGTGTCAGTCATTCCTAACTTGAGATATCGCGATTACAAGCTTTTCAGACTTTGACCTCTGGTGACCTCAAATGACCTTTGACCTCTACCAAAAACAATAGGGTTCTTTCACTTAACATGACAAATCTATATATTAAATATGAAAATTGTTGGTAATTGCTATCTCGAGATATTGCGATTCTAAGCAAAGTATCAGGAAGACACATACATACACACACACACACACATACAGGACATACCCGTATTCAATGCCTTACGGGCTACACAGAACTGTTCCCTGTACGGAAATGGTCGGAATTCCCCTTTAGCCGTTAAAGTCACCCGGCATGTGAATGCTGCGAGCGAGGGCAGGCTCTTGCATATCACGTGACAGAGCTCATTGCAGTGTCCAAATATTCGGGTAGCTATGCCAGTCATGAGCTCCGCGTGAGCGAGGAAAGACGTGCGAGGCTTCAGCACTCATGAGCGACTTGCACCCGGCAAGGTATCTTTTACAGGCTCACACGCATACACATACACTACACACAACATCACCATCACATAGATTCCTTGCCTGCCTTCGGCAAGGAATCAATAATTCAAGCTGAGGTGTCTGCATTTTCCATTTACTTCAATGGGAAAATGGAGTCACTCCTCTCAAATGGAAGGCCCGGGTTCTATTCCCAGGTCGAGTCACACATAAGACTCTAAAAGGGAACCTACTGCTGTTGTGTGTGATACTGGAGCAGGAAAACAAGCCAGTGAGCCACAGCTGGAAAAAAGGCTGTGGCTGGCTTGACTTGAACCAATAGGATGGAAACTGGGCTGTAAAACTCTACCTAACTCATTAACCTATCAGAATTAGTGTACGTACTCTGTCATCAGTATGCATGTATAGAATGTGACATTACTTCATTCACTCATTCATTAAATTTACAGAGTTTAACTCCTGGCTGTACCTCTTTTTCCCTGTAACACCTTTTTTTCAAATACATTAAGATACAGGTACTTGTAAGGCAAACATTGGAAATTTGAAACAGTTTGTCAAATTTGCAAAGCAACTTTGATATTGGAATAGCAGCTTGTATTGCTTATTTGCTTTGTATATAATAGTTTGAAATGGTAAGTTACAAATTTTTCCACTTTACCATGGGCCAAGTAATTCTTTCAAAGGTAACACAGGCACTGGAGGTTTTAATTTTTGGTCTGCACCGACAGTGTTCTCAATGGAATCACCACTGAAACTTGACCATTTAAATTGCTGTGGTTCTCTCAAGAATCCAGTCACTTTCAGGTTGGCCTCAAAGGTCTGGTAATCTGTGACATCTGAAAGAGAGACAGTTCAAGTGAAAACAATTTCATCATGTTCCAGTTAACCTTAATGAAAACAGATTAATATGGGTTAAGCTCCCATTAACAACTTCCAGGAGACTACTAGTTATGGCATTGTTTATAATTCTGCTCATACAAAAAACACATGCTTAAAAAATGCAGCTGGCTTAGGTACTGTACAGCTCATAGCAATTCTTGGGGAAAGGGATTCTTTCAAAGATGATACATAAATATCTCTTTAGATGGTAAAAACATGACTTTCAAATGAAGACTGTGATTGAGCTGCATGTACAGTAACTGCACTCCCACTCAGTTCCATTTGACTGAAGGGAACAAATTTTTCTAATGTTACAGCATACAAAAATCGGAGGTGGAGATTCAGGCAATCCTATGCACTCTAATAAAATAGCTCTATACTTAGAGGCAGTCAGCCTTCACCTCAGCTTACAATTTTTATAGTTAGATCACAGAAATTCTCACTGGCACAGCTCTTTGATTGACAGCTACTTCAAAAAATTGAGAGTGCTGTAGCTAATACTACACAGCATGTAATGTACTGAGATTACACATCTGGGTCTGTATACTCACCCTGAAGCAAAAAACTGAGATTGTGTCTGGACAAGGATGAGTTTGAGACAGTTACCTTGCACAGGAGAAGCTTAAGTACTGTAAGTAGGTTAGTAGAATTGGAACTGTTCAAGGTGAGAGCATCTGGCCTTTAAAACCAAAGCTGGGTAATAATATACTTAAGAAAGAACAGCTTTGTCCCACATTTTACAAAAAATTACTTTGATTGATATTGCTAAGTTAAATGAATGAAAAATAGAAAATAATGTCTTCCAAAAAAACCAACCACAAGCTTTCTCTTTGGCTTGGGATGCTCTCTCTCTGTCAGCAGAGGATGGTATTCCATCTTCCTGTAACTTTCTTTTCTTACTTTTGCCTGGTTTGGTTTCTGTGGCGTCCTCAATACCAAGTAAAGTTTTCACACTGACACCTGATGCTAATGCCTCCTTCCAGTCCTTCAACGTTGACATCCTGATTCTGAACAAAAAATCCACAATGTTTGAGAGCATGCGTATAGAACTGTCAAATCACAAGCTGGTGATATGGATATTAGGAATTAAAGGTCAAGAGCAGTCCCCAAAACTTTGAAGCAACAGTTACAGTAAATGTCTCAATTTTCTTCCAATTACTTTTCAAAGTATCATTCATCATATTTCACAACTTCAACATTGCATATTTAATGTAAACTAAGCAGTTATTTCTGGAAAATTTCACATTTGAAGAGAAAAATTTGTTGTCAAATGACTCTCAACAGCCGATTTTGTAACTGGACAGTCTGCTACACTACTTCCAGTTGAGGTAACTGCTCTTGCCCTTTAAACAGGATGAAACCATGTGAACATCTGTGATGATGTGATCTGTGTTGTAAACAACACAAGTTATTACACATGGCTGATTATATTACAAAATAAAGATAAATTCTGCACATAAGATGGCATGCACTAGCTGGAGCAACCTAGAATGAGCCTTACTGTATCTCCTTCAAAAGGTTACAGCTTACAAACAATAGTCTCAACTTGGTCTGTCATTGAACTTTTACAATTTAATGATGACAAGCCTTTGGATTTCAGAACTTATGGAGACCCATAAATTGTGGATTCCCTCATTTTTCACCATGATAACCAATATAGGATTCTTTGGGTTTTGAGTAAAACCCATGGATGGTAGGTAACTGATTGGTGGTAACCATTTTGTGGTTCTGAGATTTCATCAGAATGGGACAACCATGTTTTGCAGAAAAATTTCTCCTGTGAAATTCAGGGACATGCATTTTATGCTGCTTCACCCCATGAGGACTTAGCTGTTTCTTTAGCACTAACCCCTTCAAGTCTAGATTATTTTAGAGGTTGCAAACTGAATCTCATTCATCCAACTCCCACTGTTATATCTCCTTCCATTGTTGAGATATTAAATGTCAAAATTTATTAAAAAAAAATTGGCCCAGTAATTTGTGACTTTCTTGTTGTACAACTTATATTACCTGCTTTTTTCCCCTTAAAATTAAAAATGTCGTTATAACATTTCCTGTTCTCTTGCATTTGTACAAAGAGCAGGGTTCTGTTTTCTTCTGGAAGAAGCTGGTCTCTTTCACAAAAGTGGAAGAAACTGGTAGACACATATTTTTTTTTAAGTTTTTTTCTGGAAGAAACTGGAAAAACTGAAAGAAATCAGAAGACCGGAAACCGGAAAAGCACATAGACCTTGAACAGAACTCTGCTACATTCACTTTGTTTTACTCCACACTAGAGCCCTTGGCCACAGTGCGCTAGAAACCCAGCCGTTTCAATATCAGGACATATACAAGAGAAAAATTGATCACGGCATGTGTTTATTTATAGCTAACAAAAATATGCATACAATTTTAGGTCACTTTCTGAGGCAAAATGTTACAGAACTTACTTGGAGACCTTTTTCAGCAGCAGTCATTTTGTTGTTTTGAGAAATGATGGCGTTACACGTACTTCCACATTAGTAGACAAGTTACATAAGTGCAATTCCTCCAATAAATATCATAAAATCTGTTTTATGTTTCTAAAACTCGACAAGTAAGATGTGAATTCTATCTGATATATCAATAAAATTGTTTGAAATACTTTCCAGAATTTTAAAAATGTAAAACTAAATTTAATTTATCAAAATTTTCTGTAAATAAGGTCATTTTTTAAAAGTGGAAACAAATGTCTTCTGTAACATCATAAAGTGTAGTCAGGGTAACCCTTCCGTACTTACACTACAGTTGAATTGTGTAACTTACTTTGTGATAAAGTCAATTTTTAATTCCAAATTTCAACAACTTATTCCCCCTTTGAAGAAAAGCCAATTGACAAGCCTAAATGTGGTGTTAAAGATCATTCATGGCAAGTACTGAAAAGGTGCATTTTTGAAGCTGTAAGGCAGTTGTAGAATTATGTGAAAAATGTAAAATCTAACACTTTTAAAAACTATGCCTTGTCTGTCCTTGTCAAATTCTTACTTTACACTTACCAGGAAATCCTACAAAAAAATACACACTTCAGGAGTCGGTCAATACAACAGAGATATGAAAATTTTCAGGATGAGATATGAAGGAATGTGAACGAGTGGGATCATGTAATTCAGTGCAAGTCCACATTGCTACAACATGCAGTCAGTAACTTTTAGAAAAATGTTTGATGCTTCTAACTAACATTGACCAACCTTGCATGGGTGTCAAGACTGTAACTTGTAAGAGGGCACAATATCTTACAGTATGACACTATGCTAGATATCCTAAGTCCTAAGATAGGTGTACTCCAGCTTCTGTGTACCAATGTGTTTTAAATGTGCATGGGTTTGAATCGAGGTTGATTGAGGCCTAGGCCTATGTGGGTTTTTCTTTGGGGACTCCGGCTTCCTCCCACTTACTAGCGTAGGCTTGGCACTACAGGTCTAGCTAGTAAAAATAAAATCGGTTGCCCAGAGGGCAATTGCACCCTTGACTGACGACCATTGGGTGGATCAGTTAACTAGCCAACTTTTCCTTGGCCTAGCCTGTATGGATTCCCAATATGATTTCAATTCACATAGCTTGGCTGCAAGCCACTTAGTGAGTATCTAAACAGTAGTAGATAGCCTAAGCCTAGACTGCAGCTGAGACAAATTCCTCACTTCCAACACAGCCTACTCGATGTACCATATTTCTAGGTATATCTTACCTGCCATGCTGACATGAGGGGAAAAATAACCGGTCTGATAGTCTGATCAGCACTTGCGGTCAATTACTAGTTGATTGTGAAAGGTAGGCAGTTAACTAGTTATGGATGGGTATGCGGCGTTGCGCAGAATTAAAGAACTGATATGATATTGATGAAGTGTGCATACGTACATACGTTAGTTCTATACAGTTAGATTACTAGGCCTACGTTGTTTATTCCCGCGATGGTTTTGAACAACGAGGAATGCACTTCCGGTTTTCAACCACACTGTACACAGTTTGCACTTGATACAGTAGCCACCGTGTACTATTACTAGCATTAGTGCTTACCATCCAATATACTGCATGCATATATCATCCCGTACACAGAACAGCAGTATACAGTACATACACGCAGAACGTGGGTACGTAGTGCATGTGTAGTCTAGTAGTTGCAGAAAACAAACACATCGATTGCAGACGGCTGGCCAGATGTCAAAGAAGCAGGGGAGAGCTGGCTTCACTGAATTCCTCAAAGTAAAACTCAAAACAAGAATTTGTGTTGTCATT
Source organism: Holothuria scabra (assembly GCA_037179385.1). Taxonomy (NCBI): domain Eukaryota; kingdom Metazoa; phylum Echinodermata; class Holothuroidea; order Aspidochirotida; family Holothuriidae; genus Holothuria; species Holothuria scabra. The sequence continues at coordinate 27,428,592 of CM074180.1, read as the reverse complement.
CGTTGGCCTAGCTCTAAATCTGAACCACATCATGTCTCTTCATTCCGAGAGTAGCAGCTTTTACAGTGAACCTGCTGGTCAAGAAGAGCAATATCAACATGTGAAAGTCTTGGGTAAGGGAGCTTTTGGAGAGGCTGTCCTGTACAGAAAGGTCGAGGTGAGAAATACTCCGTCAGCCTGTGTACATAATATGTTGTACAACATTGGAAGATACAGTATCTACCTTAGGCCTAGGCCTAGACAAAGTCTAACATAGTATTATTCAGATGGCCATGGCCATTACCAAACTTGACATTACTAGGATTGGCATTACTAGGCTAGGCTGTGACTTGTGGACCAATGGTAGTGTCATTAAGATTGAAGGTGCCCAGTGTTTTGCAATGACTGCCAATGAATGAGATGGACACAGCTGCTCTCTTGAGGCTAGGCTAGTTCTGGTTCTGGTTGGATACTACAAGCAGTTCTCCACAAACGGGATATACAGTCATCATCATGTGTTACATTACAACAAGGCCCTATACAAATAAGCACTTTTCATGGCACTAAGTTTACAATTTAAAGCTTCTGAACCATTAATACCAGCAAAGATTATCAGAAAGTATGAAAAATCAACAGACTTTGTGAATCTATTTTCAAAATACTTAAAGGCAGTCATTCGTCACCCTAAACTACAGTTCCAGTATACATATATCAAAACTCTCAATTGGTACAGCTCTTTGATTGGCATCACATTCAAACAATGCATCATAGCTAAATTACACAGCATGGGCACTGAGAGTGTCTTGATTACACATTATGGACTTGTATGGCCAATGGGACAAGCCATGAAGCAATATAAACAAGGATTGTGTCTGGATAAAGATGAGTTTTAGAGAAATGTGGGAGGGGCTAGAAGTAAGTAGGTTGGGAGAATTCGAACTGTTTGGGATGATGAAAATATGCCTTTAATGGTCCATACTATCGTGTACAGCTGACCATTCCCATCACAGCGACTGATCATCATGGTCATAGAAATCTGGCTATTTCAGAAACACCTTACCTATCACAGATATGTTGCACTTCTAGTGTTGTTCTTCGCTTATCCTCAAAAGAATTGCTGCATTCCCTTTTCTGCTGAAGTTTTCTTGCTTGCATATTTAGGCTGTAAAGTAGTTCTTTTATCAGATTTTTTTGTGCAAGCTAGTTGCTTTGATATTTTAAGAGGTTAGTCTTTATCATAGCATACCTTTACAAAATTTGTGAATCCTATGCTGCACATTGCAATTTGACACTTATAGTATACCACAGGCTAACTTACCTATCAAATTATGAGTTTTGGACATAATTTTAGTGAATATTTAGCATGCTTGTGTTGGAACAGTGCCCATGCAATGCTCTTAAATAACATCACTGTTCCAATGGCGTGATTGAACGATAATTCAATTGTACAAACACACATGCAAGCAACCTTGAGTTTTCACTGTTTTTTTATATAAAAACCTTAATTGCTAGCTTTGTCACGGTAATTATATACATCATGATTCCATGGATGCAGTTAATGGGATTTAGCATGCATACAGTTTTGTCCTTCTTAAACCTTTACAGACATATGTTGACAATTTCTTTCAAAGACAAAATGAGTCAAGAGGAAGTATTAAACAGGGTAAAAACAAAAAAGAAGCAGCACTATCAGAACTGAAAAAAGGAGAAAATTTGTGCTGTACAGGTCATGAGATGTACAGTATTGGCCTGCAGAAAAAACTCCATGGAGGGATGGTGGAGGGGAGGAGAATCAGGGAAAGGTGAAGGGACACATGGTGGGCAGACATCCAAAAGTGGAACGGGAAGAGCTTGTATGATACAGTGGAGAATAGAACCAAATGGAGAACCATGGCATCTATAGAGCCTTGAACAGACAGGGATCCATAGAATGCTGTGTAACAATAAAAAAGTTCAATTGACTTATTATGTAGTATGTTATCCCAAAACATTATGGCTGAAACATGGTTGTGCTAATAAATGCAACACAACGAATCAAGAATATCAATGTAGGCTTATAAATACAGCAAAATTGGCTGATTATTTTTCATTGTTCACAGGTTGTTAAAAGATTACACATTCTTTTAAATATGGGTTTAAAGGCAAGCAAGTCAACTGTAGTTGCCCTTAAACCTATTTTGGTTCAACAGCTAAATCTCAAATTTTCATCTTATTTAAATTTCTCTTTAAAGTATCTGTCATATTATTTCATCACTTCAGTATTTTTTATTTCAAGGTAAACAAAACAGTAAGAGTTGCTCCCAGTAAATGTCAAAATATTGATATATTAAATAATGATCCATAAGAGCCAATCATGAAACAGGACATTCTGCTATAGTGGTTCAAGTTGGGGTGACTGCGTTTCTCCCATTAAGCTATAGGTGTAAAATTCTGTTCGCAGAGAAAACAGAGCTAAACCAATTGACCAGTACTTTTTTATCAGTTGCTTCTTTCATCTGCTGCTGTACTGTAACTACACTTACGTGCAATTGAACAATATCTTCATTAAAAAATATAATGCACCTGCAGGACAGAATAACATCCTGTCTATTATCTCCTAAAACATGGTGAACTTCGAAGAATATACCTATTGGGATAGATGCCTGTCGGTACAAGTATTCCCTGACTGAAACAGCAAATTAACAAAAATAGGCCAATAAAACCTTTTGGGGATTACCAGTCAGCTCACATTGCACAAAAATCACATCTCGTTTATGTCGTTGAATGCTACCATCCTGGCCAAGTAAGTGTGTGGTAATTTGTACTGAATAATGACAGTTGTGCCTGTCACTTGTAAATGGACTTGAGGACTTGTGAATTCAGAAGCATAGACACAGTCTGGAATTTTGCCAGTTAACTCAAATGGGGAGAGGAGATTCATACTGTTACTGTCCAATTCCAAGGCCAAATTGATGTTGCCCCTTGGCAAAGTAACAGGTTGATTCAGGGATGCAAACTTGTTTCAACATCCTAGTAAGGTGCAATCTGAACTGTGTAGAGGTTATTTAAATGTACTGTAAGTTCCAACATTTCTGCAAAGGTGCCTTCTTCTTAAATTTAGGAAACCAAGATTCTGACATTTTTGTATTTCTATGGAAATGAAAGGGGGGGGGGGGGGACATTATACCTTAAATACCTTTATTCTTCTGGAAAAGTGTGGCATCCCCTTTCTTCACCCCTAAATGGAAATCCTGACTGTGCTTTTCCTGGCTGTCTCAGTAAAGGTGGGCTTTGCACTTACCAAAGTTACAATCTGGTATTATGCACAGTACTCTTCTAAATTAACCATGTATAGTAAGCAGGAAAGAAAACACTTTTGGCAAAATGGGCTTGGTAACATAGGATTCTATAGTAAGCTAGACATGGTTACAAAACATCCTCTAATTTTAATAAATGGAGGGACAAGGTATGACATTAGTTCACAGTAATCAATGTTGATAATATGCCGGCATGATGTAAAATCAAAATTTCTTGCAATCTCTGTAACACATTTTAAGTGAATATTTCTTTCTCAAGGTTTCAGCAAGTGTGTTAAAGTGTTTTTACACTTTATCTTGAGCAAGAGATCAAATCGGCATTATACAATCTACCTCTAACTTTGAAGTGTAAAATCTCTGGCACTCAACATCAGATTCAGAGAATTTGATCCACCGATGGGGGAAGATCATATCTCAAGTGGGAGATCAAAGGCTGTGTGTGAAAAACTGGGAGAATCAAGGCGACCCAAGTCTCAAGATCAAGACGACCAATGAAGCAACATCCTTGTTCTTCCCATGAAATGCAAACAAACACAAAGCACTGACCAGAACAGTAGACATTATTGACTGAGGGTTCTATACATAATTTGCTGTTTGTTGATCACATGATTGGGGCTTTGATTCACTGATTCACAACAGGGGATCAAATGTAAAAGCAAAGTCATCGACCTAGAGGGGAGAAGTTGATCCACACCTCTAGGTCAGCTCTCAAGTATGAAAGCAGCCTCACTCAAATACCCTGATTAATTGGACTAATGTTAGCAGGTCCTGACAAATTCTTCATAGCTTGTCTATTTGGTTCACTGTTCTCCAAGTCTATTACATCGCATGAGTATCTGCTTAAATTCACTTTTTATATCATGGTTTTGGAGTACTTTGTGGTGGAGGACTTGCCCAGTTTGCTACAATAATGAACTCAAATATTTTGTGAGGAAAGGGGATTGCTATGACCATTAACAGTAACACAGTCAAAAGTGACTGTTTTACAGTATTTATTTGAGGCAGTACACCCCCCTATGGGTTGGGGTTGTAGAATATGCCCACAGTATTCCCCTGCTGTCATAAAAGGCAACTAAATGGGAGAACTTGAACAGTGTTTGAACAGTATTATACTGTATAACACATTCTTGTTGGTGTGTAGTTAAATTTCATCTAACCGCAGTAACTTGATGCAGTAAAAGTATTCTAAATTGCTTATTCTCTACAGTAAGATTGGTTCTATGAATGAATGCAATCCACACACTGCATGCTCTTTTAGAGAGCTATTTCAGTTTTGCATACATCTTAGTTCTGAAAATGTTTATTAAGCAGTGTGAAAGTTTTGATCATTCAGAGTGTTTTGTGTAAAGTTATATGCTTAGTTTTGAATACTATGATGAATGATAATCACACTGTGTGCCATAGTACGTACCATTTGCAGAAGTTGCAAGCTTTTGGTTACTGTACAGTAGTTGTGGAACTAGCCAAGCTTGACAGACAGGAAACTGACTCACAAGAAATTAGGGGCAACTTTCATCCTACACACATTTACATCCGTAACTGAGGAACATTCAAATGTTATGTGCTATGGTACTGCCTACAAATTTAATCGGAAAGAAAAAAACGTCATTGCAACTTGCAAGTAATTTCAGCTAGTCCATTAAATGTGTATTTTTTCGATCCTATTGTAAGAGTATTTTTGATAATTGTAAAGTTAGTAAATTAGGTTATGACAGCTTAACCTTCAAGATGTATGTTTATACCCAAATATTCCTTTTTGATTCCTTGCCGAAGGCAGGCAAGGAATCTATGCGATGGTGATGTCGTGTGTGTGTGTGTGTGTGTGTGTGTGTGACGCCCGCTTGTAAACACGATTATCTCAAGATGGGTAACTCTGAGAGATCTCAAAGACTCAAACTTGACATGTAGATTGCCCACATTGAGTAGAAGGTCCCTATTGTTTTTGGTGGAGGTCAAAGGTCATTTGGGGTCACCAGGGGTCAATGGTAAATACCTTGGAAATTGCTTGTAAACATGATATCTCCAGAAGGCACATTCCACCGTGACGGACTCTTAATTGAAAGAAAAAATATGACTTCAAAGTAATATTATTTCTTTTAAAAGCACATAAATTCTCAGATTACTACCTGAAACACTTCTGGATAAAATATTTCATCATGAAACATTGTTTGATGCAGAAAGAATATTTATTATTATGAATTATTAATTTTTTATTTGGCTGTGACGGACTCTTAAAAAAAAAATTGCGCAAAATTCGCAATTTACATTTTGTTCGATTCCTGTTACGTTTTTCAGCTAGGTTACTTGATCCTATGGTTATATTAAGCTCATAACTGTTCGGAAGGAAGAACCTAAAATGGTTTTTAATTTAGGCTAAGTTCATGAAAAATATTGAATATGATATAAAGAAAGTCGGCGTGACGGACTCTTAGTGACGGACTCTTAGCTTGAAACCTAACAAAAATGCATTAAATTCAAGGCGATTTTTCCTTAAGATTTCTGCTTATTCTGCTGTAATATGTTGCTGAAAATAAGAGAGTAGTTGCTTTAATGAGTATAATCTAATGAACAATTTTGAAATATAGAATATTCTTTTAGTTTTAGCAATTAATTGTTATAGAGTATTAAAAGCATCAACACAGAGTCCCTAGAAGAGCCAAATGTATACCAAATGAGGGTGGTATCTTGGCTGATATCTACAACGAATTAATTATTCATGATGAAAATATGAACTCCAGGGTTTGTTTTAACTATATGATTCTACCACAGATAGGCCAAGCGCCTTTTAACAATCAAAGCTGATATGCCTGCAGTAGTATTATTAGTGATCTCTGATTTGTAGCAGAACCTGTACATTAGGAGACTACACACACAAAAATAAAATTGTGACGGACTCTTACATCTTCAAGGTGTTTTTTAACGCACTTATACTGAATGAAAATGACCAAAAGCATGATATCATATGTTAAACTAATAGAATCAAAGGACTGTATATTTAAATGGTAAAATTTTTTCAACTTTTTGAGAAAACCTAAAAAAACCATGTTTTTGTGTGACGGACTCTTAATTAGATGCGTTTATTCTAAATACATAACCACAAAACCTAATTTGCATAGATAAAATAAACTTTTTCATTCAAATATGAATTTTTCCACTTATGCTTATTTAAATGCCATGACATTTTTGCTGAACATATTTTTTGTTTTTAAAAAAAATTACACAAAAAACCCACTTTTTTCATATTATAGATTTAAAAAACACTTAGACCAATTTTCACTGAACCATAACTTAATGTAAATGAGTTTGAACATGATTTTTTATGTTGTTTCTAAAAATTCAATGTCTTAGCTTTAATTTGATATACAACTTAACTCATTTCTATAATGTTGAAAAAATGCAAAAAATTTCATTTGTCATGGAATAGGCCAGAAGGAAAAATGTGAGTGATCTCATACTTACCATGCAGATTGCCCACATTGAGTAGATGATCCCTATCGTTTTTGGTGGAGGTCAAAGGTCATTTGGGGTCACCAGAGGTAAAAAGGTCAAAACCGTGTAAATGCTATATCTCAAGAAGGGTAACTGTGAGGGCTCTTATACTTAGCATATGGATTGTCCATGTTAAGTAGATGATCCCTACTGTTTTTGGTGGAGGTCAAAGGTCATCTGGGGTCACCAGAGGTCAAAACATCAAAACTTTGTAAATAGTATATCTCAAAAAGGGTTCTGTGAGTGATCTCATACTTAGCATGTGGATTGTCCATATTGAGTAGATGATCCCTATTGTTTTTACTTGAGGTCAAAGGTCATTTAGGGTCATCGGAGGTTAAACCTTACACATACTACTGTATATCTCAAAAAGGGTAACTGTTAAGGTTAATATTCATTAGTGCATAGGGTTAAGAGTTTTGAATGACATGGGTAATGTAAGATGCATAGGTAAGCTTTTGGAATCCACTTCATTATGTAAATGATCAAGCTGGGTAATTTCAAAATATGTACTGAAGCAATCTCACTGTATTAACCCTTTACCGCTGTTTGGGTCCTTTTGGACCCATGCGGAGAGCTCGGCTGTCACCCATCTTTACCGGTTCACGCGGAGCTCGAAACTGCGTGTAACTACCCGAAAATTCGGCCACAACAACGAGAGAGACAATAGTTTAAGGTCACAGGGTCAATGGCCTACGGAAGCTGATGCGGGGCGTGCTACGTCCGCCTTTCCGCCCACTCCCGAGGCACGCAAATATGCCTCAATCGGAGCACAACGGTAAAGGGTTAAGAATGTTTAAAGTGCATAAAAGTGCATTTGGTACAGTATTTATTGATTCCTTGCCGTAGGCAGGCAAGGAATCTATGCGATGGTGATGTCTTGTGTGTGTGTGTGTATAGGTGTGTGTGTGTGTGTGTGTGTGTGTTTGTGACACTTGCTTGTAAACACGATATCTTAAGATAAGAATGTCCGACACTTTTCATATTTGGTATATAGATTTATCATGTTGAGAGGAAGGACCCTATTGTTTTTGGTAGAGGTCAAAGGTCATTTGAGGTCACCAGCGGTAAAATTGCGAAAACGCCGAAAATGGCTTGTAAACACGATATCTTCAGATAGGATTGCCTGACAATTTTCATACTTGGTATATAGATTTGTCATGTTGAGAGGAAGAACGCTATTGTTTTTGGTAGAGGTCAAAGGTCATTTGAGGTCACCAGCGGTAAAATTGCGAAAACACTGAAAATGGCTTGTAAACATGATATCTTCAGTTAGGAGAGACCAACACTCTTCATATTTGGTATATAGATTTTTCATGTTGAGAGAGAGAAGCCTATTGTTTTTGGTAGAGGTCAAAGGTCATTTGAGGTCAATAGCAGTAAAATTGCAAAAACTTCAAAAATGGCTTGTAAACATGATATCTTCAGTTAGAAGTGACCGACACTTTTCATACTTGGTATATAGATTTGTCATGTTGAGAAGAAGAACCCTATTGTTTTTGGTAGAGGTCAAAGGTCATTTGAGGTCATCAGCGGTAAAATTGCGAAAACACTGAAAATGGCTTGTAAACACGATATCTTCAAAAAGGAGTGACAGATACTCTTCATATTTGGTATATAGATTTGTCATGTCGAGAGAAAGAAGCCTATTGCTTTTGGTAGAATTCAAAGTTCATTTGAGGTCACCAGCGGTAAAATTGGGAAAATCCCGAAAATGGCTTTTAAACATGATTTCTTCAGATAGGAGTGACCGACACTTCTCATGCTTGGTATATAGGTTTGTCATGTTGAGAGGAAGAAGTATATTGTTTTTGGCTGAGGTCAAAGGTCATTTGAGGTCATCAGCGGTAAAAATGTGAAAACACAGAAAATGGCTTGTAAACATGATATCTTCAGATAGGATTGCCGGACAATTTTCATACTTGGTGTATAGATTTTTCATGTTGAGAGAAAGAAGCCAATTACTTTCGGTAGAGGTCAAAGGTTATTGAGGTCACCAGCTGTAAAATTGCCAAAACTTCGAAAATGGCTTGTAAACACAATATCTCCAGATAAGAGTAACAGATACTTTTCATATTTGGTATATAGATTTGTCATGTTGAGAGAAAGAAGCCTATTGTTTTTGGTAGAGGTCAAAGGTCATTTGAGGTCACCAGGGGTAAAATTGCAAAAATCCTGTGCCTAAAATGTAAAGAAAAATCTATCAAGCACTGTCAATTTGAAAGCAGGTAAGGTATTTGATGGCAAGGAATCACTAAGCCTTTTGGCTTTCTGGTGTTGATTTTGTTTTGAAGTTTTGCCCTTTAACATTTAGTGCCAGTATTAATATGCATAAGAGTTAGTGGGTAGAACAAAATCTGAAAAAGTTAAAAAGGAAAAAAACTGTTCATCAGGCTGACATGTTAGTTAATTTATCTTTGTCATAGGTATGCTGATTTTGCCATAAGTATCTCGGCCTATAGATTTTCATGAAATATATTTCCTACTCTTATGTGGAAGTTTCTAGCAGTGTCTGGAACATGTGAGTTAAACAAAGGCTGTATGAGGGTTATTTGGGGACATAGTCTGAACATATTGGAGAAAGCTTCCATGCCCACAAAGCAGAGGAATTGTTCAGAGGGGAACTTCATAAGTGTTAACTTTGAACAGATCAAGTGCTCTGTATGATGCCCAAAATTTCTTTTAGAGCATTCAGACATTGTTTCTTCCATAATCCTAAAGAAAAAATGAAGATAACATTAAATTTAGTATCAAAGATTGTTAAAAGTTACAGACAAACCTTGTGCCACTGTCCTCATAAGGACATGTAAGTGGGAACTAGATAATTAAATACACCACGGGTAATTAGTTTTATAAAAAGAACTAAATAACTGATCATTTGGATCAAATACCCTTGAGCATGCTTGAACTGAGATTGTCTAATTGAATGAATCAAATTGTAACTGACCCACCAGAGTCTGTGAAAATTGCTGGTCACGGTTATCTTAATACCTAGTTTACCACATTTGACTGTCACAGTGTCCTGAGGGGTTTTCTCATTGAATCATACAGCTCAATGGACTTAACCATTTCCTACCTGTCTAGAGATAGTGTCTGACACTTACTTAGCCACTTATTTAGCCCTCTCAGTAAGGCTTGTTTTTCAGAGAGTACTGTAGTTCATGTAATCAAAACAAGCATAATAGTATCTACTGTGTATCAAACAAAGGACACTTGACTTGCACTCTGTTATGTGGTGTTCCTACAAGCAGACAATTTAAGGCAAATTACATGTTTTAATTTCTGGATTTATAGGGTTCCCATTTTTTGTTAATTTTCAAGGACATCATAGTCATTGGGAAGGGCATTACACCAAAAAACAAGTACAAAAGGACCACCACAAATAGCCAAGGTTACACCCTTCTGTTGAGATGTCTCTACTGTATGTTCCAATTTATGGATGACTGTTAGGATTAGGGCTTGTTCTAACACTAACCTCAGTGCAGTCAACTTTTGGATCATAGAGACATCATTATATAGAGAGCCATCCTCAGTACCCAAAATTTTGATTTAAAGGAGCATGTTTCAAAAATATCTCTTTATCAAGTTAATAGACAACATAGTTTACCAGCATCATAACTGCATGGGAGGTTTCTCTTGTTTGTGGAGGTCAAAGGTTGGGGTCATGTAGACATGACATTTTTATGTGGTTATTGAACTGTGGAGGGATCTCATACTCAGTTTATGAATTGCTCATATTTAGCACATTGATGGTTTTTTTAGGTAGTTGCTCCTTATTGTTTTAAGTGAGTGTGAAAGGTCATTTTTGGTCACATGATCTCAAAAGGTTTTGACCTTACTAGTATACCTCAGTATATGTGAGGGATCTCATGCTTGTCATGTGCGCATCCATGTTCATTATTACATTATATCATATGGCAAGGAATCACTAAGCCTTTTGGCTTTCTAGTTTAAAGAAATTAATAGTTATCTATAGGGCTGCAACCTGTACATGAATATATATTTATGTATGGAAGTGAAAGCATTTATCTCTAAGCAGTCAGATTTAATTTAGTGTAGTGTGCAGAGTGCAGACCCAATAAGTCACAGTATTTCAAGAATGTTAATCAGCTCATGAGAGGGTAAACTGAGTTATGATGTTCATTCCTGATGCCCTCATCACCTCCTGTACTTCCCCAACTTGCCTTTATACCCATCTAGCAAAAGACCTTCTAGCACTCTGGGATGGTGTCCTCCCACTCTAGAGGGGTCTTGACCTCAGATTCAGCTCGCTTTCTTTCTAGCAAGACTTGATTTTGTCTTCAGCTGTCTTTCGACAGTTTTCATCAGTATTTCTGGTGATTTTTATCAGTGTTTTCATTTAGAACCTTTAAGTGGTTTTCATTTTGGAAATCATAGTCAAGTATTTCTCAGGCTTTTGATTCCTCACCAAAAGCAGGCAATGAATCTATGTGATGGTGATGTTGTGTGTGTATACATGTGCATTTATGACACTCCTTGAAATCGCAGTATCTTGAGTTAGCAATTACCAACACTTATTTGCCATATTAAGAGGAAGAAACCTTTATTTTTGGCAAAGTCTGAAGGTCATTTGAGGTCATCAGAGGTCAAAGTTCAGAAAGCTTGTGATGGCCATATCTTGAGTTAGGAATGTCCGACACTTTTCATATTTGGTATGTAGATCTGTCATATTAAGAGGAAGAACCCTTTTTGTTTTTGGCATGAGTCAAAGGTCATTTTAGGTCACCAGGGGTCAAAGTCCAAAAACCTTGTAATTATGTGTTATCTTGAGGTAGGAATGATCAGCACTTTTCATATTTGGTGTGATGATGTGTCATGTTGAGAGGAAAAAAGCTATTGTTTAAGGAGAGGTCAAAGGTCATTTTAGGGCACTAGAGGTCAAAGTCCTTGGACCTGGAAATAACGATATATCTCAAGATAGGAATGACTTACTTGTACACTCATAATATTTGGTTTCAATGTGTTAGGTTGAGAGAAAGAACCCTGTTGTTTTAAGCAGAGGTCAAAGGTTATTACAGGTTACCAAAGGTCAAAGTCTGAAAACCTTGTTTATTCAACATCCTCATACTTGGTGAATAGATGGACATATGGCCTAAGTTGGGCCTAAGCCTTAAGTAGTCGAGTCAAGCTTTCACAAATATTTTGGGCCTTATGGAATACTAGTCCAGGCCCATGCCTACAGTTAGCATATCTAAATACAAGATCAGCCTAGCCTAGGCTAATCAGTAATGTTTATGCTTGTATTAACTTAGAGACTAGCTCATCATAATATCATGTTGGATTGCTTTGTCATTGTTGCACACTGGGCCTATATGTATTTAAATTGGTAGCCTAGCCTAGTGGTCCACTAGGTCTATGCTACCAGAATTGTAGCCTCGCTGTGTTAGGCCTGGAAATGCATAGCTCCCAAGTTCCAAGAGGTTTAGATGTTAGGCCAACAGATCAGTCAGTCGGTGGATTGCCAGCCTGGGGGAGGGGTTTATGGGGGGTGTCCCTCCCCCTTATGGAAAATTTTTGAATTTTAGAAGTGTCTGCACACAAAATGGTGGCACTTTTTGGTGGATCAGTCAATACAATTGCTCTAGGTTAGCACCAAAAAAATTCAGTATGGTACTGATTTTTTTGCAGTACTTAACCTAGAAAAATATATTATTGAGAGATTTGCCAAAAAAATATCTCACAGATACTCTCAAACCTGCAGTTACAAAAACCTCTCCTAATCACAATATTCAATCGTAATTCTTGCCGTAAATTTTGGTGCAGTACCAGTATAGTTCGCAAAGGCTTACTTGATATGTCACCATTAGTTTGACCATGCTGTAAGTGATTTCCAATATATAGGCTATCTTCTTACATCTAGCATGGTGAGATGACAGTGATTCCAGATCGTTCATTTGATGGCAAACTCTGAGACAAGCCCCTCCTCTAACCCGAAAATTTGGCATTCACTTTTGCTATTTAATGCAGCTTTGCACAACATTTTTACACTATTTATGCAGTGGCAGGAATATATTCCATATTTGCTGCAAAGGAAGGCCAAGAGCAATCTTACCACAGTAAACACGTCTGTCATGGTACATACTTAGGCCTATGCATTGTTCAAATAGCAGGGGCAGCACTGGGTTGAGTGTGCTGTGAGATAGGATTAACTGAATTTGTAGTTATCGGAAAACAGAATTATTTGTTAATTTGCGTGGTTCTCTAACTAAGAATACTATGGAGATTTGAAATGCAGGTTTTTCATAGGGCTGGGCAGGTCAGCGGATTTGGGTACTCAAATGCTGGTCAAACCCGTCAGATGCAGGTCACATGGGAGTAGGGTGCCAATTCCTTCATGATAGAAAAAGAGGACAACTTCTGCAACTATTTAAGTGGAGCATCACCATTGGTTGGCGGGTAGCGTACCAGAAAATTTTTGGCCTTTACAAACCCCTCAGATAGCCAGAAACAGCCCTTCCCGGTGTTCTAAGATACATCATTAGTCATGAAACTTGGATGTGAGAAGTTTTGCATTAGAATTTTCAAAATGGAGGAATTTCAAGGTCTGGTGCCGTGTGAGCCCAAATGGAGGACAGGGTGCTGAAAAGCGGGGTTGTCTGGCGAAAAGCCGAATAAATGGACACCCTGCTAGGGAGGTATGCAAATGTACAGCGTAATCCTAGCCAACACCTGTGTTAGTGTGTAACCAAGTCTGTGTAAACAGTGTGGTTTTTCACATTAATTAACCCAGCATTTTTTCAATGAGTAATCATTATTATGGTAGGGTAGGTGCAAGCCAAACTAACCTAGTGTACTGTATGCCAGGCCTAGCCTATATAGACTAGGCCTATACATGCACTTTTGATTCCATGCAAATTTGACCAGCCTCAGTCAGTATGTAATATTCTTTGAATGTTACTTTAAACTCTTAAATGTAAACCCAATATCGAGCTAATAAATATGAAATAACCATGATCCTCATGGTTTTGCCCTCTGAGCCCCCAGGGCTTTGCCCCTGGGCCCCACAAGGGGCACTCTAAAAGGCCCAGGAGCCTTGACAGTAAAAATGCAGTGCTTGGTGCATCTCCTGAATTATTTCCTCAACTTTAATAACTTGCCAGATCACATGTCTGCAAAGGTCATGTGGTCTCACTAGGGGTCAAATCTTATCACACAATATCTCAAGGTTTGACTCTTGGATAACTGTAAATTTCACATGTAGTATGTGGAATTGTGGATGCAATATATATTGAGTAGTACCCTAGCTTTTGGTGGTCACAGGTCATCTGGGGTCTTGCAGGGTCTCAATGTAGGAATTTTGGATACATTACTTATGGATGCTTTATGAAGCACTGTCAATTTGGAAAAAACATGAACAGGCTTTTATTTCAGAGGCAAGCCATCTGGATTTCTTGTTCAAAATTGATTTCTTCTGCATGAGTGGTGACCTGAACATTCTTTACTGCACAACAACTATTTGCTTAAATATTTATTTTTAGTTAGAACTACAACTTTTGCAAATATCCCATCTATCTCTCTTGAAGCAGAAACTAATGGGAGTGAGGAAGTTCATTTTCTTGTCCTCCATATTTATGGTACCGTCAGTTCATTTAGCTCCCAGTAGTTCCTTTGCAAACTTAATTTTTTTTTTGTAAATAGTTGCCCTACTTTAACAAATTTGATTTCACAGAGAAAAAAAAAATAGATCAATGAGTATGTAAAAAAAGAAGGAAATCTAGGTGTTATCCCTTGATGACACAAGTTTATTCGTGAAGGATATCATTTTGACCTAGTGGAAACTATACAAATTCTTTCAGTGATAATAAAGTGGGAAATCAAGAGAAAGTCATGAACGCTGTCATTGATATGTGTTTGGTATTCCAGGGGTTATGAGTGACTCCTCCTGTACTGTATGTCAGACATGTTTGTGATATTACCTGCCAAGCTGCCATCGGATTCCACCACAAACAAGACTGAAAAGATAGTTCAGAGAAATATGACTTGGAGCATTCACCTAGCATGTCTTCTGCCTCCCTGCTGGCTTAGCTAAATGATTCTATGGTATGCTGGTGAGATCATTATCACAAATGAAAGACACAGCTGCATTTTTTAACCTACTTTTGATTTTTCAGACCACAGAGTCTCTTATAGGGGCTGATCCTATCAACTGCCACAAGTTTGTAAACAAAGATAACATTAAAACCTACAGAGTGTAGATCCCTCTGGCAGATCCCTGCCCTGTCCTCCTCCCCTAATTGCACCCACTTACTAAGTGATGATGCTTAGGAATGTGTTTGTACATGTTTATTTCATGGCTTATATGTTTTATGTGATTATGTGGAAAACATTTCTTCACAGTCCATTTTTTGCATTGGCTTAAAATTGTTCAAAAAAATGTGCCCTGTGCATTAGGCTACTCCATTTGTTTGTGGGTGATTATTTCATAAAATGCTTTAGCCTTTTATTTTATATACCCTAGGTACACTGTACTCTAAGCACAAAAAGCAAGACTTTAGCTGCTATAGATTATTCCAGTAGTCATTGGTCTTTTAGAGGGTTTCAGCCAGAAACTTGAGAAAGGTGAAGGGGGTTTATCACTGGAAAAGGGAGTGAGGTTTTTCACTAGTACCGAACCCCAAGTCTGAAGTTATGGTGCCCTTGGCTGAAGTTACCGGTATGCTCAGGGTGGAAAAAACTTGCTTCAAGGTATAAGGTGCCAGCTGAAAAGTTTTAAAGACTATATATATGTTTGTTCATACATTGCTGCAAAGGGGCACACTTCTTAAGTAAAATACAAGATACATTTTCTACATTTCCAGGCTTGTAGCCAGGGGGGGGGGGGGGTCCTCTAAAATGCTCCAGATTGCAAAAGATCTGCAGATTCTAACTTTTCCGGAGAAGCATGCCCCAGACCCCTAGCAACTGTATGCTTATGGCATGCCCCAGCCGCCTCCATATTTGGAAAAAGGTCCACATCTTGGAAAAAAGACCCACCCCTCCACATGGGCTGGCTACTGGCCTGATTTCCCCCTTACCCTACTAGACAGAAGCCTTGCCTAGGGTCATAAATTGCTTCATACAGTATGTAGTGTGCAATGTCAGTGCAAGAATTTCACTAGGGTTAGGCTAACACCTAGTGTATTTGGATTCCCAGTCACCTTTCTCAGGAAAACAGTGATCTGGGTTTCTGAACAGTATTTGATCACACGGATATTTAACTGGAAGGTGCTCATGACGTATCATCAGTGACATCTCCACTATCACTGAACACTACAGGTAGTTCATAAATTTGTGAAGTAAATTCCTTCCACCATTCACCATAGTGCATACTATGAGCACAGTATCTAGCTGCAGAATTGTGGAATCACTCGATCAGGATATGGTCCATGACACTTAAGGCCTATGTTTCATTATATTTTTACTCCAGAGATTCAAAAATTACTAACTGTAGAACAGGGATGTGATAAAAAAAAAATAATTGTTAGGCATTAGATATGGGATGCATGTTTTGCAGTATTATCTGTGAGGCAAAGTGGCATTTTGCCTTGTCCTCTGTATGTGCCAAATTATGTTGTATCCAGTTGGTATAATTTATGGGTGTAGAGCCTGGACTTGAAAAAAAATACCGCGCATTGTCAAGAGAATTTTTTGGCAAAGAGTTGCTGTAAAGCAATTACAAGCTATGTTGTATCTGATGCATAAGCCCGAGCAGTAAAGGCAGCTTTAAGGTATTCCATGTTACAGTCAACAATAAAGTATTGCCATAAATCAGCTTTTTCAGCAGCCATTGCCAAAGTTGTCTAGGAGCTTATTCCCCTTGAAATCACAGGACTAATTTTGGTGACCAACTGCAGTGTTCCCCTAAGCCACTATGACACAATTTTGATGTAAAGGCTGGTCAATTTGATGGGCTGATGTTTGTCATATGAAAAAATGAAAAAAGAGGGTTTCATCTTTTCCTGCAGTTGATGTGTGTATGTACAGTTCCACAAAACAGTTGAGTCAAATTTTCTCAGATTGAGTGTATTGACCCAATTTATAACTTTTTGGAGAATTTGGTTGATTGAAGTGGTTTTGGTATCAAAAGGTTGTGAAGATGATAAATGGTTTCCAATTCTGTGTGTGGTCATTTGTCCTCATCTGTGCCAATCTTGTTCTCCAACCAAGCTGTAAAAATATAAAAAGAAATGGTACCAGTTAGCATACAGCGCAGTTATGATTGTCATCTTGATACACATGTGCTGGGATATGGATGGTAATGGTTGATTATACTGTAGGTGGTTGGTGATAGTCTAGTCACCTACCGCTAGTAATTATTATGTAATTATATTTGCAACATGCAAGTCTACATCAAAAACAGATTGTGAGAATGGGAGCTAGTGAGTCAACTGGTACTATCGATCTGTTGTAGTAGGCTGTTGAGTTTGGCAATTGAATGACTCTGCCAATAAGTGGAGAAGCCAACAGTAAATGCTCTGGCAGAATTAAATGCTGTTGGGGGTGATTCCTCGATGAATTGTGGAGGTTGCACTGCTGGTATAAGCTGATCCCAAATAAGCCGAGCTACATGTAGGCAGTTGAAATGCTGCAACCATAGAAATGCTTTACCTACCAGATTACTGCAATCTGTCATGCTGCAGGGCAAAGTAAACCCACCTAAAACATTTTGACTGTGCACCTTGCAATGCTTAAAAACAAGCGGTCTTTCCCGGTAATACAATGATACAAGGCAGAAGTGAGAATGACAATGGGTATAACTATTGCTAAAATTTTGGCTGCAATACTTTGTACACTATGGTACTGGTTTGGTCTTCTCTGCAAGGAAATGCCCTCTGGAAATGGCTGATTGATGATGAGTGGAGACTGAAGATGTCTGCTGAGTGTGATCAGTAGTACTGCAATGAAGTGCTCTATTTGCAAATAATGTACAGCACAACTAACATATATTCGGTTGATAACAAGAGCTGAACATGTGCTACTCAGCAGCTGTTTGTATTCTGACCTAGTTAACATAATCTGTGCTGGAAAGTTTGATTGGATGCAGGAATGCAGAGGAAAAGTAAATTTAATAGTGAGGGCGCTAAAGCTAATAACAACTACTTAGCAGAAACACTGAACTGCAGTTTACCTTGTAAAATCAGAAATACAGTTGCAAAATGTCAAACTCTCTGTTCCAATTTTACTAAAATCCCTGTTAATCCCCAAGGCTCTTATTTTTGTATTTAAATTACAATATTGTGACTGCTAAAATATGTCAAGGTTTTGGGTATACAACCCATTGATCCTTGAAATGTAGGTTGTACAGTGGATTACAGCAATTGATATGAAAAGAGATTTGAAGGACTAATAGAAAAAGCCATTCTTTGTTGTGCAAATAAGTGTAAAGCACAGGACATTAGAAACTAGTCAGGTGTTAATGATGTTATTGTACAATTCTCAGCAAATGTACTAGTGACCACAAATTTGATGAAAAGAAAAGAAGAACAAGTGGCCAAAGGACATGATTGTGAAAGGACTAAAATGTAAGTTGTAATGAACTGTTTGTGTCATTTAAAAATGCAGACCTTTTTTTATTTATATTAAAGGACTTTAAAAGAAAAGGTTTTAATAACCCTCTGTTAGCTGCATTGAAGACAAATGTTGGTGGTAGTGTAGCCATGCAGTGTGCAGTTAAAGGCAGTCATTCACCATTCCAAACTAAAATTTTACCTGCTAGTCTGCAGAATTCCTCAATTGCCACAGCTCTTTGATTGACATTAAATTGCAAATATGCAGAGCAACTTATATTAAACATCATGTACTAGTAACCGTGAGTATTTTAATTACACATTAGGACCTCTGTATGCTTACTATGTATGCTCTGAAACAATAAATCAGAAAATTTTTGTGTTTATATGACAGGGTTATGATAGGGATGGGTTAAATTAAGATCCTGAAGTTGTTGGAGTGGCTGGAAGAAAGAATATTGGGAGAAGAAGCTCTCCTAATCCTCGCACCCAAACAGTTTCAATTTTCCTAACCTCCTTAGTTAATTAAGCCCAGCCGCTCCCACAACAGATCTTTTGCATATGATGTCACAGAGCAAAAACTGTGCCCTCCTTTAGGTGAAAAACAAACCAACACCAACAAATGCAGGCAGCTGATTTTTCAACCAGTAGAATATGTACTTAGTCTGCTACACGTGCAGGGCAAATTCTTATGCGAGAGGCCATGTCTTCCATTGTTTTGCCCCGGGCATGGAGAATGCCAGTGTGTTGTCAATTGATGCATAAGGTCTACTGTTTAAAGGCCCAGTTTTCTCACCCCAAACAGCACCAATTCTCCTAACCTTCTTACTAAAGCCCCTCCCTCAATTGTCTGAAATTCATCCTCATCCAGACAAAATCTCAGTTTGTTGCTTCAGGGTGAGTATAGAAAAACTCAATTTATATAATCAAAACACTCTCCTTACCATTCATGCTGTGTAATAAAAGCTTTGGCATTTGGCACTCTGCATTGTTTGAATTAGCTGTCAGTCAAAGAGCTGAGCCAATCGAGAATTTTGGTACCCGGGTAACCAAAATTGTAGTTTGGGGTGAGAGGTTTGGCCCTTTAATATCCATCCTCATCCAAACACAATCTCAGTTTATAGCTTCAGGGTGAGTATACCAGACCCCAGTGTGTAATCAAAACACTGTCTACAGTACAGGTTG
The DNA here is from genome assembly GCA_037179385.1 of Holothuria scabra. Taxonomy (NCBI): domain Eukaryota; kingdom Metazoa; phylum Echinodermata; class Holothuroidea; order Aspidochirotida; family Holothuriidae; genus Holothuria; species Holothuria scabra. Next base: position 27,409,136 of record CM074180.1, on the reverse strand, counting down.
TTTAATATGAGCTATGGTACTTTGCTTTTTTAAACTAGCTGTCAATCAAAGAGCTGAGCCAATTGAGAATTTCTGTAAACCACTACAAAAATTGTGGTTTGGGGCGACAGGATTGGGCCTATAAGGTTAAATCTAGTCTAGTCCTTTTGAATTAGATGCACATGTAACCTGGTGTCTTTACAGTTTACACACAAACAACACTTTTTAAGTAATTCAAAAATATCAAATTATCAAAAATAATTAACTGCCAGATCAACTCTGAAGTTGTTGAACATATGTCTTTTTTTGTCACATATTGTTTGTACGGCATAGTATTCACTGCAAAACATGTATACTGTGCATTTGTAGCACACCACGAGCAAGTTGTCCTCCAAAAAAAGAATGTCATCTTGAAATATACAGAAATGCATGCCCTCTGCTTTTGGTACCATTGGTACAGTATAATGAAGTGAAAGTATGAAATGATTTAAAATAAAATCTTTATTGTGTGTATTAGCTGACTTGTAAAGTTGCCCCTCTTGGAGGCCTCAGTGCATAAGTTTTAATGACCTTACATTTTAACAATCTTAGCAGTAAATACCTACTTGTAAAAGATGAATTTGAAAATCTCTTGGAGGCTTCATTGTGTAAGTTTTCATGTAAACATTTTAACAGTCTTAGCAGTAAGTACCTACTTGTGAAAGATAAGTTTGAAAAATAAATTAATTCAGTAGATCCTCTATGCACCATCCGAAACTAGGCAAGCTGAAGCTCTCTCAGCCATTTTGCAGCAGCCGCAACCATTTTTGTAACAATGCACATAGCAGCGACGTCGGAGCAGCTTAATTATGCTATTGTAATGTGTTGCATGTACTAGTGCTGATAGTCGAGCATTTCCGTTGTAATCGATTAATTGAGCAGTCATTCTTGCGATTTACAGCAATTAATCGAGAACAAGTATGACCTCATTTCACTGCCATTGGTACATAGCAAAAATACATCAGAAACTCTGCAATATTGGTATCTAGTGTGTTTATTTCCTCTGTGGTTTCGTGGAGAGTTGGCTGACCTTAAAATTACAAAACAGCTACCAAACAAATGTAAACAACGATAATTCTTTTCCTTTTTTGTACCTGTGTAATGATCGAAAAAACTTACGCATGCAAATCTACGAGGCTACTACTGTACTTACGTTATTAAAAGCAAATATTGAATACATTTTACACCTTCTAGCTGAACTCCCAGGATACCCCTAGTGTGGTTATTAGTATGCAAGCTATTTCGTAAAACGTTCTAGCCTGCAGGTTCTATGTATTACGTAGTTAGGAAACGGATTTTACACACAGAAATTAACCTGTCCTGTGCTCAAAATCATATCGGCAAACCTGATCAACCCGTAATAAAAAGTAATATTAGTTATCGTCAAAACAAAGCCTCGTGGAAATATTTAGCCCATACTCTAGCAGAACAAGGGCCTATTGACCAATGATATCTGTCGAATGACTCTGTTATGTTTATTCATTAAGTTCATCGAAACTCAGTCACAACGAACGACAGGAACATCGAGCGAAGCAGGCTGTGTGTGCACACTGTGCACTGAGTGGAAGTTTGTTTGTGCAAGGAGCTGCTTGTTGTAATATCAACTCAATGGTTTGTGTGTGCAGTGATGAGTGCGGTGTGATCGTAGAACAGTATTAATAGCGTGAGTGGAAGACACAAGGTTACGTGTTGGAATGGAATGTGGGCAGTGACCGACAGCGAAAGTTTTGGAACTTTATGACACAAGTTTGACTCAAGTGATAAGTACCGTCACTATTGAAGGGTACTGCAACGATGTAAGAAAACTGTTAGTGAACTGTTTGAAATATTTCTGACAAATTGCTTCCATGTTTGTTCTATTTATTTTTTGTTAGTTGGGTAGGATTTGCTTCTCAGTACTTGTGATCGAGAAATCGTAAGTTAGGTTTAGAAGGCGATTAATCGGACTCCCAAAGTGTAATCGCGACTACTGACAATCGATCACGACTATCAGCACTAGCATGTACTGTAGCAACAAAGCATGACTGAGGCAGCTGCAGCATAGCTGAGGCCATTACAGCCTTCAGTTTTTTTGTGTTTCGTGCAAATATTGACTAGACATATAGGGATTCCATATGTAGAGCTTTCAACTCATAGGCTTGGATATCATCCATGGTAAGAGTCCTTATTCCCAGAGTGAAATTGTGATATGCTTTCTTTCTTTGACAGTGAAATTCAGTAAAGTTAATTCGAAATCATGAGGCAATCCCGCTGGCAGTTCGTGTCTGTAATGATTTTATCAGTCAGCTTTGACTGCTGTCTGAGGTTGTAGTCCTATGAAGTCATATCATCTTGTGCCTGACATTCATCTGACAAAGGAGGGATGCCCTTGGGTGCAAGTAGGATCAGGTAGCAGAACTTAAACTTGCCTTGACATATATAAGAAAATCAATTGCTTGTTCAGTAGGTGGTTTGATAGACACCTTAAAACTGTTTAGTATTGTGAGTTTAAACTGTAGGTAAAATAGAAGTGTAGGTACAAGCAGAGCCAGAAAATAGTTCATTCTTACTACTTTTGCCTTGTTTAAATACATGAATTCAAGGTTTCATTTTGTCCACTTTCAGTCACAGTTTGGAGCACTGTTAGATAAACTTAACAATTGAGATGAAATTTACTAACTGAAATTTATTAACAAAGTTATTTTTAAGTTGTGCCAGGCTAGAAAATGTAGCCTTTGTAGCTCTGTAGCTTTAATGCACAGTGGCATAACCATAGGGGGTGAGGGGGTAGCAGTACCCCCAAAAAAATTTATTCAAGACCCTTTTTTCCCCCCCTTCCCCCCAAAAATCCACTAAGATGCAATCTGTTTCTCACTGCCCAAAAACCTTAGTTTTCATCAGGAGAACTATAGACCTAATGTTTGTAAAGAACAGGAATAGGTAAAAGTGTTGATACTCAGCACTAGACTTTATAAAAGTTTAATATTGCTTACGATATTGCCCCCTTGAGTGTTTGTTTGCCTCCCCCCCCCCATACAATTAAATTATAGCTATGTCACTGTTAATTCATAGACTTGGTTTTGCTATAGAAATTGCTTGAATAGCAATAGAAAAAGGGTACCCCCATTACTCTCATGTTCTGTGTCTTACTGCCTTGTGAACAGGGAGACCAACATTGTGATAAAGGCTCTTATAAGGAGACTTTCACAAATTAACATTTGAGATTCTTGGTGCAGTACAGTAATACTGTTTATGAACATTTAAGGTTGTATATTCACCATGTATCAGCTTAGACTGTTAAAGGTTTTGCTTAACATCTGCATGACTAAAAAATGATTTTAAGTCGAGTTTCTAGTCTAGAAAATTCTTTGTAATTAGTTCCCAGATTAATATACTGCATATATATGCATCACCTATCTTAGCCATGTTTTCAATCAATTTCTTGATTTCAGAGGGATTATCCTTGTAGTGCATGCTTTTATATATGACATTTGCACATCTTCTAGTTCCCTGTTCAATGTTACTTTTGAATTGTTTGTTGAATAAGGACTTAGAGGCAAGAGTTCTCTTATCTCTACAGCCACATTCCATTTCATTAAGTCATTTTTCGAATTAATTCCAATGAAATAGTGAAGTACAGTGGAAAAAAAAAAAAAAAAAACATATTTCAACTTCCACTCTTGCCTGTACAGAGACTTAGGTGGTTTCAAATTAGACTCGTCCTTCTCCCTGTATCCCACACAGTTCCTTTCAAACTGCAACTGCAACTGCTTTTTATTTGCCTTTAAATGTTCTGAGTACTGAATAAACTGAAACTGGGCAGCTTTAAGATGCTGGGCCATGATATATGCTACATTTGCTGGAAATGGAGAAAAAAATCCTTTGGCATTTCCATCTTTTATCGCATTGTTTACTTTTCATTAAAGTTTCATTTAGAACCCTCAGAAAAAAAAAAAAAATTGAAACCAAGCCATCATATTTCAATCCCCCCTTCTTTAAACCCTGTCATACTGTATATTTTTGGATGCCACAAACCTCTTTTTGAATTAACTGTTGTTTGGGGGTTAGGGCATTGAAGAGTATCTGTATGTGTTCAAAAGCTAGTGGGAAAGTAGGGTGTTAGGTCTATTGTGGCAAAGTTCAAAAATAGCACAGAAAGAAGAAATAGATACTTGGAATTGTTATCGTGACTTAGTAGTCTTGTTATACAATTGTAAAATCATACCTAGGACAATGTGAAGCAAGGAAACCAAAATTAACAATTTCTGCATACCTGTTTGAAACTTAGTCACTTGCATAAACAAAAGTTTCCTCCTAATGTGCTGATTTAATAATTTGACAGATCATAAATCTTGTGGTTTTGTATGATTAGCAGGCCCTTCAGTACACTGCAAATTGTCTTGTCCTGTATTTTCTTCTAGGCATGTAACTGAAGACTATGGTAGTACAGTACAAAAAAATGATGCATTTGTGTTGCCTCAGTACTATTGTAATGTACAAAGACTGATTGTGTAGTTTGCATCACCCTTAAGATATTTAGAACTGCTGGTTGTCTGTAATCCTCAAAAATTGTCAAAACTGCTACGCAAAATTTGAATGCTAAATTATTCCCTGTAGGACAACATAACCTTAAAAAGATTTTTTGTGGAAATGAGTATTCATTTATCAAAATCAAGCAACAGTTTCAGTTTCAGTATTTGCTCATGAATGCTCTGAACTTGGCTGATTTGTTTCATTGGTTGTTTAGCATGTACTTAAAGGCCCAGTTCTCTCACCCCAAACAGTACCAATTCTCCTAATCTTCTCACTTAAGCCCCTCCCACAATTGTCTGAAATTCATCCTCATCAAGATACAATCTCAGTTTATTGCTTCAAGGTGAGTATAGAAAAACTCAATTTATATAATCAAAACTCAGTTCCGTTCATGCTGTGTAACATAAGCTTTGGTACTCTGCATTGTATGAATTAGCTGTCAGTCAAAGAGCTGAGCCAATTGAGAATTTTGGAACCCCCTAACCAAAATTGTAGTTTGGGGTAAGAGGTTTGGCCCTTTAAGAAGAGGGCACAATAATGCCCATTATATAAAGGTAGAACAGTGGGTAGAATGAAATTGGCACTTCCCTGTTATGATCATAATGAATCTATACATATTGTAGAAATGTTTGTAATGCATTGTGGATGTTTTTCCTGTAGATGTTTTTCCCATACATGTACAGAGTAGCAAGGAGTCAATCTACAGTAGCCTCTTTTTAATAACAGTAGTGGGAGGAAATACATGAACAGTTAGTCAGATGGCCAGAGAATGATAGGGATGACATCACAGATGCAAAAGTAATCTTGGTGTAACTGTTTTCTCATAACACCGCAATGTTATTTACATTGTTTTGGTTGTTGACATTGGCCTGTGCATGCTTCTATAATTTTTACGTTGTGGGAATTGTTCCTTCTTTTTGGTCATGCATGCCTGGTCATGGCTGCTAAATGAATGAACGTGTTTCCTTTCAAGTAGCAGAGTGTCCTATCTTATTGCACTTGACAACTTCACATCATTAGTGTGGCATTGTACTATTTGACATACAGTACAGTACTTCCCAGGTCTTTGAGATATAAACAGATTAGAAATTTAATCCGTCAGTTGTTAAATAAAATCCAAATGAGTTGAAAAGCTAGAGCTCTGAAAACAGATTACAGCAATTTAACAATAACTTTGATTTAAAGTGGGTATATGTGAGGAGGAAAATATGAGCAGGAAAGCACCAAGAATAAAAAGACATGGCTACAGGGCTGGAATAAAGGTTGAAGAAGGGCATGGCCATTTGGCCTTGGTCATTCAAAAATTTTGGAGAACACCAAGAACATGAGATAAGGTGCCAAGGCCAGAAGTTTTTATATGGCGGAGCACAAAGGCCATTTATTTGGAGGTGGTTCTGTGTTGTGCAAAAATGTATAATTTTAGCCAGAATTGAAGCATAAGTGCAAGAGTATGAATCACACATTTCCAGCACCAATCTGAAAAGCAAGTTTTGTTGTGATGATTTCAGCTTTATTCATCTAAATACAACAATTTATGCCGATGTCAACTTTGGGATTGTACGGTGCAGTACAGTGATATAAAAGGGGGGGGGGGGATTATTGAACCCATCAGAGCATCTCATATTTAAAAGTTGCAATTTGACTGGTGGTAATATGCAGTTTATTTACAGCCTTTGTTTCAATCTGTGCAAATTGCATCTAGGTGCTTGTTTTCATATTTTTTGAGTATAATATTTGGGATTTATTTGAGAAATTTCTATGTCAGGTTCTGGTGAAACTTTGTCATTTATGTGAGAGGGCACGATGGCCAGGTGCTGGAGGGCACATCGGCCAATGTGGCTGTAATGGTTGGCTGTTTTTGTAGGACATCATTGTCATTTCCCAGACTGTGGTTCAATTCCAGCCTTGTACTGTAACTAGTAAAAATGCAAGGGAGAGGAAAAACAAGTAAACAAAAAACAGCTATGAAGGCATAAAAATTATGTAGGCTATTAAAAAAAGTGCATATCATGACCTCACAACTAATAACCACATACTTCAGAAAACAAAATTGGTTTTGAAAAGTAAATAAAAGAAAATATTACATATTTCCAAAGGCAGAACTGAAATTTTTGCAAACTCTGCCTTGCAAGTGCATGAAATCATGAACATCATTATCTTGTTCATTTGTAATGATCTTCCCTTATTGCCTTTCATCATAAATACTTTATACTACATGCTGTACCACTTAGCATTTGTACTGTTTTAAATTCCTCCAGACACAATCCTAAATAATGTTGCCTAGAATTAAATTGTCCATCACTCTATAAGGATTTTACTCCATACATAGTACTTTTGTTAGTTCTCAAAATCCAAGAGTCCCACAATGTTTTTCAATATACCCCTAAAGATTAGGTCAGGTTATGTAGAGTTTTACAGACCAATTTCCAACCAATCGGTTCGAGTCGAGCTGGCCACAGCATTTTTTTCCAGTTACGGCTCACAGGCTTGTTTCCCCTACATTATTGCTTATGCTGAGCACCAAGCATGATGGCGGTGGGTTCTAAAAGTCTTCAGGATGACCTGGCCAGGACTGTAAGTCTGATGCTCTAACCTCTTGATCAGGGGGGGTTACGGGTTAGTGGAATAGGAAAAATCTGAAGAGACACTCTGAGTATTTGCAGGGTTTTTCATTGACTTGGTCTGCTACCAAAGTATCCAGCTCTTCCAGTCCCCCATCAGAAAATAAAAAGTCAGGTGGGTATATGTGGCCAGCCCATAGTGCAGATACTCCTACTATCATCAACCTTGCTTCGCCCATTTAGTCTCCTTTACCAGCTTTAAAATTTTACGTAAAACTGTGTAGGTTAGGTGCTATTAATTTTCTCTGTCATTAATCACCTCACCAAACCTGATTGGCCTTGTGATCCTTAACTTCAATCCTGTCAGACGTGTGATGCATACAGTAGCACACCACAGTGTACCACTCACGCAAAGAGAAGGGGCGAAAACTTTATGCTCCTGGCCCCTTTGGCTACGGGCCTGTTTAAATGGACACATTTACTCAAAACTTGATGTAGTACTGGATGTCCATATGTATTTTTCCTTCTTTGCTATATCCTCCCCTCTATCTTTTATGTTTCTGTGTTTGCTCCTAGATTTCTAAATGAATAAGAACATCCCGTTTACAAAATAAGTTGGGAGAATTTGGAATGGTTTCCCCCTTTGAAATCATGCACACGCAACTTCTATGAGGTACAGTTTACAGAGTAGGTGAACTTCTACTCCACTGGCAGAAATATTTTTACTCGGCCTCATGCATCTACACCAGTGCAGTCTTAACCTTACCTGTACACTCTGTTTTTCTTGTGTTATTGATTATTTTAATGCACCGAAATAGACCTCACATGAAGTGTTTTGAAAATAGCACACGTGTAAATTACCCTATCTATCATATTCACTTTTGACAAGAAAACCATCTGCTAAATTGACAAAATAAAATTACCAAGACTTGTTTATTTTTTGGGTATGTTTCAGTAGTTCATAAGGTAGCTCCTGAGAGACCTGAACTTTCCATCATTGACATCACATTTAACAAAATCAGACACTAAAAAACCTGATCAATAGTTCCTCTAGGATCAATTTGTGGCTGTCCTATCACCCTATATTGCATGAGCTTCTGGGGGCTTTGCCCCCTGGACCCATTCTGGAGCCTACCCCTGGACCTGGCCAGGGACTCTAGTGCAGGCCCTTGGACTCCACACATTCAAACTCGCCCTTCATGCTCGTGGCCCACCTTCGGTGCACTGGGTATCAGTCGGAGGAATCACAGGTTGTTCCCCCCACATCCAAAATCCTGCACACGCCACTGTTCCATACAGATATCATATAACCAAGGGTGTTCTACTGGTTCTCTGGTTTATTTTTAATGTCACCAGGAGATAACTTGTGTTTATTAGGAGAAAATTAGCATTTTTAATTGTAAGCAAATTGTATAGAGGTCATATACATGATGTAAGCATGTTTCAGTTTGGAAAACTGGATGGTGCTGATCATACACAGTAGATGTGTTACCAATACATGGGCAGGACAGCACCTTTAATAGTAAGAACTGTTGTGCAATAGAAGCCTGATTGACAAAGCAGAGAGATGTGCAATGCAGTGACTTTGGTGAATAGCCTCTGTCCATGTTTGATGCCAAGGGATTTTTCAAGGAATCAGTATCTGAGTAACCAGACCTTGTGCGCACAGGATATTTTTCAAGTTTCCAGGGGACTTTGTGCATCTTCAACTAGGGAACCAGGGTTAGTTAACATCCTGATACACCAAGTAATGTTGTCTTCTCTTCTGTTGCAGGACAATTCCCTAGTTGTTTGGAAGGAAGTCAGCTTAGACAAATGTTCCCAGAAAGAACAAGATGATTCTCAGAATGAGATTGACATCCTGGCTTTACTGGATCACCCCAACATCATCTCCTACTTTAACCATTTTTTGGACACAGATTCAAAGACATTATTCATTGAAATGGAGTATGCCAATGGTGAGCTAGATGATGATATGTTTGTGGTCAAATGTTACAGAGAAGTGAATTTCTTGCCCAGATCAGTGGACACATGTATTAGTAAAAATAATATAATTTACAGGGAGCAAATTACACCTAGGTCCCTGTGTGCCAAAAGAAGAATTCAAGAGATGAATATTAAATATTGGGAAAAATATTTGTATTTCAGTTTCAGCTGCAAAGCTCTGAGGTGTGTGAGCGCATTTCAGTTTTTTGGGGGAGGGGTAGGGCAATGGGTTGTTTGCCTGAAAAATATAATCCTTTTTCAAAAGACACCTAAGTAGACTGCTACCATCGGTTGGTGTGTTGCATACCAAAAATTTTAAATAGAACGCAGGAAATAGCATTTCCGACTGTAGGTTTGTCGGTGCAATCTACAGTACAGTCTCTGTTTTAAGCTTTCATGTACAATCAGTTGCTCAATTCAATGTTAAGTAAGCAAATTGCAAAATTCTCAAAAGTTTCATGTATGGATAATTTACTTATAGCACAACTTTGCATTGAAAACGGCTGGATGCAAAAAGGGTCAACAAGTTCAACAATGTGCTAATTTTAATGAAAATCAGAAACTGTGTTTATGCCATTGTTCGTCACTACTTAGCATTTCATGAGATTCAGTCAGTTCTTGATGTATACGGACTAGATGAATTTAGCTAAAAAAATGACCAGTGTGGCTGTTTAAAGGGCAAATGCAGTCACCCTAATTTGAGCAAGGATAGTAGTCTATACTTGTTTGTGAATGGCTCTTGACAATCATGTGACAATGTGTTTTTCACTGAATTGTGAAATTTACAAGTAGTAATATCTTGGCTAACCTTGAATGTTAAATTGTTCAGCCTTAAAATATCCTTGGAAGAAAAATGACAGAAAATAGCAAAGTTAAGTACTTGTTTCAAAGTAATTTTGGGGCCACTGCTTTTGACCTTTAATGAGATCAAAATGTCTGGCCAGTACAAAGTCAATATGGCAATAACCCTGTCACTGTGTAATGTTTTATTCCCTGATTATTTGTTATTCTGAGCATTGTATCAATCATGATTTCAATGAAGCCAATACTTAAAACAGGGAAATCTTCTAAAAGCTGACACCATCTTCTAAACCCTTTTTGACCTAATTTTACCATCATTATCCAACTATCATTATCGTTATAATTTTCTTCTTGGAATTTGCCAATACTTTCCATGAATAAAAAAAACAACTGTGTTAGCTTTCTGCTCTATGGGAGACTTGCATTCCTGGTTGAAGAAAGAAGTTGAGGGCTAGTGCTTCCAGTCAGCCCAGGCCTTTATGCCTATGCCAAAGTCAGTGGTATTTTAGTTTATCTAAGAATAGAGACCAAATCAGACCATACAGGAAAGTTCAAATTATGATGAAATTTCTTCAGTGTATTTCAGGACAATAGTCAATGTCTGTTTTGAAATTTCACAGATTTGTTGTCTGGTATATCTTTTATGATGATCTCAGCAGTAGATAAGGAAATTCTTGTCAGTCATAGTAAGATTGCATAGCTGGGCTTCAATGGTTCATTAAAGCAGACTGTCCCAGCTGTTCTTACAGCTGCATAAAGTCAGTACCCAATTAAGATGGTTGTACACCTTGCAATGAGGTGGGATCATGTTTTACCCTGCAGTTTTTTTCTGAACTCCAAGAAATGTTTTTGATACTTCCAGGGTGGGCGCCAATAAAGAGCACTGAGATGTGTCATTGTGTTTCAGGGTTTCCTGGTCTTGTTCAGTTCTCTGTGAAGTGCATTACCACCATGGGCAAAACATTCATAAAGGGTTAATTTGTTGGTCTCAGAGATTGAAAAGAAAAGTCCATTTCTCCCCATGCGATTGTGACAGGGAGGTGTTATAGCATGCCACTGGGTTGTTCAATAGTTTCATATTTCAGCATAACATAGTTGGACCCTGCTGCTAACAGCTATTTGTGGAATGTATTGTGTGGAATTCATTTTTGCACATGAACAGTCTTTACTGGTAGAACCAGTGTACATTTCCCTTGTTCATGGAATGAGGCATTTTTGTGATGGAGTTGATCAGTACCCTCTCTTCCTTGTTGCAGATACATTTTGTGCTGGGAAATGTTACATTACTGCAGTGATTATATGAAGCATACATTCTGCTATCGGGTCATCACATGCACACTTAAAAGATGAAAGCACTTGAACTTTCCTTCTGCATTGTGGTAGTTTCTTATACAATTTCATGTGCCAGGAATAACTTCTATGCCAGAATTCCTATTATGGTTATCATGTTACCATTGTCCAATCCTGGTATAAAACACATACAATTCAAAATTGCATTTCTTCACATCAAAGCACAGCTTGATATTAGATATGAACTTGAAGACTGGTGATTTGCCTGTGGTTGGTTACCACAATGAAACGAGGGCATACAGATTTCTAAGAGGGAATGCTTTTAGGCATTTCATACTCTTTACTCTTACAGTGACCCCTTGCCTATAGATGCATTATTTGTGCTGCCTATAGATGCATTATTTGTGTTGATTGTGTACACAATAAGTTACATTACATTTGCACCTCTGCAGGAAGTTCCAAGGTGTACCAAATCTTTGGGTGACAAATATTGAGTTTCAAGATAGGTATATTTTGTTTTAGTGGATGTGTTCAGGGCCTGCTTAAGGGATTAGCGGTCCAGAGTTGTGACATTTTGGCATATCTCTGACTGAAAATCATCTCAGGATAGGTATAATTGATTCAGGATTAGGGGGAGTCTGGGTAAGGGGCAAATACTCTGGTGGGGGGGGGAATGCCTCAGACCATGTTGCAACTACTTCTCCTAACTAAAATCTAATCTTCCACCCATTGAAGAAACAGTCTTTTGTATAAACTTACCAGACATGGTCTGCAGGTTAGTTTGTCAAGGCCATAGTCTGCTATGCACACTATCTTTGTGTGGTTTGCACAAGTTATTAAGGTATTTATTGAACCTACCCACTTTAGTCTTTAAAGTGCATTCACACATAGAAAATGCTGGCTGCTCTCAAGTTAAATGACATTTGGAATGATGAGTGTCAAGTGTAACTGAGATATTTGTCAGAAATTAATTACTTTCTAAGCAGTATATGAATATGCATATAAAATTTAGGTTGTTTGGTTAATTTTCCCTTTTTTTCACTTTTTGTAGGGGGAACATTATATGAGAAGATTGTGAACCAAGGAGAAATTTTGCTTCTCGAAGAGGTACTGATTGGTTTCTCAATTCCTATTATGCTGCAGTTCAGGACAACAACTGCAGTGTTGGTATACTTAAATGTGGATCTGCATGAGTACTACAGAAAATTCATCAGAATAAGCTAGATTTGTATTGGAGAATGGAGAGAGGATGTAATAGTTAAAGCAAGAAGTTGTAACCATGCAAAGTTTGAAATTTCTCATAGAATTGCATTTTAGATGCTTCATTCACTTTAACAGCTGTTTTGGTATCTTTAATACAAATAATTTGGTTATTGTTGACAAACTTATTTTGCAGACAAGCCTGTGTCTCAAATTTAAAAGGCAAGAACAGTTGTCAAACTTATTTGGAGGCAACAGCTAAATCTCAAAATTTTTTACTTTAATAATTTTGAACCAAACATACTTGGTCAAGTCAAGTTTACAATTTCTGAAATACAAAGCAATTGGGTGAACTTCACTGGGGGGACATTAATTTCCAGAATGCAAATGTATTACTCAACTTGAACTTACTTCTATAATAATTTCCTGTTGGTTTATCCCTGTATTTTAAATCCTAAAGGGTTAGTGCAGGGTTTCCCAACATTTTTCAGGGTGACCCTATTTTTAAGTAACAGCATCAGATCGTGATCCTTGCTAATATGTAACTTTAAGAATCACAAATTCACTTCTGCAATGTTTTAAGTGTGATGGTGCGAGCTGGGTTGATGACATGTAATGATTGCATCTGACTTCACAGAGTTGCAAGCAAGCAATGTGCTAAGTTCATTTGTGGTTTAGTTAGCCTGTCCTTTTGAGCAATATGGGATTGTTGGATGAGTAATTTACTTTTTTGTTTAGGGGTGTGAAAAATTTTCAAATATTTTGGAACATTTGGTGAAACCATGATAAGTGCTTCACAACCTCATTTGGGGTCATGACCCCATTCTTGGGAAAACATGGGTTAGTGTTTATTCAGAGTCCAATTGAGCATGTGGCCACATTCTTTGGTATTAGTAAAAGTTGTTAAGATATTGTCATAGCATGTACTTCCAGGGACAACTAAGGGAGATGCTTCATTTCATTTAAGAAGTAATTATGTTCAAGTCAGGTTTATAAACTGCTGAGAGATGTGTCCTGGCTTCAGTCATGCAAGATGTTAGTAATTTCACCAATCTCTCAAAATTAGTCATCCTTTTCAATCGTTTTGTGAAGTTCAAGGTTGACTCATGATTAGATGACTTCTCTGTTCTTGTGTTATGTGAAATTGTTTTCCTTAGGAACAGATGGTAGGTATGGGCATCCACAGCAGATGTTGATAATGTGGTCATGAAAAGCTGGGAAGGCAAAATACTAGTGAATATCAATAGACCAATGTGCAGTTTCTGTGCAGTTGGAAATTTGCAAACTATTATTTTGCATCTAGTACCAGAGTCCTTGAATTCTGAAAAGGCTATTGTAGTTGGTATAGAAGCGTTGTTGCATGGTCTTGAAAAGTGAGCACCTTACTCTAATTATGCATAAACTGGTATTGTTTCAAGTGTTGAATGTCCTTTGGGAATGTTTCAGTCTTGAAAATGTCTACTATGGTCCTGACAACAAAATTTAAAAGGTGTACGAAGGTCAAGTATGGGCAAACCCACTTAAAGTAAATTGTGGTAGTGTGTTTGGTAGTGAATACTCCTCTTATACAAATTTTTTTTTTTGTTTCAATTGCAGGATGTGGTCTGGTATTTTTTCCAAATACTATCTGCTGTTGCATATATTCATGAACAAGGAATACTTCACAGGTGAATACCGTAAATGCATCATTACTGTAATTAGATATTTGTTATTACTAACAAAACAACCTTTTTTACCTGCAGTTACTGACACTAAATAAAAACATGTTTGTGTTGAAGTGTTGTTGAATCTCATCTAATAAACTTAAAATTTAACTTGTGGACTTGCAACCCTTGGCACTTCCTGGACTGCAGTAGTGCCCATCTGTCCTGGAGTCACCCCAGTTGCAGTCAGAATGGTAAGAAAACTAAGCAAATTTTTTGGTTTGCATGCTCATAAGTTTTCTTTGGTATTCAGCCCTCTAGAAGAAATGTCCTGAATACTTCCTTGTTACCATAAAAGGCAATCATTTTAAAAAATGTCTCCTTTAAGATTAAAAAATAGTAAAAGTTCCATGTTTCATTGTTTTTATGACATAAATCACCAAAAGGGGTGATGTTGAAACATTCATAGACCCTTACCTGAAATTTAAAAATGGAACAGACTGCTGTTGTGTGTGATACTCTACATAACCAGTGGAGTAGGAAAAACAATCAAGAACCCTACAACTTGAAGAACAGGTCATGAGCCCCACTAGATTAAACCTAAAGGTTATAAGTTAAAGCATAAAATGCTACCTTAGTTATAGACAAATCCGATCAGCACTTGTGTTTGGTGACTGCGGGCAGCCATTAGTAGGGTTCATCAGCCTTAAATCATCTTCATTTGTTGTCTGCATAAATTTCAAACCCTCACATTCAGTGAAATCAAAGAAACCAGTATACGATTCAGTGTTCATCCATCCATCCATGATACAGGTAAGCAAGGAAATTGAAAGATTTGAAGGTGATAGACGTCAGTTAGGACTGAAATCAGACCATCACCTTGCTGTCTGGATATGTCTATAACTTAAACATTGCATTCTGCAGCAACACATTCTTTGAAAGGAATGGCAGCATTTTTTTTTATGTGAAGCAGTTGTGATCACAGTTGCATTTTATTAATTCTCAATCATGTCATCTTGTCAAACAGTAATCTTTTTAGACTTTTTGCCATAAACCTAAAATTCTGAAACTCCTCTAGACTCTGTATATGCTGCCCTCCCGAATAAAACTCCTTTCTTTTTCCTCTCAGAGATATCAAGACATTGAACATTTTCTTAACAAAGACTAGGATTGTCAAACTCGGAGATTTTGGAATTTCAAAACATTTGAAAGAAGGAGATCAAATGGCACAGACTGTGAGTACCCTGTTAAATGATGAGATAAAATCCATAATTACCACCACAATAATACTTTTTGTCAGAGTTATAAAGTGATGAAGTAGAAATAAAATGTTACGTTTGGGGTTTTGAAAAAGCTTTTTTCATTTAGTGGGTGAAATGTGACCAATTTGAGGTCCACCTACCACTTTACAAGAGCCATTACTTCAGTAAAGTTTTCTCGTCTATAAATTTTTCATCCAGTTTAGTACATATTGCAGGCACTCTAACAATAATTCATTGTTTGGAACAGTTGAGATGGATTGGCAATATGAAATAAAATAGCAATTTCCACAAGGCCCAAAGTGTGTGCTTCTTATCAGTCTAGGTGATATAGAATTTAGCAGCAGCATAAATATTATACCTGTAGGACTTATCATAACCTTAACTGAATGAGGATTCCTTTTGAAAATTGATTTGTGTCTTAAATCACATGAAAGATAATTCTACAACTTAGCTCAAGGAAAAGGAATTCAATGAATTTTATGTGACATATGTGTCATGTCACTGCAGAACCATCCATCTTCCCATAGATAGATCATCTTTGCTTGAGAAACCATGGTTAAACAATTCTCTAACGCCATGTCATTTTTAGCTTGGATGTACTTTTTTGAAAAGAAAAAACAAAACAAGCTCGAGAAGGTTTGGAACAATGTTACTGTACTGCCAACCTATTCATTGATATTTTTACTGCAGTAGGAGAAAGTTTTGAAACAGGATGTTGAGCATACTCGGCTGTATTTCATTTATGGTCACATGATTAGTTCAGGTTGCGTAGCATTTTTTAAGACTGTTTTCCTCTGTATTCAGATATCTTTATGTAGCAAGGTTTGCTCATTGATGCTGTGCTCATTCTGTTACTTATTTATCTCCAAACATATTTTCATTCTTTCTCTTTTTTTTTTTAGGTTGTGGGTACCCCATACTACATGTCTCCAGAAATCGTGAAAGGTCAACAGTAAGTCATGTGACCACTCATGTGCTCATTCTTGTGATTCAATACTATAGGGATTTCATTCCATTTTTGATTCCTTGCCGAAGGCAGGCAAGGAATCTATGCAATGGTGATGTTTTGTGTGTGTGTGTGAGGGTATGTGTATGTATGTGTATGATGCCCACTTGTAAACATGATATCTCAAGAAGGGTAACTCTGGGAGATCTCAAACTTGGCATGTAGATTGCCCACATTGAGCAGAAGATCCCTATTGTTTTTGGTGGAGATCAAAGGTCATTTGAGTTCACCAGGGGTCAAATGGTAAATACCTTGGAAATTGCTTGTAAACACAATATTTCCAGAAGGAAAAATGTGAGTGATCTCATACTTACCATGCGGATTGCCCATATTGAGTAGATGATCCCTATTGTTTTTGGTGGAAGTCAAAGGTCATTCGAGGTCACCAGAGGTAAAAAGGTCAAAACCTTGTAAATACTGTATCTCAAGAAGGGTAACTGTGAGGTCCCTTATACATAGCATGTGGGTTGTCCATGTTAAGTAGATGATCCCTATTGCTTTTGGTGGAGGTCAAAGGTCATCTGGGGTCACCAGAGGTCAAAATATCAAAACTTTGTAAACAGTATATCTCAAGAAGGGTAAATGTGAGGGATCTCATACGTAGCATGTGGATTGTCCATATTAAGTAGATGATCCCTATTGTTTTTACTGGAGGCCAAAGGTCATTTAGGGTCATCAGAGGTTAAACCTTGCACATACTATATCTCATGAAGGGTAACTGTTAGGGTTAATATTCATTAGTGCATAAGGTTAGGAGTTTTAAATGGCATGGATAAGTAAGATGCATCTGGTAAGCTTTTGGAATTTACTTCATTATGTAAATGATCATGTTGGGTAATTTGACTAATTTCAAAATATGTACTGAAGCAATCTCACTTTATTAAGAATGTCTAAAGTACATAAAAGTGTATTTGGTACAGTACTTATGTTGATTTTGGTTTGAAGTTTTGCCCTATAACATTTAGTGCCCGTATTAATATGCATAAGAGTAAGTGGGTAGAACAAAATCTGAAAAAGTTAAAAAGGAAAAAACTGTTCATCAGGCTGACATGTTAGTTAATTTATCGTTGTCATAGGTATGCTGATTTTGCCATAAGTATCTCGGCCTATAGATTTTCATGAAATGTGTCAGTTAAACAAAGGCTGTATGAGGGTTATTTGGGGACTTAGTCTGAACATATTGAAGAAAGCTTCCATGCCCAGGAATTGTTCAGAGGGGAACTTCATTAGTGTAAACTTTGAACAGATCAAGTGCTCTGTATGATGCCCAAAATTTCTTTTAGAGCATACAAACATTGTTTCTTCCATAACCCTAAAGGAAAAATTCAGATAACATTAAATTTAGTATCAAAGATTGTTAAAAATTACAGACAAACCTTGTGCCACTGTCCTCATAAGGACATGGAAGTGGGAACTAGATAGTTAAATATACCATGGGTAATTAGTTTTATAAAAAGAACTAAATAACTGATCATTTGGATCAAATACCCTTGAGCATGCTTGAACTGAGATTGCCTAATTGAATGACTCAAATTGTAACTGACCCACCAGAGTCTGTGAAAATTGCTGGTCACTGTTATCTTTAACCTAATTCATCACATTTGACTGCCACAATGTCCTGAGGGGCTTTCTCATTGAATCATACAGCTCAATGGATTTAACCATTTCCTACCTGTCTAGAGATAGTGTCTGACACTTATTTAGCCCTCTCAGTAAGGCTTGTTTTTCAGAAAGTACTGTAGTTCAGGTAATCAAAACAAGCATAATAGTATCTACTGTGTATCAAACAAAGGACACTTGACTTGTACTCTGTTATGTGATGTTCCTACAAGCAGACAGTTTAAGGCAAATTACAAATCTTGTTCATAATTTCTGGATTAATAGGGTTCCCATTTTTTGTTAATTTTCAAGGATATCATAGTCATTGGGAAGGGCATTACACCAAAAAACAAATACAAAAGGACCACCACTAATAGCCAAGGTTACACATTTCTGTTGAGATGTCTCTACTGTATGTTCCAATTTCTGGATGACTGTAAGGATTAGGGCTTGTTGTACCACTAACCTCAATGCAGTCAACTTTTTGGATCATAGAGACCTCATTATATTGAGAGCTATCCTCAATACCCAAAATTTTGATTTAAAGGAGCATGTTTCAAAAGTATCTCTTTATCAAGTTAATAGACAACATAGTTTACCAGCATCATAACTGCGTGGGAGATTTCTCTTGTTTGTGGATGTCAAAGGTTGGGGTCACAAAAGGGCAAAACCTTGAAGACATGACATTTTTATGTGGTTATTGAACTGTGGAGGGATCTCATACTCAGTTTGTGAATTGCTCATATTTAGCATGTTGATGGTCTTTTTAGGTAGTTGCTCCCTATTGTTTTACATGAGGGTGAAAGATCATTTTGGGTCATATGATCTTAAAAGGTTTTGACCGTACTAGTATACCTCAGTATTTGTGAGGGATCTCATGCTTGTCATGTGGGCATCTGTGTTCTCTATTACAATATATCATATGGCAAGGAATCACTAAGCCTTTTGGCTTTCTAGTTTGCTCTTATATTCCTTTTATGCTTTCAATGTAGGAAGTAGACGCAGGTGGATTACTCGAAAACTGCCAATGTGCTTAGTCCTTGGCATGAGCAATGGAGTAGGGAAACAAGCAAGTGGTCACAATTAAAAAAAAGGCTGTGGCCTGCCAACTTATACCAGTTGGTTAGAAACTATGCTCATATGCCCATTACTGGGGTCCATCACCTTAAATCTTTAAATTTCCTTCCCTACCTGTTCCACTCATTTGTTGTAGACTGAAGTGAATCTCGATTTTCTCAACTTGAATATGAGGATTTGAAATTGACGTAGACAATAATTGAAGACGATTAAAGGCTGATGGACCCCACTTATGGCTGCCTACAGTCATCAAAAAACAAGCGCTAATCAGATTCGTCTATAAAACCTCATCTAACTAACTTACTTCTTATCAACTTCAGTCACAATTTCTGGAAGAGAGTGACTGCAAAATCTTGAAATCATGACTCCTGGAAGATTTCCAATACTTTCAAATGTGTGCTCACAGTTCAAATCCTGGGCTTCTTTGCCATGGGTCTTAAATGAAAACTGGGCCTTTCAGCTTTGTGCTTGATTGAATTATAAGATTTTTTGGTGTTGATGATAATTTTTTCTGTATGACTTCATTTCTTGGAAATTGGTGTTTCTGTATCTCAACTGCTGAGAAGTTTGTAATGTGGTCATACTGGTGTGGTAGAATCCATTTTTAAGTTAGTTATTGAGGTTTTTCTACCGAATATGTTATGAGTTCCTGTATCCTACATGGCTCCTCTGTGTATGTTCTATTACACTTGTAATCCCACCTACCCACAACTAGATTGGTACACTAATAACACATTGGAGATGGGGGTTGCCCTTGCTGCCTCCTTTGGTCTCAACCTGAATACCACCAAAACCTTCAAATGCAACTTCATGCCTTTTTTCTCTTGGCCTTCTTCTTTTGAATACTTTAATGGAAGGTTTCTTTGGAGCTATTTGGATAGTAGACTGTTTATAAAGCCATCAGTGGTGTTTGATGAGTATCTTTTTTTCTTTGGGTGTTTTTAAGGATACCTTATTTTTCCCTTCATTTTGGCATCCTGTCCTTGTATTTGTTCCTGTATCATTTGCTGTGTTGTTGTGAATTGTGACTCCATTCAGAGTTATTAATAATGAGGAGAAATGCCCAAGTAGATAGTATGGTATGCTGGTCTTGTCTAAGTGAAGTACAATCCAGCCGGCCTTGATGACTGAGGAGGGTAGTCGCATCATACTAATATTTTTGTTGTACAGAAAAATGAGGTATACATTCAGCTGATGTAGGAACACTGACTGTAAAACCATCTCTCATGATTGGCTAGATAAATCACTGTTCAAAACGTACACACTTTTAAATATTTGAAAAGCTACGGCTGTACTAAAAGGGTTAGTGTTGTTTACTTTTCTAACTCACATTGCATGTTATGGTGGCCCTTACGCCCGATCTACACGATTATGTATTTGTTCAAAAACATCATCATACATTTGTATGATGTTGCAAATGGACAAATGTATGAACATGTTAGCTGATTCACCAACAAATTTGAACTATGTCCAACATGTATGAAGGTGTTCAAGTACTTAGCTGCATGTTTCATCTTCCCAACAAGTGTTCAAACATTTGTATGATGATGTCTGTGAACAATTGTATGATCATGTAAATGGGGTGGCACTCAACTAAAACGGTAGTAGTGTATTTTTCCAAGAGAGGGGCAGAGTTTAGGAGGAATGTAAGGTTAGGCAAGTTAAGACACTGCCAGGGTAATCACCTGTTGTAAAAAGGTGGGTCTGGTATTGAATTGATTCTTAATAGATACATATTATATTTAACTGGGACTTAAAACTCCATCTAATGAACTAATCTGTAAGTTGCATATTGGCTTTTACAGTCCAGTAGTTTGATTTTCCTGTTGTAATGTGTCTGTAATGAGACTGTAATGATGATGTATCATGTGCTACCTGCTATTAACAAACAAGGGAAACTCTTTGTCCCTATTATGTTATTATATTAATTAGTTAGTAAGTAGGATCAAGTAGTGGTTGATTAATTGTTAGAAATCAATGTGACCTACTTAGTGAGGTTCGTTTTGCAAATTGAGTTTGATTTTAGAGTGGCTTGTGGAAAATTTTGTTGGAACTGCTATGCCCCTGTAGCGTGATAGCATTATTTGAATTTCATTTCAAGTTTATCTTATCACCAAGCCTTTGTTAATTGCAAAATGATTTGTTTGGCTCTTTCAGCCAGGTATGGTTTCAAAAGGGTCATGATCCACTTGAATTTACATTAGATAATTATAGATAGGTAAAGTAAATACATCTGAAGGTTCAATAGAAGGACAGCATTTAGTGTGAAACATACCAGTGAAGTATATCTCTCTGATAACTTTAAAGGCAGGGTCATACTAAAAACTTTGAAATGGAACTTACTGCCATTGTGCTTGGTGCTCAACATAAGCATTTAGAGTATTGAATGCAAGGCAGTGAGCCACAACTGGAAAAAAGCCAAAGCCAGTCTGACTTTAACGAGTTGGATAGAAACTGAGCCATAAAACCTCATCTAACTTTTTAACTGATGATTTAAAAAAACTTTTCGGCAGGTAGATATTAAATTAACATGAACAAATGCTGGTGAACTTCATTCTTGTCCTTTATTGTATAAAGAGAGGTTTTGCATGGGAAGTCATCTTTTGAAATATTGTCAATGAATGACAAGTTTTTCAATGAGGTCATATATAAAGCAAACAGAATGATTTCCAATCTCAAGTATTCAATGAAAACCAGCTTTTTATTTATGCTGCTACGGTATTATGCTTGTCTGTTCAAAAGATTCAACTGATAGAAACTTTGAGTGGATATTGTGATGGAAGAAGTAATCATGAGTTCAGTATTAACAGCAAAAGCCTAACCATTTGCCTATTATGATAGCTGCTGTATAACATGGTGTGGCTGCCTCATAATTAAAGCATTAGTGCACAACCTCCGTGTAGTATGCAGGGAGGGATTCCAAATGTTGTGGTTTAGGTGGAAGAAATTTACTTAAACATACTGTAGCTCAAATTTTCCTTAATAGGGAATGTATGTGCTATGTTTGCATTTTCAATTGGAAGAACAGAATCCTTTATTACTTTTTTGTCACTTTTACTTCTCATGCACCTTCTTTTTGTTTTTTCATTCTCTTAAAGCAGTATTTACATTGAATTGGTAGTTCATGAAGTATGCACACTAGTGACAAATTTTTAGACAATTTGCATATCTTACATATTTATACATTTCATAAGCCAGTTATCAATGATTCAAATAATTTTAAAAATTCACAACCACGCACTTTTTCAAACCATACATAAACCCCATTACAAGCAAGGATACAAGAAATTTAGGTTCTTAGTTTTTGTGTAACTGCTGAACTTGGAACAGGACCAATTATGCTAATAGCAGGCATTTCTCACATCAAATCACTGTGAGGGGTATGTTTTTAGCACACCTTGATGAATGATGCCTGTGCAAATAAATCATTCAAAGTTTTATAATTGTACCACAATCCTTAATTCCCTGAAGAGTGTGATTTGTAGCATACCTGGAAAATCTAAAACATGAAGCCTGTGATAGACCATTCCCAAACAAAAATTACAAAGGACTATGGGACATAATGTTGGTGTGCATTATAATATTATGCTACAGTATGATGCCCCGTGTTTGGTCTAGCTGTAAGCGTCCCCCTCTCACACAGAAGGCAGGGGTTTGATTCCCAGGTGAGTCATACCAAAGACTCTAAAAAAATGAGCCATTGAGCCACAACTGGAAATAAGGCCGTGGCCAGCTCGACTTGAACCAATAGGTTGAAAACTGGGCAGTAAAACTCCATCTAACTAACTGACATCTACAGTATTATGTCATTGACAAAATTGATTGAATACCCCTGAAAAATTGATGAATACCCCTTATCCATCATTCCTTTGTAACTGATATTTGAAAATGAGCCTGTGGTAAGAGTTATCTTGTGGTAGTTTTCTCAAAAACCCTTGTTGAGTTATTCTGTTTGCACTGAAGGTGTCTTCACCTTGTTTGGGTTCTTCAAGCAAGTTAAAAACTAATTGGGCAAGTGAGAAAAATTGCTCCTTTGTTAATTTTAAAGTATGTCGTGTAGCAAAGAGTGATAATAATTCCAACTTTGGTTTCATATCTTTACACATGTCCATTTAATCTTTCCATATCTCTGCACACGTTTCATGGCTCACCTTATGTTTACTCTCACCTAACAGGTAGCAACATAGTACCATGAACCTGTTCGTGAACAAACATTATTGGAGAAATGATTGACACATCTTACCTTTCAATATACTTTTTATCTTTAGTTTTACTTCTGTGTATGTACTTCTGTGTATGTTTTGTTTCAAGATTCTGTTTGTAGAATGTTTAAAGTGCTGAACTATTTCAACAGTGTGAATGAACCATCCTATGTTTTAACCATGTCAGGACCACTTGGCTGTTTAATACTGCCCTCACCTTTGGGGTAACTCACATAAATGGCTCAATTTCATATTTTGCTTTTTCATCTCAAATGTTGGTGCATAATGTTTGCTCATAAAATAACCTACTCATTTGTCCAATTTAATTTTTTATAACAAGTAGCAAATTTTTCAATTGGTTCTGTTCTTTGAGTGACATCAAATGAAACTTATGCAAAGTAGTTCATGTTACACACTAGGTACAGAAAGTGTTCAGATTACACATGAGGCTATGCCTTGTATGCTTACTGGGATATGCCCAGAAGCAAAATCTAGAATTATGCTTTGATAAGGATGAGTTTTAGACAGATGTGGCAGGGTTAGAAGTAAATAATTGGGAAAATTGGAACTGTCTGGGGGTGAAGATTCGGCCTTTGAAAGGTTCTTTCACCATTAACTTATTCAAGTAGCATAGACAGTTGTATCTTCAGAGAGAATAGTATGTACCCAAAATTATGATTTGAGTTGAAATGCAACAAACATATAAGAAATGAGATATACTCCCTCCTCATCAGGCAGTTCTGTGTTGAACACCTTTTTAAAAAATGTAGTCAATTGTAAACTTGATGTACCCCATCAGTTGTGAAAAAGGTGGCAGCACAGTGGTTTTTGTTCACCACAGTCTGCAGTCTTTTTGTATGTCAAGGAATTGAATGCATGTCAATTTTTTTTATAACTAGATGGCAGCCTTTCACATTAAACTTCAGATTTTGAAAATGAAGAGCATTTCATTGTTACTTTGGAATATTGGTTTGTTGAACAGGAAGAGACAACCCTTTTGACAGGGTTTTGAGTATTCTTTTATTTTAGCTTTTTTTTTTTTAATTTCTTCTGCAGATATGATGCCAAAAGTGATATGTGGGCTGTTGGCTGTGTTTTATATGAGATGCTCACCTTGAAAAGGGTGTTTGAAGCTTCGGTAAGTCTAAATTGAAACTATCCACAAATTGTTGACAGGGATTGTAACAGTGTCTACTGTGAGATGTTCCTAATCTTCAGTAATACGACCTCTTTCTTGATGAAACTACCTGGAGCATTTTTAGCTAGCAACGTGTGTGAAGTTTTGTGAAGGGCACCATAGCAAGATCTGGACAGTCATTGGCAAGAGACAGTAAGGACCACCAAACCATTGTATCACAAACCCAAACCCCCAAATCTTTATGGATAGATAAAAGGTAAAAGTGAGGAATTTTGTTGGGGAACCCCCTGAACCCCCAAGGGTGCCTGGAAATTGTCCACCCAGTCCACCTGCTTGCTATACCACTGGTCCATGGTGGAGGGGTTTAAGCATTCAGGAGGTCTGGAGTTGGATTCCTGGCCAGGTCACGTAGAACCTACTGCCATTGTACTTGGTGCTTGGCATGAGCAATACAGTAGGAAAAATAAAACAGTTAACCACAGGATTAATTATTGGGTAGAATTTTCGTCATATACATAATCTAACCAACCACCAAAGATCTCATACTCAGCATGTGCATTGGTTATAACTATTAGGTGAACCCTATTGTTTTTGGTCAAGGTAAAAGGTCATTTGGGGTCATCAGAATCAGATGTTCAAACCTTGGAAACAGGACATCTCAAGGAGTGTAACAGTGAGGTATCCCATACTTAGCTTGTGCATTGCCCATTCTAAGTAGATGGACTGTATTATTGTTTGTGGAAGTCAAAGGTCATTTGTGGTCTTTAGAGGTCAAATGTAAATACCTTGGGAATTACTTGTAAAAAAGTCACCTCAAGTTGTACAACTGTGAGGGATTTCATGCGTAGCGTGTGCATTATTGGTGCAAAGTAGATAACTGCGCTTTGTTTTGGTTGAGGTCAAAGGTCATATGGGGTCATCAAGGTCAAAGGTCAAAACCTTATAACATTATATCTTAAGATGGGTAACAAGGGGGGATCTAACACTTAGCATGCACATTGTCCATATTAAATAGATGAAGAAAGGCTATCAGTTTGGTGGAGTTCAAAGGTCAATTTGGCTCAGAAGAGGTCCTAAGGTTTAAAACTTTGCAAACATGATACCTAAGGAGGGTAACAGTGAGGGATCTCATACTTAGCATGTTCATTGCCCATATTTCATAGATGAATCCTATCATTTTGTTGAGTCATCAGAGGTTGGAACTCAAAACCTTGCAAACACAATATCAATGAGGGTAACAAACTTTGATGGATCTAATACCTGTTGCAATATTTGCATTACACATGTTGAGAAGGCCATCACTTTTGTTTTTGGTCATTAAAGAAACACTGTCAGTTTGCAAAAAAAAAAAAAAAAACCCATAGTCTTACATTTCAGCGGCAAGGAATCACTTAGCCTTTTGCTTTCTGGTCAGGGATGCCAGACTTCCAGCCATAGCCAGAATTCCAGCTTTTAACTTCTGTCCCCAAGCTTGAAAGTAAAGCTGAAGCACATTGTGTGACTGGAACTCTCTGTCTTGATTAAGTTGCAATCCATTCAGCTTGATTTTTAATGCAAAGCAAAGGAGCTTACAAAAATATGAACTATTAATACAGTACCATATCTGAAGAAAAAACATGGAAGGCTGCATAAAGCCAGAGTGGATGTTTAGGCCAGGGTTTTCCAACACTTAAATATGGGCAAGAAAAAAATACAGACCCAGTGCTTCCACTTTCAGTGAAATTTCAGTAATTCTCAGGAAAATTGGAATGATTTTGGGAAATATTTCAGGAACTTTGAAAATTCCAGTTAATTTGCAGAAATTTAAGCTGGAATTGAGTTTTGTAAATGAAATTGACCTATATGTTTTGTCATAATCAATTGTTGGCAGAAAATACCTCTTCTTTGGGTTTAAAAATGCATTACAGTCCTACCAGGCCCAAGCAGTAACTTTGTACCTTTGAATGCCACAAGTGCAGAATGTGAATACCAAGATTGTAACTTGACAATTCAAATTTGCTTTTGTAAAAATAAAGAGAAAAAAAATATTCCATGCACAACATGTCAGGAGAAGTGGACTAAATCAGAGAATTGGGTCATGTGATGGGTGTCTAGGGCTTGTTGTGATGCCAATTTCAGGAAATGGTACCTGGATTCATGTAATGTTAGGCCATCTTTCGGAAATCTACTTTAAGAATGTGAAAGCACTGCACAGACCAGCCGTTCATACTTAAGTATTTTGCATGATCAAGGTGTTTGTACCCATGGATAGAGATATTTTTTAAAAGGGACTGGTCCAGTAAAGCTAGAGTTAGCTAGCTAAGACAGCTAGTTCACTGTGAATGCTACTTGCATACCGAAGGTGTTGCACAATGCATAGGTTAGGACAGTGAGCATTAGTGCAAACATATAGTAGCCTAACAAGGCAGCGGTCCATGTGAGACTATGTTATTAGCTACACTGCAGAAGCCACGTTTGTCATAGACCGGTACTGCTAATGTTACCGTTAGCAGCGCAGGTCTTTACGAATGTCCATTCGCCATTGGAAATGGATGTTAAAAGGAGGGAAAGTTTGAAATCCGTTGATGGGAGTCAAGAACAGATTTTCTGGAAGTGTCTGGAAAACAAAGATGACTCGGGAGATTTCTTCTCAGAGAAAGTATGGAGAAGAATAATGTTAGGCTACCAAACAGCACAGCAGCATAGCAGATAGGGGAGGAAAAATTAGTACAGAACTTTGCACTAACGCTCAGCCCTTAACGGTAGGACTTGATAACTTAGTGGCAGAGAAATCTAAAACGAAGTAGAGGTATAGGGCTAACTCTAGCATAGAGTCCTGTTCAAGGACTAAGAGCAAATGTGCATGAACATCAAAAAAAAAGCTAGGCTAGGAAGGGACTGAATTTGACTCTTTCTTAGGCCAAGCCTTTATGGGCTTTTGCATGCATAGGCCTTAACATTAGGGCCATGCCCAAGTTAGGCCAACAATGAAATTGTTTAACTTTCAGTGAGAGTATTTTGGCAACATCAGTTCAAGGACCAATTACCCACTTGCTCCCTTCCATTAAAAAAATGCAAAAAATTCGGCAGTAAATTTTCTTGAATATTTGCTCTATAAGGGCACTAAATTGGATCTAAGGACCTTCAAGTATTCAAAAATTTTCTCCTTACACCCTCTCCTAGGACAGTGGCTGGTAAATTTTCAGGCCCTGGAGGCATACCCTGCTGGCATCCGTGTCTGGTGAAAAAAACTGAGCTGTGAGAATGTCACTCAATTCCCAAGATTGGCCAGTAATTACTAAACCTTTGGACTTTCTTGTTAAGTGGCTATGATATTCCAAGTCTCAAAAGTCTACAGCCATTTCACAGCATACTAAGCCAACTATGATATGGCATTAAGATGGTTGGGTTAGCCAGGTAATTGAATACTGTACTGCCTGTCATTTTGAAAGCCTTGTGATCAAATTCCAGGTGAACCCACTCGCATATCTTGCATTTATGGTCAGGGGATTGGAAATTGGGTCTGTTGCTGGCCACCTCAGGGAAGTTGTTATCTATGCTTGGTTCAGCTGTCAAACTTATGTTCAGTGCAAGGATCCTGCAACCTTCCCAGCTTTTGAGTTTGTTAGTTAGATAGAGTTTTATAGCCCAGTTTCCAACCTATTGGTTGTCGAGCCGATCAAGGCTTTTTTTCCAGGCGTGGCCCACTGGCTTGTTTTCCATACTCCATTACTAATGCAGAGCATCACGCACAATGGCAGAAGGTTCTATTTTTAAAGTCTTTGGTATGACTCGACCTGGGAATAGGATCCAGGCCTTCTGTTTCAGAGGTGGATACTGTTTGTCCAAACAGGCGGTCCCCAGCTTTTGAGAATGTGACCAAAGACTGGGGTATATGTTTACCTCACTCTGATGGGCATTGATGCCCTAGCAGAATATGGAAAGACCAGTATGTACATACGTACATCTTGTTACACTCCGAGTAATAGCTGCAATGGGGAGGCAAATCTCACAAATGTGTATCCATCATCAAAATGGCTTTAAGATCATCAATTACCATAAATCTGAAAATCTGAAAGTTTTTAATTGGCAAAAGTATAATTGTCTGAATTTGTGGTGATCACCTCTTAGGTGAAATGATGATTCTGATTACAGGTTGCAGTATAGTATATGTAAGCAGAAGTGAATTTCAGGAGTAACCTTTGTCTCTGGCTTACAGAATTTCAAAGAAATTGTTTTGTGTCCTACTTGAGTTTGACAAAATTTGGTCTATACTGAAGTGGTGTTTTTGAAAAGGTTGTGAAGTTGAATTCCCCTCTATTCAAAAGGGTAATTGAAAGACTCAGCATTTAAGTTGGGAATGTGTCTTGAGTTGACAATATTGGAAAATTGCTGGACATAATTTTTACATGTATATATATTCTTGTAGGGTGCACATCTTGTTCTTCAGCATGGACTGCAAGAGGGAATGGGGGGAGGAGGCTGGGAGGCTTTAGCCCCCACTTTTTCTGTCATAGGCATTTTGGGCTGTCTTAAATTGCTATGGTATTGTTGAACATATTGGGCCACTTTGGTGAGTAGTCCCTACCCCCCCCCCCCACTTCAAAATTTGCTTCATGGCCTCAGTTCAGTCAGGTTGACATGACCACAGTGCATGTATTAGTTTTTACACTTGCTGAGATTTGTTTTGAAATAACTTTATTTCATCCAAGGATCCACAGATTTTGTCTTATGATAAACTAAGATGTGAGAAGTATTATAAGCAAAACAAGTTAGTAAATTAAAAAGTCAGTATTATATCTGTCTGTCTGTTTATGTCTGTCTATTATACTATATATAGTATCAGTATTAAAGTCAGTTAAATTTTTTAGGAGTGAGATTTGTGGCACACCTGGAAATTCTAAAATTTAAAGCTCGAAACGCAAGGCCTGATGAAGACACAAAGTCATTATTTACCAGAGTGTAAGAGATTTACTGGTTGAACAATGGATCGTCAGAGAAATGCAGTCATGGAAGAAAGGAAAGTGAACATATGAAATGATTGGTTGCAAAATGTATACCACCTGTATTTGAGTAGTCAATAAAAATATGAAGAAACAAACGGTCACATTATTCATCAAGGGATCCAACAAATTTACTGAACTAAACATTCTTCTAGCTCTTTTGTGTGAAGTTTGGCTGCCCTGGCTGTTTAGATGTAAGTAAAATGGGATGACTATTAGGAACAGATCAACTTTCTTGTTAAATGTTTGACACATTAGTATAGTTTTTTTGTGCTGTGGCTCTCAGTAGCTTGCACTAGGTGCTAATAGTTCTGTCATTGACAATCTGAAATGTCCCATGGGTCTCCCAGTTTTTACCAAATATGTTATTCAAAATCTAAGGAAAAGAGTCACTCCATGGTCATTATCAAGTCTGAAGGTTTCATATTACAAAGTCTATAGACCTATTCGATAAGAAATAGTCAGCTCTATAGTGGTAATGTAGTATTCTTGGATCTTGAACTTCTTTGCAGTAATATTGTCCTCAACTTTACCCTGAGCATTGCAGCTTCAAGTCAATATTTGGTGTCCAGGTTAAGATTATGTCATTTCTTCGGACCTTATCACTTTCAGCTGTATGAGTGACCCTGGCTTTGCAAATTTTGTAATTAGTAAGGTCACTTACTTTGTGTTACAGAAACAAATATTTGAGAAAATTCCACAGGATTTACAGTGAAGTATTATTTAAGAAAGCTTCTCGCTTAAATCAAAATACATGTGCAAGGTGTAGAAATTTTTGAATCAGGCCTGTATTGCCAGAATAATTTATTTCAGTATTTTTTTCACACAACTACAAAACAATTGTTTTGTTTATCTGTTATTGGTCTTGAAGAACAAAAACATGTAAATTTGAGAGACAAAAACACTTGATGTCTGAAATATTGTGTGATGGAAAAAGTTGGAAGCGTTGATCAGTCAGCAGTATACTTCTTCAATCAGAAAAATACAGCTCCTTTATAATTCATTGAGAGAGAAAAATGGTTGTCCATTGGACAAGCAACTTTTAACTTTTTGTTGTCCATGTGGAATTTTAGTGGCAACCATGAAAATCAAGCCCTGTTGATGGGATTCTATAAGCCAACGCAAACTATTTGCAGAGATGTATAATTGCTGCAAACACACTTGAGCTAATACTGTTTGAAGTTGCATTTGTGGTGGCCAAATTTATGACTTCTAAGGTTAACTTGATGCATCTCATCTTCTGACTTACTTGCATGGTTGGACACTGCATGCCTCTGTTTGTGTAACTGCAAAATTTTTACCCGCAACAAATGAAAAGTTTCTTTTAGTTTCCTTCAGTATTAGTTCATTGTGGATTTTATGAATACAAACTATTTAAGTGTAAAATGCTGTCCATATCTGAATTCTCTGCACTATTTTGTGAAAGCACTGACTTGTGCTTTTGTAACGAACATCATCTCCCCATTCTTCCTAGTCATCCTGTCCTTGTTCTATTAGAAGCTTCCCAGGGACTTACTGCTGGAGAGTAGGGATTAGTAAAAAGGAGTTTTATCAGGGGGTTAAAGTCTGCAAGAACGATGGTCCATAGGACCGAAAACGTAGTAGGGTTCATAAGACGAAGGTTCTACAGACTGAAAATGAAAAGGGGTTCACGAGACCTAAGGTTTGTGAGATCAAAAATAAAATAGGGTCCAGGAGACCAGAGATGAAAAAAGGTTTGCAAGACCAATATTAAAAACCAGCTGACCTGTGTATTCATTTTCAGGCTTGCGGGCCTGTTCTCATTCTGTCTGGCAGACCTTTTCTAATTTTAGTCTTGCATATCTCTTCACCCTTCTAGTCTCTTGAACCCTTTCACATTTTCACTCTCATGATTCTATCCTTACTTTCGGTCTTGTGGACCCTTCCTCATTTAAATTTGCTGTCTGGCATACCTTCGGTCTTATCAAAGCTCGTAGATCCCCAACCAGGGTGTTTTGAGGAAATCTCTGGTCTGATGACAATTTTTAACTTCAGTGCATTTTTCAGACTGAAGCATGGTTGTCTTGGCAGCTTTTATATTTCATTTGGGCCATCTGTTTGCTTTAATTTTGCTACAAAACAAAAAGATGAAAAAAATAAAAAAACAAACTTTGCCCATTTCCTTTTTTTAAGTGCCTGTTTAATCCATTCATGTAAAGAGTTATGTTATCAGTATTACAAACCTGTAATAATTCATTTGAACTCTACCCCTCTAAACCCTTTCTGGTTCTCTAGGCAGGATAGAAAGCCTTATGAAATAGCTACTTCACATTGGAAAACTTTCTCATAACTTTGGACTGGAATATTTATTTATGATATAAATCTACTTCACCCCTCATTACAGTACCTCCTATATACATTTGTGACCCCTACTTGCCAGTAAGTCTGCAGCAAGCCTCTAATGGCATAATGGTCAGACAAAGCCCCTGCAAACAAAGACATTCATAGTGGATTAGGCTTCATCATTGTGATATACCTCCATGTTTTTTCATAGTGGACATAATCATGGATAAAATTCCACAAAATTTTTCCCATAATTTAGACTTGGACAAAGTAATGGAATTTTTCTGAGCCTCATTGATACATTCAGGCTCTTTTCTTCTAAGTTCCTTTTTCTTTGTGAAGTCTGTATTACTTAAACCAAAGAAAAAATGCTGATAGGGCATTTCTATCAAAACAACATTGTAGAGGAATTTAGTGACTGAGGGTTTTAGTCATGTAGAAATATTATGCTGCATTCATTTGACCTACCTTGGCATGTGACTTGACAGATCAGAAAGTATGCCCTCAGATCATGTATGATGTCAATGTAAACATAAATGAAGATGTCGGATTTTTGTACCAGTTGGATAATCATACAGTCTTGTAAAGCATAACAAGGCCTGAGCACAGCTATCACGAAAATGTAAAGGATGCCCTTTGCCAGAGGAGGCTGTTCTATTCAGCCAGTCTAGAACGAGACTCTGCACCTCAGGTCATTCAGTTGGTCATGTTGAGTTGAGTTGTCCCTTGGGGACGTAGCTCCCTTTGGGAGCAGAACTCCTTTGGGAGTATTGTTTGGTGTTTGCCGCTGGCTCTTTGCCAGAGAGTTGGGGAGACTTTTGAGAAAAAAGCATAACAATGGGCTTATGTCTTCCTCCAATTGCTATGTGTTTGGAGTGATGGTATGCATTAGGTCAATACCATGTAAAAATGTGGGCGAAATTTGAAATAGAGAGCATGATGGCAAAGGTGGGTTTTGTGTTTATGTCCATCAGGAAAAGTATGTGGCTCTGTACTCACTGGGTAAACTGCTCTTTATAGAGTGCAGTGGTATCAGTACAAAGGCAAAGGTTACAAAGGTTAGGTACAAAGGTACAAAGGCAAAGGTTAGGTGAATAGAGGGAGGCATACATTGAACATTGTGAAGTAGAGATCCTATAGTGGGAGGTCTCGACTTATGAAGTAGCAAAAAATGAAAACTAGATGCTAGGTTCTGGCTTTTACTTTCTGGATTTCACAGTTGAAAACTGAAGTGTCATGAATTTGATGAATATGTGTTTGTGTCATTACTAATGTTGGCACCTGGTGTGTCCGTAGAACCTAGAGAAGATGTAAGAAAATTACAGTTTTACACATTTTTTTTTTTTTGGGGGGGGGGAGGAGGGAGGAGGGGCTGAAACCAAATAAAATTTTTTCTTAGCACTTTCTTACCCAGTTCTTTCTTTAAAAAGCAGGGAAGGGTAGGAGAGGGCTCAAAAATGAATTTTTGGAAAGGCAAAGCCTTCTTCCCCCCTTCCTCCCCCTCCTGGGCACACCTGAGTGAGCCCCCATAAAAAAGCCATTGAGAAGTACTGTACTCAGTATGTAGCAACATTCTGCCAAGCAAGCACCCATGTTTCTTGAAGGGTGGTATGGGTTTATGACAGTTTTTCTTGTGGCTCAAGCAGATTCACCATAGCCTGAAATTACCATAAAGTTTCACATTGATTGCATAGTCTTCACTTTCCTTGTTGAACAGGTCTTGTATTTGTTACTCTTTTTATTTAGAGCTTATTGTTATGCCAAGATGCTAAGCTAATCTTTTTTATGCCTCGCCCTGTGGACTGGGCCATAGAATACAGTATTTCTTGCCTGTCGTAAAAGGCAAGTTAAGGGATGGACTTGAATTGTTTTATCCAGATAACACCATATGACACATTGGTGTTGTAGTGTCATTAAATCTCA
This sequence comes from Holothuria scabra, assembly GCA_037179385.1. Lineage (NCBI taxonomy): Eukaryota > Metazoa > Echinodermata > Holothuroidea > Aspidochirotida > Holothuriidae > Holothuria > Holothuria scabra. The sequence goes on along the minus strand of CM074180.1, from coordinate 27,375,632 downwards.
TCTGACTAACTTACTTTTCTGTGCCAAAGTACTCTCTTGAAATAGGCTGAGAAACATTGACATACCTGCCTTGGAGGAGACAGCCACAAATTTTACCTCAAGTAGTTGAAATTTTTCCTTTCCCCTCCTTCATTTCCAAAGAAAATACCTCCCTTGTTCACCCTCTGAATAAAGACCTCTGGCAAGTTTTAATTACTGCCATTTATTCACGAACTTGCTGTATGGAAACAATCTGATATTCCAAGTGATTTCAGAAGTCATCACTGATCAAGCATAGTGATCCTATTGTTCAAATTTATGTATCTATGAATTGTTAATACTAGTATGGGGATACAACTATATGCCTTTGTGGCTATATGTAAGTGCCCCTCTTAACCCTTAATTTTGGCCATAAAGTGCATCCTTGCATGGAGTTTCAGGGCCCTAGCAACTCCCTAGGTCTTGCAAACCTAATAATCGTCAAAGCATTAGCTTTGTTAGAGGCTAAATGATCTTCAAGAATCCATTTTGCACTTAACACAGAAAATTTATCTACCCCAGTTTGGATTGTTTTTGGAGACAAACTTATTTCATGAGTGGTTCTCAAGAACCATGTGACAAAATTTTTTTGTTCAAGTGTGATTTCTCTTTTCATTCTACCCTTGACATGCAGTTGCAAAGTACTTGAAAGAGAAATCTGAAGAAATTTGTGAAATTTTGCTGTTGTTTTGAAAAAAGTATGGGGGAGCTATTTTGGTCCTTTAAAGTAAAGTATGTTTCATGTGTGATCACTCGCAAAACATTTCCTTTTTGAAACAATGAACCTTATCAAAATGGTGCATTTACAGTAAGTACATTTATTATAGTCGCATCAGGTAGAACTATGTGTATTGTGTATTCCACAAATTTAGTTCTAGTTGACTTTCATGTTCTTGGTTTGAAGATATAAACAAGTTCTGGGCTGTAGAAGAAATTTGATTGGAAGGATCAATAGTGAATTGCTTCATGTTAAAAGCCCCCTGGAGCAACAGAATGTGCAGTCTGTAATGTAACATGATCAAATTCTTTAAGTGCAATTAAGCCATCTCAGTGTTAGAAAGAGTACCAGAAACAAAAGCTCATTTAGGTACATCTGTACTGAGAAATTCTGTTTATTAAACGATGCAAAGTCTAAAACTGCCGCCAGACTTTCCCTTCTATTCATAACTGATGTTGTTTAGGAGGGCATTAATTTATTGCCGCTAGTTGTAGATACATTAGTTGATTGGTAAAGGTATGTTGACTCTTTGTGGTGTATGATTCCTTGAATGGTAGCCGAAAAGTCTCTTAAAATCTGACGCATTTTCATTTTGGTCTGAAGCATTGTGATAAAACTTCTCGTAAAGTTATTTAGCAGTAAACCGTCAACAGTTTATACAATAGCTTTTGAAAAACTCTTTTGAAAATTTTAAGCAATAGAAGGCTTTTATACACAGACTCTGCTTCAAAGAATAGCAAGGCATAGTTTTTGTTTTGAATTGGTTTCATTCTCTGTCCAAGGTATGCTTTATTAAGACGAACCGGTTACCTCCTCCTGTTCCAGGGGTGATGTTTAGAACAGTGCCATGACAACAGAATCACAAAACGGGAAATAGTGTATTGTTCATGTGTGTTTTACACTTCAGTACATTTAACAAGGAATTTTTCCTGCCCTAGATGTTCATGTTTACAGCTTTCAGGGAATCAGTCTTTTGGGTTAGGAAAAGAGAGAGAGAAGGATTTGTTGGCTTTTGTAAAGACATCTTTGAGTGACCATACTTTGTTGTACATCATTTCCCTGTGGTCAACTCCAGGTTTGTTTTATCGTTTTCTATTTCTTTATTCAGCAGTTTTGAAATTACCCCCTCAGTCAGGTGAATATACTTTGGGAAAGTATGGTACTCTAGGCTTCTAATCTCCATAGAGAATGAAATCATTCATCACACAGAATTGACCTACCAGTATTTTGCTGGTTAAAACCCATTCTCTTTCTTCCAGCAGGAAGTATTTTTTTTATTGAGTTTAGAGACATTTCAGATGCCTGTTTTGTCACTGCCTGAAGGAAGTCACACAACTTTAAATGCAATCTTATGGGAAAAAAGAATTTTACGTAAAAGATTGCTCATTCCTTTTGTTTTCTTCCAACTCTTCTAGCAGATAGGTCGTTTTTCAAGTGTGCTATAAGCTTCAGAAGTTTTATTTTGTGCAATATTTTTAAAAAAGTTTTTAATGCTTAAAGCCTTAAACTGACTGACTGACCATTGCACGTAAGTTCTACTTTCTCTTTTTTGCATGTTGCTCTCTACGTACAAAGTGTACTGTTCTATTTTCAAACTATTGGCTGTTAGTGAAAACTATAGATGTGTCATTTTTAGCTCACGCATGTACACAGTGTATGTGTAAGGTTATCAAATGGGGCAGATGGCATCAACTTTTTAACGAAAGTCTTCCTCTTTCTCATTTTTTGAGATTTGGGGCTAAAATTTTGGTGTATAATTGCTTTGGAGGAGAGCATTGTAACCTACCTGTTTGCATTCTAATATAGGAAGTTTAAGTTGTGTTTTAAGGCTGTTTTCTTAGGGTTGAGTTCATTTTGCCTGCTGAGTAGTTAGTTGTTTATTTATTTCACTAATAACAGTGTGCTTGGTTGTGTATTCAGTTCTAATCTTGCACATACATGCAGGCTATTTAACCTGGTTTTTGATGATACAGCTGGTTGAATAAAGCATGCGTTTACAGTACTGGCACTGTATGCTTGTCTAGGTGGTCTCATGATCAGCTGTGGTCAGCTAGTGTGGGGAGAATTAGGCTGTAAGGATGGAGTTACAACAGACCCTGTTGCAACTTATCTACTGTGTTGTGGAGAAATCTTTCATTCTGATCTGTTCAATTTATCATGACTTGGCGAAGCCAAGTAATACCAAACTGTTTAATTTCAATTAGCACAGTACAGTGAGAACATCTTGAGTATCTGTGTTTTATTTTGATCAGTACAGAGCCATGCAGTGGTAACTTGTGGATTTACTTGTAGGTGCAACTAAATGTACTTTGCAATACATGAGTAGTTTACAGGTACACTATACATAAGTTATTAATTTAATCTTACTGCCTAATGCCTAGAAGAGTGCACAGTCCAGGCTTTCATGATTTGAGAAAATATGCAGTGATATTTAGATCTACCATAAAACTATATCAGATGTAGATTTACATGCAAAATCACAAATGTTTAGCAATTTTTAACTTCTTTGCATTTAATTTTGTATTAATGTAGGGAGGTTTAGGAAACAGATAACAGATAGAATTCGGTTGAACATTGGGTTCCTGTTTTTAACAGACAACAAGTTGTGTGAGTTTCACTACAGCATTGCTGTTCTAGTTTAGAAATTCCCTAAAAGTGATTTGTTTCATTAAGTATTCTAAGTCTTGTCAAAGTTTTGAAACTGTTTATCCTTCTTGATATGATTTTAAAAATTTTATTTGAAAATCTTTTTCTTCTCTGGAATTCCCTACCCATTTCATGTTGTATCAATTGATATTGACACTTGAATAATTTGTTCGTGTGCTTAAATTTTTTTCTTTTTCCTTCTTTTTTATTTGGGGGGGGGGAGGGGGGAGAAAGGGGGCAAATTCTAGAAGTAGGTAAATGCATCAAAAGTTACTTGGAATATTTCAAAATACTTTCCACTTATGTTCATTGCGGACCTTGATGCCAGCTTTGACACCTATTATTGTTATATAGATGAGTTATAATGTTGCCTTCACTAACAAAACAATTTATATAGATCTGAAGGTTGGTCTTACTATCACTGAATTACATTCTTTTGAAATTTGGACTTAATATGATTGAAATTAAGTACACTATAGTAAAAAGTATCTAACAGTAGTCATTTCTAATATCCATTACAGCATGCCAAAAGCCTAATACAGGTTCACCTGTGAGTAAAAAGGCTCATAGACCTGTGTCCATTGTCTGACACATACCTGGGACTTTGCAATTCCTAGTCACCACAAAAGAATGTCTACCTTTGTCCATGTTCACTATATTGACCAAGAGGGAGGACATTTTGTGTGGTAGTGTACATTACCTGCTTAAAATTAGGGGGCAAATTCTAGAAGTAGGTAAATGCATCAAAAGTTACTTGGAATATTTCAAAATACTTTCCACTTATGTTCATTGCGGACCTTGATGCCAGCTTTGACACCTATTATTGTTATATAGATGAGTTATAATGTTGCCTTCACTAACAAAACAATTTATATAGATCTGAAGGTTGGTCTTACTATCACTGAATTACATTCTTTTGAAATTTGGACTTGATATAATTGGAATTAAGTACACTATAGTGAAAAGTATCTAACAGTAGTCATTTCTAATATCCATTACAGCATACCAAAAGCCTAATACAGGTTCACCTGTGAGTAAAAAGGCTCATAGACCTGTGTCCATTGTCTGACACATACCTGGGACTTTGCAATTCCTAGTCACCACAAAGGAATGTCTACCTTTGTCCATGTTCACTATATTGACCAAGAGGGAGGACATTTTGTGTGGTAGTGTACATTACCTGCTTAAAATTAGGTTTTAATTATACTTTCAACCTTACAGTGGGTTCAAGGCAACCCAGAACCTAGACATATTCTGCAATACTATTTTGAAAAGAAAAAAACAAAATGTCATCTGGGTGAACCTTTTTCAGTTGAAGTAAGAAGTGTGGAGCTTGGAATTATAGGAGATCAGTTGAAGTATGAATGATTGAGTTTTGTGCTGTGCAGTCTCACATTTGGTCTATTTCCAAAACAGTTTAGGCAAGTCATATATGAGGTCAAAAGTGCTCTGCGTGGTTGCCCTTCAAGTAGAATACCAATAATTTTGTCAAAAATAAAAAAAAAAACGATTTAGATTATAAGCCCATCTATGAGGAACCTCTGATTGTTTTATCCATAAAAAACATCCCAAGACTATGTACTGTATCTGCAAATATTTCAAAAATGGCAAGTTTTTACAATGAGTTTAGGCGGATTTGTTTTGAGAAACGCAAGAACTTTCCAAGTACCTTTCAAGTCATGGTCTTACAGAACATGCATGTGGTATTCTCAGGGTGATATAGGTTTTAATTTGCTTGAAAATTCTGTCACAAACTAATGCTTTATCAGATGACCTGTTGATAATGGTTGCTACCTTTACCAGGAATTATTCAGTGGTGGGGAGGGCTTGCTATAGTGTCCCACATGATCATACTCTGTAGTTACTTCAAATCTGAGAAACTGAATTCAGTCACAAAGATCTCTGAGGTGGGCTTCATCATCAAGAACCTCAGTCCAAAGGATAATAGAGTACGTCTGAGCATGTGGTCAGTCTTTCGCTCTAGTTCAGTGACCTGAGAGTTTCTTGACCTGGTAACACAACATTGTCAAACTATTCACACTTTGCACAGATTATTGCCCTGAGATTCAATGCATTTCACAATGCTCATGCTCAATATTGAATTCCTAAAATATTATGGAAAATACTTTGCATAGAAACACAAAGAAAGTTGTGAGTTTTGAATGTTGTTTCAAAATAAGTTTGGGACCACTGCTCTTGCCCTTTAAACAGAATGTATTGGAGAGTGTTCTGATTAATTTTTAGACATGGTCTCACGTACCCCGTGACACTCGGTATTGCGTCGTGTTTACAAGAAGGCAAAACCACAGGTTAACCCTGTGTTTTCTAGTCTGTGTTCTCACGTACCCCATGTTTCATTGATTGGATAGTGTTACCATAGTAACGAGGTCAAATATTTCACATACCAATTACTGTAAAATATTATTAAATACCTGTCATCAGTGCCATTATACACCTATGACCTTGCTTGATGAAAACAAACATAGTGTTTGAAATGGCTTAACGCTGCGATTTGAGGTGGATCGAAATTTAAACACCGACCCCGCATTAACCTGCGTTCCCACGCTATTCGAGCGCGAGGTAACACGGTGTTACTTCGAGTGCAGAGTATGTGAGTCCACGGTAATTATGGACTTCTATGCTCTCTAGGATATGTCCCTGAAGCAATAAACTAGGGTTTTGTCTTGATAAAGATGAGTTTTATGTAGAGGTGGAAGGGGCTAGAAGCAGGTAGGTTGGGAGAATTGGAACTGTTTGGGGTGAAAAATATATACCTTTAAAGTTTAAACCACACCTTTCAACGTATCACACAAGCTATGTTTCTAAGTACAACATGTGTCTACTGCTTTTGTACAATCACATACAAAATAGAATTTTGAAGTGCTAAGCTCACCAGTAATTATTTCATGGTAAAGTGGACCTTTAAGATAGGAAAGGTGTGAATGTGTGGGTTGAATACTAACAAACTGAGTAGGCCTTCACCTGGCATTTTGTAATTAAGTAAAAATTGAAAGATTTGCAACAAGTTTGGACAATCAGTCTGTTCAGAATAAGTCCTTCCTCACTACCCTTATTCTCACAACTTGTTCTCACAACTCTTACTTAAAAAAATAACACTTTTCATTATAGGGTTTAAACTGTTCTTTCTGAAACAAGCACATATTGCTTAACAAGAGCAGTAAAGCCTGGAGTAACAACTCTGGAAAAAAAAGAAAAAACCAAGTGTATACATTTGAATTTCACAATTTACATTGATGCAGTTCATTTCATGCATGCTATGACCTTGCACCAACTGCTTGGAAGCGGGGCTGTAAAACTCTATCTATCTAACTAACAACACTAACTAGCTACAATCCTCGACAAAAAAATACATGGGACAAACCCTGCTCCCCATATCAATGTTGAAGTTTCAGGACACCTTGGGCTGCCGCAACATTGAATGGGGTAGTGGGGGGATGGTGTTCCATACTTTGCTTGTTTTGCTTGTTTTGTCCGATCATTTTTGTCGAGGATTGTCGGAAGCCGGTACAAATGTATATGAAGATGTTTTCGGTCTTGGGCAACGTAATGGCAGTCGGTGACTAAAAGTTGTGTAATTTGAAAGTGGTGATTCAGGGACAAATGTCAGGGTGTAAGCATTATGAAGAACAATTGCTGCATGAAGAGATAACAAAGCGGCTTTTAAATATTTCACGGGGAAGAAATGTAACTTATTACGCATTACCCATTTCTGTCCATATTCGGTCTTTCTAATTAGGACAGGGAAGTGATCAAAGTAAGGTACCCATGGGTGGTTTAAAGTCATTAATTTTGTCATTAACCTATTCAGAAGACCTGTTGCCGCGGGTATCGAAGGGGGGAGGGGTGGCTTCCAAGCGAGAAATATTTCTTGGGGAGGGGGAAGATCAAAACAACCTTCAGGGGAGGGGGAGAACATACATTCCAGAAAAATTACAGGACAAACGTGGCGTTTTAAATTTTGAAATCAAACTGCTACAGAAAGGTTTGAAAGTGGGCTTTTTAACACTGAATTTATTCCGTATCCCGATGTAGAACTCGTCACTGTTCCCTATTACTAACAGTGGCGTAGCCACGGGGGGGCCTGGGGGTGCCTAGGCCCCCCAGATTTTCTTCAGGCCCCCCCAGATTTTTTGCGTCCTGATAAAGTTATTGAAAAAAATAAAATGTTTGAACGGAAATAAACTTTTAAGTATTTCCTTCAAACAGTAAATAAATAAAATGTGTAAAAATTAAAAAAAAAATCATGGATGAATGTGTGTAAAACACATTTATTGTGCACGTATGAAATCAAGTAATAACTTCAAAATGCCTACTCTCACTAAATTAGATACCGTTTGTTATCTGCACTGTTGTTTATTGCATTTCACTTCGAAGATGAAACGAAAGTCTCGACGACAAAGTTTTATGTGACTTTGTTAGGTTAAGACCCTCTCTGCCTTTCGGATGGCTGATTGATTTACTGAAAATAAGGCAATCTTACACTGAAGACCACTCTTGCACCACCATTCCTATACTTTATCATACACAAAATATGCCACAAGCAGGTAAGGGTAAGGTACTGCCTTTGGATAATTCTTCCTTCCATCCTTAACAAGTAGGCCTATGTCGTGCCTCACTCCTGCCCATGACAATTGTCACTGTAGGACGATTTTTTTTCGACAAGTCCTCTTTTTACTAGTTGGCACTGGCGTCCGGGGGATTTGTAAAATGTCCACAAGGTCCAGATTTCATGTGCTTCCCACATGATCCATACTTCTGCTTTGCGGTTCAATTATTTTGAGAGATTTATTCGAAGTATTTTAATTTTGACTACGTAATGTACCAATGAACAAATTTTGCACATTGTTTCTTAGGTAGTATGTATGTCTCTTGTAAAAACTCTACAAAAACTAAAAATATTTTGATATTTTTCATGCTCCCCAAAAAGGGAAAATCCTAAAACTTACGCCCATAATCAGTTCAAAGTTTTGCCAAACGTAGCACCATTTTGCATCTAGGAAATCTAATGCAAAGAAAGTGTCTCAGAGGGGGACACAACTACTTTTGGTTTTCCTGTTAAAGGGTAAGGTACTGCCTTAGGTAAGCTGAAATCCATTCAAATATTGCCGCATTTGGGGCTGGGTACATCCAGTTTAAAACACGTGGGAAGTGCCGTTTCCGACCATCTGGAGGGGTTTTAAAGCCAAAAATTTTCTTGTACGCTCTGCGCCAACCGATGGTGGCGCACCGCTTAGATTCAAATATTGCCGCGTTTGCTATCTACGTCCTGAAGTTTACAATAATTTTCCCAAGGGGAAGGGAGATACCGATTCCCTTTAGTCTCATCCCCGAGGCCATAGATCAGAAGTGTTCAGTTTGGGGGGCCCTAAAAAGTGTAGGTATTACCATTTTTGGTTTCGATGATAAGAGAAACCTATGCATTCATGATGGCATATGTGTGTATGTATGTGTGTATGTGCGTGTGTGTGCGTGTGTGTGTGTGTGTTTGTGACACTTTGCTAGTTAACACGATATCTCAAGAAGGAAAACTCCGACAGTTTTCAAACTTGGTACACAGATGCCCCTTATTGAGAGGAAGAACCCTATTGTTTTTGGTGGAGGTCAAAGGTCATCTGGGGTCACCAGGGGTCAAAGTCTAAAAACCTTGTTAACACGATATCTCAAGGTTGGAAACTTGGATAGATTTCATATCTGGTATGTGGATGTGTTATAGTCAGTAGATGGTCCCTATTGTTTTTGACGGAGGTCAAAGGTCATCTGGGGTCACCGGGGGTCAAAGTCTGAAAATCTTGTTAACACGATATCTCAAGGTAGGAAGCTTGGATAGATCTCATATTTGGGTATGTGGATGCGTTATGGTCAGGAGATGGTCCCTATTGTTTTTGGCGGAGGTCAAAGGTCATCTGGGGTCACCGGGGATCAAAGTCTAAAAACCTTGTTAAAGCAATATCTCAAGTTAGGAAACTTGGATAGATTTCATATTTGGTATGTGGGTGTGTTATAGTCAGTAGATAGGCCCTATTGTTTTTGGCGGAGGTCAAAGGTCATCTGGGGTCACCGGGGATCAAAGTCTAAAAACCTTGTTAAAGCAATATCTCAAGGTAGGAAACTTGGATAGATTTCATATGTGGTATGTGGATGCGTTATAGTCAGTAGATGGTCCCTATTGTTTTTGGCGGAGGTCAAAGGTCATCTGGGGTCACCAGGGGTCAAAGTCTAAAAACCTTGTTAAAGCAATATCTCAAGTTAGGAAACTTGGATAGATTTCATATGTGGTATGTGGGTGTGTTATAGTCAGTAGATAGGCCCTATTGTTTTTGGCGGAGGTCAAAGGTCATCTGGGGTCACCAGGGGTCAAAGTCTGAAAATCTTGTTAAGACGATATTTCAAGGTTGGAAGCTTGGATAGATTTCATATTTGGTATGTGGATGCGTTATAGTCAGTAGATAGTCCCTATTGTTTTTGGCGGAGGTCAAAGGTCATCTGGGGTCACCGGGGGTCAAAGTCTAAAAACCTTGTTAAAGCAATATCTCAAGGTAGGAAACTTGGATAGATTTCATATGTGGTATGTGGATGCGTTATAGTCAGTAGATAGTTCCTATTGTTTTTGGCAGAGGTCAAAGGTCATCCTGGGGTCACCGGGGGTCAAAGTCTGAAAATCTTGTTAACACAATATCTCAAGGTTGGAAGCTTGGATAGATTTCATATTTGGTATGTGGATGCATTATGGTCAGTAGATGGTCCCTATTGTTTTGGGCGGAGGTCAAAAGTCATCTGGGGTCACCGGGGATCAAAGTCTGAAAACTTTGTTAAAGCAAAATCTCAAGGTAGGAAACTTGGATAGACTTCATATTTGGTATGTGGATGCGTTATAGTCAGTAGATGGTCCCTATCGTTTTTGGCGGAGGTCAAAGGTCATCTGGGGTCACCGGGGGTCAAAGTCTGAAAATCTTGTTAACACGATACCTCATGGTAGGAAACTTGGATAGATTTGGTATTAGGTCTGTCAGCGATTAGCCATTAATCGCCAGCCAAGTAATCGTTTAGTAAAATGGTACATGCAATTAATCGCATCTCATGCCCTTGGACTCTGACTTGCGGCTAGTAAACAAGGTATAGTCCTTCTTCACAAGTTTAGCTGCCTTGACAAAGCAATCGATGTCTACAGTATGAACAACAAGCTCAAAAATTGCGCAGAGCTATGACATTCACCTTTTATCCACCCAACCCCCTGTAGTTTACATGTGATTGTGTGGGGTGTCATGGGGGAGGTTTTAATCCATGAACCCCAAACATGGAACCTGTTGTGACAGTCTTTACTTCAGCACCACCAATACATTTGTAATGAACAAAATTTACAATGAAATTTGAAAGCACTAAACGTATGCATACACCACAGTGTCTTTTAAGTGCCCTGTGCACCATTGTGCACTTCACCGTAATAGTTCAATTTCAACAGCCACTTGTCAATTCGCTACTAGCGTACGTCTCCCAAAATTTCAACTTGAAATCGACAAATTTCAAAAAATTACAAGTTCAGCTTTCTAACCATGTTATTCCTGTCCTTGTATCACGTAGGAGTGTTTGTAAGTCATGAACTGAATAAAAGTTTCAAAAATGTTTCCATCGCTGTTTATCAAGCACAACAGCGTACATAGCAGCAGTTGCACACGTTAGCAGCCGGCTGAAAATCGTTTATATGCTGCTGCTTCGTGCTATACATCGAACGAACTTCTGTTGGGAAGAATCGTACTCACTGATTGGCTGCTTGCGTTTAATAAATGAAGCGGCTTCTTTAAAAGTTTGGGGATTCCCCGCTTCGAACGTAATTATTGAGGGAGGGTGTCATGTTATTGCCAATTGAAGTACACCCATTCTCTAAGCGCTTTTAACAATACACGCCGAGTGAGCCGATCAGCCAGCTGAAGGCATGTATATTACATGCACTCTGCATGTAGCTAGCAGCTAGCAGGTCTTGTTTATGTGCTGCGAACGTACGTACGACTATTTACACAGTACAGCTCAGGCGGTAACTTAAACATAAAATGACCGGTGAAAACTACAATGTCTAGATTTGATCGTAGCCTATTATTGTTAGCTCTAACGTTACATTTTGTTCTGTAAACGTAGGTGGCTAGGCCATAGGCCTAGTTTTTGTTGTGGCTTCAAGCCACACTACTTATGGGAGGAAATTAGAAATGAAACAAATGGGGTAGATTGGGCAAGTGTCAAAATTAAATATATCGTAGTGGGACCTGCAGCTGTCTGCATAGGGCTCGTCGGCTGCTTTCGCCGTGGATACTGTATTATAGCCTAGCCTATACTTTGTGAACGATCGTTGCTTTGAAATACTGAAACTTGTTCTAGCTACTGGTGTGTGGTGTAACGATATATATCAACCTTCAATGGAAGCAATTCTCTAAAAATTGCTTGATTGATGGGTCAGGAGATGGTCTTTAATGTTTTTGGTGGAGGTCGAAGGTCTCCTGGGGGCACATGGGGTCAAAGTCTGAAAATCTCGTTACCATGATATCTCAAGGTAGAAAGCTTGGATTAATTTCATATTTGGTATGTGGATGCGTTATGGTCAGGAAGTAATTCCTTTTGTTTATGGCAGAGGTCAAAGGTCATACGGGGTCACCAGGGGTCAAAGTCTGAAAATCTTTTTAACACGATATCTCAAGGTAGAAAGCTTGGATATATTTCATATTTAGTATGTGGGTGCGTTTTAGTCAGTAGATGGTCCCTATTGTTTTTGGCGGAGGTCAAAGTTCACCTGGGGTCAAAGTCTGAAAATCTGGTTAACATGATATCTCAAGATAGGAAGCTTGAATAAATTTCATTGTTTGGTATGTGGATGTGTTATGGTCAGGAAGTGGTTCCTTTTGTTTGTGGCAGAGGTTAAAGGTCATCTGAGGTCACTGGGGGTCAAAGTTTGACATTTTAATGCGATATCTCAAGGTAGGAAACTTAGAATAGAATTCGTATTTGGTAATGGTATGTGGATGGGTTGTGGTCAGGAAATGGTCTAGGCTATGTTGTTTTTGGCAGAGGTCAAAGGCAGAGATGCCAAGTATCTCAATTTAGGCGAAATAATTGCGATTTTCCACGCTCGATTCATCCCCATTGTTTTTGGCAGAAACGAAAGGTCATCTGGGGTCTCCAGGGGTCAAAGTCTAGGAACCTTTTTAAATAGCCTACGATCTTTCAAGATAGTTGTTTGTCCATCTGTCTGTCTGTTGTTTGCCTGTCTAGTTATGTATGGCTTTTATTGAGGTCAAAAGGTTATCAGGAGTGACAAAATTATTTTTTGAACATGCTAGTATAACATTTGAATGAGAAGGTAATGGTGCATGATGGTACTCTTTAAAACATTTATGTATCATCGAAACCTCAATGCATTTTTGCATTCTGGTTCATAGATTGATTTTTTTTTCTCATTATTTGAGAAGTCGCAGACATGAGATTCTTATTTCAAGGCTGGGTACATCCAGCTTAAAACACATGGCAAGTGCCGTTTCCGGCCATCTGTACGCTCCGCGCCAGCCGATGGTGGCGCTCCGCTTAGATAGTCTTGCCGTGCCTGACCCTCGGAGGTACCAGGCCCCCCCACTTGTTACCTAGGCTCCCCCAAAAATCCCATCCTGGCTACGCCACTGATTACTAAGAATATTTAATTAGCGCCACGGTTTACCGTTGACCTCACCACGATTAACCATTGACCTCCACACTATTCCAATGACTGTCGAGGGTTAATCTTGCAAGTAGAAGGTCTCCCTATTTATAGGAAACTTTCATTGTGCAAAAATGGTTAACCATTTCAATTTCGAGAAATCTTCACGTAAATTGTCACGTTCACTCCCCCTAATGCTGACACATAACTTCGTCTTTAAACAGATTGTAGTTTGAATCATCATTCAGTGTTTATTTATATGAAAAAAGAGAAAATTTTGTGGTTAACCACTAGGTATATTGGGAAATATGTTACCCCCAACCCCTAACGAAAAATAAGATGAAAAAATTCTTTGATTTTGCCCCATTACAGTACATGAAATTTTTAAAGTAAATTAAATCTCTCACCACCCAGTGTACTATTTCCCCCCTTCCTCGTGTGAGCTACTTGAGGAAGACAAATCTTTATTCGAGCGCCCAGCGCTAATCTGACACGCCAGTATACTGGTCGGACAAATCCAACTGTTACTACTTTCCTGTAGCTTGAAAAATAAAAAGGTTACCTACTCGTTTCAGAGCTATACGAAAATTTGGAAATTCCTATACCTTTGTACAGGCTTCCGACAATCCTCGACAAAAGTACATGGGACAAACCCCGCTCCCCGTATCAATGTTGAAGTTTCAGGACGCCTTGGGCTGCCGCAACATTGAGTGGGGGAGTGAGGGGATGGTGTTCCGTTCATTGCTTGTTTTGATTGTTTTGTCCCATCATTTTTGTCGAGGATTGTAGCTTTGACCATGATGAATCTGAATCACCCACATCATGCCATCATGGGCACTATAAAGGTCTGTGTAGTACATAAACTTTGGACTTTTCAGGGAGCCAGTCTTGTGGATTTTAGGATAATATTTGCAAAATATTGTTTTTCACTTTTAATTTCCTTTACTTTGTTTGCGCATGGATGCCTAGTAAAATCCAGCTAAGACATCCGTGTTGCAGAGCAGGTGGTATCATGGTGATATTAGCAACACCATCTTTGATCGTCCTATGTTTGTGATGTATTAAATACATCAGTGCACTCTCATTGGCTGGACCATTTAGGAGTAAGAGGAAATTGAAAAAAGATGCAACCCATCATCATTATGTTTAAATTATTTGAAATGGAAAAAAAAAAAAAAAAAATTATTATTCTGTGGATGATTTATTCTAGTGATGGCTGCTTTAATTCCATGACTGGCTGTGCTATTATTGTTGACAAGTTTTGTTGGATGCGTGTGATGATAGAAACAGTTTTCTCAGTCGGTCCGTCGCCCGTCTCTGAATAATCATGCAGGGGGCCTTCCCGCTACTCAGCTGTCGGCTTTTGGGGCCCTCAGATACCAAAATTGGCACTTTGCGGGTCTCGAGGTTCAAGGTTGTCTTCATTTTTATGGATCAAAGTTTGGGCAGAATAATTTTATGTTTTCCCCTTTTGTACAACAGTTAAAATCACTTCGAGAAAAATGGAAAATTGTTGATCAAGCTTTTATGTCTTTGCATAGTAACCAGCTGAACATAGTCCATTGCAGTCTTAGATATGAAAACTTTTTGAGACATTTCCAAGGCAACTGTTGTTGCATCTTTGATGAGATAAAAACACATGGTAAGGTGGTTCAAGGCATCAAATCTCTCTCCTGATAAGTGTAATCTTACTCTTAAGGTACAATAACTAAAAATTAATACTCAATAACAATTACCTAGGGTAACATCATGAACAATTTAAATTGATTGCCCCAGTCATTAGGAAGTAGAGATCATCCTTTAAAATGAATTACAAACGATAAAACTTCCAATGTTAGTGAAAATATTTGTTTCCATGGTAATAAACTGTGAGAAAATTTTGCCATTAGCTATGATAGCAAACTGATGTCATTATATTTTACTTGTTACTTATTTATTTGTGAACACTATAAAAGAATCAATCTAAAAACATTTTGAAAGCACTAATTTATTTGTTCGTTAGGTGTGCAGCCCTAATGACTTTGTTAACAATCATACCTGACTAAAAGCAGTTTTGCTTGGGTATCACGTGACCAGATGAGTATGGGTGTATTGGTAAATAAACAACTCAAATGGTGTTCATGTAATGTGTTCATGGGGTGTTCATGTAGTGTAAATGTCTTATATTATTCTCAGACTCTGAAAAAATGTTATAGAATATTTTAGGATGATCAGAACCTCAAGTCATAAAATCACAGTACTTTCATTATGCCAGGAGTTACTCATTGTCACAGTTTAATATGTGATTCACATAATATTATCTTTCGATGCAATTTTGTGACACATTTGTGTCAATAGGTTATAGGCAGGATGGACACACATTCTATCTAGGGTAGTAACTGTTGCTGTTATCTTGACTCTGGTTATACTGTACACTAGTCATCACTTTCTGATGCATACTGTTTACTGGCAACTGCCGTTTGCTGCCTACATTTTTGAGAAAATTCCTATGGGGTTGTGGGAAGGCCTTAGACACAACCCCCAATATTTGAGAAATCACCCATTGACCTGGATTTTTCACACAATTGTTTTTTGAAAATGAGGTAACATCCCCCTACATTGAGTAGAGATCCCCTTGTGTCTGCCAGTATGCAAGCCTTACAAACATAACTGAGGTGCAGAACTGTACTTTATAGAGAATTGTTAAGTGAACGGGAGGTAAACAGAAGATTAATCAGTTAATCAGAAGGGCTTGAAAAATGGGGTGCTTGAGTACTCAGAGGCATCTTTGGCCACAAAAGTTCATAAATTACACATCAGAATACGTCAGACTGGGTACCCTAAATCAGAGTCTAAACTCAGAGTGAGTGCAGACAGACCATCATGGTGTTGAATGTCACCAGTAAGTGTAACAAAAACCACTATGTTCCCCTTTAGTACAAATTGTGCAGTCTCCATGTTCGCACACAACTCTCCAAAGTTTGGGTACAATTAATGTAGGGAACAATAGAAACATTAGATATTAATGCACTTGTAAGCATGTTTTCCTCCATCTTTAATTCCTTTATTTGGGCAAAAATCAAGCTATATTTGGGCGAAGGGACTACTTGGGTTGCCCAAAAGCAACCAGGTAGCAGAAGATTTTTCAAGCCAATAGTATTGAAGTAAAATTTATAGGCAAACACAAATTCAAACCTTTACAGGTTTACAGAAGAAGAGAAAGTAAAACCTGCTTTAAAACACAGAATCAGAAAAGTTGATGGACGATTATCAACAACTATGAAATCTCCTGTGAGCCATGACTTCATGGAAATGTAATCACACTTTGATTCTCATAACCAGCCCAATTGGGCCCACATGTTGCTCGGAAAACCTCTTGTAGGTGTGACTGTAATCTGTATTGTGTTACAATGGAGGTGTTAGAAATCCAACAGAAATCCAACAGAAACTTCATTTACATAGCTCTTCATGGATTGGTTGAAGCAAGGATATGAAATTTTTATTTAACAGGCAAACACTTGTACCATTGTACAACAGTATAGGGAGTACAGCAGTGGATGTTATTCGACGCAGGTATTGCGTGGTACCATGCAAGCATACACATACAGTACAGCACTGAATTAAAAAAAAACGAAGCACACAGCCATGAGAAAAGACAGTTCGATACTTTTCAACCAAAGGTTGCTGTTTTTAAATCAAAACACTTTGATGAAAGTTTTCATTGTTTGAAAGAGGCTGTCCATGATCAAGACTTCCAAGCAATAACTGACATGATAAGCGTGTGTTTTTGTTTGGTTTAAAGGACTTTGTGTTCAACATAGCATTGCAAAGATTGAGTCATTGAGCACTGCCTACCTCAGGAATAGACCAATTGTGGTGAATGCTCATGAATTTTAAAAGAAGGGTTTAAGGTCATTAGAGGATTTGGTATGTTAGAGGGGCACTTATTCTGAGCATTTTAGTGAAATTTACATTGAAATCCGATGTGTGGTTCCCAAGATATGAGCATGTTAAATTTTCACATTTTCAACAAAAAGTGAACTTGAAGCAAGCACATATGACATCACATCCCCACATTGATGTGCAGTCTTTTGTTTTTCTTTAAACTTTATACTGGATTTCTCCTCAACAATCCCATATTATTAAAATGTGATTGCATAAGTGGCATGAAAATTTTACAAACTTTGCATCTGCCACGGGAAGGTCATACCCCTATTACCTCCAAGGTTAAGACAACAGTCTGATAAAACAAAAGGAAACAAAGCATTCCTTGTCAATATGAGGAAGTGATGAAAGCTTTGCTGCCCTCAAACTCACTTTTGAACACAAATCTACTGACTTCATTTACTGATTTCTCAAGAAATACATGTCTGATTCGAATGAAACTTCCACCACACTATGTAGTTTTTGTTCCTCTTTCATATATGTAAATTTAATTTTTGCTTTAACTTCCCCTTTAAGACAAACAATTTTTAGGCTCAGTGAAAGGAATTTCTGACTATCCGCGGCAGGCTCTGAGGGGCAGCAGTCACAGAGGTGCTACAGTATGCAGGCTATACATGTGCAAGAATGTGATATCAGTTACTTATGCTTTGGAGAAATAAATAATGACTACAAATATTGATTGGTCAATTGTTGGCATTCTACCATAAACAAGGTCCAATCTTGTGTCCTAATTTTGTGCAATTTCCTGGAAAAAATAGAACATGAAAATCATGAAGTGCCAAAAAGCAAACATCAATAGTTGTGATGTGTTGTATTTGTTGCCCTAACCCCATTGTAACTTTATTAAGAGCTTTGTGTAAGATTATGGTCTAAGAGTGGATATTCATGTTGCTTGTATCCATAGCAACACTTTTGGGGCAAATGAATGCACTTCTGTTTAGTAAATGACTCAGTACATCAACCTAATTGTTACTGTCATCACAATGGTAGCCTCAAACAAGCAGCTTCTTGGCCTTTTGGCTAAGATCATGTGTAGTATCTGTTCTTGTCATCCAGTCTAGAATGTAGCCATACATGACATACCAATAATGTAAATGGTCTAAGGGCAATGAGGTTGGTCACGTATTGTCCTTCAATGTACGTAACAGCTCCTTCGGGAAGAAGTGTAATTTTTGGTGTCACCGAACAGCCCTTTGCCAGAGGGTCGGGAGGAGTCGGAGGACTTTAGAAAAAGTAAAGAGTATTCCTGGGGAAGCAGTTAAAGTTAAAGTTTGGTTTTGCCAGATGGTCCGGAGAACTTAAGAAAATATAAAGAATATTCCTCTTTCTCTATTTAATTAAAAATATTGTGGCCACACTTTGGTTTACATGTATGGATTTGGATGGTACGATCACTGTGAAAGGTCTGTGATAACATCATGAGGTGTGTCGAAGGGCTTATCCTCTGCTTTTCTTGACAAGTGTAAGTCATTTGACAGATAATCCTGCCTGGTCAGCATTCTACTTTATACTTGAACATACTTTGAGCCTTACAACAGATGCATCAGTTTGAACAAGAGGTTCAGAGTAACAATTTGAGGAAGTTTTATCCTAGTTAGTGTTTTTTGAAGTGCAAAACACTGCCAATCGGTGGATATTTGAGCATCAGCAAGAACATGGCATGTGTGAAAATCAAAAAACAATGCAGATAGCAGCAGTCTGTTAATATAACTTTGACAATTTAAAAAAGGAAGGTATTATGACTGCATATGTATGCTTGTATACATGTGTTTGTGTTTATATATTTGTGTAAAGGTGGAGTGTTCAGCTCATTAATGTAATATATAAGAAAAAGGTAAACTGGCAAACATATGTACAGTAATGTAGAAAAGGGGATGGATGTGATGTTTTGGTCAGGTCAAAGATCAGATAAGTTTATCAAAGGTCAAATGCTGAAAATTGGAAAGCACTGTATATCCTTTTAATGAAAAAAGGTTTTACAGCATAAATTCCTTACTCGATGCATCATATTGCTTGAAATGTGTTCTAGCAGTTTTGGCTATGGGCCTGCAGTGTAAGACATGAAAGCACCAATCCTCTCACCCCAAACTACAATTTTGGTAGGGGTGTACCAAAATTCTCAATTGCCTCAGCTCATTGATTGACAGCTAATTTAAACATTACAAAGTTCCAAAACTTGTACTAAACAGCATGAACTCTTGTGAAAGTGTTTTGATTTTACACATTGATATTTTTTGTACTCATCCTGAAGCAATAAACTGAGATTGTGTCTGGAAGTGGATATTTCAGATAATTGTGAGAGGGGCTTAAGTATGATGAAGGTTAGGAGAATTGATACTGTTTGGGGTGAGAAAATTGAGCCTTTAACTTTGGGGAACACATGTCTTCAGCATGGTATTTGAACTTCTCGGTTGAGCAAATAACCACTAAGAATTGGGCCACATTGTCTTAGGGTAGGACTGCTTCTCTGATTTAAGACCCAGACAACGGAAATAAATGAAATAGGCATTTATAAATGTAATATGAGTAAATTCTCCCAGTGGAAATAATATCTTGAATGCTTGTATTGCTAGATGCATCTTTCTCTAAATTAATATCGCCATCTTTTAAGAAAGTCATTTGTAAAGATATCTTTTAAGAAAGTCACTCGTAAAGATGTATGCTCAAAAGCCATGAAATCTTGTATCTGCTCCTAACGGAGTTAGCTGTTTTCTCAAAGAAACTTACAGAAATATTTCTGAAAGATTCGTAGCCTGTGTTCTTATTCAGTGCAACTTTATCGTTTTCTCCTCTACCTTGTCTCCTAAAACTGTGGGTAGCTAATGTTTCCTGGGGTGAAGTCAGCATTTCTTGGCCACAAATTGATAATTTACATCATTATATCCATCCTGGCTTGTAGTAAATTTGATTATCATCCCTCGGCTTTGCTTATTGCATGCTTGTATTTGAAATGGTTGTTGTCACGGAAACAGCAAAGTCTACCAAAGCAAAAAGTAGGATCTGGCAGCTTTCCAGTTTAATTATGTTGGTTTCTATTTTTTTTTTAGGTTGCTTTTTGTTAAATGACTTTTCTTTTTCCAGTTGTGCCTCTGATTCAGTGGCCTTGACTTAATGAGAAGGTGAAAGAGGAAAACGAAATTAAAAAAAAAAAAAACTCGTTTCACTGCATCATAAAAAAGGAAACTCATTTCACTGCTTCATACATCCACAGCTCCAGTAAGTCTTGATGGAAAATAATTTTGAAGGGTGTTCATTTTACCACTTAAAAATTTGGAGGACAACCTGCGGGGCATGAAATTGTTTGAATAAAACTTTCTTGATCCTTCACATCATATTCAAGATTAACAATTTATTTCTAAATCAAAGTTCTAGTTTGATGCCTGCATGGGCTGTTAGACTTTAAATTCCTCTTGATTAAACATGAAAAGTTGTCAATACTGTATATTGATGCTTTTTGAGGGAGATGTAGCAATATTTCGAGCAGATAATCTTTCAAGGCTGAATCTGGTCTGAAAGATGGCATTATTTAAAGAAGTGGAAAGATTTATTCTTTGACTTTTTCCTGTCTTATGGCATTTTCAAATTTTAAAGTGTCTCAATTTTAATCAGTGATAGGTAGCATATATGGAATTCTAAATTTAAATGATGAAATTGTTGAAGAGGAGTTTTGACCAAATACACTGTCATATTAGATATAAATAATGAACTAAAGCACTATAAAAGCAATTTATCTTTTCACGCCTCACCTGGTAGGCACCAAGTTTAGATGCACATAATAATGTGAGTAAACTTGCTACTTTAGAGGTACAAAAATGCAATAAGCATTCTATTTTTTGTTCAAAATGCTAAAATTTGATCCCATTCCTTTCCTCCTCACTCATTAGACTTTGGTTCCAGTCACATTGCTCTTCTTTAAAGGCCCAGTTCTCTCACCCCAAACAGTACCAATTCTCCTAACCCTCTCACTTAAGCCCCACCCAGAATTGTCTAAAATTCATCCTTATCCAGTCACAATCTCAGTTTATTGCTTCAGGGTAAGTATAGAAAAGTTCCATGTCACAATCAAAACACTCTCATTACTGTTCATGCTGTGTGATATAAGCTTTGGTAATCTGCATTGTTTGAATCAACAGTCAATCAAAAAGCTGGGCCAATGTAGAGTTTTTGTACTCCCATACAAAAAGTGTAGTTTGGGGTGAGAGGATTGGCCCTTTAAAGACATGTTCCGGTGACAATTTTCAAGAACTTCAAAACATTAAGGGACTTTTCATCTAGAGCTTTGTCGGTGAAAGTTCCATTTCAATAGCGTGTTTGTTGCATTCAGAAGTTATGACTTTCGAAGGAGAATACTCAAACCATAAACACATTGCATCGCATTTTTACATTGCATTTTAGGCTCAACCTCAAACAAATATTATTCAATGCATCACTGGTGTGAAGTTTGAGGTCAAATCAATTGCTTCAGTTTTAAAGGAAATCAAAATGTTTTGGAAGTAATATGCTGTTATAACATAAAATTTTGTAATCTTGAAGGAACTGTGAGTCTGTTATGAACAAGCTATATGTGTGGGGTTTGAAGGGCATTCAATAAATATTTTTCTCATTTATTTGAGAGCCTTTGAAATTGACACCATGATATTCTTTTAAAAGAGAAAAAAGAGCAAAGGATTGAGCATGAAATAAGGAAAAAACCAAAGAAGCAAGCTTCGACAAATTCTTTTCTCGTTACTTGTCTATCGGGCTATCTGTTCTTTATGTCTGCTTGTCCGCATGCATATCTATTTTTCCACTTTTAATATACCATTGTGGAGACTTTCCTATGGTACTTGCCCGGTGGGCTACGACATTGAGCAGTGTACTTGCCTGAGTAACTTTTTACTTGTCCCGGACTGTCGGGCGGGGGATTTGTCGAAGCCTGCAAAGAAGATCTTCAAAGTTATGTAGAAAAGCCCTATACTCAAACGAACTACCACTTACAGTCTAAAATCCAACTTTTGGGTGGCAAGTTGGGTATACTTTATGATCGCAAGCAATTACAGATTACAGCCTTTAAAAACAATAAAAATACTATAAAATTCAATGAGGTCTTGGGGTGGTTATAAACTGTGAGTGCTAACATGAAGTAAAACCCGACTTACCGCCCAAAGGTCGGATTTTAGAATGTTTAGTTGTAGGTGATTGGAGTAAGGGCTATTTCACACAATGAATTAAAGTGTACCTCAAGTAAAGGAATTCAAAAATATATATTAAGAGCACAAAAAGCAAATTCCAATTGTCCAACTTCCATTTTCATAGGACATTCTTGGGCTGAGGTATAAAATGTTGAAGTTTATTCATTCAACTTAAAATGGTATATTGCACAACAATTTGTGATGTCATTGTTGTACTACTCAAATTACAGTCTTTGTATTTCTTTGTTTTTTCTGAAAGTTACTGTGCCTTGCCCAAAGGTGTGATAGCACTCTTACTCTTATGGGGTGTTGTGATAAATTAAGCCATTTCTGTGCAACATGTGGTGCAAGCAAACAGGAAGTGTTCAAGGTCATAAAAAAATTTTTAATTTTAAAGGAAAACAAAGCAGGTTATGTGAGTTGTTCAACAAGAAAGTCACAAATTATTGCGCAATGGACCAATTAGTTTTAAGTGAATAAACTTCAACGTTTTTATACCTCAGCTCAGGAATGTCCTATGAAGATGAGAGCTGGACTGTTATAATTCTTTTTTCATGCTCTTCAATGTATATTTTTAAATTTTTTAACTTGAGGTACACTTTAATTCTACTATCCACTCAAAGTGCTGAAGGAGTTAAAGACAGTTATTCATCACCCCAGAATCTTCCAGTTCTTTCAACCTTCTATTAAAGGGCAGGAGCAGTCATCCCAAATTGAAGAAGTGTAGTAGACTGTCCAGTTTCATGATTGGCTGTTGGGAGTCATGTGACAATGTTTTTTCTCTGCAAATGTGAAATTTACCAGAAATAACTGCTTGGTTTACCTTGAATATGGAATAGTAAAGTCATAAAGTGTAATGAAAGATACTTTGAAGAGAAATAAAATGAAAATTGTGTTATTTAGCTTATTCTTTAAAAAAAGTTTAGGGGGACTGCTCTTTACCTTTAAGCCCTTCCCACAACTGTCTAGAACTCATCCTTATTCAGACTCCATCCCAGTCAAAGTTGTACAAAGAGGGGGTGCAGGAGGGTGCTCGCCCTCCCATTTCAGGCATAAACAGTTGGACCACTTGAGTAAAACATGGGCAAAGCATAATTAATTATGGTGCCAATATTTGGGCAAAAATTGCTCTTGCCCCCTCACAAAAAGTTACCCTTTACACCTTTTATCCCTGTTTATTGCTTCAGTGTGATTATGCCATGTGGAATCAGATTACTGTCAGTAAAGTAAATGCTCTATGATATGAGCTTAAAATCTCCACAATTTTGCAAATTGAGAATTTTGTAGAAACATTTTAAACATGTAGTTTGAAGCAAGAATTGATGTCCTTTTAGTCAGCTTCACAAGAGGCGGGGTAGGGTTGAGGAGCCAGGGGCAAGACAGGTAGTAGTATTCATTTTCAATTTTCCAATGTGGAAGACATATTTGTAGTAACCATGACACTCTCTACTGCACACCTCCCTTCTCCTGTAGTTTATTAGTCATATTTGATGAATGAAAAATTTGGATTGCAGAACTTCCCTGGTTGCAGCTGCTGTATCAATGTAAAACATTGCATACAGCTATGTTGCACTTATGTAATTCAAATGTCATTTCAAAACAATGAATGTTTAATGCTTTGCAGACTTTGGTAGGACTTTATTGTAGAAATTGTGTGCATTGTTCCACCGTTTTTCCTGTGTTATCCAAAATCTTTGTATTCACACTGTATCCTCCTCTGGTGCTTGGTCTAACTGTAGAGCATACGCCTCTCATGCGGAAGGCCTGGGTTGGTTTCCCAGGTTGAGTCATACCAAGGACTCTAAAAAAGGAACCTACTGCTGTTGTGGGTGATGCTCCGCATAAAGCAATGGATTAGGGAAAACAAGCTATTGAACCAATAGATTGGAAACTGGGTCACAAAACTCCAGCTAACATAACTGTATCCTCCCCTCTCCCAACTAATAAAAAAAGAAACATTTAGTATAGATGCCCAGTCTGTTCCAGTCCCACTGTAGATGTCTCACATGCATTATGAACCTTGACTACTCTGCATTTCTTTATAGCTTTGAACCCTGCTATTTTTGTAAAAGATGGTTTAAATATAGATGCAGATTCACAGTTAATTGCAAAAGAAGATGAGAGGTCCACCAACTTAACTCCCTACCAGTCTAAATCTGTCTCTATTAAATTTACTTCTTCCCTCACAACATTTGTCATGGCATGGAGATATCATTTTTTACAAGTGACAGCGAAAGTCACTAAAGGTGTCACTTCTCACATAGGGTTGTTTCTGTGGATACAGTGTTGGTAAACATTGAGAACCCCCCTTCAAGGTTCTATCAACAGAGGTGCTCAGAACCTCTTTTTAAATGGTCACCTTTAGCCTCATGTGTACAGACAAATTGTCACTCTTTTTGCATTGGCACCCCTCACTGATGCCTGGCATGCACCTGAGAGCTTCATAATCGGTGCTTTTGTTTGGCTCATGGTTGCCATGGAACCCATCTGACTGACAACCATCAGTAAGCCTTTGTCTTTGGAAAAAGAGCACTTAATTGCATTGTAACTGTTTAGTTGTGGAATGTTAACAAGAAAGTGTCCATGGCAATGATGATGTCATTAGCAGCTGCTGCAGGGGAGTCCTCCAGCAATCTCCCCCATGTGTGCTTGTCGGAGTCACATGTCAGCCTCCAAAAATCCCAGTGGATGTGGTTTAACACATTTAATATCCTTCAGCTGTGTCTGTCAGGGCTCCACTTCACTCACATAAAACCAGGCTTGAAGTATGCCTTTTGTTATGACAGCAATACTGTGGAAATGTAAACACATAGACACCTCCATTTCACTTCCTCTTCGGTTAGTGTCGTTGCCGGGTGCCCTGTCATCATTACCATGTGCTCTTAGGAACAACTCCACTTAGATCAGAGACTATAAACATTTGTACATTAATTAAAATATCAAGGCTTATGTTTACTAAGCTGTTATTCAGTCTGTGCTATCCTGGCTTAGTCATGGTTGCTAACCTCACTGGCAATGTTTTGTGTACGTAGCCAGACCCTCCAGCTTTGTGGGCATATTCTTGTGCCAAGTTCATCGTGACCAATTGACTACAGTAGTGTGCAGTCTGTCTCTTCTTGTGAAGACACCCATCTCATCATCTTTATAGGAAGCTATGTTTATCTTGGATTAAATTTGTGGAAGTCATTTAACATGAGAAGGAGAACAGTCATACATAGATTGATGGAGTATATACTGTACGTCACCTATGAAGTCGTAGCAGATCTACAAACAGAGCTCTTTGTTATCAACTTGTGAGGTTTCTCTTGCAATCAGAAATTATTTTGTGTAAAACCTCGTTCAGCTTTTATCACCATATGTCGTTGACAGACTTATATCTTTCTGAAGGATTGGCAATTTCTTACCTTGGCCAGGAAAAAGGTCAAAATAGTAATATGGTTGATTTGGATATTGAAAGTATTTGCTTTGTAAAGTCATTGTTCTCTTTGATGCTTTTTTTTTACTGTTCACTCTCATTGTAATTATGACAAAGTGACCAATGAAATGTTAGAATTTTAACGAAGTGTTCCCATAAGACTTCCAATTTAACTTTGTAATATTTGTAAACTGTCAGGGGTTGTCTAAATGCTTTCTACTTGATTTGTTTGGGAACAAAAAAGGGATTAACTCAAGGGAAGTTCATGATTGTATCACTAATTTAAGTAAGGTTAAATTGTCTTCGCTAATAATAGAAACGTTTTTCTCCCATTAGGGCCTCACGACCAGAGTAAATTCACATTTTAGTATTGTGTAAGTATAGATACAGAGAGTGAGCTGGACTTAATTTTAGAACTGAAAATAATCATGTATTCTTACTGTTTGCAAAGGAAAGCAGAATACAAAAAAGAAAAGATAAATCAATACAGAACCTCGGCTGGAGCAGTATGGAGCAACTGTTAATGGTTTTTGCTATCGACTGAAGATCTTCTTCCGGACATGACTATCTGCTTGATTAAGTTTGTCTCATTTTTTTCCCTTTGATATAGAACCCATTGAAGTTGGTTTGGGGAATCGTACAAAATGACATTGAGGAGGTTGATTCAACGTATTCAGATGGAATTCGCACACTCGTCAAGGAGTTGCTGAATAAGGTAAGAAAGTCACGATTTTTTGGCATAGCTATAAATCAGAAGTGCTGAGTGCTCAGATTGAGGAAGGACAGTTGCGGTATATTAAGCTCAAATTTCATCAGTTTCTAACTTTTTTATAGTGCAAGTTCTGTATTTTTGACAGTGAAGAATATAAACGAGGTTGTTTTTTCAACCTGTGATAGCTTGCGCTGTTAATTCAAAACTTAATTGTTGCTCTTTTTGTTCTTTTTTTGCAAACTTGGTTAGATGAAAATCCTACAAACCAATAGCTCCTACTTACAATAGTAGTAATAGCTGAGGTAAGTAGGGCTAATAGGTTTCCAAAACAGGTAGGTTTGGGTAAATTTAATATTAACTAGAATAAATTCACAAGATTTCATCTTTTCACTTTTGGGGCAAGGGCAAGATATTTGTATAGCAAATACTTTGTGCTGCCTCCTCTAACATTTTCAACTTGTATTTTGCTATGTAGAGGCTTCCAGACAGAGTTGTGAAAACATGACAACATATATTTGTTTGAGAAAATGCAGACAATTTTTGACACTTTTGGGGAATGTATGCATTCTTCAAATAGTTTGCCAATTGAGGACCATGCCTTTACTTTCTCAGTGCTTTATGATGATACCTTCAGGGAGATCATTTCTTTTTTGTGTTTGTAAGGAATAGGGGAAGGCTTTTTTTACTTTAAAGAAGGGGGAGCGATAAGAAATACTCAAATGCAAACAAGTGCTACCCTTTAATAAAATTTCTTTTCAATTTTGCCTTCAATGGAAAGACTTGTACAAATATTTATATAATGATGTACATTTAATGTTGGTGTATAAATTTATTATTTGTGTTTACTGTGAAAGGAATAGGAGTCTTGTGTTATTCCTCCTTTAATACCTTCTATTTACCTGTGTATTCATTTTTGTGGTATGAAACACTTCCCAAGTACATAGTTTTGAGATTTGATGAGTAATTAAGGTGAAAGGTGTATTGGATTTTCCAATTTTTAAAAATAAACCTATCATTGAATTAAATTTTCAGACTTTGTTTTTTTTCAAAGTAAATATAAAAAGAACTGCAGGTTGCATGCATGTCACTAATCCAATATGTTACATATCTGACTGGCTGTTGACCTTAATCAGTTTTCCATGCCCTTGTAGTATGTCAATGCTTTGTCATGGTTTTCCGTTTCTATGCCAGAGGAGCTAGCGTTGTGTCAAACCAGCGATCAAACAGCTGTAGGTTTTATTGTAATTGATTGAAGTGCACTTTGCTTGAGCTTTTCATTCAGAGCTGTATGGGATAAATATATGGATGGTTACATCCATGTTGCTATTTATTCGTACTTAGGGGTGAGAGATTTTTAATACCGTGAGCTGTGGTTACCAGGATGGAGTATTGACTTGTTATGTGGTAAATAGTAAAGCCATGTGAGATGGAGTTTGGTGTTGGACAGTTAATCCAGCTCTATAGTATTGTTTTCAACATAAGGTAACAGTGCCATTGGAATGGATTAGCTATGCCATTTTCTATGACCACACTTTCCTTTTTTTGGTAAGGATTTAAGCCATTTTTGAATTTCTTTGTACATGTCAAATTTTGTATTTAAATCCATTTTGTACATCATATTTGGACTGTTAAGTTTCCACATTGCTGCCATAGTTTTCTCTTGGAAAAAGTGAAGCATTCCTTAAAGGTATTTACTTAACCCAGATGTATGGTGTTTACTCACCTAAGAAAATGACATGACTATTTTATGTCACTCATGACAAGAATAACAAAAAAAGGGCTAAAAAACAATATTTCCCTGAGTTCACTCTTTTAATGATCATTTTTTTGACTTTGACAGATTATAGACATATTTGAGGATAGTCAGCTTTCTAAAATTGAAAATTTGAAGTAATGTCAAGTTGTTGCTTTAAACCAACTCTTAGAAAAGAGCCCTGGTCCATTGTCTATGTCAATGTTTACTGTAATAGGGCTTATTGAGTTAATTGATATCAACAACCAGTATTAGTGTAGTTGAGGATGATATTGAAAATGGTTCTTACTAGCATAATTAGTCCAGTTTTACATCAAATAGTTGTGGAGAAAGTTAAAATTAGAAATTTTTTGTAATCTGGTTTGTAACGGTTTGCATATAGCCTAATCTGAACAAGTGTCTGGTCACATTTTTGTTAAGACTGAATTGAATTGCTAATGGGTCACTCATGAAACATTTGTTCCCATGAAGAACATGGGAATTGTACAAGTTTGACTTTTTGTTATAGTGTGTGAATAAAACTGTACAGGCTTGAAAAATTTGGTTGATTGCAAAAGCCTACTCAACATGTTGCTTTTAAGGAGTCATTGTGGTTGGGTTTAACATTTCCTGAACTGATATCAACTGTAAGCATTGCCTGGATTTATTGAATGATAACATGTGGACCATCTATTCAAAGCCATGTTATGTACATGTCATGCCTACCAACATGAAAAAGGGCCACTTCTAAATGATACAAGAAAAAGGAAAGTGTGTCTTGTGTGGAAGCTGTGAGTTAATTCTTTTAGATCTCATAGTGCTTAAATTATGTATGTCTTTTATGCTTGGGTTCTCAAATTATTTACCTCCCTGGACCCCTTGGGCTGTTTGATATCTTTTGAGGGACCTCTCTCAATGCAAAAAAATCTCTTGATTGAGTTATGACAAAATTGAAAATAGGAATTTTGCAAAATTATATTACCACTTTATGCCTATTGATGAAAATCATCTCCTCTTTAAGGTATGTGCCATATATACAGGGATAAAATTCGGTATCATTAAGTTATTATTTGGTGCAAAATATGCATTTTTGTGTCCTTATCTGACATGAAATTCATAAGAAGCAGTGAATGAGACAAATGTAATGAAAAAATGTGTTATAAACATAGTTTTACTTTGCTTTTGAACTTTGTCAGTCTTACAACTGAAAAGAAAACATTTATACCAGTACTGCGAGCCTTAATAATACTGTAAGGTCATTTCAATGATATAGTCTCTCTGTCCAATTCTTCTTAAATGTTCATGTGGTAGTGTAGTGTTGGTTGTTTTATATCCTGTTGGTTTAAATCATTGTTAAAACAGAAACTTACACCATACAGTAGCACTGCTCTACTAGGCACTACTCCTACCAACTTTCTCCTGGGTTCACCTGTCAGATCAGGGAAATGATAACATAAACCCCTGGACCCCCACCAGAGCATTGTCCCTGGACCCCACCACGGGCCCCACCTGCTAGGGCCTCACTCTTTGCTCTCGGCCATGCGTCCGACGCTATGAGTGTGTCTATTAGTCCTTACCCCCCCAGAATGAAAAGTGTGTTGACACCACTGATTACTGAAGAGACAAAGAGCTTAGTTTACACAGGTCTGTAAAATGAAAAGATAAGTACAGTTTTAGGCAGGGTTGCCGTTTGAGCATTTTTCCACCGAATTCCTAAAATTTGGCGCTTTTTTTTAGATTGGTTGGCAGCAGTGTTGTAATGGAGTCACTAGATTAATGGAGTCACTAGATTAGTGACTTGAGTCACCAGTTTTCAAACTGCCAAGTGACTTGAATCACTGTACTATTTCAGTGGGGAAATTACACCTTAATTCTATCGAGTCACTATCATTTTGAGAGGAAGTGACTTGAGTTGTGACTTGTTACAACACTGGTTTGCGGCAGAAAAATACATTTGGTGGCTTGGCACTTTTTGGTTGCAAATTTGGTACTTTCCTGCATTTTTTGCAGTACATTCTGTAAAACACTGTTCAACTCAATTTCATATTCTTTCTTGCTTACCTCTTGCCCATTCTTTTTAGTTTCCCGAAAGGGAAAACTTATCGACTCATGCAGACAAGACTTTAGCAAAATGTGAAGGATCGTTCATTGTAGTGTTGGCGTATACTATGGCTCATCGACTTTCTTAATATTGGTGCACAATTACTACGCGACTAAATGATTGTTCACTGTCTGAGTCCAAAGACTGGCTTTATCATAAATTGGTTTTGATGACTCAGCCAGACAGACCATTTATAACATGGGAAATTGTATGCTCTGGTTCCAGAAAAATCTTATTGTTTGCAATTGAAGAAAAAAACCCGAACACTTTTTACTTTGATTCGTTTAATGCATATTATGATAACAGATTTTCACTTCATAGTTTAAACTTTGAGGAACAACAACTTTTGACGAGAGAAATATTTTTACTCCCTTTGAAATGTTTCAAACCTTCACTGAGCATTGAGTTACGTAATAGGTATCTATCAAGTTTCAAATAAGATTAGAATGTATGGAAAGCGAGAGAAAGCTTACAGAAGATAGGCATATGGGTTAGCACTTTGGGGGAAGACATCATTCTCTCGGCAGTTATTTGAAGGCCTTCTGATGGCTTTTCACCGGCGTTTTTTTAGAGAAAGAAATATGCCACACGGTGTCCTTGAAACCCTGTCGCAATTCCTTTTCCTAACTCAACATGTCTCATTTTAAAGATTGGTTACTTTTTTTAAAAAAAATACTGCAGCTCTTCAACAAAGTCACAAAAGGTTATGCAATGTGGGCACATCGTCTCTCATGTGTTTTGTTTTTTTATAAAATTTAAAGTCCTTTTGTCCTTGAAATTTTATACTGTGGGAATGTTTAAATATCTTTGCCTGTAGATCAAGCATTACCTTTCACCATACTTTACCTAGAGTACATCTACCACTGTTGGTTAATATTTCCTGCAGTGGCATCAGAATTATAAATAAATTTAATGTCATGTCAAATTAATGAGCGGCAATGACATCACAGGTTTACATGAGGTACCAAATCAAAAGAAAAAAAGTTGCACTACTTTATAAATTTGTATCTTCGGAACGCTGTGTGCTACTGACATGAAGTTTTCGCCTACGAAAAAAGAAAATTTTTCTGCCCATCTTGAAGTTAATAAATTTTGTGTCCGGGAATATGCCTTTAATTATCTTTCGAGAAACGTTTCACAATTAAGTTTTGATTTGTCTGAATGTAAGAGAATGGTAACCCTATATTTGTGTAGTGTAGTAAGTAGGCTTTAACAATACATACAACCTCATGACTTTCTGCATGTAATGGACTCGGAAAACACAGTACGGTGTGCATACTTGTCCTCCTGTACTAAGAACCTGTTATTGCTCTGCGTTTTGTAGGTCCTACAGTAAAGGGGTGCAACTCTTTATTGACTGATGAACCAAAGAGCAAGCTAGAAAGCTTCCTCAGGACTTTGTCTACTAGTAAGCTGGCCAGCACAAAAAATACCGTATTATGCATGTCAATGAGATACATCAAGGATATGTTCATATGCAAACTCAGCATGCATTAGGTATGATTGAAATTCTCTTCAAAATTGTTTGCTTACTTTGGCCACCATCGTTAAAGAAATAGAAAACTTCATATAACCGTCAGCCAAAGTACTTTTTGGGGTTATTTGGGGTTCTTTTTGGGGTATGTGAGTATTAATTTTTGGACAAATTTGTTTGGTGTTCATTTTGGCAACTAAAATATTTAGTTTGGCTACTTTTGGTTGTATTTGGCACTTTTTAAATGTAGTTTGGCGGCATAACTTTGTGCTTCCTTCGATCTGGCAACCCTGTTTAGAGGGAAAATTAAGACAGTAGGCAAGTCATCCAAATTTTCTTATTGACTAGGACTGCCATTAGTGTTATAGTCAGAGAAAGCTGAGTGACACTGACAACCTGCAAAGGGAATAGTAGCTCTGTGTCCTTAAAAACAAAACTGAACTGTATACAATCAACATTATTATGTTAGGAGGTATGTCATGCAAATAGCTCTGTTTTGCTCCTTCCTGAAACAGGTAAAGAATGATAATGGTATGCCCTGATTGTTGTTACTAACTTTGCCAAAGAAATTGCATTTCAAATAAAGTGGGGGAGGAGAATTTATAGTATTTTAGAGCAGGTATTTAACTAATTTCCATATAACTTTGTGCTAGTCAGTAAATTGTTGAAGTTTGTGCTGTCTGGTTAGTTGTAGTCCTGCCATGACTGCAGTGCTAATTGCCATAAATATTTTCTGAGCCTGTGACACTTTCAGGCTAACTGATGGGAGTATGCAAAATATTCACGATGTACAACAACATAAAACAATAAAATGCAGAATTTTAGGTCAAATTTGATGCAATAGAGCAGTTAGCATAATCAAGAAATGTTATTAACCTTGAGTACTTACAAACTTTGCAGGTACCTGTATAGATGTATGAGCTGATCTGCTTTTTATAAAGGTGAAATGCAGTTGTGTGATGAGTATACAGTAGGGATTGGGCAGTTTACTGGTACTGATGTGAATACTGGTACTAGAGGTACAGGCATTGAAAATACAGAAGATATTTGGTGTGTTTCTAATACTGGTTCTTGAAACAACACCGGTTCTTGAAAAAAATTACCGGTACTCTTTATATTCGCCGACAAAAATAACTGTTAGGATGTGTGGATGATTAGAATATTTTCACAAACATTTGGAGCAGAAGTTCCTGGACGGTAATTAACCCAATCAAACACCCAGATGCATTAATGTGCAGGATAACATGGAGGCCATGCATGGCTTAGGTTCCTTCCCACCCGACTTCCTACCCGAGGGTTGAGAACCGGTACTTCCTCAATACCGTTTCTGTGTGTTTTACAATACCGATACCAATATTTTCATGGTACCGCCCAACCCTAGTATATAGTAGACTTTTTCATGAAAGGCTCTTGAGAATCTTTTGGCAGTATTTGCCTCACTCCTTTACAAAATATACAAGAGGTCACTGCTATGTTAATTTATGTTAGTCCTAAATATCGTGAAAGATACTTATAAGAAAAGTGTAATAGGAAGGAAATTTTGACATTTAGCTTTTCTTTTGAAGGGAGTATGGGGGATCGCTTTTACCCTTTTAAACCTTTGCAAAGAGAGTAATGATATTTTATTTTAGTCACAATTGTAAAATTTCTGATGGTTGGGTGTTGGCTTTGCCACAGTTTATGCTCTAGTTAAATTCAACGACCAATAGTGTTTCTGCTCTGAAATATATACACAAAGGAATGTGCAATCTGGTTGCAGTCTAAAACTCCTGTATCCATTCCAGATCAAATGCTCACTTTGTGTGTTGCACTTGTTTAACATAATGGAAGAAGGAAAGCTGTGTAAATTGTAAAGCTGTTAATGCAAGCAATCTTGTTTACAAGTTGAAAGTGAAATGGACAAACACCTTTAGTAGTAGTAGTAGGTACATGTGAAAAAAAAAAAAAATCTGAAATCTGGACTGATGAAAAGCACCTTAACCAGTCTCATGTTTTAGTCAGGCTCTCCAGAAAGAGTTGATATGGCAAGTTCGTATAATGTGCAGAGCTATTAAACACAGAGCTCAAGGGTTTCCAGTTTATAGAGGTGACATAGTGACCCCAGATGAGGACATGTCTCAAACATTCAAAGGGATCATAAAATTTGAATGAGTTTTAAGTTGTAAGATTGAGTGGCACTTTGTGAGAGATAGAGGTCAAAGATTCATGCAGTGTTGCTCAAAATTTTTTGACTAAGAATGCAATGTAAAATATCATAGAAAGAAGACACACTGTTTTACAGCATTGGAAAATGGAAGCAGAACTTCAAGGACAGTGCTTCAAATTAAAATCCCATTTGGGCTTATTAGATGGAGGATAGTTAGATGGGGTTGAAAGGCCCTATTCTAACCAGTTGGTTTAAGTAGAACCGGCCATAGCTGTTTTTCCAGCTGTGACTCGCTTGTTTCTCCTTCTCCATTGCTCATGCTGAGCAATAAGCATGGTGGCAGTAGATTTGGTTTTTCACATCTTTGCTATGGCCTGGCCCAGACTCGAACTTCAGACCTACCAAGCCTTGCAAGGCTGATGCCCTAACCACTTGACCATGCAATCAGTCTGTTCTCATAATTTATATCCATGGCAACAAAGTATACAACAAAATACATTAGTTTCAGGTGGTATGAAAAGCATACTGATATGACAGACACTAAAAAAGAGCAAAAGTGTAAAAATATCGATTTTTGTGGAGGTCAAAGGTCATTTGGGGTCAAGAGAGGTCAAATGGAAAATTCCTTAGAAATTGCTTGTAAACACGATATCTCAAGAAGGGTAAGTGTGGCTAATTTCATATTTGGTGTGTGGGTTGGCTATATTGTGTAGATGATCTATACAGTTTTTGGTGGAGGTTAAAGATCGTTTGGGGTCACGAGAGGTCAAAAGGTCAAAACCTTGTAAACTCAGTAACTCAAGAATAGTACATGTGGCTGTGCTAATATTTGGTGTGTGGGTTGTTCATATTGAGTAGATGGTCCCTATAGTTTTTGGTAGAGGTCAAAGGTCGTTTGGGGTCATGAGAGGTCAAAAGGTCAAAACCTTGTAAACAGGATAACTCAAGAACGGCACATGTAACTAAGCTCATATTTGTTGTGTTGATTGGCCATATTGAGTAGATGGTTCCTTTCGATTTTTGTGGAGGTCAAAGGTCATTTGGGGTCACGAGAGGTCAAATGGTAAATTCCTTCAAAATTGCTTGTAAACAGGGTATCTCAAGAAGGGTAAGTGAGACTTTTTCATATTTGGTGTGTGGGTTGGCCATATTGATTAGATGATCCCTATTGTTTTTGGTGGAAGTCAAAGGTCGTTTGGGGTCATGAGAGGTCAAAAGGTCAAAACATTTTAAAGTCGATTTTCCAAGAACCGTACATTTTGCTATGCTTATATTTGGTGTGTAGGTTGGCAGTATTGAGTAGATGACCCCTATTGTTTTTGGTGGAGTTTAAAGGTCGTTTGGTGTCACACGAGGTCAAAGGGTCAAAACGTTGTAAACATATTTTAAGAACCGTACATTTGACTATGCTCATATTTGGCGTGTAGGTTGGACATGTTGAGTAGATGATCCCTATCGATTTTCGTGGAGGTCAAAGGTCATTTGGGGTCACAAGAGGTCAAATGGTAAATTTCCCATGGTTGGAGTCTTAGATACTGCAAAATTTCACACATAGTATGTGGATGTGATACCATGAGCAGAGCCCTAGTTCATGTAGAAAGCTTCAATTCCTTGCATGTATACTTTATGGGTACATTGTGGAGCACTGTCAAAGTGAAAAACATTATGAAGCACTGTCAATTTGAAAAAAAAAAAGATAGGCTTAAATTTCAGTGGCAAGGAATCACTAAGCCTTTTGGCTCTCTGGTTATCTTCCCAAACCATGGAGTGTATTACATCTGAAGGTATAGTTCAAACCTGCCAACCTTTGACAATTGGTCAAAATGCAGTTAACAATTAATAAACCTGTTAATGATTGGTAGTCATGTAACAACCTGTAAATACTTAATAAACATGTAAATAGTTGAGTCTTTTGGTCCTCACCTACCTCCTATCACCCTGTGTAAACTATCTACACCTATACTTACCATTTGGCAAACTATTAAATTAATAACACTGCGGTAACCCTACCATTGAAGGCTGCCATACACCCTGTATCTTCCTACTATATTTTGCCTAGCTCACAATAATCTGTAAATAATTTATAACCATGTAAATGATTGGTAATTATTTAATTACCTGTAGATAATTAATAAACATGTAAATGACTTACAGTAGTATGACTATGAGACAATTGTAAGAATATTTTTTTTTTTGATCTTTGAAAAGAGTTATCTATGCTGTTAAATTATGCATATGATTACAACAAATGCCAAGGGAATATTCCAGGAAACAGACCAAAAAGAAACTGCCAGATTAATGATCACTGAAAATTCAAGTTTTACTTCAATTTCTGTTGGGAATGACAAAGTCCCATGGACTTATATTTAAGTAAGAAACAGGACACGTTCCATTTAAAGTTTTGTATTTTGTATAGTGTGAAAGCAATTCACCAGTAAGGAAATAACTTTGAATTGGACTCATGTAGTTGTAAGCTTTCTTTCATTGGAAGCATGAAAACAGGGTTAGCCTAAAGTACGCTACACCTGTTAACTTTTGTATTGAATTGTAGTTCCTTAGAAACATGGGTAGAAAGAACAGGGGGCTGGAAGGTCCCTTCCTGGAAAATTTGGAAATCTGGTGGGAAATGCGGCAATAAACATGTTCAAAGTTTATATCTGCACATGCATTAGTGACCTTCCTGTTCAGTTCAAAGGGTGTGAACAAAATATCTGACTGCTGTGCCAGCTGTATGTGTAGCATACTGTTTTATGTGTGTTTATATCCCACCATCAGCTTAAACACAGGTTAAAGTGTTGCCCGTTGACCTTTGACCTATTGGACAATATGCTGCTCCTTGAAGAAATTTTGAAATGGTCTATTGGAGTTGAATTAACCATACTATACATGGGAATATTATACAAATTGATGAGAATTTAGTTTATTAATTCCAGTGAAATGAACATTTTACCCAGCCCTGATACTTACTGAGAAACAGCCAAGTTGTATAAACACTGACAGTAGAGCATCCGCCACTCATGCGAAAGACCGGTGTTGGCTTCCCAGGTCGAGTCATACCAAAGACTCTGAAGGAACCTACTGCTGTTGTGCATGATGCTCTGCATAAGCAATGGAGTAGGGGAAAGAAGCCAGTGAGCCACAACTGGAAAAAGACCGTGGCCGGTTTGGCTTGAACCAGTAGGTTGGAAACTGGGCTGTAAAACTCCATCTTACTAACTAAGTAACTATCCAAACACTTATGTCTTTTCTGTTACAGTACATATCAAATATAAAGTTAGCTCTTATGCAGTTTTTCTTGAGCAAATCTGTGACAAGACTTCTAAGGGATTGTGAAGAGCCATGTTTGTGAGTCAGAATACCAAGATAGACTAAATTAAATTAGGGTGACTGCATTTGTCCTTTATATGTGGGGTTTTAAGTCAGCCAGAAATAAATGCCTGAGTGATGTCTGTCCACCCACTCTGAATTATCATGACCTCTATTAAAGTGTAGACCTAATAAAAGTTGGAAAGTACTGTGGTATTGACATTAGGGAAGGAAGGAACTAGTAACCGGTGAGACTGGTCTACCGTTACTCAGTTTCTCTGTATTAAGATAATTTTTGGTATGTTTGGTTTTCTCTAAATGTGTCTAAAAAGGACACCCTACCAAATCAACATTTGTACTACTTAGATTTTTTTGGGGGGTGTGAGGGTGTGGGGGGAGGTTATACATTTTTGGGGGGTTGGGGATGGTAGCCTCCAGTACTTAAGTGTTACTTATGCAGATGAGATATCTTAATTTTGAAGGCATTACCGTCAGCTCATTTGAAAAGGGCAATATGCAGTTGAAAACATTTAATTCTTAGGTTGTTAGTATTTTCACTTTATTTCCAACATTTATCTTTTGTGATGTGTCTTATCATGGGAGAAGTGTCTTACAGTGTCATGGTCATTGAATGTTAAAAAGTTATGTTATGTTACAGAACCAAGGAGACCAGTTCATGAACTTAAAGCCAAAATTTGTTTGTATTATTAAAGAGTGATTGAAAGAAGCTATTCAAATATTAGCATGTTAGGGTATAAACTTATTGGACCATTAGGGTGTCAGGGACGGTTGCAAGATATACTGTAGGTTTCGACCGATAAGTTGCATTTCTAGAATGGCAGACCCTTTGCATGGTCAAATTGTTAGAGCATCAGACTTGCAGTCGAGAGGTTGGAAGTTCTTGTCCTGGCCAAGTCATACTGAAGACTTAGTGGAACCTACTGCCATTTTGCTTGGTGCTCATCTGGAAAAGGCAATGGAGTAGGAAAAAAAAGCCAGTGAGCCAAACTTGAAAAAAGGGCCATAGCCTGCTTGACTTGAACCAACTGGTTGGAAACTGGGCTATAAAACTTCATCTAACGCATCCATTTTTATATCATGTACTGAGTAATGTGTAAACTTTCCAGAATGCTGTGATTATCAAGACTTAAGTGCAACCAAATTAGCTGTCTGGGACATTATGACATTGTCAACTTCAAATTCGATATACATTGCCAATTATGACCTACCCTTTACACTGAGTCCTTTGTATGGCCAGTTTGCTAGGCAACATGGACAAATATTTGGGTTTCTCTGATGATGTAAATTTACACTTTTAATTTCTGTTATTGGTTTTAAAAATATCATGATAGTTACCTGACATTTGATGAGCTGCATGTTGACATAGTAGTGATGTTTATTGGGGTGATAGTGTTTACCTTTGAGGGGAACTTGAAGAGGACCTCACAAACTGCTAAGGATCACTATGGCAGCCCAGGGGGAAATCAGATCTAACAAAATAGGAAATGGAAATATATCACTGGAAAGAATAAGAGGTTGGTCATGTGATGTGACATCTAGCTTGGATATTAAAATGTACAACTGTTTGCTGAGTTTATACCCAGGTGTGGTTTTTGGACTGATATCAATTGAAACTTGGCTTGGTATCCTAGCAACTTATTGTTGTGTGGGATAACACCACAGAAGGGGGTAAATGTGGGTGTACATGCTGGCACAAAACTATTCATTTCACTCAGTGTTTGTGTTGACTGTTGATAATATGATTTCAGTTTAATAAATGTTGATGTATGGGCCAATATGAACTCTGGTGGTCAAAGGGTGGAAATAGATTTACCAGACTAGCAATCTTTCCCTATTGAGAGTGGTGCTATTTTTGGAGTCACTTTATATTCAAGTTGAAGACAAAATGGCAAAGTCATATTTGTATAGAGACAAGCTTCCTCTCTGTTTAATATTAAATGAAATGGTCACTTTTTACAGAACTGAAGAGGGAAGACAATTATCTACAGTTTGAAAGTGTGTCATATCTGAGTGAAGCCATGTCTTTGCATTGAAAAAAATTTATGAACAACTCAACTATTTTTACTGATAATAGCCAAGCTATGTCAGCCAGTTTTACTGGACTGTCAACTGGAGTGGAGGTGGCCAATCGACTGTTATTGATTTTCTTTCATAGCAATCTTTGATTGTCAAGGACATTTTAATCGAAAATGTTGAGGTCTCTGATAATTGGTTGAAATTTCTTCTCATTATCTTTGCTTCAAAGGTTCCAGCAAACAGACCTTCTGCAAAGGATCTTTTGATGAATCCAATATTTAGTGACAGGTAGGTTATTTTCACCTTAAAGGACTAATCCTCTCACGTAAACTTAAATTTTTGTAGTATTCTACAGATATTTTCAATTGGCACAGCTTTTTGATTGACCGCCACTTCAAAAATGTGGCCGAAGATCATATCACACAGATTGTACTGTGCTGAGAGTGTCTTGATTACACATTGTGGTCTGTATACTCACACTGAAGTAGTAAACTGTGATTGTGTCTGGATGAGGCTGAATTTTAGACAGTTGCGGGGTTTAAGTAAGTAGGAATTGGAACTGTTTGGGTTGAGAGGATGAAGCCTTCATTTCAAATTTTAGAATGATATTGGTTTGTTAGATTTTCAACAACTATGGAGCATTTATTTTTCTGCACATTATTTAGACAGCAGAAAACACATGTGAAGGAGTGCCCAACATCAACTTGAAGCACAGCTGAACAAGTCTTTACATAGATGTCATCTGATGGCCTTGCTAAAAAAACAGTCAACTTCACCACAAACTACAGTATAATTTTTGCAGTAGTCTACAGAAAGTCTCAATTAGCACAGCTCTTTGATTGACAGCAAGTCCAAAAATGCAAAGTACTATATAGCTCATATTACTTAGTAGGCATGCACTGTACTGTGTTTTCATTACACATTGGGGTCTTGTATAGACCTACTCACCTTGAAGCAACATGTCTGGATGAGGATAAGCTTTAGACAGTGGTGAGAGAGGCTTAAAGGGCCAATCCTCTCATCCCAAACTACATTCCCTGTATGGGGTAACTGAAACTCTCAGTTGGCTCAGCTTTTTAATTGACTGCTAATTCAAACAATGCAGAGTACCAAAGCATTTATTACACAGCATGAACTGTACTGAGAGTGTTTTGATTATACACATTGAGCTTTTCTACACTCACTCACCCTGAAGCAATGTTAACTGAGATTGTGTCTGGATGAGGGTGAATTTCAGACAGTTGTGGGAGTGGCTTAAGTAAAACGGGTAGGAGAATTGGTACTGTTTGGGGTGAGAGAACTGGGCCTTTAAGTCAATAGGTTGGGAGAATTGGGGTGAGAGGTTTGATCCTGTAAATAAGAGGCAGGTACAAGGAGTCACAAGGGAGGAACAGCAATTTCACTTTCACTGACTGTGACCATAATTGCTGTTCTTTTAACCATTTCATCATCTGATCCCTATCATTTACTCAGACGATTTTCATGTAAGGCTTTACAGGGCACCTGTTGAAGCTTCCTTCTATTCTGGAAACCAAGGAAAAAGCCTTTAGATCATCGACCAGCTTGAAGAAAGCCCATAACATGCCCACATTGGGGTTGAGGAGGCGGTGGTGAAAGGCTGGGAGGAGGGTGGAACCTTGTAGGTTAAATAAAATTCTTTAAAACTTGACAAGAGTGAGTAAGTTACCAGATTTATAAATTAAAAAGTCATCTATAAGAAAAAAATATTTCTCTTGAACTTTTAGGGGAAGAAGGGGGGACAAGGGAAGAGAAATTTTAGCTTACTTATGAACTCCACTTGTATGTTTCCAAAGTAGGATGACATGGGTGTTAATATGTGCATGACATTTTCAAGTCTAAAGTTTGTTGCCCCAGGTTGAACAAGTTCATGAGAAGTGGCGGAGAAAATTATGTGTAGATGTCATTGAACTTCAGAGAATAACAGCAGCACCAGTACTAAAATTCATGTAAATATTTGTGGATGAATATAAACTTTCAGTAAACATTGTGATATGACTTTTCATTATTGTTTGCAGTCTCTAAAAAGGACCTATCTTTACAACTGTGATTGTACCACTTTTCTTTTTGATAATTACCCCATCTTAATGGAACTGCTCTGAAAATATTTAAAAGTTTGATTCGGCTTTTATTGTATACCCCAGGTTTGCCAACTCATTGCTCACAAAAATGAAGTTAATAGCAAAGTGGGATTTTATATTTGTTTCAGGTTTCTCTTGTTTTCTCTTGTAGTTTGCCAAAATACGTGTGCTAACTACTCAAGCCTCAAAAGCTAGATAATTGACATGTATACGGGGGATAATTGAGTTGTAAGTTTCATGCCGTGGTGAATGGCTGGAGGTTTCATTTGATAAGCCTCAAATGAAGAAAGTTTCCTGACAAAACGTCTCAAGGGAAACATGTTATACAACTAGAAACAATCTTATGACTATGTCATTGACTGACGGTGGAACGTGTTTCATTTTGCTAAACGGCATTTTAGAACAATATTATCCTGAAACAAAATAATGAGCACCTGGATAATACTGTAATGAAACATTTCCATGGCTACAGTATACAATCATGGGAGTGTTTTGATTTTCTTTATTTATCCAGGGACATATCCAAAGAAATAAATGAAATTACTTCTGAAGCTCGAAAGTTAAGGAGCGTTAGCAGCATGTCTGGTGTGTCAGACACTGTTCCCGTGGTAACATCCACAACAAGTGAAGTGAGTATGTTATTTCTTTCAAATTCTAACAATTTATGGTAAATTATTGAAAAAGCATTGTAATTTATTAGCCTTTGATTTGGCATTAGTAGTGCATAAGTTGGTTAAGTTTAATAGCAAACTTATTGAGACAGGAACATGGGGGAATGTGGGGATTAGTATGTGATAATGATAATGTGCAAAATCAGGAACAAACGAGTAGCCCCTCTTTGTGTTTGATGAAGATTCAGACAACTTGTTAATTGTACTCAAATGTACAAGGACAGAGATGAGTCTTGAGGTGTATGCTTTAAGGGAAATATTGCATTTGTTTTGCAAGAAATATTCATCCTTTTAGAACTAATCTTTATTGACACAGGGTGATAGATTATCAAAAAAGAGGCAGAATAGTAGTCTTCTTTTCAAGAAATAAGTTTCCCACAGGTAGAAATTCAGTTGCTTGTTGCTCAAGAATAATTTGTTCACCCAAAACTTTCAACATTTCAAATGATGCAACGTCCATGCCTCTTCTTGTGCGTAGTATTTTGAAGAGATATAGCTATTGCTGGGGTTTATGATTAAGACTGACTTGTTGGATAGTGTCTGAGCCATTTTCTTTGTTCTCCTTGTTGGAGCATTTTAAACACAATATTTCCCTTTAAGTGGATTGTGATAGTAATATACATTGGACTTTCATCACACCAAATCAAGAGCAAAACTAGTGTAGCTTCTCTAGGTACTTGACAAAAACTTCAAACGACAAATACATTCAAAGGAACAAGCAGAGAAATGAGTTTTGAGGTTATGCTTGAATGCAGAAAGATCTGTGCAGAAACTAATATGTGATTGGTAAGGGTTTAAAAGTAGTGCCCCTTTAATGAGAATGTCATTTTTTTTCAGCTTTCATT
Organism: Holothuria scabra; assembly: GCA_037179385.1. Classification (NCBI taxonomy): domain Eukaryota; kingdom Metazoa; phylum Echinodermata; class Holothuroidea; order Aspidochirotida; family Holothuriidae; genus Holothuria; species Holothuria scabra. The sequence continues at coordinate 27,332,923 of CM074180.1, read as the reverse complement.
CTGACATACACTCGTTAACATAATAGCTTTTTGAATTATTTGACCTTTTTGTGGTTAAAACTGTATTATTCTTTTGAGGTAAGTGTTACATGTGTAGTCATTTCATGTTTTGTTGTTACTTTATAGCATTAAATAACATACTTATAAATGTAACTTTTTGTTTCTTCTCAGTATCTAATAACCTCTTTTATTCATCTTGGGTTATTCACCCTCATTATTTATCTTACAATCTGTTGCTATGATTTTCACGTGTTTATTAATGTTTTTGTTTTTCTTAATGAGGTCTACTATTGGGGAGGAGGTCGACTGACACCGCAGATGCTGGAAGTATTCAAAGATGGCAATGGGGCACTCAAGGTATCAGCAGGACATCTACATTTTGCTGCAGTTACTGTAGAAAAGGAACTACTGACATGGGCAGTAAGTATTTCTGCTTTTGGGTCATGTGTTAAATGAAACCGTTAAATTTTTACTAATATCCATAGATTGTCTTTACCTAACAGTAAAGCCTGTGACTGTCTGGGACTTTCATTTAATTGTTCTCCAAGTACATTGTCAGTGTCTTTATTATTCGAATCTAGATTTCTGTGCAAGTGAGAAGAATAGAGAAGTCTTCTAAGTTCAGAGGTCACTAATCATTTGTCACGCAAAATGCAGTGTGCATTTACTGTAATTTTATAATAAGCTCAAACCAGTTATGCTGTTTGAGTTATTGTGATCAAGCAGCATCACTCTGTGTATAAGGTCCTCCTGAGCCATAATATGTCCCATGTGATTACATCCTCCAAAGGCAGCATATAGTTTCACAAGCATAAAATAGATCATGAAACTACTTGCGAATGCCTGCAAAGGTGGCATCTGGTATCACTCTTAAAAACTTCTGTTTATTAAAGTGATACTTTGTGTTTGACAAAAGGGAAATACATCAAAGTATTCTGAACAAACTTTTCACAGAACGTTTAAACAGTCCTTTCAAACAATGAGGACGAATAAAAAAGCCTCAACACAAAAATTCTGCCAAATTTTGCTCAATTTCCATGAAAATAATGTCTAAAAGTATAAAAATTGATAATGGTTGGTTGCAAACTTTATTCCATTGCAGTTTCTCAACCAATAAGAGTGCACTTATGTATGAATATTCAATACACCAAACACAAACATACTGAGAAGGGAGCACTTTATCAATGGTGGTATTGCTAATTCTACCATACCACCTGCTCTGTTACGCAAACTTTAATTTGATCCTTCTGCCTTCGTTGCCTCCTATGCAATACAAAATGAAAGAAATTCGAAGTGAAAAAACAATAATTTTCAAACCTTACTATAAAAATCGACAGGACTGCCCCATAGATAGCTATTGATCAGCATACTGTTAGCCATTGTAACATCCAAGTAGACTCTCCCAAGGAAGTAGGTAGTACTTCCATGGTTAGGCCTATTTAATGCCAAACCGTAGTCCTAATCGGTAAGTATTCAACCTACATACAATATGTAGGTACTTCAAATTCCATCATCCACGTGCTTATACAAAACCCTAGGGACACTTGGGAACCTCAAAACATAGCTTGTGTAACATGCTGAATATTCATTTGTTCTGAGATAGGTGTGGCTTGAGCAGCTTGTAATGAGAAAGCATTTTTCAAAAGAGCTTGCAAATTTTTCAGTATTTTGTGGTCTTTTTAGCAAATTTAAGTGCTCTAGTTGTTATGGTTGATCAAGTTATGGAGTATTTCATCAATGAAAAGCAAAAATCGTTTTGCTTTTCTCCTTTTAAGAAACACAAAGAATCACTTTAAGCTTGTCAAACCCTTCAGTTTAGGCATCTAGTGTCACTCAAAGAGAAAAGGGTTCTCCAAGATGCTACTAATCCTTTGTACAAAGTATGAATCACATGGTTTGAGCTACTGCACTACTGATGCTTTCGTTTTGTTTCTCAACTTGTCAACATCATTTAGCGTCTTTTATGGGTTCATATTTATGTTAATGAACATCTGGTTTTTCCGGGAACCTTGATTATCTTGTATGACTTTTTTTGTAACTATATACTCATGGGAACCTGATATTTAAGGCTTTGTTCAAAGAGCAGTGTACCAGGGGGTTTGACCATTAAGCTTAATATGTAAAAAGTTTTACTTAGGTTGCATGCAGAATTAATGGAATAAACACTCTTTCTGAACAAGGGGAAGATAAATAATTAAATGCTGGACTGTTAAAGAATTATGATATGGCCTTTGTGAGTTGATTATTGACAAAAATATAATCACAGATTGACCTACTTTGCTCTTTAAGATGAGCAACTCCATGTGACTCGACAAGTGTGCCATGCCTCCTCTTGTGTAAAGACCTACAGTGAAGCATTTCTTCCTGATATTGGATTGTGAGCCAAAATTAGGTGGCAAGATGAAAACTGATAGGTCCTGGGAAGCCATAAAGAAAGCTTTGCACTTCAAATTGCATTCATAAAAAGCAATCTGTATTGCTAGACTCGTGTTGAATATCTGTTATCCACAGAACATTGTTTAGGGTTTATGTGTTCACAATCTTAGGATGCATGTGATGTTTTTTTAATTTGTGTAGCATTTAATTTGGGGACAATTACTACATTTCCTCTGTTATACCCCTACCCTGCAGAAATTGTCATTTGCATTCCTTGTGTAGTTGCAGAAAAATTCAAATCATGAAATTTAGGATGCTTGAAAAAAAATTAGTGGGAATCTTTGGCCTATAGGTTTACTTTTCACTTCATCACTGAGTGGAAAATCTTCTTGATTCAGCTGTTCCCTATTCCATATTTGTTTTTTTACATTCCAGACTTAGCTTTTTGTGTTTGTCTTTACTTAGAGTTTCATTACTATTGCTGCAGGGATGATTTGGTCTGGGGTTAGTTACATGGAGCAATTAAAGTTTTATGGCTCAGTTTCTAACCAGTTGGTTTAAGTCGGGCCTGCCACAACTTTTTTTATTTTGTGGATGATTTGGTCTGGGATCCTTTGTTTTCTGAAATTTGGTCAGCAACAGTACATTATCATGCATTTTCCCATGAACTTTCTCAAAAAATTCCTGATGTCACTGTTTTCTTAAAAAAAATTTCCTGATTGCATGTTTTTTGGCCTTTTCCCTTGTTTGTTTTAAAAGAAGGGTTTAAGGTCACAACAGGATTTGGTATGTTAGGGAAGTACTTATTCTGAGCATTTCAGTGAAATTTGTATTGAAATCCGATGTGTGGTTCCCAAGATATGAGCTCGTAAAGTTTTGAAGCAAGCACATATGACATCACATCCCCACATTAATGGGCAGTCTTTTGTTGCTCACTAAACTTTATACTGGATTTTCTCCTCAACAATCCCATATTATTAAAATATGATGCATAAGTGGCATGGGAATTTTACAAACTTTGCATCCCCCACAGGGAAGTCATACTCCTACTAACTTTAAGGTCAACAAAACAGTCTGATAAAACAAAGGGAAACAAAACATTTCTTGTCAATCTGAGGAAGTTATATAAGCTCTGCTGCCCTCAGGCTCACTTTTGAACACAAATCTACTGACTTCATTTACTGATACCTCAAGGAACACATGTCGGGTTTGAATGGAACTTTCACCACACTGTGTGGATTTTGTTCCTCTTTCACATATGAAAATTAAATTTTAAATTTTTAAATTTTCTCCTTTAATGGAAATCCATCAAAGTAATATCCCCATTTTTGCTAAGCTTTTAATGACTCATTTCATTTTTGAGTAAAGATTGTTGCAGTGCAGTGAAATTTTGGATGCTATTAATTTTTTCTGCAACAGAATGTTCAAGGTGGTCAGAGTATGGTAGGTCAGTTGGGTCATGGCGACATGGCATGTTACAGTAATCCAAAGAAAGTGGAAGCACTCCAAGGTATTCCCATCAAGATGGTGTCATGTGGAGAAGAGTTCACTGCTTGTGTAACAGGTACAGATTTATCACAAATTTTTGGTGTTATGAGGTCATAAATATTAATGAATTGAAAATATCTTTTGTGATAAAATAGTTACAAAGTACATCACAAGTAAAAAAGAAGTAAAAACCAAAAATTATATGAAATAGTAGCGCATGTCTGAAATTTGTAGGAATTCATCTCAAGTAATGCAGATGCAATTAAAAAAAATATTGGATTGAAAAAAAAAAAGAATGGTGGTTCATTTAATTCAGTTTTGGTATAGACTTTCATGCCAATGGTTATATATTCAATAAACTCCTATTTCTGTTTTGATTGTTGTACCTGCACAAGTTCACTAGGCCAGTTCTGGTTGTAATAGATCTGATGTTTTGATTGGTGTCTAGTCAATAGCAAATATGTGTTGTATAATTAATTGAAAGTGATAGCTCTTACTTTTCTTTTTCCCAGCTGAATGCCTTTGAGTTATACTTAGTGTGATCAAATTTCATCAGTTTTGTTCCTTTAAAAATAAAATAGCTTGTGTTGTGTGGTTCTCTTATTGCAAAATTATGTAATAATATTTAAAGGGGAATGCATTCATATTCAGTAGAATAGTAATCTGCACTGTTTCATGATTGGCTCTTGAAGGGAAATATTGTGTTTGTTTTACAAGGAAATTTCATCCTTTTGAAACCAATATTCATTGGCAAAGAGTGATAAATATTTAGAAATATGGCAGTATGGTAGACTTCTTTTCAAGAAACAAGTATCCCTCAGATAGAAATTCAGTTGTTTGTTGCTCAAGAATAATTTGTTCACCCAAACTTTCAAAATTTCAAAAGATGCAACTTCCATAACTCTTCTTGTGCATAATATTTTGAGGAGATGAAGCCATTGCTGGGGTTTAAAGTTGAGACCAAATGATTTGAAAATGACTGGAGCTCTTTACTTTTAATACTATGTTGGAGCATTTTAAATGCTGTATATCCCATTTACCAGTCATTTGACAATATTTGTTTCATTAATTTATGAAATTTAAGATAGTTAACCCATTGGTTTACCTGGAATATGCAATGTTTAAGTCCTGAAATATGATAAAAGATACTTGTAAGGAACATTAGGAGAAATCTTTGGGATGTGGTTTTTGGTTTCGATGAAAGAGACACCTATGCATTCATGATGGCGTGTGTGTGTATGTATGTGTGTATGTGTGTGTGTTTGTGACACTTTGCTCGTTAACACGATATCTCAAGATAGGAATGTCCGACAGTTGTCAAACTTGGTACATAGATGCACCATATTGAGAGGAAGAACCCTATTGTTTTTGGCAGAGGTCAAAGGTCATCTGGGGTCACAGGGGGTCAAAGTCTGAAAATCTCGTTAACACGACATCTCAAGATAGGAAGCTTGGTTGGATTTTATATTTGGTATGTTGATGCCTTATAGTCAGGAGATGGTCCCTATTGTTTTTTGCGGAGGTCAAAGGTCATCTGGGGTCACTGGGGGTCAAAGTCTGAAAATCTCGTTAACAAGATATCTCAAGATAGGAAGCTTGGTTGGATTTCATATATGGTATGTTGATGCGTTATAGTCAGGAGATGGTCCCTATTGTTTTTTGCGGAGGTCAAAGGTCATCTGGGGTCACTGGGGGTCAAAGTCTGAAAATCTCTTTAACATGATATCTCAAGATAGGAAGCTTGATTGGATTTCATATTTGGTATGTTGATGTGTTTTAGTCAGGAGATGGTCCGTGTTGTCTTTTGCGGAGGTCAAAGGTCATCTGGGGTCACTGGGGGTCAAAGTCTGAAAATCTTGTTAACACGATATCTCAAGATAGGAAGCTTAGATAGATTTCATATTTGGAATGTTGATGGGTTTTAGTCAGGAGATGGTCCCTATTGTTTTTTGCAGAGGTCAAAGGTCATCTGGTGTCACCGGTGGTCAAAGTCTGAAAATCTTGTTAACACGATATCTCAAGATAGGAAGCTGAGGAAGTTTTCATATTTGGTATGTTGATGGGTTTTAGTCAGGAGATGGTCCCTATTGTTTTTTGTAGAGGTCAAAGATCATCTGGGGTCACCGGGGGTCAAAGTCTGAAAATCTTGTGAACACAATATCTCAAGTTAGGAAGCTTGTGTAGATTTCATATTTGGTATGTTGATGCGTTATAGTCAGGAGATGGTCCCTATTGTTTTTTACAGAGGTCAAAGGTCATCTGGGGTCACAAGTCTGAAAACCTTGTTAACATGATATCTCAAGATAGGAAGCTTGGTTGGATTTCATATTTGGTATGTTGATGCGTTATGGTCAGGAGATGGTCCTTTTATTTTTTGCCGAGGCCAAAGGTCATCTGGGGTCACTGGGGGTCAAAGTCTGAAAATCTTGTTAACACAATATCTCAAGATAGGGAGCTAAGGTAGATTTCATATATGGTATGTTGATGGGTTTTAGTCAGGAGATGGTCCCTGTTGTTTTTAGCAGAGGTCAAAGGTCATCTGGTGTCACCGGTGGTCAAAGTCTGAAAATCTTGTTAACACGATATCTCAAGACAGGAAGCTGAGGTAGATTTCATATTTGGTATGCTGATGGGTTTTAGTCAGGAGGTGGTCCCTATTGTTTTTCGTAGAGGTCAAAGATCATCTGGGGTCACCAGGGGTCAAAGTCTGAAAATCTTGTGAACACAATATCTCAAGTTAGGAAGCTTGTGTAGATTTCATATTTGTTATGTTGATGCGTTTTAGTCAGGAGATGGTCTCTATCGTTTTTTGCGGATCTCAAAGGTCATCTGGGGTCACTGGGGGTCAAAGTCTGAAAATCTCGTTAACACGATATCTCAAGATAGGAAGCTTGTGTAGATTTCATATTTGGTATGTTGATGCGTTATGGTCAGGAGATGGTCCCTATTGTTTTTTGCGGAGGTCAAAGGTCATCTGGGGTCACTGGGGTCAAAGTCTGAAAATCTCGTTAACACGATATCTCAAGATAGGAAGCTTAGTTGGATTTCATATTTGGTATGTTGATGCGTTTTAGTCAGGAGATGGTCCCTATTGTTTTTTGCGGAGGTCAAAGATCATCTGGGGTCACTGGGGGTCAAAGTCTGAAAATCTTGTTTACACGATATCTCAAGATTGGAAGATTAGGCAGATTTCATATGTGGTATGTTGATGGGTTTTAGTCAGGAGATGGTCCCTATTGTTTTTCGCAGAGGTCAAAGGTCATCTGGTGTCACCGGTGGTCAAAGTCTGAAAATCTTGTTAACACGATATCTCAAGATAGGAAGCTGAGGTAGATTTCATATTTGGTATGTTGATGGGTTTTAGTCAGGAGATGGTCCCTATTGTTTTACGTAGAGGTCAAAGATCATCTGGGGTCACAGGGGGTCAAAGTCTGAAAATCTCGTTAACACAATATCTCAAGTTAAGAAGCTGAGGTAGATTTCATATTTGGTATGTTGATGCGTTATAGTCAGGAGATGGTCCCTATTGCTTTTTGTGGAGGTCAAAGGTCATCTGGGGTCACTGGGGGTCACAGTCTGAAAATCTCGTTAACACGATAACTCAAGATAGGAAGCTTGGTTGGATTTCATATTTGGTATGTTGATGCGTTTTAGTCAGGAGATGGTCCCCATTGTTTTTTGCAGAGGTCAAAGGTCATCTGGGGTCACTGGGGGTCAAAGTCTGAAAATCTCGTTCACACGATATCTCAAGATAGGAAGCTTGGTTGGATTCATATTTGGTATGTTGATGCGTTTTAGTCAGGAGATGGTCCCTATTGTTTTTTGCGGAGGTCAAAGATCATCTGGGGTCACTGGGGGTCAAAGTCTGAAAATCTTGTTTACACGATATCTCAAGATTGGAAGATTAGGCAGATTTCATATGTGGTATGTTGATGGGTTTTAGTCAGGAGATGGTCCCTATTGTTTTTCGCAGAGGTCAAAGGTCATCTGGTGTCACCGGTGGTCAAAGTCTGAAAATCTTGTTAACACGATATCTCAAGATAGGAAGCTGAGGTAGATTTCATATTTGGTATGTTGATGGGTTTTAGTCAGGAGATGGTCCCTATTGTTTTACGTAGAGGTCAAAGATCATCTGGGGTCACAGGGGGTCAAAGTCTGAAAATCTCGTTAACACAATATCTCAAGTTAAGAAGCTGAGGTAGATTTCATATTTGGAATGTTGATGCGTTATAGTCAGGAGATGGTCCCTATTGCTTTTTGCGGAGGTCAAAGGTCATCTGGGGTCACTGGGGGTTACAGTCTGAAAATCTCGTTAACACGCTAACTCAAGATAGAAAGCTTGGTTGGATTTCATATTTGGTATGTTGATGCGTTTTAGTCAGGAGATGGTCCCCGTTGTTTTTTGCAGAGGTCAAAGGTCATCTGGGGTCACTGGGGGTCAAAGTCTGAAAATCTCGTTCACACGATATCTCAAGATAGGAAGCTTGGTTGGATTCATATTTGGTATGTTGATGCGTTATAGTCAGGAGATGGTCCCTATTGTTTTTTGCGGAGGTCAAAGGTCATCGGGGGTCACTGGGGGTCAAAGTCTAAAAATCTTGTTAACACGATATCTCAAGATAGGAAACTTGGATAGATTTCATATTTGGTATGTTGATGCGTTATGATCAGGAGATGGTCCCTATCGTTTTTGGTGGGGGTCAAAGATCATTTGGGGTCACTGGGGGTCAAAGTTTGAAATTCTTGTTAACACGATATCTCAAGATAGGAAACTTGGATAGATTTCACATTTGGTATGTAGATGCGTTGTAGTCAGGAGATGTGCCCTTTTTCTTTTTTGGCGGAGGTCAAAGGTCATTTCAGGTCACCAGGGGTCAAAGTCTTCAAATCTTGTTAAAGTTATATCTCAAGATGTTGGTTTATCTATCTATGTATGGCTTTTGTGGAGGTCAAAAGGGCATCTGGAATAACAACATTATTTTTTGAACATGCTAGTATAACATTTGAGTGAGAAGATAATGGTGCATGATGTCAAATTTGAAAAACAGTACATTAATGTATCATCGAAACCTCAATGCATTTTTTCATTCTGGTTCTTCATTACGCCTGCGGCTTGATTACTTGCCGTTTGGTCTACCCCCGGAAAATTTAACGATATTCCGGGTGTCACGTGATCAATGAAGACACCAAATGTGCCCTCGCTATCTCTGAAAACACAAAATCACGTGATTTGGTGTCTTGCTTTTGTGTTTTCGGAGATAACGAAGGCAGATTTGGGGTCTTCGTTATTCATATGACACCCGGAATATCGTTTTATTTTCCGGGGGTAGACCAAACGTCAAGTAACCGAGCCGCACACGTCATGTTTCAAAGTAAGTTTGGGGTGACTGCTTTTGCCCTTTAAGCAAAATATCCAGTTAGAAACATGATAACTGAATGCATCTGATATTATGGTGTAATCAATTACAGAGAGTGGCAAGTTGTATGCATTTGGATCTGACTACTATGGATGCATGGGCTGTGACCAGGAGGAAGGGGAGGAAGTACTTTGTCCACTGGAAGTTTCGTTCTTTAACAACAATCCTGTAGATATGGTGTCATGTGGAGAGAGTCACATCTTAGCTTTAACTAAAGAAAGAGAAGTGTATTCATGGGGAAATGGGGAATTTGGTGAGTTGAAGAACTATCTTTTTTATAAACTTGATGATTCATAGGCCTGAATAAATATGACAGATGACTTGTGTGATGTTTTGTAAATGTGACAGATGAGGTCATGTTCGTGGTCAATATGCCAGTTAACACAAGTGAAACATGACTCATTGTTCTCAGTGACACTTATCAACATTTCATCAATACAGTCAGTCCAGCTATCATTTTTGTTTATTGTGCAATTAAGATTAGTTTAGCTCAGTTCAGATCAGTCCAATTCAGTGAAATTTGTGATATCAGACTACAGAGACATCTTGATACTCAACAAGAAATTTCAAATATACTTTGTTGTGTGATTTATCCTGCATCAAGGTACAAATCACAAAACAAACTTATTGCACCCCCCCCCAAAAAAAAAAAATGTTGGTGACTTACATATTGTATGAGTATAAACAGATTGTGTTTTTTATGCAGGATAAATGATGTATTGAATAGGAATCATGAAAGAAGATTGTGAGTCAAGAAAAATATGAGTATGAGGTTAACTCGTCACTTTTAGCATGAGAGAAAATATTGATAAAATCCTAAATATATGTGCACACTCATTTTCATGTGCCTTTTGTAATTCCATATGTATACTGTTTCATTCTTTAATGCATTGTAGAAGGTCATGTCCTCTACTGACATTTAAATTTTGTTGAATCATTTGTCAGTTACAATGATCTTTATTGTTTGTTACAGGAAGGCTAGGTCTTGGAGATGAAGAGGACAGATATACCCCACAAAAGGTCAGAAAAGTGCTTTTTGCTTGATAAAGGTTTTGTGGGACATGACATTTAGAAAATCTCCTAGCAACAGTGACTATAAAAAGAATATATGTGATCCGTAGGAGAGTGGAGAGTAAGTCATGTTGCTGTAGTTGCTTATAGTAACATTATGAATGTTACACACTGTGATAGTTATGATTAGACTTGCCTCAAGCAGTTTTTTTTCTGATATTTCTTCATAAGTATCATTAGCATATGATTTCTGATTTGTTTAAATTGGTTCTTTGAAAAGGAACTATTGTGCGATTTTTTACACACCTAGATGAAGAGGGGAGCTCATGTAAATCTATTAAAGTTATATAAAACAGCACACCTACCACACTCTTCACTTCGTGAGGAGTGCGATTTGTAGCACACCTGGAAAATCTAAAACTCAAGGCCTGTATTTTGAAAACCAGTATTTATAGACATAGAATGATGATATGATTCAAAATAAGACTATATGTGAAGCCCTCTTTTCAAGAAATGAGTTTCTCACAGATAGAAATTCAGCTATATCTTGCTCAAGGGTAATTTGTCCTCCCAAACTTTCAGAAGTTCAAAAGATGCAACTGCCATGTTAAACCCTCCTATTGCACTGTTTTCAAGAAGTAAGGTATAATGCCAGGGTTTGCAATAGAGATTAAATGACTTGATTGTAGTCAAAGATGCTTTCTTTGCATGGCATTTCAGTTCATTTTGTATGCAATATTTCCTCTTTAAATGCTTTGATATATGTAGTAATTTAGAACTTTCCATTTTTGCAGGTTGAAATTCAAGGCAAAAAGACAATTTGTTTTATCTGTGCTGGCACAGATGGCTCATTTTTTGTTACCAAAGATGGAAAGACTTTAGCGTGTGGAAGTAATGAATATAATCAGTTGGGATTCAACACGTTGACAGCTGGCCTCCGGAAGCGACAAGTGAAGGTATGGTAGTTTTCAACTGCTCTTAGTGTAGCAGTAGTAACATTAGATCTAATTATGTAAGAATATTGTCCCCCTAGCATTCAACACTTGGAGGTACTGAGGTCTTTGCAAGATGAGATGGCTCAGGTAATGGCATAGATTAAACAGTGAATGTGTTAATGCATTACAGACTATTCTGAAAAGTGAAGTCATGAACAGAATTAATGGGCCATAACTGGGGGCTACCAACTGTAATCTTTGCAATTTCTTTGTTAACCTGTTTCATGGATGACTGTACAATAAAACCTCCTCTCAAAGTGCAGAATGTTATAGGGTTTAGAACTGCATGCAAAAAATAGAATTGAGAATGTAAAATGTAGTGGCCCCTGCTAATGGCTGAGTTCACTAGTCTGCTCTGATTCTTGTATAAGATATAAGATCAAATAAACCTTTTGTTTCTTTATGATTACCCCTCATTGCCCCTTCACCCTCATTTTTGAGTGACATTCCCAATAAAAGATGATTTCATTTCAACTACTGTACATTTTAGGAGGTACACCTATGGTAGGCTTTGTCTTTCATTGTGTGATGTCTTACAGATACGTTTTAATATGTGCCAAGTGAGAAAGTGTTTGTGAAGAAGAAAAACATCAAGAGCCATGTGTATCAGAATTTTCCAATTTTTATTTATTCCTCAGGTGTGTTATGACATACCAGTTAAACTCACCCCTGCATTAGTGAGACCTCTGACAAGGTATAACATTGCCTCCATTTCGTTGGGAAAGACGCATTCAGCAGCGATAACAGGTACTAACACTATTATATTCCTTACTTCAGAGCATGTGAATTGCCCATTATTCTTCCTGGTACATAACTTTCTGATGCTTTATCAATTGAGGGAAATGTTTTTCAAAGGTGAAGATATAACTGGCAGCACCTGCCCTGTCTTCCCCAAGGGAATGGGTGTGTCAATGAGATGGATTTCTGTAGCATGTGTTATAGAATCAGTTAACGATATGATAAGGTTTAGAACTGCAGCTTTCAAGTTCTCAGACTGGTACAGTGGTCAAAAGGATACACTGCATGCCATTTCAGAGTTTTTTACTTGAGTTATCTTAAAACATTCTCTTGTTGTGGTCTTCTTTTTTGTTTTATTCATACATAGGTTAGGATTATTGAAAAAAATTGTAGGGGCATGCAGAGCTGCCAACTAGTACGTTTTTAAAGTATTAGTATGCTTTTTGGGGGAAAAATATGGTTGTGCATTAAAACAAGGATAATGAGTTGCTTATCATCCATCTTCAGCAATTTTCATGTATGGTGTGTTTCCTGTCATTGTTGATTGCTTTCGCTACTGTGCTTTACTAACAAGGCTATGTACGGAGTTTGTTGAGCCTAGCCTATTCTCTTGAACAATCTCACGGCCAAGAGGCAGTTGCTGATTTGGTTTGATCATAGTTTGGCACGTTGTTGATTTTATGCAGTAGAATCATGCAGTGTTGTATCGTGATTTATGCAAAGCAGACATAAGCTTGAAAAATTAAGGCTAAGGAATGAGCAAACCTCACATAACCTTATGTTAGGCCTAGGCCTAGGCTGCTGAACTTAGCAGCTGTGTATACACTATGGTAGAGCATAGGCTGAGACCTAAAAATTCTATCCTAGGCCCTACTGCATAAAAACCAAGTCTAAGCACAGGATTGAAGTCTGTGGGACTTCCTGACCTAGAAAAGTACAAAACCAAGCAAGAAAGTTGTCATGTTACAAAGTTAAATTCCTGGACAAGATTCTGGAAAAGAACAAAAAAGTAGCAAGATATTAGGCCTAGGCTGAATTACAAGAGTAATTGAGTTTTTCCATGTACATACATGTATTCAAATATGTATATCCATTTGTAGGTGAACAACTTATTTGGCACTGAAACAACATGGTCATAAATAATAATGGTCGCTAAAGCAGGTTCTTGGGAGAAAATGTCACTTTGCCCTGTCGTGTTGAAAATCCCTTTTTTTCCCAAAAATATGCTTTTTGTAAGTAAAAAATACTTTTTTCTGGACAGACTGATTGGCAGCTCTTGTTATGGGAAATATGACATTTTTTATGTCCTGATTGTTACTGTGTTAGTAACAGTTCTATGAGCAAGGAGTTCCACCATGTACTGGTTCTTAGTGTGGATGCTGTGAGAATTGATTGCAATAGTAAAGATCTTACTGTTTTGATTAGGTTTGGATCATTTTTTCTCATTATGTTTGACTTACAGTAATTCCCACAATATATGTTGTAATCTTTTGTCTTCTAAAATGAATCTGTTTTGTTTTGGATGTATAATGTACATACAGTAGATCCTTGCATATAATTCTACATAACATGGTTGAATTGGCTTTCCATCATTCTCGTTGAAACTTCAATCGTATCTGAGCACTGACCTCTGTCATGGTTTTTCACATCTCGATCAGATGTGATATTTGTGCAACCGACCTCAGATGTCTTTTTTTACGACGAATTGGCCTCCCTTTTTGGACGATGGCAGAAAAGACTTCAAGTTGTTACACTTCTCAAATTACTTTTCCCTAATCTGCAGTCACTGGTAAACTGATCACATTTGGTGATAACAAGCATGGACAATTGGGTGTTGGAGATGCGAAGCCACGGTCTGGTGTCTGTGAAGTAAAAGGGCTCCTCACTGGGGCACACGTTGTGAAAGCAAACTGTGGTGAAGGATTCACAGTGATTGCAACAAAAGGTAAAATATTTCAAACTTATGCTCTTTGAATAACTGATAGATGGAGACATCTGATTAACCTTCTTTCAGTCTCCTTGAGTACTTGGAGACTATCTTTAGTGACATCATTTATGCAAATTCAAAGGTTCATTTTTCTTCTTCAAACAAAATTAGAAACTTACTTTTAGAAACAGAAATAATAGGTACATCATGTTAAGATATACAGAGGTGAGAACAGAATTGTTGGAAAAGTATCTAAATTTGAGAAAATGACAGTTAAAATATGTAATTTTTTAAGCTTTGAAGGTATATATAAGGCTTTGTAGTATGTTAGTGCTTGATAAGTATTATTTATTTTTCTATGATATGATCTAGTTTCATGTGTCATCTTTGTTTATATATATTGTCAACATTATGTGAAATATTTTGAATAGATTACATGGTAACATATTGATGAGTAATTCTTTCTTAGCTATTAAATCTTTTTAATCCTTTCAATCCCTGTAATCCTTTATGTAAGTCACACTGTTTTTGTTATCCCTTTTTTGGTTTAGATAACTCCATATATTCATTTGGCAATAGTGACAGCGGTAGGCTCGGCCTGACAGCAGATATCACCAGTCTTCAGAAGAAGAAATCTGCAAACCCGACTCCACGACCCATCTTTGGTGCACTTCACAGGGTTTCGGATTTGTCATGCACCCATTGGCATACAATTATTATTGTTGGTACGTAAGTATATGTAATGCTATTTAATGTTTCCTCTATCTTACATGACTGGAAGTGGCTGTGGGGATTAAACAGCATCTGCTCATGGATTGTACTGTTGTGTCTATTGGAGAGTAGGAGGACAAGTTAGTAAATAGGTGATAAAAAGCAAAGTGTGAGAGTGATTAATGGTATGAATATCAGTTTTATCTGGTATTTCTCATGTTTGTCATTTATGTGGGGTTGGAGTTACATAAGATTTAGCCACACACCAACAGGAGTGTGTGATATAGTCTCATCTTATAAATGGTTCAAATCCATCCCTTTAGTGGCTTTTTACGACAGTCAGGAAATACTGTGGACATATTCTACACCCCCGGCCCACAGGGGGATTTATTGGGATTGGGAAAAATTTAGATTTAATTAAAATGCTAAGAATATCCTGCCAAAATTCATATTTCACCAAAAATGTGGGTTGTTTTGTTTGATGAAAAGTACTTTACTTAATGAAAATGAAATTGCAACTTGTGTAAGAGTGCTGTTTTCCCTGTATTTTATGTGAAGTGTGATTGATTATATTGTTATCACCTTAGATGTCAGTGGGTAATCAGGATTGATATAAACAGTACCAGTGAAATCATTCAGTAGTTATTTTGGTATAGCTCTATAAAAATGAACTTTTTATTGTAGGTTTGCATGATTAGCAATCTTGTCATCCTCCTAGTGTCCATTCTCTTGAAATTTCATCCTTCTTATTTGCCAAATCTCAAAACCAAAGTTTTTAGACTTTTATAGTCTCATCTAATGATCTGTATTACATGTGAGCTTTGTCTTTTTGATCTAAAAACATGAATGTGAACTCTTTTCAGAGTTTTGGAACCAATGATGTAGCTTCAGACTAGGTGCTGGTTCTGAATAAAATGACATTTCTATGGTTATGTGTCTGTCAGTCAGTTACCAATGTTCAAATACATACAGGATTAGTTTTAGTTGGAGGAGGGGGGTAAGCACTTTAACCAGAATATTTCTTGCCAAAATTGATCCACTTTTACCCCTTATATGTAAATAATTCAGCTGGAAGGGTATGGTAACGAAATTTTCTATGCAAATTTATCACACATGTTTCCCCCAAACAGTAATAAATTGTCTAAAGGCCTGAAAGTTACAACAGTTATGCCAGAATTTTGAAGTGAAAAGGAAATCAGAAGGGAAAACTTTGATGCAATTATGCCACAAGTTTGTCAGCAAAAGGGTGTGACTTTCTGAAATTAACTAGTTTATTGTTTGAAGGATCACACCTCTGTGACTCTGTGGTGTAATTTTGTGGTACTAAAAAAGGAATTCACCCAACACTGTACATGTGTATCCCTCCTCTTCCCCAACCCAACTTGAAACTTAGAGCAGATACATATATCCCCCATTGCCAAGAGTCGTAAAATTTTGAGCAGAAAGTAGCTTTCCCTTTTATGTTCATACTGTATGGACTTGAAGTGTTTATAGTACCATAACTATAGATCATTATAACAGTCAATGCTTAAATGTGTGTCAATGAAAGATAAAGGTAAGGATTCTGTGCTCTCTTTGAAACTTTGCCTTATACAATGAATGATTCAGTAATTTAACACTGAAAGGAGCTTTTATGGCAATTCTTTGGAGTGGTATGCTACTGAAATTGATTTTACCAAGCATTTTATGGAATAATCCTTGTGCTTCATTGTTATGAAGTGTGTAGTAGATTTTTGATACTTAAGTGCCAATGCTATGGAGGAGGTTGCTGCTTTTACTTTGCATATAAGTGATAACATTTTATTTATTATTTTTGTGTTGTAGAAAAAGTGCTTAACTCCAGGACAATCAAGAATGCTAAGTTGGACAGTTTTAGAAGTAAGTTTTCTGAGACGTTTTCTATTCTTTAGAAACTCTGTACATAGGAGGTATAGTAATTCAGTTGTAAATATAATCACATTTGAAATAAAATCTTTTAGCTTCTGACTTCTGGCAAGGTGGTAGGTAGAAGTGGTTTTTGTCTGTTATGTGAAAATTTGTGATATTAATGAAAAGTGGCTGGTATCACAGCTTTAATGCACACTATTAATGTAACAGCATAGACATATTTCCAATTGGCAACTACAAAGTATTGTGGGATAGAGTTTTGGTGTTTGTCATTTTTGTCAATGACATTTTACTGTGGTTGAAATTGATGCACACCCAAAACTATATCCCACTATTCATTGTAATTGCTATTTGGAAATAGGTCTATGTAAAGGATTTCATGTGGTTGAAATTAAGGCACACCCAAAACTATATCCCACTATTCATTGTAATTGCTATTTGGAAATAGGTCTATGTAAAGGATGTCAAGTGGCTTGGTGTATTATTTCAAATTTAGGAGAATTGTAACATGAATCAAATATGTAACTCTCGTAAGTCATAGCATTGATTTAACATAGCTAACAATACTCAACTAAGTACTCATATAAGTCATAACTTAGTTCTGGTATACGTATCAACTTGTAAATCAGTGCTCACGCATAAGTCACAACTTCTGGTATCAGTATCAACATGTTACTGAGTACTCATATAGGTCATAACTTGGTTCTGGTGTCAGTGTCAACATGTAACTCAGTACTCACATTAGTCAGAACTTAGTTTTGGTATAAAGTACCAACATGTAACTTGGTGTTTACATAGGTCATAACTTAGTTCTGGTATAAGTAGCAACATGTTACTAAGTATTCACATAAGTTGTAACTTAGTTTTGGTATAGATAGAATCTTGAAAGTTAGAACTCATGTTTAAGGTCTAAAAGGATATAAATCACTGCTGACATATTAAAGGCATACATTTGATAACTTGGTATTGACACGTTATGGAAAATAATGAGTCATATATGTTTCATACTAAACTAAGTCTGGTATAACTTGTATGTACTTATATGTTAACATTGCTGTATGGACAATTTGGAGGGAAGGAGTTCATCTTGTGTTGCAGCCATTAACCATGTAAATCTTTTATAGTTTGAAAACTGGTTATACTTGAGCTTTTACTTAATAATTCCTAGAAACAGTGTTCGCTTCTCCTACCAGCAACGTGTTTGACTATTTATATTGCTATGTTTTGTGTTTTTTGTTGCCATGGATACTATCTTCATGGAAAACCCTGTTAAATTATGTATTTTTTAAAGATAGTTAAAGAGAGATAGGGCAATGAATTTTCTTTTCTTTTTGCAAGAGTAATGTACTTTATAGGTGAAGGCAGGTTTTGCCATTGAGCTGTACTTAGCAACTTTAACAATGAATGACTCATGCATTCTGTGGTATCTTGTGTCATAATGCCAGGTTCGTTGAATTCAACCCAGACATCACAGGCTGATGACAGCGTATTTGATAGTTTTGATGAAGGCTCCAAGATGTCAAGAGAAAACTCTTCAGATAACCTTCTTGGAGATGAAGATGATACGTTTTCAGAAAAAGATGACATTTCACAGAGTTCAAATTCTGTTGGTCAGGAGGGTAGTACTGTGAATTCTTCTACAGGGGGTTCTCAGGCAGACCTGACTGGGGATACTTCAGTACCTCCCTGGCTTGTTGATGTAAGTACAAATATTTATTCTCTTTCTGAAGCCACATAGAGATTAGGAATATTTTCTTTTGAGGAAAGTTTTTTGTTGTGTGTATTTATGTTATGTCTTCCTTCAATAAGTGTATTCTGCATGGTCAAGTGGTTAGAGCAACTGACTTGCACTTGGAGGTCAGGATTTAGAGTCCTGGCCAGGTTGTACCGAAGACTTAAAAAATGGAACCTACTGCCATTGTGCATAGTGCTCAGCATAAGCAGGGGAGTACGGAAAACAAGCCAGTGAGTTACAAATGGAGAAAAAGACCATATGGCCAGCTCAACTTGAATCAATTGGTTGGACACTGAGCTGTAAAACTCCATCTAACTAACTCCACAAGTTTATTGACCCACCAAATTTGACACACTAAATCTGTCATAGTAAAGGACTTCCAAATAGATTATATTTTTATTTGAGTTCAGTCATTTATGAGGTTTCTTACTCTTTGGTTGCTTTTGTAACAAAGGGACCTGTGCAGTCACCTTGGTGTATGTGGATGTGTGTGGGTGTTTTTGGATGTGACGGATTGGAATGTGAGGCATGTGGTGCGATAACTCAATCAAGTGACCAATATTTCTTAAACTTGGTATGTATGTAGATGTTGTTGAGTAGCTGTGCCTTATTGTTTTTGGTGGAGGTCAAAGGTCACTGGCAATCACTGGAGGCAAAAAGGTAACTTTTTGGTTTCGATGAAAAGAGAAACCTATGCATTCATGATGGCGTGTATGTGTGTATGTGTGTGTGTTTGTGACACTTTGCTTGTTTACACGATATCTTGAGAAGGGAAGATCTGACAGTTCTCAAACTTGGTACACAGATAACCCATACTGAGAGGAAGAACCTTATTTGTTTTGGTTGAGGTCAATGGTCATCTGGGGTCACAGGGGGTCAAAAACCAAAATCCTTGTTTACACAATATCTCAAGATAGGAAACTTGAATTAATTTCAAAATTGATATGTAGATGCGTTATGATGTAAGGAAGAAACCTATCAATGTTGGTGGAGGTCATTTGGGGTCATGTGGGGTCAAACCCTGAAATCCTTGTTTTCACTTTATCTCAAGGTAGGAAACTTGGATTAATTTCAAACTTGATATGTTGATGCATTATGATGTAAGGAGGAACCCTATTGATTTTGGTGGATGTCAAAGGTCATTTGGGGTCACATGGGGTCAAAATCTGAAATCCTTGTTTACACTATATCTCAAGCTAGGAAACTTGGATTCATTTCAAAATTGATATGTAGATGCGTTATGATGTGAGGAAGAACCCAATCAATTTTGGTAGAGGTCAAAGGTCATTTGGGGTCAAACCCCAAAATCCTTGTTTACACGATACATCATGGTAGGAAACTTGGATTCATTGCAAACTTGCTATGTTGATGTGTTATGATGTGAGGAAGAACCTATTGATTTTGGTGGAGGTCAAAGGTCATTTGGGGTCACATGGGGTCAAACCCCGAAATCCTTGTTTACACGATATCTCATGGTAGGAAACTTGGATTAATTTCAAACTTGATATGTTGATGCGTTATGATGTGAGGAAGAACCCTATTGATTTTGGTGGAGGTCAAAGGTCATTTGGGGTCAAACCCCAAAATCCTTGTTTACACGATACATCATGGTAGGAAACTTGGATTCATTTCAAACTTGCTATGTTGATGTGTTATGATGTAAGCTGCTTGTTTGCAGATTATCTTAAAGCACAGTTTGAAATTTGGCTTTTAGAATGTAGAAATGTTTTGGTTGAAAGAAAAACCAGTAACTAACAGGTGGAGTCAAAGGTCCCTTTGGGTCACCAGTTGTTACAAGAAATGTAGCATTTCATTGAAAAGAGCATGTATGTATCATCGAAACCTCAATGCATTTTTTCATTCTGGTTGTTTGTAGCTGTAACTCGGTATCTGTAGTTCAAACAGTGGCATGATTTTAGGAAAAGTTAGATTGGTAGGAGGTGAAAATGTTGTTACAGTAACCAAAATAATTGGAAAGGATTAAAAGGCCAGAAAGTAACATTTCTTCATTATCTCGCCACTGAAACATTTTAGAGGGTTTGTGTAATGGAGATTTGTGTTTGCTAAGTGAAGTGTGAGTGTTGATCTACTTCTACCTCATTTAACCTTTTGACTTTTGTGACGTTTTTGTGATGCCTGGATTTGTCTTGTTGAGAAGAACAAAAAGGTAATTATACTACCCTCCTATGATGTTTCTAAATTGAGCCATTGACATTTCAGTGAAAAGTTAGTTATGTGTGTTTATGTGTGTATGTTATATGCATCAGAATGCCAGGCATATGGTGCAATAACTCAATAACCAAGTGATATAGGGAGGTCACACTATGGATAGCGATTCATGTAAATTGCATGTTTTGACCTACTTTGACCATACTTGACCTTTTGACCCTTGTCTTTGTAAGGTCTCGATTTGAATTGTTAAGATGGATCAAAAAGGCAATTTACTACCCTTTTATACTACCCCAAATTCAAGTAAATGACATTTTAGTGAAAGGTGATGAGTGTATGTATTTGTCACATGGAAGTGGGAGGTATGGTTAATTTGAAAAATCAAGTGATCAATTTCTTTCAAACTGCAAATGTTTGTATAATTTTGAAATTTAATGTGCCTTTATGTTTGTGGTTTAGGTCAAAAGTCATTGGGCTTGAAGGTGCAAATACCTTAACCTGCTATTCTCTAAATACAAAATCATCTTAAATGCAAGGAACCATGGTGCCCTTGCTCTTATTTAAAATTAATTTAATTTGTAGTTTTATACATGGGAATTGGTACTTTTTGTAAAGTGAAATATGATATCTAAAAATTAATTGTGAGATTTAGCTTACAATGCTCAAAATGCTTGTTAGAATAAGAGCAAGTGTCAAACTAACTATTGGGTACTTTGGCCATGTTGCAATTCCGACATGGACCTCATTCGGAAGGCATGGACTATTTGTATGATAGGGTATTAACTATATTGCTTGAAATGCTTCAAGGGAGGAAAACCATAAATTATGGGTTACTGCAGTGATACCCTTGCCACTATTTCAGTAGCATATATGTTGGCACCACAAACTTTTATAAATGGACAGAGCATGCAACTTGTACATCCTATCCATAGATTGTTGCCCCCAACTGGGACAAAAAAGACGCACCAAGATGGCCACTGTGAAGCTATAATTTCTATGATTTGACGATGACTCTGTAATATTTTAAACAAAAGTTAAACTTGAATGCAAAACAATAATACATTCCTGCAATACGTGAAGTGATTTTGACCTTACCTTCCATATTTCAAAAATGTTTCAACTTTCTTGCAAAATCTGGCAATTGACTTGAGCAAGTCCAAACTTACACACAAAACCATAGCAGACACCCATCTTGGTGCGCTTTTTCTCACACGTACATGTAAAATCTCATGGATTAGTGTTTATATTTCTCCATTATCTCCACAGGAACTTGAACAAGCAGAGTATATTCCTCTGCCTCCAAGCCTCCAGTCTCATTCTAGTGTCTCATCTCAAGAATCACATTCCTTAACAAACTCTATCAGTGGATCTCATCCCAACCCCAACCAACCTCACCCCTCGGAAAATGGTACAGACAGCCTTCTCCCGCCTAAGGTGCCACCACTTTGCTTGGAGGGTCTTTCTAGTTCGGGAGATTCCATTCGAATTCAGATGAAAAAAGATGAGGAACTGCATCACCTTTATGACAGAATAAGACAGTTGGAATTGGAGAATAAACAAGTAAATTTTTTTTTATAGATTTTGTTACTTTTAATGAAGTTTTTCAATAGGTCTTATGCATAACATCACATTAAGGGAAAGAATGGAAGCAGATAACTTTACATAGCTGGCTCTGCTTCTCACATGAAGTTAACTTATGTTCATATTAGATAAGTGGAGAAATCAACTGCATGCATTTGTAAATGTAACGTTTAATGATGTATGTTTTCCTCCAGACATGTATTTTGTTTCATTGCAAGGTCAAAATGAGAAGAAGACCTAGTAAAAGGTCTATTCAACCATAGTCATTCAACCATATACACCATAAACATCCAACCATAGACACCATAGACACTTAGCTATAGACACCATAGACACCCAACTATAGACACCATAAACTTCCAACTATAGACACCATAGATATCAACTACAGACATAATAGACCAACCCTAATCCTAGCTTTGGCTAATCCCTCTCCAAATCTAAAGTCTCTGTATACCCGAATAATAACCTTGACTTAAAATAAAAGTTGCTTTTCAGTCAAGCAGATTATCAGTTTAGTGAACCTTCTTATATCTGTGTAATACCTGTTTAATGAGATTCCCTCTTTAAAAGGAAAATGCTTTCTCAACTAAATTTCTTAAACAGACCAGTTTACTATCTCTGTTCAATTTTTATTTTATTCAGAAAGTAAGCAAAAGGTCCTTTTTTTCAGGGAAAAAGGCAGACTTTAAGGATTAAGTTGATGTTTTGAATGAAGTTACTGAGACTGCTTATCCCCTTTTGGTTAGGTATTTTTTTATTAGGTATGCTTTCGAACTGCAGTAGATAAAAAAAGCTCCTTTGCTCCGCTTCCCTTCAATGTGTATTTTAAAACCTTTTTGTTTCTCTTACAGCTTTTGTTGAAATTATCTGATCATGATGAAAAAATATCCACCTTGCAGGCCCAAGTAGCCTCATTACTCTCAAAAACGAAAGACAGCTAAAACAGGACTGGACATATCAGAGAGTTTTTGCCTTGAAGACTGGAAATTTTAAGCACAATGAAAGACCACGAGAAAGATTTCAAATGAAGATTCAATGTCAGAGATGCTACTGTTTATCAATTTGGACCAAAAGTGGCAATAAAGCGAGGTATTTTTAACATCTAAGGGGAGTGCCAAATATGAGTGATTAACATTCAGAGAGAAGTTAGATTATTTGAAACCATGTTGCCTTGAAATATTTTTAAAATTTTAGAATATTGTTTTAAAAAAGTAATTTATGTTTTCATGAGTATTTTTTACCTCTTCTGTTTTTGTCAGTTTTGAATTGTATTGTAGACTGTCATTCACAAAGTTCATTCTTAACTTTGAGATATTATATTTGGAAATCTTTTCCACTTTATATTGAATGAAATATGTTGCCCACCTATTGTAATGTTTTAATTGTTTTCATGATATGAATAATGTTGTAAAACATTTTTGAGTCATTTTCTGGCTCAACTTGAGCCAAGAACCTATGATTGTGATCCATTACAGAAATGCATGTGGCAGCATTGGTATTATTCACAGAAGTGTACATACCTTTAGCTTACAGCTCGAGAAGTTAATTGGTTATATATCCTTACAACATTGTTTGCATTATGTGGGGTAGAGGTCCAATTTCAGGATATTACAATTGCAGTTATAGAACGATTACCAAATTATAGACAGAAGTACAAATATTGTTTAAAAAACGTGTTGACAAACTGTTTCCACATGATATGCAAAGAAGTAAGTATTATTTAGGCAATAGATTAAAACTCAGTAAGTTTGTTTTTACTGGTCTTCCAATGTGCAGGTTTTGTCTTGTCTTCGCAGGTATTAAACATCTACAAAACATGGTTTAGGTTTTACATGAATAAATAATAGTACTGAAAATGTGAAATGTTTTAGTTTGAAATGTGAAATTCATATAGCATCTTAACAATGAGCCATTATTTCTGATAAGATTCACCTCAAAAGTCCATCTTAAATCCAGTTTATTCATTGCTGGGGAAATTATTATTGCTGGGAAAATTCCTTTTTCCTTAGAGCAAATCCAGCTTCTAGTGTAGCTGTGTGGAGCAGGTGAGGGAAGGGGGACTATCCCCCATGGAAATTTTAAAAACCCCAGAAAATTTCAAGTTGCCATTACCCTTATATCTTTTGTACTTGTCTTGCCCCTTGGAATATTTTTTTCTTCCCTCTGGGAGCCTACCCACCCCCCTTTATTACCTTGTCTGACTACATGCCTGCCTAGTAAGTCTGTCTCATTCCTGACATAAAACTTGGAAGCAGAGTTTATGTGGTCACCAACCACGGAATGGTAACTTCACATGTAAAGTTTTGCAATGTTTGACAAAACAGCAGGTATTTAAAGACTTTTCCACCCTATAACTTTTCCTGGCATACTGCAGAGAAATATGTAAGAAAGCTATTGTGAAAACATATAAATTTGTTGACACTAAACAAGCTCAGCAGCAAGTGTAAGTGAATGCTGTTGAAATCCCAATTTCAAGCCAGTTTTTTATTAAACTTTGCATAATATGACAGGAAAAACTGTTGCCAGTCCTTTTGTCACAGAGGATAATTGATGTTTTTTGATTCAACTTAGTTTTGTGGTTGAACAAAATTGAAATCTGTCTCACTGTTGGTCCCACAGAATATCCCCTAGCAACTAGGTTGTAGGTAGCAGTTAAGAAAATTTTAAGTTGTTATGTTAATATATTGTATTACACCAAACATGAAAAAAGGTTAAGTGAGTGTTCATGACATTTGCTGTATCTTAGTGTACCAGCATTAGGTATCGACATTAGTCAAATCAGGTGACGTCAATAACTCTTAATTTGAAAATTGTTGTAAAAATTTCTCCAATCTCAATTTTATAATTTATTCTGTGAGAAATTTTATAATGTGACCTTTGTGTTTTGGCACAATGTCACAGTACTTTTATCTTCAATATTCTGCCTTTTTATGGGGTAAATTGTTGAACTCCAGTATAGCTTTCTGACAGTTTGTGGAATTCTCATATTGATCAAGCATGTATTATTCCTTCGAATTCCTTGGTGGTATATCGAAAAGTGTCAGTTGTATGTAACAGGTACAATGCCATAGAGGTAAATTTAAAAGGAAATAGATAAGGCTCAGTTGGAGAAGAATCCGAATAGGATGAAAATGTTAGATAAAGGATACATCTTACAGCTCATAACATTTGGGCCTCTGTGGTTAGGGGATTGTAGAATATTCCCACAGTATTTTCTGCTTGTCATAAGAGGTGCTTCAAGGGAAGGATTTGTCCCATATTAGAAAAGTATTTGAACCAAACTTAAACTTGAACTGTACTTGAAACCATGTTTTTGACTTTACCTTTTTATGAAGTATACACTGTATAGCACATTTGTGTTGGTGGGACATTTTTTTCATCTAACTTTAACATGTACAAACCTCAGAACTTCTTCCCATCTTACCACTGATATTTATCCGATTCTTCCTTGAATTCCATTTTCCTCCTACCTCTTATCCATCCTCTGGTCCTTTTTACTGGTAAGACTATAATTTGTCCCTTCATAGTGTTCTAGCCATAGACTTATATACATGGACAGAGCATGTAACACATACGTCCTATCCTTAGATGGTCGCCACTGACTGGGGCAAAAAAGGCGCACTGAGATGGCAGCCGTGAAGCTATAAATCATCTGATTTGACTTCGACTCTGTAATATTTTAAACAAAAGTTAAACTTGAATGGGAAACATTATCATATTCCTGCAATATTTGGAGTGATTTTGACCTTACCTTGCCATATTTCAAAAATATTTCAACTTTCTTGCAAAATATTGTGATATACTTGAGTAAGTCCAAATTTTCACACAAAACCATAGCAGATGGCCGCCATCTTGGTGCACTTTTTCTCACATGTACTGTAGGGACAAGGTACTGTGCAGTATGCTCTGTCCATGTATAGGAAGTCTGTGGTTCTAGCTCTAATAATCACCTATCCAGCGTATGGATTTTTAAACATATAGGCTGGTTCCTGTCCTTGCTGTACCCTTGCTGTCAATCAAGCAAGCAAGATTAATGTTGGACCATTTATAATAATTTGATAGCAGCCATTTATTTGGTAGTATAAACTGACCTTGTTTGTTAACCTTCATCCAATACCAGTTCAAAGTACTTCATCTTACAGCTTATCATTCTTCTACAGTTGATCTACATTTAAAATATGGAACCTACTGCCATTGGACTTGGTGCTCAGTATAGCAATGGAGTATGTAAAACAAGCAAGTGAGCCAGAACTTAAAAAAGACTGCGGCTGGTTCAATTTAAACCTGTTGGTTAGAAGTGTAGCCGTAAACTCTCATTTACCTAATTGATGTACATTTTACAACTAATTTTCATGGTAAAGATGATCTCACATAGCTTCTAAAATTTCACTACCAACCACTTATCAATACTTTTGATGTAACCATTTGTTTAGCAGGGGTGAGAACAACAAATATATATGGTTTGGTCAGTGACTGGTCACTTGAGAACAGTATGTCTGGATGAAAACAAATTGTATTTTACAATGTGCATGTCCTGTACATACTTAAGTGCAGAAATTGTTTTCTTGCCAGCAGTGTAAAGTGTTCCCACAGGGTCATACGACAGTTAAGTTTTCACTCCAAGGGTCTGAGGGTAACAAAAAGACCCAGATGTCCAACCAACTCCATACATTTCCTAGACAGGCAAAACGTATGATATTCAAAGTCATTACACCTTGTTTGTGATGATCATTGTCCTTTTTTGTCCATTTTTTTTTCTTTCATATCTTCATATGACATACAGCCATTCATTCTGCACTTTATCCACAGTTATTGCCCATTCTTCATGATACCCTCAGTCATAATTCATTTTTAATGATACTCACAGTCATTGTCCATTCTGATCACGATACCCATTAGTTGTCACCTATTCTTTATTACACTAACAGTCATAATTCATTCATCATAGTCTTCACAGTCCTTCTTCATGATTTCTAACAATAATTGTCCCTTTTCATGACAATAAAAATGATAGCCCATTCCTCAAGTCATACACAGTCATTTGACCATTCTTCATGATTTTTTATTATACAGACCATAGTTCATTCTTCCTCATGGTATCTGTATATCTGCAATTTGCCCTTTCTTCTTATTAAAACCCGCAACCAGTATCTACTTTCTTTCATGACACTCAAAATTGGCATCTATTCTTTCAGTTTCCAAGCCCTTAGGTTCCCTCAGAGAATTTTTTTTTTTTTTTGCTGTGTGTGGTTGTTTATTTATTCAATCAAAAACTTAGCTCACAAATCTTTAAATCTTTTAAGGAAGAGGCTGTTTTCTTTTTTAAAAAGGTTATTTCAAAGTGATATGTCATACTTCAGGATTTTATTTGTTAGTGCCTGTTTTTTCAAACAAAAGAAAAATAATCATTGCATTTAATTTGGTCCTTGCCAACTTTGTAATACTTTTAAAGTGCATATTGCTGCAAGGGTCATCCATAATTTTCATAACTTTGTTTTCTTTTTTGTGTTACCCTTCCCCTTTGCACTTTGCACAGTATGCAATGTTGATTTCATGAACCGGTAACAAAATTCATTAGCATTATGATCAACATTCATTGCCGTCTGTGTATCATACATGGATAAACACAGCCCTCTCTCTCCTCATTCCCCCCTCCCCCTCCCTCTCCTTATCCCCAATACACTCTTCTAGGCATAGTTTATACCCCAATGAAGATGTTGAGAATTGCAGATGACCTTCAAGGATTCATTGCTATTTATAACAATTTGTTTTGCACATGGAGTATGAATCAGGCATAATTTAATCAAACTAGGACCTGAAATCTAGTTTGTAATAGGAAAAGTCTGGATAACATTTGTTTGTTGTAGTCTTTGTGCAGTTACTACAGAATGCATATTTTTATTAGTAGGGGCTTATGATCAGAATGCTTTACCTTGCGTAGATTTGTGTTTGAATCAAGTTACATCCTACCACCTTTATTTAAATTCCAAAAAAGTTGTAATTGACAGTCAAAAAAAAAAAAAAATGCAAACAAACAAACAAAAAAGGAAGAAGAAGAAAAAAATGGTACCTTTCATAAGATGTGTTTGTAAGAGAAACTATATAGGATTAGGACATGGTCCTGCTTTATCTAAAATTGTAAACAAATCATCAAGTATGAGTTTGGCTATTGTTCAATATATCAGGCTATTAATTGACACAATGAGCATCCTTGCTACTCTCCATTTATTGCATACATGCTGACATGGCACATTTATCAAAAGTTGTGCCTTCTTCCTTCCACCCCCCCCCCCCCCCTCCTCGATTGTAGGTCATGGTATAATTCAGTGAAAATCGTTTTTTCCCCTTTGTTTGTTTGTTCCTTTTTTCAGCAGTACAGAGATGGGTATAAGGGCCATCTTCTTTTTTGTGGTCCCCTTATTTGTCTATTGGTAGAGTATCAGCCTTTCACTTGAGATGTCAAAGTTCGGTTCCCATACAGAGTCATACCAAAGACTTTAAAAGGGGAACGTACTGCCATTGTGCAAAATGCTCTGAATAAACAATGGAGTAGAGTTAGCAATCCAGTGATTAACAACTGGAAAAAAAAGCTATGGATGCCGCTAGATTAAACCAGAAGTTAAGAAGTTCTTCTTGAGGTATAAAAGTAGAACAAACCTATTCACTTCTTTTCCTTTGTGTTAGAAGGACCTGAGAAATCATGTGACTTCCAAATTCCATTACATTTTGCCCCATAACAATTGGACTTATGCCTGAAATGTGTTTTTTGTGTGTGAAGTGCATTGCTGTAACTTGATTGTGTACAGTTATTAGCCGAGCATATTCTATCAAAGTGCATCTGTTTACATGTCTCTGGAATATTCATGTACATAGCTTGCTATACTTTTATAAACTTTGTTAATAATATCCATGCTGGGTAAATCAGCATTGTGTGCAATAAATTTGGGTTTCCATACCTAGTGTACTGTGTGGTTTTCATTGGTTCTACCTGCTTATAACCTTTCTTCCTCCTTCTAACAAGTTTGAAATAAGATAAAATGTTAATTTCCCCCAAAATGTTTTTGGAATATTTTTGAAGTATGTGGCTTATGAATAACAACTGACGTCGAGTGGGAACCAATTGCAGTTGAATTTGGATATTTTGGAAAAGTCAATTCAAATGGAACCCAATGAATTGCTCTTGGATGAAAACCCCACCATACTTTTACCCAATCAGGAATGGAATCCCAACCTTCTGGTTGCTAAGCTTCATTTCTTCAAATGTCACCGTCTTCGTCCACTCGGCCACAGTACCAACCCCAAAGGCTCAAAATGTAGTTGCTAAATCGAGATGCATGGGACCCAAAAGAATTTTCAACTTTTTATGCACGGAGACGGCCACGGACTCTAATTGCCCTGATTACATTACTGTAGCCAGGAAGCCTACCAGGGATTTCTAAGCTCCTTGCTGTAACTCTAAAATCCAGAGCGTTACTTCGGCCTTCCACCTGCAGTTACTCCATTGAGTGTCACGCTAATCTTCTGAACCGTTATAAACCTAACGGTCATTCTCAGTCTTGTTCCGACAATACATGTTATTGAATTAACCTTTAAAAGTCGAGAATCAATGCAATCCAATTTTATCCTTTATCTGCTAATAGTTAAATAAACACAGCAAGTCACGTCTAGGGGGCAAAAGTTGTGAAAGTCCTGACTCCAATAAATAGCGGTACCTGTACGGCTATTGAAGTCTATCGATCGAAAAGACTTTACAGCTTCATTGCGACTAATGCCATCACGATAATTACAGGGATTTCCAAAGATTGTCCTATCATGTGGAAACTAGGGTATTAGTGGTCCTCAATAGGTTGTCTTAAGAAAGGATGGAAAGTGTTAGGCCCTCAATATCTTCCTCAAAAGTCGCGGTAATCCTAGTATTCTCTAACAAATTTCTCAAGAGATTTGAAAAATGAAAGCGGAAACCAAGTCCAGATTGTCTGGATGAGGTTGTTGAGTCAGTGTCTGGTCACGGCCCCGTTTGCCTCTTGACTAGTAGGAAACTGCAAGGGCTTACGGTAGACATCGGTAAAAACATCAGGCTTAAAGGAACGTAGGTTGCGGCAAATCCTTTAAAATGAAAGATCCGTGAATGTCAGCACTTGAGTATCACCAATGGAAGGTTAGTTATGTATCTTCCCTTCTTTTCTGATGAAGACTAGGAGTCATTTTTTCAGATTGTAAGATTCCAAAAAGGGAGCATGAATTATATAATTGCTTCCCCATATATTCTACAACTGAGATCATCACTATTTGAATAACAAAATACCAGAATGTGAATCATACTATATTTGTTAAGTAGAACTAGTGGACTATTTACATTTTAATTTAAAGGGGCTCATTGAGTTGATTTGGATAATTTAATGAGGGTGTTTACGGGTCATTATCTCATGACAATGCTTATAATTAGCATAATAAGCCAAGTTTCACATCCAATAGGTAAGGGAAAAGCTAAAATTTTGAATTTTATGGTGTCCTGGGTTTTGTGCTATTTTGAAAAAGTGTCTGGTCACGAATTTTTGAAAACCGAATTGAACCTCAAAAGTACTCACTCATTTAACAGTTATCTGTACGTAGTACACGGGGATTGTCTTATTTTGACCGTTTGTCATTAGTATGTGAAGTAAACTTAATAGGTTTGGAATAAAATGCTGAATTTCATAAACCAACTCAATGAGCCGCTTTAAGTGTTGCATGATTCACCACTGGAGCTGATTCGGTGGGTGCGGGGGTGTAGCCCCTAATGATAGTCAATTTTTGCATTTATTGCCGGTGAAGGGACCGGAAATCTCATTTTTCTAACTTAATATTGCGAACCCCAATCGCGAAAATGTCGACATTAGGTGAGCACTGAGCAGACCAAGCAACCAAAAATTGCAATCCCAACACTTAATACCTTTTAACGAACAATTGAACGATGCCGTGGGAGTAAGACATCACCGTCCCCTCGCGAGTCAAGTTATAAGAGGCGAGGGGAAGACGCCCTTTCCCATCAAATTAACAAAAAAAACAACATTCAATTAGTACATTTTAAAAAATCATCTAAGGAACAAATTTCCCCTTCTCATTGGAAGCTATCAACCTGTAATACATAAATGCGTAGGGGCAGACTTGACAGGCCATGCTCATGTAGCCTGCGTAGCACCTCTGTGGCCACCGCCTCTTAGGCTGTCGTAGCGATAACCTGAAGGAAAAGACTTCGTCCGCTCCGCGTGCTTATATGTACATGCATCTATGCACAAGCGAATACTGGCCTTGTTGGGAAAATTGGGAAAAAGAATAAGCCCGTGTGTGAAATCTGAGATTTGGGATACCTTTAAATTATTATTTCACAGATTAGTTTCACGCTTTTTCTTGTAGAATAATTGACAAAAGGGGACTAATGACCAATAAAATCACAATGGATACACTCTCAAAGCGTGCTGAAAATTATGGTATTTAGACGCGCGAGTTCTTCATTATTGAAATAACTCGACTTCTTGCCCTTTGCATGGTACTTGACTTATCTGCACTAAGGGTTCATAATGGTAAACTTTGTAAATTGTGGGACACCAATGGTTTCACCTAATATTTTAAAAGGGATGTTTTTACGTAGAGAAAAATCAATAAGCTATCGTTGCAATGCTCGCGCGTATCCAGCGAGCATTACCGCTTGAGGTGCGGGGATCCTCTTAAGTCTAATAGGCGAAGCCTCAGAAGCTTTGGGGCAGGGGTGGCGCCATGCAGGATTTGCCCGACAGGGGGCCGGCATTTCGAAGCCTCGTCAAAGGATGAGTTACCGATGGGACGAGACTGACAGGATTTGATGTGCGCGTAGCACGCCGAAATTGCCCTTGATAATGATAGTATCAAAATCCAGTTAGTTGTATGGGCGACTGAAATTTCTTTGGGGCAACGCGTTTTGTATTGGCATGTGAACTATTACTTATACTGGAGAAAAATTGTAACTTTATGACAGATTTTTAAGTTTTTGTTGAAGAATCTGACCTTATCAGAGTTTATCAAGTACTTCGCCGGAGAGACTTGTAGTTTGTTCACAGAGGTGTTATTATAGTAACACCT